>OX451741.1:529663573-532163573 GCA_948472305.1 Vicia faba
GTTACTCCAATGAATGGTAGCCTTGTCATTATGGAAGGTAGTCTATTGTGTAGATTTTTGTTACTCCAATGGATGGTATCATTGTCATTATAGGTGGTAGTCTGTTGTCGTGATTTTTGTTATTCCAATGGATGATAGCCTTGTCATTATGGAAGGTAGTCAATTGTCGAGATTTTTGTTACTCCAATGGATGCTAGCTTTGTCATTTTGGAAGGTAGTATGTCGTTGTGATTTCTATCACTCCAATGGATTGTAGCCTTGTCACTATGGAAGGTAGTCTGTTGTTCATTATGGAACGTATTCTATTGTCGATGGAACGTATTCTATTGTCGATGTTTTTGTTACTCCAATGGATAGTAGCCTTTTCATTATGGAACGTATTCTATTGTCGATATCTTTGTTACTCCAATGGATAGTAGCCTTTTCATTATGGAACGTATTCTATTGTCGATGTTTTTGTTACTCCAATGAATAGTAGCCTTGTTATTATGGAAGGTAGTCTGTTGTCTAGATTTTTGTTATTCCAATGAATAGTAGCCTTGTCATTATGGAAGGTAGTCTGTATTTGAGATTTTTGTTACTCCAATGTATGCTAGCGTTGTCATTATGGAAGGTAGTATGTCGTTATGATTTATGTCACTCCAGTGGATGGTATCCTTGTAACTATGGAAGGTAGTCTGTTGTTCATATTTTTGTTACTTCAATGGATGGTAGCCTTGTCATTATGGAAGGTAGTCTATTGTCGAGATTTTTGTTACTCCAATGGATGGTAGCCTTGTCATTATGGAAGGTAGTCTGTTGTCAATATTTTTGTTACTCCAATGGATGGTAGCCATGTCATTACGAAAGGTAGTCTATTTTCTAGATTTTTGTTACTCCAATAGATGGTAGCCTTGTCATTATGGAAGGTAGACTATTTTCGAGATTTTTGTTACTCCAATGGATGGTATCATTGTCATTATGGATGGTAGTCTGTTGTCGTGATTTTTGTTATTCCAATGGATTGTATAATTGTCATTATGGAACGTATTCTGTTGTCGATGTTTTCATTACTCCAATGGATGGTAGCCTTATCATTATGAAAGGTAGTTTGTTGTCGAGATTTTTGTTATTCCAATCGATGGTAGCTTTGTCATTATGGAAGGTAGTCAATTGTCGAGATTTTTGTTACTCCAATGGATGCTAGCTTTGTCATTTTGGAAGGTAGTATGTCGTTGTGATTTCTATCACTCCAATGGATTGTAGCCTTGTCACTATGGAAGGTAGTCTGTTGTTCATATTTTTGTTACTCAAATGGATGGTAGCCTTGTCATTTTTGAAGGTAGTCTGTTGTCGAGATTTTTGTTACTCCAATGGAAGGTAGAATTATCATTATGGAAGGTTGTCTGTTGTCGAGATTTTTGTTACTCCAATGGATGGTAGCCTTGTCATTACGGAAGGTAGTCTGTTTTCGAGATTTTTGTTACTCCAATGGATGGTAGCCTTGTCATTACGAAAGGTAGTCTATTTTCGAGATTTTTGTTACTCCAATAGATGGTAGCCTTGTCATTATGGAAGGTAGTCTGTTGTCAAGATTTTTGTTACTCTAATGGATGGTATCATTGTCATAATGGATGGTAGTCTATTGTCGTGATTTTTGTTATTCCAATGGATTGTATCATTGTCATTATGGAACGTATTCTGTTGTCGATGTTTTCGTTACTCCAATGGATGGTAGCCTTGTCATTATGAAAGGTAGTTTGTTGTCGAGATTTTTGTTATTCCAATGGATGGTAGCCTTGTCATTATGGAAGGTAGTCTTTTGTCGAGATTTTAGTTATTCTAATGGATTCTAGCGTTGTCATTTTGGAAGGTAGTATGTCGTGGTGATTTCTATCACTCCAATGGATGGTAGCCTTGTCACTATGGAACGTAGTCTGTTGTTCATATTTTTGTTACTCCAATGGATGGTAGCCTTGTCATTTTGGAAGGTTGTCTGTTGTTGAGATTTTTGTTACTCCAAAGGATGATAGCATTATCATTATGGAAGTTTCGAGATTTTTGTTACTCCAATGGATGGTAGCCTTGTCATTATGGAAGGTTGTCTGTTTTCGAGATTTTTGTTACTTCAATGGATACTAGCCTTGTCATTATGGAAGGTAGTCTGTTTTCTAGATTTTTGTTACTCCAATGGATGGTAGCGTTGTCATTAAGGAAGGTAGTTTGTTGTTCATATTTTTGTTACTCCAATGGATGGTAGCCTTGTCATTATGGTAGGTAGTCTATTGTCGAGATTTTTGTTACTCCAATGGATGGTAGAATTATCATTATGGAAGGTTGTCTGTTGTCGATGTTTTTGTTACTCCAATGGATGGTAGCCTTGTCATTACGGAAGGTAGTCTGTTTTCTAGATTTTTGTTACTCCAATGGATGGTAGCCTTGTCATTATGGAAGGTAGTCTGTTTTCGAGATTTTTGTTACTCCAATGGATACTAGCCTTGTCATTATGGAAGGTAGTCTGTTGTCGTGATTTTTGTTACTCCAATGGATGGTATCATTGTCATTAAGGAAGGTAGTTTGTTGTTCATATTTTTGTTACTCCAATGGATGGTAGCCTTGTCATTATGGTAGGTAGTTTGTTGTCTAGATTTTTGTTATTCCAATGGATGGTAGCCTTGTCATTATGGAAGGTAGTCTATTGTCGACATTTTTGTTACTCCAATGGATGCTAGCATTGTCATTTTTGAAGGTAGTATGTCGTTGTGATTTCTGTCACTCCAATGGATGGTAGCCTTGTCACTATGGAAGGTAGTCTATTGTTCATATTTTTGTTACTCCAATGGATGGTAGCCTTGTCATTTTGGAAGGTAGTCTGTTGTTGAGATTTTTGTTACTCCAATGGATGATAGCATTATCATTATGGAAGTTAGTCTATTGTCGAGATTTTTGTTACTCCAATGGATGGTAGCCTTGTCATTATGGAAGGTAGTCTGTTTTCAAGATTATTGTTACTCCAATGGATGGTAGCCTTGTCATTATGGAAGGTAGTTTGTTGTTCATATTTTTGATACTCCAATGGATGGTAGCCTTGTCATTATGGTAGGTAGTCTATTGTCGAGATTTTTGTTACTCCAATGGATGGTACCATTATCATTATGGAAGGTTGTTTGTTGTCGAGATTTTTGTTACTCCAATGGACGGCAGCCTTGTCATTACGGAAGGTAGTCTGTTTTCGAGATTTTTGTTACTCCAATGGATGGTAGCCTTGTCATTATGGATGGTAGTCTGTTGTCGAGATTTTTGTTATTCCAATGGATTGTAGCCTTTTCATTATGGAACGTATTCTGTTGTCGATGTTTTTGTTACTCCAATGGATAGTAGCATTGTTATTATGGAAGGTAGTCTGTTGTCTAGATTTTTGTTATTCCAATGAATAGTAGCCTTGTCATTATGGAAGGTAGTCTGTTGTCGAGATTTTTGTTACTCCAATGGATGCTAGTGTTGTTATTATGGAAGGTAGTATGTCGTTGTGATTTCTGTCACTCCAGTGGATGGTAGCCTTGTAACTATGGAATGTAGTCTGTTGTTCATATTTTTGTTACTCCAATCGATGGTAGCCTTGTCATTATGGTAGGTCATTTATTGTCGAGATTTTTGTTACTCCAATGGATGGTAGCATTATCATTATGGAAGGTTGTCTGTTGTAAAGATTTTTGTTACTCCAATGGATGGTAGCCTTGTCATTATGGAAGGTAGTCTATTTTGGAGATTTTTGTTACTTCAATGGATGCTAGCCTTGTCATTATGGAAGGTAGTCTGTTTTCGAGATTTTTGTTACTCCAATGGATGGTAGCCTTGTCATTAAGGAAGGTAGTTTGTTGTTCATATTTTTGTTACTCTAATGGATGGTAGCCTTGTGATTATGGTAGGTAGTATATTATCGAGATTTTTGTTACTCCAATTGATGGTAGCATTATCATTATGGAAGGTTGTCTGTTGTCGAGATTTTTGTTACTCCAATGGATGGTAGCCTTATCATTACGGAAGGTAGTCTATTTTCGAGATTTTTGTTACTCCAATGGATGGTAGCCATGTCATTATGGATGGTAGTCTGTTGTCGAGATTTTTGTTATTCCAATGGATTTTATCCTTTTCGTTATGCAACGTATTCTATTTTCGATGCTTTTGTTACTCCAATGGATAGTAGCCTTGTTATTATGGAAGGTAGTCTGTTGTCTAGATTTTTGTTATTCCAATGAATGGTAGCTTTGTCATTATGGAAGGTAGTCTGTTGTCGATATTTTTGTTACTCCAATTGATGCTAGCGTTGTCATTATGGAAGGTAGTATGTCGTTGTGATTTCTATCACTCCAATGGATGGTAGCCTTGTCACTATGGAAGGTAGTCTGTTGTTCATATTTTTCTTACTCCAATGGATGGTAGCCGTGTCATTATGGAAGGTAGTCTGTTGTCGATATTTTTGTTACTCCAATGGATGGTGGCATTATCATTATGGAAGGTTGTCTGTTGTCGAGATTTTTGTTACTCCAATGGATGGTATCCTTGTCATTATGGAAGGTAGTCTGTTGTCGAGATTTTTGTTACTCCAATGGATGGTATCATTATCATTATGGATGGTAGTCTATTGTCGTGATTTTTGTTATTCCAATGGATTGTAGCCTTTTCATTATGGAACATATTCTGTTTTCGATGTTTTTGTTACTCCAATGGATAGTAGCCTTGTTATTATGGAAGGTAGTCTGTTGTCTAGATTTTTGTTATTCCAATGAATGGTAGCCTTGTCATTATGGAAGGTAGTCTGTTGTCGATATTTTTGTTACTCCAATGAATGGTAGCCTTGTCATTACGAAAGGTAGTCTATTTTCGAGATTTTTGTTACTCCAATAGATGGTAGCCTTGTCATTATGGAAGGTAGTCTGTTGTCGAGATTTTTGTTACTCCAATGGATGGTATCATTGTCATTATGGATGGTAGTCTATTGTCGTGATTTTTGTTATTCCAATGGATTGTATCATTTTCATTATGGAACGTATTCTGTTGTCGATGTTTTCGTTACTCCAATGGATGGTAGCCTTGTCATTATGAAAGGTAGTTTGTTGTCTAGATTTTTGTTATTCCAATGGATGGTAGCCTTGTCATTATGGAAGGTAGTCTATTGTCGAGATTTTTGTTACTCCAATGGATGCTAGCATTGTCATTTTGGAAGGTAGTATGTCGTTGTGATTTCTGTCACTCCAATGGATGGTAGCCTTGTCACTATGTAAGGTAGTCTGTTGTTCATATTTTTGTTACTCCAATGGATGGTAGCCTTGTCATTATGGTAGGTCATTTATTGTCGAGATTTTTGTTACTCCAATGGATGGTAGCATTATCATTATGGAAGGTTGTCTGTTGTAAAGATTTTTGTTACTCCAATGGATGGTAGCCTTGTCATTATGGAAGGTAGTCTATTTTGGAGATTTTTGTTACTTCAATGGATGCTAGCCTTGTCATTATGGAAGGTAGTCTGTTTTCGAGATTTTTGTTACTCCAATGGATGGTAGCCTTGTCATTAAGGAAGGTAGTTTGTTGTTCATATTTTTGTTACTCCAATGGATGGTAGCCTTGTCATTATGGTAGGTAGTATATTATCGAGATTTTTGTTACTCCAATTGATGGTAGCATTATCATTATGGAAGGTTGTCTGTTGTCGAGATTTTTGTTACTCCAATGGATGGTAGCCTTATCATTACGGAAGGTAGTCTATTTTCGAGATTTTTGTTACTCCAATGGATGGTAGCCATGTCATTATGGATGGTAGTCTGTTGTCGAGATTTTTGTTATTCCAATGGATTTTATCCTTTTCGTTATGGAACGTATTCTATTTTCGATGTTTTTGTTACTCCAATGGATAGTAGCCTTGTTATTATGGAAGGTAGTCTGTTGTCTAGATTTTTGTTATTCCAATGAATGGTAGCTTTGTCATTATGGAAGGTAGTCTGTTGTCGATATTTTTGTTACTCCAATTGATGCTAGCGTTGTCATTATGGAAGGTAGTATGTCGTTGTGATTTCTATCACTCCAATGGATGGTAGCCTTGTCACTATGGAAGGTAGTCTGTTGTTCATATTTTTCTTACTCCAATGGATGGTAGCCGTGTCATTATGGAAGGTAGTCTGTTGTCGATATTTTTGTTACTCCAATGGATGGTGGCATTATCATTATGGAAGGTTGTCTGTTGTCGAGATTTTTGTTACTCCAATGGATGGTATCCTTGTCATTATGGAAGGTAGTCTGTTGTCGAGATTTTTGTTACTCCAATGGATGGTATCATTATCATTATGGATGGTAGTCTATTGTCGTGATTTTTGTTATTCCAATGGATTGTAGCCTTTTCATTATGGAACATATTCTGTTTTCGATGTTTTTGTTACTCCAATGGATAGTAGCCTTGTTATTATGGAAGGTAGTCTGTTGTCTAGATTTTTGTTATTCCAATGAATGGTAGCCTTGTCATTATGGAAGGTAGTCTGTTGTCGATATTTTTGTTACTCCAATGAATGGTAGCCTTGTCATTACGAAAGGTAGTCTATTTTCGAGATTTTTGTTACTCCAATAGATGGTAGCCTTGTCATTATGGAAGGTAGTCTGTTGTCGAGATTTTTGTTACTCCAATGGATGGTATCATTGTCATTATGGATGGTAGTCTATTGTCGTGATTTTTGTTATTCCAATGGATTGTATCATTTTCATTATGGAACGTATTCTGTTGTCGATGTTTTCGTTACTCCAATGGATGGTAGCCTTGTCATTATGAAAGGTAGTTTGTTGTCTAGATTTTTGTTATTCCAATGGATGGTAGCCTTGTCATTATGGAAGGTAGTCTATTGTCGAGATTTTTGTTACTCCAATGGATGCTAGCATTGTCATTTTGGAAGGTAGTATGTCGTTGTGATTTCTGTCACTCCAATGGATGGTAGCCTTGTCACTATGTAAGGTAGTCTGTTGTCGAGATTTTTGTTATTCCAATGAATAGTAGCCTTGTCATTATGGAAGGTAGTCTGTTGTCGAGATTTTTGTTACTCCAATGGATGCTAGCGTTGTTATTATGGAAGGTAGTATGTCGTTGTGATTTATGTCACTCCAGTGGATGGTATCCTTGTAACTATGGAAGGTAGTCTGTTGTTCATATTTTTGTTACTCCAATGGATGGTAGCCTTGTCATTATGGAAGGTAGTCTATTCTCGATATTTTTGTTACTCCAATGGATGGTAGCATTATCATTATGGAAGGTTGTCTGTTGTCCAGATTTTTGTTACTCCAATGGATGGTAGCCTTGTCATTATGGAAGGTAGTCTGTTTTGGATATTTTTGTTACTTCAATGGATGTTAGCCTTGTCATTATGGAAGGTAGTCTGTTTTCTAGATTTTTGTTACTCCAATGGATGGTAGCGTTGTCATTATGGAAGGAAGTTTGTTGTTCATATTTTTGTTACTCCAATGGATGGTAGCCTTGTCATTATGGTAGGTAGTCTATTGTCGAGATTTTTGTTATTCCAATGAATGGTAGCCTTGTCATTATGGAAGGTAGTCTGTTGTCTAGATTTTTGTTATTCCAATGAATGGTAGCCTTGTCATTACGAAAGGTAGTCTATTTTCGAGATTTTTGTTACTCCAATAGATGGTAGCCTTGTCATTATGGAAGGTAGTCTGTTGTCGAGATTTTTGTTACTCCAATGGATGGTATCATTGTCATTATGGATGGTAGTCTATTGTCGTGATTTTTGTTATTCCAATGGATTGTATCATTGTCATTATGGAACATATTCTGTTGTCGATGTTTTCGTTACTCCAATGGATGGTAGCCTTGTCATTATGAAAGGTAGTTTGTTGTCGAGATTTTTGTTATTCCAATGGATGGTAGCCTTGTCATTATGGAAGGTAGTCTATTGTCGAGATTTTTGTTACTCCAATGGATGCTAGCGTTGTCATTTTGGAAGGTAGTATGTCGTGGGGATTTCTGTCACTCCAATGGATGGTAGCCTTGTCACTATGGAAGGTAGTCTGTTGTTCATATTTTTGTTACTCCAATGGATGGTAGCCTTGTCATTTTGGAAGGTAGTCTGTTGTTGAGATTTTTGTTACTCCAAAGGATGATAGCATTATCATTATGGAAGTTAGTCTGTTGTGGAGATTTTTGTTACTCCAATGGGTGGTAGCCTTGTCATTATGGAAGGTAGTCTGTTTTCGAGATTTTTGTTACTTCAATGGATGCTAGCCTTGTCATTATGGAAGGTAGTCTGTTTTCGAGATTTTTGTTACTCCAATGGATGGTAGCCTTGTCACTATGGAAGGTAGTCTGTTGTTCATATTTTTCTTACTCCAATGGATGGTAGCCTTGTCATTATTGAAGGTAGTCTGTTGTCGATATTTTTGTTACTCCAATGGATGGTAGCATTATCATTATGGAAGGTTGTCTGTTGTCGAGATTTTTGTTACTCCAATGGATGGTATCCTTGTCAATATGGAAGGTAGTCTGTTGTCGAGATTTTTGTTACTCCAATGGATGGTATCATTGTCATTATGGATGGTAGTCAATTGTCGTGATTTTTGTTATTCCAATGGATTGTATCATTTTCATTATGGAACGTATTCTGTTGTCGATGTTTTCGTTACTCCAATGGATGGTAGCCTTGTCATTATGAAAGGTAGTTTGTTGTCGAGATTTTTGTTATTCCAATGGATGGTAGCCTTGTCATTATGGAAGGTAGTCTATTATCGAGATTTTTGTTACTCCAATGGATTCTAGCGTTGTCATTTTGGAAGGTAGTATGTCATTGTGATTTCTGTCACTCCAATGGATGGTAGCCTTGTCAATATGGAAGGTAGTTTGTTATTCATATTTTTGTTACTCCAATGGATGGTAGCCTTGTCATTTTGGAAGGTAGTATGTTGTTGAGATTTTGGTTACTCCAATGGATGATAGAATTATTATTATGGAAGTTAGTCTGTTGTCGAGATTTTTGTTACTCCAATGGATGGTAGCCTTGTTATTATGGAAGGTAGTCTGTTTTCGAGATTTTTGTTACTTTAATGGATGGTAGCCTTGTCATTATTGAAGGTAGTCTATTTTCGAGATTATTGTTACTCCAATGGATGGTAGCCTTGTCATTATGGAAGGTAGTTTGTTGTTCATATTTTTGTTACTCCAATGGATGGTAGCCTTGTCATTATGGTAGGTAGTCTATTGTCGAGATTTTTGTTACTCCAATGGATGGTACCATTATCATTATGGAAGGTTGTCTGTTGTCGAGATATTTGTTACTCCAATGGATGGTAGCCTTGTCATTATGGAAGGTAGTCTGTTTTCGAGATTTTTGTTACTCCAATGGATGGTAGCCTTGTCATTATGGATGGTAGTCTGTTGTCAAGATTTTTGTTATTCCAATGGATTGTAGCCTTTTCATTATGGAACGTATTCTGTTGTCGATGTTTTTGTTACTCCAATGGATAGTAGCCTTGTTATTATGGAAGGTAGTCTGTTGTCTAGATTTTTGTTATTCCAATGAATAGTAGCCTTGTCATTATGGAAGGTAGTCTGTTGTCGAGATTTTTGTTACTCCAATGGATGCAAGCGTTGTCATTTTGGAAGGTAGTATGTCGTTGTGATTTCTGTCACTCCAATGGATGGTAGCCTTGTCACTATGGAAGGTAGTCTGTTGTTCATATTTTTGTTACTCCAATGGATGGTATCCTTGTCATTTTGGAAGGTAGTCTGTTGTTGAGATTTTTGTTACTCCAATGGATGGTAGCCTTGTCATTATGGAAGGTAGTCTATTTTCGAGATTTTTGTTACTTCACTGGATGC
Source organism: Vicia faba (assembly GCA_948472305.1). NCBI lineage: Eukaryota > Viridiplantae > Streptophyta > Magnoliopsida > Fabales > Fabaceae > Vicia > Vicia faba. The sequence goes on from OX451741.1 coordinate 529,673,421, forward strand.
TAGCCTTGTTATTATGGAAGGTAGTCTGTTTTCGAGATTTTTGTTACTCCAATGGATGATAGCATTGTCATTATGGAAGGTAGTTTGTTGTTCATAATTTTGTTACTCCAATGGATGGTAGCCTTGTCATTATGGTAGGTAGTCTATTGTCGAGATTTTTGTTACTCCAATGGATGGTAGAATTATCATTATGGAATGTTGTCTGTTGTCGATATTTTTGTTACTCCAATGGATGGTAGCCTTGTCATTACGTAAGGTAGTCTGTTTTTGAGATTTTTGTTACTCCAGTGGATGGTAGCCTTGTCATTATGGATGGTAGTCTGTTGTCGAGATTTTTGTTATTCCAATGGATTCTAGCGTTGTCATTTTGGAAGGTAGTATGTCATTGTGATTTCTGTCACTCCAATGGATGGTAGCCTTGTCAATATGGAAGGTAGTTTGTTATTCATATTTTTGTTACTCCAATGGATGGTAGCCTTGTCATTTTGGAAGGTAGTATGTTGTTGAGATTTTGGTTACTCCAATGGATGATAGAATTATTATTATGGAAGTTAGTCTGTTGTCGAGATTTTTGTTACTCCAATGGATGGTAGCCTTGTTATTATGGAAGGTAGTCTGTTTTCGAGATTTTTGTTACTTTAATGGATGGTAGCCTTGTCATTATTGAAGGTAGTCTATTTTCGAGATTATTGTTACTCCAATGGATGGTAGCCTTGTCATTATGGAAGGTAGTTTGTTGTTCATATTTTTGTTACTCCAATGGATGGTAGCCTTGTCATTATGGTAGGTAGTCTATTGTCGAGATTTTTGTTACTCCAATGGATGGTACCATTATCATTATGGAAGGTTGTCTGTTGTCGAGATATTTGTTACTCCAATGGATGGTAGCCTTGTCATTATGGAAGGTAGTCTGTTTTCGAGATTTTTGTTACTCCAATGGATGGTAGCCTTGTCATTATGGATGGTAGTCTGTTGTCAAGATTTTTGTTATTCCAATGGATTGTAGCCTTTTCATTATGGAACGTATTCTGTTGTCGATGTTTTTGTTACTCCAATGGATAGTAGCCTTGTTATTATGGAAGGTAGTCTGTTGTCTAGATTTTTGTTATTCCAATGAATAGTAGCCTTGTCATTATGGAAGGTAGTCTGTTGTCGAGATTTTTGTTACTCCAATGGATGCAAGCGTTGTCATTTTGGAAGGTAGTATGTCGTTGTGATTTCTGTCACTCCAATGGATGGTAGCCTTGTCACTATGGAAGGTAGTCTGTTGTTCATATTTTTGTTACTCCAATGGATGGTATCCTTGTCATTTTGGAAGGTAGTCTGTTGTTGAGATTTTTGTTACTCCAATGGATGGTAGCCTTGTCATTATGGAAGGTAGTCTATTTTCGAGATTTTTGTTACTTCACTGGATGCTAGCCTTGTTATTATGGAAGGTAGTCTGTTTTCGAGATTTTTGTTACTCCAATGGATGATAGCATTGTCATTATGGAAGGTAGTTTGTTGTTCATAATTTTGTTACTCCAATGGATGGTAGCCTTGTCATTATGGTAGGTAGTCTATTGTCGAGATTTTTGTTACTCCAATGGATGGTAGAATTATCATTATGGAATGTTGTCTGTTGTCGATATTTTTGTTACTCCAATGGATGGTAGCCTTGTCATTACGTAAGGTAGTCTGTTTTTGAGATTTTTGTTACTCCAGTGGATGGTAGCCTTGTCATTATGGATGGTAGTCTGTTGTCGAGATTTTTGTTATTCCAATGGATTGTAGCCTTTTCATTATGGAACATCTTCTGTTTTCGATGTTTTTGTTACTCCAATGGATAGGAGCCTTGTTATTATGGAAGGTAGTCTGTTGTCTAGATTTTTGTTATTTCAATGAATGGTAGTCTTGTCATTATGGAAGGTAGTCTGTTGTCGATATTTTTGTTACTCCAATGGATGGTAGCCTTGTCATTACGAAAGGTAGTCTATTTTCGAGATTTTTGTTACTCCAATAGATGGTAGCCTTGTCATTATGGAAGGTAGTCTGTTGTCGAGATTTTTGTTCCTCCAATGGATGGTAGCATTGTCATTATGGATGGTAGTCTATTGTCGTGATTTTTGTTATTCCAATGGATTGTATCATTGTCATTATGGAACGTATTATGTTGTCGATGTTTTCGTTACGCCAATGGATGGTAGCCTTGTCATTATGAAAGGTAGTCTGTTGTTCATATTTTTGTTATTCCAATGGATGGTAGCCTTTTCATTTTGGAAGGTAGTCTGTTGTTGAGATTTTTGTTACTCAAATGGATGATAGCATTATCATTATGGAAGTTAGTCTGTTGTCGAGATTTTTGTTACTCCAATGGATGGTAGCCTTGTCATTATGGAAGGTAGTCCGTTGTGGTGATTTTTGTTACTCCAATGAATGATAGCATTATTATTATGGAAGTTAGTCTGTTGTCGAGATTTCTGTGACTCCAATGGATGGTAGCCTTGTCATTATGGAAGGTAGTCTGTTTTCGAGATTTTTGTTACTTTAATGGATGGTAGCCTTTTCATTATGGAAGGTAGTCTGTTTTCGAGATTATTGTTACTCCAATGGATGGTAGCCTTTTCATTATGGAAGGTAGTTTGTTGTTCATATTTTTGTTACTCCAATGGATGGTAGCCTTGTCATTATGGTAGATAGTCTATTGTCGAGATTTTTGTTACTCCAATGGATGGTACCATTATCATTATGGAAGGTTGTCTGTTGTCGAGATTTTTGTTACTCCAATGGACGGTAGCCTTGTCATTACGGAAGGTAGTCTGTTTTCGAGATTTTTGTTACTCCAATGGATAGTAGCCTTGTTATTATGGAAGGTAGTCTGTTGTCTAGATTTTTGTTATTCCAATGAATAGTAGCCTTGTCATTATGGAAGGTAGTTTGTTGTCGAGAGTTTTGTTACTCCAATGGATGCTAGTGTTGTCATTATGGAAGGTAGTATGTCGTTGTGATTTTTGTCACTCCAGTGGATGGTAGCCTTGTCATTATGGAAGGTAGTCTATTTTGGAGATTTTTGTTACTTCAATGGATGCTAGCCTTGTCATTATGGAAGGTAGTCTGTTTTCGAGATTTTTGTTACTCCAATGGATGGTAGCCTTGTCATTAAGGATGGTAGTTTGTTGTTCATATTTTTGTTACTCCAATGGATGGTAGCCTTGTCATTATGGTAGGTAGTCTATTGTCGAGATTTTTGTTACTCCAATTGATGGTAGCATTATCATTATGGAAGGTTGTCTGTTGTCGATATTTTTGTTACTCCAATGGATGGTAGCCTTGTCATTATGGAAGGTAGTCTGTTTTCGAGATTTTTGTTACTCCAAAGAATGGTAGCCTTGTCATTATGGATGGTAGTCTGTTGTTGAGATTTTTGTTATTCCAATGGATTGTAGCCTTTTCATTATGGAATGTATTCTGTTTTCGATGTTTTTGTTACTCCAATGGATAGTAGCCTTGTTATTATGGAAGGTAGTCTGTTGTTGATATTTTTGTTACTCCAATTGATGCCAGTGTTGTCATTATGCAAGGTAGTATGTCGTTGTGATTTCTATCACTCCAATGGATGGTAGCCTTGTCATTATGGAAGGTAGTCTATTGTCGAGATTTTTGTTACTCCAATGGATGCTAGCATTGTCATTTTGGAAGGTAGTAGGTCATTGTGATTTCTGTCACTCCAATGGATGGTAGCCTTGTCACTATGGAAGGTAGAATGTTTTTCATATTTTTGTTACTCCAATGGATGGTAACCTTGTCATTATGGAAGGTAGTCTATTGTCGAGATTTTTGTTACTCCAATGGATGGTAACATTAACATTATGGAAGGTTGTCTGTTGTTGAGATTTTTGTTACTCCAATGGATGGTAGCCTTGTTATTATGGAAGGTAGTCTGTTTTCGAGATTTTTGTTACTTCAATGGATGGTAGCCTTGTTATTTTGGAAGGTAGTCTGTTTTCGAGAGTTTTGTTACTCCAATGGATGGTAGCCTTGTCATTATGGAAGGTAGTCTATTGTTCATATTTTTGTTACTCCAATGGATGGTAGCCTTGTCATTATGGTAGGTAGTGTATTGTCGAGATTTTTGTTACTCCAACGGATGGTATCATTATCATTATGGAAGGTTGTCTGTTGTCGAGATTTTTGTTACTCCAATGGATGGTAGCCTTGTCATTATGGTAGGTAGTCTATTGTCAAGATTTTTGTTACTCCAATGGATGGTAGCCTTGTCATTATGGAAGGTAGTCTGTTGTTGAGATTTTTGTTACTCCAATGGATGATAGCATTATCATTATGGAAGTTAGTCTGTTGTCGAGATTTCTGTTACTCCAATGGATGGTAGCCTTGTCATTATGGAAGGTAGTCTGTTTTCGAGATTTTTGTTACTTTAATGGATGGTAGCCTTGTCATTATGGAAGGTAGTCTGTTTTCGAGATTTTTGTTACTTTAATGGATGGTAGCCTTGTCATTATGGAAGGTAGTCTGTTTTCGAGATTATTGTTACTCCAATGGATGGTAGCCTTGTCATTATGGAAGGTAGTTTGTTGTTCATATTTTTGTTACTCCAATGGATGGTAGCCTTGTCATTACGGAAGGTAGTCTGTTTTCGAGATTTTTGTTACTCCAATGGATGGTAGCCTTGTCATTATGGATGGTAGTCTGTTGTCGAGATTTTTGTTATTCCAATGGATTGTAGCCTTTTCATTATGGAAAGTATTCTGTTTTTGATGTTTTTGTTACTCCAATGGATAGTAGCCTTGTTATTATGGAAGGTAGTATGTTGTCTAGATTTTTGTTATTCCAATGAATGGTAGCTTTGTCATTATGGAAGGTAGTCTGTTGTCGATATTTTTGTTACTCCAATTGATGCTAGCGTTGTCATTATGCAAGGTAGTATGTCGTTGTGATTTCTATCACTCCAATGGATGGTAGCCTTGCACTATGGAAGGTAGTCTGTTGTTCATATTTTTGTTACTCCAATGGATGGCAACCTTGTCATTATGGAAGGTAGTCTATTGTCGAGATTTTTGTTACTCCATTGGATGGTAGCATTATCATTATGGAAGGTTGTCTCTTGTCGAGATTTTTGTTACTCCAATGGATGGTATCCTTGTCATTATGGAAGGTAGTCTGTTTTCAAGATTTTTGTTACTTCAATGGATGGTAGCCTTGTCATTTTGGAAGGTAGTCTGTTTTCGAGATTTTTTTTACTCCAATGGATGGTAGCCTTGTCATTATGGAAGGTAGTCTGTTGTTCATATTTTTGTTACTCCAATGGATGGTAGCCTTGTCATTATGGTAGGTAGTCTATTGTCGAGATTTTTGTTACTCCAACGGATGGTATCATTATCATTATGGAAGGTTGTCTGTTGTCGAGATTTTTGTTACTCCAATGGAGGGTAGCCTTGTCATTACGGAAGGTAGTCTATTTTCGAGATTTTTGTTACTCCAATGGATGCTAGCGTTGTCATTATGGATGGTAGTCAGTTGTCGATATTTTTGTTATTCCAATGGATTGTATCATTGTCATTATGGAAGGTAGTTTGTTGTCGTGATTTTTGTTACTCCAATGGATGGTAGCCTTGTCATTTTGAAAGGTAGTTTGTTGTCGAGATTTTTGTTATTCCAATGGATGGTAGCCTTGTCATTATGGAAGGTAGTCTATTATCGAGATTTTTGTTACTCCAATGGATGCTAGCATTGTCATTTTGGAAGGTAGTAGGTCATTGTGATTTCTGTCACTCCAATGGATGGTAGCCTTGTCACTATGGAAGGTAGAATGTTTTTCATATTTTTGTTACTCCAATGGATGGTAACCTTGTCATTATGGAAGGTAGTCTTTTGTCGAGATTTTTGTTACTCCAATGGATGGTAACATTAACATTATGGAAGGTTGTCTGTTGTCGAGATTTTTGTTACTCCAATGGATGGTAGCCTTGTCATTATGGAAGGTAGTCTGTTTTCGAGATTTTTGTTACTTCAATGGATGGTAGCCTTGTTATTTTGGAAGGTACTCTGTTTTCGAGAGTTTTGTTACTCCAATGGATGGTAGCCTTGTCATTATGGAAGGTAGTCTGTTGTTCATATTTTTGTTACTCCAATGGATGGTAGCCTTGTCATTATGGTAGGTAGTCTATTGTCGAGATTTTTGTTACTCCAACGAATGGTATCATTATCATTATGGAAGGTTGTCTGTTGTCGAGATTTTTGTTACTCCAATGGATGGTAGCCTTGTCATTAGGGAAGGTAGTCTATTTTCGAGATTTTTGTTACTCCAATGGATGCTAGCGTTGTCATTATGGATGGCAGTCAGTTGTCGAGATTTTTGTTATTCCAATGGATTGTATCATTGTCATTATGGAACGTATTGTGTTGTCGATGTTTTCGTTACTCCAATGGATGGTAGCCTTGTCATTATGAAAGGTAGTTTGTTGTCGAGATTTTTGTTATTCCAATGGATGGTAGCCTTGTCATTATGGAAGGTAGTCTATTGTCGAGATTTTTGTTACTCCAATGGATGCTAGCATTGTCATTTTGGAAGGTATTAGGTCATTGTGATTTCTGTCACTCCAATGGATGGTAGCCTTGTCACTATGGAAGGTAGAATGTTTTTCATATTTTTGTTACTCCAATGGATGGTAACCTTGTCATTATGGAAGGTAGTCTTTTGTCGAGATTTTTGTTACTCCAATGGATGGTAACATTAACATTATGGAAGGTTGTCTGTTGTCGAGATTTTTGTTACTCCAATGGATGGTAGCCTTGTCATTATGGAAGGTAGTCTGTTTTCGAGATTTTTGTTACTTCAATGGATGGTAGCCTTGTTATTTTGGAAGGTACTCTGTTTTCGAGAGTTTTGTTACTCCAATGGATGGTAGCCTTGTCATTATGGAAGGTAGTCTGTTGTTCATATTTTTGTTACTCCAATGGATGGTAGCCTTGTCATTATGGTGGGTAGTCTATTGTCGAGATTTTTGTTACTCCAACGAATGGTATCATTATCATTATGGAAGGTTGTCTGTTGTCGAGATTTTTGTTACTCCAGTGGATGGTAGCCTTGTCATTAGGGAAGGTAGTCTATTTTCGAGATTTTTGTTACTCCAATGGATGCTAGCGTTGTCATTATGGATGGTAGTCAGTTGTCGAGATTTTTGTTATTCCAATGGATTGTATCATTGTCATTATGGAACGTATTGTGTTGTCGATGTTTTCGTTACTCCAATGGATGGTAGCCTTGTCATTATGAAAGGTAGTTTGTTGTCGAGATTTTTGTTATTCCAATGGATGGTAGCCTTGTCATTATGGAAGGTAGTCTATTGTCGAGATTTTTGTTACTCCAATGGATGCTAGCATTGTCATTTTGGAAGGTATTAGGTCATTGTGATTTCTGTCACTCCAATGGATGGTAGCCTTGACACTATGGAAGGTAGAATGTTTTTCATATTTTTGTTACTCCAATGGATGGTAACCTTGTCATTATGGAAGGTAGTCTATTGTCGAGATTTTTGTTACTCCAATGGATGGTAACATTAACATTATGGAAGGTTGTCTGTTGTCGAGATTTTTGTTACTCCAATGGATGGTAGCCTTGTCATTATGGAAGGTAGTCTGTTTTCGAGATTTTTGTTACTTCAATGGATGGTAGCCTTGTTATTTTGGAAGGTACTCTGTTTTCGAGAGTTTTGTTACTCCAATGGATGGTAGCCTTGTCATTATGGAAGGTAGTCTGTTGTTCATATTTTTGTTACTCCAATGGATGGTAGCCTTGTCATTATGGTAGGTAGTCTATTGTCGAGATTTTTGTTACTCCAACGAATGGTATCATTATCATTATGGAAGGTTGTCTGTTGTCGAGATTTTTGTTACTCCAATGGATGGTAGCCTTGTCATTACGGAAGGTAGTCTATTTTCGAGATTTTTGTTACTCCAATGGATGCTAGCGTTGTCATTATGGATGGTAGTCAGTTGTCGAGATTTTTGTTATTCCAATGGATTGTATCATTGTCATTATGGAACGTATTGTGTTGTCGATGTTTTCGTTACTCCAATGGATGGTAGCCTTGTCATTATGAAAGGTAGTTTGTTGTCGAGATTTTTGTTATTCCAATGGATGGTAGCCTTGTCATTATGGAAGGTAGTCTATTGTCGAGATTTTTGTTACTCCAATGGATGCTAGCATTGTCATTTTGGAAGGTAGTAGGCCATTGTGATTTCTGTCACTCCAATGGATGGTAGCCTTGTCACTATGGAAGGTAGAATGTTTTTCATATTTTTCTTACTCCAATGGATGGTAACCTTGTCATTATGGAAGGTAGTCTACTGTCGAGATTTTTGTTACTCCAATGGATGGTAACATTAACATTATGGAAGGTTGTCTGTTGTCGAGATTTTTGTTACTCCAATGGATGGTAGCCTTGTCATTGTGGAAGGTAGTCTGTTTTCGAGATTTTTTTTACTTCAATGGATGGTAGCCTTGTCATTTTGGAAGGTAGTCTGTTTTCGAGAGTTTTGTTACTCCAATGGATGGTAGCCTTGTCATTATGGAAGGTAGTCTGTTGTTTATATTTTTGTTACTCCAATGGATGGTAGCCTTGTCATTATGGTAGGTAGTCTATTGTCGAGATTTTAGTTACTCCAATGGAAGGTAGCATTATCATTATGGAAGGTTGTCTGTTGTAGAGATTTTTGTTACTCCAATGGATGGTAGCCATGTCATTATGGAAGGTAGTCTGTTTTCGAGATTTTTGTTACTCCAATGGATGTTAGCCTTGTCATTATGGATGGTAGTTTGTTGTCGAGATTTTTGTTATTCCAATGGATTGTATCATTGTCATTATGGAACGTATTGTGTTGTCGACGTTTTCGTTACTCCAATGGATGGTAGCCTTGTCATTATGAAATGTAGTTTTTGTCGAGATTTTTGTTATTCCAATGGATGGTAGCCTTGTCATTATGGAAGGTAGTCTATTGTCTAGATTTTTGTTACTCCAATGGATGCTAGCATTGTCATTTTGGAAGGTAGTAGGTCATTGTGATTTCTGTCACTCCAATAGATGGTAGCCTTGTCACTATGGAAGGTAGTCTGTTTTTCATATTATTGTTACTCCAATGGATGGTAGCCTTGTCATTATGGTAGGTAGTCTATTGTCGATATTTTTGTTACTCCAATGGATGGTAGCATTATCATTATGGAAGGTTGTCTGTTGTCGAGATTTTTGTTACTCCAATGGATGATAGCCTTGTCATTATGGAAGGTAGTCTGTTTTCGAGATTTTTGTTACTTCATTGGATGGTAGCCTTGTAATTTTGGAAGGTAGTCTTTTTTCGAGATTTTTGTTACTCCAATGGATGGTAGCCTTGCCATAATGGTAGGTAGTCTATTGTTGAGATTTTTGTTACTCCAATGGATGGTAGCATTATCATTACGGAAGGTTGTCTGTTGTTGAGATTTTTGTTACTCCAATAGATGGTAGCCTTGTCATTACGGAAGGTAGTCTGTTTTCGAGATTTTTGTTACTCCAATGGATGGTAGCCTTGTCATTATGGATGGTAATCTGTTGTGGATATTTTTGTTACTCCAATGGATGGTAGCCTTGTCATTACGAAAGGTAGTCTATTTTCGAGATTTTTGTTACTCCAATGGATGGTAGCCTTGTCATTACGGAAGGTAGTCTATTTTCGAGATTTTTGTTACTCCAATGGATGTTAGCCTTGTCATTTTGGATGGTAGTTTGTTGTCGAGATTTTTGTTATTCCATTGGATTGTATCATTGTCATTATGGAACGTATTGTGTTGTCGATGTTTTCGTTACTCCAATGGATGGTAGACTTGTCATTATGAAAGGTAGTTTGTTGTGGAGATTTTTGTTATTCCAATGGTTGGTAGCCTTGTCATTATCGGAGGTAGTCTATTGTCGAGATTTTTGTTACTCCAATGGATGCTAGCGTTGTCATTTTGGAAGGTAGTATGTCGTTGTGATTTCTGTCACTCCAATGGATGGTAGCCTTGTCACTATTGAAGGTAGTCTGTTTTTCATATTTTTGTTACTCCAATGGATGGTAGCCTTGTCATTATGGTAGGTAGTCTATTGTCGAGATTTTTGTTACTCCAATGGATGGTAGCATTATCATTATGGAAGGTTGTCTGGGGTCGAGATTTTTGTTACTCCAATGGATGGTAGCCTTGTCATTACGGAAGGTAGTCTGTTTTCGAGATTTTTCTTACTCCAATGGATGGTAGCCTCGTCATTATGGATGGTAGTCTGTTGTGGATATTTTTGTTACTCCAATGGATGGTAGCCTTGTCATTACGAAAGGTAGTCTATTTTCGAGATTTTTGTTACTCCAATAGTTGTTAGCCTTTTCATTATGGAAGGTAGTCTGTTGTCGAGATTTTTGTTACTCCAATGGATGGTATCATTGTCATTATGGATGGTAGTCTGTTGTCGTGATTTTTGTTATTCCAATGGATTGTATCATTGTCATTATGGAACGTATTCTGTTGTCCATGTTTTCGTTACTCCAATGGATGGTAGCCTTGTCATTATGAAAGGTAGTTTGTTTTCGAGATTTTTGTTATTCCAATGGATGGTTGCCTTGTCATTATGGAAGGTAGTCTATTGTCGAGATTTTTGTTACTCCAATGGATGCTAGCTTTGTCATTTTGGAAGGTAGTATGTCGTTGTGATTTCTGTCACTCCAATGGATGGTAGCCTTGTCACTATGGAACGTAGTCTGTTGTTCATATTTTTGTTACTCTAATGGATGGTAGCCTTGTCATTTTGGAAGGTAGTCTGTTGTTGAGATTTTTGTTACTCCAATGGATGGTAGCGTTATCATTATGGAAGTTTGTTTGTTGTCGAGATTTTTATTACTCCAATGGATGGTAGCCTTGTCATTATGGAAGGTAGTCTGTTTTCGATATTTTTTTTACTTTAATGGATGGTAGCCTTGTCATTATGGAAGGTAGTCTGTTTTTGAGATTTTTGTTACTCCAATGGATGGTATCCTTGGAATTATGGAAGGTAGTTTGTTGTTCATATTTTTGTTACTCCAATGGATGGTAGCCTTGTCATTATGGTAGGTAGTCTATTGTCGATATTTTTGTTACTCCAATGGATGGTAGCATTATCATTATGGAAGGTTGTCTGTTGTCGTGATTTTTGTTACTCCAATGGATGGTAGCCTTGTCATTACGGAAGGTAGTCTATTTTCGAGATTTTTGTTACTCCAATGGATGGTAGCCTTGTCATTATGGATGGTAGTCTGTTGTGGAGATTTTTGTTATTCCAATGGATTGTAGCCTTTTCATTATGGAACGTATTATGTTCTCGATGTTTTTTTTACTCCAATGGATAGTAGCCTTGTTATTATGGAAGGTAGTCTGTTGTCTAGATTTTTGTTATTCCAATGAATAGTAGCCTTGTCATTATGGAAGGTAGTCTGTTTTCGAGATTTTTGTTACTCCAATGGATGCTAGCGTTGTCATCATGGAAGGTAGTATGTCGTTGTGATTTCTGTCACTCCAGTGGATGGTAGCCTTGTAACTATGGTAGGTAGTTTGTTGTTCATATTTTTGTTACTCCAATGGATGGTAGCCTTGTCATTATGGAAGGTAGTCTATTGTCGAGATTTTTGTTACTCCAATGGATGGTAGCCTCGTCATTATGGATGGTAGTCTGTTGTGGATATTTTTGTTACTCCAATGGATGGTAGCCTTGTCATTACGAAAGGTAGTCTATTTTCGAGATTTTTATTACTCCAATAGATGTTAGCCTTGTCATTATGGAAGGTAGTCTGTTGTCAAGATTTTTGTTACTCCAATGGATGGTATCATTGTCATTATGGAAAGTAGTCTGTTGTCGTGATTTTTGTTATTCCAATGGATTGTATCATTGTCATAATGGAACGTATTATGTTGTCCATGTTTTCGTTACTTCAATGGATGGTAGCCTTGTCATTATGAAAGGTAGTTTGTTTTCGAGATTTTTGTTATTCCAATGGATGGTTGCCTTGTCATTATGGAAGGTAGTCTATTGTCGAGATTTTTGTTACTCCAATGGATGCTAGCGTTGTCATTTTGGAAGGTAGTATGTCGTTGTGATTTCTGTCACTCCAATGGATGGTAGCCTTGTCACTATGGAAGGTAGTCTGTTGTTCATATTTTTGTTACTCCAATGGATTGTAGCCTTGTCATTTTGGAAGGTAGTCTGTTGTTGACATTTTTGTTACTCCAATGGATGGTAGCATTATCATTATGGAAGTTTGTCTGTTGTCGAGATTTTTGTTACTCCAATGGATGGTAGCCTTGTCATTATGGAAGGTAGTCTGTTTTCGATATTTTTTTTACTTTAATGGATGGTAGCCTTGTCATTATGGAAGGTAGTCTTTTTTTAAGATTTTTGTTACTCCAATGGATGGTAGCCTTGGCATTATGGAAGGTAGTTTGTTGTTCATATTTTTGTTACTCCAATGGATGGTAGCCTTGTCATTATGGTAGGTAGTCTATTGTCGATATTTTTGTTACTCCAATGGATGGTAGCATTATCATTATGGAAGGTTGTCTGTTGTCGAGATTTTTGTTACTCCAATGGATGGTAGCCTTGTCATTACGGAAGGTAGTCTATTTTCGAGATTTTTGTTACTCCAATGGATGGTAGCCTTGTCATTATGGATGGTAGTCTGTTGTGGAGATTTTTGTTATTCCAATGGATTGTAGCCTTTTCATTATGGAACGTATTCTGTTCTCGATGTTTTTGTTACTCCAATGGATAGTAGCCTTATAATTATGGAAGGTAGTCTGTTGTCTAGATTTTTGTTATTCCAATGAATAGTAGCCTTGTCATAATGGAAGGTAGTCTGTTTTCGAGATTTTTGTTACTCCAATGGATGTTAGCATTGTCATCATGGAAGGTAGTATGTCGTTGTGATTTCTGTCACTCCAGTGGATGGTAGCCTTGTAACTATGGTAGGTAGTTTGTCGTTCATATTTTTGTTACTCCAATGGATGGTAGCCTTGTCATTATGGAAGGTAGTCTATTGTCGAGATTTTTGTTACTCCAATGGATGGTAGCCTCGTCATTATGGATGGGAGTCTGTTGTGGATATTTTTGTTACTCCAATGGATGGTAGCCTTGTCATTATGAAAGGTAGTCTATTTTCGAGATTTTTATTACTCCAATAGATGTTAGCCTTGTCATTATGAAAGGTAGTCTGTTGTCGAGATTTTTGTTACTCCAATGAATGGTATCATTGTCATTATGGATGGTAGTCTGTTGTCGTGATTTTTGTTATTCCAATGGATTGTATCATTGTCATTATGGAACGTATTATGTTGTCCATGTTTTCATTACTTCAATGGATGGTAGCCTTGTCATTATGAAAGGTAGTTTGTTTTCGAGATTTTTGTTATTCCAATGGATGGTTGCCTTGTCATTATGGAAGCTAGTCTATTGTCGAGATTTTTGTTACTCCAATGGATGCTAGCATTGTCATTTTGGAAGGTAGTATGTCGTTGTGATTTCTGTCACTCCAATGGATGGTAGACTTGTCACTATGGAAGGTAGTCTGTTGTTCATATTTCTGTCACTCCAATGGATGGTAGCCTTGTCACTATGGAAGGTAGTCTGTTGTTCATATTTTTGTTACTCCAATGGATGGTAGCCTTGTCATTTTGGAAGGTAGTCTGTTGTTGAGATTTTTGTTACTCCAATGGATTGTAGCATTATCATTATGGAATTTTGTCTGTTGTCGAGATTTTTGTTACTCCAATGGATGGTAGCCTTGTCATTATGGAAGGTAGTCTGTTTTCGAGATTTTTGTTACTTTAATGGATGGTAGCCTTGTCATTATGGAAGGTAGTCTGTTTTTGAGATTTTTGTTACTCCAATGGATGGTAGCCTTGTCATTATGGAAGGTAGTTTGTTGTTCATATTTTTGTTACTCCAATGGATGGTAGCCTTGTCATTATGGTAGGTAGTCTATTGTCGATATTTTTGTTACTCCAATGGATGGTCGCATTATCATTATGGAAGGTTGTTTGTTGTCGAGATTTTTGTTACTCCAATGGATAGTAGCCTTGTCATTACGGAAGGTAGTCTATTTTCGAGATTTTTGTTACTCCAATGGATGGTAGCCTTGTCATTATGGATGGTAGTCTGTTGTCGAGATTTTTGTTATTCCAATGGATTGTAGCCTTTTCATTATGGAACGTATTCTGTTCTCGATGTTTTTGTTACTCCAATGGATAGTAGCCTTGTTATTATGGAAGGTAGTTTGTTGTCTAGATTTTTGTTATTCCAATGAATAGTAGCCTTGTCATTATGGAAGGTAGTCTGTTTTCGAGATTTTTGTTACTCCAATGGATGCTAGCGTTGTCATCATGGAAGGTAGTATGTCATTGTGATTTCTGTCACTCCAGTGGATGGTAGCCTTGTAACTATGGTAGGTAGTTTGTTGTTCATATTTTTTTACTCCAATGGATGGTAGACTTGTCATTATGGAAGGTAGTCTATTGTCGAGATTTTTGTTACTCCAATGGATGGTAGCATTATCATTATGGAAGGTTGTTTGTTGTCGAGATTTTTGTTACTCCAATGGATGGTAACCTTGTCATTATGGAAGGTAGTCTGTTTTGGAGATTTTTTTTACTTCAATGGATGCTAGCCTTGTCATTATGGAAGGTAGTTTGTTTTCGATATTTTTGTTACTCCAATGGATGGTAGCCTTGTCATTATGGAAGGTAGTTTGTTGTTCATATTTTTGTTACTCCAATGGATGGTAGACTTGTCATTATGGTAGGTAGTCTATTGTCGAGATTTTTGTTACTCCAATGGATGGTAGCATTATCATTATGGAAGGTTGTCTGTTGTCGAGATTTTTGTTACTCCAATGGATGGTAGCCTTGTCATTATGGAAGGTAGTCTGTTTTGGAGATTTTTTTTACTTCAATGGATGCTAGCCTTGTCATTATGGAAGGTAGTTTGTTTTCGATATTTTTGTTACTCCAATGGATGGTAGCCTTGTCATTATGGAAGGTAGTTTGTTGTTCATATTTTTGTTACTCCAATGGATGGTAGACTTGTCATTATGGTAGGTAGTCTATTGTCGAGATTTTTGTTACTCCAATGGATGGTAGCATTATCATTATGGAAGGTTGTCTGTTGTCGAGATTTTTGTTACTCCAATGGATGGTAGCCTTGTCATTACGGAATGTAGTTTGTTTTCAAGATTTTTGTTACTCCAATGGATGGTATCCTTGTCATTATGGATGGTAGTCTGTTGTCGAGATTTTTGTTATTCCAATGGATTGTAGCCTTTTCATTATGGAACGTATTCTGTTTTCGATGTTTTTGTTACTCCAATGGATAGTAGCCTTGTTATTATGGAAGGTAGTCTGTTGTCTAGTTTTCTGTTATTCCAATGAATGGTAGCCTTGTCATTATGGAAGGTAGTTTGTTGTCGATATTTTTGTTACTCCAATTTATGCTAGCATTGTCATTATGGAAGGTAGTATGTCGTTGTCATTTCTGTCACTCCAATGGATGGTAGCCTTATAACTATGGAAGGTAGTTTGTTGTTCATATTTTTGTTACTCCAATGGATGGTAGCCTTGTCATTATGGAAGGTAGTCTATTGTCGAGATTTTTGTTACTCCAATGGATGGTAGCATTATCATTATGGAAGGTTGTCTGTTGTCGAGATTTTTGTTACTCCAATGGATGGTAACCTTGTCATTATGGAAGGTAGTCTTTTTTGGAGATTTTTGTTACTTCAATGGATGCTAGCCTTGTCATTATGGAAGGTAGTCTATTTTCGAGATTTTTGTTACTCCAATGGATGCTAGCGTTGTCATCATGGAAGGTAGTATGTCATTGTGATTTCTGTCACTCCAGTGGATGGTAGCCTTGTAACTATGGTAGGTAGTTTGTTGTTCATATTTTTTTACTCCAATGGATGGTAGCCTTGTCATTATGGAAGGTAGTCTATTGTCGAGATTTTTGTTACTCCAATGGATGGTAGCATTATCATTATGGAAGGTTGTCTGTTGTCGAGATTTTTGTTACTCCAATGGATGGTAACCTTGTCATTATGGAAGGTAGTCTGTTTTGGATATTTTTTTTACTTCAATGGATGCTAGCCTTGTCATTATGGAAGGTAGTTTGTTTTCGATATTTTTGTTACTCCAATGGATGGTAGCCTTGTCATTATGGAAGGTAGTTTGTTGTTCATATTTTTGTTACTCCAATGGATGGTAGACTTGTCATTATGGTAGGTAGTCTATTGTCGAGATTTTTGTTACTCCAATGGATGGTAGCATTATCATTATGGAAGGTTGTCTGTTGTCGAGATTTTTGTTACTCCAATGGATGGTAGCCTTGTCATTACGGAATGTAGTTTGTTTTCGAGATTTTTGTTACTCCAATGGATGGTAGCCTTGTCATTATGGATGGTAGTCTGTTGTCGAGATTTTTGTTATTCCAATGGATTGTAGCCTTTTCATTATGGAACGTATTCTGTTTTCGATGTTTTTGTTACTCCAATGGATAGTAGCCTTGTTATTATGGAAGGTAGTCTGTTGTCTAGTTTTTTGTTATTCCAATGAATGGTAGCCTTGTCATTATGGAAGGTAGTTTGTTGTCGATATTTTTGTTACTCCAATTTATGCTAGCATTGTCATTATGGAAGGTAGTATGTCGTTGTCATTTCTGTCACTCCAATGGATGGTAGCCTTATAACTATGGAAGGTAGTTTGTTATTCATATTTTTGTTACTCCAATGGATGGTAGCCTTGTCATTATGGAAGGTAGTCTATTGTCGAGATTTTTGTTACTCCAATGGATGGTAGCATTATCATTATGGAAGGTTGTCTGTTGTCGAGATTTTTGTTACTCCAATGGATGGTAACCTTGTCATTATGGAAGGTAGTCTTTTTTGGAGATTTTTGTTACTTCAATGGATGCTAGCCTTGTCATTATGGAAGGTAGTCTATTTTCGAGATTTTTGTTACTCCAATGGATGGTAGCCTTGTCATTATGGAAGGTAGTTTGTTGTTTATATTTTTTTTACTCTAATGGATGGTATCCTTGTAATTATGGTAGGTAGTCTATTGTCGAGATTTTTGTTACTCCAATGGATGGTAGCATTATCATTATGGAAGGTTGTCTGTTGTCTAGATTTTTGTTATTCCAATTGATTGTAGCCTTTTCATTATGGAACGTATTCTGTTTTCAATGTTTTTGTTACTCCAATGGATAGTAGCCTTGTTATTATGGAAGGTAGTCTGTTGTCTAGATTTTTGTTATTCCAATGAATGGTAGCCTTGTCATTACGGAAGGTAGTCTGTTGTCGATATTTTTCTTACACCAATTTATGCTAGCGTTGACATTATGGAAGGTATTATGTCGTTGTGATTTCTGTCACTCCAATGGATGGTAGCCTTATAACTATGGAAGGTAGTCTGTTGTTCATATTTTTGTTACTCCAATGGATGGTAGCCTTGTCATTATGGAAGGTAGTCTATTGTCGACATTTTGTTACTCCAATGGATGATAGCATTATCATTATGGAAGGTTGTCTGTTGTCGAGATTTTTGTTACTCCAATGGATGGTAGCCTTGTCATTATGGAAGGTAGTTTGTTTTCGAGATTTTTGTTACTTCAATGGATGGTAGCTTTGTCATTTTGTAAGGTAATCTGTTTTCGAGATTTTTGTTACTCCAATGGATGGTAGCCTTGTCATTATGGAAGGTAGTGTGTTGTTCATATTTTTGTTACTCCAATGGATGGTAGCCTTGTTATTATGGTAGGTAGTATATTGTCGAGATTTTTGTTACCCCAATGGATGGTAGCATTATCATTATGGAAGGTTGTCTGTTGTCGAGATTTTTGTTACTCGAATGGAAGGTAGCCTTGTCATGACGGTAGGTAGTCTGTTTTCGAGATTTTTGTTACTCCAATGGATGGTAGCCTTGTCAATATGGATGGTAGTTTGTTGTTGAGATTTTTGTTATTCCAATGGATTGTATCATTGTCATTATGGAACGTATTCTGTTGTCGATGTTTTCGTTACTCCAATGGATGGTAGCCTTATCATTATGAAAGGTAGTTTTTGTCGAGATTTTTGTTATTCCAATGGATGCTAGCTTTGTCATTTTGGAAGGTAGTATGTCGTTTTTATTTTTGTCACTCCAATGGATGGTAGCCTTGTCACTATGTAAGGTAGTCTGTTTTTCATATTTTTGTTACTCCAATGGATGGTAGCCTTGTCATTATGGAAGGTAGTCTATTGTCGAGATTTTTGTTACTTCAATGGATGGTAGCATTATCATTATGGAAGGTTGTCTGTTGTCGAGATTTTTGTTACTCCAATGGATGGTAGGCTTGTCATTATGGAAGGTAGTCAGTTTTCGAAATTTTTGTTACTTCAATGGATGGTAGCCTTATCATTTTGGAAGGTAGTCTATTTTCGAGATTTTTGTTACTCCAATGGATGGTAGCCTTGTCATTATGGAAGGTAGTCTGTTGTTCATATTTTTGTTACTCCAATGGATGGTAGCCTTGCCATTATGGTACGTAGTCTATTGTCGAGATTTTTCTTACTCCAATGGATGGTAGCATTATCATTATGGAAGACTGTCTGCTGTCGAGATTTTTGTTACTCCAATGGATGGTAGCCTTGTCATTACGGAAGGTAGTCTGTTTTCGAGATTTTTGTTACTCCAATGGATGGTAGCCTTATCATTATGGATGGTTGTCTGTTGTCGAGATTTTTGTTATTCCAATGGATTGTAGCCTTTTCATTATGGAACGTATTCTGTTGTCGATGTTTTTGTTACTCCAATGGATAATATCCTTGTTATTATGGAAGGTAGTCTGTTGTTCATATTTTTGTTACTCCAATGGATGGTAGCCTTGTCATTTTGGAAGGTAGTCTGTTGTTGAGATTTTTGTTACTCCAATGGATGATAGCATTATCATTATGGAAGTTTGTCTGTTGTCCAGATTTTTGTTACTCCAATGGATGGTAGCCTTGTCATTATGGAAGGTAGTCTGTTTTCGAGATTATTGTTACTTCAATGGATGGTAGCCTTGTCATTATGGAAGGTAGTCTGTTTTTGAGATTTTTGTTACTCCAATGGATGGTAGCCTTGTCATTATGGAAGGTAGTTTGTTGTTCATATTTTTGTTACTCCAATGGATGGTAGCCTTGTCATTATGGTAGGTAGTCTATTGTCGATATTTTTGTTACTCCAATGGATGGTAGCATTATCATTATGGAAGGTTATCTGTTGTCGAGATTTTTGTTACTCCAATGGATAGTAGCCTTGTCATTACGGAAGGTAGTCTGTTTTCGAGATTTTTGTTACTCCAATGGATGGTAGCCTTGTCATTATGGATGGTAGTCTGTTGTTGAGATTTTTGTTCTTCCAGTGGATTGTAGCCTTTTTATTATGGAACGTATTATGTTCTCGATGTTTTTGTTACTCCAATGGATAGTAGCCTTCTTATTATGGAAGGTAGTCTGTTGTCTAGATTTTTGTTATTCCAATGAATAGTAGCCTTGTCATTATGGAAGGTAGTCTGTTTTCGAGATTTTTATTACTCCAATGGATGCTAGCGTTGTCATCATGGAAGGTAGTATGTCGTTGTGATTTCTGTCACTCCAGTGGATGGTAGCCTTGTAACTATGGTAGGTAGTCTGTTGTTCATATTTTTGTTACTCCAATGGATGGTAGCCTTGTCATTATGGAAGGTAGTCTATTGTCGACATTTTTGTTACTCCAATGGATGATGGCATTATCATTATGGAAGGTTGTTTGTTGTCGAGATTTTTGTTACTCCAATGGATGGTAGCCTTGTCATTATGGAAGGTAGTCTGTTTTCGAGATTTTTGTTACTTCAATGGATGGTAGCTTTTTCATTTTGGAAGGTAATTTGTTTTCGAGAATTTTGTTACTCCAATGGATGGTAGCCTTGTCATTATGGAAGGTAGTCTGTTGTTCGTATTTTTGTTACTCCAATGGATGGTAGCCTTGACATTATGGTAGGTAGTTTATTTTCGAGATTTTTGTTACTCCAATGGATGGTAGCATTATCATTATGGAAGGTTGTCTGTTGTCAAGATTTTTGTTACTCGAATGGATGGTAGCCTTGTCATTGCGGAAGGTAGTCTGTTTTCAAGATTTTTGTTACTCCAATGGATGGTAGCCTTGTCAATATGGATGGTAGTTTGTTGTCGAGATTTTTGTTATTCCAATGGATTGTATCATTGTCATTTTGGAACGTATTCTGATGTCGATGTTTTCGTTACTCCAATGGATGGTAGCCTTGTTATTATGAAAGGTAGTTTTTGTCGAGATTTTTGTTATTCCAATGGATCCTAGCTTTGTCATTTTGGAAGGTAGTATGTCGTTATGATTTCTGTCACTCCAATGGATGGTAGCCTTGTCACTATGTAAGGTAGTCTGTTTTTCATATTTTTGTTACTCCAATGGATGGTAGCCTTGTCATTATGGAAGGTAGTCTATTGTCGAGATTTTTGTTACTCCAATGGATGGTAGCATTATCATTATGGAAGGTTGTCTGTTGTCGAGATTTTTGTTACTCCAATGGATGGTAGCCTTGTCATTATGGAAGGTAGTCTATTTTCGAGATTTTTGTTACTTCATTGGATGGTAGCCTTATCATTTTGGAAGGTAGTCTATTTTCGAGATTTTTGTTACTCCAATGGATGGTAGCCTTGTCATTATGGAAGGTAGTCTGTTGTTCATATTTTTGTTACTCCAATGGATCGTAGCCTTGCCATTATGGTACGTAGTCTATTGTCGAGATTTTTCTTACTCCAATGGATGGTAGCATTATTATCATGGAAGACTGTCTGTTGTCAAGATTTTTGTTACTTCAATGGATGGTAGCCTTGTCATTACGGAAGGTAGTCTGTTTTCGAGATTATTGTTACTCCAATGGATGGTAGCCTTATCATTATGGATGGTTGTCTGTTGTCGAGATTTTTGTTATTCCAATGGATTGTAGCCTTTTCATTATGGAACGTATTATGTTGTCGATGTTTTTGTTATTCCAATGGATAATAGCCTTGTTATTATGGAAGGTAGTCTGTTGTCTAGATTTTATGTTATTCCAATGGATGGTAGCATTATCATTATGGACGGTTGTCTATTGTCAAGATTTTTGTTACTCCAACGGATGGTAGCCTTATCATTATGGAAGGTTGTCTGTTGTCGAGATTTTTGTTACTCCAATGGATGGTAGCCTTTTCATTATGGAAGGTAGTCTGTTTTCGAGATTTTTGTTACTTTAATGGATGGTAGCCTTGTCATTATGGAAGGTAGTCTGTTTTTGAGATTTTTGTTACTCCAATGGATGGTAGCCTTGTCATTATGGAAGGTAGTTTGTTGTTCATATTTTTGTTACTCCAATGGATGGTAGCCTTGTCATTATGGTAGGTAGTCTATTGTCGATATTTTTGTTACTCCAATGGATGGTAGCATTATCATTATGGAAGGTTGTCTGTTGTCGAGATTTTTGTTACTCCAATGGATAGTAGCCTTGTCATTACGGAAGGTAGTCTGTTTTCGAGATTTTTGTTACTCCAATGGATGGTAGCCTTGTCATTAAGGATGGTAGTCTGTTGTCGATATTTTTGTTTGTCCAATGGATTGTAGCCTTTTTATTATGGAACGTATTATGTTCTCGATGTTTTTGTTACTCCAATGGATAGTAGCCTTGTTATTATGGAAGGTAGTCTGTTGTCTAGATTTTTGTTATTCCAATGAATAGTAGCCTTGTCATTATGGAAGGTAGTCTGTTTTCGAGATTTTTGTTACTCCAATGGAAGCTAGCGTTGTCATCATGGAAGGTAGTATGTCGTTGTGATTTCTGTCACTCCAGTGGATGGTAGCCTTGTAACTATGGTAGATAGTTTGTTGTTCATATTTTTGTTACTCCAATAGATGGTAGCCTTGTCATTATGGAAGGTAGTCTATTGTCGAGATTTTTGTTACTCCAATGGATGGTAGCATTATCATTATGGAAGGTTATCTGTTGTCGAGATTTTTGTTACTCCAATGGATGGTAACCTTGTCATTATGGAAGGTAGTCTGTTTTGGATATTTTTTTTACTTCAATGGATGCTAGCCTTGTCATTATGGAAGGTAGTTTGTTTTCGAGATTTTTGTTACTCCAATGGATGGTAGCCTTGTCATTATAGAAGGTAGTTTGTTGTTCATATTTTTGTTACTCCAATGGATGGTAGACTTGTCATTATGGTAGGTAGTCTATTGTCGAGATTTTTGTTACTCCAATGGATGGTAGCATTATCATTATGGAAGGTTATCTGTTGTCGAGATTTTTGTTACTCCAATGGATGGTAGCCTTGTCATTATGGATGGTAGTCTGTTGTCGAGATTTTTGTTATTCCAATGGATTGTAGCCTTTTCATTATGGAACGTATTCTGTTTTCGATGTTTTTGTTACTCCAATGGATAGTAGCCTTGTTATTATGGAAGGTAGTCTGTTGTCTAGTTTTTTGTTATTCCAATGAATGGTAGCCTTGTCATTATGGAAGTTAGTTTGTTGTCGATATTTTTGTTACTCCAATTTATGCTAACATTGTCATTATGGAAGGTAGTATGTCGTTGTGATTTCTGTCACTCCAATGGATGGTAGCCTTATAAGTATTGAAGGTAGTTTGTTGTTCATATTTTTGTTACTCCAATGGATGGTAGCCTTGTCATTATGGAAGGTAGTCTATTGTCGATATTTTTGTTACTCCAATGGATGGTAGCATTATCATTATGGAAGGTTGTCTGTTGCCGAGATTTTTGTTACTCCAATGGATGGTAACCTTGTCATTATGGAAGGTAGTCTGTTTTGGAGATTTTTGTTAATTCAATGGATGTTAGCCTTGTCATTATGGAAGGTAGTTTGTGGTTCATATTTTTGTTACTCTAATGGATGGTATCCTTGTCATTATGGTAGGTAGTCTATTGTCGAGATTTTTGTTACTCCAATGGATGGTAGCATTATCATTATGGAAGGTTATCTGTTGTCGTGATTTTTGTTATTCCAATGGATTGTAGCCTTTTCATTATGGAGTGTATTCTGTTTTCAATGTTTTTGATACTCCAATGGATAGTAGCCTTGTTATTATGGAAGGTAGTCTGTTGTCGATATTTTTCTTACACCAATTTATGCTAGCGTTGTCAATATGGAAGGTAGTATGTCGTTGTGATTTCTGTCACTCCAATGGATGGTAGCCTTATAACTATGGAAGGTAGTCTGTTGTTCATATTTTTGTTACTCCAATGGATGGTAGCCTTGTCATTATGGAAGGTAGTCTATTGTTGACATTTTTGTTACTCCAATGGATGATAGCATTATCATTATGGAAGGTTGTATGTTGTCGAGATTTTTGTTACTCCAATGGATGGTAGCCTTGTCATTATGGAAGGTAGTCTGTTTTCGAGATTTTTGTTACTTCAATGGATGGTAGCTTTGTCATTTTGGAAGGTAATCTGTTTTCGAGATTTTTGTTACTCCAATGGATGGTAGCCTTGTCATTATGGAAGGTAGTCTGTTGTTCATATTTTTGTTACTCCAATGGATGGTAGCATTGTCATTATGGTAGGTAGTTTATTGTCGAGATTTTTGTTACTCCAATGGATGGTAGCATTATCATTATGTAAGGTTGTCTGTTGTCGAGATTTTTGTTACTCGAATGGATGGTAGCCTTGTCATTACGGAAGTTAGTCTATTTTCGAGATTTTTGTTACTCCAATGGATGGTAGCCTTGTCAATATGGATGGTAGTTTGTTGTCGAGATTTTTGTTATTCCAATGGATTGTATCATTGTCATTATGGAACGTATTCTGTTATCGATGTTTTCGTTACTCTAATGGATGGTAGCCTTGTCATTATGAAAGGTAGTTTTTGTCGAGATTTTTGTTATTCCAATGGATCCTAGCTTGGTCATTTTGGAAGGTAGCATGTCGTTTTGATTTCTGTCACTCCAATGGATAGTAGCCTTGTCACTATGTAAGGTAGTATGTTTTTCATATTTTTGTTACTCCAATGGATGGTAGCCTTGTTATTATGGAAGGTAGTCTATTGTCGAGATTTTTGTTACTCCAATGGATGGTAGCATTATCATTATGGAAGGTTGTCTGTTGTCGAGATTTTTGTTACTCCAATGGATGGTAGCCTTGTCATTATGGAAGGTAGTCTGTTTTCGAGATTTTTGTTACTTCAATGGATGGTAGCCTTATCATTTTGGAAGGTAGTCTATTTTCAAGATTTTTGTTACTCCAATGGATGGTAGCCTTATCATTATGGAAGGTAGTCTGTTGTTCATATTTTTGTTACTCCAATGGATGCTAGCCTTGCCATTATGGTACGTAGTCTATTGTCGAGATTTTTCTTACTCCAATGGATGGTAGCATTATCATTATGGAAGACTGTCTGTTGTCGAGATTTTTGTTACTCCAATGGATGGTAGCCTTGTCATTACGGAAGGTAGTCTGTTTTCGAGATTTTTGTTTCTCCAATGGATGGTAGCCTTATCATTATGGATGCTAGTCTGTTGTCGAGATTTTTGTTATTCCAATGGATTTTAAGCCTTTTCATTATGGAACGTATTCTGTTGTCGATGTTTTTGTTACTCCAATGGATAATAGCCTTGTTATTATGGAAGGTAGTCTGTTGTCTAGATTTTATGTTATTCCAATGGATGGTAGCATTATCATTATGGAAGGTTGTCTGTTGTCAAGATTTTTGTTACTCCAACGGATGGTAGCCTTATCATTATGGAAGGTTGTCTGTTGTCGAGATTTTTGTTACTCCAATGGATGGTAGGCTTGTCATTATGGAAGGTAGTCTGTTTTCGAGATTTTTGTTAATTCAATGGATGGTAGCCTTGTCATTTTGGAAGGTAGTCTGTTTTCGAGATATTTGTTACTCCAATGGATTGTAGCCTTGTCATTATGGAAGTTAGTCTGTTGTTCATATTTTTGTTACTCCAATTGATGGTAGCCTTGTCATTATGGTAGGTAGTCTATTGTCGAGATTTTTGTTACTCCAATGGATGGTCGCATTATCATTCTAGAAGGTTGTTTATTGTCGAGATTTTTGTTACTCCAATGGATGGTAGCCTTGTCATTACAGAAGGTAGTCTGTTTTCAAGATTTTTGTTACTCCAATGGATGGTAGCCTTGTCATTATGGAAGGTAGTCTGTTGTTCATATTTTTGTTACTCCAATGGATGATAGCCTTGTCATTATGGTAGGTAGTCTATTGTCGAGATTTTTGTTACTCCAATGGATGGTAGCATTATCATTATGGAAGGTTGTCTGTTGTCGAGATTTTTGTTACTCCAATGGATGGTAGCCTTGTCATTACAGAAGGTAGTCTGTTTTCAAGATTTTTGTTACTCCAATGGATGGTAGCCTTGTCATTACGGATGGTAGTCTGTTGTCGAGATTTTTGTTATTCTAATGGATTGTATCATTGTCATTATGGAACGTATTCTGTTGTCAATGTTTTCGTTACTCCAATGGATGGTAGCCTTGTCATTATGAAAGGTAGTTTGTTGTCGAGATTTTTGTTATTCCAATGGATGGTAGACTTGTCATTATGGAAGGTAGTCTATTGTCGAGATTTTTGTTACTCCAATGGATGCTAGCATTGTCATTTTGGAAGGTAGTATGTCGTTGTGATTTCTGTCACTCCAATGGATGGTAGCCTTGTCACTAAGGAAGGTAGTCTGTTTTTCATATTTTTGTTACTCCAATGGATGGTAGCCTTGTCATTATGTTAGGTAGTTTATTGTCGAGATTTTTGTTACTCCAATGGATGGTAGCATTATCATTATGGAAGGTTGTCTGTTGTCGAGATTTTTGTTACTCCAATGGATGGTAGCCTTGTCATTATGGAAGGTAGTCTATTTTCGAGATTTTTGTTAATTCAATGGAAGGTAGCCTTGTCATTTTGGAAGGTAGTCTGTTTTCGAGATTTTTGTTACTCCAATGGATGGTAGCCTTGTAACTATGGAAGGTAGTATGTTGTTCATATTTTTGTTACTCCAATGGAAGGTAGCCTTGTCATTATGGATGGTAGCCTTGTCATTATGGAAGGTAGTCTATTGTCGAGATTTTTGTTACTCTAATGGATGGTAGCATTATCATTATGGAAGGTTGTCTGTTGTCGAGATTTTTGTTACACCAACGGATGTTAGCCTTATCATTATGTGAGGTTGTCTGTTGTCGAGATTTTTGTTACTCCAATGGATGGTAGCCTTGTCATTATGGAAGGTAGTCTGTTTTCGAGATTTTTGTTACTTCAATGGATGGTAGCCTTGTCATTTTGGAAGGTAGTCTATTTTCGAGATTTTTGTTACTCCAATGGATGGTAGCCTTGTCATTATGGAAGGTAGTCTTTTGTTCATATTTTTGTTACTCCAATGGATTGTAGCCTTGTCATTATGGTAGGTAATCTATTGTTCATATTTTTTTTACTCCAATGGATGGTAGCCTTGTCATTATGGAAGGTAGTCTGTTGTTCATATTTTTGTTACTCCAATGGATGGTAGCCTTGTCATTATGGTAGGTAGTCTATTGTCGAGATTTTTGTTACTCCAATGGATGGTAGCATTATCATTATGTAAGGTTGTCTGTTGTCGAGATTTTTGTTACTCCAATGGATGGTAGCCTTGTCATTACGGAAGGTAGTCTGTTTTCTAGATTTTTGTTACTCTAATGGATGGTAGCCTTGTCATTATGGATGGTAGTCTGTTGTCCAGATTTTTGTTATTCTAATGGATTATATCATTGTCATTATGGAACGTATTCTGTTGTCGATGTTTTCTTTACTCCAATGGATGGTAGCCTTGTCATTATGAAAGGTAGTTTGTTGTCGAGATTTTTGTTATTCCAATGGATGGTAGCCTTGTCATTATGGAAGGTAGTCTATTGTCGAGATTTTTGTTACTCCAATGGATGCTAGCGTTGTCATTTTGGAAGGTAGTATGTCGTTGTGATTTCTGTCACTCCAATGGATGGTAGCCTTGTCACTATGGAAGGTAGTCTATTTTTCATATTTTTGTTACTCCAATGGATGGTAGCCTTGTCATTATGGTAGGTAGTTTATTGTCGAGATTATTGTTACTCCAATGGATGGTAGCATTATCATTATGGAAGGTTGGCTGTTGTCGAGATTTTTGTTACTCCAATGGATGGTAGCCTTGTCATTATGGAAGGTAGTTTGTTTTCCAGATTTTTGTTAATTCAATGGATGGTAGCCTTCCCATTTTGGAAGGTAGTCTGTTTTCGAGATTTTTGTTACTCCAATGGACGGTAGCCTTGTAGCTATGGAAGGTAGTCTGTTGTTCATATTTTTGTTACTCCAATGGATGGTAGCCGTGTCATTATGGAAGGTAGTCTATTGTTGAGATTTTTGTTACTCCAATTGATGGTAGCATTATCATTATGGAAGGTTCTCTGTTGTCGATATTTTTTTTACTCCAATGGATGGTAGCCTTGTCATTATTGAAGGTAGTCTATTTTCGATATTTTTGATACTCCAATAGATGGTAGCCTTGTCATTATGGAAGGTAGTTTCTTTTTGAGATTTTTGTTACTCCAATGGATGGTAGCCTTGTCATAATGGAAGGTAGTCTGTTGTTCATATTTTTGTTACTCCAATGGATGGTAGCCTCGTCATTATGGTAGGTAGTCTATTGTCGAGATTTTTTTTACTCCAATGGATGGTAGCATTATCATTATGGAAGGTTGTCTGTTGTTGAGATTTTTGTTACTCAAATGGATGGTAGCCTTGTCATTACGAAAGGTAGTCTATTTTCGAGATTTTTGTTACTCCAATAGATGGTAGCCTTGTCATTATGGAAGGTAGTCTGTTGTCGAGATTTTTGTTACTCCAATGGATGGTATCATTGTCATTATGGATGGTAGTCTATTGTCGTGATTTTTGTTATTCCAATGGATTGTATCATTGTCATTATGGAACGTATTCTGTTGTCGATGTTTTCGTTACTCCAATGGATGGTAGCCTTGTCATTATGAAAGGTAGTTTGTTGTCGAGCTTTTTGTTATTCCAATGGATGGTAGCTTTGTCATCATGGAAGGTAGTCTATTGTCGAGATTTTTGTTACTCCAATGGATGCTAGCGTTGTCATTTTGGAAGGTAGTATGTCGTCTTGATTTCTGTCACTCCAATGGATGGTAGCCTTGTCACTATGGAAGGTAGTTTGTTGTTCATATTTTTGTTATTCCATTGGATGGTAGCCTTGTCATTATGAAAGGTAGTCTGTTGTCGAGATTTTTGTTACTCCAATGGATTGTAGCATTATCATTATGGAAGTTCATTTGTTGTCGAGATTTTTCTTACTCCAATGGTTGGTAGCCTTGTCAATATGGAAGGTAGTTTATTTTCTATATTTTTTTTACTTTAATGGATGGTAGCCTTGTCATTATGGAAGGCAGTCTGTTTTCGAGATTTTTGTTACTCCAATGGATGGTTGCCTTGTCATTATGGAAGGTAGTATGTTGTTCATATTTTTGTTACTCCAATGGATGGTAGCCTTGCCATTATGGTAGGTAGTCTATTGTCGAGATTTTTGTTACCCCAATGGATGGTAGCCTTGTCATTACGGAAGGTAGTCTGTTTATGAGATTTTTGTTACTCCAATGGATGGTAGCCTTGTCATTATGGATGGTAGTCTGTTGTCGAGATTTTTTTTATTCCAATAGATTGTAGCCTTTTCATTAGGGAACGTATTCTGTTGTCGATGTTTTTGTTACTCCAATGGATAGTAGCCTTGTTATTATGGAAAGTAGTCTGTTGTCTAGATTTTTGTTATTCCAATGAATGGTAGCCCTATCATTATGGAAGGTAGTCTGTTGTCGAGATTTTTGTTACTCCAATGGATGCTACCGTTGTCATTATGGAAGGTAGTATGTCGTTGGGATTTCTGTTACTCCAATGGATGGTAGCCTTGTCACTATGGAAGGTAGTCTGTTGTTTATATTTTGGTTACTCCAATGGATGGTAGCCTCGTCATTATGGAAGGTAGTCTATTGTCGATATTTTTGTTACTTCAATGGATGGTAGCATTATAATTATGGAAGGTGTCTGTTGTCGAGATTTTTGTTACTTCAATGGATGGTAGCCTTGCCATTATGTAAGGTAGTCTGTTTTCGAGATTTTTGTTACTCCAATGGATGGTAGCCTTGTCATTTTGGAAGGTAGTTTGTTTTTGATATTTTTGTTACTTTAATGGATGGTAGCCTTTTCATTATGGAAGGTAGTATGTTGTTCATATTTTTATTACTCCAATGGATGGTAGCCTTGTCATTATGGTAGGTAGTCTATTGTCGAGATTTTTGTTACTCCAATGGATGGTAGCATTATCATTATGGAAGGTTGTCTGTTGTCGAGATTTTTGTTACTCAAATGGATGGTTTCCTTGTCATTACGAAAGGTAGTCTATTTTCGAGATTTTTGTTACTCCAATAGATGGTAGCTTTGTCATTATGGAAGGTAGTCTATTGTCGAGATTTTTGTTACTCCAATTGATGGTATCATTGTCATTATGGATGGTAGTCTATTGTCGTGATTTTTTTTACTCCAATGGATGGTAGCCTTGTCATTACGGAAGGTAGTCTATTTTCGATATTTTTGTTACTCCAATGGATGGTAGCCTTGTCATTATGAAAGGTAGTTTGTTGTCGAGCTTTTTGTTATTCCAATGGATGGTAGCCTTGTCATTATGGAAGGTAGTCTATTGTCGAGATTTTTGTTACTCCAATGGATGCTAGCGTTGTCATTTTGGAAGGTAGTATGTCGTTGTGATTTCTGTCACTCCAATGGATGGTAGCCTTGTCACTATGGATGGTAGTCTGTTGTTCATATTTTTGTTACTCCATTGGATGGTAGCCTTGTCATTTTGGAAGGTACTCTGTTGTGGAGATTTTTGTTACTCCAAAGGATGGTAGCATTATCATTATGGAAGTTTGTTTGTTGCCAAGATTTTTGTTACTCCAATGGATGGTAGCCTTGTCAATATGGAAGGTAGTCTATTTTCTATATTTTTGTTACTCCAATGGATGGTAGCCTTGCCATTATGGTAGGTAGTCTATTGTCGAGATTTTTGTTACTCCAATGGATGGTAACATTATCATAATGGAAGGTTGTCTGTTGTCGAGATTTTTGTTACTCCAATGGATGGTATCCTTGTCATTATGGAAGGTAGTCTGTTTTCGAAATTTTTGTTACTCCAATGGATGGTAGCCTTGTCAATACGGATGGTAGTCTGTTGTCGAGATTTTTGTTATTCCAATGGGTTGTAGCCTTTTCATTAGGGAACGTATTCTATTGTCGATGTTTTTGTTACTCCAATGGATAGTAGCCTTGTTATTATGGAAAGTAGTCTGTTGTCTAGATTTTCTTTATTCCAATGAATGGTAGCCCTGTCATTATGGAAGGTAGTCTGTTGTCGAGATTTTTGTTACTCCAATGGATGCTACCGTTGTCATTATAGAAGGTAGTATGTCGTTGTGATTTCTGTTACTCCAATGGATGGTAGCCTTGTCACTATGGAAGGTAGTTTGTTGTTTATATTTTGGTTACTCCAATGGATGGTAGCCTCGTCATTATGGAAGGTAGTCTATTGTCGATATTTTTGTTAGTCCAATGGATGGTAGCATTATCATTATGAAAGGTGTCTGTTGTCTAGATTTTTGTTACTCCAATGGATGGTAGCCTTGCCATAATGTAAGGTAGTCTGTTTTCGAGATTTTTGTTACTCCAATGGATGGTAGCCTTGTCATTATGGAAGGTAGTTTGTTTTTGAGATTTTTGTTACCCCAATGGATGGTAGCCTTGTCATTATGGAAGATAGTTTGTTGTTCATATTTTTGTTACTCCAATGGATGGTAGCCTTGTCATTATGGTAGGTAGTCTATTGTCGAGATTTTTGTTACTCCAATGGATGGTAGCATTATCATTATGGAAGGTTGTCTGTTGTCGATATTTTTGTTACTCAAATGGATGGTAGCCTTGTCATTACGAAAGGTAGTCTATTTTCGAGATTTTTGTCACTCCAATAGATGGTAGCCTTGTCATTATGGAAGGTAGTCTATTGTCGAGATTTTTGTTACTCCAATGGATGGTATCATTGTCATTATGGATGGTAGTCTATTGTCGTGATTTTTGTTATTCCAATGGATTATATCAATGTCATTATGGAACGTATTCTGTTGTCGATGTTTTCGTTATTCCAATGGATGGTAGCCTTGTCATTATGAAAGGTAGTTTGTTGTCGAGCTTTTTGTTATTCCAATGGATGGTAGCCTTGTCATTATGGAATGTAGTCTATTTTCGAGATTTTTGTTACTCCAATGGATGCTAGCGTTGTCATTTTGGAAGGTAGTATGTCGTTGTGATTTCAGTCACTCCAATGGATGGTAGCCTTGTCACTATGGATGGTAGTCTGTTGTTCATATTTTTGTTACTCCATTGGATGGTAGCCTTGTCATTTTGGAAGGTAGCCTGTTGTCGAGATTTTTGTTACTCAAATGGATGGTAGCATTATCATTATGGAAGTTTGTTTGTTGCCAAGATTTTTGTTACTCCAATGGATGGTAGCCTTGTCAATATGGAAGGTAGTCTATTTTTTATATTTTTGATACTTTAATAGATGGTAGCCTTGTCATTATGGAAGGTAGTCTATTTTCGAGATTTTTGTTACTCCAATGGATGGTAGCCTTGTCATTATGGAAGGTAGTTTGTTATTCATATTTTTGTTACTCCAATGGATGGTAGCCTTGTCATTATGGTAGGTAGTCTATTGTCGAGATTTTTGTTACTCCAATGGATGGTAGCATTATCATTACGGAAGGTTGTCTGTTGTCGAGATTTTTGTTACTCCAATAGATGGTAGCCTTGTCATTACGGAAGGTGGTCTGTTTTCGAGATTTTTGTTACTCCAATGGATGGTAGCCTTGTCATTATGGATGGTAGTCTGTTGTCGAGATTTTTGTTATTCCAATGGATTGTAGCCTTTTCATTATGGAACGTATTCTGTTGTCGATGTTTTTGTTACTCCAATGGATAGTAGTCTTGTTATTATGGAAGGTAGTCTGTTGTCTAGATTTTTGTTATTCCAATGAATAGTAGCCTTGTCATTATGGAAGGTAGTCTATTGTCGAGATTTTTGTTACTCCAATGGATGCTAGGATTGTCATTATGGAAAGTAGTATGTTGTTGTGATTTATGTCACTCTAATGGATGGTAGCCTTGTAACTATGGAAGGTAGTATGTTGTTCATATTTTTGTTACTCCAATGGATGGTAGCCTTGTCATTATGGAAGGTAGTCTATTGTCGAGATTTTTGTTACTCTAATGGATGGTAGCATTATCATTATGGAAGGTTATCTGTTGTCGAGATTTTTGTTACTCCAATGGATGGTAGCCTTATCATTATGGAAGGTTGTCTGTTGTCGAGATTTTTGTTACTCCAATGGATGGTAGCCTTGTCATTATGGAAGGTAGTCTGTTTTCGAGATTTTTGTTACTCCAATGGATGGTAGCCTTGTCATTTTGGAAGGTAGTCTGTTTTTCGAGATTTTTGTTACTCCAATGGATGGTAGCCTTCTCATTATGGAAGGTAGTTTATTGTTCATATTTTTGTTACTCCAATGGATGGTAGCCTTGTCATTATGGTACGTAGTCTATTTTCGAGATTTTTGTTACTCTAATGGATGGTAGCATTATCATTATGGAAGGTTGTCTGTTGTCGAGATTTTTGTTACTCCAATGGATGGTAGCCTTATCATTATGGAAGGTAGTTTGTTATTCATATTTTTGTTACTCCAATGGATGGTAGCGTTGTCATTATGGTAAGTAGTCTATTGTCGAGATTTTTGTTACTCCAATTGATGGTAGCATTATCATTATGGAAGGTTGTCTGTTGTCGAGATTTTTGTTACTCCAATGGATGGTAGCCTTGTCATTACGGAAGGTAGTCTGTTTTCGAGATTTTTGTTACTCCAATGGATGGTAGCCTTGTCATTATGGATGGTAGTCTGTTGTCGAGATTTTTGTTATTCCAATGGATTGTAGCCTTTTCATTATGGAACGTATTCTATTGTCGATGTTTTTGTTACTCCAATGGATAGTAGCCTTGTTATTATGGAAGGTAGTCTGTTGTCTAGATTTTTGTTATTCCAATGAATAGTAGCCTTGTCATTATGGAAGGTAGTCTGTTGTCGAGATTTTTGTTACTCTAATGGATGCTAGCGTTGTCATTATGGAAAGTAGTATGTCATTGTGATTTATGTCACTCCAATGGATGGTAGCCTTGTAACTATGGAAGGTAGTATGTTGTTCATATTTTTGTTACTCTAATGGATGGTAGCCTTGTCATTATGGAAGGTAGTCTATTTTCGAGATTTTTGTTACTCTAATGGATGGTAGCATTATCATTATGGAAGGTTTATCTATTGTCGAGATTTTTGTTACTCCAATGGATGGTAGCCTTATCATTATGGAAGGTGGTCTGTTGTCAAGATTTTTGTTACTCCAATGGATGGTAGCCATGTCATTATGGAAGGTAGTCTGTTTTCGAGATTTTTGTTATTTCAATGGATGGTAGCCTTGTCATTTTGGAAGGTAGTCTGTTTTCGAGATTTTTGTTACTCCAATGGATGGTAGCCTTGTCATTATGGAAGGTAGTCTTTTGTTCATATTTTTGTTACTCCAATGGATGGTAGCCTTGTCATTATGGTAGGTAGTCTATTGTCGAGATTTTTGTTACTCCAATGGATGGTAGCATTATCATTATGGAAGGTTGTTTGTTTTCGAGATTTTTGTTACTCCAATGGATGGTAGCCTTGTCATTACGGAAGGTAGTCTGTTGTCGAGATTTTTGTTACTCCAATGGATGGTAGCCTTGTCATTATGGATGGTAGTCTGTTGTCGAGATTTTTGTTATTCCAATGGATTGTATCATTGTCATTATCGAACGTATTTTGTTGTCGATGTTTTCGTTACACCAATGGATGGTAGCCTTGTCATTATGAAAGGTAGTTTGTTGTCGAGATTTTTGTTATTCCAATGGATGGTATCCTTGTCATTATATAAGGTAGTCTATTGTCAAGATTTTTGTTACTCCAATGGATGCTAGCGTTGTCATTTTGGAAGGTAGTATGTCGTTTTAATTTCTGTCACTCCAATGGATGGTAGCCTTGTCACTATGGAAGGTAGTCTGTTTTTCCTATTTTTGTTACTCAAATGGATGGTAGCCTTGTCATTATGGAAGGTAGTCTATTGCCGAGATTTTTTTTACCCTATTGGATGGTAGCATTATCATTATGGAAGGTTGTCTGTTGTCGAGATATTTGTTACTTCAATGGATGGTAGCCTTGTCATTTTGGAAGGTAGTCTATTTTCGAGATTTTTGTTACTCCAATGCATGGTAGCCTTATCATTATGGAAAGTAGTCTGTTGTTCATATTTTTGTTATTCCAATGGATGGTAGCCTTGCCATTATGGTAGGTAGTCTATTGTCGAGATTTTTGTTACTCCAATGGATGGTAGCATTATCATTATGGAAGGTTGTCTGTTTTCGAGATTTTTGTTACTCGAATGGATGGTAGGCTTGTCATTACGGAAGGTAGTATGTTTTCGAGATTTTTGTTACCCCAATGGATGGTAGCCTGGTCATTATGGATGGTAATCTGTTGTCGAGATTTTTGTTATTCCAATGGATTGTAGCCTTTTCATTAGGGAACATATTCTATTGTTTATGTTTTTGTTACTCCAATGGATAGTAGCCTGGTCATAATGGAAGGTAATCTGTTGTCTAGATTTTTGTTATTCCAATGAATGGTAGCCCTGTCATTATGGAAGGTAGTCTATTGTCGAGATTTTTGTTACTCCAATGGATGCTAGCATTGTCATTATGGAAGGTAGTATGTCGTTGTGATTTCTGTTACTCCAATGGATGGTAGCCTTGTCACTATGGAAGGTAGTCTCTTGTTCATATTTTTGTTACTCCAATGGATGGTAGCCTCGTCATTATGGAAGGTAGTCTGTTTTCGAGATTTTTCTTACTCCAATGGATGGTAGCCTTGTCATTATGGAAGGTAGTTTGTTTTTGAGAAGTTTATTACTCCAATGGATAGTAGCCTTGTCATTATGGAAGGTAGTCTGTTGTTCATATTTTTGTTACTCCAATGGATGGTAGCCTTGTCACTATGGTAGGTAGTCTATTGTCGAGATTTTTGTTACTCCAATGGATGGTAGAATTATCATTATGGAAGGTTGTCTGTTGTCGAGATTTTTGTTACTCCAATGGATGGTAGCCTTGTCATTACGAAAGGTAGTCTATTTTCGAGATTTTTGTTACTCCAATAGATGGTAGCCTTGTCATTATGGAAGACAGTTTGTTGTCGAGATTTTGGTTACTCCAATGGATGGTATCATGGTCATTATGGATGGTAGTTTTTTGTCGTGATTTTTGTTATTCCAATGGATTGTATCATTGTCATTATGGAAGTTTATCTGTTGTTGATGTTTTCGTTACTCCAATGGATGGTAGCCTTGTCATTATGAAAGGTAGTTTGATGTCAATATTTTTGTTATTCCAATGGATGGTAGCCTTGTCATTATGGAAGGTAGTCTATTATCGAGATTTTTGTTACTCCAATGGATGCTAGCGTTGTCATTTTGGAAGGTAGTAAGTCATTGTGATTTCTGTCACTCCAATGGATGGTAGCCTTGTCACTATGGAAGGTAGTTTGTTTTTCATATTTTTGTTACTCCAATGGATGGTAGCCTTGTCATTATGGAAGGTAGTTTGTTGTTGAGATTTTTGTTACTCCAATGGATGGTAGCATTATCATTATGGAAGCTTATCTGTTGTTGAGATTTTTGTTACTCCAATGGATGGTAGCCTTGTCATTATGGAAGGTAGTCTATTTTCGATATTTTTGTTACTTTAATGGATGGTAGCCTTGTCATTATGGAAGGTAGTCTGTTTTCGAAATTTTTGTTACTCCAATGGATGGTAGCCTTGTCATTATGGAAGGTAGTTTGTTGTTCATATTTTTGTTACTCCAATGGATGGTAGCCTTGTCATTATGGTAGGTAGTCTATTGTCTAGATTTTTGTTACTCCAATGGATGGTAGCATTATCATTATGGAAGGTTGTCTGTTGTCGAGATTTTTGTTACTCCAATGGATGGTAGCCTTGTCATTACGGAAGGTAGTCTATTTTCGAGATTTTTGTTACTCCAATGGATGGTAGCCTTGTCATTATGGACGGTAGTCTATTGTCGAGATTTTTCTTATTCCAATGGATTGTAGCCTTTTCATTATGGAACGTATTCTGTTTTCGATGTTTTTGTTACTCCAATGGATAGTAGCCTTGTAATTATGGAAGGTAGTCTGTTGTCTAGATTTTGGTTATTCCAACGAATGGTAGCCTTGTCATTGTGGAAGGTAGTCAGTTGTCGAGATTTTTGTTACTCCAGTTGACTAGCGTTGTCATTATTGAAGGTAGTATGTCGTTGTGATTTCTGTCACTCCAATGGATGGTAGCCTTGTAACTATGGAAGGTAGTCTGTTGTTCATATTTTTGTTACTCCAATTGATGGTAGCCTTGTCATTATGGAAGGTAGTTTATTGTCAAAATTTTTGTTATTCCAATGGATGGTAGCATTATCATTATAGAAGGTTGTCTGTTCTCGAGATTTTTGTTACTCCAATGGATGGTAGCCTTGTCATTATGGAATGTAGTCCGTTTTCGAGATATTTGTTACTTCAATGGATCGTAGCGTTGTCATTATGGAAGGTTGTCTGTTGTCGAGATTTTTGTTACTCCAATGGATGGTAGCATTATCATTATGGAAGTTTATCTGTTGTCGAGATTTTTGTTACTCCAATGGATGGTAGCCTTGTCATTATGGAAGGTAGTCTATTTTCGATATTTTTGTTACTTTAATGGATGGTAGCCTTGCCATTATGGAAGGTAGTCTGTTTTCGAGATTTTTGTTACTCCAATGGATGGTAGCCTAGTCATTATGGAAGGTAGTTTGTTGTTCATATTTTTGTTACTCCAATGGATGGTAGCCTTATAATTATGGTAGGTAGTCTATTGTCGAGATTTTTGTTACTCCAATGGATGGTAGCATTATCATTTTGGAAGGTTGTCTGTTGTCGATATTTTTGTTACTCCAATGGATGGTAGACTTGTCATTACGGAAGGTAGTCTGTTTTCAAGATTTTTGTTACTCCAATGGAGGGTAGCCTTGTCATTAGAGATGGTAGTCTATTGTTGAGATTTTTGTTATTCCAATGGATTGTAGCCTTTTCATTATGGAACGTAATCTGTTGTCGATGTTTTTGTTACTCCAATGGATAGTAGCCTTGTCATTATGGAAGGTAGTTTGTTGCCTAGATTTTTGTTACTCCAATGAATGCTAGCGTTGTCATTATGGAAGGTAGTATGTCGTTGTGATTTCTGTCACTCCAATGGATTGTAGCCTCGTAACTATGGAAGGTAGTATGTTGTTCATATTTTTGTTACTCCAATGGATGGTAGCCTTGTCATTATGGAAGGCAGTCTATTGTCTAGATTTTTGTTACTCCAATGGATGGTAGCATTATCATTATGAAAGGTTGTCTGTTGTCGAGATTTTTGTTACTCCAATGGGTGGTAGCATTATCATTAAGGAAGTTTATCTGTTTTCGATATTTTTGTTACTCCAATGGATGTTTGCCTTGTCATTATGGAAGGTAGTCTGTTTTCGAGATTTTTGTTACTCCAATGGATGGTAGCCTTGTCATTATGGAAGGTAGTCTATTTTCGATATTTTTGTTACTCCAATGGAGGGTAGCCTTGTCATTATGGAAGGTAGTTTGTTGTTCATATTTTTGTTACTCCAATGGATGGTAGCATTGTCATTATGGTAGGTAGTCTATTGCCGAGATTTTTGTTACTCTAATGGATGGTAGCATTATCATTAGGGAAGGTTGTCTGTTGTCGAGATTTTTGTTACTCCAATGGATGGTAGCCTTGTCATTACGGAAGGTAGTCTGTTTTCGAGATTTTTGTTACTCCAATGGATGGTAGCCTTGTCATGATGGATGGTAGTCTGTTGTCGATATTTTTGTTATTCCAATGGATTGTAGCCTTTTCATTATGGAACGTATTCTGTTTTCGATGTTTTTGTTACTCCAATGGATAGTAGCCTTGTTATTATGGAAGGTAGTATGTTGTCTAGATTTTGGTTATTCCAATGAATGGTAGCCTTGTCATTATGGAAGCTAGTTTGTTGTTGAGATTTTTGTTACTCTAATTGATGCTAGCGTTGTCATTATGGAAGGTAGTATGTCGTTGTGATTTCTGTCACTCCAATGGATGGTAGCTTTGTAACTATGGAAGGTAGTCTGTTGTTCATATTTTTGTTACTCCAATTGATGGTAGCCTTGTCATTATGGAAGGTAGTCCGTTTTCGAGATATTTGTTACTTCAATGGATCGTAGCATTGTCATTATGGAAGGTTGTCTGTTCTCGAGATTTTTGTTACTCCAATGGATGGTAGCCTTGTCATTATGGAAGGTAGTCTGTTTTCGAGATTTTTGTTACTTCAATGGATGGTAGCGTTGTCATTTTGGAAGGTAGACTTTTTTCGAGATTTTTGTTACTCCAATGGATGGTAGCCTTGTCATTATGGAAGGTATTCTGTTTTCGAGATTTTTGTTACTCCAATGGATGGTAGCCTTGTCATTATGGAATGTAGTCTATTTTCGAGATTTTGGTTACTCCAGTGGATGGTAGCCTTGTCATTATCGAAGGTAGTTTGTTGTTCATATTTTTGTTACTCCAATGGATGGTAGCCTTGTCATTATGGTAGGTAGTCTATTGTCGAGATTTTTGTTACTCCAATGGATGGTAGCATTATCATTATGGAAGGTTGTCTGTTGTCGAGATTTTTGTTACTCCAATGGATGGTAGCCTTGTCATTATGGAAGGTAGTTTGTTTTCGACATTTTTGTTACTCCAATGGATGGTAGCCTTGTCATTATGGAAGGTAGTCTTTTTTCGAGATTTTTGTTACTCTAGTGGATGGTAGCCTTGTCATTATGGAAGGTAGTTTGCTGTTCATATTTTTGTTACTCCAATGGACGGTAGCCTTGTCATTATGGTAGGTCGTCTATTGTCAAGATTTTTGTTACTCCAATGGATGGTAGCATTATCATTATTGAAGGTTGTCTGTTGTCGAGATTTTTGTTACTCCAATGGATGGTAGCCTTGTCATTACGGAAGGTAGTCTGTTTTCGAGATTTTTGTTACTCCAATGGATGGTAGCCTTGTCATTATGGATGGTAGTCTGTTGAGATTTTTGTTATTCCAATGGATTGTAGCCTTTTGATTATGGAACGTAATCTGTTGTCGATGTTTTTGTTACTCCAATGGATAGTAGCCTTGTCATTATGGAAGGTAGTCTGTTGCCTAGATTTTTGTTACTCCAATGAATGCTAGCGTTGTCATTATGGAAGGTAGTATGTCGTTGTGATTTCTGTCACTCCAATGGATTGTAGCCTCGTAACTATGGAAGGTAGTATGTTGTTCATATTTTTGTTACTCCGATGGATGGTAGCCTTGTCATTATGGAAGGCAGTCTATTGTCTAGATTTTTGTTACTCCAATGGATGGTAGCATTATCATTATGAAAGGTTGTCTGTTGTCGAGATTTTTGTTACTCCAATGGGTGGTAGCATTATCATTAAGGAAGTTTATCTGTTTTCGATATTTTTGTTACTCCAATGGATGTTTGCCTTGTCATTATGGAAGGTAGTCTGTTTTCGAGATTTTTGTTACTCCAATGGATGGTAGCCTTGTCATTATGGAAGGTAGTCTATTTTCGATATTTTTGTTACTCCAATGGAGGGTAGCCTTGTCATTATGGAAGGTAGTTTGTTGTTCATATTTTTGTTACTCCAATGGATGGTAGCATTGTCATTATGGTAGGTAGTCTATTGCCGAGATTTTTGTTACTCCAATGGATGGTAGCATTATCATTAGGGAAGGTTGTCTGTTGTCGAGATTTTTGTTACTCCAATGGATGGTAGCCTTGTCATTACGGAAGGTAGTCTGTTTTCGAGATTTTTGTTACTCCAATGGATGGTAGCCTTGTCATTATGGATGGTAGTCTGTTGTCGATATTTTTGTTATTCCAATGGATTGTAGCCTTTTCATTATGGAACGTATTCTGTTTTCGATGTTTTTGTTACTCCAATGGATAGTAGCCTTGTTATTATGGAAGGTAGTATGTTGTCTAGATTTTGGTTATTCCAATGAATGGTAGCCTTGTCATTATGGAAGCTAGTTTGTTGTTGAGATTTTTGTTACTCCAATTGATGCTAGCGTTGTCATTATGGAAGGTAGTATGTCGTTGTGATTTCTGTCACTCCAATGGATGGTAGCTTTGTAACTATGGAAGGTAGTCTGTTGTTCATATTTTTGTTACTCCAATTGATGGTAGCCTTGTCATTATGGAAGGTAGTCCGTTTTCGAGATATTTGTTACTTCAATGGATCGTAGCATTGTCATTATGGAAGGTTGTCTGTTCTCGAGATTTTTGTTACTCCAATGGATGGTAGCCTTGTCATTATGGAAGGTAGTCTGTTTTCGAGATTTTTGTTACTTCAATGGATGGTAGCGTTGTCATTTTGGAAGGTAGACTTTTTTCGAGATTTTTGTTACTCCAATGGATGGTAGCCTTGTCATTATGGAAGGTATTCTGTTTTCGAGATTTTTGTTACTCCAATGGATGGTAGCCTTGTCATTATGGAATGTAGTCTATTTTCGAGATTTTGGTTACTCCAGTGGATGGTAGCCTTGTCATTATCGAAGGTAGTTTGTTGTTCATATTTTTGTTACTCCAATGGATGGTAGCCTTGTCATTATGGTAGGTAGTCTATTGTTGAGATTTTTGTTACTCCAATGGATGGTAGCATTATCATTATGGAAGGTTGTCTGTTGTCGAGATTTTTGTTACTCCAATGGATGGTAGCCTTGTCATTATGGAAGGTAGTCTGTTTTCGACATTTTTGTTACTCCAATGGATGGTAGCCTTGTCATTATGGAAGGTAGTCTTTTTTCGAGATTTTTGTTACTCTAGTGGATGGTAGCCTTGTCATTATGGAAGGTAGTTTGCTGTTCATATTTTTGTTACTCCAATGGATGGTAGCCTTGTCATTATGGTAGGTCGTCTATTGTCAAGATTTTTGTTACTCCAATGGATGGTAGCATTATCATTATTGAAGGTTGTCTGTTGTCGAGATTTTTGTTACTCCAATGGATGGTAGCCTTGTCATTACGGAAGGTAGTCTGTTTTCGAGATTTTTGTTACTCCAATGGATGGTAGCCTTGTCATTATGGATGGTAGTCTGTTGTCGAGATTTTTGTTATTCCAATGGATTGTAGCCTTTTCATTATGGAACGTATTCTGTTTTCGATGTTTTTGTTACTCCAATGGATAGTAGCCTTGTTATTATGGAAGGTAGTATGTTGTCTAGATTTTGGTTATTCCAATGAATGGTAGCCTTGTCATTATGGAAGGTAGTTTGTTGTTGAGATTTTTGTTACTCCAATTGATGCTACCGTTGTCATTTTGGAAGGTAGTATGTCGTTGTGATTTCTGTCACTCCAATGGATGGTAGCCTTGTAACTATGGAAGGTAGTCTGTTGTTCATATTTTTGTTACTCCAATGGATGGTAGCCTTGTCATTATGGGAGGTAGTCTATTGTCGAGATTTTTGTTACTCCAATGGATGGTAGCATTATCATTATGGAAGGTTGTCTGTTCTCGAGATTTTTGTTACTCCAATGGATGGTAGCCTTGTCATTATGGAAGGTAGTCTGTTTTCGAGATTTTTGTTACTCCAATGGATGGTAGCCTTGTCATTATGGAATGTAGTCTATTTTCGAGATTTTTGTTACTCTAGTGGATGGTAGCCTTGTCATTATGGAAGGTAGTTTTTTGTTCATATTTTTGTTACTCCAATGGATGGTAGCCTTGTCATTATGGTAGGTAGTCTATTGTCAAGATTTTTGTTACTCCAATGGATGGTAGCATTATCATTATTGAAGGTTGTCTGTTTTCGAGATTTTTGTTACTTCAATGGATGGTAGCGTTGTCATTTTGGAAGGTAGACTTTTTTCGAGATTTTTGTTACTCCAATGGATGGTAGCCTTGTCATTATGGAAGGTATTCTGTTTTCGAGATTTTTGTTACTCCAATGGATGGTAGCCTTGTCATTATGGAATGTAGTCTATTTTCGAGATTTTGGTTACTCCAGTGGATGGTAGCCTTGTCATTATCGAAGGTAGTTTGGTGTTCATATTTTTGTTACTCCAATGGATGGTAGCCTTGTCATTATGGTAGGTAGTCTATTGTCGAGATTTTTGTTACTCCAATGGATGGTAGCATTATCATTATGGAAGGTTGTCTGTTGTCGAGATTTTTGTTACTCCAATGGATGGTAGCCTTGTCATTATGGAAGGTAGTCTGTTTTCGACATTTTTGTTACTCCAATGGATGGTAGCCTTGTCATTATGGAAGGTAGTCTTTTTTCGAGATTTTTGTTACTCTAGTGGATGGTAGCCTTGTCATTATGGAAGGTAGTTTGCTGTTCATATTTTTGTTACTCCAATGGATGGTAGCCTTGTCATTATGGTAGGTCGTCTATTGTCAAGATTTTTTTTACTCCAATGGATGGTAGCATTATCATTATTGAAGGTTGTCTGTTGTCGAGATTTTTGTTACTCCAATGGATGGTAGCCTTGTCATTACGGAAGGTAGTCTGTTTTCGAGATTTTTGTTACTCCAATGGATGGTAGCCTTGTCATTATGGATGGTAGTCTGTTGTCGAGATTTTTGTTATTCCAATGGATTGTAGCCTTTTCATTATGGAACGTATTCTGTTTTCGATGTTTTTGTTACTCCAATGGATAGTAGCCTTGTTATTATGGAAGGTAGTATGTTGTCTAGATTTTGGTTATTCCAATGAATGGTAGCCTTGTCATTATGGAAGGTAGTTTGTTGTTGAGATTTTTGTTACTCCAATTGATGCTACCATTGTCATTATGGAAGGTAGTATGTCGTTGTGATTTCTGTCACTCCAATGGATGGTAGCCTTGTAACTATGGAAGGTAGTCTGTTGTTCATATTTTTGTTACTCCAATGGATGGTAGCCTTGTCATTATGGGAGGTAGTCTATTGTCGAGATTTTTGTTACTCCAATGGATGGTAGCATTATCATTATGGAAGGTTGTCTGTTCTCGAGATTTTTGTTACTCCAATGGATGGTAGCCTTGTCATTATGGAAGGTAGTCTGTTTTCGAGATTTTTGTTACTCCAATGGATGGTAGCCTTGTCATTATGGAATGTAGTCTATTTTCGAGATTTTTGTTACTCTAGTGGATGGTAGCCTTGTCATTATGGAAGGTAGTTTTTTGTTCATATTTTTGTTACTCCAATGGATGGTAGCCTTGTCATTATGGTAGGTAGTCTATTGTCAAGATTTTTGTTACTCCAATGGATGGTAGCATTATCATTATTGAAGGTTGTCTGTTGTCGAGATTTTTGTTACTCCAATGGATGGTAGCCTTGTCATTACGGAAGGTAGTCTGTTTTCGAGATTTTTGTTACTCCAATGGATGGTAGCCTTTTCATTATGGATGATAGTCTGTTGTCGAGATTTTTGTTATTCCAATGGATTGTAGCCTTATTATTTTGGAACGTATTCTGTTTTCGATGTTTTTGTTACTCCAATGGATAGTATCCTTGTTATTATGGAAGGTAGTATGTTGTCTAGATTTTGGTTATTCCAATGAATGGTAGCCTTGTCATAATGAAAGTTAGTTTGTTGTTGAGATTTTTGTTACTCCAATTGATGCTAGCGTTGTCATTATGGAAGGTAGTATGTCGTTGTGATTTCTGTCACTCCAATGGATGGTAGCCTTGTAACTATGGAAGGTAGTCTGTTGTTCATATTTTTGTTACTCCAATTGATGGAAGCGTTGTCATTATGGAAGGTAGTCTATTGTCGAGATTTTTGTTATTCCAATGGATGGTAGCATTATCATTATAGAAGGTTGTCTGTTCTCGAGATTTTTGTTACTCCAATTGATGGTAGCCTTGTCATTATGGAAGGTAGTCCGTTTTCGAGATACTTGTTACTTCAATGGATCGTAGTGTTGTCATTATGGAAGGTTGTCTGTTCTCGAGATTTTTGTTACTCCAATGGGTGGTAGCCTTGTCATTATGGAAGGTAGTCTATTTTCGAGATTTTTGTTACTTCAATGGATGGTAGCGTTGTCATTTTGGAAGGTAGTCTTTTTTCGAGATTTTTGTTACTCCAATGGATGGTAGCCTTGTCATTATGGAAGGTATTCTGTTTTCGAGATTTTTGTTACTCCAATGGATGGTAGCCTTGTCATTATGGAATGTAGTCTATTTTCGAGATTTTGGTTACTCCAGTGGATGGTAGCTTTGTCATTATCGAAGGTAGTTTGTTGTTCATATTTTTGTTACTCCAATGGATGGTAGCCTTGTCATTATGGTAGGTAGTCTATTGTCGAGATTTTTGTTACTCCAATGGATGGTAGCATTATCATTATGGAAGGTTGTCTGTTGTCGAGATTTTTGTTACTCCAATGGATGGTAGCCTTGTCATTATGGAAGGTAGTCTGTTTTCGACATTTTTGTTACTCCAATGGATGGTAGCCTTGTCATTATGGAAGGTAGTCTTTTTTCGAGATTTTTGTTACTCTAGTGGATGGTAGCCTTGTCATTATGGAAGGTAGTTTGCTGTTCATATTTTTGTTACTCCAATGGATGGTAGCCTTGTCATTATGG
The DNA here is from genome assembly GCA_948472305.1 of Vicia faba. Lineage (NCBI taxonomy): Eukaryota > Viridiplantae > Streptophyta > Magnoliopsida > Fabales > Fabaceae > Vicia > Vicia faba. Next base: position 529,718,407 of record OX451741.1, read on the forward strand.
TAGGTAGTCTATTGTCAAGATTTTTGTTACTCCAATGGATGGTAGCATTATCATTATTGAAGGTTGTCTGTTGTCGAGATTTTTGTTACTCCAATGGATGGTAGCCTTGTCATTACGGAAGGTAGTATGTTTTCGAGATTTTTGTTACTCCAATGGATGGTAGCCTTGTCATTATGGATGGTAGTCTGTTGTCGAGATTTTTGTTATTCCAATGGATTGTAGCCTTTTCATTATGGAACGTATTCTGTTTTCGATGTTTTTGTTACTCCAATGGATAGTAGCCTTGTTATTATGGAAGGTAGTATGTTGTCTAGATTTTGGTTATTCCAATGAATGGTAGCCTTGTCATTATGGAAGGTAGTTTGTTGTTGAGATTTTTGTTACTCCAATTGATGCTACCGTTGTCATTATGGAAGGTAGTATGTCGTTGTGATTTCTGTCACTCCAGTGGATGGTAGCCTTGTAACTATGGAAGGTAGTCTGTTGTTCATATTTTTGTTACTCCAATGGATGGTAGCCTTTTCATTATGGTAGGTAGTCTATTGTCGAGATTTTTGTTACTCCAATGGATGGTAGCATTATCATTATGGAAGGTTGTCTGTTGTCGAGATTTTTGTTACTCCAATGGATGGTAGCCTTGTCATTATGGAAGGTAGTCTGTTTTCGAGATTTTTGTTACTCCAATGGATGGTAGCCTTGTCATTATGGAAGGTAGTCTATTTTCGAGATTTTTGTTACTCCAGTGGATGGTAGCCTTGTCATTATGGAAGGTAGTTTTTTGTTCATATTTTTGTTACTCCAATGGATGGTAGCCTTGTCATTATGGTAGGTAGTCTATTGTCAAGATTTTTGTTACTCCAATGGATGGTAGCATTATCATTATTGAAGGTTGTCTGTTGTCGAGATTTTTGTTACTCCAATGGATGGTAGCCTTGTCATTACGGAAGGTAGTCTATTTTCGAGATTTTTGTTACTCCAATGGATGGTAGCCTTGTCATTATGGATGGTAGTCTGTTGTCGAGATTTTTGTTATTCCAATGGATTGTAGCCTTATTATTATGGAACGTATTCTGTTTTCGATGTTTTTGTTACTCCAATGGATAGTAGCCTTGTTATTATGGAAGGTAGTATGTTGTCTAGATTTTTGTTATTCCAATGAATGGTAGCCTTGTCATTATGGAAGGTAGTTTGTTGTTGAGATTTTTGTTACTCCAATTGATACCTGGCGTTGTCATTATGGAAGGTAGTATGTCGTTGTGATTTCTGTCACTCCAATGGATGGTAGCCTTGTAACTATGGAAGGTAGTCTGTTGTTCATATTTTTGTTACTCCAATGGATGGTAGCCTTGTCATTATGGAAGGTAGTCTATTGTCGAGATTTTTGTTACTCCAATGGATGGTAGCATTATCATTATGGAAGGTTGTCTGTTCTCGAGATTTTTGTTACTCCAATGGATGGTAGCCTTGTCATTATGGAAGGTAGTCTGTTTTCGAGATTTTTGTTACTTCAATGGATGGTAGCGTTGTCATTATGGAAGGTAGTCTTTTTTCGAGATTTTTGTTACTCCAGTGGTTGGTAGCCTTGTCATTATGGAAGGTAGTCTGTTTTCGAGATTTTTGTTACTCCAATGGATGGTAGCCTTGTCATTATGGAATGTAGTCTATTTTCGAGATTTTTGTTACTCCAGTGGATGGTAGCCTTGTCATTAGGGACGGTAGTTTGTTGTTCATATTTTTGTTACTCCAAAGGATGGTAGCCTTGTCATTATTGTAGGTAGTCTATTGTCGAGATTTTTGTTACTCCAATGGTTGGTAGCATTATCATTGTTGAAGATCTTCTGTTGTCGAGATTTTTGTTACACCAATGGATGGTAGCCTTGTCATTACGGAAGGTAGTTTGTTTTCGAGATTTTTGTTACTCCAATGGATGGTAGCCTTGTCATTATGGAAGGTAGTCTGTTGTCGAGATTTTTGTTACTCCAGTGGATGGTAGCCTTTTCATTATGGAACGTATTCTGTTTTCAATGTTTTTGTTACTCTAATGGATAGTAGCCTTGTTATTATGGAAGGTAGTCTATTGTCTAGATTTTTGTTACTCCAATTGATGCTAGCGTTGTCATTATGGAAGGTAGCATGTCGTTGTGATTTCTGTCACTCCAATGGATGGTAGCCTTGTAACTATGGAAGGTAGTCTGTTGTTTATATTTTTGTTACTCCAATGGATGGTAGCCTTGTTATTATGGAAGGTAGTCTATTGTCGAGATTTTTGTTACTCCAATGGATGGTAGCATTATCATTATGGAAGGTTGTCTGTTCTCGAGATTTTTGTTACTCCAATGGATGGTAGCCTTGTCATTATGGAAGGTAGTCTATTTTCGAGATTTTTGTTACTTCAATGGATGGTAGCGTTGTCATTATGGAAGGTAGTCTGTTTTCGAGATTTTTGCTACTCCAATGGATGGTAGCCTTGTCATTATGGAAGGTAGTCTGTTTTCGAGATTTTTGTTACTCCAATGGATGGTAGCCTTGTCATTATGGATGGTAGTCTGTTGTCCAGATTTTTGTTATTCCAATGGATTGTAGCCTTTTCATTATGGAACGTATTCTGTTTTCAATGTTTTTGTTACTCTAATGGATAGTAGCCTTGTTATTATGGAAGGTAGTCTATTGTCTAGATTTTTGTTACTCCAATTGATGCTAGCGTTGTCATTATGGAAGGTAGCATGTCGTTGTGATTTCTGTCACTCCAATGGATGGTAGCCTTGTAACTATGGAAGGTAGTCTGTTGTTCATATTTTTGTTACTCCAATGGATGGTAGCCATGTCATTATGGAAGGTAGTCTATTTTCGAGATTTTTGTTACTTCAATGGATGGTAGCGTTGTCATTATGGAAGGTAGTCTGTTCTCGAGATTTTTGCTACTCCAATGGATGGTAGCCTTGTCTTTATGGAAGGTAGTCTGTTTTCGAGATTTTTGTTACTTCAATGGATGGTAGCGTTGTCATTATGGAAGGTAGTCTTTTTTCGAGATTTTTGTTACTCCAGTGGATGGTAGCCTTGTCATTATGGAAGGTAGTCTGTTTTCGAGATTTTTGTTACTCCAATGGATGGTAGCCTTGTCATTATGGAATGTAGTCTATTTTCGAGATTTTTGTTACTCCAGTGGATGGTAGCCTTGTCATTAGGGACGGTAGTTTGTTGTTCATATTTTTGTTACTCCAAAGGATGGTAGCCTTGTCATTATTGTAGGTAGTCTATTGTCGAGATTTTTGTTACTCCAATGGTTGGTAGCATTATCATTGTTGAAGATCTTCTGTTGTCGAGATTTTTGTTACACCAATGGATGGTAGCCTTGTCATTACGGAAGGTAGTTTGTTTTCGAGATTTTTGTTACTCCAATGGATGGTAGCCTTGTCATTATGGAAGGTAGTCTGTTGTCGAGATTTTTGTTACTCCAGTGGATGGTAGCCTTTTCATTATGGAACGTATTCTGTTTTCAATGTTTTTGTTACTCTAATGGATAGTAGCCTTGTTATTATGGAAGGTAGTCTATTGTCTAGATTTTTGTTACTCCAATTGATGCTAGCGTTGTCATTATGGAAGGTAGCATGTCGTTGTGATTTCTGTCACTCCAATGGATGGTAGCCTTGTAACTATGGAAGGTAGTCTGTTGTTTATATTTTTGTTACTCCAATGGATGGTAGCCTTGTTATTATGGAAGGTAGTCTATTGTCGAGATTTTTGTTACTCCAATGGATGGTAGCATTATCATTATGGAAGGTTGTCTGTTCTCGAGATTTTTGTTACTCCAATGGATGGTAGCCTTGTCATTATGGAAGGTAGTCTATTTTCGAGATTTTTGTTACTTCAATGGATGGTAGCGTTGTCATTATGGAAGGTAGTCTGTTTTCGAGATTTTTGCTACTCCAATGGATGGTAGCCTTGTCATTATGGAAGGTAGTCTGTTTTCGAGATTTTTGTTACTCCAATGGATGGTAGCCTTGTCATTATGGATGGTAGTCTGTTGTCCAGATTTTTGTTATTCCAATGGATTGTAGCCTTTTCATTATGGAACGTATTCTGTTTTCAATGTTTTTGTTACTCTAATGGATAGTAGCCTTGTTATTATGGAAGGTAGTCTATTGTCTAGATTTTTGTTACTCCAATTGATGCTAGCGTTGTCATTATGGAAGGTAGCATGTCGTTGTGATTTCTGTCACTCCAATGGATGGTAGCCTTGTAACTATGGAAGGTAGTCTGTTGTTCATATTTTTGTTACTCCAATGGATGGTAGCCATGTCATTATGGAAGGTAGTCTATTTTCGAGATTTTTGTTACTTCAATGGATGGTAGCGTTGTCATTATGGAAGGTAGTCTGTTTTCGAGATTTTTGCTACTCCAATGGATGGTAGCCTTGTCATTATGGAAGGTAGTCTGTTTTCGAGATTTTTGTTACTCCAATGGATGGTAGCCTTGTCATTATGGAATGTAGTCTATTTTCGAGATTTTTGTTACTCTAGTGGATGGTAGCCTTGTCATTAGGGAAGGTAGTTTGTTGTTCATATTTTTGTTACTCCAAAGGATGGTAGCCTTGTCATTATTGTAGGTAGTCTATTGTCGAGATTTTTGTTACTCCAATGGTTGGTAGCATTATCATTGTTGAAGATCTTCTGTTGTCGAGATTTTTGTTACTCCAATGGATGGTAGCCTTGTCATTACGGAAGGTAGTATGTTTTCGAGATTTTTGTTACTCCAATGGATGGTAGCCTTGTCATTATGGATGGTAGTCTGTTGTCGAGATTTTTGTTATTCCAATGGATTGTAGCCTTTTCATTATGGAACGTATTCTGTTTTCAATGTTTTTGTTACTCTAATGGATAGTAGCCTTGTTATTAAGGAAGGTAGTCTATTGTCTAGATTTTTGTTACTCCAATTGATGCTAGCATTGTCATTATGGAAGGTAGCATGTCGTTGTGATTTCTGTCACTCCAATGGATGGTAGCCTTGTAACTATGGAAGGTAGTCTGTTGTTCATATTTTTGTTACTCCAATGGATGGTAGCCTTGTTATTATGGAAGGTAGTCTATTGTCGAGATTTTTGTTACTCCAATGGATGGTAGCATTATCATTATGGAAGGTTGTCTGTTCTCGAGATTTTTGTTACTCCAATGGATGGTAGCCTTGTCATTATGGAAGGTAGTCTATTTTCGAGATTTTTGTTACTTCAATGGATGGTAGCGTTGTCATTGTGGAAGGTAGTCTGTTTTCGAGATTTTTGCTACTCCAATGGATGGTAGCCTTGTCATTATGGAAGGTAGTCTGTTTTCGAGATTTTTGTTACTCCAATGGATGGTAGCCTTGTCATTATGGAATGTAGTCTATTTTCGAGATTTTTGTTACTCAAATGGATGGTAGCCTTGTCATTATGGAAGGTAGTTTGTTGTTCATATTTTTGTTACTCCAATGGATGGTAGCCTTGTCATTATGGTAGGTAGTCTATTGAGATTTTTGTTACTCCAATGGATGGTAGCATTATCATTATGGAAGGTTGTTTGTTGTCGAGATTTTTGTTACTCCAATGGATGGTAGACTTGTCATTACGGAAGGTAGTCTGTTTTCGATATTTTTGTTACTCCAATGGATGGTAGCCTTGTCATTATGGAAGGTAGTTTGCTGTTCATATTTTTGTTACTCCAATGGATGGTAGCCTTGTCATTATTGTAGGTAGTCTATTGTCGAGATTTTTGTTACTCCAATGGTTGGTAGCATTATCATTATTGAAGATTGTCTGTTGTCGAGATTTTTGTTACTCCAATGGATGGAAGTCTTGTCATTACGGAAGGTAGTCTGTTTTCGAGATTTTTGTTACTCCAATGGATGGTAGCCTTGTCATTATGGATGGTAGTCTGTTGTCCAGATTTTTGTTATTCCAATGGATTGTAGCCTTTTCATTATGGAACGTATTCTGTTTTCAATGTTTTTGTTACTCTAATGGATAGTAGCCTTGTTATTATGGAAGGTAGTCTATTGTCTAGATTTTTGTTACTCCAATTGATGCTAGCGTTGTCATTATGGAAGGTAGCATGTCGTTGTGATTTCTGTCACTCCAATGGATGGTAGCCTTGTAACTATGGAAGGTAGTCTGTTGTTCATATTTTTGTTACTCCAATGGATGGTAGCCTTGTCATTATGGAAGGTAGTCTATTTTCGAGATTTTTGTTACTTCAATGGATGGTAGCGTTGTCATTATGGAAGGTAGTCTGTTTTCGAGATTTTTGCTACTCCAATGGATGGTAGCCTTGTCATTATGGAAGGTAGTCTGTTTTCGAGATTTTTGTTACTCCAATGGATGGTAGCCTTGTCATTATGGAATGTAGTCTATTTTTGAGATTTTTGTTACTCTAGTGGATGGTAGCCTTGTCATTAGGGAAGGTAGTTTGTTGTTCATATTTTTGTTACTCCAAAGGATGGTAGCCTTGTCATTATTGTAGGTAGTCTATTGTCGAGATTTTTGTTACTCCAATGGTTGGTAGCATTATCATTGTTGAAGATCTTCTGTTGTCGAGATTTTTGTTACTCCAATGGATGGTAGCCTTGTCATTACGGAAGGTAGTATGTTTTCGAGATTTTTGTTACTCCAATGGATGGTAGCCTTGTCATTATGGATGGTAGTCTGTTGTCGAGATTTTTGTTATTCCAATGGATTGTAGCCTTTTCATTATGGAACGTATTCTGTTTTCAATGTTTTTGTTACTCTAATGGATAATAGCCTTGTTATTATGGAAGGTAGTCTATTGTCTAGATTTTTGTTACTCCAATTGATGCTAGCGTTGTCATTATGGAAGGTAGCATGTCGTTGTGATTTCTGTCACTCCAATGGATGGTAGCCTTATAACTATGGAAGGTAGTCTGTTGTTCATATTTTTGTTACTCCAATGGATGGTAGCCTTGTTATTATGGAAGGTAGTCTATTGTCGAGATTTTTGTTACTCCAATGGATGGTAGCATTATCATTATGGAAGGTTGTCTGTTCTCGAGATTTTTGTTACTCCAATGGATGGTAGCCTTGTCATTATGGAAGGTAGTCTATTTTCGAGATTTTTGTTACTTCAATGGATGGTAGCGTTGTCATTATGGAAGGTAGTCTGTTTTCGAGATTTTTGCTACTCCAATGGATGGTAGCCTTGTCATTATGGAAGGTAGTCTGTTTTCGAGATTTTTGTTACTCCAATGGATGGTAGCCTTGTCATTATGGATGGTAGTCTGTTGTCCAGATTTTTGTTATTCCAATGGATTGTAGCCTTTTCATTATGGAACGTATTCTGTTTTCAATGTTTTTGTTACTCTAATGGATAGTAGCCTTGTTATTATGGAAGGTAGTCTATTGTCTAGATTTTTGTTACTCCAATTGATGCTAGCGTTGTCATTATGGAAGGTAGCATGTCGTTGTGATTTCTGTCACTCCAATGGATGGTAGCCTTGTAACTATGGAAAGTAGTCTGTTGTTCATATTTTTGTTACTCCAATGGATGGTAGCCTTGTCATTATGGAAGGTAGTCTATTTTCGAGATTTTTGTTACTTCAATGGATGGTAGCGTTGTCATTATGGAAGGTAGTCTGTTTTCGAGATTTTTGCTACTCCAATGGATGGTAGCCTTGTCATTATGGAAGGTAGTCTGTTTTCGAGATTTTTGTTACTCCAATGGATGGTAGCCTTGTCATTATGGAATGTAGTCTATTTTCGAGATTTTTGTTACTCTAGTGGATGGTAGCCTTGTCATTAGGGAAGGTAGTTTGTTGTTCATATTTTTGTTACTCCAAAGGATGGTAGCCTTGTCATTATTGTAGGTAGTCTATTGTCGAGATTTTTGTTACTCCAATGGTTGGTAGCATTATCATTGTTGAAGATCTTCTGTTGTCGAGATTTTTGTTACTCCAATGGATGGTAGCCTTGTCATTACGGAAGGTAGTATGTTTTCGAGATTTTTGTTACTCCAATGGATGGTAGCCTTGTCATTATGGATGGTAGTCTGTTGTCGAGATTTTTGTTATTCCAATGGATTGTAGCCTTTTCATTATGGAACGTATTCTGTTTTCAATGTTTTTGTTACTCTAATGGATAGTAGCCTTGTTATTAAGGAAGGTAGTCTATTGTCTAGATTTTTGTTACTCCAATTGATGCTAGCGTTGTCATTATGGAAGGTAGCATGTCGTTGTGATTTCTGTCACTCCAATGGATGGTAGCCTTGTAACTATGGAAGGTAGTCTGTTGTTCATATTTTTGTTACTCCAATGGATGGTAGCCTTGTTATTATGGAAGGTAGTCTATTGTCGAGATTTTTGTTACTCCAATGGATGGTAGCATTATCATTATGGAAGGTTGTCTGTTCTCGAGATTTTTGTTACTCCAATGGATGGTAGCCTTGTCATTATGGAAGGTAGTCTATTTTCGAGATTTTTGTTACTTCAATGGATGGTAGCGTTGTCATTATGGAAGGTAGTCTGTTTTCGAGATTTTTGCTACTCCAATGGATGGTAGCCTTGTCATTATGGAAGGTAGTCTGTTTTCGAGATTTTTGTTACTCCAATGGATGGTAGCCTTGTCATTATGGAATGTAGTCTATTTTCGAGATTTTTGTTACTCAAATGGATGGTAGCCTTGTCATTATGGAAGGTAGTTTGTTGTTCATATTTTTGTTACTCCAATGGATGGTAGCCTTGTCATTATGGTAGGTAGTCTATTGAGATTTTTGTTACTCCAATGGATGGTAGCATTATCATTATGGAAGGTTGTTTGTTGTCGAGATTTTTGTTACTCCAATGGATGGTAGACTTGTCATTACGGAAGGTAGTCTGTTTTCGATATTTTTGTTACTCCAATGGATGGTAGCCTTGTCATTATGGAAGGTAGTTTGCTGTTCATATTTTTGTTACTCCAATGGATGGTAGCCTTGTCATTATTGTAGGTAGTCTATTGTCGAGATTTTTGTTACTCCAATGGTTGGTAGCATTATCATTATTGAAGATTGTCTGTTGTCGAGATTTTTGTTACTCCAATGGATGGAAGTCTTGTCATTACGGAAGGTAGTCTGTTTTCGAGATTTTTGTTACTCCAATGGATGGTAGCCTTGTCATTATGGATGGTAGTCTGTTGTCCAGATTTTTGTTATTCCAATGGATTGTAGCCTTTTCATTATGGAACGTATTCTGTTTTCAATGTTTTTGTTACTCTAATGGATAGTAGCCTTGTTATTATGGAAGGTAGTCTATTGTCTAGATTTTTGTTACTCCAATTGATGCTAGCGTTGTCATTATGGAAGGTAGCATGTCGTTGTGATTTCTGTCACTCCAATGGATGGTAGCCTTGTAACTATGGAAGGTAGTCTGTTGTTCATATTTTTGTTACTCCAATGGATGGTAGCCTTGTCATTATGGAAGATAGTCTATTTTCGAGATTTTTGTTACTTCAATGGATGGTAGCGTTGTCATTATGGAAGGTAGTCTGTTTTCGAGATTTTTGCTACTCCAATGGATGGTAGCCTTGTCATTATGGAAGGTAGTCTGTTTTCGAGATTTTTGTTACTCCAATGGATGGTAGCCTTGTCATTATGGAATGTAGTCTATTTTCGAGATTTTTGTTACTCTAGTGGATGGTAGCCTTGTCATTAGGGAAGGTAGTTTGTTGTTCATATTTTTGTTACTCCAAAGGATGGTAGCCTTGTCATTATTGTAGGTAGTCTATTGTCGAGATTTTTGTTACTCCAATGGTTGGTAGCATTATCATTGTTGAAGATCTTCTGTTGTCGAGATTTTTGTTACTCCAATGGATGGTAGCCTTGTCATTACGGAAGGTAGTATGTTTTCGAGATTTTTGTTACTCCAATGGATGGTAGCCTTGTCATTATGGATGGTAGTCTGTTGTCGAGATTTTTGTTATTCCAATGGATTGTAGCCTTTTCATTATGGAACGTATTCTGTTTTCAATGTTTTTGTTACTCTAATGGATAGTAGCCTTGTTATTATGGAAGGTAGTCTATTGTCTAGATTTTTGTTACTCCAATTGATGCTAGCGTTGTCATTATGGAAGGTAGCATGTCGTTGTGATTTCTGTCACTCCAATGGATGGTAGCCTTGTAACTATGGAAGGTAGTCTGTTGTTCATATTTTTGTTACTCCAATGGATGGTAGCCTTGTTATTATGGAAGGTAGTCTATTGTCGAGATTTTTGTTACTCCAATGGATGGTAGCATTATCATTATGGAAGGTTGTCTGTTCTCGAGATTTTTGTTACTCCAATGGATGGTAGCCTTGTCATTATGGAAGGTAGTCTATTTTCGAGATTTTTGTTACTTCAATGGATGGTAGCGTTGTCATTATGGAAGGTAGTCTGTTTTCGAGATTTTTGCTACTCCAATGGATGGTAGCCTTGTCATTATGGAAGGTAGTCTGTTTTCGAGATTTTTGTTACTCCAATGGATGGTAGCCTTGTCATTATGGATGGTAGTCTGTTGTCCAGATTTTTGTTATTCCAATGGATTGTAGCCTTTTCATTATGGAACGTATTCTGTTTTCAATGTTTTTGTTACTCTAATGGATAGTAGCCTTGTTATTATGGAAGGTAGTCTATTGTCTAGATTTTTGTTACTCCAATTGATGCTAGCGTTGTCATTATGGAAGGTAGCATGTCGTTGTGATTTCTGTCACTCCAATGGATGGTAGCCTTGTAACTATGGAAGGTAGTCTGTTGTTCATATTTTTGTTACTCCAATGGATGGTAGCCTTGTCATTATGAAAGGTAGTCTATTTTCGAGATTTTTGTTACTTCAATGGATGGTAGCGTTGTCATTATGGAAGGTAGTCTGTTTTCGAGATTTTTGCTACTCCAATGGATGGTAGCCTTGTCATTATGGAAGGTAGTCTGTTTTCGAGATTTTTGTTACTCCAATGGATGGTAGCCTTGTCATTATGGAATGTAGTCTATTTTCGAGATTTTTGTTACTCTAGTGGATGGTAGCCTTGTCATTAGGGAAGGTAGTTTGTTGTTCATATTTTTGTTACTCCAAAGGATGGTAGCCTTGTCATTATTGTAGGTAGTCTATTGTCGAGATTTTTGTTACTCCAATGGTTGGTAGCATTATCATTGTTGAAGATCTTCTGTTGTCGAGATTTTTGTTACTCCAATGGATGGTAGCCTTGTCATTACGGAAGGTAGTATGTTTTCGAGATTTTTGTTACTCCAATGGATGGTAGCCTTGTCATTATGGATGGTAGTCTGTTGTCGAGATTTTTGTTATTCCAATGGATTGTAGCCTTTTCATTATGGAACGTATTCTGTTTTCAATGTTTTTGTTACTCTAATGGATAGTAGCCTTGTTATTAAGGAAGGTAGTCTATTGTCTAGATTTTTGTTACTCCAATTGATGCTAGCATTGTCATTATGGAAGGTAGCATGTCGTTGTGATTTCTGTCACTCCAATGGATGGTAGCCTTGTAACTATGGAAGGTAGTCTGTTGTTCATATTTTTGTTACTCCAATGGATGGTAGCCTTGTTATTATGGAAGGTAGTCTATTGTCGAGATTTTTGTTACTCCAATGGATGGTAGCATTATCATTATGGAAGGTTGTCTGTTCTCGAGATTTTTGTTACTCCAATGGATGGTAGCCTTGTCATTATGGAAGGTAGTCTATTTTCGAGATTTTTGTTACTTCAATGGATGGTAGCGTTGTCATTATGGAAGGTAGTCTGTTTTCGAGATTTTTGTTACTCCAATGGATGGTAGCCTTGTCATTATGGAAGGTAGTCTATTTTCGAGATTTTTGTTACTTCAATGGATGGTAGCGTTGTCATTATGGAAGGTAGTCTGTTTTCGAGATTTTTGCTACTCCAATGGATGGTAGCCTTGTCATTATGGAAGGTAGTCTGTTTTCGAGATTTTTGTTACTCCAATGGTGGTAGCCTTGTCATTATGGAATGTAGTCTATTTTCGAGATTTTTGTTACTCAAATGGATGGTAGCCTTGTCATTATGGAAGGTAGTTTGTTGTTCATATTTATTTTACTCCAATGGATGGTAGCCTTGTCATTATGGTAGGTAGTCTATTGAGATTTTTGTTACTCCAATGGATGGTAGCATTATCATTATGGAAGGTTGTTTGTTGTCGAGATTTTTGTTACTCCAATGGATGGTAGACTTGTCATTACGGAAGGTAGTCTGTTTTCGAGATTTTTGTTACTCCAATGGATGGTAGCCTTGTCATTATGGAAGGTAGTTTGCTGTTCATATTTTTGTTACTCCAATGGATGGTAGCCTTGTCATTATTGTAGGTAGTCTATTGTCGAGATTTTTGTTACTCCAATGGTTGGTAGCATTATCATTATTGAAGATTGTCTGTTGTCGAGATTTTTGTTACTCCAATGGATGGAAGTCTTGTCATTACGGAAGGTAGTCTGTTTTCGAGATTTTTGTTACTCCAATGGATGGTACCCTTGTCATTATGGATGGTAGTCTGTTGTCCAGATTTTTGTTATTCCAATGGATTGTAGCCTTTTCATTATGGAACGTATTCTGTTTTCAATGTTTTTGTTACTCTAATGGATAGTAGCCTTGTTATTATGGAAGGTAGTCTATTGTCTAGATTTTTGTTACTCCAATTGATGCTAGCGTTGTCATTATGGAAGGTAGCATGTCGTTGTGATTTCTGTCACTCCAATGGATGGTAGCCTTGTAAATATGGAAGGTAGTCTGTTGTTCATATTTTTGTTACTCCAATGGATGGTAGCCTTGTTATTATGAATGGTAGTCTATTGTCGAGATTTTTGTTACTCCAATGGATGGTAGCATTATCATTATGGAAGGTTGTCTGTTCTCGAGATTTTTGTTACTCCAATGGATGGCAGCCTTGTCATTATGGAAGGTAGTCTATTTTCGAGATTTTTGTTGCTTCAATGGATGGTAGCGTTGTCATTATGGAAGGTAGTCTGTTTTCGAGATTTTTGCTACTCCAATGGATGGTAGCCTTGTCATTATAGAAGGTAGTCTGTTTTCGAGATTTTTGTTACTCCAATGGATGGTAGCCTTGTCATTATGGAATGTAGTCTATTTTCGAGATTTTTGTTACTCAAATGGATGGTAGCCTTGTCATTATGGAAGGTAGTTTGTTGTTCATATTTTTGTTACTCCAATGGATGGTAGCCTTGTCATTATTGTAGGTAGTCTATTGAGATTTTTGTTACTCCAATGGATGGTAGCATTATCATTATGGAAGGTTGTTTGTTGTCGAGATTTTTGTTACTCCAATGGATGGTAGACTTGTCATTACGGAAGGTAGTCTGTTTTCGAGATTTTTGTTACTCCAATGGATGGTAGCCTTGTCATTATGGAAGGTAGTTTGCTGTTCATATTTTTGTTACTCCAATGGATGGTAGCCTTGTCATTATTGTAGGTAGTCTATTGTCGAGATTTTTGTTACTCCAATGGTTGGTAGCATTATCATTATTGAAGATTGTCTGTTGTCGAGATTTTTGTTACTCCAATGGATGGAAGTCTTGTCATTACGGAAGGTAGTCTGTTTTCGAGATTTTTGTTACTCCAATGGATGGTAGCCTTGTCATTATGGATGGTAGTCTGTTGTCCAGATTTTTGTTATTCCAATGGATTGTAGCCTTTTCATTATGGAACGTATTCTGTTTTCAATGTTTTTGTTACTCTAATGGATAGTAGCCTTGTTATTATGGAAGGTAGTCTATTGTCTAGATTTTTGTTACTCCAATTGATGCTAGCGTTGTCATTATGGAAGGTAGCATGTCGTTGTGATTTCTGTCACTCCAATGGAAGGTAGCCTTGTAACTATGGAAGGTAGTCTGTTGTTCATATTTTTGTTACTCCAATGGATGGTAGCCTTGTTATTATGAAAGGTAGTCTATTGTCGAGATTTTTGTTACTCCAATGGATGGTAGCATTATCATTATGGAAGGTTGTCTGTTCTCGAGATTTTTGTTACTCAAGTGGATGGTAGCCTTGTCATTATGGAAGGTAGTCTATTTTCGAGATTTTTGTTACTTCAATGGATGGTAGCGTTGTCATTATGGATGGTAGTCTGTTTTCGAGATTTTTGCTACTCCAATGGATGGTAGCCTTGTCATTATGGAAGGTAGTCTGTTTTCGAGATTTTTGTTACTCCAATGGATGGTAGCCTTGTCATTATGGAATGTAGTCTATTTTCGAGATTTTTGTTACTCAAATGGATGGTAGCCTTGTCATTATGGAAGGTAGTTTGTTGTTCATATTTTTGTTACTCCAATGGATGGTAGCCTTGTCATTATGGTAGGTAGTCTATTGAGATTTTTGTTACTCCAATGGATGGTAGCATTATCATTATGGAAGGTTGTTTGTTGTCGAGATTTTTGTTACTCCAATGGATGGTAGCCTTGTCATTACGAAAGGTAGTCTGTTATCGAGATTTTTGTTACTCCAATGGATGGTAGCCTTGTCATTATGGATGGTAGTCTGTTGTCGAGAGTTTTGTTATTCCAATGGATTGTAGCCTTTTCATTATGGAACGTATTCTGTTTTCGATGTTTTTGTTCCTCCAATGGATAGTAACCTTGTTATTATGGAAGGTAGTCTGTTGTCTAGATTTTGGTTATTCCAATGAATGGTAGCCTTGTCATTATGGAAGGTAGTCTGTTGTCGGGATTTTTGTTACTCCAATTGATGCTAGCGTTTTCATTATGTAAGGTAGTATGTCGTTGTGATTTCTGTCACTCCAATGGATGGTAGCCTTCTAAGTAGGGAAGGTAGTCTGTTGTTCATATTTTTGTTACTCCAATGGATGGTAGCCTTGTCATTATGGAAGGTAGTCTATTTTCGAGATTTTTGTTACTCCAATGGATGGTAGCCTTGTCATTATGGAAGGTAGTCTGTTTTCAAGATTTTAGTTACTTCAATGGATGGTAGCGTTGTCATTATGCAAGGTACTCTGTTTTCGAGATTTTTGTTACTCCAATGGATGGTAGCCTTGTCATTATAGAAGGTATTTTGTTGTTCATATTTTTGTTACTCCAATGGATGGTAGCCTTATCATTATGGTAGGTAGTCTATTGTCGAGATTTTTGTTACTCCAATGGATGGTAGCATTATCGTTATTGAAGATTGTCTGTTGTCGAGATTTTTGTTACTCCAATGGATGGTAGCCTTGTCATTACGGAAGGTAGTCTGTTTTCGAGATTTTTGTTACTTCAATGGATGGTAGCCTTGCCATTATGGATGGTAGTCTGTTGTCGAGATTTTTTTTATTCCAATGGATTGTAGCCTTTTCATTATGGAACGTATTCTGTTTTCAATGTTTTTGTTACTCCAATGGATGGTAGCCTTGTAACTATGGAAGGTAGTCTGTTGTTCATATTTTTGTTACTCCAATGGATGGT
Source organism: Vicia faba (assembly GCA_948472305.1). Lineage (NCBI taxonomy): Eukaryota > Viridiplantae > Streptophyta > Magnoliopsida > Fabales > Fabaceae > Vicia > Vicia faba. The sequence continues at coordinate 529,733,834 of OX451741.1, forward strand.
AGCCTTGTTATTATGGAAGGTAGTCTATTGTCGAGATTTTTGTTACTCCATTGGATGGTAGCATTATCATTATGGAAGGTTGTCTATTCTCGAGATTTTTGTTACTCCAATGGATGGTAGCCTTGTCATTATGGAAGGTAGTCTATTTTCGAGATTTTTGTTACTTCAATGGATGGTAGCGTTGTCATTATGGAAGGTAGTCTGTTTTCGAGATTTTTGTTACTCCAATGGATGGTAGCCTTGTTCATTATGGAAGGTAGTCTGTTTTCGAGATTTTTGTTACTCCAATGGATGGTAGCCTTGTCAATATGGAATGTAGTCTATTTTCGAGATTTTTGTTACTCAAATGGATGGTAGCCTTGTCATTATGGAAGGTAGTTTGTTGTTCATATTTTTGTTACTCCAATGGATGGTAGCCTTGTCATTATGGTAGGTAGTCTATTAAGATTTTTGTTACTCCAATGGATTGTAGCATTATCATTATGGAAGGTTGTTTGTTGTCGAGATTTTTGTTACTCCAATGGATGGTAACCTTGTCATTACGGAAGGTAGTCTATTTTCGAGATTTTTGTTACTCCAATGGATGGTAGCATAGTCATTATGGTCGGTAGTCTGTTGTCGAGAGTTTTGTTATTCCAATGGATTGTAGCCTTTTCATTATGGAACGTATTCTGTTTTCGATGTTTTTGTTACTCCAATGGATAGTAGCCTTGTTATTATGGAAGGTAGTATGTTGTCTAGATTTTGGTTATTCCAATGAATGGTAGCCTTGTCATTATGGAAGGTAGTCTGTTGTCGGGATTTTTGTTACTCCAATTGATGCTAGCGTTTTCATTATGTAAGGTAGTATGTCGTTGTGATTTCTGTCACTCCAATGGATGGTAGCCTTCTAAGTAAGGAAGGTAGTCTGTTGTTCATATTTTTGTTACTCCAATGGATGGTAGCCTTGTCATTATGGAACGTAGTCTATTGTCGAGATTTTTGTTACTCCAATGGATGGTAGCATTATCATTATGGAAGGTTGTCTGTTCTCGAGATTTTTGTTACTCCAATGGATGGTAGCCTTGTCATTATGGAAGGTAGTCTGTTTTCGAGATTTTTGTTACTTCAATGGATGGTAGCGTTGTCATTATGCAAGGTAGTCTGTTTTCGAGATTTTTGTTACTCCAATGGATGGAAGCCTTGTCATTATGGAAGGTATTTTGTTGTTCATATTTTTGTTACTCCAATGGATGGTAGCCTTATCATTATGGTAGGTAGTCTATTGTCGAGATTTTTGTTACTCCAATGGATGGTAGCATTATCAATATGGAAGGTTGTTTGTTGTCGAGATTTTTGTTACTCCAATGGATGGTAGCCTTGTCATTATGGAAGGTAGTATATTTTCGAGATTTTTGTTACTCCAATGGATGGTAGCCTTTTCATTATGGATGGTAGTTTATTGTTGAGATTTTTGTTATTCCAATGGATTGTAGCCATTTCATTATGGTACGTATTCTGTTGTCGATGGTTTTATTACTCCAATGGATAATAGCCTTGTTATTATTGAAGGTAGTGTGTTATCTTGATTTTTGTTATTCCAATGAATGGTAGCCTTGTCATTATGGAAGGTAGTCTAATGTCGAAATTTTTGTTACTCCAATGGATGCTAGCGTTGTCTTTATGGAAGGTAGTATGTCGTTGTGATTTCTGTCACTCCAATGGATGGTAGCTTTGTCACTATGGAAGGTAGTCTGTTGTTCATATTTTTGTTACTCCAATGGATGGTAGCCTTGTCATTATGGAAGGTAGTCTATTGTCAAGATTTTTGTTTCTCCAATGGATGGTAGCATTATCATTATGGAAGGTTGTCTGTTGTCGAGATTTTTGTCACTCCAATGGATAGTAGCCTTGTAATTATGGAAACTAGTCTATTTTCGAGATTTTTGTTACTTCAATGTATGGTAGCCTTGTCATTTTGGAAGGTAGTCTATTTTCGAGATTTTTGTTACTCCAATGGATGGTAGCCTTGTCATTATGGAAGGTAGTTTGTTGTTCATATTTTTGTTACTCCAATGGATGGTAGCCTTGTCATTATGGTAGGAAGTCTATTGTCGAGATTTTTGTTACTCCAATGGATGGTAGCATTATCATTATGGAAGGTTGTCTGTTGTCGATATTTTTGTTACTCCAATGGATGGTAGCCTTGTCATTACAGAAGGTAGTCTATTTTCGAGATTTTTGTTACTCCAATGGATGGTAGCCTTTTCATTATGGATGGTAGTTTGTTGTCGAGATTTTTGTTATTCCAATGGATGGTAGCATTGTCATTATGGAATGTAGTCTATTTTCGAGATTTTTGTTACTCAAATGGATGGTAGCCTTGTCATTATGGAAGGTAGTTTGTTGTTCATATTTTTGTTACTCCAATGGATGGTAGCCTTGTCATTATGGTAGGTAGTCTATTGAGATTTTTGTTACTCCAATGGATGGTAGCATTATCATTATGGAAGGTTGTTTGTTGTCGAGATTTTTGTTACTCCAATGGATGGTAACCTTGTCATTACGAAAGGTAGTCTGTTTTCGAGATTTTTGTTACTCCAAAGGATGGTAGCATTGTCATTATGGATGGTAGTCTGTTGTCGAGAGTTTTGTTATTCCAATGGATTGTAGCCTTTTCATTATGGAACGTATTCTGTTTTCGATGTTTTTGTTACTCCAATGGATAGTAGCCTTGTTATTATGGAAGATAGTCTGTTGTCAAGTTTTGGTTATTCCAATAAATGGTAGCCTTGTCATTATGGAAGGTAGTCTGTTGTCGGGATTTTTGTTACTCCAATTGATGCTAGCGTTTTCATTATGTAAGGTAGTATGTCGTTGTGATTTCTGTCACTCCAATGGATGGTAGCCTTCTAAGTAGGGAAGGTAGTTTGTTGTTCATGTTTTTGTTACTCCAATGGATAGTAGCCTTGTCATTATGGAAGGTAGTCTATTGTCGAGATTTTTGTTACTCCAATGGATGGTAGCATTATCATTATGGAAGGTTGTCTGTTCTCGAGATTTTTGTTACTCCAATGGATGGTAGCCTTGTCATTATGGAAGGTAGTCTGTTTTCGAGATTTTTGTTACTTCAATGGATGGTAGCGTTGTCATTATGCAAGGTAGTCTTGTTTCGAGATTTTTGTGACTCCAATGGATGGTAGCCTTGTCATTATGGAAGGTATTCTGTTGTTCATATTTTTGTTACTCCAATGGATGGTAGCCTTATCATTATGGTAGGTAGTCTATTGTCGAGATTTTTGTTACTTCAATGGATGGTAGCATTATCAATATGGAAGGTTGTCTGTTGTCGAGATTTTTGTTACTCCAATGGATGGTAGCCTTGTCATTACGGAAGGTAGTATATTTTCGAGATTTTTGTTACTCCAATGGATGGTAGCCTTTTCATTATGGATGGTAGTTTGTTGTCGAGATTTTTGTTATTCCAATGGATTATAGCCATTTCATTATGGTACGTATTCTGTTGTCGATGGTTTTATTACTCCAATGGATAATAGCCTTGTTATTATTGAAGGTAGTGTGTTATCTAGATTTTTGTTATTCCAATGAATGGTAGCCTTGTCATTATGGAAGGTAGTCTAATGTCGAAATTTTTGTTACTCCAATGGATGCTAGCATTGTCATTATGGAAGGTAGTATGTCGTTGTGATTTCTGTCACTCCAATGGATGGTAGCTTTGTCACTATGGAAGGTAGTCTATTGTTCATATTTTTGTTACTCCAATGGATGGTAGCCTTGTCATTATGGAAGGTAGTCTATTGTCAAGATTTTTGTTTCTCCAATGGATGGTAGCATTATCATTATGGAAGGTTGTCTGTTGTCGAGATTTTTGTCACTCCAATGGATAGTAGCCTTGTAATTATGGAAACTAGTCTATTTTCGAGATTTTTGTTACTTCAATGGATGGTAGCCTTGTCATTTTGGAAGGTAGTCTATTTTCGAGATTTTTGTTACTCCAATGGATGGTAGCCTTGTCATTATGGAAGGTAGTTTGTTGTTCATATTTTTTTACTCCAATGGATGGTAGCCTTGTCATTATGGTAGGAAGTCTATTGTCGATATTTTTGTTACTCCAATGGATGGTAGCATTATCATTATGAAAGGTTGTCTGTTGTCGATATTTTTGTTACTCCAATGGATGGTAGCCTTTTCATTACGGAAGGTAGTCTATTTTCGAGATTTTGGCTACTCCAATGAATGGTAGCCTTTTCATTATGGATGGTAGTTTGTTATCGAGATTTTTGTTATTCCAATGGATTGTAGCCTTTTCATTATGGAACGTATTCTGTTGTCGATCATTTTGTTACTCCAATGGCTAGTATCCTTGTTATTATGGAAGGTAGTGTGTTGTCTAGATTTTTGTTATTTCAATGAATGGTAGCCTTGTCATTATGGAAGGTAGTCTAATGTCGAAATTTTTGTTACTCCAATGGATGCTAGCGTTGTCATTATGGAAGGTGGTATGTCGTTGTGATTTATGTCACTCCAATGGATGGTAGCCTTGTCACTATGGAAGGTAGTATGTTGTTCATATTTTTGTTACTCCAATGGATGGTAGCCTTGTCATTATGGAAGGTAGTCTATTGTCGAGATTTTTGTTACTCCAATGGATGGTAGCATTATAATTATGGAAGGTTGTCTATTGTCGAGATTTTTGTTACTCTAATGGATGGTAGCCTTGTCATTATGGAAGGTAGTCTGTTTTCGAGATTTTTGTTACTTCAATGGATGGTAGCCTTGTCATTTTGGAAGGTAGTCTGTTTTCGAGATTTTTGTTACTCCAATGGATGGCAGCCTTGTCATTATGGAAGGTAGTCTGTTGTTCATATTTTTGTTACTCCAATGGATGGTAGCCTTGTCATTATGGTAGGTAGTCTATTGTCAGGATTTTTTTTACTCCAATGGATGGTAGCATTATCATTATGGAAGGTTGTCTGTTGTCGAGATTTTTGTTACTCCAATGGATGGTAGCCTTGTCATTACGGAAGGTAGTCTGTTTTCGAGATTTTTGTTACTTCAATGGATGGTAGCCTTGTCATTATGGATGGTAGTCTGTTGTCGAGATTTTTGTTATTCCAATGGATTTTAGCCTTTTCATTATGGAATGTATTTTTTTGTCGATGTTTTTGTTACTCCAATGGATAGTAGCCTTGTTATTATGGAAGGTAGTCTGTTGTCTAGATTTTTGTTTTTCCAATGAATGGTAGCCTTGTCATTATGGAAGGTAGTCTGTTGGCGAGATTTTTGTTACTCCAATGGATGCTAGCATTGTCATTATGGAAGGTAGTATGTCGTTTTGATGTATGTCACTCTAATGGATGGTAGACGTGTCACTATGGAAGGTAGTCTATTGTTCATATTTTTGTTACTCCAATGGATGGTAGCCACGTCATTATGGAAGGTAGTCTATTATCGAGATTTTTGTTACTCCAATGGATGGTAGCATTATAATTATGGAAGGTTGTATGTTCTCGAGATTTTTGTTAAATGGATGGTAGCCTTGCCATTATGGAAGGTAGTCTATTTTCGAGATGTTTGTTACTTTAATGGATGGTAGCGTTGTCATTATGGAAGGTAGTCTGTTTTCGAGATTTTTGTTACTCCAATGGATGGTAGCCTTGTCATTATGGAAGGTAGTCTGTTGTTCATATTTTTGTTACTCCAATGGATGGTAGCCTTGTTATTATGGAAGGTAGTCTATTGTCGAGATTTTTGTTACTCCAATGGATGGTAGCATTATCATTATGGAAGGTTGTCTGTTCTCGAGATTTTTGTTACTCCAATGGATGGTAGCCTTGTCATTATGGAAGGTAGTCTATTTTCGAGATTTTTGTTACTTCAATGGATGGTAGCGTTGTCATTATGGAAGGTAGTCTGTTTTCTAGATTTTTGTTACTCCAATGGATGGTAGCCTTGTCATTATGGAAGGTAGTCTGTTTTCGAGATTTTTGTTACTCCAATGGATGGTAGCCTTGTCATTATGGAATGTAGTCTATTTTCGAGATTTTTGTTACTCAAATGGATGGTAGCCTTGTCATTATGGAAGGTAGTTTGTTGTTCATATTTTTGTTACTCCAATGGATGGTAGCCTTATCATTATGGTAGGTAGTCTATTGAGATTTTTGTTACTCCAATGGATGGTAGTATTATCATTATGGAAGGTTGTTTGTTGTCGAGATTTTTGTTACTCCAATGGATGGTAACCTTGTCATTACGGAAGGTAGTCTGTTTTCGAGATTTTTGTTACTCCAATGGATGGTAGCATTGTCATTATGGATGGTAGTCTGTTGTCGAGAGTTTTGTTATTCCAATGGATTGTAGCCTTTTCATTATGGAACGTATTCTGTTTTTGATGTTTTTGTTACTCCAATGGATAGTAGCCTTGTTATTATGGAAGGTAGTCTGTTGTCTATATTTTGGTTATTCCAATGAATGGTAGCCTTGTCATTATGGAAGGTAGTCTGTTGTCGGGATTTTTGTTACTCCAATTGATGCTAGCATTTTCATTATGTAAGGTAGTATGTCGTTGTGATTTCTGTCACTCCAATGTATGGTAGCCTTCTAAGTAGGGAAGGTAGTCTGTTGTTCATATTTTTGTTACTCCAATGGATGGTAGCCTTGTCATTATGGAAGGTAGTCTATTGTCGAGATTTTTGTTACTCCAATGGATGGTAGCATTATCATTATGGAAGGTTGTCTGTTCTCGAGATTTTTGTTACTCCAATGGATGGTAGCCTTGTCATTATGGAAGGTAGTCTATTTTCGAGATTTTTGTTACTTCAATGGATGGTAGCGTTGTCATTATGGAAGGTAGTCTGTTTTCTAGATTTTTGTTACTCCAATGGATGGTAGCCTTGTCATTATGGAAGGTAGTCTGTTTTCGAGATTTTTGTTACTCCAATGGATGGTAGCCTTGTCATTATGGAATGTAGTCTATTTTCGAGATTTTTGTTACTCAAATGGATGGTAGCCTTGTCATTATGGAAGGTAGTTTGTTGTTCATATTTTTGTTACTCCAATGGATGGTAGCCTTGTCATTATGGTAGGTAGTCTATTGAGATTTTTGACACTCCAATGGATGGTAGCATTATCATTATGGAAGGTTGTTTGTTGTCGAGATTTTTGTTACTCCAATGGATGGTAACCTTGTCATTACGGAAGGTAGTCTGTTTTCGAGATTTTTGTTACTCCAATGGATGGTAGCATTGTCATTATGGATGGTAGTCTATTGTCGAGAGTTTTGTTATTCCAATGGATTGTAGCCTTTTCATTATGGAACGTATTCTGTTTTTGATGTTTTTGTTACTCCAATGGATAGTAGCCTTGTTATTATAGAAGGTAGTCTGTTGTCTATATTTTGGTTATTCCAATGAATGGTAGCCTTGTCATTATGGAAGGTAGTCTGTTGTCGGGATTTTTGTTACTCCAATTGATGCTAGCATTTTCATTATGTAAGGTAGTATGTCGTTGTGATTTCTGTCACTCCAATGTATGGTAGCCTTCTAAGTAGGGAAGGTAGTCTGTTGTTCATATTTTTGTTACTCCAATGGATGGTAGCCTTGTCATTATGGAAGGTAGTCTATTGTCGAGATTTTAGTTACTCCAATGGATGGTAGCATTATCATTATGGAAGGTTGTCTGTTCTCGAGATTTTTGTTACTCCAATGGATGGTAGCCTTGTCATTATGGAAGGTAGTCTATTTTCGAGATTTTTGTTACTTCAATGGATGGTAGCGTTGTCATTATGGAAGGTAGTCTGTTTTCTAGATTTTTGTTACTCCAATGGATGGTAGCCTTGTCATTATGGAAGGTAGTCTGTTTTCGAGATTTTTGTTACTCCAATGGATGGTAGCCTTGTCATTATGGAAGGTAGTTTGTTGTTCATATTTTTGTTACTCCAATGGATGGTAGCCTTGTCATTATGGTAGGTAGTCTATTGTCGAGATTTTTGTTACTTCAATGGATGGTAGCATTATCAATATGGAAGGTTGTCTGTTGTCGAGATATTTGTTACTCCAATGGATGGTAGCCTTGTCATTACGGAAGGTAGTATATTTTCGAGATTTTTGTTACTCCAATGGATGGTAGCCTTTTCATTATGGATGGTAGTTTGTTGTCGAGATTTTTGTTATTCCAATGGATTGTAGCCATTTCATTATGGTACGGATTCTGTTGTCGATGGTTTTATTACTCCAATGGATAATAGCCTTGTTATTATTGAAGGTAGTGTGTTATCTAGATTTTGTTATTCCAATGAATGGTAGCCTTGTCATTATGGAAGGTAGTCTAATGTCGAAATTTTTGTTACTCCAATGGATGCTAGCTTTGTCATTATGGAAGGTAGTATGTCGTTGTGATTTCTGTCACTCCAATGGATGGTAGCCACGTCATTATGGAAGGTAGTCTATTATCGAGATTTTTGTTACTCCAATGGATGGTAGCATTATAATTATGGAAGGTTGTATGTTCTCGAGATTTTTGTTAAATGGATGGTAGCCTTGCCATTATGGAAGGTAGTCTATTTTCGAGATGTTTGTTACTTTAATGGATGGTAGCGTTGTCATTATGGAAGGTAGTCTGTTTTCGAGATTTTTGTTACTCCAATGGATGGTAGCCTTGTCATTATGGAAGGTAGTCTGTTGTTCATATTTTTGTTACTCCAATGGATGGTAGCCTTGTTATTATGGAAGGTAGTCTATTGTCGAGATTTTTGTTACTCCAATGGATGGTAGCATTATCATTATGGAAGGTTGTCTGTTCTCGAGATTTTTGTTACTCCAATGGATGGTAGCCTTGTCATTATGGAAGGTAGTCTATTTTCGAGATTTTTGTTACTTCAATGGATGGTAGCGTTGTCATTATGGAAGGTAGTCTGTTTTCTAGATTTTTGTTACTCCAATGGATGGTAGCCTTGTCATTATGGAAGGTAGTCTGTTTTCGAGATTTTTGTTACTCCAATGGATGGTAGCCTTGTCATTATGGAATGTAGTCTATTTTCGAGATTTTTGTTACTCAAATGGATGGTAGCCTTGTCATTATGGAAGGTAGTTTGTTGTTCATATTTTTGTTACTCCAATGGATGGTAGCCTTATCATTATGGTAGGTAGTCTATTGAGATTTTTGTTACTCCAATGGATGGTAGTATTATCATTATGGAAGGTTGTTTGTTGTCGAGATTTTTGTTACTCCAATGGATGGTAACCTTGTCATTACGGAAGGTAGTCTGTTTTCGAGATTTTTGTTACTCCAATGGATGGTAGCATTGTCATTATGGATGGTAGTCTGTTGTCGAGAGTTTTGTTATTCCAATGGATTGTAGCCTTTTCATTATGGAACGTATTCTGTTTTTGATGTTTTTGTTACTCCAATGGATAGTAGCCTTGTTATTATGGAAGGTAGTCTGTTGTCTATATTTTGGTTATTCCAATGAATGGTAGCCTTGTCATTATGGAAGGTAGTCTGTTGTCGGGATTTTTGTTACTCCAATTGATGCTAGCATTTTCATTATGTAAGGTAGTATGTCGTTGTGATTTCTGTCACTCCAATGTATGGTAGCCTTCTAAGTAGGGAAGGTAGTCTGTTGTTCATATTTTTGTTACTCCAATGGATGGTAGCCTTGTCATTATGGAAGGTAGTCTATTGTCGAGATTTTTGTTACTCCAATGGATGGTAGCATTATCATTATGGAAGGTTGTCTGTTCTCGAGATTTTTGTTACTCCAATGGATGGTAGCCTTGTCATTATGGAAGGTAGTCTATTTTCGAGATTTTTGTTACTTCAATGGATGGTAGCGTTGTCATTATGGAAGGTAGTCTGTTTTCTAGATTTTTGTTACTCCAATGGATGGTAGCCTTGTCATTATGGAAGGTAGTCTGTTTTCGAGATTTTTGTTACTCCAATGGATGGTAGCCTTGTCATTATGGAATGTAGTCTATTTTCGAGATTTTTGTTACTCAAATGGATGGTAGCCTTGTCATTATGGAAGGTAGTTTGTTGTTCATATTTTTGTTACTCCAATGGATGGTAGCCTTGTCATTATGGTAGGTAGTCTATTGAGATTTTTGACACTCCAATGGATGGTAGCATTATCATTATGGAAGGTTATTTGTTGTCGAGATTTTTGTTACTCCAATGGATGGTAACCTTGTCATTACGGAAGGTAGTCTGTTTTCGAGATTTTTGTTACTCCAATGGATGGTAGCATTGTCATTATGGATGGTAGTCTATTAGCGAGAGTTTTGTTATTCCAATGGATTGTAGCCTTTTCATTATGGAACGTATTCTGTTTTTGATGTTTTTGTTACTCCAATGGATAGTAGCCTTGTTATTATAGAAGGTAGTCTGTTGTCTATATTTTGGTTATTCCAATGAATGGTAGCCTTGTCATTATGGAAGGTAGTCTGTTGTCGGGATTTTTGTTACTCCAATTGATGCTAGCATTTTCATTATGTAAGGTAGTATGTCGTTGTGATTTATGTCACTCCAATGTATGGTAGCCTTCTAAGTAGGGAAGGTAGTCTGTTGTTCATATTTTTGTTACTCCAATGGATGGTAGCCTTGTCATTATGGAAGGTAGTCTATTGTCGAGATTTTAGTTACTCCAATGGATGGTAGCATTATCATTATGGAAGGTTGTCTGTTCTCGAGATTTTTGTTACTCCAATGGATGGTAGCCTTGTCATTATGGAAGGTAGTCTATTTTCGAGATTTTTGTTACTTCAATGGATGGTAGCGTTGTCATTATGGAAGGTAGTCTGTTTTCTAGATTTTTGTTACTCCAATGGATGGTAGCCTTGTCATTATGGAAGGTAGTCTGTTTTCGAGATTTTTGTTACTCCAATGGATGGTAGCCTTGTCATTATGGAAGGTAGTTTGTTGTTCATATTTTTGTTACTCCAATGGATGGTAGCCTTGTCATTATGGTAGGTAGTCTATTGTCGAGATTTTTGTTACTTCAATGGATGGTAGCATTATCAATATGGAAGGTTGTCTGTTGTCGAGATATTTGTTACTCCAATGGATGGTAGCCTTGTCATTACGGAAGGTAGTATATTTTCGAGATTTTTGTTACTCCAATGGATGGTAGCCTTTTCATTATGGATGGTAGTTTGTTGTCGAGATTTTTGTTATTCCAATGGATTGTAGCCATTTCATTATGGTACGGATTCTGTTGTCGATGGTTTTATTACTCCAATGGATAATAGCCTTGTTATTATTGAAGGTAGTGTGTTATCTAGATTTTGTTATTCCAATGAATGGTAGCCTTGTCATTATGGAAGGTAGTCTAATGTCGAAATTTTTGTTACTCCAATGGATGCTAGCTTTGTCATTATGGAAGGTAGTATGTCGTTGTGATTTCTGTCACTCCAATGGATGGAAGCTTTGTCACTATGGAAGGTAGTCTATTGTTCATATTTTTGTTACTCCAATGGATGGTAGCCTTGTCATTATGGAAGGTAGTCTATTGTCAAGATTTTTGTTTCTCCAATGGATGGTAGCATTATCATTATGGAAGGTTGTCTGTTGTCGATATTTTTGTCACTCCAATGGATAGTAGCCTTGTAATTATGGAAACTAGTCTATTTTCGAGATTTTTGTTACTTCAATGGATGGTAGCCTTGTCATTTTGGAAGGTAGTCTATTTTCGAGATTTTTGTTACTCCAATGGATGGTAGCCTTGTCATTATGGAAGGTAGTTTGTTGTTCATATTTTTGTTACTCCAATGGATGGTAGCCTTGTCATTATGGTAGGAAGTCTATTGTCGAGATTTTTGTTACTCCAATGGATGGTAGCATTATCATTATGGAAGGTTGTCTCTTGTCGATATTTTTGTTACTCCAATGGATGGTAGCCTTGTCATTACGGAAGGTAGTCTATTTTCGAGATTTTTGTTACTCCAATGGATGGTAGCCTTTTCATTATGGATGGTAGTTTGTTGTCGAGATTTTTTTTATTCCAATGGATTGTAGCCTTTTCATTATGGAACGTATTCTGTTGTCGATGATTTTGTTGCTCCAATGGCTAGTAGCCTTGTTATTATGGAAGGTAGTGTGTTGTCTAGATTTTTGTTATTTCAATGAATGGTAGCCTTGTCATTATGGAAGGTAGTCTAATGACGAAATTTTTGTTACTCCAATGGATGGTAGCATTATCATTATGGAAGGTTGTTTGTTGTCGAGATTTTTGTTACTCCAATGGATGGTAACCTTGTCATTACGGAAGGTAGTCTGTTTTCGAGATTTTTGTTACTCCAATGGATGGTAGCATTGTCATTATGGATGGTAGTATGTTGTCGAGAGTTTTGTTATTCCAATGGATTGTAGCCTTTTCATTATGGAACGTATTCTGTTTTTGATGTTTTTGTTACTCCAATGGATAGTAGCCTTGTTATTATGGAAGGTAGTCTGTTGTCTATATTTTGGTTATTCCAATGAATGGTAGCCTTGTCATTATGGAAGGTAGTCTGTTGTCGGGATTTTTGTTACTCCAATTGATGCTAGCATTTTCATTATGTAAGGTAGTATGTCGTTGTGATTTCTATCACTCCAATGTATGGTAGCCTTCTAAGTAGGGAAGGTAGTCTGTTGTTCATATTTTTGTTACTCCAATGGATGGTAGCCTTGTCATGATGGAAGGTAGTCTATTGTCGAGATTTTTGTTACTCCAATGGATGGTAGCATTATCATTATGGAAGGTTGTCTGTTCTCGAGATTTTTGTTACTCCAATGGATGGTAGCCTTGTCATTATGGAAGGTAGTCTATTTTCGAGATTTTTGTTACTTCAATGGATGGTAGCGTTGTCATTATGGAAGGTAGTCTGTTTTCTAGATTTTTGTTACTCCAATGGATGGTAGCCTTGTCATTATGGAAGGTAGTCTGTTTTCGAGATTTTTGTTACTCCAATGGATGGTAGCCTTGTCATTATGGAATGTAGTCTATTTTCGAGATTTTTGTTACTCAAATGGATGGTAGCCTTGTCATTATGGAAGGTAGTTTGTTGTTCATATTTTTGTTACTCCAATGGATGGTAGCCTTGTCATTATGGTAGGTAGTCTATTGAGATTTTTGTTACTCCAATGGATGGTAGCATTATCATTATGGAAGGTTGTTTGTTGTCGAGATTTTTGTTACTCCAATGGATGGTAACCTTGTCATTACTGAAGGTAGTTTGTTTTCGAGATTTTTGTTACTCCAATGGATGGTAGCTTTGTCATTATGGATGGTAGTCTGTTGTCGAGAGTTTTGTTATTCCAATGGATTGTAGCCTTTTCATTATGGAACGTATTCTGTTTTTGATGTTTTTGTTACTCCAATGGATAGTAGCCTTGTTATTATGGAAGGTAGTCTGTTGTCTATATTTTGGTTATTCCAATGAATGGTAGCCTTGTCATTATGGAAGGTAGTCTGTTGTCGGGATTTTTGTTACTCCAATTGATGCTAGCATTTTCATTATGTAAGGTAGTATGTCGTTGTGATTTCTGTCACTCCAATGTATGGTAGCCTTCTAAGTAGGGAAGGTAGTCTGTTGTTCATATTTTTGTTACTCCAACGGATGGTAGCCTTGTCATTATGGAAGGTAGTCTATTGTCGAGATTTTTGTTACTCCAATGGATGGTAGCATTATCATTATGGAAGGTTGTCTGTTCTCGAGATTTTTGTTACTCCAATGGATGGTAGCCTTGTCATTATGGAAGGTAGTCTATTTTCGAGATTTTTGTTACTTCAATGGATGGTAGCGTTGTCATTATGGAAGGTAGTCTGTTTTCTAGATTTTTGTTACTCCAATGGATGGTAGCCTTGTCATTATGGAAGGTAGTCTGTTTTCGAGATTTTTGTTACTCCAATGGATGGTAGCCTTGTCATTATGGAAGGTAGTTTGTTGTTCATATTTTTGTTACTCCAATGGATGGTAGCCTTGTCATTATGGTAGGTAGTCTATTGTCGAGATTTTTGTTACTTCAATGGATGGTAGCATTATCAATATGGAAGGTTGTATGTTGTCGAGATTTTTGTTACTCCAATGGATGGTAGCCTTGTCATTACGGAAGGTAGTATATTTTCGAGATTTTTGTTACTCCAATGGATGGTAGCCTTTTCATTATGGATGGTAGTTTGTTGTCGAGATTTTTGTTATTCCAATGGATTGTAGCCATTTCATTATGGTACGTATTCTGTTGTCGATGGTTTTATTACTCCAATGGATAATAGCCTTGTTATTATTGAAGGTAGTGTGTTATCTAGATTTTGTTATTCCAATGAATGGTAGCCTTGTCATTATGGAAGGTAGTCTAATGTCGAAATTTTTTTTACTCCAATGGATGCTAGCTTTGTCATTATGGAAGGTAGTATGTCGTTGTGATTTCTGTCACTCCAATGGATGGAAGCTTTGTCACTATGGAAGGTAGTCTATTGTTCATATTTTTGTTACTCCAATGGATGGTAGCCTTGTCATTATGGAAGGTAGTCTATTGTCAAGATTTTTGTTTCTCCAATGGATGGTAGCATTATCATTATGGAAGGTTGTCTGTTGTCGAGATTTTTGTCACTCCAATGGATAGTAGCCTTGTAATTATGGAAACTAGTCTATTTTCGAGATTTTTGTTACTTCAATGGATGGTAGCCTTGTCATTTTGGAAGGTAGTCTATTTTCGAGATTTTTGTTACTCCAATGGATGGTAGCCTTGTCATTATGGAAGGTAGTTTGTTGTTCATATTTTTGTTACTCCAATGGATGGTAGCCTTGTCATTATGGTAGGAAGTCTATTGTCGAGATTTTTGTTACTCCAATGGATGGTAGCATTATCATTATGGAAGGTTGTCTCTTGTCGATATTTTTGTTACTCCAATGGATGGTAGCCTTGTCATTACGGAACGTAGTCTATTTTCGAGATTTTTGTTACTCCAATGGATGGTAGCCTTTTCATTATGGATGGTAGTTTGTTGTCGAGATTTTTGTTATTCCAATGGATTGTAGCCTTTTCATTATGGAACGTATTCTGTTGTCGATGATTTTGTTGCTCCAATGGCTAGTAGCCTTGTTATTATGGAAGGTAGTGTGTTGTCTAGATTTTTGTTATTTCAATGAATGGTAGCCTTGTCATTATGGAAGGTAGTCTAATGTCGAAATTTTTGTTACTCCAATGGATGCTAGCGTTGTCATTATGGAAGGTGGTATGTCGTTGTGATTTATGTCACTCCAATGGATGGTAGCCTTGTCACTATGGAAGGTAGTATGTTGTTCATATTTTTGTTACTCCAATGGATGGTAGCCTTGTCATTATGGAAGGTAGTCTATTGTCGAGATTTTTGTTACTCCAATGGATGGTAGCATTATAATTATGGAAGGTTGTCTATTGTCGAGATTTTTGTTACTCTAATGGATGGTAGCCTTGTCATTATGGAAGGTAGTCTATTTTCGAGATTTTTGTTACTTCAATGGATGGTAGCCTTGTCATTTTGGAAGGTAGTCTGTTTTCGAGATTTTTGTTACTCCAATGGATGGTAGCCTTGTCATTATGGAAGGTAGTCTGTTGTTCATATTTTTGTTACTCCAATGGATGGCAGCCTTGTCATTATGGTAGGTAGTCTATTGTCAGGATTTTTGTTACTCCAATGGATGGTAGCATTATCATTATGGAAGGTTGTCTGTTGTCGAGATTTTTGTTACTCCAATGGATGGTAGCCTTGTCATTACCGAAGGTAGTCTGTTTTCGAGGGTTTTGTTACTTCAATGGATGGTAGCCTTGTCATTATGGATGGTAGTCTGTTGTTGAGATTTTTGTTATTCCAATGGATTGTAGCCTTTTCATTATGGAATGTATTTTTTTGTCGATGTTTTTGTTACTCCAATGGATAGTAGCCTTGTTATTATGGAAGGTAGTTTGTTGTCTAGATTTTTGTTTTTCCAATGAATGGTAGCCTTGTCATTATGGAAGGTCCTCTGTTGTCGAGATTTTTGTTACTCCAATGGATGCTAGCATTGTCATTATGGAAGGTAGTATGTCGTTGTGATTTATGTCACTCTAATGGATGGTAGACTTGTCACTATGGAAGGTAGTCTATTGTTCATATTTTTGTTACTCCAATGGATGGTAGCCACGTCATTATGGAAGGTAGTCTATTTTCGAGATTTTTGTTACTCCAATGGATGGTAGCATTATCATTATGGAAGGTTGTTTGTTCTCGAGATTTTTGTTAAATGGATGGTAGCCTTGCCATTATGGAAGGTAGTCTGTTTTCGAGATGTTTGTTACTTCAATGGATGGTAGCGTTGTCATTATGGAAGGTAGTCTATTTTCGAGATTTTTGTTACTCCAATGGATGGTAGCCTTGTCATTATGGAAGGTAGTATGTTGTTCATATTTTTGTTACTCCAATGAATGGTAGCCTTGTCATTATGGTAGGTAGTCTATTGTCAGGATTTTTGTTACTCCAATGGATGGTAGCATTATCATTATGGAAGGTTGTCTGTTGTCGAGATTTTTGTTACTCCAATGGATGGTAGCCTTGTCATTACGGAAGGTAGTCTGTTTTCGAGATTTTTGTTACTTCAATGGATGGTAGCCTTGTCATTATGGATGGTAGTCTGTTGTCGAGATTTTTGTTATTCCAATGGATTTTAGCCTTTTCATTATGGAATGTATTTTTTTGTCGATGTTTTTGTTACTCCAATGGATAGTAGCCTTGTTATTATGGAAGGTAGTCTGTTGTCTAGATTTTTGTTTTTCCAATGAATGGTAGCCTTGTCATTATGGAAGGTAGTCTGTTGTCGAGATTTTTGTTACTCCAATGGATGCTAGCATTGTCATTATGGAAGGTAGTATGTCGTTTTGCTGTATGTCACTCTAATGGATGGTAGACTTGTCACTATGGAAGGTAGTATATTGTTCATATTTTTGTTACTCCAATGGATGGTAGCCACGTCATTATGGAAGGTAGTCTATTGTCGAGATTTTTGTTACTCCAATGGATGGTAGCATTATCATTATGGAAGGTTGTCTGTTCTCGAGATTTTTGTTAAATGGATGGTAGCCTTGCCATTATGGAAGGTAGTCTGTTTTCGAGATGTTTGTTACTTCAATGGATGGTAGCGTTGTCATTATGGAAGGTAGTCTGTTTTCGAAATTTTTGTTACTCCAATGGATGGTAGCCTTGTCATTATGGAAGGTAGTCTGTTGTTCATATTTTTGTTACTCCAATGGATGGTAGCCTTGTTATTATGGAAGGTAGTCTATTGTCGAGATTTTTGTTTCTCCAATGGATGGTAGCATTATCATTATGGAAGGTTGTCTGTTCTCGAGATTTTTGTTACTCCAATGGATGGTAGCCTTGTCATTATGGAAGGTAGTCTATTTTCGAGATTTTTGTTACTTCAATGGATGGTAGCGTTGTCATTATGGAAGGTTGTCTTTTTTCGAGATTTTTGTTACTCCAATGGATGGTAGCCTTGTCATTATGGAAGGTAGTCTGTTTTCCAGATTTTTGTTACTCCAATGGATGGTAGCCGTGTCATTATGGAATGTAGTCTATTTTCGAGATTTTTGTTACTCAAATGGATGGTAGCCTTGTCATTATGGAAGGTAGTTTGTTGTTCATATTTTTGTTACTCCAATGGATGGTAGCCTTGTCATTAAGGTAGGTAGTCTATTGAGATTTTTGTTACTCCAATGGATGGTAGCATTATCATTATGGAAGGTTGTTTGTTGTCGAGATTTTTGTTACTCCAATGGATGGTAACCTTGTCATTACGGAAGGTAGTCTGTTTTCGAGATTTTTGTTACTCCAATGGATGGTAGCATTGTCATTATGGATGGTAGTTTGTTGTCGAGAGTTTTGTTATTCCAATGGATTGTAGCCTTTTCATTATGGAACGTATTCTGTTTTCGATGTTTTTGTTACTCCAGTG
Source organism: Vicia faba (assembly GCA_948472305.1). Taxonomy (NCBI): domain Eukaryota; kingdom Viridiplantae; phylum Streptophyta; class Magnoliopsida; order Fabales; family Fabaceae; genus Vicia; species Vicia faba. Next base: position 529,751,779 of record OX451741.1, read on the forward strand.
GATAGTAGCCTTGTTATTATAGAAGGTAGTCTGTTGTCTAGATTTTGGTTATTCCAATGAATGGTAGCCTTGTCATTATGGAAGGTAGTCTGTTGTCGGGATTTTTGTTACTCCAATTGATGCTAGCATTTTCATTATGTAAGGTAGTATGTCGTTAAGATTTTTGTCACTCCAATGTATGGTAGCCTTCTAAGTAGGGAAGGTAGTCTGTTGTTCATATTTTTGTTACTCCAATGGATGGTAGCCTTGTCATTATGGAAGGTAGTCTATTGTCGAGATTTTTGTTACTCCAATGGATGGTAGCATTATCATTATGGAAGGTTGTCTGTTCTCGAGATTTTTGTTACTCCAATGGATGGTAGCCTTGTCATTATGGAAGGTAGTCTGTTTTCGAGATTTTTGTTACTTCAATGGATGGTAGCGTTGTCCTTATGCAAGGTAGTCTGTTTTCGAGATTTTTGTTACTCCAATGGATGGTAACCTTGTCATTATGGAAGGTATTCTGTTGTTCATATTTTTGTTACTCCAATGGATGGTAGCCTTATCATTATGGTATGTAGTCTATTGTCGAGATTTTTGTTACTCCAATGGATGGTAGAATTATCAATATGGAAGGTTGTCTGTTGTCGAGATTTTTGTTACTCCAATGGATGGTAGCCTTGTCATTACGGAAGGTAGTATATTTTCGAGATTTTTGTTACTCCAATGGATGGTAGCCTTTTCATTATGGATGGTAGTTTGTTGTCGAGATTTTTGTTATTCCAATGGATTGTAGCCATTTCATTATGGTACGTATTCTGTTGTCAATGGTTTTATTACTCCAATGGATAATAGCCTTGTTATTATTGAAGGTAGTGTGTTATCTAGATTTTTGTTATTCCAATGAATGGTAGCCTTGTCATTATGGAAGGTAGTCTAATGTCGAAATTTTTGTTACTCCAATGGATGCTAGCGTTGTCATTATGGAAGGTAGTATGTCGTTGTGATTTCTGTCACTCCAATGGATGGTAGCTTTGTCACTATGGAAGGTAGTTTGTTGTTCATATTTTTGTTACTCCAATGGATGGTAGCCTTGTCATTATGGAAGGTAGTCTATTGTCAAGATTTTTGTTTCTCCAATGGATGGTAGCATTATCATTATGGAAGGTTGTCTGTTGTCGAGATTTTTGTCACTCCAATGGATAGTAGCCTTGTAATTATGGAAACTAGTCTATTTTCGAGATTTTTGTTACTTCAATGGATGGTAGCCTTGTCATTTTGGAAGGTAGTCTATTTTCGAGATTTTTGTTACTCCAATGGATGGTAGCCTTGTCATTATGGAAGGTAGTTTGTTGTTCATATTTTTGTTACTCCAATGGATGGTAGCCTTGTCATTATGGTAGGAAGTCTATTGTCGAGATTTTTGTTACTCCAATGGATGGTAGCATTATCATTATGGAAGGTTGTCTGTTGTCGATATTTTTGTTACTCCAATGGATGGTAGCCTTGTCATTACGGAAGGTATTCTATTTTCGAGATTTTTGTTACTCCAATGGATGGTAGCCTTTTCATTATGGATGGTAGTTTGTTGTCGATATTTTTGTTATTCCAATGGATTGTAGCCTTTTCATTATGGAACGTATTCTGTTGTCAATGATTTTGTTACTCCAATGGCTAGTAGCCTTGTTATTATGGAAGGTAGTGTGTCGTCTAATTTTTGTTATTTCAATGAATGGTAGCCTTGTCATTATGGAAGGTAGTCTAATGTCGAAATTTTTGTTACTCCAATGGATGCTAGCGTTGTCATTATGGAAGGTGGTATGTCGTTGTGATTTCTGTCACTCCAATGGATGGTAGCCTTGTCACTATGGAAGGTAGTATGTTGTTCATATTTTTGTTACTCCAATGGATGGTAGCCTTGTCATTATGGAAGGTAGTCTATTGTCGAGATTTTTGTTACTCCAATGGATGGTAGCATTATAATTATGGAAGGTTGTCTATTGTCGAGATTTTTGTTACTCTAATGGATGGTAGCCTTGTCATTATGGAAGGTAGTCTATTTTCGAGATTTTTGTTACTTCAATGGATGGTAGCCTTGTCATTTTGGAAGGTAGTCTGTTTTCGAGATTTTTGTTACTCCAATGAATGGTAGCCTTGTCATTATGGAAGGTAGTCTGTTGTTCATATTTTTGTTACTCCAATGGATGGTAGCCTTGTCATTATGGTAGGTAGTCTATTGTCAGGATTTTTGTTACTCCAATGGATGGTAGCATTATCATTATGGAAGGTTGTCTGTTGTCGAGATTTTTGTTACTCCAATGGATGGTAGCCTTGTCATTACGGAAGGTAGTCTATTTTCGAGATTTTTGTTACTTCAATGGATGGTAGCCTTGTCATTATGGATGGTAGTCTGTTGTCGAGATTTTTGTTATTCCAATGGATTGTAGCCTTTTCATTATGGAATGTATTTTTTTGTCGATGTTTTTGTTACTCCAATGGATAGTAGCCTTGTTATTATGGAAGGTAGTCTGTTGTCTAGATTTTTGTTTTTCCAATGAATGGTAGCCTTGTCATTATGGAAGGTCGTCTGTTGTCGAGATTTTTGTTACTCCAATGGATGCTAGCATTGTCATTATGGAAGGTAGTATGTCGTTGTGATTTATGTCACTCTAATGAATGGTAGACTTGTCACTATGGAAGGTAGTCTATTGTTCATATTTTTGTTACTCCAATGGATGGTAGCCACGTCATTATGGAAGGTAGTCTATTTTCGAGATTTTTGTTACTCCAATGGATGGTAGCATTATCATTATGGAAGGTTGTCTGTTCTCGAGATTTTTGTTAAATGGATGGTAGCCTTGCCATTATGGAAGGTAGTCTGTTTTCGAGATGTTTGTTACTTCAATGGATGGTAGCGTTGTCATTATGGAAGGTAGTCTATTTTCGAGATTTTTGTTACTCCAATGGATGGTAGCCTTGTCATTATGGAAGGTAGTATGTTGTTCATATTTTTGTTACTCCAATGAATGGTAGCCTTGTTATTATGGAAGGTAGTCTGTTGTCTAGATTTTTGTTTTTCCAATGAATGGTAGCCTTGTCATTATGGAAGGTCGTCTGTTGTCGAGATTTTTGTTACTCCAATGGATGCTAGCATTGTCATTATGGAAGGTAGTATGTCGTTGTGATTTATGTCACTCTAATGAATGGTAGACTTGTCACTATGGAAGGTAGTCTATTGTTCATATTTTTGTTACTCCAATGGATGGTAGCCACGTCATTATGGAAGGTAGTCTATTTTCAAGATTTTTGTTACTCCAATGGATGGTAGCATTATCATTATGGAAGGTTGTCTGTTCTCGAGATTTTTGTTAAATGGATGGTAGCCTTGCCATTATGGAAGGTAGTCTGTTTTCGAGATGTTTGTTACTTCAATGGATGGTAGCGTTGTCATTATGGAAGGTAGTCTGTTTTCGATATTTTTGTTACTCCAATGGATGGTAGCCTTGTCATTATGGAAGGTAGTATGTTGTTCATATTTTTGTTACTCCAATGGATGGTAGCCTTGTCATTATGGTAGGTAGTCTATTGTCGAGATTTTTGTTACTCCATTGGATGGTAGCATTATCATTATGAAAGGTTGTCTGTTGTCGAGATTTTTGTTACTCCAATCGATGGTAGCCTTGTCATTACGGAAGGTAGTCTATTTTCGAGATTTTTGTTACTCCAATGGATGGTATCCTTTTCATTATGGATGGTAGTTTGTTGTCGAGATTTTTGTTATTCCAATGGATTGTAGCCTTTTCATTATGGAACGTATTCTGTTGTCGATGTTTTTGTTACTCCAATGGCTAGTAGCCTTGTTATTATGGACGGTAGTGTGTTGTCTAGATTTTTGTTATTCCAATGAATGGTAGCCTTGTCAATATGGAAGGTAGTCTAATGTCGAAATTTTTGTTACTCCAATGGATGCTAGCATTGTCATTATGGAAGGTGGTATGTCGTTGTGATTTCTGTCACTCCAATGGATGGTAGCCTTGTCACTATGGAAGGTAGTCTGTTGTTCATATTTTTGTTACTCCAATGGATGGTAGCCTTGTCATTATGGAAGGTAGTCTATTGTCGAGATTTTTGTTACTCCAATGGATGGTAGCATTATTATTATGGAAGGTTGTCTATTTTTGAGATTTTTGTTACTCTAATGGATGGTAGCCTTGTCATTATGGAAGGTAGTCTGTTTTCGAGATTTTTGTTACTTCATTGGATGGTAGCCTTGTCATTTTGGAAGGTAGTCTGTTTCCAAGATTTTTGTTACTCCAATGGATGGTAGCCTTGTCATTATGGAAGGTAGTCTGTTGTTCATATTTTTGTTACTCCAATGGATGGTAGCCTTGTCAGTATGGTAGGTAGTCTATTGTCAGGATTTTTGTTACTCCAATGGATTGTAGCATTATCATTATGGAAGGTTGTCTGTTGTCGAGATTTTTGTTACTCCAATGGATGGTAGCCTTGTCATTATGGAAGGTAGTCTGTTTTCGAGATTTTTGTTACTTCAATGGATGGTAGCCTTGTCATATGGATGGTAGTCTGTTGTCGAGATTTTTGTTATTCCAATGGATTGTAGCCTTTTCATTATGGAATGTAATTTTTTGTCGATGTTTTTGTTACTCCAATGGATAGTAGCCTTGTTATTATGGAAGGTAGTTTGTTGTCTAGATTTTTGTTTTTCCAATGAATGGTAGCCTTGTCATTATGGAAGGTAGTATGTTGTCGAGATTTTTGTTACTCCAATGGATGCTAGCATTGTCATTATGGAAGGTAGTATGTCGTTGTGATTTTTGTCACTCTAATGGATGGTAGACTTGTCATTATGGAAGGTAGTCTATTGTTCATATTTTTGTTACTCCAATGGATGGTAGCCACGTCATTATGGAAGGTAGTCTATTGTCGATATTTTTGTTACTCAAATGGATAGTAGCATTATCATTATGGAAGGTTGTCTGTTGTCGAGATTTTTGTTACTCCAGTGGATGGTAGCCTTGTCATTATGGAAGGTAGTCTGTTTTCAATATTTTTGTTACTTCAATGGATGGTAGCCTTGTCATTATGGAAGGTAGTTTGTTTTTGAGATTTTTGTTACTCCAATGGATGGTAGCCTTGTCATTATGGAAGGTAGTCTGTTGTTCATATTTTTGTTACTCCAATGGATGGTAGTCTTGTCGTTATGGTAGGTAGCACTATGCCAGAAATAACCTACGAAAGCGCTTTTTTTGGGCTTTAAAAGCGCTTAAAAGCGCTCTCGTAGGTGGCGCTGCTAAAGGTTTTAGCAGCGCTTTTTGATCAGAAAAAAACGCTCTTGTAGGCCTACCTATGAAAGCGCTTTTCGGTAAAAAGCGCTTTCATAGGTAGGCCTACGAGAGCGCTTTTTTCTGAAAAAGCGCTTTCGTAGGTGTATTCAGAATGCGTGTCAGGCAATCTAAAGTAGGCCTATAAAATCCCTTTTTGTTCAGAAAAAAGCGCTCTTGTAGGCCTACCTATGAAAGCGCTTTTAATCAAAAAGCGCTTTCATAAGTAGGCCTACGAGAGCGCTTTTTTCTTAAAAGCGCTTTCATAGGTTTTCTACTGAAAAATCTAAAATTTAAAAAATTTCTAAACCTGCATTTTTTTGCAGCAAACCTGTAATTGTTAAACCGGTATTTTACAATCTAATCTAGAAATACCAATATATATTAGTTTTAATCCAAATACCAAATGTAATTCAAATACCAAATATTATATATATATACAAATACCATTATAATCAATTCATATCCAAAATATATATACACCACGGTAATTCAATATTAACATGTTTTTAAACGTAACAAAATACACCCTAAGAAATCAGCTATATAACACTAAGTAAATCAATCCTAATCTACATATATATCCAAGGTCCTGATCCTGCAATATGAACATAATAACACGGTCAGTGTTGTATACACAAAACAATATATTCATAATTAACCAATTTTCACACAACAATGTATTCGTACCTTATTATAAGATTCTTAGCTCAATAAAATATTGGCACAACTCCTCTTTGAGTTCTTCCAATTGACGTGGCGAGTAATATGGACAATTGTATTGATCAAAATACTACATTACAAAACAAAATATATGCATGATTTAGTTTAATGTAATAAATTATATGCAAAATCCGATAAGTAATAAAACAAAGTATAAATCCATACGGTGATTGGAATCTCGATTTCATTCATTTGAATGATTTCTTTGATAAACTTCAAAAGGAAGTATCCGCAATCTATGTCGTTTTGTTGTTGAGGGCACTACATAGAAAAACAAATAAGATTATACTATAATGAAAAAAATGAAATGGCATATATATACATTTTATTGAATGACATTGTCTATAATTATATATACTATTACCTTTTTCACTAACATCTCTTTCTTTTCTTGGTAGGAATATGTTCTACTCGTCTCTTAACAACGCGGACGGTTGGATTGATCCAAATACCCTCATTATGATCATTTCTAATGCATGATTCATTCTCATTTTGATCATTTCTGGTAAAAGATTCAATGTCAACACCAGTATCGCCTTGGTCTCCAATCTTTTCATCAATTACTTTGTTAGAGAAAAGCACCATAGACCATTTCGTACTTGTCGGATCAGTGACATAGAACACTTGTTTAGCTTGAGAGGCTAGAATGAAAGGCTCATCTTTGTACCCCGCCCTGTTAAGATCCACTTGCAAAAATCCTGACTTATCCATCCGTATACCATTATTATTTTCAACCCACTTGCAACCGAATATAGGAATCTGAAATTTCTCGTAATCAAAGACCCAAATGCGCTCGATAACCCCAAAATACGACAGATTTGCAAATTTCGGGTTTAAGTCCTTCACACTAGATATGTGCATTGCTTCATCTACCAAGGTGACACCACTATTTTGCACAGTACTTTTATCATCTTGTTCTTTGGTATAAAATGTGTATCAATTAATTGCGTATGCGCTATAAGAAAACGCAACCAAACTTGGACCATATGCTAAACATCTCAACCTTTCTGTCACTGAGGTGGGATCTGAACGATACTTTGAATAAATATGTTCCTTAAACCATGGTATGAAACTTCGATTGTGCTCTCGTACAATCCAATTCTCATTTCTATTCGAATTTAAACCTCGAAGAACACCCTTGTGTATTTCAACATACGGCTCAACCTCAATCTCATTGTGCAGAACATACAAATGCACTTGATCCCGTTCGACCCTTGATACTGTCACAACTTTATTTCCAATTAGCTTCTTACCTTCTTTTTTTTCAACAACATGAGATTTGGGGAGTCCAATTGATTGAACATTTGACAAATATTTAGTACAAAACTCAAGCGCTTCTTCAACAACGTATATTTCGGCAATACAACCCTCTGGTCGACTCCGATTTTTCACATACCCTTTTAATATTTTCATATAACGTTCAACAGGGTACATCCATCTCATATAAGTTGGTCCGCACAATTGTGTCTCTTTCACAAGATGAACGACAAGATGAACCATTATGTCAAAAAACGAGGGAGGAAAATACATTTCAAGCTAACACAAAGTAACAACTATTTCTTTTTGCAATGTTGGCAAGATCTCAGGATCGATCACCTTACTGCAAATTGACTTGAAGAAAAAACACAATTTAGTTATTGCGCTTCTTACCTTTTCTGGCAGAATAGAACGTATACCTATCGGTAGAAAATATTCCATTATAACATGACAATCATGCGTCTTTAAACTCTTTAACTTGAGGTCTTTCATAGACAAAAGTCTTCTAATATCTGATGAGTAGCCTTCTGGAACTTTAACTTCACTCAGAAACTTACACAATATTTTTTTCTCCTTTCTAGATAGAGTGTAAACAGCAGGTGGTAGGTATGTCCGTCTTCCTTTCTTCACGGGTCCCAGTTCAGTTCTTATTCCCATGTCTACCATGTCCTCCCTTGATTTAAGGCCATCCTTAGACTTCCCTTTTATATTGAGTAACGTACCAATAACACTGTCAAATACATTTTTTTCAATATGCATCACATCAAGAAAATGTCTTACGTACAAAGATTTCCAATATGGCAATTCAAAAAAAAATCGACCTCTTCTTCCACCCACCCGTGACAACTTTATGTGCAAAAGGCTTGCCAAACTGAATATTCACATCTTTCACCTTTTCAAAAATTTGATCACCTGTCAAACCAGGCGGAGCTCTACGTTGTTTGGTATCTCCGTTGAACGCTTTTCTCCATCCACGATACTGATGTTTAGAAGATAAGAATCTACGATGACCGAGAAAGACATTCTTCTGACAAAGTTTCAATCGCATGGTATCGGTTCTGTCTTCACAAACAGGACACACTTTTTCACCTTTAATGCTATACCCGGATAGATTGCCGTATGCTGGAAAATCGTTAATTGTTCCAAACAACATCGCCCTCAAGTTGAAACTTTCTTTCCTATAACCATCATAAACCTCCACACCTTTCTCCCACAAAATCTTCAAATCTTCGATTAATGGTTCCAAGTATACGTCTATGTCATTTCCTATTTGTTTAGGCCAAGAAATTAACATAGACAGCATCATGTAATTACGCTTCATACATAGCCATGGAGGTAGGTTATAAATCATAAGAATCACAGGCCATGTGCTATGCGAGATACTTTGAATACCGTGTGGGTTCATTCCATCAGTAGACAATGCCAAGCGAAGGTTTCTTGCTTCTTTTCCAAATTCAGGATAATCATTATCAATTTTCATCCACTGTGGAGAATCTTCCGGATGTCGAAATTTTCCATCAATAATTCTTTCATCTGAATGCCAAGTCAAGTGTCTTGAATCGGTTTCACTACGATACATCCGTCTAAATCTCGGGATTATAGGAAAATTCCATAAGACTTTTGCCGGAGACAACTTTTTCTTATATCGAGGGGCACCGCATTTAGGACACTCATTTAACGATGCATACTCGTTTCGAAACAAAACACAATCTTTTGGACACGCATGTATCTTATCATAGCTCATGCCAATGGAGTACAACATCTTTTTGGCCTCATACGTTCGATTGGGAAGAACATTATCCTCTGGTAGCATATCTTTCATAAGGGCTAATAACTCTGTGAAACTTTTATCCGACCATCCATTGTCGGCTTTTAAGTTGTACAACTTTAACACCACAGACAATCTTGTGAATTTTGTACAACCATTATACAACGGTTTCTTTGCATCGCTTACCAACCTCTCAAACATTTTGGGACAATCATTAAGATCTTCTTCAAGCACTTCTGCAATTTCTTCGACTCGATCATAATCGTATGTATCTGTGCAATCATCATTTGAAACATAGGTCCTTGCATACCCCGATTCAACATTCCCGTTACTTTTCTCACCATGCATATTCCAACATGTATAACTCCTATCAATTCCATACCGAATTAAATGCGATGCCAACTGAACTGCGTCAACCCGGTTCCCATAACAGCAATACCAATAGGGACATGTCATACGACTGGGGTCTTTGGCGTGCGGAACAGCAAACTTAACAAACTCGGAAACACCATTCTCGTAGTCTTTCGACAATCGATTGGAATACATCCATGTCTTATCCATATCAACTAATTAGTGCATAAAACAGTAGTATACTGCGTTTCTGTCAAAACGCAAAGTATACACGGAATGAATCCGTATCAAGAAAATGCAACATACGAAAGACAATTTAAGACAAATTCATCACAATATATACCAATAATTTGAGGAAGAAAGTTACCTCTCAGATGTTTCGAACTCTAAGAAACGCGGAGAATGAGCGTCGTACGTCGAACTAGGCCGAGAAACGCTGCAAATTCATAGAATGTTATTCAATATTTCGGATCGATTGTCGAAAGATATATACTATTTTAACATAAAGGTTCACAATAAATGTCACATATATATTTTCAATGTTTGGGAAAGCTATGACAATAATACAACACAAATATTAGAAATAGTGAATTCACAAAGTCAACATAAACCCACAAATATAATCCAGAACACAAACCATTTCAATGTTACCACCAAAATTATGTAGCATGCACCCGGAGAAATAAAACATACATCAACCCACAAATAAGAAACATATAAACAAAAAATAAGTAGAAAAAGGATAGTGTTAGATTTGTAAATACATAATTAAAAGATATTTGAAAAAAGGGAAATATACATAATTCTATATACATAATTCTATAAATACAAAGCATTACAAAAAAGGGAAATAACAATTATAACTAAAAGATATTTGAAAAGATGCCATGTAAGGGACTTTTATATCCATTTTCATATGTTTTTTTACCTTACAATCTCCGGAGGCATTTGATGACCAAACTAAAAAATGAATGTAATTCAAACTTGTCATTCTAGTTTAAATTGTTGGTACTGGGATATCATTGATGGGAGAGTCCAGCTACTAACAGTCCAGCTATTTATTATTAACAATCCAACTACTAACAATCCAACTATTAACAGTCCAACTATTTAACTACTAACAAAGTTTTAACTTATTGCCAAAGCTAATTTAACTACTAACAGCCCAACTATTCACTCTAACAGAAAATTAACTAATTGTTCTCAATTTCATAACTAACATCAACACTTCAACATAATTTGAACACCGATATTAGCCAAACTCTATTATTCAAAATCAATACGGATAAAGTGACATCGACATCAAAATATCACTCGAGTTAAACTCAAACTTTATGGTATTGAAACAAAAAACTCACTCAAATTAATTCAAATCAAGTAGTATTTCTCATAAGAAAAATAGCACACAAAATACTCCTAAGAATGGTGCTGACATCATAAGATATTTCCTAAAGCCCGCATTCTAATAGGAAACAAACTTCCATACACAGATGGAGATTATTTCAAACAAAATACCATAAAAAACAAAACAAAAACAATTTGAAATCAGATTAACACAATTACTATTCAGAATCTCATTCATATTCACACCACCATAAAAGAAAATACTAACACCGATACGAGTATCAATCATATTTAACACCAATAACAACAATGTTAGCAACAAGTCCTCATTCAGGAAAATAACATGGCTTACATTAAACTATTAACCTAATTTCATTATTTCTAATTCAACATTAACACCTTAAAACAAAATCAGCACCAACAGTATCATGAAAATACCAAAAGAAACTCAAAAGAAAGATGATAGTGATGCTTTTTGAGATTTTTGTCACTCCAATGGATGGTATCCTTGCCACTATGGAAGGTAGTCTGTTGTCGATATTTATGTTACTCCCATGGATGGTAGCCTTGTCATTATGGAAGGTAGTCTGTTGTGGAGATTTTTTTTACTCCAATGGATGGTATCATTATCATTATGGAAGGTAGTCTATTGTCGAGATTTTTGTTACTGCAATGGATGCTTGCCTTGTCATTATGGAAGGTAGTCTGTCTTTGTGATTTCTGTCACTACAATGGATGGTAGCCTTGTAACTATGGAAGGTAGTTTGTTCTTCATATTTTTGTTACTTCAATGGATGGTAGCCTTATCATTATGGAAGGTCGTCTATTGTCGAGATTTTTGTTACTCCAATGGATGGTAGCCATTTCATTATGGAAGGTTGTCTGTTGTCAAGATTTTTGTTACTCTAATGGATGGTAGCCTTGTCATTATCGAAGGTAGTCTATTTTCGATATTTTTTTTATTCTAATGGATGGTAGCCTTGTCATTATGGAGGGTAGTTTGTTTTCGATATTTTTGTTACTCCAATGGATGCTAGCCTTGTCATTATGGAAGGTAGTATGTTGTTGATATCTTTGTTACTCTAATGGATTGTAGCCTTGTCATTATGGAATGTAGTCTGTTGTCGAGATTTTTGTTACTCCAATGGATGCAAGCCTTGTCATTATGGAAGGTAGTCTGTCATTTTGATTTATGTTACTCCATTGCATGTTAGCCTAGTCACTATGGAAGGTAGTCTGTTGTTCATATTTTTGTTACTCCAATGGATGGTAGCCTTGTCATTATTGAACATAGTCTATTGTCGAGATTTTGGTTACTACAATGGATGGTAGCCTTGTCATTATGGAAGGTAGTTTGTTTTTGAGATTTTTGTTACTCCAATGGATGGTAGCCTTGTCATTATGGAAGGTATTCTGTTGTTCATATATTTGTTACTCCAATGGATGGTAGCCTTGTCATTATGGTAGGAAGTCTATTGTCGAGATTTTTGTTACTCCAAAGGATGGTAGCATTATCATTATGAAAGGTTGTCTGTTGTCGAGATTTTTGTTACTCCAATGGATGGTAGCTTTGTCATTATGAAAGCTAGTCTATTTTCGAGATTTTCGTTACTCCAATGGATGGTAGCCTAGTCGTTATGGAAGGTAGTCTGTTGTCGAGAATTTTGGTACTCCAATGGATGTTATCGTTGTCATTATGAATGGTAGTTTGTTCTCGTGATTTTTGTTATTCCAATGGATTGTATCCTTGTCATTATGGAACGTATTCTATTGTCGATGTTTTTGTTAGTCCAATGGATTGTAGCCTTGTCATTATGAAAGGTAGTCTGTTGTGGACATTTTTGTTACTCAAATGGATGCTTCCCTTGTCATTATGGAAGGTAGTCTGTCTTTGTGATTTCTGTCACTCCAATGGATGGTAGGCTTGTCACTATGGAAGGTAGTCTGTTGTTCATATTTATGTTACATCAATGGATGGTAGCCTTGTCATTATGGAAGGTAGTCTATTGTCGAGATTTTTGTTACTCCAATTGATGGTAGCCATGTCATTATGGAATGTTGTCTGTTGTCAAGATTTTTGTTACTCTAATGGATGGTAGCTTGTCATTATCGAAGGTAGTCTGTTGTCGTGATTTTTGTTACTCCAATGGATGCTTCCCTTGTCATTATGGAAGTTAGTCTGTCTTTGTGATTTTTTTCACTCCAATGGATGGTAGGCTTGTCACTATGGAAGGTAGTCTGTTGTTCATATTTTTTTTACTTCAATGGATGGCAGCCTTGTCATTATGGAAGTTAGTTTATTGTCGAGATTTTTGTTACTCCAATGGATGGTACCCATGTCATTATGGAAGGTTGTCTGTTGTCAAGATTTTTGTTACTCTAATGGATGGTAGCCTTGTCATTATGGGAGGTAGTATGTTGTTGATATCTTTGTTACTCCAATGGATTGTAGCCTTGTCATTATGGAAGGTATTCTGTTTTCGAGATTTTTATCACTCCAATGGATGGTATCCTTGCCACTATGGAAGGTAGTCTGTTGTCGATATTTTTGTTACTCCCATGGATGGTAGCCTTGTCATTACGGAAGGTAGTCTGTTGTGGAGATTTTTTTTACTCCAATGGATGGTATCATTATCATTATGGAAAGTAGTCTGTTGTCGAGATTTTTGTTACTCCAATGGATGCTTGCCTTGTCATTATGGAAGGTAGTATGTCCTTGTGATTTCTGTCACTACAATGGATGGTAGCCTTGTCACTATGGAAGGTAGTCTGTTCTTCATATTTTTGTTACTTCAATGGATGGTAGCCTTGTCATTATGGAAGGTCGTCTATTGTCGAGATTTTTGTTACTCCAATGGATGGTAGCCATTTCATTATGGAAGGTTGTCTGTTGTCAATATTTTTGTTACTCTAATGGATGGTAGCCTTGTCATTATCGAAGGTAGTCTATTTTCGAGATTTTTTTTATTCTAATGGATGGTAGCCTTGTCATTATGGAGGGTAGTTTGTTTTCGATATTTTTGTTACTCCAATGGATGCTAGCCTTGTCATTATGGAAGGTAGTATGTTGTTGATATCTTTGTTACTCCAATGGATTGTAGCCTTGTCATTATGGAATGTAGTCTGTTGTCGAGATTTTTGTTACTCCAATGGATGCAAGCCTTGTCATTATGGAAGGTAGTTTGTCATTTTGATTTATGTTACTCTAATGCATGTTAGCCTTGTCACTATGGAAGGTAGTCTGTTGTTCATATTTTTGTTACTCCAATGGATGGTAGCCTTGTCATTATTGAACATAGTCTATTGTCGAGATTTTGGTTACTACAATGGATGGTAGCCTTGTCATTATGGAAGGTAGTTTGTTTTTGAGATTTTTGTTACTTCAATGGATGGTAGCCTTGTCATTATGGAAGGTAGTCTGTTGTTCATATATTTGTTACTCCAATGGATGGTAGCCTTGTCATTATGGTAGGAAGTCTATTGTCAAGATTTTTGTCACTCCAAAGGATGGTAGCATTATCATTATGAAAGGATGTCTGTTGTCGAGATTTTTGTTACTCCAATGGATGGTAGCTTTGTCATTACGAAAGCTAGTCTATTTTCGAGATTTTTGTTACTCCAATGGATGGTAGCCTAGTCATTATGGAAGGTAGTCTGTTGTCAAGAATTTTAGTACTCCAACGGATGTTAACATTGTCATTATGAATGGTAGTCTGTTCTCGTGATTTTTGTTATTCCAATGGATTGTATCCTTGTTATTATGGAATGTATTCTATTGTCGATGTTTTTGTTACTCCAATGGATGGTAGCCTTGTCATTATGAAAGGTAGTTTGTTGTTGACATTTTTGTTACTCCAATGGATGCTTCCCTTGTCATTATGGAAGGTAGCATGTCTTTGTGATTTCTGTCACTCCAATGGATGGTAGGCTTGTCACTATGGAAGGTAGTCTGTTGTTCATATTTTTGTTACATCAATGGATGGTAGCCTTGTCATTATGGAAGGTAGTCTATTGTCGAGATTTTTGTTACTCCAATTGATGGTAGCCATGTCATTATGGAATGTTGTCTGTTGTTAAGATTTTTGTTACTCTAATGGATGGTAGCTTGTCATTATCGAAGGTAGTCTGTTGTCGAGATTTTTGTTACTCCAATGGATGCTTCCCTTGTCATTATGGAAGTTAGTCTGTCTTTGTGAGTTTTGTCACTCCAATGGATGGTAGGCTTGTCACTATGGAAGGTAGTCTGTTGTTCATATTTTTTTTACTTCAATGGATGGTAGCCTTGTCATTATGGAAGGTAGTCTATTGTCGAGATTTTTGTTACTCCAATGGATGGTACCCATGTCATTATGGAAGGTTGTCTGTTGTCAAGATTTTTGTTACTCTAATGGATGGTAGCCTTGTCATTATGGAAGGTAGTATGTTGTTGATATCTTTGTTACTCCAATGGATTGTAGCCTTGTCATTATGGAAGGTATTCTGTTTTCGAGATTTTTGTCACTCCAATGGATGGTATCCTTGCCACTATGGAAGGTAGTCTGTTGTTGATATTTTTGTTACTCTCATGGATGGTAGCCTTGTCATTACGGAAGGTAGTCTGTTGTGAAGATTTTTTTTACTCCAATGGATGGTATCATTATCATTATGGAAAGTAGTCTGTTGTCGAGATTTTTGTTACTCCAATGGATGCTTGCCTTGTCATTATGGAAGGTAGTATGTCTTTGTGATTTCTGTCACTACAATGGATGGTAGCCTTGTCACTATGGAAGGTAGTCTGTTCTTCATATTTTTGTTACTTCAATGGATGGTAGCCTTGTCATTATGGAAGGTCGTCTATTGTCGAGATTTTTGTTACTCCAATGGATGGTAGCCATTTCATTATGGAAGGTTGTCTGTTGTCAATATTTTTGTTACTCTAATGGATGGTAGCCTTGTCATTATCGAAGGTAGTCTATTTTCGAGATTTTTTTTATTCTAATGGATGGTAGCCTTGTCATTATGGAGGGTAGTTTGTTTTCGATATTTTTGTTACTCCAATGGATGCTAGCCTTGTCATTATGGAAGGTAGTATGTTGTTGATATCTTTGTTACTCCAATGGATTGTAGCCTTGTCATTATGGAATGTAGTCTGTTGTCAAGATTTTTGTTACTCCAATGGATGCAAGCCTTGTCATTATGGAAGGTAGTCTGTCATTTTGATTCATGTTACTCCAATGCATGTTAGCCTTGTCACTATGGAAGGTAGTCTGTTGTTCATATTTTTGTTACTCCAATGGATGGTAGCCTTGTCATTATTGAACATAGTCTATTGTCGAGATTTTGGTTACTACAATGGATGGTATCCTTGTCATTATGGAATGTAATTTGTTTTTGAGAGTTTTGTTACTCCAATGGATGGTAGCCTTGTCATTATGGAAGGTAGTCTGTTGTTCATATATTTGTTACTCCAATGGATGGTAGCCTTGTCATTATGGTAGGAAATCTATTGTCGAGATTTTTGTTACTCCAAAGGATGGTAGCATTATCATTATGAAAGGATGTCTGTTGTCGAGATTTTTGTTACTCCAATGGATGGTAGCTTTGTCATTACAAAAGCTAGTCTATTTTCGAGATTTTTATTACTCCAATGGATGGTAGCCTAGTCATTATGGAAGGTAGTCTGTTGTCGAGAATTTTAGTACTCCAACGGATGTTATCGTTGTCATTATGAATGGTAGTCTGTTCTCGTGATTTTTGTTATTCCAATGGATTGTATCCTTGTCATTATGGAATGTATTCTATTGTCGATGTTTTTGTTACTCCAATGGATGGTAGCCTTGTCATTATGAAAGGTAGTTTGTTGTCGACATTTTTGTTACTCCAATGGATGCTTCCCTTGTCATTATGGAAGGTAGCCTGTCTTTGTGATTTCTGTCACTCCAATGGATGGTAGGCTTGTCACTATGGAAGGTAGTCTGTTGTTCATATTTTTGTTACATCAATGGATGGTAGCCTTGTCATTTTGGAAGGTAGTCTATTGTCGAGATTTTTGTTACTCCAATGGATGGTAGCAATGTCATTGTGGAATGTTGTATGTTGTCAAGATTTTTGTTACTCTAATGGATGGTAGCTTATCATTATCGATGGTAGTCTGTTGTCGAGATTTTTGTTACTCCAATGGATGCTTCCCTTGTCATTATGGAAGGTAGTCTGTCTTTGTGATTTTTGTTACTCCAATGGATGGTAGGCTTATCACTATGGAAGGTAGTTTGTTGTTCATATTTTTGTTACTTCAAGGGATGGTAGCCTTGTCATTATGGAAGGTAGTCTATTGTCGATTTTTTTGTTACTCCAATGGATGGTACCCATGTCATTATGGAAGGTAGTCTGTTGTCAAGATTTTTGATACTCTAATGGATGGTAGCCTTGTCATTATGGAAGGTAGTATGTTGTTGATATCTTTGTTACTCCAATGGATTGTAGCCTTGTCATTATGGAATGTAGTCTATTGTCGAGATTTTTATTACTCCAATGGATGCAAGCCTTGTCATTATGGAAGGTAGTCTGTCGTTGTGATTAATGTCACTCCAATGGATGGTAGCCTTATCACTATGGAAGGTAGTCTGTTGTTCATATTTTTGTTACTCCCATGGATGGTAGCCTTGTCATTATGGAAGGTAGTTTGTTGTCGTGATTTTTGTTATTCCATTGGATGGTTGCCTTGTCATTATGGAAGGTAGTTTGTTGTCGATATTTTGTTACTCTAATGCTGGGGAGCCTTGTCATTATGGAAGGTAGTCTGTTTTCGAGATTTTTGTTACTTCAATGGATGGTTGCCTTGTCATTATGGAAGGTAGTTTGTTGTCGAGATTTTTGTCACTCAAATGAATGGTAGCCTTGTCACTATGGAAGGTAGTCTGTTGTTCATATTTTTGTTACTCCAATGGATGGTAGCCTTGTCATTATGGAAGGTAGTCTATTGTCGAGATTTTTGTTACTCCAATGGATGGTAGAATTATCATTATGGAAGGTTGTCTATTGTCGAGTTTTTTGTTACTCCAATGGATGGTAGCCTTGTCATTATGGAAGGTAGTCTGTTTTCATGATTTTTTTTACTCCAATGGATGGTAGCCTTGTCACTATGGAAGGTAGTCTATTGTTCATATTTTTGTTACTCCCATGGATTGTAGCCTTGTCATTATGGAAGGTAGTCTGTTGTCGAGATTTTTGTTACTCCAACGGATGGTAGCCTTGTCATTATGGAGCGTGGTCTATTGTTGAGATTTCCGTTATTCCATTGGATGGTAGCCTTGTCATTATGGAAGGTAGTCTGTTGTGTAGATTTTTGTTACTCCAATGGATGGTAGCCTTGTCATTATGGAACATAGTCAGTTGCAATATTTTTGTTACTCCAATGTATGGTACCCTTTTCATTATGGAAGTTAGTCAGTTGTTGAGATTTTTGTTACTCCAATTGATGGTAGCCTTGTCATTATGGAAGGTAGTATGTTGTCGATATTTTTGTTACTCCAATGGATGGTAGCCTTATCATTATGGAAGGTAGTCTGTTGTCCTGATATTTATTACTACAATGGATGGTAGCCTTGTCATTATAAAAATGTATTTTGTCGTTAAGATATTTGTTACTCCAATGGATGGTAGCCTTGTCATTATGGAAGGTAGTTTGTTGTTCTGATTTTTTTTACTCCAATGGATGGTAGCCTTGTCATTATGAAAGGTAGTCTGTTGTCCAGATTTTCGTTATTCCATTGGATGGTAGCCTTGTCATTATGGAAGGTAGTTTGTTGTCGAGATTTTTGTCATTCCAATGGATGGTAGCCTTCTCATATGGAAGATAGTTTGTTGTCCAGAATTTTTTTACTCCAATGGATGGTAGCCTTGTCATTATGGAAGGTAGTATGTTGTCTATATCTTTGTTACTCAATGGACGGTAGCCTTGTCATTATGGAAGGTAGTTTGTTGTCGAGATTTTTGTTACTCCAATGGATGGTTTCCTTGTCATTATGGAAGGTAGTCTATTATCGAGATTTTTGTTACACCAATGGATGGTAGCCTTGTCATTATGGAACATAGTCAGTTGTCGATATTTTTGTTACTCCAATGGATGGAATCCTTGTCAACATGGAAGGTAGTCTGTTGTTCATATTTTTATTACTCCAATGGATGGTAGCTTTGTCATTATGAAAGGTAGTCTATTGTCGAGATTTTTGTTATTCCATTGGATGGTAGCCTTGTAATTATGGAAGGTAGTTTGTTGTCGTGATTTTTGTTATCCCAATGGATGGTAACCTTGTCGTTATGGAAGGTAGTCTAATGTCGAGATTTTTTTACTCCAATGGATTATACCCTTGTCATTATGAAAGGTAGTCTATTCTCGAGATTTTTGTTACTCCAATAGATGGTAGCCTTGACCTTATGGAAGGTATTCTGTTGTCGATATTTTTGTTACTCCAATGGATGGTAGCCTTGTCTTTATGGAAGGTAGTTTGTTGTCGATATTTTTGTTACTCCAATGGATGGTAGCCTTGTCATTATGGAAGGTAGTCTATTGTCGAGATTTTTTTTACTCCAATGGATGGTAGCATTATCATTATGGAACATAGTCAGTTGTCGAGATTTTTTTTACTCCAATGGATGGTAGCCTTGTCAATATGGAAGGTAGTCTATTGTTCAGATATTTGTTACTCCAATGGATGGTAGCCTTGTCATTATTAAAGGTAGTCTATAGTCGAGATTTTTGTTATTCCATTGGATGGTAGCCTTGTCATTATGGAAGGTTATCTGTTGTCGAGATTTTTGTTATCCCAATGGATGGTAACCTTGTCATTATGGAAGGTAGTCTACTATCGAGATTTTTGTTACTCCAATGGATTGTAGCCTTGTCATTATGGAAGATAGTCTATTGACGAGATCTTTGTTACTCAATGGATGATAGCCTTGTCCTTATGGAACGTAGTTTGTTGTACAGATTTTTGTTACTCCAATGGATGGTAGCCTTGAAATTAAGGAAGGAAGTCTGTTGTCGAGATTTTTGTTACTCCAACGAATGGTATCCTTCTCATTATGGAAAATGGTGTATTGTCGAGATTTTTGTTACTCCAATGGATGGTAGCCTTCTCATAATAGAAGGTAGTATGTTGTCGAGATTTTTGTTACTCCAATGGATGGTAGCCTTGTCATTATGGAAGGTAGTTTGTTCTCGAGATTTTTTTTACTCCAATGGATGGTAGCCTTGACATTATGGAACGTAGTGTGTTGTCGAGATTTTTGTTACTCCAATGGATGGAATGCTTGTCAATATGGAACGTAGTCTGTTGTCGATATTTTTGTTACTCAAATGAATGTTAGACTTGTCACTTTCGAAGGTAGTCTGTTGTTCATATTTTTGTTACTCCCATGGATGGTAGCCTTGTCATTATGGAAGGTAGTTTGTTGTCGGGATTTTTGTTATTCCAATGGATGGTAGCCTTGTTATTATGGAAGGTAGTCTGTTGTCGATATTTTTGTTACTCCAATGCATGGGAGCCTTGTCATTATGGAAGGTAGTCTATTTTTGAGATTTTTGTTACTTCAATGGATGGTAGCCTTGTCATTATGGAAGGTAGTTTGTTGTTGAGATTTTTGTGACTCCAATGGATGTAGCCTTGTCACTATGGAAGGTAGTCTGTTGTTCATATTTTTGTTACTCCAATGGACGGTAGCCTTGTCATTATGGAAGGTAGTTTATTGTCGAGATTTTTGTTACTCCAATGGATTGTAGAATTATCATTATTGAAGGTTGTCTATTGTCGAGTTTTTTGTTACTCCAATGGATGGTATCCTTGTCATTATTGTAGGTAGTCTGTTTTCGTGATTTTTTTTACTCCAATGGATGGTAGCCTTGTCACTATTGAAGGTAGTCTATTGTTCATATTTTTGTTACTCCCATGGATGGTAGCCTTGTCATTATGGAAGGTAGTCTGTTGTCGAGATTTTTGTTACTCCAACGGATGGTAGCCTTGTCATTATGGAAGGTAGTTTGTTGTCGAGATTTTTGTCATTCCAATGGATGGTAGCCTTCTCATATGGAAGATAGTTCGTTGTCCAGAATTTTTTTACTCCAATGGATGGAAGCCTTGTCATTATGGAAGGTAGTCTATTGTCAATATCTTTGTTACTCAATGGACGGTAGCCTTGTCATTATGGAAGGTAGTCTGTTGTTGATATTTTTGTTACTCCAATTGCTGGTTTCCTTGTCATTATGGAAGGTAGTCTATTATCGAGATTTTTGTTACTCCTATGGATGGTAGCCTTGTCATTATGGAACATATTCAGTTGTTGATATTTTTGTTACTCCAATGGATGGTAACCTTGTGAACATTGAAGGTAGTCTGTTGTTCAGATTTTTATTACTCCAATGGATGGTATCATTGTCATTATGAAAGGTAGTCTATAGTCGATATTTTTGTTATTCCATTGGATGGTAGCCTTGTTATTATGGATGGTTGTCTGTTGTCGAGATTTTCGTTATCTCAATAAATGGTAACCTTGTCATTATGAAAGGTAGTCTACTGTCGATATTTTTTTAATCCAATGGATTGTAGCCTTGTCATTATGCAAGGTAGTATATTCTCGAGATTTTTGTTACTCTAATGGATGGTAGCCTTGTCTTTATGGAAGGTAGTCTGTTGTCGATATTTTTTTACTCCAATGGATGGTAGCCCTATCTTTATGGAAGGTAATCTATTGTCGATATTTTTGTTACTCCAATGGATGGTAGCATTGTCATTATGGAAGATAGTCTATTGACGAGATCTTTATTACTCAATGGATGATAGCCTTGTCATTATGGAACGTAGTGTGTTGTACAAATTTTTGTTACTCCAATGGATGGTAGCCTTGTCTTTATGGAAGGTAGTCTATTGTCGAGATCTTTGTTACTCCAATGGATGGTATCCTTATCATTATGGAACCTGGTCTATTGTCGATATTTTTGTTACTCCAATGGATGGTAGCCTTGTCATAATAGAAGGTAGTTTGTTGTCAAGATTTTTGTTACTCCAATGGATGGTAACCTTGTCATTATGGAAGGTAGTTTGTTCTCGAGATTTTTGTTACTCGATTGGATAGTAGCCTTGACATTATGGAATGTAGTGTGTTGTTGAGATTTTTGTTACTCTAATGGATGGTAGGCTTGTTATTATGGAACATAGTTTGTTGTCGATATTTTTGTAACTCAAGTGGATGGTAGCCTTGTCATAATGGAAGGTAGTCTGTTGTATAGAATTTTGTTATTCCATTGGATGGTAGCCTTTTCATTATGGAAGGTAGTTTGTTGTCAGGATTTTTGTTACTCCAATGGATGGTAGCCTTGTCATTATGGAACGTAGTCAGTTGTCAATATTTTTGTTACTCCATTGTATGGTAACCTTTTCATTATGGAAGGCAGTTAGTTGCCGAGATTTTTGTTACTCCAATTGATGGTAGCCTTGCCATTATGGAAGGTAATCTGTTGTCGATATTTCTGTTACTCCAATGGATGGTAGCCTTTGTCATTATGGAAGGTAGTCTATTGTTCTGATTTTTGAAACTTCAATGGATGGTAGCCTTGTCAGTATGAAAGGTAGTTTGTTGTTGAGATTTTTATTATTCCATTGGATGGTAGCCTTGTCATTATGGAAGGTAGTTTGTTGTCAAGATTTTTGTCATTCCAATGGATGGTAACCTTGTCATTACGGAAGGTAGTCTGTTGTCGAGATATTTTTTACTCCAATGGATGGTAGCCTTCTCATATGGAAGGTAGTCTGTTGTCGAGATTTTTGTTACCGCAGTAGATGGTAGCCTTGTGTTTATGAAATGTAGTATGTTGTCGACATTTTTGTTACTCCAATGGATGGTAGCCTTGTCTTTATGGAAGGTAGTATGTTTTTCGATATTTTTGTTACTCCTATGGATGGTAGCCTTGTCATTATGGAAGGTAGTTTGTTGTCGAGATTTTTATCATTGCAATGGATGGTAACCTTGTCATTATTGAAGGTAGTCTTTTGTCGAGATTTTTTTTACTCAAATGGAAGGTATCCTTCTCATATGGAAGGTAATCTGTTGTCGAGAATTTTTTTACTCAAATGGATGGTATCATTGTCATTATGGAAGGTAGTATGTTGCCGATATCTTTGTTACTCAATGGATGGTAGCCTTGTCATTATGGAAGGTAGTCTGTTGTCGAGATTTTTGTTACTCCAATGGATGGTAGCCTTGTCATTATGGAACATAGTCTGTTGTCGATATTTTTATTACTCCAATTGATGGTAGCCTTGTCATAATGGAAGGTAGTCTGTTGTCGATATTTTTGTTACTCCAATGGATGGTAGCCTTGTCATTACGGAACATAGTCAGTTGTCGAGATTTTTGTTACTCCAATGGATGGTAGCCTTGTCATTATGGAACATAGTCAATTGTCGATATTTTTGTTACTCCAATGGATGGTAGCCTTGTGAATATGGAAGGAAGTCTGTTGTTCAGATTTTTGTTACTCCAATAGATGGTAGCCTTGTCATTATGAAAGGTAGTCTATTGTCGAGATTTTTGTTATTCCATTGGATGGTAGCCATGTCATTATGGAATGTAGTCTATTGTCGAGATTTTCATTATCCCAATGGATGGTAACCTTGTCATTATGGAAGGTAGTCTACTGTCGAGATTTTTTTACTCCCATTGATGGTAGCCTTGTCATTATGGAAGGTAGTCTGTTGTTGAGATTTTTGTTATCCCAATGGATGGTAACCTCGTCATTATGGAAGGTAGTTTACTGTCGAGCTTTTTTTATTCCAATGGATTGTAGCCTGGTCATTATAGAAGGTAGTCTATTCTCTAGATTTTTGTAACTCCAATGGATGGTAGCCTTGTCTTTATGGAAGGTAGTCTATTGTCGATATCTTTGTTACTCCAATGGATGGTAGCCTTGTCATAATAGAAGGTAGTCTGTTGTCGAGATTTTTGTTACTCCAATGGATGGTAGCCTTGTCATTATGGAAGGTAGTGTGTTCTCGAGATTTTTGTTACTCCATTGGATGGTAGCCTTGACATTATGGAATGTAGTGTGTTGTCGAGATTTTTGTTACACCAATGGATGGTAGGCTTGTAATTATGGAACGTAGTCTGTTGTCGATTTTTTTATTACTCAAGTGGATGGTAGCCTTGTCATAATGGAAGGTAGTTTGTTGTTGAGAATTTTGTTATTCCATTGGATGGTAGCCTTTTCATTATGGAAGGTAGTCTGTTGTCGGGATTTTTGTTACTCCAATGGATGGTAGCCTTGTCATTATGGAACATAGTCAGTTGTTAATATTTTTGTTACTCCATTGTATGGTAACCTTTTCATTATGGAAGGTAGTTAGTTGCCGAGATTTTTCTTACTCCAATTGATGGTAGCCTTGTCATTATGGAAGGTAGTCTGTTGTCGATATTTCTGTTACTCCAATGGATGGTAGCCTTTGTCATTATGGAAGGTAGTCTGTTATTCAGATTTTTGATACTTCAATGGATGGTAGCCTTGTCAGTATGAAAGGTAGTTTGTTGTCGAGATTTTTATTATTCCATTGGATGGTAGCCTTGTCATTATGGAAGGTAGTTTGTTGTCAAGATTTTTGTCATTCCAATGGATGGTAACCTTGTCACTATGGAAGGTAGTCTGTTGTCGAGATATTTTTTACTCCTTTGGATGGTAGCCTTCTCATATGGAAGGTAGTCTGTTGTCGAGATTTTTGTTACTGCAATGGATGGTAGCCTTGTCTTTATGAAATGTAGTCTGTTGTCGATACTTTTGTTACTCCAATGGATGGTAGCCTTGTCTTTATGGAAGGTAGTTTGTTATCGAGATTTTTATCATTGCAATGGATGGTAACCTTGTCATTATTGAAGGTAGTCTTTTGTCGAGATTTTTTTTACTCAAATGGATGGTATCCTTCTCATATGGAAGGTAGTCTGTTGTCGAGAATTTTTTTACTCAAATGGATGGTATCATTGTCATTATGGAAGGTAGTTTGTTGTCGATATCTTTGTTACTAAATGGATGGTTGCCCTGTCATTATTGAAGGAAGTCTGTTGTCGAGATTTATGTTACTCCAATGGATGGTATCCTTGTCATTATGGAACATAGTCTGTTGCCGATATTTTTGTTACTCCAATGGATTGTAGCCTTGTCATTATGGAAGGTAGTATGTTCTCGAGATTTTTGTTACTCCAATGGATGGTAGCCTTGACATTATGGAACGTAATTAGTTGACAATATTTTTGTTAATCCATTGTATGGTAGGCTTATCATTATGGAACGTAGTCTGTTGTCGATATTTTTGTTACTCAAATGGATGGTAGCCTTGTAATAATGGAAGGTAGTCTGTTGTTGAGATTTTTGTTATTCCATTGGATGGTAGCCTTTTCATTATGGAAGGTAGTCTATTGTCAGGATTTTTGTTACTCCAATGGATGGTAGCCTTGTCATTATGGAACGTAGTCAGTTGTCAATATTTTTGTTACTCCATTGTATCATAACCTTTTCATTATGGAAGGTAGTTAGTTGCCGAGATTTTTGTTACTCCAATTGATGGTAGCCTTGTCATTATGGAAGGTAGTATGTTGTCGATATTTCTGTTACTCAAATGGATGGTAGCCTTGTCATTATGGAAGGTAGTCTGTTGTCGAGATTTTTGTTATCCCAATGGATGGAAACCTCGTTATTAAGGAAGGTAGTCTACTGTCGAGCTTTTTTTACTCCAATGGATTGTAGCCTTGTCATTATGGAAGGTAGTCTATTCTCTAGATTTTTGTTACTCCAATGGATGATATCCTTGTCTTTATGGAAGGTAGTGTGTTGTCGATATTTTTGTTACTCCAATGGATGGTAGCCTTGTCTTTATGGAAGGTAGTCTGTTGTCGAAAGTTTTGTTACTCCAATGTATGGTAGCCTTGTCATTATGAAAGGTAGTCTATTGTCGGGATCTTTCTTACTCAATGGATGATGGCCTTGTCATTATGGAACGGAGAGTGTTGTAGAGATTTTTGTTACTCCATTGGATGGTAGCCTTGTCATTAAGGAAGGAAGTCTGTTGTCTAGATTTTTGTTACTCGAATGGATGGTATCCTTCTCATTATGGAACATGGTCTATTGTCGATATTCTTTTTACTCCAATGGATGGTAGCCTTCTAATAATAGAAGGTAGTCTGTTGTCGAGATTTTTGTTACTCCAATGGATGGTAGCCTTTTCATTATGGAAGGTAGTCTGTTCTTCAGATTTTTGTTACTCCAATGGATGGTAGCCTTGACATAATGGAACGTAGTGTGTTGTCAAGATTTTTTTTACTCCAATGGATGGTAGGCTTGTCATTATGGAACATAGTCTGTTGTCGATATTTTTGATACTCAAATGGATGGTAGCCTTGTAATAATGGAAGGTAGTCTGTTGTTAATATTTTTGTTATTCCATTGGATGGTAGCCTTTTCATTATAGAAGGTAGTATTTTGTAGGGATTTTTGTTACTCTAATGGATGGTAGCCTTGTCATTATGGAACATAGTCAGTTGTCAATATTTTTGTTACTCCATTGTATCATAACCTTTTCATTATGGAAGGTAGTTATTTGTTGAGAATTTTATTACTCCAATTGATGGTAGCCTTGTCATTATGGAAGGTAGTCTGTTGTCGATATTTCTGTTACTCCAATGAATGGTAGCCTTGTCATTATGGAAGGTAGTTTGTTGTCGAGATTTTTGTTATCCCAATGGATGGTAACCTCGTTATTATGGAAGGTAGTCTACTGTCGAGCTTTTTTTACTCCAATGTATTATAGCCTTGTCATTATGGAAGGTAGTCTATTCTCTAGATTTTTGTTACTCCAATGGATGATATCCTTGTCTTTATGGAAGGTAGTCTGTTGTCGATATTTTTGTTACTCCAATGTATGGTAGCCTTGTCATTATGGAAGGTAGTCTATTGTCGAGATTATTGTTACTCAATGGATGATAGCGTTGTCATTATGGAACGTAGTGTGTTATAGATATTTTTGTTACTCCAATGGATGGTATCCTTGTCATTAAGGAAGGAAGTTTGTTGTCGAGATTTTTTTTACTCCAATGGATGATATCCTTCTCCTTATGGAACGTGGTCTATTGTCGAGATTTTTGTTACTCCAATGGATGGTAGCCTTGTCATAATAGAAGGTCGTCTGTTGTCGAGATTTTTGTTACTCCAATGGATGGTAGCCTTGTAATTATGGAAGGTAGTGTGTTGTCGATATTTTTGTTACTCCAATGGATGGTAGCCTTGACATTATGGAACGTAGTGTGTTGTCGAGATTTTTGTTACTCCAATGGATGGTAGGCTTGTCATTATGGAACGTAGTCTGTTGTCGATATTTTTGTTACTCAAATGGATGGTAGCCTTGTCATAATGGAAGGTAGTGTGTTGTTCAGATTTTTGTTATTCCATTGGATGGTAGCCTTTTCACTATGGAAGGTAGTCTGTTGTCAGGATTTTTGTTACTCCAATGGATGGTAGCCTTGTCATTATGGAAAGTAGTCAGTTGTCAATATTTTTGTTACTCCATTGTATGGTAACCTTTTCATTATGGAAGGTAGTTAGTTGCCGAGATTTTTCTTACTCCAATTGATGGTAGCCTTGTCATTATTGAAGGTAGTCGGTTGTCGATATTTCTGTTACTCCAATGGATGGTAGTGTTGTCATTATGGAAGGTAGTCTGTTGTCGATATTTCTGTTACTCCAATGGATGGTAGCCTTGTAATTATGGAAGGTAGTTTGTTGTCGAGATTTTTGTTATCCCAATGGATGGTAACCTCGTTATTATGGAAGGTAGTCTACTGTCGAGCTTTTTTTACTCCAATGTATTATAGCCTTGTCATTATGGAAGGTAGTCTATTCTCTAGATTTTTGTTACTCCAATGGATGATATCCTTGTCTTTATGGAAGGTAGTCTGCTGTCGATATTTTTGTTACTCCAATGTATGGTAGCCTTGTCATTATGGAAGGTAGTCTATTGTCGAGATTATTGTTACTCAATGGATGATAGCGTTGTCATTATGGAACGTAGTGTGTTATAGATATTTTTGTTACTCCAATGGATGGTATCCTTGTCATTAAGGAAGGAAGTTTGTTGTCGAGATTTTTTTTACTCCAATGGATGATATCCTTCTCATTATGGAACGTGGTCTATTGTCGAGATTTTTGTTACTCCAATGGATGGTAGCCTTGTCATAATAGAAGGTCGTCTGTTGTCGAGATTTTTGTTACTCCAATGGATGGTAGCCTTGTAATTATGGAAGGTAGTGTGTTGTCGATATTTTTGTTACTCCAATGGATGGTAGCCTTGACATTATGGAACGTAGTGTGTTGTCGAGATTTTTGTTACTCCAATGGATGGTAGGCTTGTCATTATGGAACGTAGTCTGTTGTCGATATTTTTGTTACTCAAATGGATGGTAGCCTTGTCATAATGGAAGGTAGTGTGTTGTTCAGATTTTTGTTATTCCATTGGATGGTAGCCTTTTCACTATGGAAGGTAGTCTGTTGTCAGGATTTTTGTTACTCCAATGGATGGTAGCCTTGTCATTATGGAAAGTAGTCAGTTGTCAATATTTTTGTTACTCCATTGTATGGTAACCTTTTCATTATGGAAGGTAGTTAGTTGCCGAGATTTTTCTTACTCCAATTGATGGTAGCCTTGTCATTATTGAAGGTAGTCGGTTGTCGATATTTCTGTTACTCCAATGGATGGTAGCCTTTGTCATTATGGAAGGTAGTCTGTTATTCAGATTTTTGATACTTCAATGGATGGTAGCCTTGTCAGTATGAAAGGTAGTTTGTTGTCGAGATTTTTATTATTCCATTGGATGGTAGCCTTGTCATTATGGAAGGTAGTTTGTTGTCAAGATTTTTGTCATTCCAATGGATGGTAAACTTGTCACTATGGAAGGTAGTTTGTTGTCGAGATATTTTTTACTCCAATGGATGGTAGCCTTCTCATATGGAAGGTAGTCTGTTGTCGAGATTTTTGTTACTGCAATGGATGGTAGCCTTGTCTTTATGAAATGTAGTCTGTTGTCGATACTTTTGTTACTCCAATGGATGGTAGCCTTGTCTTTATGGAAGGTAGTTTGTTATCGAGATTTTTATCATTGCAATGGATGGTAACCTTGTCATTATTGAAGGTAGTCTTTTGTCGAGATTTTTTTTACTCAAATGGATGGTATCCTTCTCATATGGAAGGTAGTCTGTTGTCGAGAATTTTTTTACTCAAATGGATGGTATCATTGTCATTATGGAAGGTAGTTTGTTGTCGATATCTTTGTTACTAAATGGATGGTTGCCCTGTCATTATTGAAGGAAGTCTGTTGTCGAGATTTATGTTACTCCAATGGATGGTATCCTTGTCATTATGGAACATAGTCTGTTGCCGATATTTTTGTTACTCCAATGGATTGTAGCCTTGTCATTATGGAAGGTAGTATGTTCTCGAGATTTTTGTTACTCCAATGGATGGTAGCCTTGACATTATGGAACGTAATTAGTTGACAATATTTTTGTTAATCCATTGTATGGTAGGCTTATCATTATGGAACGTAGTCTGTTGTCGATATTTTTGTTACTCAAATGGATGGTAGCCTTGTAATAATGGAAGGTAGTCTGTTGTTGAGATTTTTGTTATTCCATTGGATGGTAGCCTTTTCATTATGGAAGGTAGTCTATTGTCAGGATTTTTGTTACTCCAATGGATGGTAGCCTTGTCATTATGGAACGTAGTCAGTTGTCAATATTTTTGTTACTCCATTGTATCATAACCTTTTCATTATGGAAGGTAGTTAGTTGCCGAGATTTTTGTTACTCCAATTGATGGTAGCCTTGTCATTATGGAAGGTAGTATGTTGTCGATATTTCTGTTACTCAAATGGATGGTAGCCTTGTCATTATGGAAGGTAGTCTGTTGTCGAGATTTTTGTTATCCCAATGGATGGAAACCTCGTTATTAAGGAAGGTAGTCTACTGTCGAGCTTTTTTTACTCCAATGGATTGTAGCCTTGTCATTATGGAAGGTAGTCTATTCTCTAGATTTTTGTTACTCCAATGGATGATATCCTTGTCTTTATGGAAGGTAGTGTGTTGTCGATATTTTTGTTACTCCAATGGATGGTAGCCTTGTCTTTATGGAAGGTAGTCTGTTGTCGAAAGTTTTGTTACTCCAATGTATGGTAGCCTTGTCATTATGAAAGGTAGTCTATTGTCGGGATCTTTCTTACTCAATGGATGATGGCCTTGTCATTATGGAACGGAGAGTGTTGTAGAGATTTTTGTTACTCCATTGGATGGTAGCCTTGTCATTAAGGAAGGAAGTCTGTTGTCTAGATTTTTGTTACTCGAATGGATGGTATCCTTCTCATTATGGAACATGGTCTATTGTCGATATTCTTTTTACTCCAATGGATGGTAGCCTTCTAATAATAGAAGGTAGTCTGTTGTCGAGATTTTTGTTACTCCAATGGATGGTAGCCTTTTCATTATGGAAGGTAGTCTGTTCTTCAAATTTTTGTTACTCCAATGGATGGTAGCCTTGACATAATGGAACGTAGTGTGTTGTCAAGATTTTTTTTACTCCAATGGTTGGTAGGCTTGTCATTATGGAACATAGTCTGTTGTCGATATTTTTGATACTCAAATGGATGGTAGCCTTGTAATAATGGAAGGTAGTCTGTTGTTAATATTTTTGTTATTCCATTGGATGGTAGCCTTTTCATTATAGAAGGTAGTATTTTGTAGGGATTTTTGTTACTCTAATGGATGGTAGCCTTGTCATTATGGAACATAGTCAGTTGTCAATATTTTTGTTACTCCATTGTATCATAACCTTTTCATTATGGAAGGTAGTTATTTGTTGAGAATTTTATTACTCCAATTGATGGTAGCCTTGTCATTATGGAAGGTAGTCTGTTGTCGATATTTCTGTTACTCCAATGAATGGTAGCCTTGTCATTATGGAAGGTAGTTTGTTGTCGAGATTTTTGTTATCCCAATGGATGGTAACCTCGTTATTATGGAAGGTAGTCTACTGTCGAGCTTTTTTTACTCCAATGTATTATAGCCTTGTCATTATGGAAGGTAGTCTATTCTCTAGATTTTTGTTACTCCAATGGATGATATCCTTGTCTTTATGGAAGGTAGTCTGTTGTCGATATTTTTGTTACTCCAATGTATGGTAGCCTTGTCATTATGGAAGGTAGTCTATTGTCGAGATTATTGTTACTCAATGGATGATAGCGTTGTCATTATGGAACGTAGTGTGTTATAGATATTTTTGTTACTCCAATGGATGGTATCCTTGTCATTAAGGAAGGAAGTTTGTTGTCGAGATTTTTGTTAATCCAATGGATGATATCCTTCTCCTTATGGAACGTGGTCTATTGTCGAGATTTTTGTTACTCCAATGGATGGTAGCCTTGTCATAATAGAAGGTCGTCTGTTGTCGAGATTTTTGTTACTCCAATGGATGGTAGCCTTGTAATTATGGAAGGTAGTGTGTTGTCGATATTTTTGTTACTCCAATGGATGGTAGCCTTGACATTATGGAACGTAGTGTGTTGTCGAGATTTTTGTTACTCCAATGGATGGTAGGCTTGTCATTATGGAACGTAGTCTGTTGTCGATATTTTTGTTACTCAAATGGATGGTAGCCTTGTCATAATGGAAGGTAGTGTGTTGTTCAGATTTTTGTTATTCCATTGGATGGTAGCCTTTTCACTATGGAAGGTAGTCTGTTGTCAGGATTTTTGTTACTCCAATGGATGGTAGCCTTGTCATTATGGAAAGTAGTCAGTTGTCAATATTTTTGTTACTCCATTGTATGGTAACCTTTTCATTATGGAAGGTAGTTAGTTGCCGAGATTTTTCTTACTCCAATTGATGGTAGCCTTGTCATTATTGAAGGTAGTCGGTTGTCGATATTTCTGTTACTCCAATGGATGGTAGTGTTGTCATTATGGAAGGTAGTCTGTTGTCGATATTTCTGTTACTCCAATGGATGGTAGCCTTGTAATTATGGAAGGTAGTTTGTTGTCGAGATTTTTGTTATCCCAATGGATGGTAACCTCGTTATTATGGAAGGTAGTCTACTGTCGAGCTTTTTTTACTCCAATGTATTATAGCCTTGTCATTATGGAAGGTAGTCTATTCTCTAGATTTTTGTTACTCCAATGGATGATATCCTTGTCTTTATGGAAGGTAGTCTGCTGTCGATATTTTTGTTACTCCAATGTATGGTAGCCTTGTCATTATGGAAGGTAGTCTATTGTCGAGATTATTGTTACTCAATGGATGATAGCGTTGTCATTATGGAACGTAGTGTGTTATAGATATTTTTGTTACTCCAATGGATGGTATCCTTGTCATTAAGGAAGGAAGTTTGTTGTCGAGATTTTTTTTACTCCAATGGATGATATCCTTCTCATTATGGAACGTGGTCTATTGTCGAGATTTTTGTTACTCCAATGGATGGTAGCCTTGTCATAATAGAAGGTCGTCTGTTGTCGAGATTTTTGTTACTCCAATGGATGGTAGCCTTGTAATTATGGAAGGTAGTGTGTTGTCGATATTTTTGTTACTCCAATGGATGGTAGCCTTGACATTATGGAACGTAGTGTGTTGTCGAGATTTTTGTTACTCCAATGGATGGTAGGCTTGTCATTATGGAACGTAGTCTGTTGTCGATATTTTTGTTACTCAAATGGATGGTAGCCTTGTCATAATGGAAGGTAGTGTGTTGTTCAGATTTTTGTTATTCCATTGGATGGTAGCCTTTTCACTATGGAAGGTAGTCTGTTGTCAGGATTTTTGTTACTCCAATGGATGGTAGCCTTGTCATTATGGAAAGTAGTCAGTTGTCAATATTTTTGTTACTCCATTGTATGGTAACCTTTTCATTATGGAAGGTAGTTAGTTGCCGAGATTTTTCTTACTCCAATTGATGGTAGCCTTGTCATTATTGAAGGTAGTCGGTTGTCGATATTTCTGTTACTCCAATGGATGGTAGTGTTGTCATTATGGAAGGTAGTCTGTTGTCGATATTTCTGTTACTCCAATGGATGGTAGCCTTGTAATTATGGAAGGTAGTTTGTTGTCGAGATTTTTGTTATCCCAATGGATGGTAACCTCGTTATTATGGAAGGTAGTCTACTGTCGAGCTTTTTTTACTCCAATGTATTATAGCCTTGTCATTATGGAAGGTAGTCTATTCTCTAGATTTTTGTTACTCCAATGGATGATATCCTTGTCTTTATGGAAGGTAGTCTGCTGTCGATATTTTTGTTACTCCAATGTATGGTAGCCTTGTCATTATGGAAGGTAGTCTATTGTCGAGATTATTGTTACTCAATGGATGATAGCGTTGTCATTATGGAACGTAGTGTGTTATAGATATTTTTGTTACTCCAATGGATGGTATCCTTGTCATTAAGGAAGGAAGTTTGTTGTCGAGATTTTTGTTAATCCAATGGATGATATCCTTCTCCTTATGGAACGTGGTCTATTGTCGAGATTTTTGTTACTCCAATGGATGGTAGCCTTGTCATAATAGAAGGTCGTCTGTTGTCGAGATTTTTGTTACTCCAATGGATGGTAGCCTTGTAATTATGGAAGGTAGTGTGTTGTCGATATTTTTGTTACTCCAATGGATGGTAGCCTTGACATTATGGAACGTAGTGTGTTGTCGAGATTTTTGTTACTCCAATGGATGGTAGGCTTGTCATTATGGAACGTAGTCTGTTGTCGATATTTTTGTTACTCAAATGGATGGTAGCCTTGTCATAATGGAAGGTAGTGTGTTGTTCAGATTTTTGTTATTCCATTGGATGGTAGCCTTTTCACTATGGAAGGTAGTCTGTTGTCAGGATTTTTGTTACTCCAATGGATGGTAGCCTTGTCATTATGGAAAGTAGTCAGTTGTCAATATTTTTGTTACTCCATTGTATGGTAACCTTTTCATTATGGAAGGTAGTTAGTTGCCGAGATTTTTCTTACTCCAATTGATGGTAGCCTTGTCATTATTGAAGGTAGTCGGTTGTCGATATTTCTGTTACTCCAATGGATGGTAGTGTTGTCATTATGGAAGGTAGTCTGTTGTCGATATTTCTGTTACTCCAATGGATGGTAGCCTTGTAATTATGGAAGGTAGTTTGTTGTCGAGATTTTTGTTATCCCAATGGATGGTAACCTCGTTATTATGGAAGGTAGTCTACTGTCGAGCTTTTTTTACTCCAATGTATTATAGCTTTGTCATTATGGAAGGTAGTCTATTCTCTAGATTTTTGTTACTCCAATGGATGATATCCTTGTCTTTATGGAAGGTAGTCTGCTGTCGATATTTTTGTTACTCCAATGTATGGTAGCCTTGTCATTATGGAAGGTAGTCTATTGTCGAGATTATTGTTACTCAATGGATGATAGCGTTGTCATTATGGAACGTAGTGTGTTATAGATATTTTTGTTACTCCAATGGATGGTATCCTTGTCATTAAGGAAGGAAGTTTGTTGTCGAGAGTTTTTTTACTCCAATGGATGATATCCTTCTCATTATGGAACGTGGTCTATTGTCGAGATTTTTGTTACTCCAATGGATGGTAGCCTTGTCATAATAGAAGGTCGTCTGTTGTCGAGATTTTTGTTACTCCAATGGATGGTAGCCTTGTAATTATGGAAGGTAGTGTGTTGTCGATATTTTTGTTACTCCAATGGATGGTAGCCTTGACATTATGGAACGTAGTGTGTTGTCGAGATTTTTGTTACTCCAATGGATGGTAGGCTTGTCATTATGGAACGTAGTCTGTTGTCGATATTTTTGTTACTCAAATGGATGGTAGCCTTGTCATAATGGAAGGTAGTGTGTTGTTCAGATTTTTGTTATTCCATTGGATGGTAGCCTTTTCACTATGGAAGGTAGTCTGTTGTCAGGATTTTTGTTACTCCAATGGATGGTAGCCTTGTCATTATGGAAAGTAGTCAGTTGTCAATATTTTTGTTACTCCATTGTATGGTAACCTTTTCATTATGGAAGGTAGTTAGTTGCCGAGATTTTTCTTACTCCAATTGATGGTAGCCTTGTCATTATTGAAGGTAGTCGGTTGTCGATATTTCTGTTACTCCAATGGATGGTAGTGTTGTCATTATGGAAGGTAGTCTGTTGTCGATATTTCTGTTACTCCAATGGATGGTAGCCTTGTAATTATGGAAGGTAGTTTGTTGTCGAGATTTTTGTTATCCCAATGGATGGTAACCTCGTTATTATGGAAGGTAGTCTACTGTCGAGCTTTTTTTACTCCAATGTATTATAGCCTTGTCATTATGGAAGGTAGTCTATTCTCTAGATTTTTGTTACTCCAATGGATGATATCCTTGTCTTTATGGAAGGTAGTCTGCTGTCGATATTTTTGTTACTCCAATGTATGGTAGCCTTGTCATTATGGAAGGTAGTCTATTGTCGAGATTATTGTTACTCAATGGATGATAGCGTTGTCATTATGGAACGTAGTGTGTTATAGATATTTTTGTTACTCCAATGGATGGTATCCTTGTCATTAAGGAAGGAAGTTTGTTGTCGAGATTTTTGTTACTCTAATGGATGATATCCTTCTCATTATGGAACGTGGTCTATTGTCGAGATTTTTGTTACTCCAATGGATGGTAGCCTTGTC
The DNA here is from genome assembly GCA_948472305.1 of Vicia faba. Lineage (NCBI taxonomy): Eukaryota > Viridiplantae > Streptophyta > Magnoliopsida > Fabales > Fabaceae > Vicia > Vicia faba. Next base: position 529,787,266 of record OX451741.1, read on the forward strand.
ATAATAGAAGGTCGTCTGTTGTCGAGATTTTTGTTACTCCAATGGATGGTAGCCTTGTAATTATGGAAGGTAGTGTGTTGTCGATATTTTTGTTACTCCAATGGATGGTAGCCTTGACATTATGGAACGTAGTGTGTTGTCGAGATTTTTGTTACTCCAATGGATGGTAGGCTTGTCATTATGGAACGTAGTCTGTTGTCGATATTTTTGTTACTCAAATGGATGGTAGCCTTGTCATAATGGAAGGTAGTGTGTTGTTCAGATTTTTGTTATTCCATTGGATGGTAGCCTTTTCACTATGGAAGGTAGTCTGTTGTCAGGATTTTTGTTACTCCAATGGATGGTAGCCTTGTCATTATGGAACGTAGTCAGTTGTCAATATTTTTGTTACTCCATTGTATGGTAACCTTTTCATTATGGAAGGTAGTTAGTTGCCGAGATTTTTGTTACTCCAATTGATGGTAGCCTTGTCATTATTGAAGGTAGTCGATTGTCGATATTTCTGTTACTCCAATGGATGGTAGTGTTGTCATTATGGAAGGTAGTCTGTTGTCCAAATTTTTGTTAAACCAATGGATGGTAGCCTGGTCATTATAAAAATGTAGTTTGTCTTTATGATTTATGTTACTTCAATGGATGGTAGCCTTGTCATTATAGAAGGTAGTATGTTGTTCTGGTTTTTGATACTTCAATGGATGGTAGCCTTGTCATTATGGAAGGTAGTTTGTTGTCGAGATTTTTTTCATTCCAATGGATGGTAACCTTGTCATTATGGAATGTAGTATGTTGTCGAGATTTTTATACTCCAATGGACGGTAGCCTTCTCATATGGAAGGTAGTCTGTTGTCGAGATTTTTTTTACTGCAATGGATGGAAGCCTTGTCTTTATGAAATGTAGATTGTTGTCGATATTTTTGTTACTCCAATGGATGGTATCCTTGTCATTATGAAAGGTAGTCTGTTATCGACATTTTTGTTACTCCAATGGATGGTAGCCATGTCATTATGGAACATAGTCTGTTGTCGATATTTTTGTTACTCCAATGGATGGTAGCCTTGTCATTATGGAAGGTATTCTGTTGTCGAGATTTTTGTTACTCCAATGGATGGTAGCCTTGTCATTATGGAACATAGTCAGTTGTCGATATTTTTGTTACTCCAATGGATGGTGGCCTTGTCAATATGGAAGGTAGTCTGTTGTTCAGATTTTTGTTACTCCAATGGATGGTAGCCTTGTCATTATGAAAGGTAGTCTATTGTCGAGCTTTTTGTTATTCCATTTGATGGTAGCCTTGTCATTATGGAAGGTAGTCTACTATCGAGATTTTTTTACTCCAATGGATGGTAGCCTTCTCATTATGTAAGGTAGTCTATTTTTGAGATTTTTGTTACTCCAATGGATGGTAGCCTTTTCATTATGGAAGGTAGTCTATTGTCGAGATCTTTGTTACTCAATGGAAGATAGCCTTGTCATTATGGAACGTAGTGTGTTGTATAGATTTTTGTTACTCCAATGGATGGTATCCTTGTCATTAAAAAAGGAAGTCTATTGTCGAGATTTTTGTTACTCCTATGGATGGTAGCCTTGTCATTATGGAAGTTAGTCTGTTCTCGAGATTTTTGTTACTCCAATGGATGGTATCCTTGACATCATGGAACGTAGTGTGTTGTCGAGATTTTTTTTACTCCAATGGATGGTAGCCTTCTCATATGGAAGGTAGTCTGTTGTCGAGATTTTTTTTTTTAAATGGATGGTATCCTTGTCATTATGGAAGGTAGCCTATTGTCGATATCTTTGTTACTCAATGGATGGTAGCCTTGTCATTATGAAAGGTAGTCTGTTGTCTAGATTTTTTTTACTCCAATGGATGGTAGCCTTGTCATTATGGAAGGTAGTCTGTTATTGAGATTTTTGTTACTGCAATGGATGATAGCCTTGTCTTTATGAAATGTAGTTTGTTGTCGATATTTTTGTTACTCCAATGGATGGTATCCTTGTCTTTATGGAAGGTAGTATGTTGTCGATATTTTTGTTACTCCTATGGATGGTAGCCTTGTCATTATGGAAGGTAGTTTGTTGTCGACATTTTTGTCATTGCAATGGATGGTAACCTTGTCATTATTGAAGGTAGTCTTTTGTCGAGATTTTTTTTACTCAAATGGATGGTAGCCTTCTCATATAGAAGGTAGTCTTTTGTCGAGATTTTTGTTATTCCATTGGATGGTAGCCTTGTCATTATGGAAGGTAGTTTATTGTCGAGATTTTTGTTACTCCAATGGATGATAGCCTTGTCATTATGGAACATAGTCTATTGTTGATATTTTTGTTACTCCAATGGATGGTAGCCTTGTCATTATGGAAGGTAGTCAGTTGTCGAGATTTTTGTTACTCCAATGGATGGTATCCTTCTCATTATGGAACATGGTATACTGTCAAGATTTTTGTTACTCCAATGGATGGTAGCCTTGTCATTATGGAAGGTAGTCTATTCTCGAGATTTTTGTTACTCCAATGGATGGTAGCCTTGACATTATGGAACGTAGTGTGTTGTCGAGATTTTTGATACTCCAATGGATTGTAGGCTTATCATTATCGAACGTAGTCTGTTGTCGATATGTTTGTTACTCAAATGGATGGTAGCCTTGTCATAATGAAAGGTAGTCTATTGTCGAGCTTTTCGTTATTCTATTTGATGGTAGCCTTGTCATTATGGAAGGTAGTCTATTTTTGAGATTTTTGTTACTCCAATGGATTGTAGCCTTTTCATTATGGAAGGTAGTCTATTGTCGAGATCTTTGTTACTCAATGGATGATAGCCTTGTCATTATGGAACATAGTGTGTTGTATAGATTTTTGTAACTCCAATGGATGGTATTCTTGTCATTAAGGAAGGAAGTCTATTGTCGAGATTTTTGTTACTCCAATGGATGGTAGCCTTGTCATTATGGAAGTTAGTCTGTTCTCGAGATTTTTGTTACTCCAATGGATGGTATCCTTGACATCATGGAACGTAGTGTGTTGTCGAGATTTTTGTTACACCAATGGATGGTAGGCTTGTTATTATGGAACGTAGTCTGTTGTCGATTTTTTTGTTACTCAAGTGGATGGTAGCCTTGTCATAATGGAAGGTAGTTTGTTGTTGAGAATTTTGTTATTCCATTGGATGGTAGCCTTTTCATTATGGAAGGTAGTCTGTTGTCGGGATTTTTGTTACTCCAATGGATGGTAGCCTTGTCATTATGGAACATAGTCAGTTGTTAATATTTTTGTTACTCCATTGTATGGTAACCTTTTCATTATGGAAGATAGTTAGTTGCCGAGATTTTTGTTACTCCAATTGATGGTAGCCTTGTCATTATGGAAGGTAGTCTGTTGTCGATATTTCTGTTACTCCAATGGATGGTAGCCTTTGTCATTATGGAAGGTAGTCTGTTATTCAGATTTTTGATACTTCAATGGATGGTAGCCTTGTCAGTATGAAAGGTAGTTTGTTGTCGAGATTTTTATTATTCCATTGGATGGTAGCCTTGTCATTATGGAAGGTAGTTTGTTGTCAAGATTTTTGTCATTCCAATGGATGGTAACCTTGTCACTATGGAAGGTAGTCTGTTGTCGAGATATTTTTTACTCCAATGGATTGTAGCCTTCTCATATGGAAGGTAGTCTGTTGTCGAGATTTTTGTTACTGCAATGGATGGTAGCCTTGTCTTTATGAAATGTAGTCTGTTGTCGATATTTTTGTTACTCCAATGGATGGTAGCCTTGTCTTTATGGAAGGTAGTATGTTGTCGATATTTTTGTTACTCCTATGGATGGTAGCCTTGTCATTATGGAAGGTAGTTTGTTATCGAGATTTTTATCATTGCAATGGATGGTAACCTTGTCATTATTGAAGGTAGTCTTTTGTCGAGATTTTTTTTACTCAAATGGATGGTATCCTTCTCATATGGAAGGTAGTCTGTTGTCGAGAATTTTTTTACTCAAATGGATGGTATCATTGTCATTATGGAAGGTAGTTTGTTGTCGATATCTTTGTTACTAAATGGATGGTTGCCCTGTCATTATTGAAGGAAGTCTGTTGTCGAGATTTATGTTACTCCAATGGATGGTATCCTTGTCATTATGGAACATAGTCTGTTGCCGATATTTTTGTTACTCCAATGGATTGTAGCCTTGTCATTATGGAAGGTAGTATGTTCTCGAGATTTTTGTTACTCCAATGGATGGTAGCCTTGACATTATGGAACGTAATTAGTTGACAATATTTTTGTTAATCCATTGTATGGTAGGCTTATCATTATGGAACGTAGTCTGTTGTCGATATTTTTGTTACTCAAATGGATGGTAGCCTTGTAATAATGGAAGGTAGTCTGTTGTTGAGATTTTTGTTATTCCATTGGATGGTAGCCTTGACATTATGGAACGTAATTAGTTGACAATATTTTTGTTAATCCATTGTATGGTAGGCTTATCATTATGGAACGTAGTCTGTTGTCGATATTTTTGTTACTCAAATGGATGGTAGCCTTGTAATAATGGAAGGTAGTCTGTTGTTGAGATTTTTGTTATTCCATTGGAAGGTAGTCTACTGTCGAGCTTTTTTTACTCCAATGGATTGTAGCCTTGTCATTATGGAAGGTAGTCTATTCTCTAGATTTTTGTTACTCCAATGGATGATATCCTTGTCTTTATGGAAGGTAGTGTGTTGTCGATATTTTTGTTACTCCAATGGATGGTAGCCTTGTCTTTATGGAAGGTAGTCTGTTGTCGAAAGTTTTGTTACTCCAATGTATGGTAGCCTTGTCATTATGAAAGGTAGTCTATTGTCGGGATCTTTCTTACTCAATGGATGATGGCCTTGTCATTATGGAACGGAGAGTGTTGTAGAGATTTTTGTTACTCCATTGGATGGTAGCCTTGTCATTAAGGAAGGAAGTCTGTTGTCTAGATTTTTGTTACTCGAATGGATGGTATCCTTCTCATTATGGAACATGGTCTATTGTCGATATTCTTTTTACTCCAATGGATGGTAGCCTTCTAATAATAGAAGGTAGTCTGTTGTCGAGATTTTTGTTACTCCAATGGATGGTAGCCTTTTCATTATGGAAGGTAGTCTGTTCTTCAGATTTTTGTTACTCCAATGGATGGTAGCCTTGACATAATGGAACGTAGTGTGTTGTCAAGATTTTTTTTACTCCAATGGATGGTAGGCTTGTCATTATGGAACATAGTCTGTTGTCGATATTTTTGATACTCAAATGGATGGTAGCCTTGTAATAATGGAAGGTAGTCTGTTGTTAATATTTTTGTTATTCCATTGGATGGTAGCCTTTTCATTATAGAAGGTAGTATTTTGTAGGGATTTTTGTTACTCTAATGGATGGTAGCCTTGTCATTATGGAACATAGTCAGTTGTCAATATTTTTGTTACTCCATTGTATCATAACCTTTTCATTATGGAAGGTAGTTATTTGTTGAGAATTTTATTACTCCAATTGATGGTAGCCTTGTCATTATGGAAGGTAGTCTGTTGTCGATATTTCTGTTACTCCAATGGATGGTAGCCTTGTCATTATGGAAGGTAGTTTGTTGTCGAGATTTTTGTTATCCCAATGGATGGTAACCTCGTTATTATGGAAGGTAGTCTACTGTCGAGCTTTTTTTACTCCAATGTATTATAGCCTTGTCATTATGGAAGGTAGTCTATTCTCAAGATTTTTGTTACTCCAATGGATGATATCCTTGTCTTTATGGAAGGTAGTCTGTTGTCGATATTTTTGTTACTCCAATGTATGGTAGCCTTGTCATTATGGAAGGTAGTCTATTGTCGAGATTATTGTTACTCAATGGATGATAGCGTTGTCATTATGGAACGTAGTGTGTTATAGATATTTTTGTTACTCCAATGGATGGTATCCTTGTCATTAAGGAAGGAAGTTTGTTGTCGAGATTTTTGTTACTCCAATGGATGATATCCTTCTCATTATGGAACGTGGTCTATTGTCGAGATTTTTGTTACTCCAATGGATGGTAGCCTTGTCATAATAGAAGGTCGTCTGTTTTCGTTACTCCAATGGATGGTAGCCTTGTAATTATGGAAGGTAGTGTGTTGTCGATATTTTTGTTACTCCAATGGATGGTAGCCTTGACATTATGGAACGTAGTGTGTTGTCGAGATTTTTGTTACTCCAATGGATGGTAGGCTTGTCATTATGGAACGTAGTCTGTTGTCGATATTTTTGTTACTCAAATGGATGGTAGCCTTGTCATAATGGAAGGTAGTGTGTTGTTGAGATTTTTGTTATTCCATTGGATGGTAGCCTTTTCACTATGGAAGGTAGTCTGTTGTCAGGATTTTTGTTACTCCAATGGATGGTAGCCTTGTCATTATGGAACGTAGTCAGTTGTCAATATTTTTGTTACTCCATTGTATGGTAACCTTTTCATTATGGAAGGTAGTTAGTTGCCGAGATTTTTGTTACTCCAATTGATGGTAGCCTTGTCATTATTGAAGGTAGTCGGTTGTCGATATTTCTGTTACTCCAATGGATGGTAGTCTTGTCATTATGGAAGGTAGTCTGTTGTCCAAATTTTTGTTACACCAATGGATGGTAGCCTGGTCATTATAAAAATGTAGTTTGTCTTTATGATTTATGTTACTTCAATGGATGGTAGCCTTGTCATTATAGAAGGTAGTATGTTGTTCTGGTTTTTGATACTTCAATGGATGGTAGCCTTGTCATTATGGAAGGTAGTTTGTTGTCGAGATTTTTGTTATCCCAATGGATGGTAACCTCGTTATTATGGAAGGTAGTCTACTGTCGAGCTTTTTTTACTCCAATGTATTATAGCCTTGTCATTATGGAAGGTAGTTTATTCTCAAGATTTTTGTTACTCCAATGGATGATATCCTTGTCTTTATGGAAGCTAGTCTGTTGTCGATATTTTTGTTACTCCAATGTATGGTAGCCTTGTCATTATGGAAGGTAGTCTATTGTCGAGATTATTGTTACTCAATGGATGATAGCGTTGTCATTATGGAACGTAGTGTGTTATAGATATTTTTGTTACTCCAATGGATGGTATCCTTGTCATTAAGGAAGGAAGTTTGTTGTCGAGATTTTTGTTACTCCAATGGATGATATCCTTCTCATTATGGAACGTGGTCTATTGTCGAGATTTTTGTTACTCCAATGGATGGTAGCCTTGTCATAATAGAAGGTCGTCTGTTGTCAAGATTTTTGTTACTCCAATGGATGGTAGCCTTGTAATTATGGAAGGTAGTGTGTTGTCGATATTTTTGTTACTCCAATGGATGGTAGCCTTGACATTATGGAACGTAGTGTGTTGTCGAGATTTTTGTTACTCCAATGGATGGTAGGCTTGTCATTATGGAACGTAGTCTGTTGTCGATATTTTTGTTACTCAAATGAATGGTAGCCTTGTCATAATGGAAGGTAGTGTGTTGTTGAGATTTTTGTTATTCCATTGGATGGTAGCCTTTTCACTATGGAAGGTAGTCTGTTGTCAGGATTTTTGTTACTCCAATGGATGGTAGCCTTGTCATTATGGAAAGTAGTCAGTTGTCAACATTTTTGTTACTCCATTGTATGGTAACCTTTTCATTATGGAAGGTAGTTAGTTGCGGAGATTTTTGTTACTCCAATTGATGGTAGCCTTGTCATTATTGAAGGTAGTCGGTTGTCGATATTTCTGTTACTCCAATGGATGGTAGTGTTGTCATTATGGAAGGTAGTCTGTTGTCGATATTTCTGTTACTCCAATGGATGGTAGCCTTGTCATTATTGAAGGTAGTTTGTTGTCGAGATTTTTGTTATCCCAATGGATGGTAACCTCGTTATTATGGAAGTTAGTCTACTGTCGAGCTTTTTTTACTCCAATGTATTATAGCCTTGTCATTATGGAAGGTAGTCTATTCTCTAGATTTTTGTTACTCCAATGGATGATATCCTTGTCTTTATGGAAGGTAGTCTGTTGTCGATATTTTTGTTACTCCAATGTATGGTAGCCTTGTCATTATGGAAGGTAGTCTATTGTCGAGATTATTGTTACTCAATGGATGATAGCGTTGTCATTATGGAACGTAGTGTGTTATAGATATTTTTGTTACTCCAATGGATGGTATCCTTGTCATTAAGGAAGGAAGTTTGTTGTCGAGATTTTTGTTACTCCAATGGATGATATCCTTCTCATTATGGAACGTGGTCTATTGTCGAGATTTTTGTTACTCCAATGGATGGTAGCCTTGTCATAATAGAAGGTCGTCCGTTGTCGTTACTCCAATGGATGGTAGCCTTGTAATTATGGAAGGTAGTGTGTTGTCGATATTTTTGTTACTCCAATGGATGGTAGCCTTGACATTATGGAACGTAGTGTGTTGTCGAGATTTTTGTTACTCCAATGGATGGTAGGCTTGTCATTATGGAACGTAGTCTGTTGTCGATATTTTTGTTACTCAAATGGATGGTAGCCTTGTCATAATGGAAGGTAGTGTGTTGTTGAGATTTTTGTTATTCCATTGGATGGTAGCCTTTTCACTATGGAAGGTAGTCTGTTGTCAGGATTTTTGTTACTCCAATGGATGGTAGCCTTGTCATTATGGAACGTAGTCAGTTGTCAATATTTTTGTTACTCCATTGTATGGTAACCTTTTCATTATGGAAGGTAGTTAGTTGCCGAGATTTTTGTTACTCCAATTGATGGTAGCCTTGTCATTATTGAAGGTAGTCGGTTGTCGATATTTCTGTTACTCCAATGGATGGTAGTGTTGTCATTATGGAAGGTAGTCTGTTGTCCAAATTTTTGTTACACCAATGGATGGTAGCCTGGTCATTATAAAAATGTAGTTTGTCTTTATGATTTATGTTACTTCAATGGATGGTAGCCTTGTCATTATAGAAGGTAGTATGTTGTCGAGATTTTTATACTCCAATGGACGGTAGCCTTCTCATATGGAAGGTAGTCTGTTGTCGAGATTTTTTTTACTCAAATGGATGGTAGCCTTGTCATTATGGAAGATAGTCTATTGACGATATCTTTGTTACTAAATGGATGGTAGCCTTGTCATTATGAAAGGTAGTCTGTTGTCGAGATTTTTTTTACTCCAATGGATGGTAGCCTTGTCATTATGGAAGGTAGTCTGTTATCGAGATTTTTGTTACTGCAATGGATGGAAGCCTTGTCTTTATGAAATGTAGTTTGTTGTCGATATTTTTGTTACTCCAATGGATGGTTGACTTGTCTTTATGGAAGGTAGTATGTTGTCGATATTTTTGTTACTCCTATGGATGGTAGCCTTGTCATTATGGAAGGTAGTTTGTTTTGGAGATTTTTGTCATTGCAATGGATGGTAACCTTGTCATTATTAAAGGTAGTCTTTTGTCGAGATTTTTTTACTCAAATGGATGGTAGCCTTCTCATATGGAAGGTAGTCTGTTGTCGAGATTTTTGTTATTCCATTGGATGGTAGCCTTGTCATTATGAAAGGTAGTCTGTTATCGACATTTTTGTTACTCCAATGGATGGTAGCCATGTCATTATGGAACATAGTCTGTTGTCGATATTTTTGTTACTCCAATGGATGGTAGCCTTGTCATTATGGAAGGTATTCTGTTGTCGAGATTTTTGTTACTCCAATGGATGGTAGCCTTGTCATTATGGAACATAGTCAGTTGACGATATTTTTGTTACTCCAATGGATGGTGGCCTTGTCAATATGGAAGGTAGTCTGTTGTTCAGATTTTTGTTACTCCAATGGATGGTAGCCTTGTCATTATGAAAGGTAGTCTATTGTCGAGCTTTTTGTTATTCCATTTGATGGTAGCCTTGTCATTATGGAAGGTAGTCTACTATCGAGATTTTTTTACTCCAATGGATGGTAGCCTTCTCATTATGTAAGGTAGTCTATTTTTGAGATTTTTGTTACTCCAATGGATGGTAGCCTTTTCATTATGGAAGGTAGTCTATTGTTGAGATCTTTGTTACTCAATGGATGATAGCCTTGTCATTATGGAACGTAGTGTGTTGTATAGATTTTTGTTACTCCAATGGATGGTATCCTTGTCATTAAAAAAGGAAGTCTATTGTCGAGATTTTTGTTACTCCTATGGATGGTAGCCTTGTCATTATGGAAGTTAGTCTGTTCTCGAGATTTTTGTTACTCCAATGGATGGTATCCTTGACATCATGGAACGTAGTGTGTTGTCGAGATTTTTTTTACTCCAATGGATGGTAGCCTTCTCATATGGAAGGTAGTCTGTTGTCGAGATTTTTTTATTTAAATGGATGGTATCCTTGTCAGTATGGAAGGTAGCCTATTGTCGATATCTTTGTTACTCAATGGATGGTAGCCTTGTCATTATGAAAGGTAGTCTGTTGTCTAGATTTTTTTTACTCCAATGGATGGTAGCCTTGTCATTATGGAAGGTAGTCTGTTATTGAGATTTTTGTTACTGCAATGGATGATAGCCTTGTCTTTATGAAATGTAGTCTGTTGTCGATATTTTTGTTACTCCAATGGATGGTATCCTTGTCTTTATGGAAGGTAGTATGTTGTCGATATTTTTGTTACTCCTATGGATGGTAGCCTTGTCATTATGGAAGGTAGTTTGTTGTCGACATTTTTGTCATTGCAATGGATGGTAACCTTGTCATTATTGAAGGTAGTCTTTTGTCGAGATTTTTTTTACTCAAATGGATGGTAGCCTTCTCATATAGAAGGTAGTCTGTTGTCGAGATTTTTGTTATTCCATTGGATGGTAGCCTTGTCATTATGGAAGGTAGTTTATTGTCGAGATTTTTGTTACTCCAATGGATGATAGCCTTGTCATTATGGAACATAGTCTATTGTTGATATTTTTGTTACTCCAATGGATGGTAGCCTTGTCATTATGGAAGGTAGTCAGTTGTCGAGATTTTTGTTACTCCAATGGATGGTATCCTTCTCATTATGGAACATGGTATACTGTCAAGATTTTTGTTACTCCAATGGATGGTAGCCTTGTCATTATGGAAGGTAGTCTATTCTCGAGATTTTTGTTACTCCAATGGATGGTAGCCTTGACATTATGGAACGTAGTGTGTTGTCGAGATTTTTGATACTCCAATGGATTGTAGGCTTATCATTATCGAACGTAGTCTGTTGTCGATATGTTTGTTACTCAAATGGATGGTAGCCTTGTCATAATGAAAGGTAGTCTATTGTCGAGCTTTTCGTTATTCCATTTGATGGTAGCCTTGTCATTATGGAAGGTAGTCTATTTTTGAGATTTTTGTTACTCCAATGGATTGTAGCCTTTTCATTATGGAAGGTAGTCTATTGTCGAGATCTTTGTTACTCAATGGATGATAGCCTTGTCATTATGGAACATAGTGTGTTGTATAGATTTTTGTAACTCCAATGGATGGTATTCTTGTCATTAAGGAAGGAAGTCTATTGTCGAGATTTTTGTTACTCCAATGGATGGTAGCCTTGTCATTATGGAAGTTAGTCTGTTCTCGAGATTTTTGTTACTCCAATGGATGGTATCCTTGACATCATGGAACGTAGTGTGTTGTCGATATTTTTTTTACTCCAATGGATGGTAGCCTTCTCATATGGAAGGTAGTCTGTTGTCGAGATTTTTTTACTCAAATGGATGGTATCCTTGTCATTTTGGAAGGTAGCCTATTGTCGATATCTTTGTTACTCAATGGATGGTAGCCTTGTCATTATGAAAGGTAGTCTGTTGTCTAGATTTTTTTTACTCCAATGGATGGTAGCCTTGTCATTATGGAAGGTAGTCTGTTGTCTAGATTTTCTTTACTCCAATGGATGGTAGCCTTGTCATTATGGAAGGTAGTCTGTTATTGAGATTTTTGTTACTGCAATAGATGATAGCCTTGTCTTTATGAAATGTAGTCTGTTGTCGATATTTTTGTTACTCCAATGGATGGTATCCTTGTCTTTATGGAAGGTAGTATGTTGTCGATATTTTTGTTACTCCTATGGATGGTAGCCTTGTCTTTATGGAAGGTAGTTTGTTGTCGACATTTTTGTCATTGCAATGGATGGTAACCTTGTCATTATTGAAGGTAGTTTTTTGTCGAGATTTTTTTTACTCAAATGGATGGTAGCCTTCTCATATAGAAGGTAGTCTGTTGTCGAGATTTTTGTTATTCCATTGGATGGTAGCCTTGTCATTATGGAAGGTAGTTTATTGTCGAGATTTTTGTTACTCCAATGGATGATAGCCTTGTCATTATGGAACATAGTCTGTTGTCGATATTTTTGTTACTCCAATGGATGGTAGCCATGTCATTATGGAAGGTAGTCAGTTGCCGAGATTTTTGTTACTCCAATGGATTGTATCCTTCTCATTATGGAACATGGTATACTGTCAAGATTTTTGTTACTCCAATGGATGGTAGCCTTGTGATTATGGAAGGTAGTCTATTCTCGAGATTTTTGTTACTCCAATGGATGGTAGCCTTGACATTATGGAACGTAGTGTGTTGTCGAGATTTTTGATACTCCAATGGATTGTAGGCTTATCATTATCGAACGTAGTCTGTTGTCGATATGTTTGTTACTCAAATGGATGGTAGCCTTGTCATAATGAAAGGTAGTCTATTGTCGAGCTTTTCGTTATTCCATTTGATGGTAGCCTTGTCATTATGGAAGGTAGTCTATTTTTGAGATTTTTGTTACTCCAATGGATTGTAGCCTTTTCATTATGGAAGGTAGTCTATTGTCGAGATCTTTGTTACTCAATGGATGATAGCCTTGTCATTATGGAACATAGTGTGTTGTATAGATTTTTGTAACTCCAATGGATGGTATTCTTGTCATTAAGGAAGGAAGTCTATTGTCGAGATTTTTGTTACTCCAATGGATGGTAGCCTTGTCATTATGGAAGTTAGTCTGTTCTCGAGATTTTTGTTACTCCAATGGATGGTATCCTTGACATCATGGAACGTAGTGTGTTGTCGATATTTTTTTTACTCCAATGGATGGTAGCCTTCTCATATGGAAGGTAGTCTGTTGTCGAGATTTTTTTACTCAAATGGATGGTATCCTTGTCATTTTGGAAGGTAGCCTATTGTCGATATCTTTGTTACTCAATGGATGGTAGCCTTGTCATTATGAAAGGTAGTCTGTTGTCTAGATTTTTTTTACTCCAATGGATGGTAGCCTTGTCATTATGGAAGGTAGTCTGTTGTCTAGATTTTCTTTACTCCAATGGATGGTAGCCTTGTCATTATGGAAGGTAGTCTGTTATTGAGATTTTTGTTACTGCAATAGATGATAGCCTTGTCTTTATGAAATGTAGTCTGTTGTCGATATTTTTGTTACTCCAATGGATGGTATCCTTGTCTTTATGGAAGGTAGTATGTTGTCGATATTTTTGTTACTCCTATGGATGGTAGCCTTGTCTTTATGGAAGGTAGTTTGTTGTCGACATTTTTGTCATTGCAATGGATGGTAACCTTGTCATTATTGAAGGTAGTCTTTTGTCGAGATTTTTTTTACTCAAATGGATGGTAGCCTTCTCATATAGAAGGTAGTCTGTTGTCGAGATTTTTGTTATTCCATTGGATGGTAGCCTTGTCATTATGGAAGGTAGTTTATTGTCGAGATTTTTGTTACTCCAATGGATGATAGCCTTGTCATTATGGAACATAGTCTGTTGTCGATATTTTTGTTACTCCAATGGATGGTAGCCATGTCATTATGGAAGGTAGTCAGTTGCCGAGATTTTTGTTACTCCAATGGATTGTATCCTTCTCATTATGGAACATGGTATACTGTAAAGATTTTTGTTACTCCAATGGATGGTAGCCTTCTCATTATGGAAGGTAGTCTATTCTCGAGATTTTTGTTACTCCAATGAATGGTAGCCTTGACATTATGGAAGGTAGTCTGTTGTCGAGATTTTCGTTATCCCAATGGATGGTAACTTTGTCATTATGGAAGGTAGTATACTGTCGATATTTTTTTACTCCAATCGATGGTAGCCTTGTCATTATGGAAGGTAGTCTATTTGTCGAGATTTTTGTTACTCCAATGGATGGTAGCCTTGTCTTTATGGAAGGTAGTCTGTTGTCGAGATTTTTGTCATCCCAATGGATGGTAACCTTGTCATTATGAAAAGTAGTCTATTGTCGAGATTTTTTTTACTCCAATGGATGGTAGCCTTGTCATTATGGAAGGTAGCCTGTTGTCGAGATTTTTGTTACACCAATGGATGGTAGCTTTGTCTTTATGGAAGGTAGTCTTTTGTTAATATTTTTGTTACTCCAATGGATGGTAGCCTTGTCTTTATAAAAGGTAGTCTGTTGTCGATATTTTTGTTAATAATATGGATGGTAGCCTTGTCATTATGGAAGGTAGTCTGTTGTCGAGATTTTTGTTACTCCTATGGATGGTAGCCTTGTCATTATAGAAGGTAGTCTGTTGTCGAGATCTATGTTACTCAATGGATGGTAGCCTTGTCATTATTGAAGGTAGTCTGTTGTAGAGATTTTTGTTACTCCAATGGATGCTAGCCTTGTCAATATGGAAGGTAGTCTGTTGTTCAGATTTTTCTTACTCCAATGGATGGTAGCCTTGTCATTATGAAAGGTAGTCTATTGTCTAGATTTTTTTTATTCCATTGGATGGTAGCCTTTTCATTATAGAAGGTATTCTGTTGTCGAGATTTTCGTTATCCCAATGGATGTTAACCTTTTCATGATGGAAGGTAGTCTACTATGGATATTTTTTTACTCCAATGGATGGTAGCATTGTCATTATGGAAGGTAGCCTACTGTCGATATCTTTGTTACTCAATGGATGGTAGCCTTGTCATTATGAAAGGTAGTCTGTTGTCTAGATTTTTTTTACTCCAATGGATGGTAGCCTTGTCATTATGGAAGGTAGTCTGTTGTCTAGATTTTCTTTACTCCAATGGATGGTAGCCTTGTCATTATGGAAGGTAGTCTGTTATTGAGATTTTTGTTACTGCAATAGATGATAGCCTTGTCTTTATGAAATGTAGTCTGTTGTCGATATTTTTGTTACTCCAATGGATGGTATCCTTGTCTTTATGGAAGGTAGTATGTTGTCGATATTTTTGTTACTCCTATGGATGGTAGCCTTGTCTTTATGGAAGGTAGTTTGTTGTCGACATTTTTGTCATTGCAATGGATGGTAACCTTGTCATTATTGAAGGTAGTCTTTTGTCGAGATTTTTTTTACTCAAATGGATGGTAGCCTTCTCATATAGAAGGTAGTCTGTTGTCGAGATTTTTGTTATTCCATTGGATGGTAGCCTTGTCATTATGGAAGGTAGTTTATTGTCGAGATTTTTGTTACTCCAATGGATGATAGCCTTGTCATTATGGAACATAGTCTGTTGTCGATATTTTTGTTACTCCAATGGATGGTAGCCATGTCATTATGGAAGGTAGTCAGTTGCCGAGATTTTTGTTACTCCAATGGATTGTATCCTTCTCATTATGGAACATGGTATACTGTAAAGATTTTTGTTACTCCAATGGATGGTAGCCTTGTCATTATGGAAGGTAGTCTATTCTCGAGATTTTTGTTACTCCAATGAATGGTAGCCTTGACATTATGGAAGGTAGTCTGTTGTCGAGATTTTCGTTATCCCAATGGATGGTAACTTTGTCATTATGGAAGGTAGTATACTGTCGATATTTTTTTACTCCAATCGATGGTAGCCTTGTCATTATGGAAGGTAGTCTATTTGTCGAGATTTTTGTTACTCCAATGGATGGTAGCCTTGTCATTATGGAAGGTAGTCTGTTGTCGAGATTTTTGTCATCCCAATGGATGGTAACCTTGTCATTATGTAAAGTAGTCTATTGTCGAGATTTTTTTTACTCCAATGGATGGTAGCCTTGTCATTATGGAAGGTAGCCTGTTGTTGAGATTTTTGTTACACCAATGGATGGTAGCTTTGTCTTTATGGAAGGTAGTCTTTTGTTAATATTTTTGTTACTCCAATGGATGGTAGCCTTGTCTTTATAAAAGGTAGTCTGTTGTCGATATTTTTGTTAATCATATGGATGGTAGCCTTGTCATTATGGAAGGTAGTCTGTTGTCGAGATTTTTGTTACTCCTATGGATGGTAGCCTTGTCATTATAGAAGGTAGTCTGTTGTCGAGATCTATGTTACTCAATGGATGGTAGCCTTGTCATTATTGAAGGTAGTCTGTTGTAGAGATTTTTGTTACTCCAATGGATGCTAGCCTTGTCAATATGGAAGGTAGTCTGTTGTTCAGATTTTTCTTACTCCAATGGATGGTAGCCTTGTCATTATAAAAGGTAGTCTATTGTCTAGATTTTTTTTATTCCATTGGATGGTAGCCTTTTCATTATAGAAGGTATTCTGTTGTCGAGATTTTCGTTATCCCAATGGATGTTAACCTTTTCATGATGGAAGGTAGTCTACTATGGATATTTTTTTACTCCAATGGATGGTAGCCTTGTCATTATGGAAGGTAGTCTATTGTCGAGATTTTTGTACTCCAATGGATGGTAGCCTTGTCTTTATGGAAGGTAGTCTGTTGTCGATATTTTTGTTACTCCAATGGATGGTAGCCTTGTCTTTATGGAAGGTAGTCTGTTGTCGAGATTTTTGTTATCCCAATGGATGGTAGCCTTGTCATTATGGAAGGTAGTCTTTTGTCGAGATTTTTGTTACACCAATGGATGGTAGCTTTGTCTTTATGGAAGGTAGTCTTTTGTCAATATTTTTGTTACTCCAATGGATGGTAGCCTTGTCTTTATGGAAGGTAGTCTGTTGTCGATATTTTTGTTACTCATATGGATGTAGCCTTGTCATTATGGAACGTAGTGTGTTGTTGATATTTTGGTTACTGCAATGGATGGTAGACTTTTCATTATTGAAGATAGTCTATTATCGAGATTTTTTTTACTCCAATGGATGGTAAAATTTTCATTATGGAAGGTAGTATGTTGTCGAGATTTTTTTTACTACAATGGATGGTAGCCTTGTCTTTTTGGAAGGTAGTCTGTTATCGATATTTTTGTTAATGCAATGGATGGTAGCCTTGTCTTTATGGAAGGTAGTATGTTGTCGATATTTTTGTTACTCCGATGGATGGTAAACTTGTCATTATGGAAGGTAGTCTATTGACAAGATCATTGTTACTCAATGGATGGTAGCCTTGTCATTATGGAAGGTAGTCTGTTGTAGAGAATTTTTTTACTCTAATGGATGGTAGCCTTGTCATTATGGAAGGAAGTCTTTTGTCGATATTTTTTTTACTCTAATGGATGGTAGCCTTGTTATTATGGACCGTGGTCTATTGTCGAGATTTTTGATACTCCAATGGATGGTAGCCTTGTAATTATGGAAAGTAGTCTGTTGTCGAGATTTTTGTTACTCCAATGGATGGTAGCCTTGTCATTATGGAAGGTAATCTGCTGACGATATTTTTGTTACTCCAATGGATGGTAGCCTTGTCAATATGGAAGTTAGTCTGTTGTCGAGATTTTTTTAACTTCAATGGATGACAGCCTTGTCATTATGGAAGGTAGTCTGTTGTCGAGATTCTTTTTACTCCAATGGATGGTAGCCTTGTCATATGGAAGGTAGTCTGTTGTCGAGATTTTTTCTGCAATGGATGGTAGCCTTGTCATTATGGAAGGTAGTCTGTTGTCGATATCTTTGTTACGCAATGGATGCTAGCCTTGTCATTATGGAAGGTAGTCTGTTGTCGATATCTTTGTCACTCAATGGATGGTAGCCTTGTCATTATGGAAGGTAGTCTTTTGTCGAGATTTTTGTTACTCCAATGGATGGTAGCCTTGTAATTATGGAAGGTAGTTTGTTGTCGTTATTTTTGTTACTCCAATGGATGGTAGACTTGTCATTATGGAAGGTAGTCTGTTGTCGAGATTTTTGTTTCCCTAATGGATAATAGCTTTGTCTTTATGGACCATAGTCTTTTGTCAAGATTTTTTTACTCAAATGGATGGTACCCTTCTCATTATGGAACATAATGTGTTGTTGATATTTTGGTTACTCCATTTGATGATAGCCTTCTCATTATTGAATATTGTCTATTGCTGAGATTTTTGTTACTCCAATGGATGGTAACCTTTTCACAATGGAAGGTAGTCAGTTTCCAAGATTTTTGTTGCTCCAATTGATGGTAGCCTTGTCATTATGGAAGGTAGTCTATTGTCGATATTTTTGTTACTCCAACGGATGGTATCCTTGTCATTATGGAAGGTATTCTGTTGTCCCGATTTTTGTTACACCAATGGATGGTTGCCTTGTCATTATAAAAATATAATTTGTCGTTAAGATTTTTGTTACTTCAATGGATGGTAGCCTTGTCATTATGGAAAGTAGTTTGATGTTCTGATTTTTGATACTCCAATGGATGGTAGCCTTGTCATTATGAAAGGTAGTCTGTTGTCGAAATTTTTGTCATTCCAATGGATAGTAACCTTGTCATTATGGAAGGTAGTCTGTTGTCGAGATTTTTTTTACTACAATGGATGGTAGCCTTCTCATATGGAAGGCAGTCTGTTGTCGAGATTTTTTTTACTCAAATGGATGGTAGCCTTGTCATTATGGAAGGTAGTTTGTTGTCGATATTTTTGTTACTCCAATGGATGGTAGCCTTGTCATTATGGAACATGGTCTATTGTCGAGATTTTTGTTACTTCAATGGATGGTAGCGTTGTCATTATGGAAGGTAGTCTGTTGTCGAGATTTTTGTTACTCCAATGGATGGTAGCCCTGTAATTATGGAAGGTAGTTTGTTGTCCAGATTTTTGTTACTCCAATGGATGGTAGCCTTGTCATTATGGAAGGTAGTCTATGGTCGAGATTTTTGTTACTCCAATGGATGGTAGCCTTGTCTTTATGGAACGTAGTCTGTTGTCGATATTTTTGTTACTCCAATGGATGGTAGCCTTGTTGTCGATATCTTTGTTACTCCAATGGATGGTACCATTGTTATTATGGAAGGTAGTCTGTTGTCGAGATTTTTGTTACTCTAAGGGATGGTAGCCTTGTCATTATAGAAGGTAGTGTGTTGTCAATATTTTTGTTATTCCAATGGATGGTAGCCTTGTCATTATGGAAGTTAGTCTGTTGTCGAAATTTTTGTTACTCCAATGGATGGTAGCCTTGTCATTATGGAAGGTTGTCTATTGTCGAGATTTTTGTTACTATAATGGATTGTAGCCTTGTCATTATGGAAGGTGGTGTGTTGTCGATATTTTTGTTACTCCAATGGATGGTAGCCTAGTCATTATGGGAGGTAGTTTGTTGTCGATATTTTTGTTACTCCAATGGATGGTAGCCTTGTCATTATGGAAGGTGGTGTGTTGTCGATATTTTTGTTATTCCAATGGATGGTAGACTTGTCATTATGGAAGTTAGTTTGTTGTCGATATTTTTGTTACTCCAATGGATGGTAGCCTTGTCATTATGGAAGGTAGTCTGCTATCGATATCTTTGTTACTCCAAAGGATGGTAACCTAGTCATTATGGAAGGTAGTCTGTTGTCGAGATTTTTGTTACTCCAATGGATGGTATCCTTGTGATTATGGAAGGTAGTATGTTGTCGATATCTCTTTTACTCTAATGGATGGTAGCCTTGTCATTATGGAATGTAGTCTGTTGTCGAGATTTTTGTTACTCCAATGGATGGTAGCCTTGTCATTAAGGAAGGTTGTCTATTGTCGAGATTTTTGTTACTACAATGGATTGTAGCCTTGTCATTATGGAAGGTGGTGTGTTGTCGATATTTTTGTTACTCCAATGGATGGTAGCCTATTCATTATGGGAGGTAGTTTGTTGTCGATATTTTGGTTACTCCAATGGATGGTAGCCTTGTCATTATGGAAGGTGGTGTGTTGTCGATATTTTTGTTATACCAATTGATGGTAGACTTGTCATTATGGAAGTTAGTCTGTTGTCGAGATTTTTGTTACTCCAATGGATGGTAGCCTTGTCATTATGGAAGGTAGTCTGCTATCGATATCTTTGTTACTCCAAAGGATGGTAGCCTAGTCATTATGGAAGGTAGTCTGTTGTCGAGATTTTTGTTACTCAAATGGATGGTATCCTTGTCATTATGGAAGGTAGTATGTTGTCGATATCTTTTTTACTCCAATGGATGGTAGCCTTGTCATTATGGAAGGTAGTCTATTGTCGAGATTTTTGTTACTCCAATGGATGTTAGGCTTGCCATTATGGAAGGTAGTGTGTTGTCGATATTTTTGTTATTCCAATAGATGGTAGCCTTGTCATTATGGAAGGTAGTCTGTTGTCGAGATTTTTGTTACTCCAATGGATGGTAGCCTTGTCATTATGAAAGGTGGTCTGTTGTCGAGATTTTTGTTACTACATTGGATGGTAGCCTTGTCATTATGGAAGGTAGTCTGTTGTCGAGATTTTTGTTACTACAATGGATTGTATCCTTGTCGTTATGGAAGGTAGTCTATTGTCGATATCTATCTTACTCCAATGGATGGTAGCCTAGTCATCACGGAAGGTAGTCTGTTGTCGTGATTATTGTTACTCCATTGGATGGTAGCCTTGTCATTATGGAAGGTAGTGTGTTGTCGATATTTTTCTTATTCCAATGGATGAAAGCCTTGTCATTATGGAAGGTAGTCTATTGTCGGGATTTTTATTACTCCAATGGATAGTATCCTTGTCATTATGGAAGGTGGTATGTTGTCGATATCTTTGTTACTCCAATGGATGGTACCCTTGTCATTATGGAAGGTAGTCTATTGTCGAGATTTTTGTTACTCCAATGGATGGTAGCCTTGTCATTATGGAAGGTAGTCTGTTGTCGAGATTTTTGTTACTACATTGGATGGTATCCTTGTGATTATGGAAGGTAGTATGTTGTCGATATCTCTTTTACTCCAAGGGATGGTAGCCTTGTCATTATGGAATGTAGTCTGTTGTCGAGATTTTTGTTACTCCAATGGATGGTAGCCTTGTCATTAAGGAAGGTTGTCTATTGTCGAGATTTTTGTTACTACAATGGATTGTAGCCTTGTCATTATGGAAGGTGGTGTGTTGTCGATATTTTTGTTACTCCAATGGATGGTAGCCTATTCATTATGGGAGGTAGTTTGTTATCGTTATTTTGGTTACTCCAATGGATGCTAGCCTTGTCATTATGGAAGGTGGTGTGTTGTCGATATTTTTGTTATTCCAATGGATGGTAGACTTGTCATTATGGAAGGTAGTCTGCTATCGATATCTTTGTTACTCCAAAGGATGGTAGCCAAGTCATTATGGAAGGTAGTCTGTTGTCGAGATTTTTGTTACTCCAATGGATGGTATCCTTGTGATTATGGAAGGTAGTATGTTGTCGATATCTTTTTTACTCCAATGGATGGTAGCCTTGTCATTATGGAAGGTAGTCTATTGTCAAGATTTTTGTTACTCCAATGGATGTTAGCCTTGTCATTATGGAAGGTAGTGTGTTATCGATATTTTTGTTATTCCAATAGATGGTAGCCTTGTCATTATAGAAGGTAGTCTGTTGTCGAGATTCTTGTTACTCCAATGGATGGTAGCCTTGTCATTATGAAAGGTGGTCTGTTGTCGAGATTTTTGTTACTACATTGGATGGTAGCCTTGTCATTATGGAAGGTAGTCTGTTGTCGAGATTTTTGTTACTACAATGGATTGTAGCCTTGTCGTTATGGAAGGTAGTCTATTGTCGATATCTATCTTACTCCAATGGATGGTAGCCTAGTCATTACGGAAGATAGTATGTTGTCGATATCTTTGTTACTCCAATGGATGGTACCCTTGTTATTATGGAAGGTAGTCTGTTGTCGAGATTTTTGTTACTCTAAGGGATGGTAGCCTTGTCATTATAGAAGGTAGTGTGTTGTCAATATTTTTGTTATTCCAATGGATGGTAGCCTTGTCATTATGGAAGTTAGTCTGTTGTCGAAATTTTTGTTACTCCAAAGGATGGTAGCCTTGTCATTATGGAAGGTTGTCTATTGTCGAGATTTTTGTTACTATAATGGATTGTAGCCTTGTCATTATGGAAGGTGGTGTGTTGTCTATATTTTTGTTACTCCAATGGATGGTAGCCTAGTCATTATGGGAGGTAGTTTGTTGTCGATATTTTTGTTACTCCAATGGATGGTAGCCTTGTCCTTATGGAAGGTGGTGTGTTGTCGATATTTTTGTTATTCCAATGGATGGTAGACGTGTCATTATGGAAGTTAGTCTGTTGTCGAGATTTTTGTTACTCCAATGGATGGTAGCCTTGTCATTATGGAAGGTAGTCTGCTATCGATATCTTTGTTACTCCAAAGGATGGTAACCTAGTCATTATGGAAGGTAGTCTGTTGTCGAGATTTTTGTTACTCCAATGGATGGTATCCTTGTGATTATGGAAGGTAGTATGTTGTCGATATCTCTTTTACTCCAAGGGATGGTAGCCTTGTCATTATGGAATGTAGTCTGTTGTCGAGATTTTTGTTACTCCAATGGATGGTAGCCTTGTCATTAAGGAAGGTTGTCTATTGTCGAGATTTTTGTTACTACAATGGATTGTAGCCTTGTCATTATGGAAGGTGGTGTGTTGTCGATATTTTTGGTACTCCAATGGATGGTAGCCTATTCATTATGGGAGGTAGTTTGTTATCGTTATTTTGGTTACTCCAATGGATGCTAGCCATGTCATTATGGAAGGTGGTGTGTTGTCGATATTTTTGTTATTCCAATGGATGGTAGACTTGTCATTATGGAAGGTAGTCTGCTATCGATATCTTTGTTACTCCAAAGGATGGTAGCCAAGTCATTATGGAAGGTAGTCTGTTGTCGAGATTTTTGTTACTCCAATGGATGGTATCCTTGTGATTATGGAAGGTAGTATGTTGTCGATATCTTTTTTACTCCAATGGATGGTAGCCTTGTCATTATGGAAGGTAGTCTATTGTCGAGATTTTTGTTACTCCAATGGATGTTAGCCTTGTCATTATGGAAGGTAGTGTGTTATCGATATTTTTGTTATTCCAATAGATGGTAGCCTTGTCATTATAGAAGGTAGTCTGTTGTCGAGATTCTTGTTACTCCAATGGATGGTAGCCTTGTCATTATGAAAGGTGGTCTGTTGTCGAGATTTTTGTTACTACATTGGATGGTAGCCTTGTCATTATGGAAGGTAGTCTGTTGTCGAGATTTTTGTTACTACAATGGATTGTAGCCTTGTCGTTATGGAAGGTAGTCTATTGTCGATATCTATCTTACTCCAATGGATGGTAGCCTAGTCATTACGGAAGATAGTATGTTGTCGATATCTTTGTTACTCCAATGGATGGTACCCTTGTTATTATGGAAGGTAGTCTGTTGTCGAGATTTTTGTTACTCTAAGGGATGGTAGCCTTGTCATTATAGAAGGTAGTGTGTTGTCAATATTTTTGTTATTCCAATGGATGGTAGCCTTGTCATTATGGAAGTTAGTCTGTTGTCGAAATTTTTGTTACTCCAAAGGATGGTAGCCTTGTCATTATGGAAGGTTGTCTATTGTCGAGATTTTTGTTACTATAATGGATTGTAGCCTTGTCATTATGGAAGGTGGTGTGTTGTCTATATTTTTGTTACTCCAATGGATGGTAGCCTAGTCATTATGGGAGGTAGTTTGTTGTCGATATTTTTGTTACTCCAATGGATGGTAGCCTTGTCCTTATGGAAGGTGGTGTGTTGTCGATATTTTTGTTATTCCAATGGATGGTAGACGTGTCATTATGGAAGTTAGTCTGTTGTCGAGATTTTTGTTACTCCAATGGATGGTAGCCTTGTCATTATGGAAGGTAGTCTGCTATCGATATCTTTGTTACTCCAAAGGATGGTAACCTAGTCATTATGGAAGGTAGTCTGTTGTCGAGATTTTTGTTACTCCAATGGATGGTATCCTTGTGATTATGGAAGGTAGTATGTTGTCGATATCTCTTTTACTCCAATGGATGGTAGCCTTGTCATTATGGAATGTAGTCTGTTGTCGAGATTTTTGTTACTCCAATGGATGATAGCCTTGTCATTAAGGAAGGTTGTCTATTGTCGAGATTTTTGTTACTACAATGGATTGTAGCCTTGTCATTATGGAAGGTGGTGTGTTGTCGATATTTTTGTTACTCCAATGGATGGTAGCCTATTCATTATGGGAGGTAGTTTGTTGTCGATATTTTGGTTACTCCAATGGATGGTAGCCTTGTCATTATGGAAGGTGGTGTGTTGTCGATATTTTTCTTATTCCAATGGATGGTAGACTTGTCATTAAGGAAGTTAGTCTGTTGTCGAGATTTTTGTTACTCCAATGGATGGTAGCCTTGTCATTATGGAAGGTAGTCTGCTATCGATATCTTTGTTACTCCAAAGGATGGTAGCCTAGTCATTATGGAAGGTAGTCTGTTGTCGAGATTTTTGTTACTCCAATGGATGGTATCCTTGTGATTATGGAAGGTAGTTTGTTGTCGATATCTTTTTTACTCCAATGGATGGTAGCCTTGTCATTATGGAAGGTAGTCTATTGTCGAGATTTTTGTTACTCCAATGGATGTTAGCCTTGTCATTATGGAAGGTAGTGTGTTGTCGATATTTTTGTTATTCCAATAGATGGTAGCCTTGTCATTATGGAAGGTAGTCTGTTGTCGAGATTTTTGTTACTCCAATGGATGGTAGCCTTGTCATTATGAAAGGTGGTCTGTTGTCGAGATTTTTGTTACTACAATGGATTGTAGCCTTGTCGTTATGGAAGGTAGTCTTTTGTCGATATCTATCTTACTCCAATGGATGGTAGCCTTGTCATTACAGAAGGTAGTGTGTTGTCGAGATTATTGTTACTCCATTGGATGGTAGCCTTGTCATTATGGAAGGTAGTGTGTTGTCGATATTTTTCTTATTCCAATGGATGGAAGCCTTGTCATTATGGAAGGTAGTCTATTGTCGAGATTTTAATTACTCCAATGGATAGTACTATTGTCATTATGGAAGGTGGTATGTTGTCGATATCTTTGTTACTCCAATGGATGGTAGCCTTGTCATTATGGAAGGTTGTCTATTGTCGAGATTTTTGTTACTCCAATGGATGGTAGCCTTGTCATTATGGAAGATACTATGTTGTCGATATCTTTGTTACTCAAATGGATGGTACCCTTGTTATTATGGAAGGTAGTCTGTTGTCAAGATTTTTGTTACTCTAAGGGATGGTAGCCTTGTCATTATAGAAGGTAGTGTGTTGTCAATATTTTTCTTATTCCAATGGATGGTAGCCTTGTCATTATGGAAGTTAGTCTGTTGTCGAAATTTTTGTTACTCCAATGGATTGTAGCCTTGTCATTATGGAAGGTTGTCTATTGTCGATATTTTTGTTACTATAATGGATTGTAGCCTTGTCATTATGGAAGGTGGTGTGTTGTCGATATTTTTGTTACTCCAATGGATGGTAGCCTAGTCATTATGGGAGGTAGTTTGTTGTCGATATTTTTGTTACTCCAATGGATGGTAGCCTTGTCCTTATGGAAGGTGGTGTGTTGTCGATATTTTTGTTATTCCAATGGATGGTAGACTTGTCATTATGGAAGTTAGTCTGTTGTCGAGATTTTTGTTACTCCGATGGATGGTAGCCTTGTCATTATGGAAGGTAGTCTGCTATCGATATCTTTGTTACTCCAAAGGATGGTAACCTAGTCATTATGGAAGGTAGTCTGTTGTCGAGATTTTTGTTACTCCAATGGATGGTATCCTTGTGATTATGGAAGGTAGTATGTTGTCGATATCTCTTTTACTCCAATGGATGGTAGCCTTGTCATTATGGAATGTAGTCTGTTGTCGAGATTTTTGTTACTCCAATGGATGGTAGCCTTGTCATTAAGGAAGGTTGTCTATTGTCGAGATTTTTATTACTACAATGGATTGTAGCCTTGTCATTATGGAAGGTGGTGTGTTGTCGATATTTTTGTTACTCCAATGGATGGTAGCCTATTCATTATGGGAGGTAGTTTGTTATCGTTATTTTGGTTACTCAAATGGATGGTAGCCTTGTCATTATGGAAGGTGGTGTGTTGTCGATATTTTTGTTATTCCAATGGATGGTAGACTTGTCATTATGGAAGGTAGTCTGCTATCGATATCTTTGTTACTCCAAAGGATGGTAGCCTAGTCATTATGGAAGGTAGTCTGTTGTCGAGATTTTTGTTACTCCAATGGATGGTATCCTTGTGATTATGGAAGGTAGTATGTTGTCGATATCTTTTTTACTCCAATGGATGGTAGCCTTGTCATTATAGAAGGTAGTCTATTGTCGAGATTTTTGTTACTCCAATGGATGTTAGCCTTGTCATTATGGAAGGTAGTGTGTTGTCGATATTTTTGTTATTCCAATAGATGGTAGCATTGTCATTATGGAAGGTAGTCTATTGTCGAGATTTTTGTTACTCCAATGGATGGTAGCCTTGTCATTATGAAAGGTGTTCTGTTGTCGAGATTTTTGTTACTACATTGGATGGTAGCCTTGTCATTATGGAAGGTAGTCTGTTGTCGAGATTTTTGTTACTACAATGGATTGTAGCCTTGTCGTTATGGAAGTTAGTCTATTGTCGATATCTATCTTACTCCAATGGATGGTAGCCTAGACATTACGGAAGATAGTATGTTGTCGATATCTTTGTTACTCCAATGGATGGTACCCTTGTTATTATGGAAGGTAGTCTGTTGTCGAGATTTTTGTTACTCTAAGGGATGGTAGCCTTGTCATTATAGAAGGTAGTGTGTTGTCAATATTTTTGTTATTCCAATGGATGGTAGCCTTGTCATTATGGAAGTTAGTCTGTTGTCGAAATTTTTGTTACTCCAATGGATGGTAGCCTTGTCATTATGGAAGGTTGTCTATTGTCGAGATTTTTGTTACTATAATAGATTGTAGCCTTGTATTTATGGAAGGTGGTGTGTTGTCGATATTTTTGTTACTCCAATGGATGGTAGCCTAGTCATTATGGGAGGTAGTTTGTTGTCGATATTTTTGTTACTCCAATGGATGGTAGCCTTTTCCTTATGGAAGGTGGTGTGTTGTCGATATTTTTGTTATTCCACTGGATGTTAGACGTGTCATTATGGAAGTTAGTCTGTTGTCGAGATTTTTGTTACTCCAATGGATGGTAGCCTTGTCATTATGGAAGGTAGTCTGCTATCGATATCTTTGTTACTCCAAAGGATGGTAACCTAGTCATTATGGAAGGTAGTCTGTTGTCGAGATTTTTGTTACTCCAATGGATGGTATCCTTGTGATTATGGAAGGTAGTATGTTGTCGATATCTCTTTTACTCCAATGGATGGTAGCCTTGTCATTATGGAATGTAGTCTGTTGTCGAGATTTTTGTTACTCCAATGGATGTTAGCCTTGTCATTAAGGAAGGTTGTCTATTGTCGAGATTTTTGTTACTACAATGGATTGTAGCCTTGTCATTATGGAAGGTGGTGTGTTGTCGATATTTTTGTTACTCCAATGGATGGTAGCCTATTCATTATGGGAGGTAGTTTGTTGTCGATATTTTGGTTACTCCAATGGATGGTAGCCTTGTCATTATGGAAGGTGGTGTGTTGTCGATATTTTTCTTATTCCAATGGATGGTAGACTTGTCATTAAGGAAGTTAGTCTGTTGTCGAGATTTTTGTTACTCCAATGGATGGTAGCCTTGTCATTATGGAAGGTAGTCTGCTATCGATATCTTTGTTACTCCAAAGGATGGTAGCCTAGTCATTATGGAAGGTAGTCTGTTGTCGAGATTTTTGTTACTCCAATGGATGGTATCCTTGTGATTATGGAAGGTAGTATGTTGTCGATATCTTTTTTACTCCAATGGATGGTAGCCTTGTCATTATGGAAGGTAGTCTATTGTCGAGATTTTTGTTACTCCAATGGATGTTAGCCTTGTCATTATGGAAGGTAGTGTGTTGTCGATATTTTTGTTATTCCAATAGATGGTAGCCTTGTCATTATGGAAGGTAGTCTGTTGTCGAGATTTTTGTTACTCCAATGGATGGTAGCCTTGTCATTATGAAAGGTGGTCTGTTGTCGAGATTTTTGTTACTACATTGGATGGTAGCCTTGTCATTATGGAAGGTAGTCTGTTGTCGAGATTTTTGTTACTACAATGGATTGTAGCCTTGTCGTTATGGAAGGTAGTCTTTTGTCGATATCTATCTTACTCCAATGGATGGTAGCCTTGTCATTACAGAAGGTAGTGTGTTGTCGAGATTATTGTTACTCCATTGGATGGTAGCCTTGTCATTATGGAAGGTAGTGTGTTGTCGATATTTTTCTTATTCCAATGGATGGAAGCCTTGTCATTATGGAAGGTAGTCTATTGTCGGGATTTTAATTACTCCAATGGATAGTATCCTTGTCATTATGGAAGGTGGTATGTTGTCGATATCTTTGTTACTCCAATGGATGGTAGCCTTGTCATTATGGAAGGTTGTCTATTGTCGAGATTTTTGTTACTCCAATGGATGGTAGCCTTGTCATTATGGAAGATAGTATGTTGTCGATATCTTTGTTACTCCAATGGATGGTACCCTTGTTATTATGGAAGGTAGTCTGTTGTCAAGATTTTTGTTACTCTAAGGGATGGTAGCCTTGTCATTATAGAAGGTAGTGTGTTGTCAATATTTTTGTTATTCCAATGGATGGTAGCCTTGTCATTATGGAAGTTAGTCTGTTGTCGAAATTTTTGTTACTCCAATGGATGGTAGCCTTGTCATTATGGAAGGTTGTCTATTGTCGATATTTTTGTTACTATAATGGATTGTAGCCTTGTCATTATGGAAGGTGGTGTGTTGTCGATATTTTTGTTACTCCAATGGATGGTAGCCTAGTCATTATGGGAGGTAGTTTGTTGTCGATATTTTTGTTACTCGAATGGATGGTATCCTTGTCCTTATGGAAGGTGGTGTGTTGTCGATATTTTTGTTATTCCAATGGATGGTAGACTTGTCATTATGGAAGTTAGTCTGTTGTCGAGATTTTTGTTACTCCGATGGATGGTAGCCTTGTCATTATGGAAGGTAGTCTGCTATCGATATCTTTGTTACTCCAAAGGATGGTAGCCTAGTCATTATGGAAGGTAGTCTGTTGTCGAGATTTTTGTTACTCCAATGGATGGTATCCTTGTGATTATGGAAGGTAGTATGTTGTCGATATCTTTTTTACTCCAATGGATGGTAGCCTTGTCATTATGGAAGGTAGTCTATTGTCGAGATTTTTGTTACTCCAATGGATGTTAGCCTTGTCATTATGGAAGGTAGTGTGTTGTCGATATTTTTGTTATTCCAATAGATGGTAGCCTTGTCATTATGGAAGGTAGTCTGTTGTCGAGATTTTTGTTACTCCAATGGATGGTAGCCTTGTCATTATGAAAGGTGGTCTGTTGTCGAGATTTTTGTTACTACATTGGATGGTAGCCTTGTCATTATGGAAGGTAGTCTGTTGTCGAGATTTTTGTTACTACAATGGATTGTAGCCTTGTCGTTATGGAAGGTAGTCTTTTGTCGATATCTATCTTACTCCAATGGATGGTAGCCTTGTCATTACAGAAGGTAGTGTGTTGTCGAGATTATTGTTACTCCATTGGATGGTAGCCTTGTCATTATGGAAGGTAGTGTGTTGTCGATATTTTTCTTATTCCAATGGATGGAAGCCTTGTCATTATGGAAGGTAGTCTATTGTCGGGATTTTAATTACTCCAATGGATAGTATCCTTGTCATTATGGAAGGTGGTATGTTGTCGATATCTTTGTTACTCCAATGGATGGTAGCCTTGTCATTATGGAAGGTTGTCTATTGTCGAGATTTTTGTTACTCCAATGGATGGTAGCCTTGTCATTATGGAAGATAGTATGTTGTCGATATCTTTGTTACTCCAATGGATGGTACCCTTGTTATTATGGAAGGTAGTCTGTTGTCAAGATTTTTGTTACTCTAAGGGATGGTAGCCTTGTCATTATAGAAGGTAGTGTGTTGTCAATATTTTTGTTATTCCAATGGATGGTAGCCTTGTCATTATGGAAGTTAGTCTGTTGTCGAAATTTTTGTTACTCCAATGGATGGTAGCCTTGTCATTATGGAAGGTTGTCTATTGTCGATATTTTTGTTACTATAATGGATTGTAGCCTTGTCATTATGGAAGGTGGTGTGTTGTCGATATTTTTGTTACTCCAATGGATGGTAGCCTAGTCATTATGGGAGGTAGTTTGTTGTCGATATTTTTGTTACTCCAATGGATGGTATCCTTGTCCTTATGGAAGGTGGTGTGTTGTCGATATTTTTGTTATTCCAATGGATGGTAGACTTGTCATTATGGAAGTTAGTCTGTTGTCGAGATTTTTGTTACTCCGATGGATGGTAGCCTTGTCATTATGGAAGGTAGTCTGCTATCGATATCTTTGTTACTCCAAAGGATGGTAACCTAGTCATTATGGAAGGTAGTCTGTTGTCGAGATTTTTGTTACTCCAATGGATGGTATCCTTGTGATTATGGAAGGTAGTATGTTGTCGATATCTCTTTTACTCCAATGGATGGTAGCCTTGTCATTATGGAATGTAGTCTGTTGTCGAGATTTTTGTTACTCCAATGGATGGTAGCCTTGTCATTAAGGAAGGTTGTCTATTGTCGAGATTTTTATTACTACAATGGATTGTAGCCTTGTCATTATGGAAGGTGGTGTGTTGTCGATATTTTTGTTACTCCAATGGATGGTAGCCTATTCATTATGGGAGGTAGTTTGTTATCGTTATTTTGGTTACTCCAATGGATGGTAGCCTTGTCATTATGGAAGGTGGTGTGTTGTCGATATTTTTGTTATTCCAATGGATGGTAGACTTGTCATTATGGAAGGTAGTCTGCTATCGATATCTTTGTTACTCCAAAGGATGGTAGCCTAGTCATTATGGAAGGTAGTCTGTTGTCGAGATTTTTGTTACTCCAATGGATGGTATCCTTGTGATTATGGAAGGTAGTATGTTGTCGATATCTTTTTTACTCCAATGGATGGTAGCCTTGTCATTATGGAAGGTAGTCTATTGTCGAGATTTGTGTTACTCCAATGGATGTTAGCCTTGTCATTATGGAAGGTAGTGTGTTGTCGATATTTTTGTTATTCCAATAGATGGTAGCATTGTCATTATGGAAGGTAGTCTATTGTCGAGATTTTTGTTACTCCAATGGATGGTAGCCTTGTCATTATGAAAGGTGGTCTGTTGTCGAGATTTTTGTTACTACATTGGATGGTAGCCTTGTCATTATGGAAGGTAGTCTGTTGTCGAGATTTTTGTTACTACAATGGATTGTAGCCTTGTCGTTATGGAAGTTAGTCTATTGTCGATATCTATCTTACTCCAATGGATGGTAGCCTAGTCATTACGGAAGATAGTATGTTGTCGACATCTTTGTTACTTCAATGGATGGTACCCTTGTTATTTGGAAGGTAGTCTGTTGTCGAGATTTTTGTTACTCTAAGGGATGGTAGCCTTGTCATTATAGAAGGTAGTGTGTTGTCAATATTTTTGTTATTCCAATGGATGGTAGCCTTGTCATTATGGAAGTTAGTCTGTTGTCGAAATTTTTGTTACTCCAATGGATGGTAGCCTTGTCATTATGGAAGGTTGTCTATTGTCGATATTTTTGTTACTATAATGGATTGTAGCCTTGTCATTATGGAAGGTGGTGTGTTGTCGATATTTTTGTTACTCCAATGGATGGTAGCCTAGTCATTATGGGAGGTAGTTTGTTGTCGATATTTTTGTTACTCCAATGGATGGTAGCCTTCTCCTTATGGAAGGTGGTGTGTTGTCGATATTTTTGTTATTCCACTGGATGGTAGACTTGTCATTATGGAAGTTAGTCTGTTGTCGAGATTTTTGTTACTCCAATGGATGGTAGCCTTGTCATTATGGAAGGTAGTCTGCTATCGATATCTTTGTTACTCCAAAGGATGGTAACTTAGTCATTATGGAAGGTACTCTGTTGTCGAGATTTTTGTTACTCCAATGGATGGTATCCTTGTGATTATGGAAGGTAGTATGTTGTCGATATCTCTTTTACTCCAATGGATGGTAGCCTTGTCATTATGGAATGTAGTCTGTTGTCGAGATTTTTGTTACTCCAATGGATGGTAGCCTTGTCATTAAGGAAGGTTGTCTATTGTCGAGATTTTCGTTACTACAATGGATTGTAGCCTTGTCATTATGGAAGGTGGTGTGTTGTTGATATTTTTGTTACTCCAATGGATGGTAGCCTATTCATTATGGGAGGTAGTTTGTTGTCGATATTTTGGTTACTCCAATGGATGGTAGCCTTGTCATTATGGAAGGTGGTGTGTTGTCGATATTTTTGTTATTCCAATAGATGGTAGCATTGTCATTATGGAAGTTAGTCTGTTGTCGAGATTTTTGTTACTCCAATGGATGGTAGCCTTGTCATTATGAAAGGTGGTCTGTTGTCGAGATTTTTGTTACTACATTGGATGGTAGCCTTGTCATTATGGAAGGTAGTCTGTTGTCGAGATTTTTGTTACTACAATGGATTGTAGCCTTGTCGTTATGGAAGTTAGTCTATTGTCGATATCTATCTTACTCCAATGGATGGTAGCCTAGTCATTACGGAAGATAGTATGTTGTCGATATTTTTGTTACTCCAATGGATGGTACCCTTGTTATTATGGAAGGTAGTCTGTTGTCGAGATTTTTGTTACTCTAAGGGATGGTAGCCTTGTCATTATAGAAGGTAGTGTGTTGTCAATATTTTTGTTATTCCAATGGATGGTAGCCTTGTCATTATGGAAGTTAGTCTGTTGTCGAAATTTTTGTTACTCCAATGGATGGTAGCCTTGTCATTATGGAAGGTTGTCTATTGTCGAGATTTTTGTTACTATAATGGATTGTAGCCTTGTCATTATGGAAGGTGGTGTGTTGTCGATATTTTTGTTACTCCAATGGATGGTAGCCTAGTCATTATGGGAGGTAGTTTGTTGTCGATATTTTTGTTACTCCAATGGATGGTAGCCTTGTCCTTATGGAAGGTGGTGTGTTGTCGATATTTTTGTTATTCCACTGGATGGTAGACTTGTCATTATGGAAGTTAGTCTGTTGTCGAGATTTTTGTTACTCCAATGGATGGTAGCCTTGTCATTATGGAAGGTAGTCTGCTATCGATATCTTTGTTACTCCAAAGGATGGTAACTTAGTCATTATGGAAGGTACTCTGTTGTCGAGATTTTTGTTACTCCAATGGATGGTATCCTTGTGATTATGGAAGGTAGTATGTTGTCGATATCTCTTTTACTCCAATGGATGGTAGCCTTGTCATTATGGAATGTAGTCTGTTGTCGAGATTTTTGTTACTCCAATGGATGGTAGCCTTGTCATTAAGGAAGGTTGTCTATTGTCGAGATTTTCGTTACTACAATGGATTGTAGCCTTGTCATTATGGAAGGTGGTGTGTTGTTGATATTTTTGTTACTCCAATGGATGGTAGCCTATTCATTATGGGAGGTAGTTTGTTGTCGATATTTTGGTTACTCCAATGGATGGTAGCCTTGTCATTATGGAAGGTGGTGTGTTGTCGATATTTTTGTTATTCCAATGGATGGTAGACTTGTCATTATGGAAGTTAGTTTATTGTCGAGATTTTTGTTACTCCAATGGATGGTAGCCTTGTCATTATGGAAGGTAGTCTGCTATCGATATCTTTGTTACTCCAAAGGATGGTAGCCTAGTCATTATGGAAGGTAGTCTGTTGTCGAGATTTTTGTTACTCCAATGGATGGTATCCTTGTGATTATGGAAGGTAGTATGTTGTCGATATCTTTTTTACTCCAATGGATGGTAGCCTTGTCATTATGGAAGGTAGTCTATTGTCGAGATTTTTGTTACTCCAATGGATGTTAGCCTTGTCATTATGGAAGGTAGTGTGTTGTCGATATTTTTGTTATTCCAATAGATGGTAGCCTTGTCATTATGGAAGCTAGTCTGTTGTCGAGATTTTTGTTACTCCAATGGATGGTAGCCTTGTCATTATGAAAGGTGGTCTGTTGTCGAGATTTTTGTTACTACATTGGATGGTAGCCTTGTCATTATGGAAGGTAGTCTGTTGTCGAGATTTTTGTTACTACAATGGATTGTAGCCTTGTCGTTATGGAAGGTAGTCTATTGTCGAT
Organism: Vicia faba; assembly: GCA_948472305.1. Lineage (NCBI taxonomy): Eukaryota > Viridiplantae > Streptophyta > Magnoliopsida > Fabales > Fabaceae > Vicia > Vicia faba. Next base: position 529,821,517 of record OX451741.1, read on the forward strand.
ATCTATCTTACTCCAATGGATGGTAGCCTACTCATTACGGAAGGTAGTCTGTTGTCGAGATTATTGTTACTCCATTGGATGGTAGCCTTGTCATTATGGAAGGTAGTGTGTTGTCGATAATTTTCTTATTCCAATGGATGAAAGCCTTGTCATTATGGAAGGTAGTCTATTGTCGGGATTTTTATTACTCCAATGGATAGTATCCTTGTCATTATGGAAGGTGGTATGTTGTCGATATCTTTGTTACTCCAATGGATGGTACCCTTGTCATTATGGAAGGTAGTCTGTTGTCGAGATTTTTGTTACTCCAATGGATGGGAGCCTTGTCATTATGGAAGGTAGTCTGTTGTCGAGATTTTTGTTACTACATTGGATGGTATCCTTGTGATTATGGAAGGTAGTATGTTGTCGATATCTCTTTTACTCCAATGGATGGTAGCCTTGTCATTATGGAATGTAGTCTGTTGTCGAGATTTTTGTTACTCCAATGGATGGTAGCCTTGTCATTAAGGAAGGTTGTCTATTATCGAGATTTTTGTTACTACAATGGATTGTAGCCTTGTCATTATGGAAGGTGGTGTGTTGTCGATATTTTTGTTACTCCAATGGATGGTAGCCTATTCATTATGGGAGGTAGTTTGTTATCGTTATTTTGGTTACTCCAATGGATGCTAGCCTTGTCATTATGGAAGGTGGTGTGTTGTAGATATTTTTGTTATTCCAATGGATGGTAGACTTGTCATTATGGAAGGTAGTCTGCTATCGATATCTTTGTTACTCCAAAGGATGGTAGCCTTGTCATTATGGAAGGTAGTCTGTTGTCATGATTTTTGTTAATACAATGGATTATAGCCTTGACTTTATGGAAGGTAGTCTGTTGTCGATATCTTTGTTACTCCAATGGATGGTAGCCTAGTTATTATGGAAGGTAGTCTGTTGTCGAGATTTTTGTTACTCTAAGGGACGGTAGCCTTGTCATTGTGGAAGGTAGTCTATTGTCGAGATTTTTGTTACTATAATGGATTGTAGCCTTGTTGTTATGGCAGGTAGTCTGCTATCGATATCTTTGTTACTCCAAAGGATGGTAGCCTAGTCATAATAGAAGGTAGTTTGTTTTCGAGATTTTTGTTACTCCAATGGATGGTATCCTTGTGATTATGGAAGGTAGTATGTTGTCGATATCTTTGTTACTCAAATGGATGGTACCCTTGTCATTATGTAAGGTAGTGTGTTGTCAATATTTTTGTTATTCCAATGGATAGTAGCCTTGTCATTAAGGAAGTTAGTCTGTTGTCGAAATTTTTGTTACTCCAATGGATGGTAGCCTTGTCATTATGGAAGGTTGCCTATTGTCGAGATTTTTGTTACTACAATGGATTGTAGCCTTGTCATAATGGAAGGTGGTGTGTTGTCGATATTTTTGTTACTCCAATGGATGGTAGCCTTGTCATTATGGAAGGTGGTGTGTTATCGATATTTTTTTTGTTATTCCAATGAATGGTAGACTTGTCATTATGGAAGTTAGTCTGTTGTCGAGATTTTTGTTACTCCAATGGATGGTAGCCTTGTCATTATGGAAGGTAGTCTGCAATCGATATCTTTGTTACTCCAAAGGATGGTAACCTAATCATTATGGAAGGTAGTCTGTTGTCGAGATTTATGTTACTCCAATGGATGGTATCCTTGTGATTATGGAAGGTAGTATGTTGTCGATATCTTTTTTACTCCAATGGATGGTAGCCTTGTCATTATGGAAGGTAGCCTGTTGTCGAGATTTTTGTTACTCCAATGGATGGTAGCCTTGTCATTATGGAAGGTTGTCTATTGTCGAGATTTTTGTTAGTACAATGGATTGTAGCATTGTCATTATGGAAGGTGGTGTGTTGTCGATATTTTTGTTACTCCAATGGATGGTAGCCTAGTCATTATGGGAGGTAGTTTGTTGTCGATATTTTTGTTACTCCAATGGATGGTAGCCTTCTCCTTATGGAAGGTGGTGTGTTGTCGATATTTTTGTTATTCCACTGGATGGTAGACTTGTCATTATGGAAGTTAGTCTGTTGTCGAGATTTTTGTTACTCCAATGGATGGTAGCCTTGTCATTATGGAAGGTAGTCTGCTATCGATATCTTTGTTACTCCAAAGGATGGTAACTTAGTCATTATGGAAGGTACTCTGTTGTCGAGATTTTTGTTACTCCAATGGATGGTATCCTTGTGATTATGGAAGGTAGTATGTTGTCGATATCTCTTTTACTCCAATGGATGGTAGCCTTGTCATTATGGAATGTAGTCTGTTGTCGAGATTTTTGTTACTCCAATGGATGGTAGCCTTGTCATTAAGGAAGGTTGTCTATTGTCGAGATTTTCGTTACTACAATGGATTGTAGCCTTGTCATTATGGAAGGTGGTGTGTTGTTGATATTTTTGTTACTCCAATGGATGGTAGCCTATTCATTATGGGAGGTAGTTTGTTGTCGATATTTTGGTTACTCCAATGGATGGTAGCCTTGTCATTATGGAAGGTGGTGTGTTGTCGATATTTTTGTTATTCCAATAGATGGTAGCATTGTCATTATGGAAGTTAGTCTGTTGTCGAGATTTTTGTTACTCCAATGGATGGTAGCCTTGTCATTATGAAAGGTGGTCTGTTGTCGAGATTTTTGTTACTACATTGGATGGTAGCCTTGTCATTATGGAAGGTAGTCTGTTGTCGAGATTTTTGTTACTACAATGGATTGTAGCCTTGTCGTTATGGAAGTTAGTCTATTGTCGATATCTATCTTACTCCAATGGATGGTAGCCTAGTCATTACGGAAGATAGTATGTTGTCGATATTTTTGTTACTCCAATGGATGGTACCCTTGTTATTATGGAAGGTAGTCTGTTGTCGAGATTTTTGTTACTCTAAGGGATGGTAGCCTTGTCATTATAGAAGGTAGTGTGTTGTCAATATTTTTGTTATTCCAATGGATGGTAGCCTTGTCATTATGGAAGTTAGTCTGTTGTCGAAATTTTTGTTACTCCAATGGATGGTAGCCTTGTCATTATGGAAGGTTGTCTATTGTCGAGATTTTTGTTACTATAATGGATTGTAGCCTTGTCATTATGGAAGGTGGTGTGTTGTCGATATTTTTGTTACTCCAATGGATGGTAGCCTAGTCATTATGGGAGGTAGTTTGTTGTCGATATTTTTGTTACTCCAATGGATGGTAGCCTTGTCCTTATGGAAGGTGGTGTGTTGTCGATATTTTTGTTATTCCACTGGATGGTAGACTTGTCATTATGGAAGTTAGTCTGTTGTCGAGATTTTTGTTACTCCAATGGATGGTAGCCTTGTCATTATGGAAGGTAGTCTGCTATCGATATCTTTGTTACTCCAAAGGATGGTAACTTAGTCATTATGGAAGGTACTCTGTTGTCGAGATTTTTGTTACTCCAATGGATGGTATCCTTGTGATTATGGAAGGTAGTATGTTGTCGATATCTCTTTTACTCCAATGGATGGTAGCCTTGTCATTATGGAATGTAGTCTGTTGTCGAGATTTTTGTTACTCCAATGGATGGTAGCCTTGTCATTAAGGAAGGTTGTCTATTGTCGAGATTTTCGTTACTACAATGGATTGTAGCCTTGTCATTATGGAAGGTGGTGTGTTGTTGATATTTTTGTTACTCCAATGGATGGTAGCCTATTCATTATGGGAGGTAGTTTGTTGTCGATATTTTGGTTACTCCAATGGATGGTAGCCTTGTCATTATGGAAGGTGGTGTGTTGTCGATATTTTTGTTATTCCAATGGATGGTAGACTTGTCATTATGGAAGTTAGTTTATTGTCGAGATTTTTGTTACTCCAATGGATGGTAGCCTTGTCATTATGGAAGGTAGTCTGCTATCGATATCTTTGTTACTCCAAAGGATGGTAGCCTAGTCATTATGGAAGGTAGTCTGTTGTCGAGATTTTTGTTACTCCAATGGATGGTATCCTTGTGATTATGGAAGGTAGTATGTTGTCGATATCTTTTTTACTCCAATGGATGGTAGCCTTGTCATTATGGAAGGTAGTCTATTGTCGAGATTTTTGTTACTCCAATGGATGTTAGCCTTGTCATTATGGAAGGTAGTGTGTTGTCGATATTTTTGTTATTCCAATAGATGGTAGCCTTGTCATTATGGAAGCTAGTCTGTTGTCGAGATTTTTGTTACTCCAATGGATGGTAGCCTTGTCATTATGAAAGGTGGTCTGTTGTCGAGATTTTTGTTACTACATTGGATGGTAGCCTTGTCATTATGGAAGGTAGTCTGTTGTCGAGATTTTTGTTACTACAATGGATTGTAGCCTTGTCGTTATGGAAGGTAGTCTATTGTCGATATCTATCTTACTCCAATGGATGGTAGCCTACTCATTACGGAAGGTAGTCTGTTGTCGAGATTATTGTTACTCCATTGGATGGTAGCCTTGTCATTATGGAAGGTAGTGTGTTGTCGATAATTTTCTTATTCCAATGGATGAAAGCCTTGTCATTATGGAAGGTAGTCTATTGTCGGGATTTTTATTACTCCAATGGATAGTATCCTTGTCATTATGGAAGGTGGTATGTTGTCGATATCTTTGTTACTCCAATGGATGGTACCCTTGTCATTATGGAAGGTAGTCTGTTGTCGAGATTTTTGTTACTCCAATGGATGGGAGCCTTGTCATTATGGAAGGTAGTCTGTTGTCGAGATTTTTGTTACTACATTGGATGGTATCCTTGTGATTATGGAAGGTAGTATGTTGTCGATATCTCTTTTACTCCAATGGATGGTAGCCTTGTCATTATGGAATGTAGTCTGTTGTCGAGATTTTTGTTACTCCAATGGATGGTAGCCTTGTCATTAAGGAAGGTTGTCTATTATCGAGATTTTTGTTACTACAATGGATTGTAGCCTTGTCATTATGGAAGGTGGTGTGTTGTCGATATTTTTGTTACTCCAATGGATGGTAGCCTATTCATTATGGGAGGTAGTTTGTTATCGTTATTTTGGTTACTCCAATGGATGCTAGCCTTGTCATTATGGAAGGTGGTGTGTTGTAGATATTTTTGTTATTCCAATGGATGGTAGACTTGTCATTATGGAAGGTAGTCTGCTATCGATATCTTTGTTACTCCAAAGGATGGTAGCCTTGTCATTATGGAAGGTAGTCTGTTGTCATGATTTTTGTTAATACAATGGATTATAGCCTTGACTTTATGGAAGGTAGTCTGTTGTCGATATCTTTGTTACTCCAATGGATGGTAGCCTAGTTATTATGGAAGGTAGTCTGTTGTCGAGATTTTTGTTACTCTAAGGGACGGTAGCCTTGTCATTGTGGAAGGTAGTCTATTGTCGAGATTTTTGTTACTATAATGGATTGTAGCCTTGTTGTTATGGCAGGTAGTCTGCTATCGATATCTTTGTTACTCCAAAGGATGGTAGCCTAGTCATAATAGAAGGTAGTTTGTTTTCGAGATTTTTGTTACTCCAATGGATGGTATCCTTGTGATTATGGAAGGTAGTATGTTGTCGATATCTTTGTTACTCAAATGGATGGTACCCTTGTCATTATGTAAGGTAGTGTGTTGTCAATATTTTTGTTATTCCAATGGATAGTAGCCTTGTCATTAAGGAAGTTAGTCTGTTGTCGAAATTTTTGTTACTCCAATGGATGGTAGCCTTGTCATTATGGAAGGTTGCCTATTGTCGAGATTTTTGTTACTACAATGGATTGTAGCCTTGTCATAATGGAAGGTGGTGTGTTGTCGATATTTTTGTTACTCCAATGGATGGTAGCCTTGTCATTATGGAAGGTGGTGTGTTATCGATATTTTTTTTGTTATTCCAATGAATGGTAGACTTGTCATTATGGAAGTTAGTCTGTTGTCGAGATTTTTGTTACTCCAATGGATGGTAGCCTTGTCATTATGGAAGGTAGTCTGCAATCGATATCTTTGTTACTCCAAAGGATGGTAACCTAATCATTATGGAAGGTAGTCTGTTGTCGAGATTTATGTTACTCCAATGGATGGTATCGTTGTGATTATGGAAGGTAGTATGTTGTCGATATCTTTTTTACTCCAATGGATGGTAGCCTTGTCATTATGGAAGGTAGCCTGTTGTCGAGATTTTTGTTACTCCAATGGATGGTAGCCTTGTCATTATGGAAGGTTGTCTATTGTCGAGATTTTTGTTAGTACAATGGATTGTAGCATTGTCATTATGGAAGGTGGTGTGTTGTCGATATTTTTGTTACTCCAATGGATGGTAGCCTAGTCATTATGGGAGGTAGTTTGTTGTCGATATTTTTGTTACTCCAATGGATGGTATCCTTGTGATTATGGAAGGTAGTATGTTGTCGATATCTATGTTACTCCAGTGGATGGTAGCCTTGTCATTATGGAAGGTAGTCTATTGTAGAGATTTTTGATACTTGAATGGATGGTAGCCTTGTCATTATGCAAGGTAGTGTGTTGTCGATATTTTTGTTATTCCAATAGATTGTAGCGTTGTCATTATGGAAGGTATTCTGTTGTCGAGATTTTTGTTACTCCAATGGATGGTAGCCTTGAAACTATGGAAGGTAGTCCGTTGTCGAGATTTTTTTTACTACATTTGATGGTAGCCTTGTCATTATGGAAGGTAGTCTATTGTCATGATTTTTGTTAATACAATGGATTATAGCCTTGACTTTATGGAAGGTAGTCTGTTGTCGATATCTTTGTTACTCCAATGGATGGTAGCCTAGTTATTATGGAAGGTAGTCTTTTGTCGAGATTTTTGTTACTCTAAGGGACGGTAGCCTTGTCATTGTGGAAGGTAGTCTATTGTCGAGATTTTTGTTACTATAATGGATTGTAGCCTTGTTGTTTTGGCAGGTAGTCTGCTATCGATATCTTTGTTACTCCAAAGGATGGTAGCCTAGTCATAATAGAAGGTAGTTTGTTTTCGAGATTTTTGTTACTCCAATGGATGGTATCCTTGTGATTATGGAAGGTAGTATGTTGTCGATATCTTTGTTACTCAAATGGATGGTAGCCTTGTCATTATGTAAGGTAGTGTGTTGTCAATATTTTTGTTATTCCAATGGATGGTAGCCTTGTCATTAAGGAAGTTAGTCTGTTGTCGAAATTTTTGTTACTCCAATGGATGGTAGCCTTGTCATTATGGAAGGTTGTCTATTGTCGAGATTTTTGTTACTACAATGGATTGTAGCCTTGTCATAATGGAAGGTGGTGTGTTGTCGATATTTTAGTTACTCCAATGGATGGTAGCCTTGTCATTATGGAAGGTGGTGTGTTATCGATATTTTTGTTATTCCAATGAATGGTAGACTTGTCATTATGGAAGTTAGTCTGTTGTCGAGATTTTTGTTACTCCAATGGATGGTAGCCTTGTCATTATGGAAGGTAGTCTGCTATCGATATCTTTGTTACTCCAAGGATGGTAACCTAGTCATTATGGAAGGTAGTCTGTTGTCGAGATTTATGTAACTCCAATGGATGGTATCCTTGTGATTATGGTAGGTAGTATGTTGTCGATATCTTTTTTACTCCAATGGATGGTAGCCTTGTCATTATGGAAGGTAGCCTGTTGTCGAGATTTTTGTTACTCCAATGGAGGGTAGCCTTGTCATTATGGAAGGTAGTATAATGTCGAGATTCTTTTTACTACAATGGATGGTAGCCTTGTCATTATGGAAGGTAGTCTATTGTCGAGATTTTTGTCACTACAATGGATGGTAGCCTTGTCACTATAGAAGGTAGTCTAATGTCGAGATTTTTGTTACTACAATGGATTGTAGCCTTCTCGTTATGGCAGGTAGTCTGCTATCGATATCTTTGTTACTCCAAAGGATGGTAGGCTAGTGATTATGGAAGGTAGTCTATTGTCGATATTTTTGTCACTACAATGGATGGTAGCCTTGTCATTATGGAAGGTAGTATGTTGTCGAGATTTTTGTTACTATAATGGATTGTAGCCTTGTCGTTACGGAAGGTAGTCTGTTGTTGATATCTTTGTTACTCCAATGGATGGTAGCCTAGTCATTATGGAAGGTAGTCTGTTGTCGAGATTTTTGTCACTCTAAGGGATGGTAGCCTTGTCATTATGGAAGTTAGTTTATTGTCGAGATTTTTGTTATTCCATTGGATGGTAGCCTTGTCACTATAGAAGGTAGTCTGTTGTCGAGATTTTTGTTACTACAATGGATTGTATCCTTGTCGTTATGGAAGGTAGTATGTTGTCGATATCTTTCTTACTCCAATGGATGGTAGCTTAGTCATTATGGAAGGTAGTCCGTTGTCGAGATTTTAGTTTCTCCATTGGATGGTAGCCTTGTCATTATGGAAGGTAGTGTGTTATCGATATTTTTGTTATTCCAATGGATGGTAGCCTTGTCATTATGGAAGGTAGTTTGTTGTCGTGATTTTTTTACTCCAATGGATGGTAGCCTTGTCATTATGGAAGGTAGTCTGTTGTCGAGACTTTTTATACTCCCGTGGATTGTAGCCTTGTCATTATGGAAGGTAGTCTCTTGTGGATATTTTTGTTAATCCAATGATGGTACCCTTGTAATTATGGAAGGTAGTATGTTGTCGATATCTTTGTTACTCCAATGGATGGTAGCCTTGTCATTATGGAAGGTAGTCTGTTGTCTAGATTTTTGTTACGATAAGGGATGGTGGCCTTGTCATTATGGAAAGTAGTTTGTTGTCGAGATTTTTGTTATTCCAATGGATGGTAGCCTTGTCATTTTGAAAGGTAGTCTATTGTCAATATTTTTGTTACTATAATAGATTGTAGCCTTGTCATTATGGAAGGTAGTATTTTGTCGAGATTTTTGTTACTCCAATGGATGGTAGCCTTGTCATTATGGAAGGTAGTCTGTTGTCAAGATTTTTGTTACTACAATAGATTGTAGCCTTTTCGTTATGGAAGATAGTCTGTTGTCGAGATTTTTGTTACTATAATAGATTGTAGCCTTGTCATTATGGAAGGTAGTATGATGTCGAGATTCTTTTTACTACAATGGATGGTAGCCTTGTCATTATGGAAGGTAGTCTATTGTCGAGATTTTTGTCACTACAATGGATGGTAGCCTTGTCATTATGGAAGGTAGTCTAATGTCAAGATTTTTGTTACTATAATAGATTGTAGCCTTGTGATTATGGAAGGTAGTATGTTGTCGATATCTTTGTTACTCCAATGGATGGTATTCTTGTCATTATGGAAGGTAGTCTATTGTAGAGATTTTTGTTACTTCAATGGATGGTAGCCTTGTCATTATGGAAGGTAGTATGTTGTCGATATTTTTGTTATTCCAATAGATGGTAGCCTTGTTATTATGGAAGGTAGTCTGTTGTCGAGATTTTTGTTACTCCAATGGATGGTAGCCTTGTCACTATGGAAGGTAGTTTGTTGTCGAGATTTTTGTTACTACATTGGATGGTAGCCTTGTCATTATGCAAGGTAGTCTGTTGTCGTGATTTTTGTTACTACAATGGATTGTAGCCTTGTCTTTATGGAAGGTAGTCTGTTGTCGATATCTTTGTTACTCCAATGGATGGTAGCCTAGTCATTATGGAAGGTAGTCTATTGTCGAGATTTTTGTTACTCTAAGGGATGCTAGCCTTGTCATTATGGAAGGTAGTGTGTTGTCGAGATTTTTGTTACTCCATTGGATAGTAGCCCTGTCATTATGGAAGGTAGTGTGTTGTCGATATTTTTATTATTCCAATGGATGGTAGCTTTGTCATTAAGGAGGGTAGTTTGTTGTCGTGATTTTTGTTACTCCAATGGATGGTATCCTTGTCATTATGGAAGATAGTATGTTGTCGATATCTTTGTTACTCCAATGGATGGTAGCCTTGTTATTATGGAAGGTAGTCTGTTGTCGAGATTTTTGTTACTCTAAGGGATGGTAGCCTTGTCATTATGGAAGGTAGTGTATTGTCAATATTTTTGTTATTCCAATGGATGGTAGCCTTGTCAATATGGAAGTTATTCTGTTGTAGAAATTTTTGTTACTACAATGGATGGTGGCCTTGTCATTATGGAAGGTTGTCTATTTTAGAGATTTTTGTTACTACAATGGATGGTAGACTTGTCATTATGGAAGTTAGTTTGTTGTCGAGATTTTTGTTATTACAATGGATTGTAGCCTTGTCTTTATGGAAGGTAGTATGTTTACGATATCTTTATTACTCCAAAGGATGGTAGCCTAGTCATTATGGAAGGTAGTATGTTGTCGAGATTTTTGTTACTCTAATGAATGGTATCCTTGTGATTATGGAAGGTAGTATGTTGTCGATATCTTTGTTACTCCAATGGATGGTAGCCTTGTCATTATGGAAGGTAGTCTGTTGTCGAGATTTTTGTTACTCCAATGGATGGTAGCCTTGTCATTATGGAAGGTAGTGTGTTGTCGATATTTTTGTTATTCCAATAGATGGTAGCCTTGTCATTATGGAAGGTAGTCTGTTGTCGAGATTTTTGTTACTCCAATGGATGGTAGCCTTGTCATTATAAAAGGTGGTCTGTTGTCATGATTTTTGTTACTACATTGGATGGTATCCTTGTCATTATGGAAGTTAGTTTGTTGTCGAGATTTTTTTTACTACAATGGATTGTAGCCTTGTCGTTATGGAAGGTAGTCTATTGTCGATATCTTTCTTACTCCAATGGATGCTAGCCTTGTCATTATGGAAGGTAGTCTGTTGTCGAGATTTTTGTTACTCCAATGGATGGTAGCCTTGTCATTATGGAAGGTAGTCTGTTGTCGAGATTTTTGTTACTACATTGGATGGTAGCCTTGTCATTTTGGAAGGTAGTCTGTTGTCGAGATTTTTGTTACTACAATGGATTGTAGCCTTGTCGTTATGGAAGGTAGTCTGTTGTTGATATCTTTATTACTCCAATGGATGGTAGCCTAGTCATTATGGAAGGTAGTATGTTGTTGAGATTTTTGTTACTCTAAGGGATGGTAGCCTTGTCATTATGGAAGTTAGTTTATTGTCTAGATTTTTGTTATTCCATTGGATGGTAGCCTTGTCATTATTGAAGGTAGTCTGTTGTCGAGATTTTTGTTACTACAATGGATTGTATCCTTGTTTTTATGGAAGGTAGTATGTTGTTGATATCTTTCTTACTCCAATGGATTGTAGCCTACTCATTATGGAAGGTAGTCTGTTGTCAAGATTTTTGTTACTCCATTGGATGGTAGCCTTGACATTATGGAAGGTAGTGTGTTATCGATATTTTTGTTATTCCAATGAATGGTAGCCTTGTCATTATGGAAGGTAGTCTGTTGTCGTGATTTTTTTACTCCAATGGATGGTATCCTTGTCATTATGGAAGGTAGTATGTTGTCGATATCTTTGTTACTCCAATGGATGGTAGCCTTGCCATTATGGAAGATAGTCTGTTGTCTAGATTTTTGTTACTATAAGGGATGGTGGCCTTGTCATTATGGAAAGTAGTTTGTTGTCGAGATTTTTGTTATTCCAATGGATGGTAGCCTTGTCATTATGAAAGGTAGTCCATTGTCACGATTTTTGTTACTATAATAGAATGTAGCCTTGTCATTATGGAAGGTAGTCTGTTGTCGATATTTTTGTTACTCCTATGGATGGTAGCCTTTTCATTATAAAATGTAGTATTTTGTCGAGATTTTTGTCACTACAATGGATGGTAGCCATGTCATTATGGAAGGTAGTCTGTTGTCGAGATTTTTGTTACCACAATAGATTGTAGCCTTTTCGTTATGGAAGATAGTCTGTTGTCGAGATTTTTGTTACTATAATAGATTGTAGCCTTGTCATTATGGAAGGTAGTATGTTGTCGAGATTCTTGTTACTACAATGGATGGTAGCCTTGTCATTATGGAAGGTAGTCTATTGTCGAGATTTTTGTCACTACAATGAATGGTAGCCTTGTCATTATGGAAGGTAGTCTGTTGTCGAGATTTTTGTTACTACAATGGATGGTAGCCTTGTCATTATAAAAGGTGGTCTGTTGTCATGATTTTTGTTACTACATTGGATGGTATCCTTGTCATTATGGAAGTTAGTTTGTTGTCGAGATTTTTTTTACTACAATGGATTGTAGCCTTGTCGTTATGGAAGGTAGTCTATTGTCGATATCTTTCTTACTCCAATGGATGGTAGCCTTGTCATTATGGAAGGTAGTCTGTTGTCGAGATTTTTGTTACTCCAATGGATGGTAGCCTTGTCATTATGGAAGGTAGTCTGTTGTCGAGATTTTTGTTACTACATTGGATGGTAGCCTTGTCATTTTGGAAGGTAGTCTGTTGTCGAGATTTTTGTTACTACAATGGATTGTAGCCTTGTCGTTATGGAAGGTAGTCTGTTGTTGATATCTTTGTTACTCCAATGGATGGTAGCCTAGTCATTATGGAAGGTAGTATGTTGTTGAGATTTTTGTTACTCTAAGGGATGGTAGCCTTGTCATTATGGAAGTTAGTTTATTGTCTAGATTTTTGTTATTCCATTGGATGGTAGCCTTGTCATTATTGAAGGTAGTCTGTTGTCGAGATTTTTGTTACTACAATGGATTGTATCCTTGTTGTTATGGAAGGTAGTATGTTGTTGATATCTTTCTTACTCCAACGGATTGTAGCCTAGTCATTATGGAAGGTAGTCTGTTGTCAAGATTTTTGTTACTCCATTGGATGGTAGCCTTGATATTATGGAAGGTAGTGTGTTATCGATATTTTTGTTATTCCAATGGATGGTAGCCTTGTCATTATGGAAGGTAGTCTGTTGTCGTGATTTTTTTACTCCAATGGATGGTATCCTTGTCATTATGGAAGGTAGTATGTTGTCGATATCTTTGTTACTCCAATGGATGGTAGCCTTGCCATTATGGAAGATAGTCTGTTGTCTAGATTTTTGTTACTATAAGGGATGGTGGCCTTGTCATTATGGAAAGTAGTTTGTTGTCGAGATTTTTGTTATTCCAATGGATGGTAGCCTTGTCATTATGAAAGGTAGTCCATTGTCACGATTTTTGTTACTATAATAGAATGTAGCCTTGTCATTATGGAAGGTAGTCTGTTGTCGATATTTTTGTTACTCCTATGGATGGTAGCCTTTTCATTATAAAATGTAGTATTTTGTCGAGATTTTTGTCACTACAATGGATGGTAGCCATGTCATTATGGAAGGTAGTCTGTTGTCGAGATTTTTGTTACCACAATAGATTGTAGCCTTTTCGTTATGGAAGATAGTCTGTTGTCGAGATTTTTGTTACTATAATAGATTGTAGCCTTGTCATTATGGAAGGTAGTATGTTGTCGAGATTCTTGTTACTACAATGGATGGTAGCCTTGTCATTATGGAAGGTAGTCTATTGTCGAGATTTTTGTCACTACAATGAATGGTAGCCTTGTCATTATGGAAGGTTGTCTATTTTAGAGATTTTTGTTACTACAATGGATGGTAGACTTGTCATTATGGAAGTTAGTTTGTTGTCGAGATTTTTGTTATTACAATGGATTGTAGCCTTGTCTTTATGGAAGGTAGTATGTTTACGATATCTTTATTACTCCAAAGGATGGTAGCCTAGTCATTATGGAAGGTAGTATGTTGTCGAGATTTTTGTTACTCTAATGAATGGTATCCTTGTGATTATGGAAGGTAGTATGTTGTCGATATCTTTGTTACTCCAATGGATGGTAGCCTTGTCATTATGGAAGGTAGTCTATTGTCGAGATTTTTGTTACTCCAATGGATGGTAGCCTTGTCATTATGGAAGGTAGTGTGTTGTCGATATTTTTGTTATTCCAATAGATGGTAGCCTTGTCATTATGGAAGGTAGTCTGTTGTCGAGATTTTTGTTACTCCAATGGATGGTAGCCTTGTCATTATAAAAGGTGGTCTGTTGTCGAGATTTTTGTTACTACATTGGATGGTATCCTTGTCATTATGGAAGTTAGTTTGTTGTCGAGATTTTTTTTACTACAATGGATTGTAGCCTTGTTGTTATGGAAGGTAGTCTATTGTCGATATCTTTCTTACTCCAATGGATGGTAGCCTTGTCATTATGGAAGGTAGTCTGTTGTCGAGATTTTTGTTACTCCAATGGATGGTAGCCTTGTCATTATGGAAGGTAGTCTGTTGTCGAGATTTTTGTTACTACATTGGATGGTAGCCTTGTCATTTTGGAAGGTAGTCTGTTGTCGAGATTTTTGTTACTACAATGGATTGTAGCCTTGTCGTTATGGAAGGTAGTCTGTTGTTGATATCTTTGTTACTCCAATGGATGGTAGCCTAGTCATTATGGAAGGTAGTATGTTGTTGAGATTTTTGTTACTCTAAGGGATGGTAGCCTTGTCATTATGGAAGTTAGTTTATTGTCTAGATTTTTGTTATTCCATTGGATGGTAGCCTTGTCATTATTGAAGGTAGTCTGTTGTCGAGATTTTTGTTACTATAATGGATTGTATCCTTGTTGTTATGGAAGGTAGTATGTTGTTGATATCTTTCTTACTCCAATGGATTGTAGCCTAGTCATTATGGAAGGTAGTCTGTTGTCGAGATTTTTGTTACTCCATTGGATGGTAGCCTTGACATTATGGAAGGTAGTGTGTTATCGATATTTTTGTTATTCCAATGGATGGTAGCCTTGTCATTATGGAAGGTAGTCTGTTGTCGTGATTTTTTTACTCCAATGGATGGTATCCTTGTCATTATGGAAGGTAGTATGTTGTCGATATCTTTGTTACTCCAATGGATGGTAGCCTTGCCATTATGGAAGATAGTCTGTTGTCTAGATTTTTGTTACTATAAGGGATGGTGGCCTTGTCATTATGGAAAGTAGTTTGTTGTCGAGATTTTTGTTATTCCAATGGATGGTAGCCTTGTCATTATGAAAGGTAGTCCATTGTCACGATTTTTGTTACTATAATAGAATGTAGCCTTGTCATTATGGAAGGTAGTCTGTTGTCGATATTTTTGTTACTCCTATGGATGGTAGCCTTTTCATTATAAAATGTAGTATTTTGTCGAGATTTTTGTCACTACAATGGATGGTAGCCATGTCATTATGGAAGGTAGTCTGTTGTCGATATTTTTGTTACCACAATAGATTGTAGCCTTTTCGTTATGGAAGATAGTCTGTTGTCGAGATTTTTGTTACTATAATAGATTGTAGCCTTGTCATTATGGAAGGTAGTATGTTGTCGAGATTTTTTTTACTACAATGGATGGTAGCCTTGTCATTATGGAAGGTAGTCTATTGTCGAGATTTTTGTCACTACAATGGATGGTAGCCTTGTCATTATGGAAGGTAGTCTATTGTCGATATTTTTGTTACTACAATGGATTGTAGCCTTGTCGTTATGGAAGGTAGTCTACTATCGATATCTTTGTTACTCCAAAGGATTGTAGCCTATTCATTATAGAAGGTAGTCTGTTTTAGAGATTTTTGTTACTCCAATGGATGGTATCCTTCTGATTATGGAAGGTAGTATGCTGTCGATATCTTTGTTACTCCAATGGATGGTAGCTTTCTCATTATGGAAGGTAGTATGCTGTAGAGATTTTTGTTACTCCAATGGATGGTAGTGTTGTCATTATGCAAGGTAGTGTGTTGTCGATATTTTTTTTATTCCAATAGATGGTAGCCTTGTCATTATGGAAGGTAGTCTGTTGTCGAGATTTTTGTTACTTCGATGGATGGTAGCCTTGTCACTATGGAAGGTAGTCTATTGTCGAGATTTTTGTTACTACATTGGATGGAAGCCTTGTCATTATGGAAGGTAGTCTGTTGTCGTGATTTTTGTTAATACAATGGATTATAGCCTTGTCATTATGGAAGGTAGTCTATTGTCGTGATTTTTGTTACTCCAATGGATGGTATCCTTGTCATTATGGAAGGTGGTATGTGGTCGATATCTTTGTTACTCCAATGGATGGTAGCCTTGTCATTATGGAAGGTAGTCTGTTGTCGAGATTTTTGTTACTCCAATGGATGGTAGGCTTGTCATTATGGAAGGTAGTCTATTGTCGAGATTTTTGTTACTACATTGGATGGTAGCCTTGTCATTATAGAAGGTAGTCTGTTGTCGAGATTTTTGTTACTACAATGGATTGTAGCCTTGTCGTTATGGAAGGTAGTCTGTTGTTGATATCTTTGTTACTCCAATGGATGGTAGCCTAGTCATTATGGAAGGTAGTCTGTTATCGAGATTTTTGTTAATCTAAGGGATGGTAGCCTTGTCATTATGGAATTTAGTTTATTGTCGAGATTTTTGTTATTCCGTTGGATGGTAGCCTTGTCATTATAGAAGGTAGTCTGTTGTCGAGATTTTTGTTACTACAATGGATTGTATCCTTGTCGTTATGGAAGGTAGTATGTTGGTGATATCTTTCTTACTCCAATTGATGGTAGCCTAGTCATTACGGATTGTAGTCTGTTGTCGAGATTTTTGTTTCTCGGTTGGATGGTAGCTTTGTCATAATGGAAGGTAGTGTGTTATCGATATTTTTGTTATTCCAATGGATGGTAGCCTAGTCATTATGGAAGGTAGTCTGTTGTCGAGATTTTTGTTACTATAAGTGATCGTAGCCCTATCATTATGGAAGGTAGTCTATTGTCGAGATTTTTATTACTACAATGGATTATAGCCTTGTCGTTATGGCAGGTAGTCTGCTATCGATATCTTTGTCACTCCAAAGGATGGTAGTCTAGTCATTATAGAAGGTAGTTTGTTTTCGAGATTTTTGTTATTCCAATGGATGGTATCCTTGTGATTATGGAAGGTATTATGTTGTCGATATCTTTGTTACTCCAATGGATGGTAGCCTTGTCATTATGTAAGGTAGTCTGTTGTAGAGATTTTTGTTACTCCAATGGATGGTAGTGTTGTCATTATGCAAGGTAGTGTGTTGTCGATATTTTTTTTATTCCAATAGATGGTAGCCTTGTCATTATGGAAGGTAGTCTGCTGTCGAGATTTTTGTTACTTCGATTGATGGTAGCCTTGTCACTATGGAAGGTAGTCTGTTGTCGAGATTTTTGTTACTACATTGGATGTAAGCCTTGTTATTATGGAAGGTAGTATGTTGTCGATATTTTTCTTATTCCAATGGATCGAAGCCTTGTCATTATGGAAGGTAGTCTATTGTCGTGATTTTTGTTACTCCAATGGATGGTATCCTTTTCATTATGGTAGGTGGTATTTGGTCGATATCTTTGTTACTCCAATGGATGGTAGCCTTGTCATTATGGAAGGTAGTCTGTTGTCGAGATTTTTGTTACTCCAATGGATGGTATGCTTGTCATTATGGAAGGTAGTCTATTGTCGACATTTTTGTTACTACATTGGATGGTAGCCTTGTCATTATGGAAGGTAGTCTGTTGTCGAGATTTTTGTTACTACAATGGATTGTAGCCTTGTCATTATGGAAGGTAGTCTGTTGTTGATATCTTTGTTACTCCAATGGATGGTAGCCTAGTCATTATGGAAGGTAGTCTGTTGTCGAGATTTTTGTTAATCTAAGGGATGGTAGCCTTGCCATTATGGAATTTAGTTTATTGTCGAGATTTTTGTTATTCCATTGGATGGTAGCCTTGTCATTATAGAAGGTAGTCTGTTGTCGAGATTTTTGTTACTATACTGGATTGTATCCTTGTCGTTATGGAAGGTAGTATGTTGTCGATATCTTTCTTACTCCAATTGATGGTAGCCTAGTCATTACGGAATGTAGTCTGTTGTCGAGATTTTTGTTTCTCCGTTGGATGGTAGCCTTGTTATAATGGAAGGTAGTGTGTTATCGATATTTTTGTTATTCCAATGGATGGTAGCCTTGTCATTATGGAAGGTAGTCTGTTGTCGTGATTTTTTTACTCCAATGGATGGTATCCTTGTCATTAGGGAAGTTAGTACGTTTTCGATATCTTTGTTACTCCAATGGATGGTAGCCTTGTCATTATGGAAGGTAGTCTATTGTCAAGATTTTTGTTACTATAAGGGATGGTGGCCTTGTCATTATGGAAATTAGTTTGTTGACGAGATTTTTGTTAATCCAATGGATGGTAGCCTTGTCATTATTAAAGGTAGTCTATTGTCAATATTTTTGTTACTATAATAGATTGTAGCCTTGTCATTATGGAAGGTAGTCTGTTGTAGATATTTTTGTTACTCCAATGGCTTGTAGCCTTGTCATTATAGAAGGTAGTATTTTGTCGAGATTTTTGTCACTACAATGGATGGTAGCCATGTCATTATGGAAGGTAGTCTGTTGTCGAGATTTTTATTACTACAATAGATTGTAGCCTTTTCTTTATGGAAGATAGTCTGTTGTCGAGATTTTTGTTACTATAATAGATTGTAGCCTTGTCATTATGGAAGGTAGTATGTTGTCGAGATTCTTGTTACTACAATGGATGGTAGCCTAGTCATTATGGAAGGTAGTCTATTGTCGAGATTTTTGTCACTACCATGGATGGTAGCCTTATCATTATGGAAGGTGGTCTAATGTCGATATTTTTGAAACTACAACGGATTGTAGCCTTGTCGTTATGGCAGGTAGTCTGCTATCGATATCTTTGTTACTCCGAAGGATGGTAACCTAGTCATTATAGAAGGTAGTCTTTTTTCGAGATTTTTGTTACTCCAATGGATGGTATCCTTGTAATTATGGAAGGTAGTATGTTGTCGATATCTTTGTTACTCCAATGGATGGTAGCCTTGTCATTATGGAAGGTAGTCTGTTGTAGAGATTTTTGTTATTCCAATAGATGGTAGCCTTGTTATTATGGAAGGTAGTCTGTTGTCGAGATTTTTGTTACTCTAAGGGATGGTAGCCTTGTCATTATGGAAGGTAGTCTATTGTCTAGATTTTGGTTACTACAATGGATTGTAGCCTTGTCGTTATGGCAGGTAGTCTGCTATCCGTATCTTTGTTACTCCAAAGGATGGTAGCCTAGTCATTATAGAAGGTAGTCTGTTTTCGAGATTTTTGTTACTTCAATGGATAGTATCCTTGTGATTATGGAAGGTAGTATGTTGTCGATATCTTTGTTACTCCAATGGATGGTATACTTGTCATTATGGAAGGTAGTCTGTTGTAGAGATTTATGTTACTCCAATGGATGGTAGCCTTGTCATTATTCAAGGTAGTGTGTTGTCGATATTTTTGTTATTCCAATTGATGGTAGCCTTGTCATTATGGAAGGTAGTCTGTTGTCGAGATTTTTGTTACTCCAATGGATGGTAGCCTTGTCACTATGGAAGGTAGTTTGTTGTCGAGATTTTTGTTACTACATTGGATGGTAGCCTTGTCATTATGGAAGGTAGTGTGTTGTCGATATTTTTCTTATTCCAATGGATGGAAGCCTTGTCATTATGGAAGGTAGTGTGTTGTCGATATTTTTCTTATTCCAATGGATGGAAGCCTTGTCATTATGGAAGGTAGTCTATTGTCGTGATTATTGTTACTCCAATGGATGGTATCCTTGTCATTATGGAAGGTGGTATGTTGTCGATATCTTTGTTACTCCAATGGATGGAAGCCTTGTCATTATGGAAGGTAGTCTGTTGTCGAGATTTTTGTTACTCCAATGGATAGTATCCTTGTCATTAGGGAAGGTAGTATGTTGTCGATATCTTTTTTACTCCAATGGATGGTAGCCTTGTCATTATGGAAGGTAGTCTATTGTCTAGATTTTTGTTACTATAAGGGATGGTGGCCTTGTCATTATGGAAAGTAGTTTGTTGACGAGATTTTTGTTATTCCAATGGATGGTAGCCTTGTCATTATTAAAGGTAGTCTATTGTCAATATTTTTGTTACTATAATAGATTGTAGCCTTGTCATTATGGAAGGTAGTCTGTTGTCGATATTTTTGTTACTCCAATGGATGGTAGCCTTGTCATTATAGAAGGTAGTATTTTGTCGAGATTTTTGTCACTACAATGGATTGTAGCCATGTCATTATGGAAGGTAGTCTGTTGTCGAGATTTTTGTTACTACAATAGATTGTAGCCTTTTCGTTATGGAAGATAGTCTGTTGTCGAGATTTTTGTTACTATAATAGATTGTAGCCTTGTCATTATGGAAGGTAGTATGTTGTCGAGATTCTTGTTACTACAATGGATGGTAGCCTTGTCATTATGGAAGGTAGTCTATTGTCGAGATTTTTGTCACTACCATGGATGGTAGCCTTGTCATTATGGAAGGTGGTCTAATGTCGATATTTTTGAAACTACAACGGATTGTAGCCTTGTCGTTATGGCAGGTAGTCTGCTATCGATATCTTTGTCACTCCAAAGGATGGTAGTCTAGTCATTATAGAAGGTAGTTTGTTTTCGAGATTTTTGTTATTCCAATGGATGGTATCCTTGTGATTATGGAAGGTATTATGTTGTCGATATCTTTGTTACTCCAATGGATGGTAGCCTTGTCATTATGTAAGGTAGTCTGTTGTAGAGATTTTTGTTACTCCAATGGATGGTAGTGTTGTCATTATGCAAGGTAGTGTGTTGTCGATATTTTTTTTATTCCAATAGATGGTAGCCTTGTCATTATGGAAGGTAGTCTGCTGTCGAGATTTTTGTTACTTCGATTGATGGTAGCCTTGTCACTATGGAAGGTAGTCTGTTGTCGAGATTTTTGTTACTACATTGGATGTAAGCCTTGTTATTATGGAAGGTAGTATGTTGTCGATATTTTTATTATTCCAATGGATGGAAGCCTTGTCATTATGGAAGGTAGTCTATTGTCGTGATTTTTGTTACTCCAATGGATGGTATCCTTTTCATTATGGTAGGTGGTATTTGGTCGATATCTTTGTTACTCCAATGGATGGTAGCCTTGTCATTATGGAAGGTAGTCTGTTGTCGAGATTTTTGTTACTCCAATGGATGGTATGCTTGTCATTATGGAAGGTAGTCTATTGTCGACATTTTTGTTACTACATTGGATGGTAGCCTTGTCATTATGGAAGGTAGTCTGTTGTCGAGATTTTTGTTACTACAATGGATTGTAGCCTTGTCATTATGGAAGGTAGTCTGTTGTTGATATCTTTGTTACTCCAATGGATGGTAGCCTAGTCATTATGGAAGGTAGTCTGTTGTCGAGATTTTTGTTAATCTAAGGGATGGTAGCCTTGCCATTATGGAATTTAGTTTATTGTCGAGATTTTTGTTATTCCATTGGATGGTAGCCTTGTCATTATAGAAGGTAGTCTGTTGTCGAGATTTTTGTTACTATACTGGATTGTATCCTTGTCGTTATGGAAGGTAGTATGTTGTCGATATCTTTCTTACTCCAATTGATGGTAGCCTAGTCATTACGGAATGTAGTCTGTTGTCGAGATTTTTGTTTCTCCGTTGGATGGTAGCCTTGTTATAATGGAAGGTAGTGTGTTATCGATATTTTTGTTATTCCAATGGATGGTAGCCTTGTCATTATGGAAGGTAGTCTGTTGTCGTGATTTTTTTACTCCAATGGATGGTATCCTTGTCATTAGGGAAGGTAGTACGTTTTCGATATCTTTGTTACTCCAATGGATGGTAGCCTTGTCATTATGGAAGGTAGTCTATTGTCAAGATTTTTGTTACTATAAGGGATGGTGGCCTTGTCATTATGGAAATTAGTTTGTTGACGAGATTTTTGTTAATCCAATGGATGGTAGCCTTGTCATTATTAAAGGTAGTCTATTGTCAATATTTTTGTTACTATAATAGATTGTAGCCTTGTCATTATGGAAGGTAGTCTGTTGTAGATATTTTTGTTACTCCAATGGCTTGTAGCCTTGTCATTATAGAAGGTAGTATTTTGTCGAGATTTTTGTCACTACAATGGATGGTAGCCATGTCATTATGGAAGGTAGTCTGTTGTCGAGATTTTTATTACTACAATAGATTGTAGCCTTTTCTTTATGGAAGATAGTCTGTTGTCGAGATTTTTGTTACTATAATAGATTGTAGCCTTGTCATTATGGAAGGTAGTATGTTGTCGAGATTCTTGTTACTACAATGGATGGTAGCCTAGTCATTATGGAAGGTAGTCTATTGTCGAGATTTTTGTCACTACCATGGATGGTAGCCTTATCATTATGGAAGGTGGTCTAATGTCGATATTTTTGAAACTACAACGGATTGTAGCCTTGTCGTTATGGCAGGTAGTCTGCTATCGATATCTTTGTTACTCCGAAGGATGGTAACCTAGTCATTATAGAAGGTAGTCTTTTTTCGAGATTTTTGTTACTCCAATGGATGGTATCCTTGTAATTATGGAAGGTAGTATGTTGTCGATATCTTTGTTACTCCAATGGATGGTAGCCTTGTCATTATGGAAGGTAGTCTGTTGTAGAGATTTTTGTTATTCCAATAGATGGTAGCCTTGTTATTATGGAAGGTAGTCTGTTGTCGAGATTTTTGTTACTCTAAGGGATGGTAGCCTTGTCATTATGGAAGGTAGTCTATTGTCTAGATTTTGGTTACTACAATGGATTGTAGCCTTGTCGTTATGGCAGGTAGTCTGCTATCCGTATCTTTGTTACTCCAAAGGATGGTAGCCTAGTCATTATAGAAGGTAGTCTGTTTTCGAGATTTTTGTTACTTCAATGGATAGTATCCTTGTGATTATGGAAGGTAGTATGTTGTCGATATCTTTGTTACTCCAATGGATGGTATACTTGTCATTATGGAAGGTAGTCTGTTGTAGAGATTTATGTTACTCCAATGGATGGTAGCCTTGTCATTATTCAAGGTAGTGTGTTGTCGATATTTTTGTTATTCCAATTGATGGTAGCCTTGTCATTATGGAAGGTAGTCTGTTGTCGAGATTTTTCTTACTCCAATGGATGGTAGCCTTGTCACTATGGAAGGTAGTTTGTTGTCGAGATTTTTGTTACTACATTGGATGGTAGCTTTGTCATTATGGAAGGTAGTGTGTTGTCGATATTTTTCTTATTCCAATGGATGGAAGCCTTGTCATTATGGAAGGTAGTGTGTTGTCGATATTTTTCTTATTCCAATGGATGGAAGCCTTGTCATTATGGAAGGTAGTCTATTGTCGTGATTTTTGTTACTCCAATGGATGGTATCCTTGTCATTATGGAAGGTGGTATGTTGTCGATATCTTTGTTACTCCAATGGATGGTAGCCTTGTCATTATGGAAGGTAGTCTGTTGTCGAGATTTTTGTTACTCCAATGGATAGTATCCTTGTCATTAGGGAAGGTAGTATGTTGTCGATATCTTTTTTACTCCAATGGATGGTAGCCTTGTCATTATGGAAGGTAGTCTATTGTCTAGATTTTTGTTACTATAAGGGATGGTGGCCTTGTCATTATGGAAAGTAGTTTGTTGACGAGATTTTTGTTATTCCAATGGATGGTAGCCTTGTCATTATTAAAGGTAGTCTATTGTCAATATTTTTGTTACTATAATAGATTTTAGCCTTGTCATTATGGAAGGTAGTCTGTTGTCGATATTTTTGTTACTCCAATGGATGGTAGCCTTGTCATTATAGAAGGTAGTATTTTGTCGAGATTTTTGTCACTACAATGGATTGTAGCCATGTCATTATGGAAGGTAGTCTGTTGTCGAGATTTTTGTTACTACAATAGATTGTAGCCTTTTCGTTATGGAAGATAGTCTGTTGTCGAGATTTTTGTTACTATAATAGATTGTAGCCTTGTCATTATGGAAGGTAGTATGTTGTCGAGATTCTTGTTACTACAATGGATGGTAGCCTTGTCATTATGGAAGGTAGTCTATTGTCGAGATTTTTGTCACTACCATGGATGGTAGCCTTGTCATTATGGAAGGTGGTCTAATGTCGATATTTTTGAAACTACAACGGATTGTAGCCTTGTCGTTATGGCAGGTAGTCTGCTATCGATATCTTTGTTACTCCGAAGGATGGTAACCTAGTCATTATAGAAGGTAGTCTGTTTTCGAGATTTTTGTTACTCCAATGGATGGTATCCTTGTAATTATGGAAGGTAGTATGTTGTCGATATCTTTGTTACTCCAATGGATGGTAGCCTTGTCATTATGGAAGGTAGTCTGTTGTAGAGATTTTTGTTACTCCAATGGATGGTAGCCTTGTCATTATGCAAGGTAGTGTGTTGTCGATATTTTTGTTATTCCAATAGATGGTAGCCTTGTTATTATGGAAGGTAGTCTGTTGTCGAGATTTTTGTTACTCTAAGGGATGGTAGCCTTATCATTATGGAAGGTAGTCTATTGTCGATATTTTGGTTACTACAATGGATAGTAGCCTTGTCGTTATGGCAGGTAGTCTGCTATCCGTATCTTTGTTACTCCAAAGGATGGTAGCCTAGTCATTATAGAAGGTAGTCTGTTTTCGAGATTTTTGTTACTTCAATGGATAGTATCCTTGTGATTATGGAAGGTAGTATGTTGTCGATATCTTTGTTACTCCAATGGATGGTATCCTTGTCATTATGGAAGGTAGTCTGTTGTAGAGATTTTTGTTACTCCAATGGATGGTAGCCTTGTCATTATTCAAGGTAGTGTGTTGTCGATATTTTTGTTATTCCAATAGATGGTAGCCTTGTCATTATGGAAAGTAGTCTGTTGTCGAGATTTTTGTTACTCCAATGGATGGTAGCCTTGTCACTATGGAAGGTAGTTTGTTGTCGAGATTTTTGTTACTACATTGGATGCTAGCCTTGTCATTATGGAAGGTAGTGTGTTGTCGATATTTTTCTTATTCCAATGGATGGAAGCCTTGTCATTATGGAAGGTAGTGTGTTGTCGATATTTTTCTTATTCCAATGGATGGAAGCCTTGTCATTATGGAAGGTAGTCTATTGTCGTGATTTTTGTTACTCCAATGGATGGTATCCTTGTCATTATGGAAGGTGGTATGTTGTCGATATCTTTGTTACTCCAATGGATGGTAGCCTTGTCATTATGGAAGGTAGTCTGTTGTCGAGATTTTTGTTACTCCAATGGATAGTATCCTTGTCATTAGGGAAGGTAGTATGTTGTCGATATCTTTTTTACTCCAATGGATGGTAGCCTTGTCATTATGGAAGGTAGTCTATTGTCTAGATTTTTGTTACTATAAGGGATGGTGGCCTTGTCATTATGGAAAGTAGTTTGTTGACGAGATTTTTGTTATTCCAATGGATGGTAGCCTTGTCATTATTAAAGGTAGTCTATTGTCAATATTTTTGTTACTATAATAGATTGTAGCCTTGTCATTATGGCAGGTAGTCTGTTGTCGATATTTTTGTTACTCCAATGGATGGTAGCCTTGTCATTATAGAAGGTAGTATTCTGTCGAGATTTTTGTCACTACAATGGATTGTAGCCATGTCATTATGGAAGGTAGTCTGTTGTCGAGATTTTTGTTACTACAATAGATTGTAGCCTTTTCGTTATGGAAGATAGTCTGTTGTCGAGATTTTTGTTACTATAATAGATTGTAGCCTTGTCATTATGGAAGGTAGTATGTTGTCGAGATTCTTGTTACTACAATGGATGGTAGCCTTGTCATTATGGAAGGTAGTCTATTGTCGAGATTTTTGTCACTACCATGGATGGTAGCCTTGTCATTATGGAAGGTGGTCTAATGTCGATATTTTTGAAACTACAACGGATTGTAGCCTTGTCGTTATGGCAGGTAGTCTGCTATCGATATCTTTGTTACTCCGAAGGATGGTAACCTAGTCATTATAGAAGGTAGTCTGTTTTCGAGATTTTTGTTACTCCAATGGATGGTATCCTTGTAATTATGGAAGGTAGTATGTTGTCGATATCTTTGTTACTCCAATGGATGGTAGCCTTGTCATTATGGAAGGTAGTCTGTTGTAGAGATTTTTGTTACTCCAATGGATGGTAGCCTTGTCATTATGCAAGGTAGTGTGTTGTCGATATTTTTGTTATTCCAATAGATGGTAGCCTTGTTATTATGGAAGGTAGTCTGTTGTCGAGATTTTTGTTACTCTAAGGGATGGTAGCCTTATCATTATGGAAGGTAGTCTATTGTCGATATTTTGGTTACTACAATGGATAATAGCCTTGTCGTTATGGCAGGTAGTCTGCTATCCGTATCTTTGTTACTCCAAAGGATGGTAGCCTAGTCATTATAGAAGGTAGTCTGTTTTCGAGATTTTTGTTACTTCAATGGATAGTATCCTTGTGATTATGGAAGGTAGTATGTTGTCGATATCTTTGTTACTCCAATGGATGGTATCCTTGTCATTATGGAAGGTAGTCTGTTGTAGAGATTTTTGTTACTCCAATGGATGGTAGCCTTGTCATTATTCAAGGTAGTGTGTTGTCGATATTTTTGTTATTCCAATAGATGGTAGCCTTGTCATTATGGAAAGTAGTCTGTTGTCGAGATTTTTGTTACTCCAATGGATGGTAGCCTTGTCACTATGGAAGGTAGTTTGTTGTCGAGATTTTTGTTACTACATTGGATGGTAGCCTTGTCATTATGGAAGGTAGTGTGTTGTCGATATTTTTCTTATTCCAATGGATGGAAGCCTTGTCATTATGGAAGGTAGTGTGTTGTCGATATTTTTCTTATTCCAATGGATGGAAGCCTTGTCATTATGGAAGGTAGTCTATTGTCGTGATTTTTGTTACTCCAATGGATGGTATCCTTGTCATTATGGAAGGTGGTATGTTGTCGATATCTTTGTTACTCCAATGGATGGTAGCCTTGTCATTATGGAAGGTAGTGTGTTGTCGAGATTTTTGTTACTCTAATGGATGGTATCCTTGTCATTAGGGAAGGTAGTATGTTGTCGATATCTTTGTTACTCCAATGGATGGTAGCCTTGTCATTATGGAAGGTAGTCTATTGTCTAGATTTTTGTTACTATAAGGGATGGTGGCCTTGTTATTATGGAAAGTAGTTTGTTGACGAGATTTTTGTTATTCCAATGGATGGTAGCCTTGTCATTATTAAAGGTAGTCTATTGTCAATATTTTTGTTACTATAATAGATTGTAGCCTTGTCATTATGGAAGGTAGTCTGTTGTCGATATTTTTGTTACTCCAATGGATGGTAGCCTTGTCATTATAGAAGGTAGTATTTTGTCGAGATTTTTGTCACTACAATGGATTGTAGCCATGTCATTATGGAAGGTAGTCTGTTGTCGAGATTTTTGTTACTACAATAGATTGTAGCCTTTTCGTTATGGAAGATAGTCTGTTGTCGAGATTTTTGTTACTATAATAGATTGTAGCCTTGTCATTATGGAAGGTAGTATGTTGTCGAGATTCTTGTTACTACAATGGATGGTAGCCTTGTCGTTATGGAAGGTAGTCTATTGTCGAGATTTTTGTCACTACCATGGATGGTAGCCTTGTCATTATGGAAGGTGGTCTAATGTCTGTATTTTTTAAACTACAACGGATTGTAGCCTTGTCGTTATGGCAGGTAGTCTGCTATCGATATCTTTGTTACTCCGAAGGATGGTAACCTAGTCATTTTAGAAGGTAGTCTGTTTTCGAGATTTTTGTTACTCCATTGGATGGTATCCTTGTAATTATGGAAGGTAGTATGTTGTCGATATCTTTGTTACTCCAATGGATGGTAGCCTTGTCATTATGGAAGGTAGTCTGTTGTAGAGATTTTTGTTACTCCAATGGATGGTAGCCTTGTCATTATGCAAGGTAGTGTGTTGTCGATATTTTTGTTATTCCAATAGATGGTAGCCTTGTTATTATGGAAGGTAGTCTGTTGTCGAGATTTTTGTTACTCTAAGGGATGGTAGCCTTATCATTATAGAAGGTAGTCTATTGTCGAGATTTTGGTTACTACAATGGATTGTAGCCTTGTCGTTATGGCAGGTAGTCTGCTATCCGTATCTTTGTTACTCCAAAGGATGGTAGCCTAGTCATTATAGAAGGTAGTCTGTTTTCGAGATTTTTGTTACTTAAATGGATAGTATCCTTGTGATTATGGAAGGTAGTATGTTGTCGATATTTTTGTTACTCCAATGGATGGTATCCTTGTCATTATGGAAGGTAGTCTGTTGTAGAGATTTTTGTTACTCCAATGGATGGTAGCCTTGTCATTATTCAAGGTAGTGTGTTGTCGATATTTTTGTTATTCCAATAGATGGTAGCCTTGTCATTATGGAAAGTAGTCTGTTGTCGAGATTTTTGTTACTCCAATGGATGGTAGCCTTGTCACTATGGAAGGTAGTTTGTTGTCGAGATTTTTGTTACTACATTGGATGGTAGCCTTGTCATTATGGAAGGTAGTGTGTTGTCGATATTTTTCTTATTCCAATGGATGGAAGCCTTGTCATTATGGAAGGTAGTGTGTTGTCGATATTTTTCTTATTCCAATGGATGGAAGCCTTGTCATTATGGAAGGTAGTATATTGTCGTGATTTTTGTTACTCCAATGGATGGTATCCTTGTCATTATGGAAGGTGGTATGTTGTCGATATCTTTGTTACTCCAATGGATGGTAGCCTTGTCATTATGGAAGGTAGTCTGTTGTCGAGATTTTTGTTACTCCAATGGATGGTATCCTTGTCATTAGGGAAGGTAGTATGTTGTCGATATCTTTGTTACTCCAATGGATGGTAGCCTTGTCATTATGGAAGGTAGTCTATTGTCTAGATTTTTGTTACTATAAGGGATGGTGGCCTTGTCATTATGGAAAGTAGTTTGTTGACGAGATTTTTCTTATTCCAATGGATGGTAGCCTTGTCATTATTAAAGGTAGTCTATTGTCAATATTTTTGTTACTATAATAGATTGTAGCCTTGTCATTATGGAAGGTAGTCTGTTGTCGATATTTTTGTTACTCCAATGGATGGTAGCCTTGTCATTATAGAAGGTAGTATTTTGTCTAGATTTTTGTCACTACAATGGATTGTAGCCATGTCATTATGGAAGGCAGCCTGTTGTCGAGATTTTTTTCACTACCATGGATGGTAGCCTTGTCATTATGGAAGGTGGTCTAATGTCGATATTTTTGAAACTACAACAGATTGTAGTCTTGTCGTTATGGCAGGTAGTCTGCTATCGATATCTTTGTTACTCCGAAGGATGGTAACCTAGTCATTTTAGAAGGTAGTCTATTTTCGAGATTTTTGTTACTCCAATGGATGGTATCCTTGTAATTATGGAAGGTAGTATGTTGTCGATATCTTTGTTACTCCAATGGATGGTAGCCTTGTCATTATGGAAGGTAGTCTGTTGTAGAGATTTTTGTTACTCCAATGGATGGTAGCCTTGTCATTATGCAAGGTAGTGTGTTGTCGATATTTTTGTTATTCCAATAGATGGTAGCCTTGTTATTATGGAAGGTAGTCTGTTGTCGAGATTTTTGTTACTCTAAGGGATGGTAGCCTTGTCATTATGGAAGGTAGTCTATTGTCGAGATTTTGGTTACTACAATTGATTGTAGCCTTGTCGTTATGGCAGGTAGTCTGCTATCGATATCTTTGTTACTCCAAAGGATGGTAGCCTAGTCATTATAGAAGGTAGTCTGTTTTCGAGATTTTTGTTACTTCAATGGATAGTATCCTTGTGATTATGGAAGGTAGTATGTTGTCGATATCTTTGTTACTCCAATGGATGGTATCCTTGTCATTATGGAAGGTAGTCTGTTGTAGAGATTTTTGTTACTCCAATGGATGGTAGCCTTGTCATTATTCAAGGTAGTGTGTTGTCGATATTTTTGTTATTCCAATAGATGGTAGCCTTGTCATTATGGAAGGTAGTCTGTTGTCGAGATTTTTGTTACTCCAATGGATGGTAGCCTTGTCACTATGGAAGGTAGTTTGTTGTCGAGATTTTTGTTACTACATTGGATGGTAGCCTTGTCATTATGGAAGGTAGTGTGTTGTCGATATTTTTCTTATTCCAATGGATGGAATCCTTGTCATTATGGAAGGTAGTGTGTTGTCGATATTTTTCTTATTCCAATGGATGGAAGCCTTGTCATTATGGTAGGTAGTCTATTGTCGTGATTTTTGTTACTCCAATGGATGGTATCCTTGTCATTATGGAAGGTGGTATTTTGTCGATATCTTTGTTACTCCAATGGATGGTAGACTTGTCATTATGGAAGGTAGTCTGTTGTCGAGATTTTTGTTACTCCAATGGATGGTAGGCTTGTCATTATGGAAGGTAGTCTATTGTCGAGATTTTTGTTACTACATTGGATGGTAGCCTTGTCATTATGGAAGGTAGTCTGTTGTCGAGATTTTTGTTACTACAATGGATTGTAGCCTTGTCGTTATGGAAGGTAGTCTGTTGTTGATATCTTTGATACTCCATTGGATGGTAGCCTAGTCATTATGGAAGGTAGTCTGTTGTCGATATTTTTGTTAATCTAAGGGATGGTAGCCTTGTCATTATGGAAGTTAGTTTATTGTCGAGATTTTTTTTATTCCATTGGATGGTAGCCTTGTCATTATAGAAGGTAGTCTGTTGTCGAGATTTTTGTTACTACAATGGATTGTATCCTTGTCGTTATGGAAGGTAGTATGTTGTCGATATCTTTCTTACTCCAATTGATGGTAGCCTAGTCATTATGGAATGTAGTCTGTTGTCGAGATTTTTGTTTCTCCGTTGGATGGTAGCCTTGTCATTATGGAAGGTAGTGTGTTATCGATATTTTTGTTATTCCAATGGATGGTAGCCTTGTCATTATGGAAGGTAGTCTGTTGTCGTGATTTTTGTTACTACAATAGATTGTAGCCTTTTCGTTATGGAAGATAGTCTGTTGTCGAGATTTTTGTTACTATAATAGATTGTAGCCTTGTCATTATGGAAGGTAGTATGTTGTCGAGATTCTTGTTACTACAATGGATGGTAGCCTTGTCATTATGGAAGGTAGTCTATTGTCGAGATTTTTGTCACTACCATGGATGGTAGCCTTGTAATTATGGAAGGTAGTATGTTGTCGATATCTTTGTTACTCCAATTGATGGTTGCCTTGTCATTATGGAAGGTAGTCTGTTGTAGAGATTTTTGTTACTCCAATGGATGGTAGCCTTGTCATTATGCAAGGTAGTGTGTTGTCGATATTTTTGTTATTCCAATAGATGGTAGCCTTGTTATTATGGAAGGTAGTCTGTTGTCGAGATTTTTGTTACTCTAAGGGATGGTAGCCTTGTCATTATGGAAGGTAGTCTATTGTCGAGATTTTGGTTACTACAATGGATTGTAGCCTTGTCGTTATGGCAGGTAGTCTGCTATCGATATCTTTGTTACTCCAAAGGATGGTAGCCTAGTCATTATAGAAGGTAGTCTGTTTTCGAGATTTTTGTTACTTCAATGGATAGTATCCTTGTGATTATGGAAGGTAGTATGTTGTCGATATCTTTGTTACTCCAATGGATGGTATCCTTGTCATTATGGAAGGTAGTCTATTCTAGAGATTTTTGTTACTCCAATGGATGGTAGCCTTGTCATTATTCAAGGTAGTGTGTTGTCGATATTTTTGTTATTCCAATAGATGGTAGCCTTGTCATTATGGAAGGTAGTCTGTTGTCGAGATTTTTGTTACTCCAATGGATGGTAGCCTTGTCACTATGGAAGGTAGTTTGTTGTCGAGATTTTTGTTACTACATTGGATGGTAGCCTTGTCATTATGGAAGGTAGTGTGTTGTCGATATTTTTCTTATTCCAATGGATGGAAGCCTTGTCATTATGGAAGGTAGTGTGTTGTCGATATTTTTCTTATTCCAATGGATGGAAGCCTTGTCATTATGGTAGGTAGTCTATTGTCGTGATTTTTGTTACTCCAATGGATGGTATCCTTGTCATTATGGAAGGTGGTATGTTGTCGATATCTTTGTTACTCCACTGGATGGTAGCCTTGTCATTATGGAAGGTAGTCTGTTGTCGAGATTTTTGTTACTCCAATGGATGGTAGGCTTGTCATTATGGAAGGTAGTCCATTGTCGAGATTTTTGTTACTACATTGGATGGTAGCCTTGTCATTATGGAAGGTAGTCTGTTATCGAGATTTTTGTTACTACAATGGATTGTAGCCTTGTCGTTATGGAAGGTAGTCTGTTGTTGATATCTTTGATACTCCAATGGATGGTAGCCTAGTCATTATGGAAGTAGTCTGTTGTCGAGATTTTTGTTAATCTAAGGGATGGTAGCCTTGTCATTATGGAAGTTAGTTTATTGTCTAGATTTTTGTTATTCCATTGGATGGTAGCCTTGTCATTATAGAAGGTAGTCTGTTGTCGAGATTTTTGTTACTACAATGGATTGTATCCTTGTCGTTATGGAAGGTAGTATGTTGTCGATATCTTTCTTACTCCAACTGATGGTAGCCTAGTCATTATGGAATGTAGTATGTTGTCGAGATTTTTGTTTCTCCGTTGGATGGTAGCCTTGTCATTATGGAAGGTAGTGTGTTATCGATATTTTTGTTATTCCAATGGATGGTAGCCTTGTCATTATGGAAGGTAGTCTGTTGTCGTGATTTTTTTACTCCAATGGATGGTATCCTTGTCATTATGGAAGGTAGTATGTTGTCGATATCTTTGTTACTCTAATGGATTGTAGCCTTGTCATTATGGAAGGTAGTCTATTGTCTAGATTTTTGTTAATATAAGGGATGGTGGCCTTCTCATTATGGAAAGTAGTTTGTTGTCGAGATTTTTGTTATTCCAATGGATGGTAGCCTTGTCATTATGAAAGGTAGTCCATTGTCAATATTTTTGTTACTATAGTAGATTGTAGCCTTTTCATTATGGAAGGTAGTCTGTTGTCGATATTTTTGTTACTCCAATGGATGGTAACCTTGTAATTATAGAAGGTAGTATTTTGTCGAGATTTTTGTCACTACAATGGATGGTAGCCATGTCATTATGGAAGGTAGTCTGTTGTCGAGATTTTTGTTACTACAATAGATTGTAGCCTTTTCGTTATGGAAGATAGTCTGTTGTCGAGATTTTTGTTACTATAATAGATTGTAGCCTTGTCATTATAGAAGGTAGTATGTTGTCGAGATTCTGGTTACTACAATGGATGGTATCCTTGTCATTATGGAAGGTAGTCTATTGTCGAGATTTTTGTCACTACAATGGATGGTAGCCTTGACATTATGGAAGGTGGTCTAATGTCGAGATTTTTGTTACTACAATGGATTGTAGCCTTGTGTTATGGCAGGTAGTCTGCTATCGATATCTTTGTTACTCCGAAGGATGGTAGCCTTGTTATTATAGAAGGTAGTCTGTTTTCGTGATTTTTGTTACTCCAATGGATGGTATCCTTGTGATTATGGAATGTAGTATGTTGTCGATATCTTTGTTACTCCAATGGATGGTAGCCTTGTCATTATGGAAGGTAGTCTATTGTAGAGATTTTTGTTACTCAAATGGATGGTAGCCTTGTCATTATGCAAGGTAGTGTGTTGTCGATATTTTTGTTATTCCAATAGATGGTAGCCTTGTTATTATGGAAGGTACTCTGTTGTCGAGATTTTTGTTACTCTAAGGGATGGTAGCCTTGTCATTATGGAAGGTAGTCTATTGTCGAGATTTTGGTTACTACAATGGATTGTAGCCTTGTCGTTATGGCAGGTAGTCTGCTATCGATATCTTTGTTACTCTAAAGGATGGTAGCCTAGTCATTATAGAAGGTAGTGTGTTTTCGAGATTTTTGTTACTCCAATGGATGGTATCCTTGTGATTATGGAAGGTAGTATGTTGTCCATATCTTTGTTACTCCAATGGACGGTATCCTTGTCATTATGGAAGGTAGTCTATTGTAGAGATTTTTGTTACTCCAATGGATGGTAGCCTTGTCATTATGCAAGGTAGTGTGTTGTCGATATTTTTGTTATTCCAATAGATGGTAGCCTTGTCATTATGGAAGGTAGTCTGTTGTCGAAATTTTTGTTACTCCAATGGATGGTAGCCTTGTCACTATGGAAGGTAGTTTGTTGTCGAGATTTTTGTTACTACATTGGATGGTAGCCTTGTCATTATGGAAGGTAATGTGTTGTCGATATTTTTCTTATTCCAATGAATGGAAGCCTTGTCATTATGGAAGGTAGTGTGTTGTCGATATTTTTCTTATTCAAATGGATGGAAGCCTTGTCATTATGGAAGGTAGTCTATTGTCGTGAATTTTGTTACTCCAATGGATGGTATCCTTGTCATTATGGAAGGTGGTATGTTGTCGATATCTTTGTTACTCCAATGGATGGTAGCCTTGTCATTATGGAAGGTAGTCTGTTGTCGAGATTTTTGTTACTCCAATGGATGGTAGGCTTGTCATTATGGAAGGTAGTCTATTGTCGAGATTTTTGTTACTACATTGGATGGTAGCCTTTTCATTATAGAAGGTAGTCTGTTTTCGAGATTTTTGTTACTACAATGGATTGTATCCTTGTCGTTATGGAAGGTAGTATGTTGTCGATATCTTTCTTACTCCAATTGATGGTAGCCTAGTCATTATGGAATGTAGTCTGTTGTCGAGATTTTTGTTTCTCCGTTGGATGGTAGCCTTGTCATTATGGAAGGTAGTGTGTTATCGATATTTTTGTTATTCCAATGGATGGTAGCCTTGTCATTATGGAAGGTAGTCTGTTGTCGTGATTTTTTTACTCCAATGGATGGTATCCTTGTCATTAGGGAAGGTAGTATGTTGTCGATATCTTTGTTACTCCAATGGATGGTAGCCTTGTAATTATGGAAGGTAGTCTATTGTCTAGATTTCTGTTACTATAAGGGATGGTGGCCTTGTCATTATGGAAAGTAGTTTGTTGTCGAGATTTTTGTTATTCCAATGGATGGTAGCCTTGTCATTATGAAAGGTAGTCTATTGTCAATATTTTTGTTACTATAATAGATTGTGGCCTTGTCATTATGGAAGGTAGTCTGTTGTCGATATTTTTGTGACTCCAATGGATGGTAGCCTTGTCATTATAGAAGGTAGTATTTTGTCGAGATTTTTTTCACTACAATGGATGGTAGCCATGTCATTATGGAAGGTAGTCTGTTGTCGAGATTTTTGTTACTACAATAGATTGTAGCCTTTTCGTTATGGAAGATAGTCTGTTGTCGAGATTTTTGTTACTATAATAGATTGTAGCCTTGTCATTATGGAAGGTAGTATGTTGTCGAGATTCTTGTTACTACAATGGATAGTAGCCTTGTCATTATGGAAGGTAGTCTATTGTCGAGATTTTTGTCACTACAATGGATGGTAGCCTTGTCATTATGGAAGCTGGTCTAGTGTCGAGATTTTTGTTACTACATTGGATTGTAGCCTTGTCGTTATGGCAGGTAGTCTGCTACCGATATCTTTGTTACTCCGAAGGATGGTAGCCTAGTCATTATAGAAGGTAGTCTATTTTCGAGATTTTTGTTACTCCAATGGATGGTATCCTTGTGATTATGGAAGGTAGTATGTTGTCGATATCTTTGTTACTCCAATGGATTGTAGCCTTGTCATTATGGAAGATAGTCTGTTGTAGAGATTTTTGTTACTCCAATGGATGGTAGCCTTGTCATTATGCAAGGTAGTGTGTTGTCGATATTTTTGTTATTCCAATAGATGGTAGCCTTGTTATTAAGGAAGGTAGTCTGTTGTCGATATTTTTGTTACTCTAAGGGATGGTAGCCTTGTCATTATGGAAGGTAGTCTATTGTCGAGATTTTTGTTACTCCAATGGATGGTAGCCTTGTCACTATGGAAGGTAGTTTGTTGTCGAGATTTTTGTTACTACATTGGATGGTAGCCTTGTCATTATGGAAGGTAGTCTGTTGTCTTGATATTTGTTACTACAATGGATTGTAGCCTTGTCTTTATGGAAGGTAGTTTGTTGTCTTGATATTTGTTACTACAATGGATTGTAGCCTTGTCATTATGGAAGGTAGTCTGTTATCGAGATTTTTGTTACTCTAAGGGATGGTAGCCTTTTAATTATGGAAGGTAGTCTATTGTCGAGATTTTTGTTACTACAATGGATTGTAGCCTTGTCGTTATGGCAGGTAGTCTGCTACGATATCTTTGTTACTCCAAAGGATGGTAGCCTAGTCATTATAGAAGGTAGTCTGTTTTCGAGATTTTTGTTACTCCAATGGATGGTATCCTTGTGATTATGGAAGGTAGTATGTTGTCGATATCTTTGTTACTCCAATGGATGGTAGCCTTGTCATTATGTAAGGTAGTCTGTTGTCGAGATTTTTGTTACTACATTGGATGGTAGCCTTGTCATTATGGAAGGTAGTCTGTTGTCGTGATTTTTTTTAATACAATGTCTTATAGCCTTCTTTTTATGGAAGGTATTCTGTTGTCGATATCTTTGTTACTCCAATGGATGGTAGCCTAGTCACTATGGAAAGTAGTCTGTTGTCGAGATTTTTGTTACTACATTGGATTGTAGCCTTGTCATTATGGAAGGTAGTTTGTTGTCTTGATTTTTGTTAATACAATGGATTATAGCCTTGTCTTTAGGAAGGTAGTCTGTTATTGATATCTTTGTTACTCCAATGGATGGTAGCCTAGTCATTATGGAAGGTAGTCTGTTGTCGAGATTTTTGTTACTATAAGGGATGGTAGCCTTGTCATTATGGAAGGTAGTCTATTGTCGAGATTTTTATTACTACAATGGATTGTAGCCTTGTCGTTATGGCAGGTAGTCTACTATCGATATCTTTGTTACTCCAAAGGATGGTATCCTAGTCATTATAGAAGGTAGTCTATTTTCGAGATTTTTGTTACTCCAATGGATGGTATCCTTGTGATTATGGAAGGTAGTATGTTGTCGATATCTTTGTTACTCCAATGGATGGTAGCCTTGTCATTATGTAAGGTAGTCTGTTGTCGAGATTTTTGTTACTACATTGGATGGTAGCCTTGTCATTATAGAAGGTAGTCTGTTGTCGTGATTTTTGTTAATACAATGGCTTATAGCCTTCTCTTTATGGAAGGTAGTCTGTTGTCGATATCTTTGTTACTCCAATGGATGGTAGCCTAGTCACTATGGAAGGTAGTATGTTGTCGAGATTTTTGTTCCTACATTGGATTATAGCCTTGTCATTATGGAAGGTAGTTTGTTGTCGTGATTTTTGTTAATACAATGGATTATAGCCTTGTCTTTATGGAAGGTATTCTGTTATTGATATCTTTGTTACTCCAATGGATGGTAGCCTAGTCATTATGGAAGGTAGTCTGTTGTCGAGATTTTTGCTACTATAAGGGATGGTAGCCTTGTCATTATGGAAGGTAGTCTACTGTCGAGATTTTTATTACTACAATGGATTGTAGCCTTGTCGTTATGGCAGGTAGTCTGCTATCGATATCGTTGTTACTCCAAAGGATGGTAGCCTAGTCATTATAGAAGGTAGTCTATTTTCGAGATTTTTGTTACTCCAATGGATGGTATCCTTGTGATTATGGAACGTAGTATGTTGTCGATATCTTTGTTACTCCAATGGATGGTAGCCTTGTCATTATGTAAGGTAGTTTGTTGTCGAAATTTTTCTTACTACATTGGATGGTAGCCTTGTCATTATGGAAGGTAGTTTGTTGTCATGATTTTTGTTAATACAATCGATTATAGCCTTGTCTTTATGGAAGGTAGTCTGTTGTCGATATCTTTGTTACTCCAATGGATGGTAGCATAGTCATTATGGAAGGTAGTATGTTGTCGAGTTTTTTGTTATTCTAACGGATGATAGCCTTGTCATTATGGAAGGTAGTCTATTGTCGAGATTTTTATAACTACAATGAATTGTAGCCTTGTCGTTATGGCAGGTAGTCTGCTATCGATATCTTTGTTACTCCAAAGGATGGTAGCCTAGTCATTATAGAAGGTAGTCTGATATCGAGATTTTTGTTACTCCAATGGATGGTATCCTTGTGATTATGGAAGGTAGTATGTTGTCGATATCTTTGTTACTCCAATGGATGGTAGCCTTGTCATTATGTAAGGTAGTCTGTTGTAGAGATTTTTGTTACTCCAATGGATGGTAGCGTTGTCATTATGCAAGGTAGTGTGTTTTCGATATTTTTTTTATTCCAATAGATGGTAGCCTTGTCATTATGGAAGGTAGTCTATTGTCGAGATTTTTGTTACTCCAATGGATGGTAGCCTTGTCACTATGGAAGGTAGTCTGTTGTCGAGATTTTTCTTACTACATTGGATGGTAGTCTTGTCATTATAGAAGGTGGTGTGTTGTTGATATTTTTCTTATTCCAATGGACGGAAGCCTTGTCATTATGGAAGGTAGTGTGTTATCGATTTTTTTCTTATTCCAATGGATGGAAGCCTTGTCATTATGGAAGGTAGTCTATTGTCGTGATTTTTGTTACTCCAATGTATGGTATCCTTGTCATTATGGAAGGTGGTATGTTGTTGATATCTTTGTTACTCCAATGGATGGTAGTCTTGTCATTATTGAAGGTAGTCTGTTGTCGAGATTTTTGTTACTCCAATGGATGGTAGGCTTGTCGTTATGGAAGGTAGTCTGTTGTCGAGATTTTTGTTACTACATTGGATGGTAGCCTTGTCATTATGGAAGGTAGTCTGTTGTCATGATTTTTGTTACTACAATGGATTGTAGCCTTGTCGTTATGGAAGGTAGTCTGTTGTTGATATCTTTGTTAATCCAATGGATGGTAGCCTAGTCATTATAGAAGGTAGTCTGTTGTCGAGATTTTTATTAATCTAAGGGATGGTAGCCTTGTCATTATGGAACTTAATTTATTATCGAGATTTTTGTTATTCCATTGGATGGTAGCCTTGTCATTATAGAAGGTAGTCTGTTGTCGAGATTTTTGTTACTACAATGGATTGTATCCTTGTCGTTATGGAAGGTAGTATGTTGTAGATAACTTTCTTACTCCAATGGATGGTAGCCTAGTCATTATGGAATATAGTCTGTTGTCGAGATTTTTGTTTCTCCGTTTGATGGTAGCCTTGTCATTATGGAAGGTTGTCTGTTGTCGTGATTTTTTTACTCCAATGGATGGTATCCTTGTCATTATGGAATGTAGTATGTTGTCGATATCTTTGTTACTCCAATGGATGGTAGCCTTGTCATTATGGAAGGTAGTTTATTGTCTAGATTTTTGTTACTATAAGGGATGGTGGCCTTGTCATTATGGAAAGTAGTTTGTTGTCGAGATTTTTGTCATTCCAATGGATGGTAGCCTTGTCATTATGAAAGGTAGTCTATTGTCAATATTTTTGTTACTATAATAGATTGTAGCCTTGTCATTATGGAAGGTAGTCTGTTGTCGATATTTTTGTTACTCCAATGGATAGTAGCCTTGTCATTATAGAAGGTAGTATTTTGTCGAGATTTTTGTCACTACAATGGATGGTAGCCATCTCATTATTGAAGGTAGTTTGTTGTCGAGATTTTTGTTACTACAATAGATTGTAGCCATTTCGTTATGGAAGATAGTCGGTTGTCGAGATTTTTGTTACTATAATAGATTGTAGCCTTGTCATTATGGAAGGTAGTATGTTGTCGAGATTCTTGTTACTACAATGGATGGTAGCCTTGTCATTATGGAAGGTAGTATATTGTCGAGATTTTTATCACTACAATGGATGGTAGCCTTGTCATTATGGAAGGTGGTCTAATGTCGAGATTTTTGTTGCTACAATGGATTGTAGCCTTGTCGTTATGGCAGGTAGTCTGCTATCGATATCCTTGTTCCTCCGAAGGATGGTAGCCTAGTCATTATAGAAGGTAGTCTGTTTTCGAGATTTTTGTTACTCCAATGGATGGTATCCTTGTAATTATGGAAGGTAGTATGTTGTCGATATCTTTGTTACTCCAATGGATGGTAGCCTTGTCATTATGGAAGGTAGTCTGTTGTAGAGATTTTTGTTACTCCAATGGATGGTAGCCTTGTCATTATGCAAGGTAGTGTGTTGTCGATATTTTTTTATTCCAATAGATGGTAGCCTTCTCATTATGGAAGGTAGTCTGTTGTCGAGATTTTTGTTACTCCAATGGATGGTAGCCTTGCCACTATGGAAGGTAGTCTGTTGTCGAGATTTTTGTTACTACATTGGATGATAGCCTTTTCGTTATGGCAGGTAGTCTGCTATCGATATCTTTGTTACTCCAAAGGATGGAAGCCTTGTCATTATGGAAGGTAGTCTATTGTCGAGAATTTTTTTACTCCAATGGAAGGAAGCCTTGTCATTATGGAAGGTAGTCTGTTGTCGTGATTTTTGTTACTATAATGGATTGTAGCCTTGTCTTTATGGAAGGTAGTCTGTTGTCGAGATTTTTTTAATTCCATTGGATGGTAGCCTTGTCATTATAGAAGGTAGTATGTTTTCAAGATTTTTCTTACTCCAATGGATGGTATCCTTGTGATTATGGAAGGTAGTATGTTGTCGATATCTTTGTTACTCCAATGGATGGTATCCTTGTCATTATGGAAGGTAGTCTGTTGTAGAGATTTTTGTTACTCCAATGGATGGTAGCCTTGTCATTATGCAAGGTAGCGTGTTGTCGATATTTTTTTTATTCCAATAGATGGTAGCCTTGTCATTATTGAAGGTAGTCTGTTGTTGAGATTTTTGTTACTTCAACGGATGGTAGCCTTGTCACTATGGAAGGTAGTCTGTTGTCGAGATTTTTGTTACTACATTGGATGGTAGCCTTGTCATTATGGAAGGTAGTCTATTGTCTAGATTTTTGTTACTACAATGGATTGTAGCCTTGTCATTATGGCAGGTAGTCTGCTATGATAACTTTGTTACTCCAAAGGATGGTAGCCTAGTCATTATAGAAGGTAGTCTATTTTCGAGATTTTTGTTACTCCAATGGATGGTATCCTTGTGATTATGGAAGGTAGTATGTAGTCGATATCTTTGTTACTCCAATGGATGGTAGCCTTGTCATTATGGAAGGTAGTCTGTTGTAGAGATTTTTGTTACTCCAATGGATGGTAGCCTTGTCATTATACAAGGTAGTGTGTTGTCGATATTTTTTTATTCCAATAGATGGTAGCCTTGTCATTATGGTAGGTAGTCTGTGGTCGAGATTTTTGTTACTCCAATGGATGGTAGCCTTGTCACTATGGAAGGTAGTCTGTTGTCGAGATTTTTGTTACTACATTGGATGGTAGCCTTGTCATTATGGAAAGTAGTTTGTTGTCGAGATTTTTGTCATTCCAATGGATGGTAGCCTTGTCATTATGAAAGGTAGTCTGTTGTCGAGATTTTTGTTACTATAATAGATTGTAGCCTTGTCATTATGGAAGGTAGTCTGTTGTCGATATTTTTGTTACTCCAATGGATAGTAGCCTTGTCATTATAGAAGGTAGTATTTTGTCGAGATTTTTGTCACTACAATGGATGGTAGCCATCTCATTATTGAAGGTAGTTTGTTGTCGAGATTTTTGTTACTACAATAGATTGTAGCCATTTCATTATGGAAGATAGTCGGTTGTCGAGATTTTTGTTACTATAATAGATTGTAGCCTTGTCATTATGGAAGGTAGTATGTTGTCGAGATTCTTGTTACTACAATGGATGGTAGCCTTGTCATTATGGAAGGTAGTCTATTGTCGAGATTTTTATCACTACAATGGATGGTAGCCTTGTCATTATGGAAGGTGGTCTAATGTCGAGATTTTTGTTACTACAATGGATTGTAGCCTTGTCGTTATGGCAGGTAGTCTGCTATCGATATCCTTGTTACTCCGAAGGATGGTAGCCTAGTCATTATAGAAGGTAGTCTGCTTTCGAGATTTTTGTTACTCCAATGGATGGTATCCTTGTGATTATGGAAGGTAGTATGTTGTCGATATCTTTGTTACTCCAATGGATGGTAGCCTTGTCATTATGGAAGGTAGTCTGTTGTAGAGATTTTTGTTACTCCAATGGATGGTAGCCTTTTCATTATGCAAGGTAGTGTGTTGTCGATATTTTTTTATTCCAATAGATGGTAGCCTTTTCATTATGGAAGGTAGTCTGTTGTCGAGATTTTTGTTACTCCAATGGATGGTAGCCTTGCCACTATGGAAGGTAGTCTGTTGTCGAGATTTTTGTTACTACATTGGATGATAGCCTTTTCGTTATGGCAGGTAGTCTGCTATCGATATCTTTGTTACTCCAAAGGATGGAAGCCTTGTCATTATGGAAGGTAGTCTATTGTCGAGAATTTTTTTACTCCAATGGAAGGAAGCCTTGTCATTATGGAAGGTAGTCTGTTGTCGTGATTTTTGTTACTATAATGGATTGTAGCCTTGTCTTTATGGAAGGTAGTCTGTTGTCGAGATTTTTTTAATTCCATTGGATGGTAGCCTTGTCATTATAGAAGGTAGTATGTTTTCAAGATTTTTCTTACTCCAATGGATGGTATCCTTGTGATTATGGAAGGTAGTATGTTGTCGATATCTTTGTTACTCCAATGGATGGTATCCTTGTCATTATGGAAGGTAGTCTGTTGTAGAGATTTTTGTTACTCCAATGGATGGTAGCCTTGTCATTATGCAAGGTAGCGTGTTGTCGATATTTTTGTTATTCCAATAGATGGTAGCCTTGTCATTATTGAAGGATGTCTGTTGTTGAGATTTTTGTTACTTCAACGGATGGTAGCCTTGTCACTATGGAAGGTAGTCTGTTGTCGAGATTTTTGTTACTACATTGGATGGTAGCCTTGTCATTATGGAAGGTAGTCTATTGTCTAGATTTTTGTTACTACAATGGATTGTAGCCTTGTCATTATGGCAGGTAGTCTGCTATGATAACTTTGTTACTCCAAAGGATGGTAGCCTAGTGATTATAGAAGGTAGTCTATTTTCGAGATTTTTGTTACTCCAATGGATGGTATCCTTGTGATTATGGAAGGTAGTATGTAGTCGATATCTTTGTTACTCCAATGGATGGTAGCCTTGTCATTATGGAAGGTAGTCTGTTGTAGAGATTTTTGTTACTCCAATGGATGGTAGCCTTGTCATTATACAAGGTAGTGTGTTGTCGATATTTTTTTATTCCAATAGATGGTAGCCTTGTCATTATGGTAGGTAGTCTATGGTCGAGATTTTTGTTACTCCAATGGATGGTAGCCTTGTCACTATGGAAGGTAGTCTGTTGTCGAGATTTTTGTTACTACATTGGATGGTAGCCTTGTCATTATGGAAAGTAGTTTGTTGTCGAGATTTTTGTCATTCCAATGGATGGTAGCCTTGTCATTATGAAAGGTAGTCTGTTGTCGAGATTTTTGTTACTATAATAGATTGTAGCCTTGTCATTATGGAAGGTAGTCTGTTGTCGATATTTTTGTTACTCCAATGGATAGTAGCCTTGTCATTATAGAAGGTAGTATTTTGTCGAGATTTTTGTCACTACAATGGATGGTAGCCATCTCATTATTGAAGGTAGTTTGTTGTCGAGATTTTTGTTACTACAATAGATTGTAGCCATTTCGTTATGGAAGATAGTCGGTTGTCGAGATTTTTGTTACTATAATAGATTGTAGCCTTGTCATTATGGAAGGTAGTATGTTGTCGAGATTCTTGTTACTACAATGGATGGTAGCCTTGTCATTATGGAAGGTAGTCTATTGTCGAGATTTTTATCACTACAATGGATGGTAGCCTTGTCATTATGGAAGGTGGTCTAATGTCGAGATTTTTGTTACTACAATGGATTGTAGCCTTGTCGTTATGGCAGGTAGTCTGCTATCGATATCCTTGTTACTCCGAAGGATGGTAGCCTAGTCATTATAGAAGGTAGTCTGCTTTCGAGATTTTTGTTACTCCAATGGATGGTATCCTTGTGATTATGGAAGGTAGTATGTTGTCGATATCTTTGTTACTCCAATGGATGGTAGCCTTGTCATTATGGAAGGTAGTCTGTTGTAGAGATTTTTGTTACTCCAATGGATGGTAGCCTTTTCATTATGCAAGGTAGTGTGTTGTCGATATTTTTTTATTCCAATAGATGGTAGCCTTCTCATTATGGAAGGTAGTCTGTTGTCGAGATTTTTGTTACTCCAATGGATGGTAGCCTTGCCACTATGGAAGGTAGTCTGTTGTCGAGATTTTTGTTACTACATTGGATGGTAGCCTTTTCGTTATGGCAGGTAGTCTGCTATCGATATCTTTGTTACTCCAAAGGATGGAAGCCTTGTCATTATGGAAGGTAGTCTATTGTCGAGAATTTTTTTACTCCAATGGATGGAAGCCTTGTCATTATGGAAGGTAGTCTGTTGTCGTGATTTTTGTTACTACAATG
The DNA here is from genome assembly GCA_948472305.1 of Vicia faba. NCBI lineage: Eukaryota > Viridiplantae > Streptophyta > Magnoliopsida > Fabales > Fabaceae > Vicia > Vicia faba. Next base: position 529,865,710 of record OX451741.1, read on the forward strand.
GATTGTAGCCTTGTCTTTATGGAAGGTAGTCTGTTGTCGAGATTTTTTTTATTCCATTGGATGGTAGCCTTGTCATTATAGAAGGTAGTATGTTTTCAAGATTTTTCTTACTCCAATGGATGGTATCCTTGTGATTATGGAAGGTAGTATGTTGTCGATATCTTTGTTACTCCAATGGATGGTATCCTTGTCATTATGGAAGGTAGTCTGTTGTAGAGATTTTTGTTACTCCAATGGATGGTAGCCTTGTCATTATGCAAGGTAGCGTGTTGTCGATATTTTTGTTATTCCAATAGATGGTAGCCTTGTCATTATTGAAGGTAGTCTGTTGTTGAGATTTTTCTTACTTCAATGGATGGTAGCCTTGTCACTATGGAAGGTAGTCTGTTGTCGAGATTTTTGTTACTACATTGGATGGTAGCCTTGTCATTATGGAAGGTAGTCTATTGTCTAGATTTTTGTTACTACAATGGATTGTAGCCTTGTCGTTATGGCAGGTAGTCTGCTATGATAACTTTGTTACTCCAAAGGATGGTAGCCTAGTCATTATAGAAGGTAGTCTATTTTCGAGATTTTTGTTACTCCAATGGATGGTATCCTTGTGATTATGGAAGGTAGTATGTAGTGGATATCTTTGTTACTCCAATGGATGGTAGCCTTGTCATTATGGAAGGTAGTCTGTTGTAGAGATTTTTGTTACTCCAATGGATGGTAGCCTTGTCATTATACAAGGTAGTGTGTTGTCGATATTTTTTTATTCCAATAGATGGTAGCCTTGTCATTATGGAAGGTAGTCTGTGGTCGAGATTTTTGTTACTCCAATGGATGGTAGCCTTGTCACTATGGAAGGTAGTCTGTTGTCGAGATTTTTGTTACTACATTGGATGGTAGCCTTGTCATTATGGAAGGTAGTGTGTTGTCGATATTTTTCTTATTCCAATGGATGGAAGCCTTGTCATTATGGAAGGTAGTCTGTTGTCGAGATTTTTGTTACTCCAATGGATGGAAGCCTTGCCATTATGGAAGGTAGTCTGTTGTCGTGATTTTTGTTACTACAATGGATTGTAGCCTTGTCTTTATGGAAGGTAATCTGTTGTCGAGATTTTTTTTATTCCATTGGATGTTAGCCTTGTCATTATAGAAGGTAGTCTGTTGTCGAGATTTTTGTTACTACAATGGATTTTATCCTTGTCGTTATGGAAGGTAGTATGTTGTCGATATCTTTGTTACTCCAATGGATGATAGCCTTGTCATAATGGAAGGTAGTCTGTTGTAGAGATTTTTGTTACTCCAATGGATGGTAGCCTTGTCATTATGCATAGTAGTGTGTTGTTGATATTTTTGTTATTCCAATAGATGGTAGCCTTGTTATTATGGAAGGTATTCTGTTGTCGAGGTTTTTGTTACTCTAAGGGATGGTAGCCTTTTCATTATGGAAGGTAGTCTATTGTCGAGATTTTTGTTACTACAATGGATTGTAACCTTGTCGTTATGGCAGGTAGTCTGCTATCGATATCTTTGTTACTCCAAAGGACTGTAGCCTAGTCATTATAGAAGGTAGTCTATTTTCAAGATTTTTGTTACTCCAATCGATGGTATCCTGGTGACTATGGAAGGTAGTATGTTGTCGATATCTTTGTTACTCCAATGGATGGTATCCTTGTCATTATGGAAGGTAGTCTGTTGTAGAGATTTTTGTTACTCCAATGGATGGTAGCCTTGTCATTATGCAAGGTAGTGTGTTGTCGATATTTTTGTTATTCCAATAGATGGTAGCCTTGTCATTATTGAAGGTAGTCTGTTGTCGAGATTTTTGTTACTCCAATGGATGGTAGCCTTGTCACTATGGAAGGTAGTCTGTTGTCGAAATTTTTGTTACTACATTGGATGGTAGCCTTGTCATTATGGAAGGAAGTTTGTTGTCTTGATTTTTGTTACTACAATGGATTCTAGCCTTGTCTTTATGGAAGGTAGTCTGTTGTGGATATGTTTGTTACTCCAATGGATAGTAGCCTAGTCATTATGGAAGGTAGTCTGTTGTCGAGATTTTTGTTACTCTAAGGGATGGTAGCCTTGTCATTATGGAAGGTAGTCTATTGTCGAGATTTTTGTTACTCCAATGGATGGTATCCTTGTGATTATGGAACGTAGTATGTTGTCGATATCTTTGTTACTCCAATGGATGGTAGCCTTGTCATTATGGAAGGTAGTCTGTTGTAGAGATTTTTGTTACTCCAATGGATGGTAGCCTTGTCATTATGCAAGGTAGTGTGTTGTCGATATTTTTGTTATTCCAATAGATGGTAGCCTTGTCATTATTGAAGGTAGTCTGTTGTCGAGATTTTTTTTACTCCAATGGATGGTAGCCTTGTCACTATGGAAGGTAGTCTGTTGTCGAAATTTTTGTTACTACATTGGATGGTAGCCTTGTCATTATGGAAGGAAGTTTGTTGTCTTGATTTTTGTTACTACAATGGATTCTAGCCTTGTCTTTATGGAAGGTAGTCTGTTGTGGATATGTTTGTTACTCCAATGGATAGTAGCCTAGTCATTATGGAAGGTAGTCTGTTGTCGAGATTTTTGTTACTCTAAGGGATGGTAGCCTTGTCATTATGGAAGGTAGTCTATTGTCGAGATTTTTGTTACTCCAATGGATGGTATCCTTGTGATTATGGAACGTAGTATGTTGTCGATATCTTTGTTACTCCAATGGATGGTAGCCTTGTCATTATGGAAGGTAGTCTGTTGTCGAGTTTTTGTTACTACATTGGATGGTAGCCTTGTCATTATGGAAGGTAGTGTGTTGTCGATATTTTTCTTATTCCAATGGATGGAAGCCTTGTCATTATGGAAGGTAGTCTGTTGTAGAGATTTTTGTTACTCCAATGGATGGTAGCCTTGTCATTATTCAAGGTAGTGTGTTGTCGATATTTTTTTATTCCAATAGATGGTAGCCTAGTCATTATGGAAGGTAGTCTGTTGTCGAGATTTTTGTTACTCCAATGGATGGTAGCCTTGTCACTATGGAAGGTAGTCTATTGTCGATATTTTTTTTACTACATTGGATGGTAGCCTTGTCATTATGGAAGGTAGTGTGTTATCGATATTTTTCTTATTCCAATGGATGGAAGCCTTGTCATTATGGAAGGTAGTCTGTTGTCGAGATTTTTGTTACTCCAATGGATGGAAGCCTTGTCATTATGGAAGGTAGTTTGTTGTCGTGATTTTTGTTACTACAATGGATTGTAGCCTTGTCTTTATGGAAGGTAGTCTGTTGTCAAGATTTTTTTATTCCATTGGATGGTAGCCTTGTCATTATAGAAGGTAGTCTGTTGTCGAGATTTTTGTTACTATAATGGATTGTATCCTTGTCGTTATGGAAGGTAGAATGTTGTCGATATCTTTGTTACTCCAATGGATGGTAGCCTTGTCGTTATGGAAGGTAGTCTTTTATAGAGATTTTTGTTACTCCAATGGATGGTAGCCTTGTCATTATGCAAGGTAGTGTGTTGTCGAGATTTTTGTTACTATAAGGGATGGTAGCCTTGTCATTATGGAAGGTAGTCTATTGTCGAGATTTTTATTACTACAATGGATTGTAGCCTTGTCGTTATGGCAGGTAGTCTGCTATCGATATCGTTGTTACTCCAAAGGATGGTAGCCTAGTCATTATAGAAGGTAGTCTATTTTCGAGATTTTTGTTACTCCAATGGATGGTATCCTTGTGATTATGGAAGGTAGTATGTTGTCGATATCTTTGTTACTCCAATGGATGGTAGCCTTGTCATTATGTAAGGTAGTTTGTTGTCGAAATTTTTGTTACTACATTGGATGGTAGCCTTGTCATTATGGAAGGTAGTTTGTTGTCATGATTTTTGTTATTACAATGGATTATAGCCTTGTCTTTGTGGAAGGTAGTCTGTTGTCGATATCTTTGTTACTCCAATGGATGGTAGCATAGTCATTATGGAAGGTAGTATGTTGTCGAGTTTTTTGTTATTCTAACGGATGATAGCCTTGTCATTATGGAAGGTAGTCTATTGTCGAGATTTTTATAACTACAATGGATTGTAGCCTTGTCGTTATGGCAGGTAGTCTGCTATCGATATCTTGGTTACTCCAAAGGATGCTAGCCTAGTCATTATAGAAGGTAGTTTGTTATCGAGATTTTTGTTACTCCAATGGATGGTATCCTAGTGATTATGGAAGGTAGTATGTTGTCGATATCTTTGTTACTCCAATGAATGGTAGCCTTGTCATTATGTAAGGTAGTCTGTTGTAGAGATTTTTGTTACTCCAATGGATGGTAGCGTTGTCATTATGCAAGGTAGTGTGTTGTCGATATTTTTCTTACTACATTGGATGGTAGTCTTGTCATTATGGAAGGTAGTGTGTTGTTGATATTTTTCTTATTCCAATGGATGGAAGCCTTGTCATTATGGAAGGTAGTGTGTTATCGATTTTTTTCTTATTCCAATGGATGGAAGCCTTGTCATTATGGAAGGTAGTCTATTGTCGTGATTTTTGTTACTCCAATGTATGGTATCCTTGTCATTATGGAAGGTGGTATGTTATTGATATCTTTGTTACTCCAATGGATGGTAGTCTTGTCATTATTGAAGGTAGTCTGTTGTCTAGATTTTTGTTACTCCAATGGATGGTAGGCTGGTCGTTATGGAAGGTAGTCTGTTGTCGAGATTTTTGTTACTACATTGGATGGTAGCCTTGTCATTATGGAAGGTAGTCTGTTGTCGAGATTTTTGTTACTACAATGGATTGTAGCCTTGTCGTTATGGAAGGTAGTCTGTTGTTGATATCTTTTGTTAATCCAATGGATGGTAGCCTAGTCATTATAGAAGGTAGTCTGTTGTCGAGATTTTTGTTAATCTAAGGGATGGTAGCCTTGTCATTATGGAACTTAGTTTATTGTCGAGATTTTTGTTATTCCATTGGATGGTAGCCTTGTCATTATAGAAGGTAGTCTGTTGTCGAGATTTTTGTTACTACAATGGATTGTATCCTTGTCGTTATGTAAGGTAGTATGTTGTCGATATCTTTCTTACTCCAATGGATGGTAGCCTAGTCATTATGGAATATAGTCTGTTGTCGAGATTTTTATTTCTCCGTTGGATGGTAGCCTTGTCATTATGGAAGGTTGTCTGTTGTCGTGATTTTTTTACTCCAATGGATGGTATCCTTGTCATTATGGAAGGTAGTATGTTGTCGATATCTTTGTTACTCCAATGGATGGTAGCCTTATCATTATGGAAGGTAGTCTATTGTCTAGATTTTTGTTACTATAAGGGATGGTGGCCTTGTCATTATGGAAAGTAGTTTGTTGTCGAGATTTTTGTTATTCCAATGGATGGTAGCCTTGTCATTATGAAAGGTAGTCTATTGTCAATATTTTTGTTACTATAATAGATTGTAGCCTTGTCATTATGGAAGGTAGTCTGTTGTCGATATTTTTGTTACTCCAATGGATAATAGCCTTGTCATTATAGAAGGTAGTATTTTGTCGAGATTTTTGTCACTACAATGGATGGTAGCCATCTCATTATTGAAGGTAGTTTGTTGTCGAGATTTTTGTTACTACAATAGATTGTAGCCATTTCGTTATGGAAGATAGTCTGTTGTCGAGATTTTTGTTACTATAATAGATTGTAGCCTTGTCATTATGGAAGGTAGTATGTTGTCGAGATTCTTGTTACTACAATGGATGGTAGCCTTGTCATTATGGAAGGTAGTCTATTGTCGAGATTTTTGTCACTAAAATGGATGGTAGCCTTGTCATTATGGAAGGTAGTCTTTTATAGAGATTTTTGTTACTCCAATGGATGGTAGCCTTGTCATTATGCAAGGTAGTGTGTTGTCGAGATTTTTATTACTATAAGGGATGGTAGCCTTGTCATTATGGAAGGTAGTCTATTGTCGAGATTTTTATTACTACAATGGATTGTAGCCTTGTCGTTATGGCAGGTAGTCTGCTATCGATATCGTTGTTACTCCAAAGGATGGTAGCCTAGTCATTATAGAAGGTAGTCTATTTTCGAGATTTTTGTTACTCCAATGGATGGTATCCTTGTGATTATGGAAGGTAGTATGTTGTCGATATCTTTGTTACTCCAATGGATGGTAGCCTTGTCATTATGTAAGGTAGTTTGTTGTCGAAATTTTTGTTACTACATTGGATGGTAGCCTTGTCATTATGGAAGGTAGTTTGTTGTCATGATTTTTGTTATTACAATGGATTATAGCCTTGTCTTTGTGGAAGGTAGTCTGTTGTCGATATCTTTGTTACTCCAATGGATGGTAGCATAGTCATTATGGAAGGTAGTATGTTGTCGAGTTTTTTGTTATTCTAACGGATGATAGCCTTGTCATTATGGAAGGTAGTCTATTGTCGAGATTTTTATAACTACAATGGATTGTAGCCTTGTCGTTATGGCAGGTAGTCTGCTATCGATATCTTGGTTACTCCAAAGGATGCTAGCCTAGTCATTATAGAAGGTAGTTTGTTATCGAGATTTTTGTTACTCCAATGGATGGTATCCTAGTGATTATGGAAGGTAGTATGTTGTCGATATCTTTGTTACTCCAATGAATGGTAGCCTTGTCATTATGTAAGGTAGTCTGTTGTAGAGATTTTTGTTACTCCAATGGATGGTAGCGTTGTCATTATGCAAGGTAGTGTGTTGTCGATATTTTCCTTACTACATTGGATGGTAGTCTTGTCATTATGGAAGGTAGTGTGTTGTTGATATTTTTCTTATTCCAATGGATGGAAGCCTTGTCATTATGGAAGGTAGTGTGTTATCGATTTTTTTCTTATTCCAATGGATGGAAGCCTTGTCATTATGGAAGGTAGTCTATTGTCGTGATTTTTGTTACTCCAATGTATGGTATCCTTGTCATTATGGAAGGTGGTATGTTGTTGATATCTTTGTTACTCCAATGGATGGTAGTCTTGTCATTATTGAAGGTAGTCTGTTGTCGAGATTTTTGTTACTCCAATGGATGGTAGGCTGGTCGTTATGGAAGGTAGTCTGTTGTCGAGATTTTTGTTACTACATTGGATGGTAGCCTTGTCATTATGGAAGGTAGTCTGTTGTCGAGATTTTTGTTACTACAATGGATTGTAGCCTTGTCATTATGGAAGGTAGTCTGTTGTTGATATCTTTTGTTAATCCAATGGATGGTAGCCTAGTCATTATAGAAGGTAGTCTGTTGTCGAGATTTTTGTTAATCTAAGGGATGGTAGCCTTGTCATTATGGAACTTAGTTTATTGTCGAGATTTTTGTTATTCCATTGGATGGTAGCCTTGTCATTATAGAAGGTAGTCTGTTGTCGAGATTTTTGTTACTACAATGGATTGTATCCTTGTCGTTATGTAAGGTAGTATGTTGTCGATATCTTTCTTACTCCAATGGATGGTAGCCTAGTCATTATGGAATATAGTCTGTTGTCGAGATTTTTATTTCTCCGTTGGATGGTAGCCTTGTCATTATGGAAGGTTGTCTGTTGTCGTGATTTTTTTACTCCAATGGATGGTATCCTTGTCATTATGGAAGGTAGTATGTTGTCGATATCTTTGTTACTCCAATGGATGGTAGCCTTATCATTATGGAAGGTAGTCTATTGTCTAGATTTTTGTTACTATAAGGGATGGTGGCCTTGTCATTATGGAAAGTAGTTTGTTGTCGAGATTTTTGTTATTCCAATGGATGGTAGCCTTGTCATTATGAAAGGTAGTCTATTGTCAATATTTTTGTTACTATAATAGATTGTAGCCTTGTCATTATGGAAGGTAGTCTGTTGTCGATATTTTTGTTACTCCAATGGATAGTAGCCTTGTCATTATAGAAGGTAGTATTTTGTCGAGATTTTTGTCACTACAATGGATGGTAGCCATCTCATTATTGAAGGTAGTTTGTTGTCGAGATTTTTGTTACTACAATAGATTGTAGCCATTTCGTTCTGGAAGATAGTCTGTTGTCGAGATTTTTGTTACTATAATAGATTGTAGCCTTGTCATTATGGAAGGTAGTATGTTGTCGAGATTCTTGTTACTACAATGGATGGTAGCCTTGTCATTATGGAAGGTAGTCTATTGTCGAGATTTTTGTCACTACAATGGATGGTAGCCTTGTCATTATGGAAGGTGGTCTAATGTCGAGATTTTTGTTACTACAATGGATTGTAGCCTTGTCGTTATGGCAGGTAGTCTGCTATCGATATCCTTATTACTCCGAAGGATGGTAGCCTAGTCATTATAGAAGGTAGTCTGTTTTCGAGATTTTTGTTACTCCAATGGATGGTATCCTTGTGATTATGGAAGGTAGTATGTTGTCGATATATTTGTTACTCCAATGGATGGTAGCCTTGTCATTATGGAAGGTAGTCTGTTGTAGAGATTTTTGTTACTCCAATGGATGGTAGCCTTGTCATTATGCAAGGTAGTGTGTTGTCGATATTTTTTTATTCCAATAGATGGTAGCCTTGTCATTATGGAAGGTAGTCTGTTGTCGAGATTTTTGTTACTCCAATGGATGGTAGCCTTGTCACTATGGAAGGTAGTCTGTTGTCGAGATTTTTGTTACTACATTGGATGGTAGCCTTTTCGTTATGGCAGGTAGTCTGCTATCGATATCTTTGTTACTCCAAAGGATGGAAGCCTTGTCATTATGGAAGGTAGTCTGTTGTCGAGATTTTTTTTACTCCAATGGATGGAAGCCTTGTCATTATGGAAGGTAGTCTGTTGTCGTGATTTTTGTTACTACAATGGATTGTAGCCTTGTCTTTATGGAAGGTAGTCTGTTGTCGAGATTTTTTTTATTCCATTGGATGGTAGCCTTGTCATTATAGAAGGTAGTCTGTTTTCAAGATTTTTGTTACTCCAATGGATGGTATCCTTGTGATTATGGAAGGTAGTATGTTGTCGATATCTTTGTTACTCCAATGGATGGTAGCCTTGTCATTATGCAAGGTAGCGTGTTGTCAATATTTTTGTTATTCCAATAGATGGTAGCCTTGTCATTATTGAAGGTAGTCTGTTGTCGAGATTTTTGTTACTTCAATGGATGGTAGCCTTGTCACTATGGAAGGTAGTCTGTTGTCGAGATTTTTGTTACTACATTGGATGGTAGCCTTGTCATTATGGAAGGTAGTCTATTGTCTAGATTTTTGTTACTACAATGGATTGTAGCCTTGTCGTTATGGCAGGTAGTCTGCTATGATAACTTTGTTACTCCAAAGGATGGTAGCCTAGTCATTATAGAAGGTAGTCTATTTTCGAGATTTTTGTTACTCCAATGGATGGTATCCTTGTGATTATGGAAGGTAGTATGTTGTCGATATCTTTGTTACTCCAATGGATGGTATCCTTGTTATTATGGAAGGTAGTCTGTTATAGAGATTTTTGTTACTCCAATGGATGGTAGCCTTGTCATTATACAAGGTAGTGTGTTGTCGATATTTTTTTATTCCAATAGATGGTAGCCTTGTTATTTTGGAAGGTAGTCTGTGGTCGAGATTTTTGTTACTCCAATGGATGGTAGCCTTGTCACTATGGAAGGTAGTCTGTTGTCGAGATTTTTGTTACTACAATGGATTGTAGCCTTGTCTTTATGGAAGGTAGTCTGTTGTCGAGATTTTTTTTATTCCATTGGATGGTAGCCTTATCATTATAGAAGGTAGTCTGTTGTCGAGATTTTTGTTACTACAATGGATTGTATCCTTGTCGTTATGGAAGGTAGTATGTTGTCGATATCTTTGTTACTCCAATGGATGGTAGCCTTTTCATAATGGAAGGTAGTCTGTTGTAGAGATTTTTGTTACTCCAATGGATGGTAGCCTTGTCATTATGCATAGTAGTGTGTTGTTTATATTTTTGTTATTCCAATAGATGGTAGCCTTGTTATTATGGAAGGTAGTCTGTTGTCAAGGTTTTTGTTACTCTAAGGGATGGTAGCCTTTTCATTATGGAAGGTAGTCTATTGTCGAGATTTTTGTTACTACAATGGATTGTAGCCTTGTCGTTTTGGCAGGTAGTCTGCTATCAATATCTTTGTTACTCCAAAGGACTGGTGCCTAGTCATTATAGAAGGTAGTCTATTTTCAAGATTTTTGTTACTCCAATCGATGGTATCCTGGTGATTATGGAAGGTAGTATGTTGTCGATATCTTTGTTACTCCAATGGATGGTATCCTTGTCATTATGGAAGGTAGTCTGTTGTAGAGATTTTTGTTACTCCAATGGATGGTAGCCTTGTCATTATGCAAGGTAGTGTGTTGTCGATATTTTTGTCATTCCAATAGATGGTAGCCTTATCATTATTGAAGGTAGTCTGTTGTCGAGATTTTTGTTACTCCAATGGATGGTAGCCTTGTCACTATGGAAGGTAGTCTGTTGCCGAAATTTTTGTTACTACATTGGATGGTAGCCTTGTCATTATGGAAGGAAGTTTGTTGTCTTGATTTTTGTTACTACAATGGATTCTAGCCTTGTCTTTATGGAAGGTAGTCTGTTGTGGATATGTTTGTTACTCCAATGGATAGTAGCCTAGTAATTATGGAAGGTAGTCTGTTGTCGAGATTTTTGTTACTACAATGGATTGTAGCCTTGTCTTTATGGAAGGTAGTCTGTTGTCGTGATTTTTGTTACTACAATGGATTGTAGCCTTGTCTTTATGGAAGGTAGTCTGTTGTCGATATTTTTTTTATTCCATTGGATGGTAGCCTTGTCATTATAGAAGGTAGTCTGTTTTCAAGATTTTTGTTACTCCAATGGATGGTATCCTTGTGATTATGGAAGGTAGTATGTTGTCGATATCTTTGTTACTCCAATGGATGGTAGCCTTGTCATTATGCAAGGTAGCGTGTTGTCAATATTTTTGTTATTCCAATAGATGGTAGCCTTGTCATTATTGAAGGTAGTCTGTTGTCGAGATTTTTGTTACTTCAATGGATGGTAGCCTTGTCACTATGGAAGGTAGTCTGTTGTCGAGATTTTTGTTACTACATTGGATGGTAGCCTTGTCATTATGGAAGGTAGTCTATTGTCTAGATTTTTGTTACTACAATGGATTGTAGCCTTGTCGTTATGGCAGGTAGTCTGCTATGATAACTTTGTTACTCCAAAGGATGGTAGCCTAGTCATTATAGAAGGTAGTCTATTTTCGAGATTTTTGTTACTCCAATGGATGGTATCCTTGTGATTATGGAAGGTAGTATGTTGTCGATATCTTTGTTACTCCAATGGATGGTATCCTTGTTATTATGGAAGGTAGTCTGTTATAGAGATTTTTGTTACTCCAATGGATGGTAGCCTTGTCATTATACAAGGTAGTGTGTTGTCGATATTTTTTTATTCCAATAGATGGTAGCCTTGTTATTTTGGAAGGTAGTCTGTGGTCGAGATTTTTGTTACTCCAATGGATGGTAGCCTTGTCACTATGGAAGGTAGTCTGTTGTCGAGATTTTTGTTACTACAATGGATTGTAGCCTTGTCTTTATGGAAGGTAGTCTGTTGTCGAGATTTTTTTTATTCCATTGGATGGTAGCCTTATCATTATAGAAGGTAGTCTGTTGTCGAGATTTTTGTTACTACAATGGATTGTATCCTTGTCGTTATGGAAGGTAGTATGTTGTCGATATCTTTGTTACTCCAATGGATGGTAGCCTTTTCATAATGGAAGGTAGTCTGTTGTAGAGATTTTTGTTACTCCAATGGATGGTAGCCTTGTCATTATGCATAGTAGTGTGTTGTTTATATTTTTGTTATTCCAATAGATGGTAGCCTTGTTATTATGGAAGGTAGTCTGTTGTCAAGGTTTTTGTTACTCTAAGGGATGGTAGCCTTTTCATTATGGAAGGTAGTCTATTGTCGAGATTTTTGTTACTACAATGGATTGTAGCCTTGTCGTTTTGGCAGGTAGTCTGCTATCAATATCTTTGTTACTCCAAAGGACTGGTGCCTAGTCATTATAGAAGGTAGTCTATTTTCAAGATTTTTGTTACTCCAATCGATGGTATCCTGGTGATTATGGAAGGTAGTATGTTGTCGATATCTTTGTTACTCCAATGGATGGTATCCTTGTCATTATGGAAGGTAGTCTGTTGTAGAGATTTTTGTTACTCCAATGGATGGTAGCCTTGTCATTATGCAAGGTAGTGTGTTGTCGATATTTTTGTCATTCCAATAGATGGTAGCCTTATCATTATTGAAGGTAGTCTGTTGTCGAGATTTTTGTTACTCCAATGGATGGTAGCCTTGTCACTATGGAAGGTAGTCTGTTGCCGAAATTTTTGTTACTACATTGGATGGTAGCCTTGTCATTATGGAAGGAAGTTTGTTGTCTTGATTTTTGTTACTACAATGGATTCTAGCCTTGTCTTTATGGAAGGTAGTCTGTTGTGGATATGTTTGTTACTCCAATGGATAGTAGCCTAGTAATTATGGAAGGTAGTCTGTTGTCGAGATTTTTGTTACTCTAAGGGATGGTAGCCTTGTCATTATGGAAGGTAGTCTATTGTCGAGATTTTTGTTACTACAATGGATTGTAGCCTTGTCGTTATGGCAGGTAGTCTGCTAAGATATCTTTGTTACTCCAAAGGATGGTAGCCTAGTCATTATAGAAGGTAGTCTATTTTCGAGATTTTTGTTACTCCAATGGATGGTATCCTTGTGATTATGGAAGGTAGTATGTTGTCGATATCTTTGTTACTCCAATGGATGGTAGCCTTGTCATTATGGAAGGTAGTCTGTTGTAGAGATTTTTGTTACTCCAATGGATGGTAGCCTTGTCATTATGCAAGGTAGTGTGTTTTCGATATTTTTTTATTCCAATAGATAGTAGCCTTGTCATTATGGAAGGTAGTCTGTTGTCGAGATTTTTGTTACTCCAATGGATGGTAGCCTTGTCACTATGGAAGGTAGTGTATTGTCGATATTTTTCTTATTCCAATGGATGGAAGCCTTGTCATTATGGAAGGTTGTCTGTTGTAGAGATTTTTGTTACTCCAATGGATGGTAGCCTTGTCATTATTCAAGGTAGTGTGTTGTCGATATTTTTTTATTCCAATAGATGGTAGCCTAGTCATTAAGGAAGGTAGTCTGTTGTCGAGATTTTTGTTAATCCAATGGATGGTAGCCTTGTCACTATGGAAGGTAGTCTATTGTCGAGATTTTTGTTACTACATTGGATGGTAGCCTTGTCATTATGGAAGGTAGTGTGTTATCGATATTTTTCTTATTCCAATGGATGGAAGCCTTGTCATTATGGAAGGTAGTCTGTTGTCGAGATTTTTGTTACTCCAATGGATGGAAGCCTTGTCATTATGGAAGGTAGTTTGTTGTCGTGATTTTTGTTACTACAATGGATTGTAGCCTTGTCTTTAGGGAATGTAGTCTGTTGTCAAGATTTTTTTATTCCATTGGATGGTAGCCTTGTCATTATAGAAGGTAGTCTGTTGTCGAGATTTTTGTTACTACAATGGATTGTATCCTTGTCGTTATGGAAGGTAGAATGTTGTCGATATCTTTGTTACTCCAATGGATGGTAGCCTTGTCATTATGGAAGGTAGTCTGTTATAGAGATTTTTGTTACTCCAATCGATGGTAGACTTGTCATTATGCAAGGTAGTGTGTTGTCGATATTTTTGTTATTCCAATAGATGGTAGCCTTGTTATTATGGAAGGTAGTCTGTTGTCGAGATTTTTGTTACTCTAAGGGATGGTAGCCTTGTCATTATGGAAGGTAGTCTATTGTCGAGATTTTTGTTACTACAATGGATTATAGCCTTGTCGTTATGGCAGGTAGTCTGCTATCGATATCTTTGTTACTCCAAAGGATGGTAGCCTAGTCATTATAGAAGGTAGTCTGTTTTCAAGATTTTTGTTACTCCAATGGATGGTAGCCTTGTGATTATGGAAGGTATTATGTTGTCGATATCTTTGTTACTCCAATGGATGGTATACTTGTCATTATGGAAGGTAGTCTGTTGTAGAGATTTTTGTTACTCCAATGGATGGTAGCCTTGTCATTATGCAAGGTAGTGTGTTGTCGATATTTTTGTTATTCCAATAGATGGTAGCCTTGCCATTATTGAAGGTAGTATGTTGTTGAGATTTTTGTTACTCCAATGGATTGTAGCCTTGTCACTATGGAAGGTAGTCTGTTGTCGAGATTTTTATTACTACATTGGATGGTAGCCTTGTCATTAAGGAAGGTAGTCTGTTGTCTTGATTTTTGTTACTACAATGGATTATAGCCTTGTCTTTATGGAAGGTAGTCTGTTCTGGATATGTTTGTTACTCCAATGGATGGTAGCCTAGTCATTATGGAAGGTAGTCTGTTGTCAAGATTTTTGTTACTCTAAGGGATGGTAGCCATGTCATTATGGAAGGTAGTCTATTGTCGAGATTTTTGTTACTACAATGGATTGTAGCCTTGTCGTTATGGCAGGTAGTCTGCTACGATATCTTTGTTACTCTAAAGGATGGTAGCCTAGTCATTATAGAAGGTAGTCTGTTTTCGAGATTTTTGTTACTCCAATGTATGGTATCCTTGTGATTATGGAAGGTAGTATGTTGTCTATATCTTTGTTACTCCAATGGATGGTAGCCTTGTCATTATGGAAGGTAGTCTGTTGTAGAGATTTTTGTTACACCAATGGATGGTAGCCTTGTCACTATGGAAGGTAGTCTGTTGTCGAGATTTTTGTTACTACATTGGATGGTAGCCTTGTCATTATGGAAGGTAGTGTGTTGTCGATATTTTTCTTATTCCAATCGATGGAAGCCTTGTCATTATGGACGGTAGTCTATTGTCGAGATTTTTGTAACTCCAATGGATGGAAGCCTTGTCATTATGGAAGGTAGTCTGTTGTCGTGATTTTTGTTACTACAATGGATTGTATCCTTGTCGTTATGGAAGGTAGTATGTTGTCGATATCTTTCTTACTCTAATGGATGGTAGCCTAGTCATTATGGAAGGTAGTCTATTGTCGAGATTTTTGTTTCTCCATTGGATGGTAGCCTTGTCATTATGGAAGGTAGTGTGTTATTGATATTTTTGTTATTCCAATGGATGGTAGACTTGTCATTATGGAAGGTAGTCTATTGTCGTGATTTTTTTATCCAATGGATGGTATCCTTGTCATTATGGAAGGTAGTATGTTGTCGATATCTTTGTTACTCCAATGGATGGTAGCCTTGTCATTATGGAAGGTAGTCTGTTTTCTTGATTTTTGTTACTATAAGGGATGGTGGCCTTGTCATTATGGAAAGTAGTTTGTTGTCGAGATTTTTGTTATTCCAATGGATGGTAGCCTTGTCATTATGAAAGGTAGTCTATTGTCGAGATTTTTGTTACTATAATAAATTGTAGCCCTGTCATTATGGAAGGTAGTCTTTTGTCGATATTTTTGTTACTCCAATGGATGGTAGCCTTGTCATTATAAAAGGTAGTATTTTGTCGAGATTTTTGTCACTACAGTGGATGGTAGCCATGTCATTATAGAAGGTAGTCTGTTGTCGAGAATTTTGTTACTACAATAGATTTAGCCTTTTCGTTATGGAAGATAGTCTGTTGTCGAGATTTTTGTTACTATAATAGATTGTAGCCTTGTCATTATCGAAGGTAGTATGTTGTTGAGATTCTTGTTACTACAATGGATGGTAGCCTTGTCATTATGGAAGGTAGTCTATTGTCGAGATTTTTGTCACTACAATGGATGGTAGCCTTGTCATTATGGAAGGTAGTCTATTGTCGAGATTTTTGTTACTACAATGGATTGTAGCCTTGTCATTATGGCAGGTAGTCTGCTATCGATATCTTTGTTAATCCAAAGGATGGTAGCCTAGTCATTATAGAAGGTAGTCTGTTTTCGAGATTTTTGTTACTCAAATGGATGGTATCCTTGTGATTATGGAAGGTAGTATGTTGTCGATATCTTTGTTACTCCAATGGATGGTATCCTTGTCATTATGGAAGGTAGTCTGTTGTAGAGATTTTTGTTACTCCAATGGATGGTAGCCTTGTCATTATGTAAGGTAGTGTGTTGTCGATATTTTTGTTATTCCAATAGATGGTAGCCTTGTCATTATTGAAGGTAGTCTGTTGTTGAGATTTTTGTTACTCCAATGGATGGTAGCCTTGTCACTATGGAAGGTAGTCTGTTGTCGAGATTTTTATTACTACATTGGATGGTAGCCTTGTCATTAAGGAAGGTAGTCTGTTGTCTTGATTTTTGTTACTACAATGGATTGTAGCCTTGTCTTTATGGAAGGTAGTCTGTTGTGGATATGTTTGTTACTCCAATGGATGGTAGCCTAGTCATTATGGAAGGTAGTCTGTTGTCAAGATTTTTGTTACTCTAAGGGATGGTAGCCTTGTCATTATGGAAGGTAGTCTATTGTCGAGATTTTTGTTACTACAATGGATTGTAGCCTTGTCGTTATGGCAGGTAGTCAGCTACGATATCTTTGTTACTCCAAAGGATGGTAGCCTAGTCATTATAGAAGGTAGTCTGTTTTCGAGATTTTTGTTACTCCAATGTATGGTATCCTTGTGATTATGGAAGGTAGTATGTTGTCTATATCTTTGTTACTCCAATGGATGGTAACCTTGTCATTATGGAAGGTAGTCTGTTGTAGAGATTTTTGTTACACCAATGGATGGTAGCCTTGTCACTATGGAAGGTAGTCTGTTGTGGAGATTTTTGTTACTACATTGGATGGTAGCCTTGTCATTATGGAAGGTAGTGTGTTATTGATATTTTTGTTATTCCAATGGATGGTAGACTTGTCATTATGGAAGGTAGTCTATTGTCGTGATTTTTTTACTCCAATGGATGGTATCCTTGTCATTATGGAAGGTAGTATGTTGTCGATATCTTTGTTACTCCAATGGATGGTAGCCTTGTCATTATGGAAGGTAGTCTGTTTTCTAGATTTTTGTTACTATAAGGGATGGTGGCCTTGTCATTATGGAAAGTAGTTTGTTGTCAAGATTTTTGTTATTCCAATGGATGGTAGCCTTGTCATTATGAAAAGTAGTCTATTGTCGAGATTTTTGTTACTATAATAAATTGTAGCCCTGTCATTATGGAAGGTACTCTTTTGTCGATATTTTTGTTACTCCAATGGATGGTAGCCTTGTCATTATAAAAGGTAGTATTTTGTCCAGATTTTTGTCACTACAGTGGATGGTAGCCATGTCATTATGGAAGGTAGTATGTTGTCGAGAATTTTGTTACTACAATAGATTGTAGCCTTTTCGTTATGGAAGATAGTCTGTTGTCGAGATTTTTGTTACTATAATAGATTGTAGCCTTGTCATTATCGAAGGTAGTATGTTGTTGAGATTCTTGTTACTACAATGGATGGTAGCCTTGTCATTATGGAAGGTAGTCTATTGTCGAGATTTTTGTCACTACAATGGATGGTAGCCTTGTCATTATGGAAGGTAGTCTATTGTCGAGATTTTTGTTACTACAATGGATTGTAGCCTTGTCATTATGGCAGGTAGTCTGCTATCGATATCTTTGTTAATCCAAAGGATGGTAGCCTAGTCATTATAGAAGGTAGTCTGTTTTCGAGATTTTTGTTACTCCAATGGATGGTATCCTTGTGATTATGGAAGGTAGTATGTTGTCGATATCTTTGTTACTCCAATGGATGGTATCCTTGTCATTATGGAAGGTAGTCTGTTGTAGAGATTTTTGTTACTCCAATGGATGGTAGCCTTGTCATTATGTAAGGTAGTGTGTTGTCGATATTTTTGTTATTCCAATAGATGGTAGCCTTGTCATTATTGAAGGTAGTCTGTTGTTGATATTTTTGTTACTCCAATGGATGGTAGCCTTGTCACTATGGAAGGTAGTCTGTTGTCGAGATTTTTATTACTACATTGGATGGTAGCCTTGTCATTAAGGAAGGTAGTCTGTTGTCTTGATTTTTGTTACTACAATGGATTGTAGCCTTGTCTTTATGGAAGGTAGTCTGTTGTGGATATGTTTGTTACTCCAATGGATGGTAGCCTAGTCATTATGGAAGGTAGTCTGTTGTCAAGATTTTTGTTACTCTAAGGGATGGTAGCCTTGTCATTATGGAAGGTAGTCTATTGTCGAGATTTTTGTTACTACAATGGATTGTAGCCTTGTCGTTATGGCAGGTAGTCAGCTACGATATCTTTGTTACTCCAAAGGATGGTAGCCTAGTCATTACAGAAGGTAGTCTGTTTTCGAGATTTTTGTTACTCCAATGTATGGTATCCTTGTGATTATGGAAGGTAGTATGTTGTCTATATCTTTGTTACTCCAATGGATGGTAACCTTGTCATTATGGAAGGTAGTCTGTTGTAGAGATTTTTGTTACACCAATGGATGGTAGCCTTGTCACTATGGAAGGTAGTCTGTTGTGGAGATTTTTGTTACTACATTGGATGGTAGCCTTGTCATTATGGAAGGTAGTGTGTTATTGATATTTTTGTTATTCCAATGGATGGTAGACTTGTCATTATGGAAGGTAGTCTATTGTCGTGATTTTTTTACTCCAATGGATGGTATCCTTGTCATTATGGAAGGTAGTATGTTGTCGATATCTTTGTTACTCCAATGGATGGTAGCCTTGTCATTATGGAAGGTAGTCTGTTTTCTAGATTTTTGTTACTATAAGGGATGGTGGCCTTGTCATTATGGAAAGTAGTTTGTTGTCGAGATTTTTGTTATTCCAATGGATGGTAGCCTTGTCATTATGAAAGGTAGTCTATTGTCGAGATTTTTGTTACTATAATAAATTGTAGCCCTGTCATTATGGAAGGTAGTCTTTTGTCGATATTTTTGTTACTCCAATGGATGGTAGCCTTGTCATTATAAAAGGTAGTATTTTGTCCAGATTTTTGTCACTACAGTGGATGGTAGCCATGTCATTATGGAAGGTAGTATGTTGTCGAGAATTTTGTTACTACAATAGATTGTAGCCTTTTCGTTATGGAAGATAGTCTGTTGTCGAGATTTTTGTTACTATAATAGATTGTAGCCTTGTCATTATCGAAGGTAGTATGTTGTTGAGATTCTTGTTACTACAATGGATGGTAGCCTTGTCATTATGGAAGGTAGTCTATTGTCGAGATTTTTGTCACTACAATGGATGGTAGCCTTGTCATTATGGAAGGTAGTCTATTGTCGAGATTTTTGTTACTACAATGGATTGTAGCCTTGTCATTATGGCAGGTAGTCTGCTATCGATATCTTTGTTAATCCAAAGGATGGTAGCCTAGTCATTATAGAAGGTAGTCTGTTTTCGAGATTTTTGTTACTCCAATGGATGGTATCCTTGTGATTATGGAAGGTAGTATGTTGTCGATATCTTTGTTACTCCAATGGATGGTATCCTTGTCATTATGGAAGGTAGTCTGTTGTAGAGATTTTTGTTACTCCAATGGATGGTAGCCTTGTCATTATGTAAGGTAGTGTGTTGTCGATATTTTTGTTATTCCAATAGATGGTAGCCTTGTCATTATTGAAGGTAGTCTGTTGTTGATATTTTTGTTACTCTAATGGATGGTAGCCTTGTCACTATGGAAGGTAGTCTGTTGTCGAGATTTTTATTACTACATTGGATGGTAGCCTTGTCATTAAGGAAGGTAGTCTGTTGTCTTGATTTTTGTTACTACAATGGATTGTAGCCTTGTCTTTATGGAAGGTAGTCTGTTGTGGATATGTTTGTTACTCCAATGGATGGTAGCCTAGTCATTATGGAAGGTAGTCTGTTGTCAAGATTTTTGTTACTCTAAGGGATGGTAGCCTTGTCATTATGGAAGGTAGTCTATTGTCGAGATTTTTGTTACTACAATGGATTGTAGCCTTGTCGTTATGGCAGGTAGTCAGCTACGATATCTTTGTTACTCCAAAGGATGGTAGCCTAGTCATTATAGAAGGTAGTCTGTTTTCGAGATTTTTGTTACTCCAATGTATGGTATCCTTGTGATTATGGAAGGTAGTATGTTGTCTATATCTTTGTTACTCCAATGGATGGTAACCTTGTCATTATGGAAGGTAGTCTGTTGTAGAGATTTTTGTTACACCAATGGATGGTAGCCTTGTCACTATGGAAGGTAGTCTGTTGTCGAGATTTTTGTTACTACATTGGATGGTAGCCTTGTCATTATGGAAGGTAGTGTGTTATTGATATTTTTGTTATTCCAATGGATGGTAGACTTGTCATTATGGAAGGTAGTCTATTGTCGTGATTTTTTTACTCCAATGGATGGTATCCTTGTCATTATGGAAGGTAGTATGTTGTCGATATCTTTGTTACTCCAATGGATGGTATCCTTGTCATTATGGAAGGTAGTCTGTTTTCTAGATTTTAGTTACTATAAGGGATGGTGGCCTTGTCATTATGGAAAGTAGTTTGTTGTCGAGATTTTTGTTAATCCAATGGATGGTAGCCTTGTCATTATGAAAGGTAGTCTATTGTCGAGATTTTTGTTACTATAATAAATTGTAGCCCTGTCATTATGGAAGGTAGTCTTTTGTCGATATTTTTGTTACTCCAATGGATGGTAGCCTTGTCATTATAAAAGGTAGTATTTTGTCGAGATTTTTGTCACTACAGTGGATGGTAGCCATGCCATTATGGAAGGTAGTCTGTTGTCGAGAATTTTGTTACTACAATAGATTGTAGCCTTTTCGTTATGGAAGATAGTCTGTTGTCGAGATTTCTGTTACTATAATAGATTGTAGCCTTGTCATTATCGAAGGTAGTATGTTGTTGAGATTCTTGTTACTACAATGGATGGTAGCCTTGTCATTATGGAAGGTAGTCTATTGTCGAGATTTTTGTCACTACAATGGATGGTAGCCTTGTCATTATGGAAGGTAGTCTATTGTCGAGATTTTTGTTACTACAACGGATTGTAGCCTTGTCATTATGGCAGGTAGTCTGCTATCGATATCTTTTTTAATCCAAAGGATGGTAGCCTAGTCATTATAGAAGGTAGTCTGTTTTCGAGATTTTTGTTACTCCAATGGATGGTATCCTTGTGATTATGGAAGGTAGTATGTTGTCGATATCTTTGTTACTCCAATGGATGGTATCCTTGTCATTATGGAAGGTAGTCTGTTGTAGAGATTTTTGTTACTCCAATGGATGGTAGCCTTGTCATTATGCAAGGTAGTGTGTTGTCGATATTTTTGTTATTCCAATAGATGGTAGCCTTGTCATTATTGAAGGTAGTCTGTTGTTGAGATTTTTGTTACTCCAATGGATGGTAGCCTTGTCACTATGGAAGGTAGTCTGTTGTCGAGATTTTTATTACTACATTGGATGGTAGCCTTGTCATTAAGGAAGGTAGTCTATTGTCTTGATTTTTGTTACTACAATGGATTATAGCCTTGTCTTTATGGAAGGTAGTCTGTTGTGGATATGTTTGTTACTCCAATGGATGGTAGCCTAGTCATTATGGAAGGTAGTCTGTTGTCAAGATTTTATGTTACTCTAAGGGATGGTAGCCTTGTCATTATGGAAGGTAGTCTATTGTCTAGATTTTTGTTACTACAATGGATTGTAGCCTTGTCGTTATGGCAGGTAGTCTGCTACGATATCTTTGTTACTCCAAAGGATGGTAGCCTAGTCATTATAGAAGGTAGTCTGTTTTCGAGATTTTTGTTACTCCAATGTATGGTATCCTTGTGATTATGGAAGGTAGTATGTTGTCTATATCTTTGTTACTCCAATGGATGGTAACCTTGTCATTATGGAAGGTAGTCTGTTGTAGAGATTTTTGTTACACCAATGGATGGTAGCCTTGTCACTATGGAAGGTAGTCTGTTGTCGAGATTTTTGTTACTACATTGGATGGTAGCCTTGTCATTATGGGAGGTAGTGTGTTGTCGATATTTTTCTTATTCCAATGGATGGAAGCCTTGTCATTATGGAAGGTAGTCTATTGTCGAGATTTTTGTTACTCCAATGGATGGAAGCCTTGTCATTATGGAAGGTAGTCTGTTGTCGTGATTTTTGTTACTACAATGGATTGTATCCTTCTCGTTATGGAAGGTAGTATGTTGTCGATATCTTTCTTACTCTAATGGATGGTAGCCTAGTCATTATGGAAGGTAGTCTGTTGTCGAGATTTTTGTTTCTCCATTGGAAGGTAGCCTTGTCATTATGGAAGGTAGTGTGTTATCGATATTTTTGTTATTCCAATGGATGGTAGACTTGTCGTTATGGAAGGTAGTCTATTGTCGTGATTTTTTTACTCCAATGGATGGTATCCTTGTCATTATGGAAGGTAGTATGTTGTCGATATCTTTGTTACTCCAATGGATGGTAGCCTTGTCATTATGGAAGGTAGTCTGTTTTCTAGATTTTTGTTACTATAAGGGATGGTGGCCTTGTCATTATGGAAAGTAGTTTGTTGTCGAGATTTTTATTATTCCAATGGATGGTAGCCTTGTCATTATAGAAGGTAGTATTTTGTCGAGATTTTTGTCACTACAATGGATGGTAGCCATGTCATTATGGAAGGTAGTCTGTTGTCGAGATTTTTGTTACTACAATAGATTGTAGCCTTTTCGTTATGGAAGATAGTCTATTGTCGAGATTTTTGTTACTATAATTGATTGTAGCCTTGTCATTATCGAAGGTAGTATGTTGTTAAGATTCTTGTTACTACAATGGATGGTAGCCTTGTCATTATGGAAGGTAGTCTATTGTCGAGATTTTTGTCACTACAATGGATGGTAGCCTTGTCATTATGGAAGGTAGTCTATTGTCGAGATTTTTGTTACTACAATGGATTGTAGCCTTGTCATTATGGCAGGTAGTCTGTTATCGATATCTTTGTTAATCCAAAGGATGGTAGCCTAGTCATTATAGAAGGTAGTCTGTTTTCGAGATTTTTGTTACTCCAATGGATGTTATCCTTGTGATTATGGAAGGTAGTATGTTGTCGATATCTTTGTTACTCCAAAGGATGGTAGCCTTGTCATTATGGAAGGTAGTCTATTGTAGAAATTTTTTTTACTCCAATGGATGGTATCCTTGTCATTATGCAAGGTAGTGTGTTATCGATATTTTTGTTATTCCAATAGATGGTAGCCTTGTCATTATGGAAGGTAGTCTGTTGTCGAGATTTTTGTTACTCTAATGGATGTAGCCTTGTCATTATGGAAGGTAGTCTGTTGTCGAGATTTTTGTTACTACATTGGATGGTAGCCTTGTAATTATGGAAGGTAGTTTGTTGTCGTGATTTTTGTTACTATAATGGATTGTAGTCTTGTCTTTGTGGAAGGTAGTCTGTTGTCGATATCTTTGTTACTCCAATGGATGGTAGCCTAGTCATTATGGAAGGTAGTCTGTTGTCGAGATTTTTGTTACTCTAAGGGATGGTAGCCTTGTCATTATTGAAGGTAGTCTAATGTCGAGATTTTTGTTACTACAATGGATTGTATCCTTGTCATTATGGCAGGTAGTCTGCTATTGATAACTTTGTTACTCCAAAGGATGGTAGCCTAGTCATTATATAAGGTAGTCTGTTTTCGAGATTTTTGTTATTCCAATGGATGGTATCTTTGTGATTATGGAAGGTAGTATGTTGTCGATATCTTTGTTACTCCAATGGATGGTAGCCTTGTCATTATGGAAGGTAGTATGTTGTAGAGATTTTTGTTACTCCAATGGATGGAAGCCTTGTCATTATGCAAGGTAGTGTGTTGTCGATATTTTTGTTATTCCAATAGATGGTAGCCTTGTCATTATGGAAGGTAGTCTATTGTCGAGATTTTTGCTACTCCAATGGATGGTAGCCTTGTCACTATGGAAGGTAGTCTGTTGTCGAGATTTTTGTTACTACATTGGATGGTAGCCTTGTCATTATGGAAGGTAGTTTGTTGTCGTGATTTTTGTTACTACAATGGATTGTAGCCTTGTCTTTATGGATGGTAATCTGTTGTCGATATCTTTGTTACTCCAATGGATGGTAGCCTAGTCATTATGGAACGTAGTCTGTTGTCGAGATTTTTGTTACTCTAAGGGATGGTAGCCTTTTCATTATGGAAGGTAGTCTATTGTCGAGATTTTTTTTACTACAATGGATTGTAGCTTTGTCGTTATGGCAGGTAGTCTACTATCGATATCTTTGTTACTCCAAAGGATGGTAGCCTAGTCATTATAGAAGGTAGTCTGTTTTCTAGATTTTTGTTACTCCAATGGATGGTAGCCTTGTCATTATGCAAGGTAGTGTGTTATCAATATTTTTGTTATTCCAATAGATGGTAGCCTTGTCATTATGGAAGGTAGTCTGTTGTCGAGATTTTTGTTACTCCAATGGATGGTAGCCTTGTCACTATGGAAGGTAGTCTGTTGTCGAGATTTTTATTACTACATTGGATGGTAGCCTTGTCATTATGGAAGGAAGTCTGTTGTCGTGATTTTTGTTACTACAATGGATTGTCGCCTTGTCTTTATGGAAGGTAATCTGTTGTCGATATCTTTTTTACTCCAATGGATGGTAGCCTAGTCATTATGGAAGGTAGTCTATTGTAGAGATTTTTGTTACTCTAAGGGATGGTAGCCTTGTTATTATGAAAGGTAGTCTATTGTCGAGATTTTTGTTACTATAATAGATTGTAGCCTTGTCATTATGGAAGGTAGTCTGTTGTCGATATTTTTGTTACTCCAATGGATGGTAGCCTTGTCATTATAGAAGGTAGTATTTTGTCGAGATTTTTGTCACTACAATGGATGGTATCCATGTCATTATGGAAGATAGTCTGTTGTCGAGATTTTTGTTACTACAATAGATTGTAGCCTTTTCGTTATGGAAGATAGTCTGTTGTCGAGATTTTTGTTAATATAATAGATTGTAGCCTTGTCATTATGGAAGGTAGTATGTTGTCGAGATTCTTATTACTACAATGGATGGTAGCCTTGTCATTATGGAAGGTAGTCCATTGTCGAGATTTTTGTCACTACAATGGATGGTAGCCTTGTCATTATGGAAGGTAGTCTATTGTTGAGATTTTTGTTACTACAATGGATTGTAGCCTTGTCGTTATGGCAGGTAGTCTGCTATCGATATCTTTGTTACTCCAAAGGATGGTAGCCTAGTCATTATAGAAGGTAGTCTGTTTTCGAGATTTTTGTTACTCCAATGGATGGTATCCTTGTGATTATGGAAGGTACTATGTTGTCGATATCTTTGTTACTCCAATGGATGGTAGCCTTGTCATTATGGAAGGTAGTCTGTTGTAGAGATTTTTGTTACTCCAATGGATGGTAGCCTTGTCACTATGGAAGGTAGTCTGTTGTTGAGATTTTTGTTACTACATTGGATGGTAGCCTTGTCATTATGGAAGGTAGTCTGTTGTCGTGATTTTTGTTACTACAATGGATTGTAGCCTTGTCTTTATGGAAGGTAGTCTGTTGTCGATATCATTGTTACTCCAATGGATGGTAGCCTAGTCATTATGGAAGGTAGTCTATTGTTGAGATTTTTGTTACTACAATGGATTGTAGCCTTGTAGTTATGGGAGGTAGTCTACTATCGATATCTTTTTTACTCCAAAGGATGGTAGCCTAGTCATTATAGATGGTAGTCTGTATTCGAGATTTTTGTTATTCCAATGGATGGTATCCTTGTGATTATGGAAGGTAGTATGTTGTCGATATCTTTGTTACTCCAATGGATGGTAGCCTTGTTATTATGGAACGTAGTCTGTTGTAGAGATTTTTGTTACTCCAATAGATGGTAGCTTTGTCACTATGGAAGGTAGTCTGTTGTCGAGATTTTTGTTACTACATTGGATGGTAGCCTTGTCATTATGGAAGGTAGTCTGTTGTCGTGATTTTTGTTACTACAATGGATTGTAGCCTTGTCTTTATGGAAGGTAATCTGTTGTCGATATCTTTGTTACTTTAATGGATGGTAGCCTAGTCATTATGGAAGGTAGTCTGTTGTCGAGCTTTTTGTTACTCTAAGGGATGGTAGCCTTGTCATTATGGAAGGTAGTCTATTGTCGAGATTTTTGTTACTACAATGGATTCTAGCCTTGTCGTTATGGCAGGTAGCCTACTATCGATATCTTTTTTACTCCAAAGGATGGTAGCCTAGTCATTATAGATGGTAGTCTGTATTCGAGATTTTTGTTATTCCAATGGATGGTATCCTTGTGATTATGGAAGGTAGTATGTTGTCGATATCTTTGTTACTCCAATGGATGGTAGCCTTGTCATTATGGAAGGTAGTCTGTTGTAGAGATTTTTGTTACTCCAATAGATGGTAGCCTTGTCACTATGGAAGGTAGTCTGTTGTCGAGATTTTGGTTACTACATTGGATGGTAGCCTTGTCATTATGGAAGGTAGTCTGTTGTCGTGATTTTTGTTACTACAATGGATTGTAGCCTTGTCTTTATGGAAGGTAATCTGTTGTCGATATCTTTGTTACTTTAATGGATGGTAGCCTAGTCATTATGGAAGGTAGTCTGTTGTCGAGCATTTTGTTACTCTAAGGGATGGTAGCCTTGTCATTATGGAAGGTAGTCTATTGTCGAGATTTTTTTTACTACAATGTATTGTAGCTTTGCCGTTATGGCAGGTAGTCTGCTATCGATATCTTTGTTACTCCAAAGGATGGTAGCCTAGTCATTATAGAAGGTAGTCTGTTTTCGAGATTTTTGTTACTCCAATAGATGGTAGCCTTGTCATTATGAAAAGTAGTGTGTTGTCGATATTTTTGTTATTCCAATGGATGGTAGCCTTGTCATTATGGAAGGTAGTCTGTTGTCGAGATTTTTGTTACTCCAATGGATGGTAGCCTTGTCACTATGGAAGGTAGTCTGTTGTCGAGATTTTTGTTACTACATTGGATGGTAGCCTTGTCATTATCGAAGGTAGTCTGTTGTCGTTATTTTTGTTACTACAATGGAGTGTAGCCTTGTCTTTATGGAAGGTAGTCTGTTGTCGATATTTTTGTTACTCCAATGGATGGTAGCCTAGTCATTATGGAAGGTAGTCTGTTGTCGAGATTTTTGTTACTCTAAGGGATGGTAGCCTTGTCATTATGGAATTTAGTTTATTGTCGAGATTTTTTTATTCCAATGAATGGTAGCCTTGTCATTATGGAAGGTAGTCTGTTGTCGATATTTTTGTTACTCCAATGGATGGTATCCTTGTGATTATGGAAGGTAGTATGTTGTCGATATCTTTGTTACTCCAATGGATGGTGGCCTTGTGATTATGGAAGGTAGTCTGTTGTAGAGATTTTTGTTACTCCAATAGATGGTAGCCTTGTCACTATGGAAGGTAGTCTGTTGTCGAGATTTTGGTTACTACATTGGATGGTAGCCTTGTCATTACGGAAGGTAGTTTGTTGTCGTGATTTTTGTTACTACAATGGATTGTAGCCTTGTCTTTATGGAAGGTAATCTGTTGTCGATATCTTTGTTACTTTAATAGATGGTAGCCTAGTCATTATGGAAGGTAGTCTGTTGTCGAGCATTTTGTTACTCTAAGGGATGGTAGCCTTGTCATTATGGAAGGTAGTCTATTGTCGAGATTTTTTTTACTACAATGGATTGTAGCTTTGCCGTTATGGCAGGTAGTCTGCTATCGATATCTTTGTTACTCCAAAGGATGGTAGCCTAGTCATTATAGAAGGTAGTCTGTTTTCGAGATTTTTGTTACTCCAATAGATGGTAGCCTTGTCATTATGAAAAGTAGTGTGTTGTCGATATTTTTGTTATTCCAATGGATGGTAGCCTTGTCATTATGGAAGGTAGTCTGTTGTCGAGATTTTTGTTACTCCAATGGATGGTAGCCTTGTCACTATGGAAGGTAGTCTGTTGTCGAGATTTTTGTTACTACATTGGATGGTAGCCTTGTCATTATCGAAGGTAGTCTGTTGTCGTTATTTTTGTTACTACAATGGAGTGTAGCCTTGTCTTTATGGAAGGTAGTCTGTTGTCGATATTTTTGTTACTCCAATGGATGGTAGCCTAGTCATTATGGAAGGTAGTCTGTTGTCGAGATTTTTGTTACTCTAAGGGATGGTAGCCTTGTCATTATGGAATTTAGTTTATTGTCGAGATTTTTTTATTCCAATGGATGGTAGCCTTGTCATTATGGAAGGTAGTCTGTTGTCGATATTTTTGTTACTCCAATGGATGGTATCCTTGTGATTATGGAAGGTATTATGTTGTCGATATCTTTGTTACTCCAATGGATGGTGGCCTTGTCATTATGGAAGGTAGTTTGTTGTAGAGATTTTTGTTACTCCAATAGATGGTAGCCTTGTCACTATGGAAGGTAGTCTGTTGTCGAGATTTTGGTTACTAAATTGGATGGTAGCCTTGTCATTATGGAAGGTAGTCTGTTGTCGTGATTTTTGTTACTACAATGGATTGTAGCCTTGTCTTTATGGAAGGTAATCTGTTGTCGATATCTTTGTTACTTTAATGGATGGTAGCCTAGTAATTATGGAAGGTAGTCTGTTGTCGAGCATTTTGTTACTCTAAGGGATGGTAGCCTTGTCATTATGGAAGGTAGTCTATTGTCGAGATTTTTTTTACTACAATGGATTGTAGCTTTGCCGTTATGGCAGGTAGTCTGCTATCGATATCTTTGTTACTCCAAAGGATGGTAGCCTAGTCATTATAGAAGGTAGTCTATTTTCGAGATTTTTGTTACTCCAATAGATGGTAGCCTTGTCATTATGAAAAGTAGTGTGTTGTCGATATTTTTGTTATTCCAATGGATGGTAGCCTTGTCATTATGGAAGGTAGTCTGTTGTCGAGATTTTTGTTACTCCAATGGATGGTAGCCTTGTCACTATGGAAGGTAGTCTGTTGTCGAGATTTTTGTTACTACATTGGATGGTAGCCTTGTCATTATCGAAGGTAGTCTGTTGTCGTTATTTTTGTTACTACAATGGAGGGTAGCCTTGTCTTTATGGAAGGTAGTCTGTTGTCGATATTTTTGTTACTCCAATGGATGGTAGCCTAGTCATTATGGAAGGTAGTCTGTTGTCGAGATTTTTGTTACTCTAAGGGATGGTAGCCTTGTCATTATGGAATTTAGTTTATTGTCGAGATTTTTTTATTCCAATGGATGGTAGCCTTGTCATTATGGAAGGTAGTCTGTTGTCGATATTTTTGTTACTCCAATGGATGGTATCCTTGTGATTATGGAAGGTAGTATGTTGTCCATATCTTTGTTACTCCAATGGATGGTGGCCTTGTCATTATGGAAGGTAGTCTGTTGTCGAGCTTTTTGTTACTCCAATGGATGGTAGCCTTGTCACTATGGAAGGTAGTCTGTTGTCGAGATTTTTGTTACTACATTGGATGGTAGCCTTGTCATTATGGAAGGTAGTCTGTTGTCGTGATTTTTGTTACTACAATGGATTGTAGCCTTGTCTTTATGGAAGGTAGTCTGTTGTCGATATCTTTGTTACTCCAATGGATGGTGACCTAGTCATTAAGGAAGGTAGTCTGTTGTCGATATTTTTGTTACTCCAATCGATGGTATCCTTGTGATTATGGAAGGTAGTTTGTTGTCGATATCTTTGTTACTCCAATGGATCGTAGCCTTGTCATTATGGAAGGTAGTCTGTTGTCGAGATTTTTGTTACTCCAATGGATGGTAGTCTTGTCACTATAGAAGGTAGTCTGTTGTCTAGATTTTTGTTACTACATTGGATGGTAGCCTTGTCATTATGGAAGGTAGTCTGTTGTCGTGATTTTTGTTACTACAATGAATTGTAGCCTTGTCTTTATGGAAGGTAGTCTGTTGTCGATATCTTTGTTACTCCAATGGATGGTATCCTAGTCAGTATGGAAGGTAGTCTGTTGTAGAGATTTTTGTTACTCCAATGGATGGTAGCCTTGTCATTATGCAAGGTAGTGTGTTGTCGATATTTTTGTTATTCCAATAGATGGTAGCCTTGACATTATGGAAGGTAGTCTGTTGTCGAGATTTTTGTTACTCCAATGGATGGTAGCCTTGTCACTATGGAAGGTAGTCTGTTGTCGAGATTTTTGTTACTACATTGGATGGTAGCCTTGTCATTATCGAAGGTAGTCTGGTGTCGTTATTTTTGTTACTACAATGGAGTGTAGCCTTGTCTTTATGGAAGGCAGTCTGTTGTCGATATTTTTGGTACTCCAATGGATGGTAGCCTAGTCATTATGGAAGGTAGTCTGTTGTCGAGATTTTTGTTACTCTAAGGGATGGTAGCCTTATCATTATGGAATTTAGTTTATTGTCGAGATTTTTTTATTCCAATGGATGGTAGCCTTGTCATTATGGAAGGTAGTCTGTTGTCGATATTTTTGTTACTCCAATGGATGGTATCCTTGTGATTATGGAAGGTAGTATGTTGTCGATATCTTTGTTACTCCAATGGATGGTGGCCTTGTCATTATGGAAGGTAGTCTGTTGTCGAGATTTTTGTTACTCCAATGGATGGTAGCCTTGTCACTATGGAAGGTATTCTGTTGTCGAGATTTTTGTTACTACATTAGATGGTAGCCTTGTCATTATGGAAGGTAGTCTGTTGTCGTGATTTTTGTTACTACAATGGATTGTAGCCTTGTCTTTATGGAAGGTAGTCTGTTGTCGATATCTTTGTTACTCCAATGGATGGTAACCTAGTCATTAAGGAAGGTAGTCTGTTGTCGATATTTTTGTTACTCCAATCGATGGTATCCTTGTGATTATGGAAGGTAGTTTGTTGTCGATATCTTTGTTACTCCAATGGATCGTAGCCTTGTCATTATGGAAGGTATTCTGTTGTCAAGATTTTTGTTACTCCAATGGATGGTAGTCTTGTCACTATGGAAGGTAGTCTGTTGTCTAGATTTTTGTTACTACATTGGATGGTAGCCTTGTCATTATGGAAGGTAGTCTGTTGTCGTGATTTTTGTTACTACAATGGATTGTAGCCTTGTCTTTATGGAAGGTAGTCTGTTGTCGATATCTTTGTTACTCCAATGGATGGTAGCCTAGTCATTATGGAAGGCAGTCTATTGTCGAGATTTTTGTTACTCTAAGGGATGGTAGCCTTGTCATTATGGAAGGTAGTCTATTGTCGAGATATTTGTTACTACAATGGATGGTAGCCTTGCCATTATAGAAGGTAGTATTTTGTCGAGATTTTTGTCACTACAATGGATGGTAGCCATGTCTTTATGGAATGTAGTCTGTTGTCGATATTTTGGTTATTCTAATGAATGGTAGCCTTGTCATTAAGGAAAGTAGTCTGCTGTCGAGATTTTTGTTACTCCAATGGATGTTAGCCTTGTCATCATGGAACGTAGTCTGTTGTCTATATTTTTGTAACTCCAATGAATGGTAGCCATTTCTTTATGGAAGGTAGTATTTTGTCGAGATTTTGGTTACTCCAATTTATGGTAGCCTTGTCATTATGGAAGGTAGTCTATTGTAGAGATTTTTGTTACTCCAATTGATGATAGCCTTTTCTTTATGGAAGGTAGTCTATTGTCGAGATTTATGTTACTCCAATGGATGGCAGCCTTGTCATTATGAAAGGTAGTCTGTTGTCGATATTTTTGTTATTCCGATGGATGGTAGCCTTGTCATTATGGAAGGTAATTTGTTGTCAAGATTTTTTTTACTCCAATGGATGGTAGCCTTCTCATTATGTAAGGTAGTCTGTTGTCGAGATTTTTGTTACTCCAATGGATGGTAGCCTTGTCACTATGGAAGGTAGTCTGTTGTCGAGATTTTTTTTACTACATTGGATGGTAGCCTTGTCATTATCGAAGGTAGTCTGTTGTCGTTATTTTTGTTACTACAATGGAGTGTAGCCTTGTCTTTATGGAAGGTAGTCTGTTGTTGATATTTTTGTTACTCCAATGGATGGTAGCCATGTCATTATGGAAGGTAGTCTGTTGTCGAGATTTTTGTTACTCTAAGGGATGGTAGCCTTGTCATTATGGAATTTAGTTTATTGTCGAGATTTTTTTATTCCAATGGATGGAAGCCTTGTCATTATGGAAGGTAGTCTGTTGTCGAGATTTTTGTTACTCCAATGGATGGTATCCTTGTGATTATGGAAGGTAGTATGTTGTCGATATCTTTGTTACTCCAATGGATGGTAGCCTTGTCATTATGGAAGGTAGTCTGTTGTAGAGATTTTTGTTACTCCAATGGATGGTAGCCTTGTCACTATGGAAGGTAGTCTGTTGTCGAGATTTTTGTTACTACATTGGATGGTAGCCTGGTCATTATGGAAGGTAGTTTGTTGTCGTGATTTTTGTTACTACAATGGATTGTAGCCTTGTCTTTATGGAAGGTAATATGTTGTCAATATCTTTGTTACTCCAATGGATGGTAGCCTAGTCATTATGGAAGGTAGTCTGTTGTTGAGATTTTTGTTACTCTAAGGGATGGTAGCCTTGTTATTATGAAAGGTAGTCTATTGTCGAGATTTTTGTTACTATAATAGATTGTAGCCTTGTCATTATGGAAGGTAGTCTATTGTCGATATTTTTGTTACTCCAATGGATGGTAGCCTTGTCATTATAGAAGGTAGTATTTTGTCGAGATTTTTGTCACTACAATGGATGGTATCCATGTCATTATGGAAGGTAGTCTGTTGTCGAGATTTTTGTTACTACAATAGATTGTAGCCTTTTCGTTATGGAAGATAGTCTGTTGTCGAGATTTTTGTTAATATAATAGATTGTAGTCTTGTCATTATGGAAGGTAGTATGTTGTCGAGATTCTTATTACTACAATGGATGGTAGCCTTGTCATTATGGAAGGTAGTCCATTGTCGAGATTTTTGTCACTACAATGGATGGTAGCCTTGTCATTATGGAAGGTAGTCTATTGTCGAGATTTTTGTTACTACAATGGATTGTAGCCTTGTCGTTATGGCAGGTAGTCTGCTATCGATATCTTTGTTACTCCAAAGGATGGTAGCCTAGTCATTATACAAGGTAGTCTGTTTTCGAGATTTTTGTTACTCCAATGGATGGTAACCTTGTGATTATGGAAGGTAGTATGTTGTTGATATCTTTGTTACTCCAATGGATGGTAGCCTTGTCATTATGGAAGGTAGTCTGTTGTAGAGATTTTTGTTACTCCAATGGATGGTAGCCTTGTCACTATGGAAGGTAGTCTGTTGTTGAGATTTTTGTTAATACATTGGATGGTAGCCTTGTCATTATGGAAGGTAGTCTGTTGTCGTGATTTTTGTTACTACAATGGATTGTAGCCTTGTCTTTATGGAAGGTAGTCTGTTGTCGATATCATTGTTACTTCAATGGATGGTAGCCTAGTCATTATGGAAGGTAGTCTGTTGTCGAGATTTTTGTTACTCTAAGGGATGGTAGCCTTGTCATTATGGAAGGTAGTCTATTGTCGAGAATTTTGTTACTACAATGGATTGTAGCCTTGTCGTTATGGCAGGTAGTCTACTATCGATATCTTTTTTACTCCAAAGGATGGTAGCCTAGTCATTATAGATGGTAGTCTGTATTCGAGATTTTTGTTATTCCAATGGATGGTATCCTTGTGATTATGGAAGGTAGTATGTTGTCGATATCTTTGTTACTCCAATGGATGGTAGCCTTGTCATTATGGAAGGTAGTCTGTTGTAGAGATTTTTGTTACTCCAATAGATGGTAGCCTTGTCACTATGGAAGGTAGTCTGTTGTCGAGATTTTTGTTACTACATTGGATGGTAGCCTTGTCATTATGGAAGGTAGTCTGTTGTCGTGATTTTTGTTACTACAATGGATTGTAGCCTTGTCTTTATGGAAGGTAATCTGTTGTCGATATCTTTGTTACTTTAATGGATGGTAGCCTAGTCATTATGGAAGGTAGTCTGTTGTCGAGCTTTTTGTTACTCTAAGGGATGGTAGCCTTGTCATTATGGAAGGTAGTCTATTGTAGAGATTTTTTTTACTACAATGGATTGTAGCTTTGCCGTTATGGCGGGTAGTCTGCTATCGATATCTTTGTTACTCCAAAGGATGGTAGCCTAGACATTAGAGAAGGTAGTCTGTTTTCGAGATTTTTGTTACTCCAATGGATGGTAGCCTTGTCATTATGAAAAGTAGTGTGTTGTCGATATTTTTGTTATTCCAATGGATGGTAGCCTTGTCATTATGGAAGGTAGTCTGTTGTCGAGATTTTTGTTACTCCAATGGATGGTAGCCTTGTCACTATGGAAGGTAGTCTGTTGTCGAGATTTTTGTTACTACATTGGATGGTAGCCTTGTCATTATGGAAGGTAGTCTGTTGTCGTGATTTTTGTTACTACAATGGATTGTAGCCTTGTCTTTATGGAAGGTAGTCTGTTGTCGATGTCTTTGCTACTCCAATGGATGGTAACCTAGTCATTAAGGAAGGTAGTCTGTTGTCGATATTTTTGTTACTCCAATCGATGGTATCCTTGTGATTATGGAAGGTAGTATGTTGTCGATATCTTTGTTACTCCAATGGATGGTGGCCTTGTCACTATGGAAGGTAGTCTGTTGTCGAGATTTTTGTTACTCCAATGGATGGTAGCCTTGTCACTATGGAAGGTAGTCTATTGTCGAGATTTTTGTTACTACATTGGATGGTAGCCTTGTCATTATGGAAGGTAGTCTGTTGTCGTGATTTTTGTTACTATAATGGATTGTATCCTTGTCTTTATGGAAGGTAGTCTGTTGTCGATATCTTTGTTACTCCAATGGATGGTAGCCTAGTCATTAAGGAAGGTAGTCTGTTGCCGATATTTTTGTTACTCCAATGGATGGTATTCTTGTGATTATGGAAGGTAGTTTGTTGTCGGTATCTTTGTTACTCCAATGGATCGTAGCCTTGTCATTAAGGAAGGTAGTCTGTTGTCGAGATTTTTGTTACACCAATGGATGGTAGCCTTGTCACTATGGAAGGTAGTCTGTTGTCTAGATTTTTGTTACTACATTGGATGGTAGCCTTGTCATTATGGAAGGTAGTCTGTTGTCGTGATTTTTGTTACTACAATGGATTGTTGCCTTGTCTTTATGGAAGGTAGTCTGTTGTCGATATCTTTGTTACTCCAATGGATGGTAGCCTAGTCATTATGGAAGGTAGTTTGTTGTCGAGATTTTTGTTACTCTAAGGGATGGTAGCGTTGTCATTATGGAAGGTAGTCTATTGTCGAGATTTTTGTCACTACAATGGATGGTAGCCTTGTTATTATGGAAGGTAGTCTGTTGTCGAGATTTTTGTTACTACAATAGATTGTAGCCTTTTCGTAATGGAAGATAGTCTCTTGTCGAGATTTTTGTTACTATAATAGATTGTAGCCTTGTCATTATGGAAGGTAGTATGTTGTCGAGATTCTTGTTACTACAATGGATGGTAGCCTTGTCATTATGGAAGGTAGTTTATTGTCGAGATTATTGCCACTACAATGGATGGTAGCCTTGTCATTATGGAAGGTAGTCTAATGTCGAGATTTTTGTTACTACAATGGTATTTAGCCTTGTCGTTATGGCAGGTAGTCAGCTATCAATATCTTTGTTACTCCAAAGGATTGTAGCCTAGTCATTATGGAAGGTAGTATGTTGTAGAGATTTTTGTTACTCCAAAGGATGGTAGCCTTGTCATTATGCAAGGTAGTCTGTTGTCGATATTTTTGTTATTCCAATAGATGGTATCCTTGTGATTATGGAAGGTAGTATGTTGTCGATATTTTTGTTACTCCAATGGATGGTAGCCTTGTCACTATGAAAGGTAGTCTGTTGTCGAGATTTTTGTTACTCCAATGGATGGTAGCCTTGTCACTATTGAAGGTAGTCTATTGTCGAGATTTTTGTTACTACATTGGATGGTAGCCTTGTCATTATGGAAGGTAGTCTGTTGTCGTGATTTTTGTTACTACAATGGATTGTAGCCTTGTCTTGATAGAAGGTAATCTGTTGTCATTATCTTTGTTACTCCAATGGATAGTAGCCTAGTCATTATGGAA
Organism: Vicia faba; assembly: GCA_948472305.1. Classification (NCBI taxonomy): domain Eukaryota; kingdom Viridiplantae; phylum Streptophyta; class Magnoliopsida; order Fabales; family Fabaceae; genus Vicia; species Vicia faba. The sequence goes on from OX451741.1 coordinate 529,901,693, forward strand.
GGTAGTCTATTGTCGAGATTTTTGTTACTCTAAGGGATGGTAGCCTTGTCATTATGATAGGTAGTCTATTGTCGAGATTTTTGTTACTATAACAGATGGTAGCCTTGTCATTATGGAAGGTAGTCTGTTGTCGATATTTTTGTTACTCCAATGGATGGTAGCCTTGTCATTATAGAAGGTAGTATTTTGTCGAGATTTTTGTCACTACAATGGATGGTAGCCATGTCATTATGGAATGTAGTCTGTTGTCGAGATTTTTGTTACTATAATAGATTGTAGCCTTTTCGTTATGGAAGATAGTCTGTTGTCGAGATTTTTGTTACTATAATAGATTGTAGCCTTGTCATTGTGGAAGGTAGTATGTTGTCGAGATTCTTGTTACTACAATGGATGGTAGCCTTGTCATTATGGAACATCGTTTGTTGTCAAGATTTTTGTTACTCCAATGGATGGTAGCCTAGTGATTATGGAAGGTAGTCTGTTGTCGAGATTTTTGTTACTCTAAGGGATGGTAGCCTTGTCATTATGGAATTTAGTTTATTGTCGAGATTTTTTTTATTCCAATGGATGGTAGCCTTGTCATTATGGAAGGTAGTCTGTTGTCGAAATTTTTGTTACTCTAAGGGATGGTAGCCTTGTCATTATGGAAGGTAGTCTATTGTCGAGATTTTTGTTACTACAATGGATTGTAGCCATGTCTTTATGGAAGGTAGTCTGCTATCGATATCTTTGTTACTCCAAAGGATGGTAGTCTGTATTCGAGATTTTTGTTATTCCAATGGATTGTATCCTTGTGATTATGGAAGGTAGTATGTTTTTGATATCTTTGTTACTCCAATGGATAGTAGCCTTGTCATTATGGAAGGTAGTCTGTTGTAGAGATTTTTGTTACTCCAATGGATGGTAGCCTTGTCACTATGGAAGGTAGTCTGTTGTCGAGATTTTTGTTACTACATTGGATGGTAGCCTTGTCATTATGGAAGGTAGTCTGTTGTCGTGATTTTTGTTACTACAATGGATTGTGGCCTTGTCTTTATGGAAGGTAGTATGTTGTCGATATCTTTGTTACTCAAATGGATGCTAGCCTAGTCATTAAGGAAGGTAGTTTGTTGTCGATATTTTTGTTACTCCAATGGATGGTATCCTTGTGATTATGGAAGGTAGTTTGTTGTCGATATCTTTGTTACTCCAATGGATCGTAGCCTTGTCATTATGAAAGGTAGTCTGTTGTCGAGATTTTTGTTACTCCAATGGATGGTAGCCTTGTCACTATGGAAGGTAGTCTGTTGTCTAGATTTTTGTTACTACATTGGATGGTAGCCTTGTCATTATGGAAGGTAGTCTGTTGTCATGATTTTTGTTACTACATTGGATTGTAGCCTTGTCTTTATGGAAGGTAGTATGTTGTCGATATCTTTGTTACTCCAATGGATGGTAGCCTAGTCATTATGGAAGGTAGTCTGTTGTCGAGATTTTTGTTACTCTAAGGGATGGTAGCCTTGTCATTATGGAAGGTAGTCTATTGTCGAGATTTTTGTCACTACGATGGAAGGTAGCCTTGTCATTATGGAAGGTAGTCTGTAGTCGAGATTTTTGTTACTACAATAGATTGTAGCCTTGTCATTATGGAAGGTAGTATGTTGTCGAGATTCTTGTTACTACAATGGATGGTAGCCTTGTCATTATGGAAGGTAGTCTATTGTCGAGATTTTTGCCACTACAATGGATGGTAGCCTTGTCATTATGGAAGGTAGTCTAATGTCGAGATTTTTGTTACTACAATGGATTTTAGCCTTGTCGTTATGGCAGGTAGTCTGCTATCGATATCTTTGTTACTCCAAAGGATGGTAGCCTACTCATTATAGAAGGTAGTATGTTTTCGAGATTTTTTCTACTCCAATGGATGGTATCCTTGTGATTATGGAAGGTAGTATGTTGTCGATATCTTTGTTACTCCAATGTATGGTAGCCTTGTCATTATGGAAGTTAGTCTGTTGTAGAGATTTTTGTTACTCCAATGGATGGTAGCCTTGTCATTATGCAAGGTAGTGTGTTGTCGATATTTTTGTTATTCCAATAGATGGTATCCTTGTGATTTTGGAAGGTAGTATGTTGTCGATATTTTTGTTACTCCAATGGATGGTAGCCTTGTCACTATGAAAGGTAGTCTGTTGTCGAGATTTTTGTTACTCCAATGGATGGTAGCCTTGTCACTATTGAAGGTAGTTTGTTGTCGAGATTTTTGTTACTACATTGGATGGTAGCCTTGTCATTATGGAAGGTAGTCTGTTGTCGTGATTTTTGTTACTACAATGGATTATAGCCTTGTCTTTATGGAAGGCAATCTGTTGTCAATATCTTTGTTACTCCAATGGATGGTAGCCTAGTCATTATGGAAGGTAGTCTGTTGTCGAGATTTTTGTTACTCTAAGGGATGGTAGCCTTGTCATTATGAAAGGTAGTCTATTGTCGAGATTTTTGTTACTATAACAGATTGTAGCCTTGTCATTATGGAAGGTAGTCTGTTGTCGAGATTTTTGTTACTCTAAGGGATGGTAGCCTTGTCATTATAGAAGGTAGTATTTTGTCGAGATTTTTGTCACTATAATGGATGGTAGCCATGTCATTATGGAAGGTAGTCTGTTGTCGAGATTTTTGTTACTATAATAGATTGTAGCCTTTTCGTTATGGAAGATAGTCTATTGTCGAGATTTTTTTTACTATAATAGATTGTAGCCTTGTCATTGTGGAAGGTAGTATGTTGTCGAGATTCTTGTTACTACAATGGATGGTAACCTTGTCATTATGGAAGGTAGTCTATTCTTGAGATTTTTGTCACTACAATGGATGGTAGCCTTGTCATTATGGAAGGTAGTCTATTGTCCAGATTTTTGTTACTACAATGGATTGTAGCCTTGTCGTTATGGCAGGTAGTCTGCTATCGATATCTTTGTTACTCTAAAGGATGGTAGCCTAGTCATTATAGAAGGTAGTCTGTTTTCGAGATTTTTGTTACTCCAATGGAAGGTATCCTTGTGATTATGGAAGGTAGTATGTTGTCGATATCTTTGTTACTCCAATGGATGGTAGCCTTGTCATTATGGAAGGTAGTCTGTTGTAGAGATTTTTGTTACTCCAATGGATGGTAGCCTTGTAGATTTTTGTTACTCCAATGGATGGTAGCCTTGTCACTATGGAAGGTAGTTTGTTGTCGAGATTTTTGTTACTACATGGGATGGTAGCCTTGTCATTATGGAAGGTAGTCTGTTGTCGTGATTTTTGTTACTACAATGAATTGTAGCCTTGTCTTTATGGAAGGTAGTCTGTTGTTGATATCATTGTTACTCCAATGGATGGTAGCCTAGTCATTATGGAAGGTAGTCTGTTGTCAAGATTTTTGTTACTCTAAGGGATGGTAGCCTTGTCATTATGGAAGGTAGTCTATTGTCGATATTTTTGTTACTACAATGGATTATAGCCTTGTCGTTATGGAAGGTAGTCTGCTATCGATATCTTTGTTACTCCAAAGGATGGTAGCCTAGTCATTATAAATGGTAGTCTGTATTCGAGATTTTTGTTATTCCAATGGATTGTATCCTTGTGATTATGGAACGTAGTATGTTGTCGATATCTTTGTTACTCCAATGGATGGTAGCCTTGTCATTATGGAAGGTAGTCTGTTGTAGAGATTTTTGTTACTCCAATGGATGGTAGCCTTGTCACTATGGAAGGTAGTCTTTTGTTGAGATTTTTGTTACTACATTGGATGGTAGCCTTGTCATTATGGAAGGTAGTCTGTTGTCTTGATTTTTGTTACTACAATGGATTGTAGCCTTGTCTTTATGGAAGGTAATCTGTTGTCGATATCTTTGTTACTCCAATGGATGGTAGCCTAGTCATTATGGAAGGTAATCTGTTGTAGAGATTTTTGTTACTCTAAGGGATGGTAGCCTTGTCATTATGGAAGGTAGTCTATTGTCGAGATTTTTTTTACTACAATGGATTGTAGCTTTGTCGTTATGGCAGGTAGTCTGCTATCGATATCTTTGTTACTCCAAAGGATGGTAGCCTAGTCATTATAGAAGGTAGTCTGTTTTCGAGATTTTTGTTACTCCAATGGATGGTAGCCTTGTCATTATGCAAGGTAGTGTGTTGTCGATATTTTTGTTATTCCAATAGATGGTAGCCTTGTCATTATGGAAGGCAGTCTGTTGTAGAGATTTGTGTTACTCCAATGGATGGTAGCCTTGTCATTATGCAAGGTAGTGTGTTGTTGATATTTTTGTTATTCCAATAGATGGTAGCCTTGTCACTATGGAAGGTAGTCTGTTGTCGAGATTTTTGTTACTCCAATGGATGGTAGCCTTGTCACTATGGAAGGTAGTCTGTTGTCGAGATTTTTGTTACTACATTGGATGGTAGCCTGGTCATTATGGAAGGTAGTCAGTTGTCGTTATTTTTGTTACTACAATGGATTGTAGCCTTGTCTTTATGGAAGGTAGTTTGTTCTCGATATCTTTGTTACTCCAATGGATGGTAGCCTAGTGATTATGGAAGGTAGTCTGTTGTCGAGATTTTTGTTACTCTAAGGGATGGTAGCCTTGTCATTATGGGATTTAGTTTATTGTCGAGATTTTTTTTATTCCAATGGATGGTAGCCTTGTCATTATGGAAGGTAGTCTATTGTCGAAATTTTTGTTACTCTAAGGGATGGTAGCCTTGTCATTATGGAAGGTAGTCTATTGTCGAGATTTTTGTTACTACAATGGATTGTAGCCATGTCGTTATGGAAGGTAGTCTGCTATCGATATCTTTGTTACTCCAAAGGATGGTAGTCTGTATTCGAGATTTTTGTTATTCCAATGGATTGTATCCTTGTGATTATGGAAGGTAGTATGTTTTTGATATCTTTGTTACTCCAATGGATAGTAGCCTTGTCATTATGGAAGGTAGTCTGTTGTAGAGATTTTTGTTACTCCAATGGATGGTAGCCTTGTCACTATGGAAGGTAGTCTGTTGTCGAGATTTTTGTTACTACATTGGATGGTAGCCTTGTCATTATGGAAGGTAGTCTGTTGTCGTGATTTTTGTTACTACAATGGATTGTAGCCTTGTCTTTATGGAAGGTAGTCTGTTGTCGATATCTTTGTTACTCCAATGGATGGTAGCCTAGTCATTAAGGAAGGTAGTTTGTTGTCGATATTTTTGTTACTCCAATGGATGGTATCCTTGTGATTATGGAAGGTAGTTTGTTGTCGATATCTTTATTACTCCAATGGATCGTAGCCTTGTCATTATGGAAGGTAGTCTGTTGTCGAGATTTTTGTTACTCCAATGGATGGTAGCCTTGTCACTATGGAAGGTAGTCTGTTGTCTAGATTTTTGTTACTACATTGGATGGTAGCCTTGTCATTATGGAAGGTAGTCTGTTGTCGTGATTTTTGTTACTACAATGGATTGTAGCCTTGTCTTTATGGAAGGTAGTATGTTGTCGATATCTTTGTTACTCCAATGGATGGTAGCCTAGTCATTATGGAAGGTAGTCTGTTGTCGAGATTTTTGTTACTCTAAGGGATGGTAGCCTTGTCATTATGGAAGGTAGTCTATTGTCGAGAGTTTTGTCACTACAATGGAAGGTAGCCTTGTCATTATGGAAGGTAGTCTGTAGTCGAGATTTTTGTTACTACAATAGATTGTAGCCTTTTCGTAATGGAAGATAGTCTCTTGTCGAGATTTTTGTTACTATAATAGATTGTAGCCTTGTCATTATGGAAGGTAGTATGTTGTCGAGATTCTTGTTACTACAATGGATGGTAGCCTTGTCATTATGGAAGGTAGTCTATTGTCGAGATTTTTGCCACTACAATGGATGGTAGCCTTGTCATTATGGAAGGTAGTCTAACGTCGAGATTTTTGTTACTACAATGGATTTTAGCCTTGTCGTTATGGCAGGTAGTCTGCTATCGATATCTTTGTTACTCCAAAGGATGGTAGACTAGTCATTATAGAAGGTAGTATGTTTTCGAGATTTTTGCTATTCCAATGGATGGTATCCTTGTGATTATGGAAGGTAGTATGTTGTCGATATCTTTGTTACTCCAATGTATGGTAGCCTTGTCATTATGGAAGTTAGTCTGTTGTAGAGATTTTTGTTACTCCAATGGATGGTAGCCTTGTCATTATGCAAGGTAGTGTGTTGTCGATATTTTTGTTATTCTAATAGATGGTATCCTTGTGATTTTGGAAGGTAGTATGTTGTCGATATTTTTGTTACTCCAATGGATGGTAGCCTTGTCACTATGAAAGGTAGTCTGTTGTCGAGATTTTTGTTACTCCAATGGATGGTAGCCTTGTCACTATTGAAGGTAGTCTATTGTCGAGATTTTTGTTACTACATTGGATGGTAGCCTTGTCATTATGGAAGGTAGTCTGTTGTCGTGATTTTTGTTACTACAATGGATTATAGCCTTGTCTTTATGGAAGGTAATCTGTTGTCAATATCTTTGTTACTCCAATGGATGGTAGCCTAGTCATTATGGAAGGTAGTCTGTTGTCGAGATTTTTGTTACTCTAAGGGATGGTAGCCTTGTCATTATGAAAGGTAGTCTATTGTCGAGATTCTTGTTACTATAACAGATTGTAGCCTTGTCATTATGGAAGGTAGTCTGTTGTCGATATTTTTGTTACTCCAATGGATGGTAGCCTTGTCATTATAGAAGGTAGTATTTTGTCGAGATTTTTGTCACTACAATGGATGGTAGCCATGTCATTATGGAAGGTAGTCTGTTGTCGAGATTTTTGTTACTATAATAGATTGTAGCCTTTTCGTTATGGAAGATAGTCTGTTGTCGAGATTTTTGTTACTATAATAGATTGTAGCCTTGTCATTGTGGAAGGTAGTATGTTCTCGAGATTCTTGTTACTACAATGGATGGTAGCCTTGTCATTATGGAAGGTAGTCTATTCTCTAGATTTTTGTCACTACAATGGATGGTAGCCTTGTCATTATGGAAGTTAGTCTATTGTCGAGATTTTTGTTACTACATTGGATTATAGCCTTGTCGTTATGGAAGGTAGTCTGCTATCGATATCTTTGTTACTCCAAAGGATGGTAGCCTAGTCATTATAGATGGTAGTCTGTATTCGAGATTTTTGTTATTCCAATGGATTGTATCCTTGTGATTATGGAAGGTAGTATGTTGTCGATATCTTTGTTACTCCAATGGATGGTAGCCTTTTCATTATGGAAGGTAGTCTGTTGTAGAGATTTTTGTTACTCCAATGGATGGTAGCCTTGTCACTATGGAAGGTAGTCTTTTGTCGAGATTTTTGTTACTACATTGGATGGTAGCCTTGTCATTATGGAAGGTAGTCTGTTGTCTTGATTTTTGTTACTACAATGGATCGTAGCCTTGTCTTTATGGAAGGTAATCTGTTGTCGATATCTTTGTTACTCCAATGGATGGTAGCCTAGTCATTATGGAAGGTAATCTGTTGTCGAGATTTTTGTTACTCTAAGGGATGGTAGCCTTGTCATTATGGAAGGTAGTCTATTGTCGAGATTTTTTTTACTACAATGGATTGTAGCTTTGTCGTTATGGCAGGTAGTCTGCTATCGATATCTTTGTTACTCCAAAGGATGGTAGCCTAGTCATTATAGAAGGTAGTCTGTTTTCGAGATTCTTGTTACTACAATGGATGGTAGCCTTGTCATTATGGAAGGTAGTCTATTGTCGAGATTTTTGCCACTACAATGGATGGTAGCCTTGTCATTATGGAAGGTAGTCTAACGTCGAGATTTTTGTTACTACAATGGATTTTAGCCTTGTCGTTATGGCAGGTAGTCTGCTATCGATATCTTTGTTACTCCAAAGGATGGTAGACTAGTCATTATAGAAGGTAGTATGTTTTCGAGATTTTTGCTATTCCAATGGATGGTATCCTTGTGATTATGGAAGGTAGTATGTTGTCGATATCTTTGTTACTCCAATGTATGGTAGCCTTGTCATTATGGAAGTTAGTCTGTTGTAGAGATTTTTGTTACTCCAATGGATGGTAGCCTTGTCATTATGCAAGGTAGTGTGTTGTCGATATTTTTGTTATTCCAATAGATGGTATCCTTGTGATTTTGGAAGGTAGTATGTTGTCGATATTTTTGTTACTCCAATGGATGGTAGCCTTGTCACTATGAAAGGTAGTCTGTTGTCGAGATTTTTGGTACTCCAATGGATGGTAGCCTTGTCACTATTGAAGGTAGTCTATTGTCGAGATTTTTGTTACTACATTGGATGGTGGCCTTGTCATTATGGAAGGTAGTCTGTTGTCGTGATTTTTGTTACTACAATGGATTATAGCCTTGTCTTTATGGAAGGTAATCTGTTGTCAATATCTTTGTTACTCCAATGGATGGTAGCCTAGTCATTATGGAAGGTAGTCTGTTGTCGAGATTTTTGTTACTCTAAGGGATGGTAGCCTTGTCATTATGAAAGGTAGTCTATTGTCGAGATTCTTGTTACTATAACAGATTGTAGCCTTGTCATTATGGAAGGTAGTCTGTTGTCGATATTTTTGTTACTCCAATGGATGGTAGCCTTGTCATTATAGAAGGTAGTATTTTGTCGAGATTTTTGTCACTACAATGGATGGTAGCCATGTCATTATGGAAGGTAGTCTGTTGTCGAGATTTTTGTTACTATAATAGATTGTAGCCTTTTCGTTATGGAAGATAGTCTGTTGTCGAGATTTTTGTTACTATAATAGATTGTAGCCTTGTCATTGTGGAAGGTAGTATGTTCTCGAGATTCTTGTTACTACAATGGATGGTAGCCTTGTCATTATGGAAGGTAGTCTATTCTCTAGATTTTTGTCACTACAATGGATGGTAGCCTTGTCATTATGGAAGTTAGTCTATTGTCGAGATTTTTGTTACTACAATGGATTGTAGCCTTGTCTTTATGGAAGGTAGTCTGTTTTCGAGATTTTTGTTACTCCAATGGAAGGTATCCTTGTGATTATGGAAGGTAGTATGTTGTCGATATCTTTGTTACTCCAATGGATGGTAGCCTTGTCATTATGGAAGGTAGTCTGTTGTAGAGATTTTTGTTACTCCAATGGATGGTAGCCTTGTAGTTATGGAAGGTAGTCTGTTGTCGAGATTTTTGTTACTCCAATGGATGGTAGCCTTGTCACTATGGAAGGTAGTCTATTGTCGAGATTTTTGTTACTACATGGGATGGTAGCCTTGTCATTATGGAAGGTAGTCTGTTGTCGTGACTTTTGTTACTACAATGAATTGTAGCCTTGTCTTTATGGAAGATAGTCTGTTGTCGATATCATTGTTACTCCAATGGATGGTAGCCTAGTCATTATGGAAGGTAGTCTGTTGTCAAGATTTTTGTTACTCTAAGGGATGGTAGCCTTGTCATTATGGAAGGAAGTCTATTGTCGAGATTTTTGTTACTACATTGGATTATAGCCTTGTCGTTATGGAAGGTAGTCTGCTATCGATATCTTTGTTACTCCAAAGGATGGTAGCCTAGTCATTATAGATGGTAGTCTGTATTCGAGATTTTTGTTATTCCAATGGATTGTATCCTTGTGATTATGGAAGGTAGTATGTTGTCGATATCTTTGTTACTCCAATGGATGGTAGCCTTTTCATTATGGAAGGTAGTCTGTTGTAGAGATTTTTGTTACTCCAATGGATGGTAGCCTTGTCACTATGGAAGGTAGTCTTTTGTCGAGATTTTTGTTACTACATTGGATGGTAGCCTTGTCATTATGGAAGGTAGTCTGTTGTCTTGATTTTTGTTACTACAATGGATCGTAGCCTTGTCTTTATGGAAGGTAATCTGTTGTCGATATCTTTGTTACTCCAATGGATGGTAGCCTAGTCATTATGGAAGGTAATCTATTGTCGAGATTTTTGTTACTCTAAGGGATGGTAGCCTTGTCATTATGGAAGGTAGTCTATTGTCGAGATTTTTTTTACTACAATGGATTGTAGCTTTGTCGTTATGGCAGGTAGTCTGCTATCGATATCTTTGTTACTCCAAAGGATGGTAGCCTAGTCATTATAGAAGGTAGTCTGTTTTCGAGATTTTTGTTACTCCAATGGATGTTAGCCTTGTCATTATGCAAGGTAGTGTGTTGTCGATATTTTTGTTATTCCAATAGATGGTAGCCTTGTCATTATGGAAGGCAGTCTGTTGTAGAGATTTTTGTTACTCCAATGGATGGTAGCCTTGTCATTATGCAAGGTAGTGTGTTGTTGATATTTTTGTTATTCCAATAGATGGTAGCCTTGTCACTATGGAAGGTAGTCTGTTGTCGAGATTTTTGTTACTCCAATGGATGGTAGCCTTGTCACTATGGAAGGTAGTATGTTGTCCAGATTTTTGTTACTACATTGGATGGTAGCCTGGTCATTATGGAAAGTAGTCTGTTGTCGTTATTTTTGTTACTATAATGGATTGTAGCCTTGTCTTTATGGAAGGTAGTTTGTTCTCGATATCTTTGTTACTCCAATGGATGGTAGCCTAGTGATTATGGAAGGTAGTCTGTTGTCGAGATTTTTGTTACTCTAAGGGATGGTAGCCTTGTCATTATGGAATTTAGTTTATTGTCGAGATTTTTTTTATTCCAATGGATGGTAGCCTTGTCATTATGGAAGGTAGTCTGTTGTCGAGATTTTTGTTACTCTAAGGGATGGTAGCCTTGTCATTATGGAAGGTAGTCTATTGTCGAGATTTTTGTTACTACAATGGATTAAAGCCATGTCGTTATGGAAGGTAGTCTGCTATCGATATCTTTGTTACTCCAAAGGATTGTAGTCTGTATTCGAGATTTTTCTTATTCCAATGGATTGTATCCTTGTGATTATGGAAGGTAGTATGTTTTTGATATCTTCGTTACTCCAATGGATGGTAGCCTTGTCATTATGGAAGGTAGTCTGTTGTAGAGATTTTTGTTACTCCAATGGATGGTAGGCTTGTCACTATGGAAGGTAGTCTGTTATCGAGATTTTTGTTACTCCAATGGATGGTAGCCTAGTCATTATGGAAGGTAGTTTGTTGTCGAGATTTTTGTTACTCTAAGGGATGGTAGCCTTGTCATTTTGGAAGGTAGTCTATTGTCGAGTTTTTTTAACTACAATGGATTGTAGCTTTGCCGTTATGGCAGGTAGTCTGCTATCGATATCTTTGTTACTCCAAAGGATGGTAGCCTAGTCATTATAGAAGGTAGTCTGTTTTCGAGATTTTTGTTACTCCAATGGATGGTAGCCTTGTCATTATGCAAGGTAGTATGTTGTCGATATTTTTGTTATTCCAATAGATGGTAGCCTTGTCATTATGGAAGGCAGTCTGTTGTAGAGATTTTTGTTACTCCAATGGATGGTAGCCTTGTCATTATGCAAGGTAGTGTGTTGTTGATATTTTTGTTATTCCTATACATGGTAGCCTTGTCACTATAGAAGGTAGTCTGTTGTCGAGATTTTTGTTACTACAATGGATGGTAGCCTTGTCACTATGGATGGTTGTCTGTTGTCGAGATTTTTGTTACTACATTGGATGGTAGCCTGGTCATTATGGAAGGTAGTCAGTTGTCGTTATTTTTGTTACTACAATGGATTGTAGCCTTGTCTTTATGGAAGGTAGTTTGTTCTCGATATCTTTGTTACTCCAATGGATGGTAGCCTAGTGATTATGGAAGGTAGTCTGTTGTCGAGATTTTTGTTACTCTAAGGGATGGTAGCCTTGTCATTATGGAATTTAGTTTATTGTCGAGATTTTTTTAATTCCAATGGATGGTAGCCTTGTCATTATGGAAGGTACTCTGTTGTCGAGATTTTTGTTACTCTAAGGGATGGTAGCCTTGTCATTATGGAAGGTAGTCTATTGTCGAGATTTTTGTTACTACAATGGATTGTAGCCATGTCGTTATGGAAGGTAGTCTGCTATCGATATCTTTGTTACTCCAAAGGATTGTAGTCTGTATTCGAGATTTTTCTTATTCCAATGGATTGTATCCTTGTGATTATGGAAGGTAGTATGTTTTTGATATCTTCGTTACTCCAATGGATGGTAGCCTTGTCATTATGGAAGGTGGTCTGTTGTAGAGATTTTTGTTACTCCAATGGATGGTAGCCTTGTCACTATGGAAGGTAGTCTGTTATCGAGATTTTTGTTACTACATTGGATGGTAGCCTTGTCATTATGGAAGGTAGTTTGTTGTCGTGATTTTTGTTACTACAATGGATTGTAGCCTTGTCTTTATGGAAGGTAATCTATTGTCGATATCTTTGTTATTCCAATAGATTGTAGCCTAGTCATTATGGAAGGTAGTTTGTTGTCGAGATTTTTGTTACTCTAATGGATGGTAGCCTTGTCATTATGGAAGGTAGTCTATTGTCGAGTTTTTTTTACTATAATGGATTGTAGCTTTGTCATTATGGCAGGTAGTCTGCTATCGATATCTTTGTTACTCCAAAGGATGGTAGCCTAGTCATTATAGAAGGTAAACTGTTTTCGAGATTTTTGTTACTCCAATGGATGGTAGCCTTGTCATTATGCAAGGTAGTGTGTTGTCGATATTTTTGTTATTCCAATAGATGGTAGCCTTGTCATTATGGAAGGTAGTCTATTGTCGAGATTTTTGTTACTACAATGGATTGTAGCCATGTCGTTATGGAAGGTAGTCTGCTATCGATATCTTTGTTACTCCAAAGGATTGTAGTCTGTATTCGAGATTTTTCTTATTCCAATGGATTGTATCCTTGTGATTATGGAAGGTAGTATGTTTTTGATATCTTCGTTACTCCAATGGGTGGTAGCCTTGTCATTATGGAAGGTAGTCTGTTGTAGAGATTTTTGTTACTCCAATGGATGGTAGGCTTGTCACTATGGAAGGTAGTCTGTTATCGAGATTTTTGTTACTCCAATGGATGGTAGCCTAGTCATTATGGAAGGTAGTTTGTTGTCGAGATTTTTGTTACTCTAAGGGATGGTAGCCTTGTCATTTTGGAAGGTAGTCTATTGTCGAGTTTTTTTTACTACAATGGATTGTAGCTTTGCCGTTATGGCAGGTAGTCTGCTATCGATATCTTTGTTACTCCAAAGGATGGTAGCCTAGTCATTATAGAAGGTAGTCTGTTTTCGAGATTTTTGTTACTCCAATGGATGGTAGCCTTGTCATTATGCAAGGTAGTATGTTGTCGATATTTTTGTTATTCCAATAGATGGTAGCCTTGTCATTATGGAAGGCAGTCTGTTGTAGAGATTTTTGTTACTCCAATGGATGGTAGCCTTGTCATTATGCAAGGTAGTGTGTTGTTGATATTTTTGTTATTCCTATACATGGTAGCCTTGTCACTATAGAAGGTAGTCTGTTGTCGAGATTTTTGTTACTACAATGGATGGTAGCCTTGTCACTATGGATGGTTGTCTGTTGTCGAGATTTTTGTTACTACATTGGATGGTAGCCTGGTCATTATGGAAGGTAGTCAGTTGTCGTTATTTTTGTTACTACAATGGATTGTAGCCTTTTCTTTATGGAAGGTAGTTTGTTCTCGATATCTTTGTTACTCCAATGGATGGTAGCCTAGTGATTATGGAAGGTAGTCTGTTGTCGAGATTTTTGTTACTCTAAGGGATGGTAGCCTTGTCATTATGGAAGGTAGTCTATTGTCGAGATTTTTGTTACTACAATGGATTGTAGCCATGTCGTTATGGAAGGTAGTCTGCTATCGATATCTTTGTTACTCCAAAGGATTGTAGTCTGTATTCGAGATTTTTCTTATTCCAATGGATTGTATCCTTGTGATTATGGAAGGTAGTATGTTTTTGATATCTTCGTTACTCCAATGGATGGTAGCCTTGTCATTATGGAAGGTAGTCTGTTGTAGAGATTTTTGTTACTCCAATGGATGGTAGCCTTGTCACTATGGAAGGTAGTCTGTTATCGAGATTTTTGTTACTACATTGGATGGTAGCCTTGTCATTATGGAAGGTAGTTTTTTGTCGTGATTTTTGTTACTACAATGGATTGTAGCCTTGTCTTTATGGAAGGTAATCTATTGTCGATATCTTTGTTACTCCAATGGATGGTAGCCTAGTCATTATAAAAGCTAGTTTGTTGTCGACATTTTTGTTACTCTAAGGGATGGTAGCCTTGTCATTATGGAAGGTAGTCTATTGTCGTGTTTTTTTTACTACAATGGATTGTAGCTTTGTCGTTATGGCAGGTAGTCTGCTATCGATATCTTTGTTACTCCAAAGGATGGTAGCCTAGTCATTATAGAAGGTAGTCTGTTTTCGAGATTTTTGTTACTCCAATGGATGGTAGCCTTGTCATTATGCAAGGTAGTATGTTGTCGATATTTTTGTTATTCCAATAGATGGTAGCCTTGTCATTATGGAAGGCAGTCTGTTGTAGAGATTTTTGTTACTCCAATGGATGGTAGCCTTGTCATTATGCAAGGTAGTGTGTTGTTGATATTTTTGTTATTCCAATAGATGGTAGCCTTATCACTATAGAAGGTAGTCTATTGTCGAGATTTTTGTTACTACAATGGATGGTAGCCTTGTCACTATGGATGGTTGTCTGTTGTCGAGATTTTTGTTACTACATTGGATGGTAGCCTGGTCATTATGGAAGGTAGTCAGTTGTCGTTATTTTTGTTACTACAATGGATTGTAGCCTTGTCTTTATGGAAGGTAGTTTGTTCTCGATATCTTTGTTACTCCAATGGATGGTAGCCTAGTGATTATGGAAGGTAGTCTGTTGTCGAGATTTTTGTTACTCTAAGGGATGGTAGCCTTGTCATTATGGAATTTAGTTTATTGTCGAGATTTTTTTATTCCAATGGATGGTAGCCTTGTCATTATGGAAGGTACTCTGTTGTCGAGATTTTTGTTACTCTAAGGGATGGTAGCCTTGTCATTATGGAAGGTAGTCTATTGTCGAGATTTTTGTTACTACAATGGATTGTAGCCATGTCGTTATGGAAGGTAGTCTGCTATCGATATCTTTGTTACTCCAAAGGATTGTAGTCTGTATTCGAGATTTTTCTTATTCCAATGGATTGTATCCTTGTGATTATGGAAGGTAGTATGTTTTTGATATCTTCGTTACTCCAATGGATGGTAGCCTTGTCATTATGGAAGGTAGTTTGTTGTAGAGATTTTTGTTACTCCAATGGATGGTAGCCTTGTCACTATGGAAGGTAGTCTGTTATCGAGATTTTTGTTACTACATTGGATGGTAGCCTTGTCATTATGGAAGGTAGTTTGTTGTCGTGATTTTTGTTACTACAATGGATTGTAGCCTTGTCTTTATGGAAGGTAATCTATTGTCGATATCTTTGTTACTCCAATGGATGGTAGGCTAGTCATTATGGAAGGTAGTTTGTTGTCGAGATTTTTGTTACTCTAAGGGATGGTAGCCTTGTCATTATGGAAGGTAGTCTATTGTCTAGTTTTTTTTACTACAATGGATTGTAGCTTTGTCGTTATGGCAGGTAGTCTGCTATCGATATCTTTGTTACTCCAAAGGATGGTAGCCTAGTCATTATAGAAGGTAGTCTGTTTTCGAGATTTTTGTTACTCCAATGGATGGTAGCCTTGTCATTATGCAAGGTACTATGTTGTCGATATTTTTGTTATTCCAATGGATGGTAGCCTTGTCATTATGGAAGGTAGTCTGTTGTAGAGATTTTTGTTACTCCAATGGATGGTAGCCTTGTCACTATGGAAGGTAGTCTGTTATCGAGATTTTTGTTACTACATTGGATGGTAGCCTTGTCATTATGGAAGGTAGTTTGTTGTCGTGATTTTTGTTACTACAATGGATTGTAGCCTTGTCTTTATGGAAGGTAATTTATTGTCGATATCTTTGTTACTCCAATGGATGGTAGCCTAGTCATTATGGAAGGTAGTTTGTTGTCGAGATTTTTGTTACTCTAAGAGATGGTAGCCTTGTCATTATGGAAGGTAGTCTATTGTCGAGTTTTTTTTACTACAATGGATTGTAGCTTTGTCATTATGGCAGGTAGTCTGCTATCGATATCTTTGTTACTCCAAAGGATGGTAGCCTAGTCATTATAGAAGGTAGTCTGTTTTCGAGATTTTTGTTACTCCAATGGATGGTAGCCTTGTCATTATGCAAGGTAGTGTGTTGTCGATATTTTTGTTATTCCAATAGATGGTAGCCTTGTCATTATGGAAGGCAGTCTGTTGTAGAGATTTTTGTTACTCCAATGGATGGTAGCCTTGTCATTATGCAAGGTAGTGTGTTGTTGATATTTTTGTTATTCCAATAGATGGTAGCCTTGTCACTATGGAAGGTAGTCTGTTGTCGAGATTTTTGTTACTCCAATGGATGGTAGCCTTGTCACTATGGAAGGTAGTATGTTGTCGACATTTTTGTTACTACATTGGTTGGTAGCCTGGTCATTATGGAAAGTAGTCTGTTGTCGTTATTTTTGTTACTACAATGGATTGTAGCCTTGTCTTTATGAAAGGTAGTTTGTTCTCGATATCTTTGTTACTCCAATGGATGGTAGCCTAGTGATTATGGAAGGTAGTCTGTTGTCGAGATTTTTGTTACTCTAAGGGATGGTAGCCTTGTCATTATGGAATTTAGTTTATTGTCGAGATTTTTTTTATTCCAATGGATGGTAGCCTTGTCATTATGGAAGGTAGTCTGTTGTCGAGATTTTTGTTACTCTAAGGGATGGTAGCCTTGTAATTATGGAAGGTAGTCTATTGTCGAGATTTTTGTTACTACAATGGATTGTAGCCATGTCGTTATGGAAGGTAGTCTGCTATCGATATCTTTGTTACTCCAAAGGATTGTAGTCTGTATTCGAGATTTTTCTTATACCAATGGATTGTATCCTTGTGATTATGGAAGGTAGTATGTTTTTGATATCTTCGTTACTCCAATGGATGGTAGCCTTGTCATTATGGAAGGTAGTCTATTGTAGAGATTTTTGTTACTCCAATGGATGGTAGCCTTGTCACTATGGAAGGTAGTCTGTTATCGAGATTTTTGTTACTACATTGGATGGTAGCCTTGTCATTATGGAAGGTAGTTTTTTGTCGTGATTTTTGTTACTACAATGGATTGTAGCCTTGTCTTTATTGAAGGTAATCTATTGTCGATATCTTTGTTACTCCAATGGATGGTAGCCTAGTCATTATGGAAGCTAGTTTGTTGTCGACATTTTTGTTACTCTAAGGGATGGTAGCCTTGTCATTATGGAAGGTAGTCTATTGTCGAGTTTTTTTTACTACAATGGATTGTAGCTTTGTCGTTATGGCAGGTAGTCTGCTATCGATATCTTTGTTACTCCAAAGGATGGTAGCCTAGTCATTATAGAAGGTAGTCTGTTTTCGAGATTTTTGTTACTCCAATGGATGGTAGCCTTGTCATTATGCAAGGTAGTATGTTGTCGATATTTTTGTTATTCCAATAGATGGTAGCCTTGTCATTATGAAAGGCAGTCTATTGTAGAGATTTTTGTTACTCCAATGGATGGTAGCCTTGTCATTATGCAAGGTAGTGTGTTGTTGATATTTTTGTTATTCCAATAGATGGTAGCCTTATCACTATAGAAGGTAGTCTGTTGTCGAGATTTTTGTTACTACAATGGATGGTAGCCTTGTCATTATGGATGGTTGTCTGTTGTCGAGATTTTTGTTACTACATTGGATGGTATCCTGGTCATTATGGAAGGTAGTCAGTTGTCGTTATTTTTGTTACTACAATGGATTGTAGCCTTGTCTTTATGGAAGGTAGTTTGTTCTCGATATCTTTGTTACTCCAATGGATGGTAGCCTAGTGATTATGGAAGGTAGTCTGTTGTCGAGATTTTTGTTACTCTAAGGGATGGTAGCCTTGTCATTATGGAATTTAGTTTATTGTCGAGATTTTTTTATTCCAATGGATGGTAGCCTTGTCATTATGGAAGGTACTCTGTTGTCGAGATTTTTGTTACTCTAAGGGATGGTAGCCTTGTCATTATGGAAGGTAGTCTATTGTCGAGATTTTTGTTACTACAATGGATTGTAGCCATGTCGTTATGGAAGGTAGTCTGCTATCGATATCTTTGTTACTCCAAAGGATTGTAGTCTGTATTCGAGATTTTTCTTATTCCAATGGATTGTATCCTTGTGATTATGGAAGGTAGTATGTTTTTGATATCTTCGTTACTCCAATGGATGGTAGCCTTGTCATTATGGAAGGTAGTTTGTTGTAGAGATTTTTGTTACTCCAATGGATGGTAGCCTTGTCACTATGGAAGGTAGTCTGTTATCGAGATTTTTGTTACTACATTGGATGGTAGCCTTGTCATTATGGAAGGTAGTTTGTTGTCGTGATTTTTGTTACTACAATGGATTGTAGCCTTGTCTTTATGGAAGGTAATCTATTGTCGATATCTTTGTTACTCCAATGGATGGTAGCCTAGTCATTATGGAAGGTAGTTTGTTGTCGAGATTTTTGTTACTCTAAGGGATGGTAGCCTTGTCATTATGGAAGGTAGTCTATTGTCTAGTTTTTTTTACTACAATGGATTGTAGCTTTGTCGTTATGGCAGGTAGTCTGCTATCGATATCTTTGTTACTCCAAAGGATGGTAGCCTAGTCATTATAGAAGGTAGTCTGTTTTCGAGATTTTTGTTACTCCAATGGATGGTAGCCTTGTCATTATGCAAGGTACTATGTTGTCGATATTTTTGTTATTCCAATAGATGGTAGCCTTGTCATTATGGAAGGCAGTCTGTTGTAGAGATTTTTGTTACTCCAATGGATGGTAGCCTTGTCATTATGCAAGGTAGTGTGTTGTTGATATTTTTGTTATTCCAATAGATGGTAGCCTTGTCACTATAGAAGGTAGTTTGTTGTCGAGATTTTTGTTACTACAATGGATGGTAGCCTTGTCACTATGGATGGTTGTCTGTTGTCGAGATTTTTGTTACTACATTGGATGGTAGCTTGGTCATTATGGAAGGTAGTAAGTTGTCGTTATTTTTGTTACTACAATGGATTGTAGCCTTGTCTTTATGGAAGGTAGTTTGTTCTCGATATCTTTGTTACTCCAATGGATGGTAGCCTAGTGATTATGGAAGGTAGTCTGTTGTCGAGATTTTTGTTACTCTAAGGGATGGTAGCCTTGTCATTATGGAATTTAGTTTATTGTCGAGATTTTTTTTATTCCAATGGATGGTAGCCTTGTAATTATGGAAGGTACTCTGTTGTCTAGATTTTTGTTACTCTAAGGGATGGTAGCCTTGTCATTTTGGAAGGTAGTCTATTGTCGAGATTTTTGTTACTACAATGGATTGTAGCCATGTCGTTATGGAAGGTAGTCTGCTATTGATATCTTTGTTACTCCAAAGGATGGTAGCCTAGTCATTATAGAAGGTAGTTTGTTTTCGTGATTTTTGTTACTCCAATGGATGGTAGCCTTGTCATTATGCAAGGTAGTGTGTTGTCGATATTTTTGTTATTCCAAAAGATGGTAGCCTTGTCATTATGGAAGGCAGTCTGTTGTAGAGATTTTTGTTACTCCAATGGATGGTAGCCTTGTCATTATGCAAGGTAGTGTGTTGTTGATATTTTTGTTATTCCAATAGATGGTAGCCTTGCCACTATGGAAGGTAGTCTATTGTTGAGATTTTTGTTACTACAATGGATGGTAGCCTTGTCACTATGGAAGGTAGTCTGTTGTCGAGATTTTTGTTACTACATTGGATGGTATCCTGGTCATTATGGAAGGTAGTCATTTGTCGTTATTTTTGTTACTACAATGGATTGTAGCCTTGTCTTTATGGAAGGTAGTTTGTTCACGATATCATTGTTACTCCAATGGATGGTAGCCTAGTGATTATGGAAGGTAGTCTGTTGTCGAGATTTTTGTTACTCTAAGGGATGGTAGCCTTGTCATTATGGAATTTAGTTTATTGTCGAGATTTTTTTTATTCCAATGGATGGTATCCTTTTCATTATGGAAGGTACTCTGTTGTCGAGATTTTTGTTACTCTACGGGATGGTAGCCTTGTCATTATGGAAGGTAGTCTATTGTCGAGATTTTTGTTACTTCAATGGATTGTAGCCATGTCGTTATGGAAGGTAGTCTGCTATCGATATCTTTGTTACTCCAAAGGATGGTAGTCTGTATTCGAGATTTTTATTATTCCAATGGATTGTATCGTTGTGATTACGGAAGGTAGTATGTTTTTGATATCTTCATTACTCCAATGGATGGTAGCCTTGTCATTATGGAAGGTAGTCTGTTGTAGATATTTTTGTTACTCCAATGGATGGTAGCCTTGTCACTATGGAAGGTAGTCTGTTGTCGAGATTTTTGTTACTACATTGGATGGTAGCCTTGTCATTATGGAAGGTAGTTTGTTGTCGTGATTTTTGTTACTACAATGGATTGTAGCCTTGTCTTTATGGAAGGTAATCTGTTGTCGATATCTATGTTACTCCAATGGATGGTAGCCTAGTCATTATGGAAGGTAGTCTGTTGTCGAGATTTTTGTTACGCTAAGGGATGGTAGCCTTGTCATTATGGAAGGTAGTCTATTGTCGAGATTTTTTTTACTACAATGGATTGTAGCTTTGTCGTTATGGCAGGTAGTCTGCTATCTATATCTTTGTTACTCCAAAGGATGGTAGCCTAGTCATTATAAAAGGTAGTCTGTTTTCGAGATTTTTATTACTCCAATGGATGGTAGCCTTGTCATTATGCAAGGTAGTGTGTTGTCGATATTTTTGTTATTCCAATAGATGGTAGCCTTGTCACTATGGAAGGTAGTCTGTTCTCGAGATTTTTGTTACTCCAATGGATGGTAGCCTTGTCACTATGGAAGGTAGTCTGTTGTCGATATTTTTGTTACTACATTGGATGGTAGCCTGGTCATTATGGAAGGTAGTCTGTTGTCGTTATTTTTGTTACTACAATGGATTGTAGCCTTGTCTTTATGGAAGGTAGTCTGTTGTCGATATCTTTGTTACTCCAATGGATGGTAGCCTAGTCATTATGGAAGGTAGCCTGTTGTCGAGATTTTTGTTACTCTAAGGGATGGTAGCCTTGTAATTATGGAATTTAGTTTATTGTCGAGATTTTTTTTATTCCAATGGATGGCAGCCTTGTCATTATGGAAGGTAGTCTGTTGTCGAGATTATTGTTACTCCAATGGATGGTATCCTTGTGATTATGGAAGGTAGTATGTTGTCGATATCTTTATTACTCCAATGGATGGTGGCCTTGTCATTATGGAAGGTAGTATGTTGTCGAGATTTTTGTTACTCCAATGGATGGTAGCCTTGTCACTATGGAAGGTAGTCTGTTGTCGAGATTTTTGTTACTACATTGGATGGTAGCCTTGTCATTATGGAAGGTAGTCTGTTGTCGTGATTTTTGTTACTACAATGGATTGTAGCCTTGTGATTATGGAAGGTAGTATGTTGTCGATATCTTTGTTACTCCAATGGATAATAGCCTAGTCATTATGGAAGGTAGTCTGTTGTCGAGATTTTTGTTACTCTAAGGGATGGTAGCCTTGTCATTATGGAAGGTAGTCTATTGTCGAGTTTTTTTTACTACAATGGATTGTAGCTTTATCGTTATGGCAGGTAGTCTGCTATCGATATCTTTGTTACTTCAAAGGATTGTAGCCTAGTCATTATAGAAGGTAGTCTGTTTTCGAGATTTTTGTTACTCCAATGGATGGTAGCCTTGTCATTATGCAAGGTAGTGTGTTGTCGATATTTTTGTTATTCCAATAGATGGTAGCCTTGTCATTATGGAAGGCAATATGTTGTAGAGATTTTTGTTACTCCAATGGATGGTAGCCTTGTCATTATGCAAGGTAGTGTGTTGTTGATATTTTTGTTATTCCAATAGATGGTAGCCTTGTCACGATGGATGGTAGTCTGTTGTCGAGATTTTTGTTACTACATTGGATGGTAGCCTGGTCATTATGGAAGGTAGTCAGTTGTCGTTATTTTTGTGACTACAATGGATTGTAGCCTTGTCTTTATGGAAGGTAGTTTGTTCTCGATATCTTTGTTACTCCAATGGATGGTAGCCTAGTGATTATGGAAGGTAGTCTGTTGTCGAGATTTTTTTTACTCTAAGGGATGGTAGCCTTGTCATTATGGAATTTAGTTTATTGTCGGGATTTTTTTTATTCCAATGGATGGTAGCCTTGTCATTATGGAAGGTACTCTGTTGTCGAGATTTTTGTTACTCTAAGGGATGGTAGCCTTGTCATTATGGAAGGTAGTCTATTGTCGAGATTTTTGTTACTACAATGGATTGTAGCCATGTCGTTATGGAAGGTAGTCTGCTATCGATATCTTTGTTACTCCAAAGGATGGTAGTCTGTATTCGAGATTTTTGTTATTCCAATGGATTGTATCCTTGTGATTATGGAAGGTAGTATGTTTTCGATATCTTCGTTACTCCAATGGATGGTAGCCTTGTCATTATGGAAGGTAGTCTGTTGTAGAGGTTTTTGTTACTCGAATGGATGGTAGCCTTGTCACTATGGAAGGTAGTCTGTTGTCGAGATTTTTGTTACTACATTGGATGGTAGCCTTGTCATTATGGAAGGTAGTTTGTTGTCGTGATTTTTGTTACTACAATGGATTGTAGCCTTGTCATTATGGAAGGTAGTCTATTGTCGAGATCTTTGTTACTACAATGGATGGTGGCCTTGTCATTATGGAAGGTAGTCTGTTGTCGAGAATTTTGTTACTCCAATGGATGGTAGCCTTGTCACTATGGAAGGTAGTCTGTTGTCGAGATTTTTGTTACTACATTGGATGGTAGCTTTGTCGTTATGGAAGGTAGTCTGTTGTCGTGATTTTTGTTACTACAATGGATTGTAGCCTTGTCTTTATGGAAGGTAGTCTATTGTCGATATCTTTGTTACTCCAATGGATGGTAGCCTTGTCATTATGGAAGGTAGTCTGTTGTAGAGATTTTTGTTACTCCAATGGATGGTAGCCTTGTCACTATGGTAGGTAGTCTGTTGTCGAGATTTTTGTTACTACATTGGATGGTAGCCTTGTCATTAATGAAGGTAGTTTGTTGTCGTGATTTTTGTTACTACAATGGATTGTAGCCTTGTCTTTATGGAAGGTAGTCTATTGTCGATATCTTTGTTACTCCAATGGATGGTAGCCTAGTCATTATGGAAGGTAGTCTGTTGTCAAGATTTTTGTTACTCTAAGGGATGGTAGCCTTGTCATTATGGAAGGTAGTCTATTGTCGAGATTTTTTTTACTACAATGGATTGTAGCTTTGTCGTTATGGCAGGTAGTCTGCTATCGATATCTTTGTTACTCCAAAGGATGGTAGCCTAGTCATTATAGAAGGTAGTCTGTTTTTGAGATTTTTGTTACTCCAATGGATGGTAGCCTGGTCATTATGCAAGGTAGTGTGTAGTCGATCTTTTTGTTATTCCAATAGATGGTAGCCTTGTCATTATGGAAGGCAGTCTGTTGTAGAGATTTTTGTTACTCCAATGGAGGGTAGCCTTGTCATTATGCAAGGTAGTGTGTTGTTGATATTTTTGTTATTCTAATAGATGGTAGCCTTGTCACTATGGAAGGTAGTCTGTTGTCGAGATTTTTGTTACTACAATGGATGGTAGCCTTGTCACTATGGAAGGTAGTCTGTTGTCGAGATTTTTGTTACTACATTGGATGGTAGCCTGGTCATTATGGAAGGTAGTCAGTTGTCGTTCTTTTTGTTACTACAATGGATTGTAGCCTTGTCTTTATGGAAGGTAGTCTGTCCACGATATCTTTGTTACTCCAATGGATGGTAGCCTAGTGATTATGGAAGGTACTCTGTTGTCGAGATTTTTGTTACTCTACGGGATGGTAGCCTTGTCATTATGGAAGGTAGTCTATTGTCGAGATCTTTGTTACTACAATGGATGGTGGCCTTGTCATTATGGAAGGTAGTCTGTTGTCGAGAATTTTGTTACTCCAATGGATGGTAGCCTTGTCACTATGGAAGGTAGTCTGTTGTCGAGATTTTTGTTACTATATTGGATGGTAGCCTTGTCATTATGGAAGGTAGTCTGTTGTCGTGATTTTTGTTACTACAATGGATTGTAGCCTTGTCTTTATGGAAGGTAGTCTATTGTCGATATCTTTGTTACTCCAATGGATGGTAGCCTAGTCATTATGGAAGGTAGTCTGTTGTCGAGATTTTTGTTACTCCAATGGATGGTATCCTTGTGATTATGGAAGGTAGTATGTTGTCGATATCTTTGTTACTCCAATGGATCGTAGCCTTCTCATTATGGAAGGTAGTCTGTTGTCGAGATTTTTGTTACTCCAATGGATGGTAGCCTTGTCACTATGGAAGGTAGTCTGTTGTCGAGATTTTTGTTACTACATTGGATGGTAGCCTAGTAATTATGGAAGGTAGTTTGTTGTCGTGATTTTTGTTACTACAATGGATTGTAGCCTTGTCTTTATGGAAGGTAGTCTATTGTCGATATCTTTGTTACTCCAATGGATGGTAGCCTAGTCATTATTGAAGGTAGTCTGTTGTCGTGATTTTTGTTACTACAATGGATTGTAGCCTTGTCTTTATGGAAGGTAGTCTGTTGTCGATATCTTTGTTACTCCAATGGATGGTAGCCTAGTCATTATAGAAGGTAGTATTTTGTCGAGATTTTTTCACTACAATGGATGGTAGCCATCTCATTATGGAAGGTAGTCTGTTGTCGAGATTTTTGTTACTACAATAGATTATAGCCTTTTCGTTATGGAAGATAGTCTGTTGTCGAGATTTTTGTTACTATAATAGATTGTAGCCTTGTCATTATGGAAGGTAGTATGTTGTCGAGATTCATGTTACTACAATGGATGGTAGCCTTGTCATTATGGAAGGTAGTCTATTGTTGAGATTTTTGTCACTATAATGGATGGTAGCCTTGTCATTATGGAAGGTAGTCTAATGTCGAGATTTTTGTTACTACAATGGATTTTAGCCTTGTCGTTATGGCAGGTAGTCTGTTGTCGTGATTTTTGTTACTACAATGGATTGTAGCCTTGTGATTATGGAAGGTAGTATGTTGTCGATATCTTTGTTACTCCAATGGATAATAGCCTAGTCATTATGGAAGGTAGTCTGTTGTCGAGATTTTTGTTACTCTAAGGGATGGTAGCCTTGTCATTATGGAAGGTAGTCTATTGTCGAGTTTTTTTTACTACAATGGATTGTAGCTTTATCGTTATGGCAGGTAGTCTGCTATCGATATCTTTGTTACTTCAAAGGATTGTAGCCTAGTCATTATAGAAGGTAGTCTGTTTTCGAGATTTTTGTTACTCCAATGGATGGTAGCCTTGTCATTATGCAAGGTAGTGTGTTGTCGATATTTTTGTTATTCCAATAGATGGTAGCCTTGTCATTATGGAAGGCAATATGTTGTAGAGATTTTTGTTACTCCAATGGATGGTAGCCTTGTCATTATGCAAGGTAGTGTGTTGTTGATATTTTTGTTATTCCAATAGATGGTAGCCTTGTCACGATGGATGGTAGTCTGTTGTCGAGATTTTTGTTACTACATTGGATGGTAGCCTGGTCATTATGGAAGGTAGTCAGTTGTCGTTATTTTTGTGACTACAATGGATTGTAGCCTTGTCTTTATGGAAGGTAGTTTGTTCTCGATATCTTTGTTACTCCAATGGATGGTAGCCTAGTGATTATGGAAGGTAGTCTGTTGTCGAGATTTTTTTTACTCTAAGGGATGGTAGCCTTGTCATTATGGAATTTAGTTTATTGTCGGGATTTTTTTTATTCCAATGGATGGTAGCCTTGTCATTATGGAAGGTACTCTGTTGTCGAGATTTTTGTTACTCTAAGGGATGGTAGCCTTGTCATTATGGAAGGTAGTCTATTGTCGAGATTTTTGTTACTACAATGGATTGTAGCCATGTCGTTATGGAAGGTAGTCTGCTATCGATATCTTTGTTACTCCAAAGGATGGTAGTCTGTATTCGAGATTTTTGTTATTCCAATGGATTGTATCCTTGTGATTATGGAAGGTAGTATGTTTTCGATATCTTCGTTACTCCAATGGATGGTAGCCTTGTCATTATGGAAGGTAGTCTTTTGTAGAGGTTTTTGTTACTCGAATGGATGGTAGCCTTGTCACTATGGAAGGTAGTCTGTTGTCGAGATTTTTGTTACTACATTGGATGGTAGCCTTGTCATTATGGAAGGTAGTTTGTTGTCGTGATTTTTGTTACTACAATGGATTGTAGCCTTGTAATTATGGAAGGTAGTCTATTGTCGAGATCTTTGTTACTACAATGGATGGTGGCCTTGTCATTATGGAAGGTAGTCTGTTGTCGAGAATTTTGTTACTCCAATGGATGGTAGCCTTGTCACTATGGAAGGTAGTCTGTTGTCGAGATTTTTGTTACTACATTGGATGGTAGCTTTGTCGTTATGGAAGGTAGTCTGTTGTCGTGATTTTTGTTACTACAATGGATTGTAGCCTTGTCTTTATGGAAGGTAGTCTATTGTCGATATCTTTGTTACTCCAATGGATGGTAGCCTTGTCATTATGGAAGGTAGTCTGTTGTAGAGATTTTTGTTACTCCAATGGATGGTAGCCTTGTCACTATGGTAGGTAGTCTGTTGTCGAGATTTTTGTTACTACATTGGATGGTAGCCTTGTCATTAATGAAGGTAGTTTGTTGTCGTGATTTTTGTTACTACAATGGATTGTAGCCTTGTCTTTATGGAAGGTAGTCTATTGTCGATATCTTTGTTACTCCAATGGATGGTAGCCTAGTCATTATGGAAGGTAGTCTGTTGTCAAGATTTTTGTTACTCTAAGGGATGGTAGCCTTGTCATTATGGAAGGTAGTCTATTGTCGAGATTTTTTTTACTACAATGGATTGTAGCTTTGTCGTTATGGCAGGTAGTCTGCTATCGATATCTTTGTTACTCCAAAGGATGGTAGCCTAGTCATTATAGAAGGTAGTCTGTTTTTGAGATTTTTGTTACTCCAATGGATGGTAGCCTGGTCATTATGCAAGGTAGTGTGTAGTCGATCTTTTTGTTATTCCAATAGATGGTAGCCTTGTCATTATGGAAGGCAGTCTGTTGTAGAGATTTTTGTTACTCCAATGGAGGGTAGCCTTGTCATTATGCAAGGTAGTGTGTTGTTGATATTTTTGTTATTCTAATAGATGGTAGCCTTGTCACTATGGAAGGTAGTCTGTTGTCGAGATTTTTGTTACTACAATGGATGGTAGCCTTGTCACTATGGAAGGTAGTCTGTTGTCGAGATTTTTGTTACTACATTGGATGGTAGCCTGGTCATTATGGAAGGTAGTCAGTTGTCGTTCTTTTTGTTACTACAATGGATTGTAGCCTTGTCTTTATGGAAGGTAGTCTGTCCACGATATCTTTGTTACTCCAATGGATGGTAGCCTAGTGATTATGGAAGGTACTCTGTTGTCGAGATTTTTGTTACTCTACGGGATGGTAGCCTTGTCATTATGGAAGGTAGTCTATTGTCGAGATCTTTGTTACTACAATGGATGGTGGCCTTGTCATTATGGAAGGTAGTCTGTTGTCGAGAATTTTGTTACTCCAATGGATGGTAGCCTTGTCACTATGGAAGGTAGTCTGTTGTCGAGATTTTTGTTACTATATTGGATGGTAGCCTTGTCATTATGGAAGGTAGTCTATTGTCGATATCTTTGTTACTCCAATGGATGGTAGCCTAGTCATTATGGAAGGTAGTCTGTTGTCGAGATTTTTGTTACTCCAATGGATGGTATCCTTGTGATTATGGAAGGTAGTATGTTGTCGATATCTTTGTTACTCCAATGGATCGTAGCCTTCTCATTATGGAAGGTAGTCTGTTGTCGAGATTTTTGTTACTCCAATGGATGGTAGCCTTGTCACTATGGAAGGTAGTCTGTTGTCGAGATTTTTGTTACTACATTGGATGGTAGCCTAGTAATTATGGAAGGTAGTTTGTTGTCGTGATTTTTGTTACTACAATGGATTGTAGCCTTGTCTTTATGGAAGGTAGTCTATTGTCGATATCTTTGTTACTCCAATGGATGGTAGCCTAGTCATTATTGAAGGTAGTCTGTTGTCGTGATTTTTGTTACTACAATGGATTGTAGCCTTGTCTTTATGGAAGGTAGTCTGTTGTCGATATCTTTGTTACTCCAATGGATGGTAGCCTAGTCATTATAGAAGGTAGTATTTTGTCGAGATTTTTTCACTACAATGGATGGTAGCCATCTCATTATGGAAGATAGTCTGTTGTCGAGATTTTTGTTACTACAATAGATTATAGCCTTTTCGTTATGGAAGATAGTCTGTTGTCGAGATTTTTGTTACTATAATAGATTGTAGCCTTGTCATTATGGAAGGTAGTATGTTGTCGAGATTCATGTTACTACAATGGATGGTAGCCTTGTCATTATGGAAGGTAGTCTATTGTTGAGATTTTTGTCACTATAATGGATGGTAGCCTTGTCATTATGGAAGGTAGTCTAATGTCGAGATTTTTGTTACTACAATGGATTTTAGCCTTGTCGTTATGGCAGGTAGTCTGCTATCGATATCTTTGTTACTCCAAAGGATGGTAGCCTAGTCATTATAGAAGGTAGTCTGTTTTCGAGATTTTTGTTACTCCAATGGATGGTATCCTTGTGATTATGGAAGGTAGTATGTTATCGATATCTTTGTTACTCCAATGGATGGTAGCCTAGTCATTATGGAAGGTAGTCTGTTGTCGAGATTTTTGTTACTCCAATGGATGGTATCCTTGTGAATATGGAAGGTAGTGTGTTGTCGATATCTTTGTTACTCCAATAGATGGTAGCCATGTCATTATGGAAGGTAGTCTGTTGTCGAGATTTTTGTTACTCTAATGGATGGTAGCCTTGTCACTATGGAAGGTAGTTTGTTGTCGAGATTTTTGTTACGACATTGGATGGTAGCCTTGTCATTATGGAAGGTAGTCTGTTGTCGTGATTTTTGTTACTACAATGGATTGTAGCCTTGTCTTTATGGAAGGTAGTCTGTTGTCGATATCTTTGTTACTCCAATGGATGGTAGCCTAGTCATTATGGAAGGTAGTCTGTTGTCAAGATTTTTGTTACTCTAAGGGATGGTAGCCTTGTCATTATGGAAGGTAGTCTATTGTCGAGATTTTTGTTACTACAATGGATGATAGCCTTGTCATTATAGAAGGTAGTATTTTGTCGAGATTTTTTCACTACAATGGATGGTAGCCATCTCATTATGGAAGGTAGTCTATTGTCGAGATTTTTGTTACAACAATAGATTATAGCCTTTTCGTTATGGAAGATAGTCTGTTGTCGAGATTTTTGTTACTATAATAGATTGTAGCCTTGTAATTATGGAAGGTAGTATGTTGTCGAGATTATTGTTACTACAATGGATGGTAGCCTTGTCATTATGGAAGGTAGTCTATTGTCGAGATTTTTGTCACTATAATGGATGGTAGCCTTGTCATTATGGAAGGCAGTTTAATGTCGATATTTTTGTTACTACAATGGATTTTAGCCTTGTCGTTATGGCAGGTAGTCTGCTATCGATATCTTTGTTACTCCAAAGGATGGTAGCCTAGTCATTATAAAAGGTAGTCTGTTTTCGAGATTTTTGTTACTCCAATGGATGGTATCCTTGTGATTATGGAAGGTAGTATGTTGTCGATATCTTTGTTACTCCAATGTATGGTAGCCTTGTCATTATGGAAGGTAGTCTGTTGTAGAGATTTTTGTTACTCGAATGGATGGTAGCCTTGTCATTATGCAAGGTAGTGTGTTGTCGATATTTTTGTTATTCCAATAGATGGTCTTGTCATTATGTAAGGTAGTCTGTTGTCGAGATTTTTGTTACTCCAATGGATGGTAGCCTTGTCACTATGGAAGGTAGTCTGTTGTCGAGATTTTTGTTACTCCAATGGATGGTAGCCTTGTCACTATGGAAGGTAGTCTGTTGTCGAGATTTTTGTTACTTCATTGGATGGTAGCCTTGTCATTATGGAAGGTAGTCTGTTGTCGTGATTTTTGTTACTACAATGGATTGTTGCCTTGTCTTTATGGAAGGTAATCTGTTGTCAATATCTTTGTTACTCCAATGGATGGTAGCCTAGTCATTATGGAAGGTAGTCTGTTGTCAGGATTTTTGTTACTCTAAGGGATTGTAGACTTGTCATTATGAAAGGTAGTCTATTGTCGAGATTTTTGTTACTATAATAGATTGTAGCCTTGTCATTATGGAAGGTAGTCTGTTGTGGATATTTTTGTTACTCTAATGGATTGTAGCCTTGTCATTATAGAAGGTAGTATTTTGTCGAGATTTTTGTCACTACAATGGATGGTAGCCATGTCATTATGGAAGGTAGTCTATTATCGAGATTTTTGTTACTACAATAGATTGTAGCCTTTTCGTTTTGGAAGATAGTCTGTTGTCGAGATTTTTGTCACTATAATAGATTGTAGCCTTGTCATTATGGAAGGTAGTATGTTGTCGAGATTCTTGTTACTACAATGGATTGTAGCCTTGTCGTTATGGCAGGTAGTCTGCTATCGATATCTTTGTTACTCCAAAGGATGGTAGCCTAGTCATTATAGAAGGTAGTTTGTTTTCGAGATTTTTGTTACTCCAATGGATTGTATCCTTGTGATTATGGAAGGTAGTCTCTTGTAGAGATTTTTGTTACTCCAATGAATGGTAGCCTTTTCATTATGCAAGGTAGTGTGTTGTCGATATTTTTGTTACTCCAATGGATGGTAGCCTTGTCATTATGGAAGGTAGTTTGTTGTAGAGATTTCTGTTACTCCAATGGATGGTAGCCTTGTCATTATGCAAGTTAGTGTTTTGTCGATATTTTTGTTATTCCAATAGATGATAGCCTTGTTGTTATGGAAGGTAGTCTGTTGTCGAAATTTTTGTTACTCCAATGGATGGTAGCCTTGTCACTATGGAAGGTAGTCTGTTGTCGAGATTTTTGTTACTACATTGGATGGTAGCCTTGTCATTATGCAAGGTAGTCTGTTGTCGTGATTTTTGTTACTACAATGGATTGTAGCCTTGTCTTTATGGAAGGTAGTCTGTTGTGGATATCATTGTTACTCCAATGGATGGTAGCCTAGTCATTATGGAAGGTAGTCTGTTGTCAAGATTTTTGTTACTCTAAGGGATGGTAGCCTTGTCATTATGGAAGGTAGTCTATTGTCGAGATTTTTGTTACTACAATGGATTGTAGCCTTGTCGTTATGGCAGGTAGTCTGCTATCGATATCTTTGTTACTCCAAAGGATGGTAGCCTAGTCATTATAGATGGTAGTCTGTATTCGAGATTTTTGTTATTCCAATGGATGGTATCCTTGTGATTATGGAATGTTGTATGTTGTCGATATCTTTGTTACTCCAATGGATGGTAGCCTTGTCATTATGGAAGGTAGTCTGTTGTCGAGATTTTTGTTACTCCAATGGATGGTAGCCTTGTCACTATGGAAGGTAGTCTGTTGTCGAGATTTTTGTTACTACATTGGATGGTAGCCTTGTCATTATGGAAGGTAGTCTGTTGTTATTATTTTTGTTACTACAATGGATTGTAGCCTTGTCTTTATGGAAGTTAGTCTATAGTAGATATCTTTGTTACTCCAATGGATGGAAGCTAAGTCCTTATGGAAGGTAGTCTATTGTCGAGATTTTTGTTACTCTAAGGGATGGTAGCCTTTTCATTATGGAATTTAGTTTATTGTCGAGAATTTTTTTATTCCAATGGATGGTAGCCTTGTCATTATGGAAGGTAGTCTGTTGTCAAGATTTTTGTTACTCCAATGGATGGTATCCTTGTGATTATGGAAGGTAGTATGTTATCGATATCTTTGTTACTCCAATGGATGGTTGCCTTGTCATTATGGAAGGTAGTCTGTTGTCGAGATTTTTGTTACTCCAATTGATGGTAGCCTTGTCACTATGGAAGGTAGTCTGTTGTCGAGATTTTTGTTACTACATTGGATTGTAGCCTTGTCTTTATGGAAGGTAGTCTGTTGTCGATATCTTTGTTACTCCAACGGATTGTAGCCAAATCATTAAGGTAGGTAGTCTGTTGTCGAGATTTTTGTTACTCTAAGGGATGGTAGCCTTGTCATTATGGAAGGTAGTCTATTGTTGAGATTTTTGTTACTACAATTGATGGTAGCCTTGTCATTATAGAAGGTAGTATTTTGTCGAGATTTTAGTCACTATAATGGATGGTAGCCATGTCATTATGGAAGGTAGTCTGTTGTCGAGATTTTTGTTACAACAATAGATTGTAGCCTTGTCATTACGGAAGGTAGTATGTTGTCGAGATTTTTGTTACTATAATAGATTGTAGCCTTGTCATTATGGAAGGTAGTATGTTGTCGAGATTCTTGTTACTACAATGGATGGTAGCCTTGTCATTATGGAAGGTAGTCTAATGTCGATATTTTTGTTACTACAATGGATTTTAGCCTTGTCGTTATGGCAGGTAGTCTGCTATCGATATCTTTGTTACTCTAAAGGATGGTTGCCTAGTCATTATAGAAGGTAGTCTGTTTTCGAGATTTTTGTTACTCCAAAGGATGGTAGTATGTTGTTGATATCTTTGTTACTCCAATGGATGGTTGCCTTGTCATTATGGAAGGTAGTCTGTTGTAGAGATTTTTGTTACTCCAATGGATGGTAGCCTTGACATTATGCAAGGTAGTGTGTTGTGGATATTTTTGTTATTCCATTAGATGGTAGCCTTGTCATTATGGAAGTTAGTCTGTTGTCGAAATTTTTGTTACTCCAATAGATGGTAGCCTTGTCATTATGGAAGGTTGTCTATTGTCAAGATTTTTGTTACTACAATGGATGGTAGCCTTGTCATTATGGAAGGTTGTCTATTGTCGAGTGATTTTTTACTACAATGGATTGTAGCCTTGTCTTTATGGAAGGTAGTATGTTGTCGATATCTTTGTTACTCCAATGGATGATAGCCTTGTCATTATAAGAGGTAGTTTGTTGTTGATATTTTGTTAATCCAATGGATGGTAGCCTTGTCATTATGGAAGGTGGTGTGTTGTCGATATTTTTGTTATTCCAATGGATGGTAGACTTGTCATTATGGAAGTTAGTTTGTTATCGAGATTTTTGTTACTCCAACAGATGGTAGCCTTGTCATTATAGAAGGTAGTCTGTTGTCGAGATTTTTGTTACTACATTAGATGGTAGCCTTGTCATTATGGAAGGTGGTCTGTTGTCGAGATTTTTGTTACTACAATGGATTGTAGCCTTATCGTTATGGAAGCTAGTCGATTGTCGATATCTTTTTTACTCCAATGGATGGTAGCCTAGTCATTATGAAGGTAGTTTGTTGTCGAGATTTTTGTTTCTCTAAGGGATGGTAGCCTCGTCATTATGGAAGTTAGTTTATTGACTAGAATTTTGTTATTCCAATGCATGGAAGCCTTGTCATTATGGAAGGTAGTCTGTTGTCGATATTTTTATTACTACAATGGATTGTATCCTTGTCATTATGGAAGGTAGTATGTTGTTGATATCTTTCTTACTCCAATGGATGGTAGCCTTATCATTATGGAAGGTAGTCTGTTGTCGAGATTTTTGTTACTCCATTGGATGGTAGGCTTGTCATTATTGAAGGTAGTGGGTTGTCGATATTTTTGTTACTCCAATGGATGGTATCCTTGTCATTATGGAAGGTAGTATGTTGTCGACATCTTTGTTACTCCAATGGATGGTAGCCTTGTCATTATGGAAGGTAATTTGTTGTCTAGATTTTTGTTATTCCAATGGATGGTAGCCTTGTCATTATGGAAGGTAGTCTGTTGTCGTCATTTTTGTTACTCCAATGGATGGTATCCTTGTCATTATGGAAGGTAGCATGTTGTCGATATCTTTGTTACTCCAATGGATGACAACCTTGTCATTATGGAAGGTAGTCGATTGTCGAGATTTTTGTTACTCCAATGGATGGTAGCCTTATCATTATCGAAGGTAGTCTGTTGTCGAGATTTTTGATACTACAATGGATTGTAGCCTTGTGGTTATGGAAGGTAGTCTGTTGTCGATATCTTTGTTACTCCAATGGATGGTAGCTTAGTCATTATGGAAGGTAGTTTGTTGTCGAGATTTTTGTTATTCTAAGGGATGGTAGCCTTGTCATTATGGAAGGTAGTTTGATGTCGAGATTTTTGTTACTATAATAGATTGTATCCTTGTCGTTATTGAAGGTAGTGTGTTGTCAATAACTTTCTGACTCCAATGGATTATAGCCTAGTCATTATGGAAGGTAGTCTGCTGTCGAGATTTTTGTTACTCCATTGGATGGTAGCCTTGTCATTATGGAAGGTGGTGTGTTGTCGACATTTTTGTTATTCCACTGGATGGTAGACTTGTCATTATGGAAGTTAGTTTGTTATCGAGATTTTTGTTACTCCAACGGATGGTAGCCATGTCATTATGGAAGGTAGTCTGTTGTCGAGATTTTTGTTACTCCAATGGATGGTAGCCTTCTCATTATGGAAGGTAGTCTGTTGTCGAGATTTTTGTTACTACAATGGATTGTAGCCTTGTCTTTATGGAAGGTAGTATGTTGTCGATATCTTTGTTACTCCAATGGATGATAGCCTTCTCATTATGGGAGGTAGTTTGTTGTCGATATTTTTGTTACTCCAATGGATGGTAGCCTTGTTATTATTAAAGGTGGTGTGTTGTCGATATTTTTGTTATTCAAATGGATGGTAGACTTGTCATTATGGAAGTTAGTTTGTTATCGAGATTTTTGTTACTCCAACAGATGGTAGCCTTATAATTATGGAAGGTAGTCTGTTGTCGAGATTTTTGTTACTACATTAGATGGTAGCCTTGTCATTATGGAAGGTAGTCTGTTGTCGAGATTTATGTTACTACAATTGATTGTAGCCTTATCGTTATGGAAGCTATTCTGTTGTTGATATCTTTTTTACTCCAATGGATGGTAGCCTAGTCATTATGAAGGTAGTCTGTTGTCGAGATTTTTGTTTCTCTAAGGGATGGTAGCCTTGTCATTATGGAAGTTAGTTTATTGACGAGGTTTTTGTAATTCCAATGCATGGAAGCCTTGTCATTATGGAAGGTAGTCTGTTGTCGAGATTTTTATTACTACAATGTATTGTATCCTTGTCATTATGGAAGGTAGTATGTTTTTGATATCTTTCTTACTCCAATGGATGGTAGCCTTGTCATTATGGAAGGTAGTCTGTTGTCGAGATTTTTGTTACTCCATTGGATGGTAGGCTTGTCATTATGGAAGGTAGTGTGTTGTCGATATTTTTGTTATTCCAATAGATGGTAGCCTTGTCATTGTGGAAGGTAGTCTATTGTCGTCATTTTTGTTACTCCAATGGATGGTATCCTTGTCATTATGGAAGGTAGTATGTTGTCGACATCTTTGTTACTCCAATGGATGGTAGCCTTGTCATTATGGAAGGTAATTTGTTGTCTAGATTTTTGTTATTCCAATGGATGGTAGCCTTGTCATTATGGAAGGTAGTCTGTTGTCGTCATTTTTGTTACTCCAATGGATGGTATCCTTGTCATTATGGAAGGTAGCATGTTGTCGATATATTTGTTACTCCAATGGATGACAGCCTTGTCATTATGGAAGGTAGTCAATTGTCTAGATTTTTGTTACTCCAATGGATGGTAGCCTTGTCATTATCGAAGGTAGTCTGTTGTCGAGATTTTTGATACTATACTGGATTGTAGCCTTGTCGTTATGGAAGGTAGTCTGTTGTCCATATCTTTGTTACTCCAATGGATGGTAGCTTAGTCATTATGGAAGGTAGTTTGTTGTCGAGATTTTTGTTACTCTAAGGGGTGGTAGCCTTGTCATTATGGAAGGTAGTTTGTTGTCGAGATTTTTGTTACTATAATGGATTGTATCCTTGTCGTTATTGAAGGTAGTGTGTTGTCAATAACTTTCTGACTCCAATGGATTGTAGCCTAGTCATTATGGAAGGTAGTCTGCTGTCGAGATTTTTGTTACTCCATTGGATGGTAGCCTTGTCATTATGGAAGGTGGTGTGTTGTCGACATTTTTGTTATTCCAATGGATGGTAGACTTGTCATTATGGAAGTTAGTTTGTTATCGAGATTTTTGTTACTCCAACGGATGGTAGCCTTGTCATTATGGAAGGTAGTCTGTTGTCGAGATTTTTGTTACTCCAATGGATGGTAGCCTTCTCATTATGGAAGGTAGTCTGTTGTCGAGATTTTTGTTACTACAATGGATTGTAGCCTTGTCTTTATGGAAGGTAGTATGTTGTCGATATCTTTGTTACTCCAATGGATGATAGCCTTCTCATTATGGGAGGTAGTTTGTTGTCGATATTTTTGTTACTCTAATGGATGGTAGCCTTGTCATTATTAAAGGTGGTGTGTTGTCGATATTTTTGTTATTCCAATGGATGGTAGACTTGTCATTATGGAAGTTAGTTTGTTATCGAGATTTTTGTTACTCCAACAGATGGTAGCCTTGTCATTATGGAAGGTAGTCTGTTGTCGAGATTTTTGTTACTACATTAGATGGTAGCCTTGTCATTATGGAAGGTAGTCTGTTGTCGAGATTTTTGTTACTACAATTGATTGTAGCCTTATCGTTATGGAAGCTAGTCATTTGTCGATATCTTTTTTACTCCAATGGATGGTAGCCTAGTCATTATGAAGGTAGTCTGTTGTCGAGATTTTTGTTTCTCTAAGGGATGGTAGCCTTGTCATTATGGAAGTTAGTTTATTGACGAGATTTTTGTAATTCCAATGCATGGAAGCCTTGTCATTATGGAAGGTAGTCTGTTGTCGAGATTTTTATTACTACAATGTATTGTATCCTTGTCATTATGGAAGGTAGTATGTTGTTAATATCTTTCTTACTCCAATGGATGGTAGCCTTGTCATTATGGAAGGTAGTCTGTTGTCGAGATTTTTGTTACTCCATTGGATGGTAGGCTTGTCATTATGGGAGGTAGTGTGTTGTCGATATTATTGTTATTCCAATAGATGGTAGCCTTGTCATTGTGGAAGGTAGTCTATTGTCGTCATTTTTGTTACTCCAATGGATGGTATCCTTGTCATTATGGAAGGTAGTATGTTGTCGACATCTTTGTTACTCCAATGGATGGTAGCCTTGTCATTATGGAAGGTAATTTGTTGTCTAGATTTTTGTTATTCCAATGGATGGTAGACTTGTCATTATGGAAGGTAGTTTGTTGTCGTCATTTTTGTTACTCCAATGGATGGTATCCTTGTCATTATGGAAGGTAGCATGTTGTCGATATCTTTGTTACTCCAATGGATGACAGCCTTGTCATTATGGAAGGTAGTCAATTGTCTAGATTTTTGTTACTCCAATGGATGGTAGCCTTGTCATTATCGAAGGTAGTCTGTTGTCGAGATTTTTGATACTATAATGGATTGTAGCCTTGTCGTTATTGAAGGTAGTCTGTTGTCCATATCTTTGTTACTCCAATGGATGGTAGCTTAGTCATTATGGAAGGTAGTTTGTTGTCGAGATTTTTGTTACTCTAAGGGATGGTAGCCTTGTCATTATGGAAGGTAGTTTGTTGTCGAGATTTTTGTTACTATAATGGATTTTATCCTTGTCGTTGTTGAAGGTAGTATGTTGTCAATATCTTTCTGACTCCAATGGATTGTAGCCTAGTCATTATGGAAGGTAGTCTGCTGTCGAGATTTTTGTTACTCCATTGGATGGTAGCCTTGTCATTATGGAAGGAGGTGTGTTGTCGACATTTTGGTTATTCCAATGGATGGTAGACTTGTCATTATGGAAGTTAGTTTGTTATCGAGATTTTTGTTACTCCAACGGATGGTAGCCTTGTCATTATGGAAGGTAGTCTGTTGTCGAGATTTTTGTTACTCCAATGGATGGTAGCCTTCTCATTATGGAAGGTAGTCTGTTGTCGAGATTTTTGTTACTACATTAGATGGTAGCCTTGTCATTATGGAAGGTAGTCTGTTGTCGAGATTTTTGTTACTACAATTGATTGTAGCCTTATCGTCATGGAAGCTAGTCTGTTGTCGATATCTTTTTTACTCCAATGGATGGTAGCCTAGTCATTATGAAGGTAGTCTGTTGTCGAGATTTTTGTTTCTCTAAGGGATGGTAGCCTTGTCATTATGGAAGTTAGTTTATTGACGAGATTTTTGTAATTCCAATGCATGGAAGCCTTGTCATTATGGAAGGTAGTCTGTTGTCGAGATTTTTATTACTACAATGTATTGTATCCTTGTCATTATGGAAGGTAGTATGTTGTTAATATCTTTCTTACTCCAATGGATGGTAGCCTTGTCATTATGGAAGGTAGTCTGTTGTCGAGATTTTTGTTACTCCATTGGATGGTAGGCTTGTCATTATGGGAGGTAGTGTGTTGTCGATATTATTGTTATTCCAATAGATGGTAGCCTTGTCATTGTGGAAGGTAGTCTATTGTCGTCATTTTTGTTACTCCAATGGATGGTATCCTTGTCATTATGGAAGGTAGTATGTTGTCGACATCTTTGTTACTCCAATGGATGGTAGCCTTGTCATTATGGAAGGTAATTTGTTGTCTAGATTTTTGTTATTCCAATGGATGGTAGACTTGTCATTATGGAAGGTAGTTTGTTGTCGTCATTTTTGTTACTCCAATGGATGGTATCCTTGTCATTATGGAAGGTAGCATGTTGTCGATATCTTTGTTACTCCAATGGATGACAGCCTTGTCATTATGGAAGGTAGTCAATTGTCTAGATTTTTGTTACTCCAATGGATGGTAGCCTTGTCATTATCGAAGGTAGTCTGTTGTCGAGATTTTTGATACTATAATGGATTGTAGCCTTGTCGTTATGGAAGGTAGTCTGTTGTCCATATCTTTGTTACTCCAATGGATGGTAGCTTAATCATTATGGAAGGTAGTTTGTTGTCGAGATTTTTGTTACTCTAAGGGATGGTAGCCTTGTCATTATGGAAGGTAGTTTGTTGTCGAGATTTTTGTTATTATAATGGATTTTATCCTTGTCGTTGTTGAAGGTAGTATGTTGTCAATATCTTTCTGACTCCAATGGATTGTAGCCTAGTCATTATGGAAGGTAGTCTGCTGTCGAGATTTTTGTTACTCCATTGGATAGTAGCCTTGTCATTATGGAAGGTGGTATGTTGTCGAGATTTTTGTTATTCCAATGGATGGTAGACTTGTCATTATGGAAGTTAGTTTGTTATCGAGATTTTTGTTACTCCAACGGATGGTAGCCTTGTCATTATGGAAGGTAGTCTGTTGTCGAGATTTTTGTTACTCCAATGGATGGTAGCCTTCTCATTATGGAAGGTAGTCTGTTGTCGAGAATTTTGTTACTACAATGGATTGTAGCCTTGTCTTTATGGAAGGTAGTATGTTGTCGATATCTTTGTTACTCCAATGGATGATAGCCTTCTCATTATGGGAGGTAGTTTGTTGTCGATATTTTTGTTACTCCAATGGATGGTAGCC
This sequence comes from Vicia faba, assembly GCA_948472305.1. Classification (NCBI taxonomy): domain Eukaryota; kingdom Viridiplantae; phylum Streptophyta; class Magnoliopsida; order Fabales; family Fabaceae; genus Vicia; species Vicia faba. The sequence goes on from OX451741.1 coordinate 529,941,301, forward strand.
TTGTCATTATTAAAGATGGTTTGTTGTCGATATTTTTGTTATTCCAATGGACGGTAGACTTGTCATTATGGAAGTTAGTTTGTTATCGAGATTTTTGTTACTCCAACAGATGGTAGCCTTGTAATTATGGAAGGTAGTCTGTTGTCGAGATTTTTGTTACTACATTAGATGGTAGCCTTGTCATTATGGAAGGTAGTCTGTTGTCGAGATTTATGTTACAACAATTGATTGTAGCCTTATCGTTATGGAAGCTAGTCTGTTGTTGATATCTTATTTACTCCAATGGATGGTAGCCTAGTCATTATGAAGGTAGTCTGTTGTCGAGATTTTTGTTTCTCTAAGGGATGGTAGCCTTGTCATTATGGAAGTTAGTTTATTGACGAGATTTTTGTAATTCCAATGCATGGAAGCCTTGTCATTATGGAAGGTAGTCTATTGTCGAGATTTTTATTACTACAATGTATTGTATCCTTGTCATTATGGAAGGTAGTATGTTTTTGATATCTTTCTTACTCCAATGGATGGTAGCCTTGTCATTATGGAAGGTAGTCTGTTGTCGAGATTTTTGTTACTCCATTGGATGGTAGGCTTGTCATTATGGAAGGTAGTGTGTTGTCGATATTTTTGTTATTCCAATAGATGGTAGCCTTGTCATTGTGGAAGGTAGTCTATTGTCGTCATTTTTGTTACTCCAATGGATGGTATCCATGTCATTATGGAAGGTAGTATGTTGTCGACATCTTTGTTACTCCAATGGATGGTAGCCTTGTCATTATGGAAGGTAATTTGTTGTCTAGATTTTTGTTATTCCAATGGATGGTAGCCTTGTCATTATGGAAGGTAGTCTGTTGTCGTCATTTTTGTTACTCCAATGGATGGTATCCTTGTCATTATGGAAGGTAGCATGTTGTCGATATATTTGTTACTCCAATGGATGACAGCCTTGTCATTATGGAAGGTAGTCAATTGTCTAGATTTTTGTTACTCCAATGGATGGTAGCCTTGTCATTATCGAAGGTAGTCTGTTGTCGAGATTTTTGATACTATAATGGATTGTAGCCTTGTCGTTATGGAAGTTAGTTTGTTATCGAGATTTTTGTTACTCCAACGGATGGTAGCCTTGTCATTATGGAAGGTAGTTTGTTGTCGAGATTTTTGTTACTCCAATGGATGGTAGCCTTCACATTATGGAAGGTAGTCTGTTGTCGAGATTTTTGTTACTACAATGGATTGTAGCCTTGTCTTTATGGAAGGTAGTATGTTGTCGATATCTTTGTTACTCCAATGGATGATAGCCTTCTCATTATGGGAGGTAGTTTGTTGTCGATATTTTTGTTACTCCAATGGATGGTAGCCTTGTCATTATTAAAGATGGTGTGTTGTCGATATTTTTGTTATTCCAATGGATGGTAGACTTGTCATTATGGAAGTTAGTTTGTTATCGAGATTTTTGTTACTCCAACGGATGGTAGCCTTGTCATTATGGAAGGTAGTCTGTTGTCGAGATTTTTGTTACTCCAATGGATGGTAGCCTTCTCATTATGGAAGGTAGTCTGTTGTCGAGATTTTTGTTACTACAATGGATTGTAGCCTTGTCTTTATGGAAGGTAGTATGTTGTCGATATCTTTGTTACTCCAATGGATGATAGCCTTCTCATTATGGGAGGTAGTTTGTTGTCGATATTTTTGTTACTCTAATTGATGGTAGCCTTGTCATTATTAAAGGTGGTGTGTTGTCGATATTTTTGTTATTCCAATGGATGGTAGACTTGTCATTATGGAAGTTAGTTTGTTATCGAGATTTTTGTTACTCCAACAGATGGTAGCCTTGTCATTATGGAAGGTAGTCTGTTGTCGAGATTTTTGTTACTACATTAGATGGTAGCCTTGTCATTATGGAAGGTAGTCTGTTGTCGAGATTTTTGTTACTACAATTGATTGTAGCCTTATCGTTATGGAAGCTAGTCTGTTGTCGATATCTTTTTTACTCCAATGGATGGTAGCCTAGTCATTATGAAGGTAGTCTGTTGTCGAGATTTTTGTTTCTCTAAGGGATGGTAGCCTTGTCATTATGGAAGTTAGTTTATTGACGAGATTTTTGTAATTCCAATGCATGGAAGCCTTGTCATTATGGAAGGTAGTCTGTTGTCGAGATTTTTATTACTACAATGTATTGTATCCTTGTCATTATGGAAGGTAGTATGTTGTTAATATCTTTCTTACTCCAATGGATGGTAGCCTTGTCATTATGGAAGGTAGTCTGTTGTCGAGATTTTTGTTACTCCATTGGATGGTAGGCTTGTCATTATGGGAGGTAGTGTGTTGTCGATATTATTGTTATTCCAATAGATGGTAGCCTTGTCATTGTGGAAGGTAGTCTATTGTCGTCATTTTTGTTACTCCAATGGATGGTATCCTTGTCATTATGGAAGGTAGTATGTTGTCGACATCTTTGTTACTCCAATGGATGGTAGCCTTGTCATTATGGAAGGTAATTTGTTGTCTAGATTTTTGTTATTCCAATGGATGGTAGACTTGTCATTATGGAAGGTAGTTTGTTGTCGTCCTTTTTGTTACTCCAATGGATGGTATCCTTGTCATTATGGAAGGTAGCATGTTGTCGATATCTTTGTTACTCCAATGGATGACAGCCTTGTCATTATGGAAGGTAGTCAATTGTCTAGATTTTTGTTACTCCAATGGATGGTAGCCTTGTCATTATCGAAGGTAGTCTGTTGTCGAGATTTTTGATACTATAATGGATTGTAGCCTTGTCGTTATGGAAGGTAGTCTGTTGTCCATATCTTTGTTACTCCAATGGATGGTAGCTTAGTCATTATGGAAGGTAGTTTGTTGTCGAGATTTTTGTTACTCTAAGGGATGGTAGCCTTGTCATTATGGAAGGTAGTTTGTTGTCGAGATTTTTGTTACTATAATGGATTTTATCCTTGTCGTTGTTGAAGGTAGTATGTTGTCAATATCTTTCTGACTCCAATGGATTGTAGCCTAGTCATTATGGAAGGTAGTCTGCTGTCGAGATTTTTGTTACTCCATTGGATGGTAGCCTTGTCATTATGGAAGGTGGTATGTTGTCGACATTTTTGTTATTCCAATGGATGGTAGACTTGTCATTATGGAAGTTAGTTTGTTATCGAGATTTTTGTTACTCCAACGGATGGTAGCCTTGTCATTATGGAAGGTAGTCTGTTGTCGAGATTTTTGTTACTCCAATGGATGGTAGCCTTCACATTATGGAAGGTAGTCTGTTGTCGAGATTTTTGTTACTACAATGGATTGTAGCCTTGTCTTTATGGAAGGTAGTATGTTGTCGATATCTTTGTTACTCCAATGGATGATAGCCTTCTCATTATGGGAGGTAGTTTGTTGTCGATATTTTTGTTACTCCAATGGATGGTAGCCTTGTCATTATTAAAGATGGTGTGTTGTCGATATTTTTGTTATTCCAATGGACGGTAGACTTGTCATTATGGAAGTTAGTTTGTTATCGAGATTTTTGTTACTCCAACAGATGGTAGCCTTGTAATTATGGAAGGTAGTCTGTTGTCGAGATTTTTGTTACTACATTAGATGGTAGCCTTGTCATTATGGAAGGTAGTCTGTTGTCGAGATTTATGTTACAACAATTGATAGTAGCCTTATCGTTATGGAAGCTAGTCTGTTGTTGATATCTTATTTACTCCAATGGATGGTAGCCTAGTCATTATGAAGGTAGTCTGTTGTCGAGATTTTTGTTTCTCTAAGGGATGGTAGCCTTGTCATTATGGAAGTTAGTTTATTGACGAGATTTTTGTAATTCCAATGCATGGAAGCCTTGTCATTATGGAAGGTAGTCTGTTGTCGAGATTTTTATTACTACAATGTATTGTATCCTTGTCATTATGGAAGGTAGTATGTTGTTAATATCTTTCTTACTCCAATGGATGGTAGCCTTGTCATTATGGAAGGTAGTCTGTTGTCGAGATTTTTGTTACTCCATTGGATGGTAGGCTTGTCATTATGGGAGGTAGTGTGTTGTCGATATTATTGTTATTCCAATAAATGGTAGCCTTGTCATTGTGGAAGGTAGTCTATTGTCGTCATTTTTGTTACTCCAATGGATGGTATCCTTGTCATTATGGAAGGTAGTATGTTGTCGACATCTTTGTTACTCCAATGGATGGTAGCCTTGTCATTATGGAAGGTAATTTGTTGTCTAGATTTTTGTTATTCCAATGGATGGTAGACTTGTCATTATGGAAGGTAGTTTGTTGTCGTCCTTTTTGTTACTCCAATGGATGGTATCCTTGTCATTATGGAAGGTAGCATGTTGTCGATATCTTTGTTACTCCAATGGATGACAGCCTTGTCATTATGGAAGGTAGTCAATTGTCTAGATTTTTGTTACTCCAATGGATGGTAGCCTTGTCATTATCGAAGGTAGTCTGTTGTCGAGATTTTTGATACTATAATGGATTGTAGCCTTGTCGTTATGGAAGGTAGTCTGTTGTCCATATCTTTGTTACTCCAATGGATGGTAGCTTAGTCATTATGGAAGGTAGTTTGTTGTCGAGATTTTTGTTACTCTAAGGGATGGTAGCCTTGTCATTATGGAAGGTAGTTTGTTGTCGAGATTTTTGTTACTATAATGGATTTTATCCTTGTCGTTGTTGAAGGTAGTATGTTGTCAATATCTTTCTGACTCCAATGGATTGTAGCCTAGTCATTATGGAAGGTAGTCTGCTGTCGAGATTTTTGTTACTCCATTGGATGGTAGCCTTGTCATTATGGAAGGTGGTATGTTGTCGACATTTTTGTTATTCCAATGGATGGTAGACTTGTCATTATGGAAGTTAGTTTGTTATCGAGATTTTTGTTACTCCAACGGATGGTAGCCTTGTCATTATGGAAGGTAGTCTGTTGTCGAGATTTTTGTTACTCCAATGGATGGTAGCCTTCACATTATGGAAGGTAGTCTGTTGTCGAGATTTTTGTTACTACAATGGATTGTAGCCTTGTCTTTATGGAAGGTAGTATGTTGTCGATATCTTTGTTACTCCAATGGATGATAGCCTTCTCATTATGGGAGGTAGTTTGTTGTCGATATTTTTGTTACTCCAATGGATGGTAGCCTTGTCATTATTAAAGATGGTGTGTTGTCGATATTTTTGTTATTCCAATGGACGGTAGACTTGTCATTATGGAAGTTAGTTTGTTATCGAGATTTTTGTTACTCCAACAGATGGTAGCCTTGTAATTATGGAAGGTAGTCTGTTGTCGAGATTTTTGTTACTACATTAGATGGTAGCCTTGTCATTATGGAAGGTAGTCTGTTGTCGAGATTTATGTTACAACAATTGATAGTAGCCTTATCGTTATGGAAGCTAGTCTGTTGTTGATATCTTATTTACTCCAATGGATGGTAGCCTAGTCATTATGAAGGTAGTCTGTTGTCGAGATTTTTGTTTCTCTAAGGGATGGTAGCCTTGTCATTATGGAAGTTAGTTTATTGACGAGATTTTTGTAATTCCAATGCATGGAAGCCTTGTCATTATGGAAGGTAGTCTATTGTCGAGATTTTTATTACTATAATGTATTGTATCCTTGTCATTATGGAAGGTAGTATGTTTTTGATATCTTTCTTACTCCAATGGATGGTAGCCTTGTCATTATGGAAGGTAGTCTGTTGTCGAGATTTTTGTTACTCCATTGGATGGTAGGCTTGTCATTATGGAAGGTAGTGTGTTGTCGATATTTTTGTTATTCCAATAGATGGTAGCCTTGTCATTGTGGAAGGTAGTCTATTGTCGTCATTTTTGTTACTCCAATGGATGCTATCCATGTCATTATGGAAGGTAGTATGTTGTCGACATCTTTGTTACTCCAATGGATGGTAGCCTTGTCATTATGGAAGGTAATTTGTTGTCTAGATTTTTGTTATTCCAATGGATGGTAGCCTTGTCATTATGAAAGGTAGTCTGTTGTCGTCATTTTTGTTACTCCAATGGATGGTATCCTTGTCATTATGGAAGGTAGCATGTTGTCGATATATTTGTTACTCCAATGGATGACAGCCTTGTCATTATGGAAGGTAGTCAATTGTCTAGATTTTTGTTACTCCAATGGATGGTAGCCTTGTCATTATCGAAGGTAGTCTGTTGTCGAGATTTTTGATACTATAATGGATTGTAGCCTTGTCGTTATGGAAGGTAGTCTGTTGTCCATATCTTTGTTACTCCAATGGATGGTAGCTTAGTCATTATGGAAGGTAGTTTGTTGTCGAGATTTTTGTTACTCTAAGGGGTGGTAGCCTTGTCATTATGGAAGGTAGTTTGTTGTCGAGATTTTTGTTACTATAATGGATTGTATCCTTGTCGTTATTGTAGGTAGTATGTTGTCAATATCTTTCTGACTCCAATGGATTGTAGCCTAGTCATTATGGAAGGTAGTCTGCTGTCGAGATTTTTGTTACTCCATTGGATGGTAGCCTTGTCATTATGGAAGGTGGTGTGTTGTCGACATTTTTGTTATTCCAATGGATGGTAGACTTGTCATTATGGAAGTTAGTTTGTTATCGAGATTTTTGTTACTCCAACAGATGGTAGCCTTGTCATTATGGAAGGTAGTCTGTTGTCGAGATTTTTGTTACTACATTAGATGGTAGCCTTGTCATTATGGAAGGTAGTCTGTTGTCGGAATTTTTGTTACTACAATTGATTGTAGCCTTATCATTATGGAAGCTAGTCTGTTGTCGATATCTTTTTTACTCCAATGGATGGTAGCCTAGTCATTATGAAGGTAGTCTGTTGTCGAGATTTTTGTTTCTCTAAGGGATGGTAGCCTTGTCATTATGGAAGTTAGTTTATTGACGAGATTTTTGTAATTCCAATGCATGGAAGCCTTGTCATTATGGAAGGTTGTCTGTTGTCGAGATTTTTATTACTACAATGTATTGTATCCTTGTCATTATGGAAGGTAGTATGTTGTTGATATCTTTCTTACTCCAATGGATGGTAGCCTTGTCATTACGGAAGGTAGTCTGTTGTCTAGATTTTTGTTACTCCATTGGATGGTAGGCTTGTCATTATGGAAGGTAGTGTGTTGTCGATATTTTTGTTATTCCAATAGATGGTAGCCTTGTCATTGTGGAAGGTAGTCTATTGTCGTCATTTTTGTTACTCCAATGGATGGTATCCTTGTCATTATGGAAGGTAGTATGTTGTCGACATCTTTGTTACTCCAATGGATGGTAGCCTTGTCATTATGGAAGGTAATTTGTTGTCTAGATTTTTGTTATTCCAATGGATGGTAGCCTTGTCATTATGGAAGGTAGTCTGTTGTCGTCATTTTTGTTACTCCAATGGATGGTATCCTTGTCATTATGGAAGGTAGCATGTTGTCGATATCTTTGTTACTCCAATGGATGACAGCCTTGTCATTATGGAAGGTAGTCGATTGTCTAGATTTTTGTTACTCCAATGGATGGTAGCCTTGTCATTATCGAAGGTAGTCTGTTGTCGAGATTTTTGATACTATAATGGATTGTAGCCTTGTCGTTATGGAAGGTAGTCTGTTGTCCATATCTTTGTTACTCCAATGGATGGTAGCTTAGTCATTATGGAAGGTAGTTTGTTGTCGAGATTTTTGTTACTCTAAGGGATGGTAGCCTTGTCATTATGGAAGGTAGTTTGTTGTCGAGATTTTTGTTACTATAATGGATTGTATCCTTGTCGTTATTGAAGGTAGTATGTTGTTAATATCTTTCTGACTCCAATGGATTGTAGCCTAGTCATTATGGAAGGTAGTCTGCTGTCGAGATTTTTCTCACTCCATTGGATGGTAGCCTTGTCATTATGGAAGGTGGTGTGTTGTCGACATTTTTGTTATTCCAATGGATGGTAGACTTGTCATTATGGAAGTTAGTTTGTTATCGAGATTTTTGTTACTCCAACGGATGGTAGCCTTGTCATTATGGAAGGTAGTCTGCTGTCGAGATTTTTGTTACTCCAATGGATGGTAGCCTTGTCATTATGGAAGGTAGTCTGTTGTCGAGATTTTTGTTACTACAATGGATTGTAGCCTTGTCTTTATGGAAGGTAGTATGTTGTCGATATCTTTGTTACTCCAATGGATGATAGCCTTGTCATTATGGGAGGTAGTTTGTTGTCGATATTTTTGTTACTCCAATGGATGGTAGCCTTGTCATTATGGAAGGTAGTCTGTTGTCGTCATTTTTGTTACTCCAATGGATGGTACCCTTGTCATTATGGAAGGTAGCATGTTGTTGATATCTTTGTTACTCCAATGGATGACAGCCTTGTCATTATGGAAGGTAGTCGATTGTCGAGATTTTTGTTACTCCAATGGATGGTAGCCTTGTCATTATCGAAGGTAGTCTGTTGTCGAGATTTTTGATACTACAATGGATTGTAGCCTTGTCGTTATGGAAGGTAGTCTGTTGTCGATATCTTTGTTACTCCAATGGATGGTAGCTTAGTCATTATGGAAGGTAGTTTGTTGTCGAGATTTTTGTTACTCTAAGGGATGGTAGCCTTGTCATTATGGAAGGTAGTTTGTTGTCGAGATTTTTGTTACTATAATGGATTGTATCCTTGTCGTTATTGAAGGTAGTATGTTGTCAATATCATTCTGACTCCAATGGATTGTAGCCTAGTCATTATGGAAGGTAGTCTGCTGTCGAGATTTTTGTTACTCCATTGGATGGTAGCCTTCTCATTATGGAAGGTAGTCTGTTGTCGAGATTTTTGTTACTACAATGGATTGTAGCCTTGTCTTTATGGAAGGTAGTATGTTGTCGATATCTTTGTTACTCCAATGGATGATAGCCTTGTCATTATGGGAGGTAGTTTGTTGTCGATATTTTTGTTACTCCAATGGATGGTAGCCTTGTCATTATGGAAGGTGGTGTGTTGTTGATATTTTTGTTATTCCAATGGATGGTAGACTTGTCATTATGGAAGTTAGTTTGTTATCGAGATTTTTGTTACTCCAACAGATGGTAGCCTTGTCATTATGGAAGGTAGTCTGTTGTCGAGATTTTTGTTACTACATTAGATGGTAGCCTTGTCATTATGGAAGGTAGTCTGTTGTCGGAATTTTTGTTACTACAATTGATTGTAGCCTTATCGTTATGGAAGCTAGTCTGTTGTCGATATCTTTTTTACTCCAATGGATGGTAGCCTAGTCATTATGAAGGTAATCTGTTGTCGAGATTTTTTATTCTCTAAGGGATGGTAGCCTTGTCATTATGGAAGTTATTTTATTGACGAGATTTTTGTAATTCCAATGCATGGAAGCCTTGTCATTATGGAAGGTAGTCTGTTGTCGAGATTTTTATTACTACAATGTATTGTATCCTTGTTATTATGGAAGGTAGTCTGTTGTCGAGATTTTTGTTACTCCATTGGATGGTAGCCTTGTCATTATGGAAGGTAGTCTGTTGTCGGAATTTTTGTTACTACAATTGATTGTAGCCTTATCGTTATGGAAGCTAGTCTGTTGTCGATATCTTTTTTACTCCAATGGATGGTAGCCTAGTCATTATGAAGGTAGTCTGTTGTCGAGATTTTTGTTTCTCTAAGGGATGGTAGCCTTGTCATTATGGAAGTTAGTTTATTGACGAGATTTTTGTAATTCCAATGCATGGAAGCCTTGTCATTATGGAAGGTAGTCTGTTGTCGAGATTTTTATTACTACAATGTATTGTATCCTTGTCATTATGGAAGGTAGTATGTTGTTGATATCTTTCTTACTCCAATGGATGGTAGCCTTGTCATTACGGAAGGTAGTCTGTTGTCTAGATTTTTGTTACTCCATTGGATGGTAGGCTTGTCATTATGGAAGGTAGTGTGTTGTCGATATTTTTGTTATTCCAATAGATGGTAGCCTTGTCATTGTGGAAGGTAGTCTATTGTCGTCATTTTTGTTACTCCAATGGATGGTATCCTTGTCATTATGGAAGGTAGTATGTTGTCGACATCTTTGTTACTCCAATGGATGGTAGCCTTGTCATTATGGAAGGTAATTTGTTGTCTAGATTTTTGTTATTCCAATGGATGGTAGCCTTGTCATTATGGAAGGTAGTCTGTTGTCGTCATTTTTGTTACTCCAATGGATGGTATCCTTGTCATTATGGAAGGTAGCATGTTGTCGATATCTTTGTTACTCCAATGGATGACAGCCTTGTCATTATGGAAGGTAGTCGATTGTCTAGATTTTTGTTACTCCAATGGATGGTAGCCTTGTCATTATCGAAGGTAGTCTGTTGTCGAGATTTTTGATACTATAATGGATTGTAGCCTTGTCGTTATGGAAGGTAGTCTGTTGTCCATATCTTTGTTACTCCAATGGATGGTAGCTTAGTCATTATGGAAGGTAGTTTGTTGTCGAGATTTTTGTTACTCTAAGGGATGGTAGCCTTGTCATTATGGAAGGTAGTTTGTTGTCGAGATTTTTGTTACTATAATGGATTGTATCCTTGTCGTTATTGAAGGTAGTATGTTGTCGATATCTTTGTTACTCCAATGGATGATAGCCTTGTCATTATGGGAGGTAGTTTGTTGTCGATATTTTTGTTACTCCAATGGATGGTAGCCTTGTCATTATGGAAGGTGGTGTGTTGTCCATATCTTTGTTATTCCAATGGATGGTAGACTTGTCATTATGGAAGTTAGTTTGTTATCGAGATTTTTGTTACTCCAACGGATGGTAGCCTTGTCATTATGGAAGGTAGTCTGCTGTCGAGATTTTTGTTACTCCAATGGATGGTAGCCTTGTCATTATGGAAGGTAGTCTGTTGTCGAGATTTTTGTTACTACAATGGATTGTAGCCTTGTCTTTATGGAAGGTAGTATGTTGTCGATATCTTTGTTACTCCAATGGATGATAGCCTTGTCATTATCGGAGGTAGTTTGTTGTCGATAATTTTGTTACTCCAATGGATGGTAGCCTTGTCATTATGGAAGGTAGTCTGTTGTCGTCATTTTTGTTACTCCAATGGATGGTACCCTTGTCATTATGGAAGGTAGCATGTTGTCGATATCTTTGTTACTCCAATGGATGACAGCCTTGTCATTATGGAAGGTAGTCGATTGTCGAGATTTTTGTTACTCCAATGGATGGTAGCCTTGTCATTATCGAAGGTAGTCTGTTGTCGAGATTTTTGATACTACAATGGATTGTAGCCTTGTCGTTATAGAAGGTAGTCTGTTGTCGATATCTTTGTTACTCCAATGGATGGTAGCTTAGTCATTATGGAAGGTAGTTTGTTGTCGAGATTTTTGTTACTCTAAGGGATGGTAGCCTTGTCATTATGGAAGGTAGTTTGTTGTCGAGATTTTTGTTACTATAATGGATTGTATCCTTGTCGTTATTGAAGGTAGTATGTTGTCAATATCATTCTGACTCCAATGGATTGTAGCCTAGTCATTATGGAAGGTAGTCTGCTGTCGAGATTTTTGTTACTCCATTGGATGGTAGCCTTGTCATTATGGAAGGTGGTGTGTTGTCGACATTTTTGTTATTCCAATGGATGGTAGACTTGTCATTATGGAAGTTAGTTTGTTATCGAGATTTTTGTTACTCCAATGGATGGTAGCCTTGTCATTATGGAAGGTAGTCTGTTGTCTAGATTTTTGTTACTCCATTGGATGGTAGCCTTCTCATTATGGAAGGTAGTCTGTTGTCGAGATTTTTGTTACTACAATGGATTGTAGCCTTGTCTTTATGGAAGGTAGTATGTTGTCGATATCTTTGTTACTCCAATGGATGATAGCCTTGTCATTATGGGAGGTAGTTTGTTGTCGATATTTTTGTTACTCCAATGGATGGTAGCCTTGTCATTATGGAAGGTGGTGTGTTGTCGATATTTTTGTTATTCCAATGGATGGTAGACTTGTCATTATGGAAGTTAGTTTGTTATCGAGATTTTTGTTACTCCAACAGATGGTAGCCTTGTCATTATGGAAGGTAGTCTGTTGTCGAGATTTTTGTTACTACATTAGATGGTAGCCTTGTCATTATGGAAGGTAGTCTGTTGTCGGAATTTTTGTTACTACAATTGATTGTAGCCTTATCATTATGGAAGCTAGTCTGTTGTCGATATCTTTTTTACTCCAATGGATGGTAGCCTAGTCATTATGAAGGTAATCTGTTGTTGAGATTTTTTATTCTCTAAGGGATGGTAGCCTTGTCATTATGGAAGTTATTTTATTGACGAGATTTTTGTAATTCCAATGCATGGAAGCCTTGTCATTATGGAAGGTAGTCTGTTGTCGAGATTTTTATTACTACAATGTATTGTATCCTTGTTATTATGGAAGGTAGTCTGTTGTCGAGATTTTTGTTACTCCATTGGATGGTAGGCTTGTCATTATGGAAGGTAGTGTGTTGTCGATATTTTTGTTATTCCAATAGATTGTAGCCTTGTCATTGTGGAAGGTAGTCTATTGTCGTCATTTTTGTTACTCCAATGGATGGTATCCTTGTCATTATGGAAGGTAGTCTGCTGTCGAGATTTTTGTTACTCCATTGGATGTTAGCCTTGTCATTATGGAAGGTGGTGTGTTGTCGACATTTTTGTTATTCCAATGGATGGTACACTTGTCATTATGGAAGTTAGTTTGTTATCGAGATTTTTGTTACTCCAACGGATGGTAGCCTTATCATTATGGAATGTAGTCTGTTGTCGAGATTTTTGTTACTCCAATGGATGGTAGCCTTGTCATTATGGAAGGTAGTCTGTTGTCGAGATTTTTGTTACTACAATGGATTGTAGCCTTGTCTTTATGGAAGGTAGTATGTTGTCGATATCTTTGTTACTCCAATGGATGATAGCCTTGTCATTATGGGAGGTAGTTTGTTGTCGATATTTTTGTTACTCTAATGGATTGTAGCCTTGTCATTATGGAAGGTGGTGTGTTGTCGATATTTTTGTTATTCCAATGGATGGTACACTTATCATTATGGAAGTTAGTTTGTTATCGAGATTTTTGTTACTCCATCAGATGGTAGCCTTGTCATTATGGAAGGTAGTCTGTTGTCGAGATTTTTGTTACTACATTAGATGGTAGCCTTGTCATTATGGAAGGTAGTCTGTTGTCGAGATTTTTGTTACTACAATTGATTGTAGCCTTATCGTTATGGAAGCTAGTCTGTTGTCGATATCTTTTTTATTCCAATGGATGGTAGCCTAGTCATTATGGAAGTTAGTTTATTGACGAGATTTTTGTAATTCCAATGCATGGAAGCCTTGTCATTATGGAAGGTAGTCTGTTGTCGAGATTTTTATTACTACAATGTATTGTATCCTTGTCATTATGGAAGGTAGTACGTTGTTGATATCTTTCTTACTCCAATGGATGGTAGCCTTGTCATTATGGAAGGTAGTCTGTTGTCGAGATTTTTGCTACTCCATTGGATGGTAGGCTTGTCATTATGGAAGGTAGTGTATTGTCGTCATTTTTGTTACTCCAATGGATGGTATCCTTGTCATTATGGAAGGTAGTATGTTGTCGACATCTTTGTTACTCCAATGGATGGTAGCCTTGTCATTATGGAAGGTAATTTGTTGTCTACATTTTTGTTATTCCAATGGATGGTAGCCTTGTCATTATGGAATGTAGTCTGTTGTCGTCATTTTTGTTACTCCAATGGATGGTATCCTTGTCATTATGGAAGGTAGCATGTTGTCGATATCTTTGTTACTCCAATGGATGGCAGCCTTGTCATTATGGAAGGTAGTCGGTTGTCGAGATTTTTATTACTCCAATGGATGGTAGCCTTGTCATTATCGAAGGTAGTCTGTTGTCGATATTTTTGATACTACAATGGATTGTAGCCTTGTCGTTATGGAAGGTAGTTTGTTGTCGAGATTTTTGTTACTCTAAGGGATGGTAGCCTTGTCATTATGGAAGGTAGTTTGTTGTCGAAATTTTTGTTACTATAATGGATTGTATCCTTGTCGTTATTGAAGGTAGTATGTTGTCAATATCTTTCTGACTCCAATGGATTGTAGCCTAGTCATTATGGAAGGTAGTCTGCTGTCGAGATTTTTGTTACTCCATTGGATGATAGCCTTTTCATTATGGAGGGTAGTGTTTTGTTGATATTTTTGTTATTACAATGGATGGTAGCTTTGTCATTATGGAAGGTAGTTTGTTGTCTATATTTTTTTTACTCCAATGAATGGTATCCTTGTCATTATGGAAGATAATATGTTGTTGATATCTTTGTTACTCCAATGGATGGTAGCCTTGTCATTATGGAAGGTAGTCTGTTGTCGAGATTTTTGTTACTCTAAAGGATGGTAGCCTTGTCATTATGGAAGTTAGTTTGTTATCGAGATTTTTGTTACTCCCACAGATGGTAGCCTTGTCATTATGGAAGGTAGTCTGTTGTCGAGATTTTTGTTACTACATTAGATGGTAGCCTTGTCATTATTGAAGGTAGTCTGTTGTCTAGATTTTTGTTACTACAATGGATTGTAGCCTTGTCATTATGGAAGGTAGTATGTTTTCGAGATTTTTGTTACTATAATTGATTGTAGCCTTGTCCTTATGGAAGGTAGTATGTTGTCTAGATTCTTGTTACTGCAATGGATGGTAGCCTTGTCATTATGGAAGGAAGTCTATTGTCGAGATTTTTGTTACTACAATGGATTGTAGCCTTGTCGTTATGGAAGGTAGTCTGTTATCGATATCTTTGTTACTCCAAAGGATGGTAGCCTAGTCATTATAGAAGGTAGTCTGTCGTCAATATTTTTGTTACTCCAATGGATGGTATCCTTGTCATTATTTAAGGTAGTCTGTCATCAATATTTTTGTTACATCAATGGATGGTAGCCTTGTCATTTTGGAAGGTAGTCTATTGTCGATATTTTTGTTATTCCAATGGATGGTAGCCTTATCATTATGGAAGTTAGTCTGTTGTCGATATTTTTGTTACTCAAATGGATGGTAGCCTTGTCATAATGGAAGGTTGTCTATTGTCGAGATTTTTGTTACTACAATGGATGGTAGCCTTGTAATTATGGAAGGTTGTCTGTTGTCGATATTTTTGTTACTACAATGGATTGTAGCCTTGTATTTATGGAAGGTAGTTTGTTGTCGATATTTTTGTTACTCCAATGGATGGTAGCCTTGTCATTATGGAAGGTAGTGTGTTGTCGATATTTTTGTTATTCCAATGGATGGTAGCCTTGTCATTATGTAAGTTAGTTTGTTGTCCAGATTTTTGTTACTCCAATGGATGGTAGCCTTGTCATTATGGAAGGTAGTCTGTTTACGAGATTTTTGATACTACATTGGATGGTAGCCTTGTCATTATGGAAGGTAGTCTGTTGTCGAAATTTTTGATACTACAATGGATTGTAGCCTTGTCGTTATGGAAGGTAGTTTGTTGTCGATATCTTTGTTACTCCAATGGATGGTAGCCTTGTCATTATGGAAGGTAGTCTGTTGTCGAGATTTTTGTTACTCTAAGGGATGGTAGCCTTGTCATTATTGAAAGTAGTTTGTTTTCGAGATTTTTGTTATTCCAATGGATGGTAGCCTTGTCATTATGAAAGGTAGTCTATTGTCGAGATTTTTCTAAATACAATGGATGGTAGCCTTGTCATTATGGAAGGTAGTCTGTTGTCTAGATTTTTGTTACTAAAATGGATTGTAGCCTTATCATTATGGAACGTAGTCAGTTGTCGAGATTTTTGTTACTATAATTGATTGTAGCCTTGTCATTATGGAAGGTAGTATGTTGTCTAGATTCTTGTTACTGCAATGGATGGTAGCCTTGTCATTATGGAAGGTAGTCTATTGTCGATATTTTTCTCACTACAATGGATGGTAGCCTTTTCATTATAGAAGGTAGTTTATTGTCGATATTTTTTTTACTACAATGGATTGTAGCCTTGTCGTTATGGAAGGTAGTCTGTTATCGATATCTTTGTTACTCCAAAGGATGGTAGCCTAGTCATTATAGAAGGTAGTCTGTCGTCGATATTTTTGTTACTCCAATGGATGGTATCCTTGTCATTATTTAAGGTAGTATGTTGTCGATATCTTTCTTACTTTAATGGATGGTAGCCTTGTCATTTTGGAAGGTAGTCTGTGGTCGAGATTTTTGTTACTCTAAGGGATGGTAGCCTTGTCATTATGGAAGGTAATGTGTTGTCAATATTTTTGTTATTCCAATAGATGGTAGCCTTATCATTATGGAAGTTAGTCTGTTGTCGATATTTTTGTTACTCGAATGGATGGTAGCCTTGTCATAATGGAAGGTTGTCTATTGTCGAGATTTTTGTTACTACAATGGATCGTAGCCTTGTCATTATGGAAGGTTGCCTGTTGTTGATATTTTTGTTACTACAATGGATTGTAGCTTTGTATTTATGGAAGGTAGTATGATGTCGATATCTTTGTTACTCCAATGGATGGTAGCCTTGTCATTATGAGAGGTAGTTTGTTGTCGATATTTTTGTTACTCCAATGGATGGTAGCCTTGTCATTATGGAAGCTAGTATGTTGTCGATATTTTTGTTATTCCAATGGATGGTAGCCTTGTCATTATATAAGTTAGTCTGTTGTCTAGATTTTTGTTACTCCAATGGATGGTAGCCTTGTCTTTATGGAAGGTAGTCTGTTTACGAGATTTTTGATACTACATTGGATGGTAGCCTTGTCATTATGGAAGGTATTCTGTTGTCAAATTTTTTGATACTACAATGGATTGTAGCCTTGTCGTTATGGAAGGTAGTTTGTTGTCGATATCTTTGTTACTCCAATGGATGGTAGCCTAGTCATTATGGAAGGTAGTCTATTGTCGAGATTTTTGTTTCCCTAAGGGATGGTAGCCTTGTCATTATGGAAGTTAGTTTATTGTCAAGATTTTTGTTATTCCAATGCATGGAAGCCTTGTCATTATGGAAGGTAGTCTGTTGTCGAGATTTTTGTTACTACAATGGATTGTATCGTTGTCGTTATGGAAGGTAGTTTGTTGTTGATATCTTTGTTACTTCAATGGATGGTAGCCTAGTCATTATGGAAGGTAGTCTGTTGTCGATATTTTTGTTGCTCTAAGGGATGGTAACCTTGTCATTATGGAAGTTAGTTTATTGTCGAGATTTTTGTTATTCCAATGCATGGAAACCTTGTCATTATGGAAGGTAGTCTGTTGTCGAGATTTTTGTTACTACAATGGATTGTATCCTTGTCGTTATGGAAGGTAGTATGTTGTTGATATCTTTCTTTTTCCAATGGATGGTAGCCTAGTCATTATGGAAGGTAGTCTGTTGTCGAGATTTTTGTTACTACATTGGATGGTAGCCTTGTCATTATGGAAGGTAGTGTGTTGTCGATATTTTTTTTATTCCAATTTATGGTAGCCTTGTCATTATGGAAGGTAGTCTATTGTCGTCATTTTTGTTACTCCAATGGATGGTATCCTTGTCATTATGGAAGGTAGTATGTTGTTGATATCATTGTTACTCCAATGGATGGTAGCCTTGTCATTATGGAAGGTAGTTTGTTGTCTAGATTTTTGTTATTCCAATGGATGGTAGCCTTGTCATTATGGAAGGTAGTCTGTTGTCGTCATTTTTGTTACTCCAATGGATGGTATCCTTGTCATTATGGAAGGTAGTATGTTGTCGAGATTTTTGTTACTGCAATGGATGGTAGCCTTGTCATTATGGAAGGTAGTCTATTGTCGATATTTTTGTCACTACAATGGATGGTAGCCTTTTCAATATAGAAGGTAGTGTATTGTCGAGATTTTTGTTACTACAATGGATTATAGCCTTGTCGTTATGGAAAGTAGTCTGTTATCGATATCTTTGTTACTCCTAAGGATGGTAGCCTAGTCATTATAGAAGGTAGTCTGTCGTCGATATTTTTGTTACTCCAATGGATGGTATCCTTGTCATTATTTAAGGTAGTATGTTGTCGATATCTTTGTTACTTCAATGGATGGTAGCCTTGTCATTTTGGAAGGTAGTCTATTGTCGAGATTTTTTTTACTCTAAGGGGTGGTAGCCTTGTCATTATGGAAGTTAGTCTGTTGTCGATATTTTTGTTACTCCAATGGATGGTAGCCAAGTCATTATGGAAGGTAGTCTCTTGTCGAGATTTTTGTAAATACAATGGATGGTAGCCTTGTCATTATGGAAGGTAGTCTGTTGTCTAGATTTTTGTTACTACAATGGATTGTAGCCTTGTCATTATGGAAGGTAGTCTGTTGTCAATATTTTTTTTACTATAATTGATTGTAGCCTTGTCATTATGGAAGGTAGTATGTTGTCGAGATTCTTGTTACTGCAATGGATGGTAGCCATGTAATTATGGAAGGTAGTCTATTGTCGTTATTTTTGTCACTACAATGGATGGTAGCCTTTTCATTATAGAAGGTAGTCTATTGTCGAGATTTTTGTTACTACAATGGATTGTATCCTTGTCGTTATGGAAGGTAGTTTGTTGTCGATATCTTTATTACTCCAATGGATGGTAGCCTAGTCATTATGGAAGTTAGTCTGTTGTTGATATTTTTGTTTCTCTAAGGGATGGTAGCCTTGTCATTATGGTAGTTAGTTTATTGTCGAGATTTTTGTTATTCCAATGCATGGAAACCTTGTCATTGTGGAAGGTAGTCTGTTGTCAAGATTTTTATTACTACAATGGATTGTATCCTTGTCGTTATGGAAGGTAGTATGTTGGAGATATCTTTCTTACTCCAATGGATGGTAGCCTAGTCATTATGGAAGGTAGTCTGTTGTCGAGATTTTTGTTACTCCATTGGATGGTAGCCTTGTCATTATGGAAGGTAGTGTGTTGTAGATATTTTTGTTATTTCAATAGTAGGTAGCCTTGTCATTATGGAAGGTAGTCTATTGTCGTCATTTTTGTTACTCCAATGGATGGTATACTTGTCATTATGGAAGGTAGTATGTTGTCGATATCATTGTTATTCCAATGGATGGTAGCCTTGTCATTATTGAAGGTAGTTTGTTTTCTAGATTTTTGTTATTCCAATGGATGGTAGCCTTGTCATTATGGAAGGTAGTCTGTTGTCGTCATTTTTGTTACTCCAATGGATGGTATCCTTTTCATTATGGAAGGTAGTATGTTTTCGATATCTTTGTTACTCCAATGGATGGTAGCCTTGTCATTATGGAAGGTAGTCTGTTGTCTAGATTTTTGTTACTCCAATGGATGGTAGCCTTGTCATTATGGAAGGTAGTCTGTTGTCGAGATTTTTTTTACTACATTGGATGGTAGCCTTGTCATTATCGAAGGTAGTCTGTTGTCGATATTTTTGTTACAACAATGGATTGTTGCCTTGTCGTTATGGAAGGTAGTCTGTTGTCGATATCTTTGTTACTCTAATGGATGGTAGCCTAGTCATTATGGAAGGTAGTCTGTTGTCTAGATTTTTTTTACTCTAAGGGATGGTAGCCTTGTCATTATGGAAGTTAGTTTATTGACGAGATTTCTATTATTCCAATGGATGGTAGCCTTGTCATTATGGAAGGTAGTCTGTTGTCGAGATTTTTGTTACTACAATGGATTGTATCCTAGTCGTTATGGAAGGTAGTTTGTTGTCGATATCTTTCTGACTCCAATGGATTGTAGCCTAGTCATTATGGAAGGAGTCTGTTGTCGAGATTTTTGTTACTCCATTGGATGGTAGCCTTGTCATTATGGAGGGTAGTGTGTTGTTGATATTTTTGTTATTACAATGGATGGTAGCTTTATCATTATGGAAGGTAGTTTGTTGTCGTAATTTTTGTTACTCCAATGGATGGTAGCCTTGTCATTATGGAAAGTAGTTTGTTGTCGAGATTTTTGTTATTCCAATGGATGGTAGACTTGTCATTATGAAATGTAGTCTATTGTCGAGATTTTTGTTACTATAATAGGTTGTAGCCTTGTCATTATGGAAGGTAGTTTGTTGTCGAGATTTTTGTTACTCCAATGGATGGTAGCCTTGTCATTATAGAAGGTAGTATATTGTCGATATTTTTGTAAATACAATGGATGGTAGCCTTTTCATTATGGAAGGTAGTTTGTTGTCTAGATTTTTGTTACTACAATAGATTGTAGCCTTGTCATTATGGAAGGTAGTCTCTTGTCGAGATTTTTGTTACTATAATAGATTATAGCCTTGTCATTATGGAAGGTAGTCTATTGTCAATATTTTTGTCACTACAATGGATGGTAGCATTTTCATTATGGAAGGCAGTATATTGTCGAGATTTTTGTTACTACAATGGCTTGTATCCTTGTCGTTATGGAAGGTAGTCTATTATTGATATCTTTGTTACTCCAAAGGATGGTAGCCTAGTCATTATGGAAGGTAGTCTGTCGTCGATGTTTTTGTTACTCCAATGGATGGTATCCTTGTCATTATTTAAGGTAGTATGTTGTCGATATCTTTGTTACTTCAATGGATGGTAGCCTTGTCATTATGGAAGGTAGTCTATTTTCGAGATTTTTGTTACTCTAAGGGATGGTAGCCCTGTCATTATATAAGTTAGTCTGTTGTGGATATTTTTGTTACTCCAATGGATGGTAGCCTTGCCATTATGGAAGGTAGTCTATTGTCTAGATTTTTGTTACTACAATGGATGGTAGCCATGTCATTATGGAAGGTTGTTTGTTGTTAAGATTTTTGTTACTACAATGGATTGTAGCCTTGTCCTAATGGAAGGTAGTATGTTTTCGATATCTTTGTTACTCCAATGGATGGTAGCCTTGTCATTATGGGAGGTAGTTTGTTGTCGAGATTTTTGTTACTCCAATGGATAGTAGCCTTGTCATTATGGAAGGTAGTGTGTTGTCGATATTATTGTTATTCCAATTGATGGCAGCCTTGTCATTATGGAAGTCAGTCTGTTGTCGAGATTTTTGTAACTCCAATGGATGGTAGCCTTATCATTATGGAATGTAGTCTGTTGTTGAGATTTTTGTTACTACATTGGATGGTAGCCTTGTCATTATGGAAGGTAATCTGTTGTCGAGATTTTTGTTACTACAATGCATTGTAGCCTTGTCGTTATTAAAGGTAGTCCTTTATCGATATCTTTGTTACTCCAATGGATGCTAGCCTAGTCATTATGGAAGGTAGTCTGTTGTCAAGATTTTTGTTACTCTAAGGGATGGTAGCGTTGTCTTTATGGAAGTTAGTTTATTTTCGAGATTTTTGTTATTCCAATGGATGGTAGCCTTGTAATTATGGAATGTAGTATGTTGTCGATATCTTTGTTACTCCAATGGATGGTAGCCTTGTCATTATGGAAGGTAGTGTGTTGTCTAGATTTTTGTTACTCTAAGGGATGGTAGCCTTGTCATTATGGAAAGAAGTTAGTGTCGAGATTTTTGTTATTCCAATGGACGGTAGCCTTGTCTTTATGAAAGGTAGTCTATTGTCGAGATTTTTGTTACTATAATAGATTGTAGCCTGTTCATTATGGAAGGTAGTATGTTGTCGATATTTTTGTTACTCCAATGGATGGTAGCCTTGTCATTATAGAAGGTAGTATATTGTCGAGATTTTTGTCACTACAATGGATGGTAGCCATGTCATTATGGAAGGTAGTCCGTTGTCGAGATTTTTGTTACTACAATAGAATGTAGCCTTGTCGTTAAGGAAAATAGTCTGTTGTCAGGATTTTTGTTACTATAATAGATTGTAGCCTTGTCATTATGGAAGGTAGTATGTTGTCGAGATTCTTGTTACTCCAATGGATGGTAGCCTTGTCATTATGGAAGGTAGTCTATTGTCGATATTTTTGTCACTACAATGGATGGTTGCCTTGTCATTATGGAAGGTAGTCCATTTTCGAGATTTTTGTTACTACAATTGATTGTAGCCTTGTCGTTATGGAAGGTAGTCTGTTATCGATATCTTTGTTACTCTAAAGCATGGTAGCCTAGTCATTACAGAAGGTAATCTGTTGTCGAGATTTTTGTTACTCCAATGGATGGTAGCCTTGTCATTATGGAAGGTAGTGTGTTGTCGATATTTTTGTTATTCCAATGGATGGTAGCCTTGTCATTATGGAAGGTAGTCTGTTGTCGAGATTTTTGTGACTCCAATGGATGGTAGCCTTTTCATTATGGAAGGTAGTCTGTTGTCGAGATTTTTGTTATTACACTGGATGGTATCCTTGTCATTATGGAAGGTAGTCTGTTGTCGAGATTTTTGTTACTCTAAGAGATGGTAGCCTTGTCATTATGGAAAGTAGTTTGTTTTCGAGATTTTTGTTATTCCAATGGATGGTAGCCTTGTCATTATGAAAGGTAGTCTATTGTCTAGATTTTTGTTACTATAATAGATTGTAGCCTTGTCATTATGGAAGGTAGTCTGTGGTCGAGATTTTTGTTACTCCAATGGATGGTAGCCTTTTCATTATAGAAGGTACTATATTGTCGAGATTTTTGTAAATACAATGAATGGTAGCTTTGTCATTATGGAAGGTAGTCAGTTGTCTAGATTTTTGTTACTACAATGGATTGTAGCCTTGTCGTTATGGAAGGTAGTCTGTTGTCGAGATTTTTGTTACTACAATAGTTTGTATCCTTGTCGTTATGGAAGGTAGTCTGTTATCGATATCTTTGTTACTCCAAAGGATGGTAGCCTAGTCATTATGGAAGGTAGTCTGTTGTCGAGATTTTTGCTACTCCAATGGATGGTATCCTTGTCAATATGGAAGGTAGTATGTTGTCGATATCTTTGTTACTCTAATGTATGGTAGCCTTGTCATTATGGAAGGTATTCTGTTGTCGAGATTTTTGTTACTCCAATGGATGGTAGCCTTGTCATTATGGACGGTAGTGTGTTGTTGATATTTTTGTTATTCCAATGGATGGTAGCTTTGTTATTATGGAAGGTAGTCTGTTGTCGTGATTTTTGTTACTACAATGGATGGAATCCTTGTCATTATGGAAGGTAGTATGTTGTCGATATCTTTGTTACTACAATGGATGGCAGCCTTGTCATTATGGTAGGTAGTTTGTTGTCGAGATTTTTTTTACTCTAAGGGATGGTAGCCTTGTCATTATGGAAAATAGTTTGTTGTCGATATTTTTGTTATTCAAATGAATGGTAGCCTTGTAATTATGAAAGGTAGTCTATTGTCGATATTTTTGTTACAATAATAGTTTGAAGCCTTGTCATTATGGAAGGTAGTCTGTTGTCGAGATTTTTGTTACTCCAATGGATGGTAGCCTTTTCATTATAGAAGGTACTATATTGTCGAGATTTTTGTAAATACAATGGATGGTAGCTTTGCCACTATGGAAGGTAGTCAGTTGTCTAGATTTTTCTTACTACAATGGATTGTAGCCTTGTCGTTATGGAAGGTAGTCTGTTGTCGAGATTTTTGTTACTACAATAGTTTGTATCCTTGTCGTTATGGAAGGTAGTCTGTTATCGATATCTTTGTTACTCCAAAGGATGGTAGCCTAGTCATTATGGAAGGTAGTCTGTTGTCGAGATTTTTGCTACTCCAATGGATGGTATCCTTGTCAATATGGAAGGTAGTATGTTGTCGATATCTTTGTTACTCTAATGTATGGTAGCCTTGTCATTATGGAAGGTATTCTGTTGTCGAGATTTTTGTTACTCCAATGGATGGTAGCCTTGTCATTATGGACGGTAGTGTGTTGTTGATATTTTTGTTATTCCAATGGATGGTAGCTTTGTTATTATGGAAGGTAGTCTGTTGTCGTGATTTTTGTTACTACAATGGATGGAATCCTTGTCATTATGGAAGGTAGTATGTTGTCGATATCTTTGTTACTACAATGGATGGCAGCCTTGTCATTATGGAAGGTAGTTTTTTGTCGAGATTTTTTTTATTCTAAGGGATGGTAGCCTTGTCATTATGGATAATAGTTTGTTGTCGATATTTTTGTTATTCAAATGAATGGTAGCCTTGTAATTATGAAAGGTAGTCTATTATCGATATTTTTGTTACAATAATAGTTTGAAGCCTTGTCATTATGGAAGGTAGTCTGTTGTCGAGATTTTTGTTACTCCAATGGATGGTAGCCTTGTCATTATAGAAGGTAGTATATTGTCGAGATTTTTGTAATTACAATGGATGGTAGCTTTACCACTATGGAAGGTAGTCTGTTGTCTAGTTTTTCTTACTACAATGGATTGTAGCCTTGTCGCTATGGAAGGTAGTCTGTTGTCGAGATTTTTGTTACTATAATAGATTGTAGCCTTGTCATTATGGAAGGTAGTATGTCGTCGAGATTCTTGTTACTCCAATGGATGGTAGCGTTGTCATTATGGAAGGTAGTCTATTGTCGATATTTTTGTCACTACAATGGATGGTAGACTTGTCATTATGGAAGGTAGTCTATTATCGAGATTTTTGTTACTACAATGGATGGTAGCCTTGTCGTTATTGAAGGTAGTTTGTTATCGATATCTTTATTACTCCAAAGGATGGTAGCCTAGTCATTATGGAAGGTAGTATGTCGTCGAGATTTTTGTTACTCCAATGGATGGTATCCTTGTCATTATTTAAGGTAGTATGTTGTCGATATCTTTGCTACTCCAATGGATGGTAGCCTTGTCATTATGGAAGGTAGTTTGTTGTCAAGATTGTTTTTACTCTATGGGATGGTAGCCTTGTCATTATGGAATGTAGTGTGTTGTCAATATTTTTGTTATTCCAATGGATGGTAGCCTTGTCATTATGGAAGTTAGTCTGTTGTCGAGATTCTTGTTACTCCAATGGATGGTATCCTTGTCATTATGGAAGGTAGTCTATTGTCGAGATCTTTGTCACTACAATTGATGGTAGACTTGTCATTATGGAAGGTAGTCTATTGTCGAGATTTTTGTTACTACAATGGATTGTAGCCTTGTCGTTATGGAAGGTAGTCTGTTGTCGATATCTTTGTTACTCCAAAGGATGGTAGCCTAGTCATTATGGAAGGTAGTCTGTTGTCGAGATTTTTGTTACTCCAATGGATGGTATCCTTGTCATTATGGAAGGTAGTATGTTGTCGATATCTTTGTTACTCCAATGGATGGTAGCCTTGTCATTATGGAAGGTAGTTTGTTGTCGAGATTTTTGTTATTCCAATGGATGGTAGCCTTGTCATTATGGAAGGTAGTGTGTTGTCGATATTTTTGTTATTCCAATGGATGGTAGCCTTGTCATTATGGAAGGTAGTCTATTGTCGAGATTTTTGTTACTTCAATGGATGGTAGACTTGTCGTTATGGAAGGTAGTCTGTTGTCGAGATTTTTGTTACTACAATGGGTTGTAGCCTTGTCGTTATGTAAGGTAGTCTTTTGTCGATATCTTTGTTACTCCAATGGATGGTAGCCTAGTCATTATGTAAGGTAGTCTGTTGTCGAGATTTTTGTTACTACAATGGATTGTATCCTTGTCGTTATGGATGGGAGTATGTTGTCTATATCTTTCTTGCTCCCATGGATGGTAGCCTAGTCATTATGGAAGTTAGTCTATTGTCGAGATTTTTGTTACTCCATTGGATGGTAGCCTTGTCATTATGGAAGGTATTGTGTTGTCGATATTTTTGTTATTCCAATGGATGGTAGCTTTGTCATTATGGAAGCTAGTTTGTTGTCGTGATTTTTGTTACTCCAATGGATGGTATCCTTGTCATTTTGAAAGGTAGTATGTTGTCGATATCTTTGTTACTCCAATGGATGGTAGCCTTGTCATTATGGAAGGTAGTCTGTTGTCGATACTTTTATTACTCTAAGGGATGGTAGCCTTGTCATTATGGAAAGTAGTTTGTTGTAGAGATTTTTGTTATTCTAATGGATGGTAGCCTTGTCATTATGAAAGTTTTGGAAGGTAGTCTGTTGTCGAGATTTTTGTTACTATAATAGATTGTAGCCTTGTCATTATGGAAGGTAGTCTGTTGTCGAGATTTTTGATACTCCAATGGATGGTAGCCTTGTCATTATAGAAGGTAGTATATTGTCGAGATTTTTGTAAATACAATGGATGGTAGCTTTGTCATTATGGAAGGTAGTTTGTTGTCTAGATTTTTGTTACTACAATGGATTGTAGCCTTGTCGCTATGGAAGGTAGTCTATTGTCGAGATTTTTGTTATTATAATAGATTGTAGCCTTGTCATTATGGAAGGTAGTATGTCGTCGAGATTCTTGTTACTCCAATGGATGGTAGCCTTGTCATTATGGAAGGTAGTCTATTGTCGAGATTTTTGTTACTACAATGGATTGTAGTCTTGTCGTTATGGAAGGTAGTTTGTTATCGATATCTTTATTACTCCAAAGGATGGTAGCCTAGTCATTATTGAAGGTAGTATGTCGTCGAGATTTTTGTTACTCCAATGGATGGTATCCTTGTCATTATTTAAGGTAGTATGTTGTCGATATCTTTGTTACTCCAATGGATGGTAGCCTTGTCATTATGGAAGGTAATCTGTTGTCAAGATTGTTTTTACTCTAAGGGATGGTAGCCTTGTCATTATGGAATGTAGTGTGTTGTCAATATTTTTGTTATTCCAATGGATGGTAGCCTTGTCATTATGGAAGTTAGTCTGTTGTCGAGATTTTTGTTACTCCAATGGATGGTATCCATTTCATTATGGAAGGTAGTCTAATGTCGAGATCTTTGACACTACAATGGATGGTAGCCTTCTCATTATGGAAGGTAGTCTATTGTCGAGATTTTTGTTACTACAATGGATTGTAGCCTTGTCGTTATGGAAGGTAGTCTGTTATCGATATCTTTGTTGCTCCAAAGGATGGTAGCCTAGTCATTATGGAAGGTTGTCTGTTGTCGAAATTTTTGTTACTCCAATGGATGGTATTTTTGTCATTATGGAAGGTAGTATGTTGTCGATATCTTTGTTACTCCAATGGATGGTAGCCTTGTCATTATGGAAGGTAGTCTGTTGTTGAGATTTTTGTTACTCCAATGGATGGTAGCCTTGTCATTATGGAAGGTAGTGTGTTATCGATATTTTTGTTATTCCAATGGATGGTAGCCTTGTCATTATGGAAGGTAGTCTGTTGTCGAGATTTTTGTTACTTCAACGGATGGTAGCCTTGTCATTATGGAATGTAGTCTGTTGTCGAGATTTTCGTTACTACATTGGATGGTAGCCTTGTCATTATTGAAGGTAGTCTGTTGTCGAGATTTTTGTTACTACAATGGATTGTAGCCTTGTTAGTTATCGAAGGTAGTCTTTTGTCGAGATTTTGTATACTCCAATGGATTATAGCCTTGTCATTATGGAAGGTAGTCTATTGTGGATATTTTGGTTACACCAATGATGGTACCCTTGTCATTATGGAAGGTAGTCTATTGTTGAGATTTTTGTTACTCGAATGGATGGTAGACTTGTCATTATGGAAGGTAGTGTGTTGTCGTGATTATTGTTACTCTAAGGGATGGTAGCCTTGTCATTATGGAAGCTAGTATGTTGTCGATATCTTTGTTACTACAATGGATGGTAGCCTTGTCATTATGGAAGGTAGTCTGTTGTCGAGATTTTTGTTACTCCAATGGATGGTAGCCTTGTCATTATGGAAGGTAGTGTGTTATCGATATTTTTTTTATTCCAATGGATGGTAGCCTTGTCATTATGGAAGGTAGTCTGTTGTCAAGGTTTTTGTTACTTCAACGGATGGTAGCCTGGTCATTATGGAATGTAGTCTGTTGTCGAGATTTTCGTTACTACATTGGATGGTAGCCTTGTCATTATTGAAGGTAGTCTATTGTCGAGATTTTTGTTACTACAATGGATTGTAGCCTTGTTAGTTATGGAAGGTAGTCTTTTGTCGAGATTTTGTATACTCCAATGGATTATAGCCTTGTCATTATGGAAGGTAGTCTATTGTGGATATTTTGGTTACACCAATGATGGTACCCTTGTCATTATGGAAGGTAGTCTATTGTTGAGATTTTTGTTACTCGAATGGATGGTAGACTTGTCATTATGGAAGGTAGTGTGTTGTCGTGATTTTTGTTACTCTAAGGGATGGTAGCCTTGTCATTATGGAAGCTAGTATGTTGTCGATATCTTTGTTACTACAATGGATGGTAGCCTTGTCATTATGGAAGGTAGTTTGTTGTCGAGATTTTTGTTACTACAACGGATTGTAGCCTTGTCATTATGGAAGGTAGTCTGTTGTCGATATCTTTGTCACTCCAATGGATGGTAGCCTAGTCATTATGGAAGGTAATCTGTTGTCAAGGTTTTTTTTAGTCTAAGAGATGGTAGCCCTGTCATTATGGAAGTTAGTGTGTTGTCGATATCTTTGTTATTCCAATGGATGGTAGCCTTGAAATTATGGAAGGTAGTACGTTGTCGAGATTTTTGTTACTCCAATGGGTGGTAGCCTTGTCATTATGGAAGGTAGTCTGTTGTCGAGATTTTTGTTACTCCATTGGATGGTAGCCTTGTCATTATGGAAGGTAGAATGTTGTCGATATTTTTGTTATTCGAATGGATGGTAGCCTAGACATTATGGAATATAGTGTGTTGTCGATGTTTTTGTTATTCCAATGGATGGTAGCCTTGTCATTATGGAAGGTAGTCTATTGTTGAGATTTTTGTTACTCTAAGGGATGGTAGAATTGTCATTATCGAAGCTAGTATGTTGTTGATATATTTGTTACTATAATGGATGGTAGCCTTGTCATAATGGAAGGTAGTCTGTTGTCGAGATTTTTGTTATTCCAATGGATGGTAGCCTTTTCATTATGCAACGTAGTCTATTGTCGTGATTTTTGTTACTCTAAGGGATTGTAGCCTTGTCGATATGGAAGGTTGTTTGTTGTCGATATCTTTGTTACTCCAATGGATGGTAGCCTAGTCATTATGGAAGGTAGTCTATTGTCGAGATTTTTGTTACTCTAAGGGATGGTAACCTTGTCATTATGGAAGGTAGTGTGTTGTCGATATTTTTGTTATTCCAATGGATGGTAGCCTTGAAATTATGGAAGGTAGTATGTTGTCGAGATTTTTGTTACTCCAATGGGTGGTAGCCTTGTCATTATGGAAGGTAGTTTGTTGTCAAGATTTTGTATACTCCAATGGATTATAGCCTTGTCATTATGGAAGGTAGTCTATTATGGATATTTTGGTTACACCAATGATGGTACCCTTGTCATTATGGAAGGTAGTCTATTGTTGAGATTTTCGTTAACTGAATGGATGGCAGACTTGTCATTATGGAAGGTAGTGCGTTGTCGTGATTTTTGTTACTCTAAGGGAGGGTAGCCTTGTCATTATGGAAGGTAGTATGTTGTCGATATCTTTGTTATTCCAATGGATGGTAGCCTTGTCATTATGGAAGTTAGTCTGTTGTCGAGATTTTTGTTACTCCAATGGATGGTATCCTTGTCATTATGGAAGGTAGTCTAATGTCGAGATCTTTGACACTATAATGGATGGTAGCCTTCTCATTATGGAAGGTAGTCTATTGTCGAGATTTTTGTTACTACAATGGATTGTAGCCTTGTCGTTATGGAAGGTAGTTTGTTATCGATATCTTTGTTGCTCCAAAGGATGGTAGCCTAGTCATTATGGAAGGTAGTATGTTGTCGATATCTTTGTTACTCCAATGGATGGTAGCCTTGTCATTATGGAAGGTAGTCTGTTGTCGAGATTTTTGTTACTCCAATGGATGGTAGCCTTGTCATTATGGAAGGTAGTGTGTTATCGATATTTTTGTTATTCCAATGGATGGTAGCCTTGTCAATATGGAAGGTAGTCTGTTGTCGAGATTTTTGTTACTTCAACGGATGGTAGCCTTGTCATTATGGAATGTAGTCTGTTGTCGAGATTTTCGTTACTACATTGGATGGTAGCCTTGTCATTATTGAAGGTAGTCTGTTGTCGAGATTTTTGTTACTACAATGGATTGTAGCCTTGTTAGTTATGGAAGGTAGTCTTTTGTCGAGATTTTGTATACTCCAATGGATTATAGCCTTGTCATTATGGAAGGTAGTCTATTGTGGATATTTTGGTTACACCAATGATGGTACCCTTGTCATTATGGAAGGTAGTCTATTGTTGAGATTTTTGTTACTCGAATGGATAGTAGACTTGTCATTATGGAAGGTAGTGTGTTGTCGTGATTTCTGTTACTCTAAGGGATGGTAGCCTTGTCATTATGGAAGCTAGTATGTTGTCGATATCTTTGTTACTACAATGGATGGTAGCCTTGTCATTATGGAAGGTAGTCTGTTGTCGAGATTTTTGTTACTACAACGGATTGTAGCCTTATCGTTATGGAAGGTAGTCTGTTGTCGATATCTTTGTTACTCCAATGGATGGTAGCCTAGTCATTATGGAAGGTAATCTGTTGTCAAGGTTTTTTTTAGTCTAAGGGATGGTAGCCCTGTCATTATGGAAGTTAGTGTGTTGTCGATATCTTTGTTATTCCAATGGATGGTAGCCTTGAAATTATGGAAGGTAGTATGTTGTCGAGATTTTTGTTACTCCAATGGGTGGTAGCCTTCTCATTATGGAAGGTAGAATGTTGTCGATATTTTTGTTATTCGAATGGATGGTAGCCTAGACATTATGGAATATAGTGCGTTGTCAATATTTTTGTTATTCCAATGGATGGTAGCCTTGTCATTATGGAAGGTAGTCTATTGTTGAGATTTTTGTTACTCTAAGGGATGGTAGAATTGTCATTATCGAAGCTAGTATGTTGTCGATATATTTGTTACTATAATGGATGGTAGCCTTGTCATAATGGAAGGTAGTTTGTTGTCGATATTTTTGTTACTTTAATGGATGGTAACCTTATCATTATGGAAGGTAGTCTGTTGTCGAGATTTTTGTTATTCCAATGGATGGTAGCCTTTTCATTATGCAACGTAGTCTATTGTCGTGATTTTTGTTACTCTAAGGGATTGTAGCCTTGTCGATATGGAAGGTTGTTTGTTGTCGATATCTTTGTTACTCCAATGGATGGTAGCCTAGTCATTATGGAAGGTAGTCTACTGTCGAGATTTTTGTTACTCTAAGGGATGGTAACCTTGTCATTATGGAAGGTAGTGTGTTGTCGATATTTTTGTTATTCCAATGGATGGTAGCCTTGAAATTATGGAAGGTAGTATGTTGTCGAGATTTTTGTTACTCCAATGGGTGGTAGCCTTGTCATTATGGAAGGTAGTTTGTTGTCAAGATTTTGTATACTCCAATGGATTATAGCCTTGTCATTATGGAAGGTAGTCTATTATGGATATTTTGGTTACACCAATGATGGTACCCTTGTCATTATGGAAGGTAGTCTATTGTTGAGATTTTTGTTAACTGAATGGATGGAAGACTTGTCATTATGGAAGGTAGTGTGCTGTCGTGATTTTTGTTACTCTAAGGGAGGGTAGCCTTGTCATTATGGAAGGTAGTATGTTGTCGATATCTTTGTTACTCCAATGGATGGTAGCCTTGTCATTATGGAAGGTAGTCTGTTGTCGAGATTTTAATTACTCCAATGGATGGTAGCCTTGTCATTATAGAAGGTAGTCTATTGTCGAGATTTTTGTTACTACAATGGATGGTAGTCTTGTCATTATTGAAGGTAGTCTGTTGTCGAGATTTTTGTAACTACAATGGATTGTAGCCTTGTCATTAAGGAAGGTAGTCTGTTGTCGATATCTTTGTTTCTCCAATGGATGGTAGCCTAGTCATTATGGAAGGTAGTTTGTTGTCGAGATTTTAGTTACTCCAACGGATGGTAGCCTTGTCATTATGGAAGGTAGTCTATTGTGGATATTTTGGTTACACCAATGATGGTACCCTTGTCATTATGGAAGGTAGTCTATTGTTGAGATTTTTGTTACTCGAATGGATGGTAGACTTGTCATTATGGAAGGTAGTGTGTTGTTGTGATTTTTGTTACTCTAATGGATGGTAGCCTTGTCATTATGGAAGCTAGTATGTTGTTGATATCTTTGTTACTATAATGGATGGTAGCCTTGTCATTATGGAAGGTAGTCTGTTGTCGAGATTTTTGTTACTACAATGGATTGTAGCCTTGTCGTTATGGAAGGTAGAATGTTGTCGATATTTTTGTTATTCGATTGGATGGTAGCCTAGACATTATGGAATATAGTGTGTTATCGATATTTTTGTTATTCCAATGGATGGTAGCCTTGTCATTATGGAAGGTAGTCTATTGTTGAGATTTTTGTTACTCTAAGGGATGGTAGAATTGTCATTATCGAAGCTAGTATGTTGTCGATATATTTGTTACTATAATGGATGGTAGCCTTGTCGTAATGGAAGGTAGTTTGTTGTCGATATTTTTGTTACTTTAATGGATGGTAGCCTTATCATTATGGAAGGTAGTCTGTTGTCAAGATTTTTGTTATTCCAATGGATGGTAGCCTTTTCATTATGCAACATAGTCTATTTTCGTGATTTTTGTTACTCTAAGGGATTGTAGCCTTGTCGATATGGAAGGTTGTTTGTTGTCGATATCTTTGTTACTCCAATGGATGGTAGCCTAGTCATTATAGAAGGTAGTCTATTATCGAGATTTTTGTTACTCTAAGGGATGGTAACCTTGTCATTATGGAAGGTAGTGTGTTGTCGATATTTTTATTATTCCAATGGATGGTAGCCTTGAAATTATGGAAGGTAGTATGTTGTCGAGATTTTTGTTACTCCAATGGGTGTTCGCCTTGTCATTATGGAAGGTAGTTTGTTGTCAAGATTTTGTATACTCCAATGGATTATAGCCTTGTCATTATGGAAGGTAGTCTATTATGGATATTTTGGTTACACCAATGATGGTACCCTTGTCATTATGGAAGGTAGTCTATTGTTGAGATTTTTGTTACCTGAATGGATTGCAGACTTATCATTATGGAAGGTAGTGTGTTGTCGTGATTTTTGTTACTCTAAGGGAGGGTAGCCTTGTCATTATGGAAGGTAGTATGTTGTCGATATCTTTGTTACTCCAATGGATGGTAGCCTTGTCATTATGGAAGGTAGTCTGTTGTCGAGATTTTAATTACTCCAATGGATGGTAGCCTTGTCATTATAGAAGGTAGTCTATTGTCGAGATTTTTGTTACTACAATGGATGGTAGTCTTGTCATTATTGAAGGTAGTCTGTTGTCGAGATTTTTGTAACTACAATGGATTGTAGCCTTGTCATTAAGGAAGGTAGTCTGTTGTCGATATCTTTGTTTCTCCAATGGATGGTAGCCTAGTCATTATGGAAGGTAGTTTGTTGTCGAGATTTTAGTTACTCCAACGGATGGTAGCCTTGTCATTATGGAAGGTAGTCTATTGTGGATATTTTGGTTACACCAATGATGGTACCCTTGTCATTATGGAAGGTAGTCTATTGTTGAGATTTTTGTTACTCGAATGGATGGTAGACTTGTCATTATGGAAGGTAGTGTGTTGTCGTGATTTTTGTTACTCTAATGGATGGTAGCCTTGTCATTATGGAAGCTAGTATGTTGTTGATATCTTTGTTACTATAATGGATGGTAGCCTTGTCATTATGGAAGGTAGTCTGTTGTCGAGATTTTTGTTACTACAATGGATTGTAGCCTTGTCGTTATGGAAGGTAGTCTGTTGTTGATATCTTTGTTACTCCAATGGATGGTAGCCTAGTCATTATGGAAGGTAGTCTGTTGTCAAGGTTTTTTTTAGTCTAAGGGATGGTAGCCTTGTCATTATGGAAGTTAGTTTGTTGTCGATATCTTTGTTATTCTAACGGATGGTAGCCTTGAAATTATGGAAGGTAGTATGTTGTCGAGATTTTTGTTACTCCAATGGGTGGTAGCCTTGTCATTATGGAAGGTAGTCTGTTGTCGAGATTTTTGTTACTCCATTGGATGGTAGCCTTGTCATTATGGAAGGTAGAATGTTGTCGATATTTTTGTTATTCGAATGGATGGTAGCCTAGACATTATGGAATATAGTGTGTTGTCGATATTTTTGTTATTCCAATGGATGGTAGCCTTGTCATTATGGAAGGTAGTCTATTGTTGAGATTTTTGTTACTCTAAGGGATGGTAGAATTGTCATCATCGAAGCTAGTATGTTGTCGATATATTTGTTACTACAATGGATGGTAGCCTTGTCATAATGGAAGGTAGTCTGTTGTCGATATTTTTGTTACTGTAATGGATGGTAGCCTTATCATTATGGAAGGTAGTCTGTTGTCGAGATTTTTGTTATTCCAATGGATGGTAGCCTTTACATTATGGAACGTAGTCTATTGTCGTGATTTTTGTTACTCTAAGGGATTGTAGCCTTGTCGATATGGAAGGTTGTTTGTTGTCGATATCTTTGTTACTCCAATGGATGGTAGCCTAGTCATTATGGAAGGTAGTCTATTGTCGAGATTTTTGTTACTCTAAGGGATGGTAACCTTGTCATTATGGAAGGTAGTGTGTTGTCGATATTTTTGTTATTCCAATGGATGGTAGCCTTGAAATTATGGAAGGTAGTATGTTGTCGAGATTTTTGTTACTCCAATGGGTGGTAGCCTTGTCGTTATGGAAGGTAGTCTATTGTCTAGATTTTTGTTACTACAATGGATTGTAGCCTTGTCGTTATGGAAGGTAGTCTGTTGTCGATATCTTTGTTACTCTAATGGATGGTAGCCTAGTCATTATGGAAGGTAGTCTGTTGTCAAGGTTTTTTTTAGTCTAAGGGATGGTAGCCTTGTCATTATGGAAGTTAGTGTGTTGTCGATATCTTTGTTATTCCAATGGATAGTAGCCTTGAAATTATGGAAGGTAGTATGTTGTCGAGATTTTTGTTACTCCATTGGATGGTAGCCTTGTCATTATGGAAGGTAGAATGTTGTCGATATTTTTGTTATTCCAATGGATGGTAGCCTAGACATTATGGAAGATAGTGTGTTGTTGATATTTTTGTTATTCCAATGGATTGTAGCCTTGTTATTAGGGAAGGTAGTCTATTGTTGAGATTTTTGTTACTCTAAGGGATGGTAGAATTGTCATTATCGAAGCTAGTATGTTATCGATATATTTGTTACTACAATGGATGGTAGCCTTGTCATAATGGAAGGTAGTCTGTTGTCGATATTTTTGATACTGTAATGGATGGTAGCCTTGTCATTATGGAAGGTAGTCTGTTGTCGAGATTTTTGTTATTCCAATGGATGGTAGCCGTTCCATTATGGAAGCTAGTCTGTTGTCGTGATTTTTGTTACTCTAAGGGATTGTAGCCTTGTCTATATGGAAGGTAGTTTGTTGCCAATATCTTTGTTACTCTAATGGATGGTAGCCTAGTCATTATGGAAGGTAGTCTATTGTCGACATTTTTGTTACTCAAAGGGATGGTAACCTAGTCATTATGGAAGGTAGTGTGTTGTCGATATTTTTGTTATTCCAATGGATGATAGCCTTGTCATTATGGAAGGTAGTCTATTGTCGAGATTTTTGTTACTACAATGGATTGTAGCCTTGTCCTTATGGAAGGTAGTTTGTTGTCGATATCTTTGTTTCTCCAATGGATGGTAGCCTAGTCATTATAGAAGGTAGTTTATTGTCGAGATTTTAGTTACTCCAACGGATGGTAGCCTTGTCATTATGGAAGGTAGTTTGTTGTCAAGATTTTGTATACTCCAATGGATTATAGCCTTGTCATTATGGAAGGTAGTCTATTTTGGATATTTTGGTTACACCAATGATGGTACCCTTGTCATTATGGAAGGTAGTCTATTGTTGAGATTTTTGTTACTCGAATGGATGGTAGACTAGTCATTATGGAAGGTAGTGTGTTGTCGTGATTTTTGTTACTCTAAGGGAGGGTAACCTTGTCATTATGGAAGGTAGTATGTTGTCGCTATCTTTGTTACTCCAATGGATGGTACCCTTGTCGTTATGGAACGTAGTCTGTTGTCGAGATTTTTGTTATTCTAATGGATGGTAGCCTTGTCATTATGGAACTTAGTCTGTTGTCGAGATTTTTGTTATTCCAATGGATGGTAGCCTTGTCATTATGGAAGGTAGTCTGTTGTCGAGACTTTTATTACTCCAATGGATGGTATCCTTGTCATTATGGAAGGTAGTCTATTGTCAAGATTTTTGTTACTACAATGGATGGTAGTCTTGTCATTATTGAAGGTAGTCTGTTGTCGAGATTTTTGTAACTACAATGGATTGTAGCCTTGTCATTATGGAAGGTAGTCTGTTTTCGATATCTTTGTTTCTCAATTGGATGGTAGCTTAGTCATTATGGAAGGTAGTTTGTTGTCGAGATTTTAGTTACTCCAACAGATGGTAGCCTTGTCATTATGGAAGGTAGTCTGTTGTCGAGATTTTGTATACTCCAATGGATTATAGCCTTGTCATTATGGAAGGTAGTATATTGTTGAGATTTTTGTTACTCGAATGGATGGTAGACTTGTCATTATGGAAGGTAGTGTTTGTCGTGATTTTTGTTACTCTAAGGGATGGTAGCCTTGCCATTATGGAAGGTAGTATGTTGCCGATATCTTTGTTACTAAAATGGATGGTAGCGTTGTCATTATGGAAGGTAGTCTGTTGTCGAGATTTTTGTTACTACAATGGATTGTAGCCTTATCGTTATGGAAGGTAGTCTGTTGTCGATATCTTTGTTACTCCAGTGGATGGTAGCCTATTTATTATGGAAGGTAGTCTGTTGTCAAGGTTTTTTTTAGTCTAAGGGATGGTAGCCTTGTCATTATGGAAGTTAGTGTGTTGTCGATATCTTTGTTATTCCAATGGATGGTAGCCTTGAAATTATGGAAGGTAGTATGTTGTCGAGATTTTTGTTACTCCATTGGATGGTAGCCTTGTCATTATGGAAGGTAGAATGTTGTTGATATTTTTGTTATTCCAATGGATGGTAGCCTAGACATTATGGAAGATAGTGTGTTGTTGATATTTTTGTTATTCCAATGGATTGTAGCATTGTTATTAGGGAAGGTAGTCTATTGTTGAGATTTTTGTTACTCTAAGGGATGGTAGAATTGTCATTATCGAAGCTAGTATGTTATCGATATATTTGTTACTACAATGGATGGTAGCCTTGTCATAATGGAAGGTAGTCTGTTGTCGATATTTTTGTTACTGTAATGGATGATAGCCTTGTCATTATGGAAGGTAGTCTGTTGTCGAGATTTTTGTTATTCCAATGGATGGTAGCCGTTCCATTATGGAAGGTAGTCTGTTGTCGTGATTTTTGTTACTCTAAGGGATTGTAGCCTTGTCGATATGGAAGGTAGTTTGTTGCCAATATCTTTGTTACTCTAATGGATGGTAGCCTAGTCATTATGGAAGGTAGTCTATTGTCGACATTTTTGTTACTCAAAGGGATGGTAACCTTGTCATTATGGAAGGTAGTGTGTTGTCGATATTTTTGTTATTCCAATGGATGATAGCCTTGTCATTATGGAAGGTAGTCTATTGTCGAGATTTTTGTTACTACAATGGATTGTAGCCTTGTCCTTATGGAAGGTAGTTTGTTGTCGATATCTTTGTTTCTGCAATGGATGGTAGCCTAGTCATTATAGAAGGTAGTCTGTTGTCGAGATTTTAGTTACTCCAACGGATGGTAGCCTTGTCATTATGGAAGGTAGTTTGTTGTCAAGATTTTGTATACTCCAATGGATTATAGCCTTGTCATTATGGAAGGTAGTCTATTTTGGATATTTTGGTTACACCAATGATGGTACCCTTGTCATTATGGAAGGTAGTCTATTGTTGAGATTTTTGTTACTCGAATGGATGGTAGACTTGTCATTATGGAAGGTAGCGTGTTGTCGTGATTTTTGTTACTCTAAGGGAGGGTAACCTTGTCATTATGGAAGGTAGTATGTTGTCGCTATCTTTGTTACTCCAATGGATGGTACCCTTGTCGTTATGGAACGTAGTCTGTTGTCGAGATTTTTGTTATTCCAATGGATGGTAGCCTTGTCATTATGGAACTTAGTCTGTTGTCGAGATTTTTGTTATTCCAATGGATGGTAGCCTTGTCATTATGGAAGGTAGTCTGTTGTAGAGATTTTTATTACTCCAATGGATGGTATCCTTGTCATTATGGAAGGTAGTCTATTGTCAAGATTTTTGTTACTACAATGGATGGTAGTCTTGTCATTATTGAAGGTAGTCTGTTGTCGAGATTTTTGTAACTACAATGGATTGTAGCCTTGTCATTATGGAAGGTAGTCTGTTTTCGATATCTTTGTTTCTCAATTGGATGGTAGCCTAGTCATTATGGAAGGTAGTTTGTTGTCGAGATTTTAGTTACTCCAACAGATGGTAGCCTTGTCATTATGGAAGGTAGTCTGTTGTCGAGATTTTGTATACTCCAATGGATTATAGCCTTGTCATTATGGAAGGTAGTATATTGTTGAGATTTTTGTTACTCGAATGGATGGTAGACTTGTCATTATGGAAGGTAGTGTGTTGTCGTGATTTTTGTTACTCTAAGGGATGGTAGCCTTGCCATTATGGAAGGTAGTATGTTGCCGATATCTTTGTTACTAAAATGGATGGTAGCCTTGTCATTATGGAAGGTAGTCTGTTGTCGAGATTTTTGTTACTACAATGGATTGTAGCCTTGTCGTTATGGAAGGTAGTCTGTTGTCGATATCTTTGTTACTCCAGTGGATGGTAGCCTAGTCATTATGGAAGGTAGTCTGTTGTCAAGGTTTTTTTTAGTCTAAGGGATGGTAGCCTTGTCATTATGGAAGTTAGTGTGTTGTCGATATCTTTGTTATTCCAATGGATGGTAGCCTTGAAATTATGGAAGGTAGTATGTTGTCGAGATTTTTGTTACTCCATTGGATGGTAGCCTTGTCATTATGGAAGGTAGAATGTTGTTGATATTTTTGTTATTCCAATGGATGGTAGCCTAGACATTATGGAAGATAGTGTGTTGTTGATATTTTTGTTATTCCAATGGATTGTAGCCTTGTTATTAGGGAAGGTAGTCTATTGTTGAGATTTTTGTTACTCTAAGGGATGGTAGAATTGTCATTATCGAAGCTAGTATGTTATCGATATATTTGTTACTACAATGGATGGTAGCCTTGTCATAATGGAAGGTAGTCTGTTGTCGATATTTTTGTTACTGTAATGGATGGTAGCCTTGTCATTATGGAAGGTAGTCTGTTGTCGAGATTTTTGTTATTCCAATGGATGGTAGCCTTTTCATTATGGAAGGTAGTCTGTTGTCGTGATTTTTGTTACTCTAAGGGATTGTAGCCTTGTCGATATGGAAGGTAGTTTGTTGTCGATATCTTTGGTACTTCAATGGATGGTAGCCTAGTCATTATGGAAGGTAGTTTATTGTCGAGATTTTTGTTACTCTAAGGGATGGTAACCTTGTCATTATGGAAGGTAGTGTGTTGTCGATATTTTTGTTATTCCAATGGATGGTAGCCTTGTCATTATGGAAGGTAGTTTGTTGTCGAGATTTTTTTTACTCCAATGGATGGTAGCCTTGTCATTATGGAAGGTAATCTATATTCGAGATTTTTGTTACTATAATGGATTGTAGCCTTGTCGTTATGGAAGGTAGTTTGTTGTCGATATCTTTGTTTCTCCAATGGATGGTAGCCTAGTCATTATGGAAGGTAGTCTATTGTCGAGATTTTAGTTACTCCAACGGATGGTAGCCTTGTCATTATGGAAGGTAGTCTGTTGTCAAGATTTTGTATACTCCAATGGATTATAGCCTTGTCATTATATAAGGTAGTCTATTATGGATATTTTGGTTACACCAATGATGGTACCCTTGTCATTATGGAAGGTAGTCTATTGTTGAGATTTTTGTTACTCGAATGGATGGTAGACTTGTCA
The DNA here is from genome assembly GCA_948472305.1 of Vicia faba. Taxonomy (NCBI): domain Eukaryota; kingdom Viridiplantae; phylum Streptophyta; class Magnoliopsida; order Fabales; family Fabaceae; genus Vicia; species Vicia faba. The sequence goes on from OX451741.1 coordinate 529,981,121, forward strand.
TTATGGAAGGTAGTGTGTTGTCGTGATTTTTTTAATCTAAGGGAGGGTAGCCTTGTCATGATGGAAGGTAGTATGTTGTCGATATCTTTGTTACTCCAATGGATGGTAGCCTTGCCATTATGGAACGTAGTCTGTTCTCGAGATTTTTGTTATTCCAATGGATGGTAGCCTTGTCATTATGGAACTTAGTCTGTTGTCGAGATTTTTGTTATTCCAATGGATGGTAGCCTTGTCATTATGGAAGGTAGTCTGTTGTCGAGATTTTTGTTATTCCAATGGATGGTAGCCTTTTCATTATGGAAGGTAGTCTGTTGTCGTGATTTTTGTTACTCTAAGGGATTGTAGCCTTGTCGATATGGAAGGTAGTTTGTTGTCGATATCTTTGGTACTCCAATGGATGGTAGCCTAGTCATTATGGAAGGTAGTTTATTGTCGAGATTTTTGTTACTCTAAGGGAAGGTAGTCTATTGTCAAGATTTTTGTTACTACAATGGATGGTAGTCTTGTCATTATTGAAGGTAGTCTGTTGTCGAGATTTTTGTAACTACAATGGATTGTAGCCTTGTCATTAAGGAAGGTAGTCTGTTGTCGATATCTTTGTTTCTCCAATGGATGGTAGCCTAGTCATTATGGAAGGTAGTTTGTTGTCGAGATTTTAGTTACTCCAACGGATGGTAGCCTTGTCATTATGGAAGGTAGTCTATTGTGGATATTTTGGTTACACCAATGATGGTACCCTTGTCATTATGGAAGGTAGTCTATTGTTGAGATTTTTGTTACTCGAATGGATGGTAGACTTGTCATTATGGAAGGTAGTGTGTTGTCGTGATTTTTGTTACTCTAATGGATGGTAGCCTTGTCATTATGGAAGCTAGTATGTTGTTGATATCTTTGTTACTATAATGGATGGTAGCCTTGTCATTATGGAAGGTAGTCTGTTGTCGAGATTTTTGTTACTACAATGGATTGTAGCCTTGTCGTTATGGAAGGTAGTCTGTTGTTGATATCTTTGTTACTCCAATGGATGGTAGCCTAGTCATTATGGAAGGTAGTCTGTTGTCAAGGTTTTTTTTAGTCTAAGGGATGGTAGCCTTGTCATTATGGAAGTTAGTTTGTTGTCGATATCTTTGTTATTCTAACGGATGGTAGCCTTGAAATTATGGAAGGTAGTATGTTGTCGAGATTTTTGTTACTCCAATGGGTGGTAGCCTTGTCATTATGGAAGGTAGTCTGTTGTCGAGATTTTTGTTACTCCATTGGATGGTAGCCTTGTCATTATGGAAGGTAGAATGTTGTCGATATTTTTGTTATTCGAATGGATGGTAGCCTAGACATTATGGAATATAGTGTGTTGTCGATATTTTTGTTATTCCAATGGATGGTAGCCTTGTCATTATGGAAGGTAGTCTATTGTTGAGATTTTTGTTACTCTAAGGGATGGTAGAATTGTCATCATCGAAGCTAGTATGTTGTCGATATATTTGTTACTACAATGGATGGTAGCCTTGTCATAATGGAAGGTAGTCTGTTGTCGATATTTTTGTTACTGTAATGGATGGTAGCCTTATCATTATGGAAGGTAGTCTGTTGTCGAGATTTTTGTTATTCCAATGGATGGTAGCCTTTACATTATGGAACGTAGTCTATTGTCGTGATTTTTGTTACTCTAAGGGATTGTAGCCTTGTCGATATGGAAGGTTGTTTGTTGTCGATATCTTTGTTACTCCAATGGATGGTAGCCTAGTCATTATGGAAGGTAGTCTATTGTCGAGATTTTTGTTACTCTAAGGGATGGTAACCTTGTCATTATGGAAGGTAGTGTGTTGTCGATATTTTTGTTATTCCAATGGATGGTAGCCTTGAAATTATGGAAGGTAGTATGTTGTCGAGATTTTTGTTACTCCAATGGGTGGTAGCCTTGTCGTTATGGAAGGTAGTCTATTGTCTAGATTTTTGTTACTACAATGGATTGTAGCCTTGTCGTTATGGAAGGTAGTCTGTTGTCGATATCTTTGTTACTCTAATGGATGGTAGCCTAGTCATTATGGAAGGTAGTCTGTTGTCAAGGTTTTTTTTAGTCTAAGGGATGGTAGCCTTGTCATTATGGAAGTTAGTGTGTTGTCGATATCTTTGTTATTCCAATGGATAGTAGCCTTGAAATTATGGAAGGTAGTATGTTGTCGAGATTTTTGTTACTCCATTGGATGGTAGCCTTGTCATTATGGAAGGTAGAATGTTGTCGATATTTTTGTTATTCCAATGGATGGTAGCCTAGACATTATGGAAGATAGTGTGTTGTTGATATTTTTGTTATTCCAATGGATTGTAGCCTTGTTATTAGGGAAGGTAGTCTATTGTTGAGATTTTTGTTACTCTAAGGGATGGTAGAATTGTCATTATCGAAGCTAGTATGTTATCGATATATTTGTTACTACAATGGATGGTAGCCTTGTCATAATGGAAGGTAGTCTGTTGTCGATATTTTTGATACTGTAATGGATGGTAGCCTTGTCATTATGGAAGGTAGTCTGTTGTCGAGATTTTTGTTATTCCAATGGATGGTAGCCGTTCCATTATGGAAGCTAGTCTGTTGTCGTGATTTTTGTTACTCTAAGGGATTGTAGCCTTGTCTATATGGAAGGTAGTTTGTTGCCAATATCTTTGTTACTCTAATGGATGGTAGCCTAGTCATTATGGAAGGTAGTCTATTGTCGACATTTTTGTTACTCAAAGGGATGGTAACCTAGTCATTATGGAAGGTAGTGTGTTGTCGATATTTTTGTTATTCCAATGGATGATAGCCTTGTCATTATGGAAGGTAGTCTATTGTCGAGATTTTTGTTACTACAATGGATTGTAGCCTTGTCCTTATGGAAGGTAGTTTGTTGTCGATATCTTTGTTTCTCCAATGGATGGTAGCCTAGTCATTATAGAAGGTAGTTTATTGTCGAGATTTTAGTTACTCCAACGGATGGTAGCCTTGTCATTATGGAAGGTAGTTTGTTGTCAAGATTTTGTATACTCCAATGGATTATAGCCTTGTCATTATGGAAGGTAGTCTATTTTGGATATTTTGGTTACACCAATGATGGTACCCTTGTCATTATGGAAGGTAGTCTATTGTTGAGATTTTTGTTACTCGAATGGATGGTAGACTAGTCATTATGGAAGGTAGTGTGTTGTCGTGATTTTTGTTACTCTAAGGGAGGGTAACCTTGTCATTATGGAAGGTAGTATGTTGTCGCTATCTTTGTTACTCCAATGGATGGTACCCTTGTCGTTATGGAACGTAGTCTGTTGTCGAGATTTTTGTTATTCTAATGGATGGTAGCCTTGTCATTATGGAACTTAGTCTGTTGTCGAGATTTTTGTTATTCCAATGGATGGTAGCCTTGTCATTATGGAAGGTAGTCTGTTGTCGAGACTTTTATTACTCCAATGGATGGTATCCTTGTCATTATGGAAGGTAGTCTATTGTCAAGATTTTTGTTACTACAATGGATGGTAGTCTTGTCATTATTGAAGGTAGTCTGTTGTCGAGATTTTTGTAACTACAATGGATTGTAGCCTTGTCATTATGGAAGGTAGTCTGTTTTCGATATCTTTGTTTCTCAATTGGATGGTAGCTTAGTCATTATGGAAGGTAGTTTGTTGTCGAGATTTTAGTTACTCCAACAGATGGTAGCCTTGTCATTATGGAAGGTAGTCTGTTGTCGAGATTTTGTATACTCCAATGGATTATAGCCTTGTCATTATGGAAGGTAGTATATTGTTGAGATTTTTGTTACTCGAATGGATGGTAGACTTGTCATTATGGAAGGTAGTGTTTGTCGTGATTTTTGTTACTCTAAGGGATGGTAGCCTTGCCATTATGGAAGGTAGTATGTTGCCGATATCTTTGTTACTAAAATGGATGGTAGCGTTGTCATTATGGAAGGTAGTCTGTTGTCGAGATTTTTGTTACTACAATGGATTGTAGCCTTATCGTTATGGAAGGTAGTCTGTTGTCGATATCTTTGTTACTCCAGTGGATGGTAGCCTATTTATTATGGAAGGTAGTCTGTTGTCAAGGTTTTTTTTAGTCTAAGGGATGGTAGCCTTGTCATTATGGAAGTTAGTGTGTTGTCGATATCTTTGTTATTCCAATGGATGGTAGCCTTGAAATTATGGAAGGTAGTATGTTGTCGAGATTTTTGTTACTCCATTGGATGGTAGCCTTGTCATTATGGAAGGTAGAATGTTGTTGATATTTTTGTTATTCCAATGGATGGTAGCCTAGACATTATGGAAGATAGTGTGTTGTTGATATTTTTGTTATTCCAATGGATTGTAGCATTGTTATTAGGGAAGGTAGTCTATTGTTGAGATTTTTGTTACTCTAAGGGATGGTAGAATTGTCATTATCGAAGCTAGTATGTTATCGATATATTTGTTACTACAATGGATGGTAGCCTTGTCATAATGGAAGGTAGTCTGTTGTCGATATTTTTGTTACTGTAATGGATGATAGCCTTGTCATTATGGAAGGTAGTCTGTTGTCGAGATTTTTGTTATTCCAATGGATGGTAGCCGTTCCATTATGGAAGGTAGTCTGTTGTCGTGATTTTTGTTACTCTAAGGGATTGTAGCCTTGTCGATATGGAAGGTAGTTTGTTGCCAATATCTTTGTTACTCTAATGGATGGTAGCCTAGTCATTATGGAAGGTAGTCTATTGTCGACATTTTTGTTACTCAAAGGGATGGTAACCTTGTCATTATGGAAGGTAGTGTGTTGTCGATATTTTTGTTATTCCAATGGATGATAGCCTTGTCATTATGGAAGGTAGTCTATTGTCGAGATTTTTGTTACTACAATGGATTGTAGCCTTGTCCTTATGGAAGGTAGTTTGTTGTCGATATCTTTGTTTCTGCAATGGATGGTAGCCTAGTCATTATAGAAGGTAGTCTGTTGTCGAGATTTTAGTTACTCCAACGGATGGTAGCCTTGTCATTATGGAAGGTAGTTTGTTGTCAAGATTTTGTATACTCCAATGGATTATAGCCTTGTCATTATGGAAGGTAGTCTATTTTGGATATTTTGGTTACACCAATGATGGTACCCTTGTCATTATGGAAGGTAGTCTATTGTTGAGATTTTTGTTACTCGAATGGATGGTAGACTTGTCATTATGGAAGGTAGCGTGTTGTCGTGATTTTTGTTACTCTAAGGGAGGGTAACCTTGTCATTATGGAAGGTAGTATGTTGTCGCTATCTTTGTTACTCCAATGGATGGTACCCTTGTCGTTATGGAACGTAGTCTGTTGTCGAGATTTTTGTTATTCCAATGGATGGTAGCCTTGTCATTATGGAACTTAGTCTGTTGTCGAGATTTTTGTTATTCCAATGGATGGTAGCCTTGTCATTATGGAAGGTAGTCTGTTGTAGAGATTTTTATTACTCCAATGGATGGTATCCTTGTCATTATGGAAGGTAGTCTATTGTCAAGATTTTTGTTACTACAATGGATGGTAGTCTTGTCATTATTGAAGGTAGTCTGTTGTCGAGATTTTTGTAACTACAATGGATTGTAGCCTTGTCATTATGGAAGGTAGTCTGTTTTCGATATCTTTGTTTCTCAATTGGATGGTAGCCTAGTCATTATGGAAGGTAGTTTGTTGTCGAGATTTTAGTTACTCCAACAGATGGTAGCCTTGTCATTATGGAAGGTAGTCTGTTGTCGAGATTTTGTATACTCCAATGGATTATAGCCTTGTCATTATGGAAGGTAGTATATTGTTGAGATTTTTGTTACTCGAATGGATGGTAGACTTGTCATTATGGAAGGTAGTGTGTTGTCGTGATTTTTGTTACTCTAAGGGATGGTAGCCTTGCCATTATGGAAGGTAGTATGTTGCCGATATCTTTGTTACTAAAATGGATGGTAGCCTTGTCATTATGGAAGGTAGTCTGTTGTCGAGATTTTTGTTACTACAATGGATTGTAGCCTTGTCGTTATGGAAGGTAGTCTGTTGTCGATATCTTTGTTACTCCAGTGGATGGTAGCCTAGTCATTATGGAAGGTAGTCTGTTGTCAAGGTTTTTTTTAGTCTAAGGGATGGTAGCCTTGTCATTATGGAAGTTAGTGTGTTGTCGATATCTTTGTTATTCCAATGGATGGTAGCCTTGAAATTATGGAAGGTAGTATGTTGTCGAGATTTTTGTTACTCCATTGGATGGTAGCCTTGTCATTATGGAAGGTAGAATGTTGTTGATATTTTTGTTATTCCAATGGATGGTAGCCTAGACATTATGGAAGATAGTGTGTTGTTGATATTTTTGTTATTCCAATGGATTGTAGCCTTGTTATTAGGGAAGGTAGTCTATTGTTGAGATTTTTGTTACTCTAAGGGATGGTAGAATTGTCATTATCGAAGCTAGTATGTTATCGATATATTTGTTACTACAATGGATGGTAGCCTTGTCATAATGGAAGGTAGTCTGTTGTCGATATTTTTGTTACTGTAATGGATGGTAGCCTTGTCATTATGGAAGGTAGTCTGTTGTCGAGATTTTTGTTATTCCAATGGATGGTAGCCTTTTCATTATGGAAGGTAGTCTGTTGTCGTGATTTTTGTTACTCTAAGGGATTGTAGCCTTGTCGATATGGAAGGTAGTTTGTTGTCGATATCTTTGGTACTTCAATGGATGGTAGCCTAGTCATTATGGAAGGTAGTTTATTGTCGAGATTTTTGTTACTCTAAGGGATGGTAACCTTGTCATTATGGAAGGTAGTGTGTTGTCGATATTTTTGTTATTCCAATGGATGGTAGCCTTGTCATTATGGAAGGTAGTCTGTTGTCGAGATTTTTTTTACTCCAATGGATGGTAGCCTTGTCATTATGGAAGGTAATCTATATTCGAGATTTTTGTTACTATAATGGATTGTAGCCTTGTCGTTATGGAAGGTAGTTTGTTGTCGATATCTTTGTTTCTCCAATGGATGGTAGCCTAGTCATTATGGAAGGTAGTCTATTGTCGAGATTTTAGTTACTCCAACGGATGGTAGCCTTGTCATTATGGAAGGTAGTCTGTTGTCAAGATTTTGTATACTCCAATGGATTATAGCCTTGTCATTATATAAGGTAGTCTATTATGGATATTTTGGTTACACCAATGATGGTACCCTTGTCATTATGGAAGGTAGTCTATTGTTGAGATTTTTGTTACTCGAATGGATGGTAGACTTGTCATTATGGAAGGTAGTGTGTTGTCGTGATTTTTTTAATCTAAGGGAGGGTAGCCTTGTCATGATGGAAGGTAGTATGTTGTCGATATCTTTGTTACTCCAATGGATGGTAGCCTTGCCATTATGGAACGTAGTCTGTTCTCGAGATTTTTGTTATTCCAATGGATGGTAGCCTTGTCATTATGGAACTTAGTCTGTTGTCGAGATTTTTGTTATTCCAATGGATGGTAGCCTTGTCATTATGGAAGGTAGTCTGTTGTCGAGATTTTTGTTATTCCAATGGATGGTAGCCTTTTCATTATGGAAGGTAGTCTGTTGTCGTGATTTTTGTTACTCTAAGGGATTGTAGCCTTGTCGATATGGAAGGTAGTTTGTTGTCGATATCTTTGGTACTCCAATGGATGGTAGCCTAGTCATTATGGAAGGTAGTTTATTGTCGAGATTTTTGTTACTCTAAGGGATGGTAACCTTGTCATTATGGAAGGTAGTGTGTTGTCGATATTTTTGTTATTCCAATGGATGGTAGCCTTGTCATTATGGAAGGTAGTCTGTTGTCGAGATTTTTTTTACTCCAATGGATGGTAGCCTTGTCATTATGGAAGGTAATCTATATTCGAGATTTTTGTTACTATAATGGATTGTAGCCTTGTCGTTATGGAAGGTAGTTTGTTGTCGATATCTTTGTTTCTCCAATGGATGGTAGCCTAGTCATTATGGAAGGTAGTCTATTGTCGAGATTTTAGTTACTCCAACGGATGGTAGCCTTGTCATTATGGAAGGTAGTCTGTTGTCAAGATTTTGTATACTCCAATGGATTATAGCCTTGTCATTATGTAAGGTAGTCTATTATGGATATTTTGGTTACACCAATGATGGTACCCTTGTCATTATGGAAGGTAGTCTATTGTTGAGATTTTTGTTACTCGAATGGATGGTAGACTTGTCATTATGGAAGGTAGTGTGTTGTCGTGATTTTTTTAATCTAAGGGAGGGTAGCCTTGTCATGATGGAAGGTAGTATGTTGTCGATATCTTTGTTACTCCAATGGATGGTAGCCTTGCCATTATGGAACGTAGTCTGTTCTCGAGATTTTTGTTATTCCAATGGATGGTAGCCTTGTCATTATGGAACTTAGTCTGTTGTCGAGATTTTTGTTATTCCAATGGATGGTAGCCTTGTCATTATGGAAGGTAGTCTGTTGTCGAGATTTTTGTTATTCCAATGGATGGTAGCCTTTTCGTTATGGAAGGTAGTCTGTTGTCGTGATTTTTGTTACTCTAAGGGATTGTAGCCTTGTCGATATGGAAGGTAGTTTGTTGTCGATATCTTTGTTACTCCAATGGATGGTAGCCTAGTCATTATGGAAGGTAGTTTATTGTCGAGATTTTTATTACTCCAACGGATGGTAGACTTGTCATTATGGAAGGTAGTCTATTGTCGATATCTTTGTTACTCCAATGGATGGTAGCCATGTCATTATGGAAGGTAGTCTGTTGTCGAGATTTTTTTTACTCTAAGGGATGGTAGCCTTGTTATTATGGAACGTAGTCCATTTTCGAGATTTTTGTTATTCCAATGAATGGTAACCTTGTCATTATGGAAGGTAGTGTGTTGTCGATATTTTTGTTATTCCAATGGATGGTAGCCTTGTCATTATGGAAGGTAGTCTGTTGTCGAGATTTTTGTTACTCCAATGGATGGTAGCCTTGTCATTATGGAAGGTAGTCTATTGTCGAGATTTTTGTTACTACAATGGATGGTAGTCTTGTCATTATTAAAGGTAGTTTGTTGTCGATATTTTTATAACTACAATGGATTGTAGCCTTGTCATTATGGAAGGTAGTTTGTTGTCGATATCTTTATTTCTCCAATGGATGGTAGCCTAGTCATTATGGAAGGTAGTTTGTTGTCGAGATTTTAGTTACTCCAACGGATGGTAGCCTTGTCATTATGGAAGGTAGTCTGTTGTCGAGATTTTGTATACTCTAATGGAATATAGCCTTGTCATTATGGAAGGTAGTCTATTTTGGATATTTTGGTTACACCAATGATGGTACCCTTGCCATTATGGAAGGTAGTCTATTGTTAAGATTTTTGTTACTCGAATGGATGGTAGACTTGTCATTATGGAAGGTAGTGTGTTGTCGTGATTTTTGTTACTCTAAGGGATGGTAGCCTCGTCATTATGGAAGGTAGTTTGTTGTCGATATCTTTGTTACTCCAATGGATGGTAGCCTTTTCATTGTGGAAGGTAGTCTGTTGTTGAGATTTTTGTTACTCTAAGGGATGGTAGCCTTGTCATTATGGAACGTAGTCTATTGTCGTGAGTTTTGTTACTCTAAGGGATGGTAGCCTTGTCATTATGGAAGGTAGTATGTTGTAGATATCTTTGTTACTCCAGTGGATGGTAGCCTTTTCATTATGGAAGGTAGTCTGTTGTCGATATTTTTGTTACTCTAAGGGATGGTAGCCTTGTCATTATGGAACGTGGTCTGTTGTCGATATTTTTGTTACTACAATGGATGGTAGACTTATCATTATGGAGGGTAGTATGTTGTCAAGATTTTTGTTACTACAATGGATTATAGCCTTGTCGTTATGGAAGGTAGTCTATTTTCGATATCTTTGTTACTCTAATGGATGGTAGCCTAGTCATTATGGAAGGTAGTCTGTTGTTGAGATTTTTTTTTACTCTAAGGGATGGTAGCCTTGTCATTATGGAAGTTAGTGTCTTGACGATATTTTTGTTATTCCAATGGATGGTAGCCTTGTCATTATGGAAGGTAGTTTGTTGTCGAGATTTTTGTTACTCCAATGGATGGTAGCCTTGTCATTATGGAAGGTAGTTTGTTGTCGAGATTTTTGTTACTCTAAGGGATGGTAGCCTTGTCGTTATGGAAGGTAGTCTGTTATCGATATCTTTGTTACTCTAATGGATGGTACTCTAGTCATTATTGAAGGTAGTCTGTTGTCGAGATTTTTGTTACTCCATTGGATGGTAGCCTTGTCATTATGGAAGGTAGTGTGTTGTCGATATTTTTGTAATTCCAATGGATGGTGGCCTAGACATTATGGAAGGTAGTGTGTTGTCGATATTTTTGTTATTCCATTGGATGGTAGACTTGTCATTATGGAAGGTAGTCTATTGTTTAGATTTTTGTTATTCCAATGGATGGTAGCCTTTTCATTATGGAAGGTAGTCTGTTGTCGTGATTTTTGTTACTCTAAGGGATTGTAGCCTTGTCGATATGGAAGGTAGTTTGTTGTCGATATCTTTGTTACTCCAATGGATGGTAGCCTGGTCATTATGGAAGGTAGTGTGTTGTTGATATTTTTGTTATTCCAATGGATGGTAGCCTTGTCATTATGGAAGGTAGTCTGTTGTCGAGATTTTTATTACTCCAATGGATGGTAGACTTGTCATTATGGAAGGTAGTCTATTGTCGATATCTTTGTTACTCCAATGGATGGTAGCCTTTTCATTATGGAAGGTAGTCTGTTGTCGAGATTTTTGTTACTCTAAGGGATGGTAGCCTTGTCATTAGTGAACGTAGTCTATTTTCGAGATTTTTGTTATTCCAATGGATGGTAACCTTGTCATTATGGAAGGTAGTGTGTTGTCGATATTTTTGTTATTCCAACGGATGGTAGACTTGTCATTATGGAAGGTAATCTGTTGTCGGGTTTTTGTTACTCCAATGGATGGTAGCCTTGTCATTATGGAAGGTAGTCTATTGTGGATATTTTGGTTACACCAATGATGGTAACCTCGTGATTATGGAAGGTAGTCTATTGTTGAGATTTTTGTTACTCGAATGGATGGTAGACTTGTCATTAAGGAAGGTAGTGTGTTGTCGTGATTTTTGTTACTCTAAGGGATGGTAGCCTTGTCATTATGGAAGGTAGTATATTTTAGATATCTTTGTTACTCCAATGAATGGTAGCCTTTTCATTATGGAAGGTAGTCTGTTGTCGAGATTTTTGTTACTCTATGTGATGGTAGCCTTGTCATTATGGAACGTAGTCTATTGTCGTGATTTTTGTTACTCTAAGGGATGGTAGCCTTGTCATTATGGAAGGTAGTATGTTGTCGATATCTTTGTTACTCCAATGGATGGTAGCCTTTTCATTATGGAAGGTAGTCTATTGTCGAGATTTTTGTTACTCTAAGGGATGGTAGCCTTGTCATTATTGAACGTAGTCTGTTATCGATATTTTTGTTACTACAATGGATTGTAGCCTTGTCGTTATGGAAGGTAGTCTGTTGTTGATATCTTTGTTTCTCCAATGGATGGTAGCCTAGTCATTATGGAAGGTAGTCTGTTGTTGAGATTTTAGTTACTCCAACGGATGGTAGCCTTGTCATTATGGAAGGTAGTCTGTTGTCGAGATTTTGTATACTCCAATGGATTGTAGCCTTGTCATTATGGAAGGTAGTCTATTGTGGATATTTTGGATACACCAATGATGGTATCCATGTCACTATGGAAGGTAGTCTGTTGTTGAGATTTTTGTTACTCGAATGGATGGTAGACTTGTCATTATGGAAGGTAGTGTGTTGTCGTGATTTTTGTTATTCTATGGGATGGTAGACTTGTCTTTATAAACGGTAGTGTGTTGTCGTGATTTTTGTTACTCTAAGGGATGGTAGCCTTGCCATTATGGAAGGTAGTATGTTGTCGATATCTTTGTTACTCTAATGGATGGTAGCCTTTTCATTACGGAAGGTAGTCTGTTGTCGAGATTTTTGTTACTCTAAGGGATGGTAGCATTGTCATTCTGGAACGTATTCTGTGGTCGAGAATTTTGGAATTCCAATGGATGGTAGCCTTGTCATTATGGAAGGTAGTCTGTTGTCGAGATTTTTGTTACTCCAATGGATGGTAGACTTGTCATTATGGAAGGTAGTCTATTGTCGATATCTTTGTTACTCTAATGGATGGTAGCCTTTTCATTATGGAAGGTAGTCTGTTGTCGAGATTTTAATTACTCTAAGGGATGGTAGCCTTGTCATTATGGAAGTTAGTGTCTTGACAAGTTTTTGTTATTCCAATGGATGGTAGCCTTGTCATTATGGAAGGTAGTCTGTTGTCAAGATTTTTGTTACTCCAATGGATGGTAGCCTTGTCATTATGGAAGGTAGTCTATTTTCGAGATTTTTGTAACTACAATGGATGGTAGTCTTGTCAATTATGGAAGGTAGTCTGATGTCGATATTTTTGTTAATACAATGGATTGTAGACTTGTCGTTATGGAAGGTAGTCTGTTGTCGATATCTTTGTTTCTCCAAATGATTGTAGCCTAATCATTATGGAAGGTAGTCTGTTGTCGAGATTTTTTTTACTCTAAGTGATGGTAGCCTTGTAATTATGGAAGGTAGTCTGTTGTCGAGATTTTGTATACTCCAATGGATTGTAGCCTTGTCATTATGGAAGGTAGTCTATTGTGGATATTTTGGTTACACCAATGATGGTAACCATGTCACTATGGAAGGTAGTCTATTGTTGAGATTTTTGTTACTCTAATGGATGGTAGACTTGTCTTTATGGAAGGTAGTGTGTTTTCGTGATTTTTGTTACTCGAATGGATGGTAGCCTTGTCATTATGGAAGGTAGTTTGTTGTCGAGATTTTTGTTACTCCAATGGATGGTAGACTTGTCATTATGGAAGGTAGTCTATTGTCGATATCTTTGTTACTCTAATGGATGGTAGCCTTTTCATTATGGAAGGTAGTCTGTTGTCGAGATTTTAATTACTCTAAGGGACGGTAGCCTTGTCATTATGGAAGTTAGTGTCTTGACAAGATTTTTGTTATTCCAATGGATGGTAGCCTTGTCATTATGGAAGGTAGTCTGTTGTCAAGATTTTTGTTACTCCAATGGATGGTAGCCTTGTCATTATGGAAGGTAGTCTATTTTCGAGATTTTTGTTACTACAATGGATGGTAGTCTTGTCAATTATGGAAGGTAGTCTGATGTCGATATTTTTGTTAATACAATGGATTGTAGCCTTGTCGTTATGGAAGGTAGTCTGTTGTCGATATCTTTGTTTCTCCAAATGATTGTAGCCTAGTCATTATGGAAGGTAGTCTGTTGTCGAGATTTTTTTTACTCTAAGGGATGGTAGCCTTGTAATTATGGAAGGTAGTCTTTTGTCGAGATTTTGTATACTCCAATGGATTGTAGCCTTGTCATTATGGAAGGTAGTCTATTGTGGATATTTTGGTTACACCAATGATGGTAACCATGTCACTATGGAAGGTAGTCTATTGTTGAGATTTTTGTTACTCCAATGGATGGTAGCCTTGTCATTATGGAAGGTAGTATGTTGTCGATATCTTTTTTACTCCAATGGATGGTAGCCTTTTCATTATGGAAGGTAGTCTGTTGTCGAGATTTTTGTTACTCTAAGGGATGGTAGCCTTGTCATTATGAAACGTAGTCTGTTGTCGAGATTTTTGTTATTCCAATGGATGGTAGCCTTGTCATTACGGAAGGTAGTCTGTTGTCGAGACTTTTGTTACTCCAATGGATGGTAGCCTTGTCATTATGGAAGGTAGTATATTGTCGAGATTTTTGTTACTACAATGGATGGGAGCCTTGTCATTATGGAGGGTAGTATGTTGTCGATATTTTTGTTACTATAATGGATTGTAGCCTTATCATTATGGAAGTTAGTCTATTTTCGATATCTTTGTTACTCCAATTGATGGTAGCCTGGTCATTATGGAAGGTAGTCTATTGTCGAGATTTTTTTTACTCTAAGGGATGGTAGCCTTGTCATTATGGAAGTTAGTGTCTTGACGATATTTTTGTTATTCCAATGGATTGTGGCCTTGTAATTATGTAAGATAATATGTTGTCGAGATTTTTGTTACTCCAATGGATGGTAGCCTTGTCATTATGGAAGGTAGTTTGTTGTCGAGATTTTTGTTACTCTAAGGGATGGTATCCTTGTCGTTATGGAAGGTAGTTTGTTGTCGATATCTTTGTTACTCTAATGGATGGTACCCTAGTCATTATGGAAGGTAGTCTTTTGTCGAGATTTTTGTTACTCAATTGGATGGTAGCCTTGTCATTATGGAAGGTAGTGTGTTGTCGGTATTTTTTTTATTCCAATGGATGGTGGCCTTAACATTATGGAAGGTAGTGTGTTGTCGATATTTTTGTTATTCCAATGGATGGTAGCCTTGTCATTATGGAAAGTATTCTATTGTTTAGATTTTTGTTATTCCAATGGATGGTAGCCTTTTCATTATGGAAGGTAGTCTGTTGTCGTGATTTTTGTTACTACAATGGATGGTAGTCTTGTCATTATGGAAGTTAGTCTGTTGTCGAGATTTTTGTTACTACAATGGATGGTAGCCTTGTCATTATGGAAGGTAGTCTGTTGTCGAGATTTTGTATACTCCAATGAATTGTAGCCTTATCATTATGGAAGGTAGTCTATTGTGGATATTTTGGTTACACCAATGATGGTAACCTTGTCATTATGGAAGGTAGTCTATTGTTGAGATTTTTGTTAGTCGAATGGATGGTAGACTTATCATTATGGAAGGTTGTGTGTTGTCGTGAATTTTGTTACTCTAAGGGATGGTAGCGTTGTTATTATGGAAGGCAATATGTTGTCGAAATTTCTGTTACTCCAATGGATGGTAGCCTTTTCATTATGGAAGGTAGTCTATTGTCGAGATTTTTGTTACTCTAAGGGATGGTAGCCTTGTCATTATGGAACGTAGTTTATTGTCTTGATTTTTGTTACTCTAAGGGATGGTAGCCTTGTCATTATGGAAGGTAGTATGTTGCCGATATCTTTGTTACTCCAATGGATGGTAGCCTTTTCATTATGGAAGGTAGTTTGATGTCGAGATTTTTGTTACTCTAAGGGATGGTAGCCTTGTCATTATGGAATGTAGTCTGTTGTCGAGATTTTTGTTACTACAATGGATTGTAGCCTTGTCGTTATGGAAGGTAGTCTGTTGTCGATATCTTTGTTTCACCAATGGATGGTAGCCTAGTCATTATTGAAGGTAGTCTTTTGTCGAGATTTTAGTTACTCCAACGAATGGTAGCCTTTTCATTAAGGAAGGTAGTCTGTTGTCGAGATTTTGTATACTCCAATGGATTATAGCCTTGTCATTATGGAATGTAGTCTATTGTGGATATTTTGGTTACACCAATGATGGTACCCTTGTCATTATGGAAGGTAGTCTATTGTTGAGATTTTTGTTACTCGAATGGATGGTAGACCTATCATAATGGAAGGTAGTGTGTTGTCGTGATTTTTGTTACTCCAAGGGATGGTAGCCTTGCCATTTTGGAAGGTAGTATGTTGTCGATATCTTTGTTACTCTAATGGATGGTAGCCTTTTCATTATGGAAGGTAGTCTGTTGTTGAGATTTTTGTTACTCTAAGGGATGGTAGCCTTGTCATTATGGAACGTAGTCTGTTGTCGAGATTTTTGGTATTCCAATGGATGGTAGCCTTGTCATTATGGAAGGTAGTCTATTGTCGAGATTTTTGTTACTCCAATGGATGGTAGCCTTGTCATTATGGAAGGTAGTCTATTGTCGAGATTTTTGTTACTACAATGGATGGTAGCCTTGTCATTATGGAGGGTAGTCTGTTGTTGAGATTTTTGTTACTGTAATGGATTGTAGCCTTGTCGTTATGGAAGGTAGTCTATTTTCGATATCTGTGTTACTCCAATTGATGGTAGCCTAGTCATTATGGAAGGTAGTCTGTTGTCGAGATTTTTTTTACTCTAAGGGATGGTAGCCTTGTCA
Source organism: Vicia faba (assembly GCA_948472305.1). Lineage (NCBI taxonomy): Eukaryota > Viridiplantae > Streptophyta > Magnoliopsida > Fabales > Fabaceae > Vicia > Vicia faba. The sequence goes on from OX451741.1 coordinate 529,997,133, forward strand.
TTATGGAAGTTAGTGTCTTGACGTTATTTTTGTTATTCCAATGGATTGTAGCCTTGTAATTATGGAAGATAGTATGTTGTCGAGATTTTTGTTACTCCAATGGATGGTAGCCTTGTCATTATGGAAGGTAGTTTGTTGTCGATATTTTTGTTACTCTAAGGGATGGTAGCCTTGTCGTTATGGAAGGTAGTCTGTTGTCGATATCTTTGTTACTCTAATGGATGGTACCCTAGTCATTATCGAAGGTAGTCTTTTGTCGAGATTTTTGTTACTCCATTGGATGGTAGCCTTGTCATTATGGAAGGTAGTGTGTTGTCGGTATTTTTTTTATTACAATGAATGGTGGCCTTGACATTATGGAAGGTAGTGTATTATCGATATTTTTGTTATTCCAATGGATGATAGCCTTGTCATTATGGAAAGTATTCTATTGTTTAGATTTTTGTTATTCCAATGGATGGTAGGCTTTTCATTATTGAAGGTAGTCTATTGTCGTGATTTTTGTTACTACAATGGATGGTAGTCTTGTCATTATGGAAGTTAGTCTGTTGTCGAGATTTTTGTTACTACAATGGATTGTAGCCTTGTCGTTATGGAAGGTAGTGTGTTGTTGAATTCATTTTTTCTCCAATGGATGGTAGTCTGTTGTCGAGATTTTAGTTACTCCAATGGATGGTAGCCTTGTCATTATGGAAGGTAGTCTGTTGTCGAGATTTTGTATACTCCAATGGATTGTAGCCTTTTCATTATGGAAGGTAGTCTACTGTGGATATTTTGGTTACACCAATGATGGTAACCTTGTCATTATGGAAGGTAGTCTATTGTTGAGATTTTTGTTAGTCGAATGGATGGTAGACTTATCATTATGGAAGGTTGTGTGTTGTCGTGATTTTTGTTACTCTAAGGGATGGTAGCCTTGTTATTATGGAAGGAAGTATGTTGTCAAAATTTTTGTTACTCCAATGGATGGTAGCCTTTTCATTATGGAAGGTAGTCTGTTGTCGAGATTTTTGTTACTCTAAGGGATGGTAGCCTTGTCATTATGGAACGTAGTTTATTGTCTTGATTTTTGTTACTCTATGGTTTGGTAGCCTTTTTATTATGGAAGGTAGTATGTTGTCGATATCTTTGTTACTCCAATGGATGGTAGCCTTTTCATTATGGAAGGTAGTTTGTTGTCGACATTTTTGTTACTCTAAGGGATGGTAGCCTTGTCATTATGGAATGTAGTCTGTTGTCGAGATTTTTGTTACTACAATGGATTGTAGCCTTGTCGTTATGGAAGGTAGTCTGTTGTCGATATCTTTGTTTCACCAATGGACGGTAGCCTAGTCATTATTGAAGGTAGTCTATTGTCGAGATTTTAGTTACTCCAACGAATGGTAGCCTTGTCATTATGAAAGGTAGTCTGTCGTCGAGATTTTGTATACTCCAATGGATTATAGCCTTGTCATTATGGAAGGTAGTCTATTGTGGATATTTTGGTTACACCAATGATGGTACCCTTGTCATTATGGAAGGTAGTCTATTGTTGAGATTTTTGTTACTCGAATGGATGGTAGACTTGTCATTATGGAAGGTAGTGTGTTGTCGTGATTTTTGTTACTCCAAGGGATAGTAGCCTTGCCATTATGGAAGGTAGTATGTTGTCGATATCTTTGTTACTCTAATGGATGGTAGCCTTTTCATTATGGAAGGTAGTATGTTGTTGAGATTTTTGTTACTCTAAGGGATGGTAGCCTTGTCATTATGGAATGTAGTCTGTTGTCGAGATTTTTAGTATTCCAATGGATGGTAGCCTTGTCATTATGGAAGGTAGTCTATTGTCGAGATTTTTCTTACTCCAATGGATGGTAGCCTTGTTATTATGGAAGGTAGTCTATTGTCGAGATTTTTGTTACTACAATGGATGGTAGCCTTGTCATCATGGGGGGTAGTCTGTTGTCGAGATTTTTGTTACTGTAATGGATTGTAGCCTTGTCGTTATGGAAGCTAGTCTGTTTTCGATATCTGTGTTACTCCAATGGATGGTAGCCTAGTCATTATGGAAGGTAGTCTGTTGTCGAGATTTTTTTTAATCTAAGGGATGGTAGCCTTGTCATTATGGAAGTTAGTGTCTTGACAATATTTTTGTTATTCCAATGGATTGTAGCCTTGTAATTATGTAAGATAGTATGTTGTCAAGATTTTTGTTACTTTAATGGATGGTAGCCTTGTCATTATGGAAGGTAGTTTGTTGTCGAGATTTATGTTACTCTAAGGGATGGTAGCCTTGTCGTTATGGAAGGTAGTCTGTTGTCGATATCTTTGTTACTCTAATGGATGGTACCCTAGTCATTATCGAAGGTAGTCTTTTGTCGAGATTTTTGTTACTCCATTGGATGGTAGCCTTGTCATTATGGAAGGTAGTGTGTTGTCGGTATTTTTTTTATTCCAATGGATGGTGGCCTTGACATTATGGAAGGTAGTGTGTTGTCGATATTTTTCTTATTCCAATCGATGATAGCCTTGTCATTATGGAAAGTATTCTATTGTTTAGATTTTTGTTATTCCAATGGATGGTAGCCTTTTCATTATGGAAGGTAGTTTGGTGTCGTGATTTTTGTTACTACAATGGATGGTAGTCTTGTCATTATGGAAGTTAGTCTGTTGTCGAGATTTTTGTTACTACAATGGATTGTAGCCTTGTCGTTATGGAAGGAAGTCTGTTGTCGAATTCATTTTTTCTCCAATGGATGGTAGTCTGTTGTCGAGATTTTAGTTACTCCAATGGATGGTAGCCTTATCATTATGGAAGGTAGTCTGTTGTCGAGATTTTGTATACTCCAATGGATTGTAGCCTTGTCATTATGGAAGGTAGTCTATTGTGGATATTTTGGTTACACCAATGATGGTAACCTTGTCATTATGGAAGGTAGTCTTTTGTTGAGATTTTTGTTAGTCGAATGGATGGTAGCCTTGTCATTATGGAACGTAGTCTGTTGTCAAGATTTTTGGTATTCCAATGGATGGTAGCCTTGTCATTATGGAAGGTAGTCTATTGTCGAGATTTTTGTTACTCCAATGGATGGTAGCCTTGTCATTATGGAAGGTAGTCTATTGTCGAGATTTTTGTTACTACAATGGATGGTAGCCTTGTCATTATGGAGGGTAGTCTGTTGTCGAGATTTTTGTTACTGTAATGGATTGTAGCCTTGTCGTTATGGAAGGTAGTCTATTTTCGATATCTGTGTTACTCCAATGGATGGTTGCCTAGTCATTATGGAAGGTAGTCTATTGTCGAGATTTTTTTTACTCTTAGGGATGGTAGCCTTGTCATTATGGAAGTTAGTGTCTTGACGATATTTTTGTTATTCCAATGGATTGTAGCCTTGTCATTATGGAAGGTAGTACGTTGTCGAGATTTTTGTTACTCCAATGGATGGTAACCTTGTCATTATGTAAGGTAGTCTGTTGTCGAGATTTTGTATACTCCAATGGATTGTAGCCTTGTCATTATGGAAGGTAGTCTATTGTGGATATTTTGGTTACACCAATGATGGTAACCTTGTCATTATGGAAGGTAGTCTATTGTTGAGATTTTTGTTAGTCGAATGGATGGTAGACTTATCATTATGGAGGGTTGTGTGTTGTCGTGATTTTTGTTACTCTAAGGGATGGTAGCCTTGTTATTATGGAAGGCAGTATGTTGTCGAAATTTCTGTTACTCCAATGGATGATAGCCTTTTCATTATGGAAGGTAGTCTGTTGTCGAGATTTTTGTTACTCTAAGGGATGGTAGCCTTGTCATTATGGAACGTAGTTTATTGTCTTTATTTTTGTTACTCTAAGGGATGGTAGCCTTGTCATTATGGAAGGTAGTATGTTGTCGATATCTTTGTTACTCCAATGGATGGTAGCCTTTTCATTATGGAAGGTTGTTTGTTGTCGAGATTTTTGTTACTCTAAGGGATGGTAGCCTTGTCATTATGGAATGTAGTCTGTTGTCGAGATTTTTGTTACTACAATGGATTGTAGCCTTGTCGTTATGGAAGGTAGTCTGTTGTCGATATCTTTGTTTCACCAATGGATGGTAGCCTAGTCATTATTGAAGGTAGTCTGTTGTCGAGATTTTAGTTACTCCAACGAATGGTAGCCTTGTCATTATGGAAGGTAGTCTGTTGTCGAGATTTTGTATACTCCAATGGATTATAGCCTTGTCATTATGGAAGGTAGTCTATTGTGGATATTTTGGTTACACCAATGATGGTACCCTTGTCATTATGGAAGGTAGTCTATTGTTGAGATTTTTGTTACTCAAATGGATGGTAGACTTGTCATTATCGAAGGTAGTGTGTTGTCGTGATTTTTGTTACTCCAAGGGATGGTAGCCTTGCCATTATGGAAGGTAGTATGTTGTCGATATTTTAGTTACTCTAATGGATGGTAGCCTTTTCATTATGGATAGTAGTCTGTTGTCGAGATTTTTGTTACTCTAAGGGATGGTAGCCTTGTCATTATGGAACGTAGTCTGTCGTCGAGATTTTTGGTATTCCAATGGATGGTAGCCTTGTCATTATGGAAGGTAGTCTATTGTCGAGATTTTTGTTACTCCAATGGATGGTAGCCTTGTCATTATGGAAGGTAGTCTATTGTCGAGATTTTTGTTACTACAATGGATGGTAGCCTTGTCATTATGGAGGGTAGTCTGTTGTCGAGATTTTTGTTACTGTAATGGATTGTAGCCTTGTCGTTATGGAAGGTAGTCTGTTTTCGATATTTGTGTTACTCCAATGGATGGTAGCCTAGTCATTATGGAAGGTAGTCTATTGTCGAGATTTTTTTTACTCTAAGGGATGGTAGCCTTGTCATTATGGAAGTTAGTGTCTTGACAATATTTTTGTTATTCCAATGGATTGTAGCCTTGTCATTATGGAAGGTAGTACGTTGTCGAGATTTTTGTTACTCCAATGGATGGTAGCCTTGTCATTATGGAAGGTAGGCTATTGTCCATATTTTTGTTACTACAATTGATGGTAGCCTTGTCATTATGGAAGGTAGTCTGTTGTCGAGATTTTTGTTACTATAATGGATTGTAGCCATGTCGTTATGGAAGGTAGTCTGCTGTTGATATCATTGTTACTCCAATGGATGGAAGCCTAGTCATTATGGAAGGTAGTCTGTTGTTGAGATTTTTGTTACTCCATTGGATGGTAGCTTTGTCATTAAGGAAGGTAGTGTGTTGTTGATATTTTTGTTATTCCAATGGATTGTAGCCTTGTCATTATGGAAGGTAGTCTGTTGTCATGATTTTTGTTACTCCAATGGATGGTAGCCTTGTCATTATGGAAGGTAGTTTGTTGTTGATATCTTTGTTACACCAATGGATGGAAGCCTTGTCATTATGGAAGGTAGTTTGTTGTGGACATTTTTTTTATTCTAAGGGATGGTAGCCATGTCGTTATGGAACGTTGTCTGTTGTCGATATCTTTGTTACTCTAATGGATGGTAGCCTAGTCATTATGGAACGTAGTCTGTTGTCGAGATTTTTGTTACTCCATTGGATGGTAGCCTTGTCATTATGGAAGGTAGTGTGTTGTCGATATTTTTGTTATTCCAATGGAAATTAGCCTAGACATTATGGAAGGTAGTGTGTTGTCGATATTTTTGTTATTCCAATGGATGGTAGCCTTGTCATTATGGAAGGTAGTCTATATTTTAGATTTTTGTTATTCTAATGGATGGTAGCCTTTTCATTATGGAAGGTATTCTGTTGTCGTGATTTTTGTTACTCTAAGGGATTGTAGCCTTGTCGATATGGAAGGTAGTTTGTTGTCGATATCTTTGTTACTCCAATGGATGGTAGCCTAGTCATTATGGAAGGTAGAATGTTGTCAAGATTTTTATTACTCAAAGGGATGGTAGCCTTGTCATTATTGAAGGTAGTGTGTTGTCAATATTTTTGTTACTACAATGGATTGTAGCCTTGTCGTTATTGAAGGTAGTCTGTTGTAGATATCTTTGTTTCTGCAATTGATGGTATCCTAGTTATTATGGAAGGTAGTATGTTGTCGAGATTTTAGTTACTCCAACGGATGGTAGCCTTGTCATTATGGAAGGTAGTCTATTGTCGAGATTTTGTATACTCCAATCGATTGTAGCCTTGTCATTATGGAAGGTAGTCTATTGTGGATATTTTGGTTACACCAATGATGGTAACCATGTCATTATGGAAGGTAGTCTATGGTTGAGATTTTTGTTACTCGAATGGACTATAGACTTGTCATTATGGAACGTAGTGTGTTTTCGTGATTTTTGTTACTCTAAGGGATGGTAGCCTTGTTATTATGGAAGGTAGTATGTTGTCGATATCTTTGTTACTGCAATGGATGGTAGCCTTTTCATTATGGAAGGTAGTCTGTTATCGATATTTTTGTTACTCTAAGGGATGGTTGCCTTGTCATTATGTAACGTAGTCTGTTGTCGATATTTTTGTTATTCCAATGGACGGTAGCCTTGTCATTACGAAAGGTAGTCTGTTATCGAGATTTTTGTTACTCCAATGGATGGTAGGCTTGTTATTATGGAAGGTAGTCTATTGTCGATATCTTTGTTACTCCAATGGATGGTAGCCTTTTCATTATGGAAGGTAGTCTGTTGTCGTGATTTTTGTTACTCTAAGGGATGGTAGCCTTGTCATTATGGAACATAGTCTGTTATCGAGATTTTTGTTATTCCAATGGATGGTAGCCTTGTCATTATGGAAGGTAGTCTATTGTCGAGATTTTTGTTATTCTAAGGGATGGTCGCCATGTCGTTATGAAAGGTAGTCTATTGTCGATATCTTTCTTACTCTAATGGATGGTATCCTAGTCTTTATGGAAGGTAGTCTGTTGTCGATATCTTTGTTACTCCAATGGATGGTAGCCTACTCATTATGGAAGGTAGTCTGTTGTCGAGATTTGTTTTACTCTAAGGGATGGTAGCCTTGTCATTATGGAAGTTAGTGTCTTGACGATACTTTTTTTATTCCAATGGATTGTAGCCTTGTCATTATGGAAGATAATATGTTGTCGACATTTTTGTTACTCCAATGGATGGTAGCGTTGTCATTATGGAAGGTAGTTTGTTGTCGAGATTTTTGTTACTCTAAGGGATGGTAGCCTTGTCGTTATGGAACGTATTTTGTTGTCGATATCTTTGTTACTCTAATGGATAGTAGCCTTTTCATTATGGGCGGTAGTCTGTTGTCGTGATTTTTGTTACTCCAAGGGATCGTAGCCTTGTCGATATGGAAGGTAGTTTGTTGTCGATATCTTTGTTAATCCAATGAAGGGTAGCCTAGTCATTATGGAAGGTATTGTGTTATCAATATTTTTGTTATTCCAATGGATGGTAGCCTTGTCATTATGGAAGGTAGTCTGTTGTCGATATTTTTGTTACTCTAAGGGATGGTAGCCTTGTCGTTATGAAAGGTAGTCTATTGTCGACATATTTGTTACTCTAATGGATGGTAGCCTAGTCATTATGGAAGGTAGTCTGTTGTCAATATTTTTGTTACTACAATGGATTGTAGCCTTGTCGTTATTGAAGGTAGTCTGTTGTAGATATCTTTGTTTCTCCAATGGATGGTAGCCTTGTCATTATGGAAGGTAGTCTGTTGTCGAGATTTTTGTTACTCCAATGGATTGTAGCCTTGTCATTATGGAAGGTAGTCTATTGTGGATATTTTGGTTACACCAATGATGGTAACCATGTCATTATGGAAGGTAGTCTATTGTTGGAATTTTTGTTACTCGAATGGACTATAGACTTGTCATTATGGAAGGTAGTGTGTTGTCGTGATTTTTGTTACTCTAAGGGATGGTAGCCTTGTTATTATGGAAGGTAGTATGTTTTCGATAACTTTGTTACTCCAATGGATGGTAGCCTTTTCATTATGGAAGGTAGTCTATTGTCGAGATTTTTGTTACTCTAAGGGATGGTTGCCTTGTCATTATGGAACGTAGTCTGTTGTCGAGATTTTTGTTACTCCAATGGATGGTAGCCTTGTCATTACGGAAGGTAGTCTGTTATCGAGATTTTTGTTACTCCAATGGATGGTAGGCTTGTTATTATGGAAGGTAGTCTATTGTCGATATCTTTGTTACTCCAATGGATGGTAGCCTTTTCATTATGGAAGGTAGTCTGTTGTCGAGATTTTTGTTACTCTAAGGGATGCTAGCCTTGTCATTATGGAACGTAGTCTGTTGTCGAGATTTTTGTTATTCCAATGGATGGTAGCCTTGTCATTATGGAAGGTAGTCTGTTATCGAGATTTTTGTTACTCTAAGGGATGGTAGCCTTGTCATTATGAAAGGTAGACTAATATCGATATCTTTGTTACTCTAATGGATGGTAGCCTAATCATTATGGAAGGTAGTCTGTTGTCGAGATTTGTGTTACTATAATGGATTGTAGCCTTGTCGTTATGGAAGGTAGTCTGTTGTTGATATCTTTGTTACTCCAATGGATGGTAGCCTACTAATTATGGAAGGTAGTCTATTGTCAAGATTTTTTTTACTCTAAGGGATGGTAGCCTTGTCATTATGGAAGTTAGTGTCTTGACGATATTTTTGTTATTCCAATGGATTGTAGCCTTGTCATTATGGAAGATAGTATGTTGTCGAGATTTTTGTTACTCCAATGTATGGTAGCCTTGTCATTATGGAAGGTAGTTTGTTGTCGGGATTTTTGTTACTCTAAGGGATGGTAGCCTTGTCGTTATGGAAGGTACTCTGTTGTCGATATCTTTGTTACTCTAATGGATGGTAGCCTAGTCATTATGGAAGGTAGTCTATTGTCGAGATTTTTGTTACTCCATTGGCTGGTAGCCTTGTCATTATGGAAGGTAGTGTGTTGTCGATATTTTTGTTATTCCAATGGATGGTATCCTTGTCATTATGGAAGGTAGTCTATTGTTTAGATTTTTGTTATTCCAATGGATGGTAGCCTTTTCATTATGGACGGTAGTCTATTGTCGTGATTTTTGTTACTCTAAGGGATCGTAGCCTTGTTGATATGGAAGGTAGTTTGTTGTCGATATCTTTGTTACTCTAATGGAGGGTGGCCTAGTCATTATGGAAGGTTTTGTGTTGTCGATATTTTTGTTGTTCCAATGGATGGTAGCCTTGTCATTATGGAAGGTAGTCTGTTGTCGAGATTTTTGTTACTCTAAGGGATGGTAGCCTTGTCATTATGAAAGGTAGTCTATTGTCGATATCTTTCTTACTCTAATGGATGGTAGCCTAGTCATTATGGAAGGTAGTCTATTGTCGAGATGTTTGTTACTACAATGGATTGTAGCCTTGTCGTTATGGAAGTTAGTGTGTTGTCGATATCTTTGTTTCTCCAATGGATTGTAGCCTAGTCGCTATGGAAGGTAGTCTATTTTCGAGATTTTAGTTACTTCAACGGATGGTAGCCTTGTCATTATGGAAGGTAGTCGGTTGTCGAGATTTTGTATACTCCAATGGATTGTAGCCTTGTCATTATGGAAGGTAGTCTATTGTGGATATTTTGGTTACATCAATGATGGTAACCTTGTCATTATGGAAGGTAGTCTATTGTTGAGATTTTTGTTACTCGAATGGATGGTAGACTTGTCATTATGGAAGGTAGTGTGTTGTCGTGATTTTTTTTACTCTTAGGGATGGTAGCGTTGTCATTATGAAAGGTAGTATGTTGTCGAGATCTTTGTTACTACAATGGATGGTAGCCTTGTCATTATGGAATGTAGTCTATTGTCGAGATTTTTGTTACTACAATGGATTTTAGCCATGTCGTTATGGAAGGTAGTTTGTTCTTGATATCATTGTTACTCCAATGTATGGTAGCCGAGTCATTATGGAAGGTAGTCTGTTGTCGAGAGTTTTGTTACTCCATTGGATGGTAGCTTTGTCTTTAAGGAAGGTAGTGTGTTATCGATATCTTTGTTACTCTAATGGATTGTAGGATAGTCATTATGGAAGGTAGTCTGTTGTCGAGATTTTTGTTACTCCATTGGATGGTAGCCTTGTCATTATGGAAGGTAGTGTGTTGTCGAGATCATTGTTATTCCAATGGATGGTGGCCTAGACATTATGAAAGGTAGTGTGTTGTCGATATTTTTGTTATTCCAATGGATGGTAGCCTTGTCATTATGGAAGGTAGTCTATTGTTTAGATTTTTGTTACTCCAATGGATGGTAGACTTGTCATTATGGAAGGTAGTGTGTTGTCTTGATTTTTGTTACTCTAAGGGATGTTAGCCTTGTCATTATGGAAGGTAGTATGTTGTCGATATCTTTGTTACTACAATGGATGGTAGCCTTGTCATTATAGAAGGTAGTTTGTTGTCGAGATTTTTGTTACTGTAATGGATGGTAGCCTTGTCATTATGGAAGGTAGTCTGTTGTCTAGATTTTTGTTATTCTAATGGATGGTAGCCTTTTCATTATGGAAGGTAGTCTGTTGTCATTATTTTTGTTACTCTAAGGGATTGTAGCCTTGTCTATACGAAAGGTAGTCTGTTGTCGATATCTTTGTTAATCCAATGTGTTGTACCCCAAATTTTGACCTAAGATATCGTCTCCTACCTGCATTTTTTCATTACATTTGTTCGATCCATCGATTTTAAAATTCAAGTCTTTTTCCGGACAAGAGCCATTTATACTGAACATTAAAACATTTAATCGATTCGTGCTAAAAAATGATGTTTATTAAATATTTATTATCTAAAATTTAAATAATTGAAATTCATTTTCGATTATTATGTAATTTAAAGATGTATAGATAAAATAAACATCAGAGGGGAGGCGCATTAATTGTGTGGACATCATTTATTTATTACTCATTATCTTAAATTTAAGTAACTGGAATTTATTCTTAGTTAAATAAAGGTTTATGAATAATATAATAAGCATTCGGAAAAAGTTCATTGGTCAATAACGATTGTTTAACCATTCGTCGTTCTAAGTTAAATAATTGAAACCCTGTTTTAATTATTATAATTTAGTTGGGAGTGATGAATTAAATAACCGAAGATATTAGTTGATCAATGATAATTATTATTTATCTGTTTATTATTTTGAATGTAGGTAATTGAAAATTTGTTTTCAATTATTATTCATTTGGGAAATTGTAACGATAAATAAATAAAGAGATAGAATTTAATGGGCAAATAGTTTTCTTTTATTCATTTTCTTATTGTACAAATTATTATGTAAATATTGTATGTATTACAATAAATTACAATAATGAATTGACAAAAACTAAAATGAAATAAAAAACTAATCTATCCTAATTCTAAAACTTCCGATCCAATGCGTTTTGTCCGCTCATTTAATGTTACCTGCACAATTAAAAGAAAGAAATTAGAATTCGAATAAATAATTAAAATGCAGAAAATAAATTTAATGTTCATCATTAAATGCAATGGCCGGAATCAGTTATTCTTTTTTTTGCAAATCGCGGGATTGATCCCGGTTCACAAAAAAGAAGAGGAATTTTAAAACATATGCAAGTTTATGTTTTCCAAAAACTGCATGTTTAAATTAATTACATTTGTTTAAAATCCCAAATGCAATTTCAAAGAAGCATACAACATAAGCATACAAAAAACCATGCAGTAACCACATATGCAAGCATGCTCACATAGCCTTTGCCTACACAGCAGGAAACAAAACAATGTTTGTATTAAAAGGAAAACATGCAGTTTGACCACATTTGCAAGTAATGTAAAAGTCCCATTTTCATCATTTTCTGGCCATTGCAATTTCAGAAAAAATGTACAGCTTATCACTTTATATCAAAGCCATACTGAGAGAAAAAAAAGAGAGGGAGAAGTGTGGGATTTGCAGGCTTAGCATAGGCAGAAGAGGTTATACAAGACAAACAAAATATAGCCAGTAAAAATAATAACACAAAAGAAGAATAGAAACAAATTGGAGGGACAGTGGTGCAGTTTGCTCAGGGAAATCCCAAAGCATTTTTGAATTCCTGGCCTGTAGCGAAAAGAAGAGGGAAGAGTTGTTATAATACATAACAAAAAGAAAACCAAGAACACAGGAAAAGATATATCCAAAACCTCCAAGAAAACTTAGAGATTTTTTTTTCCTCCAAAACACACAAAGCTAGCAACCTGCATAATCACCCACAATGTCAATGACCATCTTCCAAAACCTTATGGCCAAACCTTGCACAACCGATTGAGCCACTAAAGCCAATATCATCATCATCCCACTGTCATCAAAAAGATATCAAAACAATCTCACAGAAAACCAGTCAAAAACCACCATCCGTATGGCCTAGCTAAAACACAAGCCCAAGTTCCATCAATTCGTCCAAACTACGTAAAAATCCCCACATCTATCATCATGTCCAACCATTACTCAAACCTGAGCTTTACCAATCCAACAACCTGAAAATTCTAAGGCAACCGGTTAGGCCTCAGTTCAACATCATTGGCCTTTCAAAACATATTCCTCAAGCCCACAACATTCCTGCAAACTATTATTCAGACCCACAAGACCAAGTACAGTATCACGTTCAAGCAAGAAGGAGAAAACAGAAGTGCAGTTTCAACGCAAAGAAGAAAAACACAATCATCATACAGTAACTCATATTCAAAGAAGAAAAAGAACAAGTGCAATATCATGTTCAAAGAAGAAGAAAAAGGACAAGTGCAGTAATCCAGTCAAAGAAGAACAAGTACAGTGGCTCGTTCAAAGAAGAAGAAGAAAACCGAAGTACAGTACCAAGGCTCAAGGACAAAATAGAAGTACAGTACCAACAACCAAGAAGAGGAAAACCGTAAATACCGTTCACCGTTGGACTCGTTTCTCCCTCTCTTCGTCGGCCGGCCTCCGTCACCCCTAGCTCGTCCTCCGCCTCCACCTAGGTAACGCTCTTATCCCTTTTTTATTCTCTTCGAATGCCCTCAATCAAACATCAACAATCAAGTATAGGGTTAATAATAAAGATCAACTTAACAGAAATCACAGAATCGAATCAACATGCAAGATGAATTAAATATAACAAATCAACGCGTTCTTACCGTCTCCGCCTAAGCCGTCTCGTTTCGTGTTCAATGGAGGGAAGAAGAGCCAAGCGTGGGTGGCCGGAACGAAGAAGAAACGTCAAGTCCGGTGGCGAGGATGAAGAAGCATAGCGAAGGAGATGAAGATCGTGAAGAAGAAGGAGGCGCCGTTTCTGCCTCATGATAACCCTAAATCCCAATTTTGCAAAACAAGATTAACCCTAATGCTGTATAACCTCTTGGGCCACCCTTTACTCCCAGCTTAAGCCCACGAAATTTGTACACCCCCCCCCCCCCCTGTCTTCATTTCGCCTTGGGCCTTATCCCAACCCTCTAGCCCATTCTGATTTATTTACTCACCTCCTCTTAATTTTTATTTTGACTACCTCTTAGAATTTTATGGTTTTTATTTGTAATTTAGTTAACCAAAAAATAAAAGATATAATCTAAAGTTTTTAATAATAGGCCATTTTACTAATTCAAATTTTCAAGATTTAATAATCTTAATACCTTTTAAAAATTAGATTTTTAGTTAGTAATATTGAGTTTTAATTTAATCTAAAAAAATTCTTAAAGGTAATACTCTTTTATAATAAAAGGCATAAGGATAGAGAAAAAAAAACTAAAAAATATTTTGTTATCTTAATATCAAAAAGTATAAAAAACTTGATAACTTAAAACTAAAAAATGTCACGTCCTCGTTAAATAATTCTTTTGATTTATCCTTATCAAAAAATGCGTAAAACATTAAAATACTTTCTTCCCGTTAACAATAAACAAAAAAATCGTAAAAAACGCATTGTTCGCATCTTCTATTCCATCATTTAGATTATTGCTATTTTTATTGTTATTCGCACATTTTTGTTCGTGTATTTTTGTTTATTCGGTTTGTTTAACTCCAAAGGAAAAAACAGTAAATTTGTTGACTTCATGTCTCCAAATCTAACTGCGCAAATTTTCGCATTTCATTAAAACTTAGGATAATTTTTCCACAAACGTTCACCTTACTTCAAAATTTCAACCTCCCCAAGACTTATACCTTTTAAGCAAAAAACTTCGACATTAGGTCGTCGTATTTTCAAAAACCCGTCCGTATCCCTTTTTTCGGCCAAAACGATTTATTTTCAATCAAGCGATCAATTTTAAATGAAACAGATATTTCAAAAGGTTCCTATAGAGTACTATAGATGCATTGGGTGCTAGTACCTTCCCATTGTATAACCAACCCCCGAACCATAAGATCTCTTTTTCAAAAAACGCTTTGTATTTTATTACTGTTTACATAGCATATTTAGGGTTTATTTCGCTCTTTCCCCATTTCCTTTGGAAATAATAAAGCGCGGTGGCGACTCTTGCTTTTGCGAGACGAATTAATCAATAATTCGATCTCCGATTTACCCCACTATATTTTTTATCGCTACAAAATTGGCGACTCTGCTGGGGAATAGATTGACCTATTGCTGGTCCATCCCTAAGTGGGTTAAGCCTAATTTGTTTTATCTGTTTACTATTATTTGATTTGCTTGATTATATGTTTAAATTGGGGTGTTTGGGTTTTTTGCAAATGACGAATCCTATACCCGGATTAAGTAACACTTAAGGAATAGGACGGGCGGTATAGTCATGTTAACTTTGAGGGAGTAATCCCGAAGAAGGAGGCATGAGATCCCCCACTCAATGGAAGGCCCTCTTGAACTTAATATTTGTTTACCGAGTAATCGGGAAGACATTATTATTTTCGACCTAGGAGCCCGAGAAGTTGAGGACCGTAGGACCCTAACCCATCTTGGCCTTTTTAGGTGTAGCGCGGAGACTATAACGGAGTAATTCGGAAGTAGTTGTCACGCGATGCTACGCTCGGACGAGTTTCTCTTGAGAATATTGCTAATTATTGAGTAATCAAGACGTTGGTAATATCCGAAAGAGGGGTGTAGACTTCGGGAACTCTTAGAACCTTGTCTTACAGGTGTGATCGAAACATTAGTACATACCTTTGGGTGGGCTTTACCCTCGACTCCATGCTGAACGTTGAACCTTTAAACCCCATGTTTGCAAATTTATGTGTGACTGTTGCACTATCATTCATTCATGCATTCATCAACATCTTTGTAAAAAACTCGTTTTTCAAGGAACTTTGGATTGATTTTCGCAAACGTCTCAGGGTATTATGGAATTTGGAAGGAGAAATACTCGAAGTTTTAGCTTCAAGGAGCCCGAAATTGAAGAACTGAAGAGTTTGATTCCGAAGATAGAGAGTCCGACAGATTTTCAGAAGAAATATGGGTCCATCGTACCGCTCATGAAACGCAAGATGAAGAAAGGCATCCTCAACACGTTGGTTCATTTCTATGATCCCCTGTACCGATGTTTCACCTTCCCGGATTATCAATTTATGCCTACTTTAGAGGAGTACTCCTATATTCTTGGTTTGCCGATCGTCGACCGTGTTCCTTTTTCTGGGTTAGAAGAGGAGCCTAAATCCCATGAGATAGCAACCATCACCCACCTGAAGAAGTCAGAGATAGAGGAGAATATGACTACGAAAGGGGGAATCCGGGGTTTGCCGGCGCAGTTTCTGTTGAAGAAAGCTCGTTACTTTGCTGATACAAAGGATACCGTTGCCTTCGAGGACGTGTTTGCTCTACTCGCGTATGGTCTTTTCTTATTCGAGGACGTGTCATTATGGAAGGTAGTTTGTTGTCGAGATTTTTGTTACTACAAAGGATTGTAGCGTTGTTGTTATGCAAGGTAGTCTGTTGTTGATATCATTGTTACTCCAATGGATGGTAGCCTAGTCATTATGGAAGGTAGTCTGTTGTCGAGATTTTTGTTACTCTAAGGGATGATAGCCTTGTCATTTTAGAAGGTAGTATATTGTCGAGATTTTTGTCACTACAATGGATGGTAGCCTTCTCATTATGGAAGGTAGTCTGTTGTCGAGATTTTTGTTACTACAATGGATTGTAACCTTATCATTATGGAAGTTAGTCTGTTGTCGATATCTTTGTTACTCCATTGGATGGTAGCCTAGTCATTATGTAAGGTAGTTTGTGTAAGAGATTTTAGTTACTCCAATGGATGGCAGCCTTGTCATTATGGAACGTAGTCTGTTGTCGTGATTTTTGTTACTCTAAGGGATGGTAGCCTTGTCATTATGGAAGGTAGTATGTTGTCGATATCTTTGTTACTCCAATGGATGGTAGCCTTGTCATTATGGAAGGTAGTCTGTTGTCGAGATTTTTTTTACTCCAATGGATATCAGCCTTGTCTTTATGGAAGGTAGTCTATTGTCGAAATTTTTGTTACTCCAATGGATGGTAGCCTTGTCATTATGGAAGGTAGTCTGTTGTCAATATTTTTGTTACTACAATGGATGTTAGTCTTGTCATTATGGAAAGTAGTCTGTTGTCGAGATTTTTGTTACAACAATGGATGGTAGCCTTGTCATTATGGAAGGTAGTCCGTTGTTTATATCTTTGTTACTCTAATTGATGGTATCCTAGTCATTATGTAAGGTAGTTTGTTGTCGAGATTTCTGTTACCCCAATGGATGGTAGCCTTATCATTATGGAAGGTAGTTTGTTTTCTGGATTTTTGTTACTCTAATGGATAGTAGCCTTGTCATTATGGAAGGTAGTCTGTTGTCGAGATTTTTGTTACTACAATGGATAGTATCCTTGTCATTATGGATGGTCGTCTGTTGTCGAGATGTTTGTTACTACAATGGATTATAGCCTTGTCGTTATGGAAGGTAGTTTGTTGTCGAGATTTTGGTTACTCCATTGGATGGTAACCTTTTCATTATGGAAGGTAGTGTGTTGTCGTTATTTTTGTTATTCCAATGGATGGTAGCCTAGTAATTATGGAAGGTAGTCTATTGTCGTGATTTTTGTTACTCCAATGGATGGTAGCCTTGTCATTATGGAAGGTAGTATGTTGTAGATATCTTTGTTACTCCAATCGATGGGAGCCTTGTTATTATGGAAGGTAGTCTGCTGTCGAGATTTTTGTTACTCTAAGGGATGGTAGCCTTGTCATTATGGAAGGTAGTCTATTGTCGAGATTTTTTTTATTCCAATGGATGGTAGCCTTTTCATTATGAAAGGTAGTCTATTGTCGAGGTTTTTGTTACTGTAATAGATTTTAGCCTTGTCATTATGGAAAGTAGTCTGTTGTCGAGATTTTTGTTACAACAATGGATGGTAGCCTAGTCATTATGTAAGGTAGTTTGTTGTCGAGATTTCTGTTACCCCAATGGATGGTAGCCTTGTCATTATGGAAGGTAGTCTATTTTTGGGTTTTTTGTTACTCTAATGGATAGTAGCCTTGTCATTATGGAAGGTAGTCTGTTGTCAAGATTTTTGTTACTACAATGGATAGTATCCTTGTCATTATGGATGGTCATCTGTTGTCGAGATGTTTGTTACTACAATGGATTATAGCCTTGACGTTATAGAAGGTAGTCTGTTGTCGATATCTTTGTTACTCCAATGGATGGTAGCCTAGTCATTATGGAAGGTAGTTTTTTGTCGAGATTTTTGTTACTCCATTGGATGGTAACCTTGTCATTATGGAAGGTAGTGTGTTGTCGTTATTTTTGTTATTCCAATGGATGGTAGCCTAGTAATTATGAAAGGTAGTCTATTGTTGTGGAAGGTAGTATGGAAGGTAGTATGTTGTAGATATCTTTGTTACTACAATGGATGGGAACCTTGTTATTATGGAAGGTAGTCTGCTGTCGAGATTTTTGTTACTCTAAGGGATTGTAGCCTTGTCATTATGGAAGGTAGTCTTTTGTTGATATTTTTTTTATTCCAATGGATGGTAGCCTTTTCATTATGAAAGGTAGTCTATTGTCGAGGTTTTTGTTACTATAATAGATTTTAGCCTTGTCATTATGGAAGGTAGTCTGTTGTCGAGATTTTTGTTACTCCAATGGATGGTAGCCTTGTCATTATAGAAAGTAATATATTGTCAAGATTGTTGTCACTACAATGGATGGTAGCCTTGTCATTATGGAAGGTAGTCTGTTGTCGAGATTTTTGTTACTACAAAGGATTGTAGCTTTGTTGTTATGGAAGGTAGTCTGTTGTTGATATCATTGTTACTCCAATGGATGGTACCCTAGTCATTATGGAAGGTAGTCTGTTGTCGAGATTTTTGTTACTCTAAGGGATGATAGCCTTGTCATTTTAGAAGGTAGTATATTGTCGAGATTTTTGTCACTACAATGGATGGTAGCCTTGTCATAATGGAAGGTAGTCTGTTGTCGAGATTTTTGTTACTACAATGGATTGTAGCCTTATCGTTATGGAAGTTAGTCCGTTGTCGATATCTTTGTTACTCCAATGGATGGTAGCCTAGTCATTATGGAAGGTAGTTTGTGTATGAGATTTTAATTACTCCAATGGATGGCAGCCTTGTCATTATGGAACGTAGTCTGTTGTCGTGATTTTTGTTACTCTAAGGGATGGTAGCCTTGTCATTATGGAAGGTAGTATGTTGTCGATATCTTTGTTACTCCAATGGATGGTAGCCTTGTCATTATGGAAGGTAGTCTGTTGTCGAGATTTTTTTTACTCTAATGGATATCAGCCTTGTCATTATGGAAGGTAGTCTATTGTCGAGATTTTTGTTACTAGAATGGATGGTAGCCTTGTCATTATGGAAGGTAGGCTCTTGTCGAGATTTTTGTTACTACAATGGATTGTAGCCTTGTCGTTATGGAAGGTAGTCTGTTGTCGATATTTTTGTTACTCCAATGGATGGTTGCCTAGTCATTATGGAAGGTAGTATGTTGTCAATATTTTTGTTACTCTAAGGGATGGTAGCCTTGTCATTATGAAAGGTAGTATATTGTCGAGATTTTTGTTACTAAAATGGATTGCAGCCTTGTCGTTATGGAAAATAGTATGTTGCCGATATCTTTGTTACTCCAATGGATCGTAGCCTAGTCATTATAGAAGGTAGTGTATTGTCGATATTTTAGTTACTCCAATAGATGGTAGCCTTGTCATTATGGAAGGTAGTCTGATGCCGAGATTTTTTAGACACCAATGGATTATATCCTTGTCATTATGGAAGGTAGTCTCTTGTTGATATTTTTGTTACTCCAATGATGGCACCCTTGTCATTACGGAAGATAGTCCGTTGTCGAGATTTTTGATACTACAATGGATGGTAGAATTGTCATTATTGAAGGTAGTTTATTGTCGAGATTTTTGTTACTCCGATGGATGGTAGCCTTGTCATTATGGAAGGTAGTTTGTTGTCGAGATTTTTGTTATTCTAATGGATGGTAGCCTTGTCCTTATGGACGGTAATCTGTTGTCGAGATTTTTGTTACTCCAATTGATGTTAGCCTTGTCATTATGGAAGGTAGTCTATTGTCGAGATTTTTGTTACTACAATGGATGGTAGTCTATTGTCGAGATTTTTGTTACTACATTGGATTGTAGCCTTGTCGTTATGGAAGGTAGTCTATTGTCGATATCTTTGTTACTTCAATGGATGGTTGCCTAGTCATTATGGAATGTAGTCTGTTGTTGAGATTTTTGTTACTCTAAGCGGTGGTAGCCTTGTCATTATGGAACGTAGTTTGTTGTCAAGATTTTTGTTATTCTAATGGATGGTAGCCTTGTCATTATGAAAGGTAGTCTATTTTCGAGATTTTTGTTACTATAATAGATTGAAGCCTTGTCATTATGGAAGGTAGTCTATTGTTGAGATTTTGGATACTCCAATGGATGGTAGCCTTGTCAGTATGGAAAGTAGTCTGTTGTCGAGATTTTTGTTACTACAATGGATTGTATCCTTGTCGTTATGGAAAGTAGTATGTTGTCGATATCTTTGTTACTCCAATGGATGGTAGCCTAGTCATTATAGAAGGTAGTTCGTTGTCGAGATTTTAGATACTGCAATGGATGGTAGCCTTGTCATTATGGAAGGTAGTCTGTTGCCGAGATTTTTTATACTCCAATGGATTATATCCTTGTCATTATGGAAGGTAGTCTCTTGTGGATATTTTGGTTACTCCAATAATGGCACCCTTGTCATTATGGAAGGTAGTCTGTTGTCGAGATTTTTGATACTACAATGAATGGTAGACTTGTCATTATCGAAGGTAGTCTGTTGTCGAGATTTCTGTTACTCCGATGGATGATTGCCTTGTCATTATGGAAGGTAGTTTATTGTCGAGATTTTTGTTATTCTAATGGATGGTAGCCTTGTCATTATGGAAGGTAATCTGTTGTCGAGATTTTTGTTACTCCAATTGATGGTACCTTGTCATTATGGAAGGTAGTCTATTGTCGAGATTTTTGTTACTACAATGGATGGTAGCCTTGTCATTATGGAAGGTAGTCTATTGTCGAGATTTTTGTTACTACAATGGATTGTAGCCTTGTCGTTATGGAAGGTAGTCTGTTGTCGATATCTTTGTTACTTCAATGGATGGTTACCTAGTCATTATGGAATGTAGTCTGTTGTTGAGATTTTTGTTACTCTAAGGGGTGGTAGCCTTGTCATTATGGAACGTAGTTTGTTGTCAAGATTTTTGTTATTCTAATGAATGGTAGCCTTGTCATTATGAAAGGTAGTCTATTGTCGAGATTTTTGTTACTATAATAGATTGAAGCCTTGTCATTATGGAAGGTAGTTTATTGTTGAGATTTTGGATACTCCAATGGATGGTAGCCTTGTCATTATGGAAGGTAGTCTGTTGTCGAGATTTTTGTTACTACAATGGATTGTAGCCTTGTCGTTATGGAAAGTAGTATGTTATCGATATCTTTGTTACTCCAATGGATGGTAGCGTAGACATTATAGAAGGTAGTCCATTGTCGAGATTTTAGTTACTCCAATGGATGGTAGCCTTGTCATTATGGAAGGTAGTATTTTGCCGAGATTTCTTATACTCCATAGGATTATATCCTTGTCATTACGGAAGGTAGTTTCTTGTGGATATTTTGGTTACTCCAATGATGGCACCCTTGTCATTATGGAAGGTAGTCTGTTGTCGAGATTTTTGATACTACAATGGATGGTAGATTTGTCATTATCGAAGGTAGTCTGTTGTTGAGATTTCTGTTACTCCAATGGATGGTAGTGTTAGAACAAAGTTTGAATCTACTACCCTAAGTTACAGTTTTGATGATTACAAAATGCAAGATTAAATAAATCGTATAATTCATATGAGACATATATGCTACCTAAAAATTATATTGTGCATTTACAGAAACTCTGATGGATATCATCACAAGAATGTCAACATCAGCATCAGAAGATGAAATATCATATACCAGCATCAGAAGATCAAAGCATGTGCTTACGCTGAAGCTTGATGAACAGATCTGCTTGTAACATACTCTAAACTCTGATCAAGACCAAAACAATATCATCAGCACTTAGAAGCGTCAGAATAAGCCAAAGCCAATAACACGCTGAATTAACAATGAAACTGTGCATTCAAGACATTTTATTACCAACGACTTTATTCTAAGAAAAAGATCTTCTCAATATGGAAAGAACGTAATGGGCATTGAAATGGAATAATTGACTACAACGTATCTTTTCCAAGGCTATATAAACAAGTCAGTGAGAAATGAATTGGCTAATGCTATACAACTCTTTACACGCCTAAAGCTAATCATCTTCATCCTTACTCATACAGCTTGCTATTTCTCTCAAATTGCTTACTCTATAGTTATAGCATCCTAGTTTCACATAAGCTTAATTTGTGTATTATCACAGTTGTGATATAAAGTTTTTGTAGAAAACATTCAACACACATAGTATTCATTTATCTGTAAGAAAGAATTTCCTTGAGAAACCAGTCTGTGGTTTAGACTCAAGAAGGCTTTAGCAGTTCTTAAAGCAGTTATAATATTCAGTTGAATATAATGGATTAAGACCTCGTTGGAGAGAGGCGAAATCACCTTGACAGGTGGACTGGAGTAGTTTGAGATCAAACAAACCAGGATAAAAATAACGTGTTGTCTGCATTTGTTTTCAAGTTTTACAATTAAACCCCACTTCTTGTGTTTTTCACTTCTTCAATTGGCGTCAGAGTGCCTGGTTCTGAGCTAAAACACTTAATCATGTTAGTACAAGATCCAGCGTCAGAAAAACACAATGGCAGGAACATATCAACACAGCAACAATGACAACAATGAAGATAGAGACAGATTCAGCGGCAAACCTCCAGTCTTTGATGGAGAGAATTTTGATTACTGGAAAGACAGAATAGAAAGCTTCTTTCTGGCACATGATGCTGATCTGTGGGACATGGTGATAGATGGATATACGCACCCAGTGAATGCAAGTGGTCAGAAGATTGACAGGAAGGCAATGTCTGATCAACAAAAGCGTGACTTCAAAAATCACCACAAGGACAGAACTATTCTTCTCAGCGCCATCTCTTACGCGGAATATGAAAAGATATCTAAAAGAGACACTGCAAAGAGTATGTTTGACTCTCTCAGAATGACGCATGAAGGCAATATTCAGGTCAAAGAAACTAAAGCTCTTGCGCTCATTCAGAAGTATGAGGCATTCAAAATGGAAGAAAGTGAATCAATTGAAATGATGTTCTCAAGATTTCAAATTCTGGTGGCTTGTCTCAAAGTTCTGGAAAAAGGGTATTCTACTGCTGATCATGTCAAGAAGATCATCAGAAGCTTGCCAAAACAGTGGAGGCCAATGGTTACAGCGCTGAAGCTAGCTAAAGATCTCAACAAAATCTCTCTGGAAGAACTTATCAGCTCCCTCAGAAGTCACGAGATAGAGCTACAAGCTAATGAACCTCAGAAGAAAGGTAAGCCTTTAGCTTTAAAATCTAACAGAAAATCTGACTCCAAAGTTTTGCAGGCTGTTGAGGAAACCTCTGATGGGTCCTCATTATAAGAAGATGAACTTTCCCTCCTCTCCAGAAGAGTGAACCAACTCTGGAAGCAGAAGCAAAGAAAGGTCAGGAATACCAGAAGATCCGATCAAAATGAGTCCTCCTCCAGATACAGAAGGTCAGACTCCTCCTCTGGATACAGAAGATCTGAAGGCTCTTCAGGAAGCAGAAAGCCAAACGCCAAGGACATCATCTTCTATGAATGCAACGAGCAAGGACACTACAAGAGTGACTGTCCAAAGATTCAAAGGGAAAAGCCCAAAAAGAAGTTTGGAAGGGAAAAGAAGAAGAGTCTCATGGCTACATGGGATGTCTCTGACTCGTCTGAAGCTGACTCAAAATCAGATGATGAGAGATCAAACATAGCTCTCATGGCTAACATATCAGAAGACAGCGAAGCTTCTGAATCAGACTCTGAATCAGACACCGAAGAGGTATTCCCTGACTTTGCAATTAATTTTACTAAAACTGAACTTGCTGAAAGCCTTAACGAAATTCTGGAAAGATATCAGCAGATCAGAGTTAAATTCAGAAACCTGAAAAGGAATCTTGAGTCTGACTCTGATAAAACTAAGAGTCTCAAATTGGAAAATTATGAGTTGAAAAATATAATTTCAAAATTAGAAAATCTTTTACAAAACTCTCAGAAGGAAACAATTTCTGAAACTCCCAGCAGCGCTAATGAGATCATCAAGGAGTATGATCACAGCTTTCGGAAGTTCCTTGCTAAAAGCATAGATAGAATCAAAATGGCTTCAATGATCTATGGGGTTAGCAGAAATTGCAGAAAGGGAATAGGATACCAAGGTAAGGTACCTACACCAAATAATGCCATGAATCTAGTTATTAAACGCACTCCTCTGAATTCTCACTTTGTGTATGGTCACACACATGATATTAAATATACTAGTAGTAATTATTTTGTGAAACCAAAATTCAACCAGAGTTTTGGTAAAGCTAACAAATCAGGACCCAAGAAAATATGGGTACCTAAGGATAAAATAATACATGTTGTAGATATCTTTAGCAGCAAATCAGAAACACCAGTCATGGTACCTGGACTCTGGCTGCTCACGACACATGACGAGAAGAAGGCATATGTTCCAAAGCGTGGAACTTAAGCCTGGAGGCCACGTAGGCTTTGGAGGCAATTAGAGGGGAAAGATCATTGGATCTGGAACAGTAGATAATGGAAATCTTCCCTCTATAAATAATGTTCTATTAGTAGATGGATTAATGCATAATCTGTTATCCATAAGTCAATTAAGTGATAACAGTTATGATATAATCTTTAATCAAAAATCATGTAAAGCTGTTAGTCAGAAAGATGGGACTATCCTATTTAATGGAAAGAGGAAAAACAACATTTATAAAATCAAAATTTTTTAACTGAAAAATTCAGAATGTAAAGTGTCTTCTGTCTATTAACAATGAGCAATGGATCTGGCACAGAAGATTGGGGCATGTTAGTATGAGAAGAATATCCTAGATTAACAAACTCAATCTGGTCAGAGGACTTCCTAATTTGAAGTTCAATTCAGATGCTCTGTGTGAAGCATGTCAGAAAGGAAAGTTTGCAAAACCTGCTTTCAAATCTAAAAACGTTGTTTCCACCTCTAAGCCATTAGAACTTCTGCACATTGACTTATTTGGACCAGTTAAAACTACTTCAGTCAGTGGCAAGAAGTACGGGTTAGTAATCATAGATGACAATAGAAGATGGACATGGGTAAAGTTCTTAAGACACAAGGACGAGTCACACTCTGTGTTTGTCACCTTCTGTAACCAAGTTCAGAATGAAAAGGATCTTAGAATCGTTAAAGTCAGAAGTGATCATGGTGGAGAATTTGAAAACAAATATTTTGAGTCATTCTTTAATGACAGAGGCATTCTGCATGATTTCCCTTATCCTAGAACTCCCCAGCAAAATGAAGTTGTAGAACGAAAGAACAAAACATTGCAAGATATGGCCAGAACCATGATCAATGAGATAAACGTTGCCAAGATCTTCTGGGCAGAGGCAATAAAGACAGCGTGCTACATTCAGAATAGAATCTCCATAAGACCTATTCTAGAAAAGACTCCATATGAATTGTGGAAGAACAGAAAGCCCAACATTTCATATTTTCATCCATTTGGATGTACTTGTTTTATGTTAAACACAAAAAATTATTTGAACAAGTTTGACTCTAAAGCACATAAGTGTATTATGTTAGGATACTCTGAACGCTCATGAGGGTACAGAGTATACAATACAGAAACACAGATTGTGGAAGAATCAATCAGTGTTCGTTTTGATGATAAGCTTGACTTTGAAAAGTCAAAGCAGAATGAAGTATTTGCAGGTATGGAAGTTGAATTCACAGGTTCTGAAGACAAGTCATCAGAAGGTCTCAACAAAGACACTCCTTCAACATCAGAAAGAGGCACTGCAAGCAATCCAGCAACATTTGTTGATCAACCTCGGAAAAGACTATCCAGAAGCAGCATGGATCACCTAGAAGAAACAATCTTAGGAAGAAAGGAAGATCCAATCAGAACAAGAGCCAGCTTCAGAAACTCTGAAGAATCCCTCATGGGACTTGTTTCTCTGATTGAACCTTCTTCAATTGATGAAGCACTTCTAGACAACGACTGGATTCTAGCAATGCAAGAAGAGCTGAATCAATTCACCAGAAATGACATGTGGGGTCTAGTTCCTAGACCAAAAGGATTCAACGTCATTGGAACAAAATGGGTGTTCAAAAACAAACTGAACGAACAAGGTGAAGTCATCAGAAACAAGGCACGGCTGGTAGCACAAGGTTATAGTCAGCAAGAGGGGATAGACTATATAGAAACCTTTTCTCCAGTCGCCAGGTTAGAATCTATCAGACTTTTAATTTCTTTTGCTGTTAATAAAGGCATCACTCTATATCAGATGGATGTCAAGAGTGCATTCTTAAATGGATATATAGAAGAAGAGGTTTATGTGCACCAACCCCCTGGCTTTGAAAGTACAAAAAATCCAGAGTATGTTTTCAAACTAAAGAAGTCACTGTATGGTCTGAAACAAGCTCGCAGAGCTTGGTATGAAAAACTAAGTAACTTTCTGTTAGAAAAGGAATTCACCAGAGGGAAAGTGGACATAACCTTATTCTGTAAGACAGTTAAGAATGACATCTTAGTGTGTCAGATTTATGTTGACGATATTATATTTGGATCTACTAATCCTTCTGTTGGAAGAAAATTTGCTAAGTGTATGCAGGCAGAATTTGAGATGAGCCTCATGGGGGAACTGAAATTCTTTCTAGGAATTCAGATCAATCAAACTCCAGAGGGAACTTACATTCATCACAGCAAATATGTCAGAGAACTTCTGAAGAAATTTGATCTCTCAGAATGTAAGTCATCAAGGATTCCAATGCATCCCACGTGCATTCTGGAAAGAGAAGAGGTAAGCAAAAAGGTAGAACAGAAGGTCTACAGAGGTATGATTGGTTCTCTTCTTTATCTGACGGCTTCAAGGCCTGATATTTTATTCAGTGTATGAATTTGTGCAAGATTCCAATTAGATCCTAGAGAATCTCACTTAACAGCTGTTAAGCGAATTTTCAAGTATCTGAAAGGTACTACTAATCTGGGTTTATTTTATAGAAAATCTAATGATTACAGCTTAGTAGGTTACTGTGATGCTGACTTTACTGGAGACAGAGTAGAGCGTAAAAGTACTTTTGGAAGCTGCCAGTTTATAGGAGAAAATCTGATCTCTTGGTCCAGCAAAAGGCAATCCACAATTGCGCTATCAACAGCAGAAGCTGAATACATAGCAGCAGCAGGATGCAGCACACAAATGCTCTGGATGAAAAGTCAGCTTGAAGACTTCCAGATATTTGAGAGTTACATTCCTATACTCTGTGACAACACTTCTGCCATTTTCTTAAGTAAAAATCCAATTTTGTATTCTAGGGCTAAGCATATAGAAATAAAACATCATTTCATTAGGGACTATGTTCAGAAAGGCATTTTAAACTTAAAATTTATTGATACAGACCATCATGGGCTGATATTTTCACAAAACCACTTTCTGAAGATAGAACTTCATTCAGAAACATCTCAGCATGAAGCTCTGCCCAGAGTGAAAATGTTTTAATTTTATATATTAACCTTCAGAATTTGTTTTATTTTACTGTGAACTTCTGATCAATCTTCTTTCAGAAATTTAGACATGCAGATTGTAACAGATTCTATCCATAAAGATCTGAGCATTTCATTTCAAGGATAGATATGCTGTTCACTAAATCAAACAAGTGTCATCCATTCATCAGCTAATTCCTGAGACAGAACACGCGTGCACGCGTCTGAGATGGCAAAGCGCTGATTGGATGCATTGAGACACATGTCATGGGTAATCGTTCCAAATATCTTTCTAAATCCCCTAAAATTAGCCAACATTAAATGCGAGTAATCATGATTTAATTTTTTGAAACGTTTATGTTTATGTTTTCAAAATTTTTTTAAACCTATTTAAACGCCTTAAACATAATTCTTAGCTCTGACCAGATTAAGAACATGCTAGAAGCTCTGTTCACACGCCTTCCTCCCCAACCTTAGATTTTGTTTCTTGATGTTTTCATTGTTTTCTTTACATGTTATCTGTAATATTTTCTGAGCTCTAAACTGAATACAATCGTTTTTCTGCACTGGTCGTTTTTAACTTCAATTATTTGCACTTTTTGATTGCTGACAAAAAGGGGGAGAAAGAATAATATTTTTCAATAACGGATTACTGAGACAAAAGTCTCAAACATTCTAACACTCTGATATACTTGAATGTTTCTTTGTTCTGCATAAACTTACAGGTACAAGAATCTGATGAACTCCAATACACTGAAGCTCTGCTCTGGAAAAGGAAAGATCTGATGCTCAAAGAAAGTTCAATAAAGATCTGATGCTAAAGAACTCATGGAATTAAAGGGAAGTAATAAACTCAGGGGGAGTTTTTCTGATCATAACTTTGACAATTTTTTTTAATCTTATTAACTCTGATACCTTTTTATTCCCTATCTTCTTATCCTTGATACCTTTCTGTTTATCTCTAATACAATTCATTATTTGGTTATCTCTGATAATTTTTTTTAAAATTTCAATTGAAAAAATCCTGTTTTTGTCATCATCAAAAAGGGGGAGACTGTTAGAACAAAGTTTGAATCTACTACCCTAAGTTAAGGTTTTGATTATAACAAAATGCAAGATTAAATAAATTGTATAATTCAAATGAGACATATATGCTACCTAAAAATTATATTGTGCATTTACAGAAACTCTGATGGATATAAGCACAAGAATGTCAACATCAGCATCAGAAGATGAAATATCATATACCAGCATCAGAAGATCAAAGCATGTGCTTACGCTGAAGCTTGATGAACAGATCTGCGCGTAACATACTCTAAAATCTGATCAAGACCAAAACAATATCATCAGCACTTAGAAGCGTCAGAATAAGCCAAAGCCAATAACACCCTGAATTGACAATGGAACTGTGCATTCAAGACATTTTATTACCAACGGCTTTATTCCAAGACAAAGATCTTCTCAATATGGAAAGAACGTAATGGGCATTGAAATGGAATAATTGACTACAACGTATCTTTTCCAAGGCTATATAAACAAGTCAGTGAGAAATGAATTGGCTAACGCTCTACAACTCTTTACACGCCTAAAGCTAATCATCTTCATCCTCACTCATACAGCTTGTTATTTCTCTCAAATTTCTTACTCTATAGTTATAGCATCCTAGTTTCACATAAGCTTAATTTGTGTATTATCATAGTTGTGATATAAAGTTTTTGTAGAAAACATTCAACACTAATAGTATTCATTTATTTGTAAGAAAGAATTTCCTTGAGAAACCGGTCTGTGGTTTAGACTCAAGAAGGCTTTAGCAGTTGTTAAAGTAGTTGTAATATTCAGTTTAATATAGTGGATTAAGACCTCGTTGGACAGAGGCAAAATCACCTTGATGAGTGGACTGGAGTAGTTTGAAATCAAATGAACCAGGATAAAAATAACGTGTTGTCTGCATTTGTTTTCAAGTTTTACAATTCAAACCCCCTTCTTGTGTTTTTCACTTCTTCAGTAGCCTTGTCATTATGGAAGGTAGTTTATTATCGACATTTTTTTACTACAATGGATGGTATCCTTTTCGTTATGGAAGGTAGTCTATTGTCGAGATTTGTTTTTACTCCAATTGATGGTAACCTTGTCATTTTGGAAGGTAGTCTATTGTCGATATTTTTGTTACAACAATGGATGGTAGCCTTGTCATTATGGAAGGTAATCTGTTGTTGATATCTTTGTTACTCCAATGGATGGTAGCCTAGTCATTATGTAAGGTTGTCTGTTGTCGAGATTTATGTTACTCCAATGGATGGTATCCTTGTCATTATGGAAGGTAGTCTGTTGTCCAGATTTTTGTTACAATAATGGATGGTAGCCTTGTGATTATGGAAGGTAGTCTGTTGTCGAGATTATTGTTACTGCAATGGATGGTAGCCTTGTCATTATTTAAGGTAGTCTAATGTCGAGATTTTTGTTACTACAATGGATGGTAGCCTTATCATTATGGAAGGTACTCTGTTTTCGAGATTTTTGTTACTACAATGGATTGTAGCCTTGTCATTATGGAAGGTAGTTTGTTGTCGATATCATTGTTACTCCAATGGATGGTAGCCTAGTCATTATGGAAGGTAGTCTGTTGTTGAGATTTTTGTTACTCCAATGGATGGTAGCCTTGTAATTATGGAGGGTAGTCTGTTGTCGAGATTTTTGTTACTCCAATGGATGGTATCCTTGTCATTATGGAAGGTAGTATTTTGTCGAGATTTTTGTTATTCCAATGGATGGTATTCTTGTCATTATGAAAGATAGTCCGTTGTCGATATCTTTGTTACTCCAATGGATGGTATCCTAGTCATTATGGAAGGTAGTTTGTTGTCGAGATTTTTGTTATTCCAATGGATGGTAGCCTTGTCATTATGGAAGGTAGTCAGTTGTCGTGATTTTTATTACTCCAACGGATGGTAGCCTTATCATTATGGAAGGTAGTCTGTTGTTGATATCTTTGTTACTCCAATGGATGGTAGCCTAGTCATTATGTAAGGTAGTCTGTTGTCGAGATTTCTGTTACTCCAATGGATGGTAGCCTTCTATTTATGGAAGGTAGTCTGTTGTCGAGATTTTTGTATCTCCAATGGATGGTAGCCTTGTCATTATGGAAGGTAGTCTGTTGTCCAGATTTTTGTTACAATAATGGATGGCAGCCTTGTGATTATGGAAGGTAGTCTGTTGTCGAGATTATTGTTACTGCAATGGATGGTAGCCTTGTCATTATGGAAGGTACTCTATTTTCGAGATTTTTGTTACTACAATGGATTGTAGCCTTGTCATTATGGAAGGTAGTTTGTTGTCGATATCATTGTTACTCCAATGGATGGTAGCCTAGTCATTATGGAAGGTAGTCTGTTGTTGAGATTTTTGTTACTCCAATGGATGGTAGCCTTGTAATTATGGAAGGTAGTCTGTTGTCGAGATTTTTGTTACTCAAATGGATGGAATCCTCGTCATTATGGAAGGTAGTCTCTTGTCGAGATTTTTGTTATTCTAGTGGATGGTATCCTTGTCATTATTAAAGATAGTCCGTTGTCGATATCTTTCTTACTCCAATGGATGGTAGCCTAGTCATTATGGAAGGTATTCTGTTGTCAAGATTTTTGTTATTCCAATGGATGGTAGCCTTGTCATTATGGGAGGTAGTCAGTTGTCGTGATTTTTATTACTCCAACGGATGGTAGCCTTGTCATTATGGAGGGTAGTATGTTGTCGATATCTTTGTTACTCCCATGGATGGTAGCCCTGTCATTATGGAAGGTATTCTGTTGTCGAGATTTTTGTTACTCTTAGGGATGGTAGCCTTGTCATTATGGAAGGTAGTGTGGTGTCGATATTTTTGTTATTCCAATGTATGGTAGCCTTGTAATTATAGAAGGTAGTCTGTTTTCGTGATTTTTGTTACTCCAATGGATGGTAGCCTTGCCATTATGGAAGGTAGTCTATTGTCGAGATTTTTGTTACTACAATGGATGGTAGCCTTGTCATTATGGAAGGTACTATGTTTTCGAGATTTTTGTTACTACAATGGATTGTAGCCTTGTCATTATGGAAGGTAGTTTGATGTCGATATCATTTTTACTCCAACGGATGGTAGCCTAGTCATTATGGAAGGTAGTCTGTTGTTGAGATTTTTGTTACTCTAATGGATGGTAGCCTTGTCATTATGGAAGGTAGTCTGTTGTCGAGATTTTAGTTATTGCAATGGATGGTAGCCTTGTCATTATTGAAGGTAGTCTATTGTCGAGATTTTTGTTACTACAATAGATGGTAGCCTTGTCATATGGAAGGTACTCTATTTTCGAGATTTTTGTTACTACATTGGATTGTAGCCTTGTCATTATGGAAGGTAGTTTTTTGTCGATATCATTGTTACTCCAATGGATGGTATCCTTGTCATCATGGAAGGTAGTCTCTTGTCGAGATTTTTGTTATTCCAATGGAAGGTATCCTTGTCATTATGAAAGATAGTCCGTTGACGATATCTTTGTTATTCCAATGGATGGTAGCCCAGTCATTATGGAAGGTAGTCTGTTGTCGAGATTTTTGTTATTCCAATGGATGGTGGCCTTGTCATTATGGAAGGTAGTCAGTTGTCATGATTTTTATTACTCCAACGGATAGTAGCCTTGTCATTATGGAGGGTAGTATGTTGTCGATATCTTTGTTACTCCAATGGATGGTAGCCCTGTCATTATGGAAGGTATTCTATTGTCGAGATTTTTGTTAATCCAAGGGATGGTAGCCTTGTCATTATGGAAGGTAGTATGGTGTCGATATTTTTGTTATTCCAATGGATGGTAGCCTTGTAATTATGGAAGGTAGTCTGTTGTCGTGATTTTTGTTACTCCAATGGATGGTAGCCTTGCCATTATGGAAGGTAGTCTATTGTCGAGATTTTTGTTACTACAATGGATGATAGCCTTGTCATTATGGAAGGTACTCTGTTTTCCAGAATTTTGTTACTACAATGGATTATAGCCTTGTCATTATGGAAGGTAGTTTGTTGTTGATATCATTGTTACTCCAATGGATGGTAGCCTAGTCATTATGGAAGGTAGTTTGTTGTTGTGATTTTTGTTACTCCAATTGATGGTAGCCTTATCATTATGGAAGGTAGTCTGTTGTCGAGATTTTTGTTACTCCAATGGATGGAATCCTTGTCATTATGGAAGGTAGTCTCTTGTCGAGATTTTTGTTATTCCAATGGATGGTATCCTTGTCATTATGAAAGATAGTCCGTTGTCGATATCTTTGTTACTCCAATGGATGGTAGCCTAGTCATTATGGAAGGTATTCTGTTGTCAAGATTTTTGTTATTCCAATGGATGGTAGCCTTGTCATTATTGAAGGTAGTCAGTTGTCGTGATTTTTATTACTCCAACGGATGGTAGCCGTGTCATTATGGAGGGTAGTATGTTGTCGATATCTTTGTTACTCCCATCGATGGTAGCCCTGTCATTATGGAAGGTATTCTGTTGTCGAGATTTTTGTTACTCTAAGGGATGGTAGCCTTGTCATTATGGAAGGTAGTGTGGTGTCAATATTTTTGTTATTCCAATGTATGGTAGCCTTGTAATTATAGAAGGTAGTCTGTTGTCGTGATTTTTGTTACTCCAATGGATGGTAGCCTTGCCATTATGGAAGGTAGTCTATTGTCGAGATTTTTGTTACTAAAATGGATGGGAGCCTTGTCATTATGGAAGGTACTATGTTTTCGAGATTTTTGTTACTACAATGGATTGTAGCCTTGTCATTATGGAAGGTAGTTTGATGTCGATATCATTTTTACTCTAACGGATGGTAGCCTAGTCATTATAGAAGGTAGTCTGTTGTTGATATTTTTGTGACTCGAATGGATGGTAGTCTTGTCATTATGGAAGGTAGTCTGTTGTCGAGATTTTAGTTATTGCAATGGATGGTAGCCTTGTCATTATTGAAGGTAGTCTATTGTCGAGATTTTTGTTACTACAATGGATGGTAGTCTTGTCATATGGAAGTTACTCTATTTTCGAGATTTTTGTTACTACAATGGATTGTAGCCTTGTCATTATGAAAGGTAGTTTTTTGTCGATATCATTGTTACTCCAATGGATGGTATCCTTGTCATCATGGAAGGTAGTCTCTTGTCGAGATTTTTGTTATTCCAATGGATGGTATCCTTGTCATTATGAAAGATAGTCCGTTGTCGATATCTTTGTTACTCCAATGGATGGTAGCCTAGTCATTATGGAAGGTAGTCTGTTGTCGAGATTTTTGTTATTTCAATGGATGGTAGCTTTGTCATTATGGAAGGTAGTCAGTTGTCGTGATTTTTATTACTCCAACGGATGGTAGCCTTGTCATTATGGAGGGTAGTATGTTATCGATATCTTTGTTACTCCAATGGATGGTAGCCCTGTCATTATGGAAGGTATTCTGTTATCGATATTTTTGTTACTCTAAGGGATGGTAGCCTTGTCATTATGGAAGGTAGTGTGGTGTCAATATTTTTGTTATTCCAATGGATGGTAGCCTTGTAATTATGGAAGGTAGTTTGTTGTCGTGATTCTTGTTACTCCAATGGACGGTAGCCTTGTCATTATGGAAGGTAGTATGTTGTCGAGATTTTTGTTACTCCAATGGATGGTATCCTTGTCATCATGGAAGGTAGTCTCTTGTCGAGATTTTTGTTATTCCAATGGATGGTATCCTTGTCATTATGAAAGATAGTCCGTTGTCGATATCTTTGTTACTCCAATGGATGGCAGCCTAGTCATCATGGAAGGTAGTCTGTTGTCGAGATTTTTGTTATTTCAATGGATGGTAGCCTTGTCATTATGGAAGGTAGTCAGTTGTCGTGATTTTTATTACTCCAACGGACGGTAGCCTTGTCATTATGGAGGGTAGTATGTTATCGATATCTTTGTTACTCCAATGGATGGTAGCCCTATCATTATGGAAGGTATTCTGTTGTCGAGATTTTTGTTACTCTAAGGGATGGTAGCCTTGTCATTATGGAAGGTAGTGTGGTGTCGATATTTTTCTTACTCCAATGGATGGTAGCCTTGTAATTATGGAAGGTAGTCTGTTGTCGTGATTCTTGTTACTCCAACGGATGGTAGACTTGCCATTATGGAAGGTAGTCTATTGTCGAGATTTCTGTTACTACAATGGATGGTAGCCTTATAATTATGGAAGGTAGTCTGTTGTCGTGATTTTTGTTACTCCTATGGATGGTAGCCTTGCCATTATGGAAGGTAGTGTATTGTCGAGATTTTTGTTACTACAATGGATGGTAGCCTTGTCATTATGGAATGTACTCTGTTTTCGAGATTTTTGTTACTACAATGGATGGTAGCCTTGTCATTATGGAAGGTAGTATGTTGTCGATATTTTTCTTAATCCAATGGATGGTAGCCTTGTCATCATGGAAGGTAGTCTATTGTTGAGATTTTTGTTACTACAATGGATTGTAGCCTTGTCGTTATGGAATGTAGTCTGTTGTCGATATCTTTGTTACTCCAATGGATGGTATCCCAGTCATTATGGAAGGTAGTCTGTGAGATTTTAGTTACTCCAATGGATGGTAGCCTTGTCATTATGGAAGGTAGTCTGTTGTCGAGATTTTGTAGACTCCAATGGATTGAAGCCTTGTTATTATGGAAGGTAGTCTCTTGTGGATATTTGGGTTACTCCAATGATGGTACCCTTGTCATTATGGAAGATAGTCTATTGTTGAGATTTTTGTTACTCCAATGGATGGTAGACATTTAATTATGGAAGGTATTGTGTTGTCGTGATTTTTGTTACTCTAAGGGATAGTATCCTTGTCATTATGGAAGGTAGTATGTTGTTGATATCTTTGTTACTCCAATCGATGGTAGCCTTTTCATTATGGAAGGTAGTTTGTTGTCGAGATTTTTCTTACTCTAAGGGATGGTAGCCTTGTCATTATGGAATGTCGTCTGTTGTCGAGATTTTTGTTATTCCAATGGATGACAGCCTTGTCATTATGAAGGTAGTCTATTGTCGATATTTTTGTTACTATAATAGATTGTAGCCTTGTCATTATGGAAGGTAGTCTGTTGTCGAGATTTTTGTTACTCCATTGGATGGTAGCCTTGTCATTATGGAAGGTAGTGTGTTGTCGATAATTTTGTTATTCCAATGGATGGTAGCCTAGTCATTATGGAAGGTAGTATTTTGTCTGTATTTTTCTTACTCCAATGGATGGTAGCCTTGACATTATGGAAGGTAGTGTATTGTTTAGATTTTTGTTACTCCAATGGAAGGTAGACTTGTCATTATGGAAGGTAGTGTGTTTTTGTGATTATTATTACTCTAAGGGATGGTAGCCTTGTCGTCATGGAAGGCAGTCTGTTGTCGATATCTTTGTTGCTCCAATGGATGGTATCCTAGTCATTATGGAAGGTAGTCTGTTGTTGAGATTTTTGTTACTCCAATGGATGGTAGCCTTGTCGTTATGGAAGGTAGTTTGTTGTCGATATTTTTGTTACTCCAATGGATGGTAGCCTTGTCATTATGGAAGCTAGTCTATTGTCGAGATTTTTGTTTCTACAATGGATTGTAGCCTTGTCGTTATGGAAGGTAGGTTGTTGTCGATATCTTTGTTACTCCAATGGATGGAAGCCTAGTCATTATGGAAGGTAGTCTGTTGTTGAGATTTTAGTTACACCAATGGATGGTAGCCTTGTCATTATGGAAGGTAGTCTATTGTCGAGATTTTTTATACTCCAAAGGTTTGTAGCCTTGTCATTATGGAAGGTAGTCTATTGTCGAGATTTTTGTTACTACAATGGATTGTAGCCTTGTCGTTATGGAAGGTAGTCTATTGTCGATATCTTTGTTACTCCAATGGATGGTAGCCTAGTCATTATGGAAGGTAGTCTATTGTCGATATCTTTGTTACTCCAATGGATGGTAGCCTAGTCATTCTGGAAGGTAGTCTGTTGTCGAGATTTTTGTTATTCCAATGGATGGTAGGCTTGTCATTATGGAAGGTAGTCTATTGTCGAGATTTTTGTTACACCAATGGATGGTAGCCTTGTCATCATGGAAGGTAGTTTATTCTCAAGATTTTTGTTACTACAACGGATGGTAGCCGTATCATTATGGAAGGTAGTCTGTTGTCGATATCTTTGTTACTCCAATGGATGGTATCCTAGTCATTATGGAAGGTAGTCTGTTGTCGAGATTTTAGTTTCTCCAATGGATGCTAGCCTTGTCATTATGGAAGGTAGTCTGTTGTCGAGATTTTGTAGACTCCAATGGATTGTAGCCTTGTCATTATGGAAGGTAGTCTCTTGTGGATATTTGGGTTACTCCAATGATGGTACCCTTGTCATTATGGAAGATAGTCTATTGTTCAGATTTTTGTTACTCCAATGGATGGTAGACTTTTAATTATGGAAGGTAGTGTGTTGTCGTGATTTTTGTTACTCTAAGGGATGGTAGCCTTGTCATTATGGAAGGTAATATGTTGTTGATATCTTTGTTACTCCAATGGATGGTAGCCTTTTCATTATGGAAGGTAGTTTGTTGTCGAGATTTTTCTTACTCTAAGGGATGGTAGCCTTGTCATTATGGAACATCATCTGTTGTCAAGATTTTTGTTACTCTAATGGATGGTAGCCTTGTCATTATGGAAGGTAGTATGTTGTCGAGATTTTTGTTACTACAATGGATTAAAGCCTTGTCGTTATGGAAGGTAGTCTGTTGTCGATATCTTTGTTACTCCAATGGATGGTATCGCAATCATTATGGAAGGTAGTCTGTGAGATTTTAGTTACTCCAATGGATGGTAGCCTTGTCATTATGGAAGGTAGTCTGTTGTCGAGATTTTGTAGACTCCAATGGATTGTAGCCTTGTCATTATGGAAGGTAGTCTCTTGTGGATATTTGTGTTACTCCAATGATGGTACCCTTGTCATTATGGAAGATAGTCTATTGTTGAGATTTTTGTTACTCCAATGGATGGTAGACATTTAATTATGGAAGGTATTGTGTTGTCGTGATTTTTGTTACTCTAAGGGATAGTAGCCTTGTCATTATGGAAGGTAGTATGTTGTTGATATCTTTGTTACTCCAATGGATGGTAGCCTTTTCATTATGGAAGGTAGTTTGTTGTCGTGATTTTTCTTACTCTAAGGGATGGTAGCCTTGTCATTATGGAATGTCGTCTGTTGTCGAGATTTTTGTTATTCCAATGGATGACAGCCTTGTCATTATGAAGGTAGTCTATTGTCGAAATTTTTGTTACTATAATAGATTGTAGCCTTGTCATTATGGAAGGTAGTCTGTTGTCGAGATTTTTGTTACTCCATTGGATGGTAGCCTTGTCATTATGGAAGGTAATGTGTTGTCGATAATTTTGTTATTCCAATGGATGGTAGCCTAGTCATTATGGAAGGTAGTATTTTGTCTGTATTTGTCTTACTCCAATGGATAGTAGCCTTGACATTATGGAAGGTAGTCTATTGTTGAGATTTTTGTTACTCCAATGGAAGGTAGACTTGTCATTATGGAAGGTAGTGTGTTTTTGTGATTATTATTACTCTAAGGGATGGTAGCCTTGTCGTCATGGAAGGCAGTCTGTTGTCGATATCTTTGTTGCTCCAATGGATGGTATCCTAGTCATTATGGAAGGTAGTCTGTTGTTGAGATTTTTGTTACTCCAATGGATGGTAGCCTTGTCGTTATGGAAGGTAGTTTGTTGTCGATATTTTTGTTACTCCAATGGATGGTAGCCTTGTCATTATGGAAGGTAGTCTATTGTCGAGATTTTTGTTTCTACAATGGATTGTAGCCTTGTCGTTATGGAAGGTAGTCTGTTGTCGATATCTTTGTTACTCCAATGGATGGAAGCCTAGTCATTATGGAAGGTAGTCTGTTGTTGAGATTTTAGTTACTCCAATGGATGGTAGCCTTGTCATTATGGAAGGTAGTCTATTGTCGAGATTTTTTATACTCCAAAGGTTTGTAGCCTTGTCATTATGGAAGGTAGTCTATTGTCGAGATTTTTGTTACTACAATGGATTGTAGCCTTGTCGTTATGGAAGGTAGTCTATTGTCGATATCTTTGTTACTCCAATGGATGGTAGCCTAATCATTATGGAAGGTAGTTTCTTGTCGATATCTTTGTTATTCCAATGGATGGTATCCTAGTCATTATGGAAGGTAGTCTGTTGTTGAGATTTTTGTTATTCCAATGGATGGTAGCCTTGTCGTTATGGAAGGTAGTTTGTTGTCGATATTTTTGTTACTCCAATGGATGGTAGCCTTGTCATTATGGAAGGTAGTCTATTGTCGAGATTTTTGTTTCTACAATGGATTGTAGCCTTGTCGTTATGGAAGGTAGTCTGTTGTCGATATCTTTGTTACTCCAATGGATGGAAGCCTAGTCATTATGGAAGGTAGTCTGTTGTTGAGATTTTAGTTACTCAAATGGATGGTAGCCTTGTCATTATGGAAGGTAGTCTATTGTCGAGATTTTTTATACTCCAAAGGTTTGTAGCCTTGTCATTATGGAAGGTAGTCTATTGTCGAGATTTTTGTTACTACAATGGATTGTAGCCTTGTCGTTATGGAAGGTAGTCTATTGTCGATATCTTTGTTACTCCAATGGATGGTAGCCTAATCATTATGGAAGGTAGTTTCTTGTCGATATCTTTGTTATTCCAATGGATGGTATCCTAGTCATTATGGAAGGTAGTCTGTTGTTGAGATTTTTGTTATTCCAATGGATGGTAGCCTTGTCGTTATGGAAGGTAGTTTGTTGTCTATATTTTTGTTACTCCAATGGATGGTAGCCTTGTCATTATGGAAGGTAGTCTATTGTCGAGATTTTTGTTTCTACAATGGATTGTAGCCTTGTCGTTATGGAAGGTAGTCTGTTGTCGATATCTTTGTTACTCCAATGGATGGAAGCCTAGTCATTATGGAAGGTAGTCTGTTGTTGAGATTTTAGTTACTCCAATGGATGGTAGCCTTGTCATTATGGAAGGTAGTCTATTGTCGAGATTTTTTATACTCCAAAGGTTTGTAGCCTTGTCATTATGGAAGGTAGTCTATTGTCGAGATTTTTGTTA
The DNA here is from genome assembly GCA_948472305.1 of Vicia faba. Lineage (NCBI taxonomy): Eukaryota > Viridiplantae > Streptophyta > Magnoliopsida > Fabales > Fabaceae > Vicia > Vicia faba. The sequence continues at coordinate 530,036,310 of OX451741.1, forward strand.
CTACAATGGATTGTAGCCTTGTCGTTATGGAAGGTAGTCTATTGTCGATATCTTTGTTACTCCAATGGATGGTAGCCTAATCATTATGGAAGGTAGTTTCTTGTCGAGATTTTTGTTATTCCAATGGATGGTATCCTTGTCATTATGGAAGGTAGTCTGTTGTCGATATTTTTGTTATTCCAATGGATGGTAGCCTTGTCATTATGGAAGGTAGTCTGTTGTCGAGATTTTTGTTACTCCAATGGATGGTAGCCTTGTCATCATGGAAGGTAGTCTATTGTCGAGATTTTTGTTACTACAATGGATTGTAGGCTTGTCGTTATGGAAGGTAGTCTATTGTCGATATCTTTGTTACTCCAATGGATGGTAGCCTAGTCATTATGGAAGGTAGTCTATTGTCGATATCTTTGTTACTCCAATGGATGGTAGCCTAGTCATTCTGGAAGGTAGTCTGTTGTCGAGATTTTTGTTATTCCAATGGATGGTAGGCTTGTCATTATGGAAGGTAGTCTGTTGTCGAGATTTTTGTTACACCAATGGATGGTAGCCTTGTCATCATGGAAGGTAGTTTATTCTCAAGATTTTTGTTACTACAACGGATGGTAGCCGTATCATTATGGAAGGTAGTCTGTTGTCGATATCTTTGTTACTCCAATGGATGGTATCCTAGTCATTATGGAAGGTAGTCTGTTGTCGAGATTTTAGTTTCTCCAATGGATGGTAGCCTTGTCATTATGGAAGGTAGTCTGTTGTCGAGATTTTGTAGACTCCAATGGATTGTAGCCTTGTCATTATGGAAGGTAGTCTCTTGTGGATATTTGGGTTACTCCAATGATGGTACCCTTGTCATTATGGAAGATAGTCTATTGTTGAGATTTTTGTTACTCCAATGGATGGTAGACTTTTAATTATGGAAGGTAGTGTGTTGTCGTGATTTTTGTTACTCTAAGGGATGGTAGCCTTGTCATTATGGAAGGTAATATGTTGTTGATATCTTTGTTACTCCAATGGATGGTAGCCTTTTCATTATGGAAGGTAGTTTGTTGTCGAGATTTTTCTTACTCTAAGGGATGGTAGCCTTGTCATTATGGAACATCATCTGTTGTCAAGATTTTTGTTACTCTAATGGATGGTAGCCTTGTCATTATGGAAGGTAGTATGTTGTCGAGATTTTTGTTACTACAATGGATTGTAGCCTTGTCGTTATGGAAGGTAGTCTGTTGTCGATATCTTTGTTACTCCAATGGATGGTATCCCAGTCATTATGGAAGGTAGTCTGTGAGATTTTAGTTACTCCAATGGATGGTAGCCTTGTCATTATGGAAGGTATTCTGTTGTCGAGATTTTGTAGACTCCAATGGATTGTAGCCTTGTCATTATGGAAGGTAGTCTCTTGTGGATATTTGGGTTACTCCAATGATGGTAGCCTTGTCATTATGGAAGATAGTCTATTGTTGAGATTTTTGTTACTCCAATGGATGGTAGACATTTAATTATGGAAGGTATTGTGTTGTCGTGATTTTTGTTACTCTAAGGGATAGTAGCCTTGTCATTATGGAAGGTAGTATGTTGTTGATATCTTTGTTACTCCAATGGATGGTAGCCTTTTCATTATGGAAGGTAGTTTGTTGTCGAGATTTTTCTTACTCTAAGGGATGGTAGCCTTGTCATTATGGAATGTCGTCTGTTGTCGAGATTTTTGTTATTCCAATGGATGACAGCCTTGTCATTATGAAGGTAGTCTATTGTCGATATTTTTGTTACTATAATAGATTGTAGCCTTGTCATTATGGAAGGTAGTCTGTTGTCGAGATTTTTGTTACTCCATTGGATGGTAGCCTTGTCATTATGGAAGGTAGTGTGTTGTCGATAATTATGTTATTCCAATGGATGGTAGCCTAGTCATTATGGAAGGTAGTATTTTGTCTGTATTTTTCTTACTCCAATGGATGGTAGCCTTGACATTATGGAAGGTAGTCTATTGTTGATATTTTTGTTACTCCAATGGAAGGTAGACTTGTCATTATGGAAGGTAGTGTGTTTTTGTGATTATTATTACTCTAAGGGATGGTAGCCTTATCGTCATGGAAGGCAGTCTGTTGTCGATATCTTTGTTGCTCCAATGGATGGTATCCTAGTCATTATGGAAGGTAGTCTGTTGTTGAGATTTTTGTTACTCCAATGGATGGTAGCCTTGTCGTTATGGAAGGTAGTTTGTTGTCGATATTTTTGTTACTCCAATGGATGGTAGCCTTGCCATTATGGAAGGTACTATGTTTTCGAGATTTTTGTTACTACAATGGATTGTAGCCTTGTCATTATGGAAGGTAGTTTGATGTCGATATCATTTTTACTCTAACGGATGGTAGCCTAGTCATTATGGAAGGTAGTCTGTTGTTGATATTTTTGTGACTCGAATGGATGGTAGTCTTGTCATTATGGAAGGTAGTCTGTTGTCGAGATTTTAGTTATTGCAATGGATGGTAGCCTTGTCATTATTGAAGGTAGTCTATTGTCGAGATTTTTGTTACTACAATGGATGGTAGTCTTGTCATATGGAAGGTACTCTATTTTCGAGATTTTTGTTACTACAATGGATTGTAGCCTTGTCATTATGAAAGGTAGTTTTTTGTCGATATCATTGTTACTCCAATGGATGGTATCCTTGTCATCATGGAAGGTAGTCTCTTGTCGAGATTTTTGTTATTCCAATGGATGGTATCCTTGTCATTATGAAAGATAGTCCGTTGTCGATATCTTTGTTACTCCAATGGATGGTAGCCTAGTCATTATGGAAGGTAGTCTGTTGTCGAGATTTTTGTTATTTCAATGGATGGTAGCTTTGTCATTATGGAAGGTAGTCAGTTGTCGTGATTTTTATTACTCCAACGGATGGTAGCCTTGTCATTATGGAGGGTAGTATGTTATCGATATCTTTGTTACTCCAATGGATGGTAGCCCTGTCATTATGGAAGGTATTCTGTTATCGATATTTTTGTTACTCTAAGGGATGGTAGCCTTGTCATTATGGAAGGTAGTGTGGTGTCAATATTTTTGTTATTCCAATGGATGGTAGCCTTGTAATTATGGAAGGTAGTTTGTTGTCGTGATTCTTGTTACTCCAATGGACGGTAGCCTTGTCATTATGGAAGGTAGTATGTTGTCGAGATTTTTGTTACTCCAATGGATGGTATCCTTGTCATCATGGAAGGTAGTCTCTTGTCGAGATTTTTGTTATTCCAATGGATGGTATCCTTGTCATTATGAAAGATAGTCCGTTGTCGATATCTTTGTTACTCCAATGGATGGTAGCCTAGTCATCATGGAAGGTAGTCTGTTGTCGAGATTTTTGTTATTTCAATGGATGGTAGCCTTGTCATTATGGAAGGTAGTCAGTTGTCGTGATTTTTATTACTCCAACGGACGGTAGCCTTGTCATTATGGAGGGTAGTATGTTATCGATATCTTTGTTACTCCAATGGATGGTAGCCCTATCATTATGGAAGGTATTCTGTTGTCGAGATTTTTGTTACTCTAAGGGATGGTAGCCTTGTCATTATGGAAGGTAGTGTGGTGTCGATATTTTTCTTACTCCAATGGATGGTAGCCTTGTAATTATGGAAGGTAGTCTGTTGTCGTGATTCTTGTTACTCCAATGGATGGTAGACTTGCCATTATGGAAGGTAGTCTATTGTCGAGATTTTTATTACTACAATGGATGGTAGCCTTGTCATTATGGAAGGTACTCTGTTTTCGAGATTTTTGTTACTACAATAGATTGTAGCCTTATCATTATGGAATGTAGTTTGTTGTCGATATCATTGTTACTCCAATATATGGTAGCCTAGTCATTATGGAAGGTAGTCTGTTGTTGATATTTTTGTTACTCCAATGGATGGTAGCCTTGTCATTATGGAAGATAGTCCGTTGTCGTGATTTTTATTACTCCAACGGATGGTAGCCTTGTCATTATGGAGGGTAGTCTATTGTCTAGATTTCTGTTACTCCAATGGATGGTAGCCTTGTAATTATGGAAGGTAGTCTGTTGTCGTGATTTTTGTTACTCCTATGGATGGTAGCCTTGCCATTATGGAAGGTAGTGTATTGTCGAGATTTTTGTTACTACAATGGATGGTAGCTTGTCATTATGGAATGTACTCTGTTTTCGATATTTTTGTTACTACAATGGATGGTAGCCTTGTCATTATGGAAGGTAGTATGTTGTCGATATTTTTGTTAATACAATGGATGGTAGCCTTGTCATCATGGAAGGTAGTCTATTGTTGAGATTTTTGTTACTACAATGGATTGTAGCCTTGTCGTTATGGAAGGTAGTCTGTTGTCGATATCTTTGTTACTCCAATGGATGGTATCCCAGTCATTATGGAAGGTAGTCTGTGAGATTTTAGTTACTCCAATGGATGGTAGCCTTGTCATTATGGAAGGTAGTCTGTTGTCGAGATTTTGTAGACTCCAATGGATTGTAGCCTTGTTATTATGGAAGGTAGTCTCTTGTGGATATTTGGGTTACTCCAATAATGGTACCCTTGTCATTATGGAAGATAGTCTATTGTTGAGATTTTTGTTACTCCAATGGATGGTAGACATTTAATTATGGAAGGTATTGTGTTGTCGTGATTTTTGTTACTCTAAGGGATAGTAGCCTTGTCATTATGGAAGGTAGTATGTTGTTGATATCTTTGTTACTCCAATCGATGGTAGCCTTTTCATTATGGAAGGTAGTTTGTTGTCGAGATTTTTCTTACTCTAAGGGATGGTAGCCTTGTCATTATGGAATGTCGTCTGTTGTCGAGATTTTTGTTATTCCAATGGATGACAGCCTTGTCATTATGAAGGTAGTCTATTGTCGATATTTTTGTTACTATAATAGATTGTAGCCTTGTCATTATGGAAGGTAGTCTGTTGTCGAGATTTTTGTTACTCCATTGGATGGTAGCCTTGTCATTATGGAAGGTAGTGTGTTGTCGATAATTTTGTTATTCCAATGGATGGTAGCCTAGTCATTATGGAAGGTAGTATTTTGTCTGTATTTTTCTTACTCCAATGGATGGTAGCCTTGACATTATGGAAGGTAGTCTATTGTTTAGATTTTTGTTACTCCAATGGAAGGTAGACTTGTCATTATGGAAGGTAGTGTGTTTTTGTGATTATTATTACTCTAAGGGATGGTAGCCTTGTCGTCATGGAAGGCAGTCTGTTGTCGATATCTTTGTTGCTCCAATGGATGGTATCCTAGTCATTATGGAAGGTAGTCTGTTGTTGAGATTTTTGTTACTCCAATGGATGGTAGCCTTGTCGTTATGGAAGGTAGTTTGTTGTCGATATTTTTGTTACTCCAATGGATGGTAGCCTTGTCATTATGGAAGCTAGTCTATTGTCGAGATTTTTGTTTCTACAATGGATTGGTGCCTTGTCGTTATGGAAGGTAGTTTGTTGTCGATATCTTTGTTACTCCAATGGATGGAAGCCTAGTCATTATGGAAGGTAGTCTGTTGTTGAGATTTTAGTTACTCCAATGGATGGTAGCCTTGTCATTATGGAAGGTAGTCTATTGTCGAGATTTTTTATACTCCAAAGGTTTGTAGCCTTGTCATTATGGAAGGTAGTCTATTGTCGAGATTTTTGTTACTACAATGGATTGTAGCCTTGTCGTTATGGAAGGTAGTCTATTGTCGATATCTTTGTTACTCCAATGGATGGTAGCCTAGTCATTATGGAAGGTAGTCTATTGTCGATATCTTTGTTACTCCAATGGATGGTAGCCTAGTCATTCTTGAAGGTAGTCTGTTGTCGAGATTTTTGTTATTCCAATGGATGGTAGGCTTGTCATTATGGAAGGTAGTCTATTGTCGAGATTTTTGTTACACCAATGGATGGTAGCCTTGTCATCATGGAAGGTAGTTTATTCTCAAGATTTTTGTTACTACAACGGATGGTAGCCGTATCATTATGGAAGGTAGTCTGTTGTCGATATCTTTGTTACTCCAATGGATGGTATCCTAGTCATTATGGAAGGTAGTCTGTTGTCGAGATTTTAGTTTCTCCAATGGATGGTAGCCTTGTCATTATGGAAGGTAGTCTGTTGTCGAGATTTTGTAGACTCCAATGGATTGTAGCCTTGTCATTATGGAAGGTAGTCTCTTGTGGATATTTGGGTTACTCCAATGATGGTACCCTTGTCATTATGGAAGATAGTCTATTGTTCAGATTTTTGTTACTCCAATGGATGGTAGACTTTTAATTATGGAAGGTAGTGTGTTGTCGTGATTTTTGTTACTCTAAGGGATGGTAGCCTTGTCATTATGGAAGGTAATATGTTGTTGATATCTTTGTTACTCCAATGGATGGTAGCCTTTTCATTATGGAAGGTAGTTTGTTGTCGAGATTTTTCTTACTCTAAGGGATGGTAGCCTTGTCATTATGGAACATCATCTGTTGTCAAGATTTTTGTTACTCTAATGGATGGTAGCCTTGTCATTATGGAAGGTAGTATGTTGTCGAGATTTTTGTTACTACAATGGATTGTAGCCTTGTCGTTATGGAAGGTAGTCTGTTGTCGATATCTTTGTTACTCCAATGGATGGTATCCCAGTCATTATGGAAGGTAGTCTGTGAGATTTTAGTTTCTCCAATGGATGGTAGCCTTGTCATTATGGAAGGTAGTCTGTTGTCGAGATTTTGTAGACTCCAATGGATTGTAGCCTTGTCATTATGGAAGGTAGTCTCTTGTGGATATTTGTGTTACTCCAATGATGGTACCCTTGTCATTATGGAAGATAGTCTATTGTTGAGATTTTTGTTACTCCAATGGATGGTAGACATTTAATTATGGAAGGTATTGTGTTGTCGTGATTTTTGTTACTCTAAGGGATAGTAGCCTTGTCATTATGGAAGGTAGTATGTTGTTGATATCTTTTTTACTCCAATGGATGGTAGCCTTTTCATTATGGAAGGTAGTTTGTTGTCGTGATTTTTCTTACTCTAAGGGATGGTAGCCTTGTCATTATGGAATGTCGTCTGTTGTCGAGATTTTTGTTATTCCAATGGATGACAGCCTTGTCATTATGAAGGTAGTCTATTGTCGATATTTTTGTTACTATAATAGATTGTAGCCTTGTCATTATGGAAGGTAGTCTGTTGTCGAGATTTTTGTTACTCCATTGGATGGTAGCCTTGTCATTATGGAAGGTAATGTGTTGTCGATAATTTTGTTATTCCAATGGATGGTAGCCTAGTCATTATGGAAGGTAGTATTTTGTCTGTATTTTTCTTACTCCAATGGATAGTAGCCTTGAAATTATGGAAGGTAGTCTATTGTTGAGATTTTTGTTACTCCAATGGAAGGTAGACTTGTCATTATGGAAGGTAGTGTGTTTTTGTGATTATTATTACTCTAAGGGATGGTAGCCTTGTCGTCATGGAAGGCAATCTGTTGTCGATATCTTTGTTGCTCCAATGGATGGTATCCTAGTCATTATGGAAGGTAGTCTGTTATTGAGATTTTTGTTACTCCAATGGATGGTAGCCTTGTCGTTATGGAAGGTAGTTTGTTGTCGATATTTTTGTTACTCCAATGGATGGTAGCCTTGTCATTATGGAAGGTAGTCTATTGTCGAGATTTTTGTTTCTACAATGGATTGTAGCCTTGTCGTTATGGAAGGTAGTCTGTTGTCGATATCTTTGTTACTCCAATGGATGGAAGCCTAGTCATTATGGAAGGTAGTCTGTTGTTGAGATTTTAGTTACTCCAATGGATGGTAGCCTTGTCATTATGGAAGGTAGTCTATTGTCGAGATTTTTTATACTCCAAAGGTTTGTAGCCTTGTCATTATGGAAGGTAGTCTATTGTCGAGATTTTTGTTACTACAATGGATTGTAGCCTTGTCGTTATGGAAGGTAGTCTATTGTCGATATCTTTGTTACTCCAATGGATGGTAGCCTAATCATTATGGAAGGTAGTTTCTTGTCGATATCTTTGTTATTCCAATGGATGGTATCCTAGTCATTATGGAAGGTAGTCTGTTGTTGAGATTTTTGTTATTCCAATGGATGGTAGCCTTGTCGTTATGGAAGGTAGTTTGTTGTCGATATTTTTGTTACTCCAATGGATGGTAGCCTTGTCATTATGGAAGGTAGTCTATTGTCGAGATTTTTGTTTCTACAATGGATTGTAGCCTTGTCGTTATGGAAGGTAGTCTGTTGTCGATATCTTTGTTACTCCAATGGATGGAAGCCTAGTCATTATGGAAGGTAGTCTGTTGTTGAGATTTTAGTTACTCCAATGGATGGTAGCCTTGTCATTATGGAAGGTAGTCTATTGTCGAGATTTTTTATACTCCAAAGGTTTGTAGCCTTGTCATTATGGAAGGTAGTCTATTGTCGAGATTTTTGTTACTACAATGGATTGTAGCCTTGTCGTTATGGAAGGTAGTCTATTGTCGATATCTTTGTTACTCCAATGGATGGTAGCCTAATCATTATGGAAGGTAGTTTCTTGTCGAGATTTTTGTTATTCCAATGGATGGTAGCCTTGTCATTATGGAAGGTAGTCTGTTGTCGATATTTTTGTTATTCCAATGGATGGTAGCCTTGTCATTATGGAAGGTAGTCTGTTGTCGAGATTTTTGTTACTCCAATGGATGGTAGCCTTGTCATCATGGAAGGTAGTCTATTGTCGAGATTTTTGTTACTACAATGGATTGTAGGCTTGTCGTTATGGAAGGTAGTCTATTGTCGATATCTTTGTTACTCCAATGGATGGTAGCCTAGTCATTATGGAAGGTAGTCTATTGTCGATATCTTTGTTACTCCAATGGATGGTAGCCTAGTCATTCTGGAAGGTAGTCTGTTGTCGAGATTTTTGTTATTCCAATGGATGGTAGGCTTGTCATTATGGAAGGTTGTCTGTTGTCGAGATTTTTGTTACACCAATGGATGGTAGCCTTGTCATCATGGAAGGTAGTTTATTCTCAAGATTTTTGTTACTACAACGGATGGTAGCCGTATCATTATGGAAGGTAGTCTGTTGTCGATATCTTTGTTACTCCAATGGATGGTATCCTAGTCATTATGGAAGGTAGTCTGTTGTCGAGATTTTAGTTTCTCCAATGGATGGTAGCCTTGTCATTATGGAAGGTAGTCTGTTGTCGAGATTTTGTAGACTCCAATGGATTGTAGCCTTGTCATTATGGAAGGTAGTCTCTTGTGGATATTTGGGTTACTCCAATGATGGTACCCTTGTCATTATGGAAGATAGTCTATTGTTGAGATTTTTGTTACTCCAATCGATGGTAGACTTTTAATTATGGAAGGTAGTGTGTTGTCGTGATTTTTGTTACTCTAAGGGATGGTAGCCTTGTCATTATGGAAGGTAATATGTTGTTGATATCTTTGTTACTCCAATGGATGGTAGCCTTTTCATTATGGAAGGTAGTTTGTTGTCGAGATTTTTCTTACTCTAAGGGATGGTAGCCTTGTCATTATGGAACATCATCTGTTGTCAAGATTTTTGTTACTCTAATGGATGGTAGCCTTGTCATTATGGAAGGTAGTATGTTGTCGAGATTTTTGTTACTACAATGGATTGTAGCCTTGTCGTTATGGAAGGTAGTCTGTTGTCGATATCTTTGTTACTCCAATGGATGGTATCCCAGTCATTATGGAAGGTAGTCTGTGAGATTTTAGTTACTCCAATGGATGGTAGCCTTGTCATTATGGAAGGTATTCTGTTGTCGAGATTTTGTAGACTCCAATGGATTGTAGCCTTGTCATTATGGAAGGTAGTCTCTTGTGGATATTTGGGTTACTCCAATGATGGTAGCCTTGTCATTATGGAAGATAGTCTATTGTTGAGATTTTTGTTACTCCAATGGATGGTAGACATTTAATTATTGAAGGTATTGTGTTGTCGTGATTTTTGTTACTCTAAGGGATAGTAGCCTTGTCATTATGGAAGGTAGTATGTTGTTGATATCTTTGTTACTCCAATGGATGGTAGCCTTTTCATTATGGAAGGTAGTTTGTTGTCGAGATTTTTCTTACTCTAAGGGATGTTAGCCTTGTCATTATGGAATGTCGTCTGTTGTCGAGATTTTTGTTATTCCAATGGATGACAGCCTTGTCATTATGAAGGTAGTCTATTGTCGATATTTTTGTTACTATAATAGATTGTAGCCTTGTCATTATGGAAGGTAGTCTGTTGTCGAGATTTTTGTTACTCCATTGGATGGTAGCCTTGTCATTATGGAAGGTAGTGTGTTGTCGATAATTTTGTTATTCCAATGGATGGTAGCCTAGTCATTATGGAAGGTAGTATTTTGTCTGTATTTTTCTTACTCCAATGGATGGTAGCCTTGACATTATGGAAGGTAGTCTATTGTTGAGATTTTTGTTACTCCAATGGAAGGTAGACTTGTCATTATGGAAGGTAGTGTGTTTTTGTGATTATTATTACTCTAAGGGATGGTAGCCTTGTCGTCATGGAAGGCAGTCTGTTGTCGATATCTTTGTTCCTCCAATGGATGGTATCCTAGTCATTATGGAAGGTAGTCTGTTGTTGAGATTTTTGTTACTCCAATGGATGGTAGCCTTGTCGTTATGGAAGGTAGTTTGTTGTCGATATTTTTGTTACTCCAATGGATGGTAGCCTTGTCATTATGGAAGGTAGTCTATTGTCGAGATTTTTGTTTCTACAATGGATTGTAGCCTTGTCGTTATGGAAGGTAGTCTGTTATCGATATCTTTGTTACTCCAGTGGATGGAAGCCTAGTCATTATGGAAGGTAGTCTGTTGTTGAGATTTTAGTTACTCCAATGGATGGTAGCCTTGTCATTATGGAAGGTAGTCTATTGTCGAGATTTTTTATACTCCAAAGGTTTGTAGCCTTGTCATTATGGAAGGTAGTCTATTGTCGAGATTTTTGTTACTACAATGGATTGTAGCCTTGTCGTTATGGAAGGTAGTCTATTGTCGATATCTTTGTTACTCCAATGGATGGTAGCCTAATCATTATGGAAGGTAGTTTCTTGTCGAGATTTTTGTTATTCCAATGGATGGTAGCCTTGTCATTATGGAAGGTAGTCTGTTGTCGATATTTTTGTTATTCCAATGGATGGTAGCCTTGTCATTATGGAAGGTAGTCTGTTGTCGAGATTTTTGTTACTCCAATGGATGGTAGCCTTGTCATCATGGAAGGTAGTCTATTGTCGAGATTTTTGTTACTACAATGGATTGTAGGCTTGTCGTTATGGAAGGTAGTCTATTGTCGATATCTTTGTTACTCCAATGGATGGTAGCCTAGTCATTATGGAAGGTAGTCTATTGTCGATATCTTTGTTACTCCAATGGATGGTAGCCTAGTCATTCTGGAAGGTAGTCTGTTGTCGAGATTTTTGTTATTCCAATGGATGGTAGGCTTGTCATTATGGAAAGTAGTCTGTTGTCGAGATTTTTGTTACACCAATGGATGGTAGTCTTGTCATCATGGAAGGTAGTTTATTCTCAAGATTTTTGTTACTACAACGGATGGTAGTCGTATCATTATGGAAGGTAGTCTGTTGTCGATATCTTTGTTACTCCAATGGATGGTATCCTAGTCATTATGGAAGGTAGTCTGTTGTCGAGATTTTAGTTTCTCCAATGGATGGTAGCCTTGTCATTATGGAAGGTAGTCTGTTGTCGAGATTTTGTAGACTCCAATGGATTGTAGCCTTGTCATTATGGAAGGTAGTCTCTTGTGGATATTTGGGTTACTCCAATGATGGTACCCTTGTCATTATGGAAGATAGTCTATTGTTGAGATTTTTGTTACTCCAATGGATGGTAGACTTTTAATTATGGAAGGTAGTGTGTTGTCGTGATTTTTGTTACTCTAAGGGATGGTAGCCTTGTCATTATGGAAGGTAATATGTTGTTGATATCTTTGTTACTCCAATGGATGGTAGCCTTTTCATTATGGAAGGTAGTTTGTTGTCGAGATTTTTCTTACTCTAAGGGATGGTAGCCTTGTCATTATGGAACATCATCTGTTGTCAAGATTTTTGTTACTCTAATGGATGGTATCCTAGTCATTATGGATGGTAGTCTGTTGTCGAAATTTTTGTTACTCCATTGGATGGTAGCCTTGTCACTATGGAAGGTAGTGTGTTGTCGATATTTTTCTAATTCCAATGGATGGTAGCCTAGTCATTATGGAAGGTAGTATTTTGTCTGTATTCTTTTTACTCCAATGGATGGTAGCCTTGTCATTATGGAAGGTAGTCTATTGTTGAGATTTTAGTTACTCCAATGGATGGTAGCCTTGTCATTATGGAAGGTAGTCTATTGTCGAGATTTTTTATAATCCAAAGGTTTGTAGCCTTGTCATTATGGAAGGTAGTCTATTGTCGAGATTTTTGTTACTACAATGGATTGTAGCCTTGTCGTTATGGAAGGTAGTCTATTGTCGATATATTTGTTACTCCAATGGATGGTAGCCTAATCATTATGGAAGGTAGTTTGTTGTCAAGATTTTTGTTATTCCAATGGATGGTAGCCTTGTCATTATGGAAGGTAGTCTGTTGTCGATATTTTTGTTATTCCAATGGATGGTAGCCTTGTCATCATGGAAGGTAGTCTATTGTCGAGATTTTTGTTACTACAATGGATTGTAGGCTTGTCGTTATGGAAGGTAGTCTATTGTCGATATCTTTGTTACTCCAATGGATGGTAGCCTAGTCATTATGGAAGGTAGTCTATTGTCGATATCTTTGTTACTCCAATGGATGGTAGCCTAGTCATTCTGGAAGGTAGTCTGTTGTCGAGATTTTTGTTATTCCAATGGATGGTAGGCTTGTCATTATGGAAGGTAGTCTGTTGTCGAGATTTTTGTTACACCAATGGATGGTAGCCTTGTCATCATGGAAGGTAGTTTATTCTCAAGATTTTTGTTACTACAACGGATGGTAGCCGTATCATTATGGAAGGTAGTCTGTTATCGATATCTTTGTTACTCCAATGGATGGTATCCTAGTCATTATGGAAGGTAGTCTGTTGTCGAGATTTTAGTTTCTCCAATGGATGGTAGCCTTGTCATTATGGAAGGTAGTCTGTTGTCGAGATTTTGTAGACTCCAATGGATTGTAGCCTTGTCATTATGGAAGGTAGTCTCTTGTGGATATTTGGGTTACTCCAATGATGGTAGCCTTGTCATTATGGAAGATAGTCTATTGTTGAGATTTTTGTTACTCCAATGGATGGTAGACATTTAATTATGGAAGGTAGTGTGTTGTCGTGATTTTTGTTACTCTAAGGGATGGTAGCCTTGTCATTATGGAAGGTAGTATGTTGTTGATATCTTTGTTACTCCAATGGATGGTAGCCTTTTCATTATGGAAGGTAGTTTGTTGTCGAGATTTTTCTTACTCTAAGGGATGGTAGCCTTGTCATTATGGAACATCATCTGTTGTCAAGATTTTTGTTACTCCAATGGATGGTATCCTAGTCATTATGGAAGGTAGTCTGTTGTCGAGATTTTTGTTACTCCATTGGATGGTAGCCTTGTCACTATGGAAGGTAGTGTGTTGTCGATATTTTTCTAATTCTAATGGATGGTAGCCTAGTCATTATAGAAGGTAGTATTTTGTCTATATTCTTTTTACTCCAATGGATGGTAGCCTTGTCATTATGGAAGGTAGTCTATTATTGAGATTTTAGTTACTCCAATGGATGGTAGCCTTGTCATTATGGAAGGTAGTCTATTGTCGAGATTTTTTATACTCCAAAGGTTTGTAGCCTTGTCATTATGGAAATTAGTCTATTGTCGAGATTTTTGTTACTACAATGGATTGTAGCCTTGTCGTTATGGAAGGTAGTCTATTGTCGATATCTTTGTTACTCCAATGGATGGTATCCTAGTCATTATGGAAGGTAGTTTGTTGTCGAGATTTTTGTTATTCCAATGGATGGTAGCCTAATCATTATGGAAGGTAGTTTGTTGTCAAGATTTTTGTTATTCCAATGGATGGTAGCCTTGTCATTATGGAAGGGAGTCTGTTGTCGATATTTTTGTTATTCCAATGGATGGTAGCCTTGTCATTATGGAAGGTAGTCTATTGTCGAGATTTTTGTTACTACAATGGATTGTAGGCTTGTCGTTATGGATGGTAGTCTATTGTCGATATCTTTGTTACTCCAATGGATGGTAGCCTAGTCATTATGGAAGGTAGTCTATTGTCGATATCTTTGTTACTCCAATGGATGGTAGCCTAGTCATTATGGAAGGTAGTTTGTTGTCGAGATTTTTGTTATTCCAATGGATGGTAGCCTAATCATTATGGAAGGTAGTTTGTTGTCAAGATTTTTGTTATTCCAATGGATGGTAGCCTTGTCATTATGGAAGGTAGTCTGTTGTCGAGATTTTTGTTACTCCAATGGTTGGTAGCCTTGTCATTATGGAAGGTACTCTATTGTCGAGATTTTTGTTACTACAATGGATGGTAGCCTTGTCATTATGGAAGGTAGTCTGTTGTCGAGATTTTTGTTACTACAATGGATTGTATCCTTGTGATTATGGAAGGTAGTCTATTATCGATATCTTTGTTACTCCAATGGATGGTATCCTAGTCATTATGGAAGGTAGTCTATTGTCGAGATTTTAGTTACTCAATGGATGGTAGCCTTGTCATTATGGAAGGTAGTCTGTTGTCGAGATTTTGTAGACTCCAATGGATTGTAGCCTTGTCATTATGGAAGGTAGTCTCTTGTGGATATTTGGGTTACTCCAATGATGGTACCCTTGTAATTATGGAAGATAGTCTATTGTTGAGATTTTTGTTACTCCAATGGATGGTAGACATTTAATTATGGAAGGTAGTGTGTTGTCGTGATTTTTGTTACTCTAAGGGATGGTAGCCTTGTCATTATGGAAGGTAGTATGTTGTTGATATCTTTGTTACTCCAATGGATGGTAGCCTTTTCATTATGGAAGGTAGTTTGTTGTCGAGTTTTTTCTTACTCTAAGGGATGGTAGCCTTGTCATTATGGAACGTCGTCTGTTGTCGAGATTTTTGTTATTCCAATGGATAACAGCCTTGTCATTATGAAGGTAGTCTATTGTCGATATTTTTGTTACTATAATAGATTGTAGCCTTGTCATTATGGAAGGTAGTCTGTTGTCGAGATTTTTGTTACTCCATTGGATGGTAGCCTTGTCATTATGGAAGGTAGTGTGTTGTCGATAATTTTGTTATTCCAATGGATGGTAGCCTAGTCATTATGGAAGGTAGTATTTTGTCTGTATTTTTCTTACTCCAATGGATGGTAGCCTTGTCATTATGGAAGGTAGTCTATTGTTGAGATTTTTGTTACTCCAATGGAAGGTAGACTTCTCATTATGGAAGGTAGTGTGTTTTCGTCATTATTATTACTCTAAGGGATGGTAGCCTTGTCATTATGGAAGGTAGTATGTTGTTTATATCTTTTTTACTCCAATGGATGGTAGCCTTTTCATTATGGAAGGTAGTCTTTTGTCATGATTTTTGTTAGTCTAAGGAATTGTAGCCTTCTCGTCATGGAAGGCAGTCTGTTGTCGATATCTTTGTTGCTCCAATGGATGGTATCCTAGTCATTATGGAAGGTAGTCTGTTGTCGAGATTTTTGTTACACCAATGGATGGTAGCCTTGTCGTCATGGAAGGTAGTTTGTTGTCGATATTTTTGTTACTCCAATGGATGGTAGCCTTGTCGTTATGGAAGGTAGTTTGTTGTCGAGATTTTTGTTATTCCAATGGATGGTAGCCTAATCATTATGGAAGGTAGTCTGTTGTCGAGATTTTAGTTTCTCCAATGGATGGTAGCCTTGTCATTATGGAAGGTAGTCTGTTGTCGAGATTTTGTAGACTCCAATGGATTGTAGCCTTGTCATTATGGAAGGTAGTCTCTTGTGGATATTTGGGTTACTCCAATGATGGTACCCTTGTCATTATGGAAGATAGTCTATTGTTGAGATTTTTGTTACTCCAATGGATGGTAGACTTTTAATTATGGAAGGTAGTGTGTTGTCGTGATTTTTGTTACTCTAAGGGATGGTAGCCTTGTCATTATGGAAGGTAATATGTTGTTGATATCTTTGTTACTCCAATGGATGGTAGCCTTTTCATTATGGAAGGTAGTTTGTTGTCGAGATTTTTCTTACTCTAAGGGATGGTAGCCTTGTCATTATGGAACATCATTTGTTGTCAAGATTTTTGTTACTCTAATGGATGGTAGCCTTGTCATTATGGAAGGTAGTATGTTGTCGAGATTTTTGTTACTACAATGGATTGTAGCCTTGTCGTTATGGAAGGTAGTCTGTTGTCGATATCTTTGTTACTCCAATGGATGGTATCCCAGTCATTATGGAAGGTAGTCTGTGAGATTTTAGTTACTCCAATGGATGGTAGCCTTGTCATTATGGAAGGTATTCTGTTGTCGAGATTTTGTAGACTCCAATGGATTGTAGCGTTGTCATTATGGAAGGTAGTCTGTTGTGGATATTTGGGTTACTCCAATGATGGTAGCCTTGTCATTATGGAAGATAGTCTATTGTTGAGATTTTTGTTACTCCAATGGATGGTAGACATTTAATTATGGAAGGTATTGTGTTGTCGTGATTTTTGTTACTCTAAGGGATAGTAGCCTTGTCATTATGGAAGGTAGTATGTTGTTGATATCTTTGTTACTCCAATGGATGGTAGCCTTTTCATTATGGAAGGTAGTTTGTTGTCGAGATTTTTCTTACTCTAAGGGATGTTAGCCTTGTCATTATGGAATGTCGTCTGTTGTCGAGATTTTTGTTATTCCAATGGATGACAGCCTTGTCATTATGAAGGTAGTCTATTGTCGATATTTTTGTTACTATAATAGATTGTAGCCTTGTCATTATGGAAGGTAGTCTGTTGTCGAGATTTTTGTTACTCCATTGGATGGTAGCCTTGTCATTATGGAAGGTAGTGTGTTGTCGATAATTTTGTTATTCCAATGGATGGTAGCCTAGTCATTATGGAAGGTAGTATTTTGTCTGTATTTTTCTTACTCCAATGGATGGTAGCCTTGACATTATGGAAGGTAGTCTATTGTTGAGATTTTTGTTACTCCAATGGAAGGTAGACTTGTCATTATGGAAGGTAGTGTGTTTTTGTGATTATTATTACTCTAAGGGATGGTAGCCTTGTCGTCATGGAAGGCAGTCTGTTGTCGATATCTTTGTTGCTCCAATGGATGGTATCCTAGTCATTATGGAAGGTAGTCTGTTGTTGAGATTTTTGTTACTCCAATGGATGGTAGCCTTGTCGTTATGGAAGGTAGTTTGTTGTCGATATTTTTGTTACTCCAATGGATGGTAGCCTTGTCATTATGGAAGGTAGTCTATTGTTGAGATTTTTGTTTCTACAATGGATTTTAGCCTTGTCATTATGGAAGGTAGTCTGTTATCGATATCTTTGTTACTCCAGTGGATGGAAGCCTAGTCATTATGGAAGGTAGTCTGTTGTTGAGATTTTAGTTACTCCAATGGATGGTAGCCTTGTCATTATGGAAGGTAGTCTATTGTCGAAATTTTTTATACTCCAAAGGTTTGTAGCCTTGTCATTATGGAAGGTAGTCTATTGTCGAGATTTTTGTTACTACAATGGATTGTAGCCTTGTCGTTATGGAAGGTAGTCTATTGTCGATATCTTTGTTACTCCAATGGATGGTAGCCTAATCATTATGGAAGGTAGTTTCTTGTCGAGATTTTTGTTATTCCAATGGATGGTAGCCTTGTCATTATGGAAGGTAGTCTGTTGTCGATATTTTTGTTATTCCAATGGATGGTAGCCTTGTCATTATGGAAGGTAGTCTGTTGTCGAGATTTTTGTTACACCAATGGATGGTAGCCTTGTCATCATGGAAGGTAGTTTATTCTCAAGATTTTTGTTACTACAACGGATGGTAGCCGTATCATTATGGAAGGTAGTCTGTTATCGATATCTTTGTTACTCCAATGGATGGTATCCTAGTCATTATGGAAGGTAGTCTGTTGTCGAGATTTTAGTTTCTCCAATGGATGGTAGCCTTGTCATTATGGAAGGTAGTCTGTTGTCGAGATTTTGTAGACTCCAATGGATTGTAGCCTTGTCATTATGGAAGGTAGTCTCTTGTGGATATTTGGGTTACTCCAATGATGGTAGCCTTGTCATTATGGAAGATAGTCTATTGTTGAGATTTTTGTTACTCCAATGGATGGTAGACATTTAATTATGGAAGGTAGTGTGTTGTCATGATTTTTGTTACTCTAAGGGATGGTAGCCTTGTCATTATGGAAGGTAGTATGTTGTTGATATCTTTGTTACTCCAATGGATGGTAGCCTTTTCATTATGGAAGGTAGTTTGTTGTCGAGATTTTTCTTACTCTAAGGGATGGTAGCCTTGTCATTATGGAACATCATCTGTTGTCAAGATTTTTGTTACTCCAATGGATGGTATCCTAGTCATTATGGAAGGTAGTCTGTTGTCGAGATTTTTGTTACTCCATTGGATGGTAGCCTTGTCACTATGGAAGGTAGTGTGTTGTCGATATTTTTCTAATTCTAATGGATGGTAGCCTAGTCATTATAGAAGGTAGTATTTTGTCTATATTCTTTTTACTCCAATGGATGGTAGCCTTGTCATTATGGAAGGTAGTCTATTATTGAGATTTTAGTTACTCCAATGGATGGTAGCCTTGTCATTATGGAAGGTAGTCTATTGTCGAGATTTTTTATACTCCAAAGGTTTGTAGCCTTGTCATTATGGAAATTAGTCTATTGTCGAGATTTTTGTTACTACAATGGATTGTAGCCTTGTCGTTATGGAAGGTAGTCTATTGTCGATATCTTTGTTACTCCAATGGATGGTATCCTAGTCATTATGGAAGGTAGTTTGTTGTCGAGATTTTTGTTATTCCAATGGATGGTAGCCTAATCATTATGGAAGGTAGTTTGTTGTCAAGATTTTTGTTATTCCAATGGATGGTAGCCTTGTCATTATGGAAGGGAGTCTGTTGTCGATATTTTTGTTATTCCAATGGATGGTAGCCTTGTCATTATGGAAGGTAGTCTATTGTCGAGATTTTTGTTACTACAATGGATTGTAGGCTTGTCGTTATGGATGGTAGTCTATTGTCGATATCTTTGTTACTCCAATGGATGGTAGCCTAGTCATTATGGAAGGTAGTCTATTGTCGATATCTTTGTTACTCCAATGGATGGTAGCCTAGTCATTATGGAAGGTAGTTTGTTGTCGAGATTTTTGTTATTCCAATGGATGGTAGCCTAATCATTATGGAAGGTAGTTTGTTGTCAAGATTTTTGTTATTCCAATGGATGGTAGCCTTGTCATTATGGAAGGTAGTCTGTTGTCGAGATTTTTGTTACTCCAATGGTTGGTAGCCTTGTCATTATGGAAGGTACTCTATTGTCGAGATTTTTGTTACTACAATGGATGGTAGCCTTGTCATTATGGAAGGTAGTCTGTTGTCGAGATTTTTGTTACTACAATGGATTGTATCCTTGTGATTATGGAAGGTAGTCTATTATCGATATCTTTGTTACTCCAATGGATGGTATCCTAGTCATTATGGAAGGTAGTCTATTGTCGAGATTTTAGTTACTCAATGGATGGTAGCCTTGTCATTATGGAAGGTAGTCTGTTGTCGAGATTTTGTAGACTCCAATGGATTGTAGCCTTGTCATTATGGAAGGTAGTCTCTTGTGGATATTTGGGTTACTCCAATGATGGTAGCCTTGTCATTATGGAAGATAGTCTATTGTTGAGATTTTTGTTACTCCAATGGATGGTAGACATTTAATTATGGAAGGTAGTGTGTTGTCGTGATTTTTGTTACTCTAAGGGATGGTAGCCTTGTCATTATGGAAGGTAGTATGTTGTTGATATCTTTGTTACTCCAATGGATGGTAGCCTTTTCATTATGGAAGGTAGTTTGTTGTCGAGATTTTTCTTACTCTAAGGGATGGTAGCCTTGTCATTATGGAACATCATCTGTTGTCAAGATTTTTGTTACTCCAATGGATGGTATCCTAGTCATTATGGAAGGTAGTCTGTTGTCGAGATTTTTGTTACTCCATTGGATGGTAGCCTTGTCACTATGGAAGGTAGTGTGTTGTCGATATTTTTCTAATTCTAATGGATGGTAGCCTAGTCATTATAGAAGGTAGTATTTTGTCTATATTCTTTTTACTCCAATGGATGGTAGCCTTGTCATTATGGAAGGTAGTCTATTATTGAGATTTTAGTTACTCCAATGGATGGTAGCCTTGTCATTATGGAAGGTAGTCTATTGTCGAGATTTTTTATACTCCAAAGGTTTGTAGCCTTGTCATTATGGAAATTAGTCTATTGTCGAGATTTTTGTTACTACAATGGATTGTAGCCTTGTCGTTATGGAAGGTAGTCTATTGTCGATATCTTTGTTACTCCAATGGATGGTATCCTAGTCATTATGGAAGGTAGTTTGTTGTCGAGATTTTTGTTATTCCAATGGATGGTAGCCTAATCATTATGGAAGGTAGTTTGTTGTCAAGATTTTTGTTATTCCAATGGATGGTAGCCTTGTCATTATGGAAGGGAGTCTGTTGTCGATATTTTTGTTATTCCAATGGATGGTAGCCTTGTCATTATGGAAGGTAGTCTATTGTCGAGATTTTTGTTACTACAATGGATTGTAGGCTTGTCGTTATGGATGGTAGTCTATTGTCGATATCTTTGTTACTCCAATGGATGGTAGCCTAGTCATTATGGAAGGTAGTCTATTGTCGATATCTTTGTTACTCCAATGGATGGTAGCCTAGTCATTATGGAAGGTAGTTTGTTGTCGAGATTTTTGTTATTCCAATGGATGGTAGCCTAATCATTATGGAAGGTAGTTTGTTGTCAAGATTTTTGTTATTCCAATGGATGGTAGCCTTGTCATTATGGAAGGTAGTCTGTTGTCGAGATTTTTGTTACTCCAATGGTTGGTAGCCTTGTCATTATGGAAGGTACTCTATTGTCGAGATTTTTGTTACTACAATGGATGGTAGCCTTGTCATTATGGAAGGTAGTCTGTTGTCGAGATTTTTGTTACTACAATGGATTGTATCCTTGTGATTATGGAAGGTAGTCTATTATCGATATCTTTGTTACTCCAATGGATGGTATCCTAGTCATTATGGAAGGTAGTCTATTGTCGAGATTTTAGTTACTCAATGGATGGTAGCCTTGTCATTATGGAAGGTAGTCTGTTGTCGAGATTTTGTAGACTCCAATGGATTGTAGCCTTGTCATTATGGAAGGTAGTCTCTTGTGGATATTTGGGTTACTCCAATGATGGTACCCTTGTCATTATGGAAGATAGTCTATTGTTGAGATTTTTGTTACTCCAATGGATGGTAGACATTTAATTATGGAAGGTAGTGTGTTGTCGTGATTTTTGTTACTCTAAGGGATGGTAGCCTTGTCATTATGGAAGGTAGTATGTTGTTGATATCTTTGTTACTCCAATGGATGGTAGCCTTTTCATTATGGAAGGTAGTTTGTTGTCGAGTTTTTTCTTACTCTAAGGGATGGTAGCCTTGTCATTATGGAACGTCGTCTGTTGTCGAGATTTTTGTTATTCCAATGGATAACAGCCTTGTCATTATGAAGGTAGTCTATTGTCGATATTTTTGTTACTATAATAGATTGTAGCCTTGTCATTATGGAAGGTAGTCTGTTGTCGAGATTTTTGTTACTCCATTGGATGGTAGCCTTGTCATTATGGAAGGTAGTGTGTTGTCGATAATTTTGTTATTCCAATGGATGGTAGCCTAGTCATTATGGAAGGTAGTATTTTGTCTGTATTTTTCTTACTCCAATGGATGGTAGCCTTGTCATTATGGAAGGTAATCTATTGTTGAGATTTTTGTTACTCCAATGGAAGGTAGACTTCTCATTATGGAAGGTAGTGTGTTTTCGTCAATATTATTACTCTAAGGGATGGTAGCCTTGTCATTATGGAAGGTAGTATGTTGTTTATATCTTTTTTACTCCAATGGATGGTAGCCTTTTCATTATGGAAGGTAGTCTTTTGTCATGATTTTTGTTAGTCTAAGGAATTGTAGCCTTCTCGTCATGGAAGGCAGTCTGTTGTCGATATCTTTGTTGCTCCAATGGATGGTATCCTAGTCATTATGGAAGGTAGTCTGTTGTCGAGATTTTTGTTACACCAATGGATGGTAGCCTTGTCGTCATGGAAGGTAGTTTGTTGTCGATATTTTTGTTACTCCAATGGATGGTAGCCTTGTCGTTATGGAAGGTAGTTTGTTGTCGAGATTTTTGTTATTCCAATGGATGGTAGCCTAATCATTATGGAAGGTAGTCTGTTGTCGAGATTTTAGTTTCTCTAATGGATGGTAGCCTTGTCATTATGGAAGGTAGTCTGTTGTCGAGATTTTGTAGACTCCAATGGATTGTAGCCTTGTCATTATGGAAGGTAGTCTCTTGTGGATATTTGGGTTACTCCAATGATGGTACCCTTGTCATTATGGAAGATAGTCTATTGTTGAGATTTTTGTTACTCCAATGGATGGTAGACTTTTAATTATGGAAGGTAGTGTGTTGTCGTGATTTTTGTTACTCTAAGGGATGGTAGCCTTGTCATTATGGAAGGTAATATGTTGTTGATATCTTTGTTACTCCAATGGATGGTAGCCTTTTCATTATGGAAGGTAGTTTGTTGTCGAGATTTTTCTTACTCTAAGGGATGGTAGCCTTGTCATTATGGAACATCATTTGTTGTCAAGATTTTTGTTACTCTAATGGATGGTAGCCTTGTCATTATGGAAGGTAGTATGTTGTCGAGATTTTTGTTACTACAATGGATTGTAGCCTTGTCGTTATGGAAGGTAGTCTGTTGTCGATATCTTTGTTACTCCAATGGATGGTATCCCAGTCATTATGGAAGGTAGTCTGTGAGATTTTAGTTACTCCAATGGATGGTAGCCTTGTCATTATGGAAGGTATTCTGTTGTCGAGATTTTGTAGACTCCAATGGATTGTAGCGTTGTCATTATGGAAGGTAGTCTCTTGTGGATATTTGGGTTACTCCAATGATGGTAGCCTTGTCATTATGGAAGATAGTCTATTGTTGAGATTTTTGTTACTCCAATGGATGGTAGACATTTAATTATGGAAGGTATTGTGTTGTCGTGATTTTTGTTACTCTAAGGGATAGTAGCCTTGTCATTATGGAAGGTAGTATGTTGTTGATATCTTTGTTACTCCATTGGATGGTAGCCTTTTCATTATGGAAGGTAGTTTGTTGTCGAGATTTTTCTTACTCTAAGGGATGTTAGCCTTGTCATTATGGAATGTCGTCTGTTGTCGAGATTTTTGTTATTCCAATGGATGACAGCCTTGTCATTATGAAGGTAGTCTATTGTCGATATTTTTGTTACTATAATAGATTGTAGCCTTGTCATTATGGAAGGTAGTCTGTTGTCGAGATTTTTGTTACTCCATTGGATGGTAGCCTTGTCATTATGGAAGGTAGTGTGTTGTCGATAATTTTGTTATTCCAATGGATGGTAGCCTAGTCATTATGGAAGGTAGTATTTTGTCTGTATTTTTCTTACTCCAATGGATGGTAGCCTTGACATTATGGAAGGTAGTCTATTGTTGAGATTTTTGTTACTCCAATGGAAGGTAGACTTGTCATTATGGAAGGTAGTGTGTTTTTGTGATTATTATTACTCTAAGGGATGGTAGCCTTGTCGTCATGGAAGGCAGTCTGTTGTCGATATCTTTGTTGCTCCAATGGATGGTATCCTAGTCATTATGGAAGGTAGTCTGTTGTTGAGATTTTTGTTACTCCAATGGATGGTAGCCTTGTCGTTATGGAAGGTAGTTTGTTGTCGATATTTTTGTTACTCCAATGGATGGTAGCCTTGTCATTATGGAAGGTAGTCTATTGTCGAGATTTTTGTTTCTACAATGGATTTTAGCCTTGTCATTATGGAAGGTAGTCTGTTATCGATATCTTTGTTACTCCAGTGGATGGAAGCCTAGTCATTATGGAAGGTAGTCTGTTGTTGAGATTTTAGTTACTCCAATGGATGGTAGCCTTGTCATTATGGAAGGTAGTCTATTGTCGAGATTTTTTATACTCCAAAGGTTTGTAGCCTTGTCATTATGGAAGGTAGTCTATTGTCGAGATTTTTGTTACTACAATGGATTGTAGCCTTGTCGTTATGGAAGGTAGTCTATTGTCGATATCTTTGTTACTCCAATGGATGGTAGCCTAATCATTATGGAAGGTAGTTTCTTGTCGAGATTTTTGTTAATCCAATGGATGGTAGCCTTGTCATTATGGAAGGTAGTCTGTTGTCGATATTTTTGTTATTCCAATGGATGGTAGCCTTGTCATTATGGAAGGTAGTCTGTTGTCGAGATTTTTGTTACTCCAATGGATGGTAGCCTTGTCATCATGGAAGGTAGTCTATTGTCGAGATTTTTGTTACTACAATGGATTGTAGGCTTGTCGTTATGGAAGGTAGTCTATTGTCGATATCTTTGTTACTCCAATGGATGGTAGCCTAGTCATTATGGAAGGTAGTCTATTGTCGATATCTTTGTTACTCCAATGGATGGTAGCCTAGTCATTCTGGAAGGTAGTCTGTTGTCGAGATTTTTGTTATTCCAATGGATGGTAGGCTTGTCATTATGGAAAGTAGTCTGTTGTCGAGATTTTTGTTACACCAATGGATGGTAGTCTTGTCATCATGGAAGGTAGTTTATTCTCAAGATTTTTGTTACTACAACGGATGGTAGTCGTATCATTATGGAAGGTAGTCTGTTGTCGATATCTTTGTTACTCCAATGGATGGTATCCTAGTCATTATGGAAGGTAGTCTGTTGTCGAGATTTTAGTTTCTCCAATGGATGGTAGCCTTGTCATTATGGAAGGTAGTCTGTTGTCGAGATTTTGTAGACTCCAATGGATTGTAGCCTTGTCATTATGGAAGGTACTCTCTTGTGGATATTTGGGTTACTCCAATGATGGTACCCTTGTCATTATGGAAGATAGTCTATTGTTGAGATTTTTGTTACTCCAATGGATGGTAGACTTTTAATTATGGAAGGTAGTGTGTTGTCGTGATATTTGTTACTCTAAGGGATGGTAGCCTTGTCATTATGGAAGGTAATATGTTGTTGATATCTTTGTTACTCCAATGGATGGTAGCCTTTTCATTATGGAAGGTAGTTTGTTGTCGAGATTTTTCTTACTCTAAGGGATGGTAGCCTTGTCATTATGGAACATCATCTGTTGTCAAGATTTTTGTTACTCTAATGGATGGTATCCTAGTCATTATGGATGGTAGTCTGTTGTCAAAATTTTTGTTACTCCATTGGATGGTAGCCTTGTCACTATGGAAGGTAGTGTGTTTTCGATATTTTTCTAATTCCAATGGATGGTAGCCTAGTCATTATGGAAGGTAGTATTTTGTCTGTATTCTTTTTACTCCAATGGATGGTAGCCTTGTCATTATGGAAGGTAGTCTATTGTTGAGATTTTAGTTACTCTAATGGATGGTAGCCTTGTCATTATGGAAGGTAGTCTATTGTCGAGATTTTTTATAATCCAAAGGTTTGTAGCCTTGTCATTATGGAAGGTAGTCTATTGTCGAGATTTTTGTTACTACAATGGATTGTAGCCTTGTCGTTATGGAAGGTAGTCTATTGTCGATATCTTTGTTACTCCAATGGATGGTAGCCTAATCATTATGGAAGGTAGTTTGTTGTCAAGATTTTTGTTATTCCAATGGATGGTAGCCTTGTCATTATGGAAGGTAGTCTGTTGTCGATATTTTTGTTATTCCAATGGATGGTAGCCTTGTCATCATGGAAGGTAGTCTATTGTCGAGATTTTTGTTACTACAATGGATTGTAGGCTTGTCGTTATGGAAGGTAGTCTATTGTCGATATCTTTGTTACTCCAATGGATGGTAGCCTAGTCATTATGGAAGGTAGTCTATTGTCGATATCTTTGTTACTCCAATGGATGGTAGCCTAGTCATTCTGGAAGGTAGTCTGTTGTCGAGATTTTTGTTATTCCAATGGATGGTAGGCTTGTCATTATGGAAGGTAGTCTGTTGTCGAGATTTTTGTTACACCAATGGATGGTAGCCTTGTCATCATGGAAGGTAGTTTATTCTCAAGATTTTTGTTACTACAACGGATGGTAGCCGTATCATTATGGAAGGTAGTCTGTTATCGATATCTTTGTTACTCCAATGGATGGTATCCTAGTCATTATGGAAGGTAGTCTGTTGTCGAGATTTTAGTTTCTCCAATGGATGGTAGCCTTGTCATTATGGAAGGTAGTCTGTTGTCGAGATTTTGTAGACTCCAATGGATTGTAGCCTTGTCATTATGGAAGGTAGTCTCTTGTGGATATTTGGGTTACTCCAATGATGGTAGCCTTGTCATTATGGAAGATAGTCTATTGTTGAGATTTTTGTTACTCCAATGGATGGTAGACATTTAATTATGGAAGGTAGTGTGTTGTCGTGATTTTTGTTACTCTAAGGGATGGTAGCCTTGTCATTATGGAAGGTAGTATGTTGTTGATATCTTTGTTACTCCAATGGATGGTAGCCTTTTCATTATGGAAGGTAGTTTGTTGTCGAGATTTTTCTTACTCTAAGGGATGGTAGCCTTGTCATTATGGAACATCATCTGTTGTCAAGATTTTTGTTACTCCAATGGATGGTATCCTAGTCATTATGGAAGGTAGTTTGTTGTCGAGATTTTTGTTACTCCATTGGATGGTAGCCTTGTCACTATGGAAGGTAGTGTGTTGTCGATATTTTTCTAATTCTAATGGATGGTAGCCTAGTCATTATAGAAGGTAGTATTTTGTCTATATTCTTTTTACTCCAATGGATGGTAGCCTTGTCATTATGGAAGGTAGTCTATTATTGAGATTTTAGTTACTCCAATGGATGGTAGCCTTGTCATTATGGAATGTAGTCTATTGTCGAGATTTTTTATACTCCAAAGGTTTGTAGCCTTGTCATTATGGAAATTAGTCTATTGTCGAGATTTTTGTTACTACAATGGATTGTAGCCTTGTCGTTATGGAAGGTAGTCTATTGTCGATATCTTTGTTACTCCAATGGATGGTATCCTAGTCATTATGGAAGGTAGTTTGTTGTCGAGATTTTTGTTATTCCAATGGATGGTAGCCTAATCATTATGGAAGGTAGTTTGTTGTCAAGATTTTTGTTATTCCAATGGATGGTAGCCTTGTCATTATGGAAGGGAGTCTGTTGTCGATATTTTTGTTATTCCAATGGATGGTAGCCTTGTCATTATGGAAGGTAGTCTATTGTCGAGATTTTTGTTACTACAATGGATTGTAGGCTTGTCGTTATGGATGGTAGTCTATTGTCGATATCTTTGTTACTCCAATGGATGGTAGCCTAGTCATTATGGAAGGTAGTCTATTGTCGATATCTTTGTTACTCCAATGGATGGTAGCCTAGTCATTATGGAAGGTAGTTTGTTGTCGAGATTTTTGTTATTCCAATGGATGGTAGCCTAATCATTATGGAAGGTAGTTTGTTGTCAAGATTTTTGTTATTCCAATGGATGGTAGCCTTGTCATTATGGAAGGTAGTCTGTTGTCGAGATTTTTGTTACTCCAATGGTTGGTAGCCTTGTCATTATGGAAGGTACTCTATTGTCGAGATTTTTGTTACTACAATGGATGGTAGCCTTGTCATTATGGAAGGTAGTCTGTTGTCGAGATTTTTGTTACTACAATGGATTGTATCCTTGTCATTATGGAAGGTAGTCTATTATCGATAACTTTGTTACTCCAATGGATGGTATCCTAGTCATTATGGAAGGTAGTCTATTGTCGAGATTTTAGTTACTCAATGGATGGTAGCCTTGTCATTATGGAAGGTAGTCTGTTGTCGAGATTTTGTAGACTCCAATGGATTGTAGCCTTGTCATTATGGAAGGTAGTCTCTTGTGGATATTTGGGTTACTCCAATGATGGTACCCTTGTCATTATGGAAGATAGTCTATTGTTGAGATTTTTGTTACTCCAATGGATGGTAGACATTTAATTATGGAAGGTAGTGTGTTGTCGTGATTTTTGTTACTCTAAGGGATGGTAGCCTTGTCATTATGGAAGGTAGTATGTTGTTGATATCTTTGTTACTCCAATGGATGGTAGCCTTTTCATTATGGAAGGTAGTTTGTTGTCGAGTTTTTTCTTACTCTAAGGGATGGTAGCCTTGTCATTATGGAACGTCGTCTGTTGTCGAGATTTTTGTTATTCCAATGGATAACAGCCTTGTCATTATGAAGGTAGTCTATTGTCGATATTTTTGTTACTATAATAGATTGTAGCCTTGTCATTATGGAAGGTAGTCTGTTGTCGAGATTTTTGTTACTCCATTGGATGGTAGCCTTGTCATTATGGAAGGTAGTGTGTTGTCGATAATTTTGTTATTCCAATGGATGGTAGCCTAGTCATTATGGAAGGTAGTATTTTGTCTGTATTTTTCTTACTCCAATGGATGGTAGCCTTGTCATTATGGAAGGTAGTCTATTGTTGAGATTTTTGTTACTCCAATGGAAGGTAGACTTCTCATTATGGAAGGTAGTGTGTTTTCGTCATTATTATTACTCTAAGGGATGGTAGCCTTGTCATTATGGAAGGTAGTATGTTGTTTATATCTTTTTTACTCCAATGGATGGTAGCCTTTTCATTATGGAAGGTAGTCTTTTGTCATGATTTTTGTTAGTCTAAGGAATTGTAGCCTTCTCGTCATGGAAGGCAGTCTGTTGTCGATATCTTTGTTGCTCCAATGGATGGTATCCTAGTCATTATGGAAGGTAGTCTGTTGTCGAGATTTTTGTTACACCAATGGATGGTAGCCTTGTCGTCATGGAAGGTAGTTTGTTGTCGATATTTTTGTTACTCCAATGGATGGTAGCCTTGTCGTTATGGAAGGTAGTTTGTTGTCGAGATTTTTGTTATTCCAATGGATGGTAGCCTAATCATTATGGAAGGTAGTCTGTTGTCGAGATTTTAGTTTCTCCAATGGATGGTAGCCTTGTCATTATGGAAGGTAGTCTGTTGTCGAGATTTTGTAGACTCCAATGGATTGTAGCCTTGTCATTATGGAAGGTAGTCTCTTGTGGATATTTGGGTTACTCCAATGATGGTACTCTTGTCATTATGGAAGATAGTCTATTGTTGAGATTTTTGTTACTCCAATGGATGGTAGCCTTGTCATTATGGAAGGTAGTCTATTGTCGAGATTTTTTATACTCCAAAGGTTTGTAGCCTTGTCATTATGGAAGGTAGTCGATTGTCGAGATTTTTGTTACTACAATGGATTGTAGCCTTGTCGTTATGGAAGGTAGTCTATTGTCGATATCTTTGTTACTCCAATGGATGGTAGCCTAGTCATTATGGAAGGTAGTTTATTGTCGATATCTTTGTTACTCCAATGGATGGTAGCCTAGTCATTATGGAAGGTAGTTTGTTGTCGAGATTTTTGTTATTCCAATGGATGGTAGCCTAATCATTATGGAAGTTAGTTTGTTGTCAAGATTTTTGTTATTCCAATGGATGGTAGCCTTGTCATTATGGAAGGTAGTCTGTTGTCGAGATTTTTGTTACTCCAATGGTTGGTAGCCTTGTCATTATGGAAGGTACTCTATTGTCGAGATTTTTGTTACTACAATGGATGGTAGCCTTGTCATTATGGAAGGTAGTCTGTTGTCGAGATTTTGTAGACTCCAATGGATTGTAGCCTTGTCATTATGGAAGGTAGTCTCTTGTGGATATTTGGGTTACTCCAATGATGGTACCCTTGTCATTATGGAAGATAGTCTATTGTTGAGATTTTTGTTACTCCAATGGATGGTAGACATTTAATTATGGAAGGTAGTGTGTTGTCATGATTTTTGTTACTCTAAGGGATGGTAGCCTTGTCATTATGGAAGGTAGTATGTTGTTGATATCTTTGTTACTCCAATGGATGGTAGCCTTTTCATTATGGAAGGTAGTTTGTTGTCGAGATTTTTCTTACTCTAAGGGATGGTAGCCTTGTCATTATGGAACGTCGTCTGTTGTCGAGATTTTTGTTATTCCAATGGATTACAGCCTTGTCATTATGAAGGTAGTCTATTGTCGATATTTTTGTTACTATAATAGATTGTAGCCTTGTCATTATGGAAGGTAGTCTGTTGTCGAGATTTTTGTTACTCCATTGGATGGTAGCCTTGTCATTATGGAAGGTAGTGTGTTGTCGATAATTTTGTTATTCCAATGGATGGTAGCCTAGTCATTATGGAAGGTAGTATTTTGTCTGTATTTTTCTTACTCCAATGGATGGTAGCCTTGTCATTATGGAAGGTAGTCTATTGTTGAGATTTTTGTTACTCCAATGGAAGGTAGACTTCTCATTATGGAAGGTAGTGTGTTTTCGTCATTATTATTACTCTAAGGGATGGTAGCCTTGTCATTATGGAAGGTAGTATGTTGTTTATATCTTTTTTACTCCAATGGATGGTAGCCTTTTCATTATGGAAGGTAGTCTTTTGTCGAGATTTTAGTTACTCCAAAGGTTTGTAGCCTTGTCATTATGGAAGGTAGTCTATTGTCGATATTTTTTATACTCCAAAGGTTTGTAGCCTTGTCGTCATGGAAGGTAGTCTATTGTCGATATCTTTGTTATTCCAATGGATTGTAGGCTTGTCGTTATGGAAGGTAGTCTGTTGTCGAGATTTTTGTTACTCCAATGGATGGTAGCCTTGTCGTTATGGAAGGTAATTTGTTGTCGATATTTTTGTTACTCCAATGGATGGTAGCCTTGTCATTATGTAAGGTAGTCTATTGTCGAGATTTTTGTTTCTACAATGGATTGTAGCTCTGTCGTTATGGAAGGTAGTTTGTTGTCGATATCTTTGTTACTCCAATGGATGGTAGCCTAGTCATTATGGAAGGTAGTCTGTTGTTGAGATTTTAGTTACTCCAATGGATGGTAGCCTTGTCATTATGGAAGGTAGTCTATTGTCGAGATTTTTTATACTCCAAAGGTTTGTAGCCTTGTCATTATGGAAGGTAGTCTATTGTCGAGATTTTTGTTACTACAATGGATTGTAGCCTTGTCGTTATGGAAGGTAGTCTATTGTCGATATCTTTGTTACTCCAATGGATGGTAGCCTAATCATCATGGAAGGTAGTTTCTTGTCGAGATTTTTGTTATTCCAATGGATGGTAGCCTTGTCATTATGGAAGGTAGTCTGTTGTCGATATTTTTGTTATTCCAATGGATTGTAGCCTTGTCATTATGGAAGGTAGTCTGTTGTCGAGATTTTTGTTACTCCAATGGATGGTAGCCTTGTCATCATGGAAGGTAGTCTATTGTCGAGATTTTTGTTACTACAATGGATTGTAGGCTTGTCGCTATGGAAGGTAGTCTATTGTCGATATCTTTGTTACTCTAATGGATAGTAGCCTAGTCATTATGGAAGGTAGTCTATTGTCGATATCTTTGTTACTCCAATGGATGGTAGCCTAGTCATTATGGAAGGTAGTCTGTTGTCGAGATTTTTGTTATTCCAATGGATGGTAGGCCTGTCATTACGAAAGGTAGTCTATTGTCGAGATTTTTGTTACTCCAATGGATGGTAGCCTTGTCATCATGGAAGGTAGTCTATTCTCGAGATTTTTGTTACTACAACAGATGGTAGCCGTATCATTATGAAAGGTAGTCTGTTGTCGATATCTTTGTTACTCCAATGGATGGTATCCTAGTCATTATGGAAGGTAGTCTGTTGTCGAGATTCTAGTTACTCCAATGGATGATAGCCTTGTCATTATGGAAGGTAGTCTCTTGTGGATATTTGGGTTACTCCAATGATGGTATCCTTGTCATTATGGAACATCGTCTGTTGTCAAGATTTTTGTTACTCCAATGGATGGTATCCTAGTCATTATGGAAGGTAGTCTGTTGTCGAGATTTTTGTTACTCCATTGGATGGTAGCCTTGTCACTATGGAAGGTAGTGTGTTGTCGATATTTTTCTAATTCCAATGGATGGTAGCCTAGTCATTATGGAAGGTAGTATTTTGTCTGTATTTGTTTTACTCCAATGGATGGTAGCCTTGTCATTATGGAAGGTAGTCTATTGTTGAGATTTTTGTTACTCCAATGGAAGGTAGACTTGTCATTATGGAAGGTAGTGTGTTTTCGTGATTTTTATTACTCTAAGGGATGGTAGCCTTGTCATTATGGAAGGTAGTATGTTGTTTATATCTTTGTTACTCCAATGGATGGTAGCCTTTTCATTATGGAAGGTAGTCTATTGTCGTGATTTTTGTTAGTCTAAGGAATTGTAGCCTTCTCGTCATGGAAGGCAGTCTGTTGTCGATATCTTTGTTGCTCCAATGGATGGTATCCTAGTCATTATGGAAGGGAGTCTGTTGTTGAGATTTTTGTTACTCCAATGGATGGTAGCCTTGTCGTTATTGAAGGTAGTTTGTTGTCGATATTTTTGTTACTCCAATGGATGGTAGCCTTGTCGTTATGGAAGGTAGTCTGTTGTCGATATCTTTGTTACTCCAATGGATGGTAGCCTAGTCATTATGGAAGGTAGTCTGTTGTTGATATTTTAGTTACTCCAATGGATGGTAGCCTAGTCATTATGGAAGGTAGTCTATTGTCGAGATTTTTTATACTCCAAAGGTTTGTAGCCTTGTCATTATGGAAGGTAGTCTATTGTCGATATTTTTGTTACTACAATGGATTGTAGCCTTGTCGTCATGGAAGGTAGTCTATTGTCGATATCTTTGTTACTCCAATGGATGGTAGCCTAGCCATTATGGAAGGTAGTCTGTTGTCGAGATTTTTGTTACTCCAATGGATGGTAGCCTTGTCATTATGGAAGGTAGTCTATTGTCGAGATTTTTGTTTCTACAATGGATTGTAGCCTTGTCGTTATGGAAGGTAGTTTGTTGTCGATATCTTTGTTACTCCAATGGATGGTAGCCTAGTCATTATGGAAGGTAGTCTTTTGTTGAGATTTTAGTTACTCCAATGGATGGTAGCCTTGTCATTATGGAAGGTAGTCTATTGTCGAGATTTTTTATACTCCAAAGGTTTGTAGCCTTGTCATTATGGAAGGTAGTCTATTGTCGAGATTTTTGTTACTACAATGGATTGTAGCCTTGTCGTTATGGAAGGTAGTCTATTGTCGATATCTTTGTTACTCCAATGGATGGTAGCCTAATCATCATGGAAGGTAGTTTCTTGTCGAAATTTTTGTTACTCCAATGGATGGTAGCCTTGTCATCATGGAAGGTAGTCTGTTGTCGAGATTTTTGTTACTACAATGGATTATAGGCTTGTTGTTATGGAAGGTAGTCTATTGTCGATATCTTTGTTACTCTAATGGATAGTAGCCTAGTCATTATGGAAGGTAGTCTATTGTCGAGATTTTTGTTACTCCAATGGATGGTAGCCTTGTCATCATGGAAGGTAGTCTATTCTCGAGATTTTTGTTACTACAACAGATGGTAGCCGTATCATTATGAAAGGTAGTCTGTTGTCGATATCTTTGTTACTCCAATTGATGGTATCCTAGTCATTATGGAAGGTAGTCTGTTGTCGAGATTCTAGTTACTCCAATGGATGATAGCCTTGTCATTATGGAAGGTAGTCTCTTGTGGATATTTGGGTTACTCCAATGATGGTATCCTTGTCATTATGGAACATCGTCTGTTGTCAAGATTTTTGTTACTCCAATGGATGGTATCTTAGTCATTATGGAAGGTAGTCTGTTGTCGAGATTTTTGTTACTCCATTGGATGGTAGCCTTGTCACTATGGAAGGTAGTGTGTTGTCGATATTTTTCTAATTCCAATGGATGGTAGCCTAGTCATTATGGAAGGTAGTATTTTGTCTGTATTTGTTTTACTCCAATGGATGGTAGCCTTGTCATTATGGAAGGTAGTCTATTGTTGAGATTTTTGTTACTCCAATGGAAGGTAGACTTGTCATTATGGAAGGTAGTGTGTTTTCGTGATTTTTATTACTCTAAGGGATGGTAGCCTTGTCATTATGGAAGGTAGTATGTTGTTTATATCTTTGTTACTCCAATGGATGGTAGCCTTTTCATTATGGAAGGTAGTCTATTGTCGTGATTTTTGTTAGTCTAAGGAATTGTAGCCTTGTCGTTATGGAAGGTAGTCTGTTGTTGATATCTTTGATGCTCAAATGGATGGTATCCTAGTCATTTTGGAAGGTATTTTGTTGTCGATATTTTTGTACTACAATGGATTGCTGCCTTGTCGTCATGGAAGGTAGTCTATTGTCGATATCTTTGTTACTCCAATGGATGGTAGCCTAGCCATTATGGAAGGTAGTCTGTTTTTGAGATTTTTGTTACTCCAATGGATGGTAGCCTTGTCGTTATGGAAGGTAGTCTGTTGTCGATATTTTTGTTACTCCAATGGATGGTAGCCTTGTCATTATGGAAGGTTGTTTGTTGTCGATATTTTTGTTTCTACAATGGATGGTAGCCTTGTCATTATGGAAGGTAGTCTATTGTCGAGATTTTTGATACTACAATGTATTGTAGCCTTGTCGTTATGGAAGGTAGTCTGTTGTCGATATCCTTATTACTCCAATGGATGGTATCCTAGTCATTATGGAAGGTAGTCTGTTGTTGAGATTTTTGTTAGTCTAAGGGATGGTAGCCTTGTCATTATGGAAGGTAGTGTGTTGTCAAGATTTTGTAGACTCCAATGGATGGTAGCCTTGTCATTATGGAAGGTAGTCTATTGTCGAGATTTTTGTTACTCCAATGGATGGTAGCCTTGTCATTATGGAAGGTAGTCTGTTGTCGAGATTTTTGTTACTACAATGGATTGTATCCTTGTCGTTATGGAAGGTAGTCTATTGTCGATATCTTTGTTACTCCAATGGATGATATCCTAGTCATTATGGAAGGTAGTCTGTTGTCGAGATTTTTGTTACTCCAATGGATGGTAGCCTTGTCATTATGGAAGGTAGTTTGTTGTCAAGATTTTTGTTACAACAATGGATTGTATCCTTGTCGTTATGGAAGGTAGTCTATTGTCGATATCTTTGTTACTCCAATGGATGTTATCCTAGTCATTATGGAAGGTAGTCTGTTGTCGAGATTTTAGTTACTCCAATGGATGGTAGCCTTGTCATTATGGAAGGTAGTCTGTTGTCGAGATTTTGTAGACTCCAATGGATTGTAGCCTTGTCATTATGGAAGGTAGTCTCTTTTGGATATTTGGGTTACTCCAATGATGGTACCCTTGTCATTATGGAAGATAGTCTATTGTTGAGATTTTTGTTACTCCAATGGATGGTAGACTTGTAATTATGGAAGGTAGTGTGTTGTCGTAATTTTTGTTACTCTAAGGGATGGTAGCCTTGTCATTATGGAAGGTAGTATGTTTTTTATATCTTTGTTACTCCAATGGATGGTAGCCTTTTCATTATGGAAGGTAGTCTTTTGTCATTATTTTTGTTAGTCTAAGGAAATGTAGCCTTGTCGTTATGGAAGGTAGTCTGTTGTCGATATCTTTGTTGCTCCAATGGATTGTATCCTAGTCATTTTGGAAGGTATTCTGTTGTCGAGATTTTTGTTACTCCATTGGATGGTAGCCTTGTCATTATGGAATGTAGTGTGTTGTCGATATTTTTGTCATTCCAATGGATGGTAGCCTTGTGATTATGGAAGGTAGTTTTTTGTCGAGATTTTAGTTACTCCAATGGATGGTATCCTAGTCATTATGGAAGGTAGTCTGTTGTCGAGATTTTTGTTACTCCAATGGATGGTAGCCTTGTCATTATGGAAGGTAGTTTGTTGTTGATATTTTTGTTACTCCAATGGATGGTAGCCTTGTCATTATGAAAGGTAGTCTATTGTCGAGATTTTTGTTTCTACAATGGATTGTAGGCTTGTCTTTATGGAAGGTAGTCTGTTATCGATATCTTTGTTACTCCAATGGATGGTAGCATAGTCATTATGGAAGGTAGTCTGTTGTTGAGATTTTAGTTACTCCAATGGATGGTAGCCTTGTCATTATGGAAGGTAGTCTATTGTCGAGATGTTTTATACTCTAAAGGTTTGTAGCCTTGTCATTATGGAAGGTAGTCTATTGTCGAGATTTTTGTTACTACAATGGATTGTAGCCTTGTCATTATGGAAGGTAGTCTATTGTCGATATCTTTGTTACTCCAATGGATGGTAGCCTAATCATTATGGAAGGGAGTTTGTTGTCAAGATTTTTGTTATTCCAATGGATGGTAGCCTTGTCATTATGGAAGGTAGTTTGTTGTCGATATTTTTGTTATTCCAATGGATGGTAGCCTTGTCATTATAGAAGGTAGTCTGTTGTCGAGATTTTTGATACTCCAATGGATGGTAGCCTTGTAATCATGGAAGGTAGTCTATTGTCGAGATTTTTGTTACTACAACGGATGGTAGCCGTATCATTATGGAAGGTAGTTTGTTGTCGAGATTTTTGATACTACAATGGATTTTAGCCTTGTCGTTATGGAAGGTAGTCTGTTGTCGATATCTTTGTTACTCCAATGGATGGTAGCCTAGTCATTATGGAAGGTAGTCTGTTGTGGAGATTTTTGTTAGTCTAAGGGATGGTAGCCTTGTCATTATGGAAGGTAGTGTGTTGTCGATATTTTTGTTATTCCAATGGATGGTAGCCTTGTCATTATGGAATGTAGTATGTTGCCGAGATTTTTGTTACTCCAATGGCTGGTAGCCTTGTCATTATGGAAGGTAGTCTATTGTCGAGATTTTTGTTACTACAATGGATGGTAGCCTTGTCATTATGGAAGGTAGTCTGTTGTCGAGATTTTTGTTTCTACAATGGATTGTATCGTTTTCGTTATGGAAGGTAGTCTATTGTCGATATCTTTGTTACACCAATGGATGGTATCCTAGTCATTATGGAAGGTAGTCCGTTGTCGAGATTTTAGTTACTCCAATGGATGGTAGCCTTATCATTATGGAAGGTAGTTTATTGTCGAGATTTTTGTTTCTACAATGGATTGTAGCCTTGTCGTTATGGAAGGTAGTTTGTTGTCGATATCTTTGTTACTCCAATGGATGGTAGCCTAGTCATTATGGAAGGTAGTATGTTGTTGAGATTTTAGTTACTCCAATGGATGGTAGCCTTGTCATTATGGAAGGTAGTCTATTGTTGAGATTTTTTATACTCCAAAGGTTTGTAGCCTTGTCATTATGGAAGGTAGTCTATTGTCGAGATTTTTGTTACTACAATGGATTGTAGCCTTGTCGTTATGGAAGGTAGTCTATTGTCGATATCTTTGTTACTCCAATGGATGGTAGCCTAATCATCATGGAAGGTAGTTTCTTGTCGAGATTTTTGTTATTCCAATGGATGGTAGCCTTGTCATTATGGAAGGTAGTCTGTTGTCGATATTTTTGTTATTCCAATGGATGGTAGCCTTGTCATTATGGAAGGTAGTCTGTTGTCGAGATTTTTGTTACTCCAATGGATGGTAGCCTTGTCATCATGGAAAGTAGTCTATTGTCGAGATTTTTGTTACTACAATGGATTTTAGGCTTGTCCTTATGGAAGGTAGTCTATTGTCGATATCTTTGTTACTCTAATGGATAGTAGCCTAGTCATTATGGAAGGTAGTCTATTGTCGATATCTTTGTTACTCCAATGGATGGTAGCCTAGTCATTATGGAAGGTAGTCTGTTGTCGAGATTTTTGTTATTCCAATGGATTGTAGGCTTGTCATTATGGAAGGTAGTCTATTGTCGAGATTTTTGTTACTCCAATGGATGGTAGCCTTGTCATAATGGAAGGTAGTCTATTCTCAAGATTTTTGTTACTACAACAGATGGTAGCCGTGTCATTATGGAAGGTAGTGTGTTGTCGATATCTTTGTTACTCCAATGGATTGTATCCTAGTCATTATGGAAGGTATTCTGTTGTCGAGATTTTAGTTACTCCAATGGATGATAGCCTTGTCATTATGGAAGGTAGTCTGTTGTCGAGATTTCGTAGACTCCAATGGATTGTAGCCTTGTCATTATGGAAGGTAGTCTCTTGTGGATATTTGGGTTACTCCAATGATGGTACCCTTGTCATTATGGAAGATAGTCTATTGTTGAGATTTTTGTTACTCCAATGGATGGTAGACTTTTAATTTTGGAAGGTAGTGTGTTGTCGTGATTTTTGTTACTCTAAGGGATGGTAGCCTTGTCATTATGGAAGGTAGTATGTTGTTGATATCTTTGTTACTCCAATGGATGGTAGCCTTTTCATTATGGAAGGTAGTTTGTTGTCGAGATTTTTCTTACTCTAAGGGATGGTAGCCTTGTCATTATGGAACATCGTCTGTTGTCAAGATTTTTGTTACTCCAATGGATGGTATCCTAGTCATTATAGAAGGAAGTCTGTTGTCGAGATTTTTGTTACTCCATTGGATGGTAGCCTTGTCACTATGGAAGGTAGTGTGTTGTCGATATTTTTCTAATTCCAATGGATGGTAGCATAGTCATTATGGAAGGTAGTATTTTTTATGTATTTTTTTTACTCCAGTGGATGGTAGCCTTGTCATTATGGAAGGTAGTCTATTGTTGAGATTTTTGTTACTCCAATGGAAGGTAGACTTGTCATTATGGAAGGTAGTGTGTTTTCGTGATTTTTATTACTCTAAGAGATGGTAGCCTTGTCATTATGGAAGGTAGTATGTTGTTTATATCTTTGTTACTCCAATGGATGGTAGCTTTTTCATTATGGAAGGTAGTCTATTGTCGTGATTTTTGTTAGTCTAAGGAATTGTAGCCTTGTGGTTATGGAAGGTAGTCTGTTGTCGATATCTTTGATGCTCCAATGGATGGTATCCTAGTCATTTTGGAAGGTATTTTGTTGTCGATATTTTTGTTACTACAATGGATTGTAGCCTTGTCGTCATGGAAGGTAGTCTATTGTCGATATCTTTGTTACTCCAATGGATGGTAGCCTAGCCATTATGGAAGGTAGTTTGTTGTCGATATTTTTGTTACTTCAATGGATGGTAGCCTTGTCGTTATGGAAGGTAGTCTGTTGTCGATATTTTTGTTACTCTAATGGATGGTAGCCTTGTCATTATGGAAGGTAGTTTGTTGTCGATATTTTTGTTTCTACAATGGATGGTAGCCTTTTTATTATGGAAGGTAGTCTATTGTCGAGATTTTTGATACTACAATGTATTGTAGCCTTGTCGTTATGGAAGGTAGTCTGTTGTCGATATCCTTATTTCTCCAATGGATGGTATCCTAGTCATTATGGAAGGTAGTCTGTTGTTGATATTTTTGTTAGTCTAAGGGATGGTAGCCTTGTCATTATGGAAGGTAGTGTGTTGTCAAGATTTTGTAGACTCCAATGGATGGTAGCCTTGTCATTATGGAAGGTAGTCTATTGTCGAGATTTTTGTTACTCCAATGGATGGTAGCCTTGTCATTATGGAAGGTAGTCTGTTGTCGAGATTTTTGTTACTACAATGGATTGTATCCTTGTCGTTATGGAAGGTAATCTATTGTCGATATCTTTGTTACTCCAATGGATGCTATCCTAGTCATTATGGAAGGTAGTCTGTTGTCGAGATTTTTGTTACTCCAATGGATGGTAGCCTTGTCATTATGGAAGGTAGTCTGTTGTCGAGATTTTTGTTACAACAATGGATTGTATCCTTGTCGTTATGGAAGGTAGTCTATTGTCGATATCTTTGTTACTCCAATGGATGCAATCCTAGTCATTTAGGAAGGTAGTCTGTTGTCGAGATTTTAGTTACTCCAATGGATGGTAGCCTTGTCATTATGGAAGGTAGTCTGTTGTCGAGATTTTGTAGACTCCAATGGATTGTAGCCTTGTCATTATGAAAGGTAGTCTCTTTTGGATATTTGGGTTACTCCAATGATGGTACCCTTGTCATTATGGAAGATAGTCTATTGTTGAGATTTTTGTTACTCCAATGGATGGTAGACTTGTAATTATGGAAGGTAGTGTGTTGTCGTAATTTTTGTTACTCTAAGGGATGGTAGCCTTGTCATTATGGAAGGTAGTATGTTGTTTATATCTTTGTTACTCCAATGGATGGTAGCCTTTTCATTATGGAAGGTAGTCTTTTGTCATGATTTTTGTTAGTCTAAGGAATTGTAGCCTTGTCGTTATGGAAGGTAGTCTGTTGTCGATATCTTTGTTGCTCCAATGGATTGTATCCTAGTCATTTTGGAAGGTATTCTGTAGTCGAGATTTTTGTTACTCCATTGGATGGTAGCCTTGTCATTATGGAATGTAGTGTGTTGTCGATATTTTTGTCATTCCAATGGATGGTAGCCTTGTGATTATGGAAGGTAGTTTTTTGTCGAGATTTTAGTTACTCCAATTGATGGTATCCTAGTCATTATGGAAGGTAGTCTGTTGTCGAGATTTTTGTTACTCCAATGGATGGTAGCCTTGTCATTATGGAAGGTAGTTTGTTGTAGATATTTTTGTTACTCCAATGGAAGGTAGACTTGTCATTATGGAAGGTAGTATGTTTTCGTCATTATTATTACTCTAAGGGATGGTAGCCTTGTCATTATGGAAGGTAGTATGTTGTTTATATCTTTTTTACTCCAATGGATGGTAGCCTTTTCATTATGGAAGGTAGTCTTTTGTCATGATTTTTGTTAGTCTAAGGAATTGTAGCCTTCTCGTCATGGAAGGCAGTCTGTTGTCGATATCTTTGTTGCTCCAATGGATGGTATCCTAGTCATTATGGAAGGGAGTCTGTTGTTGAGATTTTTGTTACTCCAGTGGATGGTAGCCTTGTCGTTATGGAAGGTAGTTTGTTGTCGATATTTTTGTTACTCCAATGGATGGTAGCCTTGTCGTTATGGAAGGTAGTCTGTTGTCGATATCTTTGTTACTCCAATGGATGGAAGCCTAGTCATTATGGAAGGTAGTCTGTTGTTGATATTTTAGTTACTCCAATGGATGGTAGCCTAGTCATTATGGAAGGTAGTCTATTGTCGAGATTTTTTATACTTCAAAGGTTTGTAGCCTTGTCATTATGGAAGGTAGTCTATTGTCGATATTTTTGTTACTACAATGGATTGT
The DNA here is from genome assembly GCA_948472305.1 of Vicia faba. Lineage (NCBI taxonomy): Eukaryota > Viridiplantae > Streptophyta > Magnoliopsida > Fabales > Fabaceae > Vicia > Vicia faba. The sequence goes on from OX451741.1 coordinate 530,077,556, forward strand.
AGCCTTGTCGTCATGGAAGGTAGTCTATTGTCGATATCTTTGTTACTCCAATGGATGGTAGCCTAGCCATTATGGAAGGTAGTCTGTTGTCAAGATTTTTGTTACTCCAATGGCTGGTAGCCTTGTCATTATGGAAGGTAGTCTATTGTCGAGATTTTTGTTTCTACAATGGATTGTAGCCTTGTCGTTATGGAAGGTAGTTTGTTGTCGATATCTTTGTTACTCCAATGGATGGTAGCCTAGTCATTATGGAAGGTAGTCTGTTGTTGAGATTTTAGTTACTCCAATGGATGGTAGCCTTGTCATTATGGAAGGTAGTCTATTGTCGAGATTTTTTATACTCCAAAGGTTTGTAGCCTTGTCATTATGGAAGGTAGTCTATTGTCGAGATTTTTGTTACTACAATGGATTGTAGCCTTGTCGTTATGGAAGGTAGTCTATTGTCGATATCTTTGTTACTCCAATGGATGGTAGCCTAATCATCATGGAAGGTAGTTTCTTATCGAGATTTTTGTTATTTAAATGGATGGTAGCCTTGTCATTATGGAAGGTAGTCTGTTGTCGATATTTTTGTTATTCCAATGGATGGTAGACTTGTCATTATGGAAGGTAGTCTGTTGTCGAGATTTTTGTTACTCCAATGGATGGTAGCCTTGTCATCATGGAAGGTAGTCTATTGTCGAGATTTTTGTTACTACAATGGATTGTAGGCTTGTCGTTATGGAAGGTAGTCTATTGTCGATATCTTTGTTACTCTAATGGATAGTAGCCTAGTCATTATGGAAGGTAGTTTATTGTCGATATCTTTGTTACTCCAATGGATGGTAGCCTAGTCATTATGGAAGGTAGTCTGTTGTCGAGATTTTTGTTATTCCAATGGATGGTAGGCCTGTCATTACGGAAGGTAGTCTATTGTCGAGATTTTTGTTACTCCAATGGATGGTAGCCTTGTCATCATGGAAGGTAGTCTATTCTCGAGATTTTTGTTACTACAATAGATGGTAGCCGTATCATTATGAAAGGTAGTCTGTTGTCGATATCTTTGTTACTCCAATGGATGGTATCCTAGTCATTATGGAAGGTAGTCTGTTGTCGAGACTTTAGTTACTCCAATGGATGATAGCCTTGTCATTATGGAAGGTAGTCTCTTGTGGATATTTGGGTTACTCCAATGATGGTATCCTTGTCATTATGGAACATCGTCTGTTGTCAAGATTTTTGTTACTCCAATGGATGGTATCCTAGTCATTATGGAAGGTAGTCTGTTGTCGAGATTTTTGTTACTCCATTGGATGGTAGCCTTGTCACTATGGAAGGTAGTGTGTTGTCGATATTTTTCTAATTCCAATGGATGGTAGCCTAGTCATTATTGAAGGTAGTATTTTGTCTGTATTTGTTTTACTCCAATGGATTTTAGCCTTGTCATTATGGAAGGTAGTCTATTGTTGAGATTTTTGTTACTCCAATGGAAGGTAGACTTGTCATTATGGAAGGTAGTGTGTTTTCGTGATTTTTATTACTCTAAGGGATGGTAGCCTTGTCATTATGGAAGGTAGTATGTTGTTTATATCTTTGTTACTCCAATGGATGGTAGCCTTTTCATTATGGAAGGTAGTCTATTGTTGTGATTTTTGTTAGTCTAAGGAATTGTAGCCTTGTCGTTATGGAAGGTAGTCTGTTGTTGATATCTTTGATGCTCGAATGGATGGTATCCTAGTCATTTTGGAAGGTATTTTGTTGTCGATATTTTTGTACTACAATGGATTGCTGCCTTGTCGTCATGGAAAGTAGTCTATTGTCGATATCTTTGTTACTCCAATGGATGGTAGCCTAGCCATTATGGAAGGTAGTCTGTTTTTGAGATTTTTGTTACTCCAATGGATGGTAGCCTTGTCGTTATGGAAGGTAGTCTGTTGTCGATATTTTTGTTACTCCAATGGATGGTAGCCTTGTCATTATGGAAGGTAGTTTGTTGTCGATATTTTTGTTTCTACAATGGATGGTAGCCTTGTCATTATGGAAGGTAGTCTATTGTCGAGATTTTTGATACTACAATGTATTGTAGCCTTGTCGTTATGGAAGGTAGTCTGTTGTCGATATCCTTATTACTCCAATGGATGGTATCCTAGTCATTATGGAAGGTAGTCTGTTGTTGAGATTTTTGTTAGTCTAAGGGATGGTAGCCTTGTCATTATGGAAGGTAGTGTGTTGTCAAGATTTTGTAGACTCCAATGGATGGTAGCCTTGTCATTATGGAAGGTAGTCTATTGTCGAGATTTTTGTTACTCCAATGGATGGTAGCCTTGTCATTATGGAAGGTAGTCTGTTGTCGAGATTTTTGTTACTACAATGGATTTTATCCTTGTCGTTATGGAAGGTAGTCTATTGTCGATATCTTTGTTACTCCAATGGATGATATCCTAGTCATTATGGAAGGTAGTCTGTTGTCGAGATTTTTGTTACTCCAATGGATGGTAGCCTTGTCATTATGGAAGGTAGTTTGTTGTCAAGATTTTTGTTACAACAATGGATTGTATCCTTGTCGTTATGGAAGGTAGTCTATTGTCGATATCTTTGTTACTCCAATGGATGTTATCCTAGTCATTATGGAAGGTAGTCTATTGTCGAGATTTTAGTTACTCCAATGGATGGTAGCCTTGTCATTATGGAAGGTAGTCTGTTGTCGAGATTTTGTAGACTCCAATGGATTGTAGCCTTGTCATTATGGAAGGTAGTCTCTTTTGGATATTTGGGTTACTCCAATGATGGTACCCTTGTCATTATGGAAGATAGTCTATTGTTGAGATTTTTGTTACTCCAATGGATGGTAGACTTGTAATTATGGAAGGTAGTGTGTTGTCGTAATTTTTGTTACTCTAAGGGATGGTAGCCTTGTCATTATGGAAGGTAGTATGTTGTTTATATCTTTGTTACTCCAATGGATGGTAGCCTTTTCATTATGGAAGGTAGTCTTTTGTCATTATTTTTGTTAGTCTAAGGAAATATAGCCTTGTCGTTATGGAAGGTAGTCTGTTGTCGATATCTTTGTTGCTCCAATGGATTGTATCCTAGTCATTTTGGAAGGTATTCTGTTGTCGAGATTTTTGTTACTCCATTGGATGGTAGCCTTGTCATTATGGAATGTAGTGTGTTGTCGATATTTTTGTCATTCCAATGGATGGTAGCCTTGTGATTATGGAAGGTAGTTTTTTGTCGAGATTTTAGTTACTCCAATGGATGGTATCCTAGTCATTATGGAAGGTAGTCTGTTGTCGAGATTTTTGTTACTCCAATGGATGGTAGCCTTGTCATTATGGAAGGTAGTTTGTTGTTGATATTTTTGTTACTCCAATGGATGGTAGCCTTGTCATTATGGAAGGTAGTCTATTGTCGAGATTTTTGTTTCTACAATGGATTGTAGGCTTGTCTTTATGGAAGGTAGTCTTTTATGGATATCTTTGTTACTCCAATGGATGGTAGCATAGTCATTATGGAAGGTAGTCTGTTGTTGAGATTTTAGTTACTCCAATGGATGGTAGCCTTGTCATTATGGAAGGTAGTCTATTGTCGAGATGTTTTATACTCTAAAGGTTTGTAGCCTTGTCATTATAGAAGGTAGTGTGTTGTCGATATCTTTGTTACTCCAATGGATGGTAGCCTAATCATTATGGAAGGGAGTTTGTTGTCAAGATTTTTGTTATTCCAATGGATGGTAGCCTTGTCATTATGGAAGGTAGTTTGTTGTCGATATTTTTGTTATTCTAATGGATGGTAGCCTTGTCATTATAGAAGGTAGTCTGTTGTCGAGATTTTTGATACACCAATGGATGGTAGCCTTGTCATCATGGAAGGTAGTCTATTGTCGAGATTTTTGTTACTACAACGAATGGTAGCCGTATCATTATGGAAGGTAGTCTGTTGTCGAGATTTTTGATACTACAATGGATTTTAACCTTGTCGTTATGGAAGGTAGTCTGTTGTCGATATCTTTGTTACTCCAATGGATGGTAGCCTAGTCATTATGGAAGGTAGTCTGTTGTGGAGATTTTTGTTAGTCTAAGGGATGGTAGCCTTGTCATTATGGAAGGTAGTGTGTTGTCGATATTTTTGTTATTCCAATGGATGGTAGCCTTGTCATTATGGAATGTAGTCTATTGCCGAGATTTTTGTTACTCCAATGGCTGGTAGCCTTGTCATTATGGAAGGTAGTCTATTGTCGAGATTTTTGTTACTACAATGGATGGTAGCCTTGTCATTATGGAAGGTAGTCTTTTGTCGAGATTTTTGTTACTACAATGGATTGTATCGTTGTCGTTATGGAAGGTAGTCTATTGTCGATATCTTTGTTACTCCAATGGATGATATCCTAGTCATTATGGAAGGTAGTCTGTTGTCGAGATTTTTGTTACTCCAATGGATGGTAGCCTTGTCATTATGGAAGGTAGTTTGTTGTCAAGATTTTTGTTACAACAATGGATTGTATCCTTGTCGTTATGGAAGGTAGTCTATTGTCGATATCTTTGTTACTCCAATGGATGTTATCCTAGTCATTATGGAAGGTAGTCTATTGTCGAGATTTTAGTTACTCCAATGGATGGTAGCCTTGTCATTATGGAAGGTAGTCTGTTGTCGAGATTTTGTAGACTCCAATGGATTGTAGCCTTGTCATTATGGAAGGTAGTCTCTTTTGGATATTTGGGTTACTCCAATGATGGTACCCTTGTCATTATGGAAGATAGTCTATTGTTGAGATTTTTGTTACTCCAATGGATGGTAGACTTGTAATTATGGAAGGTAGTGTGTTGTCGTAATTTTTGTTACTCTAAGGGATGGTAGCCTTGTCATTATGGAAGGTAGTATGTTGTTTATATCTTTGTTACTCCAATGGATGGTAGCCTTTTCATTATGGAAGGTAGTCTTTTGTCATTATTTTTGTTAGTCTAAGGAAATATAGCCTTGTCGTTATGGAAGGTAGTCTGTTGTCGATATCTTTGTTGCTCCAATGGATTGTATCCTAGTCATTTTGGAAGGTATTCTGTTGTCGAGATTTTTGTTACTCCATTGGATGGTAGCCTTGTCATTATGGAATGTAGTGTGTTGTCGATATTTTTGTCATTCCAATGGATGGTAGCCTTGTGATTATGGAAGGTAGTTTTTTGTCGAGATTTTAGTTACTCCAATGGATGGTATCCTAGTCATTATGGAAGGTAGTCTGTTGTCGAGATTTTTGTTACTCCAATGGATGGTAGCCTTGTCATTATGGAAGGTAGTTTGTTGTTGATATTTTTGTTACTCCAATGGATGGTAGCCTTGTCATTATGGAAGGTAGTCTATTGTCGAGATTTTTGTTTCTACAATGGATTGTAGGCTTGTCTTTATGGAAGGTAGTCTGTTATGGATATCTTTGTTACTCCAATGGATGGTAGCATAATCATTATGGAAGGTAGTCTGTTGTTGAGATTTTAGTTACTCCAATGGATGGTAGCCTTGTCATTATGGAAGGTAGTCTATTGTCGAGATGTTTTATACTCTAAAGGTTTGTAGCCTTGTCATTATAGAAGGTAGTGTGTTGTCGATATCTTTGTTACTCCAATGGATGGTAGCCTAATCATTATGGAAGGGAGTTTGTTGTCAAGATTTTTGTTATTCCAATGGATGGTAGCCTTGTCATTATGGAAGGTAGTTTGTTGTCGATTTTTTTGTTATTCTAATGGATGGTAGCCTTGTCATTATAGAAGGTAGTCTGTTGTCGAGATTTTTGATACACCAATGGATGGTAGCCTTGTCATCATGGAAGGTAGTCTATTGTCGAGATTTTTGTTACTACAACGGATGGTAGCCGTATCATTATGGAAGGTAGTCTGTTGTCGAGATTTTTGATACTACAATGGATTTTAGCCTTGTCGTTATGGAAGGTAGTCTGTTGTCGATATCTTTGTTACTCCAATGGATGGTAGCCTAGTCATTATGGAAGGTAGTCTGTTGTGGAGATTTTTGTTAGTCTAAGGGATGGTAGCCTTGTCATTATGGAAGGTAGTGTGTTGTCGATATTTTTGTTATTCCAATGGATGGTAGCCTTGTCATTATGGAATGTAGTCTATTGCCGAGATTTTTGTTACTCCAATGGCTGGTAGCCTTGTCATTATGGAAGGTAGTCTATTGTCGAGATTTTTGTTACTACAATGGATGGTAGCCTTGTCATTATGGAAGGTAGTCTTTTGTCGAGATTTTTGTTACTACAATGGATTGTATCGTTGTCGTTATGGAAGGTAGTCTATTGTCGATATCTTTGTTACACCAATGTATGGTATCCTAGTCATTATGGAAGGTAGTCTGTTGTCGAGATTTTAGTTACTCCAATGGATGGTAGCCTTGTCATTATGGAAGGTAGTTTATTGTCGAGATTTTTGTTTCTACAATGGATTGTAGCCTTGTCGTTATGGAAGGTAGTTTGTTGTCGATATCTTTGTTACTCCAATGGATGGTAGCCTAGTCATTATGGAAGGTAGTATGTTGTTGAGATTTTAGTTACTCCAATGGATGGTAGCCTTGTCATTATGGAAGGTAGTCTATTGTTGAGATTTTTTATACTCCAAAGGTTTGTAGCCTTGTCATTATGGAAGGTAGTCTATTGTCGAGATTTTTGTTACTACAATGGATTGTAGCCTTGTCGTTATGGAAGGTAGTCTATTGTCGATATCTTTGTTACTCCAATGGATGGTAGCCTAATCATCATGGAAGGTAGTTTCTTGTCGAGATTTTTGTTATTCCAATGGATGGTAGCCTTGTCATTATGGAAGGTAGTCTGTTGTCGATATTTTTGTTATTCCAATGGATGGTAGCCTTGTCATTATGGAAGGTAGTCTGTTGTCGAGATTTTTGTTACTCCAATGGATGGTAGCCTTGTCATCACGGAAAGTAGTCTATTGTCGAGATTTTTGTTACTACAATGGATTTTAGGCTTGTCCTTATGGAAGGTAGTCTATTGTCGATATCTTTGTTACTCTAATGGATAATAGCCTAGTCATTATGGAAGGTAGTCTATTGTCGATATCTTTGTTACTCCAATGGATGGTAGCCTAGTCATTATGGAAGGTAGTCTGTTGTCGAGATTTTTGTTATTCCAATGGATGGTAGGCTTGTCATTATGGAAGGTAGTCTATTGTCGAGATTTTTGTTACTCCAATGGATGGTAGCCTTGTCATAATGGAAGGTAGTCTATTCTCGAGATTTTTGTTACTACAACAGATGGTAGCCGTGTCATTATGGAAGGTAGTGTGTTGTCGATATCTTTGTTACTCCAATGGATGGTATCCTAGTCATTATGGAAGGTATTCTGTTGTCGAGATTTTAGTTACTCCAATGGATGATAGCCTTGTCATTATGGAAGGTAGTCTGTTGTCGAGATTTTGTAGACTCCAATGGATTGTAGCCTTGTCATTATGGAAGGTAGTCTCTTGTGGATATTTGGGTTACTCCAATGATGGTACCCTTGTCATTATGGAAGATAGTCTATTGTTGAGATTTTTGTTACTCCAATGGATGGTAGACTTTTAATTATGGAAGGTAGTGTGTTGTCGTGATTTTTGTTACTCTAAGGGATGGTAGCCTTGTCATTATGGAAGGTAGTATGTTGTTGATATCTTTGTTACTCCAATGGATGGTAGCCTTTTCATTATGGAAGGTAGTTTGTTGTCGAGATTTTTCTTACTCTAAGGGATGGTAGCCTTGTCATTATGGAACATCGTCTGTTGTCAAGATTTTTGTAACTCCAATGGATGGTATCCTAGTCATTATAGAAGGAAGTCTGTTGTCGAGATTTTTGTTACTCCATTGGATGGTAGCCTTGTCACTATGGAAGGTAGTGTGTTGTCGATATTTTTCTAATTCCAATGGATGGTAGCGTAGTCATTATGGAAGGTAGTATTTTTTCTGTATTTTTTTTACTCCAATGGATGGTAGCCTTGTCATTATGGAAGGTAGTCTATTGTTGAGATTTTTGTTACTCCAATGGAAGGTAGACTTGTCATTATGGAAGGTAGTGTGTTTTCGTGATTTTTATTACTCTAAGAGATGGTAGCCTTGTCATTATGGAAGGTAGTATGTTGTTTATATCTTTATTACTCCAATGGATGGTAGCTTTTTCATTATGGAAGGTAGTCTATTGTCGTGATTTTTGTTAGTCTAAGGAATTGTAGCCTTGTCGTTATGGAAGGTAGTCTGTTGTCGATATCTTTGATGCTCCAATGGATGGTATCCTAGTCATTTTGGAAGGTATTTTGTTGTCGAAATTTTTGTTACTACCATGGATTGTAGCCTTGTCATCATGGAAGGTAGTCTATTGTCGATATCTTTGTTACTCCAATGGATGGTAGCCTAGCCATTATGGAAGGTAGTCTGTTGTCGATATTTTTGTTACTTCAATGGATGGTAGCCTTGTCGTTATGGAAGGTAGTCTGTTGTCGATATTTTTGTTACTCTAATGGATGGTAGCCTTGTCATTATGGAAGGTAGTTTGTTGTCGATATTTTTGTTTCTACAATGGATGGTAGCCTTTTTATTATGGAAGGTAGTCTATTGTCGAGATTTTTGATACTAAAATGTATTGTAGCCTTGTCGTTATGGAAGGTAGTCTGTTGTCGATATCCTTATTTCTCCAATGGATGGTATCCTAGTCATTATGGAAGGTAGTCTGTTGTTGAGATTTTTGTCAGTCTAAGGGATGGTAGCCTTGTCATTATGGAAGGTAGTGTGTTGTCAAGATTTTGTAGACTCCAATGGATGGTAGCCTTGTCATTATGGAAGGTAGTCTATTGTCGAGATTTTTGTTACTCCAATGGATGGTAGCCTTGTCATTATGGAAGGTAGTCTGTTGTCGAGATTTTTGTTACTACAATGGATTGTATCCTTGTCGTTATGGAAGGTAGTCTATTGTCGATATCTTTATTACTCCAATGGATGCTATCCTAGTCATTATGGAAGGTAGTCTGTTGTCGAGATTTTTGTTACTCCAATGGATGGTAGCCTTGTCATTATGGAAGGTAGTCTGTTGTCGAGATTTTTGTTACAACAATGGATTGTATCCTTGTCGTTATGGAAGGTAGTCTATTGTCGATATCTTTGTTACTCCAATGGATGCTATCCTAGTCATTATGGAAGGTAGTCTGTTGTCGAGATTTTAGTTACTCCAATGGATGGTAGCCTTGTCATTATGGAAGGTAGTCTGTTGTCGAGATTTTGTAGACTCCAATGGATTGTAGCCTTGTCATTATGAAAGGTAGTCTCTTTTGGATATTTGGGTTACTCCAATGATGGTACCCTTGTCATTATGGAAGATAGTCTATTGTTGAGATTTTTGTTACTCCAATGGATGGTAGACTTGTAATTATGGAAGGTAGTGTGTTGTCGTAATTTTTGTTACTCTAAGGGATGGTAGCCTTGTCATTATGGAAGGTAATATGTTGTTTATATCTTTGTTACTCCAATGGATGGTAGCCTTTTCATTATGGAAGGTAGTCTTTTGTCATGATTTTTGTTAGTCTAAGGAATTGTAGCCTTGTCGTTATGGAAGGTAGTCTGTTGTCGATATCTTTGTTGCTCCAATGGATTGTATCCTAGTCATTTTAGAAGGTATTCTGTTGTCGAGATTTTTGTTACTCCATTGGATGGTAGCCTTGTCATTATGGAATGTAGTGTGTTGTCGATATTTTTGTCATTCCAATGGATGGTAGCCTTGTGATTATGGAAGGTAGTTTTTTGTCGAGATTTTAGTTACTCCAATTGATGGTATCCTAGTCATTATGGAAGGTAGTCTGTTGTCGAGATTTTTGTTACTCCAATGGATGGTAGCCTTGTCATTATGGAAGGTAGTTTGTTGTAGATATTTTTGTTACTCCAATGGATGGTAGCCTTGTCATTATGGAAGGTAGTCTATTGTCGAGATTTTTGTTTCTACAATGGATTGTAGGCTTGTCTTTATGGAAGGTAGTCTATTATCGATATCTTTGTTACTCCAATTGATGGTAGCCTAGTCATTATGGAAGGTAGTCTGTTGTGGATATTTTTGTTAGTCTAAGGGATGGTAGCCTTGTCATTATGGAAGGTAGTGTGTTGTCGATATTTTTGATACTCCATAGGTTTGTAGCCTTGTCATTATGGAAGGTAGTCTATTGTCGAGATTTTTGTTACTACAATGGATTGTAGCCTTGTCATTATGGAAGGTAGTCTGTTGTTGAGATTTTAGTTACTCCAATGGATGGTAGCCTTGTCATTATGCAAGGTAGTCTATTGTTGAGATTTTTTATACTCCAAAGGTTTGTAGCCTTGTCATTATGGAAGGTAGTCTATTGTCGATATTTTTGTTACTACAATGGATTGTAGCCTTGTCATTATGGAAGGTAGTCTATTGTCGATATCTTTGTTACTCCAATGGATGGTAGCCTAATCATTATGGAAGGGAGTTTGTTGTCAAGATTTTTGTTATTCCAATGAATGGTAGCCTTGTCATTATGGAAGGTAGTCTGTTGTCGATATTTTTGTTATTCCAATGGATGGTAGCCTTGTCATTAAAGAAGGTAGTCTGTTGTCGAGATTTTTGTTACTCCAATGGATGGTAGCCTTGTCATCATGGAAGGTAGTCTATTGTCGAGATTTTTGTTAATACAACGGATGGTAGCCGTATCATTATGGAAGGTAGTCTGTTGTCGATATTTTTGATACTACAATGGATTGTAGCCTTGTCGTTATGGAAGGTAGTCTGTTGTCGATATCTTTGTTACTCCAATGGATGGTAGCCTAGTCATTATGGAAGGTAGTCTGTTGTGGATATTTTTGTTAGTCTAAGGGATGGTAGCCTTGTCATTATGGAAGGTAGTGTGTTGTCGATATTTTTGTTATTCCAATGGATGGTAGCCTTGTCATTATGGAATTTAGTCTGTTGTCGAGATTTTTGTTACTACAATGGCTGGTAGCCTTGTCATTATGGAAGGTAGTCTATTGTCGAGATTTTTGTTACTACAATGGATTGTAGCCTTGTCATTATGGAAGGTAGTCTGTTGTCGAGATTTTTGTTACTACAATGGATTGTATCGTTGTCGTTATGGAAGGTAGTCTATTATCGATATCTTTGTTACACCAATGGATGGTATCCTAGTCATTATGGAAGGTAGTATGTTGTCGAGATTTTATAGACCCCAATGGATTGTAGCCTTGTCATTATGGAAGGTAGTCTCTTGTGGATATTTGGGTTACTCCAATGATGGTACCCTTGTCATTATGGAAGATAGTCTACTGTTGAGATTTTTGTTACTCCAATGGATGGTAGACTTGTAATTATGGAAGGTAGTGTGTTGCGTGATTTTTGTTACTCTAAGGGATGGTAGCCTTGTCATTATGGAAGGTAGTATCTTGTTGATATCTTTGTTACTCCAATGGATGGTAGTCTTTTCATTATGGAAGGTAGTTTGTTGTTGAGATTTTTCTTACTCTAAGGGATGGTAGTCTTGTTATTATGGAACGTCGTATGTTGTCGAGATTTTTGTTATTCCAATGGATGACAGCCTTGTCATTATGAAGGTAGTCTACTGTCGATATTTTTGTTACTATAATAGATTGTAGCCTTGTCATTATGGAAAGTAGTGTGTTGTCAAGATTTTTGTTACTCCAATGGATGGTATCCTAGTCATTATGGAAGGTTGTCTGTTTTCGAGATTTTTGTTACTCCATTGGATGGTAGCCTTGTCACTATGGAAGGTAGTGTGTTGTCGATATTTTTGTTATTCCAATGGATGGTAGCCTAGTCATTAGGGAAGATAGTATTTTGTCTGTATTTTTTTTACTCCAATGGATGGTAGCCTTGTCATTATGGAAGGTAGTCTATTGTTGAGATTTTTATTACTCCAATGGATGGTAGACTTGTCATTATGGAAGGTAGTGTGTTGTCGTGATTTTTATTACTCTAAGGGATGGTAGCCTTGTCATTATGGAAGGTAGTATGTTGTTTATATCTTTGTTACTCCAATGGATGGTAGCCTTTTCATTATGGAAGGTAGTCTTTTGTCATGATTTTTGTTAGTCTAAGGAATTGTCGCCTTGTCGTTATGGAAGGTAGTCTGTTGTCGAGATTTTTGTTACTCCAATGGCTGGTAGCCTTGTCATTATGGAAGGTAGTCTATTGTCGAGATTTTTGTTACTACAATGGATGGTAGCCTTGTCATTATGGAAGGTAGTCTGTTGTCGAGATTTTTGTTACTACAATGGATTGTATCGTTGTCGTTATGGAAGGTAGTCTATTGTCGATATCTTTGTTACACCAATGGATGGTATCCTAGTCATTATGGAAGGTAGTTTGTTGTCGAGATTTTAGTTACTCCAATGGATGGTAGCCTTGTCATTATGGAAGGTAGTCTGTTGTCGAGATTTTGTAGACTCCAATGGATTGTAGCCTTGTCATTATGGAAGGTAGTCTCTTGTGGATATTTGGGTTACTCCAATGATGGTACCCTTGTCATTATGGAAGATAGTCTACTGTTGAGATTTTTGTTACTCCAATGGATGGTAGACTTGTAATTATGGAAGGTAGTGTGTTGTCGTGATTTTTGTTACTCTAAGGGATGGTAGCCTTGTCATTATGGAAGGTAGTATGTTGTTGATATCTTTGTTACTCCAATGGATGGTAGTCATTTCATTAGGTAAGGTAGTTTGTTGTTGAGATTTTTCTTACTCTAAGGGATGGTAGCCTTGTTATTATGGAACATCGTCTGTTGTCGAGATTTTTTTTATTCCAATGGATGACAGCCTTGTCATTATGAAGGTAGTCTACTATCGATATTTTTGTTACTATAATAGATTGTAGCCTTGTCATTATGGAAAGTAGTGTGTTGTCATGATTTTTGTTACTCCAATGGATGGTATCCTAGTCATTATTGAAGGTTGTCTGTTGTCGAGATTTTTGTTACTCCATTGGATGGTAGCCTTGTCACTATGGAAGGTAGTGTGTTGTCGATATTTTTGTTATTCCAATGGACGGTAGCCTAGTCATTATGGAAGGTAGTATTTTGTCTGTATTTTTTTTACTCCAATGGATGGTAGCCTTGTCATTATGGAAGGTAGTCTATTGTTGAGATTTTTATTACTCCAATGGATGGTAGACTTGTCATTATGGAAGGTAGTGTGTTGTCGTGATTTTTATTACTCTAAGGGATGGTAGCCTTGTCATTATGGAAGGTAGTATGTTGTTTATATCTTTGTTACTCCAATGGATGGTAGCCTTTTCATTATGGAAGGTAGTCTTTTGTCATGATTTTTGTTAGTCTAAGGAATTGTAGCCTTGTCGTTATGGAAGGTAGTCTGTTGTCGATATCATTGTTGCTCCAATGGATGGTATCCTAGTCATTTTCGAAGGTAGTCTGTTGTCGAGATTTTTGTTACTCCATTGGATGGTAGACTTGTCATTATGGAATGTAGTTTGTTGTCGAGATTTTTGTTACTCCAATGGATGGTAGCCTTGTCGTTATGGAAGGTAATCTGTTGTCGATATCTTTGTTACTCCAATGGATGGTAGCCTAGTCATTATGGAAGGTAGTCTGTTGTGGAGATTTTTGTTAGTCTAAGGGATGGTAGCCTTGTCATTATGGAAGGTAGTGTGTTGTCGATATTTTTGTTATTCCAATGGATGGTAGCCTTGTCATTATGGAATGTAGTCTGTTGTCGAGATTTTTGTTACTCCAATGGCTGGTAGCCTTGTCATTATGGAAGGTAGTCTATTGTCGAGATTTTTGTTACTACAATGGATGGTAGCCTTGTCATTATGGAAGGTAGTCTGTTGTCGAGATTTTTGTTACTATAATGGATTGTATCGTTGTCGTTATGGAAGGTAGTCTATTGTCGATATCTTTGTTACACCAATGGATGGTATCCTAGTCATTATGGAAGGTAGTCTGTTGTCGAGATTTTAGTTACTCCAATGGATGGCAGCCTTGTCATTATGGAAGGTAGTCTGTTGTCGAGATTTTGTAGACTCCAATGGATTGTAGCCTTGTCATTATGGAAGGTAGTCTCTTGTGGATATTTGGGTTACTCCAATGATGGTACCCTTGTCATTATGGAAGATAGTCTACTGTTGAGATTTTTGTTACTCCAATGGATGGTAGACTTGTAATTATGGAAGGTAGTGTGTTGTCGTGATTTTTGTTACTCTAAGGGATGGTAGCCTTGTCATTATGGAAGGTAGTATGTTGTTGATATCTTTGTTACTCCAATGGATGGTAGTCTTTTCATTATGGAAGGTAGTTTGTTGTTGAGATTTTTCTTACTCTAAGGGATGGTAGCCTTGTTATTATGGAACGTCGTCTGTTGTCGAGATTTTTGTTATTCCAATGGATGACAGCCTTGTCATTATGAAGGTAGTCTACTGTCGATATTTTTGTTACTATAATAGATTGTAGCCTTGTCATTATGGAAAGTAGTGTGTTGTCAAGATTTTTGTTACTCCAATGGATGGTATCCTAGTCATTATGGAAGGTTGTCTGTTGTCGAGATTTTTGTTACTCCATTGGATGGTAGCCTTGTCACTATGGAAGGTAGTGTGTTGTCGATATTTTTGTTATTCCAATGGATGGTAGCCTAGTCATTATGGAAGGTAGTATTTTGTCTGTATTTTTTTACTCCAATGGATGGTAGCCTTGTCATTATTGAAGGTAGTCTATTGTTGAGATTTTTATTACTCCAATGGATGGTAGACTTGTCATTATGGAAGGTAGTGTGTTGTCGTGATTTTTATTACTCTAAGGGATGGTAGCCTTGTCATTATGGAAGGTAGTATGTTGTTTATATCTTTGTTACTCCAATGGATGGTAGCCTTTTCATTATGGAAGGTAGTCTTTTGTCATGATTTTTGTTATTCTAAGGAATTGTAGCCTTGTCGTTATGGAAGGTAGTCTGTTGTCGATATCTTTGTTGCTCCAATGGATGGTATCCTAGTCATTTTGGAAGGTAGTCTGTTGTCGAGATTTTTGTTACTCCATTGGATGGTAGACTTGTCATTATGGAAGGTAGTTTGTTGTCGAGATTTTTGTTACTCCAATGGATGGTAGCCTTGTCGTTATGGAAGGTAGTATGTTGTCGATATCTTTGTTACTCCAATGGATGGTAGCCTAGTCATTATGGAAGGTAGTCTGTTGTGGAGATTTTTGTTAGTCTAAGGGATGGTATCCTTGTCATTATGGAAGGTAGTGTGTTGTCGAAATTTTTGTTATTCCAATGGATGGTAGCCTTGTCATTATGGAATGTAGTCTGTTGTCGAGATTTTTGTTACACCAATGGCTGGTACCCTTGTCATTATGGAAGGTAGTCTATTGTCGAGATTTTTGTTACTACAATGGATGGTAGCCTTGTCATTATGGAAGGTAGTCTGTTGTCGAGATTTTTGTTACTATAATGGATTGTATCGTTGTCGTTATGGAAGGTAGTCTATTGTCGATATCTTTGTTACACCAATGGATGGTATCCTAGTCATTATGGAAGGTAGTCTGTTGTCGAGATTTTAGTTACTCCAATGGATGGTAGCCTTGTCATTATGGAAGGTAGTCTATTGTCGAGATTTTGTAGACTCCAATGGATTGTAGCCTTGTCATTATTGAAGGTAGTCTCTTGTGGATATTTGGGTTACTCCAATGATGGTACCCTTGTCATTATGGAAGATAGTCTATTGTTGAGATTTTTGTTACTCCAATGGATGGTAGACTTGTAATTATGGAAGGTAGTGTGTTGTCGTGATTTTTGTTACTCTAAGGGATGGTAGCCTTGTCATTATGGAAGGTAGTATGTTGTTGATATCTTTGTTACTCCAATGGATGGTAGTCTTTTCATTATGGAAGGTAGTTTGTTGTTGAGATTTTTCTTACTCTAAGGGATGGTAGCCTTGTTATTATGGAACATCGTCTGTTGTCGAGATTTTTTTTATTCCAATGGATGACAGCCTTGTCATTATGAAGGTAGTCTACTGTCGATATTTTTGTTACTATAATAGATTGTATCCTTGTCATTATGGAAAGTAGTGTGTTGTCATGATTTTTGTTACTCCAATGGATGGTATCCTAGTCATTATTGAAGGTTGTCTGTTGTCGAGATTTTTGTTACTCCATTGGATGGTAGCCTTGTCACTATGGAAGCTAGTGTGTTGTCGATATTTTTGTTATTCCAATGGATGGTAGCCTAGTCATTATGGAAGGTAGTATTTTGTCTGTATTTTTTTTACTCCAATGGATGGTAGCCTTGTCATTATGGAAGGTAGTCTATTGTTGAGATTTTTATTACTCCAATGGATGGTAGACTTGTCATTATGGAAGGTAGTGTGTTGTCGTGATTTTTATTACTCTATGGGATGGTAGCCTTGTCATTATGGAAGGTAGTATGTTGTTTATATCTTTGTTACTCCAATGGATGGTAGCCTTTTCATTATGGAAGGTAGTCTTTTGTCATGATTTTTGTTAGTCTAAGGAATTGTAGCCTTGTCGTTATGGAAGGTAGTCTGTTGTCGATATCATTGTTGCTCCAATGGATGGTATCCTAGTCATTTTCGAAGGTAGTCTGTTGTCGAGATTTTTGTTACTCCATTGGATGGTAGACTTGTCATTATGGAAGGTAGTTTGTTGTCGAGATTTTTGTTACTCCAATGGATGGTAGCCTTGTCGTTATGGAAGGTAGTCTGTTGTCGATATCTTTGTTACTCCAATGGATGGTAGCCTAGTCATTATGGAAGGTAGTCTGTTGTGGAGATTTTTGTTAGTCTAAGGGATGGTAGCCTTGTCATTATGGAAGGTAGTGTGTTGTCGATATTTTTGTTATTCCAATGGATGGTAGCCTTGTCATTATGGAATGTAGTCTGTTGTCGAGATTTTTGTTACTCCAATGGCTGGTAGCCTTGTCATTATGGAAGGTAGTCTATTGTCGAGATTTTTGTTACTACAATGGATGGTAGCCTTGTCATTATGGAAGGTAGTCTGTTGTCGAGATTTTTGTTACTATAATGGATTGTATCGTTGTCGTTATGGAAGGTAGTCTATTGTCGATATCTTTGTTACACCAATGGATGGTATCCTAGTCATTATGGAAGGTAGTCTGTTGTCGAGATTTTAGTTACTCCAATGGATGGCAGCCTTGTCATTATGGAAGGTAGTCTGTTGTCGAGATTTTGTAGACTCCAATGGATTGTAGCCTTGTCATTATGGAAGGTAGTCTCTTGTGGATATTTGGGTTACTCCAATGATGGTACCCTTGTCATTATGGAAGATAGTCTACTGTTGAGATTTTTGTTACTCCAATGGATGGTAGACTTGTAATTATGGAAGGTAGTGTGTTGTCGTGATTTTTGTTACTCTAAGGGATGGTAGCCTTGTCATTATGGAAGGTAGTATGTTGTTGATATCTTTGTTACTCCAATGGATGGTAGTCTTTTCATTATGGAAGGTAGTTTGTTGTTGAGATTTTTCTTACTCTAAGGGATGGTAGCCTTGTTATTATGGAACGTCGTCTGTTGTCGAGATTTTTGTTATTCCAATGGATGACAGCCTTGTCATTATGAAGGTAGTCTACTGTCGATATTTTTGTTACTATAATAGATTGTAGCCTTGTCATTATGGAAAGTAGTGTGTTGTCAAGATTTTTGTTACTCCAATGGATG
Source organism: Vicia faba (assembly GCA_948472305.1). Taxonomy (NCBI): domain Eukaryota; kingdom Viridiplantae; phylum Streptophyta; class Magnoliopsida; order Fabales; family Fabaceae; genus Vicia; species Vicia faba. Next base: position 530,095,236 of record OX451741.1, read on the forward strand.
GTATCCTAGTCATTATGGAAGGTTGTCTGTTGTCGAGATTTTTGTTACTCCATTGGATGGTAGCCTTGTCACTATGGAAGGTAGTGTGTTGTCGATATTTTTGTTATTCCAATGGATGGTAGCCTAGTCATTATGGAAGGTAGTATTTTGTCTGTATTTTTTTACTCCAATGGATGGTAGCCTTGTCATTATTGAAGGTAGTCTATTGTTGAGATTTTTATTACTCCAATGGATGGTAGACTTGTCATTATGGAAGGTAGTGTGTTGTCGTGATTTTTATTACTCTAAGGGATGGTAGCCTTGTCATTATGGAAGGTAGTATGTTGTTTATATCTTTGTTACTCCAATGGATGGTAGCCTTTTCATTATGGAAGGTAGTCTTTTGTCATGATTTTTGTTATTCTAAGGAATTGTAGCCTTGTCGTTATGGAAGGTAGTCTGTTGTCGATATCTTTGTTGCTCCAATGGATGGTATCCTAGTCATTTTGGAAGGTAGTCTGTTGTCGAGATTTTTGTTACTCCATTGGATGGTAGACTTGTCATTATGGAAGGTAGTTTGTTGTCGAGATTTTTGTTACTCCAATGGATGGTAGCCTTGTCGTTATGGAAGGTAGTATGTTGTCGATATCTTTGTTACTCCAATGGATGGTAGCCTAGTCATTATGGAAGGTAGTCTGTTGTGGAGATTTTTGTTAGTCTAAGGGATGGTATCCTTGTCATTATGGAAGGTAGTGTGTTGTCGAAATTTTTGTTATTCCAATGGATGGTAGCCTTGTCATTATGGAATGTAGTCTGTTGTCGAGATTTTTGTTACACCAATGGCTGGTACCCTTGTCATTATGGAAGGTAGTCTATTGTCGAGATTTTTGTTACTACAATGGATGGTAGCCTTGTCATTATGGAAGGTAGTCTGTTGTCGAGATTTTTGTTACTACAATGGATTGTATCGTTGTCGTTATGGAAGGTAGTCTATTGTCGATATCTTTGTTACACCAATGGATGGTATCCTAGTCATTATGGAAGGTAGTCTGTTGTCGAGATTTTAGTTACTCCAATGGATGGCAGCCTTGTCATTATGGAAGGTAGTCTGTTGTCGAGATTTTGTAGACTCCAATGGATTGTAGCCTTGTCATTATGGAAGGTAGTCTCTTGTGGATATTTGGGTTACTCCAATGATGGTACCCTTGTCATTATGGAAGATAGTCTACTGTTGAGATTTTTGTTACTCCAATGGATGGTAGACTTGTAATTATGGAAGGTAGTGTGTTGTCGTGATTTTTGTTACTCTAAGGGATGGTAGCCTTGTCATTATGGAAGGTAGTATGTTGTTGATATCTTTGTTACTCCAATGGATGGTAGTCTTTTCATTATGGAAGGTAGTTTGTTGTTGAGATTTTTCTTACTCTAAGGGATGGTAGCCTTGTTATTATGGAACGTCGTCTGTTGTCGAGATTTTTGTTATTCCAATGGATGACAGCCTTGTCATTATGAAGGTAGTCTACTGTCGATATTTTTGTTACTATAATAGATTGTAGCCTTGTCATTATGGAAAGTAGTGTGTTGTCAAGATTTTTGTTACTCCAATGGATGGTATCCTAGTCATTATGGAAGGTTGTCTGTTGTCGAGATTTTTGTTACTCCATTGGATGGTAGCCTTGTCACTATGGAAGGTAGTGTGTTGTCGATATTTTTGTTATTCCAATGGATGGTAGCCTAGTCATTATGGAAGGTAGTATTTTGTCTGTATTTTTTTACTCCAATGGATGGTAGCCTTGTCATTATTGAAGGTAGTCTATTGTTGAGATTTTTATTACTCCAATGGATGGTAGACTTGTCATTATGGAAGGTAGTGTGTTGTCGTGATTTTTATTACTCTAAGGGATGGTAGCCTTGTCATTATGGAAGGTAGTATGTTGTTTATATCTTTGTTACTCCAATGGATGGTAGCCTTTTCATTATGGAAGGTAGTCTTTTGTCATGATTTTTGTTATTCTAAGGAATTGTAGCCTTGTCGTTATGGAAGGTAGTCTGTTGTCGATATCTTTGTTGCTCCAATGGATGGTATCCTAGTCATTTTGGAAGGTAGTCTGTTGTCGAGATTTTTGTTACTCCATTGGATGGTAGACTTGTCATTATGGAAGGTAGTTTGTTGTCGAGATTTTTGTTACTCCAATGGATGGTAGCCTTGTCGTTATGGAAGGTAGTATGTTGTCGATATCTTTGTTACTCCAATGGATGGTAGCCTAGTCATTATGGAAGGTAGTCTGTTGTGGAGATTTTTGTTAGTCTAAGGGATGGTATCCTTGTCATTATGGAAGGTAGTGTGTTGTCGAAATTTTTGTTATTCCAATGGATGGTAGCCTTGTCATTATGGAATGTAGTCTGTTGTCGAGATTTTTGTTACACCAATGGCTGGTACCCTTGTCATTATGGAAGGTAGTCTATTGTCGAGATTTTTGTTACTACAATGGATGGTAGCCTTGTCATTATGGAAGGTAGTCTGTTGTCGAGATTTTTGTTACTACAATGGATTGTATCGTTGTCGTTATGGAAGGTAGTCTATTGTCGATATCTTTGTTACACCAATGGATGGTATCCTAGTCATTATGGAAGGTAGTCTGTTGTCGAGATTTTAGTTACTCCAATGGATGGCAGCCTTGTCATTATGGAAGGTAGTCTGTTGTCGAGATTTTGTAGACTCCAATGGATTGTAGCCTTGTCATTATGGAAGGTAGTCTCTTGTGGATATTTGGGTTACTCCAATGATGGTACCCTTGTCATTATGGAAGATAGTCTACTGTTGAGATTTTTGTTACTCCAATGGATGGTAGACTTGTAATTATGGAAGGTAGTGTGTTGTCGTGATTTTTGTTACTCTAAGGGATGGTAGCCTTGTCATTATGGAAGGTAGTATGTTGTTGATATCTTTGTTACTCCAATGGATGGTAGTCTTTTCATTATGGAAGGTAGTTTGTTGTTGAGATTTTTCTTACTCTAAGGGATGGTAGCCTTGTTATTATGGAACGTCGTCTGTTGTCGAGATTTTTGTTATTCCAATGGATGACAGCCTTGTCATTATGAAGGTAGTCTACTGTCGATATTTTTGTTACTATAATAGATTGTAGCCTTGTCATTATGGAAAGTAGTGTGTTGTCAAGATTTTTGTTACTCCAATGGATGGTATCCTAGTCATTATGGAAGGTTGTCTGTTGTCGAGATTTTTGTTACTCCATTGGATGGTAGCCTTGTCACTATGGAAGGTAGTGTGTTGTCGATATTTTTGTTATTCCAATGGATGGTAGCCTAGTCATTATGGAAGGTAGTATTTTGTCTGTATTTTTTTACTCCAATGGATGGTAGCCTTGTCATTATTGAAGGTAGTCTATTGTTGAGATTTTTATTACTCCAATGGATGGTAGACTTGTCATTATGGAAGGTAGTGTGTTGTCGTGATTTTTATTACTCTAAGGGATGGTAGCCTTGTCATTATGGAAGGTAGTATGTTGTTTATATCTTTGTTACTCCAATGGATGGTAGCCTTTTCATTATGGAAGGTAGTCTTTTGTCATGATTTTTGTTATTCTAAGGAATTGTAGCCTTGTCGTTATGGAAGGTAGTCTGTTGTCGATATCTTTGTTGCTCCAATGGATGGTATCCTAGTCATTTTGGAAGGTAGTCTGTTGTCGAGATTTTTGTTACTCCATTGGATGGTAGACTTGTCATTATGGAAGGTAGTTTGTTGTCGAGATTTTTGTTACTCCAATGGATGGTAGCCTTGTCGTTATGGAAGGTAGTATGTTGTCGATATCTTTGTTACTCCAATGGATGGTAGCCTAGTCATTATGGAAGGTAGTCTGTTGTGGAGATTTTTGTTAGTCTAAGGGATGGTATCCTTGTCATTATGGAAGGTAGTGTGTTGTCGAAATTTTTGTTATTCCAATGGATGGTAGCCTTGTCATTATGGAATGTAGTCTGTTGTCGAGATTTTTGTTACACCAATGGCTGGTACCCTTGTCATTATGGAAGGTAGTCTATTGTCGAGATTTTTGTTACTACAATGGATGGTAGCCTTGTCATTATGGAAGGTAGTCTGTTGTCGAGATTTTTGTTACTACAATGGATTGTATCGTTGTCGTTATGGAAGGTAGTCTATTGTCGATATCTTTGTTACACCAATGGATGGTATCCTAGTCATTATGGAAGGTAGTCTGTTGTCGAGATTTTAGTTACTCCAATGGATGGTAGCCTTGTCATTATGGAAGGTAGTCTATTGTCGAGATTTTGTAGACTCCAATGGATTGTAGCCTTGTCATTATTGAAGGTAGTCTCTTGTGGATATTTGGGTTACTCCAATGATGGTACCCTTGTCATTATGGAAGATAGTCTATTGTTGAGATTTTTGTTACTCCAATGGATGGTAGACTTGTAATTATGGAAGGTAGTGTGTTGTCGTGATTTTTGTTACTCTAAGGGATGGTAGCCTTGTCATTATGGAAGGTAGTATGTTGTTGATATCTTTGTTACTCCAATGGATGGTAGTCTTTTCATTATGGAAGGTAGTTTGTTGTTGAGATTTTTCTTACTCTAAGGGATGGTAGCCTTGTTATTATGGAACATCGTCTGTTGTCGAGATTTTTTTTATTCCAATGGATGACAGCCTTGTCATTATGAAGGTAGTCTACTGTCGATATTTTTGTTACTATAATAGATTGTATCCTTGTCATTATGGAAAGTAGTGTGTTGTCATGATTTTTGTTACTCCAATGGATGGTATCCTAGTCATTATTTAAGGTTGTCTGTTGTCGAGATTTTTGTTACTCCATTGGATGGTAGCCTTGTCACTATGGAAGGTAGTGTGTTGTCGATATTTTTGTTATTCCAATGGATGGTAGCCTAGTCATTATGGAAGGTAGTATTTTGTCTGTATTTTTTTTACTCCAATGGATGGTAGCCTTGTCATTATGGAAGGTAGTCTATTGTTGAGATTTTTATTACTCCAATGGATGGTAGACTTGTCATTATGGAAGGTAGTGTGTTGTCGTGATTTTTATTACTCTAAGGGATGGTAGCCTTGTCATTATGGAAGGTAGTATGTTGTTTATATCTTTGTTACTCCAATGGATGGTAGCCTTTTCATTATGGAAGGTAGTCTTTTGTCATGATTTTTGTTAGTCTAAGGAATTGTAGCCTTGTCGTTATGGAAGGTAGTCTGTTGTCGATATCATTGTTGCTCCAATGGATGGTATCCTAGTCATTTTCGAAGGTAGTCTGTTGTCGAGATTTTTGTTACTCCATTGGATGGTAGACTTGTCATTATGGAATGTAGTTTGTTGTCGAGATTTTTGTTACTCCAATGGATGGTAGCCTTGTCGTTATGGAAGGTAGTCTGTTGTCGATATCTTTGTTACTCCAATGGATGGTAGCCTAGTCATTATGGAAGGTAGTCTGTTGTGGAGATTTTTGTTAGTCTAAGGGATGGTAGCCTTGTCATTATGGAAGGTAGTGTGTTGTCGATATTTTTGTTATTCCAATGGATGGTAGCCTTGTCATTATGGAATGTAGTCTGTTGTCGAGATTTTTGTTACTCCAATGGCTGGTAGCCTTGTCATTATGGAAGGTAGTCTATTGTCGAGATTTTTGTTACTGCAATGGATGGTAGCCTTGTCATTATGGAAGGTAGTCTGTTGTCGAGATTTTTGTTACTATAATGGATTGTATCGTTGTCGTTATGGAAGGTAATCTATTGTCGATATCTTTGTTACACCAATGGATGGTATCCTAGTCATTATGGAAGGTAGTCTGTTGTCGAGATTTTAGTTACTCCAATGGATGGCAGCCTTGTCATTATGGAAGGTAGTCAGTTGTCGAGATTTTGTAGACTCCAATGGATTGTAGCCTTGTCATTATGGAAGGTAGTCTCTTGTGGATATTTGGGTTACTCCAATGATGGTACCCTTGTCATTATGGAAGATAGTCTACTGTTGAGATTTTTGTTACTCCAATGGATGGTAGACTTGTAATTATGGAAGGTAGTGTGTTGTCGTGATTTTTGTTACTCTAAGGGATGGTAGCCTTGTCATTATGGAAGGTAGTATGTTGTTGATATCTTTGTTACTCCAATGGATGGTAGTCTTTTCATTATGGAAGGTAGTTTGTTGTTGAGATTTTTCTTACTCTAAGGGATGGTAGCCTTGTTATTATGGAACGTCGTCTGTTGTCGAGATTTTTGTTATTCCAATGGATGACAGCCTTGTCATTATGAAGGTAGTCTACTGTCGATATTTTTGTTACTATAATAGATTGTAGCCTTGTCATTATGGAAAGTAGTGTGTTGTCAAGATTTTTGTTACTCCAATGGATGGTATCCTAGTCATTATGGAAGGTTGTCTGTTGTCGAGATTTTTGTTACTCCATTGGATGGTAGCCTTGTCACTATGGAAGGTAGTGTGTTGTCGATATTTTTGTTATTCCAATGGATGGTAGCCTAGTCATTATGGAAGGTAGTATTTTGTCTGTATTTTTTTTACTCCAATGGATGGTAGCCTTGTCATTATGGAAGGTAGTCTATTGTTGAGATTTTTATTACTCCAATGGATGGTAGACTTGTCATTATGGAAGGTAGTGTGTTGTCGTGATTTTTATTACTCTAAGGGATGGTAGCCTTGTCATTATGGAAGGTAGTATGTTGTTTATATCTTTGTTACTCCAATGGATGGTAGCCTTTTCATTATGGAAGGTAGTCTTTTGTCATGATTTTTGTTAGTCTAAGGAATTGTAGCCTTGTCGTTATGGAAGGTAGTCTGTTGTCGATATCTTTGTTGCTCCAATGGATGGTATCCTAGTAATTTTGGAAGGTAGTCTGTTGTCGAGATTTTTGTTACTCCATTGGATGGTAGACTTGTCATTATGGAAGGTAGTTTGTTGTCGAGATTTTTGTTACTCCAATGGATGGTAGCCTTGTCGTTATGGAAGGTAGTATGTTGTCGATATCTTTGTTACTCCAATGGATGGTAGCCTAGTCATTATGGAAGGTAGTCTGTTGTGGAGATTTTTGTTAGTCTAAGGGATGGTATCCTTGTCATTATGGAAGGTAGTGTGTTGTCGAAATTTTTGTTATTCCAATGGATGGTAGCCTTGTCATTATGGAATGTAGTCTGTTGTCGAGATTTTTGTTACTCCAATGGCTGGTACCCTTGTCATTATGGAAGGTAGTCTATTGTCGAGATTTTTGTTACTACAATGGATGGTAGCCTTGTCATTATGGAAGGTAGTCTGTTGTCGAGATTTTTGTTACTACAATGGATTGTATCGTTGTCGTTATGGAAGGTAGTCTATTGTCGATATCTTTGTTACACCAATGGATGGTATCCTAGTCATTATGGAAGGTAGTCTGTTGTCGAGATTTTAGTTACTCCAATGGATGGTAGCCTTGTCATTATGGAAGGTAGTCTGTTGTCGAGATTTTGTAGACTCCAATGGATTGTAGCCTTGTCATTATGGAAGGTAGTCTCTTGTGGATATTTGGGTTACTCCAATGATGGTACCCTTGTCATTATGGAAGATAGTCTACTGTTGAGATTTTTGTTACTCCAATGGATGGTAGACTTGTAATTATGGAAGGTAGTGTGTTGTCGTGATTTTTGTTACTCTAAGGAATGGTAGCCTTGTCATTATGGAAGGTAGTATGTTGTTGATATCTTTGTTACTCCAATGGATGGTAGTCTTTTCATTATGGAAGGTAGTTTGTTGTTGAGATTTTTCTTACTTTAAGGGATGGTAGCCTTGTTATTATGGAACGTCGTCTGTTGTCGAGATTTTTGTTATTCCAATGGATGACAGCCTTGTCATTATGAAGGTAGTCTACTGTCAATATTTTTGTTAATATAATAGATTGTAGCCTTGTCATTATGGAAAGTAGTGTGTTGTCAAGATTTTTGTTACTCCAATGGATGGTATCCTAGTCATTATGGAAGGTTGTCTGTTGTCGAGATTTTTGTTACTCCATTGGATGGTAGCCTTGTCACTATGGAAGGTAGTGTGTTGTCGATATTTTTGTTATTCCAATGGATGGTAGCCTAGTCATTATGGAAGGTAGTATTTTGTTTGTATTTTTTTTACTCCAATGGATGGTAGCCTTGTCATTATGGAAGGTAGTCTATTGTTGAGATTTTTATTACTCCAATGGATGGTAGACTTGTCATTATGGAAGGTAGTGTGTTGTCGTGATTTTTATTAATCTAAGGGATGGTAGCCTTGTCATTATGGAAGGTAGTATGTTGTTTATATCTTTGTTACTCCAATGGATGGTAGCCTTTTCATAATGGAAGGTAGTCTTTTGTCATGATTTTTGTTAGTCTAAGGAATTGTAGCCTTGTCGTTATGGAAGGTAGTCTGTTGTCGATATCTTTGTTGCTCCAATGGATGGTATCCTAGTCATTTTGGAAGGTAGTCTGTTGTCGAGATGTTTGTTACTACAATGGATGGTAGCCGTGTCATTATCGAAGGTAGTTTGTTGTCGAGAATTTTGTTACTACAATGGATTGTAGCCTTGTCTTTATGGAAGGTAGTCTGTTGTTGATACCTTTGTTTCTCCAATGGATGGTAGCCTAGTCATTATGGAAGGTAGTCTGTTGTGGAGATTTTTGTTAGTCTAAGTGATGGTAGCCTTGTAATTATGGAAGGTAGTGTGTTGTCGATATTTTTGTTATTCCAATGGATGGTAGCCTTGTCATTATGGAAGGTAGTCTGTTGTCGAGATTTTTGATACTCCAATGGATGGTAGCCTTGTCATAATGGAAGGTAGTCTATTGTCGAGATTTTTGTTACTACAATGGATGGTAGCCTTGTCATTATAGAAGGTAGTCTGTTGTCGTGATTATTGTTACTACAATGGATTGTAGCCTTGTCGTTATGGAAGGTAGATTTTTGTCGATATCTTTGTTACTCCAATGGATTGTATCCTAGTCATTATGGAAGGTAGTCTGTTGTCGAGATTTTAGTTACTCCAATGGATGGTAGCCTTGTCATTATGGAAGGTAGTCTATTGTCGAGATTTTGTAGATTCCAATGGATTGTAGCTTTGTAATTATGGAAGGTAGTCTCTTGTGGATATTTGGGTTACTCCAATGATGGTACCCTTGTCATTATGGAAGATAGTCTACTGTTGAGATTTTTGTTACTCCAATGGATGGTAGACTTGTGATTATTGAAGGTAGTGTGTTGTCGTGATTTTATTTACTCTAAGGAATGGTAGCCTTGTCATTATGGAACGTAGTATGTTGTCGATATCTTTGTTACTCCAATGGATCGAACCTTTTCATTATGGAAAGTAGTTTTTGTCGAGATTTTTCTTACTCTAAGGGATGGTAGCCTTGTCATTATGGAAGTTAGTATATTGTCGAGATTTTTTATACTCCAAAGGTTGTAGCCTTGTCATTATGGAAGGTAGTCTATTGTCGATATTTTTGTTACTACAATGTATTGTAGCCTTGTCATCATGGAAGGTAGTCTATTGTCGATATCTTTGTTTCTCCAATGGATGGTAGGCTAGCCATTATGGAAGGTAGTCTGTTATTGATATTTTTGTTACTCCAATGGATGGTAGCCTTGTCGTTATGGATGGTAGTTTGTTGTCGATATTTTTGTTTCTCCAATGGATGGTAGCCTTGTCATTATGGAAGGTAGTCTATTGTCGAGATTTTTGTTTCTACAATGGATTGTAGCCTTGTCGTTATGGAAGGTAGTTTGTTGTCGATATCTTTGTTACTCCAATGGATGGTAGCCTAGTCATTATGGAAGGTAGTCTGTTGTTGAGATTTTAGTTACTCCAATGGATGGTAGCATTGTCATTATGGAAGGTAGTCTATTGTCGAGATTTTTTATACTCCAAAGGTTTTTAGCCTTGTCATTATGGAAGGTAGTCTATTGTCGAGATTTTTGTTACTACAATGGATTGTAGCCTTGTCGTTATGGAAGGTAGTCTATTGTCGATATTATTGTTACTCCAATGGATGGTTGCCTAATGATTATGGAAAGTAGTTTCTTGTCGAGATTTTTGTTATTCCAATGGATGGTAGCCTTGTCATTATGGAAGCTAGTCTGTTGTCGATATTTTTGTTATTCCAATGGATGGTAGGCTTGTCATTATGGAAGGTAGTTTGTTGTCGAGATTTTTGTTACTCCAATGGATGGTAGCCTTGTCATCATGGAAGGTAGTCTATTGTCGAGATTTTTGTTACTACAATGGATTGTAGGCTTGTCGTTATGGAAGGTAGTCTATTTTCGATATCTTTGTTACTCCAATGGATGGTAGCCTAGTCATTATGGAAGGTAGTCTATTGTCGATATCTTTGTTACTCCAATGGATGGTAGCCTAGTCATTATGGAAGGTAGTCTGTTGTCGAGATTTTTGTTATTCCAATGGATGGTAGGCTTGTCATTATGGAAGGTAGTCTGTTGTTGAGATTTTTGTTACTCCAATGGATGGTAGCCTTGTCATCATGGAAGGTAGTCTATTCTCAAGATTTTTGTTACTACAATGGATGGTAGCCGTATCATTATGGAAGGTAGTTTGTTATCGATATCTTTGTTACTCCAATGGATGGTATCCTAGTCATTATGGAAGGTAGTCTGTTGTCGAGATTTTAGTTACTCCAATGGATGGTAGCCTTGTCATTATGGAAGGTAGTCTGTTGTCGAGATTTTGTAGACTCCAATGGATTGTAGCCTTGTCATTATGAAAGGTAGTCTCTTGTGGATATTTGGGTTACTCCAATGATGGTACCCTTGTCATTATGGAAGATAGTATATTGTTGAGATTTTTGTTACTCCAATGGATGGTAGACTTTTAATTATGGAAGGTAGTGTGTTGTCGTGATTTTTTTACTCTAAGGGATGGTAGCGTTGTCATTATGGAAGTTAGTATGTTGTGGATATCTTTGTTACTCCAATGGATGGTAGCCTTTTCATTATGGAAGGTAGTTTGTTGTCGAGATTTTTCTTACTCTAAGGGATGGTATCCTTGTCATTATGGAACGTCGTTTGTTGTCAAGATTTTTGTTATTCCAATGGATGACAGCCTTGTCGTTATGAAGGTAGTCTATTGTCGATATTTTTGTTACTATAATAGATTGTAGCCTTGTCATTATGGAAGGTAGTGTGTTGCAAAAGATTTTTGTTACTCCAATGGATGGTATCCTAGTCATTATGGAAGGTAGTCTATTGTCGAGATTTTTGTTACTCCATTGGATGGTAGCCTTGTCACTATGGAAGGTAGTGTGTTGTCGATATTTTTCAAATTCTAATGGATGGTAGCCTAGTCATTATGGAAGGTAGTATTTTTTCTGTATTTTTTTTACTCCAATGGATGGTAGCCTTGTCATTATGGAAGGTAGTCTATTGTTGATATTTTTGTTACTCCAATGGAAGGTAGACTTGTCATTATGGAAGGTAGTGTGTTTTCGTGATTTTTATTACTCTAAGGGATGGTAGCCTTGTCATTATGGAAGGTAGTATGTTGTTTATATCTTTGTTACTCCAATGGATGGTAGCCTTTTCATTATGGAAGGTAGTCTATTGTTGTGATTTTTGTTAGTCTAAGGAATTGTAGCCTTGTCGTTATGGAATGTAGTCTGTTGTCGATATCTTTGTTGCTCCAATGGATGGTATCCTAGTCATTTTGGAAGGTATTTTGTTGTCGATATTTTTGTTACTCCATTGGATGGTAGCCTTGTCATTATGGAATGTAGTGTGTTGTCGATATTTTTGTTATTCCAATGGATGGTAGCCTTGTGATTATGGAAGGTAGTTTTTTGTCGAGATTTTTGTTACTCCAATGGATGGTATCCTAGTCATTATGGAAGGTAGTCTGTTGTCGAGATTTTTGTTACTCCAATGGATGGTAGCCTTGTCATTATGGAAGGTAGTCTATTGTCGAGATTTTAGTTACTCCAATGGATGGTAGCCTTGTCATTATGGAAGGTAGTATAATGTCAAGATTTTGGAGAGTCCAATGGATTGTAGCCTTGTCATTATGGAAGGTAGTCTCTTTTGGATATTTGGGTTACTCCAATGATGGTACCCTTGTCATTATGGAAGATAGTCTATTGTTGAGATTTTTGTTACTCCAATGGATGGTAGACTTGTAATTTTGGAAGGTAGTGTGTTGTCGTGATTTTTGTTACTCTAAGGGATGGTAGCCTTGTCATTATGGAAGGTAGTCTTTTGTCATGATTTTTGTTACTCTAAGGGATTGTAGCCTTGTCATTATGGAAGGTAGGATGTTGTCGATATCTTTGTTACTCTAATTGATGGTAGCCTAGTCATTATGGAAGGTAGTGTGTTGTCGATATTTTTGTTATTCCAATGGATTGTAGCCTAGTCATTATGGAAGGTAATCTTTTGTCTTGATTTTTGTTACTCCAATGGATGGTAGCCTTGTCATTTTGGAAGGTAGTCTATTGTTGAGATTTTTGTTACTCCAATGGATGGTAGACTTGTCATTATGGAAGGTAGTGTGTTGTCGTGATTTTTATTACTCTAAGGGATGGTAGACTTGTCATTATGGAAGGTAGTGTGTTGTCTATATCTTTGTTAGTCCAATGGATGGTAGCCTTTTCATTATGGAAGGTAGTCTTTTGTCATGATTTTTGTTACTCTAAGGCATTGTAGCCTTGTCGTTATGGAAGGTAGTCTGTTATCGATATCTTTGTTACTCTAATGGATGGTATCCTAGTCATTTTAGAAGGTAGTTTGTTGTCGAGATTTTTGTTACTCCATTGATTGATAGCCTTATCATTATGAAAGGTAGTGTGTTGTCGATATTTTTGTTATTCCAATGGATGGTAGCCTTGTCATTATGGAAGGTAGTCTATTGTTGAGATTTTTGTTACTCCAGGATGGTAGACTTGTCATTATGGGAAGTAGTGTGTTGTGGTGATTTTTATTAGTCTAAGGGATGGTAGCCTTGTCATTATGGAAGGTAGTGTGTTGTCTATATCTTTGTTACTCCAATGGATGGTAGCCTTTTCATTATGGAAGGTAGTCTTTTGTCATGATTTTAATTACTCTAAGGCATTGTAGCCTTGTCGTTATGGAAGGTAGTCTGTTGTCGATATCTTTGTTACTCTAATGGATGGTATCCTAGTCATTTTGGAAGGTAGTCTGTTATCGAGATTTTTGTTACTCCATTGGATGGTAGCCTTGTCATTATGGAAGGTACTTTGTTGTCGAGATTTTTGTTACTCCAATGGATGGTAGCCTTGTCATTATTGAAGGGAGTCTATTTTCGAGATTTTTGTTACTCCAATGGATGGTAGCCTAGTCATTATGAAAGGTAGTGTGTTGTCGTGATTTTTATTACTCTAAGGGATGGTAGGCTTAGCATTATGGAAGGTAGTCTTTTGTCATGTTTTTTGTTACTCTAAGGGATTGTAGCCTTGTCATTATGGAAGGTAGTATGTTGTCGATATCTTTGTTACTCCAATGGATGGTAGCCTAGTCATTATGGAAGGTAGTGTGTTGTCGATATTTTTGTTATTCCAATGGATGGTAGCCTAGTCATTATGGAAGGTAATCTTTTGTCTTGATTTTTGTTACTCCAATGGATGGTAGCCTTATCATTATGGAAGGTAGTCTATTGTTGAGATTTTTGTTACTTCAATGGATGGTAGACTTGTCATTATGGAAGGTAGTGTGTTGTCATGATTTTTATTACTCTAAGGGATGGTAGACTTGTCATTATGGAAGGTAGTGTGTTGTCTATATCTTTGTTAGTCCAATGGATGGTAGACTTTTCATTATGGAAGGTAGTCTTTTGTCATGATTTTTATTACTCTAAGGCATTGTAACCTTGTCGTTATAGAAGGTAGTCTGTAATCGATATCTTTGTTACTCTAATGGATGGTATCCTAGTCATTTTGGAAGGTAGTTTGTTGTCGAGATTTTTGTTACTCCATTGGTTGGTAGCCTTGTCATTACGGAAGGTAGTGTGTTGTCGATATTTTTGTTATTCCAATGGATGGTAGCCTTGACATTATGGAAGGTAGTTTGTTGTCGAGATTTTTCTTACTCCAATGGATGGTAGCCTTGTCATTATGGAAGGTAGTCTATTGTCGAGATTTTTGTTACTACAATGGAATGATAGCCGTGTCATTATGGAAGGTAGTCTTTTGTCGAGATTTTTGTTACTACAATTGATTGTAGCCTTGTCGTTATGGAAGGTAGTCTGTTTTCGATATCTTTGTTACTCCAATGGATGGTAGCCTAGTCATTATCGAATGTAGTCTATTGTAGAGATTTTTGTTAGTCTAAGGGATGGAAGCCTTGTCATTATGGAAGGTAGTGTGTTGTCGATATCTTTGTTACTCCAATGGATGGTAGCCTAGTCATTATGGAAGGTAGTGTGTTGTCGATATTTTTGTTATTCCAATGGATGGTAGCCTAGTCATTATGGAAGGTAATCTTTTGTCTTGATTTTTGTTACTCCAATGGATGGTAGCCTTATGATTATGGAAGGTAGTCTATTGTTGAGATTTTTGTTACTTCAATGGATGGTAGACTTGTCATTATGGAAGGTAGTGTGTTGTCATGATTTTTATTACTCTAAGGGATGGTAGACTTGTCATTATGGAAGGTAGTGTGTTGTCTATATCTTTGTTAGTCCAATGGATGGTAGCCTTTTCATTATGGAAGGTAGTCTTTTGTCATGATTTTTATTACTCTAAGGCACTGTAGCCTTGTCGTTGTAGAAGGTAGTCCGTAATCGATATCTTTGTTACTCTAATGGATGGTATCCTAGTCATTTTGGAAGGTAGTTTGTTGTCGAGATTTTTGTTACTCCATTGGTTGGTAGCCTTGTCATTACGGAAGGTAGTGTGTTGTCAATATTTTTGTTATTCCAATGGATGGTAGCCTTGACATTATGGAAGGTAGTTTGTTGTCGAGATTTTTCTTACTCCAATGGATGGTAGCCTTGTCATTATGGAAGGTAGTCTATTGTCGAGATTTTTGTTACTACAATGGATGGTAGCCGTGTCATTATGGAAGGTAGTCTTTTGTCGAGATTTTTGTTACTAAAATTGATTGTAGCCTTGTCGTTATGGAAGGTAGTCTGTTTTCGATATCTTTGTTACTCCAATGGATGGTAGCCTAGTCATTATGGAATGTAGTCTATTGTAGAGATTTTTGTTAGTCTAAGGGATGGAAGCCTTGTCATTATGGAAGGTAGTGTGTTGTCGATATCTTTGTTACTCCAATGGATGGTAGCCTAGTCATTATGGAAGGTAGTGTGTTGTCGATATTTTTGTTATTCCAATGGATGGTAGCCTAGCCATTATGGAAGGTAATCTTTTGTCTTGATTTTTGTTACTCCAATGGATGGTAGCCTTATCATTATGGAATGTAGTCTATTGTTGAGATTTTTGTTACTTCAATGGATGGTAGACTTGTCATTATGGAATGTAGTGTGTTGTCATGATTTTTATTACTCTAAGGGATGGTAGACTTTTCATTATGAAAGGTAGTGTGTTGTCTATATCTTTGGTAGTCCAATGGATGGTAGCCTTTTCATTATGGAAGGTAGTCTTTTGTCATGATTTTTATTACTCTAAGGCATTGTAGCCTTGTCGTTATAGAAGGTAGTCTGTAATCTATATCTTTGTTACTCTAATGGATGGTATCCTAGTCATTTTGGAAGGTAGTTTGTTGTCGAGATTTTTGTTACTCCGTTGGTTGGTAGCCTTGTCATTACGGAAGGTAGTGTGTTGTCGATATTTTTGTTATTCCAATGGATGGTAGCCTTGACATTATGGAAGGTAGTTTGTTGTCGAGATTTTTCTTACTCCAATGGATGGTAGCCTTGTCATTATGGAAGGTAGTCTATTGTCGAGATTTTTGTTACTACAATGGAATGATAGCCGTGTCATTATGGAAGGTAGTCTTTTGTCGAGATTTTTGTTACTACAATTGATTGTAGCCTTGTCGTTATGGAAGGTAGTCTGTTTTCGATATCTTTGTTACTCCAATGGATGGTAGCCTAGTCATTTTGGAATGTAGTCTATTGTAGAGATTTTTGTTAGTCTAAGGGATGGAAGCCTTGTCATTATGGAAGGTAGTGTGTTGTCGATATCTTTGTTACTCCAATGGATGGTAGCCTAGTCATTATGGAAGGTAGTGTGTTGTCGATATTTTTGTTATTCCAATGGATGGTAGCCTAGTCATTATGGAAGGTAATCTTTTGTCTTGATTTTTGTTACTCCAATGGATGGTAGCCTTATGATTATGGAAGGTAGTCTATTGTTGAGATTTTTGTTACTTCAATGGATGGTAGACTTGTCATTATGGAAGGTAGTGTGTTGTCATGATTTTTATTACTCTAAGGGATGGTAGACTTGTCATTATGGAAGGTAGTGTGTTGTCTATATCTTTGTTAGTCCAATGGATGGTAGCCTTTTCATTATGGAAGGTAGTCTTTTGTCATGATTTTTATTACTCTAAGGCACTGTAGCCTTGTCGTTGTAGAAGGTAGTCCGTAATCGATATCTTTGTTACTCTAATGGATGGTATCCTAGTCATTTTGGAAGGTAGTTTGTTGTCGAGATTTTTGTTACTCCATTGGTTGGTAGCCTTGTCATTACGGAAGGTAGTGTGTTGTCAATATTTTTGTTATTCCAATGGATGGTAGCCTTGACATTATGGAAGGTAGTTTGTTGTCGAGATTTTTCTTACTCCAATGGATGGTAGCCTTGTCATTATGGAAGGTAGTCTATTGTCGAGATTTTTGTTACTACAATGGATGGTAGCCGTGTCATTATGGAAGGTAGTCTTTTGTCGAGATTTTTGTTACTAAAATTGATTGTAGCCTTGTCGTTATGGAAGGTAGTCTGTTTTCGATATCTTTGTTACTCCAATGGATGGTAGCCTAGTCATTATGGAATGTAGTCTATTGTAGAGATTTTTGTTAGTCTAAGGGATGGAAGCCTTGTCATTATGGAAGGTAGTGTGTTGTCGATATCTTTGTTACTCCAATGGATGGTAGCCTAGTCATTATGGAAGGTAGTGTGTTGTCGATATTTTTGTTATTCCAATGGATGGTAGCCTAGCCATTATGGAAGGTAATCTTTTGTCTTGATTTTTGTTACTCCAATGGATGGTAGCCTTATCATTATGGAATGTAGTCTATTGTTGAGATTTTTGTTACTTCAATGGATGGTAGACTTGTCATTATGGAATGTAGTGTGTTGTCATGATTTTTATTACTCTAAGGGATGGTAGACTTTTCATTATGAAAGGTAGTGTGTTGTCTATATCTTTGGTAGTCCAATGGATGGTAGCCTTTTCATTATGGAAGGTAGTCTTTTGTCATGATTTTTATTACTCTAAGGCATTGTAGCCTTGTCGTTATAGAAGGTAGTCTGTAATCTATATCTTTGTTACTCTAATGGATGGTATCCTAGTCATTTTGGAAGGTAGTTTGTTGTCGAGATTTTTGTTACTCCGTTGGTTGGTAGCCTTGTCATTACGGAAGGTAGTGTGTTGTCGATATTTTTGTTATTCCAATGGATGGTAGCCTTGACATTATGGAAGGTAGTTTGTTGTCGAGATTTTTCTTACTCCAATGGATGGTAGCCTTGTCATTATGGAAGGTAGTCTATTGTCGAGATTTTTGTTACTACAATGGATGGTAGCCGTGTCATTATGGAAGGTAGTCTTTTGTCGAGATTTTTGTTACTACAATTGATTGTAGCCTTGTCGTTATGGAAGGTAGTCTGTTTTCGATATCTTTGTTACTCCAATGGATGGTAGCCTAGTCATTATGGAATGTAGTCTATTATAGAGATTTTTGTTAGTCTAAGGGATGGAAGCCTTGTCATTATGGAAGGTAGTGTGTTGTCGATGTTTTTGTAATTCTAATGGATGGTAGCCTTGTCATTATGGAAGGTAGTCTGTTGTCGAGATTTTTGTTACTCCAATGGATGGTAGCCTTGTCATTATGGAAGGTAGTCTATTGTCGAGATTTTTGTTACTACAATGGATGGTAGCCTTGTCATTATGGAAGGTAGTCTGTTGTCGTGATTTTTGTTACTCCAATGGATGGTATCCTAGTTATTATGGAAGGTAGTCTCTTGTCGAGATTTTTGTTACTCCATTGGATGGTAGCCTTGTCATTATGGAAGGTAGTCTGTTGTCGTGATTTTTGTTACTCCAATGGATGGTAGACTTGTCATTATGGAAGCTAGTGTGTTGTCTTGATTTTTATTACTCTAAGGGATGGTAACCTTTTCATTATGGAAGGTAGTCTTTTGTCGTGATTTTTGTTACTCTAAGGGATTGTAGCCTTGTCGTTATGGAAGGTAGTTTGTTGTCGATATCTTTGTTACTCCAATGGATGGTAGCCTAGTTGTTATGGAAGGTTGTCTGTTGTCGAGATTTATGTTTCTCTAAGGGATGGTAGCCTTGTCATTATGGAAGGTAGTGTGTTGTCGATTTTTTGTTACTACAATGGATTGTAGCCTTGTGGTTATGGAAGGTAGTCTGTTGTCGATATCTTTGTTACTTCAATGGATGGTAGCCTTGTCATTATGGAAGGTAGTCTCTTGTGGATATTTGGGTTACTCCAATGATGGTACCCTTGTCATTATGGAAGATAGTCTATTGTTAATATTTTTGTTACTCCAATGGATGGTAGACTTGTCATTATGGAAGGTAGTGTGTTGTCATGATTTTTATTAATCTAAGGGATGGTAGCCTTATCATTATGGAAGGTAGTATGTTGTCGATATCTTTGTTACTCTAATGGATTTTAGCCTTTTCATTATGGAAGGTAGTCTTTTATCATTATTTTTGTTACTCTAAGGGATTGTAGCCTTGTCATTATGGAAGGTAGTCCGTTGTCGATATCTTTGTTACTCCAATGGATGGTAGCGTAGTCATTATGGAAGGTAGTCTGTTGTCGAGATTTTTGTTTCTCTAAGGGATGGTAGCCCTGTCATTATGGAAGGTAGTGTGTTTTCGATATTTTGTTATTCCAATGGATGGTAGCCTTGCCATTATGGAAGGTAGTCTGTTGTCGAGATTTTTATTACTACAATGGATGGTAGCCTTTTCATTATGGAAGGTAGTCTTTTGTCGTGATTTTTGTTACTCTAAGGGATTGTAGCCTTGTCATTATGGAAGTTAGTCTGTTGTCGATATCTTTGTTACTCCAATGGATGGTATCCTAGTCATTATGGAAGGTAGTCTGTTGTCATGATTTTTGTTTCTCTAAGGGATGGTAGCCTTGTCATTATGGAAGGTAATGTGTTATCGATATTTTTTTTATTCCAATGGATGGTAGCCTTGTCATTATGGAAGGTAGTCTGTTGTCGAGATTTTTGTTATTCCAATGGATGGTAGCCTTGTCATTATGGAAGGTAGTCTATTGTTGAGATTTGTTTTACTACAATTGATGGTAGTCTATTGTCGAGATTTTTGTCACTACAATGGATTGTAGCCTTGTCATTATGAAAGGTAGTCTGTTGTCGATATCTTTGTTACTCCAAGGGATGATAGCCTTGTCATTATGGAACACAGTCTATTGTCTAGATTTTTGTTATTCCAATGGATGGTAGCCTTGTCATAATGGAAGGTAGATTGTTGTCGAGATTTTTTTAACTCCAATGGATGGTAGCCTTGTCATTATGGAAGGTAGTCTATTGTCGATATTTTTGTTACTACAATGGATGGTAGCCTTGTCATTATGGAAAGTAATATGTTGTCGAGATTTTTGTAATATAATGGATTGTAGCCTTGTCGTTATGGAAGGTAGTCTGTTGTCGAGATTTTTGTACTATAATGGATTGTAGCCTTGTCGTTATGGAAGTTAGTCTATTGTCGATATCTTTGTAACTCGAAGGGATGGTAGCCTTGTCATTATGGAACGTAGTCTGTTGTCGAGATTTTTGTTATTCCAATGGATGGTAGCCTTGTCATTATGGAAGGTAGATTGTTGTCGAGATTTTTGTTACTCCAATGGATGGTAGCCTTGTCATTATGGAAGGTAGTATATTGTCGATATTTTTATTACTACAATGGATGGTAGCCTTGTCATTATGGAAGGTAATCTGTTGTCAAGATTTTTGTTACTACAATAGATTGTAGCCTTGTGGTTATGGAGGTAGTCTATTGTCGATATCTTTGTTACTCCAATGGATGGTAGCCTACTCATTATGGAAGGTAGTCTGTTGTCGAGATTTTTGTTACTCCCTTGGATGGTAGCCTTGTCATTATGGAAGGTAGTGTGTTGTCGATATTTTTGTTATTCCAATGGATGGTAGCCTAGTCATTATGGAAAGTAGTCTGTTGTCGTGATTTTTTATACTCCAATGGATGGTAGCCTTGTCATTATGGAAGGTAGTATGTTGTAGATATCTTTGTTATTATAATGGATGGTAGCCTAGTCATTATGGAAGGTAGTTTGTTGTCGTGATTTTTGTTACTCCAATGGATGGAAGCCTTGTTATTATGGAAGGTAGTATGTTGTAGATATCTTTGTTACTACAATGGATGGTAGCCTTCTCATTATGGAAGGTAGTCTGTTGTCGAGATTTTTGTTAATACAATGGATTGTATCCTTGTTGTTATGGAGGTAGTCAGTTGTCGATATCTTTGTTACTCCAATGGATGGTAGCTTAGTCATTATGGAATGGTAGTCTATTGTCGAGATTTTTGTTACTCCATTGGATGGTAGCCTTGTTATTATGGAAGGTAGTGTGTTGTCGATATTTTTGTTATTCCAATGGATGGTAGCCGAGTCATTATGGAAGGTTCTTTGTTTTCATGTTTTTTTTATTACAATGGATGGTAGCCTTGTCATTATTGTAGGTAATCTGTTGTCGTGATTTTTGTTACTACAATGGATTGTAGCCTTGTCGTTATGGAAGGTAGTCTATTGTCGATATCTTTGTTACTCCAATGGATGGTAGCCTAGTCATTATGGAAGGTAGTTTGTTGTCGATATTTTAGTTACTCCAATGGATGGTAGCCTTTTCATTATGGAAGGTAGTTTGTTGTCGAGATTTTTCTTACTCTAAGGGATGGTAGCCTTGTCATTATGGAACGTAGTCTGTTGTCGAGATTTTTGTTATTCCAATGGATGCTAGCCTTGTCATTATGAAGGTAGTCTATTGTCGATATTTTTGTTACTATAATAGATTGTAGCCTTGTCATTATGGAAGGTAGTGTGTTGTCGAGATTTTTGTTACTCCAATGGATGGTATCCTAGTCATTATGGAAGGTAGTCTGTTGTAGAGATTTTTGTTACTTCATTGGATGGTAGCCTTGTCATTATGGAAGGTAGTGTGTTGTCGATATTTTTGTTATTCGAAAGGATGGTAGCCTAGTCATTATGGAAGGTAGTCTTTTGTCTTGATTTTTGTTACTCCAATGGATGGTAGCCTTGTCATTAGGGAAGGTAGTCTATTGTTGAGATTTTTGTTACTCCAATGGATGGTATACTTGTCATTATGGAAGGTAGTGTGTTGTCGTGATTTTTATTACTCTAAGGGATGGTAGCCTTGTAATTATGGAAGGTAGTATGTTGTCGATATCTTTGTTACTACAATGGATGGTAGCCTTTTCATTATGGAAGGTAGTCTTTTGTCATGATTTTTGTTACTCTAAGGGATTGTAGCCTTGTCGTTATGGAAGGTAGTCTGTTGTCGATATCTTTGTTACTCTAATGGATGGTATCCTAGTCATTTTTGAAGGTAGTCTGTTGTCGAGATTTTTGTTACTCCATTGGATGGTATCCTTGTCATTATGGAAGGTAGTGTGTTGTCGATATTTTTGTTATTCTAATGGATGGTAGCCTTGTCATTATGGAAGGTAGTTTGTCGTCGAGATATTTGTTACTCCAATGGATGGTAGCCTTATCATTATGGAATGTAGTCTATTGTCGAGATTTGTGTTACTACAATGGATGGTAGTCTTGTCATTATTGAAGGTAGTATGTTGTCTAGATTTTTTGTACTACAATGGATTGTAGCCGTGTCGTTATGGAAGGTCGTCAGTTGTGGTGATTTTTGTTACTCCAATGGATGGTAGCCTTGTCATTATGGACGGTAGTATGTTATAGATATCAATGTTACTACAATGGATGGTAGCCTTCTCATTATTGAAGGTAGTCTGTTGTCGAGATTTTTGTTACTACATTGGATTTTAGCCTTGTCGTTATGGAGGTAGTCTGTTGTCAATATTTTTGTTATTCTAATGGATGGTAGCCTAGTCATTATGGAAGGTAGTCTATTTTCGTGATTTTTGTTACTCCAATGGATGGTAGCCTTGTCATTATGGAAGGTAGTATGTTGTATATATCTTTGTTACTCCAATGGATGGTAACCTTGTCATTATGGAAGGTAGTCTGTTGTCGAGATTTTTTTTACTCTAAGGGATGGTAGCGTTGTCATTATGGAAGGTAGTTTGTTGTTGAGGTTTTTGTTATTCCAATGTATGGTAGCCTTTTCATTATGAAAGGTAGTCTATTGTCAAGAGTTTTGTTACTATAATAGATTATAGCCGTGTCATTATGGAAGGTAGTCTTTTGTCATGATTTTTGTTACTCTAAGGGATTGTAGCCTTGTCGTTATGGAAGGTAGTCTGTTGTCGAGATTTTTGTCACTACAATGGATGGTAGCCTTGTCATTATGGAAGGTAGTTTGTTGTCGAGATTTTTGTTACTACAATGGCTTGTAGTCTTGTCGTTATGGAAGGTAGTCTGTTGTCAATATCTTTGTTACTCCAATGGATGGTAGCCTAGTCATTATGGAAGGTAGTTTGTGTACGATATTTTTGTTATTCCAATGGATGGTAGCCTTGGCAATTTTGGAAGGTAGTCTATTGTGGTGGATTTTGTTACTCCAATGGATGGTAGCCTTGTCATTATGGAAGGTAGTCTATTGTCGATATTTTTGTTACTACAATGGATGGTAGTCTTGTCATTATGGAAGGTAGTTTGTTGTCGAGATTTTTTTTACTACAATGGATTGTAGCCTTGTCGTTCTGGAAGGTAGTCTATTGTCGCTATCTTTATTACTCCAATGGATGGTAGCCTAGTCATTATGGAAGGTAGTCTGTTGTCGAGATTTTAGTTACTCCAATGGATGGTAGACTTGTCATTATGGAAGGTAGTGTGTTGTCGTAATTTTTCTTACTCTAAGGGATGGTAGCCTTTTCATTATGGAAGGTATTATGTTTTCGATATCTTTGTGACTCCAATGGATGGTAGCCTTTTCATTATGGAAGGTTGTTTGTTGTCAAGATTTTTGTTACTCTAAGGGATGGTAGCCTTGTCATTATGGAACATAGTCTGATGTCGAGATTTTTGTTATTCCAATGGATGGTAGCCTTGTCATTATGAAAGGTAGTCTATTGACAATATTTTTGTTACTATAATAGATTGTAGCCTTGTAATTATGGAAGGTAGTGTGTTGTTGAGATTTTTGTTACTCCAATGAATGGTAGCCTAGTCATTATGGAAGCTAGTCTGTTGTCGTGATTTTTGTTACTCCAACGGATGGTAGCCTAGTCATTATGGAAGGTAGTCTATTGTTGAGATTTTTGTTACTCCAATGGATGGTAGACTTGTCATTATGGAAGGTAGTATGTTGTCGTGATTTTTATTACTCTAAGGTATAGTAGCCTTGTCATTATGGAAAGTAGTCTGTTTTTGATATCTTTGTTACTCCAATGGATGGTAGCTTTTTCATTATGGAAGGTAGTCTTTTGTCGTGATTTTTGTTACTCTAAGGGATTGTAGCCTTGTCATTATGGAAGGTAGTCTGTTGTCGATATCTTTGTTACTCCAATGGATGGTATCCTAGTCATTATGGAAGGTAGTCTGTTGTCAAGATTTTTGTTTCTCTAAGGGATGGTAGCCTTATCATTATGGAAGGTAATGTGTTATCGATATTTTTTTTATTCCAATGGATGGTAGCCTTGTCATTATGGAAGGTAGTCTGTTGTCGAGATTTTTGTTATTCCAATGGATGGTAGCCTTGTCATTATGGAAGGTAGTCTATTGTTGAGATTTGTTTTACTACAATTGATGGTAGTCTGTTGTCGAGATTTTTGTTACTACAATGGATTGTAGCCTTGTCGTTATGAAAGGTAGTCTGTTGTCGATATATTTGTTACTCCAAGGGATGATAGCCTTGTCATTATGGAACACAGTCTATTGTCTAGATTTTTGTTATTCCAATGGATGGTAGCCTTGTCATAATGGAAGGTTGATTGTTGTCGAGATTTTTGTAACTCCAATGGATGGTAGCCTTGTCATTATGGAAGGTAGTCTATTGTCGATATTTTTGTTACTATAATGGATGGTAGCCTTGTCATTATGGAAAGTAATATGTTGTCGAGATTTTTGTACTATAATGGATTGTAGCCTTGTCGTTATGGAAGGTAGTCTGTTGTCGAGATTTTTGTACTATAATAGATTGTAGCCTTGTCGTTATGGAAGGTAGTCTGTTATCGATATCTTTGTAACTCGAAGGGATGGTAGCCTTGTCATTATGGAACGTAGTCTGTTGTCGAGATTTTTATTATTCAAATGGATGGTAGCCTTGTCATTATAGAAGGTAGATTGTTGTCGAGATTTTTGTTACTCCAATGGATGGTAGCCTTGTCATTATGGAAGGTAGTCTATTGTCGATATTTTTGTTACTACAATGGAAGGTAATCTGTTGTCAAGATTTTTGTTACTACAATAGATTGTAGCCATGTGGTTATGGAGGTAGCCTATTGTCGATATCTTTGTTACTCTAATGGATGGTAGCCTACTCATTATGGAAGGTAGTCTGTTGTCGAGATTTTTGTTACTCCCTTGGATGGTAAACTTGTCATTATGGAAGGTAGTGTGTTGTCAATATTTTTGTTATTCCAATGGATGGTAGCCTAGTCATTATGGAAGGTAGTCTGTTGTCGTGATTTTTGATACTCCAATGGATGGTAGCCTTGTCATTATGGAAGGTAGTATGTTGTAGATATCTTTGTTATTATAATGGATGGTAGCCTAGTCATTATGGAAGGTAGTTTGTTATCGTGATTTTTGTTACTCCAATGGATGGAAGACTTGTTATTATGGAAGGTAGTATGTTGTAGATATCTTTGTTACTACAATGGATGGTAGCCTTCTCATTATGGAAGGTAGTCTGTTGTCGAGATTTTTGTTAATACAATGGATTGTATCCTTGTCGTTATGGAGGTAGTCAGTTGTCGATATCTTTGTTACTCCAATGGATGGTAGCTTAGTCATTATGGAAGGTAGTCTATTGTCGAGATTTTTGTTACTCCATTGGATGGTAGCCTTGTTATTATGGAAGGTAGTGTGTTGTCGATATTTTTGTTATTCCAATGGATGGTAGCCGAGTCATTATGAAAGGTTCTCTGTTTTCATGATTTTTGTTATTACAATGGATGGTAGCCTTGTCATTATGCAAGGTAATCTATTGTCGTGATTTTTGTTACTACAATGGATTGTAGCCTTGTCGTTATGTAAGGTAGTCTATTGTCGATATCTTTATTACTCCAATGGATGGTAGCCTAGTCATTATGGAAGGTAGTCTGTTGTCGATATTTTAGTTACTCCAATGGATGGTAGCCTTGTCATTATGGAAGGTAGTTTGTTGTCGAGATTTTTCTTACTCTAAGGGATGGTAGCCTTGTCATTATGGAACGTAGTCTGTTGTCGAGATTTTTTTTATTCCAATGGATGCTAGCCTTATCATTATGAAGGTAGTCTATTGTCGATATTTTTGTTACTATAATAGATTGTAGCCTTGTCATTATGGAAGGTAGTGTGTTGTCGAGATTTTTGTTACTCCAATGTATGGTATCCTAGTAAGAAGGTAGTCTGTTGTCGAGATTTTTGTTACTTCATTGGATGGTAGCCTTTTCATTATGGAAGGTAGTGTGTTGTCGAAATTTTTGTTATTCGAATGGATGGTAGCCTAGTCATTATGGAAGGTAGTCTTTTGTCTTGATTTTTGTTACTCCAATGGATGGTAGCCTTGTCATTAGGGAAGGTAGTCTATTGTTGAGATTTTTGTTACTCCAATGGATGGTAGACTTGTCATTATGGAAGGTAGTGTGTTGTCGTGATTTTTATTACTCTAAGGGATGGTAGCCTTGTCATTATGGAAGGTAGTATGTTGTCGATATCTTTGTTACTACAATGGATGGTAGCCTTTTCATTATGGAAGGTAGTCTTTTGTCATGATTTTTGTTACTCTAAGGGATTGTAGCCTTGTCGTTATGGAAGGTAGTCTGTTGTCGATATCTTTATTACTCTAATGGATGGTATCCTAGTCATTTTGGAAGGTAGTATGTTGTCGAAATTTTTGTTACTCCATTGGATGGTAGCCTTGTCATTATGGAAGGTAGTGTGTTGTTGATATTTTTCTTATTCTAATGGATGGTAGCCTTGTCATTATGGAAGGTAGTTTGTCGTCGAGATATTTGTTACTCCAATGGATGGTAGCCTTATCATTATGGAATGTAGTCTATTGTCGAGATTTTTGTTACTACAATGGATGGTAGTCTTGTCATTATGGAAGGTAGTTTGTTGTCTAGATTTTTTGTACTACAATGGATTGTAGCCGTGTCGTTATGGAAGGTAGTCAGTTGTGGTGATTTTTGTTACTCCAATGGATGGTAGCCTTGTCATTATGGAAGGTAGTATGTTATAGATATCAATGTTACTACAATGGATGGTAGCCTTCTCATTATTGAAGGTAGTCTGTTGTCGAGATTTTTGTTACTACATTGGATTTTAGCCTTGTCGTTATGGAGGTAGTCTGTTGTCAATATTTTTGTTATTCCAATGGATGGTAGCCTAGTCATTATGGAAGGTAGTCTATTTTCGTGATTTTTGTTACTCCAATGGATGGTAGCCTTCTCATTATGGAAGGTAGTCTGTTGTCGAGATTTTTGTTAATACAATGGATTGTATCCTTGTCGTTATGGAGGTAGTCAGTTGTCGATATCTTTGTTACTCCAATGGATGGTAGCTTAGTCATTATGGAAGGTAGTCTATTGTCGAGATTTTTGTTACTCCATTGGATGGTAGCCTTGTTATTATGGAAGGTAGTGTGTTGTCGATATTTTTGTTATTCCAATGGATGGTAGCCGAGTCATTATGAAAGGTTCTCTGTTTTCATGATTTTTGTTATTACAATGGATGGTAGCCTTGTCATTATGCAAGGTAATCTATTGTTGTGATTTTTGTTACTACAATGGATTGTAGCCTTGTCGTTATGTAAGGTAGTCTATTGTCGATATCTTTGTTACTCCAATGGATGGTAGCCTAGTCATTATGGAAGGTAGTCTGTTGTCGATATTTTAGTTACTCCAATGGATGGTAGCCTTGTCATTATGGAAGGTAGTTTGTTGTCGAGATTTTTCTTACTCTAAGGGATGGTAGCCTTGTCATTATGGAACGTAGTCTGTTGTCGAGATTTTTTTTATTCCAATGGATGCTAGCCTTATCATTATGAAGGTAGTCTATTGTCGATATTTTTGTTACTATAATAGATTGTAGCCTTGTCATTATGGAAGGTAGTGTGTTGTCGAGATTTTTGTTACTCCAATGTATGGTATCCTAGTAAGAAGGTAGTCTGTTGTCGAGATTTTTGTTACTTCATTGGATGGTAGCCTTTTCATTATGGAAGGTAGTGTGTTGTCGATATTTTTGTTATTCGAATGGATGGTAGCCTAGTCATTATGGAAGGTAGTCTTTTGTCTTGATTTTTGTTACTCCATTGGATGGTAGCCTTGTCATTAGGGAAGGTAGTCTATTGTTGAGATTTTTGTTACTCCAATGGATGGTAGACTTGTCATTATGGAAGGTAGTGTGTTGTCGTGATTTTTATTACTCTAAGGGATGGTAGCCTTGTCATTATGGAAGGTAGTATGTTGTCGATATCTTTGTTACTACAATGGATGGTAGCCTTTTCATTATGGAAGGTAGTCTTTTGTCATGATTTTTGTTACTCTAAGGGATTGTAGCCTTGTCGTTATGGAAGGTAGTCTATTGTCGATATCTTTGTTACTCTAATGGATGGTATCCTAGTCATTTTGGAAGGTAGTATGTTGTCGAGATTTTTGTTACTCCATTGGATGGTAGCCTTGTCATTATGGAAGGTAGTGTGTTGTCGATATTTTTCTTATTCTAATGGATGGTAGCCTTGTCATTATGGAAGGTAGTTTGTCGTCGAGATATTTGTTACTCCAATGGATGGTAGCCTTATCATTATGGAATGTAGTCTATTGTCGAGATTTTTGTTACTACAATGGATGGTAGTCTTGTCATTATGGAAGGTAGTTTGTTGTCTAGATTTTTTGTACTACAATGGATTGTAGCCGTGTCGTTATGGAAGGTAGTCAGTTGTGGTGATTTTTGTTACTCCAATGGATGGTAGCCTTGTCATTATGGAAGGTAGTATGTTATGGATATCAATGTTACTACAATGGATGGTAGCCTTCTCATTATTGAAGGTAGTCTGTTGTCGAGATTTTTGTTACTACATTGGATTTTAGCCTTGTCGTTATGGAGGTAGTCTGTTGTCAATATTTTTGTTATTCCAATGGATGGTAGCCTAGTTATTATGGAAGGTAGTCTATTTTCGTGATTTTTGTTACTCCAATGGATGGTAGCCTTTTCATTATGGAAGGTAGTCTTTTGTCGTGATTTTTGTTACTCTAAGGGATTGTAGCCTTGTCATTATGGAAGGTTGTCTGTTGTCGTGATTTTTTTTACTCCAATGGATTGTAGCCTTGTCGTTACGGAAGGTAGTCTATTGTCGATATCTTTGTTACTCCAATGGATGGTAACCTAGTCATTATGGAAGGTAGTCTGTTGTTGAGATTTTAGTTACTCCAATGGATGGTAGCCTTGTCATTATGGAAGGTAGTCTGTTGTCGAGATTTTGTAGCCTCCAATGGATTGTAGCCTTGTCATTATGGAAGGTAGTCTCTTGTGGATATTAGGGTTACTCCAATGATGGTACCCTTGTCATTATGGAAGTTAGTCTATTGTCGTGATTTTTGTTACTCTAAGGGATGGTAGCCTTGTCATTATGGAAGGTAGTATGTTGTCTATATCTTTGTTACTCCAATGGATGGTAGCCTTTTCATTATGGAAGGTAGTTTCTTGTCGAGATTTTTCTTACTCTAAGGGATAGTAGCCTTGTCATTATGGAACGTAGTCTGTTGTCGAGATTTTTGTTATTCCAATGGATGGTACCCTTGTCATTATGAAGGTAGTCTATTGTCGATATTTTTGTTACTATAATAGATTGTAGCCTTGTCATTATGGAAGGTAGTGTGTTGTCGAGATTTTTGTTACTCCAATGGATGGTATCCTAGTCATTATGGAAGGTAGTCTGTTGTCGAGATTTTTGTTACTTCATTGGATGGTAGCCTTGTCATTATGGAAGGTAGTGTGTTGTCGATATTTTTGTTATTCGAATGGATGGTAGCCTAGTCATTATGGAAGGTAGTCTTTTGTCGTGATTTTTGTTACTCCAATGGATGGTAGCCTTGTCATTATGGAAGGTAGTCTATTGTTGAGATTTTTGTTACTCCAATGGATGGTAGACTTGTCATTATGGAAGGTAGTGTGTTGTCCTGATTTTTATTACTCTAAGGGATGGTAGCCTTGTTATTATGGAAGGTAGTATGTTGTCGATATCTTTGTTACTACAATGGATGGTAGCCTTTTCATTATGGAAGGTAGTCTGTTGTCGATATCTTTGTTACTCTAATGGATGGTATCCTAGTCATTTTGGAAGGTAGTCTGTTGTCGAGATTTTTGTTACTCCATTGGATGGTAGCCTTGTCATTATGGAAGGTAGTGTGTTGTCGATATTTTTGATAATCTAGTGGATGGTAGCCTTGTCATTATGGAAGGTAGTTTGTTGTCGAGATATTTGTTACTCTAATGGATGGTAGCCTTGTCATTTTGGAAGGTAGTCTATTGTCGAGATTTTTGTCACTACAATGGATGGTAGTCTTGTCATTATGGAAGGTAGTCTGTTGTGTAGATTTTTGGTACTACAATGGATTGTAGCCTTGTTGTTATGGAAGGTAGTCTATTATGGTGATTTTTGTTACTCCAATGGATGGTAGCCTTGTAATTATGGAAGGTAATATGTTGTAGATATCATTGTTACTACAATGGATGTTAGCCTTCTAATTATTGAAGGTAGTCTGTTTTCAATATTTTTGTTATTCCAATGGATGGTATCCTAGTCATTATGGAAGATAGTCTATTTTCGTGATTTTTGTTACTACAATGGATGGTAGCCTTGTCATTATGGAAGGTAGTATGTTGTAGATATCTTTGTTACTCCAATGGATGGTAGCCTTGTCATTATGGAAGGTAGTCTGTTGTCGAGATTTTTTTAACTCTAAGGGATGGTAGCCTTGTCATTATGGAAGGTAGTCTGTTGTCGAGATTTTTGTTATTCCAATGGATTGTAGCCTTTTCATTATGAAAGGTAGTCTATTGTCGAGAGTTTTGTTACTATAATAGATTGTAACCTTGTCGTTATGGAAGGTAGTCTGTTGTCGAGATTTTTGTTACTACAATGGATTGTAGCCTTGTCGTTATGGAAGGTAGTCTGTTGTCGATATCTTTGTTACTCCAATGGATGGTAGCCTAGTCATTATGGAAGGTAGTTTGTGTACTATATTTTTGTTATTCTAATGGATGGTAGCCTTGTCATTATGGAAGGTAGTCTCTTGTCGAGATTTTTGTTACTACAATGGATTGTAGCCTTGTCGTTATGGATGTAGTCTATTGTCGATATATTTGTTACTCCAATGGATGGTATCCTAGTCATTATAGAAGGTAGTCTGTTGTCGAGATTTTTGTTACTCCATTGGATGGTAGCCTTGTAATTATGGAAGGTAGTGTGTTGTGGATATTTTAGTTATTCCAATGGACGGTAGCCTAGTCATTATGGAAGGTATTCTGTTGTCGTGATTTTTGTTACTCCAATGGATGGTAGCCTTGTCATTATGGAAGGTAGTATATTGTAGATATCTTTGTTATTCCAATGGATGGTAGCCTAGTCATTATGGAAGGTAGTTTGTTGTCGTGATTTTTGTTACTCCAATGGATGGTAGCCTTGTCATTATGGAAGGTAGTATGTATTCGATATCTTTGTTACTCCAATGGATGGTAGCCTTCTCATTATTGAAGGTAGTCTGTTGTCAAGATTTTTGTTACTCCAATGGATGGTAGCCTTGTCACCATGGAAGGTAGTCTTTTGTCGACATTTTTGTTACTACAATGGATGGTAGCCTTGTCGTTATGGAAGGTAGTCTGTTTTTGATATCTATTGTAGAGATTTTTGTTAGTCTAAGGGATGGAAGCCTTGTCATTATGGAAGGTAATGTGTTGTCGATATTTTTGTAATTCTAATGGACTGTAGCCTTGTCATTATGGAAGGTAGTCTGTTGTCGAGATTTTTGTTACTCCAATGGATGGTAGCCTTGTCATTATGGAAGGTAGTCTATTGTCGAGATTTTTGTTACTACAATGGATGGTAGCCTTGTCATTATGGAAGGTAGTCTGTTGTCGTGATTTTTATTACTCCAATGGATGGTATCCTAGTTATTATGGAAGGTAATCTCTTGTCGAGATTTTTGTTACTCCATTGGATGGTAGACTTGTCATTATGGAAGGTAGTATGTTGTCGTGATTTTTGTTACTCCAATGGATGGTAGACTTGTCATTATGGAAGGTAGTGTGTTGTCTTGATTTTTATTACTCTAAGGGATGGTAACCTTTTCATTATGGAAGGTAGTCTTTTGTCGTGATTTTTGTTACTCTAAGGGATTGTAGCCTAGTCATTATGGAAGGTAGTTTGTGTACGATATTTTTGTTATTCCAATGGATGGTAGCCTTGTCATTATGGAAGGTAGTCTCTTGTCGTGATTTTTGTTACTCCAATGGATGGTAGCCTAGTCATTATAGAAGGTAGTCTGTTGTCGACATTTTTGTTACTCCATTGGATGGTAGCCTTGTAATTATGGAAGGTAGTATGTTGTGCATATTTTAGTTATTCCAATGGATGGTAGCCTAGTCATTATGGAAGGTAGTCTGTTGTCGTGATTTTTGTTACTCCAATGGATGGTAGCCTTGTCATTATGGAAGGTAGTCTGTTGTTGAGATTTTAGTTACTCCAATGGATGGTAGCCTTGTCATTATGGAAGGTAGTCTGTTGTCGAGATTTTGTAGCCTCCAATGGATTGTAGCCTTGTCATTATGGAAGGTAGTCTCTTGTGGATATTAGGGTTACTCCAATGATGGTACCCTTGTCATTATGGAAGTTAGTCTATTGTCGTGATTTTTGTTACTCTAAGGGATGGTAGCCTTGTCATTATGGAAGGTAGTATGTTGTCTATATCTTTGTTACTCCAATGGATGGTAGCCTTTTCATTATGGAAGGTAGTTTCTTGTCGAGATTTTTCTTACTCTAAGGGATAGTAGCCTTGTCATTATGGAACGTAGTCTGTTGTCGAGATTTTTGTTATTCCAATGGATGGTACCCTTGTCATTATGAAGGTAGTCTATTGTCGATATTTTTGTTACTATAATAGATTGTAGCCTTGTCATTATGGAAGGTAGTGTGTTGTCGAGATTTTTGTTACTCCAATGGATGGTATCCTAGTCATTATGGAAGGTAGTCTGTTGTCGAGATTTTTGTTACTTCATTGGATGGTAGCCTTGTCATTATGGAAGGTAGTGTGTTGTCGATATTTTTGTTATTCGAATGGATGGTAGCCTAGTCATTATGGAAGGTAGTCTTTTGTCGTGATTTTTGTTACTCCAATGGATGGTAGCCTTGTCATTATGGAAGGTAGTCTATTGTTGAGATTTTTGTTACTCCAATGGATGGTAGACTTGTCATTATGGAAGGTAGTGTGTTGTCCTGATTTTTATTACTCTAAGGGATGGTAGCCTTGTTATTATGGAAGGTAGTATGTTGTCGATATCTTTGTTACTACAATGGATGGTAGCCTTTTCATTATGGAAGGTAGTCTGTTGTCGATATCTTTGTTACTCTAATGGATGGTATCCTAGTCATTTTGGAAGGTAGTCTGTTGTCGAGATTTTTGTTACTCCATTGGATGGTAGCCTTGTCATTATGGAAGGTAGTGTGTTGTCGATATTTTTGATAATCTAGTGGATGGTAGCCTTGTCATTATGGAAGGTAGTTTGTTGTCGAGATATTTGTTACTCTAATGGATGGTAGCCTTGTCATTTTGGAAGGTAGTCTATTGTCGAGATTTTTGTCACTACAATGGATGGTAGTCTTGTCATTATGGAAGGTAGTCTGTTGTGTAGATTTTTGGTACTACAATGGATTGTAGCCTTGTTGTTATGGAAGGTAGTCTATTATGGTGATTTTTGTTACTCCAATGGATGGTAGCCTTGTAATTATGGAAGGTAATATGTTGTAGATATCATTGTTACTACAATGGATGTTAGCCTTCTAATTATTGAAGGTAGTCTGTTTTCAATATTTTTGTTATTCCAATGGATGGTATCCTAGTCATTATGGAAGATAGTCTATTTTCGTGATTTTTGTTACTACAATGGATGGTAGCCTTGTCATTATGGAAGGTAGTATGTTGTAGATATCTTTGTTACTCCAATGGATGGTAGCCTTGTCATTATGGAAGGTAGTCTGTTGTCGAGATTTTTTTAACTCTAAGGGATGGTAGCCTTGTCATTATGGAAGGTAGTCTGTTGTCGAGATTTTTGTTATTCCAATGGATTGTAGCCTTTTCATTATGAAAGGTAGTCTATTGTCGAGAGTTTTGTTACTATAATAGATTGTAACCTTGTCGTTATGGAAGGTAGTCTGTTGTCGAGATTTTTGTTACTACAATGGATTGTAGCCTTGTCGTTATGGAAGGTAGTCTGTTGTCGATATCTTTGTTACTCCAATGGATGGTAGCCTAGTCATTATGGAAGGTAGTTTGTGTACTATATTTTTGTTATTCTAATGGATGGTAGCCTTGTCATTATGGAAGGTAGTCTCTTGTCGAGATTTTTGTTACTACAATGGATTGTAGCCTTGTCGTTATGGATGTAGTCTATTGTCGATATATTTGTTACTCCAATGGATGGTATCCTAGTCATTATAGAAGGTAGTCTGTTGTCGAGATTTTTGTTACTCCATTGGATGGTAGCCTTGTAATTATGGAAGGTAGTGTGTTGTGGATATTTTAGTTATTCCAATGGACGGTAGCCTAGTCATTATGGAAGGTATTCTGTTGTCGTGATTTTTGTTACTCCAATGGATGGTAGCCTTGTCATTATGGAAGGTAGTATATTGTAGATATCTTTGTTATTCCAATGGATGGTAGCCTAGTCATTATGGAAGGTAGTTTGTTGTCGTGATTTTTGTTACTCCAATGGATGGTAGCCTTGTCATTATGGAAGGTAGTATGTATTCGATATCTTTGTTACTCCAATGGATGGTAGCCTTCTCATTATTGAAGGTAGTCTGTTGTCAAGATTTTTGTTACTCCAATGGATGGTAGCCTTGTCACCATGGAAGGTAGTCTTTTGTCGACATTTTTGTTACTACAATGGATGGTAGCCTTTTCGTTATGGAAGGTAGTCTGTTTTTGATATCTATTGTAGAGATTTTTGTTAGTCTAAGGGATGGAAGCCTTGTCATTATGGAAGGTAATGTGTTGTCGATATTTTTGTAATTCTAATGGACTGTAGCCTTGTCATTATGGAAGGTAGTCTGTTGTCGAGATTTTTGTTACTCCAATGGATGGTAGCCTTGTCATTATGGAAGGTAGTCTATTGTCGAGATTTTTGTTACTACAATGGATGGTAGCCTTGTCATTATGGAAGGTAGTCTGTTGTCGTGATTTTTATTACTCCAATGGATGGTATCCTAGTTATTATGGAAGGTAATCTCTTGTCGAGATTTTTGTTACTCCATTGGATGGTAGACTTGTCATTATGGAAGGTAGTATGTTGTCGTCATTTTTGTTACTCCAATGGATGGTAGACTTGTCATTATGGAAGGTAGTGTGTTGTCTTGATTTTTATTACTCTAAGGGATGGTAACCTTTTCATTATGGAAGGTAGTCTTTTGTCGTGATTTTTGTTACTCTAAGGGATTGTAGCCTAGTCATTATGGAAGGTAGTTTGTGTACGATATTTTTGTTATTCCAATGGATGGTAGCCTTGTCATTATGGAAGGTAGTCTCTTGTCGTGATTTTTGTTACTCCAATGGATGGTAGCCTAGTCATTATAGAAGGTAGTCTGTTGTCGACATTTTTGTTACTCCATTGGATGGTAGCCTTGTAATTATGGAAGGTAGTATGTTGTGCATATTTTAGTTATTCCAATGGATGGTAGCCTAGTCATTATGGAAGGTAGTCTGTTGTCGTGATTTTTGTTACTCCAATGGATGGTAGCCTTGTCATTATGGAAGGTAGTATGTTGTCGATATCTTTGTTACTCCAATGGATGGTAGCCTTCTCATTATTGAAGGTAGTCTATTGTCGAGATTTTTGTTACTACATTGGATTTTAGCCTTGTCATTATGGAGGTAGTCTGTTGTCGATATTTTTGTTATTCCAATGGATGGTAGCCTTGTCATTATGGAAGGTAGTCTGTTGTCGAGATTTTTGTTATTCCAATGGATGGTAGCCTTTTCATTATGAAAGGTAGTCTATTGTCGAGAGTTTTATTACTATAATAGATTGTAGTCGTGTCATTATGGAAGGTAGTCTATTGTTGTGATTTTTGTTACTCCAATGGATAGTAGCCTTGTCATTATAGAAGGTAGTATATTGTAGAGATTTTTGTCACTACAATGGATGGTAGCCTTGTCATTATGGAAGGTAGTCTGTTGTCGATATTTTTGTTACTACAATGGATTATAGCCTTTTCGTTATGGAAGTTAGTCTGTTGTCGATATCTTTGTTACTCCAATGGATGGTAGCCTAGTCATTATGGAAGGTAGTTTGTGTACGATGTTTTTGTTATTCCAATGGATGGTAGCCTTGTCATTATGGAAGGTAGTATGTTGTCGAGATTTTTGTTACTACAATGGATTGTAGCCTTGTCGTTATGGAAGTAGTCTATTGTCGATATCTTTGTTACTCCAATGGATGGTAGCCTAGTCATTATAGAAGGTAGTCTGTTGTCGAGATTTTTGTTACTCCAATGGATGGTAGCCTTGTCATTATGGAAGGTAGTATATTGTAGATATCTTTGTTATTCCAATGGATGGTAGCCTAGTCATTATGGAAGGTAGTCTGTTGTCGTGATTTTTGTTACTCCAATGGATGGTAGCCTTGTCATTATGGAAGGTAGTATGTTGTCGATATCTTTGTTACTCCAATGGATGGTAGCCTTCTCATTATTGAAGGTAGTCTATTGTCGAGATTTTTGTTACTACATTGGATTTTAGCCTTGTCGTTATGGAGGCAGTCTGTTGTCGATATTTTTGTTATTCCAATGGATGGTAGCCTTGTCATTATGGAAGGTAGTCTATTGTCGAGATTTTTGTTATTCCAATGGATGGTAGCCTTTTCATTATGAAAGGTAGTCTATTATCGAGAGTTTTATTACTATAATAGATTGTAGTCGTGTCATTATGGAAGGTAGTCTATTGTCGTAATTTTTGTTACTCCAATGGATAGTAGCCTTGTCATTATAGAAGGTAGTATATTGTCGAGATTTTTGTCACTACAATGGATGGTAGCCTTGTCATTATGGAAGGTAGTCTGTTGTCGATATTTTTGTTACTACAATGGATTATAGCCTTTTCGTTATGGAAGTTAGTCTGTTGTCGATATCTTTGTTACTCCAATGGATGGTAGCCTAGTCATTATGGAAGGTAGTTTGTGTACGATATTTTTGTTATTCCAATGGATGCTAGCCTTGTCATTATGGAAGGTAGTCTCTTGTTGAGATTTTTGTT
Source organism: Vicia faba (assembly GCA_948472305.1). NCBI lineage: Eukaryota > Viridiplantae > Streptophyta > Magnoliopsida > Fabales > Fabaceae > Vicia > Vicia faba. The sequence goes on from OX451741.1 coordinate 530,132,241, forward strand.
AGTCTAAGGGATGGTAGCCTTGTCATTATGGAAGGTAGTGTGTTGTCGAGATATTTGTTACTCCAATGGATGGTAGCCTAGTTAATATGGAAGGTAGTCTGTTGTCGTGATTTTTGTTACTCCAATGGATGGTATCCTTGTCATTATGGAAGGTATTCTATTATTGAGATTTTTGTTACTCCAATGGATGGTAGACTTGTCATTATGGAAGGTAGTGTGTTGTCGTGATTTTTATTACTCTAAGGGATGGTAGCCTTGTCATTATGGAAGGTAGTATGTTGTCGATATCTTTGTTACTCCAATGGATGGTAGCCTTTTCATTATGGAAGGTAATCTTTTGTCGTGATTTTTGTTACTCTAAGGGATTGTAGCCTTGTCGGTATGAAAGGTAGTTTGTTGTCGATATCTTTGTTACTCCAATGGATGGTAGCCTAGTCATTATGGAAGGTTGTCAGTTTTCGAGATTTTTGTTTCTATAAGGGATGGTAGCCTTGTCATTATGGAAGGTAGTGTGTTGTCGATATTTTTACTACTACAGCGGATTGTAGCCTTGTCGTTATGGAAGGTAGTTTGTTGTCGATATCTTTGTTACTCCAATGGATGGTATCCTAGTCATTATGGAAGTTAGTCTCTTGTCGAGATTTTTGTTACTCCATTGGATGGTAGCCTTGTCATTATGGAAGGTACTTTGTTGTCGATATTTTTGTTATTTCAATGGATGGTAACATAGTCATTATGGAAGGTAGTTTGTTGTCGTGATTTTTGTTACTCCAATGGTTGGTAGCCTTGTCATTATGGAAGGTATTCTATTGTTGAGATTTTTGTTATTCCAATGGATGGTAGCCTTGTCATTATGGAAGGTAGTCTCTTGTCATGATTTTTGTTACTCCAATGGATGGTAGCCTTGTCATTATGGAAGGTAGTATATTGTAGATTTCTTTGTTATTCCAATGGATGGTAGCCTAGTCATTATGGAAGGTAATCTGTTGTCGTGATTTTTGTTACTCCAATGGATGGTAGCCTTGTCATTATGGAAGGTAGTATGTTGTCGATATCTTTGTTACTCCAATGGATGGTAGCCTTCTCATTATTGAAGGTAGTCTATTGTGGAGATTTTTGTTACTACAATGGATGGTAGCCGTATCATTATGGAAGGTAGTCTGTTATCGATAACTTTGTTACTCCAATGGATGGTATCCTAGTCATTATGGAAGGTAGTCTGTTGTCGAGATTTTGTACACTCCAATGGATTGTAGCCTTGTCGTTATGGAAGGTAGTCTCTTGTGGATATTTGGGTCACTCCAATGATGGTACCCTTGTCATTATGGAAGATAGTCTATTGTTGAGATTTTTGTTACTCCAATGGATGGTAGACTTTTAATTATGGAAGGTAGTGTGTTGTCGTTATTTTTGTTACTCTAAGGGATGGTAGCCTTGTCATTATGGAAGGTAGTATGTTGTGGATATCTTTGTTACTCCAATGGATGGTAGCCTTTTCATTATGGAAGGTAGTTTGTTGTCGAGATTTTTCTTACTCTAAGGGATTGTAGCCTTGTCATTATGGAACGTCGTCTGTTGTCGAGATTTTTGTTATTCCAATGGATGACAACCTTTTCATAATGAAGGTAGTCTATTGTCGATATTTTTGTTACTATAATAGATTGTAGCCTTGTCATTATGGAAGGTAGTGTGTTGTCAAGATTTTTGTTACTCCAATGGATGGTATCCTAGTCATTATGGAAGGTAGTCTATTGTCGAGATTTTGTTACTCCATTGGATGGTAGCCTTGTCACTATGGAAGGTAGTGTGTTGTCGATATTTTTCAAATTCCAATGGATGGTAGCCTAGTCATTATGGAAGGTAGTATTTTGTCTGTATTTTTTTTACTCCAATGGATGGTAGCCTTTTCATTATGGAAGGTAGTCTATTGTTGAGATTTTTGTTACTCCAATGGAAGGTAGACTTGTCATTATGGAAGGTAGTGTGTTTTCGTGATTTTTATTACTCTAAGGGATGGTAGCCTTGTCATTATGGAAGGTAGTATGTTGTTTATATCTTTGTTACTCCAATGGATGGTAGCCTTTTCATTATGGAAGGTAGTCTATTGTCGTGATTTTTGTTAGTCTAAGGAATTGTAGCCTTGTCGTTATGAAAGGTAGTTCGTTGTCGATATCTTTGTTGCTCTAATGGATGGTATCCTAGTCATTTTGGAAGGTATTTTGTTGTCGATATTTTTGTTACTCCATTGGATGGTAGCCTTTTCATTATGGAATGTAGTGTGTTGTCGATATTTTAATTATTCCAATGGATGGTAGCCTTGTGATTATGGAAGGTAGTTTTTTGTCGAGATTTTTGTTACTCCAATGGATGGTACCCAAGTCATTATGGAAGGTAGTTTGTTGTCAAGATTTTTGTTACTCCAATGGATGGTATCCTAGTCATTATGGAAGGTAGTATGTTGTAGAGATTTTAGTTACTCCAATGGATGGTAGCCTTGTCATTATGGAAGGTAGTCTGTTGTCGAGATTTTGTAGAGTCCAATGGATTGTAGCCTTGTCATTATGGAAGGTAGTCTCTTTTGGATTTTTGGGTTACTCCAATGATGGTACCCTTGTCATTATGGAAGATAGTCTATTGTTGAGATTTTTGTTACTCCAATGGATGGTAGACTTGTAATTATGGAAGGTAGTGTGTTGTCGTGATTTTTGTTACTCTAAGGGATGGTAGCCTTGTCATTATGGAAGGTAGTCTTTTGTCATGATTTTTGTTACTCTAAGGGATTGTAGCCTTGTCATTATGGAAGGTAGTATGTTGTCGGTATTTTGTTACTCCAATGGATGGTAGCCTAGTCATTATGGAAGGTAGTGTGTTGTCGATATTTTTGTTATTCCAATGGATTGTAGCCTAGTCATTATGGAAGGTAATCTTTTGTCTTGATTTTTGTTACTCCAATGGATGGTTGCCTTGTCATTATGGAAGGTAGTCTCTTGTCATGATTTTTGTTACTCCAATGGATGGTAGCCTTGTCATTATGGAAGGTAGTATATTGTAGATATCTTTATTATTCCAATGGATGGTAGCCTAGTCATTATGGAAGGTAATCTGTTGTCGTGATTTTTGTTACTCCAATGGATGGTAGCCTTGTCATTATGGAAGGTAGTATGTTGTCGATATCTTTGTTACTCCAATGGATGCTAGCCTTCTCATTATTGAAGGTAGTCTATTGTTGAGATTTTTGTTACTACAATGGATGGTAGCCGTATCATTATGGAAGGTAGTCTGTTATCGATAACTTTGTTACTCCAATGGATGGTATCCTAGTCATTATGGAAGGTAGTCTGTTGTCGAGATTTTAGTTACTCCAATGGATGGTAGCCTTGTCATTATGGAAGGTAGTCTGTTGTCGAGATTTTGTAGACTCCAATGGATTGTAGCCTTGTCGTTATGGAAGGTAGTCTCTTGTGGATATTTGGGTTACTCCAATGATGGTACCCTTGTCATTATGGGAGATAGTCTATTGTTGAGATTTTTGTTACTCCAATGGATGGTAGACTTTTAATTATGGAAGGTAGTGTGTTGTCGTTATTTTTGTTACTCTAAGGTATGGTAGCCTTGTCATTATGGAAGGTAGTATGTTGTGGATATCTTTGTTACTCCAATGGATGGTAGCCTTTTCATTATGGAAGGTAGTTTGTTGTCGAGATTTTTCTTACTCTAAGGGATGGTAGCCTTGTCATTATGGAACGTCGTCTGTTGTCGAGATTTTTGTTATTCCAATGGATGACAGCCTTGTCATAATGAAGGTAGTCTATTGTCGATATTTTTGTTACTATAATAGATTGTAGCCTTGTCATTATGGAAGGTAGTGTGTTGTCAAGATTTTTGTTACTCCAATGGATGGTATCCTAGTCATTATGGAAGGTAGTCTATTGTCGAGATTTTTGTTACTCCATTGGATGGTAGCCTTGTCACTATGGAAGGTAGTGTGTTGTCGATATTTTTCAAATTCCAATGGATGGTAGCCTAGTCATTATGGAAGGTAGTATTTTGTCTGTATTTTTTTTACTCCAATGGATGGTAGCCTTTTCATTATGGAAGGTAGTCTATTGTTGAGATTTTTCTTACTCCAATGGAAGGTAGACTTGTCATTATGGAAGGTAGTGTGTTTTCGTGATTTTTATTACTCTAAGGGATGGTAGCCTTGTCATTATGGAAGGTAGTATGTTGTTTATATCTTTGTTACTCCAATGGATGGTGGCCTTTTCATTATGGAAGGTAGTCTATTGTCGTGATTCTAGTTAGTCTAAGGAATTGTAGCCTTGTCGTTATGAAAGGTAGTTTGTTGTCGATATCTTTGTTGCTCCAATGGATGGTATCCTAGTCATTTTGGAAGGTATTTTCTTGTCGATATTTTTGTTACTCCATTGGATGGTAGCCTTTTCATTATGGAATGTAGTGTATTATCGATATTTTTGTTATTCCAATGGATGGTAGCCTTGTGATTATGGAAGGTAGTTTTTTGTCGAGATTTTTGTTACTCCAATGGATGGTACCCAAGTCATTATGGAAGGTAGTCTGTTGTCGAGATTTTTGTTACTCCAATGGATGGTATCCTAGTCATTATGGAAGGTAGTCTGTTGTCGAGATTTTTGTTACTCCAATGGATGGTAGCCTTGTCATTATGGAAGGTAGTCTGTTGTCGAGATTTTGTAGAGTCCAATGGATTGTAGCCTTGTCATTATGGAAGGTAGTCTCTTTTGGATATTTGGGTTACTCCAATGATGGTACCCTTGTCATTATGGAAGATAGTCTATTGTTGAGATTTTTGTTACTCCAATGGATGGTAGACTTGTAATTATGGAAGGTAGTGTGTTGTCGTGATTTTTGTTACTCTAAGGGATGGTAGCCTTGTCATTATGGAAGGTAGTCTTTTGTCATAATTTTTGTTACTCTAACGGATTGTAGCCTTATCATTATGGAAGGTAGTATGTTGTCGATATCTTTGTTACTCCAATGGATGGTAGCCTAGTCATCATGGAAGGTAGTGTGTTGTCGATATTTTTGTTATTCCAATGGATTGTAGCCTAGACATTATGGAAGGTAATCTTTTGTCTTGATTTTTGTTACTCCAATGGATGGTAGCCTTGTCATTTTGGAAGGTAGTCTATTGTTGAGATTTTTGTTACTCCAATGGATGGTAGAGTTGTCTTTATGGAAGGTAGTGTATTGTCGTGATTTTTATTACTCTAAGGGATGGTAGACTTGTCATTATGGAAGGTAGTGTGTTGTCTATATCTTTGTTAGTCCAATGGATGGTAGCCTTTTCATTATGGAAGGTAGTCTTTTGTCATGATTTTTGTTACTCTAAGGGATTGTAGCCTTGTCGTTATGGAAGGTAGTCTGTTATCGATATCTTTGTTACTCTAATGGATGGTATCCTAGTCATTTTGGAAGGTAGTTTGTTGTCGAGACTTTTGTTACTCCATTGGTTGATAGCCTTGTCATTATGGAAGGTAGTGTGTTGTCGATATTTTTGTTATTCCAATGGATGGTAGCCTTGTCATTTTGGAAGGTAGTCTATTGTTGAGATTTTTGTTACTACAATGGATGGTAGCCATGTCATTATAGAAGGTAGTCTTTTGTCAAGATTTTTGTTACTACAATTTATTGTAGCCTTGTCATTATGGAAGGTAGTCTGTTGTCGATATCTTTGTTACTCTAATGGATGGTAGCCTAGTCATTATGGAAGGTAGTCTGTTGTCGAGATTTTTGTTAGTCTAAGGGATGGTAGCCTTGTCATTATGGAAGGTAGTGTGTTGTCGATATTCTTGTTACTCCAATGGATGGTATCCTAGTCATTATGGAAGGTAGTCTGTTGTCGAGATTTTTGTTACTCCAATGGATGGTAGCCTTGTCATTATGGAAGGTAGTCTGTTGTCGAGATTTTGTAGAGTCCAATGGATTGTAGCCTTGTCATTATGGAAGGTAGTCTCTTTTGGATATTTGGGTTACTCCAATGATGGTACCCTTGTCATTATGGAAGATAGTCTATTGTTGAGATTTTTGTTACTCCAATGGATGGTAGACTTGTAATTATGGAAGGTAATGTGTTGTCGTGATTTTTGTTACTCTAAGGGATGGTAGCCTTGTCATTATGGAAGGTAGTCTTTTGTCATAATTTTTGTTACTCTAACGGATTGTAGCCTTATCATTATGGAAGGTAGTATGTTGTCGATATCTTTGTTACTCCAATGGATGGTAGCCTAGTCATCATGGAAGGTAGTGTGTTGTCGATATTTTTGTTATTCCAATGGATTGTAGCCTAGTCATTATGGAAGGTAATCTTTTGTCTTGATTTTTGTTACTCCAATGGATGGTAGCCTTGTCATTTTGGAAGGTAGTCTATTGTTGAGATTTTTGTTACTCCAATGGTTGGTAGAGTTGTCTTTATGGAAGATAGTGTGTTGTCGTGATTTTTATTACTCTAAGGGATGGTAGACTTGTCATTATGGAAGGTAGTGTGTTGTCTATATCTTTGTTAGTCCAATGGATGGTAGCCTTTTCATTATGGAAGGTAGTCTTTTGTCATGATTTTTGTTACTCTAAGGGATTGTAGCCTTGTCGTTATGGAAGGTAGTCTGTTATCGATATCTTTGTTACTCTAATGGATGGTATCCTAGTCATTTTGGAAGGTAGTTTGTTGTCGAGACTTTTGTTACTCCATTGGTTGGTAGCCTTGTCATTATGGAAGGTAGTGTGTTATCGATATTTTTGTTATTCCAATGGATGGTAGCCTTGTCATTTTGGAAGGTAGTCTATTGTTGAGATTTTTGTTACTACAATGGATGGTAGCCATGTCATTATAGAAGGTAGTCTTTTGTCGAGATTTTTGTTACTACAATTTATTGTAGCCTTGTCATTATGGAAGGTAGTCTGTTGTCGATATCTTTGTTACTCTAATGGATGGTAGCCTAGTCATTATGGAAGGTAGTCTGTTGTCGTGATTTTTGTTAGTCTAAGGGATGGTAGACTTGTTATTATGGAAGGTAGTGTGTTGTCGATATTCTTGTTATTCCAATGGATGGTAGCCTTGTCATTATGGAAGGTAGTCTGTTGTCGAGTTTTTTGTTACTCCAATGGATGGTAGCCTTGTCATTATGGAAAGTAGTCTATTGTATAGATTTTTGTTACTACAATGGATGGTAGCCTTGTAATTATGGAAGGTAGTTTGTTGTCGCGATTTTTGTTACTACAATTGATTGTAGCCTTGTCATTATGGAAGGTAGTCTGTTGTCGATATCTTTGTTACTATAATGGATGGTATTCTAGTCATTATGGGAGGTAGTCTCTTGTCGAGATTTTTGTTACTCCATTGGATGGTAGCGTTGTCATTATGGAAGGTACTGTGTTGTCGATATTTTTGTAATTCTGATGGATGGTAGCCTAGTCATTATGGAAGGTAGTCTGTTGTCGTGATTTTTGTTAGTCCAATGGATGGTAGCCTTGTCATTAAGGAAGGTATTTTATTGTTGAGATTTTTGTTACTCCAATGGATGGTAGACTTGTCATTATGGAAGGTAGTGTGTTGTCGTGATTTTTATTACTCTAAGGGATGATAGCCTTGTCATTATGGAAGGTAGTGTGTTGTTGATATCTTTGTTACTCTAATGGATGGTAGCCTTTTCATTATGGAAGGTAATCTTTTGTCGTGATTTTTGTTACTCTAAGGGATTGTAGCCTTGTTGTTATGGAAGGTAGTTTGTTGTTGATATCTTTATTACTCCAATGGATGGTAGCCTTTTCATTATGGAAGGTAGTCTATTGTCGAGATTTTAGTTACTCTAATGGATGGTAGCCTTGTCATTATGGAAGGTAGTCTGTTGTCGATATTTTCTAGTCTCCAGTGGATTGTAGCCTTGTCATTATGGAAGGTAGTCTCTTGTGGATATTTGGGTTACTCCAATGATGGTACCCTTGTCATTATGGAAGGTAGTCTGTTGTCGATATTTTTGTTACTACAATGCATTGTAGCCTTGTCGTTATGGAAGGTAGTTTGTTGTCGATATCTTTGTTACTCCAATGGATGGTAGCGTTGTCATTATGGAAGGTAGTCTGTTGACGAGATTTTAGTTACTCCAATGGATGGTAGTCTTGTCATTATGGAAGGTAGTTTGTTGTCGAGATTTTGTAGACTCCAATGGATTGTAGCCTTGTCATTATGGAAGGTAGTCTCTTGTGGATATTTGGGTTACTCCAATGATGGTACCCTTGTCATTATGGAAGATAGTCTATTGTTGATATTTTTGTTACTCCAATGGATGGTAGACTTGTCATTATGAAAGGTAGTGTGTTGTCATGATTTTTATTACTCTAAGGGATGGTAGGCTTAGCATTATGGAAGGTAGTCTTTTGTCATGATTTTTGTTACTCTAAGGGATTGTAGCCTTGTCATTATGGAAGGTAGTATGTTGTCGATATCTTTGTTACTCCAATTGATGGTAGCCTAGTCATTATGGAAGGTAGTGTGTTGTCGATATTTTTGTTATTCCAAGGGATGGTAGCCTAGTCATTATGGAAGGTAATCTTTTGTCTTGATTTTTGTTACTCCAATGGATTGTAGCCTTATCATTATGGAAGGTAGTCTATTGTTGAGATTTTTGTTACTCCAATGGATGGTAGACTTGTCATTATGGAAGGTAGTGTGTTGTCGTGATTTTTATTACTCTAAGGGATGGTAGACTTGTCATAATGGAAAGTAGTGTGTTGTCGTGATTTTTATTACTATAAGGGATGGTAGACTTGTCATTATGGAAGGTAGTGTGTTATCTATATCTTTGTTAGTCCAATGGATGGTAGCCTTTTCATTATGGAAGGTAGACTTTTGTCATGATTTTTGTTACTCTAACGCATTGTAGCCTTGTCGTTATGGAAGGTAGTCTGTAATCGATATTTTTGTTACTCTAATGGATGGTATCCTAGTCATTTTGGAAGGTAGTTTGTTGTCGAGATTTTTGTTACTCCATTGGTTGGTAGCCTTGTCATTACGGAAGGTAGTGTGTTGTCGATATTTTTGTTATTCCAATGGATGGTAGCCTTGACATTATGGAAGGTAGTTTGTTGTCGAGATTTTTCTTACTCCAATGGATGGTAGCCTTGTCATTATGGAAGGTAGTCTATTATCGATATTTTTGTTACTCCAATGGATGGTAGCCTAGTCATTATGGAAGGAAGTATGTTGTCGATATTTTTGTTATTCCAATGGATGGTAGCCTTGTCATTATGGAAGTTAGTCTGTTGTCAAGATTTTTGTTACTCCAATGGATGGTAGCCTTGTCACCATGGAAGGTAGTCTATTGTCGTGATTTTTGTTACTACAATGGATGGTAGCCGTGTCATTATGGAAGGTAGTCTTTTGTCGAGATTTTTGTTACTACAATTGATTGTAGCCTTGTCGTTATGGAAGGTAGTCTGTTTTCGATATCTTTGTTACTCCAATGGATGGTAGCCTAGTCATTATGGAAGGTAGTCTATTGTAGAGATTTTTGTTAGTCTAAGAGATGGAAGCCTTGTCATTATGGAAGGTAGTGTGTTGTCGATATTTTTGTAATTCTAATGGATGGTAGCCTTGTCATTATGGAAGGTAGTCTGTTGTCGAGATTTTTGTTACTCCATTGGATGGTAGACTTGTCATTATGGAAGGTAGTCTGTTGTCGTGATTTTTGTTACTCCAATGGATGGTAGACTTGTCATTATGGAAGGTAGTGTGTTGTCTTGATTTTTATTACTCTAAGGGATGGTAACCTTTTCATTATGGAAGGTAGTCTTTTGTCGTGATTTTTGTTACTCTAAGGGATTGTAGCCTTGTCGTTATGGAAGGTAGTTTGTTGTCGATATCTTTGTTACTCCAATGGATGGTAGCCTAGTTGTTATGGAAGGTTGTCTGTTGTAGAGATTTATGTTTCTCTAAGGGATGGTAGCCTTGTCATTATGGAAGGTAGTCTGTTGTCGATATCTTTGTTACTTCAATGGATGGTAGCCTTGTCATTATGGAAGGTAGTGTGTTGTCAAGATTTTAGTTACTCCAATGGATGGTAGCCTTGTCATTAGGGAAGGTAGTCTGTTGTCGAGATTTTGTAGACTCCAATGGATTGTAGCCTTGTCATTATGGAAGGTAGTCTCTTGTGGATATTTGGGTTACTCCAATGATGGTACCCTTGTCATTATTGAAGATAGTCTATTGTTAATATTTTTGTTACTCCAATGGATGGTAGACTTGTCATTATGGAAGGTAGTGTGTTGTCGTGATTTTTATTAATCTAAGGGATGGTAGCCTTATCATTATAGAAGGTAGTATGTTGTCGATATATTTGTTACTCTAATGGATTTTAGCCTTGTCATTATGGAAGGTAGTCTTTTATCATGATTTTTGTTACTTTAAGGGATTGTAGCCTTGTCATTATGGAAGGTAGTCTATTGTCGATATCTTTGTTACTCCAATGGATGGTAGCGTAGTCATTATGGAAGGTAGTCTGTTGTCGACATTTTTGTTTCTCTAAGGGATGGTAGCCTTGTCATTATGGAAGGTAGTGCGTTTTCGATATTTTACTATTTCAATGGATGGTAGCCTTGTAATTATGGAAGGTAGTGTGTTGTTGAGATTTTGGTTACTCCAATGGATGGTAGCCTTGTCATTATGGAAGGTAGTCTATTGTAGAGATTTTTATTACTACAATGGATGGTAGTCTTGTCATTATGGAAGGTAGTTTGTTGTCGAGATTTTTTATACTACAATGGATTGTAGCCTTGTCGTTATGGAAGGTAGTCTATTGTCGATATCTTTATTACTCCCATGGATGGTAGCCTAGTCATTATGGAAGGTAGTCTGTTGTCGAGATTTTAGTTACTCCAATGGATGGTAAACTTGTCATTATGGAAGGTAGTGTGTTGTCGTAATTTTTCTTACTCTAAGGAATGGTAGCCTTGTCATTATGGAAGGTAGTATGTTGTCGATATCTTTGTGACTCCAATGGATGGTAGCCTTTTCATTATGGAAGGTAGTTTGTTGTCAAGATTTTTGTTAATCTAAGGGATGGTAGCCTAGTCATTATGGAACATAGTCTGATGTCAAGATTTTTGTTATTCCAATGGATGGTAGCCTTGTCATTATGAAAGGTAGTCTATTGTCAATATTTTTGTTACTATAATAGATTGTAGCCTTGTAATTATGGAAGGTAGTGTGTTGTTGAGATTTTTGTTACTCCAATGGATGGTAGCCTAGTCATTATGGAAGCTAGTCTGTTGTCGTGATTTTTGTTACTCCAACGGATGGTAGCCTAGTCATTATGGAAGGTAGTCTATTGTCGAGATTTTTGTTACTAGAATGGATGGTAGCCGTGTCATTATGGAAGGTAGTCTTTTGTCGATATTTTTGTTACTACAATTGATTGTAGCCTTGTCGTTATGGAAGGTAGTCTGTTGTCGAGATTTTAGTTACTCCAATGGATGGTAAACTTGTCATTATGGAAGGTAGTGTGTTGTCGTAATTTTTCTTACTCTAAGGAATGGTAGCCTTGTCATTATGGAAGGTAGTATGTTGTCGATATCTTTGTGACTCCAATGGATGGTAGCCTTTTCATTATGGAAGGTAGTTTGTTGTCAAGATTTTTGTTAATCTAAGGGATGGTAGCCTAGTCATTATGGAACATAGTCTGATGTCGAGATTTTTGTTATTCCAATGGATGGTAGCCTTGTCATTATGAAAGGTAGTCTATTGTCAATATTTTTGTTACTATAATAGATTGTAGCCTTGTAATTATGGAAGGTAGTGTGTTGTTGAGATTTTTGTTACTCCAATGGATGGTAGCCTAGTCATTATGGAAGCTAGTCTGTTGTCGTGATTTTTGTTACTCCAACGGATGGTAGCCTAGTCATTATGGAAGGTAGTCTATTGTCGAGATTTTTGTTACTAGAATGGATGGTAGCCGTGTCATTATGGAAGGTAGTCTTTTGTCGATATTTTTGTTACTACAATTGATTGTAGCCTTGTCGTTATGGAAGGTAGTCTGTTTTCGATATCTTTGTTACTCCAATGGATGGTAGCCTAGTCATTATGGAAGGTAGTCTATTGTAGAGATTTTTGTTAGTCTAAGGGATGGAAGCCTTGTCATTATGGAAGGTAGTGTGTTGTCGATATTTTTGTAATTCTAATGGATGGTAGCATTGTCATTATGGAAGGTAGTCTGTTGTCGAGATTTTTGTTACTCCAATGGATGGTAGCCTTGTCATTATGGAAGGTAGTCTATTGTCGAGATTTTTGTTACTACAATGGTTGGTAGCCTTGTCATTATGGAAGGTAGTCTGTTGTCGTGATTTTTGTTACTCCAATGGATGGTATCCTAGTTATTATTGAAGGTAGTCTCTTGTCAAGATTTTTGTTACTCCATTGGATGGTAGACTTGTCATTATGGAAGGTAGTCTGTTGTCGTGATTTTTGTTACTCCAATGGATGGTAGACTTGTCATTATGGAAGGTAGTGTGTTGTCTTGATTTTTATTACTCTAAGGGATGGTAACCTTTTCATTATGGAAGGTAGTCTTTTGTCGTGATTTTTGTTACTCTAAGGGATTGTAGCCTTGTCGTTATGGAAGGTAGTTTGTTGTCGATATCTTAGTTACTCTAATGGATGGTAGCCTAGTTGTTATGGAAGGTTGTCTGTTGTAGAGATTTATGTTTCTCTAAGGGATGGTAGCCTTGTCATTATGGAAGGTAGTCTGTTGTCGATATCTTTGTTACTTCAATGGATGGTAGCCTTGTCATTATGGAAGGTAGTCTGTTGTCAAGATTTTAGTTACTCCAATGGATGGTAGCCTTGTCATTATGGAAGGTAGTTTGTTGTCGAGATTTTGTAGACTCCAATGGATTGTAGCCTTATCATTATGGAAGGTAGTCTCTTGTGGATATTTGGGTTACTCCAATGATGGTACCCTTGTCATTATTGAAGATAGTCTATTGTTAATATTTTTGTTACTCCAATGGATGGTAGACTTGTCATTATGGAAGGTAGTGTGTTGTTGTGATTTTTATTAATCTAAGGGATGGTAGCCTTATCATTATGGAAGGTAGTATGTTGTCGATATCTTTGTTACTCTAATGGATTTTAGCCTTTTCATTATGGAAGGTAGTCTTTTATCATGATTTTTGTTACTTTAAGGGATTGTAGCCTTGTCATTATGGAAGGTAGTCTATTGTCGATATCTTTGTTACTCCAATGGATGGTAGCGTAGTCATTATGGAAGGTAGTCTGTTGTCGAGATTTTTGTTTCTCTAAGGGATGGTAGCCTTGTCATTATGGAAGGTAGTGCGTTTTCGAAATTTTGTTACTCCAATGGATGGTAGCCTTGTCATTATGGAAGGTAGTCTGTTGTCGAGATTTTTATTACTACAATGGATGGTAGTCTTGTCATTATTGATGGTAGTTTGTTGTCGAGATTTTTTATACTACAATGGATTGTAGCCTTGTCGTTATGGAAGGTAGTCTATTGTCGATATCTTTATTACTCCAATGGATGGTAGCCTTGTCATTATGGAAGGTAGTGTGTTGTCGTAATTTTTCTTACTCTAAGGGATGGTAGCCTTGTCATTATGGAAGGTAGTATGTTGTCGATATCTTTGTGACTCCAATGGATGGTAGCCTTTTCATTATGGAAGGTAGTTTGTTTTCAAGATTTTTGTTAATCTAAGGGATGGTAGCCTAGTCATTATGGAACATAGTCTAATATTGAGATTTTTGTTATTCCAATGGATGGTAGCCTTGTCATTATGAAAGGTAGTCTATTGTCAATATTTTTGTTACTATAATAGATTGTAGCCTTATAATTATGGAAGGTAGTGTGTTGTTGAGATTTTTGTTACTCCAATGGATGGTAGCCTAGTCATTATGGAAGCTAGTCTGTTGTCGTGATTTTTGTTACTCCAACGGATGGTAGCCTAGTCATTATAGAAGGTAGTGTGTTGTCGTGATTTTTATTACTCTAAGGTATGGTAGCCTTGTCATTATGGAAGGTAGTCTGTTTTTGATATCTTTGTTACTCCAATGGATGGTAGCCTTTTCATTATGGAAGGTAGTCTTTTGTCGTGATTTTTGTTCCTCTAAGGGATTGTAGCCTTGTCATTATGGAAGGTAGTCTGTTGTCGATATCTTAGTTACTCCAGGATGGTATCCTAGTCATTATGGAAGGTAGTATGTTGTCAAGATTTTTGTTTCTCTATGGGATGGTAGCCTTGTCATTATGGAAGGTAATGTGTTATCGATATTTTTTTTTATTCCAATGGATGGTAGCCTTGTCATTATGGAAGGTAGTCTGTTGTCGAGATTTTTGTTATTCCAATGGATGTTAGCCTTGTCATTATGGAAGGTAGTCTATTGTTGAGATTTGTTTTACTACAATTGATGGTAGTCTGTTGTCGAGATTTTTGTTACTACAATGGATTGTAGCCATGTCATTATGAAAGGTAGTCTGTTGTCGATATCTTTGTTACTCCAAGGGAGGATAGCCTTGTCATTATGGAACACAGTCTATTGTCTAGATTTTTGTTATTCCAATGGATGGTAGCCTTGTCATAATGGAAGGTAGATTGTTGTCGAGATTTTTGTAACTCCAATGGATGGTAGCCTTGTCATTATGGAAGGTAGTCTATTGTCGATATTTTTGTTACTACAATGGATGGTAGCCTTGTCATTATGGAAAGTAATCTGTTTTCGAGATTTTTGTACTATAATGGATTGTAGCCTTGTCGTTTTGGAAGGTAGTCTGTTGTCGAGATTTTTGTACTATAATGGATTGTAGCCTTGTCGTTATGGAAGGTAGTCTGTTGTCGATATCTTTGTAACTCGAAGGGATGGTAGCCTTGTCATTATGGAACGTAGTCTGTTGTCAAGATTTTTGTTATTCCAATGGATGGTAGCCTTGTCATTATGGAAGGTAGATTGTTGTCGAGATTTTTGTTACTCCAATGGATGGTAGCCTTGTCATTATGGAAGGTAGTCTATTGGCGATATTTTTGTTACTACAATGGATGGTAGCCTTGTCATTATGGAAGGTAATTTGTTGTCAAGATTTTTGTTACTACAATAGATTATAGCCTTGTGGTTATGGAGGTAGTCTATTGTCGATATCTTTGTTACTCCAATTGATGGTAGCCTACTCATTATGGAAGGTAGTCTGTTGTCGATATTTTTGTTACTCCCTTGGATGGTAGCCTTGTCATTATGGAAGGTAGTGTGTTGTCGATATTTTTGTTATTCCAATGGATGGTAGCCTAGTCATTATGGAAGGTAGTCTGTTGTCGTGATTTTTGATACTCCAATGGATGGTAGCCTTGTCATTATGGAAGGTAGTATGTTGTAGACATCTTTGTTATTCCAATGGATGGTAGCCTAGTCATTTTGGAAGGTAGTTTGTTGTCGTGATTTTTGTTACTCCAATGGATGGAAGCCTTGTTATTATGGAAGGTAGTATGTTTTAGATATCTTTGTTACTACAATGGATGGTAGCCTTCTCATTATGGAAGGTAGTCTGTTGTCGAGATTTTTGTTAATACAATGGATTGTATCCTTGTCGTTATGGAGGTAGTCAATTGTCGATATCTTTGTTACTCGAATGGATGGTAGCTTATTCATTATGGAAGGTAGTCTATTGTCGAGATTTTTGTTACTCCATTGGATGGTAGCCTTGTTATTATGGAAGGTAGTGTGTTGTCGATATTTTTGTTATTCCAATGGATGGTAGCCGAGTCATTATGGAAGGTTCTCTATTTTCATGATTTTTGTTATTACAATGGATGGTAGCCTTGTCATTATGGAAGGTAATCTGTTGTCGTGATTTTTGTTACTACAATGGATTGTAGCCTTGTCGTTATGGAAGGTAGTCTATTGTCGATATCTTTGTTACTCCAATGGATGGTAGCCTAGTCATTATGTAAGGTAGTCTGTTGTCGAGATTTTGTAGACTCCAATGGATTGTAGCCTTGTCATTATGGAAGGTAGTCTCTTGTGGATATTTGGGTTACTCCAATGATGGTACCCTAGTAATTATGGAAGTTAGTCTATTGTCGGGATTTTTGTTACTCTAAGGGATGGTAGCCTTGTCATTATGGAAGGTAGTATGTTGTCGATATCTTGGTTACTCCAATGGATGGTAGCCTTTTCATTATGGAAGGTAGTTTGTTGTCGAGATTTTTCTTACTCTAAGGGATGGTAGCCTTGTCATTATGGAACATAGTCTGTTGTAGAGATTTTTGTTTTTCCAAGGGATGCTAGCTTGTCACTATGAAGGTAGTCTATTGTCGATATTTTTGTTACTATAATTGATTGTAGCCTTGTCATTATGTAAGGTAGTGTGTTGTCGAGATTTTTGTTACTCCAATGGATGGTATCCTAGTCATTATGGAAGGTAGTCTGTTGTCGAGATTTTTGTTACTTCATTGGATGGTAGCCTTGTCATTATGGAAGGTAGTGTGTTGTTGATATTTTTGTTATTCGAATGGATGGTAGCCTAGTCATTATGGAAGGTAGTCTTTGTCTTGATTTTTGTTACTCCAATGGATGGTAGCCTTGTCATTAGGGAAGGTAGTCTATTGTTGAGATTTTTGTTACTCCAATGGATGGTAGACTTGTCATTATGGAAGGTAGTGTGTTGTCGTGATTTTTATTACTCTAAGGGATGGTAGCCTTGTCATTATGGAAGGTAGTATGTTGTCGATATCTTTGTTACTACAATGGATGGTAGCCTTTTCATTATGGAAGGTAGTCTTTTGTCATGATTTTTGTTACTCTAAGGGATTGTAGCCTTATCGTTATGGAAGGTAGTCTGTTGTCGATATCTTTGTTACTCTAATGGATGGTATCCTAGTCATTTTTGAAGGTAGTCTGATGTCGAGATTTTTGTTACTCCATTGGATGGTAGCCTTGTCATTATGGAAGGTAGTGTGTTGTCGATATTTTTGTTATTCTAATGGATGGTAGCCTTGTCATTATGGAAGGTAGTTTGTCGTCGAGATATTTGTTACTCCAATGGATGGTAGCCTTGTCATTATGGAATGTAGTCTATTGTCGAGATTTTTGTTACTACAATGGATGGTAGTCTTGTCATTATGGAAGGTAGTATGTTGTCTAGATTTTTTGTACTACAATGGATTGTAGCCGTGTCGTTATGGAAGGTAGTCAATTGTGGTGATTTTTGTTACTCCAATGGATGGTAGCCTTGTCATTATGGAAGGTAGTATGTTGTATATATCTTTGTTACTCCAATGGATGGTAGCCTTGTCATTATGGAAGGTAGTCTGTTGTCGAGATTTTTTTTACTCTAAGGGATGGTAGCGTTGTCATTATGGAAGGTAGTTTGTTGTCGAGATTTTTGTTATTCCAATGGATGGTAGCCTTTTCATTATGAAAGGTAGTCTATTGTCGAGAGTTTTGTTACTATAATAGAATATAGCCGTGTCATTATGGAAGATAGTCTATTGTCGTTATTTTTTTTACTCCAATGGATAGTAGCCTTTTCATTAGAGAAGGTAGTATATTGTCGAGATTTTTGTAACTACAATGGATGGTAGCCTAGTCATTATGGAAGGTAGTCTGTTGTCGAGATTTTTGTTACTACAATGGCTTGTAGCCTTGTCGTTATGGAAGGTAGTCTATTGTCGATATCTTTGTTGCTCTAATGGATGGTAGCCTAGTCATTATGGAAGGTAGTTTGTGTACGATATTTTTGTTATTCCAATGGATGGTAGCCTAGTCATTACGGAAGGTAGTCTGTTGTCGTGATTTTTGTTACTCCAATGGATGGTAGCCTTGTCATTATGGAAGGTAGTCTATTGTTACTATAATGGATGGTAGTCTTGTCATTATGGAAGGTAGTATGTTGTCGAGATTTTTGTTACTACAATGGATTGTAGCCTTGTCGTTATGGAAGGTAGTCTATTGTCGATATCTTTGTTACTCCAATGGATGGTAGCCTAGTCATGATGGAAGGTAGTCTGTTGTCGAGATTTTAGTTACTCCAATAGATGGTAGCCTTGTCATTATGGAAGGTAGTATGTTGTCGAGATTTTGTAGACTCCAATGGATTGTAGCCTTGTCATTATGGAAGGTAGTCTCTTGTGGATATTTGGGTTACTCCAATGATGGTACCCTTGTCATTATGGAAGTTAGTCTATTGTCGTGATTTTTGTTACTCTAAGGGATGGTAGCCTTGTCATTATGGAAGGTAGTATGTTGTCGATATCTTTGTTACTCCAATGGATGGTAGCCTTTTCATTATGGAAGGTAGTTTCTTGTTAAGATTTTTCTTACTCTAAGTGATAGTAGCCTTGTCATTATGGAACGTAGTCTATTGTCCAGAATTTTGTTATTCCAATGGATGGTACCCTTGTCATTATGAAGGTAGTCTATTGTCGATATTTTAGTTACTATAATAGATTGTAGCCTTGTCATTATGGAAGGTAGTGTGTTGTCTAGATTTTTGTTACTCCAATGGATGGTATCCTAGTCATTATGGAAGGTAGTATGTTGTCGAGATTTTTGTTACTTCATTGGATGGTAGCCTTGTCATTATGGAAGGTAGTGTGTTGTCGATATTTTTGTTATTCGAATGGATGGTAGCCTAGTCATTATGGAAGGTAGTCTTTTGTCTTGATTTTTGTTACTCCAATGGATGGTAGCCTTGTCATTATGGAAGGTAGTCTATTGTTGAGATTTTTGTTACTCCAATGGATGGTAGACTTGTCATTATGGAAGGTAGTGTGTTGTCGTGATTTTTATTACTCTAAGGGATGGTAGCCTTGTCATTATGGAAGGTAGTATGGTGTCGATATCTTTGTTACTACAATGGATGGTAGCCTTTTCATTATGGAAGTTAGTATTTTGTCATGATTTTTGTTACTCTAAGGGATTGTAGCCTTGTCGTTATGGAAGGTAGTCTGTTGTAGATATCTTTGTTACTCTAATGGATGGTATCCTAGTCATTTTGGAAGGTAGTCTGTTGTCGAGATTTTTGTTTCTCCATTGGATGGTAGCCTTGTCATTATGGAAGGTAGTGTGTTGTCGATATTTTTGTTATTCTAATGGATGGTAGCCTTGTCATTATGGAAGGTAGTTTGTTGTCGAGATATTTGTTACTCTAATGGATGGTAGCCTTGTCATTATGGAAGGTAGTCTATTGTTGAGATTTTTGTTACTACAATGGATGGTAGTCTTGTCATTATGGAAGGTAGTCTGTTGTGTAGATTTTTGGTATTACAATGGATTGTAGCCTTGTCGTTATGGAAGGTAGTCTGTTATGGTGATTTTTGTTACTCCAATGGATGGTAGCCTTGTTATTATGGAAGGTAGTATGTTGAAGATATCATTGTTACTACAATGGATGGTAGCCTTCTCATTATTGAAGGTAGTCTGTTGTCGAGATTTTTGTTACTACATTGGATTTTAGCCTTGTCGTTGTGGAGGTAGTCTGTTGTCAATATTTTTGTTATTCCAATGGATGGTAGCCTACTCATTATGGAAGGTAGTCTATTTTCGTGATTTTTGTTACTACAATGGATGGTAGCCTTGTCATTATGGAAGGTAGTATGTTGTAGATATCTTTGTTACTCGAATGGATGGTAGCCTTGTCATTATGGAAGGTAGTCTGTTGTCGAGATTTTTTTTATTCCAATGGATTGTAGCCTTTTCATTATGAAAGGTAGTCTATTGTCGAGTGTTTTGTTACTATAATAGATTGTAGCCGTGTCATTATTGAAGGTAGACTGTTGGCGGGATTTTTTTTACTCCAATGGATAGTAGCTTTTTCATTATAGAAGGTAGTATATTGTCGAGATTTTTGTCACTACAATGGATGGTAGACTTGTCATTATGGAAGGTAGTCTTTTGTCGAGATTTTTGTTACTACAATGGATTGTAGCCTAGTCATTATAGAAGGTAGTCTGTTGTCGAGATTTTTGTTACTCCATTGGATGGTAGCCTTGTAATTATGGAAGGTAGTGTGTTGTGGATATTTTAGTTATTCCAATGGATGGTAGCCTAGTCATTATGGAAGGTAGTCTGTTGTCGTGATTTTTGTTACTCCAATGGATGTTAGCCTTGTCATTATGGAAGGTAGTATATTGTAGATATCTTTGTTATTCCAATGTATGGTAGCCTAGTCATTATGGAATGTAGTCTGTTGTCGTGATTTTTGTTACTCCAATGGATGGTAGCCTTGTCATTATGGAAGGTAGTATGTTGTCGATATCTTTGTTACTCCAATGGATGGTAGCCTTCTCATTATTGAAGGTAGTCTATTGTCGAGATTTTTGTTACTACATTGGATTTTAGCCTTGTCGTTATGGAGGTAGTCTGTTGTCGATATTTTTGTTATTCCAATGGATGGTAGCCTTGTCATTATGGAAGGTAGTCTGTTGTCGACATTTTTGTTATTCCAATGGATGGGAGCCTTTTCATTATGAAAGGTAGTCTATTGTCGAGAGTTTTATTACTATAATATATTGTAGTCGTGTCATTATGGAAGGTAGTCTGTTGTCGTGATTTTTGTTTCTCCAATGGATAGTAACCTTGTCATTATAGAAGGTAGTATATTGTCGAGATTTTTGTCACTACACTGGATGGTAGCCTTGTCATTATGGAAGGTAGTCTGTTGTCGAGATTTTTGTGACTACAATGGATTAAAGCCTTTTAGTTATGGAAGTTAGTCTGTTGTCGATATCTTTGTTACTCCAATGGATGGTAGCCTAGTCATTATGGAAGGTAGTTTGTGTACGATATTTTTGTTATTCCAATGGATGCTAGCCTTGTCATTATGGAAGGTAGTCTCTTGTCGAGATTTTTGTTAGTCTAAGGGATGGTAGCCTTGTCATTATGGAAGGTAGCGTGTTGTTGAGATTTTTGTTACTCCAATGGATGGTAGCCTAGTCATTATGGAAGCTAGTCTGTTGTCGTGATTTTTGTTACTCCAACGGATGGTAGCCTAGTCATTATAGAAGGTAGTGTGTTGTCGTGATTTTTATTACTCTAAGGTATGGTAGCCTTGTCATTATGGAAGGTAGTCTGTTTTTGATATCTTTGTTACTCCAATGGATGGTAGCCTTTTCATTATGGAAGGTAGTCTTTTGTCGTGATTTTTGTTCCTCTAAGGGATTGTAGCCTTGTCATTATGGAAGGTAGTCTGTTGTCGATATCTTAGTTACTCCAGGATGGTATCCTAGTCATTATGGAAGGTAGTATGTTGTCAAGATTTTTGTTTCTCTATGGGATGGTAGCCTTGTCATTATGGAAGGTAATGTGTTATCGATATTTTTTTTTATTCCAATGGATGGTAGCCTTGTCATTATGGAAGGTAGTCTGTTGTCGAGATTTTTGTTATTCCAATGGATGTTAGCCTTGTCATTATGGAAGGTAGTCTATTGTTGAGATTTGTTTTACTACAATTGATGGTAGTCTGTTGTCGAGATTTTTGTTACTACAATGGATTGTAGCCATGTCGTTATGAAAGGTAGTCTGTTGTCGATATCTTTGTTACTCCAAGGGAGGATAGCCTTGTCATTATGGAACACAGTCTATTGTCTAGATTTTTGTTATTCCAATGGATGGTAGCCTTGTCATAATGGAAGGTAGATTGTTGTCGAGATTTTTGTAACTCCAATGGATGGTAGCCTTGTCATTATGGAAGGTAGTCTATTGTCGATATTTTTGTTACTACAATGGATGGTAGCCTTGTCATTATGGAAAGTAATCTGTTTTCGAGATTTTTGTACTATAATGGATTGTAGCCTTGTCGTTTTGGAAGGTAGTCTGTTGTCGAGATTTTTGTACTATAATGGATTGTAGCCTTGTCGTTATGGAAGGTAGTCTGTTGTCGATA
This sequence comes from Vicia faba, assembly GCA_948472305.1. NCBI lineage: Eukaryota > Viridiplantae > Streptophyta > Magnoliopsida > Fabales > Fabaceae > Vicia > Vicia faba. The sequence continues at coordinate 530,154,155 of OX451741.1, forward strand.
TCTTTGTAACTCGAAGGGATGGTAGCCTTGTCATTATGGAACGTAGTCTGTTGTCAAGATTTTTGTTATTCCAATGGATGGTAGCCTTGTCATTATGGAAGGTAGATTGTTGTCGAGATTTTTGTTACTCCAATGGATGGTAGCCTTGTCATTATGGAAGGTAGTCTATTGGCGATATTTTTGTTACTACAATGGATGGTAGCCTTGTCATTATGGAAGGTAATTTGTTGTCAAGATTTTTGTTACTACAATAGATTATAGCCTTGTGGTTATGGAGGTAGTCTATTGTCGATATCTTTGTTACTCCAATTGATGGTAGCCTACTCATTATGGAAGGTAGTCTGTTGTCGATATTTTTGTTACTCCCTTGGATGGTAGCCTTGTCATTATGGAAGGTAGTGTGTTGTCGATATTTTTGTTATTCCAATGGATGGTAGCCTAGTCATTATGGAAGGTAGTCTGTTGTCGTGATTTTTGATACTCCAATGGATGGTAGCCTTGTCATTATGGAAGGTAGTATGTTGTAGACATCTTTGTTATTCCAATGGATGGTAGCCTAGTCATTTTGGAAGGTAGTTTGTTGTCGTGATTTTTGTTACTCCAATGGATGGAAGCCTTGTTATTATGGAAGGTAGTATGTTTTAGATATCTTTGTTACTACAATGGATGGTAGCCTTCTCATTATGGAAGGTAGTCTGTTGTCGAGATTTTTGTTAATACAATGGATTGTATCCTTGTCGTTATGGAGGTAGTCAATTGTCGATATCTTTGTTACTCGAATGGATGGTAGCTTATTCATTATGGAAGGTAGTCTATTGTCGAGATTTTTGTTACTCCATTGGATGGTAGCCTTGTTATTATGGAAGGTAGTGTGTTGTCGATATTTTTGTTATTCCAATGGATGGTAGCCGAGTCATTATGGAAGGTTCTCTATTTTCATGATTTTTGTTATTACAATGGATGGTAGCCTTGTCATTATGGAAGGTAATCTAATGTCGTGATTTTTGTTACTACAATGGATTGTAGCCTTGTCGTTATGGAAGGTAGTCTATTGTCGATATCTTTGTTACTCCAATGGATGGTAGCCTAGTCATTATGTAAGGTAGTCTGTTGTCGAGATTTTGTAGACTCCAATGGATTGTAGCCTTGTCATTATGGAAGGTAGTCTCTTGTGGATATTTGGGTTACTCCAATGATGGTACCCTAGTAATTATGGAAGTTAGTCTATTGTCGGGATTTTTGTTACTCTAAGGGATGGTAGCCTTGTCATTATGGAAGGTAGTATGTTGTCGATATCTTGGTTACTCCAATGGATGGTAGCCTTTTCATTATGGAAGGTAGTTTGTTGTCGAGATTTTTCTTACTCTAAGGGATGGTAGCCTTGTCATTATGGAACATAGTCTGTTGTAGAGATTTTTGTTTTTCCAAGGGATGCTAGCTTGTCACTATGAAGGTAGTCTATTGTCGATATTTTTGTTACTATAATTGATTGTAGCCTTGTCATTATGTAAGGTAGTGTGTTGTCGAGATTTTTGTTACTCCAATGGATGGTATCCTAGTCATTATGGAAGGTAGTCTGTTGTCGAGATTTTTGTTACTTCATTGGATGGTAGCCTTGTCATTATGGAAGGTAGTGTGTTGTTGATATTTTTGTTATTCGAATGGATGGTAGCCTAGTCATTATGGAAGGTAGTCTTTGTCTTGATTTTTGTTACTCCAATGGATGGTAGCCTTGTCATTAGGGAAGGTAGTCTATTGTTGAGATTTTTGTTACTCCAATGGATGGTAGACTTGTCATTATGGAAGGTAGTGTGTTGTCGTGATTTTTATTACTCTAAGGGATGGTAGCCTTGTCATTATGGAAGGTAGTATGTTGTCGATATCTTTGTTACTACAATGGATGGTAGCCTTTTCATTATGGAAGGTAGTCTTTTGTCATGATTTTTGTTACTCTAAGGGATTGTAGCCTTATCGTTATGGAAGGTAGTCTGTTGTCGATATCTTTGTTACTCTAATGGATGGTATCCTAGTCATTTTTGAAGGTAGTCTGATGTCGAGATTTTTGTTACTCCATTGGATGGTAGCCTTGTCATTATGGAAGGTAGTGTGTTGTCGATATTTTTGTTATTCTAATGGATGGTAGCCTTGTCATTATGGAAGGTAGTTTGTCGTCGAGATATTTGTTACTCCAATGGATGGTAGCCTTGTCATTATGGAATGTAGTCTATTGTCGAGATTTTTGTTACTACAATGGATGGTAGTCTTGTCATTATGGAAGGTAGTATGTTGTCTAGATTTTTTGTACTACAATGGATTGTAGCCGTGTCGTTATGGAAGGTAGTCAATTGTGGTGATTTTTGTTACTCCAATGGATGGTAGCCTTGTCATTATGGAAGGTAGTATGTTGTATATATCTTTGTTACTCCAATGGATGGTAGCCTTGTCATTATGGAAGGTAGTCTGTTGTCGAGATTTTTTTTACTCTAAGGGATGGTAGCGTTGTCATTATGGAAGGTAGTTTGTTGTCGAGATTTTTGTTATTCCAATGGATGGTAGCCTTTTCATTATGAAAGGTAGTCTATTGTCGAGAGTTTTGTTACTATAATAGAATATAGCCGTGTCATTATGGAAGATAGTCTATTGTCGTTATTTTTTTTACTCCAATGGATAGTAGCCTTTTCATTAGAGAAGGTAGTATATTGTCGAGATTTTTGTAACTACAATGGATGGTAGCCTAGTCATTATGGAAGGTAGTCTGTTGTCGAGATTTTTGTTACTACAATGGCTTGTAGCCTTGTCGTTATGGAAGGTAGTCTATTGTCGATATCTTTGTTGCTCTAATGGATGGTAGCCTAGTCATTATGGAAGGTAGTTTGTGTACGATATTTTTGTTATTCCAATGGATGGTAGCCTAGTCATTACGGAAGGTAGTCTGTTGTCGTGATTTTTGTTACTCCAATGGATGGTAGTCTTGTCATTATGGAAGGTAGTATGTTGTCGAGATTTTTGTTACTACAATGGATTGTAGCCTTGTCGTTATGGAAGGTAGTCTATTATCGATATCTTTGTTACTCCAATGGATGGTAGCCTAGTCATGATGGAAGGTAGTCTGTTGTCGAGATTTTAGTTACTCCAATAGATGGTAGCCTTGTCATTATGGAAGGTAGTATGTTGTCGAGATTTTGTAGACTCCAATGGATTGTAGCCTTGTCATTATGGAAGGTAGTCTCTTGTGGATATTTGGGTTACTCCAATGATGGTACCCTTGTCATTATGGAAGTTAGTCTATTGTCGTGATTTTTGTTACTCTAAGGGATGGTAGCCTTGTCATTATGGAAGGTAGTATGTTGTCGATATCTTTGTTACTCCAATGGATGGTAGCCTTTTCATTATGGAAGGTAGTTTCTTGTTAAGATTTTTCTTACTCTAAGTGATAGTAGCCTTGTCATTATGGAACGTAGTCTATTGTCCAGAATTTTGTTATTCCAATGGATGGTACCCTTGTCATTATGAAGGTAGTCTATTGTCGATATTTTTGTTACTATAATAGATTGTAGCCTTGTCATTATGGAAGGTAGTGTGTTGTCTAGATTTTTGTTACTCCAATGGATGGTATCCTAGTCATTATGGAAGGTAGTATGTTGTCGAGATTTTTGTTACTTCATTGGATGGTAGCCTTGTCATTATGGAAGGTAGTGTGTTGTCGATATTTTTGTTATTCGAATGGATGGTAGCCTAGTCATTATGGAAGGTAGTCTTTTGTCTTGATTTTTGTTACTCCAATGGATGGTAGCCTTGTCATTATGGAAGGTAGTCTATTGTTGAGATTTTTGTTACTCCAATGGATGGTAGACTTGTCATTATGGAAGGTAGTGTGTTGTCGTGATTTTTATTACTCTAAGGGATGGTAGCCTTGTCATTATGGAAGGTAGTATGGTGTCGATATCTTTGTTACTACAATGGATGGTAGCCTTTTCATTATGGAAGTTAGTATTTTGTCATGATTTTTGTTACTCTAAGGGATTGTAGCCTTGTCGTTATGGAAGGTAGTCTGTTGTAGATATCTTTGTTACTCTAATGGATGGTATCCTAGTCATTTTGGAAGGTAGTCTGTTGTCGAGATTTTTGTTTCTCCATTGGATGGTAGCCTTGTCATTATGGAAGGTAGTGTGTTGTCGATATTTTTGTTATTCTAATGGATGGTAGCCTTGTCATTATGGAAGGTAGTTTGTTGTCGAGATATTTGTTACTCTAATGGATGGTAGCCTTGTCATTATGGAAGGTAGTCTATTGTTGAGATTTTTGTTACTACAATGGATGGTAGTCTTGTCATTATGGAAGGTAGTCTGTTGTGTAGATTTTTGGTATTACAATGGATTGTAGCCTTGTCGTTATGGAAGGTAGTCTGTTATGGTGATTTTTGTTACTCCAATGGATGGTAGCCTTGTTATTATGGAAGGTAGTATGTTGAAGATATCATTGTTACTACAATGGATGGTAGCCTTCTCATTATTGAAGGTAGTCTGTTGTCGAGATTTTTGTTACTACATTGGATTTTAGCCTTGTCGTTGTGGAGGTAGTCTGTTGTCAATATTTTTGTTATTCCAATGGATGGTAGCCTACTCATTATGGAAGGTAGTCTATTTTCGTGATTTTTGTTACTACAATGGATGGTAGCCTTGTCATTATTGAAGGTAGTATGTTGTAGATATCTTTGTTACTCGAATGGATGGTAGCCTTGTCATTATGGAAGGTAGTCTGTTGTCGAGATTTTTTTTATTCCAATGGATTGTAGCCTTTTCATTATGAAAGGTAGTCTATTGTCGAGTGTTTTGTTACTATAATAGATTGTAGCCGTGTCATTATTGAAGGTAGACTGTTGGCGGGATTTTTTTTACTCCAATGGATAGTAGCTTTTTCATTATAGAAGGTAGTATATTGTCGAGATTTTTGTCACTACAATGGATGGTAGACTTGTCATTATGGAAGGTAGTCTTTTGTCGAGATTTTTGTTACTACAATGGATTGTAGCCTAGTCATTATAGAAGGTAGTCTGTTGTCGAGATTTTTGTTACTCCATTGGATGGTAGCCTTGTAATTATGGAAGGTAGTGTGTTATGGATATTTTAGTTATTCCAATGGATGGTAGCCTAGTCATTATGGAAGGTAGTCTGTTGTCGTGATTTTTGTTACTCCAATGGATGTTAGCCTTGTCATTATGGAAGGTAGTATATTGTAGATATCTTTGTTATTCCAATGTATGGTAGCCTAGTCATTATGGAATGTAGTCTGTTGTCGTGATTTTTGTTACTCCAATGGATGGTAGCCTTGTCATTATGGAAGGTAGTATGTTGTCGATATCTTTGTTACTCCAATGGATGGTGGCCTTCTCATTATTGAAGGTAGTCTATTGTCGAGATTTTTGTTACTACATTGGATTTTAGCCTTGTCGTTATGGAGGTAGTCTGTTGTCGATATTTTTGTTATTCCAATGGATGGTAGCCTTGTCATTATGGAAGGTAGTCTGTTGTCGACATTTTTGTTATTCCAATGGATGGGAGCCTTTTCATTATGAAAGGTAGTCTATTGTCGAGAGTTTTATTACTATAATATATTGTAGTCGTGTCATTATGGAAGGTAGTCTGTTGTCGTGATTTTTGTTTCTCCAATGGATAGTAACCTTGTCATTATAGAAGGTAGTATATTGTCGAGATTTTTGTCACTACAATGGATGGTAGCCTTGTCATTATGGAAGGTAGTCTGTTGTCGAGATTTTTGTGACTACAATGGATTAAAGCCTTTTAGTTATGGAAGTTAGTCTGTTGTCGATATCTTTGTTACTCCAATGGATGGTAGCCTAGTCATTATGGAAGGTAGTTTGTGTACGATATTTTTGTTATTCCAATGGATGCTAGCCTTGTCATTATGGAAGGTAGTCTCTTGTCGAGATTTTTGTTAGTCTAAGGGATGATAGCCTTGTCATTATGGAAGGTAGCGTGTTGTCGAGATTTTTGTTACTCCAATGGATGGTAGCCTAGTCAATATGGAAGGTAGTTTGTTGTCGTGATTTTTGTTACTCCAATGGATGGTAGACTTGTCATTATGGAAGGTAGTGTGTTGTCATGATTTTTATTACTCTAAGGGATGGTAGCCTTGTCATTATGGAAGGTAGTATGTTGTCGATATCTTTGTTACTCCAATGGATGGCAGCCTTTTCATTATGGAAGGTAATCTTTTGTCGTGATTTTTGTTACTCTAAGGGATTGTAGCCTTGTCGTTATGGAAGGTAGTTTGTTGTCGATATCTTTGTTACTCCAATGGATGGTAGCCAAGTCATTATGGAAGGTTGTCTGTTGTCGAGATTTTTGTTTCTATAAGGGATGGTAGCCTTGTCATTATGGAAGTTAGTGTGTTGTCGATATTTTTACTACTACAACGGATTGTAGCCTTGTCGTTATGGAAGGTAGTTTGTTGTCGATATCTTTGTTACTCCAATGGATGGTATCCTAGTCATTATGGAAGGTAGTCTCTTGTCGAGATTTTTGTTACTCTATTGGATGGTAGCCTTGTCATTATGGAAGGTACTGTGTTGTCGATATTTTTGTTATTCCAACGGATGGTAACATAGTCATTATGGAAGGTAGTTTGTTGTCGTGATTTTTGTTACTCCAATGGTTGGTAGCCTTGTCATTATGGAAGGTATTCTATTGTTGAGATTTTTGTTATTCCAATGGATGGTAGCCTTGTCATTATGGAAGGTAGTCTCTTGTCATGATTTTTGTTACTTCAATGGAAGGTAGCCTTGTCATTATGGAAGGTAGTATGTTGTCGAGATTTTTGTTACTACAATGGATGGTAGCCTTGTCATTATGAAGGTAGTCTATTGTCGATATTTTTGTTACTATAATAGATTGTAGCCTTGTCTTTTTGGAAGGTAGTGTGTTATCGAGATTTTTGTTACTCCAATGGATGGTATCCTAGTAATTATGGAAGGTAGTTTGTTGTCGAGATTTTTGTTACTCCATTGGATGGTAGCCTTGTCATTATGGAAGGTAGTGTGTTGTCGATATTTTTGTTATTCGAATGGATGGTAGCCTAGTCATTATGGAAGGTAGTCTTTTGTCTTGATTTTTGTTACTCCAATTGATGGTAGCCTTGTCATTATGGAAGGTAGTCTATTGTTGAGATTTTTGTTACTCCAATGTATGGTAGACTTTTCATTATGGAAGGTAGTTTGTTGTCGTGATTTTTATTACTCTAAGGGATGGTAGCCTTGTCATTGTGGAAGGTAGTATGTTGTCGATATCTTTGTTACTACAATGGATGGTAGCCTTTTCATTATGGAAGGTAGTCTTTTGTCATGATTTTTGTTACTCTAAGGGATTGTAGCCTTGTCGTTATGGAAGGTAGTCTGTTGTCGATATCTTTGTTACTCTAATGGATGGTATCCTAGTCATTTCGGAAGGTAGTCTGTTGTCGAGATTTTTGTTACTCCATTGGATGGTAGCCTTGTCATTATGGAAGGTAGTGTGTTAACGATATTTGTTATTCTAATGGATGGAAGCCTTGTCATTATGGAAGTTAGTTTGTTGTCGAGATATTTGTTACTCCAATGGATGGTAGCCTTGTCATTATGGAAGCTAGTCTATTGTCGAGATTTTTGTTACTACAATGGATGGTAGTCTTGTCATTATCGAGGTAGTATGTTGTCAAGATTTTTGTTATTCCAATGGATGGTAGCCTAGTCATTATGGAAGGTAGTCTATTTTCGTGATTTTTGTTACTTCAATGGATGGTAGCCTTGTCATTATGGAAGGTAGTATGTTGTAGATATCTTTGTTACTCCAATGGATGGTAGCCTTGTAATTATGGAAGGTAGTCTGTTGTCGAGATTTTTTTTACTCTAAGGGATTGTAGCCTTGTCATTATGGAAGGTAGTTTGTTGTCAAGATTTTTGTTATTCCAATGGATGGTAGCCTTTTCATTATAAAAGGTAGTCTATTGTCGAGATTTTTGTTACTACAATAGATTGTAGCCGTGTCATTATGGAAGGTAGTCTGTTGTCGTGATTTTTTTTACTTTAATGCATAGTAGCCTTTTCATTATAGAAGGTAGTATATTGTCGAGATTTTTGTCACTACAATGGATGGTAGCCTTTTCATTATGGAAGGTAGTCTGTTGTCGAGATTTTTGTTACTTCAATGGATGGTAGCCTAGTCATTATGGAAGGTAGTTTGTGTACGATATTTTTGTTATTCCAATGGATGGTAGGATTTTCATTATGGAAGGTAGTCTCTTGATGTGATTTTTGTTACTCCAATGGATGGTAGGCTTGTCATTATGGATGGTAGTATGTTGTCGAGATTTTTGTTACTACAATGGATTGTAGCCTTGTCATTTTGGAGGTACTCTGTTGTCGATATCTTTGTTACTCTAATGGATGGTAGCCTAGTCATTATGGAAATTAGTCTGTTGTCGTGATTTTTGTTTCTCCAATGGATGGTAACCTTGTCATTATGGAAGGTAGTATATTGTGGATATCTTTGTTATTCCAATGGATTGTAGCCTAGTCATTATGGAAGGTAGTCTGTTGTCGTGATTTTTGTTACTCCAATGGATGGTAGCCTTGTCATTATGGAAGGTAGTATGTTGTCGATATCTTTGTTAATCCAATGGATGGTAGCCTAGTCATTATGGAAGGTAGTCTGTTGTCGAGATTTTAGTTACTCTAATGGATGGTAGCCTTGTCATTATGTAAGGTAGTCTGTTGTCGAGATTTTGTAGACTCCAATGGAATGTAGCCTTGTCATTATGGAAGGTAGTCTCTTGTGGATATTTGGGTTACTCCAATGATGGTACCGTTGTCATTATGGAAGTTAGTATGTTATTGAGACTTTTGTTACTCCAATGGATAGTAGACTTATCATTAAGGAACGTAGTGTGTTGTCGTGATTTTTGTTACTCTAAGGGATGGTAGCCTTGTCATTATGGAAGGTAGTATGTTTTCGATATCTTTGTTACTCCAATGGATGGTAGACTTATCATTAAGGAACGTAGTGTGTTGTCGAGATTTTTCGTACTCTAAGGGATGGTAGCCTTGTCATTATGGAACATAGTCTGTTGACGAGATTTTTGTTATTCCAATGGATGGTAGCCTTGTCATTATGAAGGTAGTCTATTGTCGATATTTTTGTTACTATAATAGATTGTAGCCTTGTCATTAGGGAAGGTAGTGTGTTGTCGAGATTTTTGTTACTCCAATGGATGGTATCCTAGTCATTATGGTAGGTAGTCTGTTGTCTAGATTTTTGTTACTCCATTGGATGGTAGCCTTGTTATTATGGAAGGTAATGTGTTGTCGATATTTTTGTTATTCCAATGGATGGTAGCCTAGTCATTATGGAAGGTAGTCTTTTGTCTTGATTTTTGTTACTCAAATGGATGGTAGCCTTGTCATTATGGAAGGTAGTCTATTGTTGAGATTTTTGTTACTCCAATGGATGGTAGACTTCTCATTATGGAAGGTAGTGTGTTGTCATGATTTTTATTACTCTAAGGGATGGTAGCCTTGTCATTATGGAAGGTAGTATTTTGTCGATATCTTTGTTACTACAATGGATGGTAGCCTTTGCATTATGGAAGGTAGTCTTTTGTCATGATTTTTATTACTCTAAGGGATTGTAGACTTGTCGTTATGGAAGGTAGTCTGTTGTCGAGATTTTTGTTACTCCATTGGATGGTAGCCTTGTCATTATGGAAGGTAGTGTGTTGTCGATATTTTTGTTATTCTAATGGATGGTAGCCTTGTCATTATGGAAGGTAGTTTGTTGTCGAGATATTTGTTACTCCAATGGATGGTAGCCTTGTCATTATTGAAGGTAGTATATTGTCGAGATTTTTGTTACTACAATGGATGGTAGTCTTGTCATTATGGAAGGTAGTCTGTTGTCGAGATTTTTGTTACTACAATGGATTTTAGCCTTGTCGTTATGGAGGTAGTCTGTTGTCGATATTTTTGTTATTCCAATGGATGGTAGCCTAGTCATTATGGAAGGTAGTCTATTTTCGTGATTTTTGATACTCCAATGGATGGTAGCCTTGTCATTATGGAATGTAGTATGTTGTAGACATCTTTGTTACTCAAATGGATGGTAGCCTTGTCATTATGGAAGGTAGTCTGTTGTCGAGATTTTTTTTACTCTAAGGGATGGTAGCCTTGTCATAATGGAAGGTAGTTTGTTGTCGATATTTTTATTATTCCAATGGATTGTAGACTTTTCATTATGAAAGGTAGTCTATTGTCGAGAGTTTTGTTACTATAATAGATTGTAGCCGTGTCATTATGGAAGGTAGTCTGTTGTCGTGATTTATTTTACTCCAAAGGATGGTAGCCTTGTCATTATAGAAGGTAGTATATTGTCGAGATTTTTGTCACTACAATGGATGGTAGCTTTGTCATTATGGAAGGTAGTCTGTTGTCGAGATTTTTGTTACTACAATGGATTGTAACCTTGTCGTTATGGAAGGTAGTTTGTTGTCGATATCTTTGTTGCTCCAATGGATGGTAGCCTAGTCATTATGGAAGGTAGTGTGTGTATGATATTTTTGTTATTCTAAAGGATGGTAGCCGTGTCATTATGGAAGTTAGTGTCTTGTCGTGATTTTTGTTACTCCAATGGACGGTAGCCTTGTCATTATGGAAGGTAGTATGTTTTCGAGATTTTTGTTACTACAAAGGATTGTAGCCTTGTCGTTATGGAGGTAGTCTGTTGTCGATATCTTTGTTTCTCCAATGGATGGTAGCCTAGTCATTATAGAAGGTAGTCTGTTGTCGAGATTTTTGTTACTCCATTGGATGGTAGCCTTGTCATTATGGAAGGTTGTGTGTTGTCGATATTTTAGTTATTCCAATGGATGGTAGCCTAGTCATTATGGAAGTTAGTCTGTTGTCGTGATTTTTGATACTCAAATGGATGGTAGCCTTGTCATTATGGAAGTTAGAATGTTGTAGATATCTTTGTTACTCCAATGGATGGTAGCCTAGTCATTATAGAAGGTAGTCTATTGTCGAGATTTTTGTTACTCCATTGGATGGTAGCCTTGTCATTATGGAAGTTAGTGTGTTCTCGATATCTTTGTTACTCCAATGGATGGTAGCTTAGTCATTATGGAAGGTAGTCTATTGTCGAGATTTTTGTTCTCCATTGGATGGTAGCGTTGTCATTATGGAAGGTAGTGTGTTGTCGATATTTTTGTTATTCCAATGGATGGTAGCCTAGTCATTTTGGAAGGTAGTCTATTTTCGTGATTTTTGTTACTCCAATGGATGGTAGCCTTGTCATTATGGAAGGTAGTATGTTGTATATATCTTTGTTACTCCAATGGATGGTAGCCTTGTTATTATGGAAGGTAGTCTGTTGTCAAGAATTTTTTTACTCTAAGGGATGGTAGCCTTGTCATTATGGAAGGTAGTCTGTTGTCGAGATTTTTGTTATTCCAATGGATGCTAGCCTTTTCATTATGAAAGGTAGTCTATTGTCGAGAGTTTTATTACTCTAATAGATTGTAGCCGTGTCATTATGGAAGGTAGTCTGTTGTCGTGATTTTTGTTATTCCAATGGATAGTAGCCTTGTCATTATAGAAGGTAGTATATTGTCGAGATTTTTCTCACTACAATGGATGGTAGCCTAGTCATTATGGAAGGTAGTCTGTTGTCGAGATTTTTGTTACTACACTGGATTGTAGCCTTGTCGTTATGGAAATTAGTCTGTTGTCGATATCTTTGTTACTCCAATGGATGGTAGCCTAGTCATTATGGAAGGTAGTTTGTGTACGATATTTTTCTTATTCCAATGGATGGTAGCTTAGTCATTATGGAAGGTAGTCTATTGTCGAGATTTTTGTTACTCCATTGGATGGTAGCCTTGTCATTATGGAAGGTAGTATGTTGTAGATATCTTTGTTACTCCAATGGATGGTAGCCTTGTTATTATGGAAGGTAGTATATTGTCGAGATTTTAGTTACTCCAATGGATGGTAGCCTTGTCATTATGGAAGGTAGTCTTTTGTCGAGATTTTGTAGACTCCAATGGATTGTAGCCTGGTCATTATGGAAGGTAGTCTATAATGGTTATTTGGGTTACTCAAATGATGGTACCCTTGTCATTATGGAAGTTAGTCTATTGTTGAGATTTTTGTTACTCCAATGGATAGTAGGCTTATCATTATGGAACGTAGTGTGTTGTCGTGATTTTTGTTACTCTAAGGGATGGTAGCCTTGTCATTATGGAAGGTAGTGTGTTGTCGAGATCTTTATTACTCCAATGGATGGTAGCCTTTTCATTATGGAAGGTAGTGTGTTGTCGAGATTTTTCTTACTCTAAGGGATGGTAGCCTTGTCATTATGGAACGTAGTCTGTTGTTGAGATTTTTGTTATTCCAATGTATGGTAGCCTTGTCATTATGAAGGTAGTCTATTGTCGATATTTTTGTTACTATAATAGATTGTAGCCTTGTCATTATGGAAGGTAGTGTGTTGTCGAGATTTTTGTTACTCCAATGGATGGTATCCTAGTCATTATGGAAGGTAGTTTGTTGTCGAGATTTTTGTTACTCCATTGGATGGTAGCCTTGTCATTATGGAAGGTAGTGTGTTGTCGATATTTTTGTTATTCCAATGGATGGTAGCCTAGTCATTATGGAAGGTAGTCTTTTGTCTTGATTTTTGTTACTCAAATGGATGATAGCCTTGTCATTAAGGAAGGTAGTCTATTGTTGAGATTTTTGTTACTCCAATGGATGGTAGACTTGTTATTATGGAAGATAGTGTGTTGTCATGATTTTTATTACTCTAAGGGATGGTAGCCTTGTCATTATGGAAGGTAGTATGTTGTCGATATCTTTGTTACTACAATGGATGGTGGCCTTTGCATTATGGAAGGTAGTCTTTTGTCATGATTTTTGTTACACTAAGGGATTGTAGCCTTGTCGTTATGGAAGGTAGTCTGTTGTCGATATCTTTGTTACTCTAATGGATGGTATCCTAGTCATTTTAGAAGGTAGTCTGTTGTCGAGATTTTTGTTACTCCATTGGATGGTAGCCTTGTCAAAATGGAAGGTAGTGTGTTGTCGATATTTTTGTTATTCTAATGGATGGTAGCCTAGTCATTATGGGAGGTAGTTTGTTGTCGAGATATTTGTTACTCCAATGGATGGTCGCCTTGTCATTATGGAAGGTAGTCAATTGTCGAGATTTTTGTTACTACAATGGATGGTAGTCTTGTCATTATGGAAGGTAGTCTGTTGTCGAGATTTTTGTTACTACAATGGATTGTAGCCTTGTCGTTATGGAAGGTAGTCTGTTGTCGTGATTTTTGTTACTCCAATGGATGGTAGCCTTGTCATTATGGAAGGTAGTATGTTGTAGATATCATTGTTACTACAATGGATGGTAGCCTTCTCATTATTGAAGGTAGTCTGTTGTCGAGATTTTTGTTACTACAATGGATTTTAGCCTTGTCATTATGGAGGTACTATGTTGTCGATATTTTTGTTATTCCAATGGACGGTAGCCTAGTCATCATGGAAGGTAGTCTATTTTCGTGATTTTTGTTACTCCAATGGATGGTAGCCTTGTCATTATGGAATGTAGTATGTTGTTGAGATTTTTGTTACTCCAATGGATAGTAGACTTATCATTAAGGAACGTAGTGTGTTGTCGTGATTTTTGTTACTCTAAGGGATGGTAGCCTTGTCATTATGGAAGGTAGTATGTTTTCGATATCTTTGTTACTCCAATGGATGGTAGACTTATCATTAAGGAACGTAGTGTGTTGTCGAGATTTTTCGTACTCTAAGGGATGGTAGCCTTGTTATTATGGAACATAGTCTGTTGACGAGATTTTTGTTATTCCAATGGATGGTAGCCTTGTCATTATGAAGGTAGTCTATTGTCGATATTTTTGTTACTATAATAGATTGTAGCCTTGTCATTAGGGAAGGTAGTGTGTTGTCGAGATTTTTGTTACTCCAATGGATGGTATCCTAGTCATTATGGTAGGTAGTCTGTTGTCTAGATTTTTGTTACTCCATTGGATGGTAGCCTTGTTATTATGGAAGGTAATGTGTTGTCGATATTTTTGTTATTCCAATGGATGGTAGCCTAGTCATTATGGAAGGTAGTCTTTTGTCTTGATTTTTGTTACTCAAATGGATGGTAGCCTTGTCATTATGGAAGGTAGTCTATTGTTGAGATTTTTGTTACTCCAATGGATGATAGACTTCTCATTATGGAAGGTAGTGTGTTGTCATGATTTTTATTACTCTAGGGGATGGTAGCCTTGTCATTATGGAAGGTAGTATGTTGTCGATATCTTTGTTACTACAATGGATGGTAGCCTTTGCATTATGGAAGGTAGTCTTTTGTCATGATTTTTATTACTCTAAGGGATTGTAGACTTGTCGTTATGGAAGGTAGTCTGTTGTCGAGATTTTTGTTACTCCATTGGATGGTAGCCTTGTCATTATGGAAGGTAGTGTGTTGTCGATATTTTTGTTATTCTAATGGATGGTAGCCTTGTCATTATGGAAGGTAGTTTGTTGTCGAGATATTTGTTACTCCAATGTATGGTAGCCTTGTCATTATTGAAGGTAGTATATTGTCGAGATTTTTGTTACTACAATGGATGGTAGTCTTGTCATTATGGAAGGTAGTCTGTTGTCGAGATTTTTGTTACTACAATGGATTGTAGCCTTGTCGTTATGGAAGGTAGTCTATTGTCATGATTTTTGTTACTCCAATTGATGGTAGCCTTGTCATTATGGAAGGTAGTATGTTGTAGATATCATTGTTACTACAATGGATGGTAGCCTTCTCATTATTGAAGGTAGTCTGTTGTCGAGATTTTTGTTACTACAATGGATTTTAGCCTTGTCGTTATGGAGGTAGTCTGTTGTCGAGATTTTTGTTACTCCAATGGATGGTAGCCTAGTCAATATGGAAGGTAGTCTATTGTCGAGATTTTTGTTACTCCATTGGATGGTAGCCTTGTCATTATGGAAGGTAGTGTGTTTTCGATATCTTTGTTATTCCAATGGATGGTAGCCTTGTTATTATGGAAGGTAGTCTGTTGTCGAGAATTTTTTTACTCTAAGGGATGGTAGCCTTGTCATTATGGAAGGTAGTCTGTTGTCGAGATTTTTGTTATTCCAATGGATGGTAGCCTTTTCATTATGAAAGGTAGTCTATTGTTGAGAGTTTTATTACTATAATAGATTGTAGCCGTGTCATTATGGAAGGTAGTCTGTTGTCGTGATTTTTGTTACTCCAATGGATAGTAGCCTTGTCATTATAGAAGGTAGTATATTGTCGAGATTTTTGTCACTACAATGGATGGTAGCCTTGTCATTATGGAAGGTAGTATGTTGTCGAGATTTTTGTTACTACAATGGATTGTAGCCTTGTCGTTATGGAAGTTAGTCTATTGTCGATATCTGTGTTACTACAATGGATGGTAGCCTAGTCATTATGGAAGGTAATTTGTGTACGATATTTTTCTTATTCCAATGGATGGTAGCTTAGTCATTATGGAAGGTAGTCTATTGTCGAGATTTTTGTTACTCCATTGGATGGTAGCCTTGTCATTATGGAAGGTAGTGTGTTGTCGATATATTTGTTATTCCAATGGATGGTAGCCTAGTCATTTTGGAAGGTAGTCTATTTTCGTGATTTTTGTTACTCCAATGGATGATAGCCTTGTCATTATGGAAGGTAGTATGTTGTAGATATCTTTGTTACTCCAATGGATGGTAGCCTTGTTATTATGGAAGGTAGTATATTGTCGAGATTTTAGTTACTCCAATGGATGGTAGCCTTGTCATTATGGAAGGTAGTCTGTTGTCGAGATTTTGTAGACTCCAATGGATTGTAGCCTGGTCATTATGGAAGGTAGTCTATAATGGTTATTTGGGTTACTCCAATGATGGTACCCTTCTCATTATGGAAGTTAGTCTATTGTTGAGATTTTTGTTACTCCAATGGATAGTAGGCTTATCATTATGGAACGTAGTGTGTTGTCGTGATTTTTGTTACTCTAAGGGATGGTAGCCTTGTCATTATGGAAGGTAGTGTGTTGTCGAGATCTTTATTACTCCAATGGATGGTAGCCTTTTCATTATGGAAGGTAGTGTGTTGTCGAGATTTTTCTTATTCTAAGGGATGGTAGCCTTGTCATTATGGAACGGAGTCTGTTGTCGAGATTTTTGTTATTCCAATGTATGGTAGCGTTGTCATTATGAAGGTAGTCTATTGTCGATATTTTTGTTACTATAATAGATTGTAGCCTTGTCATTATGGAAGGTAGTGTGTTGTCGAGATTTTTGTTACTCCAATGGATGGTATCCTAGTCATTATGGAAGGTAGTTTGTTGTCGAGATTTTTGTTATTCTAATGGATGGTAGCCTAGTCATTATGGGAGGTAGTTTGTTGTCGAGATATTTGTTACTCCAATGGATGGTCGCCTTGTCATTATGGAAGGTAGTCAATTGTCGAGATTTTTGTTACTACAATGGATGGTAGTCTTGTCATTATGGAAGGTAGTCTGTTGTCGAGATTTTTGTTACTACAATGGATTGTAGCCTTGTCGTTATGGAAGGTAGTCTGTTGTCGTGATTTTTGTTACTCCAATGGATGGTAGCCTTGTCATTATGGAAGGTAGTATGTTGTAGATATCATTGTTACTACAATGGATGGTAGCCTTCTCATTATTGAAGGTAGTCTGTTGTCGAGATTTTTGTTACTACAATGGATTTTAGCCTTGTCATTATGGAGGTACTCTGTTGTCGATATTTTTGTTATTCCAATGGACGGTAGCCTAGTCATCATGGAAGGTAGTCTATTTTCGTGATTTTTGTTACTCCAATGGATGGTAGCCTTGTCATTATGGAATGTAGTATGTTGTTGAGATTTTTGTTACTCCAATGGATAGTAGACTTATCATTAAGGAACGTAGTGTGTTGTCGTGATTTTTGTTACTCTAAGGGATGGTAGCCTTGTCATTATGGAAGGTAGTATGTTTTCGATATCTTTGTTACTCCAATGGATGGTAGACTTATCATTAAGGAACGTAGTGTGTTGTCGAGATTTTTCGTACTCTAAGGGATGGTAGCCTTGTTATTATGGAACATAGTCTGTTGACGAGATTTTTGTTATTCCAATGGATGGTAGCCTTGTCATTATGAAGGTAGTCTATTGTCGATATTTTTGTTACTATAATAGATTGTAGCCTTGTCATTAGGGAAGGTAGTGTGTTGTCGAGATTTTTGTTACTCCAATGGATGGTATCCTAGTCATTATGGTAGGTAGTCTGTTGTCTAGATTTTTGTTACTCCATTGGATGGTAGCCTTGTTATTATGGAAGGTAATGTGTTGTCGATATCTTTGTTACTCCAATGGATGGTAGCCTTGTCATTATGGAAGGTAGTCTATTGTTGAGATTTTTGTTACTCCAATGGATGATAGACTTCTCATTATGGAAGGTAGTGTGTTGTCATGATTTTTATTACTCTAGGGGATGGTAGCCTTGTCATTATGGAAGGTAGTATGTTGTCGATATCTTTGTTACTACAATGGATGGTAGCCTTTGCATTATGGAAGGTAGTCTTTTGTCATGATTTTTATTACTCTAAGGGATTGTAGACTTGTCGTTATGGAAGGTAGTCTGTTGTCGAGATTTTTGTTACTCCATTTGATGGTAGCCTTGTCATTATGGAAGGTAGTGTGTTGTCGATATTTTTGTTATTCTAATGGATGGTAGCCTTGTCATTATGGAAGGTAGTTTGTTGTCGAGATATTTGTTACTCCAATGTATGGTAGCCTTGTCATTATTGAAGGTAGTATATTGTCGAGATTTTTGTTACTACAATGGATGGTAGTCTTGTCATTATGGAAGGTAGTCTGTTGTCGAGATTTTTGTTACTACAATGGATTGTAGCCTTGTCATTATGGAAGGTAGTCTATTGTCATGATTTTTGTTACTCCAATTGATGGTAGCCTTGTCATTATGGAAGGTAGTATGTTGTAGATATCATTGTTACTACAATGGATGGTAGCCTTCTCATTATTGAAGGTAGTCTGTTGTCGAGATTTTTGTTACTACAATGGATTTTAGCCTTGTCGTTATGGAGGTAGTCTGTTGTCGAGATTTTTGTTACTCCAATGGATGGTAGCCTAGTCAATATGGAAGGTAGTCTATTGTCGAGATTTTTGTTACTCCATTGGATGGTAGCCTTGTCATTATGGAAGGTAGTGTGTTTTCGATATCTTTGTTATTCCAATGGATGGTAGCCTTGTTATTATGGAAGGTAGTCTGTTGTCGAGAATTTTTTTACTCTAAGGGATGGTAGCCTTGTCATTATGGAAGGTAGTCTGTTGTCGAGATTTTTGTTATTCCAATGGATGGTAGCCTTTTCATTATGAAAGGTAGTCTATTGTTGAGAGTTTTATTACTATAATAGATTGTAGCCGTGTCATTATGGAAGGTAGTCTGTTGTCGTGATTTTTGTTACTCCAATGGATAGTAGCCTTGTCATTATAGAAGGTAGTATATTGTCGAGATTTTTGTCACTACAATGGATGGTAGCCTTGTCATTATGGAAGGTAGTATGTTGTCGAGATTTTTGTTACTACAATGGATTGTAGCCTTGTCGTTATGGAAGTTAGTCTGTTGTCGATATCTGTGTTACTACAATGGATGGTAGCCTAGTCATTTTGGAAGGTAGTCTATTTTCGTGATTTTTGTTACTCCAATGGATGATAGCCTTGTCATTATGGAAGGTAGTATGTTGTAGATATCTTTGTTACTCCAATGGATGGTAGCCTTGTTATTATGGAAGGTAGTATATTGTCGAGATTTTAGTTACTCCAATGGATGGTAGCCTTGTCATTATGGAAGGTAGTCTGATGTCGAGATTTTGTAGACTCCAATGGATTGTAGCCTGGTCATTATGGAAGGTAGTCTATAATGGTTATTTGGGTTACTCCAATGATGATACCCTTCTCATTATGGAAGTTAGTCTATTGTTGAGATATTTGTTACTCCAATGGATAGTAGGCTTATCATTATGGAACGTAGTGTGTTGTCGTGATTTTTGTTACTCTAAGGGATGGTAGCCTTGTCATTATGGAAGGTAGTGTGTTGTCGAGATCTTTATTACTCCAATGGATGGTAGCCTTTTCATTATGGAAGGTAGTGTGTTGTCGAGATTTTTCTTATTCTAAGGGATGGTAGCCTTGTCATTATGGAACGGAGTCTGTTGTCGAGATTTTTGTTATTCCAATGTATGGTAGCCTTGTCATTATGAAGGTAGTCTATTGTCGATATTTTTGTTACTATAATAGATTGTAGCCTTGTCATTATGGAAGGTAGTGTGTTGTCGAGATTTTTGTTACTCCAATGGATGGTATCCTAGTCATTATGGAAGGTAGTTTGTTGTCGAAATTTTTGTTACTCCATTGGATGGTAGCCTTGTCATTATGGAAGGTAGTGTGTTGTCGATATTTTTGTTATTCCAATGGATGGTAGCCTAGTCATTATGGAAGGTAGTCTTTTGTCTTGATTTTTGTTACTCAAATGGATGATAGCCTTGTCATTATGGAAGGTAGTCTATTGTTGAGATTTTTGTTACTCCAATGGATGGTAGACTTGTTATTATGGAAGGTAGTGTGTTGTCGAGATTTTTGTTACTACAATGGATTGTAGCCTTGTCGTTATGGAATGTAGTCTGTTGTCGTGATTTTTGTTACTCCAATGGATGGTAGCCTTGTCATTATGGAAGGTAGTATGTTGTAGATATCATTGTTACTACAATGGATGGTAGCCTTCTCATTATTGAAGGTAGTCTGTTGTCGAGATTTTTGTTACTACAATGGATTTTAGCCTTGTCATTATGGAGGTACTCTGTTGTCGATATTTTTGTTATTCCAATGGACGGTAGCCTAGTCATCATGGAAGGTAGTCTATTTTCGTGATTTTTGTTACTCCAATGGATGGTAGCCTTGTCATTATGGAATGTAGTATGTTGTAGATATCTTTGTTTCTCCAATGGATGGTAGCCTTGTCATTATGGAAGGTAGTCTATTGTTGAGATTTTTTTTACTCTAAGGGATGGTAGCCATGTCATTATGGAAGGTAGTATGTTGTCGATATCTTTGTTACTCCAATGGATGGTAGCCTTTTCATTATGGAAGGTAGTGTGTTGTCGAGATTTTTCTTACTCTAAGGGATGGTAGCATTGTCATTATGGAACGTAGTCTGTTGTCGAGATTTTTGTTATTCCAATGTATGGTAGCCTTGTCATTATGAAGGTAGTCTATTGTCGATATTTTTGTTACTATAATAGATTATAGCCTTGTCATTATGGAAGGTAGTGTGTTGTCGAGATTTTTGTTACTACAATGGATGGTATCCTAGTCATTATGGAAGGTAGTTTGTTGTCGAGATTTTTGTTACTCCATTGGATGGTAGCCTTGTCATTATGGAAGGTAGTGTGTTGTCGATATTTTTGTTAATCCAATGGATGGTAGCCTAGTCATTATGGAAGGTAGTCTTTTGTCTTGATTTTTGTTCCTCAAATGGATGATAGCCTTGTCATTATGGAAGGTAGTCTATTGTTGAGATTTTTGTTTCTCCAATGGATGGTAGCCTTGTCATTATGGAAGGTAGTCTATTGTTGAGATTTTTGTTACTCTAAGGGATGGTAGCCATGTCATTATGGAAGGTAGTATGTTGTCGATATCTTTGTTACTCCAATGGATGGTAGCCTTTTCATTATGGAAGGTAGTGTGTTGTCGAGATTTTTCTTACTCTAAGGGATGGTAGCCTTGTCATTATGGAACGTAGTCTGTTGTCGAGATTTTTGTTATTCCAATGTATGGTAGCCTTGTCATTATGAAGGTAGTCTATTGTCGATATTTTTGTTACTATAATAGATTATAGCCTTGTCATTATGGAAGGTAGTGTGTTGTCGAGATTTTTGTTACTCCAATGGATGGTATCCTAGTCATTATGGAAGGTAGTTTGTTGTCGAGATTTTTGTTACTCCATTGGATGGTAGCCTTGTCATTATGGAAGGTAGTGTGTTGTCGATATTTTTTTTAATCCAATGGATGGTAGCCTAGTCATTATGGAAGGTAGTCTTTTGTCTTGATTTTTGTTCCTCAAATGGATGATAGCCTTGTCATTATGGAAGGTAGTCTATTGTTGAGATTTTTGTGACTCCAATGGATGGTAGACTTGTCATTTTGGAAGGTAGTGTGTTGTCATGATTTTTATTACTCTAAGGGATGGTAGCCTTGTCATTATGGAAGGTAGTATGTTGTCGATATCTTTGTTACTACAATGGATGGTAGCCTTTGCATTATGGAAGGTAGTCTTTTGTCATGATTTTTGTTACACTAAGGGATTGTAGCCTTGTCGTTATGGAAGGTAGTCTGTTGTCGATATCTTTGTTACTCTAATGGATGGTATCCTAGTCATTTTAGAAGGTAGTCTGTTGTCGAGATTTTTGTTACTCCATTGGATGGTAGCCTTGTCAAAATGGAAGGTAGTGTGTTGTCGATATTTTTGTTATTCTAATGGATGGTAGCCTAGTCATTATGGGAGGTAGTTTGTTGTCGAGATATTTGTTACTCCAATGGATGGTCGCCTTGTCATTATGGAAGGTAGTCAATTGTCGAGATTTTTGTTACTACAATGGATTGTAGCCTTGTCGTTATGGAAGGTAGTCTGTTGTCATGATTTTTGTTACTCCAATGGATGGTAGCCTTGTCATTATGGAAGGTAGTATGTTGTAGATATCATTGTTACTACAATGGATGGTAGCCTTCTCATTATTGAAGGTAGTCTGTTGTCGAGATTTTTGTTACTACAATGGATTTTAGCCTTGTCATTATGGAGGTACTCTGTTGTCGATATTTTTGTTATTCCAATGGACGGTTGCCTAGTCATCATGGAAGGTAGTCTATTTTCGTGATTTTTGTTACTCCAATGGATGGTAGCCTTGTCATTATGGAATGTAGTATGTTGTAGATATCTTTGTTTCTCCAATGGATGGTAGCCTTGTCATTATGGAAGGTAGTCTATTGTTGAGATTTTTGTTACTCTAAGGGATGGTAGCCTTGTCATTATGGAAGGTAGTATGTTGTCGATATCTTTGTTACTCCAATGGATGGTAGCCTTTTCATTATGGAAGGTAGTGTGTTGTCGAGATTTTTCTTACTCTAAGGGATGGTAGCCTTGTCATTATGGAACGTAGTCTGTTGTCGAGATTTTTGTTATTCCAATGTATGGTAGCCTTGTCATTATGGAAGGTAGTCTGTTGTCCAGATTTTTGTTACTACACTGGATTGTAGCCTTGTCGTTATGGAAGTTAGTCTGTTGTCGATATCTTTATTACTCCAATGGATGGTAGCCTATTGATTATGGAAGGTAGTTTGTGTACGATATTTTTCTTATTCCAGTGGATGGTAGCCTTTTTCATTATGGAAGGTAGTCTCTTGTCGAGATTTTTGTTAGTCTAAGGGTTGGTAGCCTTGTCATTATGGAAGGTAGTGTGTTGTCGAGATTTTTGTTACTCCAATGGATGGTAGCCTAGTCAATATGGAAGGTAGTCTATTGTCGAGATTTTTGTTACTCCATTGGATGGTAGCCTTGTCATTATGGAAGGTAGTGTGTTTTCGATATCTTTGTTACTCCAATGGATGGTAGCTTAGTCATTATGGAAGGTAGTCTATTGTCGAGATTTTTTTACTCCATTGGATGGTAGCCTTGTCATTATGGAAGGTAGTGTGTTGTCGATATGTTTGTTATTCCAATGGATGGTAGCCTAGTCATTTTGGAAGGTAGTTTATTTTCGTGATTTTTGTTACTCCAATGGATGATAGCCTTGTCATTATGGAAGGTAGTATGTTGTAGATATCTCTGTTACTCCAATGGATGGTAGCCTTGTTATTATGGAAGGTAGTCTGTTGTCGAGAATTTTTTTACTCTAAGGGATGGTAGCCTTGTCATTATGGAAGGTAGTCTGTTGTCAAGATTTTTGTTATTCCAATGGATGGTAGCCTTTTCATTATGAAAGGTAGTCTATTGTTGAGAGTTTTATTACTATAATAGATTGTAGCCGTGTCATTATGGAAGGTAGTCTGTTGTCGTGATTTTTGTTACTCCAATGGATAGTAGCCTTGTCATTATAGAAGGTAGTATATTGTCGAGATTTTTGTCACTACAATTGATGGTAGCCTTGTCATTATGGAAGGTAGTATGTTGTTGAGATTTTTGTTACTACAATGGATTGTAGCCTTGTCATTATGGAAGTTAGTCTGTTGTGAATATCTATGTTACTACAATGGATGGTAGCCTAGTCATTATGGAAGGTAGTTTGTGTACGATATTTTTCTTATTCCAATGGATGGTAGCCGTTGCCATTATGGAAGGTAGTCTCTTGTCGAGATTTTTGTTAGTCTAAGGGATGGTAGCCTTGTCATTATGGAAGGTAGTGTGTTGTCGAGATTTTTGTTACTCCAATGGATGGTAGCCTAGTCATTATGGAAGGTAGTCTATTGTCGAGATTTTTGTTACACCATTGGATGGTAGCCTTGTCATTATGGAAGGTAGTGTGTTGTCGATATATTTGTTACTCCAATGGATGGTAGCTTAGTCATTATGGAAGGTAGTCTATTGTCGAGATTTTTGTTACTCCATTGGATGGTAGCCTTGTCATTATGGAAGGTAGTGTGTTGTCGATATATTTGTTATTCCAATGGATGGTAGCCTAGTCATTTTGGAAGGTAGTCTATTTTCGTGATTTTTGTTACTCCAATGGATGATAGCCTTGTCATTATGGAAGGTAGTATGTTTTAGATATCTTTGTTACTCCAATGGATGGTAGCCTTGTTATTATGGAAGGTAGTATATTGTCGAGATTTTAGTTACTCCAATGGATGGTAGCCTTGTCATTATGGAAGGTAGTCTGTTGTCGAGATTTTGTAGACTCCAATGGATTGTAGCCTGGTCATTATGGAAGGTAGTCTATTATGGTTATTTGGGTTACTCCAATGATGGTACCCTTGTCATTATGGAAGTTAGTCTATTGTTGAGATTTTTGTTTCTCCAATGGATGGTAGCCTTGTCATTATGGAAGGTAGTCTATTGTTGAGATTTTTGTTACTCTAAGGGATGGTAGCCTTGTCATTATGGAAGGTAGTATGTTGTCGATATCTTTGTTACTCCAATGGATGGTAGCCTTTTCTTTATGGAAGGTAGTGTGTTGTCGAGATTTTTCTTACTCTAAGGGATGGTAGCCTTGTCATTATGGAACGTAGTCTGTTGTCGAGATTTTTGTTATTGCAATGTATGGTAGCCTTGTCATTATGAAGGTAGTCTATTGTCGATATTTTTGTTACTATAATAGATTGTAGCCGTGTCATTATGGAAGGTAGTCTGTTGTCGTGATTTTTGTTACTCCAATGGATAGTAGCCTTGTCATTATAGAAGGTAGTATATTGTCGAGATTTTTCTCACTACAATTGATGGTAGCCTTGTCATTATGGAAGGTAGTCTGTTGTCCAGATTTTTGTTACTACACTGGATTGTAGCCTTGTCGTTATGGAAGTTAGTGTGTTGTCGATATGTTTGTTATTCCAATGGATGGTAGCTTAGTCATTTTGGAAGGTAGTTTATTTTCGTGATTTTTGTTACTCCAATGGATGATAGCCTTGTCATTATGGAAGGTAGTATGTTGTAGATATCTTTGTTACTCCAATGGATGGTAGCCTTGTTATTATGGAAGGTAGTCTGTTGTCGAGAATTTTTTTACTCTAAGGGATGGTAGCCTTGTCATTATGGAAGGTAGTCTGTTGTCAAGATTTTTGTTATTCCAATGGATGGTAGCCTTTTAATTATGAAAGGTAGTCTATTGTTGAGAGTTTTATTACTATAATAGATTGTAGCCGTGTCATTATGGAAGGTAGTCTGTTGTCGTGATTTTTGTTACTCCAATGGATAGTAGCCTTGTCATTATAGAAGGTAGTATATTGTCGAGATTTTTGTCACTACAATTGATGGTAGCCTTGTCATTATGGAAGGTAGTATGTTGTTGAGATTTTTGTTACTACAATGGATTGTAGCCTTGTCATTATGGAGGTTAGTCTGTTGTGAATATCTATGTTACTACAATGGATGGTAGCCTAGTCATTATGGAAGGTAGTTTGTGTACGATATTTTTCTTATTCCAATGGATGGTAGCCGTTGTCATTATGGAAGGTAGTCTCTTGTCGAGATTTTTGTTAGTCTAAGGGATGGTAGCCTTGTCATTATGGAAGGTAGTGTGTTGTCGAGATTTTTGTTACTCCAATGGATGGTAGCCTAGTCATTATGGAAGGTAGTCTATTGTCGAGATTTTTGTTACACCATTGGATGGTAGCCTTGTCATTATGGAAGGTAGTGTGTTGTCGATATATTTGTTACTCCAATGGATGGTAGCTTAGTCATTATGGAAGGTAGTCTATTGTCGAGATTTTTGTTACTCCATTGGATGGTAGCCTTGTCATTATGGAAGGTAGTGTGTTGTCGATATATTTGTTATTCCAATGGATGGTAGCCTAGTCATTTTGGAAGGTAGTCTATTTTCGTGATTTTTGTTACTCCAATGGATGATAGCCTTGTCATTATGGAAGGTAGTATGTTTTAGATATCTTTGTTACTCCAATGGATGGTAGCCTTGTTATTATGGAAGGTAGTATATTGTCGAGATTTTAGTTACTCCAATGGATGGTAGCCTTGTCATTATGGAAGGTAGTCTGTTGTCGAGATTTTGTAGACTCCAATGGATTGTAGCCTGGTCATTATGGAAGGTAGTCTATTATGGTTATTTGGGTTACTCCAATGATGGTACCCTTGTCATTATGGAAGTTAGTCTATTGTTGAGATTTTTGTTTCTCCAATGGATGGTAGCCTTGTCATTATGGAAGGTAGTCTATTGTTGAGATTTTTGTTACTCTAAGGGATGGTAGCCTTGTCATTATGGAAGGTAGTATGTTGTCGATATCTTTGTTACTCCAATGGATGGTAGCCTTTTCTTTATGGAAGGTAGTGTGTTGTCGAGATTTTTCTTACTCTAAGGGATGGTAGCCTTGTCATTATGGAACGTAGTCTGTTGTCGAGATTTTTTTTATTCCAATGTATGGTAGCCTTGTCATTATGAAGGTAGTCTATTATCGATATTTTTGTTACTATAATAGATTGTAGCCGTGTCATTATGGAAGGTAGTCTGTTGTCGTGATTTTTGTTACTCCAATGGATAGTAGCCTTGTCATTATAGAAGGTAGTATATTGTCGAGATTTTTCTCACTACAATGGATGGTAGCCTTGTCATTTTGGAAGCTTAGTCATTATGGAAGGTAGTCTATTGTCGAGATTTTTGTTACTCCATTGGATGGTAGCCTTGTCATTATGGAAGGTAGTGTGTTGTCGATATGTTTGTTATTCCAATGGATGGTAGCCTAGTCATTTTGGAAGGTAGTCTATTTTCGTGATTTTTGTTACTCCAATGGATGATAGCCTTGTCATTATGGAAGGTAGTATGTTGTAGATATCTTTGTTACTCCAATGGATGGTAGCCTTGTTATTATGGAAGGTAGTCTGTTGTCGAGAATTTTTTTACTCTAAGGGATGGTAGCCTTGTCATTATGGAAGGTAGTCTGTTGTCAAGATTTTTGTTATTCCAATGGATGGTAGCCTTTTCATTATGAAAGGTAGTCTATTGTTGAGAGTTTTATTACTATAATAAATTGTAGCCGTGTCATTATGGAAGGTAGTCTGTTGTCGTGATTTTTGTTACTCCAATGGATAGTAGCCTTGTCATTATAGAAGGTAGTATATTGTCGAGATTTTTGTCACTACAATGGATGGTAGCCTTGTCATTATGGAAGGTAGTATGTTGTTGAGATTTTTGTTACTACAATGGATTGTAGCCTTGTCGTTATGGAAGTTAGTCTGTTGTCGATATCTATGTTACTACAATGGATGGTAGCCTAATCATTATGGAAGGTAGTTTGTGTACGATATTTTTCTTATTCCAATGGATTTTAGCCGTTGTCATTATGGAAGGTAGTCTCTTGTCGAGATTTTTGTTAGTCTAAGGGATGGTAGCCTTGTCATTATGGAAGGTAGTGTGTTGTCGAGATTTTTGTTACTCCAATGGATGGTAGCCTAGTCATTATGGAAGGTAGTCTATTGTCGAGATTTTTGTTACACCATTGGATGGTAGCCTTGTCATTATGGAAGGTAGTGTGTTGTCGATATATTTGTTACTCCAATGGATGGTAGCTTAGTCATTATGGAAGGTAGTCTATTGTCGAGATTTTTGTTACTCCAATGGATGGTAGCCTTGTCATTATGGAAGGTAGTGTGTTGTCGATATATTTGTTATTCCAATGGATGGTAGCCTAGTCATTTTGGAAGGTAGTCTATTTTCGTGATTTTTGTTACTCCAATGGATGATAGCCTTGTCATTATGGAAGGTAGTATGTTGTAGATATCTTTGTTACTCCAATGGATGGTAGCCTTGTTATTATGGAAGGTAGTATATTGTCGAGATTTTAGTTACTCCAATGGATGGTAGCCTTGTCATTATGGAAGGTAGTCTGTTGTCGAGATTTTGTAGACTCCAATGGATTGTAGCCTGGTCATTATGGAAGGTAGTCTATAATGGTTATTTGGGTTACTCCAATGATGGTACCCTTGTCATTATGGAAGTTAGTCTATTGTTGAGATTTTTGTTACTCCAATGGATAGTAGGCTTATCATTATGGAACGTAGTGTGTTGTCGTGATTTTTGTTACTCTAAGGGATGGTAGCCTTGTCATTATGGAAGGTAGTATGTTGTCGATATCTTTATTACTCCAATGGATGGTAGCCTTTTCATTATGGAAGGTAGTGTGTTGTTGATATTTTTCTTACTCTAAGGGATGGTAGCCTTGTCATTATGGAACGTAGTCTGTTGTCGAGATTTTTGTTATTCCAATGTATGGTAGCCTTGTCATTATGAAGGTAGTCTATTGCCGATATTTTTGTTACTATAATAGATTGTAGCCTTGTCATTATGGAAGGTAGTGTGTTGTCGAGATTTTTGTTACTCCAATGGATGGTATCCTAGTCATTATGGAAGGTAGTTTGTTGTCGAGATTTCTGTTACTCCATTGGATGGTAGCCTTGTCATTATGGAAGGTAGTGTGTTATCGATATTTTTGTTATTCCAATGGATGGTAGCCTAGTCATTATGGAAGGTAGTCTTTTGTCTTGATTTTTGTTACTCAAATGGATGGTAGCCTTGTCATTATGGAAGGTAGTATGTTGTCGATATCTTTGTTACTACAATGGATGGTAGCCTTTGCATTATGGAAGGTAGTCTTTTGTCATGATTTTTGTTACACTAAGGGATTGTAGCCTTGTCGTTATGGAAGGTAGTCTGTTGTCGATATCTTTGTTACTCTAATGGATGGTATCCTGGTCATTTTAGAAGGTAGTCTGTTGTCGAGATTTTTGTTACTCCATTGGATGGTAGCCTTGTCAAAATGGAAGGTAGTGTGTTGTCGATATTTTTGTTATTCTAATGGATGGTAGCCTAGTCATTATGGGAGGTAGTTTGTTGTCGAGATATTTGTTACTCCAATGGATGGTTGCCTTGTCATTATGGAAGGTAGTCAATTGTCGAGATTTTTGTTACTACAATGGATGGTAGTCTTGTCATTATGGGAGGTAGTCTGTTGTCGAGATTTTTGTTACTACAATGGATTGTAGCCTTGTCGTAATGGAAGGTAGTCTGTTGTCGTGATTTTTGTTACTCCAATGGATGGTAGCCTTGTCATTATGGAAGGTAGTATGTTGTAGATATCATTGTTACTACAATGGATGGTAGCCTTCTCATTATTGAAGGTAGTCTGTTGTCGAGATTTTTGTTACTACAATGGATTTTAGCCTTGTCATTATGGAGGTACTTTGTTGTCGATATTTTTGTTATTCCAATGGACGGTAGCCTAGTCATCATGGAAGGTAGTCTATTTTCTTGATTTTTGTTACTCCAATGGATGGTAGCCTTGTCATTATGGAATGTAGTATGTTGTAGATATCTTTGTTTCTCCAATGGATGGTAGTCTTGTCATTATGGAAGGTAGTCTATTGTTGAGATTTTTGTTACTCTAAGGGATGGTAGCCTTGTCATTATGGAAGGTAGTATGTTGTCGATATCTTTGTTACTCCAATGGATGGTAGCCTTTTCATTATGGAAGGTAGTGTGTTGTCGTGATTTTTCTTACTCTAAGGGATGGTAGCCTTGTCATTATGGAACGTAGTCTGTTGTCGAGATATTTGTTATTCCAATGTATGGTAGCCTTGTCATTATGAAGGTAGTCTGTTGTCGATATTTTTGTTACTATAATAGATTGTAGCCTTGTCATTATGGAAGGTAGTGTGTTGTCGAGATTTTTGTTACTCCAATGGATGGTATCCTAGTCATTATGAAAGGTACTTTGTTGTCGAGATTTTTGTTACTCCATTGGATGGTAGCCTTGTCATTATGGAAGGCAGTGTGTTGTCGATATTTTTGTTATTCCAATGGATGGTAGCCTAGTCATTATGGAAGGTAGTCTTTTGTCTTGATTTTTGTTACTCAAATGGATGATAGCCTTGTCATTATGGAAGGTAGTCTATTGTTGAGATTTTTGTTACTCCAATGGATGGTAGACTTGTCATTATGGAAGGTAGTGTGTTGTCATGATTTTTATTACTCTAAGGGATTGTAGCCTTGTCATTATGGAAGGTAGTATGTTGTCGATATCTTTGTTACTACAATGGATGGTAGCCTTTCAATTATGGAAGGTAGTCTTTTGTCATGATTTTTGTTACACTAAGGGATTGTAGCCTTGTCGTTATGGAAGGTAGTCTGTTGTCGATATCTTTGTTACTTTAATGGATGGTATCCTAGTCATTTTAGAAGGTAGTCTGTTGTCGAGATTTTTGTTACTCCATTGGATGGTAGCCTTGTCAAAATGGAAGGTAGTGTGTTGTCGATATTTTTGTTATTCTAATGGATGGTAGCCTAGTCATTATGGGAGGTAGTTTGTTGTCGAGATATTTGTTACTCCAATGGATGGTCGCCTTGTCATTATGGAAGGTAGTCAATTGTCGAGATTTTTGTTACTACAATGGATGGTAGTCTTGTCATTATGGAAGGTAGTCTGTTGTCGAGATTTTCGTTACTACAATGGATTGTAGCCTTTTCGTTATGGAAGGTAGTCTGTTGTCGTGATTTTTGTTACTCCAAGGGATGGTAGCCTTGTCATTATGGAAGGTAGTATGTTGTAGATATCATTGTTACTACAATGGATGGTAGCCTTCTCATTATTAAAGGTAGTCTGTTGTCGAGATTTTTGTTACTACAATGGATTTTAGCCTTGTCATTATGGAGGTACTCTGTTGTCGATATTTTTGTTATTCCAATGGATGGTAGCCTAGTCATCATGTAAGGTAGTCTATTTTCGTGATTTTTGTTACTCCAATGGATGGTAGCCTTGTCATTATGGATTGTAGTATGTTGTAGATATCTTTGTTTCTCCAATGGATGGTAGCCTTGTCATTATGGAAGGTAGTGTGTTGTCGATATTTTTCTTACTCTAAGGGATGGTAACCTTGTCATTATGGAACGTAGTCTGTTGTCGAGATTTTTGTTATTCCAATGTATGGTAGCCTTGTCATTATGAAGGTAGTCTATTGTCGATATTTTTGTTACTATAATAGATTGTAGCCGTGTCATTATGGAAGGTAGTCTGTTGTCGTGATTTTTTTTACTCCAATGGATGGTAGCCTTGTCATTATAGAAGGTAGTATATTGTCGAGATTTTTGTCACTACAATGGATGGTAGCTTTGTCATTATGGAAGGTAGTCTGTTGTCGAGATTTTTGTTACTACAATGGATTGTAACCTTGTCGTTATGAAAGGTAGTCTGTTGTTGATATCTTTGTTACTCCATTGGATGGTAGCCTTGTCATTATGGAAGGTAGTGTGTTGTCGATATTTTAGTTAATCCAATGGATGGTAGCCTAGTCATTATGGAAGGTAGTCTATTGTCGTGATTTTTGTTACTCCAATGGATGGTAGCCTTGTCATTATGGAAGTTAGTATGTTGTAGATATCTTTGTTACTCCAATGGATGGTACCCTAGTCATTACAGAAGGTAGTCTATTGTCGAGATTTTTGTTACTCCATTGGATGGTAGCCTTGTCATTATGGAAGGTAGTGTGTTGTTGATATCTTTGTTACTCCAATGGATGGTAGCTTAGTCATTATGGAAGGTAGTCTGTTGTCGTAATTTTTGTTACTCCAATGGATGGTATCCTTGTCATTATGGAAGGTATTCTATTGTTGAGATTTTTGTTACTCCAATGGATGGTAGACTTATCATTATGGAAGGTAGTGTGTTGTCGTGATTTTTATTACTCTAAGGGATGGTAGCCTTGTCATTATGAAAGGTAGTCTATTGTCGAGAGTTTGATTACTATAATAGATTGTAGCCATGTCATTATGGAAGGTAGTCTTTTGTCCTGATTTTTGTTACTCCAATGGATAGTAGCCTTGTCGTTATGGAAGTTAGTCTGTTGTCGATATCATTGTTACTCCAATGGATGGTAGCCTAGTTATTATGGAAGGTAGTTTGTGTACGATATTTTTGTTATTCCAATGGATGGTAGCCTTGTCATTATGGAAGGTAGTCTCTTGTCGAGATTTTTGTTAGTCTAAGGGATGGTACCCTTGTCATTACGGAAGGTAGTGTGTTGTCGAGATTTTTGTTACTCCAATGGATGGTAGCCTAGTCATTATGGAAGGTAGTCTGTTGTCGTAATTTTTGTTACTCCAATGGATGGTATCCTTGTCATTATGGAAGGTATTCTATTGTTGAGATTTTTGTTACTCCAATGGATGGTAGACTTATCATTATGGAAGGTAGTGTGTTGTCGTGATTTTTATTACTCTAAGGGATGGTAGCCTTGTCATTATGGAAGGTAGTATGTTATCGATATCTTTTTTACTCCAATGGATGGTAGCCTTTTCATTATTGAAGGAACTCTTTTGTCGTGATTTTTGTTAGTCTAAGGGATTGTAGCCTTGTCGTTATGGAAGGTAGTTTGTTGTCGATATCTTTGTTACTCCAATGGATGGTAGCCTAGTCATTATGGAAGGTTGTCTATGGTCGATATTTTTGTTTCTCTAAGGGATGGTAGCCTTGTCATTATGGAAGGTTGTTTGTTGTCGATATTTTTGCTACTTCAATGGATTGTAGCCTTGTCGTTATGGAAGGTAGTCTGTTGTCGATATCTTTGTTACTCCAATGGATTGTATCCTAGTCATTATGGAAGGTAGTCTCTTGTCGAGATTTTTGTTACTCCATTGGATGGTAGCCTTGTCATTATGGAAGGTACTGTGTTGTCGATATTTTTGTTATTCCAATGGATGGTTGCCTAGTCATTATGGAAGGTAGTTTGTTGTCGTGATTTTTGTTACTCCAATGGTTGGTAGCCTTGTCATTATGGAAGGTATTCTATTGTTGATATTTTTGTTATTCCAATGGATGGTAGCCTTTTCATTATGGAAGGTAGTCTCTTGTCGTGATTTTAGTTACTCCAATGGATGGTAGCCTTGTCATTATGGAAGGTAGTATGTTGTCGAGATTTTTGTTACTACAATGGATTGTAGCCTTGTCGTTATGGAAGTAGTCTGTTGTCGATATCTTTGTTACTCCAATAGATTGTAGCCTTGTCATTTTGGAAGGTAGTGTGTTGTCGAGATTTTTGTTACTCCATTGGATGGTAGCTTAGTCATTAAGGAAGGTAGTCTATTGTCGAGATTTTTGTTACTCCATTGGATGGTAGCCTAGTCATTATGGAAGGTAGTGTGTTGTCGATATTTTTGTTATTCCAATGGATGGTAGCCTAGTCATTATGGAAGGTAGTCTGTTTTCGTGATTTTTGTTATTCCAATGGATGGTAGCCTTGTCATTATGGAAGGTAGTATGTTGTAGATATCTTTGTTACTCCAATGGATGGTAGCCTTGTCATTATGGAAGGTAGTCTGTTGTCGAGAATTTTTTTACTCTAAGGGATGGTAGCCTTGTCATTATGGAAGGTAGTCTGTTGTCGAGATTTTCTTTATTCTAATGGATGGTATCCTTTTCATTATGAAAGGTAGTCTATTGTCGAGAGTTTTATTACTATAATAGATTATAGCCGTGTCATTATGGAAGGTAGTCTGTTTTCGTGATTTTTGTTATTCCAATGGATGGTAGCCTTGTCATTATGGAAGGTAGTATGTTGTAGATATCTTTGTTACTCCAATGGATGGTAGCCTTGTCATTATGGAAGGTAGTCTATTGTCGATAATTTTTTTACTCTAAGGGATGGTAGCCTTATCATTATGGAAGGTAGTCTGTTGTCGAGATTTTTGTTATTCTAATGGATTGTAGCCTTTTCATTATGAAAGGTAGTCTATTGTCGAGAGTTTTATTACTATAATAGATTGTAGTCGTGTCATTATGGAAGGTAGTCTGTTGTCGTGATTTTTGTTACTCCAATGGATTGTAGCCTAGTCATTATTGAAGGTAGTTTGTGTACGATATTTTTGTTATTCCAATGGATGGTAGCCTTGTCATTATGGAAGGTAGTCTCTTGTCTTGATTTTTGTTAGTCTAAGGGATGGTAGCCTTGTCATTATGGAAGGTAGTGTGTTGTCGAGATTTTTCTTACTCCAATGGATGGTAGCCTAGTCATTATGGAAGGTAGTATGTTGTCGTGATTTTTGTTACTCCAATGGATGGTATCCTTGTCATTATGGAAGGTATTCTATTGTTGAGCTTTTTGTTACTCTAAGGGATTGAAGCCTTGTCGTTATGGAAGGTAGTTTGTTGTCAATATCTTTGTTAATCCAATGGATGGTAGCCTAGTAATTATGGAAGGTTGTCTGTTGTCGAGATTTTTGTTTCTCTAAAGGATGGTAGCCTTGTCATTGTGGAAGATAGTGTGTTGTCAATATTTTTGCTACTACAATGGATTGTAGCCTTGTCGTTATGGAAGGTAGTCTGTTGTCGATATCTTTGTTACTCCAATGGATGGTATCCTAGTCATTATGGAAGGCAGTCTCTTGTCGAGATTTTTGTTACTCCATTGGATGGTAACCTAGTCATTATGGAAGGTACTGTGTTGTCGATATTTTTGTTATTCCAATGGATGGTAGCCTGGTCATTATGGAAGATAGTTTGTTATCGTGATTTTTGTTACTCCAATGGTTGGTAGCCTTGTCATTATGGAAGGTATTCTATTGTTGAGATTTTTGTTATTCCAATGGATGGTAGCCTTGTCATTATGGAAGGTAGTCTCTTGTCGTGACTTTTTTTACTCCAATGGATGTTAGCCTTGTCATTATGGAAGGTAGTATGTTGTCGAGATTTTTGTTACTACAATGGATTATAGCCTTGCCGTTATGGAAGGTAGTGTGTTGTCGATATTTTAGTTATTCCAATGGATGGTAGCATAGTCATTATGGAAGGTAGTTTGTTGTCGTCATTTTTGTTACTCCAATGGATGGTAGCCTTGTCATTATGGAAGTTAGTATGTTGTAGATATCTTTGTTACTCCAATGAATGGTATCCTTGTCATTATGGAAGGTAGTCTGTTGTCGAGATTTTTGTTACTCCATTGGATGGTAGCCTTGTCATTATGGAAGGTACTGTGTTGTCGATATTTTAGTTATTCCAATGAATGGTAGCCTAGTCATTATGGAAGGTAGTCTGTTGACGTGATTTTTGTTACTCCAATGGATGCTAGCCTTGTCATTATGGAAGGTAGTCTGTTGTCGAGATTTTTTTTACTCTAAGGGATGGTATCCTTGTCATTATGGAAGGTAGTATGTTGTCGAGATTTTTGTTACTACAATGGATTGTAGCCTTGTAGTTATGGAGGTAGTCTGTTGTCGATATCTTTGTTACTCCAATGGATGGTAGCCTAGTCATTATAGAAGGTAGTCTGTTGTCGAGATTTTTGTTACTCCATTGGATGGTAGCCTTGTCATTATGGAAGGTAGTGTGTTGTCGATATTTTAGTTATTCCAATGAATGGTAGCCTATTCATTATGGAAGGTAGTCTGTTGTCGTCATTTTTGTTACTCCAATGGATGGTAGCCTTGTCATTATGGAAGTTAGTATGTTGTAGATTTCTTTGTTACTCCAATGGATGGTATCCTTGTCATTATGGAAGGTAGTCTGTTGTCGAGATTTTTGTTACTCCATTGGATGGTAGCCTTGTCATTATGGAAGGTACTGTGTTGTCGTTATTTTAGTTATTCCAATGAATGGTAGCCTAGTCATTATGGAAGGTAGTCTGTTGACGTGATTTTTGTTACTCCAATGGGTGGTAGCCTTGTCACTATGGAAGGTAGTCTATTGTCGAGATTTTTTTTACTCTAAGGGATGGTAGCCTTGTCATTATGGAAGGTAGTATGTTGTCGAGATTTTTGTTACTACAATGGATTGTAGCCTTGCCGTTATGGAGGTAGTCTGTTGTCGATATCTTCGTTACTCCAATGGATGGTAGCCTAGTCATTATAGAAGGTAGTCTGTTGTCGAGATTTTTGTTACTCCATTGGATGGTAGCCTTGTCATTATGGAAGGTAGTGTGTTGTCGATATTTTAGTTATTCCAATGAATGGTAGCCTAGTCATTATGGAAGGTAGTCTGTTGACGTGATTTTTGTTACTCCAATGGATGGTAGCCTTGTCATCATGGAAGTTAGTATGTTGTAGATATCTTTGTTACTCCAATGGATGGTAGCCTTGTCATTATGGAAGGTAGTCTGTTGTCGAGATTTATTTTACTCTAAGGGATGGTAGCCTTGTCATTATGGAAGGTAGTCTGTTGTCGAGATTTTTGTTATTCTAATGGATGGTAGCCTTTTCATTATGAAAGGTAGTCTATTGTCGAGAGTTTTATTACTATAATAGATTGTAGCCGTGTCATTATGGAAGGTAGTCTGTTGTCGTGATTTTTGTTACTCCAATGGATAGTAGCCTTGTCATTATAGAAGGTAGTATATTGTCGAGATTTTTGTCACTACAATGGATGGTAACCTTGTCATTATGGAAGGTAGTTTGTTGTCCAGATTTTTGTTACTACAATGGATTGTAGACTTGTAGTTATGGAAGTTAGTTTGTTGTCGATATCTTTGTTACTCCAATGGATGGTAGCCTAGTCATTATTGAAGGTAGTTTGTGTACGATATTTTTGTTATTCCAATGGATGGTAGCCTTGTCATTATGGAAGGTAGTGTCTTGTCGATATTTTTGTTAGTCTAAGGGATGGTAGCCTTGTCATTATGGAAGGTAGTGTGTTGTGGAGATTTTTGTTACTCCAATGGATGGTAGCCTAGTCATTATGGAAGGTAGTATGTTGTCGTGATTTTTGTTACTCCAATGGATGGTGTCCTTGTAATTATGGAAGGTATTCTATTGTTGAGATTTTTGTTACTCCAATGGATGGTAGACTTGTCAATATGGAAGGTATTGTGTTGTCGTGATTTTTATTACTCTAAGGGATGGTAGCCTTGTCATTATGGAAGGTGGTATGTTGTCAATATCTTTGTTACTCCAATGGATGGTAGCCTTTTTATTATGGAAGGAACTCTTTTGTCGTGATTTTTGTTACTCTAAGGGATTGTAGCCTTGTCGTTATGGAAGGTAGTTTGTTGTCGATATCTTTGTTACTCCAATGGATGGTAGCCTAGTCATTATGGAAGGTTGTCTGTTGTCGAGATTTTTGTTTCTCTAAGGGATGGTAGCCTTGTCATTATGGAAGGTAGTGTGTTGTCGATATTATTGCTACTACAATGGATTGTAGCCTTGTCGTTATGGAAGGTAGTCTGTTGTCGATATCTTTGTTACTCCAATGGATGGTATCCTAGTCATTATGGAAGGTAGTCTCTTGTCGAGATTTTTGTTACTCCATTGGATGGTAGCCTTGTCATTATGGAAGGTACTGTGTTGTCGATATTTTTGTTATTCCAATGGATTGTAGCCTAGTCATTATGGAAGGTAGTTTGTTGTCGTGATTTTTGTTACTCCAATGGTTGGTAGCCTTGTCATTATGGAAGGTATTCTATTGTTGAGATTTTTGTTATTCCAATGGATGGTAGCCTTGTCATTATGGAAGGTAGTCTCTTGTCGTGACTTTTGTTACTCCAATGGATGGTAGCCTTGTCATTATGGAAGGTAGTATGTTGTCGAGATTTTTGTTACTACAATGGATTGTACCCTTGTCGTTATGGAGGTAGTCTTTTTTCGATATCTTTGTTACTCCAATGGATGGTAGCCTAGTCATTATAAAAGGTAGTCTGTTGTCGAGATTTTTGTTACTCCATTGGATGGTAGCCTTGTCATTATGGAAGGTAGTTTGTTGTCGATAATTTAGTTATTCCAATGGATGGTAGCCTAGTCATTATGGAAGGTAGTCTGTTGTCGTGATTTTTGTTACTCCAATGGATGGTAGCCTTGTCATTATGGAAGGTAGTATTTTGTCGAGATTTTTGTTACTACAATTGATTGTAGCCTTGTCGTTATGGAGGTAGTCTTTTGTTGATATCTTTGTTACTCCAATGGATGGTAGCCTAGTCATTATAGAAGGTAGTCTGTTGTCGAGATTTTTGTTACTCCATTGGATGGTAGCCTTGTCATTATGGAAGGTAGTGTGTTGTCGATATTTTAGTTATTCCAATGGATGGTAGCCTAGTCATTATGGAAGGTAGTCTCTTGTCTATATTTTTGTTATTCCAATGGATGGTAGACTAGTCATTATGGAAGGTAGTCTGTTTTCGTGACTTTTGTTACTCCAATGGATGGTAGCCTTGTCATTATGGAAGGTAGTATGTTGTAGATATCTTTGTTACTCCAATGGATGGTAGCCTTGTCATTATGGTAGGTAGTCTGTTGTCGATATTTTTTTTACTCTAAGGGATGGTAGCCTTGTCATTATGGAACGTAGTCTGTTGTCGATATTTTTGTTACTCCAATGGATGGTAGCCTTGTCATTATGAAGGTTGTCTATTATCGATATTTTTGTTACTATAATAGATTGTAGCCGTGTCATTATGGAAGGTAGTCTGTTGTCGTGATTTTTGTTACTCTAATGCATAGTAGCCTTGTCATTATAGAAGGTAGTATATTGTCGAGATTTTTGTCACTACAATGGATGGTAGCCTTTTCATTATGGAAGGTAGTTTGTTGTCGAGATTTTTGTTACTACAATGGAGTGTAGCCTTGTCGTTATGGAAGTTAGTCTGTTGTCGATATCTTTGTTACTCCAATGGATGGTAGCCTAGTCATTATGGAAGGTAGTTTGTGTACGATATTTTTGTTATTCCAATGGATGGTAGCCTTGTCATGATGGAAGGTAGTCTATTGTCGAGATTTTTGTTAGTCTAAGGGATGGTAGCCTTGTAATTATGGAAGGTAGTGTGTTGTCGAGATTTTTGTTACTCCAATGGATGGTAGCCTAGTCATTATGGAAGGTAGTCTGTTGTCGTGATTTTTGTTACTCCAATGGACGGTATACTTGTCATTATGGAAGGTATTCTATTGTTGAGATTTTTGTTACTCCAATGGATGGTAGACTTGTCATTATGGAAGGTAGTGTATTGTCGTGATTTTTATTACTCTAAGGGATGGTATCCTTTTCTTTATGGAAGGTACTCTTTTGTCGAGATTTTTGTTACTCTAAGGGATTGTAGCCTTGTCGTTATGGAAGGTAGTTTGTTGTCGATATCTTTGTCACTCCACTAGATGGTAGCATAGTCATTATGGATGGTTGTCTGTTGTCGAGATTTTTGTTTCTCTAAGGGATGGTAGCCTTGTCATTATGGAAGGTAGTGTGTTGTCGATATTTTTGTTATTCCAATGGATGGTAGCCTTGTCATTATGGAAGTTAGTCGATTTTCTTGATTTTTGTTACTCCAATGGATGGTAGCCTTGTCATTATGGAAGGTAGTGTGTTATCGATGTTTTTGCTACAACAACGGATTGTAGCCTTGTCGTTATGGAAGGTAGTCTGTTGTCGATATCTTTGTTACTCCAATGGATAGTATCCTAGTCATTATGGAAGGTAGTCTCTTGTTGAGATTTTTGTTACTCCATTGGATTGTAGCCTTGTCATTATGGAAGGTACTGTGTTGTCGATATTTTTGTTATTCTAATGGATGGTAGCCTAGTCATTATGGAAGGTAGTTTGTTGTCGTGATTTTTGTTACTCCAATGGATGGTAGCCTTGTCATTATGGAAGGTATTATATTGTTGAGATTTTTGTTACTCCAATGGATGGTAGCCTTGTCGTTATGGAAGTTAGTCTGTTGTCGATATCTTTGTTACTCCAATGGATGGTAGCCTAGTCATTATGGAAGGTAGTCTATTTTCGTGATTTTTGTTACTCCAATGGATGGTAGCCTTGTCATTATGGAAGGTAGTCTGTTGTCGATATTTTTGTTACTCCAATGAATTGTAGCCTTTTCATTATGAAAGGTAGTCTATTGTCGAGATTTTTATTAATATAATAGATTGTAGCCGTGTCATTATGGAAGTTAGTCTGTTGTCATGATTTTTGTTACTCCAATGGATAGTAGCCTTGTCATTATAGAAGGTAGTATATTGTCGAGATTTTTGTCACTACAATGGATGGTAGCCTTGACATTATGGAAGGTAGTCTGTTGTCGAGATTTTTGTTACTACAATGGATTGTAGCCTTGTCGTTATGGAAGTTAGTCTATTGTCGATATCTTTGTTACTCCAATGGATGGTAGCCTAGTCATTATGGAAGGTAGTTTGTGTATGTTATTTTTGTTATTCCAATGGATGCTAGTCATTATGGAAGGTAGTCTCTTGTCGAGATTTTTGTTAGTCTAAGGGATGGTAGACTTTTCATTATCGAAGGTATAGTGTTGTCGAGATTTTTGTTACTCCAATGGATGGTAGCCTAGTCATTATGGAAGGTAGTATGTTGTCATGATTTTTGTTACTCCAATGGACGGTATCCTTGTCATTATGGAAGGTATTCTATTGTTGAGATTTTTGTTACTCTAATGGATGGTAGACTTGTCATTATGGAAGGTAGTGTGTTGTCGTGATTTTTATTTCTCTAAGGGATGGTAGCCTTGTCATTATGGAAGGTAGTATGTTGTCGATATCTTTGTTAATCCAATGGATGGTAGCCTTTTCATTATGGAAGGTACTCTTTTGTCGTGATTTTTGTTACTCTAAGGGATTGTAGCCTTGTCGTTATGGAAGGTAGTGTGTTGTCGATATGTTTGCTACTACAACGGATTGTAGCCTTGTCGTTATGGAAGGTAGTCTATTGTCGATATCTTTGTTACTCCAATGGATGGTATCCTTTTCATTATGGAAGGTAGTTTCTTGTCTAGATTTTTGTTACTCCATTGGATGGTAGCCTTGTCATTATGGAAGGTATTGTGTTGTCGATACTTTTTTTATTCCAATGGATGGTAGCCTAGTCATTATGGAAGGTATTTTGTTGTCGTGATTTTTGTTACTCCAATGGATGGTAGCCTTGTCATTATGGAAGGTATTCTATTGTTGAGATTTTTGTTACTCCAATGGATGGTATACTTGTCATTATGGAAGGTAGTATGTTGTCGTGATTTTTATTACTCTAAGGGATGATAGCCTTGTCATTATGTAAGGTAGTATGTTGTCGATATCTTTGTTACTCCAATGGATGGTAGCCTTTTCATTATGGAAGGTAGTTTGTTGTCGTGATTTTTGTTACTCTAAGGGATTGTAGCCTTGTCGTTATGGAAGGTTAACTGTTGTCGATATGTTTGTTACTCCAATGGATGGAAGCCTAGTCATTATGGAAGGTTGTCTGTTGTCGAGATTTTTGTTACTCTAATGGATGGTATCCTTGTCATTATGGAAGGTATTGTGTTGTCGTGATTTTTATTACTCTAAGGGATGGTAGCCTTGTCATTATGGAAGGTACTATGTTGTCGATATCTTTGTTACTCCAATGGATGGTAACTTTTCATTATGGAAGGTACTCTTTTGTCGTGATTTTTGTTACTCTAAGGGATTGTAGCCTTGTCGTTATGGAAGGTAGTTTGTTGTCGATATCTTTATCACTCGAATGGATGGTAGCATAGTCATTATGGATGGTTGTCTGTTGTCGAGATTTTTGTTTCTCTAAGGGATGGTAGCCTTGTCATTATGGAAGGTAGTGTGTTGTCGATATATTTGCTACTACAACGGATTGTAGCCTTGTCGTTTTGGAAGGTAGTCTGTTGTCGATATCTTTGTTACTCCAATGGATGGTATCCTAGTAATTATGGAAGGTAGTCTCTTGTCGATATTTTTGTTACTCCATTGGATGGTAGGCTTGTCATTATGGAAGGTACTGTGTTGTCGATATTTTTGTTATTCCAATGGATGGTAGCCTAGTCATTATTTAATGTAGTTTGTTGTCGTGATTTTTGTTACTCCAATGGATGATAGCCTTGTCATTATGGAAGGTATTCTATTGTTGAGATTTTTGTTACTCCAATGGATGGTAGCCTTGTCATTATGGAAGGTAGTGTGTTGTCGTGATTTTTATTACTCTAAGGGATGGTAGCCTTGTCATTATGAAAGGTAGTTTGTTGTCGAGTTTTTATTATTCCAATGGATTGTAGCCTTGTCATTATGGAAGGTAGTCTGTTGTCGAGATTTTGTAGACTCCAATGGATTGTATCCTTGTCATTATGGAATGTAGTCTCTTATGGATATTTGGGTTACTCCAATGATGGTACCCTTGTCATTATGGAAGATAGTTTATTGTCGATATCTTTGTTACTCTAATGGATGGTATCCTAGTCATTTTGGAAGGTAGTCCGTTGTCGAGATTTTTGTTACTCCATTGGATGGTAGCCTTGTCATTAT
Source organism: Vicia faba (assembly GCA_948472305.1). Taxonomy (NCBI): domain Eukaryota; kingdom Viridiplantae; phylum Streptophyta; class Magnoliopsida; order Fabales; family Fabaceae; genus Vicia; species Vicia faba. The sequence goes on from OX451741.1 coordinate 530,196,219, forward strand.
GGAAGGTAGTGTGTTGTCGATATTTTTGTTATTCCAATGGACGGTAGCCTTTTCATTATGGAAGGTAGTTTGTTGTCGAGATTTTTGTTACTCCGATGGATGGTAGCCTTGTCATTATGGAAGGTAGTTTGTTGTCGAGATTTTTGTTACTCCAATGGATGGTAGTCTTGTCATTATGGAAGGTAGTCTGTTGTCGAGATTTTTGTTACTACAATGGATGGTAGTCTTGTCGTTATCGAAGGTAGTCTGTTGTCGATATCTTTGTTACTCCAAAGGATGGTAGCCTCGTCATTATGGAAGGTAGTCTGTTGTCGATATTTTAGTTACTCTAATGGATGGTAGCCTTGTCATTATGGAAGGTAGTCTATTGTCGATATCTTTTATACTCCAAAGGTTTGTAGCCTTGTCATTATGAAAGGTAGTCTATTGTCGAGATTTTTGTTACTACAATGGATAGTAGCCTTGTCTATAAAGAAGGTAGTCTATTGTCGATATCTTTGTTACTCCAATGGATGGTATCATAGTCATTATGGAAGGTAGTCTGTTGTCGAGATTTTTGTTATTCCAATGGATGGTAGCCTTGTCATTATGGAAGGTAGTCTGTTGTCGATATTTTTGTTATTCCAATAGATGGTAGCCTTGTTATTATGGAAGGTAGTCTGTTGTCGAGATTTTTGTTACTCCAATGGATGGTAGCATTGTCATCATGGAAGTTAGTATATTGCCGAGATTTTTGTTACTCCAATGGATGGTAGCCTTGTTATTATGGAAGGTGTCTATTGTCGATATCTTTGTTACTCCAATGGATGGTATCCTATGCATTATGGAAGGTAGTCTGTTGTCGAGATTTTTGTTATTCCAATGGATAGTAGCCTTGTCATTATGGAAGGTACTATGTTGTCGATACTTTTGTTATTCCAATGGATGGTAGCCTTGTCATTATGGAAGGTAGTCTGTTGTCGAGATTTTTGTTACTCCAATGGATGGTAGCATTGTCATCATGGAAGTTAGTATATTGTCGAGATTTTTGTTACTATAATGGATTGTAGCCTTGTCATTATGGAACGTAGTCTGTTGTCAAGAATTTTTTTATTCCAATGGATGGTAGCCTTGTCATTATGAAGGTAGTCTATTGTCGATATTTTTGTTACTATAATAAATTGTAGCCTTGTCATTATGGAAGGTAATGTGTTGTCGAGATTTTTGTTACTCCAATGGATGGTATCCTAGTCATTATCGAAGGTAGTCTATTGTCGAGATTTTTGTTACTCCATTGGATGGTAGCCTTGTAATTATGGAAGGTAGTGTGTTGTCGATATTTTTGTTATTTCAATGGATGGTAGCCTTGTCATTATGGAAGGTAGTTTGTTGTCGGGATTTTTGTTACTACAATGGATGGTAATCTTGTCGTTATGGAAGGTAGTCTGTTGTCGATATCTTTGTTACTCCAAAGGATGGTAGCCTAGTCATTATGGAAGGTAGTCTGTTGTCGATATTTTAGTTACTCTAATGGATGGTAGCCTTTTAATTATGGAAGGTAGTCTATTGTCGAGATCTTTTATACTCCAAAGGTTTGTAGCCTTGTCATTATGGAAGGTAGTCTATTGTCGAGATTTTTGTTACTACAATGGATAGTAGCCTTGTCTATAAAGAAGGTAGTCTATTGTCGATATCTTTGTTACTCCAATGGATGGTATCATAGTCATTATGGAAGGTAGTCTGTTGTCGAGATTTTTGTTATTCCAATGGATGGTAGCCTTGTCATTATGGAAGGTAGTTCGTTGTCGATATTTTTGTTATTCCAATAGATGGTAGCCTTGTCATTATGGAAGGTAGTCTGTTGTCGAGATTTTTGTTACTCCAATGGATGGTAGCATTGTCATCATGGAAGTTAGTATGTTGCCGAGATGTTTGTTACTCCAATGGATGGTAGCCTTGTTATTATGGAAGGTGTCTATTGTCGATATCTTTGTTACTCCAATGGATGGTATCCTTTGCATTATGGAAGGTAGTCTGTTGTCGAGATTTTTGTTACTCCAATGGATAGTAGCCTTGTCATTATGGAAGGTACTATGTTGTCGATACTTTTGTTATTCCAATGGATGGTAGCCTTGTCATTATGGAAGGTAGTCTGTTGTCGAGATTTTTGTTACTCCAATGGATGGTAGCATTGTCATCATGGAAGTTAGTATATTGTCGAGATTTTTGTTACTATAATGGATTGTAGCCTTGTCATTATGGAACGTAGTCTGTTGTCGAGAATTTTTTTATTCCAATGGATGGTAGCCTTGTCATTATGAAGGTAGTCTATTGTCGATATTTTTGTTACTATAATAAGTTGTAGCCTTGTCATTATGGAAGGTAATGTGTTGTCGAGATTTTTTTTACTCCAATGGATGGTATCCTAGTCATTATCGAAGGTAGTCTATTGTCGAGATTTTTGTTACTCCATTGGATGGTAGCCTTGTAATTATGGAAGGTAGTGTGTTGTCGATATTTTTGTTATTCCAATGGATGGTAGCCTTGTTATTATGGAAGGTAGTTTGTTGTCGAGATTTTTGTTACTCCAATGGATGGTAGCCTTTTTATTATGGAAGGTAGTCTGTTGTCGAGATTTTTGTTACTACAATGGATTGTAGCCTTGTCGTTATGGAAGTTAGTCTGTTGTCGATATCTTTGTTACTCCAAAGAATGGTAGCCTAGTCATTATGGAAGGTAGTCTGTTGTCAAGATTTTTGTTACTCTAAGGGATGGTAGCCTTGTCACTATGGAAGGTTGTGTGTTATCGATATTTTTGTTATTCCAATTGATGGTAGCCTTGTCATTATGGAAGGTAGTTTGTTGTCGAGATTTTTGTTACTCCAATGGATGGTAGCCTTGTCATTATGGAAGGTAGTCAATTGTTGAGATTTTTGTTACTACAATGGATGGTAGTCTTGTCATTAGGGAAGGTTGTCTGTTGTCGAGATTTTTGTTACTACAATGGATTGTAGCCTTGTCGTTATGGAAGGTAGTCTATTATCGATATCTTTGTTACTCCAATGGATGGTAGCCTAGTCATTATGGAAGGTAGTCTGTTTCGAGATTTTAATTACTCCAATGCATGGTAGCCTTGTCATTATGGAAAGTAGTCTATTGTCGAGATTTTTTATACTCCAAAGGTTTGTAGCCTTGTCATTATGGAAGGTAATCTATTGTCGAGATTTTTGTTACTACAATGGATTGTAGCCTTGTCGTTATGGAAGGTAGTCCGTTGTCGATATCTTTGTTACTCCAACGGATGGTAGCCTACTAATTATGGAAGGTAGTCTGTTGTCGAGATTTTTGTTACTCTAAGGGATGGTAGCCTTGTCATTATGGAAGGTAGTGTGTTGTCCATATTTTTGTTATTCAAATGCATGGTAAACTTGTTATTATGGAAGGTAGTCTGTTGTCGAGATTTTTGTACTTCAATGGATGGTAGCCTTGTCATTATGGAAGGTAGTCTGTTGTCGAGATTTTTGTTACTACAATGGATTGTAGCCTCGTCGTTATGGAAGGTAGTCTGTTGTTGATATCTTTGTTACTCCAATAGATGGTAGCCTTTTCATTATGGAAGGTAGTTTATTGTCGAGATTTTTTTTACTCTAAGGGATGGTAGCCTTGTCATTATGGAACGTAGTCTGTTGTCGAGAATTTTGTTATTCTAATGGATGGTCGCCTTGTCATTATGAAGGTAGTCTATTGTTGATATTTTTGTTACTATAATGGATTGTAGCCTTGTCATTATGGAAGGTAGTCTGTTGTCGATATCTTTGTTACCCCAACGGATGGTAGCCTACTCATTATGGAAGGTAGTCTGTTGTCGAGATTTTTGTTACTCTAAGGGATGGTAGCCTTGTCATTATGGAAGGTAGTGTGTTGTCGATATTTTTGTTACTCCAATGGATGGTAGACTAGTCATTATGGAAGGTAGTCTGTTGTCGCAATTTTTGTTATTCCAACGGATGGTAGCCTTGTCATCATGGAAGGTAGTCTATTGTCGAGATTTTTGTTACTACAATGAATTGTAGCCTTGTCGTTATGAAAGGTAGTCCGTTCTCGATATATTTGTTACTCCAATGGATGGTAGCCTTTTCATTATGGAAGGTAGTTTGTTGTCGAGATTTTTCTTACTCTAAGGGATGGTAGCCTTGTCATTATGGAACGTAGTCTGTTGTCGAGAATTTTTTAATTCCAATGGATGGTAGCCTTGTCATTATGAAGGTAGTCTATTGTCGATATTTTTGTTACTATAATAAATTGTAGTCTTGTCATTATGGAAGGTAGTGTGTTGTCAAGATTTTTGTTACTCCAACGGATGGTATCCTAGTCTTTATGGAAGGTAGTCTGTTGTCGAGATTTTTGTTACTCCATTGGATGGTAGCCTTGTCATTATGGAAGGTAGTCTATTGTCGAGATTTTTGATACTACAATGTATGGTAGTCTTGTCATTTTGGAAGGTAGTCTGTTGTCGAGATTTTTGTTACTACAATGGATTGTAGCCTTGTCGTTATGGAAGGTAGTCTGTTGTCGATATCTTTGTTACTCCAATGGATGGTAGCCTAGTCATTATGGAAGTTAGTCTATTGTCGACATTTTTGTTACTACAATGGATGGTAGCCTTGCCATTATGGAAGGTAGTCTGTTGTCGAGATTTTTGATACAACAATGGATTGTAGCCTTGTCGTTATGGAAGGTAGTCTGTTGTCGATATCTTTGTTACTCCAATGGATGGTAGCCTTTTCATTATGGAAGGTAGTTTGTATTCGAGATTTTTCTTACTCTAAGGGATGGTAGCCTTGTCATTATGGAACGTAGTCTGTTGTCGAGAATTTTTTTATTCCAATGGATGGTAGCCTTGTCATTATGAAGGTAGTCTATTGTCGATATTTTTGTTACTATAATAAATTGTAGTCTTGTCATTATGGAAGGTAGTGTGTTGTCAAGATTTTTGTTACTCCAACGGATGGTATCCTAGTCTTTATGGAAGGTAGTCTGTTGTCGAGATTTTTGTTACTCCATTGGATGGTAGCCTTGTAATTATGGAAGGTAGTGTGTTGTCGATATTTTTGTTATTCCCATGGATGGTAGCCTTGTCATTATGGAAAGTAGTTTGTTGTAGAGATTTTTGTTACTCCAACAGATGGTAGCCTTTTCATTATGGAAGGTAGTCTATTGTCGATATTTTTGTTACCACAATGGATGGTAGTGTTGTCATTATGGAAGGTAGTCTGTTGTCGAGATTTTTGTTATTGCAATGGATTGTAGCATTGTCGTTATGGAAGGTAGTCTGTTGTCGATATCTTTGTTACTCCAATGGATGGTAGCCTAGTCATTATGGAAGGTAGTCTATTGTCGAGATTTTTGTTACTCTAAGGGATGGAAGCCTTATCATTATGGAAGGTAGTGTGTTGTCGATATTTTTGTTATTCCAATGGATGGTAGCCTTGTCATTATGGAAGGTAGTATGTTGTCGAGATTTTTGATACTCCAATGGATGGTAGCCTTTTCATTATGGATGGTAGTCTATTGTCGACATTTTTGTTACTACAATGGATGGTAGCCTTGTCATTATGGAAGGTAATCTGTTGTCGAGATTTTTGTTACTACAATGGATTGTAGCCTTGTCGTTATGGAATGTAGTCTATTGTCGATATCTTTGTTACTCCAATGGATGGTATCCTTTTCATTATGGAAGGTAGTTTTTTGTCGAGATATTTCTTACTCTAAGGGATGGTAGCCTTGTCATTATGGAACGTAGTCTGTTGTCGAGAATTTTTTTATTCCAATGGATGGTAGCCTTGTCATTATGAAGGTAGTCTATTGTCGATATTTTTGTTACTATAATAAATTGTAGCCTTGTCATTATGGAAGGTAGTGTGTTGTCAAGATTTTTGTTACTCTAATGGATGGTATCCTATTCATTATGGAAGGTAGTCTGTTGTCGAGATTTTTGTTACTCCATTGGATGGTAGCCTTGTCATTATGGAAGGTAGTGTGTTGTCGATATTTTTGTTATTCCAATGGATGGTAGACTTGTCATTATGGGAGGTAGTTTGTTGTCGAGATTTTTTTTACTCCAACGGATGGTAGCCTTGTCATTATCGAAGGTAGTTTATTGTCGAGATTTTTGTTACAACAATGGATGGTAGTCTTGTCATTATAGAAGGTAGTCTGTTGTCGAGATTTTTGTTACTACAATGGATTGTAGCCTTGTCGTTATGGAAGGTAGTCTGTTGTTGATATCTTTGTTACTCCAATGGATGGTAGCCTAGTCATTATGGAAGGTAGTCTGTTGTCGAGATTTTTGTTACTCTAAGGGATGGTAGCCTTGTCATTATGGAAGGTAGTCTGTTGTCGATATCTTTGTTACTCCAATGGATGGTAGCCTTTTCATTATGGAAGGTAGTTTGTTGTCGAGATTTTTCTTACTCTAATTGATGGTTGCCTTGTCATTATGGAACGTAGTCTGTTGTCGAGAATTTTTTTATTCCAATGGATGGTAGCCTTGTATTTATGAAGGTAGTCTATTGTCGATATTTTTGTTACTATAATAAATTGTAGCCTTGTCATTATGGAAGGTGGTGTGTTGTCGAGATTTTTGTTACTCCAATGGATGGTATCCTAGTCATTATGGAAGGTAGTCTGTTGTCGATATTTTTGTTACTACATTGGATGGTAGCCTTGTCATTATGGAAGGTAGTGTGTTGTCGATATTTTTGTTATTCCAATGGCTGGTAGACTTGTCATTATGGAAGGTAGTTTGTTGTCGAGATTTTTTTTACTCCAACAGATGGTAGCCTTGTCATTATGGAAGGTAGTCTATTGTCGAGATTTTTGTTACTATAATGGATGGTAGTCTTGTCATTATGGAAGGTAGTCTGTTGTCGAGATTTTTGTTACTACAATGGATTGTAGCCTTGTCGTTATGGACGGTAGTCTGTTGTCGATATCTTTGTTACTCCAAAGGATGGTAGCCTAGTCATTATGGAAGGTAGTCTGTCGTCGAGATTTTTGTTACTCTAAGGGATGGTAGCCTTGTCATTATGGAAGGTAGTGTGTTGTCGATATCTTTGTTATTCTAATGGATGGTATCATTGTCATTATGGAAGGTAGTTTGTTGTCTAGATTTTTGTTACTCAAATGGATGGTAGCCTTGTCATTATGGAAGGTAGTCTATTGTCGAGATTTTTGTTACTACAATGGATGGTAGATTTGTCATTATGGAAGGTAGCCTGTTGTCGAGATTTTTGTTACTACAACGGATTGTAGCCTTGTCGTTATGGAAGGTAGTCTGTTGTCGATATCTTTGTTACTCCAATGGATGGTAGCCTAGTCATTATGGAAGGTAGTATGTTATCGAGATTTTTCTTACTTTAAGGGATGGTAGCCTTCTCATTATGGAACGTAGTCTGTTGTCGAGAATTTTTTTATTCCAATGGATGGTAGCCTTGTCATTATGAAGGTAGCCTATTGTCGATAATTTTGTTACTATAATAAATTGTATCCTTGTCATTATTGAAGGTAGTGTGTTGTCGAGATTTTTGTTACTCCAATGGATGGTATCCTAGTCATTATGGAAGGTAGTCTGTTGTCGAGATTTTTGTTACTCCATTGGATGGTAGCCTTGTCATTATGGAAGGTAGTGTCTTGTCGACATTTTTGTTATTCCAATGGATGGTAGCCTTGTCATTATGGAAGGTAGTTTTTGTCGAGATTTTTGTTACTCCAACGGATGGTAGCCTTCTCATTATGGAAGGTAGTCTATTGTCGAGATTTTTGTTACTACAATGGATGGTAGTCTTGTCATTATGGAAGGTAGTCTGTTGTCGAGATTTTTGTTACTACAACGGATTGTAGCCTTGTCGTTATGGAAGGTATTCTGTTGTCGATATCTTTGTTACTCCAATGGATGGTAGCCTAGTCATTATGGAAGGTAGTCTGTTATCGAGATTTTTGTTACTCTAAGGGATGGTAGCCTTGTCATTATGGAAGGTAGTGTGTTGTCGATATCTTTGTTATTCCAATGGATGGTAGCCTTGTCATTATGGAAGGTAGTCTGTTGTCAAGATTTTTATTACTCCAACGGATGGTAGCCTTATCATCATGGAAGGTAGTCTATTGTCGAGATTTTTGTTACTACAATGGATTGTAGCCTTGTCGTTATGGAAGGTAGTTTGTTGTCGATATCTTTATTACTGCAATGGATGGTAGCCTAGTCATTATGGAAGGTAGTCTGTTGTCGAGATTTTTTTTAGTCTAAGGGATGGTAGCCTTGTCATTATGGAAGGTAGTGTGTTGTCGATATTTTTGTTATTCCAATGGATGGTAGCCTTGTCAATATGGAAGGTAGTCTATTGTCGATATTTTTGATACTCCAATGGATGGTAGCCTTTTCATTATGGAAGGTAGTCTATTGTCGATATTTTTGTTACCACAATGGATGGTAGTGTTGTCATTATGGAAGGTAGTCTGTTGTCGAGATTTTTGTTACTGCAATGGATTGTAGCCTTGTCGTTATGGAAGGTAGTCTGTTGTCGATATCTTTGTTACTCCAATGGATGGTAGCCTAGTCATTATGGAAGGTAGTCTATTGTCGAGATTTTTGTTACTCTAAGGGATGGAAGCCTTATCATTATGGAAGGTAGTGTGTTGTCGATATTTTTGTTATTCCAATGGATGGTAGCCTTGTCATTATGGAAGGTAGTATGTTGTCGAGATTTTTGATACTCCAATGGATGGTAGCCTTTTCATTATGGATGGTAGTCTATTGTCGACATTTTTGTTACTACAATGGATGGTAGCCTTGTCATTATGGAAGGTAATCTGTTGTCGAGATTTTTGTTACTACAATGGATTGTAGCCTTGTCGTTATGGAATGTAGTCTATTGTCGATATCTTTGTTACTCCAATGGATGGTATCCTTTTCATTATGGAAGGTAGTTTTTTGTCGAGATATTTCTTACTCTAAGGGATGGTAGCCTTGTCATTATGGAACGTAGTCTGTTGTCGAGAATTTTTTTATTCCAATGGATGGTAGCCTTGTCATTATGAAGGTAGTCTATTGTCGATATTTTTGTTACTATAATAAATTGTAGCCTTGTCATTATGGAAGGTAGTGTGTTGTCAAGATTTTTGTTACTCGAATGGATGGTATCCTATTCATTATGGAAGGTAGTCTGTTGTCGAGATTTTTGTTACTCCATTGGATGGTAGCCTTGTCATTATGGAAGGTAGTGTGTTGTCGATATTTTTGTTATTCCAATGGATGGTAGACTTGTCATTATGGGAGGTAGTTTGTTGTCGAGATTTTTTTTACTCCAACGGATGGTAGCCTTGTCATTATCGAAGGTAGTTTATTGTCGAGATTTTTGTTACAACAATGGATGGTAGTCTTGTCATTATAGAAGGTAGTCTGTTGTCGAGATTTTTGTTACTACAATGGATTGTAGCCTTGTCGTTATGGAAGGTAGTCTGTTGTTGATATCTTTGTTACTCCAATGGATGGTAGCCTAGTCATTATGGAAGGTAGTCTGTTGTCGAGATTTTTGTTACTCTAAGGGATGGTAGCCTTGTCATTATGGAAGGTAGTCTGTTGTCGATATCTTTGTTACTCCAATGGATGGTAGCCTTTTCATTATGGAAGGTAGTTTGTTGTCGAGATTTTTCTTACTCTAATTGATGGTTGCCTTGTCATTATGGAACGTAGTCTGTTGTCGAGAATTTTTTTATTCCAATGGATGGTAGCCTTGTATTTATGAAGGTAGTCTATTGTCGATATTTTTGTTACTATAATAACTTGTAGCCTTGTCATTATGGAAGGTGGTGTGTTGTCGAGATTTTTGTTACTCCAATGGATGGTATCCTAGTCATTATGGAAGGTAGTCTGTTGTCGATATTTTTGTTACTACATTGGATGGTAGCCTTGTCATTATGGAAGGTAGTGTGTTGTCGATATTTTTGTTATTCCAATGGCTGGTAGACTTGTCATTATGGAAGGTAGTTTGTTGTCGAGATTTTTTTTACTCCAACAGATGGTAGCCTTGTCATTATGGAAGGTAGTCTATTGTCGAGATTTTTGTTACTATAATGGATGGTAGTCTTGTCATTATGGAAGGTAGTCTGTTGTCGAGATTTTTGTTACTACAATGGATTGTAGCCTTGTCGTTATGGACGGTAGTCTGTTGTCGATATCTTTGTTACTCCAAAGGATGGTAGCCTAGTCATTATGGAAGGTAGTCTGTCGTCGAGATTTTTGTTACTCTAAGGGATGGTAGCCTTGTCATTATGGAAGGTAGTGTGTTGTCGATATCTTTGTTATTCTAATGGATGGTATCATTGTCATTATGGAAGGTAGTTTGTTGTCTAGATTTTTGTTACTCAAATGGATGGTAGCCTTGTCATTATGGAAGGTAGTCTATTGTCGAGATTTTTGTTACTACAATGGATGGTAGATTTGTCATTATGGAAGGTAGCCTGTTGTCGAGATTTTTTTTACTACAACGGATTGTAGCCTTGTCGTTATGGAAGGTAGTCTGTTGTCGATATCTTTGTTACTCCAATGGATGGTAGCCTTTTCATTATGGAAGGTAGTATGTTATCGAGATTTTTCTTACTTTAAGGGATGGTAGCCTTCTCATTATGGAACGTAGTCTGTTGTCGAGAATTTTTTTATTCCAATGGATGGTAGCCTTGTCATTATGAAGGTAGCCTATTGTCGATATTTTTGTTATTATAATAAATTGTATCCTTGTCATTATTGAAGGTAGTGTGTTGTCGAGATTTTTGTTACTCCAATGGATGGTATCCTAGTCATTATGGAAGGTAGTCTGTTGTCGAGATTTTTGTTACTCCATTGGATGGTAGCCTTGTCATTATGGAAGGTAGTGTCTTGTCGACATTTTTGTTATTCCAATGGATGGTAGCCTTGTCATTATGGAAGGTAGTTTTTGTCGAGATTTTTGTTACTCCAACGGATGGTAGCCTTCTCATTATGGAAGGTAGTCTATTGTCGAGATTTTTGTTACTACAATAGATGGTAGTCTTGTCATTATGGAAGGTAGTCTGTTGTCGAGATTTTTGTTACTACAACGGATTGTAGCCTTGTCGTTATGGAAGGTATTCTGTTGTCGATATCTTTGTTACTCCAATGGATGGTAGCCTAGTCATTATGGAAGGTAGTCTGTTATCGAGATTTTTGTTACTCTAAGGGATGGTAGCCTTGTCATTATGGAAGGTAGTGTGTTGTCGATATCTTTGTTATTCCAATGGATGGTAGCCTTGTCATTATGGAAGGTAGTCTGTTGTCAAGATTTTTATTACTCCAACGGATGGTAGCCTTATCATCATGGAAGGTAGTCTATTGTCGAGATTTTTGTTACTACAATGGATTGTAGCCTTGTCGTTATGGAAGGTAGTTTGTTGTCGATATCTTTATTACTGCAATGGATGGTAGCCTAGTCATTATGGAAGGTAGTCTGTTGTCGAGATTTTTTTTAGTCTAAGGGATGGTAGCCTTGTCATTATGGAAGGTAGTGTGTTGTCGATATTTTTGTTATTCCAATGGATGGTAGCCTTGTCAATATGGAAGGTAGTCTATTGTCGATATTTTTGATACTCCAATGGATGGTAGCCTTGTCATTATGGAAGGTAGTCTATTGTCGAGATTTTTGTTACTATAATGGATGGTAGCCTTGTCATTATGGAAGGTAGTCTGTTCTCGAGATTTTTGTTACTACAATGCATTGTAGCCTTGTCGTTATGGAAGGTAGTCTGTTGTCGATATCTTTGTTACTCCAATGGATGGTAGCCTTTTCATTATGGAAGGTAGTCTGTTGTCGAGATTTTTGTTACTCTAAGGGATGGTAGCCTTGTCATTATGGAAGGTAGTGTGTTGTCGATATCTTTGTTATTCTAATGGATGGTATCATTGTCATTATGGAAGGTAGTTTGTTGTCTAGATTTTTGTTACTCAAATGGATGGTAGCCTTGTCATTATGGAAGGTAGTCTATTGTCGAGATTTTTGTTACTACAATGGATGGTAGATTTGTCATTATGGAAGGTAGCCTGTTGTCGAGATTTTTTTTACTACAACGGATTGTAGCCTTGTCGTTATGGAAGGTAGTCTGTTGTCGATATCTTTGTTACTCCAATGGATGGTAGCCTAGTCATTATGGAAGGTAGTATGTTATCGAGATTTTTCTTACTTTAAGGGATGGTAGCCTTCTCATTATGGAACGTAGTCTGTTGTCGAGAATTTTTTTATTCCAATGGATGGTAGCCTTGTCATTATGAAGGTAGCCTATTGTCGATATTTTTGTTATTATAATAAATTGTATCCTTGTCATTATTGAAGGTAGTGTGTTGTCGAGATTTTTGTTACTCCAATGGATGGTATCCTAGTCATTATGGAAGGTAGTCTGTTGTCGAGATTTTTGTTACTCCATTGGATGGTAGCCTTGTCATTATGGAAGGTAGTGTCTTGTCGACATTTTTGTTATTCCAATGGATGGTAGCCTTGTCATTATGGAAGGTAGTTTTTGTCGAGATTTTTGTTACTCCAACGGATGGTAGCCTTCTCATTATGGAAGGTAGTCTATTGTCGAGATTTTTGTTACTACAATAGATGGTAGTCTTGTCATTATGGAAGGTAGTCTGTTGTCGAGATTTTTGTTACTACAACGGATTGTAGCCTTGTCGTTATGGAAGGTATTCTGTTGTCGATATCTTTGTTACTCCAATGGATGGTAGCCTAGTCATTATGGAAGGTAGTCTGTTATCGAGATTTTTGTTACTCTAAGGGATGGTAGCCTTGTCATTATGGAAGGTAGTGTGTTGTCGATATCTTTGTTATTCCAATGGATGGTAGCCTTGTCATTATGGAAGGTAGTCTGTTGTCAAGATTTTTATTACTCCAACGGATGGTAGCCTTATCATCATGGAAGGTAGTCTATTGTCGAGATTTTTGTTACTACAATGGATTGTAGCCTTGTCGTTATGGAAGGTAGTTTGTTGTCGATATCTTTATTACTGCAATGGATGGTAGCCTAGTCATTATGGAAGGTAGTCTGTTGTCGAGATTTTTTTTAGTCTAAGGGATGGTAGCCTTGTCATTATGGAAGGTAGTGTGTTGTCGATATTTTTGTTATTCCAATGGATGGTAGCCTTGTCAATATGGAAGGTAGTCTATTGTCGATATTTTTGATACTCCAATGGATGGTAGCCTTTTCATTATGGAAGATAGTCTATTGTCGACATTTTTGTTACTACAATGGATGGTAGCCTTGTCATTATGGAAGGTAGTCTGTTCTCGAGATTTTTGTTACTACAATGCATTGTAGCCTTGTCGTTATGGAAGGTAGTCTGTTGTCGATATCTTTGTTACTCCAATGGATGGTAGCCTTTTCATTATGGAAGGTAGTTTGTTGTCGAGATTTTTCTTACTCTAAGGGATGGTAGACTTGTCATTATGGAACGTAGTATGTTGTCGAGAATTTTTTTATTCCAATGGATGGAAGCCTTGTCATTATGAAGGTAGTCTATTGTCGATATTTTTGTTACTATAATAAATTGTAGCCTTGCCATTATGGAAGGTAGTGTGTTGTCGAGATTTTTGTTACTCCAATGGATGGTATCCTAGTCATTATGGAAGGTAGTCAGTTGTCGAGATTTTTGTTACTCCATTGGATGGTAGCCTTGTCATTATGGAAGGTAGTGTGTTGTCATTATTTTTGTTATTCCAATGGATGGTAGCCTTGTAATTATGGAAGGTAGTCTATTGTCGATATTTTTGTTACTACAATGGATGGTAGCCTTGTCATTATGGAAGGTAGTTTGTTGTCGAGATTTTTGTTACTACAATGGATTGTAGCCTTGTCATTATGCAAGGTAGTCTGTTGTCGATATCTTTGTTACTCCAATGGATGGTAGCCTTTTCATTAAGAAAGGTAGTATGTTGTCGAGATTTTTGTTACTACAATGGATTGTAGCCTTGTCGTTATGGAAAGTAGTCTGTTGTCGATATCTTTGTTACTCCAATGGATGGTAGCCTAGTCATTATGGAAGGTAGTCTGTTGTCGAGATTTTTGTTACTCTAAGGGATGGTAGCCTTGTCATTATGGAAGGTAGTGTGTTGTCGATATCTTTGTTATTCCAATGGATGGTAGCCTTGTCATTATGGAAGGTAGTCTGTTGTCAAGATTTTTGTTACTCCAACGGATGGTAGCCTTGTCATCATGGAAGGTAGTCTATTGTCGAGATTTTTGTTACTACAATGGATTGTAGCCTTGTCATTATGGAAGGTAGTCTGTTGTTGATATCTTTGTTACTCCAATGGATGGTAGCCTAGTCATTATGGAAGGTAGTCTGTTGTCGAGATTTTTGTTACTCCATTGGATGGTAGCCTTGTCATTATGGAAGGTAGTGTGTTGTCGATATTTTTGTTATTCCAATGGATGGTAGCCTTGTCATTATGGAAGGTAGTGTGTTGTGGATATTTTTGTTATTCCAATGGATGGTAGCCTTGTCATTATGGAAGGTAGTTTGTTGTCGAGATTTTTGTTACTCCAAAGGATGGTAGCCTTTTCATCATGGAAGGTAGTCTATTGTCGAGATTTTTGTTACTACAATGGATTGTAGCCTTGTCGTTATGGAAGGTAGTATGTTGTCGATATCTTTTTTACTCCAATGGATGGTAGCCTAGTCATTATGGAAGGTAGTCTGTTGTCGAGATTTTTTTTAGTCTAAGGGATGGTAGCCTTGTCATTATGGAAGGTAGTGTTTTATCGATATTTTTGTTATTCCAATGGATGGTAGCCTTGTCATTATGGAAGGTAGTATGTTGTCGATATTTTTGATACTCCAATGGATGGTAGCCTTTTCATTATGGAAGGTAGTCTATTGTCGACATTTTTGTTACTACAATGGATGGTAGCCTTGTCATTATGGAAGGTAGTCTGTTGTCGAGATTTTTGTTACAACAATGGATTGTAGCCTTGTCATTACGGAAGGTAGTCTCTTGTCGATATCTTTGTTACTCCAATGGATGGTAGCCTTTTCATTATGGAAGGTAGTTTGTTGTCGAGATTTTTCTTACTCTAAGGGATGGTAGCCTTGTCATTATGGAACGTAGTCTGTTGTCGAGAATTTTTTTATTCCAATGGATGGTAGCCTTGTCATTATGAAGGTAGTCTATTGTCGATATTTTTGTTACTATAATAAATTGTAGCCTTATCATTATGGAAGGTAGTGTGTTGTCGAGATTTTTGTTACTCCAATGGATGGTATCCAAGTCATTATGGAAGGTAGTCTGTTGTCGAGATTTTTGTTACTCCATTGGATGGTAGCCTTGTCATTATGGAAGGTAGTGTGTTGTCGATATTTTTGTTATTCCAATGGATGGTAGCCTTGTCATTATGGAAGGTAGTGTGTTGTCGATATTTTTGTTATTCCAATGGATAGATGCCTTGTCATTATGGAAGGTAGTCTATTGTCGAGATTTTTGTTACTACAACGGATGGTAGCCTTGTCATCATGGAAGGTAGTCTGTTGTCGAGACTTTGGTTACTACAATGGATTGTAGCCTTGTCATTATGGAAGGTAGTCCGTTGTCGATATCATTGTTACTCCAATGGATGGTAGCCTAGTCATTATGGAAGGTAGTCTGTTGTCGATATTTTGGTTAGTCTAAGGGATGGTAGCCTTGTCATTATGGAAGGTAGTGTGTTGTCGATCTTTTTGTTTTTCCAATGGATGGTAGCCTTGTCATAATGGAAGGTAGTCTGTTGTCGAGATTTTTGTTACTCCAATGGATGGTAGCCTTGTCATTATGGAAGGTAGTCTGTTGTCGAGATTTTTTTTACTCCAATGGATGGTATCCTAGTCATTATGGAAGGTAGTCTGTTGTTGAGATTTTTGTTACTCCATTGGATGGTAGCCTTGTCATTATGGAAGGTAATGTGTTGTCGTGATTTTTATTACTCTTAGGGATGGTAGCCTTGTCATTATGGAAGGTAGTATGTTGTCTATATCTTTGTTACTCCAATGGATAATAGCATTTTCATTATGGAAGGTAGTCTTTTGTCTAAGGGATTGTAGCCTTGTCGATATGGAAGGTAGTCTGTTGTCGATATCTTTGTTGCTCCAATGGATGGTATCCTAGTCATTTTGGAAGGTAGTATGTTGTCGAGATTTTTGTTACTCCATTAGATGGTAGCCTTGTCATTATGGAAGGTTGTGTGTTGTCGATATTTTTGTTATTCCAATGGATGGTAGCCTTGTCATTATGGAAGGTAGTTTGTTGTCGAGATTTTTGTTACTCCAATGGATGGTAGCCTTGTCATTATGGAAGGTAGTCTATTGTTGAGATTTTTGTTACTACAATGGATGGTAGCCTTGTTATTTTGGAAGGTAGTCTATTGTCGAGATTTTTGTTACTCCAATGGATGGTAGCCTTATAATTATGGAAGGTAGTTTGTTGTCGAGATTTTTGTTACTCCAATGGATGTTAGCCTTGTCATTATGAAAGGTTGTTTATTGTCGAGATTTTTGTTACTCTAATGGATGGTAGCTTTGTCATTATGGAAAGTAGTCTGTTGCCGCGATTTTTGTTCCTACAATGGATGGTAGCCTTATCATTATGGAAGGTAGTCTGTTGTCAAGATTTTTATTATTACAATGTATTGTGCCCTTGTCATTATGGAAGGTAGTCTGTTTTTGATATCATTGTTACTCCAATGGATGGTAGCCTAGTCATTATGGAAGGTAGTCTGTTGTCGAGATTTTAGTTACTCTAATGGATGGTAGCCTTGTCATTATGGAAGGTTGTTTGTTGTCGAGAATTTGTAGACTCCAATGGATTATAGCCTTGTCATTATTGAAGGTAGTCTCTTGTGGATATTTGGGTTACTCCAATGAGGGTACCCTTGTCATTATGGAAGATAGTCTATTATTGAGATTTTTGATACTCCAATGGATGGTATCCTAGTCATTATGGAAGGTAGTCTGTTGTCGAGATTTTAGTTACTCTAATGGATGGTAGCCTTGTCATTATGGAAGGTAGTTTATTGTCGAGATTTTGTAGACTCTAATGGATTATAGCCTTGTCATTATTGAAGGTAGTCTCTTGTGGATATTTGGGTTACTCCAATGAGGGTACACTTGTCATTATGGAAGATAGTCTATTATTGAGATTTTTGTTACTCCAATGGATTGTAGCCTTGTCATTGTGGAAGGTAGTGTGTTGTCGAGATTTTTTTTACTCCAATGGATGGTATCCTAGTCATTATGGAAGGTAGTCTGCTGTTGATATTTTTGATACTCCATTGGATGGTAGCCTTGTCATTATGGAAGGTAGTGTGTTGTCGATATTTTTGTTATTCCAATGGATGGTAGCCTAGTCATTATGGAAGGGAGTATTTTGTCTTGATTTTTGTTACTCCAATGGATGGTAGCCTTGTCGTTATAGAAGATAGTCTATTGTTGATATTTTTGTTACTCTAATGGATGGTAGACTTTCCATTATGGAAGGTAGTGTGTTGTCGTGATTTTTATTACTCTTAGGGATGGTAGCCTTGTCATTATGGAAGGTAGTATGTTGTCTATATCTTTGTTACTCTAATGGATGGTAGTATTTTCATTATTGAAGGTAGTCTTTTGTCACGATTTTTGTTACTCTAAGGGATTGTAGCCTTATCGTTATGGAAGGTAGTCTGTTGTCGATATCTTTGTTGCTCCAATGGATGGTATCCTAGTCATTTTTGAAGGTAGTTTGTTGTCGAGATTTTTGTTACTCCATTGGATGGTAGCCTTGTCATTATGGAACGTAGTGTGTTGTCGATATTTTTTTTAATCCAATGGATGGTAGACTTGTCATTATGGATGGTAGTTTGTTGTCGAGATTTTTGTTACTCCAATGGATTGTAGCCTTGTCGTTATGGAAGGCAGTCTGTTATCGATATCTTTGTTACTCCAATGGATGGTAGCCTAGTCATTATGGAAGGTAGTTTGTTGTCAAGATTTTAGTTACACCAATGGATAGTAGCCTTGTCATTATAGAAGGTAGTCTATTGTAGATATTTTTTATACTCCAAAGGTTTGTAGCCTTATCATTATGGAAGGTAGTCTATTGTCAAGATTTTTGTTACTACAATGGATTGTAGCCTTGTCGTTATGGAAGGTAGTCTATTGTCGATATCTTTGTTACTCCAATGGATGGTAGCCTAGTCATTATGGAAGGTAGTCTGTTGTGGAGATTTTTTTTATTCCAATGGATGGTAGGCTTGTCATTATAGAAGGTAGTCTGTTTTCGATATTTTTGTTATTCCAATGGATGGTAGACTTGTTATTATGGAAGGTAGTCTGTTGTCGATATTTTTGTTAATCTAATGGATGATAGCCTTGTCATCATGGAAGGTAGTCTATTGTCGATATCTTTGTTACTACAATGGATGGTAGCCGTGTCATTATGGAAGGTAGTCTGTTGTCAAGATTTTTGTTAGTACAATGGATGGTAGCCTTGTCATTATGGAAGGTAGTCTGTTGTCGAGATTTTTGTTACTACAATGGATTATAGCATTGACGTTATGGAAGGTAGTCTATTGTCGAGATTTTTGTTACTCCAATGGATGGTATCCTAGTCATTATGGAAGGTAGTCTGTTGTCGAGATTTTAGTTACTCTAATGGATGGTAGCCTTGTCATTATGAATGGTAGTCTATTGTCGAGATTTTGTAGACTCCGATGGATTGTAGCCTTATCATTATGGAAGGTAGTCTCTTGTGGATATTTGGGTTACTCCAATGATGGTACCCTTGTCATTATGGAAGATAGTCTATTGTTGAGAATTTTGTTACTCCAATGGATTGTAGCCTTCTCATTATGGAAGGTAGTCTGTTTTTGATATCTTTGTTACTCCAATGGATGGTAGACTTTTCATTATGGAAGGTAGTCTTTTGTCGTGATTTTTGTTACTCTAAGGGATTGTAGCCTTTTCGTTATGGAAGGTAGTTTGTTGTCGATATCTTTGATACTCCAATGGATGGTAGCCTAGCCATTATGGAAGGTTGTCTGTTGTCGAGATTTTTGATTCTCTTATGGATGGTAGCCTTGTTGTTATGGAAGGTAGTGTGTTGTTGATATTTTTATTACTACAATGGATTGTACCCTTGTCGTTATAGAAGGTAGTTTGTTGTCGATATCTTTGTTACTCCAATGGATGGTCGCCTTGTCATTATGGAAGGTAGTCTGTTGTCGAGATTTTATTTACTCCAATGGATGGTAGCCTTGTCATTATGGAAGGTAGTCTATTGTCGAGATTTTGTAGACTCGAATGGATTGTAGCCTTGTCATTATGGAAGGTAGTCTCTTGTGGATATTTGGGTTACTCCAATGATGGTACCCTTGTCATTATGGAAGATAGTCTATTATTGAGATTTTTGTTACTCCAATGGATGCTAGACTTATCATTATGGAAGGTAGTGTCTTGTCGTGATTTTTGTTACTCTAAGGGATGGTATCCTTGTCATTATGGAAGGTAGTATGTGGTCGATATCTTTGTTACTCCAATGGATGGTAGCCTTTTCATTATGGAAGGTAGTTTGTTGTCGAGAATTTTCTTACTCTAAGGGATGGTAGCCTTGTCATTATGGAACGTAATCTGTTGTCGAGATTTTGGTTATTCCAATGGATGGTAGCCTTTTCATTATGAAGGTAGTCTATTGTCGATATTTTTGTTACTATAATAGATTGCAGCCTTGTCATTATGGAAGGTAGTGTGTTGTCGAGATTTTTGTTACTCCAATGGATGGTATCCTAGTCATTATGGAAGGTAGTCTGTTGTCGAGATTTTTGTTACTACAATGGATGGTAGTCTTATCATTATGGAACGTAGTCTGTTGTCGAGATTTTTGTTACTACAATGGATTGTAGCCTCGTCGTTATGTAAGGTAGTCTATTGTCGAAATCTTTGTTACTCCAATAGATGGTAGCCTTTTCATTATGGAAGGTAGTCTATTGTCGAGATTTTTGTTACTACAATGGATGGTAGTTTTGTCATTATGGAACGTAGTCTGTTGACGAGATTTTTGTTACTACAATGGATTGTAGCCTCGTCGTTATGTAAGGTAGTCTATTGTCGAAATCTTTGTTACTCCAATGGATGGTAGCCTAGTCATTATGGAAGGTAGTCTGTTGTTGATATTTTTGTTATTCCAATGGATGGTAGCCTTGTCATTATGAAAGGTAGTCTATTGTCGATATTTTTGTTACTATAATAGATTGTAACCTTGTCATTATGGAAGGTAGTGTGTTTTCGAGATTTTTGTTACTCCAATAGATGGTAGCCTAGTCATTATGAAAGGTAGTCTGTTGTCGTGATTTTTGTTACTCCAATGGATGGTAGACTTGTCATTATGGAAGGTAGTGTGTTGTCGTGATTTTTATTACTCTAAGAGATGGTAGCCTTGTCATTATGGAAGGTAGTCTGTTTTCGATATCTTTGTTACTCCAATGGATGGTAGACTTTTCATTATGGAAGGTAGTATTTTGTCGTGATTTTTGTTACTCTAAGGGATTGTATCCTTGTCATTATGGAAGGTAGTCTGTTGTCGATATCTCTGTAACTACAATGGATGGTGTCCTAGTCATTATGGAAGGTAGTCTGTTGTCAGGATTTTTGTATTCTCTAAGGGATGGTATCCTTGTCATTATGGAAGGTAGTGTGTTGTCGATATTTTTGTTACTCCAATGGATGGTAGCCTTGTCATTATGGAAGGTAGTCTATTGTTGAGATTTTTGTTACTCCAATGGATGGTAGACTTGTCATTATGGAAGGTAGTGTGTTGTCATTATTTTTATTACTCTAAGGGATGGTAGCCTTGTCATTATGGAAGGTAGTCTGTTTTCGATATCTTTGTTACTCCAATGGATGGTAGACTTTTCATTATGGAAGGTAGTCTTTTGTCGTGATTTTTGTTACTCTAAGGGATTTTAGCCTTGTCGTTATGGAAGGTAGTATGTTCTCGATATCTTTGTTACTCCAATGGATGGTATCCCAGTCATTATGGAAGGTAGTCTGTTGTCAAGATTTTTGTTTCTCTATGGGATGGTAGCCTTGTCATTATGGAAGGTAGTGTGTTGTCGATATTTTTGTTATTCCAATGGATGGTAGCCTTGTCATTATGGAAGGTAGTCTGTTGTCGAGATTTTTGTTACTCCAATGGATGGTAGCCTTGTCATTATGGAAGGTAGTCTATTGTCGAGATTTTTATTACTACAATGGATGGTAGTCTTGTCACTATGGAAGGTAGTCTGTTGTCGATATTTTTGTAACTACAATGGATTTTAGCCTTTTCATTATGGAAGGTAGTCTGTTGTCGATATCTTTGTTCATCCAAGGGACGGTAGCCTTGTCATTATGGAACATAGTCTGTTGTCGATATTTTTGTTACTCCAATGGATTGTAGCCTTGTCGTTATGAAGGTAGTCTGTTGTCGATATCTTTGTTATTCCAATGGATGGTAGCCTAGTCATTATGGAAGGTAGTCTGTTGTCGAGATTTTTGTTACTCCATTCGATGGTAGCCTTGTCATTATGGAAGGTAATGTGTTGTCGATATTTTTGTTATTCCAGTGGATGGTAGCCTAGTCATTATGGAAGGTAGTCTGTTGTCGAGATTTTTGTTACTCCAATGGATGGTAGCCTTTTCATTATGGAAGGTAGTATATTGTAGATATCTTTGTTATTCCAATAGATGGTAGCCTTGTCGTTATGGAAGGTAGTGTATTGTCGATATCTTTATTACTCCAATGGATGGTAGCCGAGTCATTATGGAAGGTAGTCTGTTGTCGAGATTTTAGTTACTCCAATGGATGGTAGCCTTGTCATTATGGAAGGTAGTCTGTTGTCGAGATTTTGTATACTCCAATGGATTGTAGCCTTGTAATTATGGAAGGTAGTCTCTTGTAGATATTTGGGTTACTCCAATGATGGTACCCTTGTCATTAAGGAAGATAGTCTATTGTTGAGATTTTTGTTACTCCAATGGATGGTAGACTTGTCATTATGGAAAGTAGTGTGTTGTCGTGATTTTTCTTACTCTAAGGGATGGTAGCCTTGTCATTATGGAAGGTAGTATGTTGTCGATATCTTTGTTACTCCCATGGATGGTATCCTTTTAATTATGGAAGGTAGTTTGTTGTCGAGATTTTTGTTACTCTAAGGGATGATAGCCTTGTCATTATGGAAAATAGTCTGTTGTCGAGATTTTTGTTATTCCAATGGATGGTAGCCTTGTCATTATGAAAGGTAGTCTATTGTCGATATTTTTGTTACTATAATAGATTGTAGCCTTGTCATTATGGAAGGTAGTGTGTTGTCGAGATTTTTGTTACTCCAATGGATGGTATCCTTGTCATTATGGAAGGTAGTGTGTTGTCGATATTTTTCTTATTCCAATGGATGGTAGCCTAGTCATTATCGAAGGTATTCTTTTGTCTTGATTTTTGTTACTCCAATGGATGGTAGCCTTGTCATTATGGAAGGTAGTTTATTGTTGAGATTTTTGTTACTCTAATGGATGGGAGACTTGTCATTATGGAAGGTAGTGTGTTGTCATGATTTTTATTACTCTAAGGGATGGTAGCCTTGTCATTATGGAAGGTAGTATGTTGTCGATATCTTTGTTACTCCAATGGATGGTAGCCTTTTCATTATGGAAGGTAGTCTTTTGTCATGATTTTTGTTACTCTAAGGGATTGTAGCCTTGTCTTTATGGAAGGTAGTTTGTTGTTTATATTTTTGTTACTCCAATGGATCGTAACCTAGTCATTATGGAAGGTAGTCTGTTGTTGTGATTTTTGTTTCTCTAAGGGATGGTAGCCTTATCATTATGGAAGGTAGTGTGTTGTCGATATTTTTGTTATTCCAATGGATCGTAGCCTTGTCAGTATAGAAGGTAGTCTGTTGACGAGATTTTTTTTACTCCAAGGGATAGTAGCCTTTTCATTATGGAAGGTAGTCTATTGTCAAGATTTTTGTTACTATAATGGATGGTAGTCTTTTCATTATGGAACGTAGTCTGTTATCGAGATTTTTGTTACTACAATGGATTGTAGCCTCGTCGTTATGTAAGGTAATCTATTGTCGATATCTTTGTTACTCCAATGGATGGTAGCCTAGTCATTATGGAAGGTAGTCTGTTGTCGAGATTTTAGTTACTCTAATGGATGGTAGCCTTGTCTTTATGATAGGTAGTCTATTGTCGAGATTTTTGTTATTCCAATGGATGGTAGCCTTGTCATTATGAAAGGTAGTCTATTGTCGATATTTTTGTTACTATAATAGATTGTAGCCTCGTCATTATGTAAGATAGTGTGTTGTCGAGATTTTTGTTACTCCAATGGATGGTAGCCTAGTCATTATGGAAGGTAGTCTATTGTCGTGATTTTTGTTACTCCAATGGATGGTAGACTTGTCATTATGGAAGGTAGTCTATTGTTGAGATTTTTGTTACTACAATGGATGGTAGACTTGTCATTATGGAAGGTAGTGTGTTGTCGTGATTTTTGTTACTACAATGGATTGTAGCCTTGTCGTTATGGAAGGTAGTCTGTTGTCGAGATTTTTGTTACTACAATGGATTGTAGCCTTGTCGTTATGGAGGTAGTCTGTTGTCGATATCTTTGTTACTCCAATGGATGGTTGCCTAGTCATTATGGAAGGTAGTCGGTTGTCGAGATTTTTGTTACTCCATTGGATGGTAGCCTTGTCATTATGGAAGGTAATGTGTTGTCGATATTTTTGTTATTCCAGTGGATGGTAGCCTAGTCATTATGGAAGGTAGCCTGTTGTCGAGATTTTTGTTACTCCAATGGATGGTAGCCTTGTCATTATGGAAGGTAGTCTATTGTAGATATCTTTGTTATTCCAATGGATGGTAGCCTAGTTATCATGGAAGGTAGTATGTTGTCGTGATTTTTGTTACTCCAATGGATGGTAGACTTGTCGTTATGGAAGGTAGTATATTGTCGATATCTTTGTTACTCCAATGGATGGTAGCCGAGTCATTATGGAAGGTAGTCTGTTGTCGAGATTTTAGTTACTCCAATGGATGGTAGCCTTGTCATTATGGAAGGTAGTCTGTTGTCGAGATTTTGTATACTCCAATGGATTGTAGCCTTGTAATTATGGAAGGTAGTCTCTTGTGGATATTTGGGTTACTCCAATGATGGTACCTTTGTCATTATGGAAGATAGTCTATTGTTGAGATTTTTGTTACTCCAATGGATGGTAGACTTGTCATTATGGAAGCTAGTGTGTTGTCGTGATTTTTCTTACTCTAAGGGATGGTAGCCTTGTCATTATGGAACATAGTCTGTTGTCGAGATTTTTGTTATTCCAATGGATGGTAGCCTTGTCATTATGAAAGGTAGTCTATTGCCGATATTTTTGTTACTATAATAGATTGTAGCCTTGTCATTATGGAAGGTAGTGTGTTGTCGAGATGTTTGTTACTCCAATGGATGGTAGCCTTGTCATTATGGAAGGTAGTGTGTTATCGATATTTGTGTTATTCCAATGGATGGTAGCCTAGTCATTATCGAAGGTAGTCTTTTGTCTTGATTTTTGTTACTCCAATGGATGGTAGCCTTGTCATTATGGAAGGTAGTTTATTGTTGAGATTTTTGTTACTCCAATGGATGGGAGACTTGTCATTATGGAAGGTAGTGTGTTGTCGTGATTTTTATTACTCTAAGGGATGGTAGCCTTGTCATTATGGAAGGTAGTATGTTGTAGATATCTTTGTTACTCCAATGGATGGTAGCCTTTTCGTTATGGAAGGTAGTCTTTTGTAATGATTTTTGTCACTCTAAGGATTTGTAGCCTTGTCGTTATGGAAGGTAGTTTGTTGTCGATATCTTTGTTACTCCAATGGATGGTAACCTAGTCATTATGGAAGGTAGTCTGTTGTCGAGATTTTTGATTCTCTAAGGGATGGTAGCTATATCATTATGGAAGGTAGTGCGTTGTCGATATTTTTGTTATTCCAATGGATAGTAGCCTTGTCATTATGGAAGGTAGTCTGTTGTCGAGATTTTTGTTACTCTAATTGATGGTAGCCTTGCCATTATGGAAGTTAGTGTGTTATCAATATTTTTGTTATTCCAATGGATGGTAGCCTAGTCATTATCAAAGGTAGTCTTTTGTCTTGATTTTTGTTACTCCAATGGATGGTAGCCTTGTCATTATGGAAGGTAGTCTATTGTTGAGATTTTTGTTACTCCAATGGATGGTAGTCTTGTCATTATGGAAGGTAGTGTTTTGTCGTGATTTTTATTACTCCAATGGATGGTAGCCTTTTCATTATGGAAGGTAGTTTGTTGACGAGATTTTTGTCACTCCAATGGATGGTAGCCTTGTCATTATGGAAGGTAGTCTGTTGTCGAGATTTTTGTTATTCCAATGGATGGCAGCCTTGTCATTATGGAAGGTAGTATGTTGTCAATATCTTAGTTACTCCAATGGATGTTAGCCTTGTCATTATGGAAGATAGGATGTTATCGATATCTTTGTTACTCCAATGGATGGTAGCCTTGTCATTATGGAAGGTAGTCTCATGTTGATAATTTTGTTACTCCAATGGTTAGTAGCCTCGTCATTATTGAAGGTAGTCTATTGTCGATATTTTTGTTACTCCTTTGGATGGTAGCCATATCATTATGGAAGGTAGTCTGTTGTCGAGATTTTTCTTACACTAGTGGATGGTAGCCTTGTCATTATGGAAGGTAGTTTGTTTTCGAGATTTTTGTTATTCCAATGGATAGTAGCCTTGTCATTATGAAAGGTAGTCTGTTGTCGATATCTTTGTTACTCTAATGGATGGTAGCCTAGTCATTATGGAAGGTTGTCTATGGTCGAGATTTTTTTTACTCCAATGGATGGTAGCCTTGTTATTATGGAAGGTAGTTTATTGTCGAGATTTTTGTTACTCCAATGGATGGTAGCCTTGTCATTATTGAAGGTAGGTTGTTGTCAAGATATTTGTTACTTCAATGGATGGTAGACTTGTCATAATGGAAGGTAGTTTGTCGTTGTGATTTTTGTTACTCCAATGGATGGTAACCTTGTCATTATTTAAGGTAGTCTATTGTTTAGATTATAGTTACTACAATGTATGTTAGCCTTGTCATTATGGAAGGTAGTTTGTTGTCCAAATTTTTGTTACTCCATTGGATAGTAGCCTTGTCATTATGGAAGGTAGTATGTCGTCGATATCTTTCTTAATTCAATGGATGGTAGCCTCGTCATTATGGAAGATAGTAAGTTGTCGATATCTTTGTTACTCCAATGGATGGTAGCCTTGTCATTATGCAAGGTAGTCTGTTGTCGAGATTTTTGTTACTTAAATGGATTGTAGCCTTGTCATTATGGAAGGTAGCCTGGTGTCAATATCTTTGTTACTCCAATGGAAGTAGCCTAGTCATTATGGAAGGTAGTTTGTTGTCAAGATTTTTGTTACTCCGGTTGATGGTAGCCTTGTAATTATGGAAGGTAGTTTGTTGTCAAAAAAATTTATACTCCAATGGATGGTAGCCTTGTCATTATGGAATGTAGTATGTAGTCTTTTGTCATGATTTTTGTTACTCTAAGGTATTGTAGCCTTGTCGTTATGGAAGGTAGTTTGTTGTTGATATCTTTGTTACTCCAATGGATGGTAACCTAGTCATTATGGAAGGTAGTCTATTGTCGAGATTTTTGTTTCTCTAAGGGATGGTAGCCTTATCATTATGGAAGGTAGTGTGTTGTCGACATTTTTCTTACTCCAATGGATGGTAGCCTTGTCATTATGGAAGGTAGTCTATTGTCGAGATTTTTGTTACTATAATGGATGGTAGTCTTGTCATTATGGAAGGTAGTCTGTTGTCGAGATTTTTGTTACTACAATGGATAGTAGCCTCGTCGTTATGTAAGGTAGTCTATTGTCTATATCTTTGTTACTCCAATGGATGGTAGCCTAGACATTGTGGAAGGTAGTCTTTTGTCGAGATTTTAGTTACTCCACTGGATGGTAGCCTTGTCATTATGGAAGGTATTCTATTGTCAAGATTTTTATTATTACAATGTATTGTAGCCTTGTCATTATGGAAGGTAGTTTGTTGTTGATATCATTGTTACTCCAATGGATGGTAGCCTAGTCATTATGGAAGGTAGTATGTTATCGATATTTTTGTTACTCTAATGGATGGTAGCCTTGTTATTTTGGAAGGTAGTCTATTGTCGAGATTTTTGTTACTCCAATGGATGGTAGCCTTATAATTATGGAAGGTAGTTTGTTGTCGAGATTTTTGTTACTCCAATGGATGTTAGCCTTGTCATTATGAAAGGTTGTTTATTGTCGTGATTTTTGTTACTCTAATGGATGGTAGCTTTGTCATTATGGAAAGTAGTCTGTTGCCGAGATTTTTGTTCCTACAATGGATGGTAGCCTTATCATTATGGAAGGTAGTCTGTTGTCAAGATTTTTATTATTACAATGTATTGTAGCCTTGTCAATATGGAAGGTAGTCTATTGTTGATATCATTGTTACTCCAATGGATGGTAGCCTAGTCATTATGGAAGGTAGTCTGTTATCGATATTTTTGTTACTCCAATGGATGGTAGCCTTGTCATTATCGAAGGTAGTCTGTTGTCGAGATTTTTGTTACTACAATGGATTGTAGCCTTGTCGTTATGGAAGGTAGTCTATTGTCGATATCTTTGTTACTCCAATGGATGGTATCCTAGTCATTATGGAAGGTATTCTGTTGTCGAGATTTTAGCTACTCTAATGGATGGTAGCCTTGTCATTATGGAAGGTAGTTTGTTGTCGAGATTTTGTAGACTCCAATGGATTATAGCCTTGTCATTATTGAAGGTAGTCTCTTGTGGATATTTGGGTTACTCCAATGAGGGTACCCTTGTCATTATGGAAGATAGTCTATTATTGAGATTTTTGATACTCCAATGGATGGTATCCTAGTCATTATGGAAGGTAGTCTGTTGTCGAGATTTTAGTTACTCTAATGGATGGTAGCCTTGTCATTATGGAAGGTAGTTTATTGTCGAGATTTTGTAGACTCTAATGGATTATAGCCTTGTCATTATTGAAGGTAGTCTCTTGTGGATATTTGGGTTACTCCAATGAGGGTACCCTTGTCATTATGGAAGATAGTCTATTATTGAGATTTTTGTTACTCCAATGGATTGTAGCCTTGTCATTGTGGAAGGTAGTGTGTTGTCGAGATTTTTTTTATTCCAATGGATGGTATCCTAGTCATTATGGAAGGTAGTCTGTTGTTGATATTTTTGATACTCCATTGGATGGTAGCCTTGTCATTATGGAAGGTAGTGTGTTGTCGATATTTTTGTTATTCCAATGGATGGTAGCCTAGTCATTATGGAAGGGAGTATTTTGTCTTGATTTTTGTTACTCCAATGGATGGTAGCCTTGTCGTTATGGAAGATAGTCTATTGTTGATATTTTTGTTACTCTAATGGATGATAGACTTTCCATTATGGAAGGTAGTGTGTTGTCGTGATTTTTATTACTCTTAGGGATGGTAGCCTTGTCATTATCGAAGGTAGTATGTTGTCTATATCTTTGTTACTCTAATGGATGGTAGCATTTTCATTATTGAAGGTAGTCTTTTGTCATGATTTTTGTTACTCTAAGGGATTCTAGCCTTATCGTTATGGAAGGTAGTCTGTTGTCGATATCTTTGTTGCTCCAATGGATGGTATCCTAGTCATTTTTGAAGGTAGTTTGTTGTCGAGATTTTTGTTACTCCATTGGATGGTAGCCTTGTCATTATGGAACGTAGTGTGTTGTCGATGTTTTTTTTAATCCAATGGATGGTGGACTTGTCATTATGGATGGTAGTTTGTTGTCGAGATTTTTGTTACTCCAATGGATTGTAGCCTTGTCGTTATGGAAGGTAGTCTGTTATCGATATCTTTGTTACTCCAATGGATGGTAGCCTAGTCATTATGGAAGGTAGTTTGTTGTCAAGATTTTAGTTACACCAATGGATAGTAGCCTTGTCATTATGGAAGGTAGTCTATTGTAGATATTTTTTATACTCCAAAGGTTTGTAGCCTTATCATTATGGAAGGTAGTCTATTGTCAAGATTTTTGTTACTACAATGGATTGTAGCCTTGTCGTTATGGAAGGTAGTCTATTGTCGATATCTTTGTTACTCCAATGGATGGTAGCCTAGTCATTATGGAAGGTAGTCTGTTGTCGAGATTTTTTTTATTCCAATGGATGGTAGGCTTGTCATTATGGAAGGTAGTCTGTTTTCGATATTTTTGTTATTCCAATGGATGGTAGACTTGTTATTATGGAAGGTAGTCTGTTGTCGATATTTTTGTTAATCTAATGGATGATAGCCTTGTCATCATGGAAGGTAGTCTATTGTCGATATCTTTGTTACTACAATGGATGGTAGCCGTGTCATTATGGAAGGTAGTCTGTTGTCAAGATTTTTGTTAGTACAATGGATGGTAGCCTTGTCATTATAGAAGGTAGTCTGTTGTCGAGATTTTTGTTACTACAATGGATTATAGCATTGACGTTATGGAAGGTAGTCTATTGTCGAGATTTTTGTTACTCCAATGGATGGTATCCTAGTCATTATGGAAGGTAGTCTGTTGTCGAGATTTTAGTTACTCGAATGGATGGTAGCCTTGTCATTATGAATGGTAGTCTGTTGTCGAGATTTTGTAGACTCCAATGGATTGTAGCCTTATCAATATGGAAGGTAGTCTCTTGTGGATATTTGGGTTACTCCAATGATGGTACCCTTGTCATTATGGAAGATAGTCTATTGTTGAGAATTTTGTTACTCCAATGGATTGTAGCCTTCTCATTATGGAAGGTAGTCTGTTTTTGATATCTTTGTTACTCCAATGGATGGTAGACTTTTCATTATGGAAGGTAGTCTTTTGTCGTGATTTTTGTTACTCTAAGGGATTGTAGCCTTTTCGTTATGGAAGGTAGTTTGTTGTCGATATCTTTGATACTCCAATGGATGGTAGCCTAGCCATTATGGAAGGTTGTCTGTTGTCGAGATTTTTGATTCTCTTATGGATGGTAGCCTTGTTGTTATGGAAGGTAGTGTGTTGTTGATATTTTTATTACTACAATGGATTGTACCCTTGTCGTTATAGAAGGTAGTTTGTTGTCGATATCTTTGTTACTCCAATGGATGGTCGCCTTGTCATTATGGAAGGTAGTCTGTTGTCGAGATTTTATTTACTCCAATGGATGGTAGCCTTGTCATTATGGAAGGTAGTCTATTGTCGAGATTTTGTAGACTCGAATGGATTGTAGCCTTGTCATTATGGAAGGTAGTCTCTTGTGGATATTTGGGTTAGTCCAATGATGGTACCCTTGTCATTATGGAAGATAGTCTATTATTGAGATTTTTGTTACTCCAATGGATGCTAGACTTATCATTATGGAAGGTAGTGTCTTGTCGTGATTTTCGTTACTCTAAGGGATGGTATCCTTGTCATTATGGAAGGTAGTATGTTGTCGATATCTTTGTTACTCCAATGGATGGTAGCCTTTTCATTATGGAAGGTAGTTTGTTGTCGAGAATTTTCTTACTCTAAGGGATGGTAGCCTTGTCATTATGGAACGTAATCTGTTGTCGAGATTTTGGTTATTCCAATGGATGGTAGCCTTTTCATTATGAAGGTAGTCTATTGTCGATATTTTTGTTACTATAATAGATTGTAGCCTTGTCATTATGGAAGGTAGTGTGTTGTCGAGATTTTTGTTACTCCAATGGATGGTATCCTATTCATTATGGAAGGTAGTCTGTTGTCGAGATTTTTGTTACTACAATGGATGGTAGTCTTATCATTATGGAACGTAGTCTGTTATCGAGATTTTTGTTACTACAATGGATTGTAGCCTCGTCGTTATGTAAGGTAGTCTATTGTCGAAATCTTTGTTACTCCAATAGATGGTAGCCTTTTCATTATGGAAGGTAGTCTATTGTCGAGATTTTTGTTACTACAATGGATGGTAGTTTTGTCATTATGGAACGTAGTCTGTTGTCGAGATTTTTGTTACTACAATGGATTGTAGCCTCGTCGTTATGTGAGGTAGTTTATTTTCGAAATCTTTGTTACTCCAATGGATGGTAGCCTAGTCATTATGGAAGGTAGTCTATTGTTGAGAATTTTGTTATTCCAATGGATGGTAGCCTTGTCATTATGAAAGGTAGTCTATTGTCGATATTTTTGTTACTATAATATATTGTAACCTTGTCATTATGGAAGGTAGTGTGTTTTCTAGATATTTGTTACTCCAATAGATGGTAGCCTAGTCATTATGAAAGGTAGTCTGTTGTCGTGATTTTTGTTACTCCAATGGATTGTAGCCTTGCCATTATGGAAGGTAGTCTATTGTTGAGATTTTTGTTACTCCAATGGATGGTAGACTTGTCATTATGGAAGGTAGTGTGTTGTCGTGATTTTTATTACTCTAAGAGATGGTAGCCTTCTCATTATGGAAGGTAGTCTGTTTTCGATATCTTCGTTACTCCAATGGATGGTAGACTTTTAATTATGGAAGGTAGTATTTTGTCGTGATTTTTGTTACTCTAAGGGATTGTAGCCTTGTCGTTATGGAAGGTAGTCTGTTGTCGATATCTTTGTAACTCCAATGGATGGTGTCCTAGTCATTATGGAAGGTAGTCTGTTGTCAAGATTTTTGTATTCTCTAAGGGATGGTATCCTTGTCATTATGGAAGGTAGTGTGTTGTCGATATTTTTGTTATTCCAATGGATGGTAGCCTTGTCATCATGGAAGGTAGTCTGTTGTCGAGATTTTTGTTACTCCAATGGATGGTAGCCTTGTCATTATGGAAGGATAATCTATTGTCGAGATTTTTGTTACTATAATAGATTGTAGCCTTGTCATTATGGAAGGTAGTGTGTTGTCGAGATTTTTGTTACTCCAATGGATGGTAGCCTAGTCATTATGGAAGGTAATCTATTTTCGTGATTTTGTTACTCCAATGGATGGTAGCCTTGTCATTATTGAAGGTAGTCTATTGTTGAGATTTTTGTTACTCCAATGGATGGTAGACTTGTCATTATGGAAGGTAGTGTGTTGTCGTTATTTTTATTACTCTAAGGGATGGTAGCCTTGTCATTATGGAAGGTAGTCTGTTTTCGATATCTTTGTTACTCCAATGGATGGTAGACTTTTCATTATGGAAGGTAGTCTTTTGTCGTGATTTTTGTTACTCTAAGGGATTTTAGCCTTGTCGTTATGGAAGGTAGTATGTTCTCGATATCTTTGTTACTCCAATGGATGGTATACCAGTCATTATGGAAGGTAGTCTGTTGTCAAGATTTTTGTTTCTCTATGGGATGGTAGCCTTGTCATTATGGAAGGTAGTGTGTTGTCGATATTTTTGTTATTCCAATGGATGGTAGCCTTGTCATTATGGAAGGTAGTCTGTTGTCGAGATTTTTGTTACTCCAATGGATGGTAGCCTTGTCATTATGGAAGGTAGTCTATTGTCGAGATTTTTATTACTACAATGGATTGTAGTCTTGTCACTATGGAAGGTAGTCTGTTGTCGAGATTTTTGTTACTACAATGGATTTTAGCCTTTTCATTATGGAAGGTAGTCTGTTGTCGATATCTTTGTTAATCCAAGGGATGGTAGCCTTGTCATTATGGAAGGTAGATTGTTGTCGAGATTTTTGTTACTCCAATGGATTGTAGCCTTGTCGTTATGGAGGTAGTCTGTTGTCGATATCTTTGTTACTCCAATGGATGGTAGCCTAGTCATTATGGAAGGTAGTCTGTTGTCGAGATTTTTGTTACTCCATTCGATGGTAGCCTTGTCATTATGGAAGGTAATGTGTTGTCGATATTTTTGTTATTCCAGTGGATGGTAGCCTAGTCATTATGGAAGGTAGTCTGTTGTCGAGATTTTTATTACTCCAATGGATGGTAGCCTTTTCATTATGGAAGGTAGTATATTGTAGATATCTTTGTTATTCCAATAGATGGTAGCCTTGTCGTTATGGAAGGTAGTGTATTGTCGATATCTTTGTTACTCCAATGGATGGTAGCCTTTTCATTATGGAAGGTAGTCTCTTGTCATGATTTTTATTACTCTAAGGGATTGTAGCCTTGTCGTTATGGAAGGTAGTTTGTTGTCGATATCTTTGTTACTCCAATGGATGGTAGCCTTGTCATTATGGAAGGTAGTTTGTTATCGATATTTTTGTTACTCCAATGGATGGTAGCCTTGTCATTATGGAAAGGTAGTCTATTGTCGAGATTTTTGTTACTACAATGGATGGTAGTCTTGTCATTATGGAAGGTAGTCTGTTGTCGAGATTTTTATTACTATAATGGATTGTAGCCTTGTCATTATGTAAGGTAGTCTATTGTCGATATCTTTGTTACTCCAATGGATGGTAGCCTAGTCATTATGGAACGTAGTCTGTTGTCTAGATTTTAGTTACTCCAATGGATGGTAGCCTTGTCATTATGGAAGGTAGTCTATTGTCGATATTTTTGTTATTCTAATGGATGGTAGCCTTGTCATTATGAAAGGTAGTCTATTGTCGATATTTTTGTTACTATAATAGATGGTAGCCTTATCATTATGGAAGGTAGTGTGTTGTCGAGATTTTTGTTACTCCAATGGATGGTAGCCTAGTCATTATGGAAGGTAGTCCGTTGTCGTGATTTTTGTTACTCCAATGGATGGTAGCCTTGTCATTATGGAAGGTAGTCTATTATTGATATTTTTGTTACTCTAATGGATGGTAGACTTGTCATTATGGAAGGTAGTGTGTTGTCGTGATTTTTATTACTCTAAGGGATGGTAGCCTTGTCATTATGGAAGGTAGTCTGTTTTCGATATCTTTGTTACTCCAATGGATTATAGACTTTTCATTATGGAAGGTTGTCTTTTAGTCGTTATTTTTGTTACTCTAAGGGATTGTAGCCTTGTCGTTATGGAAGGTAGTATGTTGTCGATATCTTTGTTACTCCAATGGATGGTATCCTCGTCATTATGGAAGGTAGTCTATTGTCAAGATTTTTGTTTCTCTAAGGGATGGTAGCCTTGTGATTATGGAAGGTAGTGTGTTGTCGATATTTTTGTTATTCCAATGGATGGTAGCCTTGTCATTATGGAAGGTAATCTGTTATCGAGATTTTTGTTACTCCAATGGATGGTAGCCTTATCATTATGGAAGGTAGTCTATTGTCGTGATTTTTGTTACTACAATGGATGGTAGTCTTGTCATTATGGAAGGTAGTCTATTGTCGAGATTTTTGTTACTCGAATGGATTGTAGCCTTGTCGTTATGGAAGGTAGTCTATTGTGGATATCTTTGTTACTCAAAGGGATGGTAGCCTTGTCATTATGGAATGTAGTTTGTTGTCGAGATTTTTGTTATTCCAATGGATGGTAGCCTTGTCATTATGGAAGGTAGATTGTTGTCGAGATTTTTGTTACTTCAATGGATGGTAGCCTTGTCATTATGGAAGGTAGTCTATTGTCGATATTTTTGTTACTACAACGGATGGTAGCCTTGTCATTATGGAAGGTAGTCTGTTGTCGAGATTTTTGTTACTACAATGGATTGTAGCCTTGTCGTTATGGAGGTAGTCTGTTGTCGATATCTTTGTTACTCCAATGGATGGTAGCCTAGTCATTATGGAAGGTAGTCTGTTGTCGAGATTTTAGTTACTCCAATGGATGGTAGCCTTGTCATTATGGAAGGTAGTCTGTTGTCGATATTTTTGTTACTCCAATGGATGGTAGCCTTGTCATTATGGAAAGGTAGTCTATTGTCGAGATTTTTGTTACTACAATGGATGGTAGTCTTGTCATTATGAAAGGTAGTCTATTGTCGATATTTTTGATACTATAATATATTGTAACCTTGTCATTATGGAAGGTAGTGTGTTTTCTAGATATTTGTTACTCCAATAGATGGTAGCCTAGTCATTATGAAAGGTAGTCTGTTGTCGTGATTTTTGTTACTCCAATGGATTGTAGCCTTGCCATTATGGAAGGTAGTCTATTGTTGAGATTTTTGTTACTCCAATGGATGGTAGACTTGTCATTATGGAAGGTAGTGTGTTGTCGTGATTTTTATTACTCTAAGAGATGGTAGCCTTCTCATTATGGAAGGTAGTCTGTTTTCGATATCTTCGTTACTCCAATGGATGGTAGACTTTTAATTATGGAAGGTAGTATTTTGTCGTGATTTTTGTTACTCTAAGGGATTGTAGCCTTGTCGTTATGGAAGGTAGTCTGTTGTCGATATCTTTGTAACTCCAATGGATGGTGTCCTAGTCATTATGGAAGGTAGTCTGTTGTCAAGATTTTTGTATTCTCTAAGGGATGGTATCCTTGTCATTATGGAAGGTAGTGTGTTGTCGATATTTTTGTTATTCCAATGGATGGTAGCCTTGTCATCATGGAAGGTAGTCTGTTGTCGAGATTTTTGTTACTCCAATGGATGGTAGCCTTGTCATTATGGAAGGATAATCTATTGTCGAGATTTTTGTTACTATAATAGATTGTAGCCTTGTCATTATGGAAGGTAGTGTGTTGTCGAGATTTTTGTTACTCCAATGGATGGTAGCCTAGTCATTATGGAAGGTAATCTATTTTCGTGATTTTGTTACTCCAATGGATGGTAGCCTTGTCATTATTGAAGGTAGTCTATTGTTGAGATTTTTGTTACTCCAATGGATGGTAGACTTGTCATTATGGAAGGTAGTGTGTTGTCGTTATTTTTATTACTCTAAGGGATGGTAGCCTTGTCATTATGGAAGGTAGTCTGTTTTCGATATCTTTGTTACTCCAATGGATGGTAGACTTTTCATTATGGAAGGTAGTCTTTTGTCGTGATTTTTGTTACTCTAAGGGATTTTAGCCTTGTCGTTATGGAAGGTAGTATGTTCTCGATATCTTTGTTACTCCAATGGATGGTATACCAGTCATTATGGAAGGTAGTCTGTTGTCAAGATTTTTGTTTCTCTATGGGATGGTAGCCTTGTCATTATGGAAGGTAGTGTGTTGTCGATATTTTTGTTATTCCAATGGATGGTAGCCTTGTCATTATGGAAGGTAGTCTGTTGTCGAGATTTTTGTTACTCCAATGGATGGTAGCCTTGTCATTATGGAAGGTAGTCTATTGTCGAGATTTTTATTACTACAATGGATTGTAGTCTTGTCACTATGGAAGGTAGTCTGTTGTCGAGATTTTTGTTACTACAATGGATTTTAGCCTTTTCATTATGGAAGGTAGTCTGTTGTCGATATCTTTGTTAATCCAAGGGATGGTAGCCTTGTCATTATGGAAGGTAGGTTGTTGTCGAGATTTTTGTTACTCCAATGGATTGTAGCCTTGTCGTTATGGAGGTAGTCTGTTGTCGATATCTTTGTTACTCCAATGGATGGTAGCCTAGTCATTATGGAAGGTAGTCTGTTGTCGAGATTTTTGTTACTCCATTCGATGGTAGCCTTGTCATTATGGAAGGTAATGTGTTGTCGATATTTTTGTTATTCCAGTGGATGGTAGCCTAGTCATTATGGAAGGTAGTCTGTTGTCGAGATTTTTATTACTCCAATGGATGGTAGCCTTTTCATTATGGAAGGTAGTATATTGTAGATATCTTTGTTATTCCAATAGATGGTAGCCTTGTCGTTATGGAAGGTAGTGTATTGTCGATATCTTTGTTACTCCAATGGATGGTAGCCTTTTCATTATGGAAGGTAGTCTCTTGTCATGATTTTTATTACTCTAAGGGATTGTAGCCTTGTCGTTATGGAAGGTAGTTTGTTGTCGATATCTTTGTTACTCCAATGGATGGTAGCCTTGTCATTATGGAAGGTAGTTTGTTATCGATATTTTTGTTACTCCAATGGATGGTAGCCTTGTCATTATGGAAAGGTAGTCTATTGTCGAGATTTTTGTTACTACAATGGATGGTAGTCTTGTCATTATGGAAGGTAGTCTGTTGTCGAGATTTTTATTACTATAATGGATTGTAGCCTTGTCATTATGTAAGGTAGTCTATTGTCGATATCTTTGTTACTCCAATGGATGGTAGCCTAGTCATTATGGAACGTAGTCTGTTGTCTAGATTTTAGTTACTCCAATGGATGGTAGCCTTGTCATTATGGAAGGTAGTCTATTGTCGATATTTTTGTTATTCTAATGGATGGTAGCCTTGTCATTATGAAAGGTAGTCTATTGTCGATATTTTTGTTACTATAATAGATGGTAGCCTTATCATTATGGAAGGTAGTGTGTTGTCGAGATTTTTGTTACTCCAATGGATGGTAGCCTAGTCATTATGGAAGGTAGTCCGTTGTCGTGATTTTTGTTACTCCAATGGATGGTAGCCTTGTCATTATGGAAGGTAGTCTATTATTGATATTTTTGTTACTCTAATGGATGGTAGACTTGTCATTATGGAAGGTAGTGTGTTGTCGTGATTTTTATTACTCTAAGGGATGGTAGCCTTGTCATTATGGAAGGTAGTCTGTTTTCGATATCTTTGTTACTCCAATGGATTATAGACTTTTCATTATGGAAGGTTGTCTTTTAGTCGTTATTTTTGTTACTCTAAGGGATTGTAGCCTTGTCGTTATGGAAGGTAGTATGTTGTCGATATCTTTGTTACTCCAATGGATGGTATCCTCGTCATTATGGAAGGTAGTCTATTGTCAAGATTTTTGTTTCTCTAAGGGATGGTAGCCTTGTGATTATGGAAGGTAGTGTGTTGTCGATATTTTTGTTATTCCAATGGATGGTAGCCTTGTCATTATGGAAGGTAATCTGTTATCGAGATTTTTGTTACTCCAATGGATGGTAGCCTTATCATTATGGAAGGTAGTCTATTGTCGTGATTTTTGTTACTACAATGGATGGTAGTCTTGTCATTATGGAAGGTAGTCTATTGTCGAGATTTTTGTTACTCGAATGGATTGTAGCCTTGTCGTTATGGAAGGTAGTCTATTGTGGATATCTTTGTTACTCAAAGGGATGGTAGCCTTGTCATTATGGAATGTAGTTTGTTGTCGAGATTTTTGTTATTCCAATGGATGGTAGCCTTGTCATTATGGAAGGTAGATTGTTGTCGAGATTTTTGTTACTTCAATGGATGGTAGCCTTGTCATTATGGAAGGTAGTCTATTGTCGATATTTTTGTTACTACAACGGATGGTAGCCTTGTCATTATGGAAGGTAGTCTGTTGTCGAGATTTTTGTTACTACAATGGATTGTAGCCTTGTCGTTATGGAGGTAGTCTGTTGTCGATATCTTTGTTACTCCAATGGATGGTAGCCTAGTCATTATGGAAGGTAGTCTGTTGTCGAGATTTTAGTTACTCCAATGGATGGTAGCCTTGTCATTATGGAAGGTAGTCTGTTGTCGATATTTTTGTTACTCCAATGGATGGTAGCCTTGTCATTATGGAAAGGTAGTCTATTGTCGAGATTTTTGTTACTACAATGGATGGTAGTCTTGTCATTATGAAAGGTAGTCTATTGTCGATATTTTTGATACTATAATATATTGTAACCTTGTCATTATGGAAGGTAGTGTGTTTTCTAGATATTTGTTACTCCAATAGATGGTAGCCTAGTCATTATGAAAGGTAGTCTGTTGTCGTGATTTTTGTTACTCCAATGGATTGTAGCCTTGCCATTATGGAAGGTAGTCTATTGTTGAGATTTTTGTTACTCCAATGGATGGTAGACTTGTCATTATGGAAGGTAGTGTGTTGTTGTGATTTTTATTACTCTAAGAGATGGTAGCCTTGTCATTATGGAAGGTAGTCTGTTTTCGATATCTTCGTTACTCCAATGGATGGTAGACTTTTAATTATGGAAGGTAGTATTTTGTCGTGATTTTTGTTACTCTAAGGGATTGTAGCCTTGTCGTTATGGAAGGTAGTCTGTTGTCGATATCTTTGTAACTCCAATGGATGGTGTCCTAGTCATTATGGAAGGTAGTCTGTTGTCAAGATTTTTGTATTCTCTAAGGGATGGTATCCTTGTCATTATGGAAGGTAGTGTGTTGTCGATATTTTTGTTATTCCAATGGATGGTAGCCTTGTCATCATGGAAGGTAGTCTGTTGTCGAGATTTTTGTTACTCCAATGGATGGTAGCCTTGTCATTATGGAAGGATAATCTATTGTCGAGATTTTTGTTACTATAATAGATTGTAGCCTTGTCATTATGGAAGGTAGTGTGTTGTCGAGATTTTTGTTACTCCAATGGATGGTAGCCTAGTCATTATGGAAGGTAATCTATTTTCGTGATTTTGTTACTCCAATGGATGGTAGCCTTGTCATTATGGAAGGTAGTCTATTGTTGAGATTTTTGTTACTCCAATGGATGG
The DNA here is from genome assembly GCA_948472305.1 of Vicia faba. Taxonomy (NCBI): domain Eukaryota; kingdom Viridiplantae; phylum Streptophyta; class Magnoliopsida; order Fabales; family Fabaceae; genus Vicia; species Vicia faba. Next base: position 530,235,695 of record OX451741.1, read on the forward strand.
TAGACTTGTCATTATGGAAGGTAGTGTGTTGTCGTTATTTTTATTACTCTAAGGGATGGTAGCCTTGTCATTATGGAAGGTAGTCTGTTTTCGATATCTTTGTTACTCCAATGGATGGTAGACTTTTCATTATGGAAGGTAGTCTTTTGTCGTGATTTTTGTTACTCTAAGGGATTTTAGCCTTGTCGTTATGGAGGTAGTCTGTTGTCGATATCTTTGTTACTCCAATGGATGGTAGCCTAGTCATTATGGAAGGTAGTCTGTTGTCAAGATTTTAGTTACTCCAATGGATGGTAGCCTTGTCATTATGGAAGGTAGTCTTTTGTCGAGATTTTGTATACTCCAATGCATTGTAGCCTTGTAATTATGGAAGGTAGTCTCTTGTGGATATTTGGGTTACTCCAATGATGGTACCCTTGTCAATATGGAAGATAGTCTATTGTTGAGATTTTTGTTACTCCAATGGATCGTAGACTTGTCATTATGGAAGGTAGTGTGTTGTCGTGATTTTCCTTACTCTAAGGGATGGTAGCCTTGTCATTATGGAAGGTAGTCTGTTGTCGATATCTTTGTTACTCCAATGGATGGTATCCTTTTAATTATGGAAGGTAGTTTGTTGTCGAGATTTTTGTTACTCTAAGGGATGGTAGCCTTATCATTATGGAACATAGTCTGTTGTCGATATTTTTGTTATTCCAATTGATGGTAGCCATGTAATTATGAAAGGTAGTCTATTATCGATATTTTTGTTACTATAATAGATTGTAGCCTTGTCATTATGGAAGGTAGTGTGTTGTCGATATTTTTGTTACTCTAATGGATGGTAGCCTTGTCATTATGGAAGGTACTGTGTTGTCGATATTTTTGTTAAGCCAATGGATGGTAGCCTAGTCATTATCGAAGGTAGTCTTTTGTCTTGATTTTTGTTAAGCCAATGGATGGTAGCCTAGTCATTATCGAAGGTAGTCTTTTGTCTTGATTTTTGTTACTCCAATGGATGGTAGCCTTGTCATTATGGAAGGTAGTCTATTGTTGAGATTTTTGTTACTCCAATGGATGGTAGACTTTTCATTATGGAAGGTAGTGTGTTGTCGTGATTTTTATTACTCTAAGGGATGGTAGCCTTGTCATTATGGAAGGTAGTATGTTGTCGATATCTTTGTTACTCCAATGGATGGTAGGCTTTTCATTATGGAAGGTAGTCTTTTGTCATGATTTTTGTTACTCTAAGGGATTGTAGCCTTGTCGTTATGGAAGGTAGTTTGTTGTCGGTATCTCTGTTACTCCAATGGATGGTAGCCTTGTCATTATGGAAGGTAGTCTGTTGTCGATATTTTTGTTACTCCAATGGATGGTAGCCTTGTCATTATGGAAGGTAGTCTATTGTCGAGAATTTTATTACTACAATAGATGGTAGTCTTGTCATTATGGAAGGTAGTCTGTTGTCGAGATTTTTGTTACTATAATGGATTGTAGCCTCGTCGTTATGTAAGGTAGTCTATTGTCGATATCTTTGTTACTCCAATGGATGGTAGCCTAGTCATTATGGAACATAGTCTGTTGTCGTGATTTTAGTTGCTCCAATGGATGGTAGCCTTGTCATTATGGAAGGTAGTCTATTATCGAGATTTTTGTTATTCCAATGGATGGTAGCCTTGTCATTATGAAAGGTAGTCTATTGTCGATATTTTTGTTACTATAATAGATTGTAGCCTTGTCATTATGGAAGGTAGTGTGTTGTCGAGATTTTTGTTACTCCAATGGATGGTAGCCTAGTCATTATGGATGGTAGTCTGTTGTCGTGATTTTTGTTACTCCAATGGATGGTAGCCTTGTCATTATGGAAGGTAGTCTATTGTTGATATTTTTGTTACTCCAATGGATGGTAGACTTGTCATTATGGAAGGTATTGTGTTGTCGTGATTTTTATTACTCTAAGGGATGGTAGCCTTGTCATTATGGAAGGTAGTCTGTTTTCGATATCTTTGTTACTCCAATGGATGGTATCCTAGTCATTATGGAAGGAAGTCTGTTGTGAAGATTTTTGTTTCTCTATGGGATGGTAGCCTTGTCATTATGGAAGGTAGTGTGTTGTCGATATTTTTATTATTCCAATGGATGGTAGCCTTGTCATTATGGAAGGTAGTCTGTTGTCGAGATTTTTGTTACTCCAATGGATGGTAGCCTTGTCATTATGGAAGGTAGTCTATTGTCGAGATTTTTGTTACTACAATGGATCGTAGTCTTGTCATTATGGAAGGTAGTCTGTTGTCGAGATTTTTGTTACTACAATGGATTGTAGCCTTGTCGTTATGGAAGGTAGTCTGTTGTCGATATCTTTGTTACTCCAAGGGATGGTAGCTTTGTCATTATGGAACGTAGTCTATTGTCGAGATTTTTGTTATTCCAATGGATGGTAGCCGTGTCATTATGGAAGGTAGACTGTTGTCGAGATTTTTGTTACTCCAATGGATGGTAGCCTTGTCATTATTGAAGGTAGTCTATTGTCGATATTTTTGTTACTACAATGGATGGTAGCCTTGTCATTATGGAAGGTAGTCTGTTGTCGATATTTTTGTTACTACAATGGATTGTAGCCTTGTCGTTATGGAGGTAGTCTATTGTCGATATCTTTGATACTCCAATGGATGGTAGCCTAGTCATTATGTAAGGTAGTCTGTTGTCGAGATTTTTGTTACTCCATTGGATGGTAGCCTTGTCATTATGGAAGGTAATGTGTTGTCGATATTTTTGTTATTCCAGTGGATGGTAGCCTAGTCATTATGGAAGGTAGTCTGTTGTCGAGATTTTTGTTACTCCAATGGATGGTATCCTTGTCATTATGGAAGGTTGTCTATTGTAGATATTTTTGTTATTCCAATGGATGGTATCCTAGTCATTATGGAAGGTAGTCTGTTGTCTAGATTTTTGTTACTACAATGGATGGTAGCCTTGTCGTTATGGAAGGTAGTCTGTTGTCGATATCTTTGTTACTCCAAGGGATGGTAACCTTGTCATTATGGAACGTAGTCTGTTGTCGAGATTTTTGTTATTCCAATGGATGGTAGCCTTGTCATTATGGAAGGTAGAATGTTGTCGAGATTTTTGTTACTCCAATGGATGGTAGCCTTGTTATTATGGAAGGTAGTCTATTGTTGATATTTTTGTTACTACAATGGATGGTAGCCTTGTCATTATGGAAGGTAGTATGTTGTCGAGACTTTTGTTACTACAATGGATTGTAGCCTTGTCATTATGGAGGTAGTCTGTTGTCGACATCTTTATTACTCCAATGGATGGTAGCCAAGTCATTATTTAAGGTAGTCTGTTGTCGAGATTTTTGTTACTCCATTGGATGGTAGCCTTGTCATTATGGAAGGTAGTGTGTTGTCGATATTTTTATTATTCCAATGGATGGTAGCCTTGTCATTATGAAAGGTAGTCTATTGTCAATATTTTTGTTACTATAATAGATTGTAGCCTTGTCATTATGGAAGGTAGTGTGTTGTCGAGATTTTTGTTACTCCAATGGATGGAAGCCTTGTTATTATGGAAGGTAGTCTATTGTTGAGATTTTTGTTACTCCAATGGATGGTAGACATGTGTTTATGGAAGGTAGTGTGTTGTCGTGATTTTTATTACTCTAAGGGATGGTAGCCTTGTCATTATTGAAGGTAGTCTCTTTTCGATATCTTTGTTACTCCAATGGATGATAGACTTTTCATTATGGAAGGTAGTCTTTTGTCAAGATTTTTGTTACTCTAAGGGATTGTAGACTTGTCGTTATGGAAGTTAGTTTGTTGTCGATATCTTTGTTACTCCAATGGATGGTATCCTAGTCATTATGGAAGGTAGTCTGTTGTCAAGATTTTTGTTTCTCTAAGGGATGGTAGCCTTGTCATTATGGAAGGCAGTGTGTTGTCGATATTTTTGTTATTCCAATGGATGGTAGCCTTGTCATTATGGAAGGTAGTCTGTTGTCGATATTTTTGTTACTCCAATGGATGGTAGCCTTGTCATTATGGAAGGTAGTCTATTGTCGAGATTTTTGTTACTACAATGGATGGTAGTCTTGTCGTTATGGAAGGTAGTCTATTGTCGAGATTTTTGTTACTACAATGGATTGTAGCCATGTCGTTATGGAAGGTAGTCTGTTGTCGATATATTTGTTACTCCAAGGAATAGTAGCCTTGTCATTATGGAATGTAGTCTGTTGTCGAGATTTTTGTTATTCCAATGGATGGTAGCCTTGTCATTATGGAAGGTAGATTGTTGTCGAGATTTATGTTACTCCAATGGATGGTAGCCTTGTCATTAATGAAGGTAGTCTATTATCGATATTTTTGTTACTACAGTGGATGGTAGCCTTGTCATTATGGAAGGTAGTCTGTTGTCGAGATTTTTGTTACTACAATGGATTGTAGCCTTGTCGTTATGGAGGTAGTCTGTTGTCGATATCTTTGTTACTCCAATGGATTGTAGCCTAGTCATTATGGAAGGTAGTTTGTTGTCGAGATTTTTGTTATTCCAGTGGATGGTAGCCTAGTCATTATGGAAGGTAGTCTGTTGTCGTGATTTTTGTTACTCCAATGGATGGTAGCCTTGTCATTGTGGAAGGTAGCCTGTTGTCGTGATTTTTGTTACTCCAATGGATGGTAGCCTTGTCATTGTGGAAGGTAGTATGCTGTAGATATCTTTGTTATTCCAATGAATGGTAGCCTAGTCATTATGGAAGGTAGTCTGTTGTCGTGATTTTTGTTACTCTAATGGATGGTAGCCTTGTCATTATGGAAGGTAGTATGTTGTAGATATCTTTGTTACTACAATGGATGGTAGCCTTGTCATTATGGGAGGTACTCTGTTGTCGAGATTTTTGTTACTACAATGGATTGTATGCTTGTCGTTATGGATGTAGTCTGTTGTCGATATTTTGTTACTCAAATGGATCGTAACCTTATCATTATGGAAGGTAGTGTGTTGTCGATAATTTTGTTATTCCATTGGATGGTAGCCTATTCATTATGGAAGGTAGTCTGTTGTCGTAATTTTTGTTACTCCAATGGATGATAGCCTTGTCATTATGGAAGGTAGTATGTTATAGATATCTTTGTTATTCCAATGGATGGTAGCCTACTCATTATCGAAGGTAGTCTGTTGTCGTGATTTTTGTTACTCCAATGGATGCTAGCCTTGTCATTATGGAAGGTAGTCTATTGTTGAGATTTTTGTTACTGCAATGGATGGTAGACTTGTCATTATGGAAGGTAGTCTTTTGTCGTGAGTTTTGTTACTCTAAGGGATTGTAGCCTTGTCGTTATGGAAGGTAGTCTATTGTCGATATCTTTCGTAATCCAATGGATGGTATCCTAGTCATTATTGAAGGTAGTCTGTTGTCAAGATTTTGTTTCTCTAAGGGATGGTAGCCTTGTCATTATGGAAGTTAGTGTTTTGTCGATATTTTTGTTACTCCAATGGATGGTAGCCTTGTCATTATGGAAGGTAGTCTGTTGTCGATATTTTTGTTACTCTAATGGATGGTAGCCTTGTCATTATGGAAGGTAGTCTATTGTCGAGATTTTTGTTACTACATTGGATGGTAGTCTTGTCATTATGGAAGGTAGTCTGTTGTCGAGATTTTTGTTACTACAATGGATTGTAGCCTTGTCGTTATGGAAGGTAGTCTGTTGTCGATATCTTTATTACTCCAAGGGATGGTAGCCTTGTCATTATGGAACGTAGTCTGATGTCGAGATTTTTGTTATTCCAATGGATGGTAGCCTTGTCATTATGGAAGGTAGTCTATTGTCGATATTTTTGTTACTACAATGGATGGTAGCCTTGTCATTATGGAAGGTAGTCTGTTGTCGAGATTTTTGTTACTCCATTGGATGGTAGCCTTGTCATTATGGAAGGTAATGTCTTGTCGATATTTTTGTTTTTCCAGTGGATGGTAGCCTAGTCATTTTGGAAGGTAGTCTGTTGTAAAGATTTTTGTTACTCCAATGGATGGTAGCCTTGTCATTATGGAAGGTAGTCTATTGTAGATATTTTTGTTATTCCAATGGATGGTAGCCTAGTCATTATGGAAGGTAGTTTGTTATTGAGATTTTTGTTACTACAATGGATTGTAGCCTTGCCGTTATGGAAGGTAGTCTGTTGTCGATATCTTTGTTACTCCAAGGGATAATAGCCTTGTCATTATGGAACATAGTTTGTTGTCGAGACTTTTGTTATTCCAATGGATGGTAGCCTTGTCATTATGGAAGGTAGATTGTTGTCGAGATTTTTGTTACTCCAATGGATGGTAGCCTTGTCATTATGGAAGGTAGTCTGTTGTCGAGATTTTTGTTACTACAATGGATTGTAGCCTTGTCGTTATGGAGGTAGTATGTTGTCGATATCTTTGTTACTCCAATGGATGATAGCCAAGTCATTATGGAAGGTAGTCTGTTGTCGAGATTTTTGTTACTCCATTAGATGGTAGCCTTAACATTATGGAAGGTAATGTGTTGTGGATATTTTTGTTATTGTAGTGGATGGTATCCTAGTCATTATGGAAGGTAGTCTTTTGTCGAGATTTTTGTTACTCCAATGGATGGTAGCCTTTTCATTATGGAAGGTAGTCTATTGTAGATATCTTTGTTATTCCAATGGATGGTAGCCTAGTCATTATTGAAGGTAGTCTGTTGTCGTGATTTTTGTTACTCCAATGGATGGTAGACTTGTCGTTATTGAAGGTAGTCTATTGTCGATATCTTTGTTACTCCAATGGATGGTAGCCTAGTCATTATGGAAGGTATTCTGTTGTCGAGATTTTAGTTACTCCAAAGGATGGTAGCCTTGTCATTATGGAAGGTAGTCTGTTGTCGAGATTTTGTATACTCCAATGGATTGTAGCCTTGTAATTATGGAAGGTAGTTTCTTGTGGATATTTGGGTTACTCCAATGATGGTACCCTTGTCATTATGGAAGATAGTCTATTGTTGAGATTTTTGTTACTCCAATGGATGGTAGACTTGTCATTATGGAAGGTAGTGTGTTGTCGTGATTTTTCGTACTCTAAGGGATGGTAGCCTTGTCATTATGGAAGGTAGTATGTTGTGGATATCTTTGTTACTCCAATGGATGGTATCCTTTTAATTATGGAAGGTAGTTTGTTGTCAAGATTTTTGTTACTCTAAGGGATGGTAGCCTTGTCATTATGGAACATAGTTTGTTGTCGAGATTTTTGTTATTCCAATGGATGGTAGCCTTGTCATTATGAAAGGTAGTCTATTATCGATATTTTTGTATCTATAATAGATTGTAGCCTTGTCATTATGGAAGGTAGTGTGTTGTCGAAATTTTTGTTATTCCAATGGATGGTAGCCTAGTCTTTATGGAAGGTAGTATGTTGTCGTCATTTTTGTTACTCCAATGGATGGTAGCCTTGTCATTATGGAAGGTAGTCTATTGTCGATATTTTTGTTACTACAATGGATGGTAGCCTTGTCATTATGGAAGGTAGTCTGTTGTCGAGATCTTTGTTACTCCAATGGATGGTAGCCTTGTCGTTATGTAAGGTAGTCTGTTGTCGAGATTTTTGTTACTCCATTGGATGGTAGCCTTGTCATTATGGAAGGTAATGTGTTGTCGATATTTTTGTTATTACAGTGGATGGTAGCCTAGTCATTATGGAAGGTAGTCTGTTGTCGAGATTTTTGTTACTCCAATGGATGGTAGCCTTGTCATTATGGAAGGTAGGCTATTGTAGATATTTTTGTTATTACAATGGATGGTAGCCTAGTCATTATGGAAGGTAGTTTGTTGTCGAGATTTTTGTTACTACAATGGATTGTAGCCTTGCCGTTATGGAAGGTAGTATGTTGTCGATATCTTTGTTACTCCAAGGGATGGTAGCCTTGTCATTATGGAACATAGTCTATTGTCGAGATTTTTGTTACTCCAATGGATGGTAGTCTTGTTATTATAGAAGGTAGTCTATTGTCCATATTTTTGTTACTACAATGGATGGTAGCCTTGTCATTATGGAAGGTAGTCTGTTGTCGAGATTTTTGTTACTACAATGGATTGTAGCCTTGTCGTTATGGAGGTAGTCTGTTGTCGATATCTTTCTTACTCCAATGGATGGTAGCCAAGTCATTATGGAAGGTACCCTTGTCATTATGGAAGATAGTTTGTTGTCGAGATTTTTGTTACTCTAAGGGATGGTAGCCTTGTCATTATGGAACATAGTCTGTTGTCGAGATTTTTGTTATTCCAATGGATGGTAGCCTTGCCATTATGTAAGGTAGTCTATTATCGATATTTTTGTTACTATAATAGATTGTAGCCTTGTCATTATGGAAGGTAGTGTGTTGTCGAGATTTTTGTTACTCCAATGGATGGTAGCCTAGTCATTATGGAAGGTAGTCTGTTGTCGTGATTTTTGTTACTCCAATGGATGGTAGCCTTGTCATTATGGAAGGTATTCTATTGTCGATATTTTTGTTACTACAATGGATAGTAGCCTTGTCATTATGGAAGGTAGTCTATTGTCGAGATTTTTGTTACTACAATGGATTGTAGCCTTGTCGTTATGGAAGTAGTCTATTGTCGATATGTTTGTTACTCCAATTGATGGTAGACTAGTCATTATGTAAGGTAGTCTGTTGTCGAGATTTTTGTTACTCCATTGGATGGTAGCGTTGTCATTATGGAAGGTAATGTGTTGTCGATATTTTTGTTATTCCAGTGGATGGTAGCCTAGTCATTATGGAAGGTAGTATGTTGTCGAGATTTTTGTTACTCCAATGGATGGTAGCCTTGTCATTTTCGAAGGTAGTCTATTGTAGATATTTTTGATATTCCAATGGATGGTAGCCTAGTCATTATGGAAGGTAGTTTGTTGTCGAGATTTTTGTTACTACAATGGATTGTAGCCTTGCTGTTATGGAAGGTAGTCTGTTGTCGATATCTTTGTTATTTAGAGGGATGGTAGCCTTGTCATTATGGAACGTAGTCTGTTGTCGAGATTTTTGTTATTCCAATGGATGGTAGCCTTGTCATTATGGAAGGTAGATTGTTGTCGAGATTTTTGTTACTCCAATGGATGGTAGCCTTATCATTATGGAAGGTAGTCTATTGTCGATATTTTTGTTACTACTATTGATGGTAGCCTTGTCATTATGGAAGGTAGTCTGTTATCGAGATTTTTGTTACTACAATGGATTGTAGCCTTGTCGTTATGGAGATAGTCTGTTGTCGATATCTTTGTTACTCCAATGGATGGTAGCCAAGTCATTATGGAAGGTAGTCTGTTGTCGAGATTTTTGTTACTCAAATGGATGGTAGCCTTGTCATTATTGAAGGTAGTCTGTTGTAGATATCTTTGTTATTCCAATGGATGGTAGCCTAGTCATTATGGAAGGTAGTCTGTTGTCGTGATTTTTGTTACTCCAATGGATGGTAGACTTGTCGTTATTGAAGGTAGTCTATTATCGATATCTTTGTTACTCCAATGGATGGTAGTCTAGTCATTATGGAAGGTAGTCTGTTGTCGAGATTTTAGTTACTCCAATGGATGGTAGCCTTGTCATTTTGGAAGGTAGTTTGTTGTCGAGTTTTTGTATACTCCAATGGATTGTAGCCTTGTAATTATGGAAGGTAGACTCTTTTGGATATTTGGCTTACTCCAATGATGGTATCCTTTTAATTATGGAAGGTAGTTTGTTGTGGAGATTTTTGTTACTCTTAGGGATGGTAGCCTTGTCATAATGGAACATAGTCTATTGTCGAGATTTTTGTTATTCCAATGGATGGTAGCCTTGTCATTATGAAAGGTAGTCTATTATCGATATTTTTGTTACTATAATAGATTGTAGCCATGTCATTATGGAAGGTAGTGTGTTGTCGAGATTTTTGTTACTCCAATGGATGGTAGCCTAGTCATTATAGAAGGTAGTCTGTTGTCGTGATTTTTGTTACTCCAATGGATGGTAGCCTTGTCATTATCGATGGTAGTCTATTGTCGATATTTTTGTTACTACAATGGATGGTAGCCTAGTCATTATGGAAGGTAGTGTGTTATCGAGATTTTTGTTACTACAATGGATTGTAGCCTTGTCGTTATGGAGGTAGTCTATTGTCGATATCTTTGTTACTCCAATAGATGGTAGCCTAGTCATTATGTAAGGTAGTCTGTTGTCGAGATTTTTGTTACTGCATTGGATGGTAGCCTTGTCATTGTGGAAGGTAATGTGTTGTCGATATTTTTGTTATAGCAGTGGATGGTAGCCTAGTCATTATGGAAGGTAGTCTGTTGTCGAGATTTTTGTTACTCCAATGGATGGTAGCCTTGTCATTATGGAAGGTAGTCTATCGTAGATATTTTTGTTATTCCAATGGATGGTATCCTAGTCATTATGGAAGGTAGTTTGTTGTCGAGATTTTTGTTACTACAATGGATTGTAGCCTTGCCGTTAGGGAAGGTAGTCTATTGTCGATATCTTTGTTACTCCAAGGGATGGTAGCCTTGTCATTATGGAACGTAGTCTGTTCTCGAGATTTTTGTTATTCCAATGGATGGTAGCCTTGTCATTATGGAAGGTAGTCTGTTGTCGTGATTTTTGTTACTCCAATGGATGGTAGCCTTGTCATTATGGAAGGTAGTCTATTGTCGAGATTTTTGTTACTACAATGGATTGTAGCCTTGTCGTTATGGAGGTAGTCTGTTGTCGATATCTTTGTTACTCCAATGGATGGTAGCCAAGTCATTATGGAGGGTAGTCTGTTGTCGAGATTTTTGTTACTCCATTAGATGGTAGCCTTCTCATTATGGAAGGTAATGTGTTGTCGATATTTTTGTTATTCCAGTGGATGGTATCCTAGTCATTATGGAAGGTAGTCTGTTGTCAAGATTTTTGTTACTCCAATGGATGGTAGCCTTTTCATTATGGAAGGAAATCTCTTGTGTATATTTTGGTTACTCCAATGATGGTACCCTTGTCATTATGGAATGTAGTCTGTTGTCGAGAATTTTGTTACTGCAATGGATGGTAGACTTGTCATTATCGAAGGTAGTCTGTTGTCGAAATTTCTGTTACTCCAATGGATGGTAGGCTTGTCATTATGGAAGGTATTCTGTTGTCGATATTTTTGTTACTCCATTGGATGGTAGCCTTGTCATTATGTAAGGTAGTGTGTTGTCGATATTTTTGTTATTCCAATGGATGGTAGCCTAGTCATTATTGAAGGTAGTCTGTTGTCGTTATTTTTGTTACTCCAATGATTGGTAGCCTTGTCATTATGTAAGGTAGTTTGTTGTCAATATCTTTGTTACTCCAATGGATTGTAGCCTTCTCATTATGGAAGGTAGTTTGTTGTCGATATTTTTGTTACTCTAAGGGATGGTAGCCTTGTCCATCTGGAAGGTAGTCTGTTGCCGATATTTTTGTTATTACAATGGATGGTAGCGTTGTCATTATGGAAGGTAGTCTATTGTCGAGATTTTTGTTACTACAATGGATTGTAGCCTTGTCATTATGGAAGGTAGTGTCTTGTGGATATTTTTCTTATTCCAATGGATGTTAGCCTTGTAATTATGGAAGGTAGTCAGTTGTCTTGATTTTTGTTACTCCAATGGATGGTAGCCTTGTCATTATGGAAGGTAGTATGTTGTCGATATCTTTGTTACTCCAATGGATGGTAGCCTTGTCATTATGTAAGGTAGTCTATTGTCGATATCTTTATTACTCCAATGGATGGTAGCCTAGTCATTATGGAAGGTAGTATGTGTACGAGATTTTAGTTACACCAATGGATGTTAGCCTTGTCATTATGGAAGGTAGTCTGTTGTCGAGATTTTTTATACTCCAATGGATTGTAGCCTTGTCATTATGGAAGGTAGTCTGTTGTTAAGATTTTTGTTACTCTAAGGGATGGTAGCCTTTTCAATATGGAACGTAGTCTGTTGTCGAGATTTTTGTTATTCCAATGGATGCTATCCTTATCATTATGAAAGGTAGTCTATTGTCGATATTTTTGTTACTATAACAGATTGTAGTCTTGTCATTATGGAAGGTAGTCTGTTGTCGAGATTTTTGTTACTCCAATGGATGGTAGCCTTGTCATTATAGAAGGTATTATATTGTTGATATTTTTGTTACTACAATGGATTGTAGCCTTATCGTTATAGAAGGTAGTCTATTGTCGATATCTTTGTTACTCCAATGGATGGTAGCCTAGTCATTATGGAAGGTAGTTTGTGTACGATATTTTTGTTATTCCAATGGATGGTAGCCTTGTCATTATGAAAGATAGTCTGTTGTCGTGATTTTTGTTACTCTAAGGGATGGTAGCCTTGTCATTATGGAAGGTATTATGTTGTCGATACCTTTGTTACTCCAATGGATGGTAGGCTTGTCATTATGGAAGGTAGTCTGTTGTCGAGAGTTTTGGTACTCTAAGGGATGGTAGCCTTGTCATTATGAAACGTAGTCTGTTGTCGAGATTTTTTTTATTCCAATAGATGGTAGCGTTGTCATTATAGAATGTAGTATATTATTGTGATTTTTGTCAATACAATGGATGGTATCCTTGTCATTATGGAAGGTAGTCTGTTGTCGAGATTTTTGTTACTACAATGGATTGTAGCCTTGTCGTTATGAAAGGTAGTTTATTGTCGATATCTTTGTTACTCTAATGGATGGTAGCCTAGTCATTATGGAAGGTAGTTTGTGTACGAGATTTTAGTTACTCCAATGGATGGTAGCCTTGTCATTATGGAAGATAGTCTGTTTTCGAGATTTTTTATACTCCAATGGATTGTTGCCTTGTAATTATGGAAGGTAGTCTCTTGTGGATATTTTGGTTACTCCAATGATGGTACCCTTGTCATTATGGAAGGTAGTCTATTGCAAAGATTTTTGTTACTCCATTGCATGGTAGCCTTGTCATTATGGAAGGTAGTGTCTTGTGGATATTTTTCTTATTCCAATGGATGTTAGCCTTGTAATTATGGAAGGTAGTCAGTTGTCTTGATTTTTGTTACTCCAATGGATGGTAGCCTTGTCATTATGGAAGGTAGTATGTTGTCGATATCTTTGTTACTCCAATGGATGGTAGCCTTGTCATTATGGAAGGTAGTCTGTTGTCGATATCTTTATTACTCCAATGGATGGTAGCCTAGTCATTATGGAAGGTAGTATGTGTACGAGATTTTAGTTACACCAATGGATGTTAGCCTTGTCATTATGGAAGGTAGTCTGTTGTCGAGATTTTTTATACTCCAATGGATTGTAGCCTTGTCATTATGGAAGGTAGTCTGTTGTTAAGATTTTTGTTACTCTAAGGGATGGTAGCCTTTTCAATATGGAACGTAGTCTGTTGTCGAGATTTTTGTTATTCCAATGGATGGTATCCTTATCATTATGAAAGGTAGTCTATTGTCGATATTTTTGTTACTATAATAGATTGTAGTCTTGTCATTATGGAAGGTAGTCTGTTGTCGAGATTTTTGTTACTCCAATGGATGGTAGCCTTGTCATTATAGAAGGTATTATATTGTTGATATTTTTGTCACTACAATGGATGATAGCCTTGTCATTATGGAAGGTAGTCTATTGTCGAGATTTTTGTTACTACAATGGATTGTAGCCTTATCATTATAGAAGATAGTCTGTTGTCGATATCTTTGTTACTCCAATGGATGGTAGCCTAGTAATTATGGAAGGTAGTTTGTGTACGATATTTTTGTTATTCCAATGGATGGTAGCCTTGTCATTATGAAAGATAGTCTGTTGTCGTGATTTTTGTTACTCTAAGGGATGGTAGCCTTGTCATTATGGAAGGTATTATGTTGTCGATACCTTTGTTACTCCAATGGATGGTAGGCTTGTCATTATGGAAGGTTGTCTGTTATCGAGAGTTTTGTTACTCTAAGGGATGGTAGCCTTGTCATTATGAAACATTGTCTGTTGTCGAGATTTTTGTTATTCCAATAGATGGTAGCGTTGTCATTATAGAAGGTAGTATATTATTGTGATTTTTGTCAATACAATGGATGGTATCCTTGTCATTATGGAACGTAGTCTGTTGTCGAGATTTTTGTTACTACAATGGATTGTAGCCTTGTCGTTATGAAAGGTAGTTTGTTGTCGATATCTTTGTTACTCTAATGGATGGTATCCTAGTCATTATGGAAGGTAGTTTGTGTACGAGATTTTAGTTACTCCAATGGATGGTAGCCTTGTCATTATGGAAGGTAGTCTGTTGTCGAGATTTTTTATACTCCAATGGATTGTTGCCTTGTAATTATGGAAGGTAGTCTCTTGTGGATATTTTGGTTACTCCAATGATGGTACCCTTGTCATTATGGAATGTAGTCTATTGCAAAGATTTTTGTTACTCCATTGCATGGTAGCCTTGTCATTATGGAAGGTAGTGTCTTGTGGATATTTTTCTTATTCCAACGGATGTTATCCTTGTAATTATGGAAGGTAGTCAGTTGTCTTGATTTTTGTTACTCCAATGGATGGTAGCCTTGTCATTATGGAAGGTAGTATGTTGTCGATATCTTTGTTACTCCAATGGATGGTAGCCTTGTCATTATGGAAGGTAGTCTGTTGTCGAGATATTTGTTACTCTTAGGGTTTGTAGCCTTGTCATTATGGAACGTAGTCTGTTTTTGAGATTTTTGTTATTCCAATGGATTATAGCGTTGTCATTATAAAAGGTAGCATATTATCGAGATTTTTGTCACTACAATGGATGGTAGCCTTGTCATTATGGAAGGTAGTTTATTGTCGATATTTTTGTTACTATAATGGATTGTAGCCTTGTCATTATGGAAGATAGTCTGTTGTCGATATATTTATTACTCCAACGGATGGTAGCCTAGTCCTTATGGAAGGTAGTATGTGTACGATATTTTAGTTACGCCAATGGATGGTAGCCTTGTCATTATGGAAGGTAGTCTGTTGTCGAGATTTTTTATACTCCAACGGATTGTAGCCTTGTCATTATGGAAGGTAGTCTATTGTTGAGATTTTTGGTACTCTAAGGGATGGTAGCCTTTTCAATATGGAACGTAGTCTGTTGTCGAGATTTTTGTTATTCCAATGGATGTTATCCTTATCATTATGAAAGGTAGTCTATTGTCAATATTTTTGTCACTACAATGGATGATAGCCTTGTCATTATGGAAGGTAGTCTGTTGTCGATATTTTTGTTACTACAATGGATTGTAGCCTTGTCGTTATAGAAGGTAGTCTGTTGTCGATATCTTTGTTACTCCAATGGATGGTAGCCTAGTCATTATGGAAGGTAGTCTGTTGTCGAGTTTTTTGTTACTCCAATGGATGGTAGCCTTGTCATTCTGGAAGGTAGTCTATTGTCGAGATTTTTGTTACTACAATGGATTGTAGCCTTATCATTATGGAAGATCGTCTGTTGTCGATATCTTTGTTACTCCAATGGATGGTAGCCTAGTTATTATGGAAGGTAGTTTGTGTATGAGATTTTAGTTACTCTAATGGATGGTAGCCTTGCAATTATGGAAGGTAGCCTGTTGTCGAGATTTTTCTTACTCTAAGGGATGGTTGCCTTGTCATTATGGAACGTAGTCTGTTGTCGATATTTTTGTTATTCCAATGGATGGTAGCCTTGTCATTATGAAAGGTAGTCTATTGTTGAGATTTTTGTTACTATAATAGATTGTAGCCTTCTCATTATAGAAGGTAGTATATTGTTGAGATTTTTGTAACTACAATGAATGGTAGCCTTGTCGTTATGGAAGATAGTCTGTTGTCGATATCTTTGTTACTCCAATGGATGGTAGCCTAGTCATTATGGAAGGTAGTTTATGTACGAGATTTTAGTTACTCCAATGGATGGTAGCCTTCTCATTATGGAAGGTAGTAAGTTGTCGAGATTTTTATTACTCCAATGGATGGTAGCCTTGTCATTATAGAAGGTAATATATTGCCGAGATTTTTGTCACTATAATGGATTGTAGCCTTCTCATTATGGAAGGTAGTTTGTTGTCGATATCTTTGTTACTCCAATGGATGGTAGCCTTGTCATTATGGAAGGTAGTCTGTTGTCGAGATATTTGTTAATCTTAGGGTTGGTAGCCTTGTCATTATGGAACGTAGTCTGTTTTTGAGATTTTTGTTATTCCAATGGATTATAGCGTTGTCATTATAAAAGGTAGCATATTATCGAGATTTTTGTCACTACAATGGATGGTAGCCTTGTCATTATGGAAGGTAGTTTATTGTCGATATTTTTGTTACTCTAATGGATTGTAGCCTTGTCATTATGGAAGATAGTCTGTTGTCGATATATTTATTACTCTAACGGATGGTAGCCTAGTCATTATGGAAGGTAGTATGTGTACGATATTTTAGTTACGCCAATGGATGGTAGCCTTGTCATTATGGAAGGTAGTCTGTTGTCGAGATTTTTTATACTCCAACGGATTGTAGCCTTGTCATTATGGAAGGTAGTCTATTGTTGAGATTTTTGGTACTCTAAGGGATGGTAGCCTTTTCAATATGGAACGTAGTCTGTTGTCGAGATTTTTGTTATTCCAATGGATGTTATCCTTATCATTATGAAAGGTAGTCTATTGTCAATATTTTTTTCACTACAATGGATGATAGCCTTGTCATTATGGAAGGTAGTCTGTTGTCGATATTTTTGTTACTACAATGGATTGTAGCCTTGTCGTTATAGAAGGTAGTCTGTTGTCGATATCTTTGTTACTCCAATGGATGGTAGCCTAGTCATTATGGAAGGTAGTCTGTTGTCGAGTTTTTTGTTACTCCAATGGATGGTAGCCTTGTCATTCTGGAAGGTAGTCTATTGTCGAGATTTTTGTTACTACAATGGATTGTAGCCTTGTCGTTATGGAAGATCGTCTGTTGTCGATATCTTTGTTACTCCAATGGATGGTAGCCTAGTTATTATGGAAGGTAGTTTGTGTATGAGATTTTAGTTACTCTAATGGATGGTAGCCTTGCAATTATGGAAGGTAGCCTGTTGTCGAGATTTTTGTTACTCTAAGGGATGGTTGCCTTGTCATTATGGAACGTAGTCTGTTGTCGATATTTTTGTTATTCCAATGGATGGAAGCCTTGTCATTATGAAAGGTAGTCTATTGTTGAGATTTTTGTTACTATAATAGATTGTAGCCTTCTCATTATAGAAGGTAGTATATTGTTGAGATTTTTGTAACTACAATGAATGGTAGCCTTGTCGTTATGGAAGATAGTCTGTTGTCGATATCTTTGTTACTCCAATGGATGGTAGCCTAGTCATTATGGAAGGTAGTTTGTGTACGAGATTTTAGTTACTCCAATGGATGGTAGCCTTCTCATTATGGAAGGTAGTAAGTTGTCGAGATTTTTATTACTCCAATGGATGGTAGCCTTGTCATTATAGAAGGTAATATATTGCCGAGATTTTTGTCACTATAATGGATTGTAGCCTTCTCATTATGGAAGGTAGTTTGTTGTCAAGATTTTAGTTACTCCATGGGATGGTAGCTTTGTCATTATGGAACGTTGTTTGTTGTCGAGATTTTTGTTATTCCAATGGATTGTAGCATTGTCATTATGGAAGGTAGTCTGTTGTCAATATTTTTGTCACTATAATGGATGATAGCCTTGTCATTATAGAAGGTAGTTTGTTGTAAAGATTTTATTTACTCCATGGGATTTAGCCTTGTCATTATGGAAGGTAGTCTATTGTCGACATTTTTGTTACTATAATAGATTATAGCCTTGTCATTATGGAAGGTAGTCTATTGTCGAGATTTTTGGTACTCCAATGGATGGTAGCCTTGTCATTATAGAAGGTAGTATATTGTTGATATTTTTGTCACTACAATGAATAGTAGCCTTGTCATTATGGAAGGTAGTCTATTCTAGAGATTTTTGTTACTACAATGGATTGTAGCCTTGTCGTTATGGAAGGTAGTCTGTTGTCGATATCTTTGTTACTCCAATGGATGGTAGCCTAGTCATTATGGAAGGTAGTCTGTTGTCGAGTTTTTTGATACTCTAATGGATTGTAGCCTTGTCATTATGGAACATAGTCTGTTGTCGATATTTTTATTACTATAATAGATTGTAGCCTTGTCATTATAGAAGGTAGTATATTGTTGAGATTTTTGTAACTACAATGAATGGTAGCCTTGTCGTTATGGAAGATAGTATGTTGTCGATATCTTTGTTACTCCAATGGATGGTAGCCTAGTCATTATGGAAGATAGTTTGTGTACGAGATTTTAGTTACTCCAATGGATGGTAGCCTTGTCATTATGGAAGGTAGTCTGTTGTCGAGATTTTTATTACTCCAATGGATGTTAGCCTTGTCATTATAGAAGGTAATATATTGCCGAGATTTTTTTCACTATAATGGATGATAGCCTTGTCATTATTGAAGGTAGTTTGTTGTCAAGATTTTAGTTACTCCATGGGATGGTAGCCTTGTCATTATGGAAGGTAGTCTGTTGTCGAGATTTTTTATACTCTAATGGATTGTAGCCTTGCCATTATGGAAGGTAGTCTGTTGTTGATATTTTTGTTACTCTAAGGGATGGTAGCCTTTTCAATATGGAACGTAGTCTGTTTTCGAGATTTTTGTTATTCCAATGGATGGTAGCCTTGTCATTATGAAAGGTAGTCTATTGTCGATATTTTTGTTACTATAATAGATTGTAGCCTTGTCATTATGGAAGGTAGTCCGTTGTCGAGATTTTTGTTACTCCAATGGATGGTAGCCTTGTCATTATAGAAGGTAGTATATTGTTGATATTTTTGTCACTACAATGGATGGTAGCCTTGTCATTATGGAAGGTAGTCAATTGTCGAGATTTTTGTTACTACAATGGATTGTAGCCTTGTCGCTATGGAAGGTAGTATGTTGTCGATATCTTTGTTACTCCAATGGATGGTAGCCTAGTCATTATGGAAGGTAGTCTGTTGTCGAGTTTTTTGATACTCTAATGGATTGTAGCCTTGTCATTATGGAAGGTAGTCTGTTGTCGAGATTTTTGTTACTCTAAGGGATTGTAGCCTTGTCATTATGGAACGTAGTTTGTTGTCGAGTTTTTTGATACTATAATAGATTGTAGCCTTGTCATTATGGAAGGTAGTCTGTTGTCGAGATTTTTTTTACTCCAATGGATGGTAGCCTTGTCATTATATAAGGTAGTATATGGGTGAGATTTTTCTCACTACAATGGATGGTAGCCTTGTCATTATGGAAGGTAGTCTGTTGTCGAGATTTTTGTTACTACAATGGATTGTAGCCTTGTCATTATGGAAGGTAGTTTGTTGTCGATATCTTTGTTACTCCAACGGATGGTAGCCTTGTCATTATAGAAGGTAGTGTATTGTCGAGATTTTTCTCACTACAATGGATGGTAGCCTTATCATTATGGAAGGTAGACTGTTGTCGAGATTTTTGTTACTATAATGGATTGTAGCCTTGTCGTTATGGAAGGTAGTCTGTTATTGATATCTTTGTTACTCCAATGGATGGTAGCCTAGTCATTATGGAAGGTAGTTTGTGTACGATATTTTTGTTATTCCAATGGATGGTAGACTTGTCATTATGATAGGTAGTCTGTTGTCGTAATTTTTGATACTCTAAGGGATGGTAGCCTTGTCATAATGGAAGGTAGTATGTTGGCGATATCTTTGTTACTCCTATGGATGGTAGCCTTGTTATTATGGAAGGTAGTCTGTTATCGAGAATTTTATTACTCTAAGGGATGGTATCCTTGTCATTATGGAACGTTGTTTGTTGTCGAGATTTTTGTTATTCCAATGGATGGTAGCATTGTCATTATGGAAGGTAGACTTTTGTCAATATTTTTGTCACTATAATGGATGATAGCCTTGTCATTATAGAAGGTAGTTTGTTGTCATGATTTTACTTACTCCATGGGATGTTAGCCTTGTCATTATGGAAGGTAGTCTATTGTCGAGATTTATTATACTCCATTGAATTGTAGCCTTGTCATTATGGAAGGTAGTCTGTTGTTGAGATTTTTGTTACTCTAAGGGATGGTAGCCTTTTCAATATGGAACGTAGTCTGTTGTCGAGATTTTTGTTATTCCAATGGATGGTAGCATTGTCATTATGGAAGGTAGTCTGTTGTCAATATTTTTGTTACTATAATAGATTGTAGCCTTGTCATTATGGAAGGTAGTCCGTTGTCGAGATTTTTGTTACTCCAATGGATGGTAGCCCTGTCATTATAGAAGGTAGTATATTGTTGATATTTTTGTCACTACAATGGATGGTAGCCTTGTCATCATGGAAGGTAGTATATTGTCGAGATTTTTGTTACTACAATGGATTGTAGCCTTCTCGTTATGGATGGTAGTATGTTGTCGAGTTTTTTGATACTCCAATGGATGGTAGCCTAGTCATTATGGAAGGTAGTCTGTTGTCGAGTTTTTTGATACTCTAATGGATTATAGCCTTGTCATTATGGAAGGTAGTCTGTTGTCGAGATTTTTGTTACTCTAAGGGATGGTAGCCTTGTCATTATGGAAGGTAGTCTGTTGTCGATATTTTTGTTATTCCAATGGACGGTAGCCTTGTCATTATGAAAGGTAGTCTATTGTCGAGATTTCTGTTACTATAATAGACCGTAGCCTTGTCATTATGGAAGGTAGTCTATTGTCGAGATTTTTGTTACTCCAATGGATGGTAGCCTTCTCATTATAGAAGGTAGTATATTGTTGAGATTTTTGTAACTACAATGAATGGTAGCCTTGTCGTTATGGAAGATAGTCTGTTGTCGATATCTTTGTTACTCCAATAGATGGTAGCCTAGTCATTATGGAAGGTAGTTTGTGTACGAGATTTTAGTTACTCCAATGGATGGTAGCCTTCTCATTTTGGAAGGTAGTAAGTTGTCGAGATTTTTATTACTCCAATGGATGGTAGCCTTGTCATTATAGAAGGTAATATATTGCCGAGATTTGTTTCACTATAATGGATGGTAGCCTTGTCATTATGGTAGGTAGTTTGTTGTCAAGATTTTAGTTACTCCATGGGATGGTAGCCTTGTCATTATGGAAGGTAGTAAGTTGTCGAGATTTTTATTACTCCAATGGATGGTAGCCTTGTCATTATAGAAGGTAATATATTGCCGAGATTTTTGTCACTATAATGGATTGTAGCCTTCTCATTATGGAAGGTAGTTTGTTATCGATATCTTTGTTACTCCAATGGATGGTAGCCTTGTCATTATGGAAGGTAGTCTGTTGTCGAGATATTTGTTAATCTTAGGGTTGGTAGCCTTGTCATTATGGAACGTAGTCTGTTTTTGAGATTTTTGTTATTCCAATGGATTATAGCGTTGTCATTATAAAAGGTAGCATATTATCGAGATTTTTGTCACTACAATGGATGGTAGCCTTGTCATTATGGAAGGTAGTTTATTGTCGATATTTTTGTTACTATAATGGATTGTAGCCTTGTCATTATGGAAGATAGTCTGTTGTCGATATATTTATTACTCCAACGGATGGTAGCCTAGTCATTATGGAAGGTAGTATGTGTACGATATTTTAGTTACGCCAATGGATGGTAGCCTTGTCATTATGGAAGGTAGTCTGTTGTCGAGATTTTTTATACTCCAACGGATTGTAGCCTTGTCATTATGGAAGGTAGTCTATTGTTGAGATTTTTGGTACTCTAAGGGATGGTAGCCTTTTCAATATGGAACGTAGTCTGTTGTCGAGATTTTTGTTATTCCAATGGATGTTATCCTTATCATTGTGAAAGGTAGTCTATTGTCAATATTTTTTTCACTACAATGGATGATAGCCTTGTCATTATGGAAGGTAGTCTGTTGTCGATATTTTTGTTACTACAATGGATTGTAGCCTTGTCGTTATAGAAGGTAGTCTGTTGTCGATATCTTTGTTACTCCAATGGATGGTAGCCTAGTCATTATGGAAGGTAGTCTGTTGTCGAGTTTTTTGTTACTCCAATGGATGGTAGCCTTGTCATTCTGGAAGGTAGTCTATTGTCGAGATTTTTGTTACTACAATGGATTGTAGCCTTGTCGTTATGGAAGATCGTCTGTTGTCTATATCTTTGTTACTCCAATGGATGGTAGCCTAGTTATTATGGAAGGTAGTTTGTGTATGAGATTTTAGTTACTCTAATGGATGGTAGCCTTGCAATTATGGAAGGTAGCCAGTTGTCGAGATTTTTGTTACTCTAAGGGAGGGTTGCCTTGTCATTATGGAACGTAGTCTGTTGTCGATATTTTTGTTATTCCAATGGATGGAAGCCTTGTCATTATGAAAGGTAGTCTATTGTTGAGATTTTTGTTACTATAATAGATTGTAGCCTTCTCATTATAGAAGGTAGTATATTGTTGAGATTTTTGTAACTACAATGAATGGTAGCCTTGTCGTTATGGAAGATAGTCTGTTGTCGATATCTTTGTTACTCCAATGGATGGTAGCCTAGTCATTATGGAAGGTAGTTTGTGTACGAGATTTTAGTTACTCCAATGGATGGTAGCCTTCTCATTATGGAAGGTAGTAAGTTGTCGAGATTTTTATTACTCCAATGGATGGTAGCCTTGTCATTATAGAAGGTAATATATTGCCGAGATTTTTGTCACTATAATGGATTGTAGCCTTCTCATTATGGAAGGTAGTTTGTTGTCAAGATTTTAGTTACTCCATGGGATGGTAGCTTTGTCATTATGGAACGTTGTTTGTTGTCGAGATTTTTGTTATTCCAATGGATTGTAGCATTGTCATTATGGAAGGTAGTCTGTTGTCAATATTTTTGTCACTATAATGGATGATAGCCTTGTCATTATAGAAGGTAGTTTGTTGTAAAGATTTTATTTACTCCATGGGATTTAGCCTTGTCATTATGGAAGGTAGTCTATTGTCGAGATTTTTGTTACTATAATAGATTATAGCCTTGTCATTATGGAAGGTAGTCTATTGTCGAGATTTTTGGTACTCCAATGGATGGTAGCCTTGTCATTATAGAAGGTAGTATATTGTTGATATTTTTGTCACTACAATGAATAGTAGCCTTGTCATTATGGAAGGTAGTCTATTCTAGAGATTTTTGTTACTACAATGGATTGTAGCCTTGTCGTTATGGAAGGTAGTCTGTTGTCGATATCTTTGTTACTCCAATGGATGGTAGCCTAGTCATTATGGAAGGTAGTCTGTTGTCGAGTTTTTTGATACTCTAATGGATTGTAGCCTTGTCATTATGGAACATATTCTGTTGTCGATATTTTTGTTACTATAATAGATTGTAGCCTTGTCATTATAGAAGGTAGTATATTGTTGAGATTTTTGTAACTACAATGAATGGTAGCCTTGTCGTTATGGAAGATAGTATGTTGTCGATATCTTTGTTACTCCAATGGATGGTAGCCTAGTCATTATGGAAGATAGTTTGTGTACGAGATTTTAGTTACTCCAATGGATGGTAGCCTTGTCATTATGGAAGGTAGTCTGTTGTCGAGATTTTTATTACTCCAATGGATGTTAGCCTTGTCATTATAGAAGGTAATATATTGCCGAGATTTTTTTCACTATAATGGATGATAGCCTTGTCATTATTGAAGGTAGTTTGTTGTCAAGATTTTAGTTACTCCATGGGATGGTAGCCTTGTCATTATGGAAGGTAGTCTGTTGTCGAGATTTTTTATACTCTAATGGATTGTAGCCTTGCCATTATGGAAGGTAGTCTGTTGTTGATATTTTTGTTACTCTAAGGGATGGTAGCCTTTTCAATATGGAACATAGTCTGTTGTCGAGATTTTTGTTATTCCAATGGATGGTAGCCTTGTCATTATGAAAGGTAGTCTATTGTCGATATTTTTGTTACTATAATAGATTGTAGCCTTGTCATTATGGAAGGTAGTCCGTTGTCGAGATTTTTGTTACTCCAATGGATGGTAGCCTTGTCATTATAGAAGGTAGTATATTGTTGATATTTTTGTCACTACAATGGATGGTAGCCTTGTCATTATGGAAGGTAGTCAATTGTCGAGATTTTTGTTACTACAATGGATTGTAGCCTTGTCGCTATGGAAGGTAGTATGTTGTCGATATCTTTGTTACTCCAATGGATGGTAGCCTAGTCATTATGGAAGGTAGTCTGTTGTCGAGTTTTTTGATACTCTAATGGATTGTAGCCTTGTCATTATGGAAGGTAGTCTGTTGTCGAGATTTTTGTTACTCTAAGGGATTGTAGCCTTGTCATTATGGAACGTAGTTTGTTGTCGAGTTTTTTGATACTATAATAGATTGTAGCCTTGTCATTATGGAAGGTAGTCTGTTGTCGAGATTTTTTTTACTCCAATGGATGGTAGCCTTGTCATTATATAAGGTAGTATATGGGTGAGATTTTTCTCACTACAATGGATGGTAGCCTTGTCATTATGGAAGGTAGTCTGTTGTCGAGATTTTTGTTACTACAATGGATTGTAGCCTTGTCATTATGGAAGGTAGTTTGTTGTCGATATCTTTGTTACTCCAACGGATGGTAGCCTTGTCGTTATAGAAGGTAGTGTATTGTCGAGATTTTTCTCACTACAATGGATGGTAGCCTTATCATTATGGAAGGTAGACTGTTGTCGAGATTTTTGTTACTATAATGGATTGTAGCCTTGTCGTTATGGAAGGTAGTCTGTTATTGATATCTTTGTTACTCCAATGGATGGTAGCCTAGTCATTATGGAAGGTAGTTTGTGTACGATATTTTTGTTATTCCAATGGATGGTAGACTTGTCATTATGATAGGTAGTCTGTTGTCGTAATTTTTGATACTCTAAGGGATGGTAGCCTTGTCATAATGGAAGGTAGTATGTTGGCGATATCTTTGTTACTCCTATGGATGGTAGCCTTGTTATTATGGAAGGTAGTCTGTTATCGAGAATTTTATTACTCTAAGGGATGGTATCCTTGTCATTATGGAACGTTGTTTGTTGTCGAGATTTTTGTTATTCCAATGGATGGTAGCATTGTCATTATGGAAGGTAGACTTTTGTCAATATTTTTGTCACTATAATGGATGATAGCCTTGTCATTATAGAAGGTAGTTTGTTGTCATGATTTTACTTACTCCATGGGATGTTAGCCTTGTCATTATGGAAGGTAGTCTATTGTCGAGATTTATTATACTCCATTGAATTGTAGCCTTGTCATTATGGAAGGTAGTCTGTTGTTGAGATTTTTGTTACTCTACGGGATGGTAGCCTTTTCAATATGGAACGTAGTCTGTTGTCGAGATTTTTGTTATTCCAATGGATGGTAGCATTGTCATTATGGAAGGTAGTCTGTTGTCAATATTTTTGTTACTATAATAGATTGTAGCCTTGTCATTATGGAAGGTAGTCCGTTGTCGAGATTTTTGTTACTCCAATGGATGGTAGCCCTGTCATTATAGAAGGTAGTATATTGTTGATATTTTTGTCACTACAATGGATGGTAGCCTTGTC
Source organism: Vicia faba (assembly GCA_948472305.1). NCBI lineage: Eukaryota > Viridiplantae > Streptophyta > Magnoliopsida > Fabales > Fabaceae > Vicia > Vicia faba. The sequence continues at coordinate 530,261,193 of OX451741.1, forward strand.
ATCATGGAAGGTAGTCTATTGTCGAGATTTTTGTTACTACAATGGATTTTAGCCTTCTCGTTATGGATGGTAGTATGTTGTCGAGTTTTTTGATACTCCAATGGATGGTAGCCTAGTCATTATGGAAGGTAGTCTATTGTCGAGTTTTTTGATACTCTAATGGATTATAGCCTTGTCATTATGGAAGGTAGTCTGTTGTCGAGATTTTTGTTACTCTAAGGGATGGTAGCCTTGTCATTATGGAAGGTAGTCTGTTGTCGATATTTTTGTTATTCCAATGGACGGTAGCCTTGTCATTATGAAAGGTAGTCTATTGTCGAGATTTCTGTTACTATAATAGACCGTAGCCTTGTCATTATGGAAGGTAGTCTATTGTCGAGATTTTTGTTACTCCAATGGATGGTAGCCTTCTCATTATAGAAGGTAGTATATTGTTGAGATTTTTGTAACTAGAATGAATGGTAGCCTTGTCGTTATGGAAGATAGTCTGTTGTCGATATCTTTGTTACTCCAATGGATGGTAGCCTAGTCATTATGGAAGGTAGTTTGTGTACGAGATTTTAGTTACTCCAATGGATGGTAGCCTTCTCATTTTGGAAGGTAGTAAGTTGTCGAGATTTTTATTACTCCAATGGATGGTAGCCTTGTCATTATAGAAGGTAATATATTGCCGAGATTTTTGTCACTATAATGGATGGTAGTCTTGTCATTATGGTAGGTAGTTTGTTGTCAAGATTTTAGTTACTCCATGGGATGGTAGCCTTGTCATTATGGAAGGTAGTCTGTTGTCGAGATTTTTTATACTCCAACAGATTGTAGCCTTGTCATTATGGAAGGTAGTCTGTTGTTGAGATTTTTGTTACTCTAAGGGATGGTAGCCTTTTCAATATGGAACGTAGTCTGTTGTCGAGATTTTTGTTATTCCAATGGATGGTAGCCTTGTCATTATGAAAGGTAGTCTATTGTCGATATTTTTGTTACGATAATAGATTGTAGCCTTGTCATTATGGAAGGTAGTCTATTGTCGAGATTTTTGTTACTCCAATGGATGGTAGCCTTGTCATTATAGAAGGTAGTATATTGTTGACATTTTTGTCACTACAATGTATAGTAGCCTTGTCATTATGGAAGGTAGTCTATTCTCGAGATTTTTGTTACTATAATGGATTGTAGCCTTGTCGTTATGGAAGGTAGTCCATTGTCGATATCTTTGTTACTCCAATGGATGGTAGCCTAGTCATTATGGAAGGTAGTCTGTTGTCGAGTTTTTTGATACTCTAATGGATTGTAGCCTTGTCATTATGGAAAGTAGTCTGTTGTCGAGATTTTTGTTACTCTAAGGGATGGTAGCCTTATCATTATGGAATGTAGTCTGTTGTCGATATTTTTGTTATTATAATAGATTGTAGCCTTTTCATTATGGAAGGTAGTCTGTTGTCGAGATTTTTGTTACTCCAATGGATGGTAGCCTTCTCATTATAGAAGGTAGTATATTGTTGAGATTTTTGTAACTACAATGAATGGTAGCCTTGTCATAATGGAAGGTAGTATGTTGGCGATATCTTTGTTACTCCTATGGATGGTAGCCTTGTTATTATGGAAGCTAGTCTGTTATCGAGAATTTTGTTACTCTAAGGGATGGTAGCCTTGTCATTATGGAACGTTGTTTGTTGTAGAGATTTTTGTTATTCCAATGGATGGTAGCATTGTCATTATGGAAGGTAGTCTGTTGTCAATACTTTTGTCACTATAATGGATGATAGCCTTGTCATTATAGAAGGTAGTTTGTTGTCAAGATTTTAGTTACTCCATGGGATATTAGCCTTGTCATTATGGAAGGTAGTCTGTTGTCGAGATTTTTTATACTCCAATGGATTGTAGCCTTGTCATTATGGAAGGTAGTCTGTTGTTGAGATTTTTGTTACTCTAAGGGATGGTAGCCTTTTCAATATGGAACGTAGTCTGTTGTCGAGATTTTTGTTATTCCAATGGATGGTAGCCTTGTCATTATGAAAGGTAGTATATTATCGATATTTTTGTTACTATAATAGATTGTAGCCTTGTCATTATGGAAGGTAGTCTATTGTCGAGATTTTTGTTACTCCAATGGATGGTAGCCTTGTCATTATAGAAGGTAGTATATTGTTGATATTTTTGTCACTACAATGGATGGTAGCCTTGTCATTATGGAAGGTAGTCTATTGTCGAGATTTTAGTTACTACAATGGATTGTAGCCTTGTCGTTATGGAAGGTAGTCTGTTGTCGATATCTTTGTTACTCCAATGGATGGTAGCCTAGTCATTATGGAAGGTAGTCTGTTGTCGAGTTTATTGATACTCTAATGGATTGTAACCTTGTCATTATGGAAGGTAGTCTGTTGTTGATATCTTTGTTACTCGAATGGATGATAGCCTAGTCATTATGGAAGGTAGTTTGTGTACGAGATTTTAGTTACTCCAATGGATGGTAGCCTTGTCATTATGGAAGGTAGTCTGTTGTCGAGATTTTTTATACTCCAATGGATTGTTGCCTTGTAATTATGGAAGGTAGTCTCTTGTGGATATTTTGGTTACTCCAATGATGGTACCCTTGTCATTATGGAATGTAGTCTATTGCAAATATTTTTGTTACTCCATTGCATGGTAGCCTTGTCATTATGGAAGGTAGTGTCTTGTGGATATTTTTCTTATTCCAATGGATGTTAGCCTTGTAATTATGGAAGGTAGTCAGTTGTCTTGATTTTTGTTACTCCAATGGATGGTAGCCTTGTCATTATGGAAGGTAGTATGTTGTCGATATCTTTGTTACTCCAATGGATGGTAGCCTTGTCATTATGGAAGGTAGTCTGTTGTCGAGATATTTGTTACTCTTAGGGTTGGTAGCCTTGTCATTATGGAACGTAGTCTGTTTTTGAGATTTTTGTTATTCCAATGGATTATAGCGTTGTCATTATAAAAGGTAGCATATTATCGAGATTTTTGTCACTACAATGGATGGTAGCCTTGTCATTATGGAAGGTAGTTTATTGTCGATATTTTTGTTACTATAATGGATTGTAGCCTTGTCATTATGGAAGATAGTCTGTTGTCGATATATTTATTACTCCAACGGATGGTAGCCTAGTCATTATGGAAGGTAGTATGTGTACGATATTTTAGTTACGCCAATGGATGGTAGCCTTGTCATTATGGAAGGTAGTCTGTTGTCGAGATTTTTTATACTCCAACGGATTGTAGCCTTGTCATTATGGAAGGTAGTCTATTGTTGAGATTTTTGGTACTCTAAGGGATGGTAGCCTTTTCAATATGGAACGTAGTCTGTTTTCGAGATTTTTGTTATTCCAATGGATGTTATCCTTATCATTATGAAAGGTAGTCTATTGTCAATATTTTTGTCACTACAATGGATGATAGCCTTGTCATTATGGAAGGTAGTCTGTTGTCGATATTTTTGTTACTACAATGGATTGTAGCCTTGTCGTTATAGAAGGTAGTCTGTTGTCGATATCTTTGTTACTCCAATGGATGGTAGCCTAGTCATTATGGAAGGTAGTCTGTTGTCGAGTTTTTTGTTACTCCAATGGATGGTAGCCTTGTCATTCTGGAAGGTAGTCTATTGTCGAGATTTTTGTTACTACAATGGATTGTAGCCTTGTCGTTATGGAAGATCGTCTGTTGTCGTAATCTTTGTTACTCCAATGGATGGTAGCCTAGTTATTATGGAAGGTAGTTTGTGTATGAGATTTTAGTTACTCTAATGGATGGTAGCCTTGCAATTATGGAAGGTAGCCTGTTGTTGAGATTTTTGTTACTCTAAGGGATGGTTGCCTTGTCATTATGGAACGTAGTCTGTTGTCGATATTTTTGTTATTCCAATGGATGGTAGCCTTGTCATTATGAAAGGTAGTCTATTGTTGAGATTTTTGTTACTATAATAGATTGTAGCCTTCTCATTATAGAAGGTAGTATATTGTTGAGATTTTTGTAACTACAATGAATGGTAGCCTTGTCGTTATGGAAGATAGTCTGTTGTCGATATCTTTGTTACTCCAATGGATGGTAGCCTAGTCATTATGGAAGCTAGTTTGTGTACGAGATTTTAGTTACTCCAATGGATGGTAGCCTTCTCATTATGGAAGGTAGTAAGTTGTCGAGATTTTTATTACTCCAATGGATGGTAGCCTTGTCATTATAGAAGGTAATATATTGCCGAGATTTTTGTCACTATAATGGATTGTAGCCTTCTCATTATGGAAGGTAGTTTGTTGTCGATATCTTTGTTACTCCAATGGATGGTAGCCTTGTCATTATGGAAGGTAGTCTGTTGTCGAGATATTTGTTAATCTTAGGGTTGGTAGCCTTGTCATTATGGAACGTAGTCTGTTTTTGAGATTTTTGTTATTCCAATGGATTATAGCGTTGTCATTATAAAAGGTAGCATATTATCGAGATTTTTGTCACTACAATGGATGGTAGCCTTGTCATTATGGAAGGTAGTTTATTGTCGATATTTTTGTTACTATAATGGATTGTAGCCTTGTCATTATGGAAGATAGTCTGTTGTCGATATATTTATTACTCCAACGGATGGTAGCCTAGTCATTATGGAAGGTAGTATGTGTACGATATTTTAGTTACGCCAATGGATGGTAGCCTTGTCATTATGGAAGGTAGTCTGTTGTCGAGATTTTTTATACTCCAACGGATTGTAGCCTTGTCATTATGGAAGGTAGTCTATTGTTGAGATTTTTGGTACTCTAAGGGATGGTAGCCTTTTCAATATGGAACGTAGTCTGTTGTCGAGATTTTTGTTATTCCAATGGATGTTATCCTTATCATTATGAAAGGTAGTCTATTGTCAATATTTTTGTCACTACAATGGATGATAGCCTTGTCATTATGGAAGGTAGTCTGTTGTCGATATTTTTGTTACTACAATGGATTGTAGCCTTGTCGTTATAGAAGGTAGTCTGTTGTCGATATCTTTGTTACTCCAATGGATGGTAGCCTAGTCATTATGGAAGGTAGTCTGTTGTCGAGTTTTTTGTTACTCCAATGGATGGTAGCCTTGTCATTCTGGAAGGTAGTCTATTGTCGAGATTTTTGTTACTACAATGGATTGTAGCCTTGTCGTTATGGAAGATCGTCTGTTGTCGTAATCTTTGTTACTCCAATGGATGGTAGCCTAGTTATTATGGAAGGTAGTTTGTGTATGAGATTTTAGTTACTCTAATGGATGGTAGCCTTGCAATTATGGAAGGTAGCCTGTTGTCGAGATTTTTGTTACTCTAAGGGATGGTTGCCTTGTCATTATGGAACGTAGTCTGTTGTCGATATTTTTGTTATTCCAATGGATGGTAGCCTTGTCATTATGAAAGGTAGTCTATTGTTGAGATTTTTGTTACTATAATAGATTGTAGCCTTCTCATTATAGAAGGTAGTATATTGTTGAGATTTTTGTAACTACAATGAATGGTAGCCTTGTCGTTATGGAAGATAGTCTGTTGTCGATATCTTTGTTACTCCAATGGATGGTAGCCTAGTCATTATGGAAGGTAGTTTGTGTACGAGATTTTAGTTACTCCAATGGATGGTAGCCTTCTCATTATGGAAGGTAGTAAGTTGTCGAGATTTTTATTACTCCAATGGATGGTAGCCTTGTCATTATAGAAGGTAATATATTGCCGAGATTTTTGTCACTATAATGGATTGTAGCCTTCTCATTATGGAAGGTAGTTTGTTGTCGATATCTTTGTTACTCCAATGGATGGTAGCCTTGTCATTATGGAAGGTAGTCTGTTGTCGAGATATTTGTTAATCTTAGGGTTGGTAGCCTTGTCATTATGGAACGTAGTCTGTTTTTGAGATTTTTGTTATTCCAATGGATTATAGCGTTGTCATTATAAAAGGTAGCATATTATCGAGATTTTTGTCACTACAATGGATGGTAGCCTTGTCATTATGGAAGGTAGTTTATTGTCGATATTTTTGTTACTATAATGGATTGTAGCCTTGTCATTATGGAAGATAGTCTGTTGTCGATATATTTATTACTCCAACAGATGGTAGCCTAGTCATTATGGAAGGTAGTATGTGTACGATATTTTAGTTACGCCAATGGATGGTAGCCTTGTCATTATGGAAGGTAGTCTGTTGTCGAGATTTTTTATACTCCAACGGATTGTAGCCTTGTCATTATGGAAGGTAGTCTATTGTTGAGATTTTTGGTACTCTAAGGGATGGTAGCCTAGTCATTATGGAAGGTAGTCTGTTGTCGAGTTTTTTGTTACTCCAATGGATGGTAGCCTTGTCATTCTGGAAGGTAGTCTATTGTCGAGATTTTTGTTACTACAATGGATTGTAGCCTTGTCGTTATGGAAGATCGTCTGTTGTCGTAATCTTTGTTACTCCAATGGATGGTAGCCTAGTTATTATGGAAGGTAGTTTGTGTATGAGATTTTAGTTACTCTAATGGATGGTAGCCTTGCAATTATGGAAGGTAGCCTGTTGTCGAGATTTTTGTTACTCTAAGGGATGGTTGCCTTGTCATTATGGAACGTAGTCTGTTGTCGATATTTTTGTTATTCCAATGGATGGTAGCCTTGTCATTATGAAAGGTAGTCTATTGTTGAGATTTTTGTTACTATAATAGATTGTAGCCTTCTCATTATAGAAGGTAGTATATTGTTGAGATTTTTGTAACTACAATGAATGGTAGCCTTGTCGTTATGGAAGATAGTCTGTTGTCGATATCTTTGTTACTCCAATGGATGGTAGCCTAGTCATTATGGAAGGTAGTTTGTGTACGAGATTTTAGTTACTCCAATGGATGGTAGCCTTCTCATTATGGAAGGTAGTAAGTTGTCGAGATTTTTATTACTCCAATGGATGGTAGCCTTGTCATTATAGAAGGTAATATATTGCCGAGATTTTTGTCACTATAATGGATTGTAGCCTTCTCATTATGGAAGGTAGTTTGTTGTCGATATCTTTGTTACTCCAATGGATGGTAGCCTTGTCATTATGGAAGGTAGTCTGTTGTCGAGATATTTGTTAATCTTAGGGTTGGTAGCCTTGTCATTATGGAACGTAGTCTGTTTTTGAGATTTTTGTTATTCCAATGGATTATAGCGTTGTCATTATAAAAGGTAGCATATTATCGAGATTTTTGTCACTACAATGGATGGTAGCCTTGTCATTATGGAAGGTAGTTTATTGTCGATATTTTTGTTACTATAATGGATTGTAGCCTTGTCATTATGGAAGATAGTCTGTTGTCGATATATTTATTACTCCAACGGATGGTAGCCTAGTCATTATGGAAGGTAGTATGTGTACGATATTTTAGTTACGCCAATGGATGGTAGCCTTGTCATTATGGAAGGTAGTCTGTTGTCGAGATTTTTTATACTCCAACGGATTGTAGCCTTGTCATTATGGAAGGTAGTCTATTGTTGAGATTTTTGGTACTCTAAGGGATGGTAGCCTTTTCAATATGGAACGTAGTCTGTTGTCGAGATTTTTGTTATTCCAATGGATGTTATCCTTATCATTATGAAAGGTAGTCTATTGTCAATATTTTTTTCACTACAATGGATGATAGCCTTGTCATTATGGAAGGTAGTCTGTTGTCGATATTTTTGTTACTACAATGGATTGTAGCCTTGTCGTTATAGAAGGTAGTCTGTTGTCGATATCTTTGTTACTCCAATGGATGGTAGCCTAGTCATTATGGAAGGTAGTCTGTTGTCGAGTTTTTTGTTACTCCAATGGATGGTAGCCTTGTCATTCTGGAAGGTAGTCTATTGTCGAGATTTTTGTTACTACAATGGATTGTAGCCTTGTCGTTATGGAAGATCGTCTGTTGTCTATATCTTTGTTACTCCAATGGATGGTAGCCTAGTTATTATGGAAGGTAGTTTGTGTATGAGATTTTAGTTACTCTAATGGATGGTAGCCTTGCAATTATGGAAGGTAGCCAGTTGTCGAGATTTTTGTTACTCTAAGGGATGGTTGCCTTGTCATTATGGAACGTAGTCTGTTGTCGATATTTTTGTTATTCCAATGGATGGAAGCCTTGTCATTATGAAAGGTAGTCTATTGTTGAGATTTTTGTTACTATAATAGATTGTAGCCTTCTCATTATAGAAGGTAGTATATTGTTGAGATTTTTGTAACTACAATGAATGGTAGCCTTGTCGTTATGGAAGATAGTCTGTTGTCGATATCTTTGTTACTCCAATGGATGGTAGCCTAGTCATTATGGAAGGTAGTTTGTGTACGAGATTTTAGTTACTCCAATGGATGGTAGCCTTCTCATTATGGAAGGTAGTAAGTTGTCGAGATTTTTATTACTCCAATGGATGGTAGCCTTGTCATTATAGAAGGTAATATATTGCCGAGATTTTTGTCACTATAATGGATTGTAGCCTTCTCATTATGGAAGGTAGTTTGTTGTCAAGATTTTAGTTACTCCATGGGATGGTAGCTTTGTCATTATGGAACGTTGTTTGTTGTCGAGATTTTTGTTATTCCAATGGATTGTAGCATTGTCATTATGGAAGGTAGTCTGTTGTCAATATTTTTGTCACTATAATGGATGATAGCCTTGTCATTATAGAAGGTAGTTTGTTGTAAAGATTTTATTTACTCCATGGGATTTAGCCTTGTCATTATGGAAGGTAGTCTATTGTCGAGATTTTTGTTACTATAATAGATTATAGCCTTTTCATTATGGAAGGTAGTCTATTGTCGAGATTTTTGGTACTCCAATGGATGGTAGCCTTGTCATTATAGAAGGTAGTATATTGTTGATATTTTTGTCACTACAATGAATAGTAGCCTTGTCATTATGGAAGGTAGTCTATTCTAGAGATTTTTGTTACTACAATGGATTGTAGCCTTGTCGTTATGGAAGGTAGTCTGTTGTCGATATCTTTGTTACTCCAATGGATGGTAGCCTAGTCATTATGGAAGGTAGTCTGTTGTCGAGTTTTTTGATACTCTAATGGATTGTAGCCTTGTCATTATGGAACATAGTCTGTTGTCGATATTTTTGTTACTATAATAGATTGTAGCCTTGTCATTATAGAAGGTAGTATATTGTTGAGATTTTTGTAACTACAATGAATGGTAGCCTTGTCGTTATGGAAGATAGTATGTTGTCGATATCTTTGTTACTCCAATGGATGGTAGCCTAGTCATTATGGAAGATAGTTTGTGTACGAGATTTTAGTTACTCCAATGGATGGTAGCCTTGTCATTATGGAAGGTAGTCTGTTGTCGAGATTTTTATTACTCCAATGGATGTTAGCCTTGTCATTATAGAAGGTAATATATTGCCGAGATTTTTTTCACTATAATGGATGATAGCCTTGTCATTATGGAAGGTAGTTTGTTGTCAAGATTTTAGTTACTCCATGGGATGGTAGCCTTGTCATTATGGAAGGTAGTCTGTTGTCGAGATTTTTTATACTCTAATGGATTGTAGCCTTGTCATTATGGAAGGTAGTCTGTTGTTGATATTTTTGTTACTCTAAGGGATGGTAGCCTTTTCAATATGGAACGTAGTCTGTTGTCGAGATTTTTGTTATTCCAATGGATGGTAGCCTTGTCATTATGAAAGGTAGTCTATTGTCGATATTTTTGTTACTATAATAGATTGTAGCCTTGTCATTATGGAAGGTAGTCCGTTGTCGAGATTTTTGTTACTCCAATGGATGGTAGCCTTGTCATTATAGAAGGTAGTATATTGTTGATATTTTTGTCACTACAATGGATGGTAGCCTTGTCATTATGGAAGGTAGTCAATTGTCGAGATTTTTGTTACTACAATGGATTGTAGCCTTGTCGCTATGGAAGGTAGTATGTTGTCGATATCTTTGTTACTCCAATGGATGGTAGCCTAGTCATTATGGAAGGTAGTCTGTTGTCGAGTTTTTTGATACTCTAATGGATTGTAGCCTTGTCATTATGGAAGGTAGTCTGTTGTCGAGATTTTTGTTACTCTAAGGGATTGTAGCCCTGTCATTATGGAACGTAGTTTGTTGTCGAGTTTTTTGATACTATAATAGATTGTAGCCTTGTCATTATGGAAGGTAGTCTGTTGTCGAGATTTTTTTTACTCCAATGGATGGTAGCCTTGTCATTATATAAGGTAGTATATGGGTGAGATTTTTCTCACTACAATGGATGGTAGCCTTGTCATTATGGAAGGTAGTCTGTTGTCGAGATTTTTGTTACTACAATGGATTGTAGCCTTGTCATTATGGAAGGTAGTTTGTTGTCGATATCTTTGTTACTCCAACGGATGGTAGCCTTGTCGTTATAGAAGGTAGTGTATTGTCGAGATTTTTCTCACTACAATGGATGGTAGCCTTATCATTATGGAAGGTAGACTGTTGTCGAGATTTTTGTTACTATAATGGATTGTAGCCTTGTCGTTATGGAACGTAGTCTGTTATTGATATCTTTGTTACTCCAATGGATGGTAGCCTAGTCATTATGGAAGGTAGTTTGTGTACGATATTTTTGTTATTCCAATGGATGGTAGACTTGTCATTATGATAGGTAGTCTGTTGTCGTAATTTTTGATACTCTAAGGGATGGTAGCCTTGTCATAATGGAAGGTAGTATGTTGGCGATATCTTTGTTACTCCTATGGATGGTAGCCTTGTTATTATGGAAGGTAGTCTGTTATCGAGAATTTTATTACTCTAAGGGATGGTATCCTTGTCATTATGGAACGTTGTTTGTTGTCGAGATTTTTGTTATTCCAATGGATGGTAGCATTGTCATTATGGAAGGTAGACTTTTGTCAATATTTTTGTCACTATAATGGATGATAGCCTTGTCATTATAGAAGGTAGTTTGTTGTCATGATTTTACTTACTCCATGGGATGTTAGCCTTGTCATTATGGAAGGTAGTCTATTGTCGAGATTTATTATACTCCATTGAATTGTAGCCTTGTCATTATGGAAGGTAGTCTGTTGTTGAGATTTTTGTTACTCTAAGGGATGGTAGCCTTTTCAATATGGAACGTAGTCTGTTGTCGAGATTTTTGTTATTCCAATGGATGGTAGCATTGTCATTATGGAAGGTAGTCTGTTGTCAATATTTTTGTTACTATAATAGATTGTAGCCTTGTCATTATGGAAGGTAGTCCGTTGTCGAGATTTTTGTTACTCCAATGGATGGTAGCCCTGTCATTATAGAAGGTAGTATATTGTTGATATTTTTGTCACTACAATGGATGGTAGCCTTGTCATCATGGAAGGTAGTCTATTGTCGAGATTTTTGTTACTACAATGGATTGTAGCCTTCTCGTTATGGAAGGTAGTATGTTGTCGAGTTTTTTGATACTCCAATGGATGGTAGCCTAGTCATTATGGAAGGTAGTCTGTTGTCGAGTTTTTTGATACTCTAATGGATTATAGCCTTGTCATTATGGAAGGTAGTCTGTTGTCGAGATTTTTGTTACTCTAAGGGATGGTAGCCTTGTCATTATGGAAGGTAGTCTGTTGTCGATATTTTTGTTATTCCAATGGACGGTAGCCTTGTCATTATGAAAGGTAGTCTATTGTCGAGGTTTCTGTTACTATAATAGACTGTAGCCTTGTCATTATGGAAGGTAGTCTATTGTCGAGATTTTTGTTACTCCAATGGATGGTAGCCTTCTCATTATAGAAGGTAGTATATTGTTGAGATTTTTGTAACTACAATGAATGGTAGCCTTGTCGTTATGGAAGATAGTCTGTTGTCGATATCTTTGTTACTCCAATGGATGGTAGCCTAGTCATTATGGAAGGTAGTTTGTGTACGAGATTTTAGTTACTCCAATGGATGGTAGCCTTCTCATTATGGAAGGTAGTAAGTTGTCGAGATTTTTATTACTCCAATGGATGGTAGCCTTGTCATTATAGAAGGTAATATATTGCCGAGATTTTTGTCACTATAATGGATGGTAGCCTTGTCATTATGGTAGGTAGTTTGTTGTCAAGATTTTAGTTACTCCATGGGATGGTAGCCTTGTCATTATGGAAGGTAGTCTGTTGTCGAGATTTTTTATACTCCAATAGATTGTAGCCTTGTCATTATGGAAGGTAGTTTGTTGTTGAGATTTTTGTTACTCTAAGGGATGGTAGCCTTTTCAATATGGAACGTAGTCTGTTGTCGAGATTTTTGTTATTCCAATGGATGGTAGCCTTGTCATTATGAAAGGTAGTCTATTGTCGATATTTTTGTTACGATAATAGATTGTAGCCTTGTCATTATGGAAGGTAGTCTATTGTCGAGATTTTTGTTACTCCAATGGATGGTAGCCTTGTCATTATAGAAGGTAGTATATTGTTGATATTTTTGTCACTACAATGTATAGTAGCCTTGTCATTATGGAAGGTAGTCTATTCTCGAGATTTTTGTTACTATAATGGATTGTAGCCTTGTCGTTATGGAAGGTAGTCCATTGTCGATATCTTTGTTACTCCAATGGATGGTAGCCTAGTCATTATGGAAGGTAGTCTGTTGTCGAGTTTTTTGATACTCTAATGGATTGTAGCCTTGTCATTATGGAAAGTAGTCTGTTGTCGAGATTTTTGTTACTCTAAGGGATGGTAGCCTTATCATTATGGAACGTAGTCTGTTGTCGATATTTTTGTTACTATAATAGATTGTAGCCTTTTCATTATGGAAGGTAGTCTGTTGTCGAGATTTTTGTTACTCCAATGGATGGTAGCCTTCTCATTATAGAAGGTAGTATATTGTTGAGATTTTTGTAACTACAATGAATGGTAGCCTTGTCATAATGGAAGGTAGTATGTTGGCGATATCTTTGTTACTCCTATGGATGGTAGCCTTGTTATTATGGAAGGTAGTCTGTTATCGAGAATTTTGTTACTCTAAGGGATGGTAGCCTTGTCATTATGGAACGTTGTTTGTTGTCGAGATTTTTGTTATTCCAATGGATGGTAGCATTGTCATTATGGAAGGTAGTCTGTTGTCAATACTTTTGTCACTATAATGGATGATAGCCTTGTCATTATAGAAGGTAGTTTGTTGTCAAGATTTTAGTTACTCCATGGGATATTAGCCTTGTCATTATGGAAGGTAGTCTGTTGTCGAGATTTTTTATACTCCAATGGATTGTAGCCTTGTCATTATGGAAGGTAGTCTGTTGTTGAGATTTTTGTTACTCTAAGGGATGGTAGCCTTTTCAATATGGAACGTAGTCTGTTGTCGAGATTTTTGATACTCCAATGGATGGTAGCCTTGTCATTATGAAAGGTAGTATATTATCGATATTTTTGTTACTATAATAGATTGTAGCCTTGTCATTATGGAAGGTAGTCTGTTGTCGAGATTTTTGTTACTCCAATGGATGGTAGCCTTGTCATTATAGAAGGTAGTATATTGTTGATATTTTTGTCACTACAATGGATGGTAGCCTTGTCATTATGGAAGGTAGTCTATTGTCGAGATTTTAGTTACTACAATGGATTGTAGCCTTGTCGTTATGGAAGGTAGTCTGTTGTCGATATCTTTGTTACTCCAATGGATGGTAGCCTAGTCATTATGGAAGGTAGTCTGTTGTCGAGTTTATTGATACTCTAATGGATTGTAACCTTGTCATTATGGAAGGTAGTCTGTTGTTGATATCTTTGTTACTCGAATGGATGATAGCCTAGTCATTATGGAAGGTAGTTTGTGTACGATATTTTTGTTATTCCAATGGATGGTAACCTTGTCATTATGAAAGGTAGTCTGTTGTCGTAATTTTTGATACTCTAAGGGATGGTAGCCTTGTAATAATGGAAGGTAGTATGTTGGCGATATCTTTGTTACTCCTATGGATGGTAGCCTTTTTATTATTGAAGGTAGTCTACTATAGAGAATTTTGTTACTCTAAGGGATGGTAGCCTTGTCATTATGGAACGTTTTTTGTTGTCGAGATTTTTGTTATTCCAATGGATGGTAGCATTGTCATTATAGAAGGTAGTCTGTTGTCAATATTTTTGTTACTATAATGGATTGTAGCCTTCTCGTTATGGAATGTAGTTTGTTGTTGATATCTTTGTTACTCCAATGGATGGTAGCCTAGTCATTATGGAAGGTAGTTTGTGTACGAGATTTTAGTTACTCTAATGGATGGTAGCCTTGTCATTATGGAAGGTAGTCTGTTGTCGAGATTTTTTATACTCCAATAGATTGTAGCCTTGTAATTAGGGAAGGTAGTTTATTGCCTAGATTTTTGTTACTCCATTACATGGTAGCCTTGTCATTATGGAAGGTAGTGTGTTGTCGATATTTTTGTTATTCCAATGGATGGTAGCCTTGTCATTATGGAAGGTAGTCTGTTGTCGTGATTTTTGTTACTCCAATGGATGGTAGCCTTGTCATTATGGAAGGTAGTATGTTATCGATATCTTTGTTACTCCAATGGATGGCAGCCTTGTCAATTTGGAAGGTGGTATGTTGTTGAGATATTTGTTACTCTAAGGGATGGTAGCCTTGTCATTATGGAACGTAGTCTATTGTCGAGATTTTTGTTATTCCAATGGATGGTAGCATTTTCATTATAGAAGGTAGTATATTAACAAGATTTTTGTCACTATAATGGATAATAGCCTTGTCATTATGGAAGGTAGTCTGTTGTCAAGATTTTTGTTACTACAATGGATTGTAGCCTTGTCGTTATGGAAGGTAGTCTCCTGTCGATATCTTTGTTACTCCAATGGATGGTAGCCTTGTCATTATGGAAGGTAGTCTGTTGTCGAGATTTTGTATACTCCAATGAATTGTAGCCTTGTTATTATGGAAGGTAGTCTATTGTCGAGATTTTTGTTACTCTAAGGGATGGTAGCCTTGTCATTATGGAACGTAGTCTATTGTCGAGATTTTTGTTATTCCAATGGATGGTAGCCTTGTCATTATGAAAGGTAGTCTATTGTCGAGATTTTTGTTACTATAATAGATTGTAGCCTTCTCATTATGGAAGGTAGTCTGTTGTCGAGATTTTTGTTACTCC
Organism: Vicia faba; assembly: GCA_948472305.1. NCBI lineage: Eukaryota > Viridiplantae > Streptophyta > Magnoliopsida > Fabales > Fabaceae > Vicia > Vicia faba. The sequence goes on from OX451741.1 coordinate 530,276,217, forward strand.
AATGGATGGTAGCCTCTCATTATAGAAGGTAGTATATTGTTGAGATTTTTATAACTACAATGAATGGTAGCCTTGTCGTTATGGAAGATAGTCTGTTGTCGATATCTTTGTTACTCCAATGGATGGTAGACTAGTCATTATGGAAGGTAGTTTGTGTACGAGATTTTAGTTACTCCAATGGATGGTAGCCTTGTCATTATGGAAGGTAGTCTGTTGTCGAGATTTTTATTACTCCAATGGATGGTAGCCTTGTCATTATAGAAGGTAATATATTGCCGAGATTTTAGTTACTCCATGGGATGGTAGCCTTGTCATAATGGAAGGTAGTCTGTTGTCGAGATTTTTTATACTCCAATGGATTATAGCTTTGTCATTATGGAAGGTAGTCTATTGTTGAGATTTTTGTTACTCTAAGGGATGGTAGCCTTTTCAATATGGAACGTAGTCTGTTGTCCAGATTTTTGTTATTCCAATGGATGGTATCCTTGTCATTATGAAAGGTAGTCTATTGTCGATATCTTTGTTACTCCAATGGATGGTAGCCTAGTCATTATGGAAGGTAGTCTGTTGTCGAGTTTTTTGTTACTCCAATGGTTGGTAGCCTTGTCATTATGGAAGGTAGTCTATTGTGGAGATTTTTGTTACTCTAATGGATGGTAGCCTTGTCATTATAGAAGGTAATATATTGTCGAGATTTTTGTCACTACAATGGATGGTAGCCTTATCATTATGGACGGTAGATTGTTGTCGAGATTTTTGTTACTATAATGGATTGTAGCCTTGTTGTTTTGGAAGGTAGTTTGTTGTTGATATCTTTGTTACTCCAATGGATGGTAGCCTAGTCATTATGGAAGGTAGTTTGTGTACGATATTTTTGTTATTCCAATGGATTGTAGCCTTGTCATTATGAAAGGTAGTCTGTTGTCGTAATTTTAGATACTCTAAGGGATGGTAGCCTTTTCATAATTGAAGGTAGTATGTTGTCGATATGTTTGTTACTCCTATGGATGGTAGCCTTGTTATTATGAAAGGTAGTCTATTATCGAGAATTTTGTTACTCTATGGGATGGTAGCCTTGTCATTATGGAACTTTGTATGTTGTCGAGATTTTTGTTATTCCAATGGATGGTAGCATTGTCATTATGGAAGGTAGTCTGTTGTCGATATTTTTGTTACTAGAATGGATTGTAGCCTTGTCGTTTTGGAAGGTTGTTTGTTGTTGATATCTTTGTTACTCCAATGGATGGTAGCCTAGTCATTATGGAAGGTAGTTTGTGTACGAGATTTTAGTTACTCTAATGGATGGTAGCCTTGTCATTATGGAAGGTAGTCTATTGTCGAGATTTTTTATACTCCAATAGATTGTAGCCTTGTAATTAGGGAAGGTAGTTTATTGCCTAGATTTTTGTTACTCCATTGCATGGTAGCTTTGTCATTATGGAAGGTAGTGTGTTGTCAATATTTTTGTTATTCCAATGGATGGTAGCCTTGTCATTATGGAAGGTAGTCTGTTGTCGTGATTTTTATTACTCTAATGGATGGTAGCCTTGTTATTATGGAAGGTAGTATGTTGTCGATATCTTTGTTACTCCAATGGATGGTAGCCTTGTCATTATGGAAGGTGGTCTGTTGTTGAGATATTTGTTACTCTAAGGGATGGTAGCCTTGTCATTATGGAACGTAGTCTATTGTCGAGATTTTTGTTATTCCAATGGATGGTAGCATTTTCATTATAGAAGGTAGTATATTAACAAGATTTTTGTCACTACAATGGATAATAGCCTTGTCATTATGGAAGGTAGTCTGTTGTCAAGATTTTTGTTACTACAATGGATTGTAGCCTTGTCGTTATGGAAGATAGTCTGTTGTCGATATCTTTGTTACTCCAATGGATGGTAGCCTAGTCATTATAGAAGGTAATATATTGTCGAAATTTTTGTCACTATAATGGATGGCTGCCTTGTCATTATGGAAGGTAGTCCGTTGTCGAGATTTTTGTTACTACAATGGATTGTAGCCTTGTCGTTATGGAACATCGTCTGTTGTCGATATCTTTGTTACTCCAATGGATGGGAGCCTAGTCATTATGGAAGGTAGTCTGTTGTCGAGTTTTTTGTTACTCCAATGGATGGTAGCCTTGTCATTATGGAAGGTAGTCGGTTGTCGAGATTTTTGTTACAATAATGGATTGTAGCCTTGTCGTTATAGAAGTTCGTCTGTTGTCGATATCTTTGTTACTTCAATGGATGGTAGCATAGTCATTATGGAAGGTAGTTTGTGTACGAGATTTTAGTTACTCCAATGGATGGTAACCTTGTCATTATGGAAAGTAGTCTGTTGTCGAGATTTTTATACTCCAATGGATTGTAGCCTTGTTGTTATGGAAGGTAGCCTGTTGTCGAGATTTTTGTTACTCTAAGGGATGGTAGCCTTGTCATTATGGAACGTAGTCTGTTGTCGAGATTTTTGTTATTCCAATGGATGGTAGCTTTGTCATTATGAAAGGTAGTCTATTGTCGAGATTTTTTTTACTATAATAGATTGTAGCCTTCTCATTATGGAAGGTAGTCTGTTGTCGAGATTTTTGTTACTCCAAAGGATGGTAGCCTTCTCATTATAGAAGGTAGTATATTGTTGATATTTTTCTCACTACAATGAATGGTAGCCTTGTCATTACGGAAGGTAGTCTGTTGTCGAGATTTTTGTTACTACAATGGATTGTAGCCTTGTCATTATGGAATGTAGTCTGTTTTCGATATCTGTGTTATTCCAATGGATGGTAGCCTAGTCATCATTGAAGGTAGTTTGTGTATGATAATTTTGTTATTCCAATGGATGGTAGCGTTGTCATTATAGAAGGTAGTACATTGTCGAGATTTCAGTCACTAAAATTGATGGTAGCCTTGTCATTATGGAAGGTAGTCTATTGTCGAGATTTTTGTTACCATAATAGATTGTAGCCTTGTCATTATGGAAGGTAGTCTGTTGTCGATATTTTTGTTACTCCAATGGATGGTAGCCTTGTCATTATATAAGGTAGTATATTGTTGATATTTTTGTTACTCTAAGGGATGGTAGCCTTGTCATTATGGAAGGTAGTCTGTTGTCGAGAGTTTTGTTACTACAGTGGATTGTAGCCTTGTCGTTATGGAAGGTAGTCTATTGTCGATATCTTTGTTACTCCAATGGATTGTAGCCTAGTCATTATGGAAGGTAGTCTGTTGTCGAGTTTTTTGTTACTCCAATGGTTGGTAGCCTTGTCATTATGGAAGGTAGTCTGTTGTGGAGATTTTTGTTACTCCAATGGATAGTAGCCTTGTCATTATAGAAGGTAATATATTGTCGAGATTTTTGTCACTATAATGGATGGTAGCCTTGTCATTATGGAAAGTAGTCTGTTGTCGAGATTTTAGTTACTACAATGGATTGTAGCCTTGTCGTTATGGAAGGTAGTCTGTTGTTGATATCTTTGTTACTCCAATGGATGGTAGCCTAGTCATTATGGAAGGTAGTTTGTGTACGAGATTTTCGTTACTCCAATGGATGGTAGCCTTTTCATTATGGAAGGTATTCTGTTGTCGAGATTTTTTATACTCCAATTGATTCTAGCCTTGTCATTATGGAAGGTAGTCTGTTGTAGAGATTTTTGTTACTCTAAGGGATGGTAGCTATGTCATTATGGAACATAGTCTGTTGTCGATATTTTTGTTATTCTAATGGATGGTAGCCTTGTAATTATGAAAGGTAATCTATTGTCGACATTTTTGTCACTATAACAGATTGTAGCCTTGTCATTATCGAAGGTAGTCAGTTGTCGATATTTTTGTTATTCTAATGGATGGTAGCCTTGTCATTATGGAAGGTAGTCTGTTGTCGATATTTTTGTTACTACAATGGATTGTAGCCTTGTCGTTATAGAAGATAGTCTGTTTTCGATATCTTTGTTACTCCAATGGATGGTAGCCTAGTCATTATGGAAGGTAGTTTTTGTACGAGATTTTAGTTACTCCAATGGATGGTAGCCTTATCATTAATGAAGGTAGTCTGTTGTCGATATTTTTGTTACTCCAATGGATGGTATCCTTGTCATTATAGAAGGTAATATGTTGTCGAGATTTATGTCACTATAATGGATGGTAGCCTTGTCATTATGGAAGGTAGTATGTTGTCGAGATTTTTGTTACTACAATGGATTGTAGCCTTGTCGTTGTGGAAGGTAGTTTGTTGTCGATATCTTTGTTACTCGAATGGATGGTAGCCTTGTCATTATGGAAGGTAGTCTGTTGTTGAGATTTTTTATACTCCAATTGATTCTAGCCTTGTGATTATGGAAGGTAGTCTATTGTCGAGATTTTTGTTACTCAAAGGGATGGTAGCCATGTCATTATGGAACGTAGTCTGTTATCGATATTTTTTTTATTCTAATGGATGATAGCCTTGTCATTATGAAAGGTAGTCTATTGTCGAGATTTTTGTCACTATAATCGATTGTAGCCTTGTCATTATGGAAGGTAGTCTTTTGTAAAGATTTTTGTTACTATAATGGATTGTAGCCTTGTCATTATGGAAGGTAGTTTGTTATCGATATCTGTGTTACTCCAAAGGATGGTAGCCTAGACATCATTGAAGGTAGTTTGTGTACGATATTTTTGTTATTCCAATGGATGGTAGCGTTGTCATTATAGAAGGTAGTACATTGTCGAGATTTCAGTCACTACAATGGATGGTAGCCTTGTCATTATGGAAGGTAGTCCATTGTCGAGATTTTTGTTACTATAAGGGATGGTTGCCTTGTCATTTTGGAAGATAGTATGTTGTCCAGATTTTTATTACTACAGTGGATTGTAGCCTTGTCGTTATGGAAGGTAGTCTGTTGTCGATATCTTTGTTACTCCGATGGATGCTAGCCTAGTCATTATGGAAGGTAGTCTGTTGTCGAGTTTATTGTTACTTCAATGGTTGATAGCCTTGTCATTATGGAAGGTAGTCTGTTGTCGAAATTTTTGTTACTCCAATGGATGATAGCCTTATCATTATAGAAGGTAATATATTGTCGAGATTTTAGTCACTATAATGGATGGTAGCCTTGTCATTATGGAAGGTAGTCTGTTGTCGATATTTTTGTTACTATAATGGATTGTAACCTTGTCGTTGTGGAAGGTAGTCTGTTGTTGATATCTTTGTTACTCCAATGGATGGTAGCCTACTCATTATGGAAGGTAGTTTGTGTACAAGATTTTATTACTCCAATGGATGGTAGCCTTGTCATTATGGAAAGTAGTCTATTGTCGAGATTTTTTATACTCCAATGGATTCTAGCCTTGTCATTACTGAAGGTAGTCTATTGTATAGATTTATGTTACTCTAAGGGATGGTAGCCTTGTCATTACGGAACCTAGTATGTTGTCGATATTTTTGTTATTCTAATGGATGGTAGCCTTGTCATTATGAAAGGTAGTCTATTGTCGAGTTTTTGTCAATATAATAGATTGTAGCCTTGTCATTATGGAATGTAGTCTGTTGTCGAGATTTTTGTTAATCCAATAGATGGTAGCCTTGTTATTATAGAAGGTAGTATATTGTTGAGATTTTTGTCACTACAATGAATGGTAGCCTTGTCATTATGGAAGGTAGTCTGTTGTCGAGATTTTTGTTACTACAATGGATTGTAGCCTTCTCATTATGGAAGGTAGTCTGTTGTCGATATCTTTGTTACTCCAATGGATGGTAGCCTAGTCATTATGGAAGGTAGTTTGTTGTCGAGTTTTTTGTTACTCCAATGGATGGTAGCCTTGTCATTATGGAAGGTAGTCTGTTGTCGATACTTTTGTTACTACAATGGATTGTAGCCTTGTCGTTATGGAAGATAGTCTGTTATCGAGATTTTTGTTACTTCAATGGATGGTAGCCTTGTCATTATAGAAGGTAATATATTGTCGAGATTTTTGTCACTATAATGGATTGTAGCCTTATCGTTATGCAAGGTAGTCTGTTGTCGAGATTTTTGTTACTCTAAGGGATGGTAGCCTTGTCATTATGGAACATAGTCTGTTGTCGATATTTTTGTTATTCTAATGGATGGTAGCCTTGTCATTATGAAAGGTAGTCTATTGTCGAGATTTTTTTCACAATAATAGATTGTAGCCTTGTCATTATGGAAGGTAGTCTGTTGTCAAGATTTTTGTTACTACAATGGATTGTAGCCTTGTCATTATGGAAGGTAGTTTGTTATCGATATTTGTGTTACTCCAATGGATGGTATCCTAGACATCATTGAAGGTAGTTTGTGTATGATATTTTTGTTATTCCAATGGATGGTATCGTTGTTATTATAGAAGGTAGTACATTGTCGAGATTTCAGTCACTACAATGGATGGTTGCCTTGTCATTATGGAAGGTAGTCTATTGTCGAGATTTTTGTTACTATAATAGATTTTAGCCTTGTCATTATGGAAGGTAGTCTGTTGTCGAGATTTTTGTTACTCCAATGGATGGTAGCCTAGTCATTATGGAAGGTAGTCTGTTGTCGAGTTTTTTGTTACTTCAATGGTTGGTAGCCTTGTCATTATGGAAAGTAGTCTGTTGTCGAGATTTTTGTTACTCCAACGGATGGTAGCCTTGTCATTATAGAAGGTAATATATTGTTGAGATTTTTGTCACTATAATGGATGGTAGCCTTGTCATTATGGAAGGTAGTCTGTTGTCGAGAATTTTGTTACTATAATGGATTGTAGCCTTGTCGTTGTGGAAGGTAGTCTGTTGTTGATATCTTTGTTACTCCACTGGATGGTAGCCTAGTCATTATGGAAGGTAGTTTGTGTACGAGATTTTAGTTACTCCAATGGATTGTAGCCTTGTCATTATGGAAGGTAGTCTGTTGTCGAGATTTTTTATACTCCAATGGATTCTAGCCTTGTCATTATGGAAGGTAGTCTATTGTAGAGATTTTTGTTACTCTAAGGGATGGTAGCCTTTCCATTATGGAACGTAGTATGTTGTCAATATTTTTGTTATTCTAATGGATGGTAGCCTTGTCATTATGAAAGGTAGTCTATTGTCGAGTTTTTGTCACTATAATAGATTGTAGCCTTGTCATAATGGAAGGTAGTCTGTTGTCGAGATTTTTGTTAATCCAATGGATGGTAGCCTAGTAATTATGGAAGGTAGTCTGTTGTCGATATCTTTGTTACTCCAATGGATGGTAGCCTAGTCTTTATGGAAGGTAGTTTGTTGTCTAGTTTTTTGTTACTCAATTGGATGGTAGCCTTGTCATTATGGAAGGTAGTCTGTTGTCGATATTTTTGTTACTACAATGGATTGTAGCCTTGTCGTTATGGAAGATAGACTATTTTCGATATCTTTGTTACTCCAATGGATGGTAGCCTAGTCATTATGGAAGGTAGATTTTGTACGAGATTTTAGTTAGTCCAATGGATGGTAGCCTTGTCATTATTAAAGGTAGTCTGTTGTCGAGATTTTTGTTACTCCAATGGATGGTAGCCTTGTCATTATAGAAGGTAATATATTGTCGACATTTTTGTCACTATAATGGATGGTAGCCTTGTCATTATAGAAGGTAGTCTGTTGTCGAGATTTTTGTTACTACAATGGATTGTAGCCTTGTCGTTGTGGAAGGTAGTCTATGGTCGGTATCTTTGTTACTCCAATGGATGGTAGCCTAGTCATTATGGAAGGTAGTTTGTGTACGAGATTTTAGTTACTCCAATGGATGGTAGCCTTGTCATTATGGAAGGTAGTCTGTTGTCGAGATTTTTGTTATTCCAATGGATGGTAGCCTTGTCATTATGAAAGGTAGTCTATTGTCGAGATTTTTGTTACTATAATAGATTGTAGCCTTCTCATTATGGAAGGTAGTCTGTTGTCGAGATTTTTGTTACTCCAATGGATGGTAGCCTTCTCATTATAGAAGGTAGTATATTGTTTAGATTTTTGTCACTACAATAAATGGTAGCCTTGTCATTATGGAATGTAGTCTGTTGTCGAGATTTTTGTTACTACAATGGATTGTAGCCTTGTCATTATGGAAGGTAGTCTGTTGTCGATATCTGTGTTACTCCAATGGATGGTAGCCTAGTCATCATTGAAGGTAGTTTGTGTATGATAATTTTTTTATTCCAATGGATGGTAGTGTTGTCATTATAGAAGGTAGTACATTGTCGAGATTTCAGTCACTACAATGGATTGTAGCCTTGTCATTATGGAAGGTAGTCTATTGTCGAGATTTTTTTTATTATAATAGATTGTAGCCTTGTCATTATGGAAGGTAGTCTATTGTCGAGATTTTTGTTACTCCAATGGATGGTAGCCTTGTCATTATGGAAGGTAGTCTGTTGTTGATATCTTTGTTACTCCAATGGATGGTAGCCTAGTCATTACGGAAGGTAGTCTATTGTCGAGTTTTTTGTTACTTCAATGGTTGGTAGCCTTGTCATTATGGAAGGTAGTATGTTCTCGATATTTTTGTTATTCCAATGGATGGTAGCCTTGTCATTATAGAAAGTAATATATTGTCGAGATTTTTGTCACTATAATGGATGGTAGCCTTGTCATTATGGAAGGTAGTCTGTTGTCGAGATTTTTGTTACTATAATGGATTGTAGCCTTGTCGTTGTGGAAGGTAGTCTGTTGTTGATATCTTTGTTACTCCAATGGATGGTAGCCTAGTCATTATGGAAGGTAGTTTGTGTACGAGATTTTAGTTACTCCAATGGATGGTAGCCTTGTCATTATGGAAGGTAGTCTGTTGTCGAGATTTTTTATACTCCAATGGATTCTAGCCTTGTCATTATGGAAGGTAGTCTGTTGTAGATATTTTTGTTATTCTAAGGGATAGTAGCCTTGTCATTATGGAATGTAGTATGTTGTTGATATTTTTGTTATTCTAATGGATGGTAGCCTTTTCATTATGAAAGGTAGTCTATTGTCGAGTTTTTGTCACTATAATAGATTGTAGACTTGTCATTATGGAAGGTAGTCTGTTGTAGAGACTTTTGTTAATCCAATGGATGGTACCCTTTTCATTATAGAAGGTAGTATATTGTTTAGATTTTTGTCACTACAACGAATGGTAGCCTTGTCATTATGGAAGGTAATATGTTGTCGACATTTTTGTTACTACAATGGATTGTAGCCTTGTCATTATGGAAGGTAGTCTGTTGTCAATATCTTTGTTACTCCAATGGATGGTAGCCTAGTCATTATGGAAGGTAGTTTGTGTACGAGATTTTAGTTACTCCAATGGATGGTAGCCTTGTCATTATTGAAGGTAGTCTGTTGTCGAGATTTTTGTTATTCCAATGGATGGTAGCCTTGTCATTATGAAAGTTAGTCTATTGTCGAGATTTTTGTTACTATAATAGATTGTAGCCTTCTCATTATGGAAGGTAGTCTGTTGTCGAGATTTTTGTTAGTCCAATGGATGGTAGCCTTCTCATTATAGAAGGTAGTATATTGTTCAGATTTTTGTCACTACAATAAATGGTAGCCTTGTCATTATGGAATGTAGTCTGTTGTCGAGATTTTTGTTACTACAATGGATTGTAGCCTTGTCATTATGCAAGGTAGTCTGTTGTCGATATCTGTGTTACTAAAATGGATGGTAGCCTAGTCATCATTGAAGGTAGTTTGTGTATGATAATTTTTTTGTTCCAATGGATGGTAGTGTTGTCATTATAGAAGGTAGTACATTGTCGAGATTTCAGTCACTACAATGGATGGTAGCCTTGTCATTATGGAAGGAAGTCTATTGTCGAGATTTTTTTTACTATAATAGATTGTAGCCTTGTCATTATGGAAGGTAGTCTGTTGTCGAGATTTTTGTTACTCCAATGGATGGTAGCCTTGTCATTATGGAAGGTAGTATGTTGTTGATATCTTTGTTACTCCAATGGATGGTAGCCTAGTCATTACGGAAGGTAGTCTGTTGTCTAGTTTTTTGTTACTTCAATGGTTGGTAGCCTTGTCATTATGGAAGGTAGTCTGTTGTCGAGATTTTTGTTACTCCAATGGATTGTAGCCTTGTCGTTGTGGAAGGTAGTCTGTTGTTGATATCTTTGTTACTCCAATGGATGGTAGCCTTGTCATTATGGAAGGTAGTCTGTTGTCGAGATTTTTTATACTCCAATGGATTCTAGCCTTGTCATTATGGAAGGTAGTCTGTTGTAGATATTTTTGTTATTCTAAGGGATGGTAGCCTTGTCATTATGGAATGTAGTATGTTGTCGATATTTTTGTTATTCTAATGGATGGTAGCCTTGTCATTATGAAAGGTAGTCTATTGTCGAGTTTTTGTCACTATAATAGATTGTAGCCTTGTCATTATGGAAGGTAGTCTGTTGTAGAGATTTTTGTTAATCCAATGGATGGTAACCTTGTCATTATAGAAGGTAGTATATTGTTTAGATTTTTGTCACTACAATGAATGGTAGCCTTGTCATTATGGAAGGTAATATGTTGTCGACATTTTTGTTGCTACAATGGATTGTAGCCTTGTCATTATGGAAGGTAGTCAGTTGTCGATATCTTTGTTACTCCAATGGATGGTAGCCTAGTAATTATGGAAGGTAGTCTGTTGTCGAGTTTTTTGTTACTCCAATGGATGGTAGCCTTGTCATTATGGAAGATAGTATTTTTCGATATCTTTGTTACTCCAATGGATGGTAGCCTAGTCATTATGGAAGGTAGTTTTTGTACGAGATTTTAGTTACTCCAATGGATGGTAGCCTTGTCATTATTAAAGGTAGTCTGTTGTCGAATTTTTTGTTACTCCAATGGATGGTAGCCTTGTCATTATAGAAGGTAATATATTGTCGAGATTTTTGTCATTAAAATTGATGGTAGCCTTGTCATTATAGAAGGTAGTCTGTTGTCGAGATTTTTGTTACTACAAATGATTGTAGCCTTGTCGTTGTGGAAGGTAGTCTGTTGTCGGTATCTTTGTTACTCCAATGGATGGTAGCCTAGTCATTATGGAAGGTAGTTTGTGTACGAGATTTTGGTTACTCCAATGGATGGTAGCCTTGTCATTATGGAAAGTAGTCTGTTGTCGAGATTTTTGTTATTCCAATGGATGGTAGCCTTGTCATTATGAAAGGTAGTCTATTGTCGAGATTTTTGTTACTATAATAAATTGTAGCCTTCTTATTATGGAAGGTAGTCTGTTGTCGAGATTTTTGTTACTCTAATGGATGGTAGCCTTCTCATTATAGAAGGTAGTATATTGTTGAGATTTTTTTCACTACAATGAATGGTGGCCTTGTCATTATGGAAGGTAGTCTGTTGTCGAGATTTTTGTTACTACAATGGATTGTAGCCTTGTCATTATGGAAGGTAGTTTGTTGTCGATATCTGTGTTACTCCAATGGATGGTAGCCTAGTCATGATTGAAGGTAGTTTGTGTATGATAATTTTTTTATTCCAATGGATGGTAGCGTTGTCATTATAGAAGGTAGTACATTGTCGAGATTTCAGTCACTACAATGGATGGTAGCCTTGTCATTATGGAAGGTAGTCTATTGTCGAGATTTTTGTTACTATAATAGATTGTAGCCTTGTCATTATGGAAGGTAGTCTGTTGTCGATATCTTTGGTACTCCAATGGATGGTAGCCTAGTCATTATGGAAGGTAGTCTGTTATCAATATTTTTGTTACTACAATGGATTGTAGCCTTGTCGTTATGGAAGATAGTATGTTTTCGATATCTTTGTTACTCCAATGGATGGTAGCCTAGTCATTATGGAAGGTAGTTTTTGTACGAGATTTTAGTTACTCCAATGGATGGTAGCCTTGTCATTATTAAAGGTAGTTTGTTGTTGATATTTTTGTTACTCCAATGGATGGTAGCCTTGTCATTATAGAAGGTAATATATTGTCGACATTTTTGTCATTATAATGGATGGTAGCCTTGTCATTATAGAAGGTAGTCTGCTGTCCAGATTTTTGTTACTACAAAGGATTGTAGCCTTGTCGTTGTGGAAGGTAGTCTATTGTCGGTATCTTTGTTACTCCAATGGATGGTAGCCTAGTCATTATGGAAGGTAGTTTGTGTACGAGATTTTAGTTACTCCAATGGATTGTAGCCTTGTCATTATGGAAAGTAGTCTGTTGTCGAGATTTTTGTTATTACAATGGATGGTAGCCTTGTCATTATAAAAGGTAGTCTATTGTCGAGATTTTTGTTACTAAAATAGATTGTAGCCTTCTCATTATGGAAGGTAGTCTGTTGTCGAGATTTTTGTTACTCCAATGGATGGTAGCCTTCTCATTATAGAAGGTAGTATATTGTTGAGATTTTTGTCACTACAATGAATGGTATCCTTGTCATTATGGAAGGTAGTCTGTTGTCAAGATTTTTGTTACTACAATGGATTGTAGTCTTGTCATTATGGAAGGTAGTCTGTTGTCGATATTTGTGTTACTCCAATGGATGATAGCCTACTCATCATTGAAGGTAGTTTGTGTATGATAATTTTTTATTCCAATGGATGGTAGCATTGTCATTATAGAAGGTAGTACATTGTCGAGATTTCAGTCACTACAATGGATGGTAGCCTTGTCATTATGGAAGGTAGTCTGTTGTCGAGATTTTTGTTACTCCAATGGATGGTAGCCTTGTCATTATGGAAGGTAGTCTGTTGTCGATATCTTTGTTACTCCAATGGATGGTAGCCTAGTCATTACGGAAGGTAGTCTATTGTCGAATTTTTTGTTACTTCAATGGTTGGTAGCCTTGTCATTATGGAAGGTAGTCTGTTGTCGAGATTTTTGTTACTCCAATGGATGGTAGCCTTGTCATTATAGAAAGTAATATATTGTCGAGATTTTTGTCACTATAATGGATGGTAGCCTTGTCATTATGGAAGGTAGTCTGTTGTCGAGATTTTTGTTACTATAATGGATTGTAGCCTTGTCGTTGTGGAAGGTAGTCTGTTGTTGATATCTTTGTTACTCCAATGGATGGTAGCCTAGTCATTATGGAAGGTAATTTGTGTACAAGATTTTAGTTACTTCAATGGATGTTAGCCTTGTCATTATGGAAGGTAGACTGTTTTCGAGATTTTTTATACTCCAATGGATTCTAGCCTTGTCATTATGGAAGGTAGTCTGTTGTAGAGATTTTTGTTACTCTAAGGGATGGTAGCCTTGTCATTATCGAATGTAGTATGTTGTCGATATTTTTGTTATTCTAATGGATGGTAGCCTTGTCATTATGAAAGGTAGTCTATTGTCGAGTTTTTGTCACTATAATAGATTGTAGCCTTGTCATTATGGAAGGTAGTCTGTTGTAGAGATTTTTGTTAATCCAATGGATGGTAGCCTTGTCATTATAAAAGGTAGTATATTCTTTAGATTTTTGTCACTACAACGAATGGTAGCCTTGTCATTATGGAAGGTAGTATGTTGTCGACATTTTTGTTACTACAATGGATTGTAGCCTTGTCATTATGGAAGGTAGTCTGTTGTCGATATCTTTGTTACTCCAATGGATGGTAGCCTAGTCATTATGGAAGGTAGTCTGTTGTCGAGTTTTTTGATACTCCAATGGATGGTAGCCTTGTCATTATGGAAGGTAGTCTGTTGTCGATATTTTTGTTACTACAATGGATTGTAGCCTTGTTGTTATGGAAGATAGTATTTTTCGATATCTTTGTTACTCCAATGGATGGTAGCCTAGTCATTATGGAAGGTAGTTTTTGTACGAGATTTTAGTTACTCCAATGGATGGTAGCCTTGTCATTATTAAAGGTAGTCTGTTGTCGAAATTTTTGTTACTCCAATGGATGGTAGCCTTGTCATTATAGAAGGTAATATATTGTCGAGATTTTTGTCATTATAATGGATGGTAGCCTTGTCATTATAGAAGGTAGTCTGTTGTCGAGATTTTTTTTACTACAAAGGATTGTAGCCTTGTCGTTGTGGAAGGTAGTCTGTTATCGGTATCTTTGTTACTCCAATGGATGGTAGCCTAGTCATTATGGAAGGTAGTTTGTGTACGGGATTTTAGTTACTCCAATGGATGGTAGCCTTGTCATTATGGAAAATAGTCTGTTGTCGAGATTTTTGTTATTCCAATGGATGGTAGCCTTGTCATTATGAAAGGTAGTCTATTGTCGAGATTTTTGTTACTATAATAGATTGTAGCCTTCTCATTATGGAAGGTAGTCTGTTGTCGAGATTTTTGTTACTCCAATGGATGGTAGCCTTCTCATTATATAAGGTAGTATATTGTTGAGATTTTTTTCACTACAATGAACGGTAGCCTTGTCATTATGGAAGGTAGTCTGTTGTCGAGATTTTTGTTACTACAATGGATTATAGCCTTGTCATTATGGAAGGTAGTTTGTTATCGATATCTGTGTTACTCCCATGGATGGTAGTCTTGTCATCATTGAAGGTAGTTTGTGTATGATAATTTTTTTATTCCAATGGATGGTAGCGTTGTCATTATAGAAGGTAGTACATTGTCGAGATTTCAGTCACTACAATGGATGGTAGCCTTGTCATTATGGAAGGTAGTCTATTGTCGAGATTTTTGTTACTATAATAGATTGTAGCCTTGTCATTATGGAAGGTAGTTTGTTGTAGATATCTTTGTTACTCCAACGGATGGTAGCCTAGTCATTATGGAAGGTAGTCTGTTGTCGAGTTTTTTGTTACTCCAATGGATGGTAGCCTTGTCATTATGGAAGGTGGTCTGTTATCGATATTTTTGTTACTACAATGGATTGTGGCCTTGTCGTTATGGAAGATAGTATGTTTTCGATATCTTTGTTACTCCAATGGATGGTAGCCTAGTAATTATGGAAGGTAGTTTTTGTACGAGATTTTAGTTAATCCAATGGATGGTAGCCTTGTCATTATTAAAGGTAGTTTGTTGTTGATATTTTTGCTACTCCAATGGATGGTAGCCTTGTCATTATAGAAGGTAATATATTGTCGAGATTTTTGTCATTATAATGGATGGTAGCCTTGTCATTATAGAAGGTAGTCTGTTGTCGAGATTTTTGTTACTACAAAGGATTGTAGCCTTGTCGTTGTGGAAGGTAGTCTGTTGTCGGTATCTTTGTTACTCCAATGGATGGTAGCCTAGTCATTATGGAAGGTAGTTTGTGTACGAGATTTTAGTTACTCAAATTGATGGTAGCCTTCTCATTATGGAAAGGAGTCTGTTGTCGAGATTTTTGTTTTTCCAATGGATGGTAGCCTTGTCATTATAAAAGGTAGTCTATTGTCGAGATTTTTGTTACTAAAATAGATTGTAGCCTTCTCATTATGGAAGGTAGTCTGTTGTCGAGATTTTTGTTACTCCAATGGATGGTAGCCTTCTCACTATAGAAGGTAGTATATTGTTGAGATTTTTGTCACTACAATGAAATGTAGCCTTGTCATTATGGAAGGTAGTCTATTGTCGAGATTTTTGTTACTACAATGGATTGTAGCCTTCTCATTATGGAAGGTAGTCTGTTGTCGATATTTGTGTTACTCCAATGGATGGTAGCCTAGTCATTATTGAAGGTAGTTTGTGTATGATAATTTTTTATTCCAATGGATGGTAGCGTTGTCATTAAAAATGGTAGTACATTGTCGAGATTTCAGACACTACAATGGATGGTAGCCTTGTCATTATGGAAGGTAGTCTATTGTCGAGATTTTTGTTACTATAATAGATTGTAGCCTTATCATTATTTAAGGTAGTCTGTTGTCGAGATTTTTGTTACTCCAATGGATGGTAGCCTTGTCATTATGGAAGGAAGTCTGTTGTCGATATCTTTGTTACTCCAATGGATGGTAGCCTAGTCATTATGGAAGGTAGTCTGTTGCCGAGTTTTTTGTTACATCAATGGTTGGTAGCCTTGTCATTATGGAAGGTAGTCTGGTGTCGAGATTTTTGTTACTCCAATGGATGGTAGCCTTGTCATTATAGAAGTTAATATATTGTCGAGATTTTTGTCACTATTATGGATGGTAGCCTTGTCATTATGGAAGGTAGTCTGTTGTCGAGATTTTTTTTACTATAATGGATTACAGCCTTGTCATTATGGAAGGTAGTCTTTTGTTGATATCTTTGTTACTCCAATAGATGGTAGCCTAGTCATTATGAAAGGTAGTTTGTGTACGAGATTTTAGTTACTCCAATGGATGGTAGCCTTGTCATTATGGAAGGTAGTCTGTTGTCGAGATTTTTTATACTCCGATGGATTCTAGCCTTGTCATTATGGGAGGTAGTCTGTTGTAGAGATTTTTGTTACTCTAAGGGATGGTAGCCTTGTCATTATGGAACATAGTATGTTGTCGATATTTTTGTTATTCTAATGGATGGTAGCCTTGTCATTATGAAAGGTAGTCTATTGTCGAGATTTTTGTCACTATAATAGATTGTAGCCTTGTCATTATGGAAGGTAGTCTGTTGTCGAGATTTTTTTTAATCCAATGGATGGTAGCCTTGTCATTATAGAAGGTAGTATATTGTTATGATTTTTGTCACTACAATGAATGGTAGCCTTGTCATTATGGAAGGTAGTCTGTTGTCGAGATTTTTGTTACTAAATTGGATTGTAGCCTTGTCATTATGGAAGGTAGTCTGTTGTCGATATCTTTGTTACTACAATTGATGGTAGCCTTGTCATTAGGGAAGGTAGTCTATTGTCCAGATTTTTGTTACTATAATCGATTGTAGCCTTGTGATTATGGAAGGTAGTCTGTTGTCAAGATTTTTGTTACTCCAATGGATGGTAGCCTTGTCATTATGGAAGGTAGTCTGTTGTCGATATCTTTTTTACTCCAATGGATGGTAGCCTGGTCATTATGGAAGGTAGTCTGTTGTCGAGTTTTTTGTTACTTCAATGGCTTGTAGCCTTGTCATTATGGAAGGTAGTCTGTTATCGAGATTTTTGTTACTCCAATGGATGGTAGCCTTGTCATTATAGAAGGTAATATATTATCGACATTTTTGTCACTATAATGGATGGTAGCCTTGTCATTATAGAAGGTAGTCTGTTGTCGAGATTTTTGTTACTACAATGGATTGTAGCCTTGTCGTTATGGAAGGTAGTCTGTTGTCGGTATCTTTGTTACTCCAATGGATGGTAGCCTATTCATGATGGAAGGTAGTTTGTGTACGAGATTTTAGTTACTCCAATGGATGGTAGCCTTGTCAATATGGAAGGTAGTCTGTTGTCGAGATTTTTGTTATTCCAATGGATGGTAGCCTTTTCATTATGAAAGGTAGTATATTGTCGAGATTTTTGTTACTATAATAGATTGTAGCCTTCTCATTATGGAAGGTAGTCTGTTTTCGAAATTTTTGTTACTCCAATGGATGGTAGCTTTCTCATTATAGAAGGTAGTATATTGTTGAGATTTTTGTCACTACAATGAATGGTATCCTTGTCATTATGGAAGGTAGTCTGTTGTCGAGATTTTTGTTACTACAATGGATTGTAGCCTTGTCATTATGGAAGGTAGTCCGTTGTCGATATCTGTGTTACTCCAATGGATGGTAGCCTAGTCATTGAAGGTAGTTTTTGTATGATAATTTTTTTATTCCAATGGATGGTAGCGTTGTCATTATAGAAGGTAGTACATTGTCGAGATTTCAGTCACTACAATGGATGGTAGCCTTGTCATTATGGAAGGTAGTCTATTGTCAAGATTTTTGTTACTATAATATATTGTAGCCTTGTCATTATGGAAGGTAGTCTGTTGTCGAGATTTTTGTTACTCCAATGGATGGTAGCCTTGTCATTATGGAAGGTAGTCTGTTGTCGAGATTTTTTATACTCCGATGGATTCTAGCCTTGTCATTATGGGAGGTAGTCTGTTGTAGAGATTTTTGTTACTCTAAGGGATGGTAGCCTTGTCATTATGGAACATAGTATGTTGTCGATATTTTTGTTATTCTAATGGATGGTAGCCTTGTCATTATGAAAGGTAGTCTATTGTCGAGATTTTTGTCACTATAATAGATTGTAGCCTTGTCATTATGGAAGGTAGTCTGTTGTCGAGATTTTTGTTAATCCAATGGATGGTAGCCTTGTCATTATAGTAGGTAGTATATTGTTATGATTTTTGTCACTACAATGAATGGTAGCCTTGTCATTATGGAAGGTAGTCTGTTGTCGAGATTTTTGTTACTAAATTGGATTGTAGCCTTGTCATTATGGAAGGTAGTCTGTTGTCGATATCTTTGTTACTACAATTGATGGTAGCCTTGTCATTAGGGAAGGTAGTCTATTGTCCAGATTTTTGTTACTATAATAGATTGTAGCCTTCTGATTATGGAAGGTAGTCTGTTGTCAAGATTTTTGTTACTCCAATGGATGGTAGCCTTGTCATTATGGAAGGTAGTCTGTTGTCGATATCTTTTTTACTCCAATGGATGGTAGCCTAGTCATTATGGAAGGTAGTCTGTTGTCGAGTTTTTTGTTACTTCAATGGCTGGTAGCCTTGTCATTATGGAAGGTAGTCTGTTATCGAGATTTTTGTTACTCCAATGGATGGTAGCCTTGTCATTATAGAAGGTAATATATTATCGATATTTTTGTCACTATAATGGATGGTAGCCTTTTCATTATAGAAGGTAGTCTGTTGTCGAGATTTTTGTTACTACAATGGATTGTAGCCTTGTCGTTATGGAAGGTAGTCTGTTGTCGGTATCTTTGTTACTCCAATGGATGGTAGCCTAGTCATGATGGAAGGTAGTTTGTGTACGAGATTTTAGTTACTCCAATGGATGGTAGCCTTGTCAATATGGAAGGTAGTCTGTTGTCGAGATTTTTGTTATTCCAATGGATGGTAGCCTTTTCATTATGAAAGGTAGTTTATTGTCGAGATTTTTGTTACTATAATAGATTGTAGCCTTCTCATTATGGAAGGTAGTCTGTTTTCGAAATTTTTGTTACTCCAATGGATGGTAGCTTTCTCATTATAGAAGGTAGTATATTGTTGAGATTTTTGTCACTACAATGAATGGTATCCTTGTCATTATGGAAGGTAGTCTGTTGTCGAGATTTTTGTTACTACAATGGATTGTAGCCTTGTCATTATGGAAGGTAGTCCATTGTCGATATCTGTGTTACTCCAATGGATGGTAGCCTAGTCATTGAAGGTAGTTTTTGTATGATAATTTTTTTATTCCAATGGATGGTAGCGTTGTCATTATAGAAGGTAGTACATTGTCGAGATTTCAGTCACTACAATGGATGGTAGCCTTGTCATTATGGAAGGTAGTCTATTGTCAAGATTTTTGTTACTATAATAAATTGTAGCCTTGTCATTATGGAAGGTAGTCTGTTGTCGAGATTTTTGTTACTCCAATGGATGGTAGCCTTGTCATTATGGAAGGTTGTCTGTTGTCGATATCTTTGTTACTCCAATGGATGGTAGCCTAGTCATTATGGAAGGTAGTCTGTTGTCGAGTTTTTTGTTACTTCAATGGTTGGTAGCCTTGTCATTATGGAAGGTAGTCTGTTGTCGAGATTTTTGTTACTCCAATGGATGGTAGCCTTGTCATTATAGAAGGTAATATATTGTCGAGATTTTTGTAACTATTATGGATGGTAGCCTTGTCATTATGGAAGTTAGTCTGTTGTCGAGATTTTTGTTACTATAATGATTTGTAGCCTTGTCGTTGTGGAAGGTAGTCTGTTGTTGATATCTTTGTTACTCAAATGGATGGTAGCGTAGTCATTATGAAAGGTAGTTTGTGTACAAGATTTTAGTTAGTCCAATGGATGGTAGCCTTGTCATTATGGAAGGTAGTCTGTTGTCGAGATTTTTTATACTCCAATGGATTCTAGCCTTGTCATTATGGGAGGTAGTCTGTTGTAGAGATTTTTGTTACTCTAAGGGATGGTAGCCTTGTCATTATGGAACGTAATATGTTGTCGATATTTTTGTTATTCTAATGGATGGTAGCCTTGTCATTATGAAAGATAGTCTATTGTCGAGATTTTTGTCACTATAATAGATTGTAGCCTTGTCATTATGGAAGGTAGTCTGTTGTTGAGATTTTTGTTAATCCAATGGATGGTAGCCTTGTCATTATAGAAGGTAGTATATTGTTATGATTTTTGTCACTACAATGAATGGTAGCCTTTTCATTATGGAAGGTAGTCTGTTATCGATATTTTTGTTACTACAATGGATTGTAGCCTTGTCATTATGGAAGGTAGTCTGTTGTCGATATCTTTGTTACTACAATTGATGGTAGCCTTGTCTTTAGGGAAGGTAGTCTATTGTCGAGATTTTTGTTACTATAATAGATTGTAGCCTTGTGATTATGGAAGGTAGTCTGTTGTCAAGATTTTTGTTACTCCAATGGATGGTAGCCTTGTCATTATGGAAGGTAGTCTGTTGTCGATATCTTTGTTACTCCAATGGATGTTAGCCTAGTCATTATGGAAGGTAGTCTGTTGTCGAGTTTTTTGTTACTTCAATGGTTGGTAGCCTTGTCATTATGGAAGGTAGTCTGTTATCGAGATTTTTGTTACTCCAATGGATGGTAGCCTTGTAATTATAGAAGGTAATATATTATCGAGATTTTTGTCACTATAATGGATGGTAGCCTTGTCATTATAGAAGGTAGTCTGTTGTCGATATTTTTGTTACTACAATGGATTGTAGCCTTGTCGTTGTGGAAGGTAGTCTGTTGTCGGTATCTTTGTTACTCCAATGGATGGTAGCCTAGTCATTATGGAAGGTAGTTTGTGTACGAGATTTTAGTTACTCCAATGGATGGTAGCCTTGTCAATATGGAAGGTAGTCTGTTGTCGAGATTTTTGTTATTCCAATGGATGGTAGCCTTTTCATTATGAAAGGTAGTATATTGTCGAGATTTTTGTTACTATAATAGATTGTAGCCTTCTCATTATGGAAGGTAGTCTGTTTTCGAAATTTTTGTTACTCCAATGGATGGTAGCTTTCTCATTATAGAAGGTAGTATATTGTTGAGATTTTTGTCACTACAATGAATGGTATCCTTGTCATTATGGAAGGTAGTCTGTTGTCGAGATTTTTGTTACTACAATGGATTGTAGCCTTGTCATTATGGAAGGTAGTCCATTGTCGATATCTGTGTTACTCCAATGGATGGTAGCCTAGTCATTGAAGGTAGTTTTTGTATGATAATTTTTTTATTCCAATGGATGGTAGCGTTGTCATTATAGAAGGTAGTACATTGTCGAGATTTCAGTCACTACAATGGATGGTAGCCTTGTCATTATGGAAGGTAGTCTATTGTCAAGATTTTTGTTACTATAATAAATTGTAGCCTTGTCATTATGGAAGGTAGTCTGTTGTCGAGATTTTTGTTACTCCAATGGATGGTAGCCTTGTCATTATGGAAGGTTGTCTGTTGTCGATATCTTTGTTACTCCAATGGATGGTAGCCTAGTCATTATGGAAGGTAGTCTGTTGTCGAGTTTTTTGTTACTTCAATGGTTGGTAGCCTTGTCATTATGGAAGGTAGTCTGTTGTCGAGATTTTTGTTACTCCAATGGATGGTAGCCTTGTCATTATAGAAGGTAATATATTGTCGAGATTTTTGTAACTATTATGGATGGTAGCCTTGTCATTATGGAAGTTAGTCTGTTGTCGAGATTTTTGTTACTATAATGATTTGTAGCCTTGTCGTTGTGGAAGGTAGTCTGTTGTTGATATCTTTGTTACTCAAATGGATGGTAGCGTAGTCATTATGAAAGGTAGTTTGTGTACAAGATTTTAGTTAGTCCAATGGATGGTAGCCTTGTCATTATGGAAGGTAGTCTGTTGTCGAGATTTTTTATACTCCAATGGATTCTAGCCTTGTCATTATGGGAGGTAGTCTGTTGTAGAGATTTTTGTTACTCTAAGGGATGGTAGCCTTGTCATTATGGAACGTAATATGTTGTCGATATTTTTGTTATTCTAATGGATGGTAGCCTTGTCATTATGAAAGATAGTCTATTGTCGAGATTTTTGTCACTATAATAGATTGTAGCCTTGTCATTATGGAAGGTAGTCTGTTGTTGAGATTTTTGTTAATCCAATGGATGGTAGCCTTGTCATTATAGAAGGTAGTATATTGTTATGATTTTTGTCACTACAATGAATGGTAGCCTTTTCATTATGGAAGGTAGTCTGTTATCGATATTTTTGTTACTACAATGGATTGTAGCCTTGTCATTATGGAAGGTAGTCTGTTGTCGATATCTTTGTTACTACAATTGATGGTAGCCTTGTCTTTAGGGAAGGTAGTCTATTGTCGAGATTTTTGTTACTATAATAGATTGTAGCCTTGTGATTATGGAAGGTAGTCTGTTGTCAAGATTTTTGTTACTCCAATGGATGGTAGCCTTGTCATTATGGAAGGTAGTCTGTTGTCGATATCTTTGTTACTCCAATGGATGTTAGCCTAGTCATTATGGAAGGTAGTCTGTTGTCGAGTTTTTTGTTACTTCAATGGTTGGTAGCCTTGTCATTATGGAAGGTAGTCTGTTATCGAGATTTTTGTTACTCCAATGGATGGTAGCCTTGTAATTATAGAAGGTAATATATTATCGAGATTTTTGTCACTATAATGGATGGTAGCCTTGTCATTATAGAAGGTAGTCTGTTGTCGATATTTTTGTTACTACAATGGATTGTAGCCTTGTCGTTGTGGAAGGTAGTCTGTTGTCGGTATCTTTGTTACTCCAATGGATGGTAGCCTAGTCATTATGGAAGGTAGTTTGTGTACGAGATTTTAGTTACTCCAATGGATGGTAGCCTTGTCAATATGGAAGGTAGTCTGTTGTCGAGATTTTTGTTATTCCAATGGATGGTAGCCTTTTCATTATGAAAGGTAGTATATTGTCGAGATTTTTGTTACTATAATAGATTGTAGCCTTCTCATTATGGAAGGTAGTCTGTTGTCGAGATTTTTGTTACTCCAATGGATGGTAGCTTTCTCATTATAGAAGGTAGTATATTGTTGATATTTTTGTCACTACAATGAATGGTATCCTTGTCATTATGGAAGGTAGTCTGTTGTCAAGATTTTTGTTACTACAATGGATCTTAGCCTTGTCATTATGGAAGGTAGTCCGTTGTCGATATCTGTGTTACTCCAATGGATGGTAGCCTAGTCATCATTTAAGGTAGTTTGTGTATGATAATTTTTTTATTCCAATGGATGGTAGCGTTGTCATTATAGAAGGTAGCACATTGTCGAGATTTCAGTCACTACAATGGATGGTAGCCTTGTCATTATGGAAGGTAGTCTATTGTCGAGATTTTTGTTACTATAATAGATTGTAGCCTTGTCATTATGGAAGGTAGTCTATTGTCGAGATTTTTGTTACTCCAATGGATGGTAGCCTTGTCATTATGGAAGGTAGTCTGTTGTCGATATCTTAGTTACTCCAATGGATGGTAGCCTAGTCATTATGGAAGGTAGTCTGTTGTCGAGTTTTTTGCTACTTCAATGGTTGGTAGCCATGTCATTATGGAAGGTAGTCTGTTGTCGAGATTTTTGTTACTACAATGGATGGTAGCCTTGTCATTATAGAAGGTAATATATTGTCGAGATTTTTGTCACTATTATGGATGGTAGCCTTGTCATTATGGAAGGTACTCTGTTGTCGAGATTTTTGTTACTATAATGGATTGTAGCCTTGTCATTGTGGAAGGTAGTCTGTTGTTGATATCTTTGTTACTCCAATGGATGGTAGCCTAGTCATTATGAAAGGTAGTTTGTGTACGAGATTTTAGTTACTCCAATGGATGGTAGCCATGTCATTATGGAAGGTAGTCTGTTGTCGAGATTTTTTATAGTCCAATGGGTTCTAGCCTTGTCATTATGGGAGGTAGTCTGTTGTAGAGATTTTTGTTACTCTAAGGGGTGGTAGCCTTGTCATTATGGAACGTAGTATGTTGTCGATATTTTTGTTATTCTAATGGATTGTAGCCTTGTCATTATGAAAGGTAGTCTATTGTCGAGATTTTTGTCACTATAATAGATTGTAGCCTTGTCATTATGGAAGGTAGTTTGTTGTCGAGATTTTTGTTAATCCAATGGATGGTAGCCTTGTCATTATAGAAGGTAGTATATTGTTATGATTTTTGTCACTACAATGAATGGTAGCCTTGTCATTATGGAAGGTAGTCTGTTGTCGAGATTTTTGTTACTACAATGGATTGTAGCCTTGTCATTATGGAAGGTAGTCTGTTGTCGATATCTTTGTTACTACAATTCATGGTAGCCTTGTCATTAGGGAAGGTAGTCTATTGTCGAGATTTTTGTTACTATAATAGATTGTAGCCTTGTGATTATGGAAGGTAGTATGTTGTCAAGAATTTTGTTACTCCAATGGATGGTAGCCTTGTCATTATGGAAGATAGTCTGTTGTCGATATCTTTGTTACTCCAATGGATGGTAGCCTAGTCATTATGGAAGGTAGTTTGTGTACGAGATTTTAGTTACTCCAATGGATGGTAGCCTTGTCAATATGGAAGGTAGTCTGTTGTCGAGATTTTTGTTACTCCAATGGATGGTAGCTTTCTCATTATAGAAGGTAGTATATTGTTGATATTTTTGTCACTACAATGAATGGTATCCTTGTCATTATGGAAGGTAGTCTGTTGTCAAGATTTTTGTTACTACAATGGATCTTAGCCTTGTCATTATGGAAGGTAGTCCGTTGTCGATTTCTGTGTTACTCCAATGGATGGTAGCCTAGTCATCATTGAAGGTAGTTTGTGTATGATAATTTTTTTAATCCAATGGATGGTAGCGTTGTCATTATAGAAGGTAGCACATTGTCGAGATTTCAGTCACTACAATGGATGGTAGCCTTGTCATTATGGAAGGTAGTCTATTGTCGAGATTTTTGTTACTATAATAGATTGTAGCCTTGTCATTATGGAAGGTAGTCTGTTGTCGAGATTTTTTTTACTCCAATGGATGGTAGACTTGTCATTATGGAAGGTAGTCTGTTGTCGATATCTTAGTTACTCCAATGGATGGTAGCCTAGTCATTATGGAAGGTAGTCTGTTGTCGAGTTTTTTGTTACTTCAATGGTTGGTAGCCTTGTCATTATGGAAGGTAGTCTGTTGTCGAGATTTTTGTTACTACAATGGATGGTAGCCTTGTCATTATAGAAGGTAATATATTGTCGAGATTTTTGTCACTATTATGGATGGTAGCCTTGTCATTATGGAAGGTACTCTGTTGTCGAGATTTTTGTTACTATAATGGATTGTAGCCTTGTCGTTGTGGAAGGTAGTCTGTTGTTGATATCTTTGTTACTCCAATGGATGGTAGCCTAGTCATTATGAAAGGTAGTTTGTGTACGAGATTTTAGTTACTCCAATGGATGGTAGCCTTGTCATTATGGAAGGTAGTCTGTTGTCGAGATTTTTTATACTCCAATGGATTCTAGCCTTGTCATTATGGGAGGTAGTCTGTTGTAGAGATTTTTGTTACTCTAAGGGGTGGTAGCCTTGTCATTATGGAACGTAGTATGTTGTCGATATTTTTGTTATTCTAATGGATTGTAGCCTTGTCATTATGAAAGGTAGTCTATTGTCGAGATTTTTGTCACTATAATAGATTGTAGCCTTGTCATTATGGAAGGTAGTTTGTTGTCGAGATTTTTGTTAATCCAATGGATGGTAGCCTTGTCATTATAGAAGGTAGTATATTGTTATGATTTTTGTCACTACAATGAATAGTAGCCTTGTCATTATGGAAGGTAGTCTGTTGTCGAGATTTTTGTTACTACAATGGATTGTAGCCTTGTCATTATGGAAGGTAGTCTGTTGTCGATATGTTTGTTACTACAATTCATGGTAGCCTTGTCATTAGGGAAGGTAGTCTATTGTCGAGATTTTTGTTACTATAATAGATTGTAGCCTTGTGATTATGGAAGGTAGTATGTTGTCAAGAATTTTGTTACTCCAATGGATGGTAGCCTTGTCATTATGGAAGATAGTCTGTTGTCGATATCTTTGTTACTCCAATGGATGGTAGCCTAGTCATTATGGAAGGTAGTCTGTTGTCGAGTTTTTTGTTACTTCAATGGTTGGTAGCCTTGTCATTATGGAAGGTAGTCTGTTATCGAGATTTTTGTTACTCCAATGGATGGTAGCCTTTTCATTATGAAAGGTAGTATATTGTCGAGATTTTTGTTACTATAATAGATTGTAGCCTTCTCATTATGGAAGGTAGTCTGTTGTCGAGATTTTTGTTACTCCAATGGATGGTAGCTTTCTCATTATAGAAGGTAGTATATTGTTGATATTTTTGTCACTACAATGAATGGTATCCTTGTCATTATGGAAGGTAGTCTGTTGTCAAGATTTTTGTTACTACAATGGATCGTAGCCTTGTCATTATGGAAGGTAGTCCGTTGTCGATATCTGTGTTACTCCAATGGATGGTAGCCTAGTCATCATTGAAGGTAGTTTGTGTATGATAATTTTTTTAATCCAATGGATGGTAGCGTTGTCATTATAGAAGGTAGCACATTGTCGAGATTTCAGTCACTACAATGGATGGTAGCCTTGTCATTATGGAAGGTAGTCTATTGTCGAGATTTTTGTTACTATAATAGATTGTAGCCTTGTCATTATGGAAGGTAGTCTGTTGTCGAGATTTTTGTTACTCCAATGGATGGTAGACTTGTCATTATGGAAGGTAGTCTGTTGTCGATATCTTAGTTACTCCAATGGATGGTAGCCTAGTCATTATGGAAGGTAGTCTGTTGTCGAGTTTTTTGTTACTTCAATGGTTGGTAGCCTTGTCATTATGGAAGGTAGTCTGTTGTCGAGATTTTTGTTACTACAATGGATGGTAGCCTTGTCATTATAGAAGGTAACATATTGTCGAGATTTTTGTCACTATTATGGATGGTAGCCTTGTCATTATGGAAGGTACTCTGTTGTCGAGATTTTTGTTACTATAATGGATTGTAGCCTTGTCGTTGTGGAAGGTAGTCTGTTGTTGATATCTTTGTTACTCCAATGGATGGTAGCGTAGTCATTATGAAAGGTAGTTTGTGTACGAGATTTTAGTTACTCCAATGGATGGTAGCCTTGTCATTATGGAAGGTAGTCTGTTGTCGAGATTTTTTATACTCCAATGGATTCTAGCCTTGTCATTATGGGAGGTAGTCTGTTGTAGAGATTTTTGTTACTCTAAGGGGTGGTAGCCTTGTCATTATGGAACGTAGTATGTTGTCGATATTTTTGTTATTCTAATGGATTGTAGCCTTGTCATTATGAAAGGTAGTCTATTGTCGAGATTTTTGTCACTATAATAGATTGTAGCCTTGTCATTATGGAAGGTAGTTTGTTGTCGAGATTTTTGTTAATCCAATGGATGGTAGCCTTGTCATTATAGAAGGTAGTATATTGTTATGATTTTTGTCACTACAATGAATGGTAGCCTTGTCATTATGGAAGGTAGTCTGTTGTCGAGATTTTTGTTATTACAATGGATTGTAGCCTTGTCATTATGGAAGGTAGTCTGTTGTCGATATGTTTGTTACTACAATTCATGGTAGCCTTGTCATTAGGGAAGGTAGTCTATTGTCGAGATTTTTGTTACTATAATAGATTGTAGCCTTGTGATTATGGAAGGTAGTATGTTGTCAAGAATTTTGTTACTCCAATGGATGGTAGCCTTGTCATTATGGAAGATAGTCTGTTGTCGATATCTTTGTTACTCCAATGGATGGTAGCCTAGTCATTATGGAAGGTAGTCTGTTGTCGAGTTTTTTGTTACTTCAATGGTTGGTAGCCTTGTCATTATGGAAGGTAGTCTGTTATCGAGATTTTTGTTACTCCAATGGATGGTAGCCTTGTCATTATAAAAGGTAATATATTATCGAGATTTTTGTCACTATAATGGATGGTAGCCTTGTCATTATAGAAGGTAGTCTGTTGTCGAGATTTTTGTTACTACAATGGATTGTAGCCTTGTCGTTGTGGAAGGTAGTCTGTTTTTGGTATCTTTGTTACTCCAATGGATGGTAGCCTAGTCATTATGGAAGGTTGTTTATGTACGAGATTTTAGTTACTCCAATGGATGGTAGCCTTGTCAATATGGAAGGTAGTCTGTTGTCGAGATTTTTTTTATTCCAATGGATGGTAGCCTTTTCATTATGAAAGGTAGTATACTGTCGAGATTTTTGTTACTATAATAGATTGTAGACTTCTCATTATGGAAGGTAGTCTATTGTCGAGATTTTTGTTACTCCAATGGATGGTAGCTTTCTCATTATAGAAGGTAGTATATTGTTGAGATTTTTGTCACTACAATGAATGGTATCCTTGTCATTATGGAAGGTAGTCTATTGTCGAGATTTTTGTCACTATAATCGATTGTAGCCTTGTCATTATGGAAGGTAGTCTGTTGTTGAGATTTTTGTTAATCCAATGGATGGTAGCCTTGTCATTATAGAAGGTAGTATATTGTTATGATTTTTGTCACTACAATGAATGGTAGCCTTGTCATTATGGAAGGTAGTCTGTTGTCGATATTTTTGTTACTACAATGGAATGTAGCCTTGTCATTATGGAAGGTAGTCTGTTGTCGATATCTTTGTTACTACAATTGATGGTAGCCTTGTCTTTAGGGAAGGTAGTCTATTGTCGAGATTTTTGTTACTATAATAGATAGTAGCCTTGTGATTATGGAAGGTAGTCTGTTGTCAAGATTTTTGTTACTCCAATGGATGGTAGCCTTGTCATTATAGAAGGTAGTCTGTTGTCGATATCTTTGTTACTCCTATGGATGGTAGCCTAGTCATTATGGAAGGTAGTCTGTTGTCGAGTTTTTTGTTACTTCAATGGTTGGTAGCCTTGTCATTATGGAAGGTAGTCTGTTATCGAGATTTTTGTTACTCCAATGGATGGTAGCCTTGTCATTATAGAAGGTAATATATTATCGAGATTTTTGTCACTATAATGGATGGTAGCCTTGTCATTATAGAAGGTAGTCTGTTGTCGAGATTTTTGTTACTACAATGGATTGTAGCCTTGTCGTTGTGGAAGGTAGTCTGTTGTCGGTATCTTTGTTACTCCAATGGATGGTAGCCTAGTCATTATGGAAGGTAGTTTGTGTACGAGATTTTAGTTACTCCAATGGATGGTAGCCTTGTTAATATGGAAGGTAGTCTATTGTCGAGATTTTTGTTATTCCAATGGATGGTAGCCTTTTCATTATGAAAGGTAGTATATTGTCGAGATTTTTGTTACTATAATAGATTGTAGCCTTCTCATTATGGAAGGTAGTCTGTTGTCGAGATTTTTGTTACTCCAATGGATGGTAGCTTTCTCATTATAGAAGGTAGTATATTGTTGATATTTTTGTCACTACAATGAATGGTATCCTTGTCATTATGGAAGGTAGTCTGTTATCGAGATTTTTGTTACTACAATGGATTGTAGCCTTGTCATTATGGAAGGTAGTCCGTTGTCGATATCTGTGTTACTCCTATGGATGGTAGCCTAGTCATCATTGAAGGTAGTTTGTGTATGATAATTTTTTTATTCCAATGGATGGTAGCGTTGTCATTATAGAAGGTAGTACATTGTCGAGATTTCAGTAACTACAATGGATGGTAGCCTTGTCATTATGGAAGGTAGTCTATTGTCGAGATTTTTGTTACTATAATAGATTGTAGCCTTGTCATTATGGAAGGTAGTCTATTGTCGAGGTTTTTGTTACTCCAATGGATGGTAGCCTTGTCATTATGGAAGGTAGTCTGTTTTCGATATCTTTGTTACTCCAATGGATGGTAGCCTAGTCATTATGGAAGGTAGTCTGTTGTCGAGTTTTTTGTTACTTCAATGGTTGGTAGCCTTGTCATTATGGAAGGTAGTCTGTTATCGAGATTTTTGTTACTCCAATGGATGGTAGCCTTGTCATTATAAAAGGTAATATATTATCGAGATTTTTGTCACTATAATGGATGGTAGCCTTGTCATTGTAGAAGGTAGTCTGTTTTCGAGATTTTTGTTACTACAATGGATTGTAGCCTTGTCGTTATGGAAGGTAGTCTATTGTCGGTATCTTTGTTACTCCAATGGATGGTAGCCTAGTCATTATGGAAGGTAGTTTGTGTACATGATTTTAGTTACTCCAATGGATGGTAGCCTTGTCAATATGGAAGGTAGTCTGTTGTCGAGATTTTTGTTATTCCAATGGATGGTAGCCTTTTCATTATGAAAGGTAGTATATTGTCGAGATTTTTGTTACTATAATAGATTGTAGCCTTCTCATTATGGAAGGTAGTCTGTTGTCGAGATTTTTGTTACTCCAATGGATGGTAGCTTTCTCATCATAGAAGGTAGTATATTGTTGAGATTTTTGTCACTACAATGAATGGTATCCTTGTCATTATGGAAGGTAGTCTGTTGTCGAGATTTTTGTTACTACAATGGATTGTAGCCTTGTCATTATGGAAGGTAGTCCGTTGTCGATATCTGTGTTACTCCAATGGATGGTAGCCTAGTCATTGAAGGTAGTTTGTGTATGATAATTTTTTTATTCCAACGGATGGTAGCGTTGTCATTATAGAAGGTACTACATTGTCGAGATTTCAGTCACTAATAGGATGGTAGCCTTGTCATTATGGAAGGTAGTCTATTGTCAAGATTTTTGTTACTATAATAGATTGTAGCCTTGTCATTATGGAAGGTAGTCTGTTGTCGAGATTTTTGTTACTCCAATGGATGGTAGCCTTGTCATTATGGAAGGTAGTCTGTTGTCGATATCTTTGTTACTCCAATGGATGGTAGCCTAGTCATTATGGAAGGTAGTCTGTTGTCGAGTTTTTTGTTACTTCAATGGTTGGTAGCCTTGTCATTATGGAAGGTAGGCTGTTGTCGAGATTTTTGTTACTCCAATGGATGGTAGCCTTGTCATTATAGAAGGTAATATATTGTCGAGATTTTTGTAACTATTATGGATGGTAGCCTTGTCATTATGGAAGGTAGTCTATTGTCGAGATTTTTGTTACTATAATGGATTGTAGCCTTGTCGTTGTGGAAGGTAGTTTGTTGTTGATATCTTTGTTACTCCAATGGATGGTAGCCTAATCATTATGAAAGGTAGTTTGTGTACGAGATTTTAGTTACTCCAATGGATGGTAGCCTTGTCATTATGGAAGGTAGTCTGTTGTCTAGATTTTTTATACTCCAATGGATTCTAGCCTTGTCATTATGGGAGGTAGTCTGTTGTAGAGATTTTTGTTACTCTAAGGGATGGTAGCCTTGTCATTATGGAACGTAGTATGTTGTCGATATTTTTGTTATTCTAATGGATGGTAGCCTTGTCATTATGAAAGGTAGTCTATTGTCGAGATTTTTGTCACTATAATAGATTGTAGCCTTGTCATTATGGAAGGTAGTTTGTTGTCGAGATTTTTGTTAATCCAATGGATGGTAGCCTTGTCATTATAGAAGGTAGTATATTGTTATGATTTTTGTCACTACAATGAATGGTAGCCTTGTCATTATGGAAGGTAGTCTGTTGTCGAGATTTTTGTTACTACAATGGATTGTAGCCTTGTCATTATGGAAGGTAGTCTGTTGTCGATATCTTTGTTACTACAATTCATGGTAGCCTTATCATTAGGGAAGGTAGTCTATTGTCGAGATTTTTGTTACTATAATAGATTGTAGCCTTGTGATTATGGAAGGTAGTATGTTGTCAAGAATTTTGTTACTCCAATGGATGGTAGCCTTGTCATTATGGAAGATAGTCTGTTGTCGATATCTTTGTTACTCCAATGGATGGTAGCCTAGTCATTATGGAAGGTAGTCTGTTGTCGAGTTTTTTGTTACTTCAATGGTTGGTAGCCTTGTCATTATGGAAGGTAGTCTGTTATCGAGATTTTTGTTACTCCAATGGATGGTAGCCTTGTCATTATAAAAGGTAACATATTATCGAGATTTTTGTCACTATAATGGATGGTAGCCTTGTCATTATAGAAGGTAGTCTGTTGTCGAGATTTTTGTTACTACAATGGATTGTAGCCTTGTCGTTGTGGAAGGTAGTCTATTTTTGGTATCATTGTTACTCCAATGGATGGTAGCCTAGTTATTATGGAAGGTAGTTTGTGTACGAGATTTTAGTTACTCCAATGGATGGTAGCCTTGTCAATATGGAAGGTAGTCTGTTGTCGAGATTTTTGTTATTCCAATGGATGGTAGCCTTTTCATTATGAAAGGTAGTATACTGTCGAGATTTTTGTTACTATAATAGATTGTAGCCTTCTCATTATGGAAGGTAGTCTGTTGTCGAGATTTTTGTTATTCCAATGGATGGTAGCTTTCTCATTATAGAAGGTAGTATATTGTTGATATTTTTGTCACTACAATGAATGGTATCCTTGTCATTATGGAAGGTAGTCTATTGTCGAGATTTTTGTCACTATAATAGATTGTAGCCTTGTCATTATGGAAGGTAGTCTGTTGTTGAGATTTTTGTTAATCCAATGGATGGTAGCCTTGACATTATAGAAGGTAGTATATTGTTATGATTTTTGTCACTACAATGAATGGTAGCCTTGTCATTATGGAAGGTAGTCTGTTGTCGATATTTTTGTTACTACAATGGATTGTAGCCTTGTCATTATGGAAGGTAGTCTGTTGTCGATATCTTTGTTACTACAATTGATGGTAGCCTTGTCTTTAGGGAAGGTAGTCTATTGTCGAGATTTTTGTTACTATAATAGATAGTAGCCTTGTGATTATGGAAGGTAGTCTGTTGTCAAGATTTTTGTTACTCCAATGGATGGTAGCCTTGTCATTATAGAAGGTAGTCTGTTGTCGATATCTTTGTTACTCCTATGGATGGTAGCCTAGTCATTATGGAAGGTAGTCTGTTGTCGAGTTTTTTGTTACTTCAATGGTTGGTAGCCTTGTCATTATGGAAGGTAGTCTGTTATCGAGATTTTTGTTACTCCAATGGATGGTAGCCTTGTCATTATAGAAGGTAATATATTATCGAGATTTTTGTCACTATAATGGATGGTAGCCTTGTCATTATAGAAGGTAGTCTGTTGTCGAGATTTTTGTTACTACAATGGATTGTAGCCTTGTCGTTGTGGAAGGTAGTCTGTTGTCGGTATCTTTGTTACTCCAATGGATGGTAGCCTAGTCATTATGGAAGGTAGTTTGTGTACGAGATTTTAGTTACTCCAATGGATGGTAGCCTTGTCAATATGGAAGGTAGTCTATTGTCGAGATTTTTGTTATTCCAATGGATGGTAGCCTTTTCATTATGAAAGGTAGTATATTGTCGAGATTTTTGTTACTATAATAGATTGTAGCCTTCTCATTATGGAAGGTAGTCTGTTGTCGAGATTTTTGTTACTCCAATGGATGGTAGCTTTCTCATTATAGAAGGTAGTATATTGTTGATATTTTTGTCACTACAATGAATGGTATCCTTGTCATTATGGAAGGTAGTCTGTTATCGAGATTTTTGTTACTACAATGGATTGTAGCCTTGTCATTATGGAAGGTAGTCCGTTGTCGATATCTGTGTTACTCCTATGGATGGTAGCCTAGTCATCATTGAAGGTAGTTTGTGTATGATAATTTTTTTATTCCAATGGATGGTAGCGTTGTCATTATAGAAGGTAGTACATTGTCGAGATTTCAGTCACTACAATGGATGGTAGCCTTGTCATTATGGAAGGTAGTCTATTGTCGAGATTTTTGTTACTATAATAGATTGTAGCCTTGTCATTATGGAAGGTAGTCTGTTGTCGAGGTTTTTGTTACTCCAATGGATGGTAGCCTTGTCATTATGGAAGGTAGTCTGTTTTCGATATCTTTGTTACTCCAATGGATGGTAGCCTAGTCATTATGGAAGGTAGTCTGTTGTCGAGTTTTTTGTTACTTCAATGGTTGGTAGCCTTGTCATTATGGAAGGTAGTCTGTTATCGAGATTTTTGTTACTCCAATGGATGGTAGCCTTGTCATTATAAAAGGTAATATATTATCGAGATTTTTGTCACTATAATGGATGGTAGCCTTGTCATTGTAGAAGGTAGTCTGTTTTCGAGATTTTTGTTACTACAATGGATTGTAGCCTTGTCGTTATGGAAGGTAGTCTATTGTCGGTATCTTTGTTACTCCAATGGATGGTAGCCTAGTCATTATGGAAGGTAGTTTGTGTACATGATTTTAGTTACTCCAATGGATGGTAGCCTTGTCAATATGGAAGGTAGTCTGTTGTCGAGATTTTTGTTATTCCAATGGATGGTAGCCTTTTCATTATGAAAGGTAGTATATTGTCGAGATTTTTGTTACTATAATAGATTGTAGCCTTCTCATTATGGAAGGTAGTCTGTTGTCGAGATTTTTGTTACTCCAATGGATGGTAGCTTTCTCATTATAGAAGGTAGTATATTGTTGAGATTTTTGTCACTACAATGAATGGTATCCTTGTCATTATGGAAGGTAGTCTGTTGTCGAGATTTTTGTTACTACAATGGATTGTAGCCTTGTCATTATGGAAGGTAGTCCGTTGTCGATATCTGTGTTACTCCAATGGATGGTAGCCTAGTCATTGAAGGTAGTTTGTGTATGATAATTTTTTTATTCCAATGGATGGTAGCGTTGTCATTATAGAAGGTAGTACATTGTCGAGATTTCAGTCACTAATAGGATGGTAGCCTTGTCATTATGGAAGGTAGTCTATTGTCAAGATTTTTGTTACTATAATAGATTGTAGCCTTGTCATTATGGAAGGTAGTCTGTTGTCGAGATTTTTGTTACTCCAATGGATGGTAGCCTTGTCATTATGGAAGGTAGTCTGTTGTCGATATCTTTGTTACTCCAATGGATGGTAGCCTAGTCATTATGGAAGGTAGTCTGTTGTCGAGTTTTTTGTTACTTCAATGGTTGGTAGCCTTGTCATTATGGAAGGTAGGCTGTTGTCGAGATTTTTGTTACTCCAATGGATGGTAGCCTTGTCATTATAGAAGGTAATATATTGTCGAGATTTTTGTAACTATTATGGATGGTAGCCTTGTCATTATGGAAGGTAGTCTATTGTCGAGATTTTTGTTACTATAATGGATTGTAGCCTTGTCGTTGTGGAAGGTAGTTTGTTGTTGATATCTTTGTTACTCCAATGGATGGTAGCCTAATCATTATGAAAGGTAGTTTGTGTACGAGATTTTAGTTACTCCAATGGATGGTAGCCTTGTCATTATGGAAGGTAGTCTGTTGTCTAGATTTTTTATACTCCAATGGATTCTAGCCTTGTCATTATGGGAGGTAGTCTGTTGTAGAGATTTTTGTTACTCTAAGGGATGGTAGCCTTGTCATTATGGAACGTAGTATGTTGTCGATATTTTTGTTATTCTAATGGATGGTATCCTTGTCATTATGGAAGGTAGTCTATTGTCGAGATTTTTGTCACTATAATAGATTGTAGCCTTGTCATTATGGAAGGTAGTCTGTTGTTGAGATTTTTGTTAATCCAATGGATGGTAGCCTTGACATTATAGAAGGTAGTATATTGTTATGATTTTTGTCACTACAATGAATGGTAGCCTTGTCATTATGGAAGGTAGTCTGTTGTCGATATTTTTGTTACTACAATGGATTGTAGCCTTGTCATTATGGAAGGTAGTCTGTTGTCGATATCTTTGTTACTACAATTGATGGTAGCCTTGTCTTTAGGGAAGGTAGTCTATTGTCGAGATTTTTGTTACTATAATAGATAGTAGCCTTGTGATTATGGAAGGTAGTCTGTTGTCAAGATTTTTGTTACTCCAATGGATGGTAGCCTTGTCATTATAGAAGGTAGTCTGTTGTCGATATCTTTGTTACTCCTATGGATGGTAGCCTAGTCATTATGGAAGGTAGTCTGTTGTCGAGTTTTTTGTTACTTCAATGGTTGGTAGCCTTGTCATTATGGAAGGTAGTCTGTTATCGAGATTTTTGTTACTCCAATGGATGGTAGCCTTGTCATTATAGAAGGTAATATATTATCGAGATTTTTGTCACTATAATGGATGGTAGCCTTGTCATTATAGAAGGTAGTCTGTTGTCGAGATTTTTGTTACTACAATGGATTGTAGCCTTGTCGTTGTGGAAGGTAGTCTGTTGTCGGTATCTTTGTTACTCCAATGGATGGTAGCCTAGTCATTATGGAAGGTAGTTTGTGTACGAGATTTTAGTTACTCCAATGGATGGTAGCCTTGTCAATATGGAAGGTAGTCTATTGTCGAGATTTTTGTTATTCCAATGGATGGTAGCCTTTTCATTATGAAAGGTAGTATATTGTCGAGATTTTTGTTACTATAATAGATTGTAGCCTTCTCATTATGGAAGGTAGTCTGTTGTCGAGATTTTTGTTACTCCAATGGATGGTAGCTTTCTCATTATAGAAGGTAGTATATTGTTGATATTTTTGTCACTACAATGAATGGTATCCTTGTCATTATGGAAGGTAGTCTGTTATCGAGATTTTTGTTACTACAATGGATTGTAGCCTTGTCATTATGGAAGGTAGTCCGTTGTCGATATCTGTGTTACTCCTATGGATGGTAGCCTAGTCATCATTGAAGGTAGTTTGTGTATGATAATTTTTTTATTCCAATGGATGGTAGCGTTGTCATTATAGAAGGTAGTACATTGTCGAGATTTCAGTCACTACAATGGATGGTAGCCTTGTCATTATGGAAGGTAGTCTATTGTCGAGATTTTTGTTACTATAATAGATTGTAGCCTTGTCATTATGGAAGGTAGTCTGTTGTCGAGGTTTTTGTTACTCCAATGGATGGTAGCCTTGTCATTATGGAAGGTAGTCTGTTTTCGATATCTTTGTTACTCCAATGGATGGTAGCCTAGTCATTATGGAAGGTAGTCTGTTGTCGAGTTTTTTGTTACTTCAATGGTTGGTAGCCTTGTCATTATGGAAGGTAGTCTGTTATCGAGATTTTTGTTACTCCAATGGATGGTAGCCTTGTCATTATAAAAGGTAATATATTATCGAGATTTTTGTCACTATAATGGATGGTAGCCTTGTCATTGTAGAAGGTAGTCTGTTTTCGAGATTTTTGTTACTACAATGGATTGTAGCCTTGTCGTTATGGAAGGTAGTCTATTGTCGGTATCTTTGTTACTCCAATGGATGGTAGCCTAGTCATTATGGAAGGTAGTTTGTGTACATGATTTTAGTTACTCCAATGGATGGTAGCCTTGTCAATATGGAAGGTAGTCTGTTGTCGAGATTTTTGTTATTCCAATGGATGGTAGCCTTTTCATTATGAAAGGTAGTATATTGTCGAGATTTTTGTTACTATAATAGATTGTAGCCTTCTCATTATGGAAGGTAGTCTGTTGTCGAGATTTTTGTTACTCCAATGGATGGTAGCTTTCTCATTATAGAAGGTAGTATATTGTTGATATTTTTGTCACTACAATGAATGGTATCCTTGTCATTATGGAAGGTAGTCTGTTATCGAGATTTTTGTTACTACAATGGATTGTAGCCTTGTCATTATGGAAGGTAGTCCGTTGTCGATATCTGTGTTACTCCTATGGATGGTAGCCTAGTCATCATTTAAGGTAGTTTGTGTATGATAATTTTTTTATTCCAATGGATGGTAGCGTTGTCATTATAGAAGGTAGTACATTGTCGAGATTTCAGTCACTACAATGGATGGTAGCCTTGTCATTATGGAAGGTAGTCTATTGTCGAGATTTTTGTTACTATAATAGATTGTAGCCTTGTCATTATGGAAGGTAGTCTGTTGTCGAGGTTTTTGTTACTCCAATGGATGGTAGCCTTGTCATTATGGAAGGTAGTCTGTTTTCGATATCTTTGTTACTCCAATGGATGGTAGCCTAGTCATTATGGAAGGTAGTCTGTTGTCGAGTTTTTTGTTACTTCAATGGTTGGTAGCCTTGTCATTATGGAAGGTAGTCTGTTATCGAGATTTTTGTTACTCCAATGGATGGTAGCCTTGTCATTATAAAAGGTAATATATTATCGAGATTTTTGTCACTATAATGGATGGTAGCCTTGTCATTGTAGAAGGTAGTCTGTTTTCGAGATTTTTGTTACTACAATGGATTGTAGCCTTATCGTTATGGAAGGTAGTCTATTGTCGGTATCTTTGTTACTCCAATGGATGGTAGCCTAGTCATTATGGAAGGTAGTTTGTGTACGAGATTTTAGTTACTCCAATGGATGGTAGCCTTGTCAATATGGAAGGTAGTCTGTTGTCGAGATTTTTGTTATTCCAATGGATGGTAGCCTTTTCATTATGAAAGGTAGTATATTGTCGAGATTTTTGTTACTATAATAGATTGTAGCCTTCTCATTATGGAATGTAGTCTGTTGTCGAGATTTTTGTTACTCCAATGGATGGTAGCTTTCTCATTATAGAAGGTAGTATATTGTTGAGATTTTTGTCACTACAATGAATGGTATCCTTGTCATTATGGAAGGTAGTCTGTTGTCGAGATTTTTGTTACTACAATGGATTGTAGCCTTGTCATTATGGAAGGTAGTCCGTTGTCGATATCTGTGTTACTCCAATGGATGGTAGCCTAGTCATTGAAGGTAGTTTGTGTATGATAATTTTTTTATTCCAATGGATGGTAGCGTTGTCATTATAGAAGGTAGTACATTGTCGAGATTTCAGTCACTAATAGGATGGTAGCCTTGTCATTATGGAAGGTAGTCTATTGTCAAGATTTTTGTTACTATAATAGATTGTAGCCTTGTCATTATGGAAGGTAGTCTGTTGTCGAGATTTTTGTTACTCCAATGGATGGTAGCCTTGTCATTATGGAAGGTAGTCTGTTGTCGATATCTTTGTTACTCCAATGGATGGTAGCCTAGTCATTATGGAAGGTAGTCTGTTGTCGAGTTTTTTGTTACTTCAATGGTTGGTAGCCTTGTCATTATGGAAGGTAGGTTGTTGTCGAGATTTTTGTTACTCCAATGGATGGTAGCCTTGTCATTATAGAAGGTAATATATTGTTGAGATTTTT
Source organism: Vicia faba (assembly GCA_948472305.1). Classification (NCBI taxonomy): domain Eukaryota; kingdom Viridiplantae; phylum Streptophyta; class Magnoliopsida; order Fabales; family Fabaceae; genus Vicia; species Vicia faba. Next base: position 530,315,234 of record OX451741.1, read on the forward strand.
GTAACTATTATGGATGGTAGCCTTGTCATTATGGAAGGTAGTCTATTGTCGAGATTTTTGTTACTATAATGGATTGTAGCCTTGTCGTTGTGGAAGGTAGTCTGTTGTTGATATCTTTGTTACTCCAATGGATGGTAGCCTAATCATTATGAAAGGTAGTTTGTGTACGAGATTTTAGTTACTCCAATGGATGGTAGCCTTGTCATTATGGAAGGTAGTCTGTTGTCGAGATTTTTTATACTCCAATGGATTCTAGCCTTGTCATTATGGGAGGTAGTCTGTTGTAGAGATTTTTGTTACTCTAAGGGATGGTAGCCTTGTCATTATGGAACGTAGTATGTTGTCGATATTTTTGTTATTCTAATGGATGGTAGCCTTGTCATTATGAAAGGTAGTCTATTGTCGAGATTTTTGTCACTATAATAGATTGTAGCCTTGTCATTATGGAAGGTAGTCTGTTGTTGAGATTTTTGATAATCCAATGGATGGTAGCTTTGTCATTATAGAAGGTAGTATATTGTTATGATTTTTGTCACTACAATGAATGGTAGCCTTGTCATTATGGAAGGTAGTCTGTTATCGATATTTTTGTTACTACAATGGATTGTAGCCTTGTCATTATGGAAGGTAGTCTGTTGTCGATATCTTTGTCACTACAATTGATGGTAGCCTTGTCTTTAGGGAAGGTAGTCTATTGTCGAGATTTTTGTTACTATAATAGATTGTAGCCTTGTGATTATGGAAGGTAGTTTGTTGTCAAGATTTTTGTTACTCCAATGGATGGTAGCCTTGTCATTATGGAAGGTAGTCTGTTGTCGATATCTTTGATATTCCAATGGATGGTAGCCTAGTCATTATGGAAGGTAGTCTGTTGTCGAGTTTTTTGTTACTTCAATTGTTGGTAGCATTGTCATTATGGAAGGTAGTCTGTTATCGAGATTTTTGTTACTCCAATGGATGGTAGCCTTGTCATTATAGAAGGTAATATATTATCGAGATTTTTGTCACTATAATGGATGGTAGCCTTGTCATTATAGAAGGTAGTCTGTTGTCGAGATTTTTGTTACTACAATGGATTGTAGCCTTGTCGTTGTGGAAGGTAGTCTGTTGTCGGTATCTTTGTTACTCCAATGGATGGTAGCCTAGTCATTATGGAAGGTAGTTTGTGTACGAGATTTTAGTTACTCCAATGGATGGTAGCCTTGTCAATATGGAAGGTAGTCTGTTGTCGAGATTTTTGTTATTCCAATGGATGGTAGCCTTTTCATTATGAAAGGTTGTATATTGTCGAGATTTTTGTTACTATAATAGATTGTAGCCTTATCATTATGGAAGGTAGTCTGTTGTCGAGATTTTTGTTACTCCAATGGATGGTAGCTTTCTCATTATAGAAGGTAGTATATTGTTGATATTTTTGTCACTACAATGAATGGTATCCTTGTCATTATGGAAGGTAGTCTGTTGTCGAGATTTTTGTTACTACAATGGATTGTAGCCTTGTCACTATGGAAGGTAGTCCGTTGTCGATATCTGTGTTACTCCAATGGATGGTAGCCTAGTCATCATTGAAGGTAGTTTGTGTATGATAATTTTTTTATTCCAATGGATGGTAGCATTGTCATTATAGAAGGTAGTATATTGTCGAGATTTCAGTCACTACAATGGATGGTAGCCTTGTCATTATGGAAGGTAGTCTATTGTCGAGATTTTTGTTACTATAATAGATTGTAGCCTTATCATTATGGAAGGTAGTCTGTTGTCGAGATTTTTGTTACTATAATGGATTGTAGCCTTGTCGTTGTGGAAGGTAGTCTGTTGTTGATATCTTTGTTACTCCAATGGATGGTAGCCTAGTCATTATGAAAGGTAGTTTGTGTAAGAGATTTTAGTTACTCCAATGGATGGTAGCCTTGTCATTATGGAAGGTAGTTTGTTGTCGAGATTTTTTATACTCCAATGGATTCTAGCCTTGTCATTATGGGAGGTAGTCTGTTGTAGAGATTTTTAGTACTCTAAGGGGTGGTAGCCTTGTCATTATGGAACGTAGTATGTTGTCGATATTTTTGTTATTCTAATGGATTGTAGCCTTGTCATTATGAAAGGTAGTCTATTGTCGAGATTTTTGTCACTATAATAGATTGTAGCCTTGTCATTATGGAAGGTAGTTTGTTGTCGAGATTTTTGTTAATCCAATGGATGGTAGCCTTGTCATTATAGAAGGTAGTATATTGTTATGATTTCTGTCACTACAATGAATGGTAGCCTTGTCATTATGGAAGGTAGTCTGTTGTCGAGATTTTTGTTACTACAATGGATTGTAGCCTTGTCATTATGGAAGGTAGTCTGTTGTCGATATCTTTGTTACTACAATTCATGGTAGCCTTGTCATTAGGGAAGGTAGTCTATTGTCGAGATTTTTGTTACTATAATAGATTGTAGCCTTGTGATTATGGAAGGTAGTATGTTGTCAAGAATTTTGTTACTCCAATGGATGGTAGCCTTGTCATTATGGAAGATAGTCTGTTGTCGATATCTTTGTTACTCCAATGGATGGTAGCCTAGTCATTATGGAAGGTAGTCTGTTGTCGAGTTTTTTGTTACTTCAATGGTTGGTAGCCTTGTCATTATGGAAGGTAGTCTGTTATCGAGATTTTTGTTACTCCAATGGATGGTAGCCTTGTCATTATAAAAGGTAACATATTATCGAGATTTTTGTCACTATAATGGATGGTAGCCTTGTCATTATAGAAGGTAGTCTGTTGTCGAGATTTTTGTTACTACAATGGATTGTAGCCTTGTCGTTGTGGAAGGTAGTCTATTTTTGGTATCATTGTTACTCCAATGGATGGTAGCCTAGTTATTATGGAAGGTAGTTTGTGTACGAGATTTTAGTTACTCCAATGGATGGTAGCCTTGTCAATATGGAAGGTAGTCTGTTGTCGAGATTTTTGTTATTCCAATGGATGGTAGCCTTTTCATTATGAAAGGTAGTATACTGTCGAGATTTTTGTTACTATAATAGATTGTAGCCTTCTCATTATGGAAGGTAGTCTGTTGTCGAGATTTTTGTTACTCCAATGGATGGTAGCTTTCTCATTATAGAAGGTAGTATATTGTTGAGATTTTTGTCACTACAATGAATGGTATCCTTGTCATTATGGAAGGTAGTCTATTGTCGAGATTTTTGTCACTATAATAGATTGTAGCCTTGTCATTATGGAAGGTAGTCTGTTGTTGAGATTTTTGTTAATCCAATGGATGGTAGCCTTGACATTATAGAAGGTAGTATATTGTTATGATTTTTGTCACTACAATGAATGGTAGCCTTGTAATTATGGAAGGTAGTTTGTTGTCGATATTTTTGTTACTACAATGGATTGTAGCCTTGTCATTATGGAAGGTAGTCTGTTGTCGATATCTTTGTTACTACAATTGATGGTAGCCTTGTCTTTAGGGAAGGTAGCCTATTGTCGAGATTTTTGTTACTATAATAGATTGTAGCCTTGTGATTATGGAAGGTAGTCTGTTGTCAAGATTTTTGTTACTCCAATGGATTATAGCCTTGTCACTATAGAAGGTAGTCTGTTGTCGATATCTTTGTTACTCCAATGGATGGTAGCCTAGTCATTATGGAAGGTAGTCTGTTGTCGAGTTTTTTGTTACTTCAATGGTTGGTAGCCTTGTCATTATGGAAGGTAGTCTGTTATCGAGATTTTTGTTACTCCAATGGATGGTAGCCTTGTCATTATAGAAGGTAATATATTATCGAGATTTTTGTCACTATAATGGATGGTAGCCTTGTCATTATAGAAGGTAGTCTGTTGTCGAGATTTTTGTTACTACAATGGATTATAGCCTTGTCGTTGTGGAAGGTAGTCTGTTGTCGGTATCTTTGTTACTCCAATGGATGGTAGCCTAGTCATTATGGAAGGTAGTTTGTGTACGAGATTTTAGTTACTCCAATGGATGGTAGCCTTGTCAATATGGAAGGTAGTCTGTTGTCGAGATTTTTGTTATTCCAATGGATGGTAGCCTTTTCATTATGAAAGGTAGTATATTGTCGAGATTTTTGTTACTATAATAGATTGTAGCCTTCTCATTATGGAAGGTAGTCTGTTGTCGAGATTTTTGTTACTCCAATGGATGGTAGCTTTCTCATTATATAAGGTAGTATATTGTTGATATTTTTGTCACTACAATGAATGGTATCCTTGTCATTATGGAAGGTAGTCTGTTATCGAGATTTTTGTTACTACAATGGATTGTAGCCTTGTCATTATGGAAGGTAGTCCGTTGTCGATATTTGTGTTACTCCAATGGATGGTAGCCTAGTCATCATTGAAGGTAGTTTGTGTATGATAATTTTTTTATTCCAATGGATGGTAGCGTTGTCATTATAGAAGGTAGTACATTGTCGAGATTTCAGTCACTACAATGGATGGTAGCCTTGTCATTATGGAAGGTAGTCTATTGTCGTGATTTTTGTTACTATAATAGATTGTAGCCTTGTCATTATGGAAGGTAGTCTGTTGTCGAGATTTTTGTTACTCCAATGGATGGTAGCCTTGTCATTATGGAAGGTAGTCTGTTGTCGATATCTTTGTTACTCCAATGGATGGTAGCCTAGTCATTATGGAAGGTAGTCTGTTGTCGAGTTTTTTGTTACTTCAATGGTTGGTAGCCTTGTCATTATGGAAGGTAGTCTGTTGTCGAGATTTTTGTTACTCCAATGGATGGTAGCCTTGTCATTATAGAAGGTAATATATTGTCGAGATTTTTGTCACTATTATGGATGGTAGCCTTGTCATTATGGAAGGTAGTCTGTTGTCGAGATTTTTGTTACTATAATGGATTGTAGCCTTGTCGTTGTGGAAGGTAGTCTGTTGTTGATATCTTTGTTACTCCAATGGATGGTAGCCTAGTCATTATGAAAGGTAGTTTGCGTACGAGATTTTAGTTACTCCAATGGATGGTAGCCTTGTCATTATGGAAGGTAGTCTGTTGTCGAGATTTTTTATACTCCAATGGATTCTAGCCTTGTCATTATGGGAGGTAGTCTGTTGTAGAGATTTTTGTTACTCTAAGGGATGGTAGCCTTGTCATTATGGAACGTAGTATGTTGTCGATATTTTTGTTATTCTAATGGATGGTAGCCTTGTCATTATGAAAGGTAGTCTATTGTCGAGATTTTTGTCACTAAATAGATTGTAGCCTTGTCATTATGGAAGGTAGTTTGTTGTCGAGATTTTTGTTAATCCAATGGATGGTAGCCTTGTCATTATAGAAGGTAGTATATTGTTATGATTTTTGTCACTACAATGAATGGTAGCCTTGTCATTATGGAAGGTAGTCTGTTGTCGAGATTTTTGTAACTAGAATGGATTGTAGCCTTGTCATTATGGAAGGTAGTCTGTTGTCGATATCTTTATTACTACAATTCATGGTAGCCTTGTCATTAGGGAAGGTAGTCTATTGTCGAGATTTTTGTTACTATAATAGATTGTAGCCTTGTGATTATGGAAGGTAGTCTGTTGTCAAGAATTTTGTTACTCCAATGGATGGTAGCCTTGTCATTATGGAAGGTAGTCTGTTGTCGATATCTTTGTTACTCCAATGGATGGTAGCCTAGTCATTATGGAAGGTAGTCTGTTGTCGAGTTTTTTGTTACTTCAATGGTTGGTAGCCTTATCATTATGGAAGGTAGTCTGTTATCGAGATTTTTGTTACTCCAATGGATGGTAGCCTTGTCATTATAAAAGGTAATATATTATCGAGATTTTTGTCACTATAATGCATGGTAGCCTTGCCATTATGGAAGGTAGTCTGTTGTCGAGATTTTTGTTACTATAATGGATTGTAGCCTTGTCGTTGTGGAAGGTAGTCTGTTGTTGATATCTTTGTTACTCCAATGTATGGTAGCCTAGTCATTATTAAAGGTAGTTTGTGTACGAGATTAAAGTTACTCCAGTGGATGGTAGCCTTGTCAGTAAGGAAGGTAGTCTGTTGTCGAGATTTTTTATACTCCAATAGATTCTAGCCTTGTCATTATGGGAGGTAGTCTGTTGTAGAGATTTTTGTTACTCTAAGGGATGGTAGCCATGTCATTATGGAACGTAGTATGTTGTCGATATTTTTGTTATTCTAATGGATGGTAGCCTTGTCATTATGAAAGGTAGTCTATTGTCGAGACTTTTGTCACTATAATAGACTGTAGCCTTGTCATTAGGGAAGGTAGTCTGTTGTCGATATTTTTGTTAATCCAATGGATGGTAGCCTTGTCTTTAGGGAAGGTAGTATATTGTTATGATTTTTGTCACTACAATGAATGGTAGCCTTGTCATTATGGAAGGTAGTCTGTTGTCGAGATTTTTGTAACTACAATGGATTGTAGCGTTGTCATTATGGAAGGTAGTCTGTTGTCGATATCTTTGTTACTACAATTCATGGTAGCCTTGTCATTAGGGAAGGTAGTCTATTGTCGAGATTTTTGTTACTATAATAGATTGTAGCCTTGTGATTATGGAAGGTAGTCTGTTGTCAAGAATTTTGTTACTCCAATGGATGGTAGCCTTGTCATTATGGAAGGTAGTCTATTGTCGATATCTTTGTTACTCCAATGGATGGTAGCCTAGTCATTATGGAAGGTAGTCTGTTGTCGAGTTTTTTGTTACTTCAATGGTTGGTAGCCTTGTCATTATGGAAGGTAGTCTGTTGTCGAGATTTTTGTTACTACAATGGATTCTAGCCTTGTCATTATGGAAGGTAGTCTGTTGTCGATATCTTTGTTACTACAATTCATGGTAGCCTTGTCATTAGGGAAGGTAGTCTATTGTCGGGATTTTTGTTACTATAATAGATTGTAGCCTTGTGATTATGGAAGGTAGTCTGTTGTCAAGATTTTTGTTACTCCAATGGATGGTAGCCTTGTCATTATGGAAGGTAGTCTGTTGTCGATATCTTTGTTACTCCAATGGATGGTAGCCTAGTCATTATGGAAGGTAGTCTGTTGTCGAGTTTTTTGTTACTTCAATGGTTGGTACCCTTGTCATTATGGAAGGTAGTCTGTTGTTGAGATTTTTGTTACTCCAATGGATGGTAGCCTTGTCATTATAGAAGGTAATATATTGTCGAGATTTTTGTCACTATTATGGATGGTAGCCTTGTCATTATGGAAGGTAGTCTGTTGTCGAGATTTTTGTTACTATAATGGATTGTAGCCTTGTCGTTGTGGAAGGTAGTCTGTTGTTGATATCTTTGTTACTCCAATGGATGGTAGCCTAGTCATTATGAAAGGTAGTTTGCGTACGAGATTTTAGTTACTCCAATGGATGGTAGCCTTGTCATTATGGAAGGTAGTCTGTTGTCGAGATTTTTTATACTCCAATGGATTCTAGCCTTGTCATTATGGGAGGTAGTCTGTTGTAGAGATTTTTGTTACTCTAAGGGATGGTAGCCTTGTCATTATGGAACGTAGTATGTTGTCGATATTTTTGTTATTCTAATGGATGGTAGCCTTGTCATTATTAAAGGTAGTCTATTGTCGAGATTTTTGTCACTATAATAGATTGTAGCCTTGTCATTATGGAAGGTAGTTTGTTGTCGAGATTTTTGTTAATCCAATGGATCGTAGCCTTGTCATTATAGAAGGTAGTATATTGTTATGATTTTTGTCACTACAATGAATGGTAGCCTTGTCATTATGGAAGGTAGTCTGTTGTCGAGATTTTTGTTACTCCAATGGATGGTAGCCTTGTCATTATGGAAGGTAGTCTGTTGTCGATATCTTTGTTACTCCAATGGATGGTAGCCTAGTCATTATGGAAGGTAGTCTGTTGTCGAGTTTTTTGTTACTTCAATGGTTGGTAGCCTTGTCATTATGGAAGGTAGTCTGTTATCGAGATTTTTGTTACTCCAATGGATGGTAGCCTTGTCATTATAAAAGGTAATATATTATCGAGATTTTTGTCACTATAATGGATGGTAGCCTTGTCATTATAGAAGGTAGTCTGTTGTCGAGATTTTTGTTACTACAATGGATTGTAGCCTTGTCGTTGTGGAAGGTAGTCTGTTGTTGGAATCTTTGTTACTCCAATGGATGGTAGCCTAGTCATTATGGAAGGTAGTTTGTGTACGAGATTTTAGTTACTCCAATGGATGGTAGCCTTGTCAATATGGAAGGTAGTATATTGTCGAGATTTTAGTTACTCCAATGGATGGTAGCCTTTTCATTATGAAAGGTAGTATATTGTCGGGATTTTTGTTACTATAATAGATTGTAGCCTTCTCATTATGGAAGGTAGTCTGTTGTCGAGATTTTTGTTACTCCAATGGATGGTAGCTTTCTCATTATAGAAGGTAGTATATTGTTGAGATTTTTGTCACTACAATGAATGGTATCCTTGTCATTATGGAAGGTAGTCTGTTGTCGAGATTTTTGTTACTACAATGGATTGTAGCCTTGTCATTATGGAAGGTAGTCTGTTGTCGAGATTTTTGATACTCCAATGGATGGTAGCCTTGTCATTATGGAAGGTAGTATGTTGTCGATATCTTTGTTACTCCAATGGATGGTAGCCTAGTCATTATGGAAGGTAGTCTGTTGTCGAGTTTTTTGTTACTTCAATTGTTGGTAGCCTTGTCATTATGGAAGGTAGTCTGTTGTCGAGATTTTTGTTACTCCAATGGATGGTAGCCTTGTCATTATAGAAGGTAATATATTGTCGAGATTTTTGTTACTATTATGGATGGTAGCCTTGCCATTATGGAAGGTAGTCTGTTGTCGAGATTTTTGTTACTATAATGGATTGTAGCCTTGTCGTTGTGGAAGGTAGTCTGTTGTTGATATCTTTGTTACTCCAATGGATGGTAGCCTAGTCATTATGAAAGGTAGTTTGTGTACGAGATTTTAGTTACTCCAGTGGATGGTAGCCTTGTCATTATGGAAGGTAGTCTGTTGTCGAGATTTTTTATACTCCAATGGATTCTAGCCTTGTCATTATGGGAGGTAGTCTGTTGTAGAGATTTTTGTTACTCTAAGGGATGGTAGCCTTGTCATTATGGAACGTAGTATGTTGTCGATATTTTTGTTATTCTAATGGATGGTAGCCTTGTCATTATGAAAGGTAGTCTATTGTCGAGATTTTTGTCACTATAATAGATTGTAGCCTTGTCATTATGGAAGGTAGTCTGTTGTCGAGATTTTTGTTAATCCAATGGATGGTAGCCTTGTCATTATAGAAGGTAGTATATTGTATGATTTTTGTCACTACAATGAATGGTAGCCTTGTCATTATGGAAGGTAGTCTGTTGTCGAGATTTTTGTTACTACAATGGATTGTAGCCTTGTCATCATAGAAGGTAGTCTGTTGTCGATATCTTTGTTACTACAATTGATGGTAGCCTTGTCATTAGGGAAGGTAGTCTATTGTCGAGATTTTTGTTACTATAATAGATTGTAGCCTTGTGATTATGGAAGGTAGTCTGTTGTCAAGATTTTTGTTACTCCAATGGATGGTAGCCTTGTCATTATGGAAAGTATTCTGTTGTCGATATCTTTGTTACTCCAATGGATGGTAGCCTAGTCATTATGGAAGGTAGTCTGTTGTCGAGTTTTTTGTTACTTCAATGGTTGTTAGCCTTGTCATTATGGAAGGTAGTCTGTTATCGAGATTTTTATTACTCCAATGGATGGTAGCCTTGTCATTATAGAAGGTAATATATTATCGAGATTTTTGTCACTCTAATGGTTGGTAGCCTTGTCATCATAGAAGGTAGTCTGTTGTCGAGATTTTTGTTACTACAATGGATTGTAGCCTTGTCGTTGTGGAAGGTAGTCTGTGGTCGGTATCTTTGTTACTCCAATGGATGGTAGCCTAGTCATTATGGAAGGTAGTTTGTGTACGAGATTTTAGTTACTCCAATGGATGGTAGCCTTGTCAATATGGAAGGTAGTCTGTTGTCGAGATTTTTGTTATTCCAATGGATGGTAGCCTTTTCATTATGAAAGGTAGTATATTGTCGAGATTTTTGTTACTATAATAGATTGTAGCCTTCTCATTATGGAAGGTAGTCTGTTGTCGAGATTTTTGTTACTCCAATGGATGGTAGCTTTCTCATTATAGAAGGTAGTATATTGTTGAGATTTTTGTCACTACAATGAATGGTAGCCTTGTCATTATGGAAGGTAGTTTGTTGTCGATATTTTTGTTACTACAATGGATTGTAGCCTTGTCATTATGGAAGGTAGTCCGTTGTCGATATCTGTGTTACTCCAATGGATGGTAGCCTAGTCATCATTGAAGGTAGTTTGTGTATGATAATTTTTTTATTCCAATGAATGGTAGCGTTATCATTATAGAAGGTAGTACATTATCGAGATTTCAGTCACTACAATGGATGGTAGCCTTATCATTATGGAAGGTAGTCTATTGTCGAGATTTTTGTTACTATAATAGATTGTAGCCTTGTCATTATGGAAGGTAGTCTGTTGTCGAGATTTTTGTTACTCCAATGGATGGTAGCCTTGTCATTATGGAAGGTAGTCTATTGTCGATATCTTTGTTACTCCAATAGATGGTAGCCTAGTCATTATGGAAGGTAGTCTGTTGTCGAGTTTTTTGTTACTTCAATGGTTGGTAGCCTTGTCATTATGGAAGGTAGTCTGTTGTCGAGATTTTTGTTACTCCAATGGATGGTAGCCTTCTCATTATAGAAGGTAGTATATTGTTGAGATTTTTGTCACTACAATGAATGTAGCCTTGTCATTATGGAAGGTAGTCCGTTGTCGAGATTTTTGTTATTACAATGGATTGTAGCCTTGTCATTATGGAAGGTAGTTTGTTGTCGAGATTTTTGTTACTCCAATGGATGGTAGCCTTGTCATTATGGAAGGTAGTATGTTGTCGATATCTTTGTTACTCCAATGGATGGTAGCCTAGTCATTATGGAAGGTAGTCTGTTGTCGAGTTTTTTGTTACTTCAATTATTGGTAGCCTTGTCATTATGGAAGGTAGTTTGTTGTCGAGATTTTTGTTACTCCAATGGATGGTAGCCTTGTCATTATAGAAGGTAATATATTGTCGAGATTTTTGTTACTATTATGGATGGTAGCCTTGCCATTATGGAAGGTAGTCTGTTGTCGAGATTTTTGTTACTATAATGGATTGTAGCCTTGTCGTTGTGGAAGGTAGTCTGTTGTTGATATCTTTGTTACTCCAATGGATGGTAGCCTAGTCATTATGAAAGGTAGTTTGTGTACGAGATTTTAGTTACTCCAGTGGATGGTAGCCTTGTAATTATGGAAGGTAGTATGTTGTCGAGATTTTTTATACTCCAATGGATTCTAGCCTTGTCATTATGTGAGGTAGTCTGTTGTAGAGATTTTTGTTACTCTAAGGGATGGTAGCCTTGTCATTATGGAACGTAGTATGTTGTCGATATTTTTGTTATTCTAATGGATGGTAGCCTTGTCATTATGAAAGGTAGTCTATTGTCGATATTTTTGTCACTATAATAGATTGTAGCCTTGTCATTATGGAAGGTAGTCTGTTGTCGAGATTTTTGTTAATCCAATGGATGGTAGCCTTGTCATTATAGAAGGTAGTATATTGTTATGATTTTTGTCACTACAATGAATGGTAGCCTTGTCATTATGGAAGGTAGTCTGTTGTCGAGATTTTTGTTACTACAATGGATTGTAGCCTTGTCATTATAGAAGGTAGTCTGTTGTCGATATCTTTGTTACTACAATTGATGGTAGCCTTGTCATTAGGGAAGGTAGTCTATTGTCGAGATTTTTGTTACTATAATTGATTGTAGCCTTGTGATTATGGAAGGTAGTCTGTTGTCAAGATTTTTGTTACTCCAATGGATGGTAGCCTTGTCATTATGGAAATTAGTCTGTTGTGGATATCTTTGTTACTCCAATGGATGGTAGCCTAGTCATTATGGAAGGTAGTCTGTTGTCGAGTTTTTTGTTACTTCAATGGTTGGTAGCCTTGTCATTATGGAAGGTAGTCTTTTGTCGAGATTTTTGTTACTCCAATGGATGGTAGCTTTCTCATTATAGAAGGTAGTATATTGTTGAGATTTTTGTCACTATAATGAATGGTAGCCTTGTCATTATGGAAGGTAGTCTGTTGTCGAGATTTTTGTTACTACAATGGATTGTAGCCTTGTCGTTGTGGAAGGTAGTCTGTTGTCGGTATCTTTGTTACTCCAATGGATGGTAGCCTAGTCATTATGGAAGGTAGTTTGTGTACGAGATTTTAGTTACTCCAATGGATGGTAGCCTTGTCAATATGGAAGGTAGTCTGTTGTCGAGATTTTTGTTATTCCAATGGATGGTAGCCTTTTCATTATGAAAGGTAGTATATTGTCGAGATTTTTGTTACTATAATAGATTGTAGCCTTCTCATTATGGAAGGTAGTCTGTTGTCGAGATTTTTGTTACTCCAATGGATGGTAGCCTTGTCATTACGGAAGGTAGTCTATTGTCGAGATTTTTGTTACTATAATAGATTGTAGCCTTGTCATTATGGAAGGTAGTCTGTTGTCGAGATTTTTGTTACTCCAATGGATGGTAGCCTTGTCATTATGGAAGGTAGTCTGTTGTTGATATCTTTGTTACTCCAATGGATGGTAGCCTAGTCATTATGGAAGGTAGTCTGTTGTCGAGTTTTTTGTTACTTCAATGGTTGGTAGCCTTGTCATTATGGAAGGTAGTCTGTTGTCGAGATTTTTGTTACTCCAATGGATGGTAGCCTTCTCATTATAGAAGGTAGTATATTGTTGAGATTTTTGTCACTACAATGAATGTAGCCTTGTCATTATGGAAGGTAGTCCGTTGTCGAGATTTTTGTTATTACAATGGATTGTAGCCTTGTCATTATGGAAGGTAGGCTGTTGTCGATATCTGTGTTACTCCAATGGATGGTAGCCTAGTCATCATTAAAGGTAGTTTGTGTATGATAATTTTTTTATTCCGATGGATGGTAGCGTTGTCATTATAGAAGGTAGTACATTGTCGAGATTTCAGTCACTACAATGGATGGTAGCCTTGTCATTATGGAAGGTAGTCTATTGTCGAGATTTTTGTTATTATAATAGATTGTAGCCTTATCATTATGGAAGGTAGCCTGTTGTCGAGATTTTTGTTACTATAATGGATTGTAGCCTTATCGTTGTGGAATGTAGTCTATTGTTGATATCTTTGTTACTCCAATGAATGATAGCCTAGTCATTATGGAAGGTAGTTTGTGTACGAGATTTTTGTTACTCTAAGGGATGGTAGCCTTGTCATTATGGAACGTAGTATGTTGTCGATATTTTTGTTATTCTAATTGATGGTAGCCTTGTCATTATGAAAGGTAGTCTATTGTTGAGATTTTTGTCACTATAATAGATTGTAGCCTTGTCATTATGGAAGGTAGTCTGTTGTCGAGATTTTTATTAATCGAATGGATGGTAGCCTTCTCATTATAGAAGGTAGTATATTGTTGAGATTTTTGTCACTACAATGAATGGTAGCCTTAACATTATGGAAGGTAGTCTGTTGTCAATATCTTTGTTACTCCAATGGATGGTATCCTAGTCATTATGGAAGACGTCTGTTGTCGAGTTTTTTGTTACTCCAATGGATGGTAGCCTTGTCATTATGGAAGGTAGTCTGTTGTCGAGATTTTTGTTACTCCAATGGATGGTAGCCTTGTCATTATGGAAGGTAGTATGTTGTCGATATCTTTGTTACTCCAATGGATGGTAGCCTAGTCATTAAGGAAGGTAGTCTGTTGTCGAGTTTTTTGTTACTTCAATTATTGGTAGCCTTGTCATTATGGAAGGTAGTCTATTGTCAAGATTTTTGTTACTCCAATGGATGGTAGCCTTGTCATTATAGAAGGTAATATATTGTCGAGATTTTTGTTACTATTATGGATGGTAGCCTTGCCATTATGGAAGGTAGTCTGTTGTCGAGATTTTTGTTACTGTAATGGATTGTAGCCTTGTCGTTGTGGAAGGTAGTCTGTTGTTGATATCTTTGTTACTCCAATGGATGGTAGCCTAGTCATTATGAAAGGTAGTTTGTGTACGAGATTTTAGTTACTCCAGTGGATGGTAGCCTTGTCATTATGGAAGGTAGTCTGTTGTTGAGATTTTTTATACTCCAATGGATTCTTGCCTTGTCATTATGGGAGGTAGTCTGTTGTAGAGATTTTTGTTACTCTAAGGGATGGTAGCCTTGTCATTATGGAACGTAGTATGTTGTCGATATTTTTGTTATTCTAATGGATGTCATTATGAAAGGTAGTCTATTGTCGAGATTTTTGTCACTATAATAGATTGTAGCCTTGTCATTATGGAAGGTAGTCTGTTGTCGAGATTTTTGTTAATCCAATGGATGGTAGCCTTGTCATTATAGAAGGTAGTATATTGTTATGATTTTTGTCATTACAATGAATGGTAGCCTTGTCATTATGGAAGGTAGTCTGTTGTCGAGATTTTTGTTACTACAATGGATTGTAGCCTTGTCATCATAGAAGGTAATCTGTTGTCGATATCTTTGTTACTACAATTGATGGTAGCCTTGTCATTAGGGAAGGTAGTCTATTGTCGAGATTTTTGTTACTATAATAGATTGTAGCCTTGTGATTACGGAAGGTAGTCTGTTGTCAAGATTTTTGTTACTCCAATGGATGGTAGCCTTGTCATTATGGAAAGTAGTCTGTTGTGGATATCTTTGTTACTCCAATGGATGGTAGCCTAGTCATTATGGAAGGTAGTCTGTTGTCGAGTTTTTTGTTACTTCAATGGTTGGAAGCCTTGTCATAATGGAAGGTAGTCTGTTATCGAGATTTTTGTTACTCCAATGGATGGTAGCCTTGTCATTATAGAAGGTAATATATTATCGAGATTTTTGTCACTCTAATGGATGGTAGCCTTGTCATCATAGAAGGTAGTCTATTGTCGAGAGTTTTGTTACTACAATGGATTGTAGCCTTGTCGTTGTGGAAGGTAGTCTGTTGTCGGTATCTTTGTTACTCCAATGGATGGTAGCCTAGTCATTATGGAAGGTAGTTTGTGTACGAGATTTTAGTTACTCCAATGGATGGTAGCCTTGTCAATATGGAAGGTAGTCTGTTGTCGAGATTTTTGTTATTCCAATCGATGGTAGCCTTTTCATTATGAAAGGTAGTATATTGTCGAGATTTTTGTTACTATAATAGATTGTAGCCTTCTCATTATGGAAGGTAGTCTGTTGTCGAGATTTTTGTTACTTCAATGGATGGTAGCTTTCTCATTATAGAAGGTAGTATATTGTTGAGATTTTTGTCACTACAATGAATGGTAGCCTTGTCATTATGGAAGGTAGTCTGTTGTCGAGATTTTTGTTACTACAATGGATTGTAGCCTTGTCATTATGGAAGGTAGTCCGTTGTCGATATCTGTGTTACTCCAATGGATGGTAGCCTAGTCATCATTGAAGGTAGTTTGTGTATGATAATTTTTTTATTCCAATGAATGGTAGCGTTGTCATTATAGAAGGTAGTACATTGTCGAGATTTCAGTCACTACAATGGATGGTAGCCTTGTCATTATGGAAGGTAGTCTATTGTCGAGATTTATGTTACTATAATAGATTGTAGCCTTGTCATTATGGAAGGTAGTCTGTTGTCGAGATTTTTGTTACTCCAATGGATGGTAGCCTTGTCATTATGGAAGGTAGTCTGTTGTCGATATCTTTGTTACTCCAATGGATGGAAGCCTAGTCATTATGGAAGGTAGTCTGTTGTCGAGTTTTTTGTTACTTCAATGGTTGGTAGCCTTGTCATTATGGAAGGTAGTCCGTTGTCGAGATTTTTGTTACTCCAATGGATGGTAGCCTTCTCATTATAGAAGGTAGTATAATGTTTAGATTTTTGTCACTACAATGAATGTAGCCTTGTCATTATGGAAGGTAGTCCGTTGTCGAGATTTTTGTTATTACAATGGATTGTAGCCTTGTCATTATGGAAGGTAGGCTGTTGTCGATATCTGTGTTACTCCATTGGATGGTAGCCTAGTCATCATTGAAGGTAGTTTGTGTATGATAATTTTTTTATTCCGATGGATGGTAGCGTTGTCATTATAGAAGGTAGTACATTGTCGAGATTTCAGTCACTACAATGGATGGTAGCCTTGTCATTATGGAAGGTAGTCTATTGTCGAGATTTTTGTTACTATAATAGATTGTAGCCTTGTCATTATGGAAGGTAGTCTGTTGTCGGGATTTTTGTTACTCCAATGGATGGTAGCCTTGTCATTATGGAAGGTAGTTTGTTGTCGATATCTTTGTTACTCCAATGGATGGTAGCCTAGTCATTATGGAAGGTAGTCTATTGTCGAGTTTTTTGTTACTTCAATGGTTGGTAGCCTTGTCATTATGGAAGGTAGCTGTTGTCGAGGTTTTTGTTACTCCAATGGATGGTAGCCTTGTCATTATAGAAGGTAATATATTGTCGAGATTTTTGTCACTATAATGGATAATAGCCTTGTCATTATGGAAGGTAGCCTGTTGTCGAGATTTTTGTTATTATAATGGATTGTAGCCTGGTCGTTGTGGAAGGTAGTCTGTTGTTGATATCTTTGTTACTCCAATGAATGGTAGCCTAGTCATTATGGAAGGTAGTTTTTGTACGATATTTTAGTTACTCTAATTGATGGTAGCCTTGTCATTATGGAAGGTAGTCTATTGTCGATATTTTTTTTACTCCAATGGATTCTAGCCTTGTCATTATGGAAAATAGTCTGTTGTAGAGATTTTTGTTACTATAAGGGATGGTAGCCTTGTCATTATGGAACGTAGTATGTTGTCGATATTTTTGTTATTCTAATTGATGGTAGCCTTGTCATTATTAAAGGTAGTCTATTGTCGAGATTTTTGTCACTATAGTAGATTGTAGCCTTGTCATTATGGAAGGTAGTTTGTTGTCGAGATTTTTATTAATCCAATGGATGGTAGCCTTCTCATTATAGAAGGTAGTATATTGTTGAGATTTTTGTGACTACAATGAATGGTAGCCTTGTCATTATGGAAGGTAGTCTGTTGTCAATATCTTTGTTACTCCAATGGATGTTAGCCTAGTCATTATGGAAGACGTCTGTTGTCGAGTTTTTTGTTACTCCAATGGATGGTAGCCTTGTCATTATGGAAGGTAGTCTGTTGTCGAGTTTTTGGTTACTTCAATGGTTGGTAGCCTTGTCATTATGGAAGGTAGTCTGTTGTCGAGATTTTTGTTACTCCAATGGATGGTAGCCTTCTCATTATAAAAGGTAGTATATTGTTGAGATTTTTTTCACTACAATGAATGTAGCCTTGTCATTATGGAAGGTAGTCAGTTGTCGAGATTTTTGTTATTAAAATGGATTGTAGCCTTGTCATTATGGAAGGTAGGCTGTTGTCGATATCTGTGTTACTCCAATGGATGGTAGCCTAGTCATCATTGAAGGTAGTTTGTGTATGATAATTTTTTTATTCCGATGGATGGTAGCGTTGTCATTATAGAAGGTAGTACATTGTCGAGATTTCAGTCACTACAATGGATGGTAGCCTTGTCATTATGGAAGGTAGTCTATTGTCGAGATTTTTGTTACTATAATAGATTGTAGCCTTGTCATTATGGAAGGTAGTCTGTTGTCGGGATTTTTGTTACTCCAATGGATGGTAGCCATGTCATTATGGAAGGTATTTTGTTGTCGATATCTTTGTTACTCCAATGGATGGTAGCCTAGTCATTATGGAAGGTAGTCTATTGTCGAGTTTTTTGTTACTTCAATGGTTGGTAGCCTTGTCATTATGGAAGGTAGCTGTTGTCGAGGTTTTTGTTACTCCAATGGATGGTAGCCTTGTCATTATAGAAGGTAATATATTGTCGAGATTTTTGTCACTATAATGGATAGTAGCCTTGTCATTATGGAAGGTAGCCTGTTGTCGAGATTTTTGTTACTATAATGGATTGTAGACTTGTTGTTGTGGAAGGTAGTCTGTTGTTGATATCTTTGTTACTCCAATGAATGGTAGCCTAGTCATTATGGAAGGTAGTTTGTGTACGAGATTTTAGTTACTCTAATGGATGGTAGCCTTGTCTTTATGGAAGGTAGTCTGTTGTCGATATTTTTTTTACTCCAATGGATTCTA
The DNA here is from genome assembly GCA_948472305.1 of Vicia faba. Classification (NCBI taxonomy): domain Eukaryota; kingdom Viridiplantae; phylum Streptophyta; class Magnoliopsida; order Fabales; family Fabaceae; genus Vicia; species Vicia faba. The sequence continues at coordinate 530,333,406 of OX451741.1, forward strand.
GCCTTGTCATTATGGAAGGTAGTCTGTTGTAGAGATTTTTGTTACTATAAGGGATAGTAGCCTTGTCATTATGGAACGTAGTATGTTGTCGATATTTTTGTTATTCTAATTGATGGTAGCCTTGTCATTATGAAAGGTAGTCTATTGTCGAGATTTTTGTCACTATAATAGATTGTAGCCTTGTCATTATGGAAGGTAGTCTGTTGTCGAGATTTTTATTAATCCAATGGATGGTAGACTTCTCATTATAGAAGGTAGTATATTGTTGAGATTTTTGTCACTACAATGAATGGTAGCCTTGTCATTATGGAAGGTAGTCTGTTGTCAATATCTTTGTTACTCCAATGGATGGTAGCCTAGTCATTATGGAAGACGTCTGTTGTCGAGTTTTTTGTTACTCCAATGGATGGTAGCCTTGTCATTATGGAAGGTAGTCTGTTGTCGAGTTTTTTGTTACTTCAATGGTTGGTAGCCTTGTCATTATGGAAGGTAGTCTGTTGTCGAGATTTTTGTTACTCCAATGGATGGTAGCCTTCTCATTATAAAAGGTAGTATATTGTTAAGATTTTTGTCACTACAATGAATGTAGCCTTGTCATTATGGAAGGTAGTCCGTTGTCGAGATTTTTGTTATTACAATGGATTGTAGCCTTGTCATTATGGAAGGTAGGCTGTTGTCGATATCTGTGTTACTCCAATGGATGGTGGCCTTGTCATCATTGAAGGTAGTTTGTGTATGATAATTTTTTTATTCCAATGGATGGTAGCGTTGTCATTATAGAAGGTAGTACATTGTCGAGATTTCAGTCACTACAATGGATGGTAGCCTTGTCATTATGGAAGGTAGTCTATTGTCGAGATTTTTGTTACTATAATAGATTGTAGCCTTGTCATTATGGAAGGTAGTCTTTTGTCGAGATTTTTGTTACTCCAATGGATGGTAGCCTTGTCATTATGGAAGGTAGTTTGTTGTCGATATCTTTGTTACTCCAATGGATGGTAGCCTAGTCATTATGGAAGGTAGTCTGTTGTCGAGTTTTTTGTCACTATAATGGATGGTAGCCTTGTCATTATGGAAGGTAGTCTGTTGTCGAGATTTTTGTTACTATAATGGATTGTAGCCTTGTCGTTGTGGAAGGTAGTCTGTTGTTGATATCTTTGTTACTCCAATGAATGGTAGCCTAGTCATTACAGAAGGTAGTTTGTGTACGAGATTTTTGTTACTCTAAGGGATGGTAGCCTTGTCATTATGGAACGTAGTATGTTGTCGATATTTTTGTTATTCTAATTGATGGTAGCCTTGTCATTATGAAAGGTAGTCTATTGTCGAGATTTTTGTCACTATAATAGATTGTAGCCTTGTCATTATAGAAGGTAGTCTGTTGTCGAGATTTTTATTAATCGAATGGATGGTATCCTTGTCATTATAGAAGGTAGTATATTGTTGAGATTTTTGTCACTACAATGAATGGTAGCCTTAACATTAGGGAAGGTAGTCTGTTGTCAATATCTTTGTTACTCCAATGGATGGTAGCCTAGTCATTATGGAAGACGTCTGTTGTCGAGTTTTTTGTTACTCCAATGGATGGTAGCCTTGTCATTATGGAAGATAGTCTATTGTCGATATTTTTGTTACTACAATGGATTGTAGCCTTGTCGTTATGGAAGATAGTCTGTTTTTCGATATCTTTCTAACTCCAATGGATGGTATCCTAGTCATTATGGAAGGTAGTTTTTGTACGAGATTTTAGTTACTACAATGGATGGTAGCCTTGTCATTATTAAAGGTAGTTTGTTGTCGAGATTTTTGTTACTCCAATGGATGGTAGCCTTCTCATTATAGAAGGTAATATATTGCCGAGATTTTTGTCACTATAATGGATGGTAGCCTTCTCATTATAGAAGGTAGTCTGTTGTCGAGATTTTTGTTACTACAATGGATTGTATCCTTGTCGTTGTGGAAGGTAGTCTGTTGTCGGTATCTTTGTTACTCCAATGGATGCTAGCCTAGTCATTATGGAAGGTAGTTTATGTACAAGATTTTAGTTACTCCAATGGATGGTAGCCTTGTCATTATGGAAGGTAGTCTGTTGTCGAGATTTTTGTTATTCCAATGGATGGTAGCCTTGTCATTATGAAAGGTAGTCTATTGTCGAGATTTTTGTTACTATAATGGATTGTAGCCTTGTCATTATGGAAGGTAGTCTATTGTCGATATTTTTGTTGCTACAATGGATTGTAGCCTTGTCGTTATGGAAGATAGTCTGTTTTCGATATCTTTGTTACTCCAATAGATGGTATCCTAGTCATTATGGAAGGTAGTTTTTGTACGAGATTTTAGTTACTACAATGGATGGTAGCCTTGTCATTATTAAAGGTAGTTTGTTGTCGAGATTTTTGTTACTCCAATGGATGGTAGCCTTGTCATTATAGAAGGTAATATATTGCCGAGATTTTTGTCACTATAATGGATGGTAGCCTTCTCATTATAGAAGGTAGTCTGTTGTCGAGATTTTTGTTACTACAATGGATTGTATCCTTGTCGTTTTGGACGGTAGTCTGTTTTCGGTATCTTTGTTACTCCAATGGATGCTAGCGTAGTCATTATGGAAGGTAGTTTGTGTACAAGATTTTAGTTACTCCAATGGATGGTAGCCTTGTCATTATGGAAGGTAGTCTGTTGTCGAGATTTTTGTTATTCCAATGGATGGTAGCCTTGTCATTATGAAAGGTAGTCTATTGTCGAGATTTTTGTTACTACAATGGATTGTAGCCTTGTCATTATGGAAGGTAGTTTGTTGTCGATATCTGTGTTACTCCAATGGATGGTAGCCTAGTCATTATTGAAGGTAGTTTGTGTATGATAATTTTTTTATTCCAATGGATGGTAGCGTTGTCATTATAGAAGGTAGTACATTGTCGAGATTTCAGTCACTACAATGGATGGTAGCCTTGTTATTATGGAAGGTAGTCTATTGTCAAGATTTTTGATACTATAATAGATTGTAGCCTTGTCATTATGGAAGGTAGTCTGTTGTCGATATCTTTGTTACTACAACGGATTGTAGCCTTGTCATTATGAAAGGTAGTCTGTTGTCGATATCTTTGTTACTACAATGGATGGTAGCCTTGTCATTATGGAAGGTAGTCTATTGTCGATATCTTTGTTACTCCAATGGATGGTAGCCTTGTCATTATGGAAGGTAGTCTGTTGTCGATATCTTTGTTACTCCAATGGATGGTAGCCTAGTCATTATGGAAGGTAGTCTGTTTTCGAGTTTTTTGTTACTTCAATGGTTGGTAGCCTTTTCATTATGGAAGGTAGTCTGTTATCGAGATTTTTGTTACTCCAATGGATGGTAGCCTTGTCATTATAGAAGGTAATATATTATCGAGATTTTGGTCACTATAATGGATGGTAGCCTTGTCATTATAGAAGGTATTCTGTTGTCGAGATTTTTGTAACTACAATGGATTGTAGCCTTGTCGTTGTGGAAGGTAGTCTGTTGTCGGTATCTTTGTTACTCCAATGGATGGTAGCCTAGTCATTATGGAAGGTAGCTTGTGTACGAGATTTTAGTTACTCCAATGGATGGTAGCCTTGTCAATATGGAAGGTAGTCTGTTGTCGAGATTTTTGTTATTCCAATGGATGGTAGCCTTTTCATTACGAAAGGTAGTCTATTGTCGAGATTTTTGTTACTATAATAGATTGTAGCCTTCTCATTATGGAAGGTAGTCTGTTGTCGAGATTTTTGTTACTCCAATGGATGGTAGCTTTCTCATTATAGAAGGTAGTATATTGTTGAGATTTTTGTCACTACAATGAATGGTAGCCTTGTCATTATGGAAGGTAGTTTGTTGTCGAGATTTTTGTTACTACAATGGATTGTAGCCTTGTCATTATGGAAGGTAGTCTGTTGTCGATATTTGTGTTACTCCAATGGATGGTAGCCTAGTCATCATTGAAGGTAGTTTGTGTATGATAATTTTTTATTCCAATGGATGGTTGCGTTGTCATTATAGAAGGTAGGACATTGTCGAGATTTCAGTCACTACAATGGATGGTAGCCTTGTCATTATGGAAGGTAGTCTATTGTCGAGATTTTTGTTACTATAATAGATTGTAGCCTTATCATTATTGACGGTAGTCTGTTGTCGAGATTTTTGTTACTCCAATGGATGGTAGCCTTGTCATTATGGAAGGTAGTCTATTGTCGATATCTTTGTTACTCCAATGGATGGTAGCCTAGTCATTATGGATGCTAGTTTGTTGTCGAGTTTTTTGTTACTTCAATGGTTGGTAGCCTTGTCATTATGGAAGGTAGTTTGTTGTCGAGATTTTTGTTACTCCAATGGATGGTAGCCTTGTCATTATAGAAGGTAATATATTGTCGAGATTTTTGTCACTATTATGGATGGTAGCCTTGTCATTATGGAAGGTAGTCTGTTGTCGATATTTTTGTTACTATAATGGATTGTAGCCTTGTCGTTGTTGAAGGTAGTCTGTTGTTGATATCTTTGTTACTCCAATGGATGGTAGCCTAGTCATTATGAAAGGTAGTTTGTGTACGAGATTTTAGTTACTCCAATGGATGGTAGCCTTGTCATTATGGAAGGTAGTCTGTTGTCGAGATTTTTTATACTCCAATGGATTGTAGCCTTGTCATTATGGGAGGTAGTCTGTTGTAGAGATTTTTGTTACTCTAAGGGATGGTAGCGTTGTCATTATGGAACGTAGTATGTTGTCGATATTTTTGTTATTCTAATGGATGGTAGCCTTGTCATTATGAAAGGTAGTCTATTGTCGAGATTTTTGTCACTATAATAGATTGTAGCCTTGTCATTATGGAAGGTAGTCTGTTGTCGAGATTTTTGTTAATCCAATGGATGGTAGCCTTGTCATTATAGAAGGTAGTATATTGTTGAGATTTTTGTCACTACAATGAATGGTAGCCATGTCATTATGGAAGGTAGTCTGTTGTCGAGATTTTTGTTACTATAACGGATTGTAGCCTTGTCATTATGGAAGGTAGTCTGTTATCGATATCTTTGTTACTACAATGGATGGTAGCCTTGTCATTATGGAAGGTAGTCTATTGTCGATATCTTTGTTACTCCAATGGATGGTAGCCTTGTCATTATGGAAGGTAGTCTGTTGTCGATATCTTTGTTACTCCAATGGATGGTAGCCTAGTCATTATGGAAGGTAGTCTATTTTCGAGTTTTTTGTTACTTCAATGGTTGGTAGCCTTTTCATTATGGAAGGTAGTCTGTTATCGAGATTTTTGTTACTCCAATGGATGGTAGCCTTGTCATTATAGAAGGTAATATATTATCGAGATTTTTGTCACTATAATGGATGGTAGCCTTGTCGTTGTGGAAGGTAGTTTGTTGTCGGTATCTTTGTTACTCCAATGGATGGCAGCCTAGTCATTATGGAAGGTAGCTTGTGTACGAGATTTTAGTTACTCCAATGGATGGTAGCCTTGTCAATATGGAAGGTAGTCTGTTGTCGAGATTTTTGTTATTCCAATGGATGGTAGCCTTTTCATTAGGAAAGGTAGTCTATTGTCGAGATTTTTGTTACTATAATAGATTGTAGCCTTCTCATTATGGAAGGTAGTCTGTTGTCGAGATTTTTGTTACTCCAATGGATGGTAGCTTTCTCATTATAGAAGGTAGTATATTGTTAAGATTTTTGTCACTACAATGAATGGTAGCCTTGTCATTATGGAAGGTAGTCTGTTGTCAAGATTTTTGTTACTACAATGGATTGTAGCCTTGTCATTATGGAAGGTAGTCCGTTGTCGATATCTGTGTTACTCCAATGGATGGTAGCCTAGTCATCATTGAAGGTAGTTTGTGTATGATAATTTTTTTATTCCAATGGATGGTAGCGTTGTCATTATATAAGGTAGTACATTGTCGAGATTTCAGTCACTACAATGGATGGTAGCCTTGTCATTATGGAAGGTAGTCTGTTGTCGAGATTTTTGTTACTATAATAGATTGTAGCCTTGTCATTATGGAAGTTAGTCTGTTGTCGAGATTTTTGTTACTCCAATGGATGGTAGCCTTGTCATTATGGAAGGTAGTCTATTGTCGATATCTTTGTTACTCCAATGGATGGTAGCCTAGTCATTATGGAAGGTAGTATGTTGTCGAGTTTTTTGTTACTTAAATGGTTGGTAGCCTTGTCATTATGGAAGATAGTCTATTGTCGAGATTTTTGTCACTATAATAGATTGTAGCCTTGTCATTATGGAAGGTAGTCTGTTGTCGAGATTTTTGTTAATCCAATGGATGGTAGCCTTGTCATTATATAAGGTAGTATATTGTTGAGATTTTTGTCACTACAATGAATGGTAGCCTTGTCATTATGGAAGGTAGTCTGTTGTCGAGGTTTTTGTTACTACAACGGATTGTAGCCTTGTCATTATGAAAGGTAGTTTGTTGTCGATATCTTTGTTACTATAATGGATGGTAGCCTTGTCATTATGGAAGGTAGTCTATTGTCGATATCTTTGTTACTCCAATGGATGGTAGCCTTGTCATTATGGAAGGTAGTCTGTTGTCGATATCTTTGTTACTCCAATGGATGGTAGCCTAGTCATTATGGAAGGTAGTCTGTTTTCGAGTTTTTTGTTACTTCAATGGTTGGTAGCCTTTTCATTATGGAAGGTAGTCTGTTATCGAGATTTTTGTTACACCAATGGATGGTAGCCTTGTCATTATAGAAGGTAATATATTATCGAGATTTTGGTCACTATAATGGATGGTAGCCTTGTCATTATAGAAGGTATTCTGTTGTCGAGATTTTTGTAACTACAATGGATTGTAGCCTTGTCGTTGTGGAAGGTAGTCTGTTGTCGGTATCTTTGTTACTCCAATGGATGGTAGCCTAGTCATTATGGAAGGTAGCTTATGTACGAGATTTTAGTTACTCCAATGGATGGTAGCCTTGTCAATATGGAAGGTAGTCTGTTGTCGAGATTTTTGTTATTCCAATGGATGGTAGCCTTTTCATTATGAAAGGTAGTCTATTGTCGAGATTTTTGTTACTATAATAGATTGTAGCCTTCTCATTATGGAAGGTAGTCTGTTGTCGAGATTTTTGTTACTCCAATGGATGGTAGCTTTCTCATTATAGAAGGTAGTATATTGTTGAGATTTTTGTAACTACAATGAATGGTAGCCTTGTCATTATGGAAGGTAGTTTGTTGTCGAGATTTTTGTTACTACAATGGATTGTAGCCTTGTCATTATGGAAGGTAGTCTGTTGTCGATATTTGTGTTACTCCAATGGATGGTAGCCTAGTCATCATTGAAGGTAGTTTGTGTATGATAATTTTTTATTCCAATAGATGGTTGCGTTGTCATTATAGAAGGTAGTACATTGTCGAGATTTCAGTCACTACAATGGATGGTAGCCTTGTCATTATGGAAGGTAGTCTATTGTCGAGATTTTTGTTACTATAATAGATTGTAGCCTTATCATTATTGAAGGTAGTGTGTTGTCGAGTTTTTTGTTACTCCAATGGATGGTAGCCTTGTCATTATGGAAGGTAGTCTATTGTCGATATTTTTGTTACTACAATGGATTGTAGCCTTGTCGTTATGGAAGATAGTCTGTTTTCGATATCTTTCTAACTCCAATGGATGGTATCCTAGTCATTATGGAAGGTAGTTTTTGTACGAGATTTTAGTTACTACAATGGATGGTAGCCTTGTCATTATTAACGGTAGTTTGTTGTCGAGATTTTTGTTACTCCAATGGATGGTAGCCTTCTCATTATAGAAGGTAATATATTGCCGAGATTTTTGTCACTATAATGGATGGTAGCCTTCTCATTATAGAAGGTAGTCTGTTGTCGAGATTTTTGTTACTACAATGGATTGTATCCTTGTCGTTGTGGAAGGTAGTCTGTTGTCGGTATCTTTGTTACTCCAATGGATGCTAGCCTAGTCATTATGGAAGGTAGTTTATGTACAAGATTTTAGTTACTCCAATGGATGGTAGCCTTGTCATTATGGAAGGTAGTCTGTTGTCGAGATTTTTGTTATTCCAATGGATGGTAGCCTTGTCATTATGAAAGGTAGTCTATTGTCGAGATTTTTGTTACTATAATGGATTGTAGCCTTGTCATTATGGAAGGTAGTCTATTGTCGATATTTTTGTTGCTACAATGGATTGTAGCCTTGTCGTTATGGAAGATAGTCTGTTTTCGATATCTTTGTTACTCCAATAGATGGTATCCTAGTCATTATGGAAGGTAGTTTTTGTACGAGATTTTAGTTACTACAATGGATGGTAGCCTTGTCATTATTAAAGGTAGTCTGTTGTCGAGATTTTTGTTACTCCAATGGATGGTAGCCTTGTCATTATAGAAGGTAATATATTGCCGAGATTTTTGTCACTATAATGGATGGTAGCCTTCTCATTATAGAAGGTAGTCTGTTGTCGAGATTTTTGTTACTACAATGGATTGTATCCTTGTCGTTTTGGACGGTAGTCTGTTGTCGGTATCTTTGTTACTCCAATGGATGCTAGCCTAGTCATTATGGAAGGTAGTTTGTGTACAAGATTTTAGTTACTCCAATGGATGGTAGCCTTGTCATTATGGAAGGTAGTCTGTTGTCGAGATTTTTGTTATTCCAATGGATGGTAGCCTTGTCATTATGAAAGGTAGTCTATTGTCGAGATTTTTGTTACTACAATGGATTGTAGCCTTGTCATTATGGAAGGTAGTTTGTTGTCGATATCTGTGTTACTCCAATGGATGGTAGCCTAGTCATTATTGAAGGTAGTTTGTGTATGATAATTTTTTTATTCCAATGGATGGTAGCGTTGTCATTATAGAAGGTAGTACATTGTCGAGATTTCAGTCACTACAATGGATGGTAGCCTTGTCATTATGGAAGGTAGTCTATTGTCAAGATTTTTGATACTATAATAGATTGTAGCCTTGTCATTATGGAAGGTAGTCTGTTGTCGATATCTTTGTTACTACAACGGATTGTAGCCTTGTCATTATGAAAGGTAGTCTGTTGTCGATATCTTTGTTACTACAATGGATGGTAGCCTTGTCATTATGGAAGGTAGTCTATTGTCGATATCTTTGTTACTCCAATGGTTGGTAGCCTTTTCATTATGAAAAGTAGTCTGTTATCGAGATTTTTGTTACTCCAATGGATGGTAGCCTTGTCATTATAGAAGGTAATATATTATCGAGATTTTTGTCACTATAATGGATTGTAGCCTTGTCATTATAGAAGGTAGTTTGTTGTCGAGATTTTTGTAACTACAATGGATTGTAGCTTTGTCGTTGTGGAAGGTAGTCTGTTGTCGGTATCTTTGTTACTCCACTGGATGGTAGCCTAGTCATTATGGAAGGTAGTTTGTGTACGAGATTTTAGTTACTCCAATGGATGGTAGCCTTGTCAATATGGAAGGTAGTCTGTTGTCGAGATTCTTGTTATTACAATGAATGGTAGCCTTGTCATTATGGAAGGTAGTCTGTTGTCGAGATTTTTGTTACTACAATGGATTGTAGCCTTGTCATTATGGAAGGTAGTCTGTTGTCGATATTTGTGTTACTCCAATGGATGGTAGCCTAGTCATCATTGAAGGTAGTTTGTGTATGATAATTTTTTATTCCAATGGATGGTAGCGTTGTCATTATAGAAGGTAGGACATTGTCGAGATTTCAGTCACTACAATGGATGGTAGCCTTGTCATTATGGAAGGTAGTCTATTGTCGAAAATTTTTGTTACTATAATAGATTGTAGCCTTATCATTATTGAAGGTAGTCTGTTGTTGAGATTTTTGTTACTCTAATGGATGGTAGCCTTGTCATTATGGAAGGTAGTCTATTGTCGATATCTTTGTTACTCCAATGGATGGTAGCCTAGTCATTATGGAAGGTAGTTTGTTATCGAGTTTTTTATTACTTCAATGGTTGGTAGCCTTGTCATTATGGAAGGTAGTCTGTTGTCGAGATTTTTGTTACTCCAATGGATGGTAGCCTTGTCATTATAGAAGGTAATATATTGTCGAGATTTTTGTCACTATTATGGATGGTAGCCTTGTCATTATGGAAGGTAGTCTGTTGTCGAGATTTTTGTTACTATAATAGATTGTAGCCCTGTGATTATGGAAGGTAGTCTGTTGTCAAGATTTTTGTTACTCCAATGGATGGTAGCCTTGTCATTATGGAAGGTAGTCTGTTGTCGATATCTTTGTTACTCCAATGGATGGTAGCCTAGTCATTATGGAAGGTAGTCTATTTTCGAGTTTTTTGTTACTTCAATGGTTGGTAGCCTTTTAATTATGAAAGGTAGTCTGTTATCGAGATTTTTGTTACTCCAATGGATGGTAGCCTTGTCATTATAGAAGGTAATATATTATCGAGATTTTTGTCACTATAATGGATGGTAGCCTTGTCATTATAGAAGGTAGTTTGTTGTCGAGATTTTTGTAACTACAATGGATTGTAGCCTTGTCGTTGTGGAAGGTAGTCTGTTGTCGGTATCTTTGTTACCCCAATGGATGGTAGCCTAGTCATTATGGAAGGTAGTTTGTGTACGAGATTTTAGTTACTCCAATGGATGGTAGCCTTGTCAATATGGAAGGTAGTCTGTTGTCGAGATTCTTGTTATTCCAATGGATGGTAGCCTTTTCATTATGAAAGGTAGTCTATTGTCGAGATTTTTGTTACTATAATAGATTGTAGCCTTCTCATTATGGAAGGTAGTCTGTTGTCGAGATTTTTGTAACTCCAATGGATGGTAGCCTTCTCATTATAGAAGGTAGTATATTATTGAGATTTTTGTCACTATAATGAATGGTAGCCTTGTCATTATGGAAGGTAGCCTGTTGTCGAGATTTTTGATACTACAATGGATTGTAGCCTTGTCATTTTGGAAGGTAGTCTGTTGTCGATATTTGTGTTACTCCAATGGATGGTAGCCTAGTCATCATTGAAGGTAGTTTGTGTATGATAATTTTTTATTCCAATGGATGGTAGCGTTGTCATTATAGAAGGTAGGACATTGTCGAGATTTCAGTCACTACAATGGATGGTAGCCTTGTCATTATGGAAGGTAGTCTATTGTCGAGATTTTTGTTACTATAATAGATTGTAGCCTTATCATTATTGAAGGTAGTATGTTGTTGAGATTTTTGTTACTCCAATGGATGGTAGCCTTGTCATTATGGAAGGTAGTCTATTGTCGATATCTTTGTTACTCCAATGGATGGTAGCCTAGTCATTATGAAAGGTAGTTTGTTGTCGAGTTTTTTGTTGCTTCAATGGTTGGTAGCCTTGTCATTATGGAAGGTAGTCTGTTGTCGAGATTTTTGTTACTCCAATGGATGGTAGCCTTGTCATTATAGAAGGTAATATATTGTCGAGATTTTTGTCACTATTATGGATGGTAGCCTTGTCATTATGGAAGGTAGTCTGTTGTCGAGATTTTTGTTATTATAATGGATTGTAGCCTTGTCGTTGTGGAAGGTAGTCTGATGTTGATATCTTTGTTACTCCAATGGATGGTAGCCTAGTCATTATGAAAGGTAGTTTGTGTACGAGATTTTAGTTACTCCAATGGATGGTAGCCTTGTCATTATGGAAGGAAGTCTGTTGTCGAGATTTTGTATACTCCAATGGATTCTAGCCTTGTCATTATGGGAGGTAGTCTGTTGTAGAGATTTTTGTTACTCTAAGGGATGGTAGCGTTGTCATTATGGAACGTAGTATGTTGTCGATATTTTTGTTATTCTAATGGATGGTAGCCTTGTCATTATGAAAGGTAGTCTATTCTCGAGATTTTTGTCACTATAATAGATTGTAGCCTTGTCATTATGGAAGGTAGTCTGTTGTCGAGATTTTTGTTAATCCAATGGATGGTAGCCTTGTCATTATAGAAGGTAGTATATTGTTGAGATTTTTGTCACTACAATGAATAGTAGCCTTGTCATTATGGAAGGTAGTCTGTTGTCGAGATTTTTGTTACTACAACGGATTGTAGCCTTGTCATTATGGAAGTTAGTCTGTTGTCGATATCTTTGTTACTACAATGGATGGTAGACTTGTCATTATGGAAGGTAGTCTATTGTCGATATCTTTGTTACTCCAATGGATGGTAGCCTTGTCATTATGGAAGGTAGTCTGTTGTCGATATCTTTGTTACTCCAATGGATGGTAGCCTAGTCATTATGGAAGGTAGTCTGTTTTCGAGTTTTTTGTTACTTCAATGGTTGGTAGCCTTTTCATTATGGAAGGTAGTCTGTTATCGAGATTTTTGTTACTCCAATGGATGGTAGCCTTGTCATTATAGAAGGTAATATATTATCGAGATTTTTGTCACTATAATGGATGGTAGCCTTGTCATTATAGAAGGTATTCTGTTGTCGAGATTTTTCTAACTACAATGGATTGTAGCCTTGTCGTTGTGGAAGGTAGTCTGTTGTCGGTATCTTTGTTACTCCAATGGATGGTAGCCTAGTCATTATGGAAGGTAGCTTGTGTACAAGATTTTAGTTACTCCAATGGATGGTAGCCTTGTCAATATGGAAGGTAGTCTGTTGTCGAGATTTTTGTTATTCCAATGGATGGTAGCCTTTTCATTATGAAAGGTAGTCTATTGTCGAGATTTTTGTTACTATAATAGATTGTAGCCTTCTCATTATGGAAGGTAGTCTGTTGTCGAGATTTTTGTTACTCCAATGGATGGTAGCTTTCTCATTATAGAAGGTAGTATATTGTTGAGATTTTTGTCACTACAATGAATGTAGCCTTGTCATTATGGAAGGTAGTCCGTTGTCGAGATTTTTGTTACTACAATGGATTGTAGCCTTGTCATTATGGAAGGTAGGCTGTTGTCGATATCTGTGTTACTCCAATGGATGGCATCCTAGTCATGATTGAAGGTAGTTTGTTGTTCGAATGGATGGTAGACTTGTCACTATGAAAGGTAGTTTGTTGTCGTAATTTTTGTTACTCTAAGGGATGGTAGCCTTGTCATAATGGAAGGTAGGATGTTGTCGATATCTTTGTTACTCCAATGGATGGTAGCCTAATCATTATGGAAGGTAGTCTGTTGTCGAGTTTTTTGAGATTCTAATGGATTGTAGCCTTGTCATTATGGAAGGTAGTCTGTTGTCGAGATTTTTGTTACTCTAAGGGATGGTAGCGTTGTCATTATGGAACGTAGTATGTTGTCGATATTTTTGTTATTCTAATGGATGGTAGCCTTGTCATTATGAAAGGTAGTCTATTGTCGAGATTTTTGTCACTATAATAGATTGTAGCCTTGTCATTATGGAAGGTAGTCTGTTGTCGAGATTTTTGTTAATCCAATGGATGGTAGCCTTGTCATTATAGAAGGTAGTATATTGTTGAGATTTTTGTCACTACAATGAATTGTAGCCTTGTCATTATGGAAGGTAGTCTGTTGTCGAGATTTTTGTTACTTCAATGGATTGTAGCCTTGTCATTATGGAAGGTAGTCTGTTGTCGATATCTTTGTTACTACAATGGATGATAGCCTTGTCATTATGGAAGGTAGTCTATTGTCGAGATTTTTGTTACTATAATAGATTGTAGCCCTGTGATTATGGAAGGTAGTCTGTTGTCAAGATTTTTGTTACTCCAATGGATGGTAGCCTTGTCATTATGGAAGGTAGTCTGTTGTCGATATCTTTGTTACTCCAATGGATGTTAGCCTAGTCATTATGGAAGGTAGTTTGTTTTCGATTTTTTTGTTACTTCAATGGTTGGTAGCCTTTTAATTATGAAAGGTAGTCTGTTATCGAGATTTTTGTTACTCCAATGGATGGTAGCCTTGTCATTATAGAAGGTAATATATTATCGATATTTTTGTCACTATAATGGATGGTAGCCTTGTCATTATAGAAGGTATTCTGTTGTCGAGATTTTTGTAACTACAATGGATTGTAGCCTTGTCGTTGTGGAAGGTAGTTTGTTGTCGGTATCTTTGTTACTCCAATTGATGGTAGCCTAGTCATTATGGAAGGTAGTTTGTGTACGAGATTTTAGTTACTCCAATGGATGGTAGCCTTGTCAATATGGAAGGTAGTCTGTTGTCGAGATTTTTGTTATTCCAATGGATGGTAGGCTTTTCATTATGAAAGGTAGTCTATTGTCGAGATTTTTGTTACTATAATAGATTGTAGCCTTCTCATTATGGAAGGTAGTCTGTTGTCGAGATTTTTGTTACTCCAATGGATGGTAGGTTTCTCATTATAGAAGGTAGTATATTGTTGAGATTTTTGTCACTACAATGAATGTAGCCTTGTCATTATGGAAGGTAGTCCGTTGTCGAGATTTTTGTTACTACAATGGATTGTAGCCTTGTCATTATGGAAGGTAGGCTGTTGTCGATATTTGTGTTACTCCAATGGATGGCATCCTAGTCATGATTGAAGGTAGTTTGTTGTTCGAATGGATGGTAGACTTGTCACTATGAAAGGTAGTTTGTTGTCGTAATTTTTGTTACTCTAAGGGATGGTAGCCTTGTCATAATGGAAGGTAGGATGTTGTCGATATCTTTGTTACTCCAATGGATGGTAGCCTAATCATTATGGAAGGTAGTCTGTTGTCGAGTTTTTTGAGATTCTAATGGATTGTAGCCTTGTCATTATGGAAGGTAGTCTGTTGTCGAGATTTTTGTTACTCTAAGGGATGGTAGCATTGTCATTATGGAACGTAGTATGTTGTCGATATTTTTGTTATTCTAATGGATGGTAGCCTTGTCATTATGAAAGGTAGTCTATTGTCGAGATTTTTGTCACTATAATAGATTGTAGCCTTGTCATTATGGAAGGTAGTCTGTTGTCGTGATTTTTGTTAATCCAATGGATGGTAGCCTTGTCATTATAGAAGGTAGTATATTGTTGAGATTTTTGTCACTACAATGAATTGTAGCCTTGTCATTATGGAAGGTAGTCTGTTGTCGAGATTTTTGTTACTTCAATGGATTATAGCCTTGTCATTATGGAAGGTAGTCTGTTGTCGATATCTTTGTTACTACAATGGATGGTAGCCTTGTCATTATGGAAGGTAGTCTATTGTCGAGATTTTTGTTACTATAATAAGTTGTAGCCCTGTGGTTATGGAAGGTAGTCTGTTGTCAAGATTTTTGTTACTCCAATGGATGGTAGCCTTGTCATTATGGAAGGTAGTCTGTTGTCGATATCTTTGTTACTCCAATAGATGGTAGCCTAGTCATTATGGAAGGTAGTCTGTTTTCGAGTTTTTTGTTACTTCAATGGTTGGTAGCCTTTTAATTATGAAAGGTAGTCTGTTATCGAGATTCTTGTTACTCCAATGGATGGTAGCCTTGTCATTATAGAAGGTAATATATTATCGATATTTTTGTCACTATAATGGATGGTAGCCTTGTCATTATAGAAGGTAGTTTGTTGTCGAGATTTTTGTAACTACAATGGATTGTAGCCTTGTCGTTGTGGAAGGTAGTCTGTTGTCGGTATCTTTGTTACTCCAATTGATGGTAGCCTAGTCATTATGGAAGGTAGTTTGTGTACGAGATTTTAGTTACTCCAATGGATGGTAGCCTTGTCAATATGGAAGGTAGTCTGTTGTCGAGATTTTTGTTATTCCAATGGATGGTAGCATTTTCATTATGAAAGGTAGTCTATTGTCGAGATTTTTGTTACTATAATAGATTGTAGCCTTCTCATTATGGAAGGTAGTCTGTTGTCGAGATTTTTGTTACTCCAATGGATGGTAGCCTTGTCATTATAGAAGGTAATATATTGTCGATATTTTTGTCACTATAATGGATGGTAGCCTTGTCATTATGGAAGGTAGTTTGTGTACGAGATTTTAGTTACTCCAATGGATGGTAGCCTTGTCATTATGGAAGGTAGTCTGTTGTCGAGATTTTTTATACTCCAATGGATTCTAGCCTTGTCATTATGGATGGTAGTCTGTTGTAGAGATTTTTGTTACTCTAAGGGATGGTAGCCTTGTCACTATGGAACATAGTCT
This sequence comes from Vicia faba, assembly GCA_948472305.1. Lineage (NCBI taxonomy): Eukaryota > Viridiplantae > Streptophyta > Magnoliopsida > Fabales > Fabaceae > Vicia > Vicia faba. Next base: position 530,349,442 of record OX451741.1, read on the forward strand.
GTTGTCGATATTTTTGTTATTCTAATGGATGGTAGCCTTGTCATTATGAAAGGTATTCTATTGTCGAGATTTTTGTCACTATAATAGATTGTAGCCTTGTCATTATGGAAGGTAGTCTGTTGTCGAGATTTTTGTTAATCCAATGGATGGTAGCCTTGTCATTATAGAAGGTAGTATATTGTTGAGATTTTTGTCACTACAATGAATGGTAGCCTTGTCATTATGGAAGGTAGTCTGTTGTCGAGATTTTTGTCACTACAATGGATTGTAGCCTTGTCATTATGGAAGGTAGTCTGTTGTCGATATCTTTGTTACTCCAATGGATGGTAGCCTAGTCATTATGGAAGGTAGTCTGTTGTCGAGTTTTTTGTTACTCCAATGGATGGTAGCCTTGTCATTATGGAAGGTAGTCTGTTGTCGATATTTTTGTTACTAAAATGGATTGTAGCCTTGTCTTTATGGAAGATAGTCTGTTTTCGATATCTTTGTTACTCCAATGGATGGTAGCCTAGTAATTATGGAAGGTAGTTTTTGTACGAGATTTTAGTTACTCCAATGGATGGTAGCCTTGTCATTAATGAAGGTAGTCTTTTGTCGAGATATTATTTACTCCAATGGATGGTAGCCTTGTCATTATAAAAGGTAATATATTGTCGAGATTTTTGTCACTATAATGGATGGTAGCCTTGTCATTATGGAAGGTAGTCTGCTGTCGAGATTTTTGTTACTACAATGGATTGTAGCCTTGTCGTTGTGGGAGGTCGTTTGTTGTCGATATCTTTGTTACTCCAATGGATGGTAGCCTAGTCATTATGGAAGGTAGTTTGTGTAAGAGATTTTAGTTACTCCAATGGATGGTAGCCTTGTCATTATGGAAGGTAGTCTGTTGTCGAGATTTTTTATAATCCAATGGATTCAAGCCTTGTCATTATGGAAGGTAGTCTGTTGTCGAGATTTTTGTTACTCTAAGGGATGGTAGCCTTGTCATTATGGAACGTAGTCTTTTGTCGATATTTTTGTTATTCTAATGGATGGTAGCCTTGTCATTATGAAAGGTATTCTATTGTCGAGAATTTTGTCACTATAATAGATTGTAGCCTTGTCATTATGGAAGGTAGTCTGTTGTCGAGATTTTTGTTACTACAATGGATTGTAGCCTTATCATTATGGAAGGTAGTCTGTTATCGATATTTGTGTTACTCCAATGGATGGTAGCCTAGTCATCATTGAAGGTAGTTTGTGAATGATATTTTTGTTATTCCAATGGATGATAGCGTTGTCATTATAGAGGGTAGTACATTGTCGAGATTTCAGTCACTACAATGGATGGTAGCCTTGTCATTATAGAAGGTAGTCTATTGTCGAGATTTTTGTTATTATAATAGATTCTAGCCTTGTCATTATGGAAGGTAGTCTGTTGTCGAGATTTTTGTTACTCCAACGGATGGTATCCTTGTCGATATATAAGGTAGTATATTGTTGATATTTTTGTTACTCTAAGGGATGGTAGCTATGTCATTATGGAAGGTAGTATGTTGTCGAGATTTTTGTTACTACAATGGATTGTAGCCTTGTCGTTATGGAAGGTAGTCTGTTATCGATATCTTTGTTACTCCAATGGATGGTAGCCTAGTCATTATGGAAGGTAGTCTGTTGTCGAGTTTTTTGTTACTTCAATGGTTAGTAGCCTTTTCATTATGGAAGGTAGTCTGTTATCGAGATTTTTGTTACTCCAATGGATGGTAGCCTTGTCATTATAGAAGGTAATATATTATCGAGATTTTTGTCACTATAATGGATGGTAGCCTTGTCATTATAGAAGGTATTCTGTTGTCGAGATTTTCGTAACTACAATGGATTGTAGCCTTGTCATTGTGGAAGGTAGTCTGTTGTCGGTATCTTTGTTACTCCAATGGATGGTAGCCTAGTCATTATGGAAGGTAGCTTGTGTACGAGATTTTAGTTACTCCAATGGATGGTAGCCTTGTCAATATGGAAGGTAGTCTGTTGTCGAGATTTTTGTTATTCCAATGGATGGTAGCCTTTTCATTATGGAACGTATTATGTTGTCACTATAATAGATTGTAGCCTTGTCATTATGGAAGGTAGTCTATTGTCGATATTTTTGTTAATCCAATGGATGGTAGCCTTGTCATTATAGAAGGTAGTATATTGTTGAGATTTTTGTCACTATAATGAATGGTAGCCTTGTCATTATGGAAGGTAGTCTTTTGTAGAGATTTTTGTTACTACAATGGATTGTAGCCTTGTCATTATGAAAGGTAGTCTGTTGTCGATATCTTTGTTACTCCAATGGATGGTAGCCTAGTCATTATGGAAGGTAGTCTGTTGTCGAATTTTTTGTTACTCCAATGGATGGTAGGCTTGTCATTATGGAAGGTAGTCTGTTGTCGATATTTTTGTTACTACAATGGATTGTAGCCTTGTCGTTATGGAAGATAGTCTGTTTTCGATATCTTTGTTACTCCAATGGATGGTAGCCTCGTCATTATGGAAGGTAGTTTTTGTACGAGATTTTAGTTACTCCAATAGATGGTAGCCTTGTCATTATCGAAGGTAGTCTGTTGTCGAGATTTTTGTAACTCCAATGGATGGTAGCCTTGTCATTATAGAAGGTAATATATTGTCGAGATTTTTGTCACTATAATGGATGGTAGCCTTGTCATTATGGAAGTTAGTCAGTTGTCGAGATTTTTGTTACTACAATGGATTGTAGCCTTGTCGTTGTGGAAGGTAGTTTGTTGTCGATATCTTTGTTACTCCAATGGATGGTAGCCTAGTCATTATTGAAGGTAGTTTGTGTACGAGATTTTAGTTACTCCAATGGATGGTAGCCTTGTCATTATCGAAGGTAGTCTGCTGTCGAGATTTTTGTTACTCCAATGGATTCTAGCCTTGTCATTATGGAAGGTAGTCTGTTGTCGAGATTTTTGTTACTACAATGGATTTTAGCCTTGTCATTATGGAAGGTAGTCTGTTGTCGAGATTTTTTTTATTCTAATGGATGGTAGCCTTGCCATTATGAAAGGTAGTCTATTGTCGAGATTTTTGTCACTATAATAGATTGTAGCCTTGTCATTATAGAAGGTAGTATATTGTTGAGATTTTTGTCACTATAATGAATGGTAGCCTTGTCATTATGGAAGGTAGTCTGGTGTCGAGATTTTTGTTACTACAATGGATTGTAACCTTGTCATTATCGAAGGTAGTCTATTGTCGATATCTTTGTTACTCCAATGGATGGTAGCCTAGTCATTATGGAAGGTAGTCTATTGTCGAGTTTTTTGTTACTCCAATGGATGGAAGCCTTGTAATTATGGAAGGTAGTCTGTTGTCGATATTTTTGTTACTACAATGGATTGTAGCCTAGTCGTTATGGAAGGTAGTTTTTGTATGAGATTTTAGTTACTCCAATGTATGATAGCCTTGTCATTAATGAAGGTAGTCTGTTGTCGAGATTTTTGTTACTCCAAAGGATGGTAGCCTTGTCATTATAGAAGGTAATATATTGTCGAGATTTTTGTCACTAATGGATGGTAGCCTTGACATTATGGAAGGTAGTCTGTTGTCGAGATTTTTGTTACTACAATGGATTGTAGCCTTGTCGTTGTGAAAGGTAGTCTGTTATTGATATCTTTGTCACTCCAATGGATGGTAGCCTAGCCATTATGGAAGGTAGTTTGTGTACGAGATTTTAGTTACTCCAATGGATGGTAGCCTTGTCATTATGGAAGGTAGTCCGTTGTCGAGATTTTTTATACTCCAATGGATTCTAGCCTTGTCATTATGGAAGGTAGTCTGTTGTCGAGATTTTTGTTACTCTAAGGGATGGTAGCCTTGTCATTACGGAACGTAGTTTGTTATCGATATTTTTGTTATTCTAATGGATGGTAGCCTTGTCATTATGAAAGGTAGTCTATTGTCGAGATTTTTGTCACTATAATAGATTGTAGCCTTGTCATTATGGAAGGTAGTCTGTTGTCGAGATATTTGTTACTACAATGGATGTAGCCTTGTCATTATGGAAGGTAGTCTGTTATCGATATCTGTGTTACTCCAATGGATGGTAGCCTAGTCATCATTGAAGGTAGTTTGTGTACGATATTTTTGTTATTCCAATGGATGGTAGCGTTGTCATTATAGAAGGTAGTACATTGTCGAGATTTCAGTCACTACAATGGATGGTAGGCTTGTCATTATGGAAGGTAATCTATTGTCGAGATTTTTGTTACTATAATAGATTGTATCCTTGTCTTTATGGAAGGTAGTCTGTTGTCGAGATTTTTGTTACTCAAATGGATGGTAGCCTTGTCATTATAGAAGGTAGTATATTGTTGAGATTTTTGTCCCTATAATGAATTGTAGCCTTGTCATTATGGAAGGTAGTCTGTTGTCGAGATTTTTGTTAGTACAATGGATTGTAGCCTTGTCATTATCGAAGGTAGTCTATTGTCGATATTTTTGTTACTACAATGGATTGTAGCCTTGTCGTTATGGAAGATAGTCTGTTTTCGATATCTTTGTTACTCCAATGGATGGTAGCCTAGTCATTATGGAAGGTAGTTTTTGTACGAGATTTTAGTTACTCCAATGGATGGTAGCCTTGTCATTAATGAAGGTAGTCTGTTGTAGAGATTTTTGTTACTCCAATGGATGGTAGCCTTGTCAATATAGAAGGTAATATATTGTCGAGATTTTTTTCACTATAATGGATGGTAGCCTTGTCATTATGGAAGGTAGTCTGTTGTCGAGATTTCTGTTACTACAATGGATTGTAGCCTTGTCGTTGTGGAAGGTAGTCTGTTGTCGATATCTTTGTTACTCCAATGGATGGTAGCCTAATCATTATGGAAGGTAGTTTGTATACGAGATTTTAGTTACTCCAATGGATGGTAGCCTTGTAATTATGGAAGGTAGTCTGTTGTCGATATTTTTTATACTCCAATGGATTCTAGCCTTGTCATTATGGAAGGTAGTCTGTTGTCTAGATTTTTGTTACTCTAAGGGATGGTACCCTTGTCATTAAGGAACATAGTTTGTTGTCGATATTTTTGTTACTCTAAGGGATGGTAGCTATGTCATTATGGAAGGTAGTCTGTTGTCGAGATTTTTGTTACTACAATGGATTGTAGCCTTGTCGTTATGGAAGGTAGTCTTTTGTCGATATCTTTGTTACTCCAATGGATGGTAGCCTAGTCATTATGGAAGGTAGTCTGTTGTCGAGTTTTTTGTTACTTCAATGGTTGGTAGCCTTGTCATTATGGAATGTAGTCTGTTGTCGAGATTTTTGTTACTCCAATGGATGGTAGCCTTGTCATTATAGAAGGTAATATATTGTCGAGATTTTTGTCACTATATTGGATGGTAGCCTTGTCATTATGGAAGGTAGTCTGTTGTCGAGATTTTTGTTACTATAATGGACTGTAGCCTTGTAGTTGTGGAAGGTAGTCTGTTGTTGATATCTTTGTTACTCCAATGGATGGTAGCCTAGTCATTATGGATTGTAGTTTGTGTACGAGATTTTAGTTACTCCAATGGATGGTAGCCTTGTCATTATGGAAGGTTGTCTGTTGTCGAGATTTTTTATACTCCAATGGATTCTAGCCTTGTCTTTATGGAAGGTAGTCTGTTGTAGAGATTTTTTTTACTCTAAGGAATGGTAGCCTTGTCATTATGGAACGTAGTATGTTGTCAATATTTTTGTTATTCTAATGGATGGTAGCCTTGTCATTATGAAAGATAGTCTATTGTCGAGATTTTTGTCACTATAATAGATTGTAGCCTTGTCATTATGGAAGGTAGTCTGTTGTTGAGATTTTTGTTAATCCAATGGATGGTAGCCTTGTCATTATAGAAGGTAGTATATTGTTGAGATTTTTTTCACTACAATGAATGGTAGCCTTGTCATTATGGAAGGTAGTCTGTTGTCGAGTTTTTTGTTACTCCAATGGATGGTAGCCTTGTCATTATGGAAGGTAGTCTGTTGTCGATATTTTTTTTATTACAATGGATTGTAGCCTTGTCGTTATGGAAGATAGTCTATTTTCGATATCTTTGTTACTCCAATGGATGGTAGCCTCGTCATTATGGAAGGTAGTTTTTGTACGAGATTTTAGTTACTCCAATGGATGGTAGCCTTGTCATTATAGAAGGTAATATATTGTCGAGATTTTTGTCACTATAATGGATGGTAGCCTTTTCATTATAGAAGGTAGTCTGTTGTCGAGATTTTTGTTACGACAATGGATTGTAGCCTTGTCGTTGTGGAAGGTAGTTTGTGTAAGAGATTTTAGTTACTCCAATGGATGGTAGCCTTGTCATTATGGAAGGTAGTCTGTTGTCGAGATTTTTGTTACTCTAAGGGATGGTAGCCTTGTCATTATGGAACGTAGTCTTTTGTCGATATTTTTGTTATTCTAATGGATGGTAGCCTTGTCATTATGAAAGGTATTCTATTGTCGAGATTTTTGTCACTATAATAGATTGTAGCCTTGTCATTATGGAAGGTAGTCTGTTGTCGAAATTTTTGTTACTACAATGGATTGTAGCCTTATCATTATGGAAGGTAGTCTGTTATCGATATTTGTGTTACTCCAATGGATGGTAGCCTAGTCATCATTGAAGGTAGTTTGTGAATGATATTTTTGTTATTCCAAAGGATGGTAGCGTTGTCATTATAGAAGGTAGTACATTGTCGAGATTTCAGTCACTACAATGGATGGTAGCCTTGTCATTATAGAAGGTAGTCTATTGTCGAGATTTTTGTTATTATAATAGATTGTAGCCTTGTCATTATGGAAGGTAGTCTGTTGTCGAGATTTTTGTTACTCCAACGGATGGTAGCCTTGTCGATATATAAGGTAGTATATTGTTGATATTATTGTTACTCTAAGGGATGGTAGCTATGTCATTATGGAAGGTAGTATGTTGTCGAGATTTTTGTTACTACAATGGATTGTAGCCTTGTCGTTATGGAAGGTAGTCTGTTATCGATATCTTTGTTACTCCAATGGATGGTAGCCTAGTCATTATGGAAGGTAGTCAGTTGTCGAGTTTTTTGTTACTTCAATGGTTGGTAGCCTTGTCATTATGGAAAGTAGTCTATTGTCGAGATTTTTGTTACTCCAATGGATGGTAGCCTTGTCATTATAGAAGGTAGTATATTGTCGAGATTTTTTTCACTATAATGGATGGTAGCCTTGTCATTATGGAAGGTAGTCTGTTGTCGAGATTTTTGTTACTATAATGGATTGTAGCCTTGTCATTGTGGAAGGTAGTTTGTTGTTGATATCTTTGTTACTCCAATGGATGGTAGCCTAGTCATTATGGAAGGTAGTTTGTGTACGAGATTTTAGTTACTCCAATGGATGGTAGCCTTGTCATTATGGAAGGTAGTCTGGTGTAGAGATTATTTTTAATCTAAGGAATGGTAGCCTTGTCATTATGGAATGTATTATGTTGTCGGTATTTTTGTTATTCTAATGGATGGTAGCCTTGTCATTATGAAAGGTAGTCTATTATCGAGATTTTTGTCACTATAATAGATTGTAGCCTTGTCATTATGGAAGGTAGTCTATTGTCGAGATTTTTGTTAATCCAATGGATGGTAGCCTTGTCATTATAGATGGTAGTATATTGTTGAGATTTTTGTCACTATAATGAATGGTAGCCTTGTCATTATTGAAGGTAGTCTGTTGTCGAGATTTTTGTTACTACAATAGATTGTAGCCTTGTCATTATGGAAGGTAGTCTGTTGTCGATATCTTTGTTACTCCAATGGATGGTAGCCTAGTCATTATGGAAGGTAGTCTATTGTCGAGTTTTTTGTTAGTACAATGGATTGTAGCCTTGTCATTATAGAAGGTGGTCTATTGTCGATATTTTTGTTACTACAATGGACTGTAGCCTTGTCGTTATGGAAGATAGTCTGTTTTCGATATCTTTGTTACTCCAATGGATGGTAGCCTAGTCATTATGGAAGGTAGTTTTTGTACGAGATTTTAGTTACTCCAATAGATGGTAGCCTTGTCATTAATGAAGGTAGTCTGTTGTCGAGATTTTTGTTACTCCAATGGATGGTAGCCTTATCAATATAGAAGGTAATATACTGTCGAGATTTTTGTCACTATAATGGATGTTAGCCTTGTCATTATGGAAGGTAGTCTGTTGTCGAGATTTCTGTTACTACAATGGATTGTAGCCTTGTCGTTGTGGAAGGTAGTCTGTTGTCGATATCTTTGTTACTCCAATGGATGGTAGCCTAGTCATTATGGAAGGTAGTTTGTGTACGAGATTTTAGTTACTCCAATGGATGGTAGCCTTGTAATTATGGAAGGTAGTCTGTTGTCGATATTTTTTATACTCCAATGGATTCTAGCCTTGTCATTATGGAAGGTAGTCTGTTGTCTAGATTTTTGTTACTCTAACGGATGGTATCCTTGTCATTAAGGAACGTAGTTTGTTGTCGATATTTTTGTTACTCTAAGGGATGGTAGCTATGTCATTATGGAAGGTAGTCTGTTGTCGATATTTTTGTTACTACAATGGATTGTAGCCTTGTCGTTATGGAAGGTAGTCTTTTGTCCATATCTTTGTTATTCCAATGGATGGTAGCCTAGTCATTATGGAAGGTAGTCTGTTGTCGAGTTTTTTGTTACTTCAATGGTTGGTAGCCTTGTCATTATGGAATGTAGTCTGTTGTCGAGCTTTTTGTTACTCCAATGGATGGTAGCCTTGTCATTATAGAAGGTAATATATTGTCGAGATTTTTGTCACTATAATGGATGTTAGCCTTGTCATTATGGAAGGTAGTCTGTTGTCGAGATTTTTGTTACTATAATGGACTGTAGCCTTGTAGTTGTGGAAGGTAGTCTGTTGTTGATATCTTTGTTACTCCAATGGATGGTAGCCTAGTCATTATGGATTTTAGTTTGTGTACGAGATTTTAGTTACTCCAATGGATGGTAGCCTTGTCATTATGGAAGGTTGTCTGTTGTCGAGATTTTTTATACACCAATGGATTCTAGCCTTGTCATTATGGAAGGTAGTCTGTTGTAGAGATTTTTTTTACTCTAAGGAATGGTAGCCTTGTCATTATGGAACGTATTATGTTGTCAATATTTTTGTTAATCCAATGGATGGTAGCCTTGTCATTATAGAAGGTAGTATATTGTTGAGATTTTTTTCACTACAATAGTTGGTAGCCTTGTCATTATGGAAGGTAGTCTGTTGTCGAGATTTTTGTTACTACAATGGATTGTAGCCTTGTCATTATGGAAGGTAGTCTGTTGTCGATATCTTTGTTTCTCCAATGGATGGTAGCCTAGTCATTATGGAAGGTAGTCTGTTGTCGAGTTTTTTGTTACTCCAATGGATGGTAGCCTTGTCGTTATGGAAGGTAGTCTGTTGTCGATATTTTTTTTATTACAATGGATTGTAGCCTTGTCGTTATGGAAGATAGTCTGTTTTCGATATCTTTGTTACTCCAATGGATGGTAGCCTCGTCATTATGGAAGGTAATTTTTGTACGAGATTTTAGTTACTCCAATGGATGGTAGCCTTGTCATTATCGAAGGTAGTCTATTGTCGAGATTTTTGTTACTCCAATGGATGGTAGCCTTGTCATTATAGAAGGTAATATATTGTCGAGATTTTTGTCATTATAATGGATGGTTGCCTTTTCATTATAGAAGGTAGTCTGTTGTCGAGATTTTTGTTACGACAATGGATTGTAGCCTTGTCGTTGTGGAAGGTAGTTTGTGTAAGAGATTTTAGTTACTCCAATAGATGGTAGCCTTATCATTATGGAAGGTAGTCTGTTGTCGAGATTTTTTATAATCCAATGGATTCTAGCCTTGTAATTATGGAAGGTAGTCTGTTGTCGAGATTTTTGTAACTCTAAGGGATGGTAGCCTTGTCATTATGGAACGTAGTCTTTTGTCGATATTTTTGTTATTCTAATGGATGGTAGCCTTGTCATTATGAAAGGTATTCTATTGTCGAGATTTTTGTCACTATAATAGATTGTAGCCTTGTCATTATGGAAGGTAGTCTGTTGTCGAGATTTTTGTTACTACAATGGATTGTAGCCTTATCATTATGGAAGGTAGTCTATTATCGATATTTGTGTTACTCCAATGGATGGTAGCCTAGTCATCATTGAAGTTAGTTTGTGAATGATATTTTTGTTATTCCAATGGATGGTAGCGTTGTCATTATAGAAGGTAGTACATTGTCGAGATTTCAGTCACTACAATGGATGGTAGCCTTGTCATTATAGAAGGTAGTCTATTGTCGAGATTTTTGTTATTATAATAGATTGTAGCCTTGTCATTATGGAAGGTAGTCTGTTGTCGAGATTTTTGTTACTCCAACGGATGGTAGCCTTGTCGATATATAAGGTAGTATATTGTTGATATTTTTGTTACTCTAAGGGATGGTAGCTATGTCATTATGGAAGGTAGTATGTTGTCGAGATTTTTGTTACTACAATGGATTGTAGCCTTGTCGTTATGGAAGGTAGTCTGTTATCGATATCTTTGTTACTCCAATGGATGGTAGCCTAGTCATTATGGAAGGTAGTCAGTTGTCGAGTTTTTTGTTACTTCAATTGTTGGTAGCCTTGTCATTATGGAAGGTAGTCTGTTGTCGAGATTTTTGTTACTCCAATGGATGGTAGCCTTGTCATTATAGAAGGTAGTATATTGTCGAGATTTTTTTCACTATAATGGATGGTAGCCTTGTCATTATGGAAGGTAGTCTGTTGTCGAGATTTTTGTTACTACAATGGATTGTAGCCTTCTCGTTGTGGAAGGTAGTTTGTTGTTGATATCTTTGTTACTCCAATGGATTGTTGCCTAGTCATTATGGAAGGTAGTTTGTGTACCAGATTTTAGTTACTCCAATGGATGGTAGCCTTGTCATTATGGAAGGTAGTCTGTTGTCGAGATTTTTTATACTCTAATGGATTATAGCCTTGTCATTATGGAAGGTAGGCTGTTGTAGAGATTTTTTTTACTCTAAGGAATGGTAGCCTTGTCATTATGGAACGTATTATGTTGTCGGTATTTTTGTTATTCTAATGGATGGTAGCCTTGTCATTATGAAAGGTAGTCTATTATCGAGATTTTTGTCACTATAATAGATTGTAGCCTTGTCATTATGGAAGGTAGTCTATTGTCGAGATTTTTGTTAATCCAATGGATGGTAGCCTTGTCATTATAGAAGGTAGTATATTGTTGAGATTTTTGTCACTATAATGAATGGTAGCCTTGTCATTATTGAAGGTAGTCTGTTGTCGAGATTTTTGTTACTACAATGGATTGTAGCCTTGTCATTATGGAAGGTAGTCTGTTGTCGACATCTTTGTTACTCCAATGGATGGTAGCCTAGTCATTATGGAAGGTAGTCTGTTGTCGAGTTTTTTGTTACTCCAATGGATGGTAGCCTTGTCATTATGGAAGGTAGTCTGTTGTCGATATTTTTGTTACTACAATGGATTGTAGCCTTGTCGTTATGGAAGATAGTCTGTTTTCGATATCTTTGTTACTCCAATGGATGGTAGCCTCGTCATTATGGAAGGTAGTTTTTGTACGAGATTTTAGTTACTCCAATAGATGGTAGCCTTGTCATTATCGAAGGTAGTCTGTTGTCGAGATTTTTGTAACTCCAATGGATGGTAGCCTTGTCATTATAGAAGGTAATATATTGTCGAGATTTTTGTCACTATAATGGATGGTAGCCTTGTCATTATGGAAGTTAGTTAGTTGTCGAGATTTTTGTTACTACAATGGATTGTAGCCTTGACGTTGTGGAAGGTAGTTTGTTGTCGATATCTTTGTTACTCCAATGGATGGTAGCCTAAGCATTATTGAAGGTAGTTAGTGTACGAGATTTTAGTTACTCCAATGGATGGTAGCGTTGTCATTATCGAAGGTAGTCCGTTGTCGAGATTTTTGTTACTCCAATGGATTCTAGCCTTGTCATTATGGAAGGTAGTTTGTTGTCGAGATTTTTGTTACTACAATGGATTTTAGCCTTGTCATTATGGAAGGTAGTCTATTGTCGAGATTTTTGATATTCTAATGGATGGTAGCCTTGTCATTATGAAAGGTAGTCTATTGTCGAGATTTTTGTCACTATAATAGATTGTAGCCTTGTCATTATAGAAGGTAGTATATTGTTGAGATTTTTGTCACTATAATGAATGGTAGCCTTGTCATTATGGAAGGTAGTCTGTTGTCGAGATTTTTGTTACTACAATGGATTGTAACCTTGTCATTATGGAAGGTAGTCTATTGTCGATATCTTTGTTACTCCAATGGATGGTAGCCTAGTGATTATGGAAGGTAGTCTATTGTCGAGTTTTTTGTTACTCCAATGGATGGTAGCCTTGTAATTATTGAAGGTAGTGTGTTGTCGATATTTTTGTTACTACAATGGATTATAGCGTTGTCGTTATGGAAGATAGTCTGTTTTCGATATCTTTGTTACTCCAATGGATGGTAGCCTCGTCATTATGGAATGTAGTTTTTGTACGAGATTTTAGTTACTCCAATGGATGGTAGCCTTGTCATTATCGAAGGTAGTCTGTTGTCGAGATTTTTGTTACTCCAATGGATGGTAGCCTTGTCATTATAGAAGGTAATATATTGTCGAGATTTTTGTCACTATAATGGATGGTAGCCTTTTCATTATAGAAGGTAGTCTGTTGTCAAGATTTTTGTTACGACAATGGATTGTAGCCTTGTCGTTGTGGAAGGTAGTTTGTGTAAGAGATTTTAGTTACTCCAATGGATGGTAGCCTTGTCATTATGGAAGGTAGTCTGTTGTCGAGATTTTTTATAATCCAATGGATTCTAGCCTTGTCATTATGGAAGGTAGTCTGTTGTCGAGATTTTTGTTACTCTAAGGGATGGTAGCCTTGTCATTATGGAACGTAGTCTTTTGTCGATATTTTTGTTATTCTAATAGATGGTAGCCTTGTCATTATGAAAGGTATTCTATTGTTGAGATTTTTGTCACTATAATAGATTGTAGCCTTGTCATTATGGAAGGTAGTCTGTTGTCGAGATTTGTGTTCCTACAATGGATTGTAGCCTTATCATTATGGAAGGTAGTCTGTTATCCATATTTGTGTTACTCCAATGGATGGTAGCCTAGTCATCATTGAAGTTAGTTTGTGAATGATATTTTTGTTATTCCAATGGATGGTAGCGTTGTCATTATAGAAGGTAGTACATTGTCGAGATTTCAGTCACTACAATGGATGGTAGCCTTGTCATTATAGAAGGTAGTCTATTGTCGAGATTTTTGTTATTATAATAGATCGTAGCCTTGTCATTATGGAAGGTAGTCTGTTGTCGAGATTTTTGTTACGACAATGGATTGTAGCCTTGTCGTTGTGGAAGGTAGTTTGTTGTCGATATCTTTGTTACTCCAATGGATGGTAGCCTAGTCATTATTGAAGGTAGTTTGTGTACGAGATTTTAGTTACTCCAATGGATGGTAGCCTTGTCATTATCGAAGGTAGTCCGTTGTCGAGATTTTTGTTACTCCAATGGATTCTAGCCTTGTCATTATGGAAGGTAGTCTATTGTCGAGATTTTTGTTACTACAATGGATTTTAGCCTTGTCATTATGGAAGGTAGTCTGTTGTCGAGATTTTTGTTATTCTAATGGATGGTAGCCTTGTCATTATGAAAGGTAGTCTATTGTCGAGATTTTTGTCACTATAATAGATTGTAGCCTTGTCATTATAGAAGGTAGTATATTGTTGAGATTTTTGTCACTATAATGAATGGTAGCCTGGTCATTATGGAAGGTAGTCTGTTGTCGAGATTTTTGTTACTACAATGGATTGTAACCTTGTCATTATGGAAGGTAGTCTATTGTCGATATCTTTGTTACTCCAATGGATGGTAGCCTAGTCATTTTGGAAGGTAGTCTATTGTCGAGTTTTTTGTTACTCCAATGGATGGTAGCCTTGTAATTATGGAAGGTAGTCTGTTGTCGATATTTTTGTTACTACAATGTATGGTAGCCTTGTCATTAATGAAGGTAGTCTGTTGTCGAGATTTTTGTTACTCCAAAGGATGGTAGCCTTGTCATTATAGAAGGTAATATATTGTCGAGATTTTTGTCACTAATGGATGGTAGCCTTGACATTATGGAAGGTAGTCTGTTGTCGAAATTTTTGTTACTACAATGGATTGTAGCCTTGTCGTTGTGGAAGGTAGTATGTTATCGATATCTTTGTTACTCCAATGGATGGTAGCCTAGCCATTATGGAAGGTAGTTTGTGTACGAGATTTTAGTTACTCCAATGGATGGTAGCCTTGTCGTTATGGAAGGTAGTCTGTTGTCGAGATTTTTTAGACTCCAATGGATTCTAGCCTTGTCATTATGGAAGGTAGTCTATTGTCGAGATTTTTGTTACTCTAAGGGATGGTAGCCTTGTCATTATGGAACGTAGTTTGTTGTCGATATTTTTGTTATTCTAATGGATGATAGCCTTGTCATTATGGAAGGTAGTCTGTTGTCGAGATATTTGTTACTACAATGGATGTAGCCTTGTCATTATGGAAGGTAGTCTGTTATCGATATCTGTGTTACTCCAATGGATGGTAGCCTAGTCATCATTGAAAGTAGTTTGTGTACGATATTTTTTTTATTCCAATGGATGGTAGCGTTGTCATTATAGAAGGTAGTACATTGTCGAGATTTCAGTCACTACAATGGATGGTAGCCTTGTCATTATGGAAGGTAGTCTATTGTCGAGATTTTTGTTACTATAATAGATTGTATCCTTGTCATTATGGAAGGTAGTCTGTTGTCGTGATTTTTGTTACTCCAATGGATGGTAGCCTTGTCATTATAGAAGGTAGTATATTGTTGAGATTTTTGTCACTATAATGAATTGTAGCCTTGTCATTATGGAAGGTAGTCTATTGTCGAGATTATTGTTACTATAATGGATTGTAGCCTTGTCATTATAGAAGGTAGTATATTGTCGATATTTTTGTTACTACAATGGATTGTAGCCTTGTCGTTATGGAAGATAGTCTGTTTTCGATATCTTTGTTACTACAATGGATGGTAGCCTAGTCATTATGGAAGGTAGTTTTTGTACGAGATTTTAGTTACTCCAATGGATGGTAGCCTTGTCATTAATGAAGGTAGTCTGTTGTAGAGATTTTTGTTACTCCAATGGATGGTAGCCTTGTCAATATAGAAGGTAATATATTGTCGAGATTTTTTTCACTATAATGGATGGTAGCCTTGTCATTATGGAAGGTAGTCTGTTGTCGAGATTTTTGTTTCTACAATGGATTGTAGCCTTGTCGTTATGGAAGGTAGTCTTTTGTCGATATCTTTGTTACTCCAATGGATGGTAGCCTAGTCATTATGGAAGGTAGTCTGTTGTCGAGTTTTTTGTTACTTCAATGGTTTGTAGCCTTGTCATTATGGAATGTAGTCTGTTGTCGAGATTTTTGTTACTCCAATGGATGTTAGCCTTGTCATTATAGAAGGTAATATATTGTCGAGATTTTTGTCACTATAATGGATGGTAGCCTTGTCATTATGGAAGGTAGTCTGTTGTCGAGATTTTTGTTACTATAATGGACTGTAGCCTTGTAGTTGTGGAAGGTAGTCTGTTGTTGATATCTTTGTTACTCCAATGGATGGTAGCCTAGTCATTATGGATTGTAGTTTGTGTACGAGATTTTAGTTACTCCAATGGATGGTAGCCTTGTCATTATGGAAGGTTGTCTGTTGTCGAGATTTTTTATACTCCAATGGATTCTAGCCTTGTCATTATGGAAGGTAGTCTGTTGTAGAGATTTTTTTTACTCTGAGGAATGGTAGACTTGTCATTATGGAACGTAGTATGTTGTCAATATTTTTGTTATTCTAATGGATGGTAGCCTTGTCATTATGGAAGGTAGTCTGTTGTCGAGATTTTTCTTACTATAATGGACTGTAGCCTTGTAGTTGTGGAAGGTAGTCTGTTGTTGATATCTTTGGTACTCCAATGGATGGTAGCCTAGTCATTATGGATTGTAGTTTGTGTACGAGATTTTAGTTACTCCAATGGATGGTAGCCTAGTCATTATGGAAGGTAGTCTGTTGTCGAGTTTTTTGTTACTCCAATGGATTGTAGCCTTGTCATTATGGAAGGTAGTCTATTGTCGATATTTTTTTTATTACAATGGATTGTATCCTTGTCGTTATGGAGGATAGTATGTTTTCGATATCTTTGTTACTCCAATGGATGGTAGCCTCGTCATTATGGAAGGTAGTTTTTGTACGAGATTTTAGTTACTCCAATGGATGGTAGCCTTGTCATTATCGAAGGTAGTCTGTTGTCGAGATTATTGTTACTCCAATGGATGGTAGCCTTGTCATTATAGAAGGTAATATAATTTCGAGATTTTTGTCAGTATAATGGATGGTAGCCTTTTCATTATAGAAGGTAGTCTGTTGTCGAGATTTTTGTTACGACAATGGATTGTAGCCTTGTCGTTGTGGAAGGTAGTTTGTTGTCGATATCTTTGTTACTCCAATGGATTGTAGCCTAGTCATTATGGAGTGTAGTTTGTGTACGAGATTTTAGTTACTCCAATGGATGGTAGCCTTGTCATTATGGAAGGTAGTCTGTTGTCGAGATATTTTATACTCCAATGGATTCTAGCCTTGTCATTATGGAAGGTAGTCTGTTGTCGAGATTTTTGTTACTCTAAGGGATGGTAGCCTTGTCATTATGGAACGTAGTCTGTTGTCGATATTTTTGTTAATCTAATGGATGGTAGCCTTGTCATTATGAAAGGTAGTCTATTGTCGATATTTTTGTCACTATAATAGATTGTAGCCTTGTCATTATGGAAGGTAGTCTGTTGTCGAGATTTTTGTTAATCCAATGGATGGTAGCCTTGTCATTATAGAAGGTAGTATATTGTTGAGATTTTTGTCACTACAATGGATGGTAGCCTTGTCATTATGGAAGGTAGTCTGCTGTCGAGATTTTTGTTACTACAATGGATTGTAGCCTTGTCGTTGTGGAAGGTAGTCTGTTGTCGATATCTTTGTTACTCCAATGGATGGTAGCCTAGTCATTATGGAAGGTAGTATGTGTACGAGATTTTAGTTACTCCAATGGATGGTAGCCTTGTCATTATGGAAGGTAGTCTGTTGTCGAGATTTTTTATACTCCAATGGATTCTAGCCTTGTCATTATGGAAGGTAGTCTGTTGTCGAGATTTTTGTTACTCTAAGGGATGGTAGCCTTGTCATTATGGAACGTAGTCTGTTGTCGATATTTTTGTTATTCTAATGGATGGTAGCCTTGTCATTATGAAATGTAGTCTATTGTCTAGAGTTTTGTCACTATAATAGATTGTAGCCTTGTCATTATGGAAGGTAGTCTGTTGTCGAGATTTTTGTTAATCCAATGGATGGTAGCCTTATCATTATAGAAGGTAGTATATTGTTGAGATTTTCGTCACTACAATGAATGGTAGCCTTGTCATTATGGAAGTTAGTTTGTTGTCGAGATTTTTGTTACTACAATGGATTATAGCCTTGTCATTATGGAAGGTAGTCTGTTGTCGATATCTTTGTTACTCCAATGGATGGTAGCCTAGTCATTATTAAAGGTAGTTTGTGTACGATATTTTTGTTATTCCAATGGATGGTAGCATTGTCATTATAGAAGGTAGTATATTGTCGAGATTTTTTCACTACAATGGATGGTAGCCTTGTCATTATGGAAGGTAGTCTGTTGTCGAGATTTTTGTTACTACAATGGATTGTTGCCTTGTCATTATGGAAGGTAGTCTGTTGTCGAGATTTTTGTTATTCTATTGGATGGTAGCCTTGTCATTATGAAAGGTAGTCTATTGTCGAGATTTTTGTCACTATAATAGATTATAGCCTTGTCATTATGGAAGGTAGTCTGTTGTCGAGATTTTTGTTAATCCAATGGATGGTAGCCTTGTCATTATAAAAGGTAGTATATTGTTGAGATTTTTTTCACTACAATGAATGGTAGCCTTGTCATTATGGAAGGTAGTCTATTGTCGAGATTTTTGTTACTACAATGGATTGTAGCCTTGTCATTATGGAAGGTAGTCTGTTGTCGATATCTTTGTTACTCCAATGGATGGTAGCCTAGTCATTATGGAAGGTAGTCTGTTGTCGAGTTTTTTGTTACTCCAATGGATGGTAGCCCTGTCATTATGGAAGGTAGTCTGTTGTCGATATTTTTATTACTACAATGGATTGTAGCCTTGTCGTTATGGAAGATAGTCTGTTTTCGATATCTTTGTTACTCCAATGGATGGTAGCCTCGTCATTATGGAAGGTAGTTTTTGTACGAGATTTTAGTTACTCCAATGGATGGTAGCCTTCTCATTATCGAAGGTAGTCTGTTTTCGAGATTTTTGTTACTCCAATGGATGGTAGCCTTGTCATTTTAGAAGGTAATATATTGTCGAGATTTTTGTCACTATAATGGATGGTAGCCTTGTCATTATAGAAGGTAGTCTGTTGTCGAGATTTTTGTTACGACAATGGATTGTAGCCTTGTCGTTGTGGAAGGTAGTTTGTTGTCGATATCTTTGTTACTCCAATGGATGGTAGCCTAGTCATTATGGAAGGTAGTTTGTGTACGAGATTTTAGTTACTCCAATGGATGGTAGCCTTGTCATTATGGAAGGTAATATATTGTCGATATTTTTGTCACTATAATGGATGGTGGCCTTGTCATTATGGAAGGTAGTCTGTTGTCGAGATTTTTGTTACTCTAAGGGATGGTAGCCTTGTCATTATGGAATGTAGTCTGTTGTCGATATTTTTGTTATTCTAATGGATGGTAGCCACGTCATTATGAA
Organism: Vicia faba; assembly: GCA_948472305.1. NCBI lineage: Eukaryota > Viridiplantae > Streptophyta > Magnoliopsida > Fabales > Fabaceae > Vicia > Vicia faba. The sequence continues at coordinate 530,368,353 of OX451741.1, forward strand.
AGGTAGTCTATTGTCGAGATTTTCGTCACTATAATAGTTTGTAGCCTTGTCATTATGGAAGGTAGTCTGTTGTCGAGATTTTTGTTAATCCAATGGATGGTAGCCTTGTCATTATAGAAGGTAGTATATTGTTGAGATTTTTGTCACTACAATGGATGGTAGCCTTGTCATTATGGAAGGTAGTCTGTTGTCGAGATTTTTGTTACTACAATAGATTATAGCCTTGTCGTTGTGGAAGGTAGTCTGTTGTTGATATCTTTGTTACTCCAATGGATGGTAGCCTAGTCATTATGGAAGGTAGTTTGCGTACGAGATTTTAGTTACTCTAATGGATGGTAGCCTTGTCATTATGGAAGGTAGGTGTGTTGTCGAGATTTTTTATACTCCAATGGATTCTAGCCTTGTCATTATGGAAGGTGGTCTGTTGTCGAGATTTTTGTTACTCTAAGGGATGGTAGCCTTGTCATTATGGAACGTAGTCTGTTGTCGATATTTTTGTTATTCTAATGGATGGTAGCCTTGTCATTATGAAAGGTAGTCTATTGTCGAGATTTTTGTCACTATAATAGATTGTAGCCTTTTCATTATGGAAGGTAGTCTGTTGTCGAGATTTTTGTTAATTCAATGGATGGTAGCCTTATCATTATAGAAGGTAGTATATTGTTGAGATTTTTGTCACTACAATGAATGGTAGCCTTGTCATTATGGAAGTTAGTCTGTTGTCGAGATTTTTGTTACTACAATGGATTGTAGCCTTGTCATTATGGAAGGTAGTCTGTTGTCGATATCTTTGTCACTATAATAGATTGTAGCCTAGTCATTATTGAAGGTAGTTTGTGTACGATATTTTTGTTATTCCAATGGATAGTAGCATTTTCATTATAGAAGGTAGTATATTGTCGAGATTTTTTCACTACAATGGATGGTAGCCTTGTCATTATGGAAGGTAGTCTCTTGTCGAGATTTTTGTTACTACAATGGATTGTAGCCTTGTCGTTATGGAAGGTATTTGTTGTCGATATCGTTGTTACTCCAATGGATGGTAGCCTAGTCATTATGGAAGGTAGTCTGTTGTCGAGTTTTTTGTTACTTCAATGGATGTTAGCCTTGTCATTATGGATGGTAGTCTGTTGTCGATATTTTTGTTACTACAATGGATTATAGCCTTGTCGTTATGGAAGATAGTCTGTTTTCAATATCTTTGTTACTCCAATGGATGGTAGCCTAGTCATTATGGAAGGTAGTTTTTGTACGAGATTTTAGTTACTCCAATGGATGGTAGCCTTGCCATTATTGAAGGTAGTATGTTGTCGAGATTTTTGTTACTCCAATGGATGGTAGCCTTGTCATTATAGAAGGTAATATATTATCGAGATTTTTGTCACTATAATGGATGGTAGCCTTGTCATTATGGAAGGTAGTATGTTGTCGAGATTTTTGTTACTACAATGGATTGTAGCCTTGTCGTTGTGGAAGGTAGTCTGTTGTCGATATCTTTGTTACTCCAATGGATGGTAGCCTAGTCATTACGGAAGGTAGTTTGTGTACGAGATTTTAGTTACTCCAATGGATGGTAGCGTTGTCATTATAGAAGGTAGTCTGTTGTCGAGATTTTTTATACTCCAATAAGTTCTATCCTTGTCATTATGGAAGGTAGTCTGTTGTCGAGATTTTTGTTAATTTAAGGGATGGTAGCTTTCTCATTATGGAACGTAGTCTGTTGTCGATATTTTTGTTATTCTAATGGATGGTAGCCTTGTCATTATAAAAGGTAGTCTATTGTCGAGATTTTTGTCACTATAATAGATTGTAGCCTTGTCATTATGGAAGGTAGCCTGTTGTCGAGATTTTTGTTAATCCAATGGATGGTAGACTTGTCATTATAGAAGGTAGTATATTGTTGAGATTTTTGTCACTACAATGAATGGTAGCCTTGTCATTATGGAAGTTAGTATGTTGTCGATATTTTTGTTACTAAAATGGTTTGTAGCCTTGTCATTATGGAAGGTAGTCTGTTGTTGATATCTTTGTTACTCCAATGGATGGTAGCCTAATCATTATTGAAGGTAGTTTGTGTATGATATTTTTGTTATTCCAATGGATGGTAGCATTTTCATTATAGAAGGTAGTATATTGTCTAGATTTTTGTCACTACAATGGATGGTAGCCTTGTCATTATGGAAGGTAGTCTGTTGTCGAGATTTTTGTTACTACAATGGATTGTAACCTTGTCGTTATGAAAGGTAGTCTATTGTCGATATCTTTGTTACTCCAATGGATGGTAGCCTAGTCATTATGGAAGGTAGTTTGTGTACGATATTTTTGTTATTCTAATGGATGGTAGCCATGTCATTAAGAAAGGTAGTTTGTCCTCGTGATATTTATTACTCTAAGGGATGGTATCCTTGTCATTATGGAAGGTAGTATGTTGTCGATATCTTTGTTACTCCAATGTATGGTAACCTTGTCATTATGGAAGGTAGTCTGTTGTCGAGATTTTTGTTGCTCTAAGGGATGGTAGCCTTGTCATTATGGAACGTAGTCTGTTGTCGAGATTTTTGTTACTACAATGGATGGTAGCCTTGTCATTATGGAAGGTAGTCTGCTGTCGAGATTTTTTATACTCCAATGGATTGTAGCCTTGTAATTATGGAAGGTAGTCTCTTGTGGATATTTTGGTTACTCCAATGATGGTACACTTGTCATTATGGAAGGTAGTCTATTGCCTAGATTTTTGTTACTCCATTGCATGGTAGCGTTGTCATTATGGAAGGTAGTGTGTTGTTGATATTTTTGTTATTCCAATGGATGGTAGCCTTGTCATTATGGAAGGTAGTCTGTTGTTGTGATTTTTGTTACTCCAATGGATGGTAGCCTTGTCATTATGGAAGGGAGTATGTTGTCGATATCTTTGTTACTCCAATAGATGGTAGCCTTGTCATTATGGAAGGTGATCTGTTATTGAGATATTTGTTACTCTAAGGGATGGTAGCCTTGTCATTATAGAAAATAGTCTATTGTCGAGATTTTTGTTATTCCAAAGGATGGTAGCGTTTTCATAATAGAAGGTAGTATATTATCGAGATTTTTGTCACTACAATGTATGGTAGCCTTGTCATTATGGAAGGTAGTCTGTTGTTGAGATTTTTGTTACTACAATGGATTGTAGCCTTGTCGTTATGAAAGGTAGTCTGTTGTCGATATCTTTGTTACTCCAATGGATGGTAGCCTAGTCATTATGGAAGGTAGTTTGTCCTCGTGATTTTTGTTACTCTAAGGGATGGTAGCCTTGTCATTATGGAAGGTAGTATGTTGTCGATATCTTTGTTACTCCAATGTATTGTAGCCTTGTCATTATGGAAGGTAGTTTGTTGTCGAGATTTTTGTTACTCTAAGGGATGGTAGCCTTGTCATTATGGAACATAGTCTGTTGTCGAGATTTTTGTTATTCCAATGGATGGTAGCGTTGTCATATAGAAGGTAGTATATTATCGAGATTTTTGTCACTACAATGGATGGTAGCCTTGTCATGATGGAAAGTAGTTTGTTGTCAAGATTTTTGATACAACAATGCATTATAGCCTTGTCCTTATGGAAGGTAGTTTGTTGTCGATAAATTTGTTACTCCAATGGATGGTAGCCTAGTCATTATGGAAGGTAGTTTGTGTACGAGATTTTAGTTACATTAATGGATGGTAGCCTTGTCATTATGGAAGGTAGTCTGTTGTCGAGATTTTTTATACTCCAATGTATTGTAGCCTTGTAATTATGGAAGGTAGTCTCTTGTGGATATTTTGGTTACTCCTATGATGGTACCCTTGTCATTATGGAAGGTAGTCTATTGCCTAGATTTTTGTTACTCCATTGCATGATAGCCTTCTCATTATGGAAGGTAGTGTGTTGCCGATATTTTTGTTATTCTAATGGATCGTAGCCTTTTCATTATGGAAGGTAGTCTATTGTTGTGATTTTTGTTACTCCAATGGATGGTAGACTTGTCATTATGTAAGGTATTATGTTGTCGATATCTTTGTTACTCCAATGGATGGTAGCCTTGTCATTATGGAAGGTGATCTGTTTTGAGATATTTGTTACTTTAAGGGATGGTAGCCTTGTCATTATGGAACATAGTCTATTGTCGAGATTTTTGTTATTCCAATGGATGGTAGCGTTTTCATAATAGAAGGTAGTATATAATCGAGATTTTTGTCACTACAATGGATGGTAGCCTTGTCATTATGGAAGGTAGTCTGTTATCGAGATTTTTGTTACTACAATAGATTGTAGTCTTGTTGTTATGGAAGATACTCTGTTGTTTTTATCTTTGTTACTCGAATGGATGGTAGCCTAGTCATTATGGAAGGTAGTTTGTGTAAGAGATTTTAGTTACTGCATTGGATGGTAGACTTGTCATTATGGAAGATAGTCCGTTGTCAAGATTTTTGTTACTCCAATGGATGGTAGCCTTGTCACTATAATGGATGGTAGCCTTGTCATTATGGAAGGTAGTTTGTTGTCAGGATTTTGGTTACTCCAATGGATGGTAGCCTTGTCATTATGGGAGGTAGTCTGTTGTCGAGATTTTTTATACTCCAATGGATTGTAGCCTTGTCATTATGGAAGGTATTTTGTTGTCGAGATTTTTGTTACTCTAAGGGATGGTAGCCTTTTCAATATGGAAGGTAGTCTGTTGTTGAGATTTTTGTTATTCCAATGGATGGTAGCCTTGTCATTATGAAAGGTTGTCTATTGTCGATATTTTTATTACTATAATAGATTATAGCCTTGTCATTATGGAAGGTAGTCTATTGTCGTGATTTTTGTTACTCCAATGGATGGTAGCCTTGTCATTATAGAAGGTAGTATATTGTTGATATTTTTGTCACTACAATGGATGGCAGCCTTGTCATCATGGAAGGTAGTTTGTTGTCGAGATTTTTGTTACTACAATGGATTGTAGCCTTGTTGTTATGGAAGGTAGTCTATTGTCGATATCTTTGTTACTCCAATGGGTGGTAGCCTAGTCATTACGGAAGGTAGTTTGTGTACGAGATTTTAGTTACTCCAATGGATGGTAGCCTTGTCATTATAGAAGGTAGTCTGTTGTCGAGATTTTTTATACTCCAATGGATTCTATCCTTGTCATTATGGAAGGTAGTCTGTTGTCGAGATTTTTGTTACTCTAAGGGATGGTAGCCTTCTCATTATGGAAGGTAGTCTATTGTCGATATTTTTGTTATTCTAATGGATGGTAGCCTTGTCATTATAAAAGGTAGTCTATTGTCGATATTTTTGTCACTATAATAGATTGTAGCCTTGTCATTATGGAAGGTAGTCTGTTGTCGAGATTTTTGTTAATCCAATGGATGGTAGCCTTGTCATTATAGAAGGTATTATATTGTTGAGATTTTTGTCACTACAATGAATGGTAGCCTTGTCATTATGGAAGTTAGTCTGTTGTCGAGATTTTTGTTACTACAATGGATTGTAGCCTTGTCATTATGGAAGGTAGTCTATTGTCGATATCTTTGTTACTCCAATGGATGGTAGCCTAATCATTATTGAAGGTAGTTTGTGTATGATATTTTTGTTATTCCAATCGATGGTAGCATTTTCATTATAGAAGGTAGTATATTGTCAAGATTTTTGTCACTATAATGGATGGTAGCCTTGTCATTATGGAAGGTAGTCTGTTGTCGAGATTTTTGTTACTACAATGGATTGTAGCCTTGTCGTTAATAAAGGTAGTCTATTGTCGATATCTTTGTTACTCCAATGGATGGTAGCCTAGTCATTATGGAAGGTAGTTTGTGTACGATATTTTTGTTATTCCAATGGATGGTAGCCATGTCATTAAGAAAGGTAGTTTGTCCTCCTGATTTTTATTACTCTAGTGGATGATATCCTTGTCAATATGGAAGGTAGTATGTTGTCGATATCTTTGTTACTCCAATGTATGGTAACCTTGTCATTATGGAAGGTAGTCTGTTGTCGAGATTTTTGTTACTCTAAGGGATGGTAGCCTTGTCGTTATGGAACGTAGTCTGTTGTCGAGATTTTTGTTATTCCAATGGATGGTAGCGTTGTGATTATAGAAGGTAGTATATTATCGAGATTTTTGTCACTACAATGGATGGTAGCCTTGTCATTATGGAAAGTACTTTGTTGTCGAGATTTTTGATACTACAATGGATTATAGCCTTGTCGTTATGGAAGGTAGTTTGTTGTCGATATCTTTGTTACTCCAATGGATGGTAGCCTAGTCATTATGGAAGGTAGTTTGTGTACGAGATTTTTGTTACTACAATGGATGGTATCCTTGTCATTATGGAAGGTAGTCTGCTGTCGAGATTTTTTATACTCCAATGGATTGTATCCTTGTAATTATGGAAGGTAGTCTCTTGTGGATATTTTGGTTACTCCAATGATGGTACCCTTGTCATTATGGAAGGTAGTCCATTGCCTAGATTTTTGTTACTCCATTGCATGGTAGCCTTGTCATTATGGAAGGTAGTGTGTTGTTGATATTTCTGTTATTCCAATGGATGGTAGCCTTGTCATTATGGAAGGTAGTCTGTTGTTGTGATTTTTGTTACTCCAATGGATGGTAGCCTTGTCATTATGGAAGGTAGTATGTTGTCGATATCTTTGTTACTCCAATAGATGGTAGCCTTGTCATTATGGAAGGTGATCTATTGTTGAGATATTTGTTACTCTAAGTGATGGTAGCCTTGTCATTATGGAACATAGTCTATTGTCGAGATTTTTGTTATTCCAAAGGATGGTAGCATTTTCATCATAGAAGGTAGTATATTATCGAGATTTTTGTCACTACAATGGAATGTAGCCTTGTCGTTATGAAAGGTAGTCTGTTGTCGATATCTTTGTTACTCCAATGGATGGTAGCCTAGTCATTATGGAAGGTAGTTTGTCCTCGTGATTTTTGTTACTCTAAGGGATGGTAGCCTTGTCATTATGGAAGGTAGTATGTTGTCGATATCTTTGTTACTCCAATGTATGGTAGCCTTGTCATTATGGAAGGTAGTTTGTTGTCGAGATTTTTGTTACTCTAAGGGATGGTAGCCTTGTCATTATGGAACATAGTCTGTTGTCGAGATTTTTGTTATTCCAATGGATGGTAGCGTTGTCATATAGAAGGTAGTATATTATCGAGATTTTTGTCACTACAATGGATGGTAGCCTTGTCATGATGGAAAGTAGTTTGTTGTCGAGATTTTTGATACTACAATGGATTATAGCCTTGTCCTAATGGAAGGTAGTTTGTTGTCGATAAATTTGTTAGTCCAATGGATGGTAGCCTAGTCATTATGGAAGGTAGTTTGTGTACGAGATTTTAGTTATATTAATGGATGGTAGCCTTGTCATTATGGAAGGTAATCTATTGTCGAGATTTTTTATACTCCAATGGATTGTAGCCTTGTAATTATGGAAGGTAGTCTCTTGTGGATATTTTGGTTACTCCAATGATGGTACCCTTCTCATTATGGAAGGTAGTCTATTGCCTAGATTTTTGTTACTCCATTGCATGGTAGCCTTGTCATTATGGAACGTAGTCTTTTGTTGATATTTTTGTTATTCTAATGGATGGTAGACTTGTCATTATGGAAGGCAGTCTATTGTCGAGATTTTTGTTACTAGAATGGATTGTAGCCTTGTCGTTATGGAAGGTAGTTTGTTGTCGATATCTTTGTTACTCCAATGGATGGTAGCCTTGTCATTATGGAAGGTGGTCTGTTGTCGAGATTTTTGTTATTCCAATGGATGGTAGCGTTTTCATAATAGAAGGTAGTATATTATCGAGATTTTTGTCACTACAATGGATGGTAGCCTTGTCATTATGGAAGGTAGTCTGTTGTCGAGATTTTTGTTACTACAATAGATTGTAGTCTTGTCGTTATGGAAGATAGTCTGTTGTCGATATCTTTGTTACTCCAATGGATGGTAGCCTAGTCATTATGGAAGGTAGTTTGTGTACGAGATTTTAGTTACTGCATTGGATGGTAGACTTGTCATTATGGAAGATAGTCCGTTGTCAAGATTTTTGTTACTCCAATGGATGGTAGCCTTGTCACTATAATGGATGGTAGCCTTGTCATTATGGAAGGTAGTTTGTTGTCGGGATTTTGGTTACTCCAATGGATGGTAGCCTTGTCATTATGGGAGGTACTCTGTTGTCGAGATTTTTGTTACTCTAAGGGATGGTAGCCTTGTCATTATGGAAGGTAGTCTGTTGTCGATATTTTGTTATTCTAATGGATGGTAGAATTGTCATTATGAAAGGTAGTCTATTTTCAAGATTTTTGTCACTATAATAGATTGTAGCCTTGTCATTATGGAAGGACGTCTGTTGTCGAGATTTTTGTTACCCCAATGGATGGTAGCCTTGTCGTTGTAGAAGGTAGTATATTGGTGAGATTTTTGTCACTACAATGAAAGGTAGCCTTGTCATTATGGAAGGTAGTCTATTGTCGAGATTTTTGTTACTACAATGGATTGTAGCCTTGTCATTATGGAATGTAGTCTGTTCTCGAAATCTTTGTTACTCCAATGGATGGTAGCCTTGTCATTATAGAAGGTAGTATATTGTCGAGATTTTTGTCACTACAATGGATGGTAGCCTTATCATTGTGGAAAGTAGTCTGTTGTCGAGATTTTTATTACTATAATGGATTGTAGCCTTGTCGTTATGGAAGGTAGTCTGTTGTCGATATCTTTGTTACTCCAATGGATTATAGCCTAGTCATTATGGAAGGTAGTTTGTGTACGATATTTTTGTTATTCCAATGAATGGTAGCCTTGTCATTATGAAAGGTAGTCTGTTGTCGTAATTTTTGTTACTCTAAGGGATGGTAGCCTTGTCATAATGGAAGGTAGTCTGTTGTCGAGATTTTTGTTACTTTAAGGGATGGTAGCCTTGTCATTATGGAACATAGTCTGTTGTCGAGATTTTTGTTATTCCAATGGATGGTAGCATTCTCATTATGGAAGGTAGTCTGTTGTCGATATTTTTGTTACTATAATGGATTATATCCTTGTCGTTATGGAAGGTAGTCTGTTGTCGATATCTTTGTTACTCAAATGGATGGTAGCCTTGTCATTATGGAAGGTAGTCTGTTGTCGAGATTTTTGTTACTACAATGGATTGTAGCCTTGTCATTATGGAAGGTAGTCTATTGTCGATATCTTTGTTACTCCAATGGATGGTAGCCTAGTCATTATGGAAGGTAGTCTGTTGTCGAGTTTTTTGATACTCTAATGGATTGTAGCCTTGTCATTATGGAAGGTAGTCTGTTGTCGAGATTTTTGTTACTCTAAGGGATCGTAGCCTTGTCATTATGGAACGTAGTCTGTTGTTGATATTTTTGTTATTCTAATGGATGGTAGACTTGTCATTATGGAAGGTAGTCTGTTGTCGAGATTTTTGTTACTAGAATGGATTGTAGCCTTGTCGTTATGGAAGGTAGTTTGTTGTCGATATCTTTGTTACTCCAATGGATGGTAGCCTAGTCATTATGGAAGGTAGTTTGTGTATGAGATTTTAGTTATTCTAATGGATGGTAGCCTTGTCATTATGGAACGTAGTCTGTTGTCGAGATTTTTTATACTCCAATAGATTGTAGCCTTGTAATTATGGAAGGTAGTTTATTGCCTAGATTTTTGTTACTCCATTGCATGGTAGCCTTGTCATTATGGAAGGTAGTGTGTTGTCCATATTTTTGTTATTCCATTGGATGGTAGCCTTGTCATTATGGAAGGTAGTTTGTTGTCGTGATTTTTGTTACTCCAATGGATGGTAGCCTTGTCATTATGGAAGGTAGTATGTTGTCGATATCTTTTTTACTCCAATGGATGGTAGCCTTGTCATTATGGAAGGTGGTCTGTTGTCATGATTTTTGTTACTACAGTGGATTGTAGCCTTGTCGTTATGGAAGATAGTCTGTTGTCGATATCTTTGTTACTCCAATGGATGGTAGCCTAGTCATTATAGAAGGTAATATATTGTCGAAATTTTTGTCACTATAATGGATGGTAGCCTTGTCATTATGGAAGGTAGTCTGTTGTCGAGATTTTTGTTGCTACAATGGATTATAGCCTTGTCCTTGTGGAAGGAAGTCTCTTGTCGATATCTTTGTTACTCCAATGGATGGTAGCCTAGTCAATATGGAAGGTAGTTTGTGTACGAGATTTGGTTACTCCAATGGATGGTAGCCTTGTCATTATGGAAGGTAGTCTGTTGTCGAGATTTTTGTTACTACAATGGATTGTAGCCTTGTCGTTATGGAAGGTAGTCTATTGTCGATATCTTTGTTACTCCAATGGATGGTAGCCTAGTCATTAGGGAAAGTAGCCTGTTGTCGAGTTTTTTGATACTCTAATGGATTGTAGCCTTGTCATTATGGAAGGTAGTCTGTTGTTGAGATTTTTGTTACTCTAAGGGATGGTAGCCTTGTCATTATGGAACGTAGTCTGTTGTCTAGATTTTTGTTACTCCAATGGATGGTAGCCTTGTCATTGTAGAAGGTAGTATAATGGTGAGATTTTTGTCACTACAATGAAAGGTAGCCTTGTCATTATGGAAGGTAGTCTGTTGTCGATATTTTTGTTACTATAATGGATTGTAGCCTTGTCATTATGGAATGTAGTCTGTTGTCGATATCTTTGTTACTCCAATGGATGGTAGCCTTGTCATTATAGAAGGTAGTATATTGTCGAGATTTTTGTCACTACAATGGATGGTAGCCTTATCATTGTGGAAGGTAGTCTGTTGTCGAGATTTTTGTTACTATAATGGATTGTAGCCTTGTCGTTATGGAAGGTAGTCTGTTGTCGATATCTTTGTTGCTCCAATGGATTATAGCCTAGTCATTATGGAAGGTAGTTTGTGTACAATATTTTTGTTATTCCATTGGATGGTAGCCTTGTCATTATGGAAGGAAGTTTGTTGTCGTGATTTTTGTTACTCCAATGGATGGTAGCCTTGTCATTATGGAAGGTAGTATGTTGTCGATATCTTTTTTACTCCAATGGATGGTAGCCTTGTCATTATGGAAGGTGGTCTGTTGTCATGATTTTTGTTACTACAGTGGATTGTAGCCTTGTCGTTATGGAAGATAGTCTGTTGTCGATATCTTTGTTACTCCAATGGATGGTAGCCTAGTCATTATAGAAGGTAATATATTGTCGAAATTTTTTTCACTATAATGGATGGTAGCCTTGTCATTATGGAAGGTAGTCTGTTGTCGAGATTTTTGTTGCTACAATGGATTATAGCCTTGTCCTTGTGGAAGGAAGTCTCTTGTCGATATCTTTGTTACTCCAATGGATGGTAGCCTAGTCATTATGGAAGGTAGTTTGTGTACGAGATTTGGTTACTCCAATGGATGGTAGCCTTGTCATTATGGAAGGTAGTCTGTTGTCGAGATTTTTGTTACTACAATGGATTGTAGCCTTGTCGTTATGGAAGGTAGTCTATTGTCGATATCTTTGTTACTCCAATGGATGGTAGCCTAGTCATTAGGGAAAGTAGCCTGTTGTCGAGTTTTTTGATACTCTAATGGATTGTAGCCTTGTCATTATGGAAGGTAGTCTGTTGTTGAGATTTTTGTTACTCTAAGGGATGGTAGCCTTGTCATTATGGAACGTAGTCTGTTGTCTAGATTTTTGTTACTCCAATGGATGGTAGCCTTGTCATTGTAGAAGGTAGTATAATGGTGAGATTTTTGTCACTACAATGAAAGGTAGCCTTGTCATTATGGAAGGTAGTCTGTTGTCGATATTTTTGTTACTATAATGGATTGTAGCCTTGTCATTATGGAATGTAGTCTGTTGTCGATATCTTTGTTACTCCAATGGATGGTAGCCTTGTCATTATAGAAGGTAGTATATTGTCGAGAATTTTGTCACTACAATGGATGGTAGCCTTATCATTGTGGAAGGTAGTCTGTTGTCGAGATTTTTGTTACTATAATGGATTGTAGCCTTGTCGTTATGGAAGGTAGTCTGTTGTCGATATCTTTGTTGCTCCAATGGATTATAGCCTAGTCATTATGGAAGGTAGTTTGTGTACAATATTTTTGTTATTCCAATGGATGGTAGCCTTGTCATTATGAAAGGTAGTCTGTTGTCGTAATTTTTTTTACTCTAAGGGATGGTAGCCTTGTCATAATGGAAGATAGTATGTTGTCGATATCTTTGTTACTCTAATGGATGGTAGCCTTGTTATTATGGAAGGTAGTCTGTTATCGAGAATTTTGTTACTTTAAGGGATGGTAGCCTTGTCATTATGGAACGTAGTCTATTGTCGAGATTTTTGTTATTCCAATGGATTGTAGCATTGTCATTATGGAAGGTAATCTGTTGTCGAGATTTTTGTTACTAGAATGGATTGTAGCCTTGTCGTTATGGAAGGTAGTTTTTTGTCGATATCTTTGTTACTCCAATGGATGGTAGCCGAGTAATTATGGAAGGTAGTTTTTGTACGAGATTTTAGTTATTCTAATGGATGGTAGCCTTGTCATTATGGAAGGTAGTCTGTTGTCGAGATTTTTTATACTCCAATAGATTGTAGCCTTGTAATTATGGAAGGTAGTTTATTGCGTAGATTTTTGTTACTCCATTGCATGGTAGCCTTGTCATTATGGAAGGTAGTGTGTTGTCGAAAATTTTTTTATTCCAATGGATGGTAGCCTTGTCATTATGGAAGGTAGTTTGTTGTCGTGATTTTTGTTACTCCAATGGATGGTAGCCTTGTCATTATGGAAGGTAGTATGTTGTCGATATCTTTGTTACTCCAATGGATGGTAGCCTTGTCATTATGGAAGGTGGTCTGTTGTCAAGATTTTTGTTACTACAGTGGATTGTAGCCTTGTCGTTATGGAATATAGTCTGTTGTCGATATCTTTGTTACTCCAATGGATGGTAGCCTAGTCATTAGGGAAAGTAGTCTGTTGTCGAGTTTTTTGATACTCTAATGGATTGTAGCCTTGTCATTATGGAAGGTAGTCTGTTGTCGAGATTTTTGTTACTCTAAGGGATGGTAGCCTTGTCATTATGGAACGTAGTCTGTTGTCGATATTTTTGTTATTCTCATGGATGGTAGACTGGTCATTATGAAAGGTAGCCTATTGTCGAGATTTTTGTCACTATAATAGATTGTAGCCTTGTCATTATGGAAGGAAGTCTGTTGTCGAGATTTTTGTTACTCCAATGGATGGTAGCCTTGTCATTGTAGAAGGTAGTATATTGGTGAGATTTTTGTCACTACAATGAAAGGTAGCCTTGTCATTATGGAAGGTAGTCTGTTGTCGAGATTTTTGTTACTATAATTGATTGTAGCCTTGTCATTATGGAATGTAGTCTGCTGTCGATATCTTTGTTACTCCAATGGATGGTAGCCTTGTCATTATAGAAGGTAGTATACTGTCGAGATTTTTGTCACTACAATGGATGGTAGCCTTATCATTATGGAAGGTAGTCTGTTGTCGAGATTTTTGTTACTATAATGGATTGTAGCCTTGTCGTTATGGAAGGTAGTCTGTTGTCGATATCTTTGTTACTCCAATAGATTATAGCCTAGTCATTATGGAAGGTAGTTTGTGTACATTATTTTTGTTATTCCAATGGATGGTAGCCTTGTCATTATGAAAGGTAGTCTGTTGTCGTAATTTTTGTTACTCTAAGGGATGGTAGCCTTGTCATAATGGAAGATAGTATGTTGTCGATATCTTTGTTACTCCAATGGATGGTAGCCTTGTTATTATGGAAGGTAGTATGTTATCGAGAATTTTGTTACTTTAAGGGATGGTAGCCTTGTCATTATGGAACGTAGTCTGTTGTCGAGATTTTTGTTATTCCAATGGATGGTAGCATTGTCATTATGGAAGGTAGTCTGTTGTCGAGATTTTTGTTACTAGAATGGATTGTAGCCTTGTCGTTATGGAAGGTAGTTTGTTGTCGATATCTTTGTTACTCCAATGGATGGTAGCCTAGTAATTATGGAAGGTAGTTTGTGTACGAGATTTTAGTTATTGTAATGGATGGTAGCCTTGTCATTATGGATGGTAGCCTTGTCATTATGGAAGGTAGTCTGTTGTCGAGATTTTTTATACTCCAATAGATTGTAGCCTTGTAATTATGGAAGGTAGTTTATTGCCTAGATTTTTGTTACTCCATTGGATGGTAGCCTTGTCATTATGGAAGGTAGTTTGTTGTCGATATTTTTGTTATTCCAATGGATGGTAGCCTTGTCATTATTGAAGGTAGTTTGTTGTCGTGATTTTTGTTACTCCAATGGATGGTAGCCTTGTCATTATGGAAGGTAGTATGTTGTCGATACCTTTGTTACTCCATTGGATGGTAGCCTTGTCATTATGGAAGGTGGTCTGTTGTTAAGATTTTTGTTACTACAGTGGATTGTAGCCTTGTCGTTATGGAAGATAGTCTGTTGTCGATATCTTTGTTACTCCAATGGATGGTAGCCTAGTCATTATAGAAGTTAATATATTGTCGAAATTTTTGTCACTATAATGGATGGTAGCCTTGTCATTATGGAAGGTAGTCTGTTGTCGAGATTTTTGTTGCTACAATGGATTATAGCCTTGTCGTTGTGGAAGGTAGTCTCTTGTCGATATCTTTGTTACTCCAATGGATGGTAGCCTAGTCATTATGGAAGGTAGTTTGTGTACGAGATTTGGTTACTCCAATGGATGGTAGCCTTGTCATTATGGAAGTTAGTCTGTTGTCGAGATTTTTGTTACTACAATGGATTGTAGCCTTGTCGTTATGGAAGGTAGTCTATTGTCGATATCTTTGTTACTCCAATGGATGGTAGCCTAGTCATAATGGAAGGTAGTCTGTTGTCAAGTTTTTTGATACTCTAATGGATTGTAGCCTTGTCATTATGGAAGGTAGTCTGTTGTCGAGATTTTTGTTACTCTAAGGGATGGTAGCCTTGTCATTATGGAATGTAGTCTGTTGTCGATATTTTTGTTATTCTAATGGATGGTAGACTTGTCATTATAAAAGGTAGTCTATTGTCGAGATTTTTGTCACTATAATAGATTGTAGCCTTGTCATTATGGAAGGAAGTTTGTTGTCGAGATTTTTGTTACTCCAATGGATGGTAGCCTTGTCATTATGGAATGTAGTCTGTTGTCGATATATTTGTTACTCCAATGGATGGTAGCCTTGTCATTATAGAAGGTAGTATATTGTCGAGATTTTTGTCACTACAATGGATGGTAGCCTTATCATTGTGGAAGGTAGTCTGTTGTCGAGATTTTTGTTACTATAATGGATTGTAGCCTTGTCGTTATGGAAGGTAGTCTGTTGTCGATATCTTTGTTGCTCCAATGGATTATAGCCTAGTCATTATGGAAGGTAGTTTGTGTACAATATTTTTGTTATTCCAATGGATGGTAGCTTTGTCATTATGAAAGGTAGTCTGTTGTCGTAATTTTTTTTACTCTAAGGGATGGTAGCCTTGTCATAATGGAAGATAGTATGTTGTCGATATCTTTGTTACTCCAATGGATGGTAGCCTTGTTATTATGGAAGGTAGTCTGTTATCGAGAATTTTGTTACTTTAAGGGATGGTAGCCTTGTCATTATGGAACGTAGTCTATTGTCGAGATTTTTATTATTCCAATGGATTGTAGCATTGTCATTATGGAAGGTAATCTGTTGTCGAGATTTTTGTTACTAGAATGGATTGTAGCCTTGTCGTTATGGAAGGTAGTTTTTTGTCGATATCTTTGTTACTCCAATGGATGGTAGCCGAGTAATTATGGAAGGTAGTTTTTGTACGAGATTTTAGTTATTCTAATGGATGGTAGCCTTGTCATTATGGAAGGTAGTCTGTTGTCGAGATTTTTTATACTCCAATAGATTGTAGCCTTGTAATTATGGAAGGTAGTTTATTGCGTAGATTTTTGTTACTCCATTGCATGGTAGCCTTGTCATTATGGAAGGTAGTGTGTTGTCGAAAATTTTTTTATTCCAATGGATGGTAGCCTTGTCATTATGGAAGGTAGTTTGTTGTCGTGATTTTTGTTACTCCAATGGATGGTAGCCTTGTCATTATGGAAGGTAGTATGTTGTCGATATCTTTGTTACTCCAATGGATGGTAGCCTTGTCATTATGGAAGGTGGTCTGTTGTCAAGATTTTTGTTACTACAGTGGATTGTAGCCTTGTCGTTATGGAATATAGTCTGTTGTCGATATCTTTGTTACTCCAATGGATGGTAGCCTAGTCATTAGGGAAAGTAGTCTGTTGTCGAGTTTTTTGATACTCTAATGGATTGTAGCCTTGTCATTATGGAAGGTAGTCTGTTGTCGAGATTTTTGTTACTCTAAGGGATGGTAGCCTTGTCATTATGGAACGTAGTCTGTTGTCGATATTTTTGTTATTCTCATGGATGGTAGACTGGTCATTATGAAAGGTAGCCTATTGTCGAGATTTTTGTCACTATAATAGATTGTAGCCTTGTCATTATGGAAGGAAGTCTGTTGTCGAGATTTTTGTTACTCCAATGGATGGTAGCCTTGTCATTGTAGAAGGTAGTATATTGGTGAGATTTTTGTCACTACAATGAAAGGTAGCCTTGTCATTATGGAAGGTAGTCTGTTGTCGAGATTTTTGTTACTATAATTGATTGTAGCCTTGTCATTATGGAATGTAGTCTGCTGTCGATATCTTTGTTACTCCAATGGATGGTAGCCTTGTCATTATAGAAGGTAGTATACTGTCGAGATTTTTGTCACTACAATGGATGGTAGCCTTATCATTATGGAAGGTAGTCTGTTGTCGAGATTTTTGTTACTATAATGGATTGTAGCCTTGTCGTTATGGAAGGTAGTCTGTTGTCGATATCTTTGTTACTCCAATAGATTATAGCCTAGTCATTATGGAAGGTAGTTTGTGTACAATATTTTTGTTATTCCAATGGATGGTAGCCTTGTCATTATGAAAGGTAGTCTGTTGTCGTAATTTTTGTTACTCTAAGGGATGGTAGCCTTGTCATAATGGAAGATAGTATGTTGTCGATATCTTTGTTACTCCAATGGATGGTAGCCTTGTTATTATGGAAGGTAGTCTGTTATCGAGAATTTTGTTACTTTAAGGGATGGTAGCCTTGTCATTATGGAACGTAGTCTGTTGTCGAGATTTTTGTTATTCCAATGGATGGTAGCATTGTCATTATGGAAGGTAGTCTGTTGTCGAGATTTTTGTTACTAGAATGGATTGTAGCCTTGTCGTTATGGAAGGTAGTTTGTTGTCGATATCTTTGTTACTCCAATGGATGGTAGCCTAGTAATTATGGAAGGTAGTTTGTGTACGAGATTTTAGTTATTGTAATGGATGGTAGCCTTGTCATTATGGATGGTAGCCTTGTCATTATGGAAGGTAGTCTGTTGTCGAGATTTTTTATACTCCAATAGATTGTAGCCTTGTAATTATGGAAGGTAGTTTATTGCCTAGATTTTTGTTACTCCATTGGATGGTAGCCTTGTCATTATGGAAGGTAGTTTGTTGTCGATATTTTTGTTATTCCAATGGATGGTAGCCTTGTCATTATTGAAGGTAGTTTGTTGTCGTGATTTTTGTTACTCCAATGGATGGTAGCCTTGTCATTATGGAAGGTAGTATGTTGTCGATACCTTTGTTACTCCAATGGATGGTAGCCTTGTCATTATGGAAGGTGGTCTGTTGTTAAGATTTTTGTTACTACAGTGGATTGTAGCCTTGTCGTTATGGAAGATAGTCTGTTGTCGATATCTTTGTTACTCCAATGGATGGTAGCCTAGTCATTATAGAAGTTAATATATTGTCGAAATTTTTGTCACTATAATGGATGGTAGCCTTGTCATTATGGAAGGTAGTCTGTTGTCGAGATTTTTGTTGCTACAATGGATTATAGCCTTGTCGTTGTGGAAGGTAGTCTCTTGTCGATATCTTTGTTACTCCAATGGATGGTAGCCTAGTCATTATGGAAGGTAGTTTGTGTACGAGATTTGGTTACTCCAATGGATGGTAGCCTTGTCATTATGGAAGTTAGTCTGTTGTCGAGATTTTTGTTACTACAATGGATTGTAGCCTTGTCGTTATGGAAGGTAGTCTATTGTCGATATCTTTGTTACTCCAATGGATGGTAGCCTAGTCATAATGGAAGGTAGTCTGTTGTCAAGTTTTTTGATACTCTAATGGATTGTAGCCTTGTCATTATGGAAGGTAGTCTGTTGTCGAGATTTTTGTTACTCTAAGGGATGGTAGCCTTGTCATTATGGAATGTAGTCTGTTGTCGATATTTTTGTTATTCTAATGGATGGTAGACTTGTCATTATAAAAGGTAGTCTATTGTCGAGATTTTTGTCACTATAATAGATTGTAGCCTTGTCATTATGGAAGGAAGTTTGTTGTCGAGATTTTTGTTACTCCAATGGATGGTAGCCTTGTCATTATGGAATGTAGTCTGTTGTCGATATATTTGTTACTCCAATGGATGGTAGCCTTGTCATTATAGAAGGTAGTATATTGTCGAGATTTTTGTCACTACAATGGATGGTAGCCTTATCATTGTGGAAGGTAGTCTGTTGTCGAGATTTTTGTTACTATAATGGATTGTAGCCTTGTCGTTATGGAAGGTAGTCTTTTGTCGATATTTTTGTTACTCCAATGGATTGTAGCCTAGTCATTATGGAAGGTAGTTTGTGTATAATATTTTTGTTATTCCAATGGATGGTAGCCTTGTCATTATGAAAGGTAGTCTGTTTTCGTGATTTTTGTTACTCTAAGGGATGGTAGCCTTGTCATAATGGAAGGTAGTATGTTGTCGATATCTTTGTTACTCCAATGGATGGTAGCCTAGTTATTATGGAAGGTAGTCTATTTATTGAGAATTTTGTTACTTTAAGGGATGGTAGCCTTGTCATTATGGAACGTAGTCTGTTGTCGAGATTTTTGTTATTCCAATGGATGGTAGCATTGTCATTATGGAAGGTAGTCTGTTGTCAAGATTTTTGTTACTAGAATGGATTGTAGCCTTGTCGTTATTGAAGGTAGTTTGTTGTCGATATCTTTGTTACTCCAATGGATGGTAGCCTAGTCATTATATAAGGTAGTTTGTGTACGAGATTTTAGTTTCTCTAATGGATGGTAGCCTTGTCGTTATGGAAGGTCGTTTGTTGTCGAGATTTTTTATACTCCAATAGATTCTAGCCTTGTAATTATGGAAGGTAGTTTATTGCCTAGATTTTTGTTACTCCATTGCATGGTAGCCTTGTCATTATGGAAGGTAGTTTGTTGTCGATATTTTTGTTATTCCAATGGATGGTAGCCTTGTCATTATGGAAGGTAGTTTGTTGTCGTGATTTTTGTTACTCCAATGAATGGTAGCCTTGTCATTATGGAAGGTAGTATGTTGTCGATACCTTTGTTACTCAAATGGATGGTAGCCTTGTCATTATGGAAGGTGGTCTATTGTTAAGAGTTTTGTTACTACAGTAGATTGTAGCCTTGTCGTTATGGAAGATAGTCTGTTGTCGATATCTTTGTTACTCCTATGGATGGTAGCCTAGTCATTATAGAAGTTAATATATTGTCGAAATTTTTGTCACTATAATGGATGGTAGCCTTGTCATTATGGAAGGTAGTCTGTTGTCGAGATTTTTGTTGCTACAATGGATTATAGCCTTGTCGTTGTGGAAGGTAGTCTCTTGTCGATATCTTTGTTACTCCAATGGATGGTAGCCTAGTCATTATGGAAGGTAGTTTGTGTACGAGATTTGGTTACTCCAATGGATGGTAGCCTTGTCATTATGGAAGTTAGTCTGTTGTCGAGATTTTTGTTACTACAATGGATTGTAGCCTTGTCGTTATGGAAGGTAGTCTATTGTCGATATCTTTGTTACTCCAATGGATGGTAGCCTAGTCATTATGGAAGGTAGTCTGTTGTCGAGTTTTTTATACTCTAATGGATTGTAGCCTTGTCATTATGGAAGGTAGTCTATTGTCGAGATTTTTGTTACTCTAAGGGATGGTAGCCTTGTCATTATGGAATGTAGTCTGTTGTCGATATTTTTGTTATTCTAATGGATGGTAGACTTGTCATTATAAAAGGTAGTCTATTGTCGAGATTTTTGTCACTATAATAGATTGTAGCCTTGTCATTATGGAAGGAAGTCTGTTGTCGAGATTTTTGTTACTCCAATGGATGGTAGCCTTGTCATTGTAGAAGGTAGTAATTGGTGAGATTTTTGTGACTACAATGAAAGGTAGCCTTGTCATTATGGAAGGTAGTCTGTTGTCGAGATTTTTGTTACTACAATGGATTGTAGCCTTGTCATTATGGAATGTAGTCTGTTGTCGATATATTTGTTACTCCAATGGATGGTAGCCTTGTCATTATAGAAGGTAGTATATTGTCGAGATTTTTGTCACTACAATGGATGGTAGCCTTATCATTGTGGAAGGTAGTCTGTTGTCGAGATTTTTGTTACTATAATGGATTGTAGCCTTGTCGTTATGGAAGGTAGTCTTTTGTCGATATCTTTGTTACTCCAATGGATTGTAGCCTAGTCATTATGGAAGGTAGTTTGTGTATAATATTTTTGTTATTCCCATGGATGGTAGCCTTGTCATTATGAAAGGTAGTCTGTTTTCGTGATTTTTGTTACTCTAAGGGATGGTAGCCTTGTCATAATGGAAGGTAGTATGTTGTCGATATCTTTGTTACTCCAATGGATGGTAGCCTAGTTATTATGGAAGGTAGTCTATTTATTGATAATTTTTTTACTTTAAGGGATGGTAGGCTTGTCATTATGGAACATAGTCTGTTGTCGAGATTTTTTTTATTCCAATGGATGGTAGCATTGTCATTATGGAAGGTAGTCTGTTGTCAAGATTTTTGTTACTAGAATGGATTGTAGCCTTGTCGTTATTGAAGGTAGTTTGTTGTTGATATCTTTGTTACTCCAATGGATGGTAGCCTAGTCATTATAGAAGGTAGTTTGTGTACGAGATTTTAGTTTCTCTAATGGATGGTAGCCTTGTCATTATGGAAGGTAGTCTGTTGTCGAGATTTTTTATACTCCAATAGATTGTAGCCTTGTAATTATGGAAGGTAGTTTATTGCCTAGATTTTTGTTACTCCATTGCATGGTAGCCTTGTCATTATGGAAGGTAGTGTGTTGTCAATATTTTTGTTATTCCAATGGATGGTAGTCTTGTCATTATGGAAGGTAGTCTGTTGTCGTGATTTTTGTAACTCCAATGGATGGTAGCCTTGTCATTATGGAAGGTAGTATGTTGTCAATATCTTTGTTACTCCAATGGATGGTAGCCTTGTCATTATGGAAGGTGGTCTATTGTCAAGATTTTTGTTACTACAATGGATTGTGGCGTTGTCATTATGGAAGATAGTCTGTTGTCGATATCTTTGTTACTCCAATGGATGGTAGCGTAGTCATTATAGAATGTAACATATTGTCGAAATTTTTGTCACTCCAATGGATGGTAGCCTTGTCATTATGGAAGGTAGTATGTTGTCGAGATTTTTGTTCCTACAATGGATTGTAGCCTTGTCGTTATGGAAGGTAGTCTATTGTCGATATCTTTGTTACTCCAATGGATGGTAGCCTAGTCATTATGGAAGGTAGTTTGTTGTCGAGTTTTTTGATACTCTAATGGATTGTAGCCTTGTCATTATGGAAGGTAGTCTATTGTCGAGATTTTTGTTACTCTAAGGGATGGTAGCCTTGTCATTATGGAACGTAGTCTGTTGTCGATATTTTTGTTATTCTAATGGATGGTAGACTTGTCATTATAAAAGGTAGTCTATTGTCGAGATTTTTTTCACTATAATAGATTGTAGCCTTGTCATTATGGAGGGAAGTCTGTTGTCGAGATTTTTGTTACTCCAATGGATGGTAGCCTTGTCATTGTAGAAGGTAGTAATTGGTGAGATTTTTGTCACTACAATGAAAGGTAGCCTTGTCATTATGGAAGGTAGTCTGTTGTCGAGATTTTTGTTACTACAATGGATTGTAGCCTTGTCATTATGAAATGTAGTCTGTTGTCGATATATTTGTTACTCCAATGGATGGTAGCCTTGTCATTATAGAAGGTAGTATATTGTCGAGATTTTTGTCACTACAATGGATGGTAGCCTTATCATTGTGGAAGGTAGTCTGTTGTCGAGATTTTTGTTACTATAATGGATTGTAGCCTTGTCGTTATGGAAGGTAGTCTTTTGTCGATATCTTTGTTACTCCAATGGATTGTAGCCTAGTCATTATGGAAGGTAGTTTGTGTATAATATTTTTGTTATTCCAATGGATGGTAGCCTTGTCATTATGAAAGGTAGTCTGTTTTCGTGATTTTTATTACTCTAAGGGATGGTAGCCTTGTCATAATGGAAGGTAGTATGTTGTCGATATCTTTGTTACTCCAATGGATGGTAGCCTAGTTATTATGGAAGGTAGTCTATTTATTGATAATTTTTTTACTTTAAGGGATGGTAGCCTTGTCATTATGGAATGTAGTCTGTTGTCGAGATTTTTGTTATTCCAATGGATGGTAGCATTGTCATTATGGAAGGTAGTCTGTTGTCAAGATTTTTGTTACTAGAATGGATTGTAGCCTTGTCGTTATTGAAGGTAGTTTGTTGTCGATATCTTTGTTACTCCAATGGATGGTAGCCTAGTCATTATAGAAGGTAGTTTGTGTACGAGATTTTAGTTTCTCTAATGGATGGTAGCCTTGTCATTATGGAAGGTAGTCTGTTGTCGAGATTTTTTATACTCCAATAGATTGTAGCCTTGTAATTATGGAAGGTAGTTTATTGCCTAGATTTTTGTTACTCCATTGCATGGTAGCCTTGTCATTATGGAAGGTAGTGTGTTGTCAATATTTTTGTTATTCCAATGGATGGTAGCCTTGTCATTATGGAAGGTAGTCTGTTGTCGTGATTTTTGTAACTCCAATGGATGGTAGCCTTGTCATTATGGAAGGTAGTATGTTGTCAATATCTTTGTTACTCCAATGGATGGTAGCCTTGTCATTATGGAAGGTGGTCTATTGTCAAGATTTTTGTTACTACAATGGATTGTAGCCTTGTCATTAAGGAAGATAGTCTGTTGTCGATATCTTTGTTACTCCAATGGATGGTAGCCTAGTCATTATAGAAGGTAACATATTGTCGAAATTTTTGTCACTCCAATGGATGGTAGCCTTGTCATTATGGAAGGTAGTATGTTGTCGAGATTTTTGTTCCTACAATGGATTGTAGCCTTGTCGTTATGGAAGGTAGTCTATTGTCGATATCTTTGTTACTCCAATGGATGGTAGCCTAGTCATTATGGAAGGTAGTTTGTTGTCGAGTTTTTTGATACTCTAATGGATTGTAGCCTTGTCATTATGGAAGGTAGTCTGTTGTCGAGATTTTTGTTACTCTAAGGGATGGTAGCCTTGTCATTATGGAACGTAGTCTGTTGTCGATATTTTTGTTATTCTAATGGATGGTAGACTTGTCATTATGAAAGGTAGTCTATTGTCGAGATTTTTGTAACTATAATTGATTGTAGCCTTGTCATTATGGAAGGTAGTTTGTTGTCAATATTTTTGTTATTCCAATGGATGGTAGCCTTGTCATTATTGAAGGTAGTTTGTTGTCGTGATTTTTGTTACTCCAATGGATGGTAGCCTTGTCATTATGGAAGGTAGTATGTTGTCGATACCTTTGTTACTCCAATGGATGGTAGCCTTGTCATTATGGAAGGTGGTCTGTTGTTAAGATTTTTGTTACTACAGTGGATTGTAGCCTTGTCGTTATGGAAGATATTCTGTTGTCGATATCTTTGTTACTCCAATGGATGGTAGCCTAGTCATTATAGAAGTTAATATATTGTCGATATTTTTTTCACTATAATGGATGGTAGCCTTGTCATTATGGAAGGTAGTCTGTTGTCGAGATTTTTGTTGCTACAATGGATTATAGCCTTGTTGTTGTGGAAGGTAGTCTCTTGTCGATATCTTTGTTACTCCAATGGATGGTAGCCTAGTCATTATGGAAGGTAGTTTGTGTACGAGATTTGGTTACTCCAATGGATGGTAGCCTTGTCATTATGGAAGTTAGTCTGTTGTCGAGATTTTTGTTACTACAATGGATTGTAGCCTTGTCGTTATGGAAGGTAGTCTATTGTCGATATCTTTGTTACTCCAATGGATGGTAGCCTAGTCATTATGGAAGGTAGTCTGTTGTCGAGTTTTTTATACTCTAATGGATTGTAGCCTTGTCATTATGGAAGGTAGTCTATTGTCGAGATTTTTGTTACTCTAAGGGATGGTAGCCTTGTCATTATGGAATGTAGTCTGTTGTCGATATTTTTGTTATTCTAATGGATGGTAGACTTGTCATTATAAAAGGTAGTCTATTGTCGAGATTTTTGTCACTATAATAGATTGTAGCCTTGTCATTATGGAAGGAAGTCTGTTGTCGAGATTTTTGTTACTCCAATGGATGGTAGCCTTGTCATTGTAGAAGGTAAAAATTGGTGAGATTTTTGTCACTACAATGAAAGGTAGCCTTGTCATTATGGAAGGTAGTCTGTTGTCGAGATTTTTGTTACTACAATGGATTGTAGCCTTGTCATTATAGAATGTAGTCTGTTGTCGATATATTTGTTACTCCAATGGATGGTAGCCTTGTCATTATAGAAGGTAGTATATTGTCGAGATTTTTGTCACTACAATGGATGGTAGCCTTATCATTGTGGAAGGTAGTCTGTTGTCGAGATTTTTGTTACTATAATGGATTGTAGCCTTGTCGTTATGGAAGGTAGTCTTTTGTCGATATCTTTGTTACTCCAATGGATTGTAGCCTAGTCATTATGGAAGGTAGTTTGTGTATAATATTTTTTTTATTCCCATGGATGGTAGCCTTGTCATTATGAAAGGTAGTCTGTTTTCGTGATTTTTGTTACTCTAAGGGATGGTAGCCTTGTCATAATGGAAGGTAGTATGTTGTCGATATCTTTGTTACTCCAATGGATGGTAGCCTAGTTATTATGGAAGGTAGTCTATTTATTGATAATTTTTTTACTTTAAGGGATGGTAGCCTTGTCATTATGGAACATAGTCTGTTGTCGAGATTTTTTTTATTCCAATGGATGGTAGCATTGTCACTATGGAAGGTAGTCTGTTGTCAAGATTTTTGTTACTAGAATGGATTGTAGCCTTGTCGTTATTGAAGGTAGTTTGTTGTTGATATCTTTGTTACTCCAATGGATGGTAGCCTAGTCATTATAGAAGGTAGTTTGTGTACGAGATTTTAGTTTCTCTAATGGATGGTAGCCTTGTCATTATGGAAGGTAGTCTGTTGTCGAGATTTTTTATACTCCAATAGATTGTAGCCTTGTAATTATGGAAGGTAGTTTATTGCCTAGATTTTTGTTACTCCATTGCATGGTAGCCTTGTCATTATGGAAGGTAGTGTGTTGTCAATATTTTTGTTATTCCAATGGATGGTAGTCTTGTCATTATGGAAGGTAGTCTGTTGTCGTGATTTTTGTAACTCCAATGGATGGTAGCCTTGTCATTATGGAAGGTAGTATGTTGTCAATATCTTTGTTACTCCAATGGATGGTAGCCTTGTCATTATGGAAGGTGGTCTATTGTCAAGATTTTTGTTACTACAATGGATTGTAGCCTTGTCATTATGGAAGATAGTCTGTTGTCGATATCTTTGTTACTCCAATGGATGGTAGCCTAGTCATTATAGAATGTAACATATTGTCGAAATTTTTGTCACTCCAATGGATGGTAGCCTTGTCATTATGGAAGGTAGTATGTTGTCGAGATTTTTGTTCCTACAATGGATTGTAGCCTTGTCGTTATGGAAGGTAGTCTATTGTCGATATCTTTGTTACTCCAATGGATGGTAGCCTAGTCATTATGGAAGGTAGTTTGTTGTCGAGTTTTTTGATACTCTAATGGATTGTAGCCTTGTCATTATGGAAGGTAGTCTATTGTCGAGATTTTTGTTACTCTAAGGGATGGTAGCCTTGTCATTATGGAACGTAGTCTGTTGTCGATATTTTTGTTATTCTAATGGATGGTAGACTTGTCATTATAAAAGGTAGTCTATTGTCGAGATTTTTGTCACTATAATAGATTGTAGCCTTGTCATTATGGAAGGAAGTCTGTTGTCGAGATTTTTGTTACTCCAATGGATGGTAGCCTTGTCATTGTAGAAGGTAGTAATTGGTGAGATTTTTGTCACTACAATGAAAGGTAGCCTTGTCATTATGGAAGGTAGTCTGTTGTCGAGATTTTTGTTACTACAATGGATTGTAGCCTTGTCATTATGGAATGTAGTTTGTTGTCGATATATTTGTTACTCCAATGGATGGTAGCCTTGTCATTATAGAAGGTAGTATATTGTCGAGATTTTTGTCACTACAATGGATGGTAGCCTTATCATTGTGGAAGGTAGTCTGTTGTCGAGATTTTTGTTACTATAATGGATTGTAGCCTTGTCGTTATGGAAGGTAGTCTTTTGTCGATATCTTTGTTACTCCAATGGATTGTAGCCTAGTCATTATGGAAGGTAGTTTGTGTATAATATTTTTGTTATTCCAATGGATGGTAGCCTTGTCATTATGAAAGGTAGTCTGTTTTCGTGATTTTTGTTACTCTAAGGGATGGTAGCCTTGTCATAATGGAAGGTAGTATGTTGTCGATATCTTTGTTACTCCAATGGATGGTAGCCTAGTTATTATGGAAGGTAGTCTATTTATTGATAATTTTTTTACTTTAAGGGATGGTAGCCTTGTCATTATGGAATGTAGTCTGTTGTCGAGATTTTTGTTATTCCAATGGATGGTAGCATTGTCATTATGGAAGGTAGTCTGTTGTCAAGATTTTTGTTACTAGAATGGATTGTAGCCTTGTCGTTATTGAAGGTAGTTTGTTGTCGATATCTTTGTTACTCCAATGGATGGTAGCCTAGTCATTATAGAAGGTAGTTTGTGTACGAGATTTTAGTTTCTCTAATGGATGGTAGCCTTGTCATTATGGAAGGTAGTCTGTTGTCGAGATTTTTTATACTCCAATAGATTGTAGCCTTGTAATTATGGAAGGTAGTTTATTGCCTAGATTTTTGTTACTCCATTGCATGGTAGCCTTGTCATTATGGAAGGTAGTGTGTTGTCAATATTTTTGTTATTCCAATGGATGGTAGCCTTGTCATTATGGAAGGTAGTCTGTTGTCGTGATTTTTGTAACTCCAATGGATGGTAGCCTTGTCATTATGGAAGGTAGTATGTTGTCAATATCTTTGTTACTCCAATGGATGGTAGCCTTGTCATTATGGAAGGTGGTCTATTGTCAAGATTTTTGTTACTACAATGGATTGTAGCCTTGTCATTAAGGAAGATAGTCTGTTGTCGATATCTTTGTTACTCCAATGGATGGTAGCCTAGTCATTATAGAAGGTAACATATTGTCGAAATTTTTGTCACTCCAATGGATGGTAGCCTTGTCATTATGGAAGGTAGTATGTTGTCGAGATTTTTGTTCCTACAATGGATTGTAGCCTTGTCGTTATGGAAGGTAGTCTATTGTCGATATCTTTGTTACTCCAATGGATGGTAGCCTAGTCATTATGGAAGGTAGTTTGTTGTCGAGTTTTTTGATACTCTAATGGATTGTAGCCTTGTCATTATGGAAGGTAGTCTGTTGTCGAGATTTTTGTTACTCTAAGGGATGGTAGCCTTGTCATTATGGAACGTAGTCTGTTGTCGATATTTTTGTTATTCTAATGGATGGTAGACTTGTCATTATGAAAGGTAGTCTATTGTCGAGATTTTTGTAACTATAATTGATTGTAGCCTTGTCATTATGGAAGGTAGTTTGTTGTCAATATTTTTGTTATTCCAATGGATGGTAGCCTTGTCATTATTGAAGGTAGTTTGTTGTCGTGATTTTTGTTACTCCAATGGATGGTAGCCTTGTCATTATGGAAGGTAGTATGTTGTCGATACCTTTGTTACTCCAATGGATGGTAGCCTTGTCATTATGGAAGGTGGTCTGTTGTTAAGATTTTTGTTACTACAGTGGATTGTAGCCTTGTCGTTATGGAAGATATTCTGTTGTCGATATCTTTGTTACTCCAATGGATGGTAGCCTAGTCATTATAGAAGTTAATATATTGTCGAAATTTTTGTCACTATAATGGATGGTAGCCTTGTCATTATGGAAGGTAGTCTGTTGTCGAGATTTTTGTTGCTACAATGGATTATAGCCTTGTCGTTGTGGAAGGTAGTCTCTTGTCGATATCTTTGTTACTCCAATGGATGGTAGCCTAGTCATTATGGAAGGTAGTTTGTGTACGAGATTTGGTTACTCCAATGGATGGTAGCCTTGTCATTATGGAAGTTAGTCTGTTGTCGAGATTTTTGTTACTACAATGGATTGTAGCCTTGTCGTTATGGAAGGTAGTCTATTGTCGATATCTTTGTTACTCCAATGGATGGTAGCCTAATCATTATGGAAGGTAGTCTATTGTCGAGTTTTTTTATACTCTAATGGATTGTAGCCTTGTCATTATGGAAGGTAGTCTGTTGTCCAGATTTTTGTTACTCTAAGGGATGGTAGCCTTGTCATTATGGAACGTAGTTTGTTGTCGATATTTTTGTTATTCTAATGGATGGTAGACTTGTCATTATAAAAGGTAGTCTATTGTCGAGATTTTTGTCACTATAATAGATTGTAGCCTTGTCATTATGGAAGGAAGTCTGTTGTCGAGATTTTTGTTACTCCAATGGATGGTAGCCTTGTCATTGTAGAAGGTAGTAATCGGTGAGATTTTTGTCACTACAATGAAGGGTAGCCTTGTCATTATGTAAGGTAGTCTGTTGTCGAGATTTTTGTTACTACAATGGATTATACCCTTGTCATTAAGGAATGTAGTTTGTTGTCGATATATTTGTTACTACAATGGATGGTAGCCTTGTCATTATAGAAGGTAGTATATTGTCGAGATTTTTGTCACTACAATGGATGGTAGCCTTATCATTGTGGAAGGTAGTCTGTTGTCGAGATTTTTGTTACTATAATGGATTGTAGCCTTGTCGTTATGGAAGGTAGTCTTTTGTCGATATCTTTGTTACTCCAATGGATTGTAGCCTAGTCATTATGGAAGGTAGTTTGTGTATAATATTTTTGTTATTCCAATGGATGGTAGCCTTGTCATTATGAAAGGTAGTCTGTTTTCGTGATTTTTGTTACTCTAAGGGATGGTAGCCTTGTCATAATGGAAGGTAGTATGTTGTCGATATCTTTGTTACTCCAATGGATGGTAGCCTAGTTATTATGGAAGGTAGTCTATTTATTGAGAATTTTGTTACTTTAAGGGAAGGTAGCCTTGTCATTATGGAACGTAGTCTGTTGTCGAGATTTTTGTTATTCCAATGGATGGTAGCATTGTCATTATGGAAGGTAGTCTGTTGTCAAGATTTTTGTTACTAGAATGGATTGTAGCCTTGTCGTTATTGAAGGTAGTTTGTTGTCGATATCTTTGTTACTCCAATGGATGGTTGCCTAGTCATTATAGAAGGTAGTTTGTGTACGAGATTTTAGTTTCTCTAATGGATGGTAGCCTTGTCATTATGGAAGGTAGTCTGTTGTCGAGATTTTTTATACTCCAATAGATTGTAGCCTTGTAATTATGGAAGGTAGTTTATTACCTAGATTTTTTTTACTCCATTGCATGGTAGCCTTGTCATTATGGAAGGTAGTTTGTTGTCGATATTTTTGTTATTCCAATGGATGGTAGCCTTGTCATTATGGAAGGTAGTTTGTTGTCGTGATTTTTGTTACTCCAATGGATGGTAGCCTTGTCATTATGGAAGGTAGTATGTTGTCGATACCATTGTTACTCAAATTGATGGTAGCCTTGTCATTATGGAAGGTGGTCTGTTGTTAAGAGTTTTGTTACTACAGTGGATTGTAGCCTTGTCGTTATGGAAGATAGTTTGTTGTCGATATCTTTGTTACTCCAATGGATGGTAGCCTAGTCATTATAGAAGTTAATATATTGTCGAAATTTTTGTCACTATAATGGATGGTAGCCTTGTCATTATGGAAGGTAGTCTGTTGTCGAGATTTTTGTTGCTACAATGGATTATAGCCTTGTCGTTATGGAAGGTAGTCTCTTGTCGATATCTTTGTTACTCCAATGGATGGTAGCCTAGTCATTATGGAAGGTAGTTTGTGTACGAGATTTGGTTACTCCAATGGATGGTAGCCTTGTCATTATGGAAGTTAGTCTGTTGTCGAGATTTTTGTTACTACAATGGATTGTAGCCTTGTCGTTATGGAAGGTAATCTATTGTCGATATCTTTGTTACTCCAATGGATGGTAGCCTAGTCATTATGGAAGGTAATCTGTTGTCGAGTTTTTTGATACTCTAATGGATTGTAGCCTTGTCATTATGGAAGGTAGTCTGTTGTCGAGATTTTTGTTACTCTAAGGGATGGTAGCCTTGTCATTATGGAACATAGTCTGTTGTCGATATTTTTGTTATTATAATGGATGGTAGACTTGTCATTATAAAAGGTAGTCTATTGTCAAGATTTTTGTTACTCTAATGGATTATATCCTTGTCATTATGGAAGGTAGTTTGTTGTCGAGATTTTTGTTACTCCAATGGATGGTATCCTTGTCATTACGGAAGGTAGTCTATTGTCGAGATTTTTGTTACTACAATGGATGGTAGCCTTGTCATTATGGAAGGTAGTTTGTCGTCGTGATTTTTGTTACTACAATGGACTGTAGCCTTGTCATTATGGAAGGTAGTCTGTTGTCGAGATTTTTATTACTCCAATGGATGGTAGCCTTGTCATTGTAGAAGGTAGTAATTGGTGAGATTTTTGTCACTAGAATGAAAGGTAGCCTTGTCATTATGGAAGGTAGTCTGTTGTCGAGATTTTTGTTACTACAATGGATTGTAGCCTTGTCATTATTGAATGTAGTCTGTTGTCGATATATGTGTTACTCCAATGGATGGTAGCCTTGTCATTATAGAAGGAAGTATATTGTCGAGATTTTTGTCACTACAATGGATGGTAGCCTTATCATTGTGGAAGGTAGTCTGTTGTCGAGATTTTTGTTACTATAATGGATTGTAGCCTTGTCGTTATGGAAGGTAGTCTTTTGTCGATATCTTTGTTACTCCAATGGATTGTAGCCTAGTCATTATGGAAGGTAGTTTGTGTATAATATTTTTGTTATTCCAATGGATGGTAGCCTTGTCATTATGAAAGGTAGTCTGTTTTCGTGATTTTTGTTACTCTAAGGGATGGTAGCCTTGTCATAATGGAAGGTAGTATGTTGTCGATATCTTTGTTACTCCAATGGATGGTAGCCTAGTTATTATGGAAGGTAGTCTATTTATTGAGAATTTTGTTACTTTAAGGGATGGTAGCCTTGTCATTATGGAACGTAGTCTGTTGTCGAGATTTTTGTTATTCCAATGGATGGTAGCATTGTCATTATGGAAGGTAGTTTGTTGTCAAGATTTTTGTTACTAGAATGGATTATAGCCTTGTCGTTATTGAAGGTAGTTTGTTGTCGATATCTTTGTTACTCCAATGGATGGTAGCCTAGTCATATTAGAAGGTAGTTTGTGTACGAGATTTTAGTTTCTCTAATGGATGGTAGCCTTGTCATTATGGAAGGTAGTCTGTTGTCGAGATTTTTTATACTCCAATAGATTGTAGCCTTGTAATTATGGAAGGTAGTTTATTGCCTAGATTTTTGTTACTCCATTACATGGTAGCCTTGTCATTATGGAAGGTAGTGTGTTGTCAATATTTTTGTTATTCCAATGGATGGTAGCCTTGTCATTATGGAAGGTAGTCTGTTGTCGTGATTTTTGTAACTCCAATGGATGGTAGCCTTGTCATTATGGAAGGTAGTATGTTGTCGATATCTTTGTTACTCCAATGGATGGTAGCCTAGTCATTATAGAAGGTGGTCTATTGTCGAAATTTTTGTCACTCCAATGGATGGTAGCCTTGTCATTATGGAAGGTAGTATGTTGTCGAGATTTTTGTTCCTACAATGGATTGTAGCCTTGTCGTTATGGAAGGTAGTCTATTGTCGATATCTTTGTTACTCCAATGGATTGTAGCCTAGTCATTATGGAAGGTAGTTTGTTGTCGAGTTTTTTGATACTCTAATGGATTGTAGCCTTGTCATTATGGAAGGTAGTCTGTTGTCGAGATTTTTGTTACTCTAAGGGATGGTAGCCTTGTCATTATGGAACGTAGTCTGTTGTCGATATTTTTGTTATTCTAATGGATGGTAGACTTGTCATTATGAAAGGTAGTCTATTGTCGAGATTTTTGTAACTATAATTGATTGTAGCCTTGTCATTATGGAAGGAAGTCTGTTGTCGAGATTTTTGTTACTCCAATGGATTGTAGCCTTGTCATTGTAGAAGGTAGTATATTGGTGAGATTTTTGTCACTACAATGAAAGGTATCCTTGTCATTATGGAAGGTAGTTTGTTGTAAAGATTTTTGTTACTACAATGGATTGTAGCCTTGTCATTATGGAATGTAGTCTGTTGTCGATATCTTTGTTACTCCAATGGATGGTAGCGTTGTCATTATAGAAGGTTATATATTGTCGAGATTTTTGTCACTACAATGGATGGTAGCCTTATCATTGTGGAAGGTAGTCTGTTGTCGAGATTTTTTTTACTATAATGGATTGTAGCCTTGTCGTTATGGAAGATAGTCTGTTGTCGATATCTTTGTTACTCCAATGGATTATAGCCTAGTCATTATGGAAGGTAGTTTGTGTATGATATTTTTGTTATTCCAATGGATGGTAGCCTTGTCATTATGAAAGGTAGTGTGTTGTCGTAATCTTTGTTACTCCAATGGATGGTAGCCTTGTTATTATGGAAGGTAGTCTGTTATTGAGAATTTTGTTACTTTAAGGGATGGTAGCCTTATCATTATGGAACGTAGTCTATTGTCGAGATTTTTGTTATTCCAATGGATGGTAGCATTGTCATTATGGAAGGTAGTCTGTTGTCGAGATTTTTGTTACTAGAATGGATTGTAGCCTTGTCGTTATGGAAGGTAGTTTGTTGTCGATATCTTTGTTACTCCAATGGATGGTAGCCTAGTCATTATGGAAGGTAGTTTGTGTACGAGATTTTATTTATTCTAATGGATGGTAGCCTTGTCATTATGGAAGGTAGTCTGTTGTCGAGATTTTTTACACTCCAATAGACTGTAGCCTTGTAATTATGGAAGGTAGTTTATTGCCTAGATTTTTGTTACTCCATTGCATGGTAGCCTTGTCATTATGGAAGGTAGTGTGTTGTCGATATTTTTGTTATTCCAATGGATGGTAGCCTTGTAATTATGGAAGGTAGTCTGTTGTTGTGATTTTTAATACTCCAATGGATGGTAGCCTTGTCATTATGGAAGGTAGTATGTTGTCGATATCTTTGTTACTCCAATGGATGGTAGCGTAGTCATTATGGAAGGTAGTTTGTGTACGAGATTTTAGTTACTCCAATGGATGGTAGCCTTGTCATTATGGAAGGTAGTATGTTGTCGAGATTTTTGTTACTACAATGGATTGTTGCCTTGTCGTTATGGAAGGTAGTCTATTGTCGATATCTTTGTTACTCCAATGGATGGTAGCCTAGTCATTATGGAAGGTAGTCTGTTGTCGAGTTTTTTGATACTCTAATGGATTGTAGCCTTGTCATTATGGAAGGTAGTCTGTTGTCGAGATTTTTGTTACTCTAAGGGATGGTAGCCTTGTCATTATGGAACGTAGTATGTTGTCAATATTTTTGTTATTCTAATGGATGGTAGACTTGTCATTATGAAAGGTAGTCTATTGTCGAGATTTTTGTCACTATAATAGATTGTAGCCTTGTCATTATGGAAGGAAGTCTGTTGTCGAGATTTTTGTTACTCCAATGGATGGTAGCCTTGTCATTGTAGAAGGTAGTATATTTGTGAGATTTTTGTCACTACAATAAAAGGTAGCCTTGTCATTATGGAAGGTAGTCTGTTGTCGAGATTTTTGTTACTACAATGGATTGTAGCCTTGTCATTAGGGAATGTAGTCTGTTCTCGATATCTTTGTTACTCCAATGGATGGTAGCCTTGTCATTATAGAAGGTAGTATATTGTCGAGATTTTTGTCACTACAATGGATGGTAGCCTTATCATTGTGGAAGGTAGTCTGTTGTCGAGATTTTTGTTACTATAATTGATTGTAGCCTTGTCTTTATGGAAGGTAGTCTGTTGTCGATATCTTTGTTACTCCAATGGATTGTAGCCTAGTCATTATGGAAGGTAGTTTGTGTACGATATTTTTGTTATTCCAATGGATGGTAGCCTTGTCACTATAAAAGGTAGTTTGTTGTCGTAATTTTTGTTACTCTAAGGGATGGTAGCATTGTCATAATGGAAGGTAGTATGTTGTCGATATCTTTGTTACTCCAATGGATGGTAGCCTTGTTATTATGGAAGGTAGTCTGTTATCGAGAATTTTGTTACTCTAAGGGATGGTAGCCTTGTCATTATGGAACGTAGTCTGTTGTCGAGATTTTTGTTATTCCAATGGATGGTAGCATTGTCATTATGGAAGGTAGTCGGTTATCGATATTTTTGTTACTAGAATGGATTGTAACCTTCTCGTTATGGAAGGTAGTTTGTTGTTGATATCTTTGTTACTCCAATGGATGGTAGCCTAGTCATTATGGAAGGTAATTTGTTGTCGATATTTTTGTTATTCCAATGGATGGTAGCCTTGTCATTATGGAAGGTAGTCTGTTGTCCAGATTTTTGTTGCTACAATGGATTATAGCCTTGTCTTTGTGGAAGGTAGTCTCTTGTCGATATCTTTGTTACTTCAATGGATGGTAGCCTAGTCATTATGGAAGGTAGTTTGTGTACGAGATTTTATTTATTTTAATGGATGGTAGCCTTGTCATTATGGAAGGTAGTCTGTTGTCGAGATTTTTTATACTCCAATAGATTGTAGCCTTGTAATTATGGAAGGTAGTTTATTGCCTAGATTTTTGTTACTCCATTGCATGGTAGCCTTGTCATTATGGAAGGTAGTGTGTTGTCGATATTTTTGTTATTCCAATGGATGGTAGCCTTGTAATTATGGAAGGTAGTCTATTGTTGTGATTTTTAATACTCCAATGGATGGTAGCCTTGTCATTATGGAAGGTAGTATGTTGTCGATATCTTTGTTACTCCAATGGATGGTAGCGTAGTCATTATGGAAGGTAGTTTGTGTACGAGATTTTAGTTACTCCAATGGATGGTAGCCTTGTCATTATGGAAGGTAGCATGTTGTCGAGATTTTTGTTACTACAATGGATTGTAGCCTTGTCGTTATGGAAGGTAGTCTATTGTCGATATCTTTGTTACTCCAATGGATGGTAGCCTAGTCATTATGGAAGGTAGTCTGTTGTCGAGTTTTTTGATACTCTAATGGATTGTAGCCTTGTCATTATGGAAGGTAGTCTGTTGTCGAGATTTTTGTTACTCTAAGGGATGGTAGCCTTGTCATTATGGAACGTAGTATGTTGTCGATATTTTTGTTATTCTAATGGATGGTAGACTTGTCATTATGAAAGGTAGTCTATTGTCGAGATTTTTGTCACTATAATAGATTGTAGCCTTGTAATTATGGAAGGATGTCTGTTGTCGAGATTTTTGTTACTCCAATGGATGGTAGCCTTGTCATTGTAGAAGGTAGTATATTTGTGAGATTTTTGTCACTACAATAAAAGGTAGCCTTGTCATTATGGAAGGTAGTCTGTTGTCGAGATTTTTGTTACTACAATGGATTGTAGCCTTGTCATTAGGGAATGTAGTCTGTTCTCGATATCTTTGTTACTCCAATGGATGGTAGCCTTGTCATTATAGAAGGTAGTATATTGTCGAGATTTTTGTCACTACAATGGATGGTAGCCTTATCATTGTGGAAGGTAGTCTGTTGTCGAGATTTTTATTACTATAATGGATTGTAGCCTTGTCTTTATGGAAGGTAGTCTGTTGTCGATATCTTTGTTACTCCAATGGATTGTAGCCTAGTCATTATGGAAGGTAGTTTGTGTACGATATTTTTGTTATTCCAATGGATGGTAGCCTTGTCACTATAAAAGGTAGTTTGTTGTCGTAATTTTTGTTACTCTAAGGGATGGTAGCATTGTCATAATGGAAGGTAGTATGTTGTCGATATCTTTGTTACTCCAATGGATGGTAGCCTTGTTATTATGGAAGGTAGTCTGTTATCGAGAATTTTGTTACTCTAAGGGATGGTAGCCTTGTCATTATGGAACGTAGTCTGTTGTCGAGATTTTTGTTATTCTAATGGATGGTAGCATTATCATTATGGAAGGTAGTCGGTTATCGATATTTTTGTTACTAGAATGGATTGTAGCCTTCTCGTTATGGAAGGTAGTTTGTTGTTGATATCTTTGTTACTCCAATGGATGGTAGCCTAGTCATTATGGAAGGTAATTTGTTGTCGATATTTTTGTTATTCCAATGGATGGTAGCCTTGTCATTATGGAAGGTCGTCTGTTGTCCATATTTTTGTTGCTACAATGGATTATAGCCTTGTCTTTGTGGAAGGTAGTCTCTTGTCGATATCTTTGTTACTCCAATGGATGGTAGCCTTATCATTATGGAAGGTAGTCTGTTGTCGAGATTTTTGTTACTACAATGGATGGTAGCCTTATCATTATGGAAGGTAGTCTGTTGTCGAGATTTTTGTTACTACAATGGATTGTAGCCTTGTCGTTATGGAAGGTAGTCTATTGTCGATATCTTTGTTACTCTAATGGATGGTAGCCTAGTCATTATGGAAGGTAGTCTATTGTCGAGTTTTTTGATACTCTAATGGATTGTAGCCTTGTCATTATGGAAGGTAGTCTGTTGTCGAAATTTTTGTTACTCTAAGGGATGGTAGCCTTGTCATTATGGAACGTAGTCTGTTGTCGATATTTTTGTTATTCTAATGGATGGTAGACTTGTCATTATGAAGGGTAGTCTATTGTCGAGATTTTTATCACTATAATAGATTGTAGCCTTGTCATTATGGAAGGTAGTCTGTTGTCGAGATTTTTGTTACTCCAACGGATGGTATCCTTGTCATTATAGAAGATAGTATATTGGTGAGATTTTTGTCACTACAATAAATGGTAGCCTTGTCATTATGGAAGGTAGTCTGTTGTCGAGATTTTTGTTACTACAATGGATTGTTGCCTTGTCATTATGGAAGGTAGTCTGTTGTCGATATCTTTGTTACTCAAATGGATGGTAGCCTTTTCATTATAGAAGGTAGTATATTGTCGAGATTTTTGTCACTACAATGGATGGTAGCCTTATCATTGTGGAAGGTAGTCTGTTGTCGAGATTTTTGTTACTATAATGGATTGTAGCCTTGTCTTTATGGAAGGTAGTCTGTTGTCGATATCTTTGTTACTCCAATGGATTGTAGCCTAGTCATTATGGAAGGTAGTTTGTGTATGATATTTTTGTTATTCCAATGGATGGTAGCCTTGTCACTATGAAAGGTAGTCTGTTGTCGTAATTTTTGTTACTCTAACGGATGGTAGCATTGTCATAATGGAAGGTAGTATGTTGTCGATATCTTTGTTACTCCAATGGATGGTAGCCTTGTTATTATGGAAGGTAGTCTGTTGTCGATATTTTTGTTACTAGAATGGATTGTAGCCTTCTCGTTATGGAAGGTAGTTTGTTGTTGATATCTTTGTTACTCCAATGGATGGTAGCCTAGTCATTATGGAAGGTAGTTTGTGTACGAGATTTTAGTTACTCTAATGGATGGTAGCCTTGTCATTATGGAAGGTAGTCTGTTGTCAAGATTTCTTATACTCCAATAGATTGTAGCCATGTAATTATGGAAGGTAGTCTATTTCCTAGATTTTTGTAACTCCATTGCATGGTAGCCTTGTCATTATAGAAGGTAGTGTGTTGTCGATATTTTTGTTATTCCAAGGGATGGTAGCCTTGTCATTATGGAAGGTAGTCTATTGTCGATATTTTTGTTGCTACAATGATTATAGCCTTGTCGTTGTGGAAGGTAGTCTCTTGTCGATATCTTTGTTACTTTAATGGATGGTAGCCTAGTCATTATGGAAGGTAGTTTGTGTACGAGATTTTAGTTACTCCAATGGATGGTAGCCTTATCATTATGGAAGGTAGTCTGTTGTCGAGACTTTTGTTACTACAATGGATTGTAGCCTTGTCGTTATGGAAGGTAGTCTATTGTCGATATCTTTGTTACTCCAATGGATGGTAGCCTAATCATTATGGAAGGTAGTCTGTTGTCGAGTTTTTTGATATCTAATGGATTGTAGCCTTGTCATTATGGAAGGTAGTCTGTTGTCAGGATTTTTGTTACTCTAAGGGATGGTATCCTTGTCATTATGGAACATAGTCTGTTGTCGATATTTTTGTTATTCTAATAGATGTTAGACTTGTCATTATGAAAGGTAGTCTATTGTCGAGATTTTCATCACTATAATAGGTTGTAGCCTTGTCATTATGGAAGGTAGTATGTTGTCGAGATTTTTGTTACTCCAATGGATGGTAGCCTTATCATTATAGAAGGTAGTATATTGGTGACATTTTTGTCACTACAATGAATGGTAGCCTTGTCATTATGGAAGGTAGTCTGTTGTCGAGATTTTCGTTACTACAATGGATTGTAGCCTTGTCGTTATGGAAGGTAGTCTGTTGTCGATATCTTTGTTACTCCAATGGATGGTATCCTTGTCATTATAGAAGGTAGTATATTGTCGAGATTTTTGTCACTATAATGGATGGTAGCCTTATCATTATGGAAGGTAGTTTGTTGTCGAGATTTTGGTTACTATAATGGATTGTAGCCTTGTCTTTATGGAAGGTAGTCTGTTGTCGATATCTTTGTTACTCCAATGGATTGTAGCCTAATCATTATGGAAGGTAGTTTGTGTACGACATTTTTGTTATTCCAATGGATGGTAGCCTTGTAAATATGAAAGGTAGTCTGTTGTCGTAATTGTTGTTACTCTAAGGGATGGTAGCATTGTCATAATGGAAGGTAGTATGTTGTCGATATCTTTGTTACTCCAATGGATGGTAGCCTTGTTATTATGGAAGGTAGTCTGTTATCGAGAATTTTGTAACTCTAAGGGATGGTAGCCTTGTCATTATGGAACGTAGTCTGTTGTCGAGATTTTTGTTATTCCAATGGATGGTAGCATTGTCATTATGGAAGGTAGTCTGTTATCGATATTTTTGTTACCAGAACTGATTGTAGCCTTCTCGTTATGGAAGGTAGTTTGTTGTTGATATCTTTGTTACTCCAATGGATGGTAGCCTAGTCATTATGGAAGGTAGTTTGTGTACGAGATTTTAGTTACTCTAATGGATGGTAGCCTTGTCATTATGGAAGGTAGTCTGTTGTCGAGATTTTTTATACTCCAATACATTGTAGCCTTGTAATTATGGAAGGTAGTCTATTGCCTAAATTTTTGTAACTCCATTGCATGGTAGCCTTGTCATTATGGAAGGTAGTGTGTTGTCGATATTTTTGTTATTCCAATGGATGGTAGCCTTGTCATTATGGAAGGTAGTCTATTGTCGAGATTTTTGTTGCTACAATGGATTATAGCCTTGTCTTTGTGGAAGGTAGTCTCTTGTCGATATCTTTGTTACTTCAATGGATGGTAGCCTAGTCATTATGGAAGGTAGTTTGTGTACGAGATTTTAGTTACTCCAATGGATGGTAGCCTTATCATTACGGAAGGTAGTCTGTTGTCGA
The DNA here is from genome assembly GCA_948472305.1 of Vicia faba. NCBI lineage: Eukaryota > Viridiplantae > Streptophyta > Magnoliopsida > Fabales > Fabaceae > Vicia > Vicia faba. Next base: position 530,408,265 of record OX451741.1, read on the forward strand.
GATTTTTGTTACTACAATGGATTGTAGCCTTGTCGTTATGGAAGGTAGTCTATTGTCGATATCTTTGTTACTCCAATGGATGGTAGCCTAGTCATTATGGAAGGTAGTCTGTTGTCGAGTTTTTTGATACTCTAATGGATTGTAGCCTTGTCATTATGGAAGGTAGTCTATTGTCGAGATTTTTGTTACTCTAAGGGATGGTAGCCTTGTCATTTTGGAACGTAGTCTGTTGTCGATATTTTTGTTATTCTAATGGATGGTAGACTTGTCATTATGACGGGTAGTCTATTGTCGAGATTTTTATCACTATAATAGATTGGAGCCTTGTCATTATGGAAGGTAGTCTGTTGTCGAGATTTTTGTTACTCCAACGGATGGTAGCCTTGTCATTATAAAAGATAGTATATTGGTGAGATTTTTGTCACTACAATAAATGGTAGCCTTGTCATTATGGAAGGTAGTCTGTTGTCGAGATTTTTGTTACTACAATGGATTGTAGCCTTGTCATTATGGAAGGTAGTCTGTTGTCGATATCTTTGTTACTCCAATGGATGGTAGCCTTGTCATTATAGAAGGTAGTATATTGTCGAGATTTTTGTCACTACAATGGATGGTAGCCTTATCATTATGGAAGGTAGTCCGTTGTCGAGATTTTTGTTACTATAATGGATTGTAGTCTTGTCTTTATGTAAGGTAGTCTATTGTCGATATCTTTGTTACTCCAATGGATTGTAGCCTAGTCATTATGGAAAGTAGTTTGTGTATGATATTTTTGTTATTCCAATGGATGGTAGCCTTATCACTATTAAAGGTAGTCTGTTATCGTAATTTTTGTTACTCTAACGGATGGTAACATTGTTATAATGGAAGGTAGTATGTTGTCGATATCTTTGTTACTCCAATGGATGGTAGCCTTGTCATTATGGAACGTAGTCTATTGTCGAGATTTTTGTTATTCCAATGGATGGTAGCATTGTCATTATGGAAGGTAATCTGTTGTCGATATTTTTGTTACTAGAATGGATTGTAGCCTTCTCGTTATGGAAGGTAGTTTGTTGTTGATATCTTTGTTACTCCAATGGATGGTAGCCTAGTCATTATGGAAGGTAGTTTGTGTACGAGATTTTAGTTTCTCTAATGGATGGTAGCGTTGTCATTATGGAAGGTAGTCTATTGTCGAGATTTCTTATACTCCAATAGATTGTGGCCTTGTAATTATGGAAGGTAGTCTATTGCCTATATTTTTGTAACTCCATTGCATGGTAGCCTTGTCATTATAGAAGGTATTGTGTTGTCGATATTTTTGTTATTCCAATGGATGGTAGCCTTGTCATTATGGAAGGTAGTCTGTTGTCGAGATTTTTGTTGCTACAATGGATTATAGCCTTGTCGTTGTGGAAGGTAGTCTCTTGTCTATATCTTTATTACTTTAATGGATGGTAGCCTAGTCATTATGGAAGGTAGTTTGTGTACGAGATTTTAGTTACTCCAATGGATGGTAGCCTTATCATTATGGAAGGTAGTCTGTTGTTGAGACTTTTGTTACTCCAATGGATTGTAGCCTTGTCGTTATGGAAGGTAGTCTATTGTCGATATCTTTGTTACTCCAATGGATGGTAGCCTAATCATTATGGAAGGTAGTCTGTTGTCGAGTTTTTATATACTCTAATGGATTGTAGCCTTGTCATTATGGAAGGTAGTCTGTTGTCGAGATTGTTGTTACTCTAAGGGATGGTAGCCTTGTCATTATGGAACGTAGTCTGTTGTCGATATTTTTGTTATTCTAATGGATGTTAGACTTGTCATTATGAAAGGTAGTCTATTGTCAAGATTTTTATCACTATAATAGATTGTAGCCTTGTCATTATGGAAGGTAGTCTGTTGTCGAGATTTTTGTTACTCCAATGGATGGTCGCCTTGTCATTATAGAAGGTAGTATATTGGTGAGATTTTTGTCACTACAATGAATGGTAGCCTTGTCATTATGGAAGGTAGTCTGTTGTCGAGATTTTCGTTACTACAATGGATTGTAGCGTTGTCGTTATGGAAGGTAGTCTGTTGTCGATATCTTTGTTACTCCAATGGATGGTAACCTTATCATTATATAAGGTAGTATATTGTCGAGATTTTTGTCACTACAATGGATGGTAGCCTTATCATTATGGAAGGTAGTCTGTTGTCGAGATTTTTGTTACTATAATGGATTGTAGCCTTGTCTTTATGGAAGGTAGTCTGTTGTCGATACCTTTGTTACTCCAATGGATTGTAGCCTAGTCATTATGGAAGGTAGTTTGTGTACGATATTTTTGTTATTCCAATGGATGGTAGCCTTGTCACTATGAAAGGTAGTCTGTTGTCGTAATTTTTGTTACTCTAAGGGATGGTAGCATTGTCATAATGAAAGGTAGTATGATGTCGATATCTTTGTTACTCTAATGGATGGTAGCCTTGTTCTTATGGAAGGTAGTCTGTTATCGAGAATTTTGTTACTCTAAGGGATGGTAGCCTTGTCATTATGGAACGTAGTATGTTGTCGAGATTTTTGTTATTCCAATGGATGGTAGCATTGTCATTATGGAAGGTAGTCTGTTATCGATATTTTTGTTACTAGAATGGATTGTAGCCTTCTCGTTATGGAAGGTAGTTTGTTGTTGATATCTTTGTTACTCCAATGGATGGTAGCCTTGTCATTATGGAAGGTAGTTTGTGTACGAGATTTTAGTTAATCTAATGGATGGTAGCGTTGTCATTATGGAAGGTAGTCTGTTGTCGAGATTTCTTATACTCCAATAGATTGTAGCCTTGTAATTATGGAAGGTAGTCTATTGCCTAGATTTTTGTAACTCCATTGCATGGTAGCCTTGTCATTATAGAAGGTAGTGTGTTGTCGATATTTTTGTTATTCCAATGGATGGTAGCCTTGTCATTATGGAAGGTAGTCTGTTGTCGAGATTTTTGTTGCTACAATGGATTATAGCCTTGTCGTTCTGGAAGGTATTCTCTTGTCTATATCTTTATTACTTTAATGGATGGTAGCCTAGTCATTATGGAAGGTATTTTGTGTACGAGATTTTAGTTACTCCAATGGATGGTAGCCTTGTCATTATGGAAGGTAGTCTGTTGTCGAGATTTTCGTTACTACAATGGATTGTAGCGTTGTCGTTATGGAAGGTAGTCTGTTGTCGATATCTTTGTTACTCCAATGGATGGTAGCCTTGTCATTATAGAAGGTAGTATATTGTCGAGATTTTTGTCACTACAATGGATGGTAGCCTTATCATTATGGAAGGTAGTCTGTTGTCGAGATTTTGGTTACTATAATGGATTGTAGCCTTGTCTTTATGGAAGGTAGTCTGTTGTCGATATCTTTGTTACTCCAATAGATTGTAGCCTAGTCATTATGGAAGTTAGTTTGTGTACGATATTTTTGTTATTAAAATGGATGGTAGCCTTGTCACTATGAAAGGTAGTCTGTTGTCGTAATTTTTGTTACTCTAAGGGATGATAGCATTGTCATAATGAAAGGTAGTATGTTGTCGATATCTTTGTTACTCCAATGGATGGTAGCCTTGTTCTTATGGAAGGTAGTCTGTTATCGAGAATTTTGTTACTCTAAGGGATGGTAGCCTTGTCATTATGGAACATAGTATGTTGTCGAGATTTTTGTTATTCCAATGGATGGTAGCATTGTCATTATGGAAGGTAGTCTGTTATCGATATTTTTGTTACTAGAATGGATTGTAGCCTTCTCGTTATGGAAGGTAGTTTGTTGTTGATATCTTTGTTACTCCAATGGATGGTAGCCTGGTCATTATGGAAGGTAGTTTGTGTACGAGATTTTAGTTACTCTAATGGATGGTAGCGTTGTCATTATGGAAGGTAGTCTGTTGTCGAGATTTCTTATACTCCAATAGATTGTAGCCTTGTAATTATGGAAGGTAGTCTATTGCCTAGATTTTTGTAACTCTATTGCATGGTAGCCTTGTCATTATAGAAGGTAGTGTGTTGTCGATATTTTTGTTATTCCAATGGATGGTAGCCTTGTCATTATGGAAGGTAGTCTGTTGTCGAGATTTTTGTTGCTACAATGGATTATAGCCTTGTCGTTGTGGAAGGTATTCTCTTGTCTATATCTTTATTACTTTAATGGATGGTAGCCTAGTCATTATGGAAGGTAGTTTGTGTACGAGATTTTAGTTACTCCAATGGATGGTAGCCTTGTCATTATGGAAGGTAGTCTGTTGTCGAGATTTTCGTTACTACAATGGATTGTAGCGTTGTCGTTATGGAAGGTAGTCTGTTGTCGATATCTTTGTTACTCCAATGGATGGTAGCCTTGTCATTATAGAAGGTAGTATATTGTCGAGATTTTTGTCACTACAATGGATGGTAGCCTTATCATTATGGAAGGTAGTCTGTTGTCGAGATTTTGGTTACTATAATGGATTGTAGCCTTGTCTTTATGGAAGGTAGTCTGTTGTCGATATCTTTGTTACTCCAATAGATTGTAGCCTAGTCATTATGGAAGTTAGTTTGTGTACGATATTTTTGTTATTAAAATGGATGGTAGCCTTGTCACTATGAAAGGTAGTCTGTTGTCGTAATTTTTGTTACTCTAAGGGATGGTAGCATTGTCATAATGAAAGGTAGTATGTTGTCGATATCTTTGTTACTCCAATGGATGGTAGCCTTGTTATTATGGAAGGTAGTCTGTTATCGAGAATTTTGTTACTCTAAGGGATGGTAGCCTTGTCATTATGGAACGTAGTCTGTTGTCGAGATTTTTGTTATTCCAATGGATGGTAGCATTGTCATTATGGAAGGTAGTCTGTTATCGATATTTTTGTTACCAGAACTGATTGTAGCCTTCTCGTTATGGAAGGTAGTTTGTTGTTGATATCTTTGTTACTCCAATGGATGGTAGCCTAGTCATTATGGAAGGTAGTTTGTGTACGAGATTTTAGTTACTCTAATGGATGGTAGCCTTGTCATTATGGAAGGTAGTCTGTTGTCGAGATTTTTTATACTCCAATACATTGTAGCCTTGTAATTATGGAAGGTAGTCTATTGCCTAAATTTTTGTAACTCCATTGCATGGTAGCCTTGTCATTATGGAAGGTAGTGTGTTGTCGATATTTTTGTTATTCCAATGGATGGTAGCCTTGTCATTATGGAAGGTAGTCTATTGTCGAGATTTTTGTTGCTACAATGGATTATAGCCTTGTCTTTGTGGAAGGTAGTCTCTTGTCGATATCTTTGTTACTTCAATGGATGGTAGCCTAGTCATTATGGAAGGTAGTTTGTGTACGAGATTTTAGTTACTCCAATGGATGGTAGCCTTATCATTACGGAAGGTAGTCTGTTGTCGAGAATTTTGTTACTACAATGGATTGTAGCCTTGTCGTTATGGAAGGTAGTCTATTGTCGATATCTTTGTTACTCCAATGGATGGTAGCCTAGTCATTATGGAAGGTAGTCTGTTGTCGAGTTTTTTGATACTCTAATGGATTGTAGCCTTGTCATTATGGAAGGTAGTCTATTGTCGAGATTTTTGTTACTCTAAGGGATGGTAGCCTTGTCATTTTGGAACGTAGTCTGTTGTCGATATTTTTGTTATTCTAATGGATGGTAGACTTGTCATTATGACGGGTAGTCTATTGTCGAGATTTTTATCACTATAATAGATTGTAGCCTTGTCATTATGGAAGGTAGTCTGTTGTCGAGATTTTTGTTACTCCAACGGATGGTAGCCTTGTCATTATAAAAGATAGTATATTGGTGAGATTTTTGTCACTACAATAAATGGTAGCCTTGTCATTATGGAAGGTAGTCTGTTGTCGAGATTTTTGTTACTACAATGGATTGTAGCCTTGTCATTATGGAAGGTAGTCTGTTGTCGATATCTTTGTTACTCCAATGGATGGTAGCCTTGTCATTATAGAAGGTAGTATATTGTCGAGATTTTTGTCACTACAATGGATGGTAGCCTTATCATTATGGAAGGTAGTCCGTTGTCGAGATTTTTGTTACTATAATGGATTGTAGTCTTGTCTTTATGTAAGGTAGTCTATTGTCGATATCTTTGTTACTCCAATGGATTGTAGCCTAGTCATTATGGAAAGTAGTTTGTGTATGATATTTTTGTTATTCCAATGGATGGTAGCCTTATCACTATTAAAGGTAGTCTGTTATCGTAATTTTTGTTACTCTAACGGATGGTAACATTGTTATAACGGAAGGTAGTATGTTGTCGATATCTTTGTTACTCCAATGGATGGTAGCCTTGTCATTATGGAACGTAGTCTATTGTCGAGATTTTTGTTATTCCAATGGATGGTAGCATTGTCATTATGGAAGGTAGTCTGTTGTCGATATTTTTGTTACTAGAATGGATTGTAGCCTTCTCGTTATGGAAGGTAGTTTGTTGTTGATATCTTTGTTACTCCAATGGATGGTAGCCTAGTCATTATGGAAGGTAGTTTGTGTACGAGATTTTAGTTTCTCTAATGGATGGTAGCGTTGTCATTATGGAAGGTAGTCTATTGTCGAGATTTCTTATACTCCAATAGATTGTGGCCTTGTAATTATGGAAGGTAGTCTATTGCCTAGATTTTTGTAACTCCATTGCATGGTAGCCTTGTCATTATAGAAGGTATTGTGTTGTCGATATTTTTGTTATTCCAATGGATGGTAGCCTTGTCATTATGGAAGGTAGTCTGTTGTCGAGATTTTTGTTGCTACAATGGATTATAGCCTTGTCGTTGTGGAAGGTAGTCTCTTGTCTATATCTTTATTACTTTAATGGATGGTAGCCTAGTCATTATGGAAGGTAGTTTGTGTACGAGATTTTAGTTACTCCAATGGATGGTAGCCTTATCATTATGGAAGGTAGTATGTTGTTGAGACTTTTGTTACTCCAATGGATTGTAGCCTTGTCGTTATGGAAGGTAGTCTATTGTCGATATCTTTGTTACTCCAATGGATGGTAGCCTAATCATTATGGAAGGTAGTCTGTTGTCGAGTTTTTTGATACTCTAATGGATTGTAGCCTTGTCATTATGGAAGGTAGTCTGTTGTCGAGATTGTTGTTACTCTAAGGGATGGTAGCCTTGTCATTATGGAACGTAGTCTGTTGTCGATATTTTTGTTATTCTAATGGATGTTAGACTTGTCATTATGAAAGGTAGTCTATTGTCAAGATTTTTATCACTATAATAGATTGTAGCCTTGTCATTATGGAAGGTAGTCTGTTGTCGAGATTTTTGTTACTCCAATGGATGGTCGCCTTGTCATTATAGAAGGTAGTATATTGGTGAGATTTTTGTCACTACAATGAGTGGTAGCCTTGTCATTATGGAAGGTAGTCTGTTGTCGAGATTTTCGTTACTACAATGGATTGTAGCGTTGTCGTTATGGAAGGTAGTCTGTTGTCGATATCTTTGTTACTCCAATGGATGGTAACCTTATCATTATATAAGGTAGTATATTGTCGAGATTTTTGTCACTACAATGGATGGTAGCCTTATCATTATGGAAGGTAGTCTGTTGTCGAGATTTTTGTTACTATAATGGATTGTAGCCTTGTCTTTATGGAAGGTAGTCTGTTGTCGATACCTTTGTTACTCCAATGGATTGTAGCCTAGTCATTATGGAAGGTAGTTTGTGTACGATATTTTTGTTATTCCAATGGATGGTAGCCTTGTCACTATGAAAGGTAGTCTGTTGTCGTAATTTTTGTTACTCTAAGGGATGGTAGCATTGTCATAATGAAAGGTAGTATGATGTCGATATCTTTGTTACTCTAATGGATGGTAGCCTTGTTCTTATGGAAGGTAGTCTGTTATCGAGAATTTTGTTACTCTAAGGGATGGTAGCCTTGTCATTATGGAACGTAGTATGTTGTCGAGATTTTTGTTATTCCAATGGATGGTAGCATTGTCATTATGGAAGGTAGTCTGTTATCGATATTTTTGTTACTAGAATGGATTGTAGCCTTCTCGTTATGGAAGGTAGTTTGTTGTTGATATCTTTGTTACTCCAATGGATGGTAGCCTTGTCATTATGGAAGGTAGTTTGTGTACGAGATTTTAGTTAATCTAATGGATGGTAGCGTTGTCATTATGGAAGGTAGTCTGTTGTCGAGATTTCTTATACTCCAATAGATTGTAGCCTTGTAATTATGGAAGGTAGTCTATTGCCTAGATTTTTGTAACTCCATTGCATGGTATCCTTGTCATTATAGAAGGTAGTGTGTTGTCGATATTTTTGTTATTCCAATGGATGGTAGCCTTGTCATTATGGAAGGTAGTCTGTTGTCGAGATTTTTGTTGCTACAATGGATTATAGCCTTGTCGTTCTGGAAGGTATTCTCTTGTCTATATCTTTATTACTTTAATGGATGGTAGCCTAGTCATTATGGAAGGTATTTTGTGTACGAGATTTTAGTTACTCCAATGGATGGTAGCCTTGTCATTATGGAAGGTAGTCTGTTGTCGAGATTTTCGTTACTACAATGGATTGTAGCGTTGTCGTTATGGAAGGTAGTCTGTTGTCGATATCTTTGTTACTCCAATGGATGGTAGCCTTGTCATTATAGAAGGTAGTATATTGTCGAGATTTTTGTCACTACAATGGATGGTAGCCTTATCATTATGGAAGGTAGTCTGTTGTCGAGATTTTGGTTACTATAATGGATTGTAGCCTTGTCTTTATGGAAGGTAGTCTGTTGTCGATATCTTTGTTACTCCAATAGATTGTAGCCTAGTCATTATGGAAGTTAGTTTGTGTACGATATTTTTGTTATTAAAATGGATGGTAGCCTTGTCACTATGAAAGGTAGTCTGTTGTCGTAATTTTTGTTACTCTAAGGGATGGTAGCATTGTCATAATGAAAGGTAGTATGTTGTCGATATCTTTGTTACTCCAATGGATGGTAGCCTTGTTCTTATGGAAGGTAGTCTGTTATCGAGAATTTTGTTACTCTAAGGGATGGTAGCCTTGTCATTATGGAACATAGTATGTTGTCGAGATTTTTGTTATTCCAATGGATGGTAGCATTGTCATTATGGAAGGTAGTCTGTTATCGATATTTTTGTTACTAGAATGGATTGTAGCCTTCTCGTTATGGAAGGTAGTTTGTTGTTGATATCTTTGTTACTCCAATGGATGGTAGCCTGGTCATTATGGAAGGTAGTTTGTGTACGAGATTTTAGTTACTCTAATGGATGGTAGCGTTGTCATTATGGAAGGTAGTCTGTTGTCGAGATTTCTTATACTCCAATAGATTGTAGCCTTGTAATTATGGAAGGTAGTCTATTGCCTAGATTTTTGTAACTCTATTGCATGGTAGCCTTGTCATTATAGAAGGTAGTGTGTTGTCGATATTTTTGTTATTCCAATGGATGGTAGCCTTGTCATTATGGAAGGTAGTCTGTTGTCGAGATTTTTGTTGCTACAATGGATTATAGCCTTGTCGTTGTGGAAGGTATTCTCTTGTCTATATCTTTATTACTTTAATGGATGGTAGCCTAGTCATTATGGAAGGTAGTTTGTGTACGAGATTTTAGTTACTCCAATGGATGGTAGCCTTGTCATTATGGAAGGTAGTCTGTTGTCGAGATTTTCGTTACTACAATGGATTGTAGCGTTGTCGTTATGGAAGGTAGTCTGTTGTCGATATCTTTGTTACTCCAATGGATGGTAGCCTTGTCATTATAGAAGGTAGTATATTGTCGAGATTTTTGTCACTACAATGGATGGTAGCCTTATCATTATGGAAGGTAGTCTGTTGTCGAGATTTTGGTTACTATAATGGATTGTAGCCTTGTCTTTATGGAAGGTAGTCTGTTGTCGATATCTTTGTTACTCCAATAGATTGTAGCCTAGTCATTATGGAAGTTAGTTTGTGTACGATATTTTTGTTATTAAAATGGATGGTAGCCTTGTCACTATGAAAGGTAGTCTGTTGTCGTAATTTTTGTTACTCTAAGGGATGGTAGCATTGTCATAATGAAAGGTAGTATGTTGTCGATATCTTTGTTACTCCAATGGATGGTAGCCTTGTTCTTATGGAAGGTAGTCTGTTATCGAGAATTTTGTTACTCTAAGGGATGGTAGCCTTGTCATTATGGAACATAGTATGTTGTCGAGATTTTTGTTATTCCAATGGATGGTAGCATTGTCATTATGGAAGGTAGTCTGTTATCGATATTTTTGTTACTAGAATGGATTGTAGCCTTCTCGTTATGGAAGGTAGTTTGTTGTTGATATCTTTGTTACTCCAATGGATGGTAGCCTGGTCATTATGGAAGGTAGTTTGTGTACGAGATTTTAGTTACTCTAATGGATGGTAGCGTTGTCATTATGGAAGGTAGTCCGTTGTCGAGATTTCTTATACTCCAATAGATTGTAGCCTTGTAATTATGGAAGGTAGTCTATTGCCTAGATTTTTGTAACTCTATTGCATGGTAGCCTTGTCATTATAGAAGGTAGTGTGTTGTCGATATTTTTGTTATTCCAATGGATGGTAGCCTTGTCATTATGGAAGGTAGTCTGTTGTCGAGATTTTTGTTGCTACAATGGATTATAGCCTTGTCGTTGTGGAAGGTATTCTCTTGTCTATATCTTTATTACTTTAATGGATGGTAGCCTAGTCATTATGGAAGGTAGTTTGTGTACGAGATTTTAGTTACTCCAATGGATGGTAGCCTTGTCATTATGGAAGGTAGTCTGTTGTCGAGATTTTCGTTACTACAATGGATTGTAGCCTTGTCGTTATGGAAGGTAGTCTGTTGTCGATATCTTTGTTACTCCAATGGATGGTAGCCTTGTCATTATAGAAGGTAGTATATTGTCGAGATTTTTGTCACTACAATGGATGGTAGCCTTATCATTATGGAAGGTAGTCTGTTGTCGAGATTTTGGTTACTATAATGGATTGTAGCCTTGTCTTTATGGAAGGTAGTCTGTTGTCGATATCTTTGTTACTCCAATAGATTGTAGCCTAGTCATTATGGAAGTTAGTTTGTGTACGATATTTTTGTTATTAAAATGGATGGTAGCCTTGTCACTATGAAAGGTAGTCTGTTGTCGTAATTTTTGTTACTCTAAGGGATGGTAGCATTGTCATAATGAAAGGTAGTATGTTGTCGATATCTTTGTTACTCCAATGGATGGTAGCCTTGTTCTTATGGAAGGTAGTCTGTTATCGAGAATTTTGTTACTCTAAGGGATGGTAGCCTTGTCATTATGGAACATAGTATGTTGTCGAGATTTTTGTTATTCCAATGGATGGTAGCATTGTCATTATGGAAGGTAGTCTGTTATCGATATTTTTGTTACTAGAATGGATTGTAGCCTTCTCGTTATGGAAGGTAGTTTGTTGTTGATATCTTTGTTACTCCAATGGATGGTAGCCTGGTCATTATGGAAGGTAGTTTGTGTACGAGATTTTAGTTACTCTAAGGGATGGTAGCATTGTCATAATGAAAGGTAGTATGTTGTCGATATCTTTGTTACTCCAATGGATGGTAGCCTTGTTCTTATGGAAGGTAGTCTGTTATCGAGAATTTTGTTACTCTAAGGGATGGTAGCCTTGTCATTATGGAACATAGTATGTTGTCGAGATTTTTGTTATTCCAATGGATGGTAGCATTGTCATTATGGAAGGTAGTCTGTTATCGATATTTTTGTTACTAGAATGGATTGTAGCCTTCTCGTTATGGAAGGTAGTTTGTTGTTGATATCTTTGTTACTCCAATGGATGGTAGCCTGGTCATTATGGAAGGTAGTTTGTGTACGAGATTTTAGTTACTCTAATGGATGGTAGCGTTGTCATTATGGAAGGTAGTCTGTTGTCGAGATTTCTTATACTCAAATAGATTGTAGCCTTGTAATTATGGAAGGTAGTCTATTGCCTAGATTTTTGTAACTCTATTGCATGGTAGCCTTGTCATTATAGAAGGTAGTGTGTTGTCTATATTTTTGTTATTCCAATGGATGGTAGCCTTGTCATTATGGAAGGTAGTCTGTTGTCGAGATTTTTGTTGCTACAATGGATTATAGCCTTGTCGTTGTGGAAGGTATTCTCTTGTCTATATCTTTATTACTTTAATGGATGGTAGCCTAGTCATTATGGAAGGTAGTTTGTGTACGAGATTTTAGTTACTCCAATGGATGGTAGCCTTGTCATTATGGAAGGTAGTCTGTTGTCGAGATTTTCGTTACTACAATGGAATGTAGCCTTGTCGTTATGGAAGGTAGTCTGTTGTCGATATCTTTGTTACTCCAATGGATGGTAGCCTTGTCATTATAGAAGGTAGTATATTGTCGAGATTTTTGTCACTACAATGGATGGTAGCCTTATCATTATGGAAGGTAGTCTGTTGTCGAGATTTTGGTTACTATAATGGATTGTAGCCTTGTCTTTATGGAAGGTAGTCTGTTGTCGATATCTTTGTTACTCCAATGGATTGTAGCCTAGTCATTATGGAAGTTAGTTTGTGTACGATATTTTTGTTATTAAAATGGATGGTAGCCTTGTCACTATGAAAGGTAGTCTGTTGTCATAATTTTTGTTACTCTAAGGGATGGTAGCATTGTCATAATGAAAGGTAGTATGTTGTCGATATCTTTGTTACTCCAATGGATGGTAGCCTTGTTCTTATGGAAGGTAGTCTGTTATCGAGAATTTTGTTACTCTAAGGGATGGTAGCCTTGTCATTATGGAACGTAGTATGTTGTCGAGATTTTTGTTATTCCAATGGATGGTAGCATTGTCATTATGGAAGGTAGTCTGTTATCGATATTTTTGTTACTACAATGGATTGTAGCCTTCTCGTTATGGAAGGTAGTTTGTTGTTGATATCTTTGTTACTCTAATGGATGGTAGCCTTGTCATTATGGAAGGTAGTTTGTGTACGAGATTTTAGTTACTCTAATGGATGGTAGCGTTGTCATTATGGAAGGTAGTCTGTTGTCGAGATTTCTTATACTCCAATAGATTGTAGCCTTGTAATTATGGAAGGTAGTCTATTGCCTAGATTTTTGTAACTCCATTGCATGGTAGCCTTGTCATTATAGAAGGTAGGGTGTTGTCGATATTTTTGTTATTCCAATGGATGGTAGCCTTGTCATTATGGAAGGTAGTCTGTTGTCGAGATTTTTGTTGCTACAATGGATTATAGTCTTGTCGTTGTGGAAGGTAGTCTCTTGTCTATATCTTTATTACTTTAATGGATGGTAGCCTAGTCATTATGGAAGGTAGTTTGTGTACGAGATTTTAGTTACTCAAATGGATGGTAGCCTTATCATTATGGAAGGTAGTCTGTTGTCGAGACTTTTGTTACTACAATGGATTGTAGCCTTGTCGTTATGGAAGGTAGTCTATTGTCGATATCTTTGTTACTCCAATGGATGGTAGCCTAATCATTATGGAAGGTAGTCTGTTGTCGAGTTTTTTGATACTCTAATGGATTGTAGCCTTGTCATTATGGAAGGTAGTCTGTTGTCGAGATTGTTGTTACTCAATGGGATGGTAGCCTTGTCATTATGGAACGTAGTCTGTTGTCGATATTTTTGTTATTCTAATGGATGTTAGACTTGTCATTATGAAAGGTAGTCTATTGTCAAGATTTTTATCACTATAATAGATTGTAGCCTTGTCATTATGGAAGGTAGTCTGTTGTCGAGATTTTTGTTACTGCAATGGATGGTAGCCTTGTCATTATAGAAGGTAGTATATTGGTGAGATTTTTGTCACTACAATGAATGGTAGCCTTGTCATTATGGAAGGTAGTCTGTTGTCGAGATTTTCGTTACTACAATGGATTGTAGCCTTGTCGTTATGGAATGTAGTCTGTTGTCGATATCTTTGTTACTCCATTAGATGGTAACCTTGTCATTATAGAAGGTAGTATATTGTCGAGATTTTTGTCACTACAATGGATGGTAGCCTTATCATTATGGAAGGTAGTCTGTTGTCGAGATTTTTGTTACTATAATGGATTGTAGCCTTGTCTTTATGGAAGGTAGTCTGTTGTGGATATCTTTGTTACTCCAATGGATTGTAGCCTAGTCATTATGGAAGGTAGTTTGTGTACTATATTTTTGTTATTCCAATGGATGGTAGCCTTGTCACTATGAAAGGTAGTCTGTTGTCGTAATTTTTGTTACTCTAAGGGATGGTAGCATTGTCATAATGAAAGGTAGTATGTTGTCGATATCTTTGTTACTCCAATGGATGGTAGCCTTGTTCTTATGGAAGGTAGTCTGTTATCGAGAATTTTGTTACTCTAAGGGATGGTAGCCTTGTCATTATGGAACGTAGTCTGTTGTCGAGATTTTTGTTATTCCAATGGATGGTAGCATTGTCATTATGGAAGGTAGGCTGTTATCGATATTTTTGTTACTAGAATGGATTGTAGCCTTCTCGTTATGGAAGGTAGTTTGTTGTTGATATCTTTGTTACTCCAATGGATGGTAGCCTAGTGATTATGGAAGGTAGTTTATGTACGAGATTTTAGTTACTCTAATGGATGGTAGCGTTGTCATTATGGAAGGTAGTCTGTTGTCGAGATTTCTTATACTCCAATAGATTGTAGCCTTGAATTATGGAAGGTAGTCTATTGCCTAGATTTTTGTAACTCCATTGCATGGTAGCCTTGTCATTATAGAAGGTAGTGTGTTGTCGATATTTTTGTTATTCCAATGGATGGTAGCCTTGTCATTATGGAAGGTAGTCTGTTGTCGAGATTTTTTTTGCTACAATGGATTATATCCTTGTCGTTGTGGAAGGTAGTCTCTTGTCTATATCTTTATTACTTTAATGGATGGTAGCCTAGTCATTATGGAAGGTAGTTTGTGTACGAGATTTTAGTTACTCCAATGGATGGTAGCCTTATCATTATGGAAGGTAGTCTGTTGTCGAGACTTTTGTTACTACAATGGATTGTAGCCTTGTCGTTATGGAAGGTAGTCTATTGTCGATATCTTTGTTACTCCAATGGATGGTAGCCTAATCATTATGGAAGGTAGTCTGTTGTCGAGTTTTTTGATACTCTAATGGATTGTAGCCTTGTCATTATGGAAGGTAGTCTGTTGTCGAGATTGTTGTTACTCAATGGGATGGTAACCTTGTCATTATGGAACGTAGTCTGTTGTCGATATTTTTGTTATTCTAATGGATGTTAGACTTGTCATTATGAAAGGTAGTCTATTGTCAAGATTTTTATCACTATAATAGATTGTAGCCTTGTCATTATGGAAGGTAGTTTGTTGTCGAGATTTTTGTTACTGCAATGGATGGTAGCCTTGTCATTATAGAAGGTAGTATATTGGTGAGATTTTTGTCACTACAATGAATGGTAGCCTTGTCATTATGGAAGGTAGTCTGTTGTCGAGATTTTCGTTACTACAATGGATTGTAGCCTTGTCGTTATGGAATGTAGTCTGTTGTCGATATCTTTGTTACTCCATTAGATGGTAACCTTGTCATTATAGAAGGTAGTATATTGTCGAGATTTTTGTCACTACAATGGATGGTAGCCTTATCATTATGGAAGGTAGTCTGTTGTCGAGATTTTTGTTACTATAATGGATTGTAGCCTTGTCTTTATGGAAGGTAGTCTGTTGTCGATATCTTTGTTACTCCAATGGATTGTAGCCTAGTCATTATGGAAGGTAGTTTGTGTACTATATTTTTGTTATTCCAATGGATGGTAGCCTTGTCACTATGAAAGGTAGTCTGTTGTCGTAATTTTTGTTACTCTAAGGGATGGTAGCATTGTCATAATGAAAGGTAGTATGTTGTCGATATCTTTGTTACTCCAATGGATGGTAGCCTTGTTCTTATGGAAGGTAGTCTGTTATCGAGAATTTTTTTTATTCTAAGGGATGGTAGCCTTGTCATTATGGAACGTAGTCTGTTGTCGAGATTTTTGTTATTCCAATGGATGGTAGCATTGTCATTATGGAAGGTAGGCTGTTATCGATATTTTTGTTACTAGAATGGATTGTAGCCTTCTCGTTATGGAAGGTAGTTTGTTGTTGATATCTTTGTTACTCCAATGGATGGTAGCCTAGTCATTATGGAAGGTAGTTTGTGTACGAGATTTTAGTTACTCTAATGGATGGTAGCGTTGTCATTATGGAAGGTAGTCTGTTGTCGAGATTTCTTATACTCCAATAGATTGTAGCCTTGTAATTATGGAAGGTAGTCTATTGCCTAGATTTTTGTAACTCCATTGCATGGTAGCCTTGTCATTATGGAAGGTAGTGTGTTGTCGATATTTTTGTTATTCCAATGGATGGTAGCCTTGTCATTATGGAAGGTAGTCTGTTGTCGAGATTTTTGTTGCTACAATGGATTATAGCCTTGCCTTTGTGGAAGGTAGTCTCTTGTCTATATCTTTATTACTTCAATGGATGGTAGCCTAGTCATTATGGAAGGTAGTTTGTGTACGAGATTTTAGTTACTCCAATGGATGGTAGCCTTATCATTATGGAAGGTAGTCTGTTGTCGAGACTTTTGTTACTACAATGGATTGTAGCCTTGTCGTTATGGAAGGTAGTCTATTGTCGATATCTTTGTTACTCCAATGGATGGTAGCCAAATCATTATGGAAGGTAGTCTGTTGTCGAGTTTTTTGATACTCTAATGGATTGTAGCCTTGTCATTATGGAAGGTAGTCTGTTGTCGAGATTGTTGTTACTCTAAGGGATGGTAGCCTTGTCATTATGGAACGTAGTCTGTTATCGATATTTTTGTTATTCTAATGGATGTTAGACTTGTCATTATGAAAGGTAGTCTATTGTCGAGATTTTTATCACTATAATAGATTGTAGCCTTGTCATTATAGAAGGTAGTCTGTTGTCGAGATTTTTGTTACTCCAATGGATGGTAGCCTTGTCATTATAGAAGGTAGTATATTGGTGAGATTTTTGTCACTACAATGAATGGTAGCCTTGTCATTATGGAAAGTAGTCTGTTGTCGAGATTTTCGTTACTACAATGGATTGTAGCCTTATCGTTATGGAAGGTAGTCTGTTGTCGATATCTTTGTTACTCCAATGGATGGTAGCCTTTTCATTATAGAAGGTAGTATATTGTCGAGATTTTTGTCACTACAATGGATGGTAGCCTTATCATTATGGAAGGTAGTCTGTTGTCGAGATTTTTGTTACTATAATGGATTGTAGCCTTGTCATTATGGAAGGTAGTCTGTTGTCGATATCTTTGTTACTCCAATGGATTGTAGCCTAGTCATTATGGAAGGTAGTTTGTGTACGATATTTTTGTTATTCCAATGGATAGTAGCCTTGTCATTATGAAAGGTTGTCTGTTGTCGTAATTTTTGTTACTCTAAGGGATGGTAGCATTGTCATAATGGAAGGTAGTATGTTGTCGATATCTTTGTTACTCCAATGGATAGTAGCCTTGTTATTATGGAAGGTAGTCTGTTATCGAGAATTTTGTTACTCTAAGGGATGGTAGCCTTGTCATTATGGAACGTAGTCTTTTGTCGAGATTTTTGTTATTTCAATGGATGGTAGCCTTGTCATTATGGAAGGTAGTCTGTTGTCGAGATTTTTGTTACAATAATGGATTGTAGCCTTGTCGTTATGGAAGGTAGTCTGTTGTCGATATCTTTGTTACTCCAATGGATTGTAGCCTAGTCATTATGGAAGGTAGTTTGTGTACGATATTTTTGTTATTCCAATGGATGGTAGACTTGTCACTATGAAAGGTAGTTTGTTGTCGTAATTTTTGTTACTCTAAGGGATGGTAGCCTTGTCATAATGGAAGGTAGGATGTTGTCGATATCTTTGTTACTCCAATGGATGGTAGCCTAATCATTATGGAAGGTAGTCTGTTGTCGAGTTTTTTGAGATTCTAATGGATTGTGGCCTTGTCATTATGGAAGGTAGTATGTTGTCGAGATTTTTGTTACTCTAAGGGATGGTAGCCTTGTCATTATGGAACGTAGTCTGTTGTCGATATTTTTGTTATTCTAATGGATGTTAGACTTGTCAGTATGAAAGGTAGTCTATTGTCGAGATTTTTATCACTATAATAGATTGTAGCCTTGTCATTATGGAAGGTAGTCTATTGTCGAGATTTTTGTTACTCCAATGGATGGTAGCCTTGTCATTGTAGAAGGTAGTATATTGGTGAGATTTTTGTCACTACAATTAATGGTAGCCTTGTCATTATGGAAGGTAGTCTGTTGCGAGATTTTCGTTACTACAATGGATTATAGCCTTGTCGTTATGGAAGGTAGTCTATTGTCGATATCTTTGTAACTCTAATGGATGGTAGCCTTGTCATTATAGAAGGTAGTATATTGTCGAGATTTTTGTCACTACAATGGATGGTAGCCTTATCATTATGGAAGGTAGTCTGTTGTCGAGATTTTTGTTACTATAATGGATTGTAGCCTTGTCCTTATGGAAGGTAGTCTGTTGTCGATATCTTTGTTACTCCAATGGATTGTAGCCTAGTCATTATGGAAGGTAGTTTGTGTACGATATTTTTGTTATTCCAATGGATGGTAGCCTTGTCACTATGAAAGGTAGTTTGATGTCGTAATTTTTGTTACTCTAAGGGATGGTAGCCTTGTCATAATGGAAGGTAGTATGTTATCGATATCTTTGTTACTCCAATGGATGGTAGCCTTGTTATTATGGAAGGTAGTCTGTTATCGAGAATTTTGGTACTCTGAGGGATGGTAGCCTTGTCATTATGGAAAGTAGTTTGTTGTCGAGATTTTTGTTATTCCAATGGATGGTAGCATTGTCATTATGGAAGGTAGTCTGTTGTCGAAATTTGTGTTACTAGAATGGATTGTATCGTTTTCGTTATGGAAGGTAGTTTGTTGTTGATATCTTTGATACTCCAATGGATGGTAGCCTAGTCATTATGGAAGGTAGTTTGTATACGAGATTTTAGTTACTCTAATGGATGGTAGCCTTGTCATTATGGAAGGTACTCTGTTGTCGAGATTTTTTATACTCCAATAGATTGTAGCCTTGTAATTATGGAAGGTAGTCTATTGCCTAGATTTTTATAACTCTATTGCATGGTAGCCTTGTTATTATGGAAGGTAGTGTGTTGTCGATATTTTTGTTATTCCAATGGATGGTAGCCTTGTCATTATGGAAGGTAGTATGTTGTCGATATCTTTGTTACTCCAATGGATGGTAGCCTTGTCATTATGGAAGGTGGTCTGTTGTTGAGTTATTTGTTACTCTAAGGGATGGTATCCTTTTCATTATGGAACGTAGTCTATTGTCGAGATTTTTGTTATTCCAATGGATGGTAGCGTTTTCATTATAGAAGGTAGTATATTATCGAGATTTTTGTCACTACAATGGATAATAGCCTTGTCATTATGGAAGGTAGTCTGTTGTCAAGATTTTTGTTACTACAATGGCATGTAGCCTTGTCATTATGGAAGATAGTCTGTTGTCGATATCTTTGTTACTCCAATGGATGGTAGCCTAGTCATTATAGAAGGTAATATATTGTCGAAATTTTTGTCACTATAATGGATGGTAGCCTTGTCATTATGGAAGGTAGTCTGTTGTCGAGATTTTTGTTGCTACAATGGATTGTAGCCTTGTCGTTGTGGAAGGTAGTCTCTTGTCGATATCTTTGTTACTCTAATGGACGGTAGCCTAGTCAGTATGGAAGGTAGTTTGTGTACGAGATTTTAGTTACTCCAATGGATGGTAGCCTTGTCATTATGGAAGGTAGTTTGATGTCGTAATTTTTGTTACTCTAAGGGATGGTAGCCTTGTCATAATGGAAGGTAGTATGTTATCGATATCTTTGTTACTCCAATGGATGGTAGCCTTGTTATTATGGAAGGTAGTCTGTTATCGAGAATTTTGGTACTCTGAGGGATGGTAGCCTTGTCATTATGGAAAGTAGTCTGTTGTCGAGATTTTTGTTATTCCAATGGATGGTAGCATTGTCATTATGGAAGGTAGTCTGTTGTCGAAATTTGTGTTACTAGAATGGATTGTATCGTTTTCGTTATGGAAGGTAGTTTGTTGTTGATATCTTTGATACTCCAATGGATGGTAGCCTAGTCATTATGGAAGGTAGTTTGTATACGAGATTTTAGTTACTCTAATGGATGGTAGCCTTGTCATTATGGAAGGTACTCTGTTGTCGAGATTTTTTATACTCCAATAGATTGTAGCCTTGTTATTATGGAAGGTAGTCTATTGCCTAGATTTTTATAACTCTATTGCATGGTAGCCTTGTTATTATGGAAGGTAGTGTGTTGTCGATATTTTTGTTATTCCAATGGATGGTAGCCTTGTCATTATGGAAGGTAGTATGTTGTCGATATCTTTGTTACTCCAATGGATGGTAGCCTTGTCATTATGGAAGGTGGTCTGTTGTTGAGTTATTTGTTACTCTAAGGGATGGTATCCTTTTCATTATGGAACGTAGTCTATTGTCGAGATTTTTGTTATTCCAATGGATGGTAGCGTTTTCATTATAGAAGGTAGTATATTATCGAGATTTTTGTCACTACAATGGATAATAGCCTTGTCATTATGGAAGGTAGTCTGTTGTCAAGATTTTTGTTACTACAATGGCATGTAGCCTTGTCATTATGGAAGATAGTCTGTTGTCGATATCTTTGTTACTCCAATGGATGGTAGCCTAGTCATTATAGAAGGTAATATATTGTCGAAATTTTTGTCACTATAATGGATGGTAGCCTTGTCATTATGGAAGGTAGTCTGTTGTCGAGATTTTTGTTGCTACAATGGATTGTAGCCTTGTCGTTGTGGAAGGTAGTCTCTTGTCGATATCTTTGTTACTCTAATGGACGGTAGCCTAGTCAGTATGGAAGGTAGTTTGTGTACGAGATTTTAGTTACTCCAATGGATGGTAGCCTTGTCATTATGGAAGGTAGTCTATTGTCGAGATTTTTTATACTCCAATGGATTGTAGCCTTGTCATTATGGAAGGTAGTCTGTTGTTGAGATTTTTGTTACTCTAAGGGATGGTAGCCTTGTCATTATGGAAAGTAGTCTGTTGTCGAGAATTTTGTTATTTAAATGGATGATAGCCTTGTCATTATGCAAGGTAGTCTATTGTCGATATTTTTGTTACTATAATAGATTGTAGCCTTGTCATTATGGAAGGTAGTCTGTTATCGAGATTTTTGTAACTCCAATGGAAGGTATCCTTGTCATTATTTAAGGTAGTATATTGTTGATATTTTTGTCACTACAATGGATGATAGCCTTGTCATTATGGAAGGTAGTTTGTTGTCTAGATTTTTGTTACTACAATAGATTGTAGCCTTGTCGTTATGGAAGGTAGTCTGTTGTCGATATCTTTGTTACTCAAATGGATGGTAGCCTAGTCATTATGGAAGGTAGTTTGTTGTCGATATCTTTGTTACTCCAATGGATGGTAGCCTTGTCATTATGGAAGGTAGTCTGTTGTCGATATCTTTGTTACTCCAATGGATGGTAGCCTTGTCGTTATGGAAGGTAGTTTGTGAATGAGATTTTAGTTACTCCAATGGATGGTAGCCTTGTCATTATGGAAAGTAGTCTGTTGTTGAGATTTTTTATACTCCAATGGACTGTAGCCTTGTCGTTATGGAAGGTAGCCTGTTGTCAAGATTTTTGTTACTCTAAGGGATGGTAGCCTTGTCATTATGGAACGTAGTCAGTTGTCGAGATTTTTGTTATTCCATTGGATGGTAGCCTTGTCATTATGAAAGGTAGTCTATTGTCGAGATTTTTGTTACTATAATATATTGTAGTCTTGTCATTATTGAAGGTAGTCTGTTGTCGAGATTTTTGTTACTCCAATGGATGGTAGCCTTATAATTATAGAAGGTAGTATATTGTTGAGATTTTTGTAACTACAATGAATGGTAGCCTTGTCATTTTGGAAGGTAGTCTGTTGTCGAGATTTTTGTTACTACAATGATATGTAGCCTTGTCATTATGGAAGGTAGTCTGTTGTCGTTATTTTTGTTACTACAATGGATTGTAGCCTTGTCGTTATGGAAGGTAGTCTGTGGTCGATATCTTTGTTACTGAAATTTTGGCAGCAGATACTCAATGTCACAGTGAATGGTATGACACCGTATCTGACTTTCTATAAGATAGTAAATAAAAAAACAGTAAAGAACACAGTCAATTGTTTACCCAGTTCAGTGTGAAACAACACCTACTCTGGGGGCTACCAAGCTAGGGAGGAAATCCACTATAAGAGATATTAATTCAGGAATAAACCAACCAGTTTATCTCCTTCACTTAAGACCTACCCAATGCAACTTCAATCTAAGTTCAACTTAAACCTGAGTTCCTACTCACTCCCCCTCAATCACAGTAGTGATACTAAACAATTGACTAATGAATTAATGAAGACACTCTTCAGAACATACACTTGATTATGCTTCAAAGCTTTCAATCAAGTAACACAACCACTCGTGCTTCAAAGCTTTGAGTGATACATAAACCTAACTTGACCTTGCTTCAAAGCTTTAGTCAAGTGACACAAAACACTCTTGCTTTAAAGCATTGAGTGATACACAACCCTTACAATCAAAACCTACTCCAAGTCACTTATCACAATGATACTTGCTTGGATTACAGCAGTTAAAACTATACAGCCCCTAATTGATCTTCTGTCCAGAAGTTAATTTCCAATCAGCTTTCCTGTTGAATATATATGCAGCTGTTTCTTCAGTTAGGGCTTCTATGAAAAGCTAGGGTTAATTAGGGTTAACCTCAAGACTTGGTCACAAAACTTTATCAACCAGATTAGGGTTGAGCTAGGTTAACCTAAAGTCCACATGAGATTCTGTTCTGGAATGTATGAACCAAATTCCTGAAAAATCTCAGAATAAACCAAACTGCATAACTGTTAGATCAGTACAAGATGTCTTGACATTTGTTATGACAACATAAATCCTGTTTACTGATTTTGGTAGAAAGTAATAAATGTGATCATTGCAAAATGCTCACATACACACTCATAAATAGCAGCTACTGTATGCCATTCTTTTTCTGCATAAAGTACCTGATAACCCAGAATGTTATGACATTAGTCATGACATTCACACACCTGGTTTTACCAAAAATTCATGCCAATAACTAAACACTTATAGTTACTCCAATAGATGGTAGCCTAGTCATTATGGAAGGTAGTCTGTTGTCGAGGTTTTTGTTACTCCAATGGATGGTAGCCTTGTCATTATGGAAGGTAGTCTATTGTCGAGATTTTTGTTACTACAATGGATTGTAGCCTTGTCGTTATGGAAGATAGTTTGTTGTCGGGATTTTTGTTACTCCAATGGATGGTAGCCTTATCATTATAGAAGGTAGTATACTGTTGATATTTTTGTCACTACAATGAATGGTAGCCTTGTCATTATGGAAGGTAGTCTGTTGTCAAGATTTTTGTTACTACAATGGATTGTAGCCTTGTCATTATGGAAGGTAGTCTGTTGTCAATATCTTTGTTACTCTAAGGGGTGGTAGCCTTGTCATTATAGAACATAGTCTGTTGTTGAGATTTTTTTTATTCCAATGGATGGTAGGATTGTCATTATAAAAGGTAGTATATTATCAAGATATTTGTCACTATAATGGATGGTAGCCTTATCATTATGGAAAGTAGTCTGTTGTCAAGGTTTTTGTTACTACAATGGATTGTAGCCTTGTCGTTATGGAAGGTAGTTTGTTGTCGATATCTTTGTTACTCCAATGGATGGTAGCCTAGTCATTATGGAAGTTAGTTTGTGTACGAGATTTTAGTTACTCCAATGGAATGTAGCCTTGTAATCATGGAAGGTAGTCTGTTGTCGAGATTTTTTATTACTCCAATGGATGGTAGCCTTGTCATTATGGAAGGTAGTCTGTTCTCGAGATTTTTGTTACTATAATGGATTGTAGCCTTGTCATTATGGAAGGTAGTTTATTGCCTAGATTTTTGTTACTCCATTGCATGGTAGCCTTGTCATTGTGGAAGGTAGTGTGTTGTCGATATTTTTGTTATTCCAATGGATGGTAGGCTTGTCATTATGGAAGGTAGTCTATTGTCTTGATTTTTGTTACTCCAATGGATGGTAGCCTTATCATTATGGAAGGTAATATGTTGTCAATATCTTTGTTACTCCAATATTTGGTAGCCTTGTCATTATGGAAGGTGGTCTGTTGTTGAGATATTTGTTACTCTAAGGAATGGTAGCCTTGTCATTATGGAACATTGTCTGTTGTTGAAATTTTTTTTATTCCAACGGATGGTAGCATTTTTATTATAGAAGGTAGTATATTATCGAGATTTTTTTCACTACAATGGATGGTAGCCTTGTCATTTTGGAAGGTAGTCTGTTGTCGAGATTTTTGTTACTACAATGTATTGTAGCCTTGTCGTTATGGAAGATAGTATGTGGTCGATATCTTTGTTACTCCAATGGATGGTATCCTAGTCATTATAGAAGGTAATATATTGTCGAGATTTTTGTCACTATAATGGATGGTAGCCTTGTCATTATGGAAGGTAGTTTGTTATCTTGATTTTTGTTACTACAATAGATTGTAGCCTTGTCGTTGTGGAAGGTAATCTGTTGTCGATATCTTTGTTACTCCAAAGGATGGTAGCCTAGTCATTATGGAAGGTAGTTTGTCTATGAGATTTTAGTTACTCCAATTGATGGTAGCCTTGTCATTATGAAAGATAGTCTTTTGTCGAGATTTTTTATACTACAATGGATTGTAGCCTTGTCATTATGGAAGGTAGTATGTTGTCGAAATTTTTGTTACTCTAGGGGATGGTAGCCTTGTCATTATGGAACGTAGTCTGTTGTAGAGATTTTTGTTATTCCAATGGATGGTAGCCTTATCATTATGAAAGGTAGTCTATTGTCGAGATTTTTTTTACTATAATAAATTGTAGCCTTGTCATTATGGAAGGTAGTATGTTGTCGAGATTTTTGTTACTCCAATGGATGGTAGCCTTGTCATTATAGAAGGTAGTATATTGTTGATATTTTTGTCACTACAATGGATTGTAGCCTTGTCATTATGGAAGGTAGTCTATTGTCGAGATTTTTGTTACTACAATGGATTGTAGCCTTGTCGTTATGGAAGGTAGTCTGTTGTCGAAATCTTTGTTACTCCAATGGATGGTAGCCTAGTCATTATGGAAGGTAGTCTGTGTTAGAACCTAGTTTGATTCTACAACCCTTAATTAGAGTTTTGATGATAAAAAAATACAAAGAATAAAATAAATTTAAAGATATATTTATATAGAACAAATATGCTGCTTAAAATTATGCTTCTTGAATATAGGTATACAGAAGTACTGATGGAATCAGCAACATATCAGCATCAGAAGATCAATAATATATGATACACGTTGAACCTACCAGATCATATGTTGAAGCCTGATGACCAGAATCTGCGCATAAAACACTCTGACTCTGATTAAGATCTTTACCAAGTCATCAGCATTTAGAAGCGTCAGCATCAGTTAAAGCAGAGAAAACTCTGAAGAGTTACTAAGCATTCAAGACAGATTTATTACCAATGGCTTTATTCAAGACATGATCTTCTCAAAAAGGAAAGAACGTTATTATCATTGAATGTGAATTATGGACAACAACGTCTCTTTGCCTTGGCTATAAAAACAAGTATGTGTGAGAAAATAAAAGGCTAATAATCTTCACGCACGCACTCATACAATTTGCTATGCTTTCCAACCACGCTTACTCAAATGCTCTAGAAAATCCAGTTTCATTCTAAGCTTAAATTTGTGTATTATCACAGTTGTGGTATACTATTTTATTAGAAAACATCAAACACATTATTGTTCAATTATTTGTAAAGAGAATTCCTTGAGATAAACCGGATTGTGGTTATACTCAAGAATGCTTTAACAGTTGATAAAGTAGTTGTGTAATCCTTTGAATATAGTGGATTAAGACCTTGTTGGAGAGAGGCGAAATCTCCTTGACGGGTGGACTGGAGTAGTTTGAGATCAAACGAACCAGGATAAAAATACAGTGTTGTCTAGCATTTGATTTAAAGTTTTACAATTCAACCCCCCTTCTTGTGTTTTTCACATCTTCAATTGGCATCAGAGCGCCTGGTTCTGAGCTTATAACACTTAACTGTGTCAATACAAGATCCAGCGTCAGAAAAACACAATGGTAGGAACACATCAAAACATCAGCAATGACAACAATGAAGAAAGAGACAGATTCAACGGCAAACCTCCAGTCTTTGATGGAGAGAACTTTGACTACTGGAAAGACAGAATTGAAAGTTTCTTTCTGGCCCATGATGCTGATCTGTGGGACATGGTGAGTGATGGATACACGCACCCAGTGAATGGAAGTGGTCAGAATATTGACAGGAAAACAATGACTGATCAGCAAAAGCGTGAGTTCAGAAATCATCACAAGGCCATAACAATTCTTCTCAACGCCATCTGTTATTCAGAGTATGAGAAGATATCAAACAGAGACACTGCATAGAATATGTTTGACTCTCTGAGAATGATGCATGAAGGCAACATTCAAGTCAAAGAAACCAAATCCCTTGCACTCATTCAGAATTATGAGGCATTCAAGATGGAAGAAAGTGAATCAATAGAAACTATGTTTTCAAGATTTCAGATTCTGGTTGCTGGTCTAGATGTCCTTGACAAAGGGTATTCTACTGCTGATCACATTAAGAAGATCATCAGAAGCTTGCCAAAATAATGGAGGCCAATGGTCACAACGCTAAAACTAGCCAAGGATCTCAACAAAATCTCTCTGGAGGAACTTGTCAGCTCCCTCAGAAGTCACGAGATAGAGCTAGAAGCAGATGAACCTCAAAAGCAAGGTAAGCCATTAGCTTTAAAATCTAACAGAAAATCTGAATCCAAAGTTTTGCAGGTTGTGGAAGAAACCTTTGATGGGTCCTCATCAGAAGAAGATGAATTTTCCCTCCTCTCCAAAAGGGTGAACCAATTATGGAAGCAGAGGCAAAGGAAGTTCAGGAATCCCAGAAGACCAGATAATCAGAATGAATCCTTCTCCAGATACAGAAAATATGAATCCTCCTCTAGACACAGAAGATCTGAAGGTTCCTCAGGAAACAAAAAGCCAAACAACAAAGACATCATCTGCTATGAATGTAACGAACAAGGGAACTACAAAAGTGATTTCCCAAAGCTTCAGAAGGAAAAGCCCAAAAAGAAGTTTGGCAAGGAAAAGAAGAAAAGGATCATGGCTACATGGGATGACTCTGACATATCTGAAGCTGACTCAGAATCAGATGATGAAAGAGCTAACATAGCTCTCATGGAAAATATAACAGAAGACAGTGAAGCTTGAGTCAGAATCTGAATCAGATACAGAAGAGGTTTTCCCTGACTTTACTATAAACTTTACTAGATGAACTAGCCGAAAGCTTCAATGAAATTCTGGAAAGATATCAGCAGATCAGAGTCAAATTCAGAAACCTGAAAAGGAATCTTGCTTCTGACTCTGATAAGTATAAGAGTCTCAAATTGGAGAATTTTGAGTTAAAAGATAAAATTTCAAAATTAGAAAATCTATTGCAAAACTCTCAAAAGGAAATAATCCCTGAAACTCCCAGCAATGCTGATGAGATGATCAAGGAGTATGATCACAGCTTTCATAAGTTTCTAGCTAAAAACATAAATAGAAGCAAAATGGCTTCAATGATCTATGGAGTTAGCAGAAATGGTAGAAAAGGGATAGGATATCAAGGTAAGGTACCTACACCAAAAAATGCCATGGATTTAGTTATAAAACGTACTCCACTTGATTCACACTTTGTATATGGGCACACACATGACATAAAATACAAAAGTAGTAATTATTCTGTCAAACCAAAATTTAACCAGAGTTTTGGAAAAACTAACAAATCAGGACCCAAGAAAATATGCGTACCTAAGGATAAAATTATACATGTGGCAAATATCTTTAGCAGCAAAGCAAAAACACCAGTCATGGTACCTGGACTCTGGCTGCTCACGACACATGACGGGAAGAAGGCATATGTTCCAAAGCCTGGAACTTAAGCCTGGAGGCCACCTAGGTTTTGGAGGCAATCAAAGAGGAAAGATCATTGGCTCTGGAACAGTAGGTAATGGAAATCTTCCCTCTATAAGTAATGTTTTATTAGTAGATGGATTAATGCATAACCTGTTATCCATAAGTCAATTAAGTGATAACGATTATGATATAATCTTCAATCAAAATTCATGCAAAGCTGTTAGTCAGAAAGATGGGACTATCCTATTTAATGGAAAGAGGAGAAACAACATTTATGAAATAAAACTTTCTGAACTAAAAAGTCAGGATGTAAAGTGTCTTCTGTCTGTTAACAACGAGCAATGGATCTGGCACAGAAGATTGGGACATGTTCGAATGAGAAGAATATCTCAGATTAACAAACTCAATCTGGTCAGAGGACTTCCTAACCTTAAGTTCAATTCAGATGCTCTGTGTGAAGCATGTCAGAAAGGAAAGTTTGCAAAACCAGCTTTCAAATCTAAAAACGTTGTTTCCACCTTTAAGCCATTAGAACTTCTGCACGTTGACTTATTTGGCCCAGTTAAAACTGCTTCAGTCAGTGGCAAGAAGTATGGGTTAGTAATCATAGATGACTATAGCAGATGGACATGGGTAAAGTTCTTAAGACACAAGGACGAGTCACACTCTGTGTTTGTCACCTTCTACAACCAAGTTCAGAATGAAAAGGATCTTAGAATCGTCAAAGTCAGAAGTGATCATGGTGGAGAGTTTGAAAGCAAAGATTTTGAGTCATTCTTTAATGACAAAGGCATTTTGCATGATTTCTCTTGTCTTAGAACTCCCCAGCAAAATGGAGTTGTAGAACGAAAGAACAGAACATTGCAAGAAATGGCCAGAACCATGATCAACGAGACTAACATTGCTAAGATGTTCTTGGCAGAGGCAATTAACACAGCGTGCTACATTCAGAATAGAATCTCCATAAGACCTATTCTGGAAAAGACTCCATATGAATTGTGGAAGAACAGAAAGCCCAACATTTCCTATTTTCATCCATTTGGATGTATTTGTTTTATTTTGAATACAAAAAATTATTTGAACAAGTTTGACTCTAAAGCACAAAAGTGTATTATGTTAGGATACTCTGAACGCTCTAGAGGGTACAAAGTATACAATACAGAAACACAGATTGTGGAAGAATCAATCAGTGTTCGTTTTGATGCTAAGCTTGACTCTCAAAAGTCAAAGCAGAATGAATTCCTTGCAGTTATGGAAGTTGAATTCACAGGTACTGAAGATAAGTCATCAGAAGCTCTTAACAAAGACACTTCCTAAACTTCAGAAAGAGTAATTGCAAGAAATCCAGCACCCTCTGTTGATCAACTCCAGAAAAGACTATCCAGAAGCAGCATGGATCACCCAGAAGAAACAATCTTAGGAAGAAAGGAAGATCCAGTTCAGAACAAGATCTAGCTTCCGAAACTCTAAAGAATCCCTCATGGGACTTGTTTCTCTAATTGAACCATCATCAATTGATGAAGCACTTCTGGACAATGACTGGATTCTAGCAATTCAAGAGGAGCTAAATCAATTCACAAGAAATGACGTATGGGATCTAGTTCCTAAACCAAAAGGATTCAACGTAATTTGAACAAAATGGGTGTTCAGAAACAAACTGAATGAACAAGGTGATGTCATCAGAAACAAAGCACGATTGGTAGCACAAGGTTATAGTCAGCAAGAGGGGATAGACTATACATAAACCTTTGCTCCAGTCGCCAGGTTAGAATCTATCAGACTCTTAATCTCATTTGTTGTTAATAAAGGCATCACTTTGTATCAGATGGATGTTAAAAGTGCATTCTTAAATGGCTATATAGAAGAAGAGGTATATGTGCACCAACTCCCTGGTTTTGAAAGTTCCAAAAATCCATAATATGTTTTCAAACTAAAGAAGTCACTCTATGGTCTGAAACAAGCTCCCAGAGCTTGGTATGAAAGACTAAGTAACTTCTTGTTAGAAAAGGAATTCACCAGAGGAAAAGTGGACACAAATCTATTCTATAAGACAGTTAAGAATGACATTTTAGTATATCAGATATATATGGATGACATCATATTTGGATCTACTAAACCCTCTTTGGGAAGAAAGTTTGCTAAATCTATGCAGGCAGAATTTGAGATGAGCCTAATGGGGGAACTGAAATTCTTTCTAGGCATTCAGATCAATCAAACCCCAGAAGGAACTTACATTCATCAGAGCAAATATGTCAGAGAACTTCTGAAGAAATTTGATCTCTCAAAGTGTAAGCCATCAAAGATTCCAATGCATCCCACGTGCATTCTGGAAAGAGAAGAGGTAAGTAAAAAGGTAGAACAGAAGGTCTACAGAGGTATGATTGGTTCTATTCTATATTTGACTGCTTCAAGGCCTGACATTTTATTCAGTGTTTGCATTTGTGCTAGATTCCAATCAGATCCTAGAGAATCTCACTTAACAGCAGTTAAGCGAATTTTCAAGTATCTGAAAGGTACTACTAATCTGGGTTTGTTTTATAGAAAATCAAGTGATTACAGCTTAGTAGGATACTGTGATGTTGATTTTGCTAGAGACAGAGTAGAACGAAAAAGCACTTCTGGAAGCTTCCAGTTTCTAGGAGAAAATCTAATCTCTTGGTCCAGCAAAAGACAATCCACAATTGCTCTATCAACAACAGAAGCTGAATACATAGCATCAGTTGGATGCAGCACACAAATGCTCTGGATGAAAAGTCAACTCAAGGACTTCCAGATATTTGAGAGTAACATTCCTATCCTCTGTGACAATACTTCTGCTATCTGTCTTAGTAAGAATCCTATTTTGCATTCTAGGGCTAAGCATATAGAAATAAAACATCATTTTATTATGGATTATATTCAGAAAGGGATTTAAAATTTAAAATTTATTAACACATACCATCAATGGGCTGATATTTTTACAAAACCTCTTTCTGAAGATAGGTTTACCTTCATTCTGAAACATCTCAGCATGAAGCTCTGCCCAAAATAAAATTGTTTTAATTCCACATCTTAACCTTCATAACTTTGTTTATTTTACTGTGAACTACTGATCAATCCTTCTTCAGAACTTTAGAAGTGAAGATTGTATCAGAATCTATCCATGAAGATCTGAGCGCTTCATTTCAAGGATAGAAATGTGTTGTTCACTCAAGCAAACAAGTGTCATCCAATCATCAGCTATTTTCTGAGGCTGAACACGCGTTCACGTTTTTGAAAAGGCAAAAGCGCTGATTAGATGCATTGAGACACATGTCATGGGTAACCGTTCCAAATATCTTTTTGAATCCCCTAAAATCAGCTATCATTAAATGCTAATAATCATTATTAATTTCTCTCTCTTTACGTTTATGTTTCAAAAAACTTTTTAGAAATCTATTTAAACACACTTCACACCGTTTACACTCCTTTACCTTCACTGTCATTTTCTCTACAAACTTGTTGTTTTCAGCTTGCATTCTCAAAACTCTTTCAAATCTTTTTTTTTCACAAAACCTTCGTGTGAACAATGGCTTCCTCCAGCATTCCTACTTCAGGCTCTCAGAAATCAGTTTCATCTGAACAATACGAAGAACCCTACAGAACGCTTCTCACTCCAATCAAAAATCTAGAGGTTCTGTCAGAATTGATCGTGGATTTCAACAGTCTTCAAGATAATGGGTTTGATCTCTCTGAAGAAGTTAAAGCTCAAGGCTGGGAAAGATACTTTGACAGACTGGTGGGTCCAACATTTTGTATTCTGGTAAAGGAATTTTGGATTCACGCTTCTTCTTCAAACCATCAAGTCACTTCTTACATCATGGGGAAGAAGATTGTTATCACTGAAGACCTCATTGCATGTTTAATAGGGTACAATGGTGGTGGTTTTCGTTTCATTGATATGGCAGAAAGGTGTGCCGATGCTGCCCTAATTGCAAGGGAAATCTTCACTCTGGGGCTTCCCTCTTGCAAGATAAGGGATTTAAAGTACAAACACATAATTTGGGCCAAGATCATTCTGGGGTGCTTCAACCACAGAAAGCCTACCAGCTCTCCTGATTACATTAATATTGATCAGCAGTTTCTGATCTATTTCATCTCTCAGAAGGTCAAGATAAATCTGGCTAATCTTCTATTTAACCATCTCAGAACAAGTGTTAAGGAAACAAGAGAAGAGGAACGAACAAAAAGGGATTGGATACCCTTAGGAAGACTGATATCAGATATTCTAACAAAGAATAAGTTGATTGACCATCTGACAGAGGCTCAAGAAATAAGCACTCTGGAGGCTACTGTAGGCAAACAGCTGAATGCCAAAAATCTGAAGAAGATGATGTTAATTGAGAACATTAAGAAGGAACCCAGCGTCACTCCTTTTGCTGCAATCTCCAGCAGAAGAATTCCTCTGGATGACTTTCCAATGTTCTCAGAGATTGACTCTAAACCAGAAATAATTGTCAGATATCTGGATGCTTGCAAGGCTGATGGTACAACACCAAACTTGAACATTCAAGATCTTCAGCAGAAGGCTCCAGAGGTTGTTCTGAAGGAGACAAAGAAAAGAAAAACTGTAGCAGAAGGATCATCTCAGCAGACTCCTAAGAAGAGAGGTAATATTTCTTCTATAATTGTTTTAGATTCAACTGCTATATCAACATCTATACCAATTCCTACTCCATCTGAAAACCCAACACCTCAAACTTTTGATGATTTTGACCTTGACTTTGACCCTTCTGAGTCATTAACTCTCAGAAGATCTCGCTTCCACTCCTGAAAATCCAAACACAGAAGAACAACCAGAAATCCCTCTCTCACCACAACCAGAAATTCCCCTTTCTCCAATACCAAAAACACCTCTCTCACCTCAACCAGAAATTAATCCACCCTCTCCACAACATGAAATATTCTAACCAGAAGTTCAAACTTCTGAGACTCAACCCTCTGAATCCCCTGAACCAGTACCTCTGGCCATTCATTTTCCCCTTGGTACACTTGTGAATATTCCCCAACTTCCCTCATCACTAGAATTAACTCTACCAAATTCCCCATCAAGTCCAATCATAATTCCTGACTCTCCCACTCCTTCACCAAAAGACAATTCAGAAGATCACAACAAGACTGTCATTGATTTAACAGTCTTTGAACGCCTTGCTGCAATAACAAACAAAATTGCTATCCCTAAACCAAAACATCCAGATGTTGGTTCCAGCATATTGATCTTTGAAACAGAAGTACAGAAGTGGATCACTTCTCTGAAACAAGCAAGTCTGGAACTGGTTGATCCTGCTGCATCAGACTACCTATGGACAAAGTTCAGAAGATGGGTATGCTCTGAAACCTTTAAGTTGCAAGAACAGAGCTATGGACATGCTCAACAGAACTTCAGCAATCTGCTGAAGGAAATTTAAGGTCCAGTTCTGAGCAAGCGGCTTAAGGAATAAGTTCTCACTCTGGACATTGCTCCCTAGTCTGAACATCATCCAGCTTCCAAAGTTCAACCTGATGCTGAAGAGCAAATGATTCCTGTTGAAGACCTGGGTCAAAAAGAAGATACTGTAGAAAGCCCTGAGAAGCATCCTGTCAATGAAGATTCTCAGGCTTCCTTGGATAGGCAGACTCTAGATGATCTGAAAAGAAATGATATTATGATGAAGGAAATAATGGACAAGCAGGACAACAAAATTGATGCAATAGCCAGCATGGTATCTCAGCAAAAGGAAACCAACAATCAGATCAAGGGCATGATGGAAGCTCTGTTCACACGTCTTCCTCCTCCTCCTTAGAATTTTTTCATATTCTTTAAACATGATCATCTGTAATGTTTTTACAATGTTCTGAACTTATCATTGCTTCTATTTTTAAAATAAACGCATTTTAGCTTTGATCATTTTAGCTCTGATTATTTGTGCTTTTTGATAACTGACAAAAAGGGGGAGAAAGAATGATATTTTTCAATAACGGATTACTGAGACATAAACATAAGTCTCAAACATTCTGATCTATTTAAATTTCTCTCTTCTGAAAAGCTTATAGGTACAAAACTCTGATGAATTTGATGAACTCTGATACAGTAAAGTTCTGATGCTCAAGGTCTCATGGAATTAAAGGGAAGTAATCAACTCAGGGGGAGTTTTCTCTTCTTAGCTCTGATACCTTTTATTCTTTACTTTTAATCTCTTATACCTTTTATTATTTATTCTTAATTGAAAAAAATCTGGTTTTGTCATCATCAAAAAGGGGGAGATTGTTAGAACATAGTTTGATTCTACAACCCTTAATTAGAGTTTTGATGATAACAAAATAAAAAGAATAAAATAAATTCAAAGATATATTTATATAGAACAAATATGCTGCTTAAAATTATGCTTTGTGAATAGAGGTATATAGAAGTTCTGATGGAATCAGCATCAGAAGATCAGCAACATATCAGCATCAGAAGATCAATAATATATGCTACACGCCGAACCTACCAGATCATACGCTGAAGCATGATGACCAGAATTTGCGCATAAAACACTCTGACTCTGATCAAGATCTTTACCAAGTCATCAACATTCAGAAGCGTCAGCATCAGTTAGAGCAGAGAACACTCTGAAGCGTTAGTAAGCATTCAAGACAGATTAATTACCAACGGCTTTATTCAAGACAAGATCTTCTCAAAAAGGAAAGAACATTATTATCATTGAAAGTGAATTATGGACAACAACGTCTCTTTACCTTGGCTATAAAAACAAGTCTGTGTGAGAAAAGAAAAGGCTAATAATCTTCATGCAAACACTCATACAATTTTCTAAGCTTTCCAACCACGCTTACTCAAATGCTCTAGCAAATCCAGTTTCATTCTAAGCTTAAATTTGTGTATTATCACAGTTGTGATATACTGTTTTATTAGAAAACATCAAACACATTATTGTTCAATGATTTGTAAAGAGAATTCCTTGAGATAAACCGGATTGTGGTTATACTCAAGAAGGCTTTAACAGTTGTTAAAGTAGTTGTGTAATCCTTTGAATATATTGGATTAAGACCTCGTTGGAGAGAAGCGAAATCACCTTGACGGGTGGACTTGAGTAGTTTGAGATCAAACGAACCAGGATAAAAATACAGGTGTTGTCTAGCATTTGAGTTAAAGTTTTACAATTCAACCCCCTTCTTGTGTTTTTCACATCTTCATTCTGTTGGCGAGTTTTTTGTTACTCCAATGGATGGTAGCCTTGTCATTATGGAAGGTAGTCTGTTGTCGAGATTTTTATATTGCAATGGATTGTAGCCTTGTCATTATGGAAGGTAGTCTCTTGTGGATATTTTGGTTACTCCAATGATGATAAGGTAGTCTATTGCCTAGATTTTTGTTACTCCATTGCATGGTAGCCTTTTCATTATGGAAGGTAGTGTGTTATCGATATTTTTGTTATTCTAATGGATGGTAGCCTTGTCATTATGGAAGGTAGTCTATTGTCGTGATTTTTGTTACTCCAATGGATGGTAGCCTTGTCATTATGGAAGGTAGTATGTTGCCGATATCTTTGTTACTCCAATGGATGGTAGCCTTGTCATTATGGAAGATGGTCTGTTGTTGAGATTTTTTATACTCCAATGGATTGTAGCCTTGTCTATATAGAAGGTAGTTTGTTGTCAAGATTTTTGTTACTCTAAGGGATGGTAGCCTTGTCATTATGAAATGTAGTTTGTTGTCGAGATTTTTTTTATTCCAATAGATGGTAGCCTTGTCATTATGAAAGGTAGTCTATTGTCGATATTTTTGTTACTATAATAGATTGTAGCCTTGTAACTATGGAAGGTAGTATGTTGTCGAGATTTTTGTTACTCCAATGGATGGTAGCCTTGTCATTATAGAAGGTAGTATATTGTCGATATTTTTGTCACTTTAATGGATGGTAGCCTTGTCATTATGGAAGTAAGTCTATTGTCGAGATTTTTGTTACTACAATGGATTGTAGCCTTGTCGTTATGGAAGGTAGTCTGTTGTCGAGTTTTTTGTTACTCTAATGGATGGTAGCCTTGTCATTATGGAAGGTAGTATATTATCGATATTTTTGTCACTCTAATGGATGGTAGCCTTGTCATTATGGAAGGTAGTCTGTTGTCGAGATTTTTATTACTCCAATGATGGATACCCTTGTAATTATGGAAGGAAATATATTGTCGATATTTTTGTCACTCCAATGGATGGTAGCCTTGTCATTATGGAAGGTAGTCTGTTGTCGAGATTTTTGTTACTACAATGGATTGTAGCCTTGTCGTTGTGGAAGGTAGTCTGTTATCGATATTTTTGTTACTCCAATGGATCGTAGCCTAGTCATTATGGAATGTATTTTGTGTATGAGATTTTAGTTACTCCAATGGATGGTAGCCTTGTCAATATGGAAGGTAGTCTATTGTCGAGATTTTTTATACTCCAATGTATTGTAGCCTTGTCATTATGGAAGGTAGTCTTTTGTCAATATTTTTGTTACTCTAAGGGATGGTAGCCTTGTCATTATGAAATGTAGTTTGTTGTCGAGATTTTTTTTATTCCAATGGATGGTAGCCTTGTCATTATGAAAGGTAGTCTATTGTCGATATTTTTGTTACTATAATAGATTGTAGCCTTTTCATTATGGAAGGTAGTATGTTGTCGAGATTTTTGTAACTCCAATGGATGGTAGCCTTGTCATTATAGAAGGTAGTATATTGTCGATATTTTTGTCACTATAATGGATGGTAGCCTTGTCATTATGGAAGGAAGTCTATTGTCGAGATTTTTGTTACTACAATGGATTGTAGCCTTGTCGTTATGGAAGGTAGTCTGTTGTCGAGTTTTTTGTTACTCTAATGGATGGTAGCCTTGTCATTATGGAAGGTAGTATATTATCGAGATTTTTGTCTCTACAATGGATGGTAGCCTTGTCATTATGGAAGGTAGTCTGTTGTCGAGATTTTTGTTACTCCAATGGATGGTAGGCTTGTAATTATAGAAGGAAATATATTGTCGAGATTTTTGTCACTAAAATAGATGGTAGCCTTATCATTATGGAAGGTAGTCTGTTGTCGAGATTTTTGTTACTACAATGGATTTTAGCCTTGTCATTGTGGAAGGTAGTCTGTTATGGATATTTTTGTTATTCCAATGGATGGTAGCCTAGTCATTATGGAATGTATTTTGTGTATGAGATTTTTGTTACTCCAATGGATGGTAGCCTTGTCATTATGGAAGGTAGTCTGTTGTCGAGATTTTTTATACTACAATTGATTGTAGCCTTGTCATTATGGAAGGTAGTCTGTTGTCAAGATTTTTGTTACTCTAAGGGATGGTAGCCTTGTCATTATGAAATGTAGTTTGTTGTCGAGATTTTTTTTATTCCAATGGATGGTAGCCTTGTCATTTTGAAAGGTAGTCTATTGTCGATATATTTGTTACTATAATAGATTGTAGCCTTGTCATTATGGAAGGTAGTATGTTGTCGAGATTTTTGTTACTCCAATGGATGGTAGCCTTGTCATTATAGAAGGTAGTATATTGTCGATATTTTTGTCACTACAATGGATGGTAGCCTTGTCATTATGGAAGGAAGTCTATTGTCGAGATTGTTGTTACTACAATGGATTGTAGCCTTGTCATTATGGAAGGTAGTCTGTTGTCGAGTTTTTTGTTACTCTAATGGATGGTAGCCTTGTCATTATGGAAGGTAGTATATTATCGATATTTTTGTCACTCTAATGGATGGTAGCCTTGTCATTATGGAAGGTAGTCTGTTGTCGAGATTTTTGTTACTCCAATGATGGATACCCTTGTAATTATGGAAGGAAATATATTGTCGATATTTTTGTCACTCCAATGGATGGTAGCCTTGTCATTATGGAAGGTAGTCTGTTGTCGAGATTTTTGTTACTACAATGGATTGTAGCCTTGTCGTTGTGGAAGGTAGTCTGTTATCGATATTTTTGTTACTCCAATGGATCGTAGCCTAGTCATTATGGAATGTATTTTGTGTATGAGATTTTAGTTACTCCAATGGATGGTAGCCTTGTCAATATGGAAGGTAGTCTATTGTCGAGATTTTTTATACTCCAATGTATTGTAGCCTTGTCATTATGGAAGGTAGTCTGTTGTCAATATTTTTGTTACTCTAAGGGATGGTAGCCTTGTCATTATGAAATGTAGTTTGTTGTCGAGATTTTTTTTATTCCAATGGATGGTAGCCTTGTCATTATGAAAGGTAGTCTATTGTCGATATTTTTGTTACTATAATAGATTGTAGCCTACTCATTATGGAAGGTAGTATGTTGTCGAGATTTTTGTTACTCCAATGGATGGTAGCCTTGTCATTATAGAAGGTAGTATATTGTCGATATT
Source organism: Vicia faba (assembly GCA_948472305.1). NCBI lineage: Eukaryota > Viridiplantae > Streptophyta > Magnoliopsida > Fabales > Fabaceae > Vicia > Vicia faba. The sequence goes on from OX451741.1 coordinate 530,446,698, forward strand.
TTTGTCACTATAATGGATGGTAGCCTTGTCATTATGGAAGGAAGTCTATTGTCGAGATTTTTGTTACTACAATGGATTGTAGCCTTGTCGTTATGGAAGGTAGTCTGTTGTCGAGTTTTTTGTTACTCTAATGGATGGTAGCCTTGTCATTATGGAAGGTAGTATATTATCGAGATTTTTGTCTCTACAATGGATGGTAGCCTTGTCATTATGGAAGGTAGTCTGTTGTCGAGATTTTTGTTACTCCAATGGATGGTAGGCTTGTAATTATAGAAGGAAATATATTGTCGAGATTTTTGTCACTAAAATAGATGGTAGCCTTATCATTATGGAAGGTAGTCTGTTGTCGAGATTTTTGTTACTACAATGGATTGTAGCCTTGTCATTGTGGAAGGTAGTCTGTTATGGATATTTTTGTTATTCCAATGGATGGTAGCCTAGTCATTATGGAATGTATTTTGTGTATGAGATTTTTGTTACTCCAATGGATGGTAGCCTTGTCATTATGGAAGGTAGTCTGTTGTCGAGATTTTTTATACTACAATTGATTGTAGCCTTGTCATTATGGAAGGTAGTCTGTTGTCAAGATTTTTGTTACTCTAAGGGATGGTAGCCTTGTCATTATGAAATGTAGTTTGTTGTCGAGACTTTTTTTATTCCAATGGATGGTAGCCTTGTCATTTTGAAAGGTAGTCTATTGTCGATATATTTGTTACTATAATAGATTGTAGCCTTGTCATTATGGAAGGTAGTATGTTGTCGAGATTTTTGTTACTCCAATGGATGGTAGCCTTGTCATTATAGAAGGTAGTATATTGTCGATATTTTTGTCACTACAATGGATGGTAGCCTTGTCATTATGGAAGGAAGTCTATTGTCGAGATTTTTGTTACTACAATGGATTGTAGCCTTGTCATTATGGAAGGTAGTCTGTTGTCGAGTTTTTTGTTACTCTAATGGATGGTAGCCTTGTCATTATGTTAGGTAGTATATTATCTAGATTTTTGTCACTACAATGGACGGTAGCCTTGTCATTATGAAAGGTAGTCTGTTGTCGAGATTTTTATTACTCCCATGATGGTACCCATGTCATTATGGAAGGAAATATATTGTCGAGATTTTTGTTACTCCAATGGATGGTAGCCTAGTCATTATGGAAGGTAGTCTGTTGTCGTGAGTTTTGTTATTCCAATGAATAGTAGCCTTGTCATTATGGAAGGTAGTATGTTGTAGATATCTTTGTTACTCCAATGGATGGTAGCCTTGTCATTATGGAAGGTAGTCTGTTGTCGAGATTTTTGTTACTCTAAGGGATGGTAGCCTTGTCCATATGGAAGGTAGTCTGTTGTCGAGATTTTTGTTATTCTAATGGATGGTAGCGTTGTCATTATAGAAGGTAGTATATTGTCGAGATTTTTGTCACTACAACTGATGGTAGCCTTTTCATTATGGAAGGAAGTCTATTGTCGAGATTTTTGTCACTACAATGGATGGTAGCCTTGTGATTATGGAAGGTAGTCTGTTGTTGATATTTTTGTTAATATAATAGATTGTAGCCTTGTCATTATGGAAGGTAGTATGTTGTCGAGATTTTTGTTACTCCAATGGATGGTAGCCTTGTCATTATAGAAGGTAGTATATTGTCGATATTTTTGTCACTATAATGGATGGTAGCCTTGTCATTATGGAAGGAAGTCTATTGTCGAGATTTTTGTTACTACAATGGATTGTAGCCTTGTCATTATGGAAGGTAGTCTGTTGTCGAGTTTTTTGTTACTCTAATGGATGGTAGCCTTGTCATTATGTTAGGTAGTATATTATCTAGATTTTTGTCACTACAATGGACGGTAGCCTTGTCATTATGAAAGGTAGTCTGTTGTCGAGATTTTTATTACTCCCATGATGGTACCCATGTCATTATGGAAGGAAATATATTGTCGAGATTTTTGTTACTCCAATGGATGGTAGCCTAGTCATTATGGAAGGTAGTCTGTTGTCGTGAGTTTTGTTATTCCAATGAATAGTAGCCTTGTCATTATGGAAGGTAGTATGTTGTAGATATCTTTGTTACTCCAATGGATGGTAGCCTTGTCATTATGGAAGGTAGTCTGTTGTCGAGATTTTTGTTACTCTAAGGGATGGTAGCCTTGTCCATATGGAAGGTAGTCTGTTGTCGAGATTTTTGTTATTCTAATGGATGGTAGCGTTGTCATTATAGAAGGTAGTATATTGTCGAGATTTTTGTCACTACAACTGATGGTAGCCTTTTCATTATGGAAGGAAGTCTATTGTCGAGATTTTTGTCACTACAATGGATGGTAGCCTTGTGATTATGGAAGGTAGTCTGTTGTTGATATTTTTGTTAATATAATAGATTGTAGCCTTGTCATTATGGAAGGTAGTATGTTGTCGAGATTTTTGTTACTCCAATGGATGGTAGCCTTGTCATTATAGAAGGTAGTATATTGTCGATATTTTTGTCACTATAATGGATGGTAGCCTTGTCATTATGGAAGGAAGTCTATTGTCGAGATTTTTGTTACTACAATGGATTGTAGCCTTGTCGTTATGGAAGGTAGTCTGTTGTCGAGTTTTTTGTTACTCTAATGGATGGTAGCCTTGTCATTATGTTAGGTAGTATATTATCGAGATTTTTGTCACTACAATGGACGGTAGCCTTGTCATTATGAAAGGTAGTCTGTTGTCGAGATTTTTATTACTCCCATGATGGTACCCATGTCATTATGGAAGGAAATATATTGTCGAGATTTTTGTTACTCCAATGGATGGTAGCCTAGTCATTATGGAAGGTAGTCTGTTGTCGTGAGTTTTGTTATTCCAATGAATAGTAGCCTTGTCATTATGGAAGGTAGTATGTTGTAGATATCTTTGTTACTCCAATGGATGGTAGCCTTGTCATTATGGAAGGTAGTCTGTTGTCGAGATTTTTGTTACTCTAAGGGATGCTAGCCTTGTCCATATGGAAGGTAGTCTGTTGTCGAGATTTTTGTTATTCTAATGGATGGTAGCATTGTCATTATAGAAGGTAGTATATTGTCGAGATTTTTGTCACTACAACTGATGGTAGCCTTGTCATTATGGAAGGAAGTCTATTGTCGAGATTTTTGTTACTACAATGGATTGTAGCCTTGTCATTATGGAAGGTAGTCTATTGTCGAGTTTTTTGTTACTCTAATGGATGGTAGCCTTGTCATTATGTTAGGTAGTATATTATCGAGATTTTTGTCACTACAATGGATGGTAGCCTTGTGATTATGGAAGGTAGTCTGTTGTCGAGATTTTTATTACTCCCATGATGGTACCCTTGTCATTATGGAAGGTAGTCTGTTATCGAGATTTTTGTTACTCCAATGCATGGTAGACTTGTCATTATCGAAGGTAGTCTGTTGTCCAGATTTTTGTTACTCCAATGGATGGTAGCCTTTTCATTATAGAAGGTAGTCTGTTGTCGATATTTTTGTTACTCCATTGTATGGTAGCCTTGTCATTATGGAAGGTAGTGTGTTGTCGATATTTTTGTTATTCCAATGGATGGTAGCCTAGTCATTATGGAAGGTAGTCTGTTGTCGTGAGTTTTGATATTCCAATGAATAGTAGCCTTGTCATTATGGAAGGTAGTATGTTGTAGATATCTTTGTTACTCCAATGGATGGTAGCCATGTCATTATGGAAGGTAGTATGTTGTCGAGATTTTTGTTACTCAAAGGGATGGTAGCCTTGTCCATATGGAAGGTAGTCTGTTGTCGAGTTTTTTGTTATTCTAATGGATGGTAGTGTTGTCATTATAGAAGGTAGTATATTGTCGAGATTTTTTTCACTACAATGGATGGTAGCCTTGTCATTATGGAAGGAAGTCTGTTGTCGAGATTTTTGTTACTACAATGGATTGTAGCCTTGTCGTTATGGAAGGTAGTCTGTTGTTGATATTTTTGTTAATATAATAGATTGTAGCCTTGTCATTATGGAAGGTAGTATGTTGTCGAGATTTTTGTTACTCCAATGGATGGTAGCCTTGTCATCATAGAAGGTAGTATATTGTCGATATTTTTGTCACTATAATGGATGGTAGCCTTGTCATTATGGAAGGAAGTCTATTGTCGAGATTTTTGTTACTACAATGGATTGTAGCCTTGTCGTTATGGAAGGTAGTCTGTTGTCGAGTTTTTTGTTACTCTAATGGATGGTAGCCTTGTCATTATGGAAGGTAGTATATTATCGAGATTTTTGTCACTACAATTGATGGTAGCCTTGTCATTATGGAAGGTAGTCTGTTGTCGAGATTTTTGTTTCTCCAATGATGGTACCCTTGTCATTATGGAAGGTAGTCTGTTGTCGATATTTTTGTTACTCCAATGGATGGTAGACTTGTCATTATCGAAGGTAGTCTGTTGTCCAGATTTTTATTACTCCAATGGATGGTAGCCTTTTCATTATGGAAGGTAGTCTGTTGTCGATATTTTTGTTACTCCATTGTATGGTAGCCTTGTCATTATGGAAGGTAGTGTGTTGTCGATATTTTTGTTATTCCAATGGATGGTAGCCTAGTCATTATGGAAGGTAGTCTGTTGTCATGATTTTTGTTATTCCAATGAATAGTAGCCTTGTCATTATGGAAGGTAGTATGTTGTAGATATATTTGTTACTACAATGGATGGTAGCCTTGTAATTATGGAAGGTAGTCTGTTGTCGAGATTTTTGTTACTCTAAGGGATGGTAGCCTTGTCCATATGGAAGGTAGTCTGTTGTCGAGATTTTTGTTATTCTAATGGATGGTAGCATTGTCATTATAGAAGGTAGTATATTGTCGAGATTTTTGTCACTACAATGGATGGTAGCCTTGTCATTATGGAAGGAAGTCTGTTGTCGAGATTTTTGTTACTACAATGGATTATAGGCTTGTCGTTATGGAAGGTAGTCTGTTGTCGATATATTTTTTACTCCAATGGATGGTAGCCTAGTCATTATGGAAGGTAGTTTGTGTATGATATTTTTGTTATTCCAATGGGTGGTAGCCTTGTCATTATGAAAGGTAGTCTGTTGTCGTGATTTTTATTACTCTAAGGGATGGTAGCCTTGTCATTATGAAATGTAGTTTGTTGTCGAGATTTTTTTTATTCCAATGGATGGTAGCCTTGTCATTATGAAAGGTAGTCTATTGTCGATATTTTTGTTACTATAATAGATTGTAGCCTTGTCATTATGGAAGGTAGTATGTTGTCGATATTTTTGTTACTCCAATGGATGGTAGCCTTGTTATTATAGAAGGTAGTATATTGTCGAGATTTTTGTTACTATAATGGATTGTAGCCTTGTCGTTATGGAAGGTAGTCTGTGTAACACGCCGTTTATATTTAAATGTCATTTCATTAATTATTTTCCAAAACTATTAAATTATATCTATTTTGAGAAATATATTCAATTGATATCGATTAAAATATTAATTGGGTAATATGAAATAAAAATATTTATTATGTCGAAATATTATTTTGAATAATATTAATTTGGTGTGTAGTAATATTTGACTTTGTTTGATTAATTGACATGATTAGGTTTATATAGAATAAATATTATTTAGTGTAATATTGTTTTAATAGAGTTATATATTATAATTTGAGTTAAATAATTGTTGGGGCCAAATTATAATTTTAGAAAGATAGAGGGAGGAAAGTTAGTAGTAGAAAGATAGTTTTATAAAATAGAAAAGTAGAGTTAGTAAGAGTAGTTGGTAAGAAGAGAAAGAAGAAAGAAAAGAGAGAAGAAGAGAAGAGAAGGAGAAGGCTAGGGTTTGTTCTACAAAATCATCATCTTGTTCCAAGAAAATCAACACTAGAGGTAAGGGTTTGACTTCCACTAATTATTTAGTGTGTGATTTTATAGTTTTGATTTTGGAATAAATTAGGGGTTTAGGGTATTAGTTTCACTACTATGTTATGATGAGAAAAAAATTGGTAGATTGATGAAATTGAGAGATGATTTAGGACCCAATATAATTGGATAATGCATATATAAGTACCTTAGTAGTTTTCTTTACAAAAGTTCTAGTTTTTCTGTTGCTGTAACGACATTCTTAAAACAATACTTAGTAAGTAGTAGTACTTTGAAAACATGAATGGCATTACATATCACTGTAGCGTAATACTTAAGGCATGTGAGTGCTTGCTGTAATATTAACCAAGTAGCTTAAAAGTATTGTTTGGTAATACCATAGCAAAAGATACCATAGCGCAAAGAATGTAACATGAGGAAGTAGCATTTCCAACATTTTCTTGTTCCTGTAGCATGAATAGCGCTTGCCTTGTTTCTATAGCACTAACATAAATGATTTCAAGAAGTAACATTAAGAAGTATTATGATAATTAATATTAGAAATATTATGATAATTAATATTAGAAATATTATGATAATTAATATTAGAAACATTTAGCCGACTTAATTCCGAACCCGTTGATGTGCCGATTACCCGATTTCGGTAATTTCGGCGACGGAGCTACTTTCTCCGATTTGCACGAAAATTGACGTGCTAGCATAATTCGACGTGTAGATTAACGTAGTGAAGTTCGTTTTGCAAAATTTCGACTTTTTAAGAATCGACCCGATTTTAGTACGAAATGAAATAAATTGAGTTTAATCCCGAATTTAACCGTTCGAGTTACATTCCGGTGACTCGATCGCGATGAGTAACATTGAGAGTAATGCCGGTTCATGGATGATGACTTTATGTTGAAATATACTTTCCGATTTGGAATTGTTTGATAGTTGATGGTTTATGTTTTGGTTGAGTAAGTAACTCGTTTGTATACATTTTACTTGACGTTGTGATTGTTAAATTATATGTATGCATGTATGTACAATAGTTGATGTTCCATTGGTTGGATTTGATGGTATGTGTATGTTAAGATTATTGTGGATCTTAATTGCATACATTGGTTATATTGTACATTGCATGGCATGGTTGGTCTTGAAACAGAGACGGTGAAACTGTGGGTTCACATGATTTTATAGACGGTGACCCTAGTGTGGGAATAGACGTAGTGACCTTGATCCGGAAGGGAAACATAGGTGGTGGAACATTGGGTCCACAATATCTAGACGGTGACCCTATTGTGGGAAAAGACGTAGTGACCTTGATCCGGAAGGGAAACATAGGTGGTGGAACCTTGGGTCCACGAGTCGGTACCGCATTCGCATACGTTGAGTCGTGTTGTGAGTCACATGCATAATTGTGCATGTTATGTATGTGTGTTGATGTGTTTGATTATGTGCCAATGTTGTTGTTGTTTGAATTATGGTTATGTGCCAAGGATGTGAGTATTCGGATAATCGGTTTACATGGTTAATGCGTTGGAGATGGATTCCTTGAGTAAGGATACTATAGGTGATAAAATGAACATGATCATTATGTATTGCTTTATTTATTGCCATTTCATTTACTTAAAATTACATGTTATATGATTATTGGAATTCTTACCCTTCTGTTGGAAAATGCTTTTGATGGCATTGTTCAGGTACCGAGGACGGTAGCGCGAGGCGCTAGTTAACGGATGCATTGGATTGCAATCTGTTTTATTTTGATTAGAGTCGAGTCGATTCTCTGGTAGTAACACATGGGGGGAGAATTTATTTAGTGTCGAACTCGATTATTTTGTATTTGGATTATGATGTATATAATCCTTATTCGTGTATATGATGTTTTGTATATGTGAGACTTGATAACATATGCTTATGTGAACTATGATGGCTTGATGCCTTGAATTATGTTTTGATTCCTCCATAAATGGAGATGATGTGAAATTATGAAACTCCGTTGCGTTTGCACGAGAGAATGAAGTAAATATTTATTGTATGTTTGTTTTGTGTTGGAATGCTTATACTTTCAAACATACCCTATCCGTTTTTCTTTAAAACTTTGGATTGTGATGTGTGTTGTGGCATCCCTTCCGTGCAAATTTATTTCTCTGATTTTAATCTTTACTATTAATTGGGGTATTTAGAAGGGGTGTTACAATAGTGGTATCAGAGCATAGTCGGTCGGTTGTCAGGTCTTATTTTGTTAAGCCCTTGTATTTGATTGTGTGGCTAATGCGATCAATACTTTGTGTTGTAGAGAGAAGATGGCTGGTAGAAGGAATGATGATGCTTTAGCTGAGGCATTGAGGTTGCTTGCGGGGTAAATAAATCAGATGCCGCAAACGACTCAAGCGCCACATGATGGTACTGAAGATGCTTTCCGTGCTCTTGGGAAGTTCCAAAAGAACAACCCGCCTACTTTCAAGGGAGAGCATGCTCCGGTGGAAGCTCAAGAATGGTTAAAAGCAATTGAGAAAATCTTTCGTGTGATGAATTGCACCGACGCTCAGAAAGTGCAATTCGGAACACACATGCTGATTAAAGAGGCCGAAGACTGGTGGATCAACGCTAGTCAGAGGTATGAGGAGGAGCAGGTTGTGGTGACATGGGAAATTTTCCGAGATGCATTCTTGGAGAATTATTTTCCGGAGGATGTTCGTGGTAAAAAGGAAGTTGAATTCTTGGAATTGAAACAAGGTAGTGGTTCAGTAGCTGACTATGCGGCTAAATTTCAAGATTTGATCAAATACTGTCCTCACTACAACACTGTTAATGCTGAGAGGTCGAAGTGCCTTAAGTTTGTTAATGGTTTGAGGTCGGACATAAAGAAGGCGATTGGGTATCAACAGATTACAAGATTCTCTGAGTTGGTTAATAAGAGTCGTATCTACGACGAAGACAGTCGGGATAGCACTGCTTATTACAAGAGCTTGAGTGAGAAAAGAGGTAAGGGACAGATGCGTCCTAAGCCTTATGATGGAAGAGGAAAGAGACCCATAAGTAGTGGAAAGAGTCCGAGTGGGGGAGTGACTACTCCAATCAAATGTTTTAAATGTGGTAAAGAGGGACATCGTGCTATGGAATGTCGCCAGGGGATAGTTAAGTGTTTCAAGTGTGACAGGGTGGGTCACAAAGCAGTGGATTGTAGAGTTGGTGTGAGTGTAACTTGCTTTAATTGTGGTGAGCGAGGCCACATAAGTACCAAATGTCCAAAGCCAAAGAAAGAAGTTGGAAAAGTATTCGCTTTATCTGGAGCAGAGACTTCTGCTGAGGAACGTCTAATCAGAGGTACATGCTTTATCTCTAATGTGTCTTTGGTTGCTATTATTGATACGGGTGCGACACATTAGTTTATTGCTTTAGATTGTGCCAAGAGATTGGGCCTTGTCTTGTCTACTTTGGATCGAAGTATGGAGGTAGATACACCTGCGATGGGTTCAGTTTCTACTTCAGTTGTTTGTTTGAAGTGTCCTTTGCGCATGTGTGGAAGAGATTTCGAAGTTGATCTTGTGTGTCTTCCTTTGCATCAGATAGATGTGATTCTGGGTATGGACTGGTTGAAAGCCAACCATGTCTATATCAACTGTTTTACTAAGGCTGTTCTTTTTCTCGAGTCCGAGAAAGATGGTGTGGTTTTCTTGTCTACACAGCAAGTTGAGAAGAGTGTGAAGAATGGAGATGGGTTGTTTATGCTTATGGCGAGTATGGTTTTGGAAGATGGTAGAGTAAGAAAGGATTATCCTGTGGTATGCGAATTTCCTGAAGTGTTTCCTGAAGAGATTACGGATTTACCTCCTGAGCGTGAGGTAGAGTTTTCCATCGACTTAATTCCTGGTACTAGTCCTGTTTCAATGGCTCCTTATAGGATGTCACCGTCGGAACTAGTGGAACTGAAGAGTCAGCTGGAAGAGTTGCTTGACAAAAGGTTTATTCGTCCTAGTGTGAGCCCGTGGGGTGCTCCAGTTTTACTTGTGAAGAAGAAAGAAGGAACAATGAGACTTTGTGTGGATTATAGGCAGCTAAACAAAGTGACCATTAAGAACAAGTATCCTTTGCCAAGGATTGATGATTTAATGGATCAGCTGGTGGGTGCGTGTGTGTTTAGCAAGATTGACTTGAGGTCAGGCTATCATCAGATTCGCGTGAAAGCTGGTGATATTCAGAAAACTGCGTTCAGAACTCGTTATGGACACTATGAGTATTCGGTGATGCCTTTTGGTGTTACGAATGCACCTGGTGTGTTCATGGAGTATATGAACAGAATCTTTCATGAGTTTCTGGATAAGTTTGTGGTGGTGTTCATCGATGACATTTTGATTTATTCCAAGAGTGAAGCAGAGCATGCCGAACACTTGGGAATTGTTTTGTCAATTCTGAAGGAAAATCATTTGTTTGCTAAACTTTCGAAGTGCGAATTCTGGTTAGAACAAGTGAGTTTCCTTGGTCACGTGATATCTGGTGGAGGTATTGCTGTGGATCCTTCGAAGATAGAAGCCGTGTCAGAATGGGAATCTCCAAAGTCAGTTTTTGAGATTCGAAGCTTTCTTGGTTTAGCGGGTTATTACCGTAAGTTCATTGAAGGCTTTTCTAAGCTAGCTTTACCGTTGACACAATTGACTAGGAAGAGTCAAGCGTTCGTGTGGACTCCGCAGTGTGAAGATAGTTTCCAAGAGTTGAAGAGAAGGTTGACAACTGCGCCAGTTTTGATTTTGCCTAAACCATCTGAACCGTTTATGGTCTATTGCGATGCTTCTTTGATGGGTTTAGGAGGTGTGTTAATGCAAGATGGGCAGGTTGTGGCGTATGCTTCGAGGCAACTCAAGGTGCATGAGAGGAATTATCCAACTCATGACTTGGAGTTGGCAGCGGTGGTTTTTGTGTTAAAGATTTGGAGGCATTATTTGTTTGGGTCGAGATTCGACGTCTTTAGCGATCATAAGAGTTTGAAATATCTGTTTGATCAAAAAGAGTTGAATATGAGGCAAAGAAGGTGGCTAGAGTTTCTTAAAGATTATGACTTCAGTTTGAATTACCATCCTGGTAAGGCAAACGTGGTTGCAGATGCTCTGAGCAGGAAGTCTTTACACATGTCTATGTTAATGGTTAAAGAATGGGAATTGTTGGAGCAATTTCGAGATTTGAGTTTGGTGTGTGAAGAGACTTATTTTGGCGTGAAGCTTGGTATGATGAAGCTTACTAGTTGTGTCTTGGAAGAGATTACAGATGGGCAAAAGTCAGATTTGGTTTTGGTTAACAAGTTTACTTTGGTGAATCAAGGTCAAGGTGGAGAGTTCAGAATTGATGAGAATGGAATTTTGAGATGTCATGATAGAGTTTGCGTTCCCGATGTGAGGGATGTGAAAAAGAGAATTCTTGAGGAAGGTCATAGAAGTGGGTTAAGTATTCACCCTGGTGCTAAGAAGATGTATCAAGATTTAAAGAAGCTGTTTTGGTGGCCTTGTATGAAGAAAGAAATTGATGAGTTTGTGTATGCTTGTTTGGTTTGCCAAAAGTCTAAGATTGAACATCAGAAGCCTTCGGGTTTGTTGCAACCGTTGTCTATTCCCGAGTGGAAGTGGGATAGTATCTCGATGGATTTTGTTTCTGGTTTGCCGAGGACTCCGAGTAACCATGAGGCTATTTGGGTCATAGTGGATAGATTGACTAAATCTGTACACTTTATTCCGATTAGGATGGATTACGCCATGGAGAAGCTTGCTAAGTTGTATATAGAGCGGATTGTTTGTTTACATGGTATTCCTACATGTATTGTTTCAGATAGAGATCCGCGTTTCACTTCGAGATTTTGGGAAGGTTTACAAAGAGCCTTGGGTACTAAGCTGAGATTGAGTTCCGCTTATCATCCTCAGACGGATGGTCAAACGGCGAGAACAATTCAGTCACTTGAGGATTTGTTGCGTGCTTGTGTCTTGGATCAAGGAGGTTCATGGGAGAGTCATTTGCCTTTGATTGAGTTTACTTATAATAATAGTTTTCATTCTAGCATTGGCATGGCTCCTTTCGAGGCATTGTATGGAAGACGGTGTAGGACACCTTTGTGTTGGTACGAGACGGGAGAAAGTGCTATAGTTGGTCCGGAATTGGTTCAAGAGACCACAGATAAGATCAGATTGATAAGAGAGAAGATGAAAGTGTCTCAGAATCGCCAAAAGAGTTACTATGACAAGAGGAGGAAACCTCTTGAGTTCAAGAAGGATGAACATGTGTTTTTGAAGGTGAATCCAACTACGGGTGTTGGAAGGGCGCTTAAATCGCGGAAGTTAACACCTCGGTTTATTGGTCCTTATCAGATTTTAGAGCGGATTGGAAGTATGGCTTATCGGATTGCATTGCCGCCATCACTTTCAAATTTGCATGATGTGTTTCACGTTTCGCAATTACGAAAGTATATTGCGGATCCGTCTCATGTTATTCAAGCGGATGATTTGGAAGTAAGAGACAATTTGACGGTTGAGGTTTTACCGGTGAGGATTGAAGATAGAAAGGTGAAACAACTAAGAGGAAGAGAGATTGCTTTGGTTAAAGTTGCATGGGGTGGTTCGGCGAATGGTAATGTGACGTGGGAGCTTGAAAGTCGGATGCGGGATTCCTATCCCGAATTGTTCGTTTAGAGGTAATTTTCGTGGCCGAAAATCTTTTAAGTGGGGGAGAGTTGTAAAACGCCGTTTATATTTAAATGTCATTTCATTAATTATTTTCCAAAACTATTAAATTATATCTATTTTGAGAAATATATTCAATTGATATCGATTAAAATATTAATTGGGTAATATGAAATAAAAATATTTATTATGTCGAAATATTATTTTGAATAATATTAATTTGGTGTGTAGTAATATTTGACTTTGTTTGATTAATTGACATGATTAGGTTTATATAGAATAAATATTATTTAGTGTAATATTGTTTTAATAGAGTTATATATTATAATTTGAATTAAATAATTGTTGGGGCCAAATTATAATTTTAGAAAGATAGAGGGAGGAAAGTTAGTAGTAGAAAGATAGTTTTATAAAATAGAAAAGTAGAGTTAGTAAGAGTAGTTGGTAAGAAGAGAAAGAAGAAAGAAAAGAGAGAAGAAGAGAAGAGAAGGAGAAGGCTAGGGTTTGTTCTACAAAATCATCATCTTGTTCCAAGAAAATCAACACTAGAGGTAAGGGTTTGACTTCCACTAATTATTTAGTGTGTGATTTTATAGTTTTGATTTTGGAATAAATTAGGGGTTTAGGGTATTAGTTTCACTACTATGTTATGATGAAAAAAAAATTGGTAGATTGATGAATTTGAGAGATTATTTAGGACCCAATATAATTGGATAATGCATATATAAGTACCTTAGTAGTTTTCTTTACAAAAGTTCTAGTTTTTCTGTTGCTGTAACGGCATTCTTAAAACAATACTTAGTAAGTAGTAGTACTTTGAAAACATGAATGGCATTACATATCACTGTAGCGTAATACTTAAGGCATGTGAGTGCTTGCTGTAATATTAACCAAGTAGCTTAAAAGTATTGTTTGGTAATACCATAGCAAAAGATACCATAGCGCAAAGAATGTAACATGAGGAAGTAGCATTTCCAACATTTTCTTGTTCCTGTAGCATGAATAGCGCTTGCCTTGTTTCTATAGCACTAACATAAATGATTTCAAGAAGTAACATTAAGAAGTATTATGATAATATATATTAGAAATATTATGATAATTAATATTAGAAATATTATGATAATTAATATTAGAAACATTTAGCCGACTTAATTCCGAACCCGTTGATGTGCCGATTACCCGATTTCGGTAATTTCGGCGACGGAGCTACTTTCTCCGATTTGCACGAAAATTGACGTGCTAGCATAATTCGACGTGTAGATTAACGTAGTGAAGTTCGTTTTGCAAAATTTCGACTTTTTAAGAATCGACCCGATTTTAGTACGAAATGAAATAAATTGAGTTTAATCCCGAATTTAACCGTTCGAGTTACATTCTGGTGACTCGATCGCGATGAGTAACATTGAGAGTAATGCCGGTTCATGGATGATGACTTTATGTTGAAATATACTTTCCGATTTGGAATTGTTTGATAGTTGATGGTTTATGTTTTGGTTGAGTAAGTAACTCGTTTGTATACATTTTACTTGACGTTGTGATTGTTAAATTATATGTATGCATGTATGTACAATAGTTGATGTTCCATTGGTTGGATTTGATGGTATGTGTATGTTAAGATTATTGTGGATCTTAATTGCATACATTGGTTATATTGTACATTGCATGGCATGGTTGGTCTTGAAACAGAGACGGTGAAACTGTGGGTTCACATGATTTTATAGACGGTGACCCTAGTGTGGGAATAGACGTAGTGACCTTGATCCGGAAGGGAAACATAGGTGGTGGAACATTGGGTCCACAATATCTAGACGGTGACCCTATTATGGGAAAAGACGTAGTGACCTTGATCCGGAAGGGAAACATAGGTGGTGGAACCTTGGGTCCACGAGTCGGTACCGCATTCGCATACGTTGAGTCGTGTTGTGAGTCACATGCATAATTGTGCATGTTATGTATGTGTGTTGATGTGTTTGATTATGTGCCAATGTTGTTGTTGTTTGAATTATGGTTATGTGCCAAGGATGTGAGTATTCGGATAATCGGTTTACATGGTTAATGCGTTGGAAATGGATTCCTTGAGTAAGGATACTATAGGTGATAAAATGAACATGATCATTATGTATTGCTTTATTTATTGCCATTTCATTTACTTAAAATTACATGTTATATGATTATTGGAATTCTTACCCTTCTGTTGGAAAATGCTTTTGATGGCATTGTTCAGGTACCGAGGACGGTAGCGCGAGGCGCTAGTTAACGGATGCATTGGATTGCAATCTGTTTTATTTTGATTAGAGTCGAGTCGATTCTCTGGTAGTAACACATGGGGGGAGAATTTATTTAGTGTCGAACTCGATTATTTTGTATTTGGATTATGATGTATATAATCCTTATTCGTGTATATGATGTTTTGTATATGTGAGACTTGATAACATATGCTTATGTGAACTATGATGGCTTGATGCCTTGAATTATGTTTTGATTCCTCCATAAATGGAGATGATGTGAAATTATGAAACTCCGTTGCGTTTGCACGAGAGAATGAAGTAAATATTTATTGTATGTTTGTTTTGTGTTGGAATGCTTATACTTTCAAACATACCCTGTCCGTTTTTCTTTAAAACTTTGGATTGTGATGTGTGTTGTGGCATCCCTTCCGTGCAAATTTATTTCTCTGATTTTAATCTTTACTATTAATTGGGGTATTTAGAAGGGGTGTTACAGTCTGTTGTCGAGTTTTTTGTTACTCTAATGGATGGTAGCCTTGTCATTATGGAAGGTAGTATATTATCGAGATTTTTGTCCCTACAATGGATGGTAGCCTTGTCATTATGGAAGGTAGTCTGTTGTCGTGATTTTTGTTACTCCAATGATGGTACCCTTGTATTTATGGAAGGAAATATATTGTCGAGATTTTTGTCACTCCAATGGATGGTAGCCTTGTCATTATGGAAGGTAGTCTGTTGTCGAGATTTTTGATACTACAATGGATTGTACCCTTGTCGTTGTGGAAGGTAGTCTGTTATCGATATTTTTGTTACTCCAATGGATGGTAGCCTAGTCATTATGGAATGTATTTTGTGTATGGGATTTTAGTTACTCCAATGGATGGTAGCCTTGTCATTATGGAAGGTACTCTATTGTCGAGATTTTTTATACTCCAATGGATTGTAGCCTTGTCATTATGGAAGGTAGTCTGTTGTCAAGATTTTTGTTACTCTAAGGGATGGTAGCCTTGTCATTATGAAATGTAGTTTGTTGTCGAGATTTTTTTTATTCCAATGGATGGTAGCCTTGTCATTATGAAAGGTAGTATGTTGTCGAGATTTTTGTTACTCCAATGGATGGTAGCCTTGTCCCTATTGAAGGTAGTATATTGTCGATATTTTTGTCACTATAATGGATGGTAGCCTTGTCAATATGGAAGGAAGTCTATTGTCGAGATTTTTGTTACTACAATGGATTGTAGCCTTGTCGTTATGGAAGGTAGTCTGTTGTCGAGTTTTTTGGTACTCTAATGGATGATAGCCTTGTCATTAAGGAAGGTAGTATATTATCGAGATTTTTGTCACTACAATGGATGGTAGCCTTGTCAATATGGAAGGTAGTCTGTTGTCGAGATTTTTATTACTCCAATGTATTGTAGCCTTGTCATTATGGAAGGTAGTCTGTTGTCGAGATTTTTGTAACTCCAATGGATGGTAGACTTGTCATTATCGAAGGTAGTCTGTTGTCCAGATTTTTGTTACTCCAATGGATGGTAGCCTTTTCATTATGGAAGGTAGTTTGTTGTCGATATTTTTGTTACTCCATTGTATTGTAGCCTTGTCATTATGGAAGGTAGTGTGTTGTCGATATTTATGTTATTCTAAGGGATGGTAGCCTTGTCCATATGGAAGGTAGTCTGTTGTCGAGATTTTTGTTATTCTAATGGATGGTAGCATTGTCATTATAAAAGGTAGTATATTGTCGAGATTTTTATCACTACAATGGATGGTAGCCTTCTCATTATGGAAGGAAGTCTATTGTCGAGATTTTTGTTACTACAATGGATTGTAGCCTTGTCGTTATGGAAGGTAGTCTGTTGTCGATATCTTGTTTACTCCAATGGATGGTAGCCTAGTCATTATGGAAGGGAGTTTGTGTATGATATTTTTGTTATTCCAATGGGTGGTAGCCTTGTCATTATGAAAGGTAGTCTGTTGTCGTGATTTTTATTACTCTAAGGGATAGTAGCCTTGTCATTATGGAAGGTAGTATGTTGTCGATATCTTTTTTACTCCAATGGATGGTAGCCTTGTCATTATGGAAGGTAGTTTGTTGTCCTGATTTTCGTTACTCTAAGGGATGGTAGCCTTGTCATTATGGAACATAGTCTGTTGTCGATATTTTTGTTATTCCAATGGATGGTAGCGTTGTCATTATAGAAGGTAGTATATTATCGAGATTTTTGTCACTACAATGGATGGTAGCCTTTTCATTATGGAAGGTAGTCTGTTGTCGAGATTTTTGTTACTACAATGGATTGTAGCCTTGTCGTTATGGAAGGTAGTCTGTTGTCAATATCTTTGTTACTCCAATGGATGGTAGCCTAGTCATTATGGAAGGTAGTTTGTGTATGATATTTTTGTTATTCGAATGGGTGGTAGCCTTGTCATTATGAAAGGTAGTCAGTTGTCGTTATTTTTGTTACTCTAAGGGATGGTAGCCTTGTCATTATGGAAGGTAGTTTGTTGTCCTGATTTTTGTTACTCTAAGGGATGGTAGCCTTGTCATTATGGAACATAGTCTGTTGTCGATATTTTTGTTATTCCAATGGATGGTAGCGTTGTCATTATAGAAGGTAGTATATTATCGAGATTTTTGTCACTACAATGGATGGTAGCCTTTTCGTTATGGAAGGTAGTTTGTTGTCGATATCTTTGTTAGTCCAATGGATGGTAGCCTAGTCATTATGGAAGGTAGTTTGTGTACGAGATTTTAGTTACTTTAATGGATGGTAGCCTTGTCATTATGGAAGGTAGTCTGTTGTCGAGATTTTTTATACTCCAATGGATTGTAGCCTTGTAATTATGGAAGGTAGTCTCTTGTTGATATTTTGGTTACTCCAATGATGGTACCCTTGTCATTATGGAAGGTAGTCTATTGCCGAGATTTTTGTTACTCCATTGCATGGTAGCCTTGTCATTATGGAAGGTAGTGTGTTGTCGATATTTTTGTTATTCCAATGGATGGTAGCCTTGTCATTATGGAAGGTAGTCTGTTGTCGTGAATTTTGTTACTTCAATGGATGGTAGCCTTTTCATTTTGGAAGGTAGTCTATTGTCGAGATTTTTGTTACTCTAAGGGATGGTAGCCTTGTCCATAGGGAAGGTAGTCTGTTGTCGATATTTTTGTTATTCCAATGGATGGTAGCGTTTTCATTATAGAAGGTAGTATATTGTCAAGATTTTTGTCACTACAATGGATGGTAGCCTTGTCATTATGTAAGGTAGTCTGTTGTCGAGATTTTTGTTACTAGAATGGATTGTAGCCTTGTCGTTATGGAAGGTATTTTGTTGTCGATATCTTTGTTACTCCAATGGATGGTAGCCTAGTCATTATTGAAGATAGTTTGTGTACGATATTTTTGTTATTCTAATGGATGGTAGCCTTGTCATTATAAAAGGTAGTCTATTATCGTGATTTTTGTTACTCTAAGGGATGGTAGCCTTGTCATTATGGAAGGTAGTATGTTGTCTATATCTTGGTACTCCAATGGATGGTAGCCTTGTCATTATGGAAAGTGGTCTATTGTCGAGATATTTGTTACTCTAAGGGATGGTAGCCTTGTCATTATGGAACATAGTCTGTTGTCGAGATTTTTGTTATTCCAATGGATGGTAGCGTTGTCATTATAGAAGGTATTATATTATCGAGATTTTTTTCACTACAATGGATGGTATCCTTGTCATTATGGAAGATAGTCTGTTGTCGAGATTTTTGTTACTATAATGGATTGTATCCTTGTCGTTGTGGAAGGTAGTCTGTTATCGATATCTTTGTTACTCTAATGGATGGTAGCCTAGTCATTATGGAAGGTAGTTTGTGTATGAGATTTTAGTTACTCCAATGGATGGTAGCCTTGTCATTCTGGAAGGTAGTTTGTTGTCGAGATTTTTTATACTCCAATGGATTGCAGCCTTGTCATTATGGAAGGTATTCTGTTGTCGAGATTTTTGTTACTCTAAGGGATGGTAGCCTTGTCATTATGGAATGTAGTCTGTTGTCGAGATTTTTGTTATTCCAATGGAAGGTAGCCTTGTAATTATGAAAGGTAGTCTATTGACGATATTTTTGTTACTATAATATATTGTAGCCTTGTCATTATGGAAGGTAGCCTGTTGTCGAGATTTTTGTTACTCCAATTGATGGTAGCCTTGTAATTATAGAAAGTAGTATATTGTTGAGATTTTTGTCACTACAATGAATGGTAGCCTTATCATTATGGAAGGTAATCTGTTGTCGAGATTTTTATTACTACAATGGATTGTAGCCTTGTCATTATGGAAGGTAGTCTGTTGTCGATATCTTTGTTACTCATATGGATGGTACACTAGTCATTATTGAAGGTAGTTTGTGTACGATATTTTTGTTATTCCAATGGATGGTAGCCTTTTCATTATGAAAGGTAGTTTGTTCTCGTGATTTTTGTTACTCTAAGGGATGGTAGCCTTGTCATTATGGAAGGTAGTATGTTGTCGATATCTTTGTTACTCCAATGGATGGTAGCCTTGTAGTTATGGAAGGTAGTCTGTTGTTGATATCTTTGTTACTCCAATGGATGGTAGCCTAGTCATTATGGAAGGTAGTTTGTGCACGATATTTTTGTTATTCCAATGGATGGTAGCCTTGTCATTATGAAAGGTAGTCTGTTGTCGTGATTTTTGTTACTCTAAGGGATGGTAGCCTTGTCATTATGGAAGGTAATATATTGTCGAGATTTTTGATACTATAATGGATGGTAGCCTAGTCATTATGGAAGGTAGTCTATTGTCGACATTTTTGTTACTATAATGGATTGTAGCCTTTTCGTTCTGGAAGGTAGTCTGTTGTCGATGTCTTTGTTACTCTAATGGATGGAAGCCTAGTCATTATGGAAGGTAGTTTGTGTATGAGATTTTAGTTACTCCAATGGATGGTAGCCTTGTCATTATGGAAGGTAGTCTGTTGTCTAGATTTTTTATACTCCAATGGATTGTAGCCTTATCATTATGGAAGGTAGTCTGTTGTCTAGATTTTTGTTACTCTAAGGGATGGTAGCCTTGTCAATATGAAAGGTAGTCTATCGTCGAGATTTTCGTTACGCCAATTGATGGTAGCCTTGTAATTATAGAAGTTAGTATATTGTCGAGATTTTTGTCACTACAATGAATGGTAGCCTTCTCATTATGGAAGGTAATCTGTTGTCGAGATTTTTGTTACTCTAAGGGATGGTAGGCTTGTCATTATGGAAGGTAGTATGTTATCGATATCTTTGTTACTCCAATGGATGGTAGCCTTTTCATTATGGAAGGTAGTCTGTTGTCGACATTTTTGGTACTCTAAGGGATGGTAGCTTTGTCATTATAGAAGGTAGTATATTATCGAGATTTTTGTCACTACAATGGATGGTAGCCTTGTCATTATGGAAGGTAGTCTGTTGTCGAGATATTTGTTACTACAATGGATTGTAGCCTTGTCGTTATGGAAGATAGTCTGTTGTCGATATCTTTGTTACTCTAATGGATGGTAGCCTAGTCATTATTGAAGATAGTTTGTGTATGAGATTTTAGTTACTCCAATGGATGGTAGCCTTGTTATTATGGAAGGTAGTTTGTTGTCGAGATTTTTTATACTCCAATGGATTGTAGCCTTGTCATTATGGAAGGTATTCTGTTGTCGAGATTTTTGTTACTCTAAGCGATGGTAGCCTTGTCATTATGGAACGTAGTCTATTGTCGAGATTTTTGTTACTCCAATTGATGGTAGCCTTGTAATTATATAAGGTAGTATATTGTTGAGATTTTTGTCACTACAATGAATGGTAGCCTTGTCATTATGGAAGGTAATATGTTGTCGATATTTTTGTTACTACAATGGATTGTAGCCTTGTCATTATGTTAGGTAGTCTGTTGTCGATATCTTTGTTACTCATATGGATGGTAGACTAGTCATTATTGAAGATAGTTTGTGTACGATATTTTTGTTATTCTAATGGATGGTAGCCTTGTCATTATAAAAGGTAGTCTATTATCGTGATTTTTGTTACTCTAAGGGATGGTAGCCTTGTCATTATGGAAGGTAGTATGTTG
Source organism: Vicia faba (assembly GCA_948472305.1). Taxonomy (NCBI): domain Eukaryota; kingdom Viridiplantae; phylum Streptophyta; class Magnoliopsida; order Fabales; family Fabaceae; genus Vicia; species Vicia faba. Next base: position 530,467,522 of record OX451741.1, read on the forward strand.
TCTATATCTTGGTACTCCAATGGATGGTAGCCTTGTCATTATGGAAAGTGGTCTATTGTCGAGATATTTGTTACTCTAAGGGATGGTAGCCTTGTCATTATGGAACATAGTCTGTTGTCGAGATTTTTGTTATTCCAATGGATGGTAGCGTTGTCATTATAGAAGGTATTATATTATCGAGATTTTTTTCACTACAATGGATGGTATCCTTGTCATTATGGAAGGTAGTCTGTTGTCGAGATTTTTGTTACTATAATGGATTGTATCCTTGTCGTTGTGGAAGGTAGTCTGTTATCGATATCTTTGTTACTCTAATGGATGGTAGCCTAGTCATTATGGAAGGTAGTTTGTGTATGAGATTTTAGTTACTCCAATGGATGGTAGCCTTGTCATTCTGGAAGGTAGTTTGTTGTGGATATTTTTTATACTCCAATGCATTGTAGCCTTGTCATTATGGAAGGTATTCTGTTGTCGAGATTTTTGTTACTCTAAGGGATGGTAGCCTTGTCATTATGGAATGTAGTCTGTTGTCGAGATTTTTGTTATTCCAATGGATGGTAGCCTTGTAATTATGAAAGGTAGTCTATTGTCGATATTTTTGTTACTATAATATATTGTAGCCTTGTCATTATGGAAGGTAGCCTGTTGTCGAGATTTTTGTTACTCCAATTGATGGTAGCCTTGTAATTATAGAAAGTAGTATATTGTTGAGATTTTTGTCACTACAATGAATGGTAGCCTTATCATTATGGAAGGTAATCTGTTGTCGAGATTTTTATTACTACAATGGATTGTAGCCTTGTCATTATGGAAGGTAGTCTGTTGTCGATATCTTTGTTACTCATATGGATTGTACACTAGTCATTATTGAAGGTAGTTTGTGTATGATATTTTTGTTATTCCAATGGATGGTAGCCTTGTCATTATGAAAGGTAGTTTGTTCTCGTGATTTTTGTTACTCTAAGGGATGGTAGCCTTGTCATTATGGAAGGTAGTATGTTGTCGATATCTTTGTTACTCCAATGGATGGTAGCCTTGTCGTTATGGAAGGTAGTCTGTTGTCGATATCTTTGTTACTCCAATGGATGGTAGCCTAGTCATTATGGAAGGTAGTTTGTGCACGATATTTTTGTTATTCCAATGGATGGTAGCCTTGTCATTATGAAAGGTAGTTTGTTATCGTGATTTTTGTTACTCTAAGGGATGGTAGCCTTGTCATTATGGAAGGTAATATATTGTCGAGATTTTTGATACTATAATGGATGGTAGCCTAGTCATTATGGAAGGTAGTCTATTGTCGACATTTTTGTTACTATAATGGATTGTAGCCTTTTCGTTCTGGAAGGTAGTCTGTTGTCGATGTCTTTGTTACTCTAATGGATGGAAGCCTAGTCATTATGGAAGGTAGTTTGTGTATGAGATTTTAGTTACTCCAATGGATGGTAGCCTTGTCATTATGGAAGGTAGTCTGTTGTCTAGATTTTTTATACTCCAATGGATTGTAGCCTTGTCATTATGGAAGGTAGTCTGTTGTCTAGATTTTTGTTATTCTAAGGGATGGTAGCCTTGTCAATATGAAAGGTAGTCTATCGTCGAGATTTTCGTTACGCCAATTGATGGTAGCCTTGTAATTATAGAAGTTAGTATATTGTTGAGATTTTTGTCACTACAATGAATGGTAGCCTTCTCATTATGGAAGGTAATCTGTTGTCGAGATTTTGTTTACTCTAAGGGATGGTAGCCTTGTCATTATGGAAGGTAGTATGTTATCAATATCTTTGTTACTCCAATGGATGGAAGCCTTTTCATTATGGAAGGTAGTCTGTTGTCGACATTTTTGTTACTCTAAGGGATGGTAGCTTTGTCATTATAGAAGGTAGTATATTATCGAGATTTTTGTCACTACAATGGATGGTAGCCTTGTCATTATGGAAGGTAGTCTGTTGTCGAGATATTTGTTACTACAATGGATTGTAGTCTTGTCGTTATGGAAGATAGTCTGTTGTCGATATCTTTGTTACTCTAATGGATGGTAGCCTAGTCATTATTAAAAATAGTTTGTGTATGAGATTTTAGTTACTCCAATGGATGGTAGCCTTGTTATTATGGAAGGTAGTTTGTTGTCGAGATTTTTTATACTCCAATGAATTGTAGCCTTGTCATTATGGAAGGTATTCTATTGTCGAGTTTTTTGTTACTCTAAGGGATGGTAGCCTTGTCATTATGGAAGGTAGTCTGTTGTCGAGATTTTTGTTACTCCAATTGATGGTAGCCTTGTAATTATAGAAGGTAGTATATTGTTGAGATTTTTGTCACTACAATGAATGGTAGCCTTGTCATTATGGAAGGTAATATGTTGTCGATATTTTTGTTACCACAATGGATTGTAGCCTTGTCATTATGTTAGGTAGTCTGTTGTCGATATCTTTGTTACTCATATGGATGGTAGACTAGTCATTATTGAAGGTAGTTTGTGTACGATACTTTTGTTATTCCAATGGATGGTAGCCTTGTCATTATGAAAGGTAGTTTGTAGTCGTGATTTTTGTTACTCTAAGGGATGGTAGCCTTGTCATTATGGAAGGTAGTATGTTGTCGATATCTTTGTTACTCCAATGGATGGTAGCCTTGTCGTTATGGAAGGTAGTATGTTGTCGATATCTTTGTTACACAAATGGATGGTAGCCTAGTCATTATAGAAGGTAGTTTGTGTACGATATTTTTGTTATTCCAATGGATGGTAGCCTTGTCATTATGAAAGGTAGTTTGTTGTCGTGATTTTTGTTACTCTAAGGGATGGTAGCCTTGTCATTATGGAAGGTAGTATGTTGTCGATATCTTTGTTACTCCAATGGATTGTAGCCTTGTCGTTATGGAAGGTAGTATGTTGTCGATATCTTTGTTACACAAATGGATGGTAGCCTAGTCATTATAGAAGGTAGTTTGTGTACGATATTTTTGTTATTCCAATGGATGGTAGCCTTGTCATTATTAAAGGTAGTCTGTTGTCGTGATTTTTGTTACTCTAAGGGATGGTAGCCTTGTCATTATGGAAGGTAGTATGTTGTCGATATCTTTGTTACTCCAATGGATGGTAGCCTTTTCATTATGGAAGGTAGTCTGTTGTCGAGATTTTTGTTACTCTAAGGGATGGTAGCCTTGTCCATAGGGAAGGTAGTCTGTTGTCGAGATTTTGGTTATTCCAATGGATGGTAGCGTTGTCATTATAGAAGTTAGTATATTGTCAAGATTTTTGTCACTACAATGGATGGTAGCCTTGTCATTAGGTAAGGTAGTCTGTTGTCGAGATTTTTTTTACTAGAATGGATTGTAGCCTTGTCGTTATGGAAGGTATTCTGTTGTCGATATCTTTGTTACTCCAATGGATGGTACCCTAGTCATTATGGAAGATAGTTTGTGTATGATATTTTTGTTATTCTAATGGATGGTAGCCTTGTCATTATAAAAGGTAGTCTATTGTCGTGATTTTTGTTACTCCAATGGATGGTAGCCTTGTCATTATGGAAGGTGGTCTGTTGTCGAGATATTTGTTACTCTAAGGGATGGTAGCCTTGTCATTATGGAACATAGTCTGTTGTCGATATTTTTGTTATTCCAATGGATGGAAGCGTTGTCATTATAGAAGGTAGTGTATTATCGAGATTTTTGTCACTACAATGGATGGTAGCCTTGTCATTATGGAAGGTAGTCTGTTGTCGAGAAATTTGTTACTACAATGGATTGTAGCCTTGTCGTTATGGAAGACAGTCTGTTGTCGATATCTTTGTAACTCCAATGGATGGTAGCCTAGTCATTATGGAAGGTAGTTTGGGTTAGTGATTTTAGATACTCCAATGGATGCTAGCCTTGTAATTATGGAAGGTAGTCTATTGTCGAGATTTTTGTTACTCCAATGGATGGTAGCCTTGTCATTATAGAAGGTAATATATTGTCGATATTTTTGTAACTATAATGGATGGTAGCCTTGTCATTATGGAAGGTAGTCTATTGTCGAGATTTTTGTTACTATAATGGATTGTAGCCTTGTCGTTATGGAAGGTAGTCTGTTGTCGATATCTTTGTTACTCTAATGGATGGTAGCCTAGTCATTATGGAAGGTAGTTTGTGTACGAGATTTTAGTTACTCGAATGGATGGTAGCCTTGTCATTATGGAAGGTAGTCTATTGTCGAGATTTTTTATACTCCAATGGATTGTAGCCTTGTCATTATGGAAGGTATTCTGTTGTCGAGATTTTTGTTACTCTAAGGGATGGTAGCATTGTCATTATGGAATGTAGTCTGTTGTCGAGATTTTTGTTATTCCAATGGATGGTAGCCTTGTAATTATGAAAGGTAGTATATTGTTGAGATTTTTTTCACTACAATGGATGGTAGCCTTGTCATTATGGAAGGTAGTCTGTTGTTAAGATTTTTGTAACTATAATGGATTGTAGCCTTGTCGTTATAGAAGGTAGTTTGTTGTCGATATCTTTGTTAGTCCAATGGATGATAGCCTAGTCATTATGGAAGGTAGTTTGTGTATGATATTTAAGTTACTTTATTGGATGGTAGCCTTGTCATTATGGAAGGTAGTCTGTTGTCGAGATTTTTTATACTCAAATGGATTGTAGCCTTGTAATTAGGGAAGGTAGTCTCTTGTTGATATTTTGCTTACTCCAATGATGGTACCCTTGTCATTATGGAAGTTAGTCTTTTGTCGAGATTTTTGTTACTCCATTGCATGGTAGCCTTGACATTATGGAAGGTAGTGTGTTGTAGATATTTTTGTTATTCCAATGGATGGTAGCCTTGTAATTATGGAAGGTAGTCTGTTGTAGTGATTTTTGTTACTCTAATTGATGGTAGCCTTGTCATTATGGAAGGTTCTATGTTGTCGATATCTTTGTTACTCCAATGGATGGTAGCCTTGTCATTATGGAAGGTAGTCTATTGTCGAGATTTTGGTTACTCTAAGGGATGGTAGCCTTGTCCATATGGAAGGTAGTCTATTGTCGGGATTTTTGTTATTCCAATGGATGGTAGTGTTGTCATTATAGAAGGTAGTATATTGTCAAGATTTTTGTCACTACAATGGATGGTAGCCTTGTCATTATGTAAGGTAGTCTGTTGTCGAGATTTTTGTTACTAGAACGGATTGTAGCCTTGTCGTTATGGAAGGTAGTCTATTGTCGATATCTATGTTACTCCAATGGATGGTAGCCTAGTCATTATGGAAGGTAGTTTGTGTATGATATTTTTGTTATTCCAATGGATGGTAGCCTTGTCATTATGAAAGGTAGTCTATTGTCGTGATTTTTGTTACTCTAAGGGACGGTAGCCTTGTCATTATGGAAGGTAGTATGTTGTCGATATCTTTGTTACTCCAATGGATGGTAGCCTTGTCATTATGGAAGGTGGTTTGTTGTCGAGATATTTGTTACTCTAAGGGATGATAGCCTTGTCATTATGGAACATAGTTTGTTTTCGAGATTTTTGTTATTCCAATGGATGGTAGCATTGTCATTATAAAAGGTAGTATATTATCGAGATTTTTGTCACTACAATGGATGGTAGCCTTCTCATTATGGAATGTAGTCTGTTGTCGAGATTTTTGTTATTCCAATGGATGGTAGCCTTGTCATTATGAAAGGTAGTCTATTGTCGAGATTTTTGTTACTATAATAGATTGTAGCCTTGTCATTTTGGAAGGTAGTCTGTTGTCGATATTTTGGTTACTCCAATGGGTGGTAGCCTTGTAATTATAGAAGGTAGTATATTTTTGAGTTTTTTCTCACTACAATGAATGGTAGCCTTTTCATTATGGAAGGTAATCTGTTGTCGAGATTTTTGTTACTACAATGGATTATAGCATTGTCATTATGTAAGGTAGTCTATTGTCGATATCTTTGTTACTCCAATGGATGGTAGACTAGTCATTATTGAAGGTAGTTTGTGTACAATATTTTTCTTATTCCAATGGAAGGTAGCCTTGTCATTATGAACGGTAGTTTGTTGTCGTGATTTTTGTTACTCTAAGGGATGGTAGCCTTGTTATTATGGAAGGTAGTATGTTATCGATATCTTTGTTACTCCAATGGATGGTAGCCTTGTCGTTATGGAAGGTAGTCTGTTGTCGATATCTTTGTTACACAAATGGATGGTAGCCTAGTCATTATGGAAGGTAGTTTGTGTACGATATTTTTGTTATTCCAATGGATGGTAGCCTTGTCATTATGAAAGGTAGTCTGTTGTCGTGATTTTTGTTACTCTAAGGGATGGTAGCCTTGTCATTATGGAAGGTAGTATGTTGTCGATATCTTTGTTACTCCGATGGATGGTAGCCTTTTCATTATGGAAGGTAGTCTATTGTCGAGATTTTTGTTACTCTAAGGGGTGGTAGCCTTGACCATATGGAAGGTAGTCTATTGTCGAGATTTTGGTTATTCCAATGGATGGTAGCGTTTTCATTATAGAAGGTAGTATATTGTCAAGATTTTTGTCACTACAATGGATGGTAGCCTTGTCATTAGGCAAGGTAGTCTGTTGTCGAGATTTTTGTTACTAGAATGGATTGTAGCCTTGTCGTTATGGAAGGTATTCTGTTGTCGATATCTTTGTTACTCCAATGGATGGTACCCTAGTCATTATGGAAGATAGTTTGTGTACGATATTTTTGTTATTCTAATGGATGGTAGCCTTGTCATTATAAAAGGTAGTCTATTGTCGTGATTTTTGTTACTCTAAGGGATGGTAGCCTTGTCATTATGGAAGGTAGTATGTTGTCGATATCTTTGTTACTCCAATGGATGGTAGCCTTGTCATTATGGAAGGTGGTCTATTGTCGAGATATTTGGTACTCTAAGGGATGGTAGCCTTGTCATTATGGAACATAGTCTGTTGTCGATATTTTTGTTATTCCAATGGATGGAAGCGTTGTCATTATAGAAGGTAGTGTATTATCGAGATTTTTGTCACTACAATGGATGGTAGCCTTGTCATTATGTAAGGTAGTCTGTTGTCGAGAAATTTGTTACTACAATGGATTGTAGCCTTGTCGTTATGGAAGATAGTCTGTTGTCGATATCTTTGTAACTCCAATGGATGGTAGCCTAGTCATTATGGAAGGTAGTTTGGGTTAGAGATTTTAGTTACTCCAATGGATGCTAGCCTTGTAATTATGGAAGGTAGTCTATTGTCGAGATTTTTGTTACTCCAATGGATGGTAGCCTTGTCATTATAGAAGGTAATATATTGTCGATATTTTTGTAACTATAATGGATGGTAGCCTTGTCATTATGGAAGGTAGTCTATTGTCGAGATTTTTGTTACAATAATGGATTGTAGCCTTGTCGTTATGGAAGGTAGTCTGTTGTCGATATCTTTGTTACTCTAATGGATGGTAGCCTAGTCATTATGGAAGGTAGTTTGTGTACGAGATTTTAGTTACTCGAATGGATGATAGCCTTGTCATTATGGAAGGTAGTCTGTTGTCGAGATTTTTTATACTCCAATGGATTGTAGCCTTGTCATTATGGAAGGTATTCTGTTGTCGAGATTTTTGTTACTCTAAGGGATGGTAGCATTGTCATTATGGAATGTAGTCTGTTGTCGAGATTTTTGTTATTCCAATGGATGGTAGCCTTGTAATTATGAAAGGTAGTATATTGTTGAGATTTTTTTCACTACAATGGATGGTAGCCTTGTCATTATGGAAGGTAGTCTGTTGTTAAGATTTTTGTAACTATAATGGATTGTAGCCTTGTCGTTATAGAAGGTAGTTTGTTGTCGATATCTTTGTTAGTCCAATGGATGATAGCCTAGTCATTATGGAAGGTAGTTTGTGTATGAGATTTAAGTTACTTTAATGGATGGTAGCCTTGTCATTATGGAAGGTAGTCTGTTGTACATATTTTTTATACTCAAATGGATTGTAGCCTTGTAATTAGGGAAGGTAGTCTCTTGTTGATATTTTGCTTACTCCAATGATGGTACCCTTGTCATTATGGAAGGTAGTCTTTTGCCGAGATTTTTGTTACTCCATTGCATGGTAGCCTTGACATTATGGAAGGTAGTGTGTTGTAGATATTTTTGTTATTCCAATGGATGGTAGCCTTGTAATTATGGAAGGTAGTCTGTTGTAGTGATTTTTGTTACTCTAATTGATGGTAGCCTTGTCATTATGGAAGGTACTATGTTGTCGATATCTTTGTTACTCCAATGGAAGGTAGCCTTGTCATTATGGAAGGTAGTCTATTGTCGAGATTTTTGTTACTCTAAGGGATGGTAGCCTTGTCCATATGGAAGGTAGTCTATTGTCGGGATTTTTGTTATTCCAATGGATGGTAGTGTTGTCATTATAGAAGGTAGTATATTGTCAAGATTTTTGTCACTACAATGGATGGTAGCCTTGTCATTATGTAAGGTAGTCTGTTGTCGAGATTTTTGTTACTAGAACGGATTGTAGCCTTGTCGTTATGGAAGGTAGTCTATTGTCGATATCTATGTTACTCCAATGGATGGTAGCCTAGTCATTATGGAAGGTAGTTTGTGTATGATATTTTTGTTATTCCAATGGATGGTAGCCTTGTCATTATGAAAGGTAGTCTATTGTCGTGATTTTTGTTACTCTAAGGGATGGTAGCCTTGTCATTATGGAAGGTAGTATGTTGTCGATATCTTTGTTACTCCAATGGATGGTAGCCTTGTCATTATTGAAGGTGGTTTGTTGTCGAGATATTTGTTACTCTAAGGGATGATAGCCTTGTCATTATGGAACATAGTTTGTTGTCGAGATTTTTGTTATTCCAATGGATGGTAGCATTGTCATTATAAAAGGTAGTATATTATCGAGATTTTTGTCACTACAATGGATGGTAGCCTTGTCATTATGGAATGTAGTCTGTTGTCGAGATTTTTGTTATTCCAATGGATGGTAGCCTTGTCATTATGAAAGGTAGTCTATTGTCGAGATTTTTGTTACTATAATAGATTGTAGCCTTGTCATTTTGGAAGGTAGTCTGTTGTCGATATTTTGGTTACTCCAATGGGTGGTAGCCTTGTAATTATAGAAGGTAGTATATTTTTGAGTTTTTTCTCACTACAATGAATGGTAGCCTTTTCATTATGGAAGGTAATCTGTTGTCGAGATTTTTGTTACTACAATGGATTATAGCATTGTCATTATGTAAGGTAGTCTATTGTCGATATCTTTGTTACTCCAATGGATGGTAGACTAGTCATTATTGAAGGTAGTTTGTGTACAATATTTTTCTTATTCCAATGGAAGGTAGCCTTGTCATTATGAACGGTAGTTTGTTGTCGTGATTTTTGTTACTCTAAGGGATGGTAGCCTTGTCATTATGGAAGGTAGTATGTTATCGATATCTTTGTTACTCCAATGGATGGTAGCCTTGTCGTTATGGAAGGTAGTCTGTTGTCGATATCTTTGTTAAACAAATGGATGGTAGCCTAGTCATTATGGAAGGTAGTTTGTGTACGATATTTTTGTTATTCCAATGGATGGTAGCCTTGTCATTATGAAAGGTAGTCTGTTGTCGTGATTTTTGTTACTCTAAGGGATGGTAGCCTTGTCATTATGGAAGGTAGTATGTTGTCGATATCTTTGTTACTCCAATGGATGGTAGCCTTTTCATTATGGAAGGTAGTCTATTGTCGAGATTTTTGTTACTCTAAGGGGTGGTAGCCTTGACCATATGGAAGGTAGTCTATTGTCGAGATTTTGGTTATTCCAATGGATGGTAGCGTTTTCATTATAGAAGGTAGTATATTGTCAAGATTTTTGTCACTACAATGGATGGTAGCCTTGTCATTAGGCAAGGTAGTCTGTTGTCGAGATTTTTGTTACTAGAATGGATTGTAGCCTTGTCGTTATGGAAGGTATTCTGTTGTCGATATCTTTGTTACTCCAATGGATGGTACCCTAGTCATTATGGAAGATAGTTTGTGTACGATATTTTTATTATTCTAATGGATGGTAGCCTTGTCATTATAAAAGGTAGTCTATTGTCGTGATTTTTGTTACTCTAAGGGATGGTAGCCTTGTCATTATGGAAGGTAGTATGTTGTCGATATCTTTGTTACTCCAATGGATGGTAGCCTTGTCATTATGGAAGGTGGTCTATTGTCGAGATATTTGTTACTCTAAGGGATGGTAGCCTTGTCATTATGGAACATAGTCTGTTGTCGATATTTTTGTTATTCCAATGGATGGAAGCGTTGTCATTATAGAAGGTAGTATATTATCGAGATTTTTGTCACTACAATGGATGGTAGCCTTGTCATTATGGAAGGTAGTCTGTTGTCGAGAAATTTGTTACTACAATGGATTGTAGCCTTGTCGTTATCGAAGATAGTCTGTTGTCGATATCTTTGTTACTCCAATGGATGGTAGCCTAGTCATTATGGAAGGTAGTTTGGGTTAGAGATTTTAGTTACTCCAATGGATGGTAGCCTTGTAATTATGGAAGGTAGTCTATTGTCGAGATTTTTGTTACTCCAGTGGATGGTAGCCGTGTCATTATAGAAGGTAATATATTGTCGATATTTTTGTCACTATAATGGATTGTAGCCTTGTCATTATGGAAGGTAGTCTATTGTCGAGATTTTTGTTACTATAATGGATTATAGCCTTGTCGTTATGGAAGGTAGTTTGTTGTCGATATCTTTGTTACTCTAATGGATGGTAGCCTAGTCATTATGGAAGGTAGTTTGTGTATGAGATTTAGTTACTCCAATGGATGGTAGCCTTGTCATTATGGAAGGTAGTCTGTTGTCGAGATTTTGTATACTCCAATGGATTGTAGCCTTGTCATTATATAAGGTAGTCTGTTGTTGAGATTTTTGTTACTCTAAGGGATGGTAGCCTTGTCATTATGGAATGTAGTCTGTTGTCGAGATTTTTGTTATACCAATTGATGGTAGCCTTGTAATTATAGAAGGTAGTATATTGTTGAGATTTTTTTCACTACAATGGATGGTAGCCTTGTCATTATGGAAGGTAGTCTGTTGTTAAGATTTTTGTAACTATAATGGATTGTAGCCTTATCGTTATAGAAGGTAGTTTGTTGTCGATATCTTTGTTAGTCCAATGCATGATAGCCTAGTCATTATGGAAGGTAGTTTGTGTATGAGATTTAAGTTACTTTAATGGATGGTAGCCTTGTCATTATGGAAGGTAGTCTGTTGTCGAGATTTTTTATACTCAAATGGATTGTATCCTTGTAATTAGGGAAGGTAGTCTCTTGTTGATATTTTGCTTACTCAAATGATGGTACCCTTGTCATTATGGAAGGTAGTCTATTGCCGAGATTTTTGTTACTCCATTGCATGGTAGCCTTGACATTATGGAAGGTAGTGTGTTGTAGATATTTTTGTTATTCCAATGGATGATAGCCTTGTAATTATGGAAGGTAGTCTGTTGTCGTGATTTTTGTTACTCTAATGGATGGTAGCCTTGTCATTATGGAAGGTACTATGTTGTCGATATCTTTGTTACTCCAATGGATGGTAGCCTTGTCATTATGGAAGGTAGTCTATTGTCGAGATTTTTGTTACTCTAAGGGATGTTAGCCTTATCCATATGGAAGGTAGTCTATTGTCGAGATTTTTGTTATTCCAATGGATGGTAGTGTTGTCATTATAGAAGGTAGTATATTGTCAAGATTTTTGTCACTACAATGGATGGTATCCTTGTCATTATGTAAGGTAGTCTGTTGTCGATATCTATGTTACTCCAATGGATGGTAGCCTAGTCATTCTAGAAGGTAGTTTTTGTATGATATTTTTGTTATTCCAATGGATGGTAGCCTTGTCATTATGAAAGGTAGTCTATTGTCGTGATTTTTGTTACTCTAAGGGATGGTAGCCTTGTCATTATGGAAGGTAGTATGTTGTCGATATCTTTGTTACTCCAATGGATGGTAGCATTGTCATTATGGAAGGTGGTTTCTTGTCGAGATATTTGTTACTCTAAGGGATGATAGCCTTGTCATTATGGAACATAGTTTGTTGTCGAGATTTTTGTTATTCCAATGGATGGTAGCGTTGTCATTATAGAAGGTAGTATATTATCGAGATTTTTGTCACTACAATGGGTGGTAGCCTTGTCATTATGGAATGTAGTCTGTTGTCGAGATTTTTGTTATTCCAATGGATGGTAGCCTTGTCATTATTAAAGTTAGTCTATTGTCGAGATTTTTGTTACTATAATAGATTGTAGCCTTGTCATTATGGAAGGTAGTCTGTTGTCGATATTTTGGTTACTCCAATGGGTGGTAGCCTTGTAATTATAGAAGGTAGTATATTGTTGAGATTTTTGTCACTACAATGAATGGTAGCCTTTTCATTATGGAAGGTAATATGTTGTCGAGATTTTTGTTACTACAATGGATTATAGCATTGTCATTATGGAAGGTAGTCTGTTGTCGATATCTTTGTTACTCCAATGGATGGTAGACTAGTCATTATTGAAGGTAGTTTGTGTACAATATTTTTGTTATTCCAATGGATGGTAGCCTTGTCATTATGAACGGTAGTTTGTTGTCGTGATTTTTGTTACTCTAAGGGATGGTAACCTTGTCATTACGGAAGGTAGTATGTTGTCGATATCTTTGTTACTCCAATGGATGGTAGCCTTTTCATTATGGAAGGTAGTCTGTTGTCGAGATTTTTGTTACTCTAAGGGATGGTAGCCTTGTCCATATGGAAGGTAGTCTGTTGTCGAGATTTTTGTTATTCCAATGGATGGTAGCGTTGTCATTATAGAAGGTAGTATATTGTCAAGATTGTTGTCACTACAATGGATGGTAGCCTTGTCATTAGGTAAGGTAGTCTGTGGTCGAGATTTTTGTTACTAGAATGGATTGTAGCCTTGTCGTTATGGAAGGTATTCTTTGAGTCGATATCTTTGTCACTCCAATGGATGGTACCCTAGTCATTATGGAAGATAGTTTGTGTATGATATTTTTGTTATTCTAATGGATGGTAGCCTTGTCATTATAAAAGGTAGTCTATTGTCGTGATTTTTGTTACTCTAAGGGATGGTAGCCTTGTCATTATGGAAGGTAGTATGCTGTCGATATCTTTGTTACTCCAATAGATGGTAGCCTTGTCATTATGGAAGGTGGTCTGTTGTCGAGATATTTGTTACTCTAAGGGATGGTAGCCTTGTCATTATGGAACATAGTCTGTTGTCGATATTTTTGTTATTCCAATGGATGGTAGCGTTGTCATTATAGAATGTAGTATATTATCGAGATTTTTGTCACTACAATGGATGGTAGCCTTGTCATTATGGAAGGTAGTCTGTTGTCGAGAAATTTGTTACTACAATGGATTGTAGCCATGTCGTTATGGAAGATAGTCTGTTGTCGATATCTTTGTTACTCCAATGGATGGTATCCTAGTCATTATGGAAGGTAGTTTGTGTTAGAGATTTTAGTTACTCCAATGGATGGTAGCCTTGTAATTATGGAAGGTAGTTTGTTGTCGAGATTTTTGTTACTCCAATGGATGGTAGCCTTGTCATTATAGAAGGTAAAATATAGTCGAGATTTTTGTCACTATAATGGATGGTAGCCTTGTCATTATGGAAGGTAGTCTATTGTCGAGATTTTTGTTACTATAATGGATTGTAGCCTTCTCGTTATGGAAGGTAGTCTGTTGTCGATATCTTTGTAACTCTAATGGATGGTAGCCTAGTCATTATGGAAGGTAGTTTGTGTATGAGATTTTAGTTACTCCAATGGATGGTAGCCTTGTCATTATGGAAGGTAGTCTGTTGTCGAGATTTTTTATACTCCAATGGATTGTAGCCTTGTCATTATAGAAGGTAGTCTGTTGTTGAGATTTTTGTTACTCTAAGGGATGGTAGCCTTGTCATTATGGAATGTAGTCTGTTGTCGAGATTTTTGTTATACCAATTGATGGTAGCCTTGTAATTATAAAGGGTAGTATATTGTTGAGATTTTTGTCACTACAATGGATGGTAGCCTTGTCATTATGGAAGGTAGTCTGTTGTTAAGATTTTTGTAACTATAATGGATTGTAGCCTTGTCGTTATAGAAGGTAGTTTGTTGTCGATATCTTTGTTAGTCCAATGGATGATAGCCTAGTAATTATGGAAGGTAGTTTGTGTATGAGATTTAAGTTACTTTAATGGATGGTAGCCTTGTCATTATGGAAGGTAGTCTGTTGTCGAGATTTTTTATACTCAAATGGATTGTAGCCATGTAATTAGGGAAAGTAGTGTCTTGTTGATATTTTGCTTACTCCAATGATGGTACCCTTGTCATTATGGAAGGTAGTCTATTGCCGAGATTTTTGTTACTCCATTGCATGGTAGCCTGACATTATGGAAGGTAGTGTGTTGTAGATATTTTTGTTATTCCAATGGTTGGTAGCCTTGTAATTATGGAAGGTAGTCTGTTGTCGTGATTTTTGTTACTCTAATGGATGGTAGCCTTGTCATTATGGAAGGTACTATGTTGTCGATATCTTTGTTACTCCAATGGATGGTAGCCTTGTCATTATGGAAGGTAGTCTATTGTCGAGATTTTTGTTACTCTAAGGGATGGTAGCCTTGTCCATATGGAAGGTAGTCTATTGTCGAGATTTTTGTTATTCCAATGGATGGTAGTGTTGTCATTATAGAAGGTAGTATATTGTCAAGATTTTTGTCACTACAATGGATGGTAGCCTTGTCATTATGTAAGGTAGTCTGTTGTCGAGATTTTTGTTACTAGAACGGATTGTAGCCTTGTCGTTATGGAAGGTAGTCTATTGTCGATATCTATGTTACTCCAATGGATGGTATCCTAGTCATTATGGAAGGTAGTTTGTGTATGATATTTTTGTTATTCCAATGGATGGTAGCCTTGTCATTATGAAAGGTAGTCTATTGTCGTGATTTTTGTTACTCTAAGGGATGGTAGCCTTGTCATTATGGAAGGTAGTATGTTGTCGATATCTTTGTTACTCCAATGGATGGTAGCCTTGTCATTATGGAAGGTGGTTTCTTGTCGAGATATTTGTTACTCTAAGGGATGATAGCCTTGTCATTATGGAACATAGTTTGTTGTCGAGATTTTTGTTATTCCAATGGATGGTAGCGTTGTCATTATAGAAGGTAGTATATTATCGAGATTTTTGTCACTACAATGGATGGTAGCCTTGTAATTATGGAATGTAGTCTGTTGTCGAGATTTTTGTTATTCCTATGGATGGTAGCCTTGTCATTATGGAAGGTAGTCTGTTGTCGATATTTTGGTTACTCCAATGGATGGTAGCCTTGTAATTATAGAAGGTAGTATATGGTTGAGATTTTTGTCACTACAATGAATGGTAGCCTTGTCATTATGGAAGGTAATCTGTTGTCGAGATTTTTGTTACTACAATGGATTATAGCATTGTCATTATGGAGGGTAGTTTGTTGTCCATATCTTTGTTACTCCAATGGATGGTAGACTAGTCATTATTGAAGGTAGTTTATGTATAATATTTTTGTTATTCTAATGGATGGTAGCCTTGTCATTATGAACGGTAGTTTGTTGTCATGATTTTTGTTACTCTAAGGGATGGTAGCCTTTTCATTATGGAAGGTAGTATGTTGTCGATATCTTTATTACTCCAATGGATGGTAGCCTTGTCGTTATGGTAGGTAGTCTATTGTCGATATCTTTGTTACTCCAATGGATAGTAGCCTAGTCATTATGGAAGGTAGTTTGAGTACGATATTTTTGTTATTCCAACGGATGGTAGCCTTGTCATTATGAAAGGTAGTCTATTGTCGTGATTTTTGTTACTCTAAGGGATAGTAGCCTTGTCATTATGGAAGGTAATATGTTGTCGATATCTTGGTTAATCCAATGGATGGTAGCCTTGTCATTATGGAAGGTAGTCTGTTGTCCAGATTTTTGTTACTCTTAGGGATGGTAGCCTTGTCATTATGGAATGTAGTTTGTTGTCGAGATTTTTGTTATTCCAATGGATGGTAGCATTGTCATTATAGAAGGTAGTATATTATCGAGATTTTTGTCACTACAATGGATGGTAGCCTTTCAATTATGGAAGGTAGTTTGTTGTTAAGATTTTTGTTACTATAATTGATTGTAGCCTTGCCGTTATTGAAGGTAGTTTGTTGTCGATATCTTTGTTAGTCCAATGGATGGTAGCCTAGTCATTATGGAAGGTAGTTTGTGTACGAGATTTTAGTTACTTTAATGGATAGTAGCCTTGTCATTATGGAAGGTAGTCTGTTGTCGATATTTTTTATACTCCAATGGATTGTAGCCTTGTAATTATGGAAGGTAGTCTCTTGTTGATATTTTGCTTACTCCAATGATGGTTCCCTTGTCATTATGGATGGTAATCTATTGCCGAGATTTTTGTTACTCCATTGCATGGTAGCCTTGTCATTATGGAAGGTGGTTTGTTGTCGAGATATTTGTTACTCTAAGGGATGATAGCCTTGTCATTATGGAACATAGTTTGTTGTCGAGATTTTTGTTATTCCAATGGATGGTAGCATTGTCATTATAGAAGGTAGTATATTATCGATATTTTTGTCACTACAATGGATGGTAGCCTTGTCATTATGGAATTTAGTTTGTTGTGGAGATTTTTGTTATTCCAATGGATGGTAGCATTGTCATTATGAATGGTAGTCTATTGTCAAGATTTTTGTTACTATAATAGATTGTAGCCTAGTCATTATGGAAGGTAGTCAGTTGTCGAGATTTTTGTTACTCCAATGGATGGTAGCCTTGTAATTATAGAAGGTAGTATATTGTTGAGATTTTTGTCACTACAACGAATGGTATCCTTGTCATTATGGAAGGTAATTTGTTGTGGAGATTTTTGTTACTAGAATGGATTGTAGCCTTGTCGTTATGGAAGGTAGTCTATTGTCGATATCTTTGTTACTCCAATGGATGTTAGCCTAGTCATTATGGAAGGTAGTTTGTGTACGATATTTTTGTTATTCCAATGGTTGGTAGCCTTGTCATTATGAAAGGTAGTCTATTGTCGTGATTTTTGTTACTCTAAGGGATGGTAGCCTTGTCATTATGGAAGGTAGTATGTTGTCGATATCTTTGTTACTCCAATGGATGGTAGCCTTGTCATTATGGAAGGTGGATTGTTGTCGAGATATTTGTTACTCTAAGGGATGATAGCTTGTCATTATGGAACATATTCTGTTCTCGAGATTTTTGTTATTCCAATGGATGGTAGCGTTGTCATTATAGAAGGTAGTATATTATCGATATTTTTGTCACTACAATTAATGGTAGCCTTGTCATTACGGAACGTAGTCTGTTGTCGAGATTTTTGTTATTCCAATGGATGGTAGCCTTGTCATTATGAAAGGTAGTCTATTGTCAAGATTTTTGTTACTATAATAGATTGTAGCCTTGTCATTATGGAAGGTAGTCTGTTGTCGAGATTTTTGTTACTCCAATGGATGGTAGCCTTGTAATTATAGAAGGTAATATATTGTTGAGATTTTTGTCACTACAATGAATGGTAGCCTTGTCATTATGGAAGGTAATATGTTGTCGAGATTTTGGTTACTACAATGGATTATAGCCTTGTCATTATGGAAGGTAGTCTGTTGTCGATATCTTTGTTATTCCAATGGATGGTAGACTAGTCATTTTTGAAGGTCGTTTATGTACGATATTTTTGTTATTCCAATGGATGATAGCCTTGTCATTATGAAAGGTAGTCTATTGTCGTGATTTTTGTTACTCGAAGGGATGGTAGCCTTGTCATTATGGAAGGTAGTATGTTGTCGATATCTTTGTTACTCCAATGGATGGTAGCCTTGTTATTATGGAAGGTGGTCTGTTGTCGAGATATTTGTGACTCTAAGGGATGATAGCCTTGTCATTATGGAACATAGTTTGTTGTCGAGATTTTTGTTATTCCAATGGATGGTAGCGTTCTCATTATAGAAGGTAGTATATTATCGAGATTTTTGTCACTACAATGGACGGTAGCCTTGTCATTATGGAACGTAGTCTGTTGTCAAGATTTTTGTTATTCCAATGGATGATAGCCTTGTCATTATGAAAGGTAGTCTATTGTCAAGATTTTTGTTACTATAATAGATTGTAGCCTTGTCATTATGGAAGGTAGTCTGTTGTCGAGATTTTGGTTACTCCAATGAATGGTAGCCTTGTAATTATAGAAGGTAGTATATTGTTGAGATTTTTGTCACTATAATGAATGGTATCCTTGTCATTATGGAAGGTAATCTGTTGTCGAGATTTTTGTTACTAGAATGGATTGTAGCCTTGTCGTTATGGAAGGTAGTCTATGGTCGATATCTTTGTTACTCCAATGGATGGTAGCCTAGTCATTATGGAAGGTAGTTTGTGTACGATATTTTTGTTATTCCAATGGATGGTAGCCTTGTCATTATGAAAGGTAGTCTATTGTCGTGATTTTTGTTACTCTAAGGGATGGTAGCCTTGTCATTATGGAAGGTAGTATGTTGTCGATATCTTTGTTACTCTAATGGATGGTAGCCTTGTCATTATGGAAGGTGGTTTGTTGTCGAGATATTTGTTACTCTAAGGGATGATAGCTTGTCATTATGGAACATATTCTGTTGTCGAGATTTTTGTTATTCCAATGGATGGTAGCGTTGTCATTATAGAAGGTAGTATATTATTGATATTTTTGTCACTACAATGGATGGTAGCCTTTACATTACGAAACATAGTTTGTTGTCGAGATTTTTGTTATTCCAATGGATGGTAGCCTTGTCATTATGAAAGGTATTCTATTGTCAAGATTTTTGTTACTATAATAGATTGTAGCCTTGTCATTATGGAAGGTAGTCTGTTGTCAAGATTTTTGTTACTCCAATGGATGGTAGCCATGTAATTATAGATCGTAGTATATTGTTGATATTTTTTTCACTACAATGAATGGTAGCCTTGTCATTATGGAAGGTAATATGTTGTCGAGATTTTTGTTACTACAATGGATTATAGCCTTGTCGTTATGGAAGGTAGTCTGTTGTCGATATCTTTGTTACTCCAATGGATGGTAGACTACTCATTATTGAAGGTAGTTTGTGTACAATATTTTTGTTATTCCAATGGATGGTAGCCTTGTCATTATGAAAGGTAGTCTATTGTCGTGATTTTTGTTACTCGAAGGGATGGTAGCCTTGTCATTATGGAAGGTAGTATGTTGTCGATATCTTTGTTACTCCAATGGATGGTAGCCTTGTCGTTATGGAAGGTGGTTTGTTGTCGAGATATTTGTTACTCTAAAGGATGGTAGCCTAGTCATTATGGAACATAGTTTGTTGTCAAGATTTTTGTTATTCCAATGGATGGTAGCGTTCTCATTATAGAAGGTAGTATATTATCGAGATTTTTGTCACTACAATGGATGGTAGCCTTGTCATTATGGAATGTAGTCTGTTGTCGAGATTTTTGTTATTCCAATGGATGGTAGCCTTGTCATTATGAAAGGTAGTCTATTGTCAAGATTTTTGTTACTATATTAGATTGTAGCCTTGTCATTATGGAAGGTAGTCTGTTGTCGAGATTTTGGTTACTCCAATGGATGGTAGCCATGTAATTATAGAAGGTAGTATATTGTTGAGATTTTTGTCACTACAATTAATGGTATCCTTGTCATTATGGAAGGTAATCTGTTGTCGAGATTTTTGTTACTACAATGGATTATAGCCTTGTCGTTATGGAAGGTAGTCTGTTGTTGATATCTTTGTTACTCCAATGGATGGTAGACTAGTCATTATTGAAGGTAGTTTGTGTACAATATTTTTGTTATTCTAATGGATGGTAGCCTTGTCATTATGAAAGGTAGTTTGTTGTCGTGATTTTTGTTACTCTAAGGGATGGTAGCCTTGTCATTATGGAAGGTAGTATGTTGTCGATATCTTTATTACTCCAACGGATGGTAGCCTTGTCGTTATGGAAGGTAGTCTGTTGTCGATATCTTTGTTACTCCAATGGATGGTAGCCTAGTCATTATGGAAGGTAGTTTCTGTATGATATTTTTGTTATTCCAACGGATGGTAGCCTTGTCATTATGAAAGGTAGTCTATTATCGTGATTTTTGTTACTCTAAGGGATAGTAGCCTTGTCATTATGGAAGGTAGTCTGTTGTCCAGATTTTTGTTACTCTTAGGGATGGTAGCATTGTCATTATGGAAGGTAGTGTGTTGTAGATATTTTTGTTATTCCAATGGATGGTAGCATTGTCATTATAGAAGGTAGTATATTATCGAGATTTTTGTCACTACAATGGATGGTAGCCTTGTCATTATGGAAGGTAGTCTGTTGTTAAGATTTTTGTTACTATAATGGATTGTAGCCTTGTCGTTATGGAAGGTAGTTTGTTGTCAATATCTTTGTTAGTCCAATGGATGGTAGCCTAGTCATTATGGAAGGTAGTTGGTGTACGAGATTTTAGTTACTTTAATGGATGGTAGCCTTGTCATTATGGAAGGTAGTCTGTTGTCGAGATTTTTTAATCTCTAATGGATTATAGACTTGTAATTATGGAAGGTAGTCTCTTGTTGATATTTTTCTTACTCCAATGATGATACCCTTGTCATTATGGAAGGTAATCTATTGCCGAGATTTTTGTTACTCCATTGCATGGTAGCCTTGTGATTATGGAACGTAGTGTGTTGTAGATATTTTTGTTATTCCAATGGATAGTAGCCTTGTCATTATGGAAGGTAGTCTGTTGTCGTGATTTTTGTTACTCCAATGGATGGTAGCCTTGTCATTATGGAAGGTACTATGTTGTCGATATCTTTGTTACTCCAATGGATGGTAGCCTTGTCATTATGGAAGGTAGTCTGTTGTTGAGATTTTGTTACTCCAAAGGATGGTAGCCTTGTCATTATGGAAGGTAGTCTGTTGTCGAGATTTTTGTTATTCCAATGGATGGTAGCGTTGTCATTATAGAAGGTAGTATATTGTCAAGTTTTTTGTCACTACAACGGACGGTAGCCTTGTCGTTATGTAAGGTAGTCTGTTGTCGAGATTTTTGTTACTAGAATGGATTGTAGCCTTGTCGTTATGGAGGGTAGTCTATTGTCGATATCTTTCTTACTCCAATGGATGGTAGCCTAGTCATTATGGAAGGTAGTTTGTGTACGATATTTTTGATATTCCAATGGATGGTAGCCTTGTCATTATGAAAGGTAGTCTATTGTCGTGATTTTTGTTACTCTAAGGGATGGTAGCCTTGTCATTATGGAAGGTAGTATGTTCTCGATATCTTTGTTACTCCAATGGATGGTAGCCTTGTCATTATGGAAGGTGGTTTGTTGTCGAGATATTTGTTACTCTAAGGGATGATAGCCTTGTCATTATGGAACATAGTCTTTTGTCAAGATTTTTGTTATTCCAATGGATGGTAGCGTTGTCATTATAGAAGGTAGTATATTATCGATATTTTTGTCACTACAATGGATGGTAGCCTTGTCATTATGGAATGTAGTCTGTTGTCTAGATTTTTGTTATTCCAATGGATGGTAGCCTTGCCATTATGAAAGGTAGTCTATTGTCGAGATTTTTGTTACAATAATAGATTGTAGCCTAGTCATTATGGAAGGTAGTCTGTTGTCGAGATTTTTGTTACTCCAATGGATGGTAGCCTTGTAATTATAGAAGGTAGTATATTGTTGAGATTTTTGTCACTACAATGAATGGTAGCCTTGTCATTATGGAAGGTAATCTGTTGTCGAGATTTTTGTTACTACAATGGATTGTAGCCTTGTCATTATGGAAGGTAGTCTGTTGTCAATATCTTTGTTACTCCAATGGATGGTAGACTAGTCATTATTGAAGGTAGTTTGTGTACGATATTTTTGTTATTCCAATGGATGGTAGCCTTGTCATTATGGAAGGTAGTCTGTTGTCGAGATATTTGTTACTACAATGGATTGTAGCCTTGTCGTTATGGAAGATAGTCTGTTGTCGATATCATTGTTACTCCAATGGATGGTAGCCTAGTCATTATGGAAGGTAATTTGTGTACGAGATTTTAGTTACTCTGATGGATGGTAGCCTTGTCATTATGGAAGGTAGTCTATTGTCGAGATTTTTGTTACTCCAATGGATTGTAGCCGTGTAATTATGGAAGGTAGTCTCTTGTTGTTATTTTGGTTACTCCAATGATGGTACCTTTGTCATTATGGAAGGTAGTCTATTGCCTAGATTTTTGTTACTACATTGCATGGTAGCCTTGTCATTATGGAAGGTAGTGCGTTGTAGATATTTTTGTTATTCCAATGGATGGTAGCCTTGTCATTATGGAAGGTAGTCTATTGTCAATATTTTTGTTACTCCAATGGATGGTAGCCTTGTAATTATGGAAGGTACTATTTTGTCGATATCTTTGTTACTGCAATGGATGGTAGCCTTATCATTATGGAAGGTAGTCTATTGTCGAGATTTTTTTTACTCTAACGGATGGTAGCCTTGTTCATATGGAAGGTAGTCTGTTGTCGAGATTTTTTTTATTCCAATGGATGGTAGTGTTGTCATTATAGAAGGTAGTATATTGTCGAGATTTTTGTCACTACAATGGATGGTACCCTTGTCATTATGTAAGGTAGTCTGTTGTCGAGATTTTTGTTACTAGAATGGATTGTAGCCTTGTCGTTATGGAAGGTAGTCTATTGTCGATATCTTTGTTACTCCAATGGATGGTAGACTAGTCATTATGGAAGGTAGTTTGTGTACGATATTTTTGTTATTCCAATGGATGTTAGCCTTGTCATTATGAAAGGTAGTCTATTGTCATGATTTTTGTTACTCTAAGGGATGGTAGCCTTGTCATTATGGAAGGTAGTATGTTAACAATATCTTTGTTACTCCAATGGATGGTAGCCTTGTCATTACGGTAGGTGGTATGTTGCCGAGATATTTGTTACATTAAGGGATGGTAGCTTTGTCATTATGGAACATACTATGTTGTGGAGATTTTTGTTATTCCAATGGATGGTAGCGTTTTCGTTATAGAAGGTAGTTTATTATCGAGATTTTTGCCACTACAATGGATGGTAGCCTTGTCATTATGGAAGGTAGTCTGTTGTCGATATATTTGTTACTACAATGGATTGTAGCCTTGTCGTTATGGAAGATAGTCTGTTGTCGATATCTTTGTTACTCCAATGGATGGTAGCCTAGTCATTATGGAAGGTAGTTTGTGTACGAGATTTTAGTTACTCCAATGGATGGTAGCCTTGTCATTATGGAAGGTAGTCCGTTGTCGAGATTTTTTTTACTCCAATGGATGATAGCCTTGTCATTATAGAAGGTAATATATTGTCGAGATTTTTGTCACTATAATGGATGGTAGCCTTGTCATTATGGAAGGTAGTCTGTTGTCGAGATTTTTGTTACTATAATGGATTGTAGCCTTGTTGTTGTGGAAGGTAGTTTATTTTCGATATCTTTGTTACTCTAATGGATGCTAGCCTAGTCATTATGTATGATATTTTAGTTACTCCAATGGATTGAAGCCTTGTCATTATGGAAGGTAGTCTATTTTCTAGATTTTTGTTACTCTAAGGGATGGTAGCCTTGTCATTATGGAATGTAGTCTGTTGTCGAGATTTTGGTTATTCCAATGGATGGTAGCCTTGTCATTATGAAAGGTAGTCTATTGTCGAGATTTTTGTTACTATAATAGATTGTAGCCTTGTCATTATGGAAGGTAGTCTGTTCTCGAGATTTTTGTTACTCCATTGGATGGTAGCCTTGTAATTATAGAAGGTAGTATATTGTTGAGATTTTTGTCACTACAATGAATGGTAGCCTTGTCATTATGGAAGGTAATTTTTTGTCGAGATTTTTGTTACTACAATGGATTGTAGCCTTGCCATTATGGAAGGTAGTATGTTGTCGATATCTTGGTTACTCCAACGGATGGTAGCCTTGTCATTATGGAAGGTAGTCTGTTGTCCAGATTTTTGTTACTCTTAGGGACGATAGCCTTGTCATTATGGAACGTAGTTTGTTGTCGAGATTTTTGTTATTCCAATGGATGGTAGCGTTATCTTTATAGAAGGTAGTATATTATCGAGATTTTTGTCAATACAATGGATGGTAGCCTTGTCATTATGGAAGGTAGTCTGTTGTTAAGATTTTTGTTACTATAATGGATTGTAGCCTTGTCGTTATGGAAGGTAGTTTGTTGTCGATATCTTTGTTAGTCCAATGGATGGTAGCCTAGTCATTATGGAAGGTAGTTTATGTACGAGATTTTAGTTACTTTAATGGATGGTAGCCTTGTCATTATGGAAGTTAGTCTATTATCGAGATGTTTTATACTCCAATGGATTGTAGCCTTGTAATTATAGAAGGAAGTCTCTTGTTGATATTTTGGTTACTCCAATGATGGTACCCTTGTCATTATGGAAGGTAGTCTATTGCCGAGATTTTTGTTACTCCATTGCATGGTAGCCTTGTCATTATGGAAGGTAGTCTATTGCCGAGATTTTTGTTACTCCAATGGATTGTAGCCTTGTCATTATGGAAGGTAGTCTATTGTCGTGATTTTTGTTACTCCAATGGATTGTAGCCTTGTCATTATGGAAGTTAGTCTACTGTCGTGATTTTTGTTACTCCAATGGATTGTAGCCTTGTAATTATGGGAGGTACTATGTTGTCGATATCTTTGTTACTCCAATGGATGGTAGCCTTGTCATTATGGAAGGTAGTCTATTGTCGAGATTTTTGTTACTCTAAGGGATGGTAGCCTTGTCCATATGGAAGGTAGTCTGTTGTCGAGATTTTATTATTCCAATGGATGGTAGCGTTGTTATTATAGAAGGTAGTATATTGTCGAGACTTTTGTCACTACAATGGATGGTAGCCTTGTCAATATGGAAGGTAGTATGTTGTCGATATCTTTGTTACTCCAATGGATGGTAGCCTTGTCGTTATGGAAGGTAGTCTGTTGTTGATATCTTTTTTACTCAAATGGATGGTAGCCTAGTCATTATGGAAGGTAGTTTGTGTACGATATTTTTGTTATTCCAATGGATGGTAGCCTTGTCATTATGAAAGGTAGTCTATTGTCGATATCTTTGTTACTCCAATGGATGGTAGCCTTGTCATTATGGTAGGTAGTCTGTTTTCGAGATTTTTGTTATTCCAATGGATGGTAGCATTGTCATTATAGAAGGTAGTATATTATCAATATTTTTGTCACTACAATGGATGGTAGCCTTGTCATTATGGAAGATAGTCTGTTGGCGAGATTTTTGTTACTACAATGGATTGTAGCCTTGTCGTTATGGAATATAGTTTGTTGTCGATATCTTTGTTTCTCCAATGGATGGTAGCCTAGTCATTATAGAAGGTAGTTTGTGTACGAGATTTTAGTTACTCCAATGGATGGTAGCCTTGTCATTATGGAAGGTAGTCTATTGTCGAGATTTTTGTTACTCCAATGGATTGTAGCCATGTAATTATGGAAGGTAGTATATTGTTGAGATTTTTATCACTATAATGAATGGTAGCCATGTCATTATGGAAGGTAATCTGTTGTCTAGATTTTTGTTACTACAATGGATTGTAGCCTAGTCATTATGGAAGGTAGTCGGTTGTCGATATCTTTGTCACTCCAATGGATGGTAGACTAGTCATTATTGAAGGTAGTTTGTGTACGATATTTTTGTTATTCCAATGGATGGTAGCCTTGTCATTATGAAAGGTAGTCTGTTGTCGTGATTTTTGTTACTCTAAGGGATGGTAGCTTTGTCATTATGGAAAGTAGTATGTTGTCGATATCTTTGTTACTCCAATAGATGGTAGCCTTGTAGTTATGGAAGGTAGTCTGTTGTCGATATCTTTGTTACTCAAATGGACGGTAGCCTAGTCATTATGGAAGGTAGTTTGTGTACGATATTTTTGTTATTCCAATGGATGTTAGCCTTGTCATTATGAAAGGCAGTCTGTTGTCGTGATTTTTGTTACTCTAAGGGATGGTAGCCTTGCCATTATGGAAGGTAGTATGTTGTCGATATCTTGGTTACTCCAATGGATGGTAGCCTTGTCATTATGGAAGGTAGTCTGTTTTCCAGATTTTTGTTACTCTTAGGGATGGTAGCCTTGTCATTATGGAACATAGTTTGTTGTCGAGATTTTTGTTATTCCAATGGATGGTAGCGTTGTCATTATAGAAGGTAGTATATTGTCGAGATTTTTGTCACTACAATGGATGGTAGCCTTGTCATTATGGAAGGTAGTCTGTTGTTAATATTTTTGTTACTATAATGGATTGTAGCCATGTCATTATGGAAGGGAGTTTGTTGTCGATATCTTTGTTAGTCCAATGGATGCTAGCCTAGTCATCCTGGAAGGTAGTTTGTGTACGAGATTTTAGTTACTTTAATGGATGGTAGCCTTTTCATTATGGAAGTTAGTCTATTGTCGAGATTTTTTATACTCCAATGGATTGTAGCCTTGTAATTATGGAAGGTATTCTCTTGTTGATATTTTGGTTACTCCAATGATGGTACCCTTGTCATTATGGAAGGTAGTCTATTGCCGAGATTTTTGTTACTCCATTGCATGGTAGCCTTGTCATTATTGAAGGTAGTGTGTTGTAGATATTTTTGTTATTCCAATGGATGGTAGCCTTGTCATTATGGTAGGTAGTCTGTTGTCGTGAATTTTGTTACTCCAATGGATGGTAGCCTTGTCATTATGGAAGGTACTATGTTGTCGATATCTTCGTTACTCCAATGGATGGTAGCCTTATCATTATGGAAGGTAGTCTATTGTCGAGATTTTAGTTACTCCAATGGATGGTAGCCTTGTCCTTATGGAAGGTAGTCTGTTGTCGAGATTTTTTTACTCCAATGGATTGTAGCCATGTAATTATAGAAGGTAGTCTCTTGTCGATATTTTTGTCACTATAATGGATGGTAGCCTTGTCATTATGGAAGGTAGTCTGTTGTCGAGATTTTTGTTACTATAATGGATTGTTGCCTTGTCGTTGTGGAAGGTAGTCTATTGTCGATATCTTTGTTACTCTAATGGATGGTAGCCTAGTCATTATGGAAGGTAGTTTGTGTACGAGATTTTAGTTACTCCAATGGATGGTAGCCTTATCATTATGGAAGGTAGTCTGTTGTCAAGATTTTTTATACTCGAAGGGATTGTAGCCTTGTCGTAATGGAAGGTAGTCTATTGTCGATATCTTTGTTACTCTAAGGGATGGTAGCCTTGTCATTATGGAATGTAGTCTGTTTTACGAGATTTTTGATATTCCAATGGATGGTAGCCTTGTCATTATGAAAGGTAGTCTATTGTCAAGATTTTTGTTACTATAATAGATTGTAGCCTTGTCATTATGGAAGGTAGTCTGTTGTCGAAATTTTTGTTACTCCAATGGATGGTGGACTTGTCATTATAGAAGGTAGTATATTGTTGAGATTTTTATCACTACAATGAATGGTAGCCATGTCATTATGGAAGGTAATCTGTTGTCGAGATTTTTGTTACTACAATGGATTGTTGCCTTGTCATTATGGAAGGTAGTCTATTGTCGATATCTTTGTCACTCCAATGGATGGTAGACTAGTCATTATTGAAGGTAATTTGTGAACGATATTTTTTTTATTCCAATGGATGGTAGCCTTGTCATTATGAAAGGTAGTCTGTTGTCGTGATTTTTGTTACTCTAAGGGATGGTAGCCTTGTCATTATGGAAAGTAGTATGTTGTCGATATCTTTGTTACTCCAATGGATGGTAGCCTTGTCGTTATGGAAGGTAGTATGTTGTCGATATCTTTGTTACTCAAATGGATGGTAGCCTAGTCATTATGGAAGGTAGTTTGTGTACAATATTTTTGTTATTCCAATGGATGTTAGCCTTGTCATTATGAAAGGTAGTCTGTTGTCGTGATTTTTGTTACTCTAAGGGATGGTAGCCTTGCCATTATGGAAGGTAGTATGTTGTCGATATCTTGGTTACTCCAATGGATGGTAGCCTTGTCATTATGGAAGGTAGTCTGTTGTCCAGATTTTTGTTACTCTTAGGGACGGTAGCCTTGTCATTATGGAACGTAGTTTGTTGTCGAGATTTTTGTTATTCCAATGGATGGTAGCATTGTCTTTATAGAAGGTAGTATATTATCGAGATTTTTGTCATTACAATGGATGGTAGCCTTGTCATTATGGAAGGTAGTCTGTTGTTAAGATTTTTGTTACTATAATGGATTGTAGCCTTGTCGTTATGGAAGGTAGTTTGTTGTCGATGTCTTTGTTAGTCCAATGGATGGTAGCCTAGTCATTATGGAAGGTAGTTTATGTACGAGATTTTAGTTACTTTAATGGATGGTAGCCTTGTCATTATGGAAGTTAGTCTATTGTCGAGATGTTTTATACTCCAATGGATTGTAGCCTTGTAATTATAGAAGGTAGTCTCTTGTTGATATTTTGGTTACTCCAATGATGGTACCCTTGTCATTATGGAAGGTAGTCTATTGCCGAGATTTTTGTTACTCCATTGCATGGTAGCCTTGTCATTATGGAAGGTAGTCTATTGCCGAGATTTTTGTTACTCCAATGGATTGTAGCCTTGTCATTATGGAAGGTAGTCTATTGTCGTGATTTTTGTTACTCCAATGGATTGTAGCCTTGTCATTATGGAAGTTAGTCTACTGTCGTGATTTTTGTTACTCCAATGGATTGTAGCCTTGTAATTATGGAAGGTACTATGTTGTCGATATCTTTGTTACTCCAATGGATGGTAGCCTTGTCATTATGTAAGGTAGTCTATTGTCGATATTTTTGTTACTCTAAGGGATGGTAGCCTTGTCCATATGGAAGGTAGTCTGTTGTCGAGATTTTATTATTCCAATGGATGGTAGCGTTGTCATTATAGAAGGTAGTATATTGTCGAGACTTTTGTCACTACAATGGATGGTAGCCTTTTCAATATAGAAGGTAGTATGTTGTCGATATCTTTGTTACTCCAATGGATGGTAGCCTTGTCGTTATGGAAGGTAGTCTGTTGTTGATATCTTTTTTACTCAAATGGATGGTAGCCTAGTCATTATGGAAGGTAGTTTGTGTACGATATTTTTGTTATTCCAATGGATGGTAGCCTTGTCATTATGAAAGGTAGTCTATTGTCGATATCTCTGTTACTCCAATGGATGGTAGCCTTGTCATTATGGTAGGTAGTCTGTTTTCGAGATTTTTGTTATTCCAATTGATGGTAGCATTGTCATTATAGAAGGTAGTATATTATCAATATTTTTGTCACTACAATGGATGGTAGCCTTGTCATTATGGAAGATAGTCTGTTGGCGAGATTTTTGTTACTCTAAGGGATGGTAGCCTTGTCATTATGGAAAGTAGTATGTTGTCGATATCTTTGTTACTCCAATGGATGGTAGCCTTGTCGTTATAGAAGGTAGTTTGTGTACGAGATTTTAGTTACTCCAATGGATGGTAGCCTTGTCATTATGGAAGGTAGTCTATTGTCGAGATTTTTGTTACTCCAATGGATTGTAGCCATGTAATTATGGAAGGTAGTATATTGTTGAGATTTTTATCACTATAATGAATGGTAGCCATGTCATTATGGAAGGTAATCTGTTGTCGAGATTTTTGTTACTACAATGGATTGTAGCCTGGTCATTATGGAAGGTAGTCTGTTGTCGATATCTTTGTCACTCCAATGGATGGTAGACTAGTCATTATTGAAGGTAGTTTGTGTACGATATTTTTGTTATTCTAATGGATGGTAGCCATGTCATTATGAAAGGTAGTCTGTTGTCGTGATTTTTGTTACTCTAAGGGATGGTAGCCTTGTCATTATGGAAAGTAGTATGTTGTCGATATCTTTGTTACTCCAATAGATGGTAGCCTTGTCGTTATGGAAGGTAGTCTGTTGTCGATATCTTTGTTACTCAAATGGATGGTAGCCTAGTCATTATGGAAGGTAGTTTGTGTACGATATTTTTGTTATTCCAATGGATGTTAGCCTTGTCATTATGAAAGGCAGTCTGTTGTCGTGATTTTTGTTACTCTAAGGGATGGTAGCCTTGCCATTATGGAAGGTAGTATGTTGTCGATATCTTGGTTACTCCAATGGATGGTAGCCTTGTCATTATGGAAGGTAGTCTGTTTTCCAGATTTTTGTTACTCTTAGGGATGGTAGCCTTGTCATTATGGAACGTAGTTTGTTGTCGAGATTTTTGTTATTCCAATGGATGCTAGCCTAGTCATTCTGGAAGGTAGTTTGTGTACGAGATTTTAGTTACTTTAATGGATGGTAGCCTTGTCATTATGGAAGTTAGTCTATTGTCGAGATTTTTTATACTCCAATGGATTGTAGCCTTGTAATTATAGAAGGTAGTCTCTTGTTGATATTTTGGTTACTCCAATGATGGTACCCTTGTCATTATGGAAGGTAGTTTGTTGTCGATATCTTTGTTACTCCATTGCATGGTAGCCTTGTCATTATGGAAGGTAGTCTGTTTTCGAGATTTTTGTTACTCCAATGGATTTTAGCCTTGTCATTATGGGAGGTATTATGTTGTCGATATCTTTGTCACTACAATGGATGGTAGCCTTGTCATTATGGAAGGTAGTCTGTTGGCGAGATTTTTGTTACTACAATGTATTGTAGCCTTGTCGTTATGGAAGATAGTTTGTTGTTGATATCTTTGTTTCTCCAATGGATGGTAGCCTAGTCATTATGGAAGGTAGTTTGTGTACGAGATTTTAGTTACTCCAATGGATGGTAGCCTTGTCATTATG
Organism: Vicia faba; assembly: GCA_948472305.1. NCBI lineage: Eukaryota > Viridiplantae > Streptophyta > Magnoliopsida > Fabales > Fabaceae > Vicia > Vicia faba. Next base: position 530,498,332 of record OX451741.1, read on the forward strand.
GAAGGTAGTCTATTGTCGAGATTTTTGTTACTCCAATGGATTGTAGCCATGTAATTATGGAAGGTAGTATATTGTTGAGATTTTTATCACTACAATGAATGGTAGCCTTGTCATTATGGAAAGTAGTATGTTGTCGATATCTTTGTTACTCCAATGGATGGTAGCCTTGTCGTTATGGAAGGTAGTCTGTTGTCGATATCTTTGTTACTCAAATGGATGGTAGACTAGTTATTATGGAAGGTAGTTTGTGTACGATATTTTTGTTATTCCAATGGATGTTAGCCTTGTCATTATGAAAGGTAGTCTATTGTCGTGATTTTTGTTACTCTAAGGGATGGTAGCCTTGCCATTATGGAAGGTAGTATGTTGTCGATATCTTGGTTACTCCAATGGATGGTAACCTTGTCATTATGGAAGGTAGTCTATTGTCCAGATTTTTGTTACTCTTAGGGATGGTAGCCTTGTCATTATGGAATGTAGTTTGTTGTCGAGATTTTTGTTATTCCAATGGATGGTAGCGTTGTCATTATAGAAGGTAGTATATTATTGAGATTTTTGTCACTACAATGGATGGTAGCCTTGTCATTATGGAAGGTAGTCTGTTGTTAAGATTTTTGTTACTATAATGGATTCTAGCCATGTCGTTATGGAAGGTAGTTTGTTGTCGATATCTTTGTTAGTCCAATGGATGCTAGCCTAGTCATTATGGAAGGTAGTTTGTGTACGAGATTTTAGTTACTTTAATGGATGGTAGCCTTGTCATTATGGAAATTAGTCTATTGTCGAGATTTTTTATACTCCAATGGATTGTAGCCTTGTAATTATAGAAGGTAGTCTCTTGTTGATATTTTGGTTACTCCAATGATGGTACCCTTGTCATTATGGAAGGTAGTCTATTGCCGAGATTTTTGTTACTCCATTGCATGGTAGCCTTGTCATTATGGAAGGTAGTCTATTGCCGAGATTTTTGTAACTCCAATGGATTGTAGCCTTGTCATTATGGAAGGTAGTCTATTGTCGTGATTTTTGTTACTCCAATGGATTGTAGCCTTGTCATTATGGAAGTTAGTCTATTATCGTGATTTTTGTTACTCCATTGGATTGTAGCCTTGTCATTATGGGAGGTACTATGTTGTCGATATCTTTGTCACTCCAATGGATGGTAGCCTTGTCATTATGGAAGGTAGTTTGTGTACGATATTTTTGTTATTCTAATGGATGGTAGCCATGTCATTATGAAAGGTAGTCTGTTATCGTGATTTTTGTTACTCTAAGGGATGGTAGCCTTGTCATTATGGAAAGTAGTATGTTGTCGATATCTTTGTTACTCCAATAGATGGTAGCCTTGTCGTTATGGAAGGTAGTCTGTTGTCGATATCTTTGTTACTCAAATGGATGGTAGCCTAGTCATTATGGAAGGTAGTTTGTGTACGATATTTTTGTTATTCCAATGGATGTTAGCCTTGTCATTATGAAAGGCAGTCTGTTGTCGTGATTTTTGTTACTCTAAGGGATGGTAGCCTTGCCATTATGGAAGGTAGTATGTTGTCGATATCTTGGTTACTCCAATGGATGGTAGCCTTGTCATTATGGAAGGTAGTCTGTTTTCCAGATTTTTGTTACTCTTAGGGATGGTAGCCTTGTCATTATGGAACGTAGTTTGTTGTCAAGATTTTTGTTATTCCAATGGATGCTAGCCTAGTCATTTTGGAAGGTAGTTTGTGTACGAGATTTTAGTTACTTTAATGGATGGTAGTCTTGTCATTATGGAAGTTAGTCTATTGTCGAGATTTTTTATACTCCAATGGATTGTAGCCTTGTAATTATAGAAGGTAGTCTCTTGTTGATATTTTGGTTACTCCAATGATGGTACCCTTGTCATTATGGAAGGTAGTATGTTGTCGATATCTTTGTTACTCCATTGCATGGTAGCCTTGTCATTATGGAAGGTAGTCTGTTTTCGAGATTTTTGTTACTCCAATGGATTTTAGCCTTGTCATTATGGGAGGTACTATGTTGTTGATATCTTTGTCACTACAATGGATGGTAGCCTTGTCATTATGGAAGGTAGTCTGTTGGCGAGATTTTTGTTACTACAATGTATTGTAGCCTTGTCGTTATGGAAGATAGTTTGTTGTTGATATCTTTGTTTCTCCAATGGATGGTAGCCTAGTCATTATGGAAGGTAGTTTGTGTACGAGATTTTAGTTACTCCAATGGATGGTAGCCTTGTCATTATGGAAGGTAGTCTATTGTTGAGATTTTTGTTACTCCAATGGATTGTAGCCATGTAATTATGGAAGGTAGTATATTGTTGAGATTTTTATCACTACAATGAATGGTAGCCTTGTCATTATGGAAAGTAGTATGTTGTCGATATCTTTGTTACTCCAATGGATGGTAGCCTTGTCGTTATGGAAGGTAGTCTGTTGTCGATATCTTTTTTACTCAAATGGATGGTAGACTAGTCATTATGGAAGGTAGTTTGTGTACGATATTTTTGTTATTCCAATGGATGTTAGCCTTGTCATTATGAAAGGTAGTCTATTGTCGTGATTTTTGTTACTCTAAGGGATGGTAGCCTTGTCATTATGGAAGGTAGTATGTTGTCGATATCTTGGTTACTCCAATGGATGGTAACCTTGTCATTATGGAAGGTAGTCTATTGTCCAGATTTTTGTTACTCTTAGGGATGGTAGCCTTGACATTATGGAACGTAGTTTGTTGTCGAGATTTTTGTTATTCCAATGGATGGTAGCGTTGTCTTTATAGAAGGTAGTATATTATTGAGATTTTTGTCACTACAATGGATGGTAGCCTTGTCATTATGGAAGGTAGTCTGTTGTTAAGATTTTTGTTACTATAATGGATTCTAGCCATGTCGTTATGGAAGGTAGTTTGTTGTCGATATCTTTGTTAGTCCAATGGATGCTAGCCTAGTCATTATGGAAGGTAGTTTGTGTACGAGATTTTAGTTACTTTAATGGATGGTAGCCTTGTCATTATGGAAGTTAGTCTATTGTCGAGATTTTTTATACTCCAATGGATTGTAGCCTTGTCATTATGGAAGGTAGTCTATTGTCGTGATTTTTGTTACTCCAATGGATTGTAGCCTTGTCATTATGGAAGTTAGTCTATTATCGTGATTTTTGTTACTCCATTGGATTGTAGCCTTGTCATTATGGGAGGTACTATGTTGTCGATATCTTTGTTACTCCAATGGATGGTAGCCTTGTCATTATGGAAGGTAGTCTATTGTCGAGATTTTTGTTACTCTAAGGGATGGTAGCCTTGTCCATATGGAAGGTAGTCTGTTGTCGAGATTTTATTATTCCAATGGATGGTAGTGTTGTCATTATAGAAGGTAGTATATTGTCGAGACTTTTGTCAGTACAATGGATGGTAGCATTGTCAATATGGAAGGTAGTATGTTGTCGATATCTTTGTTACTCCAATGGATGGTAGCCTAGTCATTATGGAAGGTAGTTTGTGTACGATATTTTTGTTATTCCAATGGATGGTAGCCTTGTCATTATGAAAGGTAGTCTATTGTCGTGATTTTTGTTACTCTAAGGGATGGTAGCCTTGTCATTATGGAAGGTAGTATGGTGTCGATATCTTTGTTACTCCAATGGATGGTAGCCTTGTCATTATGGAAGGTAGTCTATTGTCGAGATTTTTGTTACTCCAATGGATTGTAGCCATGTAATTATAGAAGGTAGTATATTATCGAGATTTTTGTCACTATAATGGATGGTAGCCTTGTCATTATGGAAGGTAGTCTGTTGTCAAGATTTTTCATACTACAATGGATTGTAGCCTTGTCGTTATGGAAGGTAGTCTGTTGTCGATATCTTTGTTACTCTAATGGATGGTAGCCTAGTCATTATGGAAGGTAGTTTGTGTACGAGATTTTAGTTACTCCAATGGATGGAAGCCTTGTCATTATGGAAGGTAGTCTGTTGTCAAGATAATTTATACTCCAATGGATTGTAGCCTTGTCATTATGGAAGGCAGTCTGTTTTCGAGATTTTTGTTACTCTAAGGGATGGTAGCCTTGTCATTATGGAATGTAGTATGTTGTCGAGATTTTTGTTATTCCAATGGATGGTAGCCTTGTCATTATGAAAGGTAGTCTATTGTCGAGATTTTTGTTACTCCAATGGATGGTGGACTTGTCATTATAGAAGGTAGTATATTGTTGAGATTTTTGTTACTACAATGAATGGTAGCCTTGTCATTATGGAAGGTAATCTGTTGTCGAGATTTTTGTTACTACAATGGATTGTAGCCTTGTCATTATGGAAGGAAGTCTGTTGTCGATATCTTTGTCAGTCCAATGGATGGAAGACTAGTCATTATTGAAGGTAGTTTATGTACGATATTTTTTTATTCCAATGGATGGTAGCCTTGTCATTATGAAAGGTAGTCTGTTGTCGTGATTTTTGTTACTCTAAGGGATGGTAGCCTTGTCATTATGGAAGGTAGTATGTTGTCGATATCTTTGTTACTCCAATGGATGGTAGCCTTGTCGTTATGGAAGGTAGTCTGTTGTCGATATCTTTGTTACTCCAATGGATGGTAGCCTAGTCATTATGGAAGGTAGTTTGTGTACGATATTTTTGTTATTCCAATGGATGGTAGCCTTGTCATTATGAAAAGTAGTATGTTGTCGTGATTTTTGTTACTCTAAGGGATGGTAGCCTTGTCATTATTGAAGGTAGTATGTTGTCGATATCTTTGTTACTCCAATGATTGGTAGCCTTGTCATTATGGAAGGTAGTTTGTTGTCCAGATTTTTGTTACTCTTAGGGATGGTAGCCTTGTCATTATGGAACATAGTCTGTTGTCGAGATTTTTGTTATTCCAATGGATGGTAGCGTTGTCAATATAGAAGGTAGTATATTATCGAGATTTTTGTCACTACAATGGATAGTAGCCTTGTCATTATGGAAGGTAGTCTGTTGTTAAGATTTTTGTTACTATAATGGATTGTAGCCTTGTCGTTATGGAAAGTAGTTTATTGTCGATATCTTTGTTAGTCCAATGGATGGTAGCCTAGTCATAATGGAAGGTAGTTTGTGTACGAGATTTAAGTTACTTTAATGGATGGTAGCCTTGTCATTATGGAAGGTAGTCTGTTATCAAAATTTTTGTTACTATAATGGATTGTATCCTTGTCGTTGTGGAAGGTAGTCTATTGTCGATATCTTTGTTACTCTAATGGATGGTAGCCTAGTCATTATGGAAGATAGTTTGTGTACGAGATTTTAGTAACTCCAATGGATGTTTGCCTTTTCATTATGGAAGGTAGTCTGTTGTCAAGATAATTTATACTCCAATGGATTGTAGCCTTGTCATTATGGAAGGAAGTCTGTTGTCGAGATTTTTGTTACTCTAAGGGATGGTAGCCTTGTCATTATGGAATGTAGTCTGTTGTCGAGATTTTTGTTATTCCAATGGATGGTAGCCTTGTCATTATGAAAGGTAGTCTTTTGTCGAGATTTTTGTTACTATAATAGATTGTAGCCTTGTCATTATGGAAGGTAGTCTGTTGTCGAGATTTTTGTTACTCCAATGGATGGTGGACTTGTCATTATAGAAGGTAGTATATTGTTGAGATTTTTGTAACTACAATTAATGGTAGCCTTGTCATTATGGAAGGTAATCTGTTGTCAAGATTTTTGTTACTACAATGGATTATAGCCTTGTCATTATGGAAGGAAGTCTGTTGTCGATATCTTTGTCACTCCAATGGATGGAAGACTAGTCATTATTGAAGGTAGTTTGTGTACGATATTTTTGTTATTCCAATGGATGGAAGCCTTGTCATTATGAAAGGTAGTCTATTGTCGTGATTTTTGTTACTCTAAGGGATGGTAGCCTTGTCATTATGGAAGGTAGTATGTTGTTGATATATTTGTTACTCCAATGGATGGTAGCCTTGTCGTTATGGAAGGTAGTCTGTTGTCGATATCTTTGTTACTCCAATCGATGGTAGCCTAGTCATTCTGGAAGGTAGTTTGTGTACGATATTTTTGTTATTCAAATGGATGGTATCCTTGTCATTATGAAAAGTAGTATGTTGTCGATATCTTTGTTACTCCAATGGATGGTAGCCTTGTCATTATGGAAGGTAGTCTGTTGTCCAGATTTTTGTTACTCTTAGGGATGGTAGCCTTGTCATTATGGAACGTAGTCTGTTGTCGAGATTTTTGTTATTCCAATGGATGGTAGCATTGTCAATATAGAAGGTAGTATATTATCGAGATTTTTGTCACTACAATGGATGGTAGCCTTGTCATTATGGAAGGTAGTCTGTTGTTAAGATTTTTGTTACTATAATGGATTGTAGCCTTGTCGTTATGGAAGGTAGTTTGTTGTCGATATCTTTGTTAGTCCAATGGATGGTAGCCTAGTCATAATGGAAGGTAGTTTGTGTACGAGATTTAAGTTACTTTAATGGATGGTAGCCTTGTCATTATGGAAGGTAGTCTGTTGTCGAGATTTTTTATACTCCAATGGATTGTAGCCTTGTAATTATGGAAGGTAGTCTCTTGTTGATATTTTGGCTACTCCAATGATGGTACCCTTGTCATTATGGTGGGTAGTCTATTGCCGAGATTTTTGTTACTCCATTTCATGGTAGCCTTGTCATTATGGAAGGTAGTGTGTTGTAGATATTTTTATTATTGCAATGGATGGTAGCCTTGTCATTATGGAAGGTAGTCTGTTGTCGTGATTTTTGTTACTCCAATGGATGGTAGCCTTGTCATTATGGAAGGTACTATGTTGTCGATATCTTTGTTACTCCAATGGATGGTAGCCTTGTCATTATGGAAGGTAGTCTATTGTCGAGATTTTTGTTACTCTAAGTGATGGTTGCCTTGTCCATATGGAAGGTAGTCTGTTGTCGAGATTTTTGTTATTCCAATGGATGGTAGCATTGTCATTATAGAAGGTAGTATATTGTTGAGATTTTTGTCACTACAATGGATGGTAGCCTTGTCATTATGTAAGGTAGCCTGTTGTCGAGATTTTTGTTACTAGAATGGATTATAGCCTTGTCGTTAGGGAAGGTAGTCTATTGTTGATATCTTTGTTACTCCAATGGTTGGTAGCCTAGTCATAATGGAAGGTAGTTTGTGTACGATATTTTTGTTATTCCAATGGATGGTAACCTTGTCATTATGAAAGGTAGTCTATTGTCGTGATTTTTGTTACTCTAAGGGATGGTAGCCTTGTCATTATGGAAGGTAGTATGTTATCGATATCTTTGTTACTCCAATGGATGGTAGCGTTGTCATTATAGAAGGTAGTATATTATCAATATTTTTGTCACTACAATGGATGGTAGCCTTGTTATTGAGGAAGGTAGTCTATTGTCGAGATTTTTGTTACTACAATGGATTGTAGCCTTGTCGTTATGGAAGATAGTCTGTTGTCGATATCTTTGTTACTCCAATGGAAGGTAGCCTAGTCATTATGGAAGGTAGTTTGTGTACGAGATTTTAGTTACTCCAATGGATGGTAGCCTTGTCATTATGGAAGGTAGTCTGTTGTCGAGATTTTTTATACTCCAATGGATTGTAGCCTTGTAATTATGGAAGGTAGTCTCTTGTTGATAATTTGGTTACTCCAATGATGGTACCCTTGTCATTATGGAAGGTAGTTTATTGCCGAGATTTTTGTTACTCCATGGCATTGTAGCCTTGTCATTATGGAAGGTAGTGTGTTGTCGATATTTTTGTTATTCCAATGGATGGTAGCCTTATTATTATGGAAGGTAGTCTATTGTCGTGATTTTTGTTACTCCAATGGATGGTAGCCTTGTCGTTATGGAAGGTAGTCTGTTGTCGAGATTTTTGTTACTACAATGGATTGTAGCCTTGTCGTTGTCGATATCTTTGTTAGTCCAATGGATGGTAGCCTAGTCATTATGGAAGGTAGTTTGTGTACGAGATTTAAGTTACTTTAATGGATGGTAGCCTTGTCATTATGGAAGGTAGTCTGTTGTCGAGATTTTTGTTACTCCAATGGATGGTAGCCTTGTCATTATAGAAGGTAATATATTGTCGAGATTTTTGTCACTATATTGGATGGTAGCCTTGTCATTATGGAACATAGTCTATTGTCGAGATTTTTGTTATTCCTTTGGATGGTAGCGTTGTCATTATATAAGGTAGTATATTATCAAGATTTTTGTCAGTACAATGGATGGTAGCCTTGTCATTATGGAAGGTAGTCTGTTGTCAAGATTTTTGTTACTACAATGTATTGTAGCCTTGTCGTTATGGAAGGTAGTTTGTTACTGATATCTTCGTTAGTCCAATGGATGGTAGCCTAGTCATTATGGAAGGTAGTTTGTGTACGAGATTTTAGTTACTTTAATGGATGGAAGCCTTGTCATTATGAAAGGTAGTCTGTTGTCGAGATTTTTTATACTCCAATGGATTGTAGCCTTGTAATTATGGAAGGTAGTCTCTTGTTGATATTTTGGTTACTCCAATGATGGTACCCTTATCATTATGGAAGGTAGTATATTGCCGAGATTTTTGTTACTCCATTGCATGGTAACCTTGTCATTAAGGAAGGTAATGTGTTGTCGATATTTTTGTTATTTCAATAGATGGTAGCCTTGTCATTATAGAAGGTAGTCTGTTGTCATGATTTTTGTTTCTCCAATGGATGGTAGCCTTGCCATTATGGAAGGTAGTGTGTTATCAATATCTTTGTTTCTCCAATGGATGGTAGACTTGTCATTATAGAAGGTAGTCTATTGTCGAGATTTTTGTTACTCTAAGGGATGGTAGCCTTGTCCATATGGAAGGTAGTATGTTGTCGAGATTTTTGTTATTCCAATGGATGGTAGCATTATCATTATAGAAGGTAGTATATTGTCGAGATTTTTGTCACTACAATGGATGGTAGCCTTGTCATTAGGTAAGGTAGTCTGTTGTCGAGATTTTTGTTACTAGAATGGATTGTAGCCTTGTCGTTATGGAAGGTAGTCTATTATCGATATCTTTGTTACTCCAATGGATGGTAGCCTAGTCATTATGGAAGGTAGTTTGTGTACGATATTTTTGTTATTCCAATGGATGATAGCCTTGTCATTATGAAAGGTAGTCTATTGTCATGATTTTTATTACTCTAAGGGATGGTAGCCTTGTCATTATGGAAGGTAGTATGTTGTCGATATCTTTGTTACTCCAATGGATTGTAGCGTTGTCATTATGGGAGGTAGTCTGTTGTCGATATTTTTTTTACTCTAAGGGATGCTAGCCTTGTCATTATGGAAGGTAGTCTATTGCCGAGATTTTTGTTACTCCATTGCATGGTAGCCTTGTCATTATGGAAGGTAGTGTGTTGTCGATATTTTTGTTATTCCAATGGATGGTAGCCCTGTCATTATGGAAGGTAGTCTCTTGTTGTGATTTTTTGTTACTCCAATGGATGGTAGCCTTGTCATTATGTAAGGTGGTCTGTTGTCGAGATATTTGTTACTCTAAGGGATGGTAGCCTTGCCATTATTGAACGTAGTCTGTTATCGAGATTTTTGTTATTCCAATGGATGGTAGCGTTGTCATTATAGAAGGTAGTATATTATCGATATTTTTTTCACTACAATGGATGGTAGCCTTGTCATTATGGAAGGTAGTCTGTTGTCGAGATTTTTGTTACTACAATGGATTGTAGCCTTGTCGTTATGGAAGATAGTCTGTTGTCGATATCTTTGTTATTCCAATGGATGGTAGCCTTATTATTATGGAAGGTAGTCTATTGTCGTGATTTTTGTTACTCCAATGGATGGTAGCCTTGTCATTATGGAAGGTAGTCTGTTGTCGAGATTTTTGTTACTACAATGGATTGTAGCCTTGTCGTTATAGAAGATAGTCTGTTGTCGATATCTTTGTTACTCCAATGGATGGTAGCCTAGTCATTATGGAAGGTAGTTTGTGTACGAGATTTTAGTTACTCCAATGGATGGTAGCCTTGTCATTATGGAAGGTAGTCTGTTGTCGAGATTTTTGTTACTCCAATGGATGGTAGCCTTGTCATTATAGAAGGTAATATATTTTCGAGATTTTTGTCACTATATTGGATGGTAGCCTTTGTCATTATGGAACGTAGTCTGTTGTCGAGATTTTTGTTATTCCTTTGGATGGTAGCGTTGTCATTATATAAGGTAGTATATTATCAAGATTTTTGTCAGTACAATGGATGGTAGCCTTGTCATTATGGAAGGTAGTCTGTTGTCAAGATTTTTGTTACTACAATGTATTGTAGCCTTGTCGTTATGGAAGGTAGTTTGTTACTGATATCTTCGTTAGTCCAATGGATGGTAGCCTAGTCATTATGGAAGGTAGTTTGTGTACGAGATTTTAGTTACTTTAATGGATGGAAGCCTTGTCATTATGAAAGGTAGTCTGTTGTCGAGATTTTTTATACTCCAATGGATTGTAGCCTTGTAATTATGGAAGGTAGTCTCTTGTTGATATTTTGGTTACTCCAATGATGGTACCCTTATCATTATGGAAGGTAGTATATTGCCGAGATTTTTGTTACTCCATTGCATGGTAACCTTGTCATTAAGGAAGGTAATGTGTTGTCGATATTTTTGTTATTTCAATAGATGGTAGCCTTGTCATTATAGAAGGTAGTCTGTTGTCATGATTTTTGTTTCTCCAATGGATGGTAGCCTTGCCATTATGGAAGGTAGTGTGTTATCAATATCTTTGTTTCTCCAATGGATGGTAGACTTGTCATTATAGAAGGTAGTCTATTGTCGAGATTTTTGTTACTCTAAGGGATGGTAGCCTTGTCCATATGGAAGGTAGTATGTTGTCGAGATTTTTGTTATTCCAATGGATGGTAGCATTATCATTATAGAAGGTAGTATATTGTCGAGATTTTTGTCACTACAATGGATGGTAGCCTTGTCATTAGGTAAGGTAGTCTGTTGTCGAGATTTTTGTTACTAGAATGGATTGTAGCCTTGTCGTTATGGAAGGTAGTCTATTATCGATATCTTTGTTACTCCAATGGATGGAAGCCTAGTCATTATGGAAGGTAGTTTGTGTACGATATTTTTGTTATTCCAATGGATGATAGCCTTGTCATTATGAAAGGTAGTCTATTGTCATGATTTTTATTACTCTAAGGGATGGTAGCCTTGTCATTATGGAAGGTAGTATGTTGTCGATATCTTTGTTACTCCAATGGATTGTAGCCTTGTCATTATGGGAGGTAGTCTGTTGTCGATATTTTTTTTACTCTAAGGGATGCTAGCCTTGTCATTATGGAAGGTAGTCTATTGCCGAGATTTTTGTTACTCCATTGCATGGTAGCCTTGTCATTATGGAAGGTAGTGTGTTGTCGATATTTTTGTTATTCCAATGGATGGTAGCCCTGTCATTATGGAAGGTAGTCTCTTGTTGTGATTTTTTGTTACTCCAATGGATGGTAGCCTTGTCATTATGTAAGGTGGTCTGTTGTCGAGATATTTGTTACTCTAAGGGATGGTAGCCTTGCCATTATTGAACGTAGTCTGTTATCGAGATTTTTGTTATTCCAATGGATGGTAGCATTGTCATTATAGAAGGTAGTATATTATCGATATTTTTTTCACTACAATGGATGGTAGCCTTGTCATTATGGAAGGTAGTCTGTTGTCGAGATTTTTGTTACTACAATGGATTGTAGCCTTGTCGTTATGGAAGATAGTCTGTTGTCGATATCTTTGTTATTCCAATGGATGGTAGCCTTATTATTATGGAAGGTAGTCTATTGTCGTGATTTTTGTTACTCCAATGGATGGTAGCCTTGTCATTATGGAAGGTAGTCTGTTGTCGAGATTTTTGTTACTACAATGGATTGTAGCCTTGTCGTTATAGAAGATAGTCTGTTGTCGATATCTTTGTTACTCCAATGGATGGTAGCCTAGTCATTATGGAAGGTAGTTTGTGTACGAGATTTTAGTTACTCCAATGGATGGTAGCCTTGTCATTATGGAAGGTAGTCTGTTGTCGAGATTTTTGTTACTCCAATGGATGGTAGCCTTGTCATTATAGAAGGTAATATATTTTCGAGATTTTTGTCACTATATTGGATGGTAGCCTTTGTCATTATGGAACGTAGTCTGTTGTCGAGATTTTTGTTATTCCTTTGGATGGTAGCGTTGTCATTATATAAGGTAGTATATTATCAAGATTTTTGTCAGTACAATGGATGGTAGCCTTGTCATTATGGAAGGTAGTCTGTTGTCAAGATTTTTGTTACTACAATGTATTGTAGCCTTGTCGTTATGGAAGGTAGTTTGTTACTGATATCTTTGTTAGTCCAATGGATGGTAGCCTAGTCATTATGGAAGGTAGTTTGTGTACGAGATTTTAGTTACTTTAATGGATGGAAGCCTTGTCATTATGAAAGGTAGTCTGTTGTCGAGATTTTTTATACTCCAATGGATTGTAGCCTTGTAATTATGGAAGGTAGTCTCTTGTTGATATTTTGGTTACTCCAATGATGGTACCCTTATCATTATGGAAGGTAGTATATTGCCGAGATTTTTGTTACTCCATTGCTAGGTAACCTTGTCATTAAGGAAGGTAATGTGTTGTCGATATTTTTGTTATTTCAATAGATGGTAGCCTTGTCATTATGGAAGGTAGTCTGTTGTCATGATTTTTGTTACTCCAATGGATGGTAGCCTTGCCATTATGGAAGGTAGTATGTTATCAATATCTTTGTTTCTCCAATGGATGGTAGACTTGTCATTATAGAAGGTAGTCTATTGTCGAGATTTTTGTTACTCTAAGGGATGGTAGCCTTGTCCATATGGAAGGTAGTCTGTTGTCGAGATTTTTGTTATTCCAATGGATGGTAGCATTATCATTATAGAAGGTAGTATATTGTCGAGATTTTTGTCACTACAATGGATGGTAGCCTTGTCATTAGGTAAGGTAGTCTGTTGTCGAGATTTTTGTTACTAGAATGGATTGTAGCCTTGTCGTTATGGAAGGTAGTCTATTATCGATATCTTTGTTACTCCAATGGATGGTAGCCTAGTCATTATGGAAGGTAGTTTGTGTACGATATTTTTGTTATTCCAATGGATGATAGCCTTGTCATTATGAAAGGTAGTCTATTGTCATGATTTTTATTACTCTAAGGGATGGTAGCCTTGTCATTATGGAAGGTAGTATGTTGTCGATATCTTTGTTACTCCAATGGATTGTAGCCTTGTCATTATGGAAGGTAGTCTGTTGTCGATATTTTTTTTACTCTAAGGGATTCTAGCCTTGTCATTATGGAAGGTAGTCTATTGCCGAGAATTTTGTTACTCCATTGCATGGTAGCATTGTCATTATGGAAGGTAGTGTGTTGTCGATATTTTTGTTATTCAAATGGATGGTAGCCCTGTCATTATGGAAGGTAGTCTCTTGTTGTGATTTTTTGTTACTCCAATGGATGGTAGCCTTGCCATTATGTAAGGTGGTTTGTTGTCGAGATATTTGTTACTCTAAGGGATGGTAGCCTTGCCATTATTGAACGTAGTCTGTTATCGAGATTTTTGTTATTCCAATGGATGGTAGCGTTGTCATTATAGAAGGTAGTATATTATCGATATTTTTTTCACTACAATGGATGGTAGCCTTGTCATTATGGAAGGTAGTCTGTTGTCGAGATTTTTGTTACTACAATGGATTGTAGCCTTGTCCTTATGGAAGATAGTCTGTTGTCGATATCTTTGTTATTCCAATGGATGGTAGCCTTATTATTATGGAAGGTAGTCTATTGTCGTGATTTTTGTTACTCCAATGGATGGTAGCCTTGTCATTATGGAAGGTAGTCTGTTGTCGAGATTTTTGTTACTACAATGGATTGTAGCCTTGTCGTTATAGAAGATAGTCTGTTGTCGATATCTTTGTTACTCCAATGGATGGTAGCCTAGTCATTATGGAAGGTAGTTTGTGTACGAGATTTTAGTTACTCCAATGGATGGTAGCCTTGTCATTATGGAAGGTAGTCTATTGTCGAGATTTTTGTTACTCCAATGGATGGTAGCCTTGTCATTATAGAAGGTAATATATTGTCGAGATTTTTGTCACTATATTGGATGGTAGCCTTTGTCATTATGGAACGTAGTCTGTTGTCGAGATTTTTGTTATTCCTTTGGATGGTAGCGTTGTCATTATATAAGGTAGTATATTATCAAGATTTTTGTCAGTACAATGGATGGTAGCCTTGTCATTATGGAAGGTAGTCTGTTGTCAAGATTTTTGTTACTACAATGTATTGTAGCCTTGTCGTTATGGAAGGTAGTTTGTTACTGATATCTTTGTTAGTCCAATGGATGGTAGCCTAGTCATTATGGAAGGTAGTTTGTGTACGAGATTTTAGTTACTTTAATGGATGGAAGCCTTGTCATTATGAAAGGTAGTCTGTTGTCAAGATTTTTTATACTCCAATGGATTGTAGCCTTGTAATTATGGAAGGTAGTCTCTTGTTGATATTTTGGTTACTCCAATGATGGTACCCTTATCATTATGGAAGGTAGTATATTGCCGAGATTTTTGTTACTCCATTGCATGGTAACCTTGTCATTAAGGAAGGTAATGTGTTGTCGATATTTTTGTTATTTCAATAGATGGTAGCCTTGTCATTATGGAAGGTAGTCTGTTGTCATGATTTTTGTTTCTCCAATGGATGGTAGCCTTGCCATTATGGAAGGTAGTATGTTATCAATATCTTTGTTTCTCCAATGGATGGTAGACTTGTCATTATACAAGGTAGTCTATTGTCGAGATTTTTGTTACTCTAAGGGATGGTAGCCTTGTCCATATGGAAGGTAGTCTGTTGTCGAGATTTTTGTTATTCCAATGGATGGTAGCATTATCATTATAGAAGGTAGTATATTGTCGAGATTTTTGTCACTACAATGGATGGTAGCCTTGTCATTAGGTAAGGTAGTCTGTTGTCGAGATTTTTGTTACTAGAATGGATTGTAGCCTTGTCGTTATGGAAGGTAGTCTATTATCGATATCTTTGTTACTCCAATGGATGGTAGCCTAGTCATTATTGAAGGTAGTTTGTGTACGATATTTTTGTTATTCCAATGGATGATAGCCTTGTCATTATGAAAGGTAGTCTATTGTCATGATTTTTATTACTCTAAGGGATGGTAGCCTTGTCATTATGGAAGGTAGTATGTTGTCGATATCTTTGTTACTCCAATGGATTGTAGCCTTGTCATTATGGAAGGTAGTCTGTTGTTGATATTTTTTTTACTCTAAGGGATGCTAGCCTTGTCATTATGGAAGGTAGTCTATTGCCGAGATTTTTGTTACTCCATTGCATGGTAGCCTTGTCATTATGGAAGGTAGTGTGTTGTCGATATTTTTGTTATTCCAATGGATGGTAGCCCTGTCATTATGGAAGGTAGTCTCTTGTTGTGATTTTTTGTTACTCCAATGGATGGTAGCCTTGTCATTATGTAAGGTGGTCTGTTGTCGAGATATTTGTTACTCTAAGGGATGGTAGCCTTGGCATTATTGAACGTAGTCTGTTATCGAGATTTTTGTTATTCCAATGGATGGTAGCGTTGTCATTATAGAAGGTAGTATATTATCGATATTTTTTTCACTACAATGGATGGTAGCCTTGTCATTATGGAAGGTAGTCTGTTGTCGAGATTTTTGTTACTACAATGGATTGTAGCCTTGTCGTTATGGAAGATAGTCTGTTGTCGATATCTTTGTTATTCCAATGGATGGTAGCCTTATTATTATGGAAGGTAGTCTATTGTCGTGATTTTTGTTACTCCAATGGATGGTAGCCTTGTCATTATGGAAGGTAGTCTGTTGTCGAGATTTTTGTTACTACAATGGATTGTAGCCTTGTCGTTATAGAAGATAGTCTGTTGTCGATATCTTTGTTACTCCAATGGATGGTAGCCTAGTCATTATGGAAGGTAGTTTGTGTACGAGATTTTAGTTACTCCAATGGATGGTAGCCTTGTCATTATGGAAGGTAGTCTGTTGTCGAGATTTTTGTTACTCCAATGGATGGTAGCCTTGTCATTATAGAAGGTAATATATTGTCGATATTTTTGTCACTATATTGGATGGTAGCCTTTGTCATTATGGAACGTAGTCTGTTGTCGAGATTTTTGTTATTCAATTGGATGGTAGCGTTGTCATTATAGAACGTAGTAATTATCGAGATTTTTGTCACTACAATGGATGGTAGCCTTGTCATTATGGAAGGTAGTCTGTTGTCAAGATTTTTGTTACTACAATGGATTGTAGCCTTGTCGTTATGGAAGGTAGTTTGTTGTCGATATCTTTGTTAGTCCAATGGATGGTAGCCTAGTCATTATGGAAGGTAGTTTGTGTACGAGATTTTAGTTACTTTAATGGATGGTAGCCTTGTCATTATGAAAGGTAGTCTATTGTTGAGATTTTTTATACTCCAATGGATTGTAGCCTTGTAATTATGGAAGGTAGTCTCTTGTTGATATTATGGTTACTCCAATGATGGTACCCTTGTCATTATGGAAGGTAGTCTATTGCCGAGATTTTTGTTACTCCATTGCATGGTAACCTTGTCATTAAGCAAGGTAATGTGTTGTCGATATTTTTGTTATTACAATAGATGGTAGCCTTGTCATTATGGAAGGTAGTCTGTTGTCATGATTTTTGTTACTCCAATGGATGGTATCCATGCCATTATGGAAGGTAGAATGTTATCGATATCTTTGTTTCTCCAATGGATGACAGCCTTGTCAGTATAGAAGGTAGTCTATTGTCGAGATTTTTGTTACTCTAAGGGATGGTAGCCTTGTCCATATGGAAGGTAGTCTGTTGTCGAGATTTTTGTTATTCCAATTGAAGGTAGCATTGTCTTTATAGAAGGTAGTATATTTTCGAGATTTTTGTCACTACAATGGATGGTAGCCTTGTCATTAGGTAAGGTAGTCTGTTGTCGAGATTTTTGTTACTAGAATGGATTGTAGCCTTGTCGTTATGGAAGGTAGTCTATTGTCGATATCTTTGTTACTCCAATGGATGGTAGCCTAGTCATTATGGAAGGTAGTTTGTGTACGATATTTTTGTTATTCCAATGGATGATAGCCTTGTAATTATGAAAGGTAGTCTATTGTCGTGATTTTTATTACTCTAAGGGATGGTAGCCTTGCCATTATGCAAGGTAGTATGTTGTCGATATCTTTGTTACTCCAATGGATGGTAGCCTTGTCATAATGGAAGGTAGTCTGTTGTCGATATTTTTTTTACTCTAAGGGATGGTAGCCTTGTCATTATGGAAGGTAGTCTATTGCCGAGATTTCTGTTACTCCATTGCATGGTAGCCTTGTCATTATGGAAGGTAGTGTGTTATCGATATTTTTTTTATTCCAATGGATGGTAGCCCTGTCATTATGGAAGGTAATCTCTTGTCGTGATTTTTGTTACTCCAATGGATGGTAGCCTTGTCATTATGTAAGGTGGTCTATTGTCGAGATATTTTTTACTCTAAGGGATGGTAGCCTTGCCATTATGGAATGTAGTATGTTATTGAGATTTTTGTTATTCCAATGGATGGTAGCGTTGTCATTATAGAAGGTAGTATATTATCGATATTTTTGTCACTACAATGGATGATAGCCTTGTCATTATGGAAGGTAGTCTGTTGTCGAGATTTTTGTTACTACAATGGATTGTAGCCTTGTCGTTATGGAAGATAGTCTGTTGGTGATATCTTTGTTATTCCAATGGATGGTAGCCTTATTATTATGGAAGGTAGTCTATTGTTGTGATTTTTGTTACTCCAATGGATGGAAGCCTTGTCATTATGGAAGGTAGTCTGTTGTCGAGAATTTTGTTACTACAGTGGATTGTAGCCTTGTTGTTATAGAAGATAGTTTGTTGTCGATATCTTTGTTACTCTAATGGATGGTAGCCTAGTCATTATGGAAGGTAGTTTGTGTACGAGATTTTAGTTACTCAATGGATGGTAGCCTTGTCATTATGGAAGGTAGTTTGTTGTCGAGATTTTTCTTACTCCAATGGATGGTAGCCTTGTCATTATAGAAGGTAATATATTGTCGAGATTTTTGTCACTATATTGGATGGTAGCCTTGTCATTATGGAACGTAGTCTTTTGTCGAGATTTTTGTTATTCCATTGGATGGTAGCGTTGTCATTATAGAAGTTAGTATATTATCGAGATTTTTGTCACTACAATGGATGGTACCCTTGTGATTATGGAAGGTAGTCTATTGTCAAGCTTTTTGTTACTACAATGGATTGTAGCCTTGTCGTTATGGAAGGTAGTTTGTTGTCGATATGTTTGTTAGTCCAATGGATGGTAGCCTAGTCATTATGGAAGGTAGTTTGTGTACGAGATTTTAGTTACTTTAATGGATGGTAGCCTTGTAATAATGAAAGGTAGTCTGTTGTCAAGATTTTTTATACTCCAATGGATTGTAGCCTTGTAATTATGGAAGGTAGTCTCTTGTTGATATTTTGGTTACTCCAATGATGGTACCCTTATCATTATGGAAGGTAGTCTATTACCGAGATTTTTGTTACTCCATTACATGGTAACCTTTTCATTAAGGAAGGTAATGTGTTGTCGATATTTTTGTTATTCCAATAGATGGTAGCCTTGTCATTATGGAAGGTAGTCTTGTCGTTATGGAAGGTAGTTTGTTGTCATGATTTTTGTTACTACAATGGATTGTAGCCTTGTCGTTATGGAAGATAGTCTGTTGTTGATATCTTTGTTATTCCAATGGATGGTAGCCTTATTATTATGGAAGGTAGTCTATTGTCGTGATTTTTGTTACTCCAATGGATGGAAGCCTTGTCATTATGGAAGGTAGTCTGTTGTCGAGATTTTTGTTATTCCAATGGATGGTAGCATTGTCATTATAGAAGGTGGTATATTGTCGAGATTTTTGTCACTACAATGGATAGTAGCCTTGTCATTAAGTAAGGTAGTCTGTTGTCGAGATTTTTGTTACTAGAATGGATTGTAGCCATGTCGTTATGGAAGGTAGTCTATTGTCGATATCTTTGTTATTCCAATGGATGGTAGCCTAGTCATTATGGAAGGGTGTTTGTGTACAATATTTTTGTTATTCCAATGGATGATAGCCTTGTCATTATGAAAGGTAGTCTATTGTCGTGATTTTTATTACTCTAAGGGATGGTAGCCTTGTCATTTTGGAAGGTTTTAATGTTGTCGATATCTTTGTTACTCCAATGGATGGTAGCCTTGTCATTATGGAAGGTAGTCTGTTGTCGATATTTTTCTTACTCCATTGCATGGTAGCCTTGTCATTATGGAAGGTAGTGTGTTGTCGATATTTTTGTTATTCCAATGGATGGTAGCATTGTCATTATAGAAGGTAGTATATTATCGATATTTTTTTCACTACAATGGATGGTAGCCTTGTCATTATGGAAGGTAGTCTGTTGTCGAGATTTTTGTTACTACAATGGATTGTAGCCTTGTCATTATGGAAGATAGTCAGTTGTCGATATCTTTGTTATTCCAATGGATGGTATCCTTATTATTATGGAAGGTAGTCTATTGTCGTGATTTTTGTTACTCCAATGGATGGTAGCGTTGTCATTATGGAAGGTAGTCTGTTGTCGAGATTTTTGTTAGTACAATGGATTGTAGCCTTATCGTTATAGAAGATAGTCTGTTGTCGATATCTTGGTTACTCCAATGGATGGTAGCCTAGTCATTATGGAAAGTAGTTTGTGTACGAGATTTTAGTTATTCCAATGGATGGTAGCCTTGTCATTATGGAAGGTAGTCTGTTGTCGAGATTTTTGTTACTCCAATGGATGGTGGCCTTGTCATTAGAGAAGGTAATATATTGTCCAGATTTTTGTCACTATATTGGATGGTAGCCTTGTCATTATGGAACTAAGTCTGTTGTCGAGATTTTTGTTATTCCATTGGATGGTAGCGTTGTCATTATAGAAGGTAGTATATTATCGAGATTTTTGTCACTACAATGGATGGTAGCCTTGTCATTATGGAAGGTAGTCTGTTGTCAAGATTTTTGTTACTACAATGGATTGTAGCCTTGTCGTTATGGAAGGTAGTTTGTTGTCGATATCTTTGTTAGTCCAATGGATGGTAGCCTAGTCATTATGGAAGGTAGTTTGTGTACGAGATTTTAGTTACTTTAATGGATGGTAGCCTTGTCATTATGAAAGGTAGTCTGTTGTCGAGATTTTTTATACTCCAATGGATTGCAGCCTTGTAATTATGGAAGGTAGTCTCTTGTTGATATTTTGGTTACTCCAATGATGGTACCCTTGTCATTATGGAAGGTAGTCTATTGCCGAGATTTTTGTTACTCCATTGCATGGTAGCCTTGTCATTATGGAAGGTAGTGTGTTGTCGATATTTTTGTTATTCCAATAGATGGTAGCCTTGTCATTATGGAAGGTAGTCTGTTGTCATGATTTTTGTTACTCCAATGGATGGTAGCCTTGCCATTATGGAAGGTAGAATGTTATCGATATCTTTGTTTCTCCAATGGACGGTAGCCTTGTCATTATAGAAGGTAGTCTATTGTCGAGATTTTTGTTACTCTAAGGGATGGTAGCCTTGTCCATATGGAAGGTAGTCTGTTGTCGAGATTTTTGTTATTCCAATGGATGGTAGCATGGTCTTTATAGAAGGTAGTATATTGTCGAGATTTTTATCACTACAATGGATGGTAGTCTTGTCATTAGGTAAGGTAGTCTATTGTCGAGATTTTTTTTACTAGAATGGATTGTAGCCTTGTCATTATGGAGGGTAGTCTGTTGTCGATATCTTTGTTACTCCAATGGATGGTAGCCTAGTCATTATGGAAGGTAGTTTGTGTACGATATTTTTGTTATTCCAATGGATGATAGCCTTGTCATTATGAAAGGTAGTATATTGTCGTGATTTTTATTACTCTAAGGGATGGTAGCCTTGTCATTATGGAAGGTAGAATGTTGTCGAAATCTTTGTGACTCCAATGGATGGTAGCCTTGTCATTATGGAAGGTAGTCTATTGCCGAGATTTTTGTTACTCCATTGCATGGTTGCCTTGTCATTATGGAAGGTAGTGTGTTGTCGATATTTTTGTTATTCCAATGGATGGTAGCCCTGTCATTATGGAAGGTAGTCTCTTGTCGTGATTTTTGTTACTCCAATGGATGGTAGCCTTGTCATTATGTAAGGTGGTCTGTTGTCGAGATATTTGTTACTCTAAGGGACGGTAGCCTTGCCATTATGGAACTTAGTATGTTATTGAGATTTTTGTTATTCCAATGGATGGTAGCATTGTCATTATAGAAGGTAGTATATTATCGATATTTTTGTCACTACAATGGATGGTAGCCTTGTCATTATGGAAGGTAGTCTGTTGTCGATATTTTTGTTACTACAATGGATTGTAGCCTTGTCGTTATGGAAGATAGTTTGTTGTCGATATCTTTGTTATTCCAATGGATGATAGCCTTATTATTATGAAAGGTAGTCTATTGTCGTGATTTTTGTTACTCCAATCGATGGAAGCCTTGTCATTATGGAAGGTAGTCTGTTGTCGAGATTTTTGTTACTACAATGGATTGTAGCCTTGTCGTTATAGAAGATAGTCTGTTGTCGATATCTTTGTTACTCCCATGGATGGTAGCCTAGTCATTATGGAAGGTAGTTTGTGTACGAGATTTTAGTTACTCCAATGGATGGTAGCCTTGTCATTATGGAAGGTAGTCTGTTGTCGTGATTTTTGTTACTCCAATGGATGGTAGCCTTGTCATTATAGAAGGTAATATATTGTCGAGATTTTTGTCACTATATTGGATGGTAGCCTTGTCATTATGGAACGTAGTCTGTTGTCGAGATTTTTGTTTTTCCATTGGATGGTAGCGTTGTCATTATAGAAGGTAGTATATTATCGAGATTTTTGTCGCTACAATGGATGGTAGCCTTATCATTATGAAAGGTTGTCTATTGTCAAGATTTTTGTTACTACAATGGATTGTAGCCTTGTCGTTATGGAATGTAGTTTGTTGTCGATATGTTTGTTAGTCCAATGGATGGTAGCCTAGTCATTATGGAAGGTAGTTTGTGTATGAGATTTTAGTTACTTTAATGGATGGTAGCCTTGTCATTATGAAAGGTAGTCTCTTGTTGATATTTTGGTTACTCCAATGATGGTACCCTTGTCATTATGGAAGGTAGTCTATTGCCGAGATTTTTGTTACTCCATTGCATGGTAGCCTTGTCATTATGGAAGGTAGTATGTTGTCAATATTTTTGTTATTCCAATAGATGGTAGCGTTGTCATTATGGAAGGTAGTCTGTTGTCATGATTTTTGTTACTCCAATGGATGGTAGCCTTGCCATTATGGAAGGTAGAATGTTATCGATATCTTTGTTTCTCCAATGGATGGTAGCCTTGTCATTATAGAAGGTAGTCTATTGTCGAGATTTTTGTTACTCTAAGGGATGGTAGCCTTGTCCATATGGAAGGTAGTCTGTTGTCGAGATTTTTATTATTCCAATGGATGGTAGAATTGTCATTATAGAAGGTAGTATATTGTCGACATTTTTGTCACTACAATGGATGGTAGCCTTGTCATTAGGTAAGGTAGTCTGTTTTCGAGATTTTTGTTACTAGAATGGATTGTAGCCTTGTCGTTATGGAAGGTAGTCTGTTGTCGATATCTTTGTTACTCCAATGGATGGTAGCCTAGTCATTATGGAAGGTAGTTTGTGTATGATATTTTTGTTATTCCAATGGATGATAGCCTTGTCATTATGAAAGGTAGTCTATTGTCGTGATTTTTATTACTCTAAGGGATGGTAGCCTTGTCATTATGGAAGGTAGTATGTTGTCGATATCTTTGTTACTCCAATGGATGGTAGCCTTGTCATTATGGAAGGTAGTCTGTTGTCGATATTTTTTTTACTCTAAGGGATAGTAGCCTTGTCATTATGGAAGGTAGTCTATTGCCGAGATTTTTGTTACTCCATTGCATGGTAGCCTTGTCATTATGGAAGGTAGTGTGTTGTCAATATTTTTGTTATTCCATTGGATGGTAGCCCTGTCATAGTGGAAGGTAGTCTATTGTCGTAATTTTTGTTACTGCAATGGATGGTAGCCTTGTCATTATGGAAGGTGGTTTGTTGTCGAGATATTTGTTACTCTAAGGGATGGTAGCCTTGCCATTATGGAACGTAGTCTGTTATCGAGATTTATGTTATTCCAATGGATGGTAGCATTGTCAGTATAGAAGGTAGTATATTATCGATATTTTTGTTACTACAATGAAATGTAGCCTTGTCGTTATGGAAGATAGTCTGTTGTCGATATCTTTGTTACTCTAATGGATGGTAGCCTAGTCATTATGGAAGGTAGTTTGTGTACGAGATTTTATTTACTCCAATGGATGGTAGCCTTGTCATTATGGAAGGTAGTCTGTTGTCGAGATTTTTGTTACTCCAATGGATGGTAGCCTTGTCATTATAGAAGGTAATATATTATCGAGATTTTTGTCAGTACAATGGATGGTAGCCTTGTCATTAGGTAAGGTAGTCTATTTTCGAGATTTTTGTTACTAGAATGGATTGTAGCCTTGTCGTTATGGAAGGTAGTCTGTTGTCGATATCTTTGTTACTCCAATGGATGGTAGCGTAGTCATTATGGAAGGTAGTTTGTGTATGATATTTTTGTTATTCCAATGGATGATAGCCTTGTCATTATGAAAGGTAGTCTATTGTCGTGATTTTTATTACTCTAAGGGATGGTAGCCTTGTCATTATGGAAGGTAGTATGTTGTCGATATCTTTGTTACTCCAATGGATGGTAGCCTTGTCATTATGGAAGGTAGTCTGTTGTCGATATTTTTTTTACTCTAAGGGATGGTAGCCTTGTCATTATGGAAGGTAGTCTATTGCTGAGATTTTTGTTACTCCATTGCATGGTAGCCTTGTCATTATGGAAGGTTGTGTGTTGTCGATATTTTTGTTATTCCAATGGATGGTAGCCCTGTCATTATGGAAGGTAGTCTCTTGTCATGATTTTTGTTACTCCAATGGATGGTAGCCTTGTCATTATGTAAGGTGGTCTGTTGTCGAGATATTTGTTACTCTAAGGGATGGTAGCCTTGCCATTATGGAACGTAATCTGTTATCGAGATTTTTGTTATTCCAATGGATGGTAGCGTTGTCATTATAGAAGGTAGTATATTATCGATATTTTTGTCACTACAATGGATGATAGCCTTGCCATTATGGAAGGTAGTCTGTTATCGAGATTTTTGTTACTACAATCGATTGTAGCCTTGTCGTTATGGAAGATAGTCTGTTGTTGATATCTTTGTTACTCCAATGGATGGTAGCCTAGTCCTTGTGGAAGGTAGTTTGTGTACGAGATTTTAGTTACTCCAATGGATGGTAGCCTTGTCATTATGGAAGGTAGTCTGTTGTCGAGATTTTAGTTACTCCAATGGATGGTAGCCTTGTCATTATGGAAGGTAGTATGTTGTCGATATCTTTGTTACTCCAATGGATGGTAGCCTTGTCATTATGGAAGGTAGTCTGTTGTCGATATTTTTTTTACTCTAAGGGATAGTAGCCTTGTCATTATGGAAGGTAGTCTATTGCCGAGATTTTTGTTACTCCATTGCATGGTAGCCTTGTCATTATGGAAGGTAGTGTGTTGTCAATATTTTTGTTATTCCAATGGATGGTAGCCCTGTCATAGTGGAAGGTAGTCTATTGTCGTAATTTTTTTTACTGCAATGGATGGTAGCCTTGTCATTATGGAAGGTGGTTTGTTGTCGAGATATTTGTTACTCTAAGGGATGGTAGCCTTGCCATTATGGAACGTAGTCTGTTATCGAGATTTATGTTATTCCAATGGATGGTAGCATTGTCAGTATAGAAGGTAGTATATTATCGATATTTTTGTTACTACAATGAAATGTAGCCTTGTCGTTATGGAAGATAGTCTGTTGTCGATATCTTTGTTACTCTAATGGATGGTAGCCTAGTCATTATGGAAGGTAGTTTGTGTACGAGATTTTATTTACTCCAATGGATGGTAGCCTTGTCATTATGGAAGGTAGTCTGTTGTCGAGATTTTTGTTACTCCAATGGATGGTAGCCTTGTCATTATAGAAGGTAATATATTATCGAGATTTTTGTCAGTACAATGGATGGTAGCCTTGTCATTAGGTAAGGTAGTCTATTTTCGAGATTTTTGTTACTAGAATGGATTGTAGCCTTGTCGTTATGGAATGTAGTTTGTTCTCGATATGTTTGTTATTCCAATGGATGGTAGCCTAGTCATTATGGAAGGTAGATTGTGTATGAGATTTTAGTTACTTTAATGGATGGTAGCCTTGTCATTATGAAAGGTAGTCTCTTGTTGATATTTTGGTTACTCCAATGATGGTACCCTTGTCATTATGGAAGGTAGTCTATTGCCGAGATTTTTGTTACTCCATTGCATGGTAGCCTTGTCATTATGGAAGGTAGTATGTTGTCAATATTTTTGTTATTCCAATAGATGGTAGCGTTGTCATTATGGAAGGTAGTCTGTTTTCATGATTTTTGTTACTCCAATGGATGGTAGCCTTGCCATTATGGAAGGTAGAATGTTATCGATATCTTTGTTTCTCCAATGGATGGTAGCCTTGTCATTATAGAAGGTAGTCTATTGTCGAGATTTTTGTTACTCTAAGGGATGGTAGCCTTGTCCATATGGAAGGTAGTCTGTTGTCGAGATTTTTGTTATTCCAATGGATGGTAGAATTGTCATTATAGAAGGTAGTATATTGTCGAGATTTTTGTCACTACAATGGATGGTAGCCTTGTCATTAGGTAAGGTAGTCTGTTTTCGAGATTTTTGTTACTAGAATGGATTGTAGCCTTGTCGTTATGGAAGGTAGTCTGTTGTCGATATCTTTGTTACTCCAATGGATGGTAGCCTAGTCATTATGGAAGGTAGTTTGTGTATGATATTTTTGTTATTCCAATGGATGATAGCCTTGTCATTATGAAAGGTAGTCTATTGTCGTGATTTTTATTACTCTAAGGGATGGTAGCCTTGTCATTATGGAAGGTAGTATGTTGTCGATATCTTTGTTACTCCAATGGATGGTAGCCTTGTCATTATGGAAGGTAGTCTGTTGTCGATATTTTTTTTACTCTAAGGGATAGTAGCCTTGTCATTATGGAAGGTAGTCTATTGCCGAGATTTTTGTTACTCCATTGCATGGTAGCCTTGTCATTATGGAAGGTAGTGTGTTGTCAATATTTTTGTTATTCCATTGGATGGTAGCCCTGTCATAGTGGAAGGTAGTCTATTGTCGTAATTTTTGTTACTGCAATGGATGGTAGCCTTGTCATTATGGAAGGTGGTTTGTTGTCGAGATATTTGTTACTCTAAGGGATGGTAGCCTTGCCATTATGGAACGTAGTCTGTTATCGAGATTTATGTTATTCCAATGGATGGTAGCATTGTCAGTATAGAAGGTAGTATATTATCGATATTTTTGTTACTACAATGAAATGTAGCCTTGTCGTTATGGAAGATAGTCTGTTGTCGATATCTTTGTTACTCTAATGGATGGTAGCCTAGTCATTATGGAAGGTAGTTTGTGTACGAGATTTTATTTACTCCAATGGATGGTAGCCTTGTCATTATGGAAGGTAGTCTGTTGTCGAGATTTTTGTTACTCCAATGGATGGTAGCCTTGTCATTATAGAAGGTAATATATTATCGAGATTTTTGTCAGTACAATGGATGGTAGCCTTGTCATTAGGTAAGGTAGTCTATTTTCGAGATTTTTGTTACTAGAATGGATTGTAGCCTTGTCGTTATGGAAGGTAGTCTGTTGTCGATATCTTTGTTACTCCAATGGATGGTAGCGTAGTCATTATGGAAGGTAGTTTGTGTATGATATTTTTGTTATTCCAATGGATGATAGCCTTGTCATTATGAAAGGTAGTCTATTGTCGTGATTTTTATTACTCTAAGGGATGGTAGCCTTGTCATTATGGAAGGTAGTATGTTGTCGATATCTTTGTTACTCCAATGGATGGTAGCCTTGTCATTATGGAAGGTAGTCTGTTGTCGATATTTTTTTTACTCTAAGGGATGGTAGCCTTGTCATTATGGAAGGTAGTCTATTGCTGAGATTTTTGTTACTCCATTGCATGGTAGCCTTGTCATTATGGAAGGTTGTGTGTTGTCGATATTTTTGTTATTCCAATGGATGGTAGCCCTGTCATTATGGAAGGTAGTCTCTTGT
Organism: Vicia faba; assembly: GCA_948472305.1. Taxonomy (NCBI): domain Eukaryota; kingdom Viridiplantae; phylum Streptophyta; class Magnoliopsida; order Fabales; family Fabaceae; genus Vicia; species Vicia faba. Next base: position 530,525,661 of record OX451741.1, read on the forward strand.
CATGATTTTTGTTACTCCAATGGATGGTAGCCTTGTCATTATGTAAGGTGGTCTGTTGTCGAGATATTTGTTACTCTAAGGGATGGTAGCCTTGCCATTATGGAACGTAATCTGTTATCGAGATTTTTGTTATTCCAATGGATGGTAGCGTTGTCATTATAGAAGGTAGTATATTATCGATATTTTTGTCACTACAATGGATGATAGCCTTGCCATTATGGAAGGTAGTCTGTTATCGAGATTTTTGTTACTACAATCGATTGTAGCCTTGTCGTTATGGAAGATAGTCTGTTGTTGATATCTTTGTTACTCCAATGGATGGTAGCCTAGTCCTTGTGGAAGGTAGTTTGTGTACGAGATTTTAGTTACTCCAATGGATGGTAGCCTTGTCATTATGGAAGGTAGTCTGTTGTCGAGATTTTTGTTACTCCAATGGATGGTAGCCTTGTCATTATAGAAGGTAATATATTGCCGAGATTTTTGTCACTATATTGGATGGTAGCCTTGTCATTATTGAAGGTAGTCTGTTGTCGAGATTTTTGTTATTCCATTGGATGGTACCGTTGTCATTATAGAAGGTAGTATATTATCGAGATTTTTGTCACTATAATGGATGGTAGCCTTGTCATTATGAAAGGTAGTCTGTTGTCAAGATTTTTGTTACTACAATGGATTGTAGCCTTGTCGTTATGGAAGGTAGTTTGTTGTCGATATCTTTGTTAGTCCAATGGATGGTAGCCTAGTCATTATGGAAGGTAGTTTGTTGTCGATATTTTTTTTACTCTAAGGGATGGTAGCCTTGTCATTATGGAAGGTAGTCTATTGCCGAGATTTTTGTTACTCCATTGCATGGTAGCCTTGTCATTATGGAAGGTAGTGTGTTGTCGATATTTTTGTTATTCCAATGGATGGTTGCCCTGTCATTATGGAAGGTAGTCTATTGTCGTGATTTTTGTTACTCCAATGGATGGTAACCTTGTCATTATGGAAGGTGGTTTGTTGTCGAGATATTTGTTACTCTAAGGGATGGTAGCCTTGCCATTATGGAACGTAGTCTGTTATCGAGATTTTTGTTATTCCAATGGATGGTAGCATTGTCAGTATAGAAGGTAGTATATTATCGATATTTTTGTTACTACAATGGATTGTAGCCTTGTCGTTATGGAAGATAGTTTGTTGTCGATATCTTTGTTACTCTATTGGATGGTAGCCTAGTCATTATGGAAGGTAGTTTGTGTACGAGATTTTATTTACTCCAATGGATGGTAGCCTTGTCATTATGGAAGGTAGTCTGTTGTCGAGATTTTTGTTACTCCAATGGATGGTAGCCTTGTCATTATAGAAGGTAATATATTATCGAGATTTTTGTCAGTACTATGGATGGTAGCCTTGTCATTATGGAAGGTAGTGTGTTGTCGAGATTTTTGGTACTACAATGGATTGTAGCCTTGTCCTTATGGAAGGTATTTTATTGTTGATATCTTTGTTAGTCTAATGGATGGTAGCCTAGTCATTATGGAAGGTAGTTTGTGTACGAGATTTTAGTTACTTTAATGGATGGAAGCCTTGTCATTATGAAAGGTAGTCTGTTGTCAAGATTTTTTATACTCCAATGGATTGTAGCCTTGTAATTATGGAAGGTATTCTCTTGTTGATATTTTGGTTACTCCAATGATGGTACCCTTATCATTATGGAAGGTAGTCTATTGACGAGATTTTTGTTACTCCATTGCATGGTAACCTTGTCATTAAGGAAGGTAGTGTGTTGTCGATATTTTTGTTATTCCAATAGATGGTAGCCTTGTAATTATGGAAGGTAGTCCGTTGTCATGATTTTTGTGACTCCAATGGATGGTAGCCTTGCCATTATGGAAGGTAGTATGTTATCAATATCTTTGTTTCTCCAATGGATGGTAGCCTTGTCATTATAGAAGGCAGTCTATTGTCGAGATTTTTGTTACTCAAAGGGATGGTAGCCTTGTCCATATGGCAGGTAGTCTGTTGTCGAGATTTTTGTTATTCCAATGGATGGTAGCATTGTCATTATAGAAGGTAGTATATTGTCGAGATTTTTGTCACTACAATGGATGGTAGCCTTGTCATTAGGTAAGGTAGTCTGTTGTCGAGATTTTTGTTACTAGAATCGATTGTAGCCTTGTCGTTTTGGAAGGTAGTCTATTGTCGATATCTTTGTTACTCCAATGGATGGTAGCCTAGTCATTATGGAAGGTAGTTTGTGTATGATATTTTTGTTATTCCAATGGATGATAGCCTTGTCATTATGAAAGGTAGTCTATTGTCGTGATTTTTATTACTCTAAGGGATGGTAGCCTTGTCATTATGGAAGGTAGTATGTTGTCGATATCTTTGTTACTCCAATGGATGGTAGCCTTGTCATTATGGAAGGTAGTCTGTTGTCGATATTTTTTTTACTCTAAGGGATGGTAGCCTTGTCATTATGGAAGGTAGTCTATTGCCGAGATTTTTGTTACTCCATTGCATGGTAGCCTTGTCATTATGGAAGGTAGTGTGTTATCGATATTTTTGTTATTCCAATGGATGGTAGCCCTGTCATTATGAAAGGTAGTCTATTGTCGTGATTTTTGTTACTCCAATGGATGGTAGCCTTGTCATTATGGAAGGTGGTTTGTTGTCGAGATATTTGTTACTCTAAGGGATGGTAGCCTTGCCATTATGGAACGTAGTCTGTTATCGAGATTTTTGTTATTCCAATTGATGGTAGCGTTGTCAGTATAGAAGGTAGTATATTATCGATATTTTTGTTACTACAATGGATTGTAGCCTTGTCGTTATTGAAGATAGTCTGTTGTCAATATCTTTGTTACTCTAATGGATGGTAGCCTAGTCATTATGGAAGGTAGTTTGTGTACGAGATTTTATTTACTCCAATGGATGGTAGTCTGTTGTCGAGATTTTTGTTACTCCAATGGATGGTAGCCTTGTCATTATAGAAGGTAATATATTGTCGATATTTTTGTCACTATAATGGATGGTAGCCTTGTCATTATGGAACGTAGTCTGTTGTCGAGATTTTTGTTATTCCATTAGATGGTAGCGTTGTCATTATAGAAGGTAGTATATTATCGAGATTTTTGTCACTACAATGGTTGGTGGCCTTGTCATTATGGAAGGTAGTCTGTTGTCAAGATTTTTGTTACTACAATGGATTGTAGCCTTGTCGTTATGGAAGGTAGTTTGTTGTCGATATCTTTGTTAGTCCAATGGATGGTAGCCTAGTCATTATGGAAGGTAGTTTGTGTACGAGATTTTAGTTACTTTAATGGATGATAGCCTTGTCATTATGGAAGGTAGTCTGTTGTCGAGATTTTTTATACTCCAATGGGTTGTAGCCTTGTAATTATGGAATGTAGTCTCTTGTTGATATTTTGGTTACTCCAATGATGGTACACTTGTCATTATGGAAGGTAGTCTATTGCCGAGATTTTTGTTACTTCATTGCATGGTAACCTTGTCATTATGGAAGGTAGTGTGTTATCGATATTTTTGTTATTCCAATGGATGGTAGCCTTGTCATTATGGAAGGTGGTTTGTTGTCGAGATATTTGTTACTCTTAGGGATGGTAGCCTTGCCATTATGGAACATAGTCTGTTGTCGAGATTTTTGTTATTCCAATGGATGGTAGCATTGTCATTATAGAAGGTAGTATATTATCGATATTTTTGTCACTACAATGGATGGTAGGCTTGTCATTAGGGAAGGTAGTCTGTTGTCGAGATTTTTGTTACTGCAATGAATTGTAGCGTTGTCGTTATTGAAGATAGTTAGTTGTCGATATCTTTGTTACTCCAACGGATGCTAGCCTAACCATTATGGAAGGTAGTTTGTGTACGAGATTTTATTTACTCCAATGGATGGCAACCTTGTCATTATGGAAGGTAGTCTGTTGTCAAGATTTTTGTTACTCTAATAGATTGTAGCCTTGTAATTATGGATGGTACTCTCTTGTTGATATTTTGGTTACTCCAATGATGGTACCCTTGTCATTATGGAAGATAGTCTATTTCTGAGATTTTTGTTCCTCCATTGCATGGTAGCCTTGTCATTATGGAAGGTAGTGTGCTGTCGATATTTTTGTTATTCCAATGGATGGTAGCCTTGTCATTATGGAAGGTAGTCTGTTTTCGTGATTTTTGTTACTCCAATGGATGCTAGCCTTGTCATTATGGAAGGTAGTATGTTGTCGATATCTTTGTTACTCCAATGGATGGTAGCCTTGTCATTATGGAAGGTAGTCTATTGTCGAGATTTTCGTTACTCTAAGGGATGGTAGACTTGTCCATATGGAAGGTAGTCTGTTGTCGAGATTTTTGTTATTCCAATGGATGGTAGCGTTGTCATTAAAGAAGATAGTATATTGTCGAGTTTTTTGTCACTACAATGGATGGTAGCCTTGTCATTATGTAAGGTAGTCTGTTGTCGAGATTTTTGTTACTAGAATGGATTGTAGCCTTGTCGTTATGGAAGGTAGTTTGTTGTCTATATCTTTGTTACTCCAATGGATGGTAGCCTAGTCATTATGGAAGGTAGTTTGTGTACGAGATTTTTTTTACTTTAATGGATGGTAGCCTTGTCATTGTGGAAGGTAGTCTGTTGTCGAGATTTTTTATACTCCAATAAATTGTAGCCTTGTCATTATGGAAGGTAGTCTATTGCCGAGATTTTTGTTACTCTGTTGCATGGTAGCCTTGTCATTATGGAAGGTAGTGTGTTGTCGATATTTTTGTTATTCCAATGGATGGTAGCCTTGTCATTATGGAAGGTAGTTTATTTTTGTGATTTTTTTTACTCCAATGGATAGTAGCCTTGTCATTATGGAAGGTAGTCTGTTGTCGAGATTTTTGTTACTATAATGGATTGTAGCCTTGTTGTTATGGTAGATAGTCTGTTGTCGATATCTATGTTACTCCAATGGATGGTAGCCTAGTCATTATGGAAGGTAGTATGTTGTCGATATCTTTGTTACTCCAATGGATGGTAGCCTTGTCATTATGGAAGGTAGTCTATTGTCGAGATTTTTGTTACTCTAAGGGATGGTAGCCTTGTCCATATGGAAGGTAGTCTCTTGTCGAGATTTTTGTTATTCCAATGGATGGTAGCGTTGTCATTAAAGAAGGTAGTATATTGTCGAGATTTTTGTCACTATAATGGATGGTAGCCTTGTCATTATGTAAGGTAGTCTGTTGTCGAGATTTTTGTTACTAGAATGGATTGTAGCCTTATCGTTATGGAAGGTAGTTTGTTGTCTATATCTTTGTTACTCCAATGGATGGTAGCCTAGTCATTATGGAAGGCAGTTTGTGTACGAGATTTTAGTTACATTAATGGATGGTAGCCTTGTCATTATGGAAGGTAGTCTGTTGTTGAGATATTTTATACTCCAATAAATTGTAGCCTTGTAATTATGGAAGGTAGTCTCTTGTTTATATTTTGGTTACTCCAATGATGGTACCCTTGTCATTATTGAAGGTAGTCTATTGCCGATATTTTTGTTACTCCGTTGAATGGTAGCCTTGTCATTATGGAAGGTAGTGAGTTGTCGATATTTTTGTTATTCCAATGGATGGTAGCCTTGTCATTATGGAAGGTAGTCTGTTTTCGTGATTTTTGTTACTCCAATGGATGGTAGCCTTGTCATTATGGAAGGTAGTATGTTGTCGATATCTTTGTTACTCCAATGGATGGTAGCCTTGTCCATATGGAAGGTAGTCTGTTGTCGAGATTTTTATTATTCCAATGGATGGTAGCGTTGTCATTAAAGAAGATAGTATATTGTCGAGTTTTTTGTCACTACAATGGATTGTAGCCTTGTCATTATGTAAGGTAGTCTGTTATCGAGATTTTTGTTACTAGAATGGATTGTAGCCTTGTCGTTATGGAAGGTAGTTTGTTGTCTATATCTTTGTTACTCCAATGGATGGTAGCCTAGTCATTATGGAAGGTAGTCTATTTTGTGATTTTTGTTACTCCAATGGATAGTAGCCTTGTCATTATGGAAGGTAGTCTGTTGTCGAGATTTTTGTTACTACAATGGATTGTAGCCTTGTCGTTATGGAAGATAGTCTATTGTCGATATCTTTGTTACTCCAATGGATGGTAGCCTAGTCATTATGGAAGGTAGTTTGTGTACGAGATTTTAGTTACTCCAATGGATGGTAGCCTTGTCATTATGAAAGGTAGTCTGTTGTCGAGATTTTTGTTACTCCAATGGATGGTAGCCTTGTCATTATAGAAGGTAATATATTGTCGAGATTTTTGTCACTATATTGGATGGTAGCCTTGTCATTATGGAACGTAGTCTGTTGTCGAGGTTTTTGTTATTCCATCGGATGGTAGCGTTGTCATTATAGAAGGTAGTATATTATCGAGATTTTTGTCACTACAATGGATTGTAGCCTTGTGATTATGGAAGGTAGTCTGTTGTCAAGATTTTTTTTACTACAATGGATTGTAGCCTTGTCGTTATGGAAGGTAGTTTGTTGTCGATATCTTTGTTAGTCCAATGGATGGTAGCCTAGTCATTATGAAAGGTAGTTTGTGTACGAGATTTTAGTTACTTTAATGGATGGTAGCCTTGTCATTATGAAAGGTAGTCTGTTGTCGAGATTTTTTATACTCCAATGGATTGTAGCCTTGTAATTATGGAAGGTAGACTCTTGTTGATGTTTTGGTTACTCCAATGATGGTACCCTTGTCATTATGGAAGGTAGTCTATTGCCGAGATTTTTGTTACTCCATTGCATGGTAGCCTTGTCATTATGGAAGGTAGTGTGTTGTCGATATTTTTAATATTCCAATAGATGGTAGCCTTGTCATTATGGAAGGTAGTTTGTTGTCATGATTTTTGTTACTCCAATGGATGGTAGCCTTGCCATTATGGAAGGTAGTATGTTGTTGATATCTTTGTTACTCCAATGGATGGTAGCCTTGTCATTATAGAAGGTAGTCTATTGTCGAGATTTTTTCCACAATAATGGATGGTAGCCTTGTCATTATGGAACGTAGTCTGTTGTCGAGATTTTTGTTATTCCATTAGATGGTAGCATTGTCATTATAGAAGGTAGTATATTATTGAGATTTTTGTCACTACAATGGATGGTGGCCTTGTCATTATGGAAGGTAGTCTGTTGTCAAGATTTTTGTTACTACAATAGATTGTGGCCTTGTCGTTATGGAAGGTAGTTTGTTGTCGATATCTTTGTTAGTCCAATGGATGGTAGCCCAGTCATTATGGAAGGTAGTTTGTGTACGAGATTTTAGTTACTTTAATGGATGATAGCCTTGTCATTTTGGAAGGTAGTCCGTTATCGAGATTTTTTATACTCCAATGGGTTGTAGCCTTGTAATTATGGAACGTAGTCTCTTGTTGATATTTTGGTTACTCCAATGATGGTACGCTTGTCATTATGGAAGGTAGTCTATTGCCGAGATTTTTGTTACTCCATTGCATGGTAGCCTTGTCATTATGGAAGGTAGTGTGTTATCGATTTTTTGGTTATTCCAATGGATGGTAGCCTTGTCATTATGGAAGGTGGTCTGTTGTCGAGATATTTGTTACTCTTAGGGATGGTAGCCTTGCCATTATGGAACATAGTCTGTTGCCGAGATTTTTGTTATTCCAATGGATGGTAGCGTTGTCATTATAGAAGGTAGTATATTATCGATATTTTTGTCACTACAATGGATGGTAGGCTTGTCATTAGGGAAGGTAGTTTGTTGTCGAGATTTTTGTTACTGCAATGAATTGTAGCTTTGTCATTATGGAAGATAGTTTGTTGTCGATATCTTTGTTACTCCAATGGTTGCAAGCCTAGTCATTATGGAAGGTAGTTCGTGTACGAGATTTTATTTACTCCAATGGATGGCAACCTTGTCATTATGGAATGTAGTCTGTTGTCAAGATTTTTGTTACTACAATGGATTGTAGCCTTGTCGTTATGGAAGGTAGTTTGTTGTCGATATCTTTGTTAGTCCAATGGATGGTAGCCTAGTCATTATGGAAGGCAGTTTGTGTATGAGATTTTAGTTACTTTAATGGATGGTAGCCTTGTCATTATGGAAGGTAGTCAGTTGTCGAGATTTTTTATACTCCAATAGATTGTAGCCTTGTAATTATGGGCGATAGTCTCTTGTTGATATTTTGGTTACTCCAATGATGGTACCCTTGTCATTATGGAAGATAGTCTATTTCCTAGATTTTTGTTCCTCCATTGCATGGTTGCCTTGTCATTATGGAAGGTAGTGTGTTGTCGATATTTTTGTTATTCCAATGGATGGTAGCCTTGTCATTATGGAAGGTAGTTTGTTTTCGTGATTTTTGTTACTCCAATGGATGGTAGCCTTGTCATTATGGAAGGTAGTATGTTGTCGATATCTTTGTTACTCCAATGGATGGTAGCCTTGTCATTATGGAAGGTAGTCTATTGTCGAGATTTTTGTTACTCTAAGGGATGGTAGCCTTGTCAATATGGAAGGTATTCTGTTGTCGAGATTTTTGTTATTCCAATGGATGGTAGCGTTGTCATTAAAGTAGGTAGTATATTGTCGAGATTTTTGTCACTACAATGGATGGTAGCCTTGTCATTATGTAAGGTAGTCTGTTGTCGAGATTTTTGTTACTAGAATGGATTGTAGCCTTGTCGTTATCGAAGGTAGTTTGTTGTCTATATCTTTGTTACTCCAATGGATGGTAGCCTAGTCATTATAGAAGGTAGTTTGTGTACGAGATTTTAGTTACTTTAATGGATGGTATCCTTGTCATTATGGAAGGTAGTCTGTTGTTGAGATTTTTTATACTCCAATAAATTGTAGCCTTGTAATTATGGAAGTTTGTCTCTTGTTGATATTTTGGTTACTCCAATGATGGTACCCTTGTCATTATTGAAGGTAGTCTATTGCCGATATTTTTGTTACTCCGTTGCATGGTAGCCTTGTCATTATGGAAGGTAGTGTGTTGTCGATATTTTTGTTATTCCAATGGATGGTAGCCTTGTCATTATGCAAGGTAGTCTATTTTAGTGATTTTTGTTACTCCAATGGATGGTAGCCTTGTCATTATGGAAGGTAGTATGTTGTCGATATCTTTGTTACTCCAATGGATGGTAGCCTTGTCATTATGGAAGGTAGTCTATTGTCGAGATTTTTGTTACTCTAAGGGATAGTAGCCTTGTCCATAAGGAAGGTAGTCTGTTGTCGAGATTTTTGTTATTTAAATGGATGGTAGCGTTGTCATTAAAGAAGATAGTATATTGTCGAGTTTTTTGTCACTACAATGGATGGTAGCCTTGTCATTATGTAAGGTTGTCTGTTGTCGAGATTTTTGTTACTAGAATGGATTGTAGTCTTGTCGTTATGGAATGTAGTTTGTTGTCTATATCTTTGTTACTCCAATGGATGGTAGCCTAGTCATTATGGAAGGTAGTTTGTGTACGAGATTTTTTTTACTTTAATGGATGGTAGCCTTGCCATTATGGAAGGTAGTCTGTTGTCGAGATTTTTTATACTCCAATAAATTGTAGCCTTGTAATTATGGAAGGTAGTCTCTTGTTGATATTTTGGTTACTCCAATGATGGTACCCTTGTCATTATGGAAGATAGTCTATTTCCGAGATTTTTGTTCCTCCATTGCATGGTAGCCTTGTCATTATGGAAGGTAGTGTGTTGTCGATATTTTTGTTATTCCAATGGATGGTAGCCTTGTCATTATGGAAGGTAGTCTGTTTTCGTGATTTTTGTTACTCCAATGGAGTGTAGCCTTGTCATTATGGAAGGTAGTCTATTGTCGAGATTTTTGTTACTCTAAGGGATGGTAGCCTTGTCCATATGGAAGGTAGTCTGTTGTCGAGATTTTTGTTATTCCAATGGATGGTAGCGTTGTCATTAAAGAAGGTAGTATATTGTCGAGATTTTTGTCACTACAATGGATGGTAGCCTTGTCATTATGTAAGGTAGTCTGTTGTCGAGATTTTTGTTACTAGAATGGATTGTAGCCTTGTCGTTATGGAAGGTAGTTTGTTGTCTATATCTTTGTTACTCCAATGGATGGTAGCCTAGTCATTATGGAAGGCAGTTTGTGTACAAGATTTTAGTTACTTTAATGGATGGTAGCCTTGTCATTATGGAAGGTAGTCTGTTGTTGAGATATTTTATACTCCAATAAATTGTAGCCTTGTAATTATGGAAGGTAGTCTCTTGTTGATATTTTTTTTACTCCAATGATGGTACCCTTGCCATTATTGAAGGTAGTCTATTGCATATATTTTTGTTAATCCGTTGCATGGTAGCCTTGTCATTATGGAAGGTAGTGTGTTGTCGATATTTTTGTTATTCCAATGGATGGTAGCCTTGTCATTATGGAAGGTAGTCTTTTTTCGTGATTTTTGTTACTCCAATGGATGGTAGCCTTGTCATTATGGAAGGTAGTATGTTGTCGATATCTTTGTTACTCCAATGGATGGTAGCCTTGTCATTTTGGAAGGTAGTCTATTGTCGAGATTTTTGTTACTCTAAGGAATGGTAGCCTTGTCCATATGGAAGGTAGTCTGTTGTCGAGATTTTTGTTATTCCAATGGATGGTAGCGTTGTCATTAAAGAAGGTAGTATATTGTCGATATTTTTGTCACTACAATGGATGGTAGCCTTGTCATTATGTAAGGTAGTCTGTTGTCGAGATTTTTGTTACTAGAATGGATTGTAGCCTTGTCGTTATGGAAGGTAGTTTGTTGTCTATATCTTTGTTACTCCAATGGATGGTAGCCTAGTCATTATGGAAGGCAGTTTGTGTACGAGATTTTAGTTACTTTAATGGATGGTAGCCTTGTCATTATGGAAGGTAGTCTGTTGTTGAGATATTTTATACTCCAATAAATTGTAGCCTTGTAATTATGGAAGGTAGTCTCTTGTTGATATTTTGGTTACTCCAATGATGGTACCCTTGTCATTATTGAAGGTAGTCTATTGCCTATATTTTTGTTAATCTGTTGCATGGTAGCCTTGTCATTATGGAAGGTAATGTCTTGTCGATATTTTTGTTATTCCAATGGATGGTAACCTTGTCATTATGGAAGGTAGTCTGTTTTCGTGATTTTTGTTACTCCAATGTATGGTAGCCTTGTCATTATGGAAGGTAGTATGTTGTCGATATCTTTGTTACTCCAATGGATGGTAGCCTTGTCATTATGGAAGGTAGTCTATTGTCGAGATTTTTGTTACTCTAAGGGATGGTAGCCTTGTCCATATGGAAGGTAGTCTGTTGTCGAGATTTTTGTTATTCCAATGGATGGTAGCGTTGTCATTAAAGAAGATAGTATATTGTCGAGTTTTTTGTCACTACAATGGATGGTAGCCTTGTCATAATGTAAGGTAGTCTGTTGTCGAGATTTTTGTTACTAGAATGGATTGTAGCCTTGTCGTTATGGAAGGTAGTTTGTTGTCTATATCTTTGTTACTCCAATGGATGGTAGCCTAGTCATTATGGAAGGTAGTTTGTTGTCGAGATTTTTTATACTCCAATAAATTGTAGCCTTGTAATTATGGAAGGTAGTCTCTTGTTGATATTTTGGTTACTCCAATGATGGTACCCTTGTCATTATGGAAGGTAGTCTATTGCCGAGATTTTTGTTACTCCGTTGCATGGTAGCCTTGTCATTATGGAAGGTAGTGTGTTGTCGATATTTTTTTATTCCAATGGATGGTAGCCTTGTCATTATGGAAGGTAGTCTGTTTTCGTGATTTTTGTTACTCCAATGGATGGTAGCCTTGTCATTATGGAAGGTAGTCTGTTGTCGAAATTTTTGTTACTACAATGGATTGTAGCCTTGTCGTTATGGAAGATAGTTTGTTGTCGATATCTTTGTTACTTCAATGGATGGTAGCCTAGTCATTATGGAAGGTAGTTTGTGTACGAGATTTTAGTTACTCCAATGGATGGTAGCCTTGTCATTATGGAAGGTAGTCTGTTGTCGAGATTTTTGTTACTACAATGGATGGTAGCCTTGTCATTATAGAAGGTAATATATTGTCGAGATTTTTGTCACTATATTGGATGGTAGCCTTGTCATTATGGAACGTAGTCTGTTGTCGAGGTTTTAGTTACTTTAATGGATGATAGCCTTGTCATTATGGAAGGTAGTTTGTTGTCGAGATTTTTTATACTCCAATGGGTTGTAGCCTTGTAATTATGGAACGTAGTCTCTTGTTGATATTTTTGTTACTCCAATGATGGTACGCTAGTTATTATGGAAGGTAGTCTATTTCCGAGATTTTTGTTACTCCATTGCATGGTAGCCTTGTCATTATGGAAGGTAGTGTGTTATCGATATTTTTGTTATTCCAATGGATGGTAGCCTTGTCATTATGGAAGGTGGTCTGTTGTCGAGATATTTGTTACTCTAATGGATGGTAGCCTTGCCATTATGGAACTAAGTCTGTTGTCGAGATTTTTGTTATTCCAATGGATGGTAGCGTTGTCATTATAGAAGGTAGTATATTATCGATATTTTTGTCACTACAATGGATGGTAGCCTTGTCATTAGGGAAGGTAGTCCGTTGTCGAGATTTTTGTTACTACAATGAATTGTAGCCTTGTCGTTATGGAAGATAGTTTGTTGTCGATATCTTTGTTACTCCAATGGATGGTAGCCTAGTCATTATGGAAGGTAGTTTGTGTACGGGATTTTATTTACTCCAATGGATGGTAGCCTTGTCATTATGGAAGGTAGTCTGTTGTCAAGATTTTTGTTACTACAATGGATTGTAGCCTTGTCGTTATGGAAGGTAGTTTGTTGTCGATATCTTTGTTACTCCAATGTATGGTAGCCTTGTCATTATTGAAGGTAGTCTGTTGTCGATATTTTTTATACTCCAATAGATAGTAGCCTTGTAATTATGGAAGGTAGTCTCTTGTTGATATTTTGGTTACTCCAATGATGGTACTCTTGTCCATATGGAAGGTAATCTATTGCCGAGATTTTTGTTACTCCATTACATGGTAGCCTTGTCATTATGGAAGGTAGTGTGTTGTCGATATTTTTGTTATTCCAACGGATGGTAGCCTTGTCATTATGGAAGGTAGTCTGTTTTCGTGATTTTTGTTACTCCAATGGATGGTAGCCTTGTCATTATGGAAGGTAGTATGTTGTCGATATCTTTGTTACTCCAATGGATGGTAGCCTTTTCATTATGGAAGGTAGTCTATTGTCGAGATTCTTGTTACTCTAAGGGATGGTAGCCTTGTCCATATGAAAGGTAGTCTGTTGTCGAGATTTTTTTTATTCCAATGGATGGTAGCGTTGTCATTAAAGAAGGTAGTATATTGTCGAGTTTTTGGTCACTACAATGGATGGTAGCCTTGTCATTATGTAAGGTAGTCTGTTGTCGAGATTTTTGTTACTAGAATGGATTGTAGCCTTGTCGTTATGGAAGGTAGTTTGTTGTTTATATCTTTGTTACTCCAATGGATGGTAGCCTAGTCATTATGGAAGGTAGTTTGTGTACGAGAAGTTTTTTACTTTAATGGATGGTAGCCTTGTCATTATGGATGGTAGTCTGTTGTCGAGATTTTTTATACTCCAATAAATTGTAGCCTTGTAATTATGGAAGGTAGTCTCTTGTTGATATTTTGGTTACTCCAATGATGGTACCCTTGTCATTATGGAAGGTAGTCTATTGCCGAGATTTTTGTTACTCCGTTGCATGGTAGCCTTGTCATTATGGAAGGTAATGTGTTGTCGATATTTTTGTTATTCCAATGGATGGTAGCCTTGTCATTATGGAAGGTAGTCTATTTTTGTGATTTTTGTTACTCCAATGGATAGTAGCCTTGTCATTATGGAAGGTAGTCTGTGGTCGAGATTTTTGTTACTACAATGGATTATAGCCTTGTCGTTATGGAAGATAGTCTGTTGTCGATATCTTTGTTACTCGAATGGATGGTAGCCTAGTCATTATGGAAGGTAGTTTGTGTACGTGATTTTAGTTACTCCAATGGATGGTAGCCTTGTCATTATGGAAGGTAGTCTATTGTCGATATTTTTGTTACTCCAATGGATGGTAGCCTTGTCATTATAGAAGGTAATATATTGTCGAGATTTTTGTCACTATATTGGATGGTAGCCTTGTCATTATGGAACGTAGTTTGTTGTCGAGATTTTTGTTATTCCATTGGATGGTGGCGTTGTCATTATAGAAGGTAGTATATTATCGAGATTTTTTTCACTACAATTGATGGTAGCCTTGTCATTATGGAAGGTAGTCTATTGTCAAGATTTTTGTTACTATAATGGATTGTAGCCTTGTCGTTATGGAAGGTAGTTTGTTATCGATATCTTTGTTAGTCCAATGGATGGTAGCCTAGTCATTATGGAAGGTCGTTTGTATACGAGATTTTAGTTACTTTAATGGATGGTAGCCTTGTCATTATGAAAGGTAGTCTGTAGTCGAGTTTTTTATACTCCAATGGATTGTAGCCTTGTAATTATGGAAGGTAGTCTCTTGTTAATATTTTGGTTACTCCAATGATGGTACCCTTGTCATTATGGAAGGTAGTCTATAGCCGAGATTTTTGTTACTCCATTGCATGGTAGCCTTGTCATTATGGAAGGTAGTGTGATGTCGATATTTTTGTTATTCCAATAGATGGTAACCTTGTCATTATGGAAGGTAGTCTGTTGTCATGATTTTTGTTACTCCAATGGATGGTAGCCTTGCCATTATGGAAGGTAGAATGTTGCCGATATCTTTGTTACTCCAATGGATGGTAGCCTTGTCATTATAGAAGGTAGTCAATTGTCGAGATTTTTGTTATTCTAAGGGATGGTAGCCTTGTCTATATGGAAGGTAGTTTGTTGTCGAGATTTTTGTTATTCCAATGGATGGTAGCATTATCATTATAGAAGGTACTATATTGTCGAGATTTTTGTCACTACAATGGATGGTAGCCTTGTCATTAGGTAAGGTAGTCTGTTGTCGAGATTTTTGTTACTAGAATGGATTGTAGCCTTGTCGTTATGGAAGGTAGTCTATTGTCGATATCTTTGTTACTCCAATGGATGGTAGCCTAGTCAATATGGAAGGTAGTTTGTGTATGATATTTTTGTTATTCCAATGGATGATAGCCTTGTCATTATGAAAGTTAGTCTATTGTCGTGATTTTTATTACTCTAAGGGATGGTAGCCTTGTCATTATGGAAGGTAGTATATTGTCGATATCTTTGTTACTCCAACGGATGGTAGCCTTGTCATTATGGAAGGTAGTCTGTTGTCAAGATTTTTGTTACTCCATTGCATGTTAGCCTTGTCATTAAGGAAGGTAGTGTGTTGTCGATATTTTTGTTATTCTAATGGATGGTAGCCCTGTCATTATGGAAGGTAGTCTATTGTCGTGATTTTTGTTACTTCAATGGATGGTAGCCTTGTCATTATGGAAGGTGGTCTGTTGTCGAGATATTTGTTACTCTAAGGGATGGTAGCCTTGCCATTATGGAACGTAGTCTGTTATCGAGATTTTTGTTATTCCAATGGATGGTAGCATTTTAATTATAGAAGGTAGTATATTATTGATATTTTTGTCACTACAATGGATGGTAGCCTTGTCATTATGGAAGGTAGTATGTTGTCGAGATTTTTGTTACTACAATGGATTGTAGCCTTGTCGTTATGGAAGGTAGTTTGTTGTCGATATCTTTGTTAGTCCAATGGATGGTAGCCTAGTCATTATGGAAGGTAGTTTGTGTATGATATTTTAGTTACTTTAATGGATGGTAGCCTTGTCATTATGGGAGGTAGTCTATTGTCGAGATTTTTTATACTCGAATAGATTGTAGCCTTGTAATTATGGAAGGTAGTCTCTTGTTGATATTTTCGTTACTCCAATGATGGTACCCTTGTCATTATGGAAGGTAGTCTATTGCCGAGATTTTTGTTACTCCATTGCATGGTAGCCTAGTCATTATGGAAGGTAGTGTGTTGTCGATATTTTTGTTATTCCAATGGATGGTAGCCTTGTCATTATGGAAGGTAGTCTGTTTTCGTGATTTTTGTTACTCCAATGGATGGTAGCCTTGTCATTATGGAAGGTAGTATATTGTCGATATCTTTGTTACTCCAATGGCTGGTAGCCTTGTCATTATGGAAGGTAGTCTATTGTCGATATTTTTGTTACTCTAAGGGATGGTAGCCCTGTCCATATGGAAGGTATTCTGTTGTCAAGATTTTTGTTATTCCAATGGATGGTAGCGTTGTCATTATAGAAGGTAGTATATTGTCGAGATTTTTGTCACTATAATGGATGGTAGCCTTGTCATTATGTAAGGTAGTCTATTATCGAGATTTTTGTTACTAGAATGGATTGTAGCCTTGTCGTTATGGAAGGTAGTCTATTGTCTATATCTTTGTTACTGCAATGGATGGTAGCCTAGTCATTATGGAAGGTAGTTTGTGTACGAGATTTTAGTTACTTTAATGGATGGTAGCCTTGTCATTATGGAAGGTAGTCTGTTGTCGAGATTTTTTATACTCCAATAAATGGTAGCCTTGTAATTATGGAAGGTAGTCTCTTGTTGATATTTTGGTTTCTCCAATAATGGTACCCTTGTCATTATGGAAGGTAGTCTATTGCTGAGATTTCTGTTACTCCGTTGCATGGTAGCATTGTCATTATGGAAGGTAGTGTGTTGTCGATATTTTTTTATTCCAATGGATGGTAGCCTAGTCATTATGGAAGGTAGTCTGTTTTCTTGATTTTTGTTACTCCAATGGATGGTAGCCTTGTCATTATGGAAGGTAGTATATGGTCGTTATCTTTGTTATTCCAATGGATGGTAGCTAAGTCATTATGGAAGGTAGTTTGTTGTTGATATTTTTGTTACTAGAATGGGTTTTAGCCTTGTCGTTATGGAAGGTAGTATGTTATTTATATCTTTGTTACTGTAATGGATGGTAGCCTAGTCATTATGGAAGGTAGTTTGTGTACGATATTGTTTTTATTCCAATGGATGGTAGCCTTGTCATTATGAAAGGAAGTTTATTGTCCTGATTTTTGTTACTCTAAGGGATGGTAGCCTTGTCATTATGGAAGGTAGTATATTGTCGATATCTTTGTTACTCTAATGGATGGTGTCCTTGTCATTATGGAAGGTAATCTGTTGTCCAGATTTTTGTTATTCTAAGGGATGGTAGCCTTTTCATTAAGGAACGTAGTCTGTTTTGGATATTTTTGTTATTCCAATGGATGGTAGCGTTGTCATTATAGAAGGTATTATATTATCGAGGTTTTTGTCGCTACAATGGATGGTAGCCTTGTCATTATTGAAGGTAGTCTGTTGTCAAGATTTTGGTTACTATAATGGATTGTAGCCTTGTCGTTATAGAATGTAGTTTGTTGTCGATATCTTTGTTAGTCCAATGGATGGTAGCCTAGTCATTATGGAAGGTAGTTTGTGTACGAGATTTTAGTTACTTTAATGGATGGTAGCCTTGTCATTATGGAAGGTAGTCTATTGTCGAGATTTTTTATACTCCAATAAATTATAGCCTTGTAATTATGGAAGGTAGTCTCTTGTTGTTATTTTGGTTACTCCAATGATCGTACCCTTGTCATTATGGAAGGTAGTCTATTGCCGAGATTTTTGTTACTCCATTGCATGGTAGCCTTGTCATTATGCAAGGTAGTGAGTTGTCGATATTTTTGTTATTCCAATGGATGGTAGCCTTGTCATTATGGAAGGTAGCCTATTTTCGTGATTTTTGTTACTCCAATGGATGGTAGCCTTGTCATTATGGAAGGTAGTATGTTGTCGATATCTTTGTTACTCCAATGGATAGTATCCTTGTCATTATGAAAGTTAGTCTATTGTCGTGATTTTTATTACTCTAAGGGATGGTAGCCTTGTCATTATGGAAGGTAGTATATTGTCGATATCTTTGTTACTCCAATGGATGGTAGCCTTGTCATTATGGAAGGTAGTCTGTTGTCAAGATTTTTGTTACTCCATTGCATGTTAGCCTTGTCATTAAGGAAGGTAGTGTGTTGTCGATATTTTTGTTATTCCAATGGATGGTAGCCCTGTCATTATGGAAGGTAGTCTATTGTCGTGATTTTTGTTACTTCAATGGATGGTAGCCTTGTCATTATGGAAGGTAGTATATGGTCGTTATCTTTGTTATTCCAATGGATGGTAGCTAAGTCATTATGGAAGGTAGTTTGTTGTCGATATTTTTGTTATTCCAATGGATGGTAGCCTAGTCATTATGGAAGGTAGTCTGTTTTCTTGATTTTTGTTACTCCAATGGATGGTAGCCTTGTCATTATGGAAGGTAGTATATGGTCGTTATCTTTGTTATTCCAATGGATGGTAGCTAAGTCATTATGGAAGGTAGTTTGTTGTCGATATTTTTGTTACTAGAATGGGTTTTAGCCTTGTCGTTATGGAAGGTAGTATGTTATTTATATCTTTGTTACTCCAATGGATGGTAGCCTAGTCATTATGGAAGGTAGTTTGTGTACGATATTTTTTTTATTCCAATGGATGGTAGCCTTGTCATTATGAAAGGAAGTTTATTGTCCTGATTTTTGTTACTCTAAGGGATGGTAGCCTTGTCATTATGGAAGGTAGTATATTGTTGATATCTTTGTTACTCCAATGGATGGTATCCTTGTCATTATGGAAGGTAATCTGTTGTCCAGATTTTTGTTATTCTAAGGGATGGTAGACTTTTCATTATGGAACGTAGTTTGTTTTCGATATTTTTGTTATTCCAATGGATGGTAGCGTTGTCATTATAGAAGGTATTATATTATCGAGGTTTTTGTCGCTACAATGGATGGTAGCCTTGTCATTATTGAAGGTAGTCTGTTGTCAAGAGTTTTGTTACTAAAATGGATTGTAGCCTTGTCGTTATAGAATGTAGTTTGTTGTCGATATCTTTGTTAGTCCAATGGATGGTAGCCTAGTCATTATGGAAGGTAGTTTGTGTACGAGATTTTAGTTACTTTAATGGATGGTAGCCTTGTCATTATGGAAGGTAGTCTCTTGTCGAGATTTTTTATACTCCAATAAATTATAGCCTTGTAATTATGGAAGGTAGTCTCTTGTTGTTATTTTGGTTACTCCAATGATGGTACCCTTGTCATTATGGAAGGTAGTCTATTGCCGAGATTTTTGTTACTCCATTGCATGGTAGCCTTGTCATTATGCAAGGTAGTGAGTTGTCGATATTTTTGTTATTCCAATGGATGGTAGCCTTGTCATTATGGAAGGTAGCCTATTTTCGTGATTTTTGTTACTCCAATGGATGGTAGCCTTGTCATTATGGAAGGTAGTATGTTGTCGATATCTTTGTTACTCCAATGGATAGTATCCTTGTCATTATGGAAGGTAGTCTATTGTTGATATTTTTGTTACTCTAAGGGTTGGTAGCCTTGTCCATATGGAAGGTAGTCTGTTGTCAATATTTTTGTTATTCCAATGGATGGTAGCGTTGTCATTATAGAAGATAGTATATTGTCGATATTTTTGTCACTACAATGGATGGTAGCCTTGTCATTATGTAAGGTAGTCTTTTGTCGAGATTTTTGTTACTAGAATGGATTGTAGCCTTGTCGTTATGGAAGGTAGTATGTTGTCTATATCTTTGTTACTTCAATGGATGGTAGTCTAGTCATTATGGAAGGTAGTTTGTGTACGATATTTTTGTTATTCCAATGGATGGTAGCCTTGTCATTATGAAAGGAAGTCTATTGCCCTGATTTTTGTTACTCTAAGGGATGGTAGCCTTGTCATTATGGAAGGTAGTATGTTGTCGATATCTTTGTTACTCCAATGGATTGTAGCCTTGTCATTATGGAAGGTAGTCTGTTGTCCAGATTTTTGTTACTCTAAGGGATGGTAGCCTTGTCATTATGGAACGTAGTCTGTTGTCGAGATTTTTGTTATTCCAATGGATGGTAGCGTTGTCATTATATAAGGTAGTATATTATCGATATTTTTGTCACTACAATGGATGGTAGCCTTGTCATTATGGAAGGTAGTCTGTTGTCAAGATTTTTGTTACTACAATGGATTGTAGCCTTGTCGTTATGGAAGGTAGTTTGTTGTCGATATCTTTGTTAGTCTAAGGGATGGTAGCCTAGTTATTATGGAAGGTAGATTGTGTACGAGATTTTAGTTACTTTAATGGATGGTAGCCTTGTCATTATGGAAGGTAGTCTGTTGTCGAGATTTTTTATACTCCAATAAATTGTAGCCTTGTAATTATGGAAGGTAGTCTCTTGTTGATATTTTGGTTACTCAAATGATGGTACCCTTGTTATTATGGAAGGTAGTTTATTGCCAAGATTTTTGTTACTCCATTGCATGGTAGCCTTGTCATTATGGAAGGTAGTGTGTTGTCGATATTTTTGTTATTCCAATGGATGGTAGCCTTGTCATTATGGAAGGTAGTCTATTTTCGTGATTTTTGTTACTCCAATGGATGGTAGCCTTGTCATTATGGAAGGTATTATGTTGTCGATATCTTTGTTACTCCAATGGATGGTAGCCTTGTCATTATGGAAGGTAGTCTATTGTCGATATCTTTGTTACTCTAACAGATGGTAGCCTTATCCATATGGAAGGTAGTCTGTTGACGAGATTTTTGTTATTCCAATGGATGGTAGCATTGTCATTATAGAAGGTAGTATATTGTCGAGATTTTTGTCACTACAATGGATGGTAGCCTTGTCATTATGTAAGGTAGTCTGTTGTCGAGATTTTTGTTACTAGAATGGATTGTAGCCTTGTCGTTATGGAAGGTAGTATGTTGTCTATATCTTTGTTACTCCAATGGATGGTAGAGTAGTCATTATGGAAGGTAGTTTGTGTACGATATTTTTGTAATTCCAATGGATGGTAGCCTTGTCATTATGAAAGGAAGTCTATTGTCCTGATTTTTGTTACTCTAAGGGATGGTAGCCTTGTCATTATGGAAGGTAGTATGTTGTAGATATCTTTGTTACTCCATTGGATGGTAGCCTTGTCATTATGGAAGGTAGTGTGTTGTCGATATGTTTGTTATTCCAATGGATGGTAGCCTTGTCATTATGGAAGGTAGTCTATTTTCGTGATTTTTATTACTCCAATGGATGGTAGCCTTGTCATTATGGAAGGTAGTATGTTGTCGATATCTTTGTTACTCCAATGGATGGTAGCCTTGTCATTATGGAAGGTAGTCTATTGTTGATATTTTTGTTACTCTAAGGGTTGGTAGCCTTGTCCATATGGAAGGTAGTTTGTTGTCGAGATTTTTGTTATTCCAATGGATGGTAGCGTTGTCATTATAGAAGGTAGTATATTGTCGAGATTTTTGTCACTACAATGGATGGTAGCATTGTCATTATGTATGGTAGTCTTTTGTCGAGATTTTTGTTACTAGAATGGATTGTAGCCTTGTCATTATGGAAGGTAGTATGTTGTCTATATCTTTGTTACTCCAATGGATGGTAGCCTAGTCATTATGGAAGGTAGTTTGTGTACGATGTTATTGTTATTCCAATGGATGGTAGCCTTGTCATTATGAAAGGAAGTCTATTGCCCTGATTTTTGTTACTCTAAGGGATGGTAGCCTTGTCATTATGGAAGGTAGTCTATTGTCGATATTTTTGTTACTCTAACGGATGGTAGCCTTATCCATATGGAAGGTAGTCTGTTGACGAGATTTTTGTTATTCCAATGGATGGTAGCATTGTCATTATAGAAGGTAGTATATTGTCGAGATTTTTGTTATTCTAATGGATGGTAGCGTTGTCATTATCGAAGGTAGTATATTGTCGAGATTTTTGTCACTATAATGGATGGTAGCCTTGTCATTATGTAAGGTAGTCTTTTGTCGAGATTTTTGTTACTAGAATGGATTGTAGCCTTGTCGTTATGGAAGGTAGTATGTTGTCTATAACTTTGTTACTCCAATGGATGGTAGCCTAGTCATTATGGAAGGTAGTTTGTGTACGATATTTTTGTTATTCCAATGGATGGTAGCCTTGTCATTATGAAAGGAAGTCTATTGTCCTGATTTTTGATACTCTAAGGGATGGTAGCCTTGTCATTATGGAAGGTAGTATATTGTCGATATCTTTGTTACTCCAATGGATGGTAGCCTTGTCATTATGGAAGGTAGTCTGTTGTCCAGATTTTTGTTTATCTAAGGGGTGGTAGCCTTGTCATTATGGAACGTAGTCTGTTGTCGAGATTTTTGTTATTCCAATGGATGGTAGCGTTGTCATTATAGAAGGTAGTATATTATCGAGATTTTTGTCACTATAATGGATGGTAGCCTTGTCATTATGGAAGGTAGTCTGTTGTCAAGATATTTGTTACTACAATGGATTGTAGCCTTGTCGTTATGGAATGTAGTTTGTTGTCGATATCTTTGTTCGTCCAATGGATGGTAGCCTAGTCATTATGGAAGGTAGTTTGTGTACGAGATTTTAGTTACTTTAATGAATGGTAGCCTTGTAATTATGGAAGGTAGTTTGTTGTCGATATTTCTTATACTCCAATAAATTGTAGCCTTGTAATTATGGAAGGTAGTCTCTTGTTGATATTTTGGTTACTCCAATGATGGTACCCTTGTCATTATGGAAGGTAGTCTATTGCCGAGATTTTTCTTACTCCATATCATGGTAGCCTTGTCATTATGGAATGTAGTGTGTTATCGATATGTTTGTTATTACAATGGATGATAGCCTTGTCATTATGGAAGGTAGTTTGTTGTCGTGATTTTTGTTACTCCAATGGATGGTAGCCTTGTCATTATGGAAGGTAGTATGTTGTCAATATCTTTGTTACTGCAATGGATGGTAGCCTTGTCATTATGGAAGGTAGTCTATTGTCGATATTTTTGTTACTCTAACGGAAGGTAGCCTTATCCATATGGAATGTAGTCTGTTGACGAGATTTTTGTTATTCCAATGGATGGTAGCGTTGTCATTATAGAAGGTAATATATTGTCCATATTTTTGTAACTACAATGGATGGTAGCCTTGTCATTATGTATGGTAGTCTGTTGTCGAGATTTTTGTTACTAGAATGGATTGTAGCCTTGTCGTTATGGAAGGTAGTATGTTGTCTATAACTTTGTTACTCCAATGGATGGTAGCCTAGTCATTATGGAAGGTAGTTTGTGTACGATATTTTTGTTATTCCAATGGATGGTAGCCTTGTCATTGTGAAAGGAAGTCTATTGTCCTGATTTTTGTTACTCTAAGGGATGGTAGCCTTGTCATTATGGAAGGTAGTATGTTGTCGATATCTTTGTTAATCCAATGGATTGTAGCTTTGTCATTATGGAAGGTAGTCTGGTGTCCAGATTTTTGTTACTCTAAAGGATGGTAGCCTTGTCATTATGGAACGTAGTCTATTGTCGAGATTTTTGTTATTCCAATGGATGGTAGCGTTGTCATTATAGAAGGTAGTATATTATCGAGATTTTTGTCACTACAATGGATGGTAGCCTTGTCGTTATGGAAGGTAGTTTGTTGTCGATATCTTTGTTAGTCCAATGGATGGTAGCCAAGTCATTATAGAAGATAGTTTGTGTACGAGATTTTAGTTACTTTAATGAATGGTAGCCTTGTCATTATGGAAGGTAGTCTGTTGTCGAGATTTTTTATACTCCAATAAATTGTAGCCTTGTAATTATGGAAGGTAGTCTCTTGTTGATATTTTGGTTACTCCAATGATGGTACCCTTGCCATTATGTAAGGTAGTCTATTGCCGAGATTTTTGTTACTCCATAGCATGGTAGCCTTGTCATTATGGAAGGTAGTGTGTCGTCGATATGTTTGTTATTACAATGGATGATAGCCTTGTCATTATGGAAGGTAGTCTGTTGTCGTGATTTTTGTCACTCCAATGGATGGTAGCCTTGTCATTATGGAAGGTAGTATGTTGTCGATATCTTTGTTACTCCAATGGATGGTAGCCTTGTCATTATGGAAGGTAGTCTATTGTCGATATTTTTGTTACTCTAACGGATGGTAGCCTTATCCATATGGAAGGTAGCATGTTGACGAGATTTTTGTTATTCCAATGGATGGTAGCGTTGTCATTATAGAAGGTAGTATTTTGTCGAGATTTTTGTCACTACAATGGATGGTAGCCTTGTCATTATGTAAGGTAGTCTGTTGTCGAGATTTTTGTTACTAGAATGGATTGTAGCCTTGTCGTTAAGGAAGGTAGTATGTTGTCTATATCTTTGTTACTCCAATGGATGGTAGCGTAGTCATTATGGAAGGTAGTTTGTGTACGATATTTTTGTTATTCCAATGGATGGTAGCCTTGTCATTATAAAAGGAAGTCTATTGTCCTGATTTTTGTTACTCTAAGGGATGGTAGCCTTGTCATTATTGAAGGTAGTATGTTGTCGATATCTTTGTTACTCTAATGGATGGTAGCCTTGTCATTATGGAAGGTAGTCTGTTGTCCAGATTTTTGTTACTCTAAGGGATGGTAGCCTTGTCATTATGGAACGTATTTTGTTGTCGAGATTTTTGTTATTCCAATGGATGGTAGTGTTGTCATTATAGAAGGTAGTATATTATCGAGATTTTTGTCACTACAATGGTTGGTAGCCTTGTCATTATGGAAGGTAGTCTGTTGTCGAGATTTTTTATACTCCAATAAATTGTAGCCTTGTAATTATGGAAGGTAGTCACTTGTAGATATTTTGGTTACTCCAATGATGGTACCCTTGTTATTATGGAAGGTAGTCTATTGCTGAGATTTTTGTTACTCCCTTGCATGGTAGCCTTGTCATTATGCAAGGTAGTGTGTTGTCGAGATTTTTGTTATTCTAATGGATGGTAGCCTTGTTATTATGGAAGGTAGTCTGTTTTCGTGATTTTTGTTACTCCAATGGATGGTATCCTTATCATTATGGAAGGTAGTATGTTGTCGATATCTTTGTTACTCCAATTGATGGTAGCCTTGTCATTATGGAAGGTAGTCTATTGTTGATATTTTTGTTACTCTAAGGGTTGGTAGCCTTGTCCATATGGAAGGTAGTTTGTTGTCGAGATTTTTGTTATTCCAATGGATGGTAGCGTTGTCATTATGGAAGGTAGTCTGTTGTCGTGATTTTTGTCACTCCAATGGATGGTAGCCTTGTCATTATGGAAGGTAGTATGTTGTCGATATCTTTGTTACTCCAATGGATGGTAGCCTTATCATTATGGAAGGTAGTCTATTGTCGATATTTTTGTTACTTTAAGGGATGGTAGCCTTATCCATATGGAAGGTAGCATGTTGACGAGATTTTGATTATTCCAATGGATGGTAGCGTTGTCATTATAGAAGGTAGTATATTGTCGAGATTTTTGTCACTACAATGGATGGTAGCCTTGTCATTATGTAAGGTAGTCTGTTGTCGAGATTTTTGTTACTAGAATGGATTGTAGCCTTGTCGTTAAGGAAGGTAGTATGTTGTCTATATCTTTGTTACTCCAATAGATGGTAGCGTAGTCATTATGGAAGGTAGTTTGTGTACGATATTTTTGTTATTCCAATGGATGGTAGCCTTGTCATTATAAAAGGAAGTCTATTGTCCTGATTTTTGTTACTCTAAGGGATGGTAGCCTTGTCATTATGGAAGGTAGTATGTTGTCGATATCTTTGTTACTCCAATGGATGGTAGCCTTGTCATTATGGAAGGTAGTCTGTTGTCCAGATTTTTGTTACTCTAAGGGATGGTAGCCTTGTCATTATGGAACGTAGTCTGTTGTCGAGATTTTTGTTATTCCAATGGATGGTAGCGTTGTCATTATAGAAGGTAGTATATTATCGAGATTTTTGTCACTACAATGGATGGTAGCCTTGTCGTTATGGAAGGTAGTTTGTTGTCGATATCTTTGTTAGTCCAATGGATGGTAGCCAAGTCATTATGGAAGATAGTTTGTGTACGAGATTTTAGTTACTTTAATGAATGGTAGCCTTGTCATTATGGAAGGTAGTCTGTTGTCGAGATTTTTTATACTCCAATAAATTGTAGCCTTGTAATTATGGAAGGTAGTCTCTTGTTGATATTTTGGTTACTCCAATGATGGTACCCTTGTCATTATGTAAGGTAGTCTATTGCCGAGATTTTTGTTACTCCATAGCATGGTAGCCTTGTCATTATGGAAGGTAGTGTGTCGTCGATATGTTTGTTATTACAATGGATGATAGCCTTGTCATTATGGAAGGTAGTATGTTGTCGTGATTTTTGTCACTCCAATGGATGGTAGCCTTGTCATTATGGAAGGTAGTATGTTGTTGATATCTTTGTTACTCCAATGGATGGTAGCCTTGTTATTATGGAAGGTAGTATATTGTCGATATTTTTGTTACTCTAACGGATGGTAGCCTTATCCATATGGAAGGTAGCATGTTGACGAGATTTTTGTTATTCCAATGGATGGTAGCGTTGTCATTATAGAAGGTAGTATATTGTCGAGATTTTTGTCACTACAATGGATGGTAGCCTTGTCATTATGTAAGGTAGTCTGTTGTCGAGATTTTTGTTACTAGAATGGATTGTAGCCTTGTCGTTAAGGAAGGTAGTATGTTGTCTATATCTTTGTTACTCCAATGGATGGTAGCGTAGTCATTATGGAAGGTAGTTTGTGTACGATATTTTTGTTATTCCAATGGATGGTAGCCTTGTCATTATAAAAGGAAGTCTATTGTCCTGATTTTTGTTACTCTAAGGGATGGTAGCCTTGTCATTATGGAAGGTAGTATGTTGTCGATATCTTTGTTACTCCAATGGATGGTAGCCTTGTCATTATGGAAGGTAGTCTGTTGTCCAGATTTTTGTTACTCTAAGGGATGGTAGCCTTGTCATTATGGAACGTATTCTGTTGTCGAGATTTTTTGTTATTCCAATGGATGGTAGCGTTGTCATTATAGAAGGTAGTATATTATCGAGATTTTTGTCACTACAATGGTTGGTAGCCTTGTCATTATGGAAGGTAGTCTGTTGTCGAGATTTTTTATACTCCAATAAATTATAGCCTTGTAATTATGGAAGGTAGTCACTTGTAGATATTTTGGTTACTCCAATGATGGTACCCTTGTTATTATGGAAGGTAGTCTATTGCTGAGATTTTTGTTACTCCCTTGCATGGTAGCCTTGTCATTATGCAAGGTAGTGTGTTGTCGATATTTTTGTTATTCCAATGGATGGTAGCCTTGTTATTATGGAAGGTAGTCTGTTTTCGTGATTTTTGTTACTCCAATGGATGGTAGCCTTATCATTATGGAAGGTAGTATGTTGTCGATATCTTTGTTACTCCAATTGATGGTAGCCTTGTCATTATGGAAGGTAGTCTATTGTTGATATTTTTGTTACTCTAAGGGTTGGTAGCCTTGTCCATATGGAAGGTAGTTTGTTGTCGAGATTTTTGTTATTCCAATGGATGGTAGCATTGTCATTATGGAAGGTAGTCTGTTGTCGTGATTTTTGTCACTCCAATGGATGGTAGCCTTGTCACTATGGAAGGTAGTATGTTGTCGATATCTTTGTTACTCCAATGGATGGTAGCCTTGTCATTATGGAAGGTAGTCTATTGTCGATATTTTTGTTACTCTAACGGATGGTAGCCTTATCCATATGGAAGGTAGCATGTTGACGAGATTTTTGTTATTCCAATGGATGGTAGCGTTGTCATTATAGAAGGTAGTATATTGTCGAGATTTTTGTCACTACAATGGATGGTAGCCTTG
Organism: Vicia faba; assembly: GCA_948472305.1. NCBI lineage: Eukaryota > Viridiplantae > Streptophyta > Magnoliopsida > Fabales > Fabaceae > Vicia > Vicia faba. The sequence goes on from OX451741.1 coordinate 530,553,435, forward strand.
TCATTATGTAAGGTAGTTTGTTGTCGAGATTTTTGTTACTAGAATGGATTGTAGCCTTGTCGTTAAGGAAGGTAGTATGTTGTCTATATCTTTGTTACTCCAATGGATGGTAGCGTAGTCATTATGGAAGGTAGTTTGTGTACGATATTTTTGTTATTCCAATGGATGGTAGCCTTGCCATTATAAAAGGAAGTCTATTGTCCTGATTTTTGTTACTCTAAGGGATGGTAGCCTTCTCATTATGGAAGGTAGTATGTTGTCGATATCTTTGTTACTCCAATGGATGGTAGCCTTGTCATTATGGAAGGTAGTCTGTTGTCCAGATTTTTGTTACTCTAAGGGATGGTAGCCTTATCATTATGGAACGTAGTCTGTTGTCGAGATTTTTGTTATTCCAATGGATGGTAGCGTTGTCATTATAGAAGGTAGTATATTATCGAGATTTTTGTCACTACAATGGTTGGTAGCCTTGTCATTATGGAAGGTAGTCTGTTGTCGAGATTTTTTATACTCCAATAAATTGTAGCCTTGTAATTATGGAAGGTAGTCTCCTGTTGATATTTTGGTTACTCCAATGACGGTACCCTTGTTATTATGGAAGGTAGTCTATTGCTGAGATTTTTGTTACTCCCTTGCATGGTGGCCTTGTCATTATGCAAGGTAGTGTGTTGTCGATATTTTTGTTATTCCAATGGATGGTAGCCTTGTTATTATGGAAGGTAGTCTGTTTTCGTGATTTTTGTTACTCCAATGAATGGTAGCCTTATCATTATGGAAGGTAGTATGTTGTCGATATCTTTGTTACTCCAATGGATGGTAGCCTTGTCATTATGGAAGGTAGTCTATTGTTGATATTTTTGTTACTCTAAGGGTTGGTAGCCTTGTCCATATGGAAGGTAGTTTGTTGTCGAGATTTTTGTTATTCCAATGGATGGTAGCGTTGTCATTATAGAAGGTAGTATATTGTCGAGATTTTTGTCACTACAATGGATGGTAGCCTTGTCATTATGTAAGGTAGTCTTTTGGCGAGATTTTTGTTACTAGAATGGATTGTAGCCTTGTCGTTATGGAAGGTAGTATGTTGTCTATATCTTGGTTACTCCAATGGATGGTAGCCTAGTCATTATGGAAGGTAGTTTGTGTACGACATTTTTGTTATTCCAATGGATGGTAGCCTTGTCATTATGAAAGGAAGTCTATTGTCCTGATTTTTGTTACTCTAAGGGATGGTAGCCTTGTCATTATGGAAGGTAGTCTATTGTCGATATTTTTGTTACTCTAACGGATGGTAGCCTTATACATATGGAAGGTAGTCTGTTGACGAGATTTTTGTTATTCCAATGGATGGTAGCGTTGTCATTATAGAAGGTAGTATATTGTCGAGATTTTTGTTATTCCAATGGATGGTAGCGTTGTCATTATCGAAGGTAGTATATTGTCGAGATTTTTGTCACACAATGGATGGTAGCCTTATCATTATGTATGGTAGTGTGTTGTCGAGATTTTTATTACTAGAATGGATTGTAGCCTTGTCGTTATGGAAGGTAGTATGTTGTCTATATCTTTGTTACTCCAATGGATGGTAGTCTAGTCATTATGGAAGGTAGTTTGTGTACGATATTTTTGTTATTCCAATGGATGGAAGCCTTGTCATTATGAAAGGAAGTCTATTGTCCTGATTTTTGTTACTCTAAGGGATGGTAGCCTTGTCATTATGGAAGGTAGTATATTGTCGATATCTTTGTTACTCCAATGGATGGTAGCCTTGTCATTATTGAAGGTAGTCTGTTGTCCAGATTTTTGTTACTCTAAGGGGTGGTAGCCTTGTCATTATGGAACGTAGTCTGTTGTCGAGATTTTTGTTATTCCAATGGATGGTAGCGTTGTCATTATAGAAGGTAGTATATTATCGAGATTTTTGTCACTATAATGGATGGTAGCCTTGTAATTATGGAAGGTAGTCTGCTGTCAAGATTTTTTTACTACAATGGATTGTAGCCTTGTCGTTATGGAAGGTAGTTTGTTGTCGATATCTTTGTTAGTCCAATGGATGGTAGCCAAGTCATTATGGAAGGTAGTTTGTGTACGAGATTTTAGTTACTTTAATGAATGGTAGCCTTGTCATTATGGAAAGTAGTCTGTTGTCGAGATTTTTTATACTCCAATAAATTGTAGCCTTGTAATTATTGAAGGTAGTCTCTTGTTGATATTTTGGTTACTCCAATGATGGTACCCTTGTCATTATGGAAGGTAGTCTAATGCCGAGATTTTTGTTACTCCATAGCATGGTAGCCTTGTCATTATGGAAGGTAGTGTGTCGTCGATATGTTTGTTATTACAATGGATGATAGCCTTGTCATTATGGAAGGTAGTCTGTTGTCGTGATTTTTGTTACTCCAATGGATGGTAGCCTTTTCATTATGGAAGGTAGTATGTTGTCGATATCTTTGTTACTGCAATGGATGGTAGCCTTGTCATTATGGAAGGTAGTCTATTGTCGATATTTTTGTTACTCTAATGGATGGTAGCCTTATCCATATGGAAGGTAGTCTGTTGACGAGATTTTTGTTATTCCAATGGATGGTAGCGTTGTCATTATAGAAGGTAGTATATTGTCGAGATTTTTGTCACTACAATGGATGGTAGCCTTGTCATTATGTAAGGTAGTATGTTGTCGAGGATTTTGTTACTAGAATGGATTGTAGACTTGTCGTTATGGAAGGTAGTATGTTGTGTATATCTTTGTTACTCCAATGGATGGTAGCCTAGTCATTATGGAAGGTAGTTTGTGTATGATATTTTTGTTATTCCAATGGATGGTAGCCTTGTCATTATGAAAGGAAGTCTATTGTCCTAATTTCTGTTACTCTAAGGGATGGTAGCCTGGTCATTATGGAAGGTTGAATGTTGTCGATATCTTTGTTACTCTAATGGATTGTAGCCTTGTCATTATGGAAGGTAGTCCGTTGTCCAAATTTTTGTTACTCTAAGGGATGGTAGCCTTGTCATTATGGAACATAGTCTGTTGTCAAAATTTTTTTTATTCCAATGGATGGTAGCGTTGTCATTATAGAAGGTTGTATATTATCGAGATTTTTGTCACTACAATGGATGGTAGCCTTGTCATTATGGAAGGTAGTCTGTTGTCGAGATTTTTGTTACTACAATGAATTGTAGCCTTGTCGTTATGGAATGAAGTTTGTTGTCGATATCTTTGTTCGTCCAATGGATGGTAGCCTAGTCATTATGGAAGGAAGTTTGTGTACGATATTTTAGTTACTTTAATTGATGGTAGCCTTATCATTATGGAAGGAAGTTTGTTGTTGAGATTTTTATACTCCAATAAATTGTAGCCTTGTAATTATGGAAGGTAGTCTCTTGTTGATATTTTGGTTACTCCAATGATGGTACCCTTGTCATTATGGAAGGTAGTCTATTGCCCAGATTTTTGTTACTCCATTGCATGGTAGCCTTGTCATTATGAAAGGTAGTGTGTCGTCGATATGTTTGTTATTACAATGGATGATAGCCTTGTCATTATGGAAGGTAGTCTATTGCCGTGATTTTTGTCACTCCAATGGATGGTAGCCTTTTCATTATGGAAGGTAGTATGTTGTCGATATCTTTGTTACTCCAATGGATGGTAGCCTTGTCATTATGGAAGGTAGTCTATTGTCGATATTTTTGTTACTCTAACGGATGGTAGCCTTATCCATATGGAAGGTAGTCTGTTGACGAGATTTTTTTTATTCCAATGGATGGTAGCGTTGTCATTATAGAAGGTAGTATATTGTCGACATTTTTGTCACTACAATGGATGGTAGCCTTGTCATTATGTAAGGTAGTCTGTTGTCGAGATTTTTGTTACTATAATGGATTGTAGCCTTGTCGTTAAGGAAGGTAGTATGTTGTCTATATCTTTGTTACTCCAATGGATGGTAGGGTAGTCATTATGGAAGGTAGTTTGTGTACGATATTTTTGTTATTCCAATGGATGGTAGCCTTGTCATTATAAAAGGAAGTCTATTGTCCTGATTTTTGTTACTCTAAGGGATGGTAGCCTTATCATTATGGAAGGTAGTATGTTGTCGATATCTTTGTTACGCCAATGGATGGTAGCCTTGTCATTATGGAAGGTAGTATGTTGTCCAGATTTTTGTTACTCTAAGGGATGGTAGCCTTGTCATTATGGAACGTAGTCTGTTGTCGAGATTTTTGTTATTCCAATGGATGGTAGCGTTGTCATTATAGAAGGTAGTATATTATCGAGGTTTTTGATACTACAATGGTTGGTAGCCTTGTCATTATGGAAGGTAGTCTATTGTCGAGATTTTTTATACTCCAATAAATTGTAGCCTTTTAATTATGGAAGGTAGTCTCTTGTTGATATTTTGGTTACTCCAATGATGGTACCCTTGTTATTATGGAAGGTAGTCTATTGCTGATATTTTTGTTACTCCCTTGCATGGTAGCCTTGTCATTATGCAAGGTAGTGTGTTGTCGATATTTTTGTTATTCCAATGGATGGTAGCCTTGTCATTATGGAAAGTAGTCTGTTTTCGTGATTTTTGTTACTCCAATGGATGGTAGCCTTGTCATTATGGAAGGTAGTATGTTGTCGATATCTTTGTTAGTGCAATGGATGGTAGCCTTGTCATTATGGAAGGTAGTCTATTGTCGATATTTTTGTTACTCTAACGGATGGTAGCCTTATCCATATGGAAGGTAGTCTGTTGACGAGATTTTTGTTATTCCAATTGATGGTAGCGTTGTCATTATAGAAGGTAGTATATTGTTGAGATTTTTGTCACTACAATGGATGGTAGCCTTGTCATTATGGAAGGTAGTCTGTTGTCGAGATTTTTGTTACTACAATGAATTGTAGCCTTGTCGTTATGGAATGTAGTTTGTTGTCGATATATTTGTTCGTCCAATGGATGGTAGCCTAGTCATTATGGAAGGTAGTTTGTGTACGAGATTTTTGTTATTCCAATGGATGGTAGCCTTGTCATTATAAAAGGAAGTCTATTGTCCTGATTTTTGTTACTCTAAGGGATGGTAGCCTTATCATTATGGAAGGTAGTATGTTGTCGATATCTTTGTTACGCCAATGGATGGTAGCCTTGTCATTATGGAAGGTAGTATGTTGTCCAGATTTTTGTTACTCTAAGGGATGGTAGCCTTGTCATTATGGAACGTAGTCTGTTGTCGAGATTTTTGTTATTCCAATGGATGGTAGCGTTGTCATTATAGAAGGTAGTATATTATCGAGGTTTTTGATACTACAATGGTTGGTAGCCTTGTCATTATGGAAGGTAGTCTATTGTCGAGATTTTTTATACTCCAATAAATTGTAGCCTTTTAATTATGGAAGGTAGTCTCTTGTTGATATTTTGGTTACTCCAATGATGGTACCCTTGTTATTATGGAAGGTAGTCTATTGCTGATATTTTTGTTACTCCCTTGCATGGTAGCCTTGTCATTATGCAAGGTAGTGTGTTGTCGATATTTTTGTTATTCCAATGGATGGTAGCCTTGTCATTATGGAAAGTAGTCTGTTTTCGTGATTTTTGTTACTCCAATGGATGGTAGCCTTGTCATTATGGAAGGTAGTATGTTGTCGATATCTTTGTTAGTGCAATGGATGGTAGCCTTGTCATTATGGAAGGTAGTCTATTGTCGATATTTTTGTTACTCTAACGGATGGTAGCCTTATCCATATGGAAGGTAGTCTGTTGACGAGATTTTTGTTATTCCAATTGATGGTAGCGTTGTCATTATAGAAGGTAGTATATTGTTGAGATTTTTGTCACTACAATGGATGGTAGCCTTGTCATTATGGAAGGTAGTCTGTTGTCGAGATTTTTGTTACTACAATGAATTGTAGCCTTGTCGTTATGGAATGTAGTTTGTTGTCGATATATTTGTTCGTCCAATGGATGGTAGCCTAGTCATTATGGAAGGTAGTTTGTGTACGAGATTTTAGTTACTTTAATTGATGGTAGCCTTATCATTATGGAATGAAGTTTGTTGTCGAGATTTTTTATACTCCAATAAATTGTAGCCTTGTAATTATGGAAGGTAGTCTCTTGTTGATATTTTGGTTACTCCAATGATGGTACCCTTGTCATTATGGAAGGTAGTCTATTGCCCAGATTTTTGTTACTCCATTGCATGGTAGCCTTGTCATTATGGAAGGTAGTGTGTCGTCGATATGTTTGTTATTACAATGGATGATAGCCTTGTCATTATGGAAGGTAGTCTATTGCCGTGATTTTTGTCACTCCAATGGATGGTAGCCTTTTCATTATGGAAGGTAGTATGTTGTCGATATCTTTGTTACTCCAATGGATGGTAGCCTTGTCATTATGGAAGGTAGTCTATTGTCGATATTTTTGTTACTCTAACGGATGGTAGCCTTATCCATATGGAAGGTAAAATGTTGACGAGATTTTTTTTATTCCAATGGATGGTAGCGTTGTCATTATAGAAGGTGGTATATTGTCGAGATTTTTGTCACTACAATGGATGGTAGCCTTGTCATTATGTAAGGTAGTCTGTTGTCGAGATTTTTGTTACTAGAATGGATTGTAGCCTTGTCGTTAAGGAAGGTAGTATGTTGTCTATATCTTTGTTACTCCAATGGATGGTAGCGTAGTCATTATGGAAGGTAGTTTGTGTACGATATTTTTGTTATTCCAATGGATGGTAGCCTTGTCATTATAAAAGGAAGTCTATTGTCCTGATTTTTGTTACTCTAAGGGATGGTAGCCTTGTCATTATGGAAGGTAGTATGTTGTCGATATCTTTGTTACGCCAATGGATGGTAGCCTTGTCATTATGGAAGGTAGTCTGTTGTCCTGATTTTTGTTACTCTAAGGGATGGTAGCCTTGTCATTATTGAACGTAGTCTGTTGTCGAGATTTTTGTTATTCCAATGGATGGTAGCGTTGTCATTATAGAAGGTAGTATATTATCGAGGTTTTTGTCACTACAATGGTTGGTAGCCTTGTCATTATGGAAGGTAGTATGTTGTCGAGATTTTTTATACTCCAATAAATTGTAGCCTTTTAATTATGGAAGGTAGTCTCTTGTTGATATTTTGGTTACTCCAATGATGGTACCCTTGTTATTATGGAAGGTAGTCTATTGCTGAGATTTTTGTTACTCCCTTGCATGGTAGCCTTGTCATTATGCAAGGTAGTGTGTTGTCGATATTTTTGTTATTCCAATGGATGGAAGCCTTGTCATTATGGAAAGTAGTCTGTTTTCGTGATTTTTGTTACTCCAATGGATGGTAGCCTTGTCATTATGGAAGGTAGTATGTTGTCGATATCTTTGTTACTGCAATGGATGGTAGCCTTGTCATTATGGAAGGTAGTCTATTGTCGATATTTTTGTTACTCTAACGGATGGTAGCCTTATCCATATGGAAGGTAGTCTGTTGACGAGATTTTTGTTATTCCAATGGATGGTAGCGTTGTCATTATAGAAGGTAGTATATTGTTGAGATTTTTGTCACTACAATGGATGGTAGCCTTGTCATTATGGAAGGTAGTCTGTTGTCGAGATTTTTGTTACTACAATGAATTGTAGCCTTGTCGTTATGGAATGTAGTTTGTTGTCGATATCTTTGTTCGTCCAATGGATGGTAGCCTAGTCATTATGGAAGGTAGTTTGTGTACGAGATTTTAGTTACTTTAATTGATGGTAGCCTTATCATTATGGAAGGAAGTTTGTTGTCGAGATTTTTTATACTCCAATAAATTGTAGCCTTGTAATTATGGAAGGTAGTCTATTGTAGATATTTTGGTTACTCCAATGATGGTACCCTTGTCATTATGGAAGGTAGTCTATTGCCCAGATTTTTGTTACTCCATTGCATGGTAGCCTTGTCATTATGGAAGGTAGTGTGTCGTCGATATGTTTGTTATTACAATGGATGATAGCCTTGTCATTATGGAAGGTAGTCTATTGCCGTGATTTTTGTCACTCCAATGGATGGTAGCCTTTTCATTATGGAAGGTAGTATGTTGTCGATATCTTTGTTACTCCAATGGATGGTAGCCTTGTCATTATGGAAGGTAGTCTATTGTCGATATTTTTGTTACTCTAACGGATGGTAGCCTTATCCATATGGAAGGTAAAATGTTGACGAGATTTTTTTTATTCCAATGGATGGTAGCGTTGTCATTATAGAAGGTAGTATATTGTCGAGATTTTTGTCACTACAATGGATGGTAGCCTTGTCATTATGTAAGGTAGTCTGTTGTCGAGATTTTTGTTACTAGAATGGATTGTAGCCTTGTCGTTAAGGAAGGTAGTATGTTGTCTATATCTTTGTTACTCCAATGGATGGTAGCGTAGTCATTATGGAAGGTAGTTTGTGTACGATATTTTTGTTATTCCAATGGATGGTAGCCTTGTCATTATAAAAGGAAGTCTATTGTCCTGATTTTTGTTACTCTAAGGGATGGTAGCCTTGTCATTATGGAAGGTAGTATGTTGTCGATATCTTTGTTACGCCAATGGATGGTAGCCTTGTCATTATGGAAGGTAGTCTGTTGTCCAGATTTTTGTTACTCTAAGGGATGGTAGCCTTGTCATTATGGAACATAGTCTGTTGTCGAGATTTTTGTTATTCCAATGGATGGTAGCGTTGTCATTATAGAAGGTAGTATATTATCGAGGTTTTTGTCACTACAATGGTTGGTAGCCTTGTCATTATGGAAGGTAGTATGTTGTCGAGATTTTTTATACTCCAATAAATTGTAGCCTTTTAATTATGGAAGGTAGACTCTTGTTGATATTTTGGTTACTCCAATGTTGGTACCCTTGTTATTATGGAAGGTAGTCTATTGCTGAGATTTTTGTTACTCCCTTGCATGGTAGCCTTGTCATTATGCAAGGTAGTGTGTTGTCGATATTTTTGTTATTCCAATGGATGGAAGCCTTGTCATTATGGAAAGTAGTCTGTTTTCGTGATTTTTGTTACTCCAATGGATGGTAGCCTTGTCATTATGGAAGGTAGTATGTTGTCGATATCTTTGTTACTGCAATGGATGGTAGCCTTGTCATTATGGAAGGTAGTCTATTGTCGATATTTTTGTTACTCTAACGGATGGTAGCCTTATCCATATGGAAGGTAGTCTGTTGACGAGATTTTTGTTATTCCAATGGATGGTAGCGTTGTCATTATAGAAGGTAGTATATTGTTGAGATTTTTGTCACTACAATGGATGGTAGCCTTGTCATTATGGAAGGTAGTCTGTTGTCGAGATTTTTGTTACTACAATGAATTGTAGCCTTGTCGTTATGGAATGTAGTTTGTTGTCGATATCTTTGTTCGTCCAATGGATGGTAGCCTAGTCATTATGGAAGGTAGTTTGTGTACGAGATTTTAGTTACTTTAATTGATGGTAGCCTTATCATTATGGAAGGAAGTTTGTTGTCGAGATTTTTTATACTCCAATAAATTGTAGCCTTGTAATTATGGAAGGTAGTCTCTTGTTGATATTTTGGTTACTCCAATGATGGTACCCTTGTCATTATGGAAGGTAGTCTATTGCCAAGATTTTTGTTACTCCATTGCATGGTAGCCTTGTCATTATGGAAGGTAGTGTGTCATCGATATGTTTGTTATTACAATGGATGATAGCCTTGTCATTATGGAAGGTAGTCTATTGCCGTGATTTTTGTCACTCCAATGGATGGTAGCCTTTTCATTATGGAAGGTAGTATGTTGTCGATATCTTTGTTACTCCAATGGATGGTAGTGTTGTCATTATGGAAGGTAGTCTATTGTCGATATTTTTGTTACTCTAACGGATGGTAGCCTTATCCATATGGAAGGTAATCTGTTGACGAGATTTTTTTTATTCCAATGGATGGTAGCGTTGTCATTATAGAAGGTAGTATATTGTCGAGATTTTTGTCACTACAATGGATGGTAGCCTTGTCATTATGTAAGGTAGTCTGTTGTCGAGATTTTTGTTACTAGAATGGATTGTAGCCTTGTCGTTAAGGAAGGTAGTATGTTGTCTATATCTTTGTTACTCCAATGGATGGTAGCGTAGTCATTATGGAAGGTAGTTTGTGTACGATATTTTTGTTATTCCAATGGATGGTAGCCTTGTCATTATAAAAGGATATCTATTGTCCTGATTTTTGTTACTCTAAGGGATGGTAGCCTTGTCATTATGGAAGGTAGTATGTTGTCGATATCTTTGTTACTCCAATGGATGGTAGCCTTGTCATTATGGAAGGTAGTCTGTTGTCCAGATTTTTGTTACTCTAAGGGATGGTAGCCTTGTCATTATGGAACGTAGTCTGTTGTCGAGATTTTTGTTATTCCAATGGATGGTAGCGTTGTCATTATAGAAGGTAGTATATTATCGAGATTTTTGTCACTACAATGGTTGGTAGCTTTGTCATTATGGAAGGTAGTCTGATGTCGAGATTTTTTATACTCCAATAAATTGTAGCCTTTTAATTATGGAAGGTAGTCTCTTGTTGATATTTGTGTTACTCCAATGATGGTACCCTTGTTATTATGGAAGGTAGTCTATTGCTGAGATTTTTGTTACTCCCTTGCATGGTAGCCTTGTCATTATGCAAGGTAGTGTGTTGTCGATATTTTTGTTATTCCAATGGATGGTAGCCTTGTCATTATGGAAGGTAGTCCGTTTTCGTGATTTTTGTTACTCCAATGGATGGTAGCCTTGTCATTATGGAAGGTAGTATGTTGTCGATATCTTTGTTACTACAATGGATGGTAGCCTTGTCATTATGGAAGGTAGTCTATTCTCGATATTTTTGTTACTCTAACGGATGGTAGCCTTATCCATATGGAAGGTAGGCTGTTGACGAGATTTTTGTTATTCCAATGGATGGTAGCGTTGTCATTATAGAAGGTAGTATATTGTCGAGATTTTTGTCACTACAATGGATGGTAGCCTTGTCATTATGTAAAGTAGTCTGTTGTCGAGATTTTTGTTACTAGAATGGATTGTAGCCTTGTCGTTATGGAAGGTAGTATGTTGTCTATATCTTTGTTACTCCAATGGATGGTAGTCTAGTCATTATGGAAGGTAGTTTGTGTATGATATTTTTGTTATTCCAATGGATGGTAGCCTTGTCATTATGAAAGGAAGTCTATTGTCCTGATTTTTGTTACTCTAAGGGATGGTAGCCTTGTCATTATGGAAGGTAGAATGTTGTCGATATCTTTGTTACTCTAATGGATTGTAGCCTTGTCATTATGGAAGGTAGTCCGTTGTCCAGATTTTTGTTACTCTAAGGGATGGTAGCCTTGTCATTATGGAACGTAGTCTGTTGTCGAGGTTTTTTTTATTCCAATGGATGGTAGAGTTGTCATTATAGAAGGTAGTATATTATCGAGATTTTTGTCACTACAATGGTTGGTAGCCTTGTCATTATGGAAGGTAGTCTTTTGTCGTGATTTTTTATACTCCAATAAATTGTAGCCTTTTAATTATGGAAGGTAGTCTCTTGTTGATATTTTGGTTACTCCAATGATGGTACCCTTGTTATTATGGAAGGTAGTCTATTGCTGAGATTTTTGTTACTCCCTTGCATGGTAGCCTTGTCATTATGCAAGGTAGTGTGTTGTCGATATTTTTGTTATTCCAATGGATGGTAGCCTTGTCATTATGGAAGGTAGTCTATTTTCGTGATTTTTGTTACTCCAATGGATGGTAGCCTTGTCATTATGGAAGGTAGTATGTTGTCGATATCTTTGTTACTCCAATGGATGGTAGCCTTGTCATTATGGAAGGTAGTATATTGTTGATATTTTTGTTACTCTAAGGGTTGGTAGCCTTGTCCATATGGAAGGTAGTTTGTTGTCGAGATTTTTGTTATTCCAATGGATGGTAGCGTTGTCATTATAAAAGGTAGTATATTGTCGAGATTTTTGTTACTAGAATGGATTGTAGCCTTGTCGTTATGGAAGGTAGTATGTTGTCGAGATTTTTGTTACTAGAATGTATTGTAGCCTTGTCGTTATGGAAGGTAGTATGTTGTCTATATCTTTGTTACTCCAATGGATGGTAGTCTAGTCATTATGGAAGGTTGTTTGTGTATGATATTTTTGTTATTCCAATGGATGGTAGCCTTGTCATTATGAAAGGAAGTCTATTGTCCTAATTTTTGTTACTCTAAGGGATGGTAGCCTTGTCATTATGGAAGGTAGAATGTTGTCGATATCTTTGTTACTCTAATGGATTGTAGCCTTGTCATTATGGAAGGTAGTCCGTTGTCCAGATTTTTGTTACTCTAAGGGATGGTAGCCTTGTCATTATGGAACGTAGTCTGTTGTCGAGGTTTTTTTTATTCCAATGGATGGTAGAGTTGTCATTATAGAAGGTAGTATATTATCGAGATTTTTGTCACTACAATGGATGGTAGCCATGTCATTATGGAAGGTAGTCTGTTGTAGAGATTTTTGTTACTACAATGAATTGTAGCCTTGTCGTTATGGAATGTAGTTTGTTGTCGATATCTTTGTTAGTCCAATGTATGGTAGCCAAGTCATTATGGAAGGTAGTTTGTGTACGAGATTTTAGTTACTTTAATGAATGGTAGCCTTGTCATTATGGAAGGTAGTCTGTTGTCGAGATTTTTTATACTCCAATAAATTGTAGCCTTGTAATTATGGAAGGTAGTCTCTTGTTGATATTTTGGTTACTCCAATGATGGTACCCTTGTCATTATGGAAGGTAGTCTATTGCCGAGATTTTTGTTACTCCATTGCATGGTAGCCTTGTCATTATGGAAGGTAGTGTGTCGTCGATATGTTTGTTATTCCAATGGATGATAGCCTTGTCATTATGGAAGGTAGTCTGTTGTCGTGATTTTTGTCACTCCAATGAATGGTAGCCTTGTCATTATGGAAGGTAGTATGTTGTCGATATCTTTGTTACTCAAATGGATGGTAGCCTTGTCATTACGGAAGGTAGTCTATTGTCGATATTTTTGTTACTCTAACGGATGGTAGCCTTATCCATATGGAAGGTAGTCTGTTGAAGAGATTTTTTTTATTCCAATGGATGGTAGGGTTGTCATTATAGAAGGTAGTATATTGTCGGGATTTTTGTCACTACAATGGATGGTAGCCTTTTCATTATGTAAGGTAGTCTGTTGTCGAGATTTTTGTTACTAGAATGGATTGTAGCCTTGTCGTTAAGGAAGGTAGTATGTTGTCTACATCTTTGTTACTCCAATGGATGGTAGCGTAGTCATTATGGAAGGTAGTTTGTGTACGATATTTTTGTTATTCCAATGGATGGTAGCCTTGTCATTATAAAAGGAAGTCTGTTGTCCTGATTTTTGTTACTCTAAGGGATGGTAGCCTTGTCATTATGGAAGGTAGAATGTTGTCGATATCTTTGTTACTCTAATGGATTGTAGCCTTGTCATTATGGAAGGTAGTCCGTTGTCCAGATTTTTGTTACTCTAAGGGATGGTAGCCTTGTCATTATGGAACGTAGTCTGTTGTCGAGGTTTTTTTTATTCCAATGGATGGTAGAGTTGTCATTATAGAAGGTAGTATATTATCGAGATTTTTGTCACTACAATGGATGGTAGCCCTGTCATTATGGAAGGTAGTCTGTTGTAGAGATTTTTGTTACTACAATGAATTGTAGCCTTGTCGTTATGGAATGTAGTTTGTTGTCGATATCTTTGTTAGTCCAATGTATGGTAGCCAAGTCATTATGGAAGGTAGTTTGTGTACGAGATTTTAGTTACTTTAATGAATGGTAGCCTTGTCATTATGGAAGGTAGTCTGTTGTCGAGATTTTTTATACTCCAATAAATTGTAGCCTTGTAATTATGGAAGGTAGTCTCTTGTTGATATTTTGGTTACTCCAATGATGGTACCCTTGTCATTATGGAAGGTAGTCTATTGCCGAGATTTTTGTTACTCCATTGCATGGTAGCCTTGTCATTATGGAAGGTAGTGTGTCGTCGATATGTTTGTTATTCCAATGGATGATAGCCTTGTCATTATGGAAGGTAGTCTGTTGTCGTGATTTTTGTCACTCCAATGAATGGTAGCCTTGTCATTATGGAAGGTAGTATGTTGTCGATATCTTTGTTACTCAAATGGATGGTAGCCTTGTCATTACGGAAGGTAGTCTATTGTCGATATTTTTGTTACTCTAACGGATGGTAGCCTTATCCATATGGAAGGTAGTCTGTTGAAGAGATTTTTTTTATTCCAATGGATGGTAGGGTTGTCATTATAGAAGGTAGTATATTGTCGGGATTTTTGTCACTACAATGGATGGTAGCCTTGTCATTATGTAAGGTAGTCTGTTGTCGAGATTTTTGTTACTAGAATGGATTGTAGCCTTGTCGTTAAGGAAGGTAGTATGTTGTCTACATCTTTGTTACTCCAATGGATGGTAGCGTAGTCATTATGGAAGGTAGTTTGTGTACGATATTTTTGTTATTCCAATGGATGGTAGCCTTGTCATTATAAAAGGAAGTCTGTTGTCCTGATTTTTGTTACTCTAAGGGATGGTAGCCTTGTCATTATGGAAGGTAGTATGTTGTCGATATCTTTGTTACTCCAATGGATGGTAGCCTTGTCATTATGGAAGGTAGTCTGTTGTCCAGATTTTTGTTACTCTAAGGGATGGTAGCCTTGTCATTATGGAACGTAGTCTATTGTCGAGATTTTTGTTATTCCAATGGATGGTAGCGTTGTCATTATAGAAGGTAGTATATTATCGAGATTTTTGTCACTACAATGGTTGGTAGCCTTGTCATTATGGAAGGTAGTCTGTTGTCGAGATTTTTTATACACCAATAAATTGTAGCCTTTTAATTATGGAAGGTAGTCTCTTGTTGATATTTTGGTTACTCCAATGATGGTACCCTTGTTATTATGGAAGGTAGTCTATTGCTGAGATTTTTGTTACTCCCTTGCATGGTAGCCTTGTCATTATGCAAGTTAGTGTGTTGTCGATATTTTTGTTATTCCAATGGATGGTAGCCTTGTCATTATGGAAGGTAGTCTGTTTTCTTGATTTTTGTTACTCCAATGGATGGTAGCCATGTCATTATGGAAGGTAGTATGTTGTCGATATCTTTGTTACTCCAATGGATGGTAGCCTTGTCATTATGGAAGGTAGTCTATTGTTGATATTTTTGTTACTCTAAGGGTTGGTAGCCTTGTCCATATGGAAGGTAGTTTATTGTCGAGATTTTTGTTATTCCAATGGATGGTAGCGTTGTCATTATAGAAGGTAGTATATTGTCGAGATTTTTGTTACTAGAATGGATTGTAGCCTTGTCGTTATGGAAGGTAGTATGTTGTCCAGATTTTTGTTACTAGAATGGATTGTAGCCTTATCGTTATGGAAGGTAGTATGTTGTCTATACCTTTGTTACTCCAATGGATGGTAGTCTAGTCATTATGGAAGGTAGTTTGTGTATGATATTTTTGTTATTCCAATGGATGGTAGCCTTGTCATTATGAAAGGAAGTCTATTGTCCTGATTTTTGTTACTCTAAGGGAAGGTAGCCTTGTCATTATGGAAGGTAGAATGTTGTCGATATCTTTGTTACTCTAATGGATTGTAGCCTTGTCATTATGGAAGGTAGTCCGTTGTCCAGATTTTTGTTACTCTATGGGATGGTAGCCTTGTCATTATGGAACATAGTCTGTTGTCGATTTTTTTGTTATTCCAATGGATGGTAGAGTTGTCATTATAGAAGGTAGTATATTATCGAGATTTTTTTCACTACAATGGATGGTAGCCCTGTCATTATGGAAGGTAGTCTGTTGTCGAGATTTTTGTTACTACAATGAATTGTAGCCTTGTCGTTATGGAATGTAGTTTGTTGTCGATATCTTTGTTAGTCCAATGGATGGTAGCCAAGTCATTATGGAAGGTAGTTTGTGTACGAGATTTTAGTTACTTTAATGAATGGTAGCCTTGTCATTATGGAAGGTAGTCTGTTGTCGAGATTTTTTATACTCCAATTAATTGTAGCCTTGTAATTATGGAAGGTAGTCTCTTGTTGATATTTTGGTTACTTCAATGATGGTACCCTTGTCATTATGGAAGGTAGTCTATTGCCGAGATTTTTGTTACTCCATTGCATGGTAGCCTTGTCATTATGGAAGGTAGTGTGTCGTCGATATGTTTGTTATTCCAATGGATGATAGCCTTGTCATTATGGAAGGTAGTCTGTTGTCGTGATTTTTGTCAATCCAATGAATGGTAGCCTTGTCATTTTGGAAGGTAGTATGTTGTCGATATCTTTGTTACTCAAATGGATGGTAGCCTTGTCATTATGGAAGGTAGTCTATTATCGATATTTTTGTTACTCTAACGGATGGTAGCCTTATCCATATGGAAGGTAGTCTGTTGACGAGATTTTTGTTATTCCAATGGATGGTAGCGTTGTCATTGTAGAAGGTAGTATATTGTCGAGATTTTTGTCACTACAATGGATGGTAGCCTTGTCATTATGTAAGGTAGTCTGTTGTCGAGATTTTTGTTACTAGAATGGATTGCAGCCTTGTCGTTATGTAAGGTAGTATGTTGTCTATATCTTTGTTACTCCAATGGATGGTAGCCTAGTCATTATGGAAGGTTGTTTGTGTACGATATTTTTGTTATTCTAATGGATGGTAGCCTTGTAATTATGAAAGGAAGTCTATTGTCCTGATTTTTGTTACTCTAAGGGATGGTAGCCTTGTCATTATGGAAGGTAGTATGTTGTCGATATCTTTGTTAATCCAATGGATGGTAGCCTTGTCATTATGGAAGGTAGTCTGGTGTCCAGATTTTTTTTACTCTAAGGGATGGTAGCCTTGTCATTATGGAACGTAGTCTGTTGTCGAGATTTTTGTTATTCCAATGGATGGTAGCGTTGTCATAATAGAAGGTAGTATATTATCAATATTTTAGTCACTACAATGGATGGTAGCCATGTCATTATGGAAGGTAGTTTGTTGTCAAGATTTTTTTTACTACAATGGATTGTAGCCTTGTCGTTATGGAAAGTAGTTTGTTGTCGATATCTTTGTTAGTCCAATGGATGGTAGCCAAGTCATTATGGAAGGTAGTTTGTGTACGAGATTTTAGTTACTTTAATGAATGGTCGCCTTGTCATTATGGAAGGTAGTCTGTTGTCGAGATTTTTTATACTCCAATAAATTGTACCCTTGTAATTATGGAAGGTAGTCTCTTGTTGATATTTTGGTTACTCCAATGATGGTACCCTTGTCATTATGGAAGTTAGTCTATTGCCGAGATTTTTGTTACTCCATTGCATGGTAGCCTTGTCATTATGGAAGGTAGTGTGTCGTCGATATGTTTGTTATTCCAATGGATGATAGCCTTGTCATTATGGAAGGTAGTCTGTTGTCGTGATTTTTGTCACTCCAATGAATGGTAGCCTTGTCATTATGGAAGGTAGTATGTTGTCGATATCTTTGTTACTCAAATGGATGGTAGCCTTGTCATTACGGAAGGTAGTCTATTGTCGATATTTTTGTTACTCTAACGGATGGTAGCCTTATCCATATGGAAGGTAGTCTGTTGAAGAGATTTTTTTTATTCCAATGGATGGTAGGGTTGTCATTATAGAAGGTAGTATATTGTCGGGATTTTTGTCACTACAATGGATGGTAGCCTTGTCATTATGTAAGGTAGTCTGTTGTCGAGATTTTTGTTACTAGAATGGATTGTAGCCTTGTCGTTAAGGAAGGTAGTATGTTGTCTACATCTTTGTTACTCCAATGGATGGTAGCGTAGTCATTATGGAAGGTAGTTTGTGTACGATATTTTTGTTATTCCAATGGATGGTAGCCTTGTCATTATAAAAGGAAGTCTGTTGTCCTGATTTTTGTTACTCTAAGGGATGGTAGCCTTGTCATTATGGAAGGTAGTATGTTGTCGATATCTTTGTTACTCCAATGGATGGTAGCCTTGTCATTATGGAAGGTAGTCTGTTGTCCAGATTTTTGTTACTCTAAGGGATGGTAGCCTTGTCATTATGGAACGTAGTCTATTGTCGAGATTTTTGTTATTCCAATGGATGGTAGCGTTGTCATTATAGAAGGTAGTATATTATCGAGATTTTTGTCACTACAATGGTTGGTAGCCTTGTCATTATGGAAGGTAGTCTGTTGTCGAGATTTTTTATACACCAATAAATTGTAGCCTTTTAATTATGGAAGGTAGTCTCTTGTTGATATTTTGGTTACTCCAATGATGGTACCCTTGTTATTATGGAAGGTAGTCTATTGCTGAGATTTTTGTTACTCCCTTGCATGGTAGCCTTGTCATTATGCAAGTTAGTGTGTTGTCGATATTTTTGTTATTCCAATGGATGGTAGCCTTGTCATTATGGAAGGTAGTCTGTTTTCTTGATTTTTGTTACTCCAATGGATGGTAGCCATGTCATTATGGAAGGTAGTATGTTGTCGATATCTTTGTTACTCCAATGGATGGTAGCCTTGTCATTATGGAAGGTAGTCTATTGTTGATATTTTTGTTACTCTAAGGGTTGGTAGCCTTGTCCATATGGAAGGTAGTTTATTGTCGAGATTTTTGTTATTCCAATGGATGGTAGCGTTGTCATTATAGAAGGTAGTATATTGTCGAGATTTTTGTTACTAGAATGGATTGTAGCCTTGTCGTTATGGAAGGTAGTATGTTGTCCAGATTTTTGTTACTAGAATGGATTGTAGCCTTATCGTTATGGAAGGTAGTATGTTGTCTATACCTTTGTTACTCCAATGGATGGTAGTCTAGTCATTATGGAAGGTAGTTTGTGTATGATATTTTTGTTATTCCAATGGATGGTAGCCTTGTCATTATGAAAGGAAGTCTATTGTCCTGATTTTTGTTACTCTAAGGGAAGGTAGCCTTGTCATTATGGAAGGTAGAATGTTGTCGATATCTTTGTTACTCTAATGGATTGTAGCCTTGTCATTATGGAAGGTAGTCCGTTGTCCAGATTTTTGTTACTCTATGGGATGGTAGCCTTGTCATTATGGAACATAGTCTGTTGTCGATTTTTTTGTTATTCCAATGGATGGTAGAGTTGTCATTATAGAAGGTAGTATATTATCGAGATTTTTTTCACTACAATGGATGGTAGCCCTGTCATTATGGAAGGTAGTCTGTTGTCGAGATTTTTGTTACTACAATGAATTGTAGCCTTGTCGTTATGGAATGTAGTTTGTTGTCGATATCTTTGTTAGTCCAATGGATGGTAGCCAAGTCATTATGGAAGGTAGTTTGTGTACGAGATTTTAGTTACTTTAATGAATGGTAGCCTTGTCATTATGGAAGGTAGTCTGTTGTCGAGATTTTTTATACTCCAATTAATTGTAGCCTTGTAATTATGGAAGGTAGTCTCTTGTTGATATTTTGGTTACTTCAATGATGGTACCCTTGTCATTATGGAAGGTAGTCTATTGCCGAGATTTTTGTTACTCCATTGCATGGTAGCCTTGTCATTATGGAAGGTAGTGTGTCGTCGATATGTTTGTTATTCCAATGGATGATAGCCTTGTCATTATGGAAGGTAGTCTGTTGTCGTGATTTTTGTCAATCCAATGAATGGTAGCCTTGTCATTTTGGAAGGTAGTATGTTGTCGATATCTTTGTTACTCAAATGGATGGTAGCCTTGTCATTATGGAAGGTAGTCTATTATCGATATTTTTGTTACTCTAACGGATGGTAGCCTTATCCATATGGAAGGTAGTCTGTTGACGAGATTTTTGTTATTCCAATGGATGGTAGCGTTGTCATTGTAGAAGGTAGTATATTGTCGAGATTTTTGTCACTACAATGGATGGTAGCCTTGTCATTATGTAAGGTAGTCTGTTGTCGAGATTTTTGTTACTAGAATGGATTGCAGCCTTGTCGTTATGTAAGGTAGTATGTTGTCTATATCTTTGTTACTCCAATGGATGGTAGCCTAGTCATTATGGAAGGTTGTTTGTGTACGATATTTTTGTTATTCTAATGGATGGTAGCCTTGTAATTATGAAAGGAAGTCTATTGTCCTGATTTTTGTTACTCTAAGGGATGGTAGCCTTGTCATTATGGAAGGTAGTATGTTGTCGATATCTTTGTTAATCCAATGGATGGTAGCCTTGTCATTATGGAAGGTAGTCTGGTGTCCAGATTTTTTTTACTCTAAGGGATGGTAGCCTTGTCATTATGGAACGTAGTCTGTTGTCGAGATTTTTGTTATTCCAATGGATGGTAGCGTTGTCATAATAGAAGGTAGTATATTATCAATATTTTAGTCACTACAATGGATGGTAGCCATGTCATTATGGAAGGTAGTTTGTTGTCAAGATTTTTTTTACTACAATGGATTGTAGCCTTGTCGTTATGGAAAGTAGTTTGTTGTCGATATCTTTGTTAGTCCAATGGATGGTAGCCAAGTCATTATGGAAGGTAGTTTGTGTACGAGATTTTAGTTACTTTAATGAATGGTCGCCTTGTCATTATGGAAGGTAGTCTGTTGTCGAGATTTTTTATACTCCAATAAATTGTACCCTTGTAATTATGGAAGGTAGTCTCTTGTTGATATTTTGGTTACTCCAATGATGGTACCCTTGTCATTATGGAAGTTAGTCTATTGCCGAGATTTTTGTTACTCCATTGCATGGTAGCCTTGTCATTATGGAAGGTAGTGTGTCGTCGATATGTTTGTTATTCCAATGGATGATAGCCTTGTCATTATGGAAGGTAGTCTGTTGTCGTGATTTTTGTCACTCCAATGGATGGTAGCCTTGTCATTATGGAAGGTAGTATGTTGTCGATATCTTTGTTACTCCAATGGATGGTATCCTTGTCATTATGGAAGGTAGTCGATTGTCGAGATTTTTGTTACTCTAACAGATGGTAGCCTTATCCATATGGAAGGTAGTCTATTGATGAGATTTTTGTTATTCCAATGGATGGTAGCGTTGTCATTATAGAAGGTAGTATATTGTCGAGATTTTTGTCACTACAATGGATGGTAGCCTTGTCATTATGTAAGGTAGTATGTTGTCGAGATTTTTGTTACTAGAATGGATTGTAGCCTTGTCATTATCGAAGGTGGTCTGTTGTCCATATCTTTGTTACTCCAATGGATGGTAGCCTAGTCATTATGGAAGGTAGTTTGTGTACGATATTTTTGTTATTCCAATGGATGGTAGCCCTGCCATTATGAAAGGAAGTCTATTGTCCTGATTTTTGTTACTCTAAGGGATAGTAGCCTTGTCATTATGGAAGGTAGTATGTTTTTGATATCTTTGTTACTCCAATGGATGGTAGGCTTGTCATTATGGAAGGTAGTCTGTTGTCCAGATTTTTGTTACTCTAAGGGATGGTAGCCATGTCATTATGGAACGTAGTTTGTTGTCGAGATTTTTGTTATTCTAATGGATGGTAGCGTTTTCATTATAGAAGGTAGTATATTATCGAGATTTTTGTCACTACAATGGATGGTAGCCTTGTCATTATGTAAGGTAGTCTGTTGTCGAGATTTTTGTTACTACAATGGATTGTAGCCTTGTCGTTATGGAATGTAGTCTGTTGTCGATATCTTTGTTACTCCAATGGATGGTAGCCTAGTAATTATGGAAGGTAGTTTTTGTATGATATTTTTGTTATTCTAATGGATGGTAGCCTTGTCATTATGAAGGTAGTATGTTTTCAATATCTTTGTTACTCCAATGGATGGTAGCCTTGTCATTATGGAAGGTAGTTTGTTGTCGAGATTTTTGTTACTCTAAGTGATGGTAGCCTTGTCATTATGTAACGTAGTCTGTTGTCGAGATGTTTGTTATTCCAATAGATGGTAGCATTGTCATTATAGAAGGTAATATATTATCGATATTTTTGTCACTACAATGGATGGTAGCCTTGTCATTATGGAAGGTAGTCTGTTGTCGAGATTTTTGTTACTACAATTGATTGTAGCCTTGTCGTTATGGAAGGTAGTTTGTTGTCCATATCTTTGTTACTCCAATGGATGGTAGCCTTGTCATTATGGAAGGTAGTCTGTTGTCAAGATTTTTTATACTCCAATGGATTGTAGCCTTTTCATTATGGAAGGTAGTATCTTTTTGATATTTTGGTTACTCCAATGATGGTACCCTTGTCATTATGGAAGGTAGTCTATTGCCGAGATTTTTGTTACTCCATTGCATAAGCCTTGTCATTATGGAAGGTAGTGTGTTGTCGATATGTTTGTTATTCCAATGGATGATAGCCTTGTCATTATGGAAGGTAGTCTGTTGTCGTGATTTTTGTTACTCCAATGGATGGTAGCCTTGTCATTATGGAAGGTAGTACGTTGTTGATAACTTTGTTACTCCAATGGATGGTAGCCTTGTCATTATGGAAGGTAGTCTATTGTCGATATTTTTGTTACTCTAACAGATGGTAGCCTTATCCATATGGAAGATAGTCTGTTGACGAGATTTTTGTTATTCCAATGGATGGTAGCGTTGTCATTATAGAAGGTAGTATATTGTCGAGATTTTTGTCACTACAATGGATGGTAGCCTTGTCATTATGTAAGGTAGTCTATTGTCGAGATTTTTGTTACTAGAATGGATTGTAGCCTTGTCGTTATGGAAGGTAGTCTGTTTTCTATATCTTTGTTACTCAAATGGATGGTAGCCTAGTCATTATGGAAGGTAGTTTGTGTATGATATTTTTCTTATTCCAATGGATGGTAGCCCTGCCATTATGAAAGGAATTCTATTGTCCTGATTTTTGTTACTCTAAGGGATGGTAGCCTTGTCATTATGGAAGGTAGTCTATTGCCGAGATTTTTGTTACTCCATTGCATGGTAGCCTTGTCATTATGGAAGGTAGTGTGTTGTCGATATGTTTGTTATTCTAATGGATGATAGCCTTGTCATTATGGAAGGTAGTCTGTTGTCGTGATTTTTGTTACTCCAATGGATGGTAGCCTTGTCATTATGGAATGTAGTATGTTGTTGATATCTTTGTTACTCCAATGGATAGTAGCCTTGTCATTATGGAAGGTAGTCTATTGTCAATATTTTTGTTACTCTAACGGATGGTAGCCTTATCCATATGGAAGGTAGTCTGTTGACGAGATTTTTGTTATTTCAATGGATGGTAGCGTTGTCATTATAGAAGGTAGTATATTGTCGAGATTTTTGTCACTACAATGGATGGTAGCCATGTCATTATGTAAGGTAGTCTATTGTCGAGATTTTTGTTACTAGAATGGATTGTAGCCTTATCGTTATGGAAGGTAGTCTGTTGTCTATATCTTTGTTACTCCAATGGATGGTAGCCTAGTCATTATGGAAGGTAGTTTGTGTATGATATTTTTGTTATTCCAATGGATGGTAGCCCTGCCATTATGAAAGGAATTTTATTGTCCTGATTTATGTTACTCTAAGGGATGGTAGCCTTGTCATTATGGAAGGTAGTATGTTGTTGATATCTTTGTTACTCCAATGGATGGTAGGCTTGTCATTATGGAAGGTAGTCTGTTGTCGAGGTTTAGGTTTCTCTAAGGGATAGTAGCCTTGTCATTATGCAACGTAGTCTGTTGTCGAGATTTTTGTTATTCTAATGGATGGTAGCATTTTCATTATAGTTGGTAGTATATTATCGAGATTTTTGTAACTATAATGGATTGTAGCGTTGTCATTATGGAAGGTAGTCTGTTGTCGAGATTTTTGTTACTACAATGGATTATAGCCTTGTCGTTATGGAAGGTAGTCTGTTGTCGATATCTTTGTTACTCCAATGGATGGTAGCCTAGTAATTATGGAAGGTAGTTTTTGTATGATATTTTTGTTATTCCAATGGATGGTAGCCTTGTCATTATGAAAGGTAGTCTATTCTCGTGATTTTTGTTAATCTAAGGGATGGTAGCCTTATCATTATGGAAGGTAGTATGTTGTCGATATCTTTGTTACTCCAATGGATGGTAGCCTTGTCATTATGGAAGGTAGTCTGTTGTCCAGATTTTCTTTTCTCTAAGGGATGATAGCCTTGTCTTTATGGAATGTAGTCTGTTATCGATATTTTTGTCACTACAAAGGATGGTAGCCTTGTCATTATGGGATGTAGTCTGTTATCGATATTTTTGTTACTACAATGGATTGTAGCCTTGTCGTTATGGAAGGTAGTATGTTGTTGATATCTTTGTTACTCCAATGGATGGTATCCTAGTCATTATGGAAGGTAGTTTGTGTACGAGATGTTAGTTACTCCAATGGACGGTGACCTTGTCATTATGGAAGGTAGTGTGTTGTCGATATTTTTTATACTCAAATGAATTGTAGCCTTGTAATTATGGAAGGTAGTCTCTTATTGATATTTTGGTTACTCCAATGATAGTACCCTTGTCATTATGGAAGGTAGTCTATTGCCGAGATTTTTGTTACTCCATTGCATGGAAGCCTTGTCATTATGGAAGGTAGTGTGTTGTCGATATTTTTGTTATTCCAATGGATGGTAGCCTTGTCATTATGGAAGGTAGTCTGTTGTCGTGATTTTTGTTACTCCAATGGATGGTAGCCTTGTCATTATGGAAGGTAGTATGTTGTCGATATCTTTGTTACTCTAATGGATGGTAGCCTTGTCATTATGGAAGGTGGTCTGTTGTCGAGATATTTGTTACTCTAAGGGATGGTAGCCTTGTCATTATGGAACATAGTCTGTTATCGATATTTTTGTTATTCCAATGGATGGTAGCATTGTCATTATAGAAGGTAGTATATTATCGATATTTTTGTCACTACAATGGATGGTAGCCTTGTCATTATGTAAGGTAGTCTGTTATCGAGATTTTTGTTACTAGAATGGATTATAGCCTTGTCGTTATGGAAGGTAGTATGTTGTCGATATCTTTGTTACTCCAATGGATGGTAGCCTAGTCATTATGGAAGGTAGTTTGTGTATGATATTTTTGTTATTCCAATGGATGGTAGCCTTGTCATTATGAAAGGTAGTCTATTGTCGTGATTTTTGTTACTCTAAGGGATGGTAGCCTTGTCATTATTGAAGGTAGTATGTTGTCGATATCTATGTTACTCCAATGGATGGTAGCCTTGTCATTATGGAAGGTAGTTTGTTGTCGAGATTTTTGTTACTCTAAGTGATGGTAGCCTTGTCATTATGGAACGTAGTCTGTTGTCAAGATGTTTGTTATTCCAATAGATGGTAGCATTGTCATTATAGAAGGTAGTATATTATCGATATTTTTGTCACTATAATGGATGGTAGCCTTGTCCTTATGGAAGGTAGTCTGTTGTCGAGATTTTTGTTACTACAATGGATTGTAGCCTTGTCGTTATGGAAGGTAGTTTGTTGTCCATATCTTTGTTACTCCAATGGATGGTAGCTTAGTCATTATGGAAGGTAGTTTGTGTACGAGATTTTAGTTACTCCAATGGATGGTAGCCTTGTCATTATGGAAGGTAGTCTATTGCCGAGATTTTTTTTACTCCATTGCATGATAGCCTTGTCATTATGGAAGGTAGTGTGTTGTCGATATGTTTGTTATTCCAATGGATGATAGCCTTGTCATTATGGAAGGTAGTCTATTGTCGTGATTTTTGTTACTCCAATGGATGGTAGCCTTGTCATTATGGAAGGTAGTATGTTGTTGATATCTTTGTTACTCCAATGGATGGTAGCCTTGTCATTATGGAAGGTAGTCTATTGTCGATATTTTTCTTACTCTAATGGATGGTAGCCTTATCCATATGGAAGGTAGTCTTTTGACGAGATTTTTTTTATTCCAATGGATGGTAGCGTTGTCATTATAGAAGGTAGTATATTGTCGAGATTTTTGTCACTACAATGAATGGTAGCCTTGTCATTATGTAAGGTAGTCTATTGTCGAGATTTTTGTTACTAGAATGGATTGTAGCCTTGTCATTATGGAAGGTAGTCTGTTGTCTATTTCTTTGTTAGTCCAATGGATGGTAGCCTAGTCATTATGGAAGGTAGTTTGTGTATGATATTTTTGTTATTCCAATGGATGGTAGCCCTACCATTATGAAAGGAATTCTATTGTCCTGATTTTTGTTACTCTAAGGGATAGTAGCCTTGTCATTATGGAAGGTAGTATGTTGTTGATATCTTTGTTACTCCAATGGATGGTAGCCTTGTAATTATGGAAGGTAGTCTGTTGTCGAGGTTTAAGTTTCTCTAAGGGATTGTAGCCTTGTCATTATGGAACCTAGTCTGTTGTCGAGATTTTTGTTATTCTAATGGATGGTAGTGTTGTCATTATAGAAGGTAGTATATTATCGAGATTTTTGTAACTATAATGGATGGTAGCCTTGTCATTATGGAAGGTAGTTTGTTGTCAAGATTTTTGTTACTACAATGGATTGTAGCCTTGTCGTTATGGAAGTTAGTCTATTGTAGATATCTTTGTTACTCCAATGGATGGTAGCCTAGTAATTACGGAAGGTAGTTTTTGTACGATATTTTTGTTATTCCAATGGATGGTAGCCTTGTCATTATGAAAGGTAGTCTATTGTCGTGATTTTTGTTAATCTAAGGGATGGTAGCCTTGTCATTATGGAAGGTAGTATGTTGTTGATATCTTTGTTACTCCAATGGATGGTAGCCTTGTCATTATGGACTGTAGTCTGTTATCCAGATTTTTGTTACTCTAAGGGATGGTAGCCTTGTCTTTATGGAATGTAGTCTGTTGTCGAGATTTTTGTTATTCCAATGGATGGTTGCGTTGTCATCATAGAAGGTAGTATATTATCAATATTTTTGTCACTACAATGGATGGTAGCCTTGTCATTATGCGATGTAGTCTGTTGTCGATATTTTTGTTACTACAATGGATTGTAGCCTTGTCGTTATGGAAGGTAGTCTGTTGTCGATATCTTTGTTACTCCAATGGATGGTAGCCTTGTCATTATGGAAGGTAGTCTGTTGTCGATATTTTTTATACTCGAATGAACTGTAGCCTTGTAATTATGGAAGGTAGTCTCTTCTTGATATTTTGGTTACTCCAATGGATGGTAGCTTAGTCATTATGGAAGGTAGTTTGTGTACGAGATTTTAGTTACTCCAATGGATGGTAGCCTTGTCATTATGGAAGGTAGTCTGTTGTCAAGATTTTTTATACTCCAATGGATTGTAGCCTTGTAATTATGGAAGGTAGTCTCTTGTTGATATTTTGGTTACTCCAATGATGGTACCCTTATCATTATGGAAGGTAGTCTATTGCCGAGATTTTTGTTACTCCATTGCATGATAGCCTTGTCATTATGGAAGGTAGTGTGTTGTCGATATGTTTGTTATTCCAATGGATGATAGCCTTGTCATTATGGAAGGTAGTCTGTTGTCGTGATTTTTGTTACTCCAATGGATGGTAGCCTTGTCATTATGGAAGGTAGTATGTTGTTGATTTCTTTGTTACTCCAATGGATGGTATCCTTGTAATTATGGAAGGTAGTCTATTGTCGATATTTTTGTTACTCTAATGGATGGTAGCCTTATCCATATGGAAGGGAGTCTGTTGACGAGAATTTTTTTATTCCAATGGATGGTAGCGTTGTCATTATAGAAGGTAGTATATTGTCGAGATTTTTGTCACTACAATGAATGGTAGCCTTGTCATTATGTAAGGTAGTCTATTGTCGAGATTTTTGTTACTAGAATGGAGTGTAGCCTTGTCATTATGGAAGGTAGTCTGTTGTCTATATCTTTGTTACTCCAATGGATGGTAGCCTAGTCATTATGGAAGGTAGTTTGTGTATGATATTTTTGTTATTCCAATGGATGGTAGCCCTACCATTATGAAAGGAATTCTATTGTCCTGATTTTTGTTACTCTAAGGGATGGTAGCCTTGCCATTATGGAAGGTAGTATGTTGTTGATATCTTTGTTACTCCAATGGATGGAGGCCTTTTAATTATGGAAGGTAGTCTGTTGTCGAGGTTTAAGTTTCTCTAAGGGATGGTAGCCTTGTCATTATGGAACCTAGTCTGTTGTCGAGATTTTTGTTATTCTAATGGATGGTAGTGTTGTCATTATAGAAGGTAGTATATTATCGAGATTTTTGTAACTATAATGGATGGTAGCCTTGTCATTATGGAAGGTAGTCTGTGGTAAAGATTTTTGTTACTACAATGGATTGTAGCCTTGTCGTTATGGAAGGTAGTCTGTTGTCGATATCTTTGTTACTCCAATGGATGGTAGCCTAGTAAATACGGAAGGTACTTTTTGTACGATATTTTTGTTATTTCAATGGATGGTAGCCTTGTCATTATGAAAGGTAGTCTATTGTCGTGATTTTTGTTAATCTAAGGGATGGTAGCCTTGTCATTATGGAAGGTAGTATGTTGTTGATATCTTTGTTACTCCAATGGATGGTAGCCTTGTCGTTATAGACTGTAGTCTGTTGTCCAGATTTTTGTTACTCTAAGGGATGGTAGCCTTGTCTTTATGGAATGTAGTCTGTTGTCGAGATTTTTGTTATTCCAATGGATGGTTGCGTTGTCATTATAGAAGGTAGTATATTATCGATATTTTTGTCACTACAACTATTGGTAGCCTTGTCATTATGCGATGTAGTTTGTTGTCGATATTTTTGTTACTACAATGGATTGTAGCCTTGTCGTTATGGAAGGTAGTCTGTTGTCGATATTTTTTATACTCGAATGAATTGTAGCCTTGTAATTATGGAAGATAGACTCTTCTTGATTTTTTGGTTACTCCAATGATAGTACCCTTGTCATTATGGAAGGTAGTCTATTGCCGAGATTTTTGTTACTCCATTGCATGTTAGCCTTATCATTATGGAAGGTAGTGTGTTGTTGATATTTTTGTTATTCCAATTGATGGTAGCCTTGTAATTATGGAAGGTAGTCTATTGTCGTGATTTTTGTTACTCCAATGGATGGTAGCCTTGTCATTATGGAAGGTAGTATGTTGTCGATATCTTTGTTACTCTAATGGATGGTAGCCTTGTCATTATGGAAGGTGGTCTGTTGTCCAGATATTTGTTACTCTAAGGGATGGTAGCCTTGTCATTATGGAACATAGTATGTTGTCGAGATTTTTGTTATTCCAATGGACGGTAGCATTGTCATTATAGAAGGTAGTATATTATCGATATTTTGGTCACTACAATGGATGGTAGCCTTGTCATTATGTAAGGTAGTCTGTTGTCGAGATTTTTGTTACTAGAATGGATTATAGCCTTGTCGTTATGGAAGGTAGTATGTTGTCGATATCTTTGTTACTCCAATGGATGGTAGCCTAGTCATTATGGAAAGTAGTTTGTGTATGATATTTTTGTTATTCCAAAGGACGGTAGCCTTGTCATTATGAAAGGTAGTCTATTGTCGTGATTTTTGTTACTCTAAGGTATGGTAGCCTTGTCATTATTGAAGGTAGTATGTTGTCGATATCTTTGTTACTCCAATGAATGGTAGCCTGGTCATTATGGAAGGTAGTTTGTTGTCGAGATTTTTATTACTCTAAGTGATGGTAGCCTTGTCATTATGGAACATAGTCTGTTGTAGAGATGTTTGTTATTCCAATAGATGGTAGCATTGTCATTATAGAAGGTAGTCTGTTGTCGAGATTTTTGTTACTACAATGGATGGTAGCTTAGTCATTATGGAAGGTAGTTTGTGTACGAGATTTTAGTTACTCCAATGGATGGTAGCCTTGTCATTATGGAAGGTAGTCTGTTGTCAAGATTTTTTATACTCCAATTGATTGTAGCCTTGTAATTATGGAAGGTAGTCTCTTGTTGATATTTTGGTTACTCCAATGATGGTACCCTTGTCATTATGGAAGGTAGTCTATTGCCGAGATTTTTGTTACTCCATTGCATGGTAGCATTGTCATTATGGAAGGTAGTGTGTTGTCGATATTTTTGTTATTCCAATGGATGGTAGCCTTGTCATTATGGATGGTAGTCTGTTGTCGTGATTTTTGTTACTCCAATGGATGGTAACCTTGTCATTATGGAAGGTAGTATGTAGTCGATATCTTTGTTACTCTAATGGATGGTAGCCTTGTTACTTTGGAATGTGGTCTGTTGTCGAGATATTTGTTACTATAAGGGATGGTAGCCTTGTCATTATGGAACGTAGTTTGTTGTCAAGATTTTTGTTATTCCAATGGATGGTAGCGTTGTCATTATAGAAGGTAGTATATTATCGATATTTTTGTCACTACAATGGATGGTAGCCTTGTCATTATGTAAGGTAGTCTGTTATCGAGATTTTTGTTACTAGAATGGATTATAGCCTTGTCGTTATGGAAGGTAGTATGTTGTCGATATCTTTGTTACTCCAATGGATGGTAGCCTAGTCATTATGGAAGGTAGTTTGTGTATGATATTTTTGTTATTCCAATGGATGGTAGCCTTGTCATTATGAAAGGTAGTCTATTGTCGTGATTTTTGTTACTCTAAGGGATGGTAGCCTTGTCATTATTGAAGGTAGTATGTTGTCGATATCTATGTTACTCCAATGGATGGTAGCCTTGTCATTATGGAAGGTAGTTTGTTGTCGAGATTTTTGTTACTCTAAGTGATGGTAGCCTTGTCATTATGGAACGTAGTCTGTTGTCAAGATGTTTGTTATTCCAATAGATGGTAGCATTGTCATTATAGAAGGTAGTATATTATCGATATTTTTGTCACTATAATGGATGGTAGCCTTGTCCTTATGGAAGGTAGTCTGTTGTCGAGATTTTTGTTACTACAATGGATTGTAGCCTTGTCGTTATGGAAGGTAGTTTGTTGTCCATATCTTTGTTACTCCAATGGATGGTAGCTTAGTCATTATGGAAGGTAGTTTGTGTACGAGATTTTAGTTACTCCAATGGATGGTAGCCTTGTCATTATGGAAGGTAGTCTATTGCCGAGATTTTTTTTACTCCATTGCATGATAGCCTTGTCATTATGGAAGGTAGTGTGTTGTCGATATGTTTGTTATTCCAATGGATGATAGCCTTGTCATTATGGAAGGTAGTCTATTGTCGTGATTTTTGTTACTCCAATGGATGGTAGCCTTGTCATTATGGAAGGTAGTATGTTGTTGATATCTTTGTTACTCCAATGGATGGTAGCCTTGTCATTATGGAAGGTAGTCTATTGTCGATATTTTTCTTACTCTAATGGATGGTAGCCTTATCCATATGGAAGGTAGTCTTTTGACGAGATTTTTTTTATTCCAATGGATGGTAGCGTTGTCATTATAGAAGGTAGTATATTGTCGAGATTTTTGTCACTACAATGAATGGTAGCCTTGTCATTATGTAAGGTAGTCTATTGTCGAGATTTTTGTTACTAGAATGGATTGTAGCCTTGTCATTATGGAAGGTAGTCTGTTGTCTATTTCTTTGTTAGTCCAATGGATGGTAGCCTAGTCATTATGGAAGGTAGTTTGTGTATGATATTTTTGTTATTCCAATGGATGGTAGCCCTACCATTATGAAAGGAATTCTATTGTCCTGATTTTTGTTACTCTAAGGGATAGTAGCCTTGTCATTATGGAAGGTAGTATGTTGTTGATATCTTTGTTACTCCAATGGATGGTAGCCTTGTAATTATGGAAGGTAGTCTGTTGTCGAGGTTTAAGTTTCTCTAAGGGATTGTAGCCTTGTCATTATGGAACCTAGTCTGTTGTCGAGATTTTTGTTATTCTAATGGATGGTAGTGTTGTCATTATAGAAGGTAGTATATTATCGAGATTTTTGTAACTATAATGGATGGTAGCCTTGTCATTATGGAAGGTAGTTTGTTGTCAAGATTTTTGTTACTACAATGGATTGTAGCCTTGTCGTTATGGAAGTTAGTCTATTGTAGATATCTTTGTTACTCCAATGGATGGTAGCCTAGTAATTACGGAAGGTAGTTTTTGTACGATATTTTTGTTATTCCAATGGATGGTAGCCTTGTCATTATGAAAGGTAGTCTATTGTCGTGATTTTTGTTAATCTAAGGGATGGTAGCCTTGTCATTATGGAAGGTAGTATGTTGTTGATATCTTTGTTACTCCAATGGATGGTAGCCTTGTCATTATGGACTGTAGTCTGTTATCCAGATTTTTGTTACTCTAAGGGATGGTAGCCTTGTCTTTATGGAATGTAGTCTGTTGTCGAGATTTTTGTTATTCCAATGGATGGTTGCGTTGTCATCATAGAAGGTAGTATATTATCAATATTTTTGTCACTACAATGGAT
Organism: Vicia faba; assembly: GCA_948472305.1. Taxonomy (NCBI): domain Eukaryota; kingdom Viridiplantae; phylum Streptophyta; class Magnoliopsida; order Fabales; family Fabaceae; genus Vicia; species Vicia faba. The sequence continues at coordinate 530,585,667 of OX451741.1, forward strand.
GGTAGCCTTGTCATTATGCGATGTAGTCTGTTGTCGATATTTTTGTTACTACAATGGATTGTAGCCTTGTCGTTATGGAAGGTAGTCTGTTGTCGATATCTTTGTTACTCCAATGGATGGTAGCCTTGTCATTATGGAAGGTAGTCTGTTGTCGATATTTTTTATACTCGAATGAACTGTAGCCTTGTAATTATGGAAGGTAGTCTCTTCTTGATATTTTGGTTACTCCAATGGATGGTAGCTTAGTCATTATGGAAGGTAGTTTGTGTACGAGATTTTAGTTACTCCAATGGATGGTAGCCTTGTCATTATGGAAGGTAGTCTGTTGTCAAGATTTTTTATACTCCAATGGATTGTAGCCTTGTAATTATGGAAGGTAGTCTCTTGTTGATATTTTTGTTACTCCAATGATGGTACCCTTATCATTATGGAAGGTAGTCTATTGCCGAGATTTTTGTTACTCCATTGCATGATAGCCTTGTCATTATGGAAGGTAGTGTGTTGTCGATATGTTTGTTATTCCAATGGATGATAGCCTTGTCATTATGGAAGGTAGTCTGTTGTCGTGATTTTTGTTACTCCAATGGATGGTAGCCTTGTCATTATGGAAGGTAGTATGTTGTTGATTTCTTTGTTACTCCAATGGATGGTATCCTTGTAATTATGGAAGGTAGTCTATTGTCGATATTTTTGTTACTCTAATGGATGGTAGCCTTATCCATATGGAAGGGAGTCTGTTGACGAGAATTTTTTTATTCCAATGGATGGTAGCGTTGTCATTATAGAAGGTAGTATATTGTCGAGATTTTTGTCACTACAATGAATGGTAGCCTTGTCATTATGTAAGGTAGTCTGTTGTCGAGATTTTTGTTACTAGAATGGAGTGTAGCCTTGTCATTATGGAAGGTAGTCTGTTGTCTATATCTTTGTTACTCCAATGGATGGTAGCCTAGTCATTATGGAAGGTAGTTTGTGTATGATATTTTTGTTATTCCAATGGATGGTAGCCCTACCATTATGAAAGGAATTCTATTGTCCTGATTTTTGTTACTCTAAGGGATGGTAGCCTTGTCATTATGGAAGGTAGTATGTTGTTGATATCTTTGTTACTCCAATGGATGGAGGCCTTTTAATTATGGAAGGTAGTCTGTTGTCGAGGTTTAAGTTTCTCTAAGGGATGGTAGCCTTGTCATTATGGAACCTAGTCTGTTGTCGAGATTTTTGTTATTCTAATGGATGGTAGTGTTGTCATTATAGAAGGTAGTATATTATCGAGATTTTTGTAACTATAATGGATGGTAGCCTTGTCATTATGGAAGGTAGTCTGTGGTCAAGATTTTTGTTACTACAATGGATTGTAGCCTTGTCGTTATGGAAGGTAGTCTGTTGTCGATATCTTTGTTACTCCAATGGATGGTAGCCTAGTAAATACGGAAGGTACTTTTTGTACGATATTTTTGTTATTTCAATGGATGGTAGCCTTGTCATTATGAAAGGTAGTCTATTGTCGTGATTTTTGTTAATCTAAGGGATGGTAGCCTTGTCATTATGGAAGGTAGTATGTTGTTGATATCTTTGTTACTCCAATGGATGGTAGCCTTGTCGTTATAGACTGTAGTCTGTTGTCCAGATTTTTGTTACTCTAAGGGATGGTAGCCTTGTCTTTATGGAATGTAGTCTGTTGTCGAGATTTTTGTTATTCCAATGGATGGTTGCGTTGTCATTATAGAAGGTAGTATATTATCGATATTTTTGTCACTACAACTATTGGTAGCCTTGTCATTATGCGATGTAGTTTGTTGTCGATATTTTTGTTACTACAATGGATTGTAGCCTTGTCGTTATGGAAGGTAGTCTGTTGTCGATATTTTTTATACTCGAATGAATTGTAGCCTTGTAATTATGGAAGATAGACTCTTCTTGATTTTTTGGTTACTCCAATGATAGTACCCTTGTCATTATGGAAGGTAGTCTATTGCCGAGATTTTTGTTACTCCATTGCATGTTAGCCTTATCATTATGGAAGGTAGTGTGTTGTTGATATTTTTGTTATTCCAATTGATGGTAGCCTTGTAATTATGGAAGGTAGTCTATTGTCGTGATTTTTGTTACTCCAATGGATGGTAGCCTTGTCATTATGGAAGGTAGTATGTTGTCGATATCTTTGTTACTCTAATGGATGGTAGCCTTGTCATTATGGAAGGTGGTCTGTTGTCCAGATATTTGTTACTCTAAGGGATGGTAGCCTTGTCATTATGGAACATAGTATGTTGTCGAGATTTTTGTTATTCCAATGGACGGTAGCATTGTCATTATAGAAGGTAGTATATTATCGATATTTTGGTCACTACAATGGATGGTAGCCTTGTCATTATGTAAGGTAGTCTGTTGTCGAGATTTTTGTTACTAGAATGGATTATAGCCTTGTCGTTATGGAAGGTAGTATGTTGTCGATATCTTTGTTACTCCAATGGATGGTAGCCTAGTCATTATGGAAAGTAGTTTGTGTATGATATTTTTGTTATTCCAAAGGACGGTAGCCTTGTCATTATGAAAGGTAGTCTATTGTCGTGATTTTTGTTACTCTAAGGTATGGTAGCCTTGTCATTATTGAAGGTAGTATGTTGTCGATATCTTTGTTACTCCAATGAATGGTAGCCTGGTCATTATGGAAGGTAGTTTGTTGTCGAGATTTTTATTACTCTAAGTGATGGTAGCCTTGTCATTATGGAACATAGTCTGTTGTAGAGATGTTTGTTATTCCAATAGATGGTAGCATTGTCATTATAGAAGGTAGTCTGTTGTCGAGATTTTTGTTACTACAATGGATGGTAGCTTAGTCATTATGGAAGGTAGTTTGTGTACGAGATTTTAGTTACTCCAATGGATGGTAGCCTTGTCATTATGGAAGGTAGTCTGTTGTCAAGATTTTTTATACTCCAATTGATTGTAGCCTTGTAATTATGGAAGGTAGTCTCTTGTTGATATTTTGGTTACTCCAATGATGGTACCCTTGTCATTATGGAAGGTAGTCTATTGCCGAGATTTTTGTTACTCCATTGCATGGTAGCATTGTCATTATGGAAGGTAGTGTGTTGTCGATATTTTTGTTATTCCAATGGATGGTAGCCTTGTCATTATGGATGGTAGTCTGTTGTCGTGATTTTTGTTACTCCAATGGATGGTAACCTTGTCATTATGGAAGGTAGTATGTAGTCGATATCTTTGTTACTCTAATGGATGGTAGCCTTGTTACTTTGGAATGTGGTCTGTTGTCGAGATATTTGTTACTATAAGGGATGGTAGCCTTGTCATTATGGAACGTAGTTTGTTGTCAAGATTTTTGTTATTCCAATGGATGGTAGCGTTGTCATTATAGAAGGTAGTATATTATCGATATTTTTGTCACTACAATGGATGGTAGCCTTGTCATTATGGAAGTTAGTCTGTTGTCGAGATTTTTGTTACTACAATGTATTGTAGCCTTGTCGTTATGGAAGATAGTCTGTTGTCGATATCTTTGTTACTCCAATGGATGGTAGCCTAGTCATTATGGAAGGTAGGTTGTGTACGAGATTTTAGTTACTCCAATGGATGGTAGCCTTGTCATTATGGAAGGTAGTCTGTTGTCGAGATTTTTGTTACTCTAATGGATGATAGCCTTGTAATTATAGAAGGTAATATATTGTCGAGATTTTTGTCACTATAATGGATAGTAGCCTTGTAATTATGGGATGTAGTCTGTTGTGGATATTTTTGTTACAACAATGGATTGTAGCCTTGTCGTTATGGAAGGTAGTCTTTTGTCGATATCTTTGTTACTCCAATGGATGGTAGCCTAGTCATTATGGAAGGTAGTTTGTGTACGAGATGTTAGTTACTCCAATGGATGTTAGCCTTCTCATTATGGAAGGTAGTCTGTTATCGATATTTTTTATACTCGAATGAATTGTAGCCTTGTAATTATGGAAGGTAGTCTCTTCTTGATATTTTGATTACTCCAATGATAGTACCCTTGTCATTATGGAAGATAGTCTATTGCCGAGATTTTTGTTACTCCATTGCATGGTAGCCTTGTCATTATGGAAGGTAGTTTGTTGTCGATATTTTTGTTATTCCAATGGATGGTAGCCTTGTCATTATGGAAGGTAGTCTGTTGTCGTGATTTTTGATACTCCAATGGATGGTAGCTATGTCATTATGGAAGGTAGTATGTTATCGATATCTTTGTTACTCTAATGGATGGTAGCCTTGTCATTATGGAAGGTGGTCTGTTGTCGAGATATTTGTTACTCTAAGGGATGGTAGCCTTGTCATTATGGAACATAGTCTATTATCGAGATTTTTGTTATTCCAATGGATGGTAGTGTTGTCATTATAGAAGGTAGTATATTGTCGAGATTTTTGTCACTACAATGAATGGTAGCCTTGTCATTATGTAAGATGTATATTGTCGAGATTTTTGTTACTAGAATGGATTGTAGCCTTGTCGTTATGGAAGGTAGTCTGTTGTCTATATCTTTGTTACTCCAATGGATGGTAGCCTAGTCATTATGGAAGGTAGTTTGTGTATGATATTTTTGTTATTCCAATGGATGGTAGCCCTGTCATTATAAAAGGTAGTCTATTGTCCTGATTTTTGTTACTCTAAGGGATGGTAGCCTTGTCATTATGGAAGGTAGTATGTTGTTGATAACTTTGTTACTCCAATGGATGGTAGCCTTGTCATTATGGAAGGTAGTCTGTTGTCGAGGTTTAAGTTTCTCTAAGGGATGGTAGCCTTGTCATTATGGAACCTAGTCTGTTGTCGAGATTTTTGTTATTGTAATGGATGGTAGCCTTGTCATTATGGAAGGTAGTCTGTTGTCAAGATTTTTGTTACTACAATGGATTGTAGCCTTGTCGTTATGGAAGGTAGTCTGTTGTCGATATCTTTGTTACTCCAATGGATGGTAGCCTAGTAATTACGGAAGGTAGTTTTTGTACGATATTTTTGTTATTCCAATGGATGGTAGCCTTGTCATTATGAAAGGTAGTCTATTGTCGTGATTTTTGTTAATTTAAGGGATGGTAGCCTTGTCATTATGGAAGGTAGTATGTTGTCGATATCTTTGTTACTCCAATGGATGGTAGCCTTGTCATTATGGAAGGTAGTCTGTTGCCAAGATTTTTGTTACTCTAAGGGATGGTAGCCTTGTCTTTATGGAATGTAGTGTGTTGTCGAGATTTTTGTTATTCCAATGGATGGTTGCGTTGTCATTATAGAAGGTAGTATATTATCGATATTTTTGTCACTACAATGGATGGTAGCCTTGTCATTATGCGATGTAGTCTGTTGTCGATATTTTTGTTACTACAATGGATTGTAGCCTTGTCGTTATGGAAGGTAGTCTGTTGTTGATATCTTTGTTACTCCAATGGATGGTAGCCTTGTCATTATGGAAGGTAGTTTGTTGTCGACATTTTTTATACTCGAATGAATTGTAGCCTTGTAATTATGGAAGGTAGTCTCTTGTTGATATTTTGGTTACTCCAATGATAGTACCCTTGTCATTATGGAAGGTAGTCTATTGCCGAGATTTTTGTTACTCCATTGCATGGTAGCCTTATCATTATGGAAGGTAGTGTGTTGTTGATATTTTTGTTATTCCAATGGATGGTAGCCTTGTCATTATGGAAGGTAGTCTGTTGTCGTGATTTTTGTTACTCCAATGGATGGTAGCCTTGTCATTATGGAAGGTAGTATGTTGTCGATATCTTTGTTACTCTAATGGATGGTAGCCTTGTCATTATGGAAGGTGGTCTGTTGTCCAGATATTTGTTACTCTAAGGGATGGTAGCCTTGTCATTATGGAACATAGTATGTTGTCGAGATGTTTGTTATTCCAATAGATGGTAGCATTGTCATTATAGAAGGTAGTATATTATCGATATTTTTGTCACTATAATGGATGGTAGCCTTGTCCTTATGGAAGGTAGTCTGTTGTCGAGATTTTTGTTACTATAATGGATTGTAGCCTTGTCGTTATGGAAGGTAGTTTGTTGTCCATATCTTTGTTACTCCAATGGATGGTAGCTTAGTCATTATGGAAGGTAGTTTGTGTACGAGATTTTAGTTACTCCAATGGATGGTAGCCTTGTCATTATGGAAGGTAGTCTGTTGTCAAGATTTTTTATACTCCATTGGATTGTAGCCTTGTAATTATGGAAGGTAGTCTCTTGTTGATATTTTGGTTACTCCAATGATTGTACCCTTTTCATTATGGAAGGTACTCTATTGCCGAGATTTTTGTTACTCCATTGCGTGGTTGTCTTGTCATTATGGAAGGTAGTGTGTTGTCGATATGTTTGTTATTCCAATGGATGATAGCCTTGTCATTATGGAAGGTAGTCTGTTGTCATGATTTTTGTTACTCCAAGGGATGGTAGCCTTGTCATTATGGAAGGTAGTATGTTGTTGATATCTTTGTTACTCTAATGGATGGTAGCCTTGTCATTATGGAAGGTACTCTATTGTCGATATTTTTGTTACTCTAACGGATGGTAGCCTTATCCATATGGAAGGTAGTCTGTTGACGAGATTTTTGTTATTCCAATGGATGGTAGCGTTGTCATTATAGAAGGTAGTATATTGTCGAGATTTTTGTCACTACAATGAATGGTAGCCTTGTCATTATGTAAGGAAGTCTATTGTCGAGATTTTTGTTACTAGAATTGATTGTAGCCTTGTCGTTATGGAAGGTAGTCTGTTGTCTATATCTTTGTTACTCCAATGGATGTTAGCCTAGTCATTATGGAAGGTAGTTTGTGTACGAGATTTTAGTTACTCCAATGGATGGTAGCCTTGTCATTATGGAAGGTAGTCTGTTGTCAAGATTTTTTATACTCCAATGGATTGTAGCCTTGTAATTATGGAATGTAGTCTCTTGTTGATATTTTGGTTACTCCAATGATGGTACCCTTGACATTAGGGAAGGTAGTCTATTGCCGAGATTTTTGTTACTCCATTGCATGGTAGTCTTGTCATTATGGAAGGTAGTGTGTTGTTGATATGTTTGTTATTCCAATGGATGATAGCCTTGTCATTATGGAAGGTAGTCTGTTGTCATGATTTTTGTTACTCCAATGGATGGTAGCCTTGTCATTATGGAAGGTAGTATGTTGTTGATATCTTTGTTACTCCAATGGATGGTAGCCTTGTCATTATGGAAGGTAGTATGTTGTCGATATCTTTGTTACTATAATGGATGGTAGCCTTGTCATTATGGAAGGTGGTCTGTTGTCCAGATATTTGTTACTCTAAGGGATGGTAGCCTTGTCATTATGGAACATAGTATGTTGTCGAGATGTTTGTTATTCCAATAGATGGTAGCATTGTCATTATAGAAGGTAATATATTATCGATATTTTTGTCACTATAATGGATGGTAGCCTTGTCCTTATGGAAGGTAGTCTGTTGTCGAGATTTTTGTTACTACAATGGATTGTAGCCTTGTCGTTATGGAAGGTAGTTTGTTGTCCATATCTTTGTTACTCCAATGGATGGTAGCTTAGTCATTATGGAAGGTAGTTTGTGTACGAGATTTTAGTTACTCCAATGGATGGTAGCCTTGTCATTATGGAAGGTAGTCTGTTGTCAAGATTTTTTATACTCCATTGGATTGTAGCCTTGTAATTATGGAAGGTAGTCTCTTGTTGATATTTTGGTTACTCCAATGATTGTACCCTTTTCATTATGGAAGGTACTCTATTGCCGAGATTTTTGTTACTCCATTGCATGGTAGTCTTGTCATTATGGAAGGTAGTGTGTTGTCGATATGTTTGTTATTCCAATGGATGATAGCCTTGTCATTATGGAAGGTAGTCTGTTGTCATGATTTTTGTTACTCCAATGGATGGTAGCCTTGTCATTATGGAAGGTAGTATGTTGTTGATATCTTTGTTACTCCAATGGATGGTAGCCTTGTCATTATGGAAGGTACTCTATTGTCGATATTTTTGTTACTCTAACGGATGGTAGCCTTATCCATATGGAAGGTAGTCTGTTGACGAGATTTTTGTTATTCCAATGGATGGTAGCGTTGTCATTATAGAAGGTAGTATATTGTCGAGATTTTTGTCACTACAATGAATGGTAGCCTTGTCATTATGTAAGGAAGTCTATTGTCGAGATTTTTGTTACTAGAATTGATTGTAGCCTTGTCGTTATGGAAGGTAGTCTGTTGTCTATATCTTTGTTACTCCAATGGATGTTAGCCTAGTCATTATGGAAGGTAGTTTGTGTACGAGATTTTAGTTACTCCAATGGATGGTAGCCTTGTCATTATGGAAGGTAGTCTGTTGTCAAGATTTTTTATACTCCAATGGATTGTAGCCTTGTAATTATGGAATGTAGTCTCTTGTTGATATTTTGGTTACTCCAATGATGGTACCCTTGTCATTATGGAAGGTAGTCTATTGCCGAAATTTTTGTTACTCCATTGCATGGTAGTCTTGTCATTATGGAAGGTAGTGTGTTGTCGATATGTTTGTTATTCCAATGGATGATAGCCTTGTCATTATGGAAGGTAGTCTGTTGTCATGATTTTTGTTACTCCAATGGATGGTAGCCTTGTCATTATGGAAGGTAGTATGTTGTTGATATCTTTGTTACTCCAATGGATGGTAGCCTTGTAATTATGGAAGGTACTCTATTGTCGACATTTTTGTTACTGTAACGGATGGTAGCCTTATCCATATGGAAGGTAGTCTGTTGACGAGATTTTTGGTATTCCAATGGATGGTAGCGTTGTCATTATAGAAGGTTGTATATTGTCGAGATTTTTGTCACTACAATGAATGGTAGCCTTGTCATTATGTAAGGAAGTCTATTGTCGAGATTTTTGTTACTAGAATTGATTGTAGCCTTGTCGTTATGGAAGGTAGTCTGTTGTCTATATCTTTGTTACTCCAATGGATGGTAGCCTAGTCATTATGGAAGGTAGTTTGTGTATGATATTTTTGTTATTCAAATGGATGGTAGCCCTGCCATTATGAAAGGAATTCTATTGTCCTGATTTTTGTTACTCTAAGGGATGGTAGCCTTGTCATTATGGAAGATAGTATGTTTTTGATATCTTTGTTACTCCAATGGTTGGTAGCCTTGTCATTATGGAAGGTAGTCTGTTGTCGAGGTTTAAGTTTCTCTAAGGGATGGTAGCCTTGTCATTATGGAACCTTGTCTGTTGTCGAGATTTTTGTTATTCTAATGGATGGTAGTGTTGTCATTATAGAAGGTAGTATATTATCGAGATTTTTGTAACTATAATGGATGGTAGCCTTGTCATTATGGAAGGTAGTCTGTTGTCAAGATTTTTGTTACTACAATGGATTGTAGCCTTGTCGTTATGGAAGGTAGTCTGTTGTCGATATCTTTGTTACTCCAATGGATGGTAGCCTAGTAATTACAGAAGGTAGTTTTTATACGATATTTTTGTTATTCCAATGGATGGTTGCCTTGTCATTATGAAAGGTAGTCTATTGTCGTGATTTTTGTTAATCTAAGGGATGGTAGCCTTGTCATTATGGAAGGTAGTATGTTGTCGATATCTTTGTTACTCCAATGGATGGTAGCCTTGTCATTATGGACTGTAGTCTGTTGTCCAGATTTTTGTTACTCTAAGGGATGGTAGCCTTGTCTTTATGGAATGTAGTGTGTTGTCGAGATTTTTGTTATTCCAATGGATGGTTGCGTTGTCTTTATAGAAGGTAGTATATTATCGAATTTTTTGTCACTACAATGGATGGTAGCCTTGTCCTTATGCGATGTAGTCTTTTGTCGATATTTTTGTTACTACAATGGATTGTAGCCTTGTCGTTATAGAAGGTAGTCTGTTGTCGATATCTTTGTTTCTCCAATGGATGGTAGCCTTGTCATTATGGAAGGTAGTTTGTTGTCGATATTTTTTATACTCGAATGAATTGTAGCCTTGTAATTATGGAAGGTAGTCTCTTGTTGATATTTTGGTTACTCCAATGATAGTACCCTTGTCATTATGGAAGGTAGTCTATTGCCGAGATTTTTGTTACTCCATTTCATGGTAGCCTTATCATTATGGAAGGTAGTGTGTTGTTGATATTTTTGTTATTCCAATGGATGGTAGCCTTGTTATTATGGAAGGTAGTCTGTTGTCGTGATTTTTGTTACTCCAATGGATGGTAGCCTTGTCATTATGGAAGGTAGTATGTTGTCGATATCTTTGTTACTCTAATGGATGGTAGCCTTGTCATTATGGAAGGTGGTCTGTTGTCCAGATATTTGTTACTCTAAGGGATGGTAGCCTTGTCATTATGGAACATAGTATGTTGTCGAGATGTTTGTTATTCCAATAGATGGTAGCATTGTCATTATAGAAGGTAGTATATTATCGATATTTTTGTCACTATAATGGATGGTAGCCTTTTCCTTATGGAAGGTAGTCTGTTGTCGAGATTTTTGTTACTACAATGGATTGTAGCCTTGTCGTTATGGAAGGTAGTTTGTTGTCCATATCTTTGTTACTCCAATGGATGGTAGCTTAGTCATTATGGAAGGTAGTTTGTGTACGAGATTTTAGTTACTCCAATGGATGGTAGCCTTGTCATTATGGAAGGTAGTCCGTTGTCAAGATTTTTTATACTCCAATGGATTGTAGCCTTGTAATTATGGAAGGTAGTCTGTTGTTGATATTTTGGTTACTCCAATGATGGTACCCTTGTCATTATGGAAGGTAGTCTATTGCCGAGATTTTTGTTACTCCATTGCATGGTAGTCTTGTCATTATGGAAGGTAGTGTGTTGTCGATATGTTTGTTATTCCAATGGATGATAGCCTTGTCATTATGGAAGGTAGTCTGTTGTCATGATATTTGTTACTCCAATGGATGGTAGCCTTGTCATTATGGAAGGTAGTATGTTGTTGATATCTTTGTTACTCCAATGGATGGTAGCCTTGTCATTATGGAAGGTACTCTATTGCCGATATTTTAGTTACTCTAACGGATGGTAGCCTTATCCATATGGAATGTAGTCTGTTGACGAGATTTTTGTTTCTTCCAATGGATGGTACCGTTGTTATTATAGAAGGTAGTATATTGTCGAGATTTTTGTCACTACAATGAATGGTAGCCTTGTCATTATGTAAGGAAGTCTATTGTCAAGATTTTTGTTACTAGAATTGATTGTAGCCTTGTCGTTATGGAAGGTAGTCTGTTGTCTATATCTTTGTTACTCCAATGGATGGTAGCCTAGTCATTATGGAAGGTAGTTTGTGTATGATATTTATGTTATTCCAATGGATGGTAGCCCTGCCATTATGAAAGGAATTATATTGTCCTTATTTTGGTTACTCTAAGGGATGGTAGCCTTGTCATTATGGAAGGTAGTATGTTTTTGATATCTTTGTTACTCCAATGGTTGGTAGCCTTGTCATTATGGAAGGTAGTCTGTTGTCGAGGTTTAAGTTTCTCTAAGGGATGGTAGCCTTGTCATTATGGATCCTAGTCTGTTGTCGAGATTTTTGTTATTCTAATGGATGGTAGTGTTGTCATTATAGAAGGTAGTATATTATCGAGATTTTTGTAACTATAATGGATGGTAGCCTTGTCATTATGGAAGGTAGTCTGTTGTCAAGATTTTTGTTACTACAATGGATTGTAGCCTTGTCGTTATGTAAGGTAGTCTGTTGTCGATATCTTTGTTACTCCAATGGATGGTAGCCTAGTAATTACGGAAGGTAGTTTTTGTACGATATTTTTGTTATTCCAATGGATGGTAGCCTTGTCATTATGAAAGGTAGTCTATTGTCGTGATTTTTGTTAATCTAAGGGATGGTAGCCTTGTCATTATGGAAGGTAGTATGTTGTCGATATCTTTGTTACTCCAATGGATGGTAGCCTTGTCATTATAGACTGTAGTCTGTTGTCCAAATTTTTGTTACTCTAAGGGATGGTAGCCTTGTCTTTATGGAATGTAGTGTGTTGTCGAGATTTTTGTTATTCCAATGGATGGTTGTGTTGTCATTATAGAAGGTAGTATATTATCGATATTTTTGTCACTACAATAGATGGTAGCCTTGTCATTATGCGATTTAGTCTGTTGTCGATATTTTTGTTACTACAATGGATTATAGCCTTGTCGTTATGGAAGGTAGTCTGTTGTCGATATCTTTGTTACTCCAATGGATGGTAGCCTTGTCATTATGGAAGGTAGTCTGTTGTCGATATTTTTTATACTCGAATGAATTATAACCTTGTAATTATGGAAGGTAGTCTCTTGTTGATATTTTGGTTACTCCAATGATATTACCCTTGTCATTATGGAAGGTAGTCTATTGCCGAGATTTTTGTTACTCCATTGCATGGTAGCCTTATCATTATGGAAGGTAGTGTGTTATTGATATTTTTGTTATTCCAATGGATGGTAGCCTTGTCATTATGGAAGGTAGTCTGTTGTCGTGATTTTTGTTACTCCAATGGATGGTAGCCTTGTCATTATGGAAGGTAGTATGTTGTCGATATCTTTGTTACTCTAATGGATGGTAGCCTTGTCATTATGGAAGGTGGTCTGTTGTCCAGATATTTGTTACTCTAAGGGATGGTAGCCTTGTCATTATGGAACATAGTATGTTATCGAGATGTTTGTTATTCCAATAGATGGTAGCATTGTCATTATAGAAGGTAGTATATTATCGATATTTTTGTCACTATAATGGATGGTAGCCTTGTCCTTATGGAAGGTAGTCTGTTGTCGAGATTTTTGTTACTACAATGGATTGTAGCCTTGTCGTTATGGAAGGTAGTTTGTTGTCCATATCTTTGTTACTCCAATGGATGGTAGCTTAGTCATTATGGAAGGTAGTTTGTGTACGAGATTTTAGTTACTCCAATGGATGGTAGCCTTGTCATTATGGAAGGTAGTCTGTTGTCAAGATTTTTTATACTCCAATGGATTGTAGCCTTGTAATTATGGAAGGTAGTCTCTTGTTGATATTTTGGTTACTCCAATGATTGTACCCTTGTCATTATGGAAGGTAGTCTATTGCCGAGATTTTTGTTACTCCATTGCATGGTAGCCTTGTCATTATGGAAGGTAGTGTGTTGTCGATATGTTTGTTATTCCAATGGATGATAGCCTTGTCATTATGGAAGGTAGTCTGTTGTCATGATTTTTGTTACTCCAATGGATGGTAGCCTTGTCATTATGGAAGGTAGTATGTTGTTGATATCTTTGTTACTCCAATGGATGGTAGCCTTGTCATTATGGAAGGTACTCTACTGTCGATATTTTTGTTACTCTAACGGATGGTAGCCTTATCCATATGGAAGGTAGTCAGCTGACGAGATTTTTGTTATTCCAATGGATGGTAGCGTTGTCATTATAGAAGGTAGTATATTGTCGAGATTTTTGTCACTACAATGAATGGTAGCCTTGTCATTATGTAAGGAAGTCTATTGTCGATATTTTTGTTACTAGAATTGATTGTATCCTTGTCATTATGGAAGGTAGTCTGTTGTCTATATCTTTGTTACTCCAATGGATGGTAGCCTAGTCATTATGGAAGGTAGTTTGTGTATGATATTTTTGTTATTCCAATGGATGGTAGCTTTGCCATTATGAAAGGAATTTTATTGTCCTGATTTTTTTTACTCTAAGGGATGGTAGCCTTGTCATTATGGAAGGTAGTATGTTATTGATATCTTTGTTACTCCAATGGATGGTAGCCTTGTCATTATGGAAGGTAGTCTGTTGTCGAGGTTTAAGTTTCTCTAAGGGATGGTAGCCTTGTCATTATGGAACCTAGTATGTTGTCGAGATTTTTGTTATTCTAATGGATGGTAGTGTTGTCATTATAGAAGGTAGTATATTATCGAGATTTTTGTAACTATAATGGATGGTAGCCTTGTCATTATGGAAGGTAGTCTGTTGTCAAGATTTTTGTTACTACAATGGATTGTAGCCTTGTCGTTATGGAAGGTAGTCTGTTGTCGATATCTTTGTTACTCCAATGGATGGTAGCCTAGTAATTACAGAAGGTAGTTTTTATACGATATTTTTGTTATTCCAATGGATGGTTGCCTTGTCATTATGAAAGGTAGTCTATTGTCGTGATTTTTGTTAATCTAAGGGATGGTAGCCTTGTCATTATGGAAGGTAGTATGTTGTCGATATCTTTGTTACTCCAATGGATGGTAGCCTTGTCATTATGGACTGTAGTCTGTTGTCCAGATTTTTGTTACTCTAAGGGATGGTAGCCTTGTCTTTATGGAATGTAGTGTGTTGTCGAGATTTTTGTTATTCCAATGGATGGTTGCGTTGTCTTTATAGAAGGTAGTATATTATCGAATTTTTTGTCACTACAATGGATGGTAGCCTTGTCCTTATGCGATGTAGTCTTTTGTCGATATTTTTGTTACTACAATGGATTGTAGCCTTGTCGTTATAGAAGGTAGTCTGTTGTCGATATCTTTGTTTCTCCAATGGATGGTAGCCTTGTCATTATGGAAGGTAGTTTGTTGTCGATATTTTTTATACTCGAATGAATTGTAGCCTTGTAATTATGGAAGGTAGTCTCTTGTTGATATTTTGGTTACTCCAATGATAGTACCCTTGTCATTATGGAAGGTAGTCTATTGCCGAGATTTTTGTTACTCCATTTCATGGTAGCCTTATCATTATGGAAGGTAGTGTGTTGTTGATATTTTTGTTATTCCAATGGATGGTAGCCTTGTCATTATGGAAGGTAGTCTGTTGTCGTGATTTTTGTTACTCCAATGGATGGTAGCCTTGTCATTATGGAAGGTAGTATGTTGTCGATATCTTTGTTACTCTAATGGATGGTAGCCTTGTCATTATGGAAGGTGGTCTGTTGTCCAGATATTTGTTACTCTAAGGGATGGTAGCCTTGTCATTATGGAACATAGTATGTTGTCGAGATGTTTGTTATTCCAATAGATGGTAGCATTGTCATTATAGAAGGTAGTATATTATCGATATTTTTGTCACTATAATGGATGGTAGCCTTTTCCTTATGGAAGGTAGTCTGTTGTCGAGATTTTTGTTACTACAATGGATTGTAGCCTTGTCGTTATGGAAGGTAGTTTGTTGTCCATATCTTTGTTACTCCAATGGATGGTAGCTTAGTCATTATGGAAGGTAGTTTGTGTACGAGATTTTAGTTACTCCAATGGATGGTAGCCTTGTCATTATGGAAGGTAGTCCGTTGTCAAGATTTTTTATACTCCAATGGATTGTAGCCTTGTAATTATGGAAGGTAGTCTGTTGTTGATATTTTGGTTACTCCAATGATGGTACCCTTGTCATTATGGAAGGTAGTCTATTGCCGAGATTTTTGTTACTCCATTGCATGGTAGTCTTGTCATTATGGAAGGTAGTGTGTTGTCGATATGTTTGTTATTCCAATGGATGATAGCCTTGTCATTATGGAAGGTAGTCTGTTGTCATGATATTTGTTACTCCAATGGATGGTAGCCTTGTCATTATGGAAGGTAGTATGTTGTTGATATCTTTGTTACTCCAATGGATGGTAGCCTTGTCATTATGGAAGGTACTCTATTGCCGATATTTTAGTTACTCTAACGGATGGTAGCCTTATCCATATGGAATGTAGTCTGTTGACGAGATTTTTGTTTCTTCCAATGGATGGTACCGTTGTTATTATAGAAGGTAGTATATTGTCGAGATTTTTGTCACTACAATGAATGGTAGCCTTGTCATTATGTAAGGAAGTCTATTGTCAAGATTTTTGTTACTAGAATTGATTGTAGCCTTGTCGTTATGGAAGGTAGTCTGTTGTCTATATCTTTGTTACTCCAATGGATGGTAGCCTAGTCATTATGGAAGGTAGTTTGTGTATGATATTTATGTTATTCCAATGGATGGTAGCCCTGCCATTATGAAAGGAATTATATTGTCCTTATTTTGGTTACTCTAAGGGATGGTAGCCTTGTCATTATGGAAGGTAGTATGTTTTTGATATCTTTGTTACTCCAATGGTTGGTAGCCTTGTCATTATGGAAGGTAGTCTGTTGTCGAGGTTTAAGTTTCTCTAAGGGATGGTAGCCTTGTCATTATGGATCCTAGTCTGTTGTCGAGATTTTTGTTATTCTAATGGATGGTAGTGTTGTCATTATAGAAGGTAGTATATTATCGAGATTTTTGTAACTATAATGGATGGTAGCCTTGTCATTATGGAAGGTAGTCTGTTGTCAAGATTTTTGTTACTACAATGGATTGTAGCCTTGTCGTTATGTAAGGTAGTCTGTTGTCGATATCTTTGTTACTCCAATGGATGGTAGCCTAGTAATTACGGAAGGTAGTTTTTGTACGATATTTTTGTTATTCCAATGGATGGTAGCCTTGTCATTATGAAAGGTAGTCTATTGTCGTGATTTTTGTTAATCTAAGGGATGGTAGCCTTGTCATTATGGAAGGTAGTATGTTGTCGATATCTTTGTTACTCCAATGGATGGTAGCCTTGTCATTATAGACTGTAGTCTGTTGTCCAAATTTTTGTTACTCTAAGGGATGGTAGCCTTGTCTTTATGGAATGTAGTGTGTTGTCGAGATTTTTGTTATTCCAATGGATGGTTGTGTTGTCATTATAGAAGGTAGTATATTATCGATATTTTTGTCACTACAATAGATGGTAGCCTTGTCATTATGCGATTTAGTCTGTTGTCGATATTTTTGTTACTACAATGGATTATAGCCTTGTCGTTATGGAAGGTAGTCTGTTGTCGATATCTTTGTTACTCCAATGGATGGTAGCCTTGTCATTATGGAAGGTAGTCTGTTGTCGATATTTTTTATACTCGAATGAATTATAGCCTTGTAATTATGGAAGGTAGTCTCTTGTTGATATTTTGGTTACTCCAATGATATTACCCTTGTCATTATGGAAGGTAGTCTATTGCCGAGATTTTTGTTACTCCATTGCATGGTAGCCTTATCATTATGGAAGGTAGTGTGTTATTGATATTTTTGTTATTCCAATGGATGGTAGCCTTGTCATTATGGAAGGTAGTCTGTTGTCGTGATTTTTGTTACTCCAATGGATGGTAGCCTTGTCATTATGGAAGGTAGTATGTTGTCGATATCTTTGTTACTCTAATGGATGGTAGCCTTGTCATTATGGAAGGTGGTCTGTTGTCCAGATATTTGTTACTCTAAGGGATGGTAGCCTTGTCATTATGGAACATAGTATGTTATCGAGATGTTTGTTATTCCAATAGATGGTAGCATTGTCATTATAGAAGGTAGTATATTATCGATATTTTTGTCACTATAATGGATGGTAGCCTTGTCCTTATGGAAGGTAGTCTGTTGTCGAGATTTTTGTTACTACAATGGATTGTAGCCTTGTCGTTATGGAAGGTAGTTTGTTGTCCATATCTTTGTTACTCCAATGGATGGTAGCTTAGTCATTATGGAAGGTAGTTTGTGTACGAGATTTTAGTTACTCCAATGGATGGTAGCCTTGTCATTATGGAAGGTAGTCTGTTGTCAAGATTTTTTATACTCCAATGGATTGTAGCCTTGTAATTATGGAAGGTAGTCTCTTGTTGATATTTTGGTTACTCCAATGATTGTACCCTTGTCATTATGGAAGGTAGTCTATTGCCGAGATTTTTGTTACTCCATTGCATGGTAGCCTTGTCATTATGGAAGGTAGTGTGTTGTCGATATGTTTGTTATTCCAATGGATGATAGCCTTGTCATTATGGAAGGTAGTCTGTTGTCATGATTTTTGTTACTCCAATGGATGGTAGCCTTGTCATTATGGAAGGTAGTATGTTGTTGATATCTTTGTTACTCCAATGGATGGTAGCCTTGTCATTATGGAAGGTACTCTACTGTCGATATTTTTGTTACTCTAACGGATGGTAGCCTTATCCATATGGAAGGTAGTCAGCTGACGAGATTTTTGTTATTCCAATGGATGGTAGCGTTGTCATTATAGAAGGTAGTATATTGTCGAGATTTTTGTCACTACAATGAATGGTAGCCTTGTCATTATGTAAGGAAGTCTATTGTCGATATTTTTGTTACTAGAATTGATTGTATCCTTGTCATTATGGAAGGTAGTCTGTTGTCTATATCTTTGTTACTCCAATGGATGGTAGCCTAGTCATTATGGAAGGTAGTTTGTGTATGATATTTTTGTTATTCCAATGGATGGTAGCTTTGCCATTATGAAAGGAATTTTATTGTCCTGATTTTTTTTACTCTAAGGGATGGTAGCCTTGTCATTATGGAAGGTAGTATGTTATTGATATCTTTGTTACTCCAATGGATGGTAGCCTTGTCATTATGGAAGGTAGTCTGTTGTCGAGGTTTAAGTTTCTCTAAGGGATGGTAGCCTTGTCATTATGGAACCTAGTATGTTGTCGAGATTTTTGTTATTCTAATGGATGGTAGTGTTGTCATTCTAGAAGGTAGTATATTATCGAGATTTTTGTAACTATAATGGATGGTAGCCTTGTCATTATGGAAGGTAGTCTGTTGTCAAGATTTTTGTTACTACAATGGATTGTAGCCTTGTCGTCATGGAAGGTAGTCTGTTGTCGATATCTTTGTTACTCCAATGGATGGTAGCCTAGTAATTACGGAAGGTAGTTTTTGTACGATATTTTTGTTATTCCAATGGATGGTAGCCTTGTCATTATGAAAGGTAGTCTATTGTCGTGATTTTTGTTAATCTAAGGGATGGTAGCCTTGTCATTATGGAAGGTAGTATGTTATCGATATCTTTGTTACTCCAATGGATGGTAGCCTTGTCATTATGGACGGTGGTCTGTTGTCCAGATTTTTGTTACTCTAAGGGATGGTAGCCTTGTCTTTATGGAATGTAGTGTGTTGTCGAGATTTTTGTTATTCCAATGGATGGTTGCGTTGTCATTATAGAAGGTAGTATATTATCGATATTTTTGTCACTACAATGGATGGTAGCCTTGTCATTATGCGATGTAGTCTGTTGTCGACATTTTTGTTACTACAATGGATTGTAGCCTTGTCGTTATAGAAGGTAGTCTGTTGTCGATATCTTTGTTACTCCAATGGATGGTAGCCTTGTCATTATGGAAGGTAGTCTGTTGTCGATATTTTTTATACTCGAATGAATTGTAGCCTTGTAATTATGGAAGGTAGTCTCTTGTTGATATTTTGGTTACTCCAACGACAGTACCCTTGACATTATGGAAGGTAGTCTATTGCCGAGATTTTTGTTACTCCATTGCATGGTAGCCTTATCATTATGGAAGGTAGTGTGTTGTTGATATTTTTGTTATTCAAATGGATGGTAGCCTTGTCATTATGGAAGGTAGTCTGTTGTCGTGATTTTTGTTACTCCAATCTATGGTAGCCTTGTCATTATGGAAGGTAGTATGTTGTCGATATCATTGTTACTCTAATGGATGGTAGCCTTGTCATTATGGAAGGTGGTTTATTTTCCAGATATTTGTTACTCTAAGGGATGGTAGCCTTGTCATTATGGAACATAGTATGTTGTCAAGATTTTTGTTATTCCAATGGATGGTAGCATTGTCATTATAGAAGGTAGTATATTATCGATATTTTTGTCACTATAATGGATGGTAGCCTTGTCATTATGTAAGGTAGTCTGTTGTCGAGATTTTTATTACTAGAATGGATTGTAGCCTTGTCGTTATGGAAGGTAGTATGTTGTCGATATCTTTGTTACTCCAATGGATGGTAGCCTAGTCATTATGGAAGGTAGTTTGTGTATGATATTTTTGTTATTCCAATGGATGGTAGCCTTGTCATTATGAAAGGTAGTCTATTGTCGTGATTTTTGTTACTCTAAGGGATGGTAGCCTTGTCATTATTGAAGGTAGTATGTTGTCGATATCTTTGTTACTCTAATGGATGGTAGCCTTGTCATTATGGAAGGTAGTTTGTTGTCGAGATTTTTGTATCTCTAAGTGATGGTAGCCTTATCATTATGGAACATAGTCTGTTGTCGAGATGTTTGTTATTCCAATAGATGGTAGCATTGTCATTATAGAAGGTAGTATGTTATCGATATTTTTGTCACTACAATGGATGGTAGCCTTGTCATTATGGAAGGTAGTCTGTTGTCGAGATTTTTGTTACTACAATGGATTGTAGCCTTGTCGTTATGGAAGGTAGTTTGTTGTCCATATCTTTGTTACTCCAATGGATGGTAGCTTAGTCATTATGGAAGGTAGTTTGTGTACGAGATTTTAGTTACTCCAATGGATGGTAGCCTTGTCATTATGGAAGGTAGTTTGTTGTCAAGATTTTTTAGACTCCATTGGATTCTAGCCTTGTTATTATGGAAGGTAGTCTCTTGTTGATATTTTGGTTACTCCAATGATGGTACCCTTGTCATTATGGAAGGTAGTCTATTGCCGAGATTTTTGTTACTCCATTGCATGGTAGCCTTGTCATTATGGAAGGTAGTGTGTTGTCGATATGTTTGTTATTCCAATGGATGATAGCCTTGTCATTATGGAAGGTAGTCTGTTGTCATGATTTTTGTTACTCCAATGGATGGTAGCCTTGTCATTATGGAAGGTAGTATGTTGTTGATATCTTTGTTACTCCAATGGATGGTAGCCTTGTCATTATGGAAGGTACTCTACTGTCGATATTTTTGTTACTCTAACGGATGGTAGCCTTATCCATATGGAAGGTAGTCAGCTGACGAGATTTTTGTTATTCCAATGGATGGTAGCGTTGTCATTATAGAAGGTAGTATATTGTCGAGATTTTTGTCACTACAATGAATGGTAGCCTTGTCATTATGTAAGGAAGTCTATTGTCGATATTTTTGTTACTAGAATTGATTGTATCCTTGTCATTATGGAAGGTAGTCTGTTGTCTATATCTTTGTTACTCAAATGGATGGTAGCCTAGTCATTATGGAAGGTAGTTTGTGTATGATATTTTTGTTATTCCAATGGATGGTAGCTTTGCCATTATGAAAGGAATTTTATTGTCCTGATTTTTTTTACTCTAAGGGATGGTAGCCTTGTCATTATGGAAGGTAGTATGTTATTGATATCTTTGTTACTCCAATGGATGGTAGCCTTGTCATTATGGAAGGTAGTCTGTTGTCGAGGTTTAAGTTTCTCTAAGGGATGGTAGCCTTGTCATTATGGAACCTAGTATGTTGTCGAGATTTTTGTTATTCTAATGGATGGTAGTGTTGTCATTCTAGAAGGTAGTATATTATCGAGATTTTTGTAACTATAATGGATGGTAGCCTTGTCATTATGGAAGGTAGTCTGTTGTCAAGATTTTTGTTACTACAATGGATTGTAGCCTTGTCGTCATGGAAGGTAGTCTGTTGTCGATATCTTTGTTACTCCAATGGATAGTAGCCTAGTAATTACGGAAGGTAGTTTTTGTACGATATTTTTGTTATTCCAATGGATGGTAGCCTTGTCATTATGAAAGGTAGTCTATTGTCGTGATTTTTGTTAATCTAAGGGATGGTAGCCTTGTCATTATGGAAGGTAGTATGTTATCGATATCTTTGTTACTCCAATGGATGGTAGCCTTGTCATTATGGACGGTGGTCTGTTGTCCAGATTTTTGTTACTCTAAGGGATGGTAGCCTTGTCTTTATGGAATGTAGTGTGTTGTCGAGATTTTTGTTATTCCAATGGATGGTTGCGTTGTCATTATAGAAGGTAGTATATTATCGATATTTTTGTCACTACAATGGATGGTAGCCTTGTCATTATGCGATGTAGTCTGTTGTCGACATTTTTGTTACTACAATGGATTGTAGCCTTGTCGTTATAGAAGGTAGTCTGTTGTCGATATCTTTGTTACTCCAATGGATGGTAGCCTTGTCATTATGGAAGGTAGTCTGTTGTCGATATTTTTTATACTCGAATGAATTGTAGCCTTGTAATTATGGAAGGTAGTCTCTTGTTGATATTTTGGTTACTCCAACGACAGTACCCTTGACATTATGGAAGGTAGTCTATTGCCGAGATTTTTGTTACTCCATTGCATGGTAGCCTTATCATTATGGAAGGTAGTGTGTTGTTGATATTTTTGTTATTCAAATGGATGGTAGCCTTGTCATTATGGAAGGTAGTCTGTTGTCGTGATTTTTGTTACTCCAATCTATGGTAGCCTTGTCATTATGGAAGGTAGTATGTTGTCGATATCTTTGTTACTCTAATGGATGGTAGCCTTGTCATTATGGAAGGTGGTTTATTTTCCAGATATTTGTTACTCTAAGGGATGGTAGCCTTGTCATTATGGAACATAGTATGTTGTCAAGATTTTTGTTATTCCAATGGATGGTAGCATTGTCATTATAGAAGGTAGTATATTATCGATATTTTTGTCACTATAATGGATGGTAGCCTTGTCATTATGTAAGGTAGTCTGTTGTCGAGATTTTTATTACTAGAATGGATTGTAGCCTTGTCGTTATGGAAGGTAGTATGTTGTCGATATCTTTGTTACTCCAATGGATGGTAGCCTAGTCATTATGGAAGGTAGTTTGTGTATGATATTTTTGTTATTCCAATGGATGGTAGCCTTGTCATTATGAAAGGTAGTCTATTGTCGTGATTTTTGTTACTCTAAGGGATGGTAGCCTTGTCATTATTGAAGGTAG
Organism: Vicia faba; assembly: GCA_948472305.1. Classification (NCBI taxonomy): domain Eukaryota; kingdom Viridiplantae; phylum Streptophyta; class Magnoliopsida; order Fabales; family Fabaceae; genus Vicia; species Vicia faba. The sequence goes on from OX451741.1 coordinate 530,608,330, forward strand.
TATGTTGTCGATATCTTTGTTACTCTAATGGATGGTAGCCTTGTCATTATGGAAGGTAGTTTGTTGTCGAGATTTTTGTATCTCTAAGTGATGGTAGCCTTATCATTATGGAACATAGTCTGTTGTCGAGATGTTGGTTATTCCAATAGATGGTAGCATTGTCATTATAGAAGGTAGTATGTTATCGATATTTTTGTCACTACAATGGATGGTAGCCTTGTCATTATGGAAGGTAGTCTGTTGTCGAGATTTTTGTTACTACAATGGATTGTAGCCTTGTCGTTATGGAAGGTAGTTTGTTGTCCATATCTTTGTTACTCCAATGGATGGTAGCTTAGTCATTATGGAAGGTAGTTTGTGTACGAGATTTTAGTTACTCCAATGGATGGTAGCCTTGTCATTATGGAAGGTAGTTTGTTGTCAAGATTTTTTAGACTCCATTGGATTCTAGCCTTGTTATTATGGAAGGTAGTCTCTTGTTGATATTTTGGTTACTCCAATGATGGTACCCTTGTCATTATGGAAGGTAGTCTATTGCCGAGATTTTTGTTACTCCATTGCATGGTAGCATTGTCATTATGGAAGGTAGTGTGTTGTCGATATTTTTGTTATTCCAATGAATGGTAGCCTTGTCATTATGGAAGGTAGTCTGTTGTCGTGATTTTTGTTACTCCAATGGATGGTAGCCTTGTCATTATGGAAGGTAGTATGTAGTTGATATCTTTGTTACTCTAATGGATGGTAGCCTTGTAATTTTGGAATGTGGTCTGTTGTCGAGATATTTGTTACTATAAGGGATGGTAGCCTTGTCATTATGGAACGTAGTTTGTTGTCAAGATTTTAGTTATTCCAATGCATGGTAGCGTTGTCATTATAGAAGGTAGTATATTATCGATATTTTTGTCACTACAATGGATGGTAGCCTTGTCATTATGGAAGGTAGTCTGTTGTCGAGATTTTTGTTACTACAATAGATTGTAGCCTTGTCGTTATGGAAGATAGTTTGTTGTCGATATCTTTGTTACTCCAATGGATGGTAGCCTAGTCATTATGGAAGGTAGTTTGTGTACGAGATTTTAGTTACTCCAATGGATGGTAGCCTTGTCATTATGGAAGGTAGTCTGTTGTCGAGATTTTTGTTACTCTAATGGATGATAGCCTTGTAATTATAGAAGGTAATATATTGTCGAGATTTTTGTCACTATAATGGATAGTAGCCTTGTAATTATGGGATGTAGTCTGTTGTCGATATTTTTGTTACTACAATGGATTGTAGCATTGTCGTTATGGAATGTAGTCGTTTGTCGATATCTTTGTTACTCCAATGGATGGTAGCCTAGTCATTATGGAAGGTAGTTTGTGTACGAGATATTAGTTACTCCAATGGATGGTAGCGTTGTCATTATGGAAGGTAGTCTGTTATCGATATTTTTTATACTCGAATGAATTGTAGCCTTATAATTATAGAAGGTAGTCTCTTCTTGATATTTTGGTTACTCCAATGATAGTACCCTTGTCATTATGGAAGGTAGTCTATTACCGAGATTTTTGTTACTCCATTGCATGGTAGCCTTGTCATTATAGAAGGTAGTGTGTTGTCGATATTTTTGTTACTCCAATGGATGGTAGCCTTGTCATTATGGAAGGTAGTATGTTGTCGATATCTTTGTTACTCTAATGGATGGTAGCCTTGTCATTATGGAAGGTGGTCCGTTGTCGAGATATTTGTTACTCTAAGGGATGGTAGCCTTGTCATTATGGAACATAGTCTGTTGTCGAGATCTTTGTTATTCCAATGGATTGTAGCATTGTCATTATGTAAGGTAGTCTGTTGTCGAGATTTTTGTTACTAGAATCGATTGTAGCCTTGTTGTTATGGAAGGTAGTATGTTGTCGATATCTTTGTGACTCCAATGGATGGTAGCCTTGTCATTATGAAAGGTAGTCTTTTGTCGTGATTTTTGTTACTCTATGGGATGGTAGCCTTGTCATTATTGAAGGTAGTATGTTGTCGATATCTTTGTTACTCTAATGGATGGTAGCCTTGTCATTATGGAAGGTAGTTTGTTGTCGAGATTTTTGTTACTCTAAGTAATGGTAGCCTTGTCATTATGGAACATAGTCTGTTGTCGAATTGTTTGTTATTACAATAGATGGTAGCATTGTCATTATAGAAGGTAGTATATTATCGATATTTTTGTCACTACAATGGATGGTAGCCTTGTCATTATGGAAGGTAGTCTGTTGTCGAGATTTTTGTTACTACAATGGATTGTAGCATTGTCATTATGGAAGGTAGTTTGTTGTCCATATATTTGTTACTCTAATGGATGGTAGCTTAGTCATTATGGAAGGTAGTTTGTGTACGAGATTTTAGTTACTCCAATGGATGCTAGCCTTGTCATTATGGAAGGTAGTCTGTTGTCAAGATTTTTTATACTCCAATGGCTTGTAGCCTTGTAATTATGGAAGGTATTCTCTTGTTGATATTTTGGTTACTCCAATGATGGTACCCTTGTCATTATGGAAGGTAGTCTGTTGTCGAGATTTTTGTTACTCCATTGCATGGTAGCCTTGTCATTATGGAAGGTAGTGTGTTGTCGATATTTTTGTTATTCCAAAGGATGGTAGCCTTGTCATTATGGAAGGTAGTCTTTTGTCGTGATATTTGTTACTCCAATGGATTGTAGACTTGTCATTATGGAAGGTAGTATGTTGTCGATATCTTTGTTACTCTAATGGATGGTAGCCTTGTCATTTTGGAATGTGGTCTGTTGTCAACATATTTGTTACTATAAGGGATGGTAGCCTTGTCATTATGGAACGTAGTCTGTTGTCGAGATTTTTGTTATTCCAATGGATGGTAGCGTTGTCATTATAGAAGTTAGTATATTATCAATATTTTTATCACTATAATGGATGGTAGCCTTGTCATTATGGAAGGTAGTCTGTTGTCGAGATTTTTGTTACTACAATGGATTGTAGCCTTGTCGTTATGGAAGATAGTTTGTTGTCGATATCTTTGTTACTCCAATGGTTGGTAGCCTAGTCATTATGGAAGGTAGTTTGTGTACGAGATTTTAGTTACTCCAATGGATGGTAGCCTTGTCATTATGGAAGGTAGTCTGTTGTCGAGATTTTTGATACTCTAATGGATGATAGCCTTGTCATTATAAAAGGTAATATATTGTCGAGATTTTTGTTACTATAATGGATGGTAGCCTTGTCATTATGGAAGATAGTTTGTTGTCGAGATTTTTGTTACTACAATGGATTGTAGACTTGTCGTTGTGGAAGGTAGTCTGTGTTGATATCTTTGTTACTCTAATGGATGGTAGCGTAGTCATTATGCAACGTAGTTTGTGTACGAGATTTTAGTTACTACAATGGATGGTAGCCTTGTCATTATGGAAGGTAGTCTGTTGTCGAGATTTTTTATACTTCAATGGATTTTAGCCTTGTCATTATGGAAGGTAGTCTGTTGTCGAGATTTTTGTTACTCTAAGGGATGGTAGCCTTGTCATTATGGAACGTAGTCTGTTTTCGAGATTTTTGTTATTCCAATGGATGGTATCCTTGTCATTATGAAAGGTAGTCTATTGTCGAGATTTTTGTTACTATAATAGATTGTTGCCTTGTCATTATGGAAGGTAGTCTGTTGTCGAGATTTTTGTTACTCCAATGGATGATAGCCTTGTCATTATAGAAGGTAGTATATTGTTGAGATTTTTGTCACTACAATTAATGGTAGCCTTGTAATTATGGAAGGTATTCTGTTATCGAGATTTTTGTTACTACAATGGATTGTAGCCTTGTCATTATGGAAGGTAGTTTGTTGTCGATATCTTTGTTACTCCAATGGATGGTAGCCTAGTCATTATTGTAGGTAGTTTGTATACGATATTTTTGTTATTCCAATGGATGGTAGCCTTGTCATTATGAAAGGTAGTTTGTTGTCGTGATTTTTGTTACTCTAAGGGATGGTAGCCTTGTCATTATGGAAGGTAGTATGTTGTCGATATCTTTATTACTCCAATGGATGGTAGCCTTGTCGTTATGGAAGGTAGTCTGTTGTCGATATCTATGTTACTCCAATGGATGGTAGCCAAGTCATTATGGAAGGTAGTTTGTGTACGATATTTTTGTTATTCCAATGGATGGTAGCCTTGTCATTATGAAAGGTAGTCTGTTGTCGGGATTTTTGTTGCTTTAAGGGATGGTAGCCTTGTCATTATGAAAGGTAGTATGTTGTCTATATCTTGGTTACTCCAATGGATGGTAGCCTTATCATTATGGAAGGTAGTCTATTGTCGAGATTTTTCTTATTTCATTGGATGGTAGCATTGTCATTATAGAAGGTAGTATATTATCGAGATTTTTGTCACTACAATGGATTGTAGCCTTGTCATTATGGAAGGTAGTTTGTTGTCAAGATTTTTGTTACTACAATGGATTATAGCCTTCTCGTTATGGAAGGTAGTTTGTTGTCGATAACTTTGTTAGTCCAATGGATGGAAGCCTAGTCATTATGGAAGGTAGTTTGTGTACGAGATTTTAGTTACTTTAATGGATGGTAGCCTTGTCATTATGGAAGGTATTCTGTTGTCCAGATTTTTTATACTCCAATGGATTGTAGCCTTGTAATTATGGAAGGTAGTCTCTTGTTGATATTTTGGTTACTCCAATGATGGTACCCTTATCATTATGGAACGTAGTCTATTGCCGAGATTTTTGTTACTCCATTGCATGGTAGCCTTGTCATTATGGAAGGTAGTGTGTTGTCAATATTTTTGTTATTCCACTGGATGGTAGCCTTGTCATTATGGAAGATAGTCTGTGGTCGAGATGTTTGTCACTACAATGGATGGTAGCCTTGTCATTATGTAAGGTAGTCTGCTGTCGAGATTTTTGTTACTAGAATGGATGGTAGCCTTGTCGTTATGGAAGGTAGTCTGTTGTTGATATCTTTGTTACTCCAATGGATGGTAGCCTAGTCATTATGGAGGGTAGTTTGTGCACGATATTTTTGTTATTCCAATGGATTGTAGCCTTGTCATTATTAAAGTTAGTCTATTGTCATGATTTTTGTTACTCTAAGGGATGGTAACCTTGTCATTATGGAAGGTAGTATGTTGTCGATATCTTTGTTACTCCAATGGATGGTAGCCTTGTCATTATGGAAGGTAGTTTGTTGTCGAGATTTTTGTTACTCTAAGGGATGGTATCCTTGTCATTATGGAACGTAGTCTGTGGTCGAGATTTTTTTTACTCCAATGGATGGTACCCTTGTCATTATGGAAGGTAGTATGTCGTAGAAATTTTTGTTATTCCAATGGATGGTACCCTTGTCATTTTGAAAGGTAGTCTATTGTCGAGATTTTTGTTAATCCAATGGATAGTAGCCTTGTCATTATGGAAGGTAGTTTGTTGTCGAGATTTTTATTACTCCATTGGATGGTAGCCTTATCATTATGGAAGGTAGTCTGTTGTCGATATTTTTGTTATTCAAATGGATGGTAACCTTTTCATATAAGGTAGTCTGTTGTCGTGAATTTTGTTACTATAATGGATTGTTGCCATACCATTATGGAAGGTAGTCTGTCGTTGTAATTTTTGTTACTCCAATGGATGGAAACCTTCTCATTATGGAAGGTAGTCTGTTGTTCAAATTTTTGTTACTCCAATGGACGGTAGCCTTGTCATTATGGAAGGTAGTCTGTTGTCCAGATTTTTGTTACTCTAATGGACAGTAGCTTTTTCATTATGGAAGGTAGTCTGTTGTCGAGATTTATGTTATTCCAATGGATGGTAGCCTAGTCCTTATGAAAGCTAGTTTGTTTTCGAGATTTTTGTTACTCCAATGGATGGTAGCCTTGTCATTATGGAAGGTAGTCTGTTGTTGAGATTTTTGTTACTCCAATGGATGGTAGCCTTGTCATTATGGAAGGTAGTATGTAATTTATATCTTTCTTATTCCAATGGATGGTAGCCTTGTCATTATGAAAGGTAGTCGATTGTCAAGATTTTTATTACTCCAATGGATTATATCCTTGTCATTATGGAAGGAAGTCTGTTGTCGAGATTTTTGTTACTCCAATGGATGGTAGCCTTGTCATTACGGAAGGTTGTATGTTGTCGAGATTTTTGTTACTACAATGGATGTAGCCTTGTCATTATGGAAGGTAGTCTGTCGTCTTGATTTTTGTTACTACAATGGATTGTAGCCTTGTCATTATGGAAGATAGTCTATTGTCGAGATTTTTGTTACTCCAACGGATGGTAGCCTTATCATTATGGAAGGTAGTCTATTGTCGAGATTGTTGTTACTCCAATGGATGGTAGCCTTGTCATTATATAAGGTAGTTTGTCAGTATGATTTTTGTTACTCCAATGGATGGTAGCCTTGTCATTATGGAAGGTAGTCTATTGTTGAGATTTTTGTTACTCCATTGGATAGTAGCATTGTCAATAAGGAAGGTAGTCTGTTGTTGAGATTTTTGTTATTCCAATGGATGGTAGCCTAGTCAATATGGAAGGTAGTCTGTTGTCGATATCATTGTTACTCCAATGGATGGTAGCCTAGTCATTATGGAAGGTAGTCTATTGTCGATATTTTTGTTACTCTAAGGGATGGTAGCCTTGTCATTATGGAAGGTAGTCTATTGTCGACATTTTTGTTACTACAATGGATTGTAGCCTTGTCGTTATGGCAGGTAGTCTACTATCGATATCTTTTTTACTCCAAAGGATGGTAGCCTAGTCATTATAGATGGTAGTCTGTATTCGAGATTTTTGTTATTCCAATGGATGGTATCCTTGTGATTATGGAAGGTAGTATGTTGTCGATATCTTTGTTACTCCAATGGATGGTAGCCTTGTCATTATGGAAGGTAGTCTGTCGTAGAAATTTTTGTTATTCCAATGGATGGTAGCCTTGTCATTATGAAAGGTAATCTATTGTCGAGATTTTTGTTACTCCAATGGATTGTAGCCTTGTCATTATGGAAGGTAGTCTTTTGTCGAAATTTTTGTTACTCCAATGGATGGTAGCCTTCTTATTATGGAAGGTAGTCTGTTGTCGAGATTTTTGTTAATACAATGGATGGTAGCCTTATCATTATGGAAGGTAGTCTGTTATCGAGATTTTTGTTACTCCAATTGGTGGTATCCTTGTCATTATGGAAGGTAGTCTGGTGTCGATATCTTTGTTACTCCAATGGAAGTAGCCTATTCATTATTGAATGTAGTCTGTTGTCGAGATTTTTGTTACTCCAATGGATGGTAGCCTTGTCATTATGGAAGGTAGTCTGTTGTCAAAAATTTTATACTCCAATGGATGGAAGCCTTGTCAATATGGAAGGTAGTCTCTTATCGATATTTTTGTTACTCCAATGGACGGTAGCCTTGCCATTATGGAAGGTAGTTTGTTGTCCAGATTTTTGTTACTCAAATGGACAGTAGCTTTGTCATTATGGAAGGTAGTTTGTTGTCGAGATTTTTGTTACTACAATGGATTGTTGCCTTGTCATTATGGAAGGTAGTCTGTCGTTGTGATTTTTATTACTCCAATGGATGGTAGCCATCTCATTATGGAAGGTAGCCTGTTGTTCAAATTTTTGTTACTATAGTGTATGTTAGCCTTGTCATTATGGAAGGTAGTCTGTTGTCGAGATTTTTGTTACTCCATTGGATAGTAGCCTTGTCATTATGGAAGGTAGTCTGGTGTCGAGATTTTTGTTATTCCAATGGATGGTAGCCAAATAATTATGGAAGGTAGTTTGTTTTCGAGATTTTTGTTACTCCAATGGATGGTAGCCTTGTCATTATGGAAGGTAGTCTGTTATCGATAGTTTTGTTACTCCAATGGATGGTAGCCTTGTCATTATGGAATGTAGTCTGTCATCGTGATTTTTATTACTACAATGGATTGTAGCCTTATCATTATGGAAGGTAGTCTATTGTCGAGATTTTTGTTACTCCAATTGATGGTAGCCTTATCATTATGGAAGGTAGTCTGTTGTCGAGCTTTTTTTACTCCAATGGATGGTAGAATTATCATTATGGAAGGTAGTCTGTCGTTATGATTTTTGTTACTCCAATGGATGGTAGCCTTGTCATTATGGAAGGTAGTCTATTGTTCAGATTTTTCTTACTACAATGTGTGTTAGCCTTATCATTATGGAAGGTAGTCTATTGTCGAGATTTTTGTTACTCCATTGGATAGTAGCATTGTCAATATGGAAGGTAGTCTGTTGTTGAGATTTTTGTTATTCTAATGGATGGTAGCCTAGTCAATATGGAAGGTAGTATTTTTTCGAGATTTTTGTTACTCTAATGGATTGTAGCCTTGTCATTATGGAAGGTAGTCTATTGTTGAGATTTTTGTTACTCCAATGGATGGTAGCCTTGTCATTATGGAAGGTAGTCTATCGTAGAAATTTTTGTTATTCCAATGGATGGTAGCATTGTCATTATGAAATGTAATCTGTTGTCGAGATTTTTGTTACTCCAATGGTTTGTAGCCTTGTCATTATGGAAGGTAGTCTTTTGTCGAAATTTTTGTTACTCCAATGGATGGTAGCCTTCTTATTATGGAAGGTAGTATGTTGTCGAGATTTTTGTTAATACAATGGATGGTAGCCTTATCATTATGGAAGGTAGTCTGTTATCGAGATTTTTGTTACTCCAATGGGTGGTAGCCTTGTCATTATGGAAGGTAGTCTGGTGTCGATATCTTTGTTACTCCAATGGAAGTAGCCTATTCATTATGGAATGTAGTCTGTTGTCGAGATTTTTGTTACTCCAATGGATGGTAGCCTTGTCATTATGGAAGGTAGTATGTTGTCAAAACAATTTATACTCCAATGGATGGTAGCCTTGTCAATATGGAAGGTAGTCTCTTGTTGATATTTTTGTTACTCCAATGGACAATAGCCTTGTCATTATTGAAGGTAGTTTGTTGTCCAGATTTTTTGTTACTGTAATGGAAGGTAGCTTTGTCATTATGGAAGGTAGTTTGTTGTCGAGATTTTTGTTACTCCATTAGATGGTAGCCTTATAATTATGGAAGGTAGTATGTTGTCGATATTTTTGTTATTCCAATGGATGGTAACCTTTTCATATAAGGTAGTTTGTTGTCATGATTTTTGTTACTAGAATGGATTGTTGCCTTGTCATTATGGAAGGTAGTTTGTCGTTGTGATTTTTATTACTCCAATGGATGGTAACCATCTCATTATGGAAGGTAGCCTGTTGTTGAAATTTTAGTTTACTACAATGTATGTTAGGCTTGTCATTATGGAAAGGTAGTCTGTTGTCGAGATTTTTGTTACTCCATTAGATAGTAGCCTTGTCATTATGGAAGGTGGTCGGTTGTCGAGATTTTTGTTATTCCAATGGATAGTAGCCAAGTCTTTATGGAAGGTAGTTTGTTTTCGAGATTTTTGTTACTCCAATTGATGGTAGCCTTCTTATTATGGAAGGTAGTATGTTGTCGAGATTTTTGTTAATACAATGGATGGTAGCCTTATCATTATGGAAGGTAGTCTGTTGTCGAGATTTTTGTTACTCCAATGGGTGGCAGCCTTGTTTTTATGGAAGGTAGTCGGGTGTTAAAAAAATTTATACTCCAACGGATGGTAGCCTTGTCATTAAGGAAGGTAGTCTCTTGTTGATATTTTTGTTACTCCAATGGACAGTAGCCTTGTCATTATGGAAGGTAGTCTGTTGTCCAGATTTTTGTTACTCTAATGGACGGTAGCTTTGTCATTATGGAAGGTAGTTTGTTATCGAGATTTTTGTTACTCCATTGGATGGTAGCCTTATCATTATGGAAGGTAGTATGTTGTCGATATTTTTGTTATTCTAATGGATGGTAACCTTTTCATATAAGGTAGTCTGTTGTCGTAATTTTTGTTACTACAATGGATTTTTGCCTTGTCATTATGGAAGGTAGTTTGTCGTTGTGATTTTTATTACTCCAATGGATGGTAACCATCTCATTATGGAAGGTAGCCTGTTGTTCAAATTTTTGTTACTACAATGTATGTTAGCCTTGTCATTAAGGAAGGTAGTCTGTTGTCGAGATTTTTGTTACTCCATTAGATAGTAGCCTTGCCATTATGGAAGGTGGTCGGTTGTTGAGATTTTTGTTATTCCAGTGGATGGTAGCCAAGTCTTTATGGAAGGTAGTTTAATATCGAGATTTTTGTTACTCCAATGGATGGTAGCCTTCTTATTATGGAAGGTAGTCTGTTGTCAAGATTTTTGTTAATACAATGGATGGTAGCCTTATCATTATGGAAGGTAGTCTGTTGTCGAGATTTTTGTTACTCCAATGGGTGGTAGCCTTGTCATTATGGAAGGTAGTCTGGTGTCGATATCTTTGTTACTCCAATGGAAGTAGCCTATTCATTATGGAATGTAGTCTGTTGTCGAGATTTTTGTTACTCCAATGTATGGTAGCCTTGTCAATGTGGAAGGTAGTCTGTTGTCAAAAAATTTATACTCTAATGGATGGTAGCCTTGTCATTATTGAAGGTAGACTCTTGTTGATATTTTTCTTACTCCAATGGATAGTAGCCTTGTCATTATGGAAGGTAGTTTGTTGTCCAGATTTTTGTTACTCTAATGGACGGTAGCTTTGTCATTATGGTAGGTAGTTTGTTATCGAGATTTTTGTTACTCCATAGGATGGTAGCCTTATCATTATGGAAGGTAGTATGTTGTCGATATTTTTGTTATTCCAATGGATGGTAACCTTTTCATATAAGGTAGTCTGTTGTCGTGATTTTTGTTACTACAATGGATTGTTTCCTTGTCATTATGGAAGGTAGTCTGTCGTTGTGATTTTTATTACTCCAATGGATGGTAGCCATCTCATTATGGAAGGTAGTCTGTTGTTCAAATTTTTGTTACTACAGTGTATGTTAGCCTTGTCATTATGGAAGGTAGTTTGTTGTCGAGATTTTTGTTACAACATTGGATAGTAGCCTTGTCATTATGAAAGGTAGTCTGTTGTCGAGATTTTTGTTATTCCAATGGATGGTAGCCAAGTCATTATGGAAGGTAGTTTGTTTTCGAGATTTTTGTTACTCCAATGGATGGTAGCCTTGTCATTATGGAAAGTAGTCTGTTGCCGAGATTTTTGTTACTCCAATGGATGGTAGCCTTGTCATTATGGAAGGTAGTCTATCGTTGATATTTTTCTTATTCCAATGGATGATAGCCTTGTCATTATGAAAGGTAGTCTATTGTCAAGATTTTTGTTACTCTAATGGATTATATCCTTGTCATTATGGAAGGTAGTTTGTTGTCGAGATTTTTGTTACTCCAATGGATGGTATCCTTGTCATTACGGAAGGTAGTCTATTGTCGAGATTTTTGTTACTACAATGGATGGTAGCCTTGTCATTATGGAAGGTAGTTTGTCGTCGTGATTTTTGTTACTACAATGGACTGTAGCCTTGTCATTATGGAAGGTAGTCTATTGTCGAGATTTTTGTTACTCCAATGGATGGTAGCCTTATCATCATGGAAGGTAGTCTGTTGTCGAGATTTTTGTTACTCCAATGGATGGTAGCCTTGTCATTATGGAAGGTAGTCTGTCATTATGATTTTTGTTACTCCAATGGATGGTAGCCTTGTCATTATGGAAGGTAGTCTATTGTTCATATTTTTCTTATTACAATGTGTGTTAGCCTTATCATTAAGGAAGGTAGTCTATTGTCAAGATTTTTGTTACTCCATTGGATAGTAGCATTGTCAATATGAAAGGTAGTCTGTTGTTGTGATTTTTGTTATTCCTATGGATGGTAGCCTAGTCAATATGGAATGTAGTATGTTTTCGAGATTTTTGTTACTCTAATGGATGGAAGCCTTGTCATTATGGAAGGTAGTCTATTGTTGAGATTTTTGTTACTCCAATGGATGGTAGCCTTGTCATTATGGGAGGTAGTTTGTCGTAGAAATTTTTGTTGTTCCAATGGATTAAGCCTTATCATTATGAAAGGTAGTCTATTGTCGATATTTTTGTTACTCCAATGGATTGTAGCCTTGTCATTATGGAAGGTAGTCTTTTGTCGAAATTTTTGTTACTCCAATGGATGGTAGCCTTCTCATTATGGAAGGTAGTCTGTTGTCGAGATTTTTCTTACTACAATGGATGGTAGCCTTTTCATTATGGAAGGTAGTCTGTTTGCGAGATTTTCGTTACTACAATGGATTATAGCCTTGTCATTATGGAAGGTTGTCTGTTGTCGATATCTTTGTTACTCCATTGGATGGTAGCATATTCATTATGGAATGTAGTCTATTGTCGAGATTTTTGTTACTCCAATGGATGGTAGCCTTGTCATTATGCAAGGTAGTCTGTCGTTATTATTTTTGTTACTCCAATGGATGGTAGCCTTGTTATTATGGAAGGTAGTCTATTGTTAATATTTTTCATACTACAATGTGTGTTAGCCTTATCATTATGGAAGGTAGTCTATTGTGAAGATTTTTGTTACTCCATTGGATAGTAGCATTGTCAATATGAAAGGTAGTCTGTTGTTGTGATTTTTGTTATTCCAATGGATGGTAGCCTAGTCAATATGGAAGGTAGTATGTTTTCGAGATTTTTGTTACTCCAATGGATGGTAGCCTTGTCATTATGGAAGGTAGTCTATTGTCGATATTTTTGTTACTCCAATGGATGGTAGCCTTGTCATTATGGAAGGTAGTCTGTCGTAGAAATTTTTGTTATTCCAATGGATGGTAGCCTTGTCATTATGAAAGGTAATCTATTGTCGAGATTTTTGTTACTCCAATGGATTGTAGCCTTGTCATTATGGATGGTAGTCTTTTGTGGAAATTTTTGTTACTCCAATGGTTGGTAGCCTTCTTATTATGGAAGGTAGTCTGTTGTCGAGATTTTTGTTATTCCAATGGATGGTAGCCAAGTCATTATGGAAGGTAGTTTGTTTTTGAGATTTTTGTTACTCCAATGGACGGTAGCCTTGTCATTATGGAAGGTAGTCTGTCGTTGATATTTTTCTTATTCCAATGGATGATAGCCTTGTCATTATGAAAGGTAGTCTATTGTCAAGATTTTTGTCACTCTAATGGATTATATCCTTGTCATTATGGAAGGTAGTTTGTTGTCGAGATTTTTGTTACTCCAATGGATGGTATCCTGGTCATTACGGAAGATAGTCTATTGTCGAGATTTTTGTTACTACAATGGATGGTAGCCTTGTCATTATGGAAGGTAGTTTGTCGTCGTGATTTTTGTTACTACAATGGACTGTAGCCTTGTCATTATGGAAGGTAGTCTATTGTCGAGATTTTTGTTACTCCAATGGATGGTAGCCTTATCATTATGGAAGGTAGTCTGTTGTCGAGATTTTTGTTACTCCAATGGATGGTAGCCTTGTCATTATGGAAGGTAGTCTGTCGTTATGATTTTTGTTACTCCAATGGATGGTAGCCTTGTCATTATGGAAGGTAGTCTATTGTTCATATTTTTCTTACTACAATGTGTGTTAGCCTTATCATTATGGAAGGTAGTCTATTGTCCAAATTTTTGTTACTCCATTGGATAGTAGCATTGTCAATATGAAAGGTAGTCTGTTGTTGTGATTTTTGTTATTCCTATGGATTGTAGCCTAGTCAATATGGAATGTAGTATGTTTCCGAGATTTTTGTTACTCCAATGGATGGCAGCCTTGTCATTATGGAAGGTAGTCTATTGTCGAGATTTTTGTTACTCCAATGGATGGTAGCCTTGTCATTATGGGAGGTAGTTTGTCTTAGAAATTTTTGTTGTTCTAATGGATGGTAGCCTTGTCATTATGAAAGGTAGTCTATTGTCGATATTTTTGTTACTCCAATGGATTGTAGCCTTGTCACTATGGAAGGTAGTCTTTTGTCGAAATTTTTGTTACTCCTATGGATGGTAACCTTCTTATTATGGAAGGTAGTCTGTTGTCGAGATTTTTCTTACTACAATGGATGGTAGCCTTTTCATTATGGAAGGTAGTCTCTTTGCGAGATTTTCGTTACTACAATAGATTATAGCCTTGTCATTATAGAAGGTTGTCTGTTTTCGATATCTTTGTTACTCCATTGGATGGTAGCCTATTCATTATGGAATGTAGTCTGTTGTCGAGATTTTTGTTACTCCAATGGATCGTAGCCTTGTCATTATGCAAGGTAGTCTGTCGTTATTATTTTTGTTACTCCAATGGATGGTAGCCTTGTTATTATGGAAGGTAGTCTATTGTTCATATTTTTCTTACTACAATGTGTGTTAGCCTTATCATTATGGAAGGTAGTCTATTGTCAAGATTTTTGTTACTCCATTGGATAGTAGCATTGTCAATATGAAAGGTAGTCTGTTGTTGTGATTTTTGTTATTCCAATGGATGGTAGCCTAGTCAATATGGAAGGTAGTATGTTTTCGAGATTTTTGTTACTCCAATGGATGGTAGCCTTGTCATTATGGAAGGTAGTCTATTGTCGATATTTTTGTTATTCCAATGGATGCTAGCCTTGTCATTATGGAAGGTAGTCGTTCGTAGAAATTTTTGTTATTCCAATGGATGGTAGCCTTGTCATTATGAAAGGTAATCTATTGTCGAGATTTTTGTTACTCCAATGGATTGTAGACTTGTCATTATGGAAGGTAGTCTTTTGTCGAAATTTTTGTTACTCCAATGGATGGTAGCCTTCTTATTATGGAAGGTAGTCTGTTGTCGAGATTTTTTTTATTCCAATGGATGGTAGCCAAGTCATTATGGAAGGTAGTTTGTTTTCGAGATTTTTGTTACTCCAATGGATGGTAGCCTTGTCATTATGGAAGGTAGTCTGTCGTTGATATTTTTCTTATTCCAATGGATGATAGCGTTGTCATTATGAAAGGTAGTCTATTGTCAAGATTTTTGTTACTCTAATGGATTATATCCTTGTCATTATGGAAGGTAGTTTGTTGTCGAGATTTTTGTTACTCCAATGGATGGTATCCTTGTCATTACGGAAGGTAGTCTATTGTCGAGATTTTTGTTACTACAATGGATGGTAGCCTTGTCATTATGGAAGGTAGTTTGTCGTCGTGATTTTTGTTACTACAATGGACTGTAGCCTTGTCATTATGGAAGGTAGTCTATTGTCGAGATTTTTGTTACTCCAATGGATGGTAGCCTTATCATTATGGAAGGTAGTCTGTTGTCGAGATTTTTGTTACTCCAATGGATGGTAGCCTTGTCATTATGGAAGGTAGTCTGTCGTTATGATTTTTGTTACTCCAATGGATGGTAGCCTTGTCATTATGGAAGGTAGTCTATTGTTCATATTTTTCTTACTACAATGTGTGTTAGCCTTATCATTATGGAAGGTAGTCTATTGTCCAGATTTTTGTTACTCCATTGGATAATAGCATTGTCAATATGAAAGGTAGTCTGTTGTTGTGATTTTTGTTATTCCTATGGATGGTAGCCTAGTCAATATGGAATGTAGTATGTTTTCGAGATTTTTGTTACTCCAATGGATGGCAGCCTTGTCATTATGGAAGGTAGTCTATTGTCGAGATTTTTGTTACTCCAATGGATGGTAGCCTTATCATTATGGAAGGTAGTCTGTTGTCGAGATTTTTGTTACTCCAATGGATGGTAGCCTTGTCATTATGGAAGGTAGTCTGTCGTTATGATTTTTGTTACTCCAATGGATGGTAGCCTTGTCATTATGGAAGGTAGTCTATTGTTCATATTTTTCTTACTACAATGTGTGTTAGCCTTATCATTATGGAAGGTAGTCTATTGTCCAGATTTTTGTTACTCCATTGGATAATAGCATTGTCAATATGAAAGGTAGTCTGTTGTTGTGATTTTTGTTATTCCTATGGATGGTAGCCTAGTCAATATGGAATGTAGTATGTTTTCGAGATTTTTGTTACTCCAATGGATGGCAGCCTTGTCATTATGGAAGGTAGTCTATTGTCGAGATTTTTGTTACTCCAATGGATGGTAGCCTTGTCATTATGGGAGGTAGTTTGTCTTAGAAATTTTTGTTGTTCTAATGGATGGTAGCCTTGTCATTATGAAAGGTAGTCTATTGTCGATATTTTTGTTACTCCAATGGATTGTAGCCTTGTCATTATGGAAGGTAGTCTTTTGTCGAAATTTTTGTTACTCCTATGGATGGTAGCCTTCTTATTATGGAAGGTAGTATGTTGTCGAGATTTTTCTTACTACAATGGATGGTAGCCTTTTCATTATGGAAGGTAGTCTGTTTGCGAGATTTTCGTTACTACAATAGATTATAGCCTTGTCATTATGGAAGGTTGTCTGTTGTCGATATCTTTGTTACTCCATTGGATGGTAGCCTATTCATTATGGAATGTAGTCTGTTGTCGAGATTTTTTTTACTCCAATGGATGGTAGCCTTGTCATTATGGAAGGTAGTCTGTCGTTATTATTTTTGTTACTCCAATGGATGGTAGCCTTGTTATTATGGAAGGTAGTCTATTGTTCATATTTTTCTTACTACAATGTGTGTTAGCCTTATCATTATGGAAGGTAGTCTATTGCCAAGATTTTTGTTACTCCATTTGATAGTAGCATTGTCAATATGAAAGGTAGTCTGTTGTTGTGATTTTTGTTATTCCAATGGATGGTAGCCTAGTCAATATGGAAGGTAGTATGTTTTCGAGATTTTTGTTACTCCAATGGATGGTAGCCTTGTCATTATGGAAGGTAGTCTATTGTCGATATTTTTGTTACTCCAATGGATGGTAGCCTTGTCATTATGGAAGGTAGTCTGTCGTAGAAATTTTTGTTATTCCAATGGATGGTAGCCTTGTCATTATGAAAGGTAATCTATTGTCGAGAATTTTGTTACTCCAATGGATTGTAGCCTTGTCATTATGGAAGGTAGTCTTTTGTCGAAATTTTTGTTACTCGAATGGAATGTAGCCTTCTTATTATGGAAGGTAGTCTATTGTCGAGATTTTTTTTTAATACAATGGATGGTAGCCTTATCATTATGGAAGGTAGTCTGTTATCGAGATTTTTATTACTCCAATGCGTGGTAGCCTTGTCATTATGGAAGGTAGTCTGGTGTCGATATCTTTGTTACTCCAATGGAAGTAGCGTATTCATTTTGGAATGTAGTCTGTTGTCGAGATTTTTGGAACTCCAATGGATGTTAACCTTGTCTTTATGGAAGGTAGTCTTTTGTCAAAAAAATTTATACTCCAATGGATGATAGCCTTGTCATTATGGGAGGTAGTCTATCGTAGAAATTTTTGTTGTTCTAATGGATGGTAGCCTTGTCATTATGAAAGGTAGTCTATTGTCGTTATTTTTGTTACTCCAATGGATTGTAGCCTTGTCATTATGGAAGGTAGTCTTTTGTCGAAATTTTTGTTACTCCAATGGATGGTAGCCTTCTTATTATGGAAGGTAGTCTGTTGTCTAGATTTTTCTTACTACAATGGATTATAGCCTTTTCATTATGGAAGGTAGTCTGTTTACGAGATTTTCGTTACTACAATGGATTGTAGCCTTGTCATTATGGATGGTTGTCTGTTGTCGATATCTTTTTTACTCCATTGGATGGTAGCCTATTCATTATGGAATGTAGTCTGTTGTCGAAATTTTTGTTACTCCAATGGATGGTAGCCTTGTCATTATGGAAGGTGGTCTGTCGTTATGATTTTTGTTACTCCAATGGATGGTAGCCTTGTTATTATAGGAGGTAGTCTATTGTTCATATTTTTCTTACTACAATGTGTGTTAGCCTTATCATTATGGAAGGTAGTCTATTGTAAAGATTTTTGTTACTCCATTGGATAGTAGCATTGTCAATATGAAAGGTAGTCTGTTGTTGTGATTTTTGTTATTCCAATGGATGGTAGCCTAGTCAATATGGAAGGTAGTATGTTTTCGAGATTTTTGTTACTCCAATGGATGGTAGTCTTGTCATTTTGGAAGGTAGTCTATTGTCGATATTTTTGTTACTCCAATGGATGGTAGCCTTATCATTATGTAAGGTAGTCTGTCGTAGAAATTTTTGTTATTCCAATGGATGGTAGCCTTGTCATTATGAAAGGTAATCTATTGTCGAGATTTTTGTTACTCCAATGGATTGTAGCCTTGTCATTATGGAAGGTAGTCTTTTGTCGAAATTTTTGTTACTCCAATGGATGGTAGACTTCTTATTATGGAAGGTAGTCTGTTGTCGATATTTTTTTTATACAATGGATGGTAGCCTTATCATTATGGAAGGTAGTCTGTTATTGAGATTTTTGTTACTCCAATGGGTGGTAGCCTTGTCATTATGGAAGGTAGTCTCGTGTTGATATCTTTGTTACTCCAATGGAAGTAGCCTATTCATTTTGGAATGTAGTCTGTTGTCGAGATTTTTGGAACTCCAATGGATGGTAACCTTGTCATTATGGAAGGTAGTCTGTTGTCAAAAAATTTTATACTCCAATGGATGGTAGCCTTGTCATTATGAAAGGTAATCTATTGTCGAGATTTTTGTTACTCCAATGGATTGTAGACTTGTCATTATGGAAGGTAGTCTTTTGTCGAAATTTTTGTTACTCCAATGGATGGTAGCCTTCTTATTATGGAAGGTAGTCTGTTGTCGAGAGTTTTGTTAATACAATGGATGGTAGCCTTATCATTATGGAAGGTAGTCTGTTATCGAGATTTTTGTTACTCTAATGGGTGGTAGCCTTGTCATTATGGAAGGTAGTCTGGTGTCGATATCTTTGTTACTCCAATGGAAGTAGCCTATTCCTTATGGAATGTAGTCTATTGTCGAGATTTTTGGAACTCCAATGGATGGTAACCTTGTCATTATGGAAGGTAGTCTGTTGTCAAAAAAATTTATACTCCAATGGATGATAGCCTTGTCATTATGGGAGGTAATCTATTGTCGAGATTTTTGTTACTCCAATGGATTGTAGACTTGTCATTATGGAAGGTAGTCTTTTGTCGAAATTTTTGTTACTCCAATGGATGGTAGCCTTCTTATTATGGAAGGTAGTCTGTTGTCGAGAGTTTTATTAATACAATGGATGGTAGCCTTATCATTATGGAAGGTAGTCTGTTATCGAGATTTTTGTTACTCTAATGGGTGGTAGCCTTGTCATTATGGAAGGTAGTCTGGTGTCGATATCTTTGTTACTCCAATGGAAGTAGCCTATTCCTTATGGAATGTAGTCTGTTGTCGAAATTTTTGTTACTCCAATGGATGGTAGCCTTGTCATTATGGAAGGTAATCTGTCGTTATGATTTTTGTTACTCCAATGGATGGTAGCCTTGTTATTATAGGAGGTAGTCTATTGTTCATATTTTTCTTACTACAATGTGTGTTAGCCTTATCATTATGGAAGGTAGTCTATTGTAAAGATTTTTGTTACTCCATTGGATAGTAGCATTGTCAATATGAAAGGTAGTCTGTTGTTGTGATTTTTGTTATTCCAATGGATGGTAGCCTAGTCAATATGGAAGGTAGTATGTTTTCGAGATTTTTGTTACTCCAATGGATGGTAGTCTTGTCATTTTGGAAGGTAGTCTATTGTCGATATTTTTGTTACTCCAATGGATGGTAGCCTTATCATTATGTAAGGTAGTCTGTCGTAGAAATTTTTGTTATTCCAATGGATGGTAGCCTTGTCATTATGAAAGGTAATCTATTGTCGAGATTTTTGTTACTCCAATGGATTGTAGCCTTGTCATTATGGAAGGTAGTCTTTTGTCGAAATTTTTGTTACTCCAATGGATGGTAGACTTCTTATTATGGAAGGTAGTCTGTTGTCGATATTTTTTTTATACAATGGATGGTAGCCTTATCATTATGGAAGGTAGTCTGTTATTGAGATTTTTGTTACTCCAACGGGTGGTAGCCTTGTCATTATGGAAGGTAGTCTTGTGTTGATATCTTTGTTACTCCAATGGAAGTAGCCTATTCATTTTGGAATGTAGTCTGTTGTCGAGATTTTTGGAACTCCAATGGATGGTAACCTTGTCATTATGGAAGGTAGTCTGTTGTCAAAAAATTTTATACTCCAATGGATGGTAGCCTTGTCATTATGAAAGGTAATCTATTGTCGAGATTTTTGTTACTCCAATGGATTGTAGACTTGTCATTATGGAAGGTAGTCTTTTGTCGAAATTTTTGTTACTCCAATGGATGGTAGCCTTCTTATTATGGAAGGTAGTCTGTTGTCGAGAGTTTTGTTAATACAATGGATGGTAGCCTTATCATTATGGAAGGTAGTCTGTTATCGAGATTTTTGTTACTCTAATGGGTGGTAGCCTTGTCATTATGGAAGGTAGTCTGGTGTCGATATCTTTGTTACTCCAATGGAAGTAGCCTATTCCTTATGGAATGTAGTCTATTGTCGAGATTTTTGGAACTCCAATGGATGGTAACCTTGTCATTATGGAAGGTAGTCTGTTGTCAAAAAAATTTATACTCCAATGGATGATAGCCTTGTCATTATGGGAGGTAGTCTGTCGTAGAAATTTTTTTTGTTCTAATGGATGGTAGCCTTGTCATTATGAAAGTTATTATATTGTCGTTATTTTTGTTACTCCAACGGGTGGTAGCCTTCTTATTATGGAAGGTAGTCTGTTGTCGAGATTTTTCTTACTACAATGGATTATAGCCTTTTCATTATGGAAGGTAGTCTATTTACGAGATTTTCGTTACTACAATGGATTGTAGCCTTGTCATTATGGAAGGTTGTCTATTGTCGATATCTTTGTTACTCCATTGGATGGTGGCCTATTCATTATGGAATGTAGTCTGTTGTCGATATTTTTGTTACTCCAATGGATGATAGCCTTGTCATTATGGAAGGTAGTCTGTCGTTATGATTTTTGTTACTCCAATGGATGGTAGCCTTGTTATTATAAGAGGTAGTGTATTGTTCATATTTTTCTTACTACAATGTGTGTTAGCCTTATCATTATGGAAGGTAGTCTATTGTCAAGATTTTTGTTACTCCATTGGATAGTAGCATTGTCAATATGAAAGGTAGTCTGTTGTTGTGATTTTTGTTATTCCAATGGATGGTAGCCTAGTCAATATGGAAGGTAGTATGTTTTCGAGATTTTTGTTACTCCAATGGATGGTAGTCTTGTCATTTTGGAAGGTAGTCTATTGTCGATATTTTTGTTACTCCAATGTATGGTAGCCTTGTCATTATGTAAGGTAGTTTGTCGTAGAAATTTTTGTTATTCCAATGGATGGTAGCGTTGTCATTATGAAAGGTAATCTATTGTCGAGATTTTTGTTACTCCAATGGATTGTAGCCTTGTCATTATAAAAGGTAGTCTTTTGTCGAAATTTTTGTTACTCCAATGGATGGTAGACTTCTTATTATCGAAGGTAGTCTGTTGTCGAGATTTTTTTTATACAATGGATGGTAGCCTTATCATTATGGAAGGTAGTCTGTTATTGAGATTTTTGTTACTCCAACGGGTGGTAGCCTTGTCATTATGGAAGGTAGTCTGGTGTCGATATCTTTGTTACTCCAATGTAAGTAGCCTATTCATTTTGGAATGTAGTCTGTTGTCGAGATTTTTGGACCTCCAATGGATGGTAACCTTGTCATTATGGAAGGTAGTCTGTTGTCAAAAAATTTTATACTCCAATGGATGGTAGCATTGTCATTATGAAAGGTAATCTATTGTCGAGATTTTTGTTACTCCAATGGATTGTAGACTTGTCATTATGGAAGGTAGTCTTTTGTCGAAATTTTTGTTACTCCAATGGATGGTAGCCTTCTTATTATGGAAGGTAGTCTAATGTCGAGAGTTTTGTTAATACAATGGATGGTAGCCTTATCATTATGGAAGGTAGTCTGTTATCGAGATTTTTGTTACTCTAATGGGTGGTAGCCTTGTCATTATGGAAGGTAGTCTGGTGTCGATATCTTTGTTACTCCAATGGAAGTAGCCTATTCCTTATGGAATGTAGTCTATTGTCGAGATTTTTGGAACTCCAATGGATGGTAACCTTGTCATTATGGAAGGTAGTCTGTTGTCAAAAAATTTTATACTCCAATGGATGATAGCCTTGTCATTATGGGAGGTAGTCTGTCGTAGAAATTTTTTTTGTTCTAATGGATGGTAGCCTTGTCATTATGAAAGGTATTATATTGTCGTTATTTTTGTTACTCCAATGGATTGTAGCCTTGTCATTATGGAAGGTAGTCTTTTGTCGAAATTTTTGTTACTCCAATGGATGGTAGCCTTCTTATTATGGAAGGTAGTCTGTTGTCGAGATTTTTCTTACTACAATGGATTATAGCCTTTTCATTATGGAAGGTAGTCTATTTACGAGATTTTCGTTACTACAATGGATTGTAGCCTTGTCATTATGGAAGGTTGTCTATTGTCGATATCTTTGTTACTCCATTGGATGGTAGCCTATTCATTATGGAATGTAGTCTGTTGTCGATATTTTTGTTACTCCAATGGATGGTAGCCTTGTCATTATGGAAGGTAGTCTGTCGTTATGATTTTTGTTACTCCAATGGATGGTAGCCTTGTTATTATAGGAGGTAGTCTATTGTTCATATTTTTCTTACTACAATGTGTGTTAGCCTTATCATTATGGAAGGTAGTCTATTGTCAAGATTTTTGTTACTCCATTGGATAGTAGCATTGTCAATATGAAAGGTAGTCTGTTGTTGTGATTTTTGTTATTCCAATGGATGGTAGCCTAGTCAATATGGAAGGTAGTATGTTTTCGAGATTTTTGTTACTCCAATGGATGGTAGTCTTGTCATTTTGGAAGGTAGTCTATTGTCGATATTTTTGTTACTCCAATGTATGGTAGCCTTGTCATTATGTAAGGTAGTCTGTCGTAGAAATTTTTGTTATTCCAATGGATGGTAGCGTTGTCATTATGAAAGGTAATCTATTGTCGAGATTTTTGTTACTCCAATGGATTGTAGCCTTGTCATTATGAAAGGTAGTCTTTTGTCGAAATTTTTGTTACTCCAATGGATGGTAGACTTCTTATTATGGAAGGTAGTCTGTTGTCGAGATTTATTTTATACAATGGATGGTAGCCTTATCATTATGGAAGGTAGTCTGTTATTGAGATTTTTGTTACTCCAACGGGTGGTAGCCTTGTCATTATGGAAGGTAGTCTGGTGTCGATATCTTTGTTACTCCAATGTAAGTAGCCTATTCATTTTGGAATGTAGTCTGTTGTCGGGATTTTTGGAACTCCAATGGATGGTAACCTTGTCATTATGGAAGGTAGTCTGTTGTCAAAAAATTTTATACTCCAATGGATGGTAGCATTGTCATTATGAAAGGTAATCTATTGTCGAGATTTTTGTTACTCCAATGGATTGTAGACTTGTCATTTTGGAAGGTAGTCTTTTGTCGATATTTTTGTTACTCCAATGTATGGTAGCCTTCTTATTATGGAAGGTAGTCTTGTGTCGAGAGTTTTGTTAATACAATGGATGGTAGCCTTATCATTATGGAAGGTAGTCTGTTATCGAGATTTTTGTTACTCCAATGGGTGGTAGCCTTGTCATTATGGAAGGTAGTATGGTGTCGATATCTTTGTTACTCCAATGGAAGTACCTATTCATTATGGAATGTAGTCTGTTGTCGAGATTTTTGTTACTCCAATGGATGGTAACCTTGTCATTATGAAGGTAGTCTATTGTCAAAAAAATTTATATCCAATGGATGGTAGCCTTGTCAATATGGAAGGTAGTCTCTTGTTGATATTTTTGTTACTCCAATGGACGGTAGCCTTGTCATTATGGAAGGTAGTCTGTTGTCCAGATTTTTGTTACTCTAATGGACGGTAGCTTTGTCATTATGGAAGGTAGTTTGTTGTCGAGATTTTTGTTACTCCATTTGATGGTAGCCTTATCATTATGGAAGGTAGTCGGTTGTCGATATTTTTGTTATTCTAATGGATGGTAACCTTTTCATATAAGGTAGTCTGTTGTCGTGATTTTTGTTACTACAATTGATTGTTGCCTTGTCATTATGGAAGGTAGTTTGTCGTTGTGATTTTTATTACTCCAATGGATGGTAACCATCTCATTCTGGAAGGTAACCTTCTTATTATGGAAGGTAGTCTATTGTCGAGATTTTTGTTAATACAATGGATGGTAGCCTTATCATTATGGAAGGTAGTCTATTGTCGAGATTTTTGTTACTCCAATGGGTGGTAGCCTTGTAATTATGGAAGGTAGTCTGGTGTCGATATCTTTGTTACTCCAATGGAAGTAGCCTATTCATTATGGAATGTAGTCTGTTGTCGAGATTTTTGTTACTCCAATGGATGGTAGCCTTGTCAATGTGGAAGGTAGTCTGTTGTCAAAAAAATTTATACTCCAATGGATGGTAGCCTTGTCATTATGAAAGGTAATCTATTATCGAGATTTTTGTTACTCCAATGAATTGTAGCGTTGTCATTATGGAAGGTAGTCTTTTGTCGAAATTTTTGTTACTCCAATGGATGGTAGCCTTCTTATTATGGAAGGTAGTCTGTTGTCGAGATTTTTGTTAATACAATGGATTGTAGCCTTATCATTATGGAAGGTAGTTTGTTATCGTTATTTTTGTTACACCAATGGTCGTAGCCTTGTCATTATAGAAGGTAGTCTGGTGTCAATATCTTTGTTACTCCAATGGAAGTAGCCTATTCATTATGGAATGTAGTCTGTTGTCGAGATTTTTGTTACTCCTATGGATGGTAACCTTGTCATTATGGAAGGTAGTGTGTTGTCAAAAAAATTTATACTCCAATGGATGGTAGCCTTGTCATTATGAAATGTAATCTATTATCGAGATTTTTGTTACTCCAATGGATTGTAGCCTTGTCATTATGGAAGGTAGTCTTTTGTCGAAATTTTTGTTACTCCAATGGATGGTAGCCTTCTTATTATGGAAGGTAGTCTGTTGTCAAAAAATTTTATACTCCAATGGATGGTAGCCTTTTCAATATGGAAGGTAGTCTCTTGTTGTTATTTTTGTTACTCCAATGGACGATAGCTTTGTTGTTATGGAAGGTAGTTTGTTGTCGAGATTTTTATTACTCCATTAGATGGTAGCCTTATCATTATGGAAGGTAGTATGTTGTCGATATTTTTGTTATTCCAATGGATGGTAACCTTTTCATATAAGGTAGTCTGTTGTCGTGATTTTTGTTACTCCAATGGATTGTAGCCATGTCATTATGGAAGGTAGTCTTTTGTCGAAATTTTTGTTACTCAAATGGATGGTAGCCTTCTTATTATGGAAGGTAGTCTGTTGTCGAGATTTTTGTTAATACAATGGATGGTAGCCTTATCATTATGGAAGGTAGTTTGTTATCGAGATTTTTGTTACTCCAATGGGTGGTAGCCTTGTCATTATAGAAGGTAGTCTGGTGTCAATATCTTTGTTACTCCAATGGAAGTAGCCTATTCATTATGGAATGTAGTCTGTTGTCGAGATTTTTGTTACTCCTATGGATGGTAACCTTGTCATTATGGAAGGTAGTCTGTTGTCAAAAAATTTTATACTCCAATGGATGGTAGCCTTGTCAATATTTAAGGTAATCTCTTGTTGATATTTTTGTTACTCCAATGGACGGTAGCCTTGTCATTATGGAAGGTAGTCTGTTGTCGAGTTTTTTGTTACTCCATTAGATGGTAGCATTATCATTATGGAAGGTAGTATGTTGTCGATATTTTTGTTATTCCAATGGATGGTAACCTTTTCATATAAGGTAGTCTGTTGTCGTGATTTTTGTTACTACAATGGATTGTTGCCTTGTCATTATGGAAGGTAGTTTGTCGTTGTGATTTTTATTACTCCAATTGATGGTAACCATCTCATTATGGAAGGTAGCCTGTTGTCTAAATTCTTGTTGATATCTTTGTTACTCCAATGGATAGTAGCCTTGTCATTATGGAAGGTAGTTTGTTGTCTAGATTTTTGTTACTCTAATGGACGGTAGCTTTGTCATTATGGAAGGTTGTTTGTTGTCGAGATTTTTGTTACTCCATTGGATGGTAGCCTTATCATTATGGAAGGTAGTATGTTGTCGATATTTTTGTTATTCCAATGGATGGTAACCTTTTCATATAAGGTACTCTGTTGTCGTGATTTTTGTTACTACAATGGATTGTTGCCTTGTCATTATGGAAGGCAGTCTATCGTTGTGATTTTTATTACTCCAATGGATGGTAGCCATCTCATTATGGAAGGTAGTCTATTGTTCAAATTTTTGTTACTACATTGTATGTTAGCCTTGTCATTATGGAAGGTAGTCTGTTGTCGAAATTTTTTGTTACTCCATTGGATAGTAGCCTTGTCATTATGGAAGGTAGTCTGTTGTTGAGATTTTTGTAACTCCAATGGGTGGTAGCCTTGTCATTATGGAAGGCAGTCTATCGTTGTGATTTTTATTACTCCAATGGATGGTAGCCATCTCATTATGGAAGGTAGTCTATTGTTCAAATTTTTGTTACTACAGTGTATGTTAGCCTTGTCATTATGGAAGGTAGTCTGTTGTCGAAATTTTTTGTTACTCCATTGGATAGTAGCCTTGTCATTATGGAAGGTAGTCTGTTGTTGAGATTTTTGTAATTCCAATGGGTGGTAGCCTTGTCATTATGGAAGGGAGTCTGGTTTCGATATCTTTGTTACTCCAATGGAAGTAGCCTATTCATTATGGAATGTAGTCTGTTGTCCAGATTTTTGTTACTCCAATGGATGGTAGCCTTCTCAATGTGGAAGGTAGTCTGTTGTCAAAAAATTTTATACTCCAATGGATGGTAGCCTTGTCATTATTGAAGGTAGACTCTTGTTGATATTTTTGTTACTCCAATGGATAGTAGCCTTGTCATTATGGAAGGTAGTTTGTTGTCTAGATTTTTGTTACTCTAATGGACGGTAGCTTTGTCATTATGGAAGGCTGTTTGTTGTCGAGATTTTTGTTACTCCATTGGATGGTAGCCTTATCATTATGGAAGGTAGTATGTTGTCGATATTTTTGTTATTCCAATGGATGGTAACCTTTTCATATAAGGTAGTCTATTATCGTGATTTTTGTTACTACAATGGATTGTTGCCTTGTCATTATGGAAGGTAGTCTATCGTTGTGATTTTTATTACTCCAATGGATGGTAGCCATGTCATTATGGAAGGTAGTCTGTTGTTCAAATTTTTGTTACTACAGTGTATGTTAGCCTTGTCATTATGGAAGGTATTATGTTGTCGAAATTTTTTGTTAATCCATTGGATAGTAGACTTGTCATTATGGAAGGTAGTCTGTTGTCGAGATTTTTGTTATTCCAATGTATGATAGCCAAGTCATTATGGAAGGTAGTCCATTGGATAGTAACATTTTCAATATGAAAGGTAGTCTGTTGTTGTGATTTTTGTTATTCCAATGGATGGTAGCCTAGTCAATATGGAAGGTAATATGTTTTCGAGATTTTTGTTACTCCAATGGATGGTAGCGTTGTCATTATGGAACGTAGTCTGTTGTCCAGATTTTTGTTACTCTAATGGACGGTAGCTTTGTCATTATGGAAGGTAGTTTGTTGTCGAGATTTTTGTTACTCCATTGGATGGTAGCCTTATCATTATGGAAGGTAGTATGTTGTCGATATTTTTGTTATTCCAATGGATGGTAACCTTTTCATATAAGGTAGTCTGTTGTCGTGATATTTGTTACTATAATGGATTGTTGCCTTGTCATTATGGAAGGTAGTCTGTCGTTGTGATTTTTATTACTCCAATGGATGGTAGCCATCTTATTATGGAAGGTAGTCTGTTGTTCAAATTTTTGTTACTACAGTGTATGTTAGCCTTGTCATTATGGAAGGTAGTCTGTTGTCGAGATTTTTGTTACTCCATTGGATAGTAGCCTTGTGATTATGGAAGGTAGTATGTTGTCAAGATTTTTGTTATTCCAATGGATGGTAGCCAAGTCATTATGGAAGGTAGTTTGTTTTCAAGATTTTTGTTACTCTAATGGATAGTAGCCTTGTCATTATGGAAGGTAGTCTGTTGTCGAGATTTTTGTTACTCCAATGGATGGTAGCGTTGTCATTATGGAAGGTAGTCTGTCGTTGATATTTTTCTTATTCCAATGGATGGTAGCCTTGTCATTATGAAAGGTAGTCTATTGTCAATATTTTTGTTACTCTAATGGATTATATCCTTGTCATTATGGAAGGTAGTTTGTATTCAAGATTTTTGTTACTCCAATGGATGGTAGCCTTGTCAATACAGAAGGTAGTCTGTTGTCGCGATTTTTGTTACTCCAATGGATGGTAGCCTTGTCATTATGGAAGGTAGTTTGTCATCGTGATTTTTGTTACTACAATGAATTGTAGCCTTGTCATTATGGAAGGTAGTCTATTGTCGAGATTTTTGTTACTCCAATGGATGGTAGCCTTATCATTATGGAAGGTAGTCTGTTGTCGAGATTTTTGTTACTCCAATGGATGGTAGCCTTGTCATTATGGAAGGTAGTCTGTCGTTATGATTTTTGTTACTCCAATGGATGGTAGCCTTGTCATTATGGAAGTTAGTCTATTGTTCATATTTTTCTTACTACAATGTGTGTTAGCCTTATCATTATGGAAGGTAGTCTATTGTAAAGATTTTTGTTACTCCATTGGAGAGTAGCATTGTCAATATGAAAGGTAGTCTGTTGTTGTGATTTTTGTTATTCCAATGGATGGTAGCCTAGTCAATATGGAAGGTAGTATGTCTTTGAGATTTTTCTTACTCCAACGGATGGTAGCCTTGTCATTATTGAAGGTAGTCTATTGTCGATATTTTTGTTACTCCAATGGATGGTAGCCTTGTCATTATGGAAGGTAGTCAGTCCTAGAAATTTTTGTTGTTCTAATGGATGGTAGCCTTGTCATTATGAAAGGTAGTCTTTTGTCGAAATTTTTGTTACTCCAATGGATGGTAGCCTTCTTATTATGGAAGGTAGTCTATTGTCGAGATTTTTCTTACTACAATGGATGGTAGCCTTTTCATTTTGGAAGGTAGTTTGTTTGCGAGATTTTAGTTACTACAATGGATTGTAGCCTTGTCATTATGGAAGGTTGTCTGTTGTCGATATCTTTGTTACTCCATTGGATGGTAGGCTATTCATTATGGAATGTAGTCTGTTGTCGAGATTTTTGTTACTCCATTAGATGGTAGCCTTGTCATTTTGGAAGGTAGTTTGTTGTCATGATTTTTGTTACTCCAATGGATAGTACCCTTGTCATTATGGAAGATAGTCTATTGTCGAGATTTTTTTTACTACAATGGATGGTAGCCCTGTCATTATGGAAGGTAGTCTGTTGTCGTGATTTTTGTTACTACAATGGATTGTAGCCTTGTCATTTTGGAAGGTAGTCTGTCGCTGTGATTTTTGTTACTCTAATGGATGGTAGCATTGTCATTATGAAAGGTAGTATGTTGTTCAGATTTTTGTAATTACAATGTATGTTAGCCTTGTCATTTTGGAAGGTAGTCTATTGTTGAGATTTTTGTTACTCCAATGGATTGTAGCCTTGTCATTATGGAAGGTAGTCTATTGTCGATATCTTTGTTACTACAATGTATGTTAGCCTTGTCATTATGGAAGGTAGTCTGTTTTTGAGATTTTTGTTACTCCAATGGATGGTAGCCTTCTCACTATCGAAGGTAGTCTATTGTCGAGATTTTTGTTACTACAATGGAAGGTAGTTTGTTGTCGAGATTTTTGTTACTCCAATGGATTGTAGCCTTGTCATTATGGAAGGTAGTCTGTTGTCGATATCATTGTTACTACAATGTATGTTAGCCTTGTCATTATGGAAGGTAGTCTGGTGTCGAGATTTTTGTTACTCCATTGGATAGTAGCCTAGTCATTATGAAAGGTAGTCTGTTGTTGAGATTTTGGTTATTCCAATGGATGGGAGCCTAGTCATTATGGAAGGTAGTCTATTTTCGAGATTTTTGTTACTCCAACGGATGGTAGCCTTGTCATTATGGAAGGTAGTCTATTGTCGAGATTTTTGTTACTCCAATGGATGGTAGCCTTGTCATTATGGAAGCTAGTCCGTTGTCGGGATTTTTGTTACTCCAATGGATGGTAGCCTTGTCATTATGAAAGGTAGTCTATTGTCGAGATTTTTGTTACTCCAATGGATTGTAGCCTTGTCATTATGGAAGGTAGTCTGTTGTCGATATCTTTGTTACTACAATGTATGTAAGCCTTGTCATTATGGAAGGTAGTCTAGTGTCGAGATTTTTTTTACTCCATTGGATAGTAGCCTAGTCATTATGGAAGGTAGAATGTTGTTGATATCTTTGTTACTCCAATGGATGGTAGCCTACTCATTATGGATGGTAGTATGTCGTCGAGATTTTTTTTGTTCCAATGTATGGTAGCCTTGTCATTATGAAAGGTAGTCTATTGTCGTGATTTTTGTTACTCCAATGGATTGTATCCTTGTCATTATGGAAGGTAGTCTGTTTTTGAGATTTTTGTTACTCTAATGGATGGTAGCCTTCTCACTATCGAAGGTAGTCTGTTGTCGAGATTTTTGTTACTACAACGGATGGTTGCCTTGTCATTATGGAAGGTAGTTTGTTGTCGAGATTTTTGTTACTCCAATGGATTGTAGCCTTGTCATTATCGAAGGTAGTCTGTTGTCGATATCATTGTTACTACAATGTATGTTAGCCTTGTCATTATGGAAGGTAGTCTGGTGTCGAGATTTTTGTTACTCCATTGGATAGTAGCCTAGTCATTAAGGAAGGTGGTTTGTTGTTGAGATTTTTGTTATTCCAATGGATGGTAGCCTAGTCATTATGGAAGGTAGTCTGTTTTCGAGATTTTTGTTATTCCAATGGATGGTAGCCTTGTCATTATGGAAGGTAGTCTATTGTCGGGATTTTTGTTACTCCAATGTATGGTAGCCTTGTCATTATGGAAGGTAGTCTGTCGTTGATATTTTTTTTATTCCAATTGATGGTAGCCTTGTCAATATGAAATGTAGTCTATTGTCCATATTTTTGTTACTCCAATGGAATGTATCCTTGTCATTATGGAAGGTAATCTGTTATCGAGATTTTTCTTACTACAATGGAGGGTAGCCTTGTCATTATGGAAGGTAGTCTGTTGTAGAGATTTTTGTTACTCCAATGGATGGTATCCTTCTTACTATCAAAGGTAGTTTGTTGTCGAGATTTTTGTTACTACAATGGATGGTAGCCTTGTCATTATGGAATGTATTCTGTTGTCGAGATTTTTGTTACTCCAATGGATTGTAGCCTTGTCATTATGGAAGGTAGTCTATTGTCGATATCTTTGTTACTACAATGTATGTTAGCCTTGTCATTATGGAAGGTAGTCTGTTTTTGAGATTTTTGTTACTCCAATGGATGGTAGCCTTCTCACTATCGAAGGTAGTCTATTGTCGAGATTTTTGTTACTACAATGGAAGGTAGTTTGTTGTCGAGATTTTTGTTACTCCAATGGATTGTAGCCTTGTCATTATGGAAGGTAGTCTGTTGTCGATATCATTGTTACTACAATGTATGTTAGCCTTGTCATTATGGAAGGTAGTCTGGTGTCGAGATTTTTGTTACTCCATTGGATAGTAGCCTAGTCATTATGAAAGGTAGTCTGTTGTTGAGATTTTGGTTATTCCAATGGATGGGAGCCTAGTCATTATGGAAGGTAGTCTATTTTCGAGATTTTTGTTACTCCAACGGATGGTAGCCTTGTCATTATGGAAGGTAGTCTATTGTCGGGATTTTTGTTACTCCAATGGATGGTAGCCCTGTCATTATGGAAGGTAGTCTGTCGTTGATATTTTTTTTATTCCAATTGATGGTAGCCTTGTCAATATGAAATGTAGTTTATTGTCCATATTTTTGTTACTCCAATGGAATGTATCCTTGTCATTATGGAAGGTAGTTTGTTATCGAGATTTTTCTTACTACAATGGATGGTAGCCTTCTTACTATTAAAGGTAGTTTGTTGTAGAGATTTTTGTTACTACAATGGATGGTAGCCTTGTCATTATGGAAGGTATTCTGTTGTCGAGATTTTTGTTACTCCAATGGATTGTAGCCTTGTCATTATGGAAGGTAGTCTATTGTCGATATCTTTGTTACTACAATGTATGTTAGCCTTGTCATTATGGAAGGTAGTCTGGTGTCGAGATTTTTGTTACTCCATTGGATAGTAGCCTAGTCATTATGGAAGGTAGTCTATTGTTGAGATTTTGGTTATTCCAATGGATGGTAGCCTAGTCATTATGGAAGGTAGTCTGTTTTTGAGATTTTTGTTACTCCAATGGATGGTAGCCTTGTCATTATGGAAGGTAGTCTATTTTCGGGAATTTTGTTACTCCAATGGATGGTGGCCTTGTCATTATGGAAGGTAGTTTGTCGTTGATATTTTTTTTATTCCAATTGCTGGTAGCCTTGTCAATATGAAATGTAGTCTATTATCCATATTTTTGTTACTCCAATGGAATGTATCCTTGTCATTATGGAAGGTAGTATGTTATCGAGATTTTTCTTACTACAATGGATGGTATCCTTGTCATTTTGGAAGGTAGTCTGTTGTAGAGATTTTTGTTACTCCAATGGATGGTAGCCTTCTTACTATCGAAGGTAGTTTGTTGTCGAGATTTTTGTTACTACAATGGATGGTAGCCTTGTCATTATGGAAGGTAGTCTGTTGTCGAGATTTTTGTTACTCCAATGGATTGTAGCCTTGTCATTATGGAAGGTAGTCTATTGTCGATATCTTTGTTACTACAATGTATGTTAGCCTTGTCATTATGGAAGGTAGTCTGGTGTCGAGATTTTTGTTACTCCATTGGATAGTAGCCTAGTCATTATGCAAGGTAGTCTGTTGTTGAGATTTTTGTTATTCCAGTGGATGGTAGCATATTCATAATGGAAGGTAGTCTGTTTTCGAGATTTTTCTTACTCCAATGGATGGTAGCCTTGTCGTTAAGGAAGGTAGTCAGTTGTCGGGATTTTTGTTACTCCAATGGATGGTAGCCTCGTCATTATGGAAGGTAGTTTGTCGTTGAAATTTTCTTTATTCAAACGGATGGTAGCCGTGTCATTATGAAAGGTAGTCTATTGTCGAGATTTTTGTTACTCCAGTGGATTGTATCCTTATCATTATGGAAGGTAGTCTGTTGTCGATATTTTTGTTACTCCAATGGATGGTAGCCTACTCATTATGGAAGGTAGTCGGTCGTCGAGATTTTTTTTGTTCCAATGTATGGAAGCCTTGTCATTATGAAAGGTAGTCTAATGCCGAGATTTTTGTTTCTCCAAAGGATTGTAGCCTTGTCATTATGGAAGGTAGTCTGTTGTTGAGATTTTTGTGACTCCAATGGATGGTAGCCTTCTTACTATCGAAGGTAGTCTGTTGTCGAGATTTTTGTTACTACAATGGCTGGTATCCTTGTCATTATGGAAGGTAGTTTGTTGTCGAGATTTTTGTTACTCCTATGGATTGTAGCCTTGTCATTATGGAAGGTAGTCTATTGTCGATATCTTTGTTACTACAATGTATGTTATCCTTGTCATTATGGAAGGTAGTCTGGTGTCGAGATTTTTGTTACTCCATTGGATAGTAGCCTAGTCATTATGGAAGGTAGTCTGTAGTTGAGATTTTGGTTATTCCAATAAATGGTAGCCTAGTCATTATGGAAGGTAGTCTGTTTTCGAGATTTTTGTTACTCCAATGGATGGTAGCCTTGTCATTATGGAAGCTAGTCCGTTGTCGGGATTTTTGTTACTCCAATGGATGGTAGCCTTGTCATTATGAAAGGTAGTCTATTGTCGAGATTTTTGTTACTCCAATGGATTGTAGCCTTGTCATTATGGAAGGTAGTCTGTTGTCGATATCTTTGTTACTACAATGTATGTAAGCCTTGTCATTATGGAAGGTAGTCTAGTGTCGAGATTTTTTTTACTCCATTGGATAGTAGCCTAGTCATTATGGAAGGTAGAATGTTGTTGATATCTTTGTTACTCCAATGGATGGTAGCCTACTCATTATGGATGGTAGTATGTCGTCGAGATTTTTTTTGTTCCAATGTATGGTAGCCTTGTCATTATGAAAGGTAGTCTATTGTCGAGATTTTTGTTACTCCAATGGATTGTATCCTTGTCATTATGGAAGGTAGTCTGTTTTTGAGATTTTTGTTACTCTAATGGATGGTAGCCTTCTCACTATCGAAGGTAGTCTGTTGTCGAGATTTTTGTTACTACAACGGATGGTTGCCTTGTCATTATGGAAGGTAGTTTGTTGTCGAGATTTTTGTTACTCCAATGGATTGTAGCCTTGTCATTATCGAAGGTAGTCTGTTGTCGATATCATTGTTACTACAATGTATGTTAGCCTTGTCATTATGGAAGGTAGTCTGGTGTCGAGATTTTTGTTACTCCATTGGATAGTAGCCTAGTCATTAAGGAAGGTGGTTTGTTGTTGAGATTTTTGTTATTCCAATGGATGGTAGCCTAGTCATTATGGAAGGTAGTCTGTTTTCGAGATTTTTGTTACTCCAACGGATGGTAGCCTTGTCATTATGGAAGGTAGTCTATTGTCGGGATTTTTGTTACTCCAATGTATGGTAGCCTTGTCATTATGGAAGGTAGTCTGTCGTTGATATTTTTTTTATTCCAATTGATGGTAGCCTTGTCAATATGAAATGTAGTCTATTGTCCATATTTTTGTTACTCCAATGGAATGTATCCTTGTCATTATGGAAGGTAATTTGTTATCGAGATTTTTCTTACTACAATGGAGGGTAGCCTTGTCATTATGGAAGGTAGTCTGTTGTAGAGATTTTTGTTACTCCAATGGATGGTATCCTTCTTACTATCAAAGGTAGTTTGTTGTCGAGATTTTTGTTACTACAATGGATGGTAGCCTTGTCATTATGGAATGTATTCTGTTGTCGAGATTTTTGTTACTCCAATGGATTGTAGCCTTGTCATTATGGAAGGTAGTCTATTGTCGATATCTTTGTTACTACAATGTATGTTAGCCTTGTCATTATGGAAGGTAGTCTGTTTTTGAGATTTTTGTTACTCCAATGGATGGTAGCCTTCTCACTATCGAAGGTAGTCTATTGTCGAGATTTTTGTTACTACAATGGAAGGTAGTTTGTTGTCGAGATTTTTGTTACTCCAATGGATTGTAGCCTTGTCATTATGGAAGGTAGTCTGTTGTCGATATCATTGTTACTACAATGTATGTTAGCCTTGTCATTATGGAAGGTAGTCTGGTGTCGAGATTTTTGTTACTCCATTGGATAGTAGGCTAGTCATTATGAAAGGTAGTCTGTTGTTGAGATTTTGGTTATTCCAATGGATGGGAGCCTAGTCATTATGGAAGGTAGTCTATTTTCGAGATTTTTGTTACTCCAACGGATGGTAGCCTTGTCATTATGGAAGGTAGTCTATTGTCGGGATTTTTGTTACTCCAATGGATGGTAGCCCTGTCATTATGGAAGGTAGTCTGTCGTTGATATTTTTTTTATTCCAATTGATGGTAGCCTTGTCAATATGAAATGTAGTTTATTGTCCATATTTTTGTTACTACAATGGAATGTATCCTTGTCATTATGGAAGGTAGTTTGTTATCGAGATTTTTCTTACTACAATGGATGGTAGCCTTCTTACTATTAAAGGTAGTTTGTTGTAGAGATTTTTGTTACTACAATGGATGGTAGCCTTGTCATTATGGAAGGTATTCTGTTGTCGAGATTTTTGTTACTCCAATGGATTGTAGCCTTGTCATTATGGAAGGTAGTCTATTGTCGATATCTTTGTTACTACAATGTATGTTAGCCTTGTCATTATGGAAGGTAGTCTGGTGTCGAGATTTTTGTTACTCCATTGGATAGTAGCCTAGTCATTATGGAAGGTAGTCTATTGTTGAGATTTTGGTTATTCCAATGGATGGTAGCCTAGTCATTATGGAAGGTAGTCTATTTTTGAGATTTTTGTTACTCCAATGGATGGTAGCCTTGTCATTATGGAAGGTAGTCTATTGTCGGGAATTTTGTTACTCCAATGGATGGTGGCCTTGTCATTATGGAAGGTAGTTTGTCGTTGATATTTTTTTTATTCCAATTGCTGGTAGCCTTGTCAATATGAAATGTAGTCTATTATCCATATTTTTGTTACTCCAATGGAATGTATCCTTGTCATTATGGAAGGTAGTATGTTATCGAGATTTTTCTTACTACAATGGATGGTATCCTTGTCATTTTGGAAGGTAGTCTGTTGTAGAGATTTTTGTTACTCCAATGGATGGTAGCCTTCTTACTATCGAAGGTAGTTTGTTGTCGAGATTTTTGTTACTACAATGGATGGTAGCCTTGTCATTATGGAAGGTAGTCTGTTGTCGAGATTTTTGTTACTCCAATGGATTGTAGCCTTGTCATTATGGAAGGTAGTCTATTGTCGATATCTTTGTTACTACAATGTATGTTAGCCTTGTCATTATGGAAGGTAGTCTGGTGTCGAGATTTTTGTTACTCCATTGGATAGTAGCCTAGTCATTATGCAAGGTAGTCTGTTGTTGAGATTTTTGTTATTCCAGTGGATGGTAGCATATTCATAATGGAAGGTAGTCTGTTTTCGAGATTTTTCTTACTCCAATGGATGGTAGCCTTGTCGTTAAGGAAGGTAGTCAGTTGTCGGGATTTTTGTTACTCCAATGGATGGTAGCCTCGTCATTATGGAAGGTAGTTTGTCGTTGAAATTTTCTTTATTCAAACGGATGGTAGCCGTGTCATTATGAAAGGTAGTCTATTGTCGAGATTTTTGTTACTCCAGTGGATTGTATCCTTATCATTATGGAAGGTAGTCTGTTGTCGATATTTTTGTTACTCCAATGGATGGTAGCCTACTCATTATGGAAGGTAGTCGGTCGTCGAGATTTTTTTTGTTCCAATGTATGGAAGCCTTGTCATTATGAAAGGTAGTCTAATGCCGAGATTTTTGTTTCTCCAAAGGATTGTAGCCTTGTCATTATGGAAGGTAGTCTGTTGTTGAGATTTTTGTGACTCCAATGGATGGTAGCCTTCTTACTATCGAAGGTAGTCTGTTGTCGAGATTTTTGTTACTACAATGGCTGGTATCCTTGTCATTATGGAAGGTAGTTTGTTGTCGAGATTTTTGTTACTCCTATGGATTGTAGCCTTGTCATTATGGAAGGTAGTCTATTGTCGATATCTTTGTTACTACAATGTATGTTATCCTTGTCATTATGGAAGGTAGTCTGGTGTCGAGATTTTTGTTACTCCATTGGATAGTAGCCTAGTCATTATGGAAGGTAGTCTGTAGTTGAGATTTTGGTTATTCCAATAAATGGTAGCCTAGTCATTATGGAAGGTAGTCTATTTTCGAGATTTTTGTTACTCCAATGGATGGTAGCCTTGTCATTATGGAAGCTAGTCTGTTGTCGGGATTTTTGTTACTCCAATGGATGGTAGCCTTGTCATTATGAAAGGTAGTCTATTGTCGAGATTTTTGTTACTCCAATGGATTGTAGCCTTGTCATTATGGAAGGTAGTCTATTGTCGATATCTTTGTTACTACAATGTATGTAAGCCTTGTCATTATGGAAGGTAGTCTAGTGTCGAGATTTTTTTTACTCCATTGGATAGTAGCCTAGTCATTATGGAAGGTAGTATGTTGTTGATATCTTTGTTACTCCAATGGATGGTAGCCTACTCATTATGGAAGGTAGTATGTCGTCGAGATTTTTTTTGTTCCAATGTATGGTAGCCTTGTCATTATGAAAGGTAGTCTATTGTCGAGATTTTTGTTACTCCAATGGATTGTATCCTTGTCATTATGGAAGGTAGTCTGTTTTTGAGATTTTTGTTACTCTAATGGATGGTAGCCTTCTCACTATCGAAGGTAGTCTGTTGTCGAGATTTTTGTTACTACAACGGATGGTAGCCTTGTCATTATGGAAGGTAGTTTGTTGTCGAGATTTTTGTTACTCCAATGGATTGTAGCCTTGTCATTATCGAAGGTAGTCTGTTGTCGATATCATTGTTACTACAATGTATGTTAGCCTTGTCATTATGGAAGGTAGTCTGGTGTCGAGATTTTTGTTACTCCATTGGATAGTAGCCTAGTCATTAAGGAAGGTAGTTTGTTGTTGAGATTTTGATTATTCCAATGGATGGTAGCCTAGTCATTATGGAAGGTAGTCTGTTTTCGAGATTTTTGTTACTCCAACGGATGGTAGCCTTGTCATTATGGAAGGTAGTCTATTGTCGGGATTTTTGTTACTCCAATGGATGGTAGCCTTGTCATTATGGAAGGTAGTCTGTCGTTGATATTTTTTTTATTTCAATTGATGGTAGCCTTGTCAATATGAAATGTAGTCTATTGTCCATATTTTTGTTACTCCAATGGAATGTATCCTTGTCATTATGGAAGGTAGTCTGTTATCGAGATTTTTCTTACTACAATGGAGGGTAGCCTTGTCATTACGGAAGGTAGTCTGTTGTAGAGATTTTTGTTACTCCAATGGATGGTATCCTTCTTACTATCAAAGGTAGTTTGTTGTCGAGATTTTTGTTACTACAATGGATGGTAGCCTGTTGTCGATATTTTTGTTACTCCAATGGATGGTAGCCTTATCATTATGGAAGGTAGTCTGTCGTTATGATTTTTGTTACTCCAATGGATGGTAGCCTTGTCATTATGGAAGGTAGTCTATTGTCAAGATTTTTGTTACTCCATTGGATAGTAGCATTTTCAATATGAAAGGTAGTCTGTTGTTGTGTTTTTTTGTATTCCAATGCATGGTAGCCTAGTCAATATGGAAGGTAGTATGTTTTCGAGATTTTTGTTACTCCAATGGATGGTAGCCTTGTCATTATTGAAGGTAGTCTATTGTCGATATTTTTGTTACTCCAATGGATGGTAGCCTTGTCATTATGGAAGGTAGTCTGTCGTAGATATTTTTGTTATTCCAATGGATGGTAGCCTTGTCATTATGAAAGGTAATCTATTGTCGAGATTTTTGTTACTCCAATGGATTGTAGCCTTGTCATTATGGAAGGTAGTCTTTTGTCGAAATTTTTGTTACTCCAATGGATGGAAGCCTTCTTATTATGAAAGGTAGTTTGTTGTCGAGATTTTTGTTAATATAATGGATGGTAGCCTTATCATTATGGAAGGTAGTCTGTTATCGAGATTTTTATTACTCCAATGGGTGGTAGCCTTGTCATTATGGAAGGTAGTCTGGTGTCGATAACTTTGTTACTCCAATGGAAGTAGCCTATTCATTATGGAATGTAGTCTGTTGTCGAGTTTTTTGTAACTCCAATGGATGGTAACCTTGTCATTATGGAGGGTAGTCTGTTGTCAAAA
Source organism: Vicia faba (assembly GCA_948472305.1). Taxonomy (NCBI): domain Eukaryota; kingdom Viridiplantae; phylum Streptophyta; class Magnoliopsida; order Fabales; family Fabaceae; genus Vicia; species Vicia faba. The sequence goes on from OX451741.1 coordinate 530,647,740, forward strand.
AATGTTATACTCCACTGGATGGTAGCCTTGTCATTATGAAAGGTAATCTATTGTAGAGATTTTTGTTACTCCAATGGATTGTAGCCTTGTCATTATGGAAGGTAGTGTTTTGTCGAAATTTTTGTTACTCCAATGGATGGTAGCCTTCTTATTATGGAAGGTAGTCTGTTGTCTAGATTTTTGTTAATACAATGGATGGTAGCCTTATCATTATGGAAGGTAGTCTGTTATCGAGATTTTTGTTACTCCAATGGGTGGTAGCCTTGTCATTATGGAAGGAAGTCTGGTGTCGATATCTTTGTTACTCCAATGGAAGTAGCCTATTCATTATTGAATGTAGTCTGTTGTAGAAATTTTTTTTACTCCAATGGATGGTAACCTTGTCATTATGGAAGGTAGTCTGTTGTCAAAAAATTTTATACTCCAATGGATGGTAGCCTTGTCAATATGGAAGGTAGTCTCTTGTTGATATTTTTGTTACTCCAATGGACTGTAGCCTTGTCATTATGGAAGGTAGTCTGTTGTCCAGATTTTTTTTACTCTAATGGATGGTAGCTTTGTCATTATGGAAGGTAGTTTGTTGTCGAGATTTTTGTTACTCCATTGGATGGTAGCCTTATCATTATTGAAGGTAGTCTGTTGTCGAGATTTTTGTTACTCCATTGGATAGTTGCCTTGTCATTATGGAAGGTGGTCTGTTGTTTAGATTTTTGTTATTCCAATGGATGGTAGCCAAGTTATTATGGAAGGTAGTTTGTTTTCGATATTTTTGTTACTCCAATGGATGGTAGCCTTCTTATTATGGAAGGTAGTCTTTTGTCGAGATTTTTGTTAATACAATGGATGGTAGCCTTATCTTTATGGAAGGTAGTATGTTGTCGAGATTTTTGTTACTCCAATGGGTGGTAGCCTTGTCATTATGGAAGGTAGTCTGGTGTCGATATCTTTGTTACTCCAATGGAAGTAGCCTATTCATTATGGAATGTAGTTTGTTGTCGAGATATTTGTTACTCCAATGGATGGTAGCCTTGTCAATGTGGAAGGTAGTCTCTTGTCAAAAAAATTTATACTCCAATGGATAGTAGCCTTGTCATTATTGAAGGTAGACTCTTGTTGATATTTTTGTTACTCCAATGGATAGTAGCCTTGTCATTATGGAATGTAGTTTGTTGTCCAGATTTTTGTTACTCTAATAGACGGTAGCTTTGTCATTATGGAAGGTTGTTTGTTGTCGAGATTTTTGTTACTCCATTGGATGGTAGCCTTATCATTATGGAAGGTAGTATGTTGTCGATATTTTTGTTATTCCAATGGATGGTAACCTTTTCATATAAGGTAGTCTGTTGTCGTGATTTTTGTGACTCCAATGGATGGTAGCCTTCTTACTATCGAAGGTAGTCTGTTGTCGAGATTTTTGTTACTACAATGGCTGGTATCCTTGTCATTATGGAAGGTAGTTTGTTGTCGAGATTTTTGTTACTCCTATGGATTGTAGCCTTGTCATTATGGAAGGTAGTCTATTGTCGATATCTTTGTTACTACAATGTATGTTATCCTTGTCATTATGGAAGGTAGTCTGGTGTCGAGATTTTTGTTACTCCATTGGATAGTAGCCTAGTCATTATGGAAGGTAGTCTGTAGTTGAGATTTTGGTTATTCCAATAAATGGTAGCCTAGTCATTATGGAAGGTAGTCTATTTTCGAGATTTTTGTTACTCCAATGGATGGTAGCCTTGTCATTATGGAAGCTAGTCTGTTGTCGGGATTTTTGTTACTCCAATGGATGGTAGCCTTGTCATTATGAAAGGTAGTCTATTGTCGAGATTTTTGTTACTCCAATGGATTGTAGCCTTGTCATTATGGAAGGTAGTCTATTGTCGATATCTTTGTTACTACAATGTATGTAAGCCTTGTCATTATGGAAGGTAGTCTAGTGTCGAGATTTTTTTTACTCCATTGGATAGTAGCCTAGTCATTATGGAAGGTAGTATGTTGTTGATATCTTTGTTACTCCAATGGATGGTAGCCTACTCATTATGGAAGGTAGTATGTCGTCGAGATTTTTTTTGTTCCAATGTATGGTAGCCTTGTCATTATGAAAGGTAGTCTATTGTCGAGATTTTTGTTACTCCAATGGATTGTATCCTTGTCATTATGGAAGGTAGTCTGTTTTTGAGATTTTTGTTACTCTAATGGATGGTAGCCTTCTCACTATCGAAGGTAGTCTGTTGTCGAGATTTTTGTTACTACAACGGATGGTAGCCTTGTCATTATGGAAGGTAGTTTGTTGTCGAGATTTTTGTTACTCCAATGGATTGTAGCCTTGTCATTATCGAAGGTAGTCTGTTGTCGATATCATTGTTACTACAATGTATGTTAGCCTTGTCATTATGGAAGGTAGTCTGGTGTCGAGATTTTTGTTACTCCATTGGATAGTAGCCTAGTCATTAAGGAAGGTAGTTTGTTGTTGAGATTTTGATTATTCCAATGGATGGTAGCCTAGTCATTATGGAAGGTAGTCTGTTTTCGAGATTTTTGTTACTCCAACGGATGGTAGCCTTGTCATTATGGAAGGTAGTCTATTGTCGGGATTTTTGTTACTCCAATGGATGGTAGCCTTGTCATTATGGAAGGTAGTCTGTCGTTGATATTTTTTTTATTTCAATTGATGGTAGCCTTGTCAATATGAAATGTAGTCTATTGTCCATATTTTTGTTACTCCAATGGAATGTATCCTTGTCATTATGGAAGGTAGTCTGTTATCGAGATTTTTCTTACTACAATGGAGGGTAGCCTTGTCATTACGGAAGGTAGTCTGTTGTAGAGATTTTTGTTACTCCAATGGATGGTATCCTTCTTACTATCAAAGGTAGTTTGTTGTCGAGATTTTTGTTACTACAATGGATGGTAGCCTGTTGTCGATATTTTTGTTACTCCAATGGATGGTAGCCTTATCATTATGGAAGGTAGTCTGTCGTTATGATTTTTGTTACTCCAATGGATGGTAGCCTTGTCATTATGGAAGGTAGTCTATTGTCAAGATTTTTGTTACTCCATTGGATAGTAGCATTTTCAATATGAAAGGTAGTCTGTTGTTGTGTTTTTTTGTATTCCAATGCATGGTAGCCTAGTCAATATGGAAGGTAGTATGTTTTCGAGATTTTTGTTACTCCAATGGATGGTAGCCTTGTCATTATTGAAGGTAGTCTATTGTCGATATTTTTGTTACTCCAATGGATGGTAGCCTTGTCATTATGGAAGGTAGTCTGTCGTAGATATTTTTGTTATTCCAATGGATGGTAGCCTTGTCATTATGAAAGGTAATCTATTGTCGAGATTTTTGTTACTCCAATGGATTGTAGCCTTGTCATTATGGAAGGTAGTCTTTTGTCGAAATTTTTGTTACTCCAATGGATGGAAGCCTTCTTATTATGAAAGGTAGTTTGTTGTCGAGATTTTTGTTAATATAATGGATGGTAGCCTTATCATTATGGAAGGTAGTCTGTTATCGAGATTTTTATTACTCCAATGGGTGGTAGCCTTGTCATTATGGAAGGTAGTCTGGTGTCGATAACTTTGTTACTCCAATGGAAGTAGCCTATTCATTATGGAATGTAGTCTGTTGTCGAGTTTTTTGTAACTCCAATGGATGGTAACCTTGTCATTATGGAGGGTAGTCTGTTGTCAAAAAATGTTATACTCCACTGGATGGTAGCCTTGTCATTATGAAAGGTAATCTATTGTAGAGATTTTTGTTACTCCAATGGATTGTAGCCTTGTCATTATGGAAGGTAGTGTTTTGTCGAAATTTTTGTTACTCCAATGGATGGTAGCCTTCTTATTATGGAAGGTAGTCTGTTGTCTAGATTTTTGTTAATACAATGGATGGTAGCCTTATCATTATGGAAGGTAGTCTGTTATCGAGATTTTTGTTACTCCAATGGGTGGTAGCCTTGTCATTATGGAAGGAAGTCTGGTGTCGATATCTTTGTTACTCCAATGGAAGTAGCCTATTCATTATTGAATGTAGTCTGTTGTAGAAATTTTTTTTACTCCAATGGATGGTAACCTTGTCATTATGGAAGGTAGTCTGTTGTCAAAAAATTTTATACTCCAATGGATGGTAGCCTTGTCAATATGGAAGGTAGTCTCTTGTTGATATTTTTGTTACTCCAATGGACTGTAGCCTTGTCATTATGGAAGGTAGTCTGTTGTCCAGATTTTTTTTACTCTAATGGATGGTAGCTTTGTCATTATGGAAGGTAGTTTGTTGTCGAGATTTTTGTTACTCCATTGGATGGTAGCCTTATCATTATTAAAGGTAGTCTGTTGTCGAGATTTTTGTTACTCCATTGGATAGTTGCCTTGTCATTATGGAAGGTGGTCTGTTGTTTAGATTTTTGTTATTCCAATGGATGGTAGCCAAGTTATTATGGAAGGTAGTTTGTTTTCGATATTTTTGTTACTCCAATGGATGGTAGCCTTCTTATTATGGAAGGTAGTCTTTTGTCGAGATTTTTGTTAATACAATGGATGGTAGCCTTATCTTTATGGAAGGTAGTATGTTGTCGAGATTTTTGTTACTCCAATGGGTGGTAGCCTTGTCATTATGGAAGGTAGTCTGGTGTCGATATCTTTGTTACTCCAATGGAAGTAGCCTATTCATTATGGAATGTAGTTTGTTGTCGAGATATTTGTTACTCCAATGGATGGTAGCCTTGTCAATGTGGAAGGTAGTCTCTTGTCAAAAAAATTTATACTCCAATGGATAGTAGCCTTGTCATTATTGAAGGTAGACTCTTGTTGATATTTTTGTTACTCCAATGGATAGTAGCCTTGTCATTATGGAATGTAGTTTGTTGTCCAGATTTTTGTTACTCTAATAGACGGTAGCTTTGTCATTATGGAAGGTTGTTTGTTGTCGAGATTTTTGTTACTCCATTGGATGGTAGCCTTATCATTATGGAAGGTAGTATGTTGTCGATATTTTTGTTATTCCAATGGATGGTAACCTTTTCATATAAGGTAGTCTGTTGTCGTGATTTTTGTTACTACAATGGATTGTTGCCTTGTCATTATGGAAGGTAGGCTGTCGTTGTGATTTTTATTACTCCAATGGATGGTAGCCATCTCATTATGGAAGGTAGTCTGTTGTTCAAATTTTTGTTACTACAGTGTATGTTAGCCTTGTCATTATGGAAGGTAGTCTGTTGTCGAGATATTTGTTACTCCATTGGATAGTAGCCTTATTATTATGGAAGGTAGTCTGTTGTCGAGATTTTTGTTATTCCAATGGATGGTAGACAAGTCATTACGGAAGGTAGTCTGTTGTTGAGATTTTTGTTACTCCAATTGATGGTAGCCTAGTCATTATGGAAGGTAGAATGTTGTTGATATCTTTGTTACTCCAATGGATGGTAGCCTACTCATTATGGATGGTAGTATGTCGTCGAGATTTTTTTTGTTCCAATGTATGGTAGCCTTGTCATTATGAAAGGTAGTCTATTGTCGAGATTTTTGTTACTCCAATGGATTGTATCCTTGTCATTATGGAAGGTAGTCTGTTTTTGAGATTTTTGTTACTCTAATGGATGGTAGCCTTCTCACTATCGAAGGTAGTCTGTTGTCGAGATTTTTGTTACTACAACGGATGGTTGCCTTGTCATTATGGAAGGTAGTTTGTTGTCGAGATTTTTGTTACTCCAATGGATTGTAGCCTTGTCATTATCGAAGGTAGTCTGTTGTCGATATCATTGTTAATACAATGTATGTTAGCCTTGTCATTATGGAAGGTAGTCTGGTGTCGAGATTTTTGTTACTCCATTGGATAGTAGCCTAGTCATTAAGGAAGGTGGTTTGTTGTTGAGATTTTTGTTATTCCAATGGATGGTAGCCTAGTCATTATGGAAGGTAGTCTGTTTTCGAGATTTTTGTTACTCCAACGGATGGTAGCCTTGTCATTATGGAAGGTAGTCTATTGTCGGGATTTTTGTTACTCCAATGTATGGTAGCCTTGTCATTATGGAAGGTAGTCTGTCGTTGATATTTTTTTTATTCCAATTGATGGTAGCCTTGTCAATATGAAATGTAGTCTATTGTCCATATTTTTGTTACTCCAATGGAATGTATCCTTGTCATTATGGAAGGTAATTTGTTATCGAGATTTTTCTTACTACAATGGAGGGTAGCCTTGTCATTATGGAAGGTAGTCTGTTGTAGAGATTTTTGTTACTCCAATGGATGGTATCCTTCTTACTATCAAAGGTAGTTTGTTGTCGAGATTTTTGTTACTACAATGGATGGTAGCCTTGTCATTATGGAATGTATTCTGTTGTCGAGATTTTTGTTACTCCAATGGATTGTAGCCTTGTCATTATGGAAGGTAGTCTATTGTCGATATCTTTGTTACTACAATGTATGTTAGCCTTGTCATTATGGAAGGTAGTCTGTTTTTGAGATTTTTGTTACTCCAATGGATGGTAGCCTTCTCACTATCGAAGGTAGTCTATTGTCGAGATTTTTGTTACTACAATGGAAGGTAGTTTGTTGTCGAGATTTTTGTTACTCCAATGGATTGTAGCCTTGTCATTATGGAAGGTAGTCTGTTGTCGATATCATTGTTACTACAATGTATGTTAGCCTTGTCATTATGGAAGGTAGTCTGGTGTCGAGATTTTTGTTACTCCATTGGATAGTAGCCTAGTCATTATGAAAGGTAGTCTGTTGTTGAGATTTTGGTTATTCCAATGGATGGGAGCCTAGTCATTATGGAAGGTAGTCTATTTTCGAGATTTTTGTTACTCCAACGGATGGTAGCCTTGTCATTATGGAAGGTAGTCTATTGTCGGGATTTTTGTTACTCCAATGGATGGTAGCCCTGTCATTATGGAAGGTAGTCTGTCGTTGATATTTTTTTTATTACAATTGATGGTAGCCTTGTCAATATGAAATGTAGTTTATTGTCCATATTTTTGTTACTACAATGGAATGTATCCTTGTCATTATGGAAGGTAGTTTGTTATCGAGATTTTTCTTACTACAATGGATGGTAGCCTTCTTACTATTAAAGGTAGTTTGTTGTAGAGATTTTTGTTACTACAATGGATGGTAGCCTTGTCATTATGGAAGGTATTCTGTTGTCGAGATTTTTGTTACTCCAATGGATTGTAGCCTTGTCATTATGGAAGGTAGTCTATTGTCGATATCTTTGTTACTACAATGTATGTTAGCCTTGTCATTATGGAAGGTAGTCTGGTGTCGAGATTTTTGTTACTCCATTGGATAGTAGCCTAGTCATTATGGAAGGTAGTCTATTGTTGAGATTTTGGTTATTCCAATGGATGGTAGCCTAGTCATTATGGAAGGTAGTCTATTTTTGAGATTTTTGTTACTCCAATGGATGGTAGCCTTGTCATTATGGAAGGTAGTCTATTGTCGGGAATTTTGTTACTCCAATGGATGGTGGCCTTGTCATTATGGAAGGTAGTTTGTCGTTGATATTTTTTTTATTCCAATTGCTGGTAGCCTTGTCAATATGAAATGTAGTCTATTATCCATATTTTTGTTACTCCAATGGAATGTATCCTTGTCATTATGGAAGGTAGTATGTTATCGAGATTTTTCTTACTACAATGGATGGTATCCTTGTCATTTTGGAAGGTAGTCTGTTGTAGAGATTTTTGTTACTCCAATGGATGGTAGCCTTCTTACTATCGAAGGTAGTTTGTTGTCGAGATTTTTGTTACTACAATGGATGGTAGCCTTGTCATTATGGAAGGTAGTCTGTTGTCGAGATTTTTGTTACTCCAATGGATTGTAGCCTTGTCATTATGGAAGGTAGTCTATTGTCGATATCTTTGTTACTACAATGTATGTTAGCCTTGTCATTATGGAAGGTAGTCTGGTGTCGAGATTTTTGTTACTCCATTGGATAGTAGCCTAGTCATTATGCAAGGTAGTCTGTTGTTGAGATTTTTGTTATTCCAGTGGATGGTAGCATATTCATAATGGAAGGTAGTCTGTTTTCGAGATTTTTCTTACTCCAATGGATGGTAGCCTTGTCGTTAAGGAAGGTAGTCAGTTGTCGGGATTTTTGTTACTCCAATGGATGGTAGCCTCGTCATTATGGAAGGTAGTTTGTCGTTGAAATTTTCTTTATTCAAACGGATGGTAGCCGTGTCATTATGAAAGGTAGTCTATTGTCGAGATTTTTGTTACTCCAGTGGATTGTATCCTTATCATTATGGAAGGTAGTCTGTTGTCGATATTTTTGTTACTCCAATGGATGGTAGCCTACTCATTATGGAAGGTAGTCGGTCGTCGAGATTTTTTTTGTTCCAATGTATGGAAGCCTTGTCATTATGAAAGGTAGTCTAATGCCGAGATTTTTGTTTCTCCAAAGGATTGTAGCCTTGTCATTATGGAAGGTAGTCTGTTGTTGAGATTTTTGTGACTCCAATGGATGGTAGCCTTCTTACTATCGAAGGTAGTCTGTTGTCGAGATTTTTGTTACTACAATGGCTGGTATCCTTGTCATTATGGAAGGTAGTTTGTTGTCGAGATTTTTGTTACTCCTATGGATTGTAGCCTTGTCATTATGGAAGGTAGTCTATTGTCGATATCTTTGTTACTACAATGTATGTTATCCTTGTCATTATGGAAGGTAGTCTGGTGTCGAGATTTTTGTTACTCCATTGGATAGTAGCCTAGTCATTATGGAAGGTAGTCTGTAGTTGAGATTTTGGTTATTCCAATAAATGGTAGCCTAGTCATTATGGAAGGTAGTCTATTTTCGAGATTTTTGTTACTCCAATGGATGGTAGCCTTGTCATTATGGAAGCTAGTCTGTTGTCGGGATTTTTGTTACTCCAATGGATGGTAGCCTTGTCATTATGAAAGGTAGTCTATTGTCGAGATTTTTGTTACTCCAATGGATTGTAGCCTTGTCATTATGGAAGGTAGTCTATTGTCGATATCTTTGTTACTACAATGTATGTAAGCCTTGTCATTATGGAAGGTAGTCTAGTGTCGAGATTTTTTTTACTCCATTGGATAGTAGCCTAGTCATTATGGAAGGTAGTATGTTGTTGATATCTTTGTTACTCCAATGGATGGTAGCCTACTCATTATGGAAGGTAGTATGTCGTCGAGATTTTTTTTGTTCCAATGTATGGTAGCCTTGTCATTATGAAAGGTAGTCTATTGTCGAGATTTTTGTTACTCCAATGGATTGTATCCTTGTCATTATGGAAGGTAGTCTGTTTTTGAGATTTTTGTTACTCTAATGGATGGTAGCCTTCTCACTATCGAAGGTAGTCTGTTGTCGAGATTTTTGTTACTACAACGGATGGTAGCCTTGTCATTATGGAAGGTAGTTTGTTGTCGAGATTTTTGTTACTCCAATGGATTGTAGCCTTGTCATTATCGAAGGTAGTCTGTTGTCGATATCATTGTTACTACAATGTATGTTAGCCTTGTCATTATGGAAGGTAGTCTGGTGTCGAGATTTTTGTTACTCCATTGGATAGTAGCCTAGTCATTAAGGAAGGTAGTTTGTTGTTGAGATTTTGATTATTCCAATGGATGGTAGCCTAGTCATTATGGAAGGTAGTCTGTTTTCGAGATTTTTGTTACTCCAACGGATGGTAGCCTTGTCATTATGGAAGGTAGTCTATTGTCGGGATTTTTGTTACTCCAATGGATGGTAGCCTTGTCATTATGGAAGGTAGTCTGTCGTTGATATTTTTTTTATTTCAATTGATGGTAGCCTTGTCAATATGAAATGTAGTCTATTGTCCATATTTTTGTTACTCCAATGGAATGTATCCTTGTCATTATGGAAGGTAGTCTGTTATCGAGATTTTTCTTACTACAATGGAGGGTAGCCTTGTCATTACGGAAGGTAGTCTGTTGTAGAGATTTTTGTTACTCCAATGGATGGTATCCTTCTTACTATCAAAGGTAGTTTGTTGTCGAGATTTTTGTTACTACAATGGATGGTAGCCTTGTCATTATGGAATGTATTCTGTTGTCGAGATTTTTGTTACTCCAATGGATTGTAGCCTTGTCATTATGGAAGGTAGTCTATTGTCGATATCTTTGTTACTACAATGTATGTTAGCCTTGTCATTATGGAAGGTAGTCTGTTTTTGAGATTTTTGTTACTCCAATGGATGGTAGCCTTCTCACTATCGAAGGTAGTCTGTTGTCGAGATTTTTGTTACTACAATGGAAGGTAGTTTGTTGTCGAGATTTTTGTTACTCCAATGGATTGTAGCCTTGTCATTATGGAAGGTAGTCTGTTGTCGATATCATTGTTACTACAATGTATGTTAGCCTTGTCATTATGGAAGGTAGTCTGGTGTCGAGATTTTTGTTACTCCATTGGATAGTAGCCTAGTCATTATGGAAGGTTGTCTGTTGTTGAGATTTTGGTAATTCCAATGGATGGTAGCCTAGTCATTATGGAAGGTAGTCTATTTTCGAGATTTTTGTTACTCCAACGGATGGTAGCCTTGTCATTATGGAAGGTAGTCTATTGTCGGGATTTTTGTTACTCCAATGGATGGTAGCCTTGTCATTATGGAAGATAGTCTGTCGTTGATATTTTTTTTATTCCAATTGATGGTAGCCTTGTCAATATGAAATGTAGTCTATTGTCCATATTTTTGTTACTCCAATGGAATGTATCCTTGTCATTATGGAAGGTAGTTTGTTATCGAGATTTTTCTTACTACAATGGATGGTAGCCTTGTCATTATGGAAGGTAGTCTGTTGTAGAGATTTTTCTTACTCCAATGGATGGTATCCTTCTTACTATCAAAGGTAGTTTGTTGTCGAGATTTTTGTTACTACAATGGATGGTAGCCTTGTCATTATGGAAGGTATTCTGTTGTCGAGATTTTTTTTACTCCAATGGATTGTAGCCTTGTCATTATGGAAGGTAGTCTATTGTCGATATCTTTGTTACTACAATGTATGTTAGCCTTGTCATTATGGAATGTAGTCTGGTGTCGAGATTTTTGTTACTCCATTGGATAGTAGCCTAGTCATTATGGAAGGTAGTCTATTGTTGAGATTTTGGTTATTCCAATGGATGGTAGCCTAGTCATTATGGAAGGTAGTCTGTTTTCGAGATTTTTGTTACTCCAATGGATGGTAGCCTTGTCATTATGGAAGGTAGTCTATTGTCGGGAATTTTGTTACTCCAATGGATGGTGGCCTTGTCATTTTGGAAGGTAGTTTGTCGTTGATATTTTTTTTATTCCAATTGATGGTAGCCTTGTCAATATGAAATGTAGTCTATTATCCATATTTTTGTTACTCCAATGGAATGTATCCTTGTCATTATGGAAGGTAGTATGTTATCGAGATTTTTCTTACTACAATGGATGGTATCCTTGTCATTATGGAAGGTAGTCTGTTGTAGAGATTTTTGTTACTCCAATGGATGGTAGCCTTCTTACTATCGAAGGTAGTTTGTTGTCGAGATTTTTGTTACTACAATGGATGGTATCCTTGTCATTATGGAAGGTAGTCTGTTGTCGAGATTTTTGTTACTCCAATGGATTGTAGCCTTGTCATTATGGAAGGTAGTCTATTGTCGATATCTTTGTTACTACAATGTATGTTAGCCTTGTCATTATGGAAGGTAGTCTGGTGTCGAGATTTTTGTTACTCCATTGGATAGTAGCCTAGTCATTATGGAAGGTAGTCTCTTGTTGAGATTTTTGTTATTCCAGTGGATGGTAGCCTATTCATAATGGAAGGTAGTCTATTTTCGAGATTTTTCTTACTCCAATGGATGGTAGCCTTGTCGTTAAGGAAGGTAGTCAGTTGTCGGGATTTTTGTTACTCCAATGGATGGTAGCCTTGTCATTATGGAAGGTAGTTTGTCGTTGAAATTTTCTTTATTCAAACGGATGGTAGCCGTGTCATTATGAAAGGTAGTCTATTGTCGAGATTTTTGTTACTCCAGTGGATTGTATCCTTATCATTATGGAAGGTAGTCTGTTGTCGATATTTTTGTTACTCCAATGGATGGTAGCCTTGTCATTACGGAAGGTAGTCTGTTGCCAAGAATTTTGTTACTACAATGGATGGTAGCCTTGTCATTATGGAAGGTAGTTTGTTGTCATGATTTTTGTTACTACAATGGATTGTAGCCTTGTCATTATGGAAGGTAGTCTATTGTCGAGATTTTTTTTACTCCAATGGATGGAAGCATTGTCATTATGGAGGGTAGTTTATTATCGATATTTTTGTTACTCCAACAGATGGTAGCCTTGTCATTATGGAAGGTAGTCTGTCGTTGTGATTTTTGTTACTCCAATGAATGGTAGCCTTGTCATTACGGAAGGTAATCTGTTTTTCATATTTTTGTTACTATAATGCATGTTAGCCTTGTCATTATGGAAGGTAGTCTGTTGTCAATATTTTTGTTACTCCATTGGATAGTAGCCTTGTCATTATGGAAGGTAGTCTGTTGTTGAGATTTTTGTTATTCTAATGGATGGTAGCCTAGTCATTATGGAAGTTAGTCTATTTTCGAGAATTTTGTTACTCTAACGGATGGTAGCCTTGTCATTATGGAAGGTAGTCTGTTGTCGAAATTTTTGTTACTCCAATGGATGGTACCCTTGTCATTATGGAAGGTAGTCTATTATCGAGATTTTTATTACTCCAATGGATGGTAGCCTTTTCATTATGGAAGGTAGTCTGTCGTCGAAATTTTTGTTGTTCCAATAGATGGTAGCCTTGTCATTATCAAAGGTAGTCTGTTGTCGAGATTTTTGTTTCTCCAACGGATTGTAGCCTTGTCATTATGGAAGGTAGTCTATTGTTGAGAGTTTTGTTACTCCAATGGATGGTAGCCTTCTTACAATGGAAGGTAGTCTGTTGTCGAGATTTTTTTTACTACAATGGATGGTAGCCTTGTCATTATGGAAGGTAGTCTGTTGTCGAGAGTTTTGTAACTCCAATGGATTGTAGCCTTGTCATTATGGAAGGTAGTATGTTCTCGATATCTTTGTTACTACAATGTATGTTAGCCTTGTCATTACGGAAGGTAGTCTGTTGCCAAGAATTTTGTTACTACAATGGATGGTAGCCTTGTCATTATGGAAGGTAGTTTGTTGTCGAGATTTTTGTTACTCCAATGGATTGTAGCCTTGTCATTATCGAAGGTAGTCTGTTGTCGATATCATTGTTACTACAATGTATGTTAGCCTTGTCATTATGGAAGGTAGTCTGGTGTCGAGATTTTTGTTACTCCATTGGATAGTAGCCTAGTCATTAAGGAAGGTAGTTTGTTGTTGAGATTTTGATTATTCCAATGGATGGTAGCCTAGTCATTATGGAAGGTAGTCTGTTTTCGAGATTTTTGTTACTCCAACGGATGGTAGCCTTGTCATTATGGAAGGTAGTCTATTGTCGGGATTTTTGTTACTCCAATGGATGGTAGCCTTGTCATTATGGAAGGTAGTTTGTCGTTGATATTTTTTTTATTTCAATTGATGGTAGCCTTGTCAATATGAAATGTAGTCTATTGTCCATATTTTTGTTACTCCAATGGAATGTATCCTTGTCATTATGGAAGGTAGTCTGTTATCGAGATTTTTCTTACTACAATGGAGGGTAGCCTTGTCATTACGGAAGGTAGTCTGTTGTAGAGATTTTTGTTACTCCAATGGATGGTATCCTTCTTACTATCAAAGGTAGTTTGTTGTCGAGATTTTTGTTACTACAATGGATGGTAGCCTTGTCATTATGGAATGTATTCTGTTGTCGAGATTTTTGTTACTCCAATGGATTGTAGCCTTGTCATTATGGAAGGTAGTCTATTGTCGATATCTTTGTTACTACAATGTATGTTAGCCTTGTCATTATGGAAGGTAGTCTGTTTTTGAGATTTTTGTTACTCCAATGGATGGTAGCCTTCTCACTATCGAAGGTAGTCTGTTGTCGAGATTTTTGTTACTACAATGGAAGGTAGTTTGTTGTCGAGATTTTTGTTACTCCAATGGATTGTAGCCTTGTCATTATGGAAGGTAGTCTGTTGTCGATATCATTGTTACTACAATGTATGTTAGCCTTGTCATTATGGAAGGTAGTCTGGTGTCGAGATTTTTGTTACTCCATTGGATAGTAGCCTAGTCATTATGGAAGGTTGTCTGTTGTTGAGATTTTGGTAATTCCAATGGATGGTAGCCTAGTCATTATGGAAGGTAGTCTATTTTCGAGATTTTTGTTACTCCAACGGATGGTAGCCTTGTCATTATGGAAGGTAGTCTATTGTCGGGATTTTTGTTACTCCAATGGATGGTAGCCTTGTCATTATGGAAGATAGTCTGTCGTTGATATTTTTTTTATTCCAATTGATGGTAGCCTTGTCAATATGAAATGTAGTCTATTGTCCATATTTTTGTTACTCCAATGGAATGTATCCTTGTCATTATGGAAGGTAGTTTGTTATCGAGATTTTTCTTACTACAATGGATGGTAGCCTTGTCATTATGGAAGGTAGTCTGTTGTAGAGATTTTTCTTACTCCAATGGATGGTATCCTTCTTACTATCAAAGGTAGTTTGTTGTCGAGATTTTTGTTACTACAATGGATGGTAGCCTTGTCATTATGGAAGGTATTCTGTTGTCGAGATTTTTTTTACTCCAATGGATTGTAGCCTTGTCATTATGGAAGGTAGTCTATTGTCGATATCTTTGTTACTACAATGTATGTTAGCCTTGTCATTATGGAATGTAGTCTGGTGTCGAGATTTTTGTTACTCCATTGGATAGTAGCCTAGTCATTATGGAAGGTAGTCTATTGTTGAGATTTTGGTTATTCCAATGGATGGTAGCCTAGTCATTATGGAAGGTAGTCTGTTTTCGAGATTTTTGTTACTCCAATGGATGGTAGCCTTGTCATTATGGAAGGTAGTCTATTGTCGGGAATTTTGTTACTCCAATGGATGGTGGCCTTGTCATTTTGGAAGGTAGTTTGTCGTTGATATTTTTTTTATTCCAATTGATGGTAGCCTTGTCAATATGAAATGTAGTCTATTATCCATATTTTTGTTACTCCAATGGAATGTATCCTTGTCATTATGGAAGGTAGTATGTTATCGAGATTTTTCTTACTACAATGGATGGTATCCTTGTCATTATGGAAGGTAGTCTGTTGTAGAGATTTTTGTTACTCCAATGGATGGTAGCCTTCTTACTATCGAAGGTAGTTTGTTGTCGAGATTTTTGTTACTACAATGGATGGTATCCTTGTCATTATGGAAGGTAGTCTGTTGTCGAGATTTTTGTTACTCCAATGGATTGTAGCCTTGTCATTATGGAAGGTAGTCTATTGTCGATATCTTTGTTACTACAATGTATGTTAGCCTTGTCATTATGGAAGGTAGTCTGGTGTCGAGATTTTTGTTACTCCATTGGATAGTAGCCTAGTCATTATGGAAGGTAGTCTCTTGTTGAGATTTTTGTTATTCCAGTGGATGGTAGCCTATTCATAATGGAAGGTAGTCTATTTTCGAGATTTTTCTTACTCCAATGGATGGTAGCCTTGTCGTTAAGGAAGGTAGTCAGTTGTCGGGATTTTTGTTACTCCAATGGATGGTAGCCTTGTCATTATGGAAGGTAGTTTGTCGTTGAAATTTTCTTTATTCAAACGGATGGTAGCCGTGTCATTATGAAAGGTAGTCTATTGTCGAGATTTTTGTTACTCCAGTGGATTGTATCCTTATCATTATGGAAGGTAGTCTGTTGTCGATATTTTTGTTACTCCAATGGATGGTAGCCTTGTCATTACGGAAGGTAGTCTGTTGCCAAGAATTTTGTTACTATAATGGATGGTAGCCTTGTCATTATGGAAGGTAGTTTGTTGTCATGATTTTTGTTACTACAATGGATTGTAGCCTTGTCATTATGGAAGGTAGTCTATTGTCGAGATTTTTTTTACTCCAATGGATGGAAGCATTGTCATTATGGAGGGTAGTTTATTATCGATATTTTTGTTACTCCAACAGATGGTAGCCTTGTCATTATGGAAGGTAGTCTGTCGTTGTGATTTTTGTTACTCCAATGAATGGTAGCCTTGTCATTACGGAAGGTAATCTGTTTTTCATATTTTTGTTACTATAATGCATGTTAGCCTTGTCATTATGGAAGGTAGTCTGTTGTCAATATTTTTGTTACTCCATTGGATAGTAGCCTTGTCATTATGGAAGGTAGTCTGTTGTTGAGATTTTTGTTATTCTAATGGATGGTAGCCTAGTCATTATGGAAGTTAGTCTATTTTCGAGAATTTTGTTACTCTAACGGATGGTAGCCTTGTCATTATGGAAGGTAGTCTGTTGTCGAAATTTTTGTTACTCCAATGGATGGTACCCTTGTCATTATGGAAGGTAGTCTATTATCGAGATTTTTATTACTCCAATGGATGGTAGCCTTTTCATTATGGAAGGTAGTCTGTCGTCGAAATTTTTGTTGTTCCAATAGATGGTAGCCTTGTCATTATCAAAGGTAGTCTGTTGTCGAGATTTTTGTTTCTCCAACGGATTGTAGCCTTGTCATTATGGAAGGTAGTCTATTGTTGAGAGTTTTGTTACTCCAATGGATGGTAGCCTTCTTACAATGGAAGGTAGTCTGTTGTCGAGATTTTTTTTACTACAATGGATGGTAGCCTTGTCATTATGGAAGGTAGTCTGTTGTCGAGAGTTTTGTAACTCCAATGGATTGTAGCCTTGTCATTATGGAAGGTAGTATGTTCTCGATATCTTTGTTACTACAATGTATGTTAGCCTTGTCATTACGGAAGGCAGTCTGTTGCCAAGAATTTTGTTACTACAATGGATGGTAGCCTTGTCATTATGGAAGGTAGTCTGTTGTCATGATTTTTGTTACTACAATGGATTGTAGCCTTGTCATTATGGAAGGTAGTCTATTGTCGAGATTTTTTTTACTCCATTGGATGGAAGCATTGTCATTATGGAGGGTAGTTTGTTATCGATATTTTTGTTACTCCAACAGATGGTAGCCTTGTCATTATGGAAGGTAGTCAATTGTCGAGATTTTTGTTACTCCAATGGATGGTAGCATTGTCATTATGGAAGGTAGTTTGTTGTCGAGATTTTTGTTACTCCAATAGATGGTAGCCTTGTCATTATGTAAGGTAGTCTGTCGTTGTGATTTTTGTTACTCTAATGAATGGTAGCCTTGTCATTATGGAAGGTAGTTTGTTGTTCATATTTTTGTTACTAAAATGCATGTTAGTCTTGTCATTATGGAAGGTAGTCTGTTGTCGATATTTTTGTTACTCCATTGGATAGTAGCCTTGTCATTATGGAAGGTAGTCTGTTGTTGAGATTTTTGTTATTCCAATGGATGGTAGTCTAGTCATTAGGGAAGTTAGTCTATTTTCGAGATTTTTGTTACTCCAATGGATTGTAGCCTTGCCATTATAGAAGGTAGTCTATTGTCGAGATTTTTGTTACTCCAATGGATGGTAGCCTTTTCATTATGGAAGGTAGTCGGTCGTCGAAATTTTTGTTGTTCCAATGGATGGAGCCTTGTCATTATTAAAGGTAGTCTGTTGTCGAGATTTTTGTTTCTCCAATGGATTGTAGCCTTGTCATTATGGAAGGTAGTCTATTGTTGAGATTTTTGTTACTCCAATGGATGGTATCCTTCTTACAATGGAAGGTAGTCTTTTGTCGAGATTTTTTTTACTACAATGGATGGTAGCCTTGTCATTATGGAAGGTAGTCTGTTGTCGAGATTTTTGTTACTCCAATGGATGGTAGCATTGTCATTATGGAAGGTAGTCTATTGTTGAGATTTTTGTTACTCCAATGGATGGTAGCCTTCTTACAATGGAAGGTAGTCTGTTGTCGAGATTTTTTTTACTACAATGGATGGTAGCCTTGTCATTATGGAAGGTAGTCTGTTGTCGAGATTTTTGTTACTCCAATGGATTGTAGCCTTGTCATTATGGAAGGTAGTCTATTGTCGATATCTTTGTTACTACAATGTATGTTAGCCTTGTCATTATGGAAGGTAGTCTGGTGTCGAGATTTTTGTTACTCCATTGGATAGTAGCCTAGTCATTATTGAAGGTAGTCTGTTGTTGAGATTTCTGTTATTCCAATGGATGGTAGCCTATTCATAATGGAAGGTAGTCTGTTTTCGAGATTTTTCTTACTCCAATGGATGGTAGCCTTGTCGTTAAGGAAGGTAGTCAGTTGTCGGGATTTTTGTTACTCCAATGGATGGTAGCCTTGTCATTATGGAAGGTAGTTTGTCGTTGAAATTTTCTTTATTCAAAGGGATGGTAGCTGTGTCATTATGAAAGGTAGTCTATTGTCGAGATTTTTGTTACTCCAGTGGATTGTATCCTTATCATTATGGAAGGTAGTCTGTTGTCGATATTTTTGTTACTCCAATGGATGGTAGCCTTGTCATTACGGAAGGTAGTCTGTTGCCAAGAATTTTGTTACTACAATGGATGGTAGCCTTGTCATTATGGAAGGTAGTCTGTTGTCATGATTTTTGTTACTACAATGGATTGTAGCCTTGTCATTATGGAAGGTAGTCTATTGTCGAGATTTTTTTTACTCCAATGGATGGAAGCATTGTCATTATGGAGGGTAGTTTGTTATCGAGATTTTTGTTAATCCAACAGATGGTAGCCTTGTCATTATGGAAGGTAGTCTGTCGTTGTGATTTTTGTTACTCCAATGAATGGTAGCCTTGTCATTACGGAAGGTAATCTGTTTTTCATATTTTTGTTATTATAATGCATGTTAGCCTTGTCATTATGGAAGGTAGTCTGTTGTCGATATTTTTGTTACTCCATTGGATAGTAGCCTTGTCATTATGGAAGGTAGTCTGTTGTTGAGATTTTTGTTATTCTAATGGATGGTAGCCTAGTCATTATGGAAGTTAG
Organism: Vicia faba; assembly: GCA_948472305.1. Classification (NCBI taxonomy): domain Eukaryota; kingdom Viridiplantae; phylum Streptophyta; class Magnoliopsida; order Fabales; family Fabaceae; genus Vicia; species Vicia faba. The sequence continues at coordinate 530,666,688 of OX451741.1, forward strand.
TCTATTTTCGAGAATTTTGTTACTCTAATGGATGGTAGCCTTGTCATTATGGAAGGTAGTCTGTTGTCGAAATTTTTGTTACTCCAATGGATGGTAGCCTTGTCATTATGGAAGGTAGTCTATTATCGAGATTTTTGTTACTCCAATGGATGGTAGCCTTTTCATTATGGAAGGTTGTCTGTCGTCGAAATTTTTGTTGTTCCAATGGATGGTAGCCTTGTCATTATGAAAGGTAGTCTGTTGTCGAGATTTTTGTTTCTCCAATGGATTGTAGCCTTGTCATTATGGAAGGTAGTCTATTGTTGAGAGTTTTGTTACTCCAATGGATGGTAGCCTTCTTACAATGGAAGGTAATCTGTTGTCGAGATTTTTTTTACTACAATGGATGGTAGCCTTGTCATTATGGAAGGTAGTCTGTTGTCGAGAGTTTTGTTACTCCAATGGATTGTAGCCTTGTCATTATGGAAGGTAGTCTGTTCTCGATATCTTTGTTACTACAATGCATTTTAGCCTTGTCATTATGGAAGGTAGTCTGGTGTCGAGATTTTTGTTACTCCATAGGATAGTAGCCTAGTCATATTGGTAGGTAGTCTGTTGTTGAGATTTTTCTTATTCCAATGGATGGTAGCCTAGTCATTTGGAAGGTAGGCTGTTGTCGAGATTTTTCTTACTAAAATGGATGGTAGCCTTGTCATTATAGAAGGTAGTCTGTTGTCGAGATTTTTGTTACTACAATGGATGGTAGCCTTTTCATTATGAAAGGTAGTCTGTTGTCTTAATTTTTGTTACTACAATAGATTGTAGCCTTGTCATTAAGGAAGGTAGTCAATTGTCGAGATTTTTGTTACTCCAATGGATGGTAGCATTGTCATTATGGAAGGTAGTTTGTTGTCGAGATTTTTGTTACTCCAATAGATGGTAGCCTTGTCATTATGTAAGGTAGTCTGTCGTTGTGATTTTTGTTACTTTAATGAATGGTAGCCTTGTCATTATGGAAGGTAGTTTGTTGTTCATATTTTTGTTACTAAAATGCATGTTAGTCTTGTCATTATGGAAGGTAGTCTGTTGTCGATATTTTTGTTACTCCATTGGATAGTAGCCTTGTCATTATGGAAGGTAGTCTGTTGTTGAGATTTTTGTTATTCCAATGGATGGTAGGCTAGTCATTAGGGAAGTTAGTCTATTTTCGAGATTTTTGTTACTCCAATGGATGGTAGCCTTGCCATTATAGAAGGTAGTCTATTGTCGAGATTTTTGTTACTCCAATGGATGGTAGCCTTTTCATTATGGAAGGTAGTCTATCGTCGAAATTTTTGTTGTTCCAATGGATGGAGCCTTGTCATTATTAAAGGTAGTCTGTTGTCGAGATTTTTGTTTCTCCAAAGGATTGTAGCCTTGTCATTATGGAAGGTAGTCTATTGTTGAGATTTTTGTTACTCCAATGGATGGTATCCTTCTTACAATGGAAGGAAGTCTTTTGTCGAGATTTTTTTTACTACAATGGATGGTAGCCTTGTCATTATGGAAGGTAGTCTGTTGTCGAGATTTTTGTTACTCCAATGGATGGTAGCATTGTCATTATGGAAGGTAGTCTATTGTTGAGATTTTTGTTACTCCAATGGATGGTAGCCTTCTTACAATGGAAGGTAGTCTGTTGTCGAGATTTTTTTTACTACAATGGATGGTAGCCTTGTCATTATGGAAGGTAGTCTGTTGTCGAGAGTTTTGTTACTCCAATGGATTGTAGCCTTATCATTATGGAAGGTAGTTTGTTGTCGATATCTTTGTTACTATAATTCATGTTAGCCTTGTCATTATGGAAGGTAGTCTGGTGTCGAGATTTTTGTTACTCCATTGGATAGTAGCCTAGTCATTATGGAAGGTAGTGTGTTGTTGAGTTTTTGTTATTCCAATGGATGGTAGCCTAGTCATTATGGAAGGTAGTCAGTTTTTGAAATTTTTGTTACTCCAATGGATAGTTGCCTTGTCATTATTGAAGGTAGTCTGTTGTCGAGATTTTTGTTACTCCAATGGATGGTAGCCTTGTCATTATGGAAGGTAGTATGTCGTTGATATCTTTGTTACTCCAATGGATGGTAGCCTACTCATTATGGAAGGTAGTATGTCGTCGAGATTTTTTTTGTTCCAACGTATGGTAGCCTTGTCATTATGAAAGGTAGTCTATTGTCGAGATTTTTGTTACTCCAATGGATTGTATCCTTGTCATTATGGAAGGTAGTCTGTTTTTGAGATTTTTGTTACTCCAATGGATGGTAGCCTTCTCACTATCGAAGGTAGTCTGTTGTCGAGATTTTAGTTACTACAACGGATGGTAGCCTTGTCATTATGGAAGGTAGTTTGTTGTCGAGATTTTTTTTACTCCAATGGATTGTAGCCTTGTCATTATCGAAGGTAGTCTGTTGTCGTTATCATTGTTATTACAATGTATGTTAGCCTTGTCATTATGGAAGGTAGTCTGGTGTCGAGATTTTTGTTACTCCATTGGATAGTAGCCTAGTCATTAAGGAAGGTAGTCTGTTTTCGAGATTTTTGTTACTCCAACGGATGGTAGCCTTGTCATTATGGAAGGTAGTCTATTGTCGGGATTTTTGTTACTCCAATGGATGGTAGCCTTGTCATTATGGAAGGTAGTCTGTCGTTGATATTTTTTTTATTCCAATTGATGGTAGCCTTGTCAATATGAAATGTAGTCTATTGTCCATATTTTTGTTACTCCAATGGAATGTATCCTTGTCATTATGGAAGGTAGTCTGTTATCGAGATTTTTCTTACTACAATGGATGGTAGCCTTGTCATTATGGAAGGTAGTCTGTTGTAGAGATTTTTGTTACTCCAATGGATTGTAGCCTTGTCATTATGGAAGGTAGTCTGTTATCGAGATTTTTCTTACTACAATGGATGGTAGCCTTGTCATTATGGAAGGTAGTCTGTTGTAGAGATTTTTGTTACTCCAATGGATTGTAGCCTTGTCATTATGGAAGGTAGTCTATTGTTGAGAGTTTTGTTACTCCAATGGATGGTAGCCTTCTTACAATGGAAGGTAATCTGTTGTCGAGATTTTTTTTACTACAATGGATGGTAGCCTTGTCATTATGGAAGGTAGTCTGTTGTCGAGAGTTTTGTTACTCCAATGGATTGTAGCCTTGTCATTATGGAAGGTAGTCTGTTCTCGATATCTTTGTTACTACAATGCATGTTAGCCTTGTCATTATGGAAGGTAGTCTGGTGTCGAGATTTTTGTTACTCCATAGGATAGTAGCCTAGTCATATTGGTAGGTAGTCTGTTGTTGAGATTTTTCTTATTCCAATGGATGGTAGCCTAGTCATTTGGAAGGTAGGCTGTTGTCGAGATTTTTCTTACTAAAATGGATGGTAGCCTTGTCATTATAGAAGGTAGTCTGTTGTCGAGATTTTTGGTACTACAATGGATGGTAGCCTTTTCATTATGAAAGGTAGTCTGTTGTCTTAATTTTTGTTACTACAATAGATTGTAGCCTTGTCATTAAGGAAGGTAGTCAATTGTCGAGATTTTTGTTACTCCAATGGATGGTAGCATTGTCATTATGGAAGGTAGTTTGTTGTCAAGATTTTTGTTACTCCAATAGATGGTAGCCTTGTCATTATGTAAGGTAGTCTGTCGTTGTGATTTTTGTTACTTTAATGAATGGTAGCCTTGTCATTATGGAAGGTAGTTTGTTGTTCATATTTTTGTTACTAAAATGCATGTTAGTCTTGTCATTATGGAAGGTAGTCTGTTGTCGATATTTTTGTTACTCCATTGGATAGTAGCCTTGTCATTATGGAAGGTAGTCTGTTGTTGAGATTTTTGTTATTCCAATGGATGGTAGGCTAGTCATTAGGGAAGTTAGTCTATTTTCGAGATTTTTGTTACTCCAATGGATGGTAGCCTTGGCATTATAGAAGGTAGTCTATTGTCGAGATTTTTGTTACTCCAATGGATGGTAGCCTTTTCATTATGGAAGGTAGTCTATCGTCGAAATTTTTGTTGTTCCAATGGATGGAGCCTTGTCATTATTAAAGGTAGTCTGTTGTCGAGATTTTTGTTTCTCCAAAGGATTGTAGCCTTGTCATTATGGAAGGTAGTCTATTGTTGAGATTTTTGTTACTCCAATGGATGGTATCCTTCTTACAATGGAAGGTAGTCTTTTGTCGAGATTTTTTTTACTACAATGGATGGTAGCCTTGTCATTATGGAAGGTAGTCTGTTGTCGAGATTTTTGTTACTCCAATGGATGGTAGCATTGTCATTATGGAAGGTAGTCTATTGTTGAGATTTTTGTTACTCCAATGGATGGTAGCCTTCTTACAATGGAAGGTAGTCTGTTGTCGAGATTTTTTTTACTACAATGGATGGTAGCCTTGTCATTATGGAAGGTAGTCTGTTGTCGAGAGTTTTGTTACTCCAATGGATTGTAGCCTTATCATTATGGAAGGTAGTTTGTTGTCGATATCTTTGTTACTATAATTCATGTTAGCCTTGTCATTATGGAAGGTAGTCTGGTGTCGAGATTTTTGTTACTCCATTGGATAGTAGCCTAGTCATTATGGAAGGTAGTGTGTTGTTGAGATTTTTGTTATTCCAATGGATGGTAGCCTAGTCATTATGGAAGGTAGTCAGTTTTTGAAATTTTTGTTACTCCAATGGATAGTTGCCTTGTCATTATTGAAGGTAGTCTGTTGTCGAGATTTTTGTTACTCCAATGGATGGTAGCCTTGTCATTATGGAAGGTAGTATGTCGTTGATATCTTTGTTACTCCAATGGATGGTAGCCTACTCATTATGGAAGGTAGTATGTCGTCGAGATTTTTTTTGTTCCAATGTATGGTAGCCTTGTCATTATGAAAGGTAGTCTATTGTCGAGATTTTTGTTACTCCAATGGATTGTATCCTTGTCATTATGGAAGGTAGTCTGTTTTTGAGATTTTTGTTACTCCAATGGATGGTAGCCTTCTCACTATCGAAGGTAGTCTGTTGTCGAGATTTTAGTTACTACAACGGATGGTAGCCTTGTCATTATGGAAGGTAGTTTGTTGTCGAGATTTTTTTTACTCCAATGGATTGTAGCCTTGTCATTATCGAAGGTAGTCTGTTGTCGTTATCATTGTTACTACAATGTATGTTAGCCTTGTCATTATGGAAGGTAGTCTGGTGTCGAGATTTTTGTTACTCCATTGGATAGTAGCCTAGTCATTAAGGAAGGTAGTTTGTTTTCGAGATTTTTGTTACTCCAACGGATGGTAGCCTTGTCATTATGGAAGGTAGTCTATTGTCGGGATTTTTGTTACTCCAATGGATGGTAGCCTTGTCATTATGGAAGGTAGTCTGTCGTTGATATTTTTTTTATTCCAATTGATGGTAGCCTTGTCAATATGAAATGTAGTCTATTGTCCATATTTTTGTTACTCCAATGGAATGTATCCTTGTCATTATGGAAGGTAGTCTGTTATCGAGATTTTTCTTACTACAATGGATGGTAGCCTTGTCATTATGGAAGGTAGTCTGTTGTAGAGATTTTTGTTACTCCAATGGATGGTATCCTTCTTACTATCAAAGGTAGTTTGTTGTCGAGATTTTTGTTACTACAATGGATGTCAGCCTTGTCATTATGGAATGTATTTTGTTGTCGAGATTTTTGTTACTCCAATGGATTGTAGCCTTTTCATTATGGAAGGTAGTCTATTGTCGATATCTTTGTTACTACAATGTATGTAAGCCTTGTCATTATGGAAGGTAGTTTGTTTTTGAGATTTTTGTTACTCCAATGGATGGTAGCCTTCTCACTATCGAAGGTAGTCTGTTGTCGAGATTTTTGTTACTACAATGGAAGGTAGTTTGTTGTCGAGATTTTTGTTACTCCAATGGATTGTAGCCTTGTCATCATGGAAGGTAGTCTGTTGTCGATATCATTGTTACTACAATGTATGTTAGCCTTGTCATTATGGAAGGTAGTCTGGTGTCGAGATTTTTGTTACTCCATTGGATAGTAGCCTAGTCATTATGGAAGGTAGTCTGTTGTTGAGATTTTGGTTATTCCAATGGATGGTAGCCTAGTCATTATGGAAGGTAGTCTATTTTCGAGATTTTTGTTACTCCAACGGATGGTAGCCTTGTCATTATGGAAGGTAGTCTATTGTCTGGATTTTTGTTACTCCAATGGATGGTAGCCTTGTCATTATGGAAGGTAGTCTGTCGTTGATATTTTTTTTATTCCAATTGATGGTAGCCTTGTCAATATGAAATGTAGTCTATGGTCCATATTTTTGTTACTCCAATGGAATGTATCCTTGTCATTATGGAAGGTAGTTCGTTATCGAGATTTTTCTTTCTACAATGGATGGTAGCCTTGTCATTATGGAAGGTAGTGTGTTGTAGAGATTTTTGTTACTCCAATGGATGGTATCCTTCTTACTATCAAAGGTAGTTTGTTGTCGAGATTTTTATTACTACGATGGATGGTAGCCTTGTCATTATGGAAGGTATTCTGTTGTCGAGATTTTTGTTACTCCAATGGATTGTAGCCTTGTCATTATGGAAGGTAGTCTATTGTCGATATCTTTGTTACTATAATGTATGTTAGCCTTTTCATTATGGAATGTAGTCTGGTGTCGAGATTTTTGTTACTCCATTGGATAGTAGCCTAGTCATTATGGAAGGTAGTCTATTGTTGAGATTTTGGTTATTCCAATAGATGGTAGCCTAGTCATTATGGAAGGTAGTCTGTTTTCGAGATTTTTGTTACTCCAATGGATGGTAGCCTTGTCATTATGGAAGGTAGTCTATCGTTGATATTTTTTTTATTCCAATTGATGGTAGCCTTGTCAATATGAAATGTAGTCTATTATCCATATTTTTGTTACTCCAATGGAATGTATCCTTGTCATTATGGAAGGTAGTATGTTATCGAGATTTTTCTTACTACAATGGATGGTATCCTTGTCATTATGGAAGGTAGTCTGTTGTAGAGATTTTTGTTACTCCAATGGATGGTAGCCTTCTTACTATCGAAGGTAGTTTGTTGTCGAGATTTTTGTAACTACAATGGATGGTATCCTTGTCATTATGGAAGGTAGTCTGTTGTCGAGATTTTTGTTACTCCAATGGATTGTAGCCTTGTCATTATGGAAGGTAGTCTATTATCGATATCTTTGTTACTACAATGTATATTAGCCTTGTCATTATGGAAGGTAGTCTGGTGTCGAGATTTTTGTTACTCCATTGGATAGTAGCCTAGTCATTATGGAAGGTAGTCTGTTGTTGAGATTTTTGTTATTCCAGTGGATGGTAGCCTATTCATAATGGAAGGTAGTCTGTTTTCGAGATTTTTCTTACTCCAATGGATGGTAGCCTTGTCGTTAAGGAAGGTAGTCAGTTGTCGGGATTTTTGTTACTCCAATGGATGGTAGCCTTGTCATTATGGAAGGTAGTTTGTCGTTGAAATTTTCTTTATTCAAACGGATGGTAGCCGTGTCATTATGAAAGGTAGTCTATTGTCGAGATTTTTGTTACTCCAGTGGATTGTATCCTTATCATTATGGAAGATAGTCTGTTGTCGATATTTTTGTTACTCCAATGGATGGTATCCTTGTCATTACGGAAGGTAGTCTGTTGCCAAGAATTTTGTTACTACAATGGATGGTAGCCTTGTCATTATGGAAGGTAGTCTGTTGTCATGATTTTTGTTACTACAATGGATTGTAGCCTTGTCATTATGGAAGGTAGTCTATTGTCGAGATTTTTTTTACTCCAATGGATGGAAGCATTGTCATTATGGAGGGTAGTTTGTTATCGATATTTTTGTTACTCCAACAGATGGTAGCCTTGTCATTATGGAAGGTAGTCTGTCGTTGTGATTTTTGTTACTCCAGTGAATGGTAGCCTTGTCATTATGGAAGGTAATCTGTTTTTCATATTTTTGTTACTATAATGCATGTTAGCCTTGTCATTATGGAAGGTAGTCAGTTGTCGATATTTTTGTTACTCCATTGGATAGTAGCCTTGTCATTATGGAAGGTAGTCTGTTGTTGAGATTTTTGTTATTCTAATGGATGGTAGCCTAGTCATTATGGAAGTTAGTCTATTTTCGAGAATTTTGTTACTCTAATGGATGGTAGCCTTGTCATTATGGAAGGTAGTCTGTTGTCGAAATTTTTGTTATTCCAATGGATGGTACCCTTGTCATTATAGAAGGTAGTCTATTATCGAGATTTTTGTTACTCCAATGGATGGTAGCCTTTTCATTATGGAAGGTAGTTTGTCGTCGAAATTTTTGTTGTTCCAATAGATGGTAGCCTTGTCATTATGAAAGGTAGTCTGTTGTCGAGATTTTTGTTTCTCCAATGGATTGTAGCCTTGTCATTATGGAAGGTAGTCTATTGTTGAGAGTTTTGTTACTCCAATGGATGGTAGCCTTCTTACAATGGAAGGTAGTCTGTTGTCGAGATTTTTTTTACTACAATGGATGGTAGCCTTGTCATTATGGAAGGTAGTCTGTTGTCGAGACTTTTGTTACTCCAATGGATTGTAGCCTTGTCATTATGGAAGGTAGTCTATTATCGAGATTTTTGTTACTCCAATGGATGGTAGCCTTTTCATTATGGAAGGTAGTCTGTCGTCGAAATTTTTGTTGTTCCAATGGATGGTAGCCTTGTCATTATGAAAGGTAGTCTGTTGTCGAGATTTTTATTTCTCCAATGGATTGTAGCCTTGTCATTATGGAAGGTAGTCTATTGTTGAGAGTTTTGTTACTCCAATGGATGGTAGCCTTCTTACAATGGAAGGTAATCTGTTGTCAAGATTTTTTTTACTACAATGGATGGTAGCCTTGTCATTATGGAAGGTAGTCTGTTGTCAAGAGTTTTGTTACTCCAATGGATTGTAGCCTTGTCATTATGGAAGGTAGTCTGTTCTCGATATCTTTGTTACTACAATGCATGTTAGCCTTGTCATTATGGAAGGTAGTCTGTTGTTCATATTTTTGTTACTACAATGCATGTTAGTCTTGTCATTATGGAAGGTAGTCTGTTGTCGATATTTTTGTTACTCCATTGGATTGTAGCCTTGTCATTATGGAAGGTAGTTTGTTGTTGAGATTTTTGTTATTCCAATGGATGGTAGGCTAGTCATTAGGGAAGTTAGTCTATTTTCGAGATTTTTGTTACTCCAGTGGATGGTAGCCTTGCCATTATAGAAGGTAGTCTATTGTCGAGATTTTTGTTACTCCAATGGATGGTAGCCTTTTCATTATGGAAGGTAGTCTGTCGTCGAAATTTTTGTGGTTCCAATGGATGGTAGCCTTGTCATTATTAAAGGTAGTCTGTTGTCGAGAGTTTTGTTTCTCCAATGGATTGTAGCCTTGTCATTATGGAAGGTACTCTATTGTTGAGATTTTTGTTACTCCAATGGATGGTAGCCTTCTTACAATGGAAGGTAGTCTGTTGTCGAGAGTTTTGTTACTCCAATGGATTGTAGCCTTATCATTATGGAAGGTAGTCTGTTGTCGATATCTTTGTTACTATAATTCATGTTAGCCTTGCCATTATGGAAAGTAGTCTGGTGTCGAGATTTTTGTTACTCCATTGGATAGTAGCCTAGTCATTATGGAAGGTAGTGTGTTGTTGAGATTTTTGTTATTCCAATGGATGGTAGCCTAGTCATTATGGAAGGTAGTCTGTTTTTGAAATTTTTGTTACTCCAATGGATAGTAGCCTTGTCATTATTGAAGGTAGTCTGTTGTCGAGATTTTTGTTACTCCAATGGATGGTAGCCTTGTCATTATGGAAGGTAGTATGTCGTTGATATTTTTGTTATTCCAATGGATGGCAGCCTTGTCAATATGAAATGTAGTCTATTGTCCAGATTTTTGTTACTCCATTGGATAGTAGCCTAGTCATTATGGAAGGCAGTCTATTGTTGAGATTTTGGTTATTCCAATGGATGGCAGCCTTGTCATTATGGAAGGTAGTCTATTGTCAATATTTTTGTTACTCCATTGGATAGTAGCCTAGTCATTATGGAAGGCAGTCTATTGTTGAGATTTTGGTTATTCCAATGGATGGTAGCCTAGTCATTATGGAAGGTAGTCTGTTTTCGAGATTTTTGTTACTCCAATGGATGGTAGCCTTGTCATTATGGAAGGTAGACTGTTGTCGGGATTTTTGTTACTCCAATGGATGGTAGCCTTGTCATTATGGAAGGTAGTCTGTCGTTGATATTTTTGTTATTCCAATTGATGGTAGCCTTGTCAATATGAAATGTAGTCTATTGTCCAGATTTTTGTTACTCCAATGGAATGTATCCTTGTCATTATGGAAGGTAGTCTATTGTTCTGATTTTTGCTACTACAATAGATTGTAGCCTTGTCATTATGGAAGGTAGTCTATTGTCGAGATTTTTGTTACTCCAATGGATGGTAGCATTGTCATTATGGAAGGTAGTTCATTGTCGAGATTTGTGTTACTCCAATAGATGGTAGCCTTTTCATTATGGAAGGTAGTCTGTCATTGAGATTTTTGTTATTCCAATGGATGGTAGCCTAGTCATTATGCAAGGTAGCCTATTTTTGAGATTTTTATTACTCCAATGGATGGTAGCCTTGTCATTATGGAAGGTAGTCTATTGTCAATATTTTTGTTACTCCATTGGATAGTAGCCTAGTGATTATGGAAGGCAGTCTATTGTTGAGATTTTGGTTATTCCAATGGATGGTAGCCTAGTCATTATGGAAGGTAGTCTGTTTTCGAGATTTTTGTTACTCCAATGGATGGTAGCCTTATCATTATGGAAGGTAGACTGTTGTCGGGATTTTTGTTACTCCAATGGATGGTAGCCTTGTCATTATGGAAGGTAGTCTGTCGTTGATATTTTTGTTATTCCAGTTGATGGTAGCCTTGTCAATATGAAATGTAGTCTATTGTCCAGATTTTTGTTACTCCAATGGAATGTATCCCTGTCATTATGGATGGTAGTCAGCTATCGAGATTTTTCTTACTACAATGGATGGTAGCCTTGTCATTAAGGAAGGTAGTCTGTTGCCGAGATTTTTGTTACTCCAATGGATTGTAGCCTTGTCATTATGGAAGGTAGTCTGTTGTCGATATCTTTATTACTACAATGTATGTTAGCCTTGTCATTATGGAAGGTAGTCTGGTGTCGAGATTTTTTCACTCCATTAGATAGTAGCGTAGTCATTATGGAAGGTAGTATGTTGTTGATATCTTTGTTACTCCAATGGATGGTAGCCTACTCTTTATGGAAGGTAGTCTGTCGTCGAGATTTTTTTTGTTCCAATGGATGGTAGCCTTGTCATTATGAAAGGTAGTCTATTGTCGAGATTTTTGTTACTCCAATGGATTGTATCCTTGTCATTATGGAAGGTAGTCTGTTGTTGAGATTTTTGTTACTCCAATGGATGGTAGCCTTCTTACTATCGAAGGTAGTCTGTTGTCGAGAAATTTATTACTCCAATGGAACGTATCCTTGTCATTATGGAAGGTAGTCTTTTGTCTTGATTTTTGTTACTACAATGGATGGTAGCATTGTAATTATGGAAGGTAGTTTGTTGTTGAGATTTTTGTTACTCCAATAGATGGTAGCCTTTTCATTATGGAAGGTAGCCTGTCATTGAGAGTTTTGTTATTCCATTCGATGGTAGCCTAGTCATTATGGAAGGTAGCCTAATTTCAAGATTTTTATTACTTCAATGGATGGTAGCCTTGTCATTATGGAAGGTAGTCTATTGTCAATATTTTTGTTACTCCATTGGATAGTAGCTTTGTCATTATGGAAGGTACTCTATTGTTAAAATTTTTTTTTATTCTATTGAATGGTAGCCTAGTCAATATGGAAGGTAATCTGTTTTGGAGATTTTTGTTACTCCAATGGATGGTAGCCTTTTCATTATGGAAGGTAGTCTATTATCAAGATTTTTGTTACTCCAATAGATGGTAGCCTTTTCATTATGGAAGGTAGTCTGTCGTCGAAATTTTTGTTGTTCCAATGGATGGTAGCCTTGTCATTATGAAAGGTAGTTTATTGTCGAGATTTTTGTTACTCCAATGGATTGTAGCCTTGTCATTAAGGAAGGTAGTCTGTTGTCGAGATTTGTGTTACTAGAATGGATTGTAGCCTTGTCATTAGGGAAGGTAGTCTGTTGTCGAGATTTTTCTTACTACAATGGATGGTAGCCTTGTCATTATGGAAGGTAGTCTGTTGTCGAGATTTTTGTGACTACAATGGATGGTAGCCTTGTCATTATGGAAGGTAGTTTGTTGTCTTGATTTTTGTTACTACAATAGATTGTAGCCTTGTCATTATGGAAGGTAGTCTATTGTCAAGATTTTTGTTACTCCAATGGATGGTAGCATTGTCATTATGGAAGGTAGTTTGTTGTTGAGGTTTTTGTTACTCCAATAGATGGTAGCCTTGTCCTTATAGAAGGTAGTCTGTCATTGTGATTTTTGTTACTCCAATGAATGGTAGCCTTGTGATTATGGAAGGTAGTTTGTTGTTCATATTTTTGTTACTACAATGCGTGTTAGCCTTGTCATTATGGACGGTAGTCTATTGGCGATATTTTTGTTACTCCATTGGATAGTAGCCTTGTCATTATGGAAGGTAGTATGTTGATGAGATTTTTGTTATTCCAATGGATGGTAACCTAGTCATTATGGAAGTTTGTCTATTTTTGAGATTTTTGTTACTCCAATGGATGGTATCCTTATCATTATGGAAGGTAGTCTATTGTCGAGATTTTTGTTACTCTAATGGATGGTAGCCTTGTCATTATGGAATGTAGTCTATTATCGAGATTTTTGTTACTCCAATGGATGTTAGCCTTTTCATTATGGAAGGTAGTCTGTCGTCGAAATTTTTGTTGTTCCAATGGATGGTAGCCTTGTCATTATGAAAGGTAGTCTATTGTCGAGATTTTTGTTACTCCAATGGATTGTAGCCTTGTCATTAAGGAAAGTAGTCTGTAGTTGAGATTTTTGTTACTCTAATGGATGGTAGCCTTCTTACTATGGAAGGTTGTTTGTTGTCGAGATTTTTCTTACTACAATGGATGGTAGCCTTGTCATTATGGAAGGTAGTCTGTTGTCGACATTTTTGTTACTCCAATGGATTGTAGCCTTCTCATTATGGAAGGTAGTCTATTGTCGATATCTTTGTTACTATAATGTATGTTAGCCTTGTCATTATGGAAGGTAGTCTGGTGTCGATATTTTTGTTACTCCATTGGATAGTAGCCTAGTAATTATGGAAGGTAGTCTGTTGTTGAGATTTTTGTTATTCCAATGGATGGTAGCCTTGTCATTATGGAAGCTAGTCTGTTGTCGGGATTTTTGTTACTCCAATGGATGATAGCCTTGTCATTATGGAATGTAGTCTATTATCGAGATTTTTGTTAATTCAATGGATGGTAGCCTTTTCATTATAGAATGTAGTTTGTCGCTGAAATTTTTGTTGTCCTAATGGATGGTAGCCTTGTCGTTATGAAAGGTAGTCTATTGTCGAGATTTTTGTTACTCCAATGGATTGTAGCCTTGTCATTATGGAAGGTAGTCTGTTGTCGATATCTTTTTTTACTCCATTGGATAGTAGTGTAGTCATTATGGAACATAGTATGTTGTTGATATCTTTGTTACTCCAATGGATGGTAGCCTACTCTTTATGGAAGGTAGTCTGTCGTCGAGATTTTTTTTGTTCCAATGTATGGTAGCCTTGTCATTATGAAAGGTAGTTTATTGTCAAGATTTTTGTTACTCCAATGGATTGTATCCTTGCGTTATGGAAGGTAGTCTGTTGTTGAGATTTTTGTTACTCCAACAGATGGTAGCCTTCTTACTATCGAAGGTAGTCTGTTGTCGAGATTTTTGTTACTACAATGGATGGTAGCCTTGTCACTATGGAAGGTAGTCTGTTGTCGAGATTTTTGTTACTCCAATGGATGGAAGCATTGTCATTTTGGAAGGTAGTTTGTTGTCGAGATTTTTGTTACTCCAATAGATGGTAGCCTTTTCATTATGGAAGGTACTCTGTTGTTGAGATTTTTTTTATTCCAATGGATGGTAGCCTAGTCAATATGGAAGGTAATCTGTTTTCGAGATTTTTGTTACTCCAATGGATGGTAGGCTTTTCATTATGGAAGCTAGTCTATTATCGAGATTTTTGTTACTCCAATGGATGGTATCCTTTTCATTATGGAAGGTAGTTTGTCGTTGAAATTTTTATTGTTCCAATGGATGGTAGCCTTGTCATTATGAAAGGTAGTATGTTTTCGAGATTTTTGTTACTCCAATGGATGCTAGCCTTGTCATTATGGAAGCTAGTCTGTTGTCGGGATTTTTGTTACTCCAATGGATGATAGCCTTGTCATTATGGAATGTAGTCTATTATCGAGATTTTTTTTAATTCAATGGATGGTAGCCTTTTCATTATGGAAGGTAGTCTGTCGCCGAAATTTTTGTTGTTCTAATGGATGGTAGCCTTGTCATTATGAAAGGTAGTCTATTGTCGAGATTTTTGTTACTCTAATGGATTATAGCCTTGTCATTATGGAAGGTAGTCTGTTGTCGATATCTTTGTTACTACAATGTATGTTAGCCTTGTCATTATGGAAGGTAGTCTGGTGTCGAGATTTTTTTTACTCCATTAGATAGTAGCGTAGTCATTATGGAAGGTAGTATGTTGTTGATATCTTTGTTACTCCAATGGATGGTAGCCTACTCATTATGGAAGGTAGTATGTCATCGAGATTTTTTTTGTTCCAATGTATGGTAGCCTTATCATTATGAAAGGTAGTCTATTGTCGAGATTTTTGTTACTCCAATGGATGGTAGCCTTGTCATCATGGAAGGTAGTCTATTCTCGAGATTTTTGTTACTACAACAGATGGTAGCTGTATCATTATGAAAGGTAGTCTGTTGTCGATATCTTTGTTACTCCAATGGATGGTAGCCTTGTTTCTATCGAAGGTAGTCTGTTGTCGAGATTTTTGTTACTACAATGGATGGTAGCCTTGTCATTATGGAAGGTAGTCTGTTGTCGAGATTTTTGTTACTCCAATGGATGGAAGCATTGTCATTATGGAAGGTAGCCTATTTTTCAGATTTTTATTACTCCAATGGATAGTAGCCTTGTCATTATGGAAGGTAGTCTATTGTCGATATTTTTGTTACTCCATTGGATAGTAGCTTTGTCATTATGGAAGGTACTCTGTTGTTGAGATTTTTTTTATTCCAATGGATGGTAGCCTAGTCAATATGGAAGGTAATCTGTTTTCGAGATTTTTGTTACTCCAATGGATGGTAGGCTTTTCATTATGGAAGGTAGTCTATTATCGAGATTTTTGTTACTCCAATGGATGGTAGCCTTTTCATTATGGAAGGTAGTTTGTCATTGAAATTTTTGTTGTTCCAATGGATGGTAGCCTTGTCATTATGAAAGGTAGTCAATTGTCGAGATTTTTGGTACCCCAATGGATGGTAGCCTTGTCATTATGGAAGGTAGTCAGTTGTCAAGATTTTTGTTACTACAATGGATTGTAGCCTTGTCATTATGGAAGGTAGTCTGTTGTCGAGATTTTTCTTACTACAATGGATCGTAGCCTTGTCACTATGGAAGGTAGTCTGTTGTCGAGATTTTTGTTACTACAATGGATGGTAGCCTTGTCATTATGGAAGGTAGTCTATTGTCTTGATTTTTGTTACTACAATAGATTGTAGCCTTGTCAATATAGAAGGTAGTCTATTGTCAAGATTTTTGTTACTCCAATGGATGGTAGCATTGTCATTATGGAAGGTAGTTTGTTGTCGAGGTTTTTGTTACCCCATTGGATAGTAATCTTGTCATTATGGAAGGTAGTCTGTTGATGAGATTTTTGTTATTCCAATGGATGGTAGCCTAGTCATTATGGAAGTTTGTCTATTTTCGAGATTTTTGTTATACCAATGGATGGTAGCCTTGTCATTATGAAAGGTAGTCTATTGTCGAGATTTTTTGTACTCTAATGGATTGTAGCCTTGTCATTATGGAAGGTAGTCTGTTGTCCAGATTTTTGTTACTACAATGGATGGTAGCCTTGTCATTATGGAAGGTAGTCTGTTGTCGACATTTTTCTTACTACAATGGATGGTAGCCTTGTCATTATGGACGGTAGTCTGTTGTCGAGATTTTTGTTACTCCAATGGATTGTAGCCTTGTCATTATGGAAGGTAGTCTGGTGTCGATATTTTTGTTACTCCATTGTATAGTAGCCTAGTAATTATGGAAGGTAGTCTGTTGTTGAGATTTTTGTTATTCCAATGGATGGTAGCCTAGTCATTATGGAAGGTAGTCTGTTTTCTAGATTTTTGTTACTCCAATGAATGGTAGCCTTGTCATTATGGAAGCTAGTCTGTTGTCGGGATTTTTGTTACTCCAATGGATGATAGACTTGTCATTATGGAATGTAGTCTATTATCGAGATTTTTGTTAATTCAATGGATGGTAGCCTTTTCATTATGGAAGGTAGTCTGTCGCCGAAATTTTTGTTGTTCTAATGGATGGTAGCCTTGTCATTATGAAAGGTAGTCTATTGTCGAGATTTTTGTTACTCCAATGTATGTTAGCCTTGTCATTATAGAAGGTAGTCTGGTGTCGAGATTTTTTTAACTCCGTTGGATAGTAGCATAGTCATTATGGAAGGTAGTATGTTGTTGATATCTTTGTTACTCCAATGGATGGTATCCTACTCATTATGGAAGGTAGTCTGTCGTCGAGATTTTTTTTGTTCCAATGTATGGTAGCCTTGTCATTATGAAAGGTAGTCTATTGTCGAGATTTTTGTTACTCCAATGGATTGTATCCTTGTCATTATGGAAGGTAGTCTGTTGTTGAGATTTTTGTTACTCCAATGGATGGTAGCCTTGTTACTATCGAAGGTAGTCTGTTGTCGAGATTTTTGTTACTACAATGGATGGTAGCCTTGTCATTATGGAAGGTAGTCTGTTGTCGAGATTTTTGTTACTCCAATGGAATGTATCCTTGTCATTATGGAAGGTAGTCTGTTGTCGTGATTTTTCTTACTACAAGGAACGTAGCCTTGTCATTATAGAAGGTAGTCTGTTGTCTTGATTTTTGTTTCTACAATAGATTGTAGCCTTGTCATTATGGAAGGTAGTCTATTGTCGATATTTTTGTTACTCCAATGGATGGTAGCATTGTCATTATGGAAGGTAGTTTGTTGTCGAGATTTTTGTTACTCCAATAGATGGTAGCCTTTTCATTATGGAAGGTAGTTTGTCATTGAGATTTTTGTTATTCCAATGGATGGTAGCCTAGTCATTATGGAAGGTAGTCTATTGTCGATATTTTTGTTACTCCATTGGATAGTAGCTTTGTCATTATGGAAGGTACTCTGTTGTTAAGATTTTTTTTATTCCAATGGATGGTAGCCTAGTCAATATGGAAGGTAATCTGTTTTCGAGATTTTTGTTACTCCAATGGATGGTAGCCTTTTCATTATAGAAGGTAGTCTATTATCGAGATTTTTGTTACTCCAATGGATGGTAGCCTTTTCATTATGGAAGGTAGTTTGTCGTTGAAATTTTTGTTGTTCCAATGGATGGTAGCCTTGTCATTATGAAAGGTAGTCTATTGTCGAGATTTTTGGTACTCCAGTGGATTGTTACCTTGTCATTATGGAAGGTAGTCTGTTGTCGAGATTTTTGTTACTACAATGGATTGTAGCCTTGTCATTATGGAAGGTATTCTGTTGTCGAGATTTTTCTTACTACAATGGATGGTAGCCTTGTCATTATGGAAGGTAGTCTGTTGTCGATATTTTTGTTACTACAATGGATGGTTGCCTTGTCATTATGGAAGGTAGTCTGTTGTCTTGATTTTTGTTACTACAATAGATTGTAGCCTTGTCTTTATGGAAGGTAGTCTGTTGTCAAGATTTTTGTTACTCCAATGGATGGTAGCATTGTCAATATGGAAGGTAGTTTGTTGTCGAGGTTTTTGTTACTCCAATAGATGGTAGCCTTGTCATTATGGAAGGTCGTCTGTCGTTGTGATTTTTGTTACTCCAATGAATGGTAGCCTTGTCATTATGGAAGGTAGTCCGTTGTTCATATTTTTGTTACTACAATGCATGTTAGCCTTGTCATTATGGAAGGTAGTCTGTTGTCGATATTTTAGTTACTCCATTGGATAGTAGCCTTTTCATTATGGAAGGTAGTCTGTTGGTGAGATTTTTGTTATTCCAATGGATGGTAGCCTAGTCATTATGGAAGTTTGTCTACTTTCGAGAATTTTGTTACTCCAATGGATGGTAGCCTTATCATTATGGGAGGTAGTCTATTGTCGAGATTTTTGTTACTCTAATGGATGGTAGCCTTGTCATTATGGAAGGTAGTTTATTATCGAGATTTTTGTTACTCCAATGGATGGTAGCCTATTCATTATGGAAGGTAGTCTGTCGTCAAAATTTTTGTTGTTCCAATGGATGGTATCCTTGTCATTAAGAAAGTTAGTTTATTGTCGACATTTTTGTTACTTTAATGGATTGTAGCCTTGTAATTATTGAAAGTAGTATGTTGTTGAGATTTTTGTTACCCAATGGATGGTAGCCTTGTTACTATGGAAGGTAGTTTGTTGTCGACATTTTTCTTACTACAATGGATGGTAGCCTTGTCATTATTGAAAGTAGTCTGTTGTCGAGATTTTTGTTAGTCCAATGGATTGTAGCCTTGTCAATATGGAAGGTAGTCTGTTGTCGATATTTTTGTTACTCCATTGGATAGTAGCCTAGTCATTATAGAAGGTAGTCTGTTGTTGAGATTTTTGTTATTCCAATGGATGGTAGCCTAGTCATTATTGAAGGTAATCTGTTTTCGAGATTTTTGTTACTCCAATGGATGGTAGCCTTGTCATTATGGAAGGTAGTCTCTTGTCGAGATTTTTCTTACTACAATGGATGGTAGCCTTGTCATTATGGAAGGTAGTCTGTTGTCGAGATTTTTGTTACTACAATGGATGACAGCCTTGTCATTATGGAAGGTAGTTTGTTGTCTTGATTTTTGTTACCACAATAGATTTTAGCCTTGTCATTATGGAAGGTAGTTTGTTGTCGAGGTTTTTGTTACTCCAATAGATGGTAGCCTTGTCATTATGGAAGGTAGTCTGTCGTTGTGATTTTTGTTACTCCAATGAATGGTAGACATGTCATTATGGAAGGTAGTCCGTTGTTCATATTTTTGTTACTACAATGCATGTTAGCCTTGTCATTATGGAAGGTAGTCTGTTGTCGATATTTTAGTTACTCCATTGGATAATAGCCTTGTAATTATGGAAGGTAGTCTGTTGGTGAGATTTTTGTTATTCCAATGGATGGTAGCCTAGTCATTATGGAAGTTTGTCTATTTTCGAGATTTTTGTTACTCTAATGGATGGTAGCCTTATCATTATGGAAGGTAGTCTATTGTCTAGATTTTTGTTACTCTAATGGATGGTGCCTTGTCATTATGGTAGGTTGTCTATTATCGAGATTTTTGTTACTCCAATGGATGGTAGCCTATTCATTATGGAAGGTAGTCTGTCGTCGAAATTTTTGTTGTTCCAATGGATGGTAGCCTTGTCATTATGAAAGGTAGTCTATTGTCGACATTTTTGTTACTCCATGGATTGTAGCCTTGTCATTATGGAAAGTAGTCTGTTGTTGAGATTTTTGTTACTCCAATGGATGCTATCCTTCTTACTATGGAAGGTAGTCTGTTGTCGACATTTTTCTTACTACAATGGATGGTAGCCTTGTCATTATGGAAGTGAGTCTATTGTCGAAAGTTTTGTTACTCCAATGGATGGTAGCCTTGTCATTATGGAAGGTAGTCTATTATTGATATTTTTGTTACTACAATGTATGTTAGCCTTGTCAATATGGAAGGTAGTCTGGTGTCGATATTTTTGTTACTCCATTGGATAGTAGCCTAGTCATTATGGAAGGTAGTCTGTTGTTGAGATTTTTATTATTCCAATGGATGGTAGCCTAGTCATTATTGAAGGTAGTCTGTTTTCGAGATTTTTGTTACTCCAATGGATGGTAGCCTTGTCATTATGGAAGCTAGTCTGTTGTCGGGATTTTTGTTACTCCAATGGATGGTAGCCTTTTCATTATGGAAGGTAGTCCGTCGTCGAAATTTTTTTTGTTCCAGTGGATGGTAGCCTTGTCATTATGAAAGGTAGTTTATTGTCGAGATTTTTGTTACTCCAATGGATTGTAGCATTGTCATTATGGAAGGTAGTCTGTTGTTGAGATTTTTGTTACTCCAATGAATGGTAGCCTTCTTACTATGGAAGGTAGTCTGTTGTCGATATTTTTGTTACTCCAATGGATTGTAGCCTTGTCATTATGGAAGGTAGTCTATTCTCGATATCCTTGTCATATTGGAAGGTAGTCTGTTGTTGAGATTTTTCTTATTCCAATGGATGGTAGCCTAGTCATTATGGAAGGTAGTCTGTTTTCGAGATTTTTGTTACTCCAAGGGATCGTAGCCTTGTCATTATGGAAGCTAGTCTGTTGTCGAGATTTTTGTTACTCCAATGGATGGTAGCCTTGTCATTTTGGAAGGTACTATGTCGTTGATATTTTTGTTATTCCAATGGATGGTAGACTTGTCATTATGGAAGGTAGTCCGTTGTTCATATTTTTGTTACTACAATGCATGTTAGCCTTGTCATTATGGAAGGTAGTCTGTTGTCGATATTTTAGTTACTCCATTGGATGATAGCCTTGTCATTATGGAAGGTAGTCTGTTGGTGAGATTTTTGTTATTCCTATAGATGGTAGCCTAGTCATTATGGAAGTTTGTCTATTTTCGAGATTTTTGTTACTCCAATGGATGGTAGCTTTATCATTATGGAAGGTAGTCTATTGTCGAGATTTTTGTTACAGTAATGGATGGTAGCCTTGTCATTATGGAAGGTAGTCTATTATCAAGATTTTTGTTAATCCAATGGATGGTAGCCTATTCATTAAGGAAGGTAGTCTGTCGTCGAAATTTTTGTTGTTCCAATGGATGGTAGCCTTGTCATTATGAAAGGTAGTCTATTGTCGACATTTTTGTTACTCCAATGGATTGTAGCCTTGTCATTATGGAAAGTAGTCTGTTGTTGAGATTTTTGTTACTCCAATGGATGGTATCCTACTCATTATGGAAGGTAGTCTGTCGTCGAGATTTTTTTTGTTCCAATTTATGGTAGCCTTGTCATTATGAAAGGTAGTCTATTGTCGAGATTTTTGTTACTCCAATGGATTGTATCCTTGTCATTATGGAAGGTAGTCTGTTGTTGAGATTTTTGTTACTCCAATGGAT
This sequence comes from Vicia faba, assembly GCA_948472305.1. NCBI lineage: Eukaryota > Viridiplantae > Streptophyta > Magnoliopsida > Fabales > Fabaceae > Vicia > Vicia faba. Next base: position 530,688,084 of record OX451741.1, read on the forward strand.
GGTAGCCTTGTTACTATCGAAGGTAGTCTGTTGTCGAGATTTTTGTTACTACAATGGATGGTAGCCTTGTCATTATGGAAGGTAGTCTGTTGTCGATATTTTTGTTACTCCAATGGAATGTATCCTTGTCATTATGGAAGGTAGTCTGTTGTCGTGATTTTTCTTACTACAAGGAACGTAGCCTTGTCATTATAGAAGGTAGTCTGTTGTCTTGATTTTTGTTTCTACAATAGATTGTAGCCTTGTCATTATGGAAGGTAGTCTATTGTCGATATTTTTGTTACTCCAATGGATGGTAGCATTGTCATTATGGAAGGTAGTTTGTTGTCGAGATTTTTGTTACTCCAATAGATGGTAGCCTTTTCATTATGGAAGGTAGTCTGTCATTGAGATTTTTGTTATTCCAATGGATGGTAGCCTAGTCATTATGGAAGGTAGTCTATTGTCGATATTTTTGTTACTCCATTGGATAGTAGCTTTGTCATTATGGAAGGTACTCTGTTGTTGAGATTTTTTTTATTCCAATGGATGGTAGCCTAGTAAATATGGAAGGTAATCTGTTTTCGAGATTTTTGTTACTCCAATGGATGGTAGCCTTTTCATTATGGAAGGTAGTCTATTATCGAGATTTTTGTTACTCCATTGGATGGTAGCCTTTTCATTATGGAAGGTAGTTTGTCGTTGAAATATTTGTTGTTCCAATGGATGGTAGCCTTGTCATTATGAAAGGTAGTGTATTGTCGAGATTTTTGGTACTCCAGTGGATTATAGCCTTGTCATTATGGAAGGTAGTCTGTTGTCGAGATTTTTGTTACTACAATGGATTGTAGCCTTGTCATTATGGAAGGTATTCTGTTGTCAAGATTTTTCTTACTACAATGGATGGTAGCCTTGTCATTATGGAAGGTAGTCTGTTGTCGATATTTTTGTTACTACAATGGATGGTTGCCTTGTCATTATGGAAGGTAGTCTGTTGTCTTGATTTTTGTTACTACAATAGATTGTAGCCTTGTCTTTATGGAAGGTAGTCTATTGTCAAGATTTTTGTTACTCCAATGGATGGTAGCATTGTCATTATGGAAGGTAGTTTGTTGTCGAGGTTTTTGTTACTCCAATAGATGGTAGCCTTGTCATTATGGAAGGTAGTATGTCGTTGTGATTTTTGTTACTCCAATGAATGGTAGCCTTGTCATTATGGAAGGTAGTCCGTTGTTCATATTTTTGTTACTACAATGCATGTTAGCCTTGTCATTATGGAAGGTAGTCTGTTGTCGATATTTTAGTTGCTCCATTGGATAGTAGCCTTGTCATTATGGAAGGTAGTCTGTTGGTGAGATTTTTGTTATTCCAATGGATGGTAGCCTAGTCATTATGGAAGTTTGTCTACTTTCGAGAATTTTGTTACTCCAATGGATGGTAGCCTTATCATTATGGGAGGTAGTCTATTGTCGAGATTTTTGTTACTCTAATGGATGGTAGCCTTGTCATTATGGAAGGTAGTTTATTATCGAGATTTTTGTTACTCCAATGGATGGTAGCCTATTCATTATGGAAGGTAGTCTGTCGTCAAAATTTTTGTTGTTCCAATGGATGGTAGCCTTGTCATTAAGAAAGTTAGTCTATTGTCGACATTTTTGTTACTTTAATGGATTGTAGCCTTGTCATTATTGAAAGTAGTATGTTGTTGAGATTTTTGTTACCCAATGGATGGTAGCCTTGTTACTATGGAAGGTAGTTTGTTGTCGACATTTTTCTTACTACAATGGATGGTAGCCTTGTCATTATTGAAAATAGTCTGTTGTCGAGATTTTTGTTAGTCCAATGGATTGTAGCCTTGTCAATATGGAAGGTAGTCTGTTGTCGATATTTTTGTTACTCCATTGGATAGTTGCCTAGTCATTATAGAAGGTAGTCTGTTGTTGAGATTTTTGTTATTCCAATGGATGGTAGCCTAGTCATTATTGAAGGTAATCTGTTTTCGAGATTTTTGTTACTCCAATGGATGGTAGCCTTGTCATTATGGAAGGTAGTCTCTTGTCGAGATTTTTGTTACTACAATGGATGACAGCCTTGTCATTATGGAAGGTAGTTTGTTGTCTTGATTTTTGTTACCACAATAGATTGTAGCCTTGTCATTATGGAAGGTACAATGGATGGTAGCCTTGTCATTATGGAAGGTAGTCTGTTGTCGATATTTTTGTTACTACAATGGATGACAGCCTTGTCATTATGGAAGGTAGTTTGTTGTCTTGATTTTTGTTACCACAATAGATTGTAGCCTTGTCATTATGGAAGGTAGTTTGTTGTCGAGGTTTTTGTTACTCCAATAGATGGTAGCCTTGTAATTATGGAAGGTAGTCAGTCGTTGTGATTTTTGTTACTCCAATGAATGGTAGACTTGTCATTATGGAAGGTAGTCCGTTGTTCATATTTTTGTTACTACAATGCATGTTAGCCTTGTCATTATGGAAGGTAGTCTGTTGTCGATATTTTAGTTACTCCATTGGATAATAGCCTTGTCATTATGGAAGGTAGTCTGTTGGTGAGATTTTTGTTATTCCAATGGATGGTAGCCTAGTCATTATGGAAGTTTGTCTATTTTCGAGATTTTTTTTACTCCAATGGATGGTAGCCTTATCATTATGGAAGGTAGTCTATTGTCTAGATTTTTGTTACTCTAATGGATGGTGCCTTGTCATTATGGTAGGTTGTCTATTATCGAGATTTTTGTTACTCCAATGGATGGTAGCCTATTCATTATGGAAGGTAGTCTGTCGTCGAAATTTTTGTTGTTCCAATGGATGGTAGCCTTGTCATTATGAAAGGTAGTCTATTGTCGACATTTTTGTTACTCCAATGGATTGTACCCTTGTCATTATGGAAAGTAGTCTGTTGTTGAGATTTTTGTTACTCCAATGGATGCTAGCCTTCTTACTATGGAAGGTAGTCTGTTGTCGACATTTTTCTTACTACAATGGATGGTAGCCTTGTCATTATGGAAGTGAGTCTATTGTCGAAAGTTTTGTTACTCCAATGGATGGTAGCCTTGTCATTATGGAAGGTAGTCTATTATTGATATTTTTGTTACTACAATGTATGTTAGCCTTGTCATTATGGAAGGTAGTCTGGTGTCGAGATTTTTGTTACTCCATTGGATAGTAGCCTAGTCATTATGGAAGGTAGTCTGTTGTTGAGATTTTTATTATTCCAATGGATGGTAGCCTAGTCATTATTGAAGGTAGTTTGTTTTCGAGATTTTTGTTACTCCAATGGATTGTAGCCTTGTCATTATGGAAGCTAGTCTGTTGTCGGGATTTTTTTTACTCCAATGGATGGTAGCCTTTTCATTATGGAAGGTAGTCCGTCGTCGAATTTTTTTTTGTTCCAGTGGATGGTAGCCTTGTCATTATGAAAGGTAGTTTATTGTCGAGATTTTTGTTACTCCAATGGATTGTAGCATTGTCATTATGGAAGGTAGTCTGTTGTTGAGATTTTTGTTACTCCAATGAATGGTAGCCTTCTTACTATGGAAGGTAGTCTGTTGTCGAAATTTTTGTTACTCCAATGGATTGTAGCCTTGTCATTATGGAAGGTAGTCTATTCTCGATATCCTTGTCATATTGGAAGGTAGTCTGTTGTTGAGATTTTTCTTATTCCAATGGATGGTAGCCTAGTCATTATGGAAGGTAGTCTGTTTTCGAGATTTTTGTTACTCCAAGGGATCGTAGCCTTGTCATTATGGAAGCTAGTCTGTTGTCGAGATTTTTGTTACTCCAATGGATGGTAGCCTTGTCATTTTGGAAGGTAGTATGTCGTTGATATTTTTGTTATTCCAATGGATGGTAGACTTGTCATTATGGAAGGTAGTCCGTTGTTCATATTTTTGTTACTACAATGCATGTTAGCCTTGTCATTATGGAAGGTAGTCTGTTGTCGATATTTTAGTTACTCCATTGGATGATAGCCTTGTCATTATGGAAGGTAGTTTGTTGGTGAGATTTTTGTTATTCCAATAGATGGTAGCCTAGTCATTATGGAAGTTTGTCTATTTTCGAGATTTTTGTTACTCCAATGGATGGTAGCTTTATCATTATGGAAGGTAGTCTATTGTCGATATTTTTGTTACTCCAATGGATGGTAACCTTGTCATTATGGAAGGTAGTCTATTACCGAGATTTTTTTACTCCAATGGATGGTAGCCTTTTCATTATGGAAGGTAGTCTATCGTCGAAATTTGTTTTGTTCCAGTGGATGGTATCCTTGTCATTATGAAAGGTAGTCTATTGTCGAGATTTTTATTACTCCAATGGATTGTAGCCTAGTCATTATGGAAGGTAGTCTGTTGTTGAGATTTTTGTTACTCCAATGAATGGTAGCCTTCTTACTATGCAAGGTAGTCTGTTGTCGAGATTTTTGTTACTCCAATAGATTGTAGCCTTGTCATTATGGAAGGTAGTCTGTTCTCGATATCTTTGTTACTACAATGTATGTTAGCCTTGTCATTATGGAAGGTAGTCTGGTGTCGATATTTTTGTTACTCCAATGGATGGTAGCCTTGTCATTTTGGAAGGTAGTATGTCGTTGATATTTTTGTTATTCCAATGGATGGTAGCCTTGTCAATATGAAAGGTAGTCTATTGTCCAGATATTTGTTACTCCAATGGAAAGTATCCTTGTCATTATGGAAGTTAGTCTGTTGTCGAGATTTTTCTTACTACAATGGATGGTAGCCTTGTCATTATGGAAGGTAGTCTATTGTAGAGATTTTTGTTATTACAATGGACGGTAGCCTTGTCATAATGGAAGGTAGTCTGTTTTCTTGATTTTTGTTACTACAATAGATTGTAGCCTTGTCATTATGGAAGGTAGTCTATTGTCAAGATTTTTGTTACTCCAATGGATGGTAGCATTGTCATTATGGAAAGTAGTTTGTTGTCGAGATTTTTTTTATTCCAATAGATGGTAGCCTTGTCAATATGTAAGGTAGTATGTCGTTGTGATTTTTGTTACTCTAATGAATTGTAGCCTTGTCATTATGGAAGGTAGTTTGTTGTTCATATTTTTGTTACTACAATGGATGTTAGCCTTGTCATTATGGAAGGTAGTCTGTTGTCGATATTTTTGTTACTCCATTGGATAGTAGCCTTGTCATTTTGGAAGGTAGTCTGTTGGTGAGATTTTTGTTATTCCAATGGATGGTATCCTAGTCATTATGGAAGTTTGTCTATTTTCGAGATTTTTCTTACTCCAATGGATGGTAGCCTTATCATTATGGAAGGTAGTCTATTGTTGAGATTTTTGTTACTCTAATGGATAGTAGCCTTGTCATTATGGAAGGCTGTCTATTATCGAGATTTTTGTTACTCCAATGGATGGTAGCCTTTTCATTATGGAAGGTAGTCTGTCGTCGAAATTTTTGTTGTTCCAATGGATGGTAGCCTTGTCATTATGAAAGGTAGTCTATTGTCGACATTTATGTTAGTCCAATGGATTGTAGCCTTGTCATTATGGAAAGTAGTCTATTGTTGAGATTTTTGTTACTCCAATGCATGGTAGCCTTCTTAATATGGAAGGTAGTCTGTTGTCGACATTTTTCTTACTACAATGGATGGTAGCCTTGTCATTATGGAAGTGAGTCTATTGTCGAAAGTTTTGTTACTCCAATGGATGGTAGCCTTGTCATTATGGAAGGTAGTCTATTATTGATATTTTTGTTACTACAATGTATGTTAGCCTTGTCATTATAGAAGGTAGTCTGGTGTCGAGATTTTTGTTACTCCATTGGATAGTAGCCTAGTCATTACGGAAGGTAGTCTGTTGTTGAGATTTTTATTATTCCAATGGATGGTAGCCTAGTCATTATTGAAGGTAGTCTGTTTTCGAGATTTTTGTTACTCCAATGGATGGTAGCCTTGTCATTATGGAAGCTAGTATGTTGTCGGGATTTTTGTTACTCCAATGGATGGTAGCCTTTTCATTATGGAAGGTAGTCCGTCGTCGAAATTTTTTTTGTTCCAGTGGATGGTAGCCTTGTCATTATGAAAGGTAGTTTATTGTCGAGATTTTTGTTACTCCAATGGATTGTAGCATTGTCATTATGGAAGGTAGTCTGTTGTTGAGATTTTTGTTACTCCAATGAATGGTAGCCTTCATTATGGAAGGTAGTCTATTGTCAAGATTTTTATTACTCCAATGGATGGTGGCATTGTCATTATGGGAAGTAGTTTGTTGTCGAGATTTTTGTTACTCCAATAGATGGTAGCCTTGTCAATATGTAAGGTAGTATGTCGTTGTGATTTTTGTTATTCTAATGAATTGTAGCCTTGTCATTTTGGAACGTAGTTTGTTGTTCATATTTTTGTTACTACAATGCATGTTAGCCTTGTCATTATGGAAGGTAGTCTGTTGTCGATATTTTTGTTACTCCATTGGATAGTAGCCTTGTCATTTTGGAAGGTAGTCTGTTGGTGAGATTTTTGTTATTCCAATGGATGGTAGCCTAGTCATTATGGAAGTTTGTCTATTTTCGAGATTTTTGTTACTCCAATGGATGGTAGCCTTATCATTATGGAAGGTAGTCTATTGTCGAAATTTTTGTTACTCTAATGGATGGTAGCCTTGTCATTTTGGAAGGTTGTATATTATCGAGATTTTTGTTACTCCAATGGATGGTAGCTTTTTCATTATGGAAGGTAGTCTGACATCGAAATTTTTGTTGTTCCAATGGATGGTAGCCTTGTCATTATGAAAGGTAGTCTATTGTCGACATTTTTGTTACTGCAATGGATTGTAGCCTTGTCATTATGGAAGGTAGTCTGTTGTTGAGATATTTGTTACTCCAATTCATGGTAGCCTTCTTACTATGGAAAGTAGTTTGTTGTCGACATTTTTCTTACTCCAATGGATGGTAGCCTTGTCATTATGGAAGGTAGTCTATTATTGAGATTTTTGTTACTACAATGTATGTTAGCCTTGTCATTATGGAAGGTAGTCTGGTGTCGAGATTTTTGTTACTCCATTGGATAGTATCCTAGTCATTATGGAAGGTAGTCTGTTGTTTAGATTTTTATTATTCCAATGGATGGTAGCGTATTTATTATTGAAGGTAGTCTGTTTTCGAGATTTTTGTTACTCCAATGGATGGTAGCCTTGTCATTATGGAAGCTAGTCTGTTGTCGGGATTTTTGTTACTCCAATGGATGGTAGCCTTTTCATTATGGAAGGTAGTCCCTCGTCGAAATATTTTTTGTTCCAATGGATTGTAGCATTGTCATTATGGAAGGTAGTCTGTTGTTGAGATTTTTGTTACTCCAATGAATGGTAGCCTTCTTACTATGGAAGGTAGTCTGTTGTCGATATTTTTGTTACTCAAATGGATTGTAGCCTTGTCATTATGGAAGGTAGTCTGTTCTCGATATCCTTGTCATTTTGGAAGGTAGTATGTTGTTGAGATTTTTCTTATTCCAATGGATGGGAGCCTAGTCATTATGGAAGGTAGTCTGTTTTCGAGATTTTTGTTACTCCAAGGGATCGTAGCCTTGTCATTATGGAAGTTAGTCTGTTGTCAAGATTTTTGTTACTTCAATGGATGGTAGCCTTGTCATTTTGGAAGGTAGTATGTCGTTGATATTTTTGTTATTCCAATGGATGGTAGCCTTGTCAATATGAAAGGTAGTCTATTGTCCAGATTTTTGTTACTCCAATGGAAATTATCCTTGTCATTATAGAAGTTAGTTTGTTGTCGATATTTTTCTTACTACAATGGATGTTAGCCTTGTCTTTATGGAAGGTAGTCTGTTGTCGAGATTTTTGTTATTATAATGGACGGTAGCCTTGTCATAATGGAAGGTAGTCTGGTGTCTTGATTTTTGTTACTATAATAGACTGTAGCCTTGTCATTATGGAAGGTAGTCTACTGTCGAGATTTTTGTTACTCCAATGGATGGTAGCATTGTCATTATGGAAAGTAGTTTGTTGTCGAGATTTTTGTTACTCCAATAGATGGTAGCCTTGTCAATATATAAGGTAGTTTGTCGTTGTGATTTTTGTTACTCTAATGAATGGTAGCCTTGTCATTATGGAAGGTAGTTTGTTGTTCATATTTTTGTTACTACAATGCATGTTAGCCTTGTCATTATGGAAGGTAGTCTATTGTTGATATTTTTGTTACTCCATTGGATAGTAGCCTTGTCATTATGGAAGGTAGTCTGTGGTTGAGATTTTTGTTATTCCAATGGATGATAGCCTAGTCATTATGGAAGTTAGTCTATTTTCGAGATTTTTTTTACTCCAATGGATGGTAGCCTTGTCATTATGGAAGGTAGTCTATTGTCGAAAGTTTTGTTACTCCAATGGATGGTAGCCTTGTCATTATGGAAGGTAGTCTATTATTGAGATTTTTGTTACTACAATGTATGTTAGCCTTGTCATTATGGAAGGTGGTCTGGTGTCGAGATTTTTGTTACTCCATTGGATAATAGCCTAGTCATTTTGGAAGGTAGTTTGTTGTTGAGATTTTTATTATTCCAATGGATGGTAGCCTAGTCATTATTGAAGGTAGTTTGTTTTCGAGATTTTTGTTACTCCAAAGGATGGTAGCCTTGTCATTATGGAAGCTAGTCTGTTGTCGGGATTTTTGTTACTCCAATGGATGGTAGCCTTTTCATTATGGAAGGTAGTCTGTCGTCGAAATTTTTTTTGTTCCAGTGGATGGTAGCCTTGTCATTATGAAAGGTAGTCTATTGTCGAGATTTTTGTTACTCCAATGGATTGTAGCATTTTCATTATGGAAGGTAGTCTGTTGTTGAGATTTTTGTTACTCCAATGATTGGTAGCCTTCTTACTATGGAAGATAGTCTGTTTTCGAGATTTTTGTTAATCCAATGGATTGTAGCCTTGTCATTATGGCAGGTAGTCTGTTCTCGATATCCTTGTCATATTGGAAGGTAGTCTGTTGTTGAGATTTTTCTTATTCCAATGGATGGTAGCCTAGTCAGTATGGAAGGTAGTCTGTTTTCGAGATTTTTGTTACTCCAAGGGATCGTAGCCTTGTCATTATGGAAGCTAGTCTGTTGTTGAGATTTTTGTTACTCCAATGGATGGTAGCCTTGTCATTTTGGAAGGTAGTGTGTCGTTGATATTTTTGTTATTCCAATGGATGGTAGCCTTGTCAATATGAAAGGTAGTCTATTGTCCAGATTTTTGTTACTCCAATGGAAAGTATCCTTGTCATTATGGAAGTTAGTCTTTTGTCGATATTTTTCTTACTACAATGGATGGTAGCCTTGTCATTATGGAGGGTAGTCTGTTGTCGAGATTTTTGTTATTACAATGGACGGTAGCCTTGTCATAATGGAAGGTAGTCTGTTGTCTTGATTTTTGTTACTACAATAGATTGTAGCCTTGTCATTATGGAAGGTAGTCTAATGTCGAGATTTTTGTTACTCCAATGGATGGTAGCATTGTCATTATGGAAAGTAGTTTGTTGTCGAGATTTTTGTTACTCCAATAGATGGTAGCCTTGTCAATATGTAAGGTATTTTGTCGTTGTGATTTTTGTTACTCTAATGAATGGTAGCCTTGTCATTATGGAAGGTAGTTTGTTGTTCATATTTTTGTTACTACAATGCATGTTAGCCTTGTCATTATGGAAGGTAGTCTATTGTTGATATTTTTGTTACTCCATTGGATAGTAGCCTTGTCATTATGGAAGGTAGTCTGTGGTTGAGATTTTTGTTATTCCAATGGATGGTAGCCTAGTCATTATGGAAGTTAGTCTATTTTCGAGGTTTTTGTTACTCCAATGGATGGTAGCCTTGTCATTATGGAAGGTAGTCTATTGTCGAAAGTTTTGTTACTCCAATGGATGGTAGCCTTGTCATTATGGAAGGTAGTCTATTATTGAGATTTTTGTTACTCCAATGGATGGTAGCCTTTTCATTATGGAAGGTAGTCTATCGTCGAAATTTTTGTTGTTCCAATGGATGGTAGCCTTGTCATTATGAAAGGTAGTCTATTGTTGAGATTTTTGTTACTCCAATGGATTGTAGCCTTGTCATTATGGAAGGTAGTCTATTGTTGAGATTTTTGTTATTCCAATGGATGGTAGCCTTCTTACAACGGAAGGTAGTCAATTATCGAGATTTTTGTTACTACAATGGATGGTAGCCTTGTCATTATGGAAGGTAGTCTGTTGTCGAGATTTTTGTTACTCCAATGGATTGTAGCCTTGTCATTATGGAAGGTAGTCTGTTGTCGATATCTTTGTTACTACAATGTATGTTAGCCTTGTCATTATGGAAGGTAGTCTGGTGTCGAGATTTTTGTTAGTCCATTTTATAGTAGCCTAGTCATTATGGGAGGTAGTGTGTTGTTGAGATTTTTGTTATTCCAATGGATGGTAGGCTAGTCAGTATGGAAGGTAGTCTGATTTCGAGATTTTTGTTACTCCAATGGATGGTAGCCTTGTCATTATGGAAGGTAGTCTGTTGTCGAGATTTTTGTTACTCCAATGGATGGTAGCCTTGTCATTATGGAAGGTAGTATGTCGTTGAAATTTTTGTTATTCCAATGGATGGTAGCCTTGTCAATATAAAAGGTAGTCTATTGACCAGATTTTGGTTACTCCAATGGAATGTATCCTTGTCATTATGGAAGGTAATCTGTTGTCGTGATTTTTCTTACTACAATGGATGCTAGCCTTGTCATTATGGAAGGTAGTTTGTTGTCTTGATTTTTGTTACTACAATAGATTGTAGCCTTGTAATTATGGAAGGTAGTCTATTGTCAAGATTTTTGTTACTCCTATGGATGGTAGCATTGTCATTATGGAAGGTAGTTTGTTGTCGAGATTTTTGTAACTCCAATAGATGGTAGCCTTTTCATTATGGAAGGTAGTCTGTCATTGAGATTTTTGTTACTCCAATGGATGGTAGCCTTTTCATTATGTAAGGTAGTCTGTCGTCGAAATTTTTGTTGTTCCAATGGATGGTAGCCTTGTCATTATGAAAGGTAGTCTATTGTGGATATTTTTGTTACTCCAATGGATTGTAGCCTTGTCATTATGGAAGGTAGTCTGTTGTTGTGATTTTTTTTACTACAATGGATGGTAGCATTGTCATTATGGAAGGTAGTTTGTTGTCGAGATTTTTGTTACTCCAATAGATGGTAGCCTTTTCATCATGGAAGGTAGCCTGTCATTGAGATTTTTGTTATTCCAATGGATGGTAGCCTAGTCATTATGGAAGGTAGCTTATTTTCGAGATTTTTATTACTCCAATGGGTGGTAGCCTAGTCATTATGGATGGTAGTCTGTTGTCGAGATTTTTGTTATTCCAATGGATGGTAGCCTTGTCATTACGGAAGGTAGTATGTTGTCGATATCTTTGTTACTCCAATGGATGGTAGCCTTGTCATTATGGAAGGTAGTCTGTTGTCAATATCTTTGTTACTCCAATGGATTGTAGCCTTGTCATTATGGAAGGTAGTATGTTGTCGAGATTTTTATTACTCCAATGGATGGTAGCCTTTTCATTATGGAAGGTAGTTTGTTGTCGAGATTTTTGTTATTCCAATGCATGGCAGCCTTGTCATTATGGAAGGTAGTCTGTTGTCGAGTTTTTTGTTATTCCAATGGATGGCATCTATGTCATTATGGAAGGTAGTCTTTTTTCGTGATTTTTGTTACTCCAATGAATGGTAGCCATGTCATTATGGATGGTAGTATGTTGTCGATATCTTTGTTACTCTAATGGATGGTAGCCTTGTCATTATGGAAGGTAGTATGTTGTCGAGATTTTTGTTACTCCAATGGATGGTAGCCTTGACATTATGGAAGATAGTTTGTTGTCGAGATTTTTGTTATTCCAATGCATGGCAGCCTTGTTATTATGGAAGGTAGTCTTTTGTCGTTAATTTTGATACTCCAATGACTGGTAGCCTTGTCATTATGGAAGGTAGTATGTTGTCGATATCTTTGTTACTCCAATGGATGGTAGCCTTGTCATTATGGAAGGTAGTCTGTTGTCGAGATTTTTGTTACTCCATTGGATGGTAGCCTTATCATTATGGAAGGTAGTTTGTTGTCGAGAATTTTGTTATTCTAATGGATGGTAGCCTTGTCATTATGGAAGGTAGTCTGTTGTCGAGATTTTTGTTATTCCAATGGATGGAAGCCTTATCATTATGGAAGGTAGTCTTTTGTCGTGATTTTTGTTACTCCGATGAATGGTAGCCTTGTCATTACGGAAGGTAGTATGTTGTCGATATCTTTGTTACTCCAATGGATGTTAGCCTTGTCATTATGGAAGGTAGTCTGTTGTCGAGATTATTGTTACTCCATTGGATGGTAGCCTTATCATTATGGAAGGTAGTCTGTTGCCGAGATTTTTGTAATTCCAATGGATGGTAGCTTTGTCATTATGGAAGGTAATCTGTTGTCGAGATTTTTGTTATTCCAATGGATGGAAGCCTTGTCATTATGGAAGGTGGTCTTTTGTCGTGATTTTTGTTACTTCAATGAATGGTAGCCTTGTCATTACGGAAGGTAGTATGTTGACGATATCTTTGTTTCTCCAATGGATGGTAGCCTTGTCATTATGGAAGGTAGTTTGTTGTCGAGATTTTTAATAATCCATTGCATGGTAGCCTTATCATTATGGAAGGTAGTCTGTTGTCGAGATTTTTGTTATTCCAATGGATGGTAGGCTTGTCATTATGGAAGGTAGTCTGTTGTCGAGATTTTTGTTATTCCAATGGATGGCAGCCTTGTCATTATGGAAGGTAGTCTGTTGTCGTGATTTTTGTTACTCCAATGAATGGTAGCTTTGTCATTACGGAAGGTAGTATGTTGCCAATATCTTTGTTACTCCAATGGATGGTAGCCTTGTCATTATGGAAGATAGTATGTTGTCCAGATTTTTGTTACTCCGATGGATGGTAGCCTTGTCATTATGGAAGGTAGTTTGTTGTCGAGATTTTTGTTATTCCAGTGGATGGAAGCCTTGTTATTATGGAAGGTTGTCTTTTGTCGTGATTTTTTTACTCCAATGACTGGTAGCCTTGACATTATGGAAGGTAGTATGTTGTCGATATCTTTGTTACTCCAATGGATCGTAGCCTTGTTATTATGGAAGGTAGTCTGTTGTCGATATTTTTGATACTCCATTGGATGGTATCCTTATCATTATGGAAGGTAGTCTGTTGTCGAGATTTTTGTTATTCCAATGGATGGTAGCCTTGTCATTATGGAAGGTAGTCTGTTGTCGAGATTTTTGTTATTCCAATGGATGGTAGCCTTGTCATTATGGAAGGTAGTCTGTTGTCGAGATTTTTGTTATTCCAATGGATGGAAGCCTTATCATTATGGAAGGTAGTCTTTTGTCGTGATTTTTGTTACTCCGATGAATGGTAGCCTTGTCATTACGGAAGGTAGTATGTTGTCGATATCTTTGTTACTCCAATGGATGTTAGCCTTGTCATTATGGAAGGTAGTCTGTTGTCGAGATTATTGTTACTCCATTGGATGGTAGCCTTATCATTATGGAAGGTAGTCTGTTGTCGAGATTTTTGTTATTCCAATGGATGGTAGCCTTGTCATTATGGAAGGTAGTCTGTTGTCGAGATTTTTGTTATTCCAATGGATGGAAGCCTTGTCATTATGGAAGGTAGTCTTTTGTCGTGATTTTTGTTACTTCAATGAATGGTAGCCTTGTCATTACGGAAGGTAGTATGTTTTCGATATCTTTGTTACTCCAATGGATGGTAGCCTTGTCATTATGGAAGGTAGTTTGTTGTCGAGATTTTTAATAATCCATTGCATGGTAGCCTTATCATTGTGGAAGGTAGTCTGTTGTCGAGATTTTTGTTATTCCAATGGATGGTAGGCTTGTCATTATGGAAGGTAGTCTGTTGTCGAGATTTTTGTTATTCCAATGGATGGCAGCCTTGTCATTATGGAAGGTAGTCTGTTGTCGTGATTTTTGTTACTCCAATGAATGGTAGCTTTGTCATTACGGAAGGTAGTATGTTGCCAATATCTTTGTTACTCCAATGGATGGTAGCCTTGTCATTATGGAAGATAGTATGTTGTCCAGATTTTTGTTACTCCGATGGATGGTAGCCTTGTCATTATGGAAGGTAGTTTGTTGTCGAGATTTTTGTTATTCCAGTGGATGGAAGCCTTGTTATTATGGAAGGTTGTCTTTTGTCGTGATTTTTTTACTCCAATGACTGGTAGCCTTGACATTATGGAAGGTAGTATGTTGTCGATATCTTTGTTACTCCAATGGATCGTAGCCTTGTTATTATGGAAGGTAGTCTGTTGTCGATATTTTTGATACTCCATTGGATGGTATCCTTATCATTATGGAAGGTAGTCTGTTGTCGAGATTTTTGTTATTCCAATGGATGGTAGCCTTGTCATTATGGAAGGTAGTCTGTTGTCGAGATTTTTGTTATTCCAATGGATGGTAGCCTTGTCATTATGGAAGGTAGTCTGTTGTCGAGATTTTTGTTATTCCAATGGATGGAAGCCTTATCATTATGGAAGGTAGTCTTTTGTCGTGATTTTTGTTACTCCGATGAATGGTAGCCTTGTCATTACGGAAGGTAGTATGTTGTCGATATCTTTGTTACTCCAATGGATGTTAGCCTTGTCATTATGGAAGGTAGTCTGTTGTCGAGATTATTGTTACTCCATTGGATGGTAGCCTTATCATTATGGAAGGTAGTCTGTTGTCGAGATTTTTGTTATTCCAATGGATGGTAGCCTTGTCATTATGGAAGGTAGTCTGTTGTCGAGATTTTTGTTATTCCAATGGATGGAAGCCTTGTCATTATGGAAGGTAGTCTTTTGTCGTGATTTTTGTTACTTCAATGAATGGTAGCCTTGTCATTACGGAAGGTAGTATGTTGTCGATATCTTTGTTACTCCAATGGATGGTAGCCTTGTCATTATGGAAGGTAGTCTGTTGTCGAGATTTTTAATAATCCATTGGATGGTAGCCTTATCATTATGGAAGGTAGTCTGTTGTCGAGATTTTTGTTATTCCAATGGATGGTAGCCTTGTCATTATGGAAGGTAGTCTGTTGTCGAGATTTTTGTTATTCCAATGGATGGCAGCCTTGTCATTATGGAAGGTAGTCTTTTGTCGTGATTTTTGTTACTCAAATGAATGGTAGCCTTGTCATTACGGAAGGTAGTATGTTGTCGATATCTTCGTTACTCCAATGGATGGTAGCCTTGTCATTATGGAAGGTAGTCTGTTGTCGAGATTTTTGTTACTCCATTGGATGGTAGCCTTATCATTATGGAAGGTAGTCTATTGACGAGATTTTTGTTATTCCAATGGATGCGAGCCTTGTCATTATGGAAGGTAGTTTGTTGTCGAGTTTTTTGTTATTCCAATGGATGGCAGCCTTGTCATTATGGAAGGTAGTCTTTTGTCGTGATTTTTGTTACTCCAATGAATGGTAGCCTTGTAATTATGGAAGGTAGTATGTTGTCGATATCTTTGTTACTCCAATGGATGGTAGCCTTGTCATTATGGAAGGTAGTTTATTGTCGAGATTTTTGTTATTCCAATGGATGGCAGCCTTGTTATTATGGAAGGTAGTCTTTTGTCGTGATTTTTGTTACTCCAATGACTGGTAGCCTTATCATTATGGAAGGTAGTATGTTGTTGATATCTTTGTTACTCCAATGGATGGTAGCCTTGTCATTATGGAAGGTAGTCTGTTGTCGAGATTATTGTTACTCCATTAGATGGTAGCCTTATCATTATGGAAGGTAGTCTGTTGTCGAGATTTTTGTTATTCCAATGGATGGTAGCCTTGTCATTATGGAAGGTAGTCTGTTGTCGAGATTTTTGTTATTCCAATGGATGGCAGCCTTGTCATTATGGAAGGTAGTCTTTTGTCGTGATTGTTGTTACTTCAATGAATGGTAGCTTTGTCATTACGGAAGGTAGTATGTTGTCAATATCTTTGTTACTCCAATGGATGGTAGCCTTGTCATTATGGAAGATAGTATGTTGTCGAGATTTTTGTTACTCCAATGGATGGTAGCCTTGTCATTATGGAAGGTAGTTTGTTGTCGAGATTTTTGTTATTCCAGTGGATGGAAGCCTTGTTATTATGGAAGGTTGTCTTTTGTCATGATTTTTTTACTCCAATGAC
The DNA here is from genome assembly GCA_948472305.1 of Vicia faba. Taxonomy (NCBI): domain Eukaryota; kingdom Viridiplantae; phylum Streptophyta; class Magnoliopsida; order Fabales; family Fabaceae; genus Vicia; species Vicia faba. The sequence goes on from OX451741.1 coordinate 530,704,260, forward strand.
TGGTAGCCTTGTCATTATGGAAGGTAGTATGTTGTCGATATCTTTGTTACTCCAATGGATCGTATCCTTGTTATTATGGAAGGTAGTCTGTTGTCAATATTTTTGATACTCCATTGGATGGTATCCTTATCATTATGGAAGGTAGTCTGTTGTCGATATTTTTGTTATTCCAATGGATGGTAGCCTTGTCATTATGGAAGGTAGTCTGTTGTCGAGATTTTTGTTATTCCAATGGATGGCAGCCTTGTCATTATGGAAGGTAGTCTTTTGTCGTGATTTTTGTTACTCCAATGAATGGTAGCCTTGTCATTACGGAAGGTAGTATGTTGTCGATATCTTCGTTACTCCAATGGATGGTAGCCTTGTCATTATGGAAGGTAGTCTGTTGTCGAAATTTTTGTTACTCCATTGGATGGTAGCCTTATCATTATGGAAGGTAGTCTGTTGACGAGATTTTTGTTATTCCAATGGATGCGAGCCTTGTCATTATGGAAGGTAGTTTGTTGTCGAGTTTTTTGTTATTCCAATGGATGGCAGCCTTGTCATTATGGAAGGTAGTCTTTTGTCGTGATTTTTGTTACTCCAATGAATGGTAGCCTTGTAATTATGGAAGGTAGTATGTTGTCGATATCTTTGTTACTCCAATGGATGGTAGCCTTGTCATTATGGAAGGTAGTTTATTGTCGAGATTTTTGTTATTCCAATGGATGGCAACCTTGTTATTATGGAAGGTAGTCTTTTGTCGTGATTTTTGTTACTCCAATGACTGGTAGCCTTGTCATTATGGAAGGTAGTATGTTGTTGATATCTTTGTTACTCCAATGGATGGTAGCCTTGTCATTATGGAAGGTAGTCTGTTGTCGAGATTATTGTTACTTCATTGGATGGTAGCCTTATCATTATGGAAGGTAGTCTGTTGTCGAGATTTTTGTTATTCCAATGGATGGTAGCCTTGTCATTATGGAAGGTAGTCTGTTGTCGAGATTTTTGTTATTCCAATGGATGGAAGCCTTATCATTATGGAAGGTAGTCTTTTGTCGTGATTTTTGTTACTCCAATGAATGGTAGCCTTGTCATTACGGAAGGTAGTATGTTGTCGATATCTTTGTTACTCCAATGGATGTTAGCCTTGTCTTTATGGAAGGTAGTCTGTTGTCGAGATTATTGTTACTCCATTGGATGGTAGCCTTATCATTATGGAAGGTAGTTTGTTGCCGTGATTTTTGTTATTCCAATGGATGCTAGCCTTATCATTATGGAAGGTAGTCTGTTGTCAAGATTTTTGTTATTCCAATGGATGGTAGCCTAGTCATTATGGATGGTAGTCTGTTGTCGAGATTTTTGTTATTCCAATGGATGGTAGCCTTGTCATTATGGAAGGTAGTATGTTGTCGATATCTTTGTTACTCCAATGGATGGTAGCCTTGTCATTATGGAAGGTAGTCTGTTGTCAATATCTTTGTTACTCCAATGGATTGTAGCCTTGTTATTATGGAAGGTAGTATGTTGTCGAGATTTTTGTTACTCCAATGGATGGTTGCCTTTTCATTATGGAAGGTAGTTTGTTGTCGAGATTTTTGTTATTCCAATGCATGGCAGCCTTGTTATTATGGAAGGTAGTCTTTTGTCGTGATTTTTGTTACTCCAATGACTGGTAGCCTTGTCATTATGGAAGGTAGTATGTTGTCGATATCTTTGTTACTCCAATGGATGGTAGCCTTGTCATTATGCAAGGTAGTCTGTTGTCGAGATTTTTGTTACTCCATTGGATGGTAGCCTTATCATTATGGAAGGTAGTCTGTTGTCGAGAATTTTGTTATTCCAATGGATGGTAGCCTTGTCATTATGGAAGGTAGTCTGTTGTCGAGATTTTTGTTATTCCAATGGATGGAAGCCTTATCATTATGGAAGGTAGTCTTTTGTCGTGATTTTTGTTACTCCAATGAATGGTAGCCTTGTCATTACGGAAGGTAGTATGTTGTCGATATCTTTGTTACTCCAATGGATGGTAGCCTTGTCATTATGGAAGGTAGTCTGTTGTCAATATCTTTGTTACTCCAATGGATTGTAGCCTTGTCATTATGGAAGGTAGTTTGTTGTCGAGATTTTTGTTATTCCAATGGATGGAAGCCTTGTTATTATGGAAGGTAGTCTTTTGTCTTGATTTTTGTTACTCCAATGACTGGTAGCCTTGTCATTATGGAAGGTAGTATGTTGTCGATATCTTTGTTACTCCAATGGATGGTAGCCTTGTCATTATGGAAGGTAGTCTGTTGTCGAGATTATTATTACTCCATTGGATGGTAGCCTTGTCATTATGGAAGATAGTCTGTTGTCGAGTTTTTTGTTATTCCAATGGATGGCAGCTATGTCATTATGGAAGGTAGTCTTTTGTCATGATTTTTGTTACTCCAATGAATGGTAGCCATGTCATTATGGATGGTAGTATGTTGTCGATATCTTTGTTACTCCAATGGATGGTAGCCTTATCATTATGGAAGGTAGTACGTTGTCGAGATTTTTGTTACTCCAATGGATGGTAGCCTTGTCATTTTGGAAGATAGTTTGTTGTCGAGATTTTTGTTATTCCAATGCATGGCAGCCTTGTTATTATGGAAGGTAGTCTTTTGTCGTGATTTTTGTTACTCCAATGACTGGTAGCCTTGTCATTATGGAAGGTAGTATGTTGTCGATATCTTTGTTACTCCAATGAATGGTAGCCTTGTCATTATGGAAGGTAGTCTGTTGTCGAGATTTTTGTTACTCCATTGGATGGTAGCCTTATCATTATGGAAGGTAGTCTGTTGTCGATATTTTTGTTATTCCAATGGATGGTAGCCTTGTATTTATGGAAGGTAGTCTGTTGTCGAGTTTTTTGTTATTCCAATGGATGGCAGCTATGTCATTATGGAAGGTAGTCTTTTGTCGTGATTTTTGTTACTCCAATGAATGGTAGCCATGTCATTATGGAAGGTAGTTTATTGTCGAGATTTTTGTTATTCCAATGGATGGCAGCCTTGTTATTATGGAAGGTAGTCTGTTGTCGAGATTTTTGTTATTCCAATGGATGGCAGCCTTGTCATTATGGAAGGTAGTCTTTTGTCGTGATTTTTGTTACTCCAATGAATGGTAGCTTTGTCATTACGGAAGGTAGTATGTTGTCAATATCTTTGTTACTCCAATGGATGGTAGCCTTGTCATTATGGAAGATAGTATGTTGTCGAGATTTTTGTTACTCCAATGGATGGTAGCCTTGTCATTATGGAAGGTAGTTTGTTGTCGAGATTTTTGTTATTCCAGTGGATGGAAGCCTTGTTATTATGGAAGGTTGTCTTTTGTCGTGATTTTTTTACTCCAATGACTGGTAGCCTTGTCATTATGGAAGGTAGTATGTTGTCGATATCTTTGTTACTCCAATGGATCGTAGCCTTGTTATTATGGAAGGTAGTCTGTTGTCGATATTTTTGATACTCCATTGGATGGTATCCTTATCATTATGGAAGGTAGTCTGTTGTCGAGATTTTTGTTATTCCAATGGATGGTAGCCTTGTCATTATGGAAGGTAGTCTGTTGTCGAGATTTTTGTTATTCCAATGGATGGCAGCCTTGTCATTATGGAAGGTAGTCTTTTGTCGTGATTTTTGTTACTCCAATGAATGGTAGCCTTGTCATTACGGAAGGTAGTATGTTGTCGATATCTTCGTTACTCCAATGGATGGTAGCCTTGTCATATGGAAGGTAGTCAGTTGTCGAGATTTTTGTTACTCCATTGGATGGTAGCCTTATCATTATGGAAGGTAGTCTGTTGATGAGATTTTTGTTATTCCAATGGATGCGAGCCTTGTCATTATGGAAGGTAGTTTGTTGTCGAGTTTTTTGTTATTCCAATGGATGGCAGCCTTGTCATTATGGAAGGTAGTCTTTTGTCGTGATTTTTGTTACTCCAATGAATGGTAGCCTTGTAATTATGGAAGGTAGTATGTTGTCGATATCTTTGTTACTCCAATGTATGGTAGCCTTGTCATTATGGAAGATAGTATGTTGTCGAGATTTTTGTTACTCCAATGGATGGTAGCCTTGTCATTATGGAAGGTAGTTTGTTGTCGAGATTTTTGTTATTCCAGTGGATGGAAGCCTTGTTATTATGGAAGGTTGTCTTTTGTCGTGATTTTTGTTACTCCAATGACTGGTAGCCTTGTCATTATGGAAGGTAGTATGTTGTCGATATCTTTGTTACTCCAATGGATCGTAGCCTTGTTATTATGGAAGGTAGTCTGTTGTCGATATTTTTGATACTCCATTGGATGGTATCCTTATCATTATGGAAGGTAGTCTGTTGTCGAGATTTTTGTTATTCCAATGGATGGTAGCCTTGTCATTATGGAAGGTAGTCTGTTGTCGAGATTTTTGTAATTCCAATGGATGGCAGCCTTGTCATTATGGAAGGTAGTCTTTTGTCGTGATTTTTGTTACTCCAATGAATGGTAGCCTTGTCATTACGGAAGGTAGTATGTTGTCGATATCTTCGTTACTCCAATGGATGGTAGCCTTGTCATTATGGAAGGTAGTCTGTTGTCGAGATTTTTGTTACTCCATTGGATGGTAGCCTTATCATTATGGAAGGTAGTCTATTGACGAGATTTTTGTTATTCCAATGGATGCGAGCCTTGTCATTATGGAAGGTAGTTTGTTGTCGAGTTTTTTGTTATTCCAATGGATGGCAGCCTTGTCATTATGGAAGGTAGTCTTTTGTCGTGATTTTTGTTACTCCAATGAATGGTAGCCTTGTAATTATGGAAGGTAGTATGTTGTCGATATCTTTGTTACTCCAATGGATGGTAGCCTTGTAATTATGGAAGGTAGTTTATTGTCGAGATTTTTGTTATTCCAATGGATGGCAGCCTTGTTATTATGGAAGGTAGTCTTTTGTCGTGATTTTTGTTACTCCAATGACTGGTAGCCTTATCATTATGGAAGGTAGTATGTTGTTGATATCTTTGTTACTCCAATGGATGGTAGCCTTGTCATTATGGAAGGTAGTCTGTTGTCGAGATTATTGTTACTCCATTAGATGGTAGCCTTATCATTATGGAAGGTAGTCTGTTGTCGAGATTTTTGTTATTCCAATGGATGGTAGCCTTTTCATTATGGAAGGTAGTCTGTTGTCGAGATTTTTGTTATTCCAATGGATGGCAGCCTTGTCATTATGGAAGGTAGTCTTTTGTCGTGATTGTTGTTACTTCAATGAATGGTAGCTTTGTCATTACGGAAGGTAGTATGTTGTCAATATCTTTGTTACTCCAATGGATGGTAGCCTTGTCATTATGGAAGATAGTATGTTGTCGAGATTTTTGTTACTCCAATGGATGGTAGCCTTGTCATTATGGAAGGTAGTTTGTTGTCGAGATTTTTGTTATTCCAGTGGATGGAAGCCTTGTTATTATGGAAGGTTGTCTTTTGTCGTGATTTTTTTACTCCAATGACTGGTAGCCTTGTCATTATGGAAGGTAGTATGTTGTCGATATCTTTGTTACTCCAATGGATCGTAGCCTTGTTATTATGGAAGGTAGTCTGTTGTCGATATTTTTGATACTCCATTGGATGGTATCCTTATCATTATGGAAGGTAGTCTGTTGTCGATATTTTTGTTATTCCAATGGATGGTAGCCTTGTCATTATGGAAGGTAGTCTGTTGTCGAGATTTTTGTTATTCCAATGGATGGCAGCCTTGTCATTATGGAAGGTAGTCTTTTGTCGTGATTTTTGTTACTCCAATGAATGGTAGCCTTGTCATTACGGAAGGTAGTATGTTGTCGATATCTTCGTTACTCCAATGGATGGTAGCCTTGTCATTATGGAAGGTAGTCTGTTGTCGAAATTTTTGTTACTCCATTGGATGGTAGCCTTATCATTATGGAAGGTAGTCTGTTGACGAGATTTTTGTTATTCCAATGGATGCGAGCCTTGTCATTATGGAAGGTAGTTTGTTGTCGAGTTTTTTGTTATTCCAATGGATGGCAGCCTTGTCATTATGGAAGGTAGTCTTTTGTCGTGATTTTTGTTACTCCAATGAATGGTAGCCTTGTAATTATGGAAGGTAGTATGTTGTCGATATCTTTGTTACTCCAATGGACGGTAGCCTTGTCATTATGGAAGGTAGTTTATTGTCGAGATTTTTGTTATTCCAATGGATGGCAGCCTTGTTATTATGGAAGGTAGTCTTTTGTCGTGATTTTTGTTACTCCAATGACTGGTAGCCTTGTCATTATGGAAGGTAGTATGTTGTTGATATCTTTGTTACTCCAATGGATGGTAGCCTTGTCATTATGGAAGGTAGTCTGTTGTCGAGATTATTGTTACTTCATTGGATGGTAGCCTTATCATTATGGAAGGTAGTCTGTTGTCGAGATTTTTGTTATTCCAATGGATGGTAGCCTTGTCATTATGGAAGGTAGTCTGTTGTCGAGATTTTTGTTATTCCAATGGATGGAAGCCTTATCATTATGGAAGGTAGTCTTTTGTCGTGATTTTTGTTACTCCAATGAATGGTAGCCTTGTCATTACGGAAGGTAGTATGTTGTCGATATCTTTGTTACTCCAATGGATGTTAGCCTTGTCTTTATGGAAGGTAGTCTGTTGTCGAGATTATTGTTACTCCATTGGATGGTAGCCTTATCATTATGGAAGGTAGTTTGTTGCCGTGATTTTTGTTATTCCAATGGATGCTAGCCTTATCATTATGGAAGGTAGTCTGTTGTCAAGATTTTTGTTATTCCAATGGATGGTAGCCTAGTCATTATGGATGGTAGTCTGTTGTCGAGATTTTTGTTATTCCAATGGATGGTAGCCTTGTCATTATGGAAGGTAGTATGTTGTCGATATCTTTGTTACTCCAATGGATGGTAGCCTTGTCATTATGGAAGGTAGTCTGTTGTCAATATCTTTGTTACTCCAATGGATTGTAGCCTTGTTATTATGGAAGGTAGTATGTTGTCGAGATTTTTGTTACTCCAATGGATGGTAGCCTTTTCATTATGGAAGGTAGTTTGTTGTCGAGATTTTTGTTATTCCAATGCATGGCAGCCTTGTTATTATGGAAGGTAGTCTTTTGTCGTGATTTTTGTTACTCCAATGACTGGTAGCCTTGTCATTATGGAAGGTAGTATGTTGTCGATATCTTTGTTACTCCAATGGATGGTAGCCTTGTCATTATGCAAGGTAGTCTGTTGTCGAGATTTTTGTTACTCCATTGGATGGTAGCCTTATCATTATGGAAGGTAGTCTGTTGTCGAGAATTTTGTTATTCCAATGGATGGTAGCCTTGTCATTATGGAAGGTAGTCTGTTGTCGAGATTTTTGTTATTCCAATGGATGGAAGCCTTATCATTATGGAAGGTAGTCTTTTGTCGTGATTTTTGTTACTCCAATGAATGGTAGCCTTGTCATTACGGAAGGTAGTATGTTGTCGATATCTTTGTTACTCCAATGGATGGTAGCCTTGTCATTATGGAAGGTAGTCTGTTGTCAATATCTTTGTTACTCCAATGGATTGTAGCCTTGTCATTATGGAAGGTAGTTTGTTGTCGAGATTTTTGTTATTCCAATGGATGGAAGCCTTCTTATTATGGAAGGTAGTCTTTTGTCTTGAATTTTGTTACTCCAATGACTGGTAGCCTTGTCATTATGGAAGGTAGTATGTTGTCGATATCTTTGTTACTCCAATGGATGGTAGCCTTGTCATTATGGAAGGTAGTCTGTTGTCGAGATTATTATTACTCCATTGGATGGTAGCCTTGTCATTATGGAAGATAGTCTGTTGTCGAGTTTTTTGTTATTCCAATGGATGGCAGCTATGTCATTATGGAAGGTAGTCTTTTGTCATGATTTTTGTTACTCCAATGAATGGTAGCCATGTCATTATGGATGGTAGTATGTTGTCGATATCTTTGTTACTCCAATGGATGGTAGCCTTATCATTATGGAAGGTAGTACGTTGTCGAGATTTTTGTTACTCCAATGGATGGTAGCCTTGTCATTTTGGAAGATAGTTTGTTGTCGAGATTTTTGTTATTCCAATGCATGGCAGCCTTGTTATTATGGAAGGTAGTCTTTTGTCGTGATTTTTGTTACTCCAATGACTGGTAGCCTTGTCATTATGGAAGGTAGTATGTTGTCGATATCTTTGTTACTCCAATGGATGGTAGCCTTGTCATTATGGAAGGTAGTCTGTTGTCGAGATTTTTGTTACTCCATTGGATGGTAGCCTTATCATTATGGAAGGTAGTCTGTTGTCGATATTTTTGTTATTCCAATGGATGGTAGCCTTGTCTTTATGGAAGGTAGTCTGTTGTCGAGTTTTTTGTTATTCCAATGGATGGCAGCTATGTCATTATGGAAGGTAGTCTTTTGTCGTGATTTTTGTTACTCCAATGAATGGTAGCCATGTCATTATGGATGGTAGTATGTTGTCGATATCTTTGTTACTCCAATGGATGGTAGCCTTGTCATTATGGAAGGTAGTATGTTGTCGAGATTTTTGTTACTCCAATGGATGGTAGCCTTGTCATTATGGAAGATAGTTTGTTGTCGAGATTTTTGTTATTCCAATGCATGGCAGCCTTGTTATTATGGAAGGTAGTCTTTTGTCGTGATTTTTGTTACTCCAATGACTGGTAGCTTTGTCATTATGGAAGGTAGTATGTTGTCGATATCTTTGTTACTCCAATGGATGGTAGCCTTGTCATTATGGAAGGTAGTCTGTTGTCGAGATTTTTGTTACTCCAATGGATAGTAGTCTTTTCATTATGGAAGGTAGTCTGTTGTCGAGATTTTTGTTATTCCAATGCATGGCAGCCTTGTTATTATGGAAGGTAGTCTTTTGTCGTGATTTTTGTTACTCTAATGACTGGTAGCCTTGTCATTATGGAAGGTAGTATGTTGTCGATATCTTTGTTACTCCAATGGATGGTAGCCTTGTCATTATGGAAGGTAGTTTGTTGTCGAGATTTTTGGTACTCCATTGGATGGTAGCCTTATCATTATGGAAGGTAGTCTGTTGCTGAGATTTTTGTTATTCCAATGGATGGTAGCCTTGTCATTATGGAAGGTAGTCTGTTGTCGAGATTTTTGTTATTCCAATTGATGGAAGCCTTGTCATTATGGAAGGTAGTCTTTTGTCGTGATTTTTGTTACTCCAATGAATGGTAGCCATGTCATTATGGAAGGTAGTATGTTGTCGATATCTTTGTTACTCCAATGGATGGTAGCCTTGTCATTATGGAAGTAGTATGTTGTCGAGATTTTTGTTACTACAATGGTTGGTAGCCTTGTCATTATGGAAGATAGTTTGTTGTCGAGATTTTTGTTATTCCAATGCATGGCAGCCTTGTTATTATGGAAGGTAGTCTTTTGTCGTGATTTTTGTTACTCCAATGACTGGTAGCCTTGTCATTATGGAAGGTAGTATGTTGTCGATATCTTTGTTACTCCAATGGATGGTAGCCTTGTCATTATGGAAGGTAGTCTGTTGTCGAGATTTTTGTTACTCCATTGGATGGCAGCCTTATCATTATGGAAGGTAGTTTGTTGTCGAGATTTTTGTTATTCCAATGGATGGTAGCCTTGTCATTATGGAAGGTAGTCTTTTGTCGAGATTTTTTTTATTCCAATGGATGGCAGTCTTGTCATTATGGAAGGTAGTCTTTTGTCGTGATTTTTGTTACTCCAATGAATGGTAGCCATGTCATTATGGAAGGTAGTATGTTGTCGATATCTTTGTTACTCCAATGGATGGTAGCCTTGTCATTATGGAAGGTAGTATGTTGTCGAGATTTTTGTTACTCCAATGGATGGCATCCTTGTTATTATGGAAGGTAGTCTTTTGTCGTGATTTTTGTTACTCCAATGACTGGTAGCCTTGTCATTATGGAAGGTAGTATGTTGTCGATATCTTTGTTACTCCAATGGATGGTAGCCTTGTCATTATGGAAGGTAGTCTGTTGTCGAGATTTTTGATACTCCATTGGATGGTAGCCTTATCATTATGGAAGGTAGTTTGTTGTGGAGATTTTTGTTATTCCAATGGATGGTAGCCTTGTCATTATGGAAGGTAGTCTTTTGTCGAGATTTTTTTTATTCCAATGGATGGCAGCCTTGTCATTATGGAAGGTAGTCTTTTGTCGTGATTTTTGTTACTCCAATGAATGGTAGCCTTGTCATTATGGAAGGTAGTATGTTGTCGATATCTTTGTTACTCAAATGGATGGTGGCCTTGTCATTATGGAAGGTAGTCTGTTGTCGAGATTATTGTTACTCCATTGGATGGTAGCCTTATCATTATGGAAGGTAGTATGTTGTCGAGATTTTTGTTATTCCAATGGATGGTAGCCTTGTCATTATGGAAGGTAGTCTTTTGTCGAGATTTTTTTTATTCCAATGGATGGAAGCCTTGTCATTATGGAAGGTAGTCTTTTGTCGTGATTTTTGTTACTCCAATGAATGGTAGCCTTGTCATTATGGAAGGTAGTATGTTGTCGATATCTTTTTTACTCCAATGGATGGTAGCCTTGTCATTATGGAAGGTAGTATGTTGTCGAGATTTTTGTTACTCCAATGGATGGTAGCCTTGTCATTATGGAAGATAGTTTGTTGTCGAGATTTTTGTTATTCCAATGCATGGCAGCCTTGTTATTATGGAAGGTAGTCTTTTGTCGTGATTTTTGTTACTCCAATGACTGGTAGCCTTGTCATTATGGAAGGTAGTATGTTGTCGATATCTTTGTTACTCCAATGGATGGTAGCCTTGTCATTATGGAAGGTAGTCTGTTGTCGAGATTTTTGTTACTCCATTGGATGGTAACCTTATCATTATGGAAGGTAGTCTATTGTCGATATTTTTGTTATTCCAATGGATGGTAGCCTTGTCATTATGGAAGGTAGTCTGTTGTCGAGTTTTTTGTTATTCCAATGGATGGCAGCTATGTCATTATGGAAGGTAGTCTTTTGTCGTGATTTTTGTTACTCCAATGAATGGTAGCCTTGTCATTACAGAAGGTAGTATGTTGTCGATATCTTTGTTACTCCAATGGATGTTAGCCTTGTCATTATGGAAGGTAGTCTGTTGTCGAGATTATTGTTACTCCATTGGATGGTAGCCTTATCATTATAGAAGGTAGTCTGTTGCCGAGATTTATGTTATTCCAATGGATGGTAGCCTTGTCATTATGGAAGGTAGTCTGTTGTCGAGATTTTTGTTATTCCAATGGATGGAAGCCTTGTAATTATGGAAGGTAGTCTTTTGTCGTGATTTTTGTTACTTCAATGAATGGTAGCCTTGTCATTACGGAAGGTAGTATGTTGTCGATATCTTTGTTACTCCAATGGATGGTAGCCTTGTCATTATGGAAGGTAGTCTGTTGTCGAGATTTTTGATAATCCATTGGATGGTAGCCTTATAATTATGGAAGGTAGTCTGTTGTCCAGATTTTTGTTATTCCAATGGATGGTAGCCTTGTCATTATGGAAGGTAGTCTGTTGTCGAGATTTTTGTTACTCCAATGGATGGTAGTCTTTTCATTATGGAAGGTAGTTTGTTGTCGAGATTTTTGTTATTCCAATGCATGGCAGCCTTGTTATTATGGAAGGTAGTCTTTTGTCGTGATTTTTGTTACTCTAATGACTGGTAGCCTTGTCATTATGGAAGGTAGTATGTTGTCGATATCTTTGTTACTCCAATGGATGGTAGCCTTGTCATTATGGAAGGTAGTCTGTTGTCGAGATTTTTGGTACTCCATTGGATGGTAGCCTTATCATTATGGAAGGTAGTTTGTTGTCGAGAATTTTGTTATTCCAATGGATGGTAGCCTTGTCCTTATGGAAGGTAGTCTGTTGTCGAGATTTTTGTTATTCCAATGGATGGAAGCCTTATCATTATGGAAGGTAGTCTTTTGTCGTGATTTTTGTTACTCCAATGAATGGTAGCCTTGTCATTACGGAAGGTAGCATGTTGTCGATATCTTTGTTACTCCAATGGATGTTAGCCTTGTCATTATGGAAGGTAGTCTGTTGTCGAGATTATTGTTACTCCATTGGATGGTAGCCTTATCATTATGGAAGGTAGTCTGTTGCTGAGATTTTTGTTATTCCAATGGATGGTAGCCTTGTCATTATGGAAGGTAGTCTGTTGTCGAGATTTTTGTTATTCCAATGGATGGAAGCCTTGTCATTATGGAAGGTAGTCTTTTGTCGTGATTTTTGTTACTCCAATGAATGGTAGCCATGTCATTATGGAAGGTAGTATGTTGTCGATATCTTTGTTACTCCAATGGATGGTAGCCTTGTCATTATGGAAGTAGTATGTTGTCGAGATTTTTGTAACTACAATGGTTGGTAGCCTTGTCATTATGGAAGATAGTTTTTTGTCGAGATTTTTGTTATTCCAATGCATGGCAGCCTTGTTATTATGGAAGGTAGTCTTTTGTCGTGATTTTTGTTACTCCAATGACTGGTAGCCTTGTCATTATGGAAGGTAGTATGTTGTCGATATCTTTGTTACTCCAATGGATGGTAGCCTTGTCATTATGGAAGGTAGTCTGTTGTCGAGATTTTTGTTACTCCATTGGATGGCAGCCTTATCATTATGGAAGGTAGTTTGTTGTCGAGATTTTTGTTATTCCAATGGATGGTAGCCTTGTCATTATGGAAGGTAAACTTTTGTCGAGATTTTTTTTATTCCAATGGATGGCAGCCTTGTCATTATGGAAGGTAGTCTTTTGTCGTGATTTTTGTTACTCCAATGAATGGTAGCCATGTCATTATGGAAGGTAGTATGTTGTCGATATCTTTGTTACTCCAATGGATGGTAGCCTTGTCATTATGGAAGGTAGTATGTTGTCGAGATTTTTGTTACTCCAATGGATGGCATCCTTGTTATTATGGAAGGTAGTCTTTTGTCGTGATTTTTGTTACTCCAATGACTGGTAGCCTTGTCATTATGGAAGGTAGTATGTTGTCGATATCTTTGTTACTCCAATGGATGGTAGCCTTGTCATTATTGAAGGTAGTCTGTTGTCGAGATTTTTGTTACTCCATTGGATGGTAGCCTTATCATTATGGAAGGTAGTTTGTTGTGGAGATTTTTGTTATTCCAATGGATTGTAGCCTTGTCATTATGGAAGGTAGTCTTTTGTTGAGATTTTTTTTATTCCAATGGATGGCAGCCTTGTCATTATGGAAGGTAGTCTTTTGTCGTGATTTTTGTTACTCCAATGAATGGTAGCCATGTCATTATGGAAGGTAGTATGTTGTCGATATCTTTGTTACTCAAATGGATGGTGGCCTTGTCATTATGGAAGGTAGTCTGTTGTCGAGATTATTGTTACTCCATTGGATGGTAGCCTTATCATTATGGAAGGTAGTATGTTGTCGAGATTTTTGTTATTCCAATGGATGGTAGCCTTGTCATTATGGAAGGTAGTCTTTTGTCGAGATTTTTTTTATTCCAATGGATGGCAGCCTTGTCATTATGGAAGGTAGTCTTTTGTCGTGATTTTTGTTACTCCAATGAATGGTAGCCTTGTCATTATGGAAGGTAGTATGTTGTCGATATCTTTTTTACTCCAATGGATGGTAGCCTTGTCATTATGGAAGGTAGTATGTTGTCGAGATTTTTGTTACTCCAATGGATGGTAGCCTTGTCATTATGGAAGATAGTTTGTTGTCGAGATTTTTGTTATTCCAATGCATGGCAGCCTTGTTATTATGGAAGGTAGTCTTTTGTCGTGATTTTTGTTACTCCAATGACTGGTAGCCTTGTCATTATGGAAGGTAGTATGTTGTCGATATCTTTGTTACTCCAATGGATGGTAGCCTTGTCATTATGGAAGGTAGTCTGTTGTCGAGATTTTTGTTACTCCATTGGATGGTAACCTTATCATTATGGAAGGTAGTCTGTTGTCGATATTTTTGTTATTCCAATGGATGGTAGCCTTGTCATTATGGAAGGTAGTCTGTTGTCGAGTTTTTTGTTATTCCAATGGATGGCAGCTATGTCATTATGGAAGGTAGTCTTTTGTCGTGATTTTTGTTACTCCAATGAATGGTAGCCTTGTCATTACGGAAGGTAGTATGTTGTCGATATCTTTGTTACTCCAATGGATGTTAGCCTTGTCATTATGGAAGGTAGTCTGTTGTCGAGATTATTGTTACTCCATTGGATGGTAGCCTTATCATTATAGAAGGTAGTCTGTTGCCGAGATTTATGTTATTCCAATGGATGGTAGCCTTGTCATTATGGAAGGTAGTCTGTTGTCGAGATTTTTGTTATTCCAATGGATGGAAGCCTTGTCATTATGGAAGGTAGTCTTTTGTCGTGATTTTTGTTACTTCAATGAATGGTAGCCTTGTCATTACGGAAGGTAGTATGTTGTCGATATCTTTGTTACTCCAATGGATGGTAGCCTTGTCATTATGGAAGGTAGTCTGTTGTCGAGATTTTTGATAATCCTTTGGATGGTAGCCTTATAATTATGGAAGGTAGTCTGTTGTCCAGATTTTTGTTATTCCAATGGATGGTAGCCTTGTCATTATGGAAGGTAGTTTGTTGTCGAGATTTTTGTTACTCCAATGGATGGTAGTCTTTTCATTATGGAAGGTAGTTTGTTGTCGAGATTTTTGTTATTCCAATGCATGGCAGCCTTGTTATTATGGAAGGTAGTCTTTTGTCGTGATTTTTGTTACTCTAATGACTGGTAGCCTTGTCATTATGGAAGGTAGTATGTTGTCGATATCTTTGTTACTCCAATGGATGGTAGCCTTGTCATTATGGAAGGTAGTCTGTTGTCGAGATTTTTGGTACTCCATTGGATGGTAGCCTTATCATTATGGAAGGTAGTTTGTTGTCGAGAATTTTGTTATTCCAATGGATGGTAGCCTTGTACTTATGGAAGGTAGTCTGTTGTCGAGATTTTTGTTATTCCAATGGATGGAAGCCTTATCATTATGGAAGGTAGTCTTTTGTCGTGATTTTTGTTACTCCAATGAATGGTAGCCTTGTCATTACGGAAGGTAGCATGTTGTCGATATCTTTGTTACTCCAATGGATGTTAGCCTTGTCATTATGGAAGGTAGTCTGTTGTCGAGATTATTGTTACTCCATTGGATGGTAGCCTTATCATTATGGAAGGTAGTCTGTTGCTGAGATTTTTGTTATTCCAATGGATGGTAGCCTTGTCATTATGGAAGGTAGTCTGTTGTCGAGATTTTTGTTATTCCAATGGATGGAAGCCTTGTCATTATGGAAGGTAGTCTTTTGTCGTGATTTTTGTTACTCTAATGAATGGTAGCCATGTCATTATGGAAGGTAGTATGTTGTCGATATCTTTGTTACTCCAATGGATGGTAGCCTTGTCATTATGGAAGTAGTATGTTGTCGAGATTTTTGTAACTACAATGGTTGGTAGCCTTGTCATTATGGAAGATAGTTTGTTGTCGAGATTTTTGTTATTCCAATGCATGGCAGCCTTGTTATTATGGAAGGTAGTCTTTTGTCGTGATTTTTGTTACTCCAATGACTGGTAGCCTTGTCATTATGGAAGGTAGTATGTTGTCGATATCTTTGTTACTCCAATGGATGGTAGCCTTGTCATTATGGAAGGTAGTCTGTTGTCGAGATTTTTGTTACTCCATTGGATGGCAGCCTTATCATTATGGAAGGTAGTTTGTTGTCGAGATTTTTGTTATTCCAATGGATGGTAGCCTTGTCATTATGGAAGGTAAACTTTTGTCGAGATTTTTTTTATTCCAATGGATGGCAGCCTTGTCATTATGGAAGGTAGTCTTTTGTCGTGATTTTTGTTACTCCAATGAATGGTAGCCATGTCATTATGGAAGGTAGTATGTTGTCGATATCTTTGTTACTCCAATGGATGGTAGCCTTGTCATTATGGAAGGTAGTATGTTGTCGAGATTTTTGTTACTCCAATGGATGGCATCCTTGTTATTATGGAAGGTAGTCTTTTGTCGTGATTTTTGTTACTCCAATGACTGGTAGCCTTGTCATTATGGAAGGTAGTATGTTGTCGATATCTTTGTTACTCCAATGGATGGTAGCCTTGTCATTATGGAAGGTAGTCTGTTGTCGTGATTTTTGTTACTCCATTGGATGGTAGCCTTATCATTATGGAAGGTAGTTTGTTGTGGAGATTTTTGTTATTCCAATGGATGGTAGCCTTGTCATTATGGAAGGTAGTCTTTTGTTGAGATTTTTTTTATTCCAATGGATGGCAGCCTTGTCATTATGGAAGGTAGTCTTTTGTCGTGATTTTTGTTACTCCAATGAATGGTAGCCATGTCATTATGGAAGGTAGTATGTTGTCGATATCTTTGTTACTCAAATGGATGGTGGCCTTGTCATTATGGAAGGTAGTCTGTTGTCGAGATTATTGTTACTCCATTGGATGGTAGCCTTATCATTATGGAAGGTAGTATGTTGTCGAGATTTTTGTTATTCCAATGGATGGTAGCCTTGTCATTATGGAAGGTAGTCTTTTGTCGAGATTTTTTTTATTCCAATGGATGGCAGCCTTGTCATTATGGAAGGTAGTCTTTTGTCGTGATTTTTGTTACTCCAATGAATGGTAGCCTTGTCATTATGGAAGGTAGTATGTTGTCGATATCTTTTTTACTCCAATGGATGGTAGCCTTGTCATTATGGAAGGTAGTATGTTGTCGAGATTTTTGTTACTCCAATGGATGGTAGCCTTGTCATTATGGAAGATAGTTTGTTGTCGAGATTTTTGTTATTCCAATGCATGGCAGCCTTGTTATTATGGAAGGTAGTCTTTTGTCGTGATTTTTGTTACTCCAATGACTGGTAGCCTTGTCATTATGGAAGGTAGTATGTTGTCGATATCTTTGTTACTCCAATGGATGGTAGCCTTGTCATTATGGAAGGTAGTCTGTTGTCGAGATTTTTGTTACTCCATTGGATGGTAACCTTATCATTATGTAAGGTAGTCTGTTGTCGATATTTTTGTTATTCCAATGGATGGTAGCCTTGTCATTATGGAAGGTAGTCTGTTTTCGAGTTTTTTGTTATTCCAATGGATGGCAGCTATGTCATTATGGAAGGTAGTCTTTTGTCGTGATTTTTGTTACTCTAATGAATGGTAGCCTTGTCATTACGGAAGGTAGTATGTTGTCGATATCTTTGTTACTCCAATGGATGTTAGCCTTGTCATTATGGAAGGTAGTCGGTTGTCGAGATTATTGTTACTCCATTGGATGGTAGCCTTATCATTATAGAAGGTAGTCTGTTGCCGAGATTTATGTTATTCCAATGGATGGTAGCCTTGTCATTATGGAAGGTAGTCTGTTGTCGAGATTTTTGTCATTCCAATGGATGGAAGCCTTGTCATTATGGAAGGTAGTCTTTTGTCGTGATTTTTGTTACTTCAATGAATGGTAGCCTTGTCATTACGGAAGGTAGTATGTTGTCGATATCTTTGTTACTCCAATGGATGGTAGCCTTGTCATTATGGAAGGTAGTCTGTTGTCGAGATTTTTGATAATCCATTGGATGGTAGCCTTATAATTATGGAAGGTAGTCTGTTGTCCAGATTTTTGTTATTCCAATGGATGGTAGCCTTGTCATTATGGAAGGTAGTCTGTTGTCGAGATTTTTGTTATTCCAATGGATGGCAGCCTTGTCATTATGAAAGGTAGTCTTTTGTCGTGATTTTTGTTACTCCAATGAATGGTAGCCTTGTCTTTACGGAAGTTAGTATGTTGTCGAGATTATTATTACTCCATTGGATGGTAGCCTTATCATTATGGAAGGTAGTCTGTTGTCAAGATTTTTGTTATTCCAATGGATGGTAGCCTAGTCATTATGGATGGTAGTCTGTTGTCGAGATTTTTGTTATTCCAATGGATGGTGGCCTTGTCATTACGGAAGGTAGTATGTTGTCGATATCTTTGTTACTCCAATGGATGGTAGCCTTGTCATTATGGAAGGTAGTCTGTTGTCAATATCTTTGTGACTCCAATGGATTGTAGCCTTGTCATTATGGAAGGTAGTATGTTGTCGAGATTTTTGTTACTCCAATGGATGGTAGCCTTTTCATTATGGAAGGTAGTTTGTTGTCGAGATTTTTGTTATTCCAATGCATGGCAGCCTTGTTATTATGGAAGGTAGTCTTTTGTCGTGATTTTTGTTACTCCAATGACTGGTAGCCTTGTCATTATGGAAGGTAGTATGTTGTCGGTTTTCTTTGTTACTCCAATGGATGGTAGCCTTGTCATTACGGAAGGTAGCCTGTTGTCGAGATTTTTGTTACTCCACTGGATGGTAGCCTTATCCTTATGGAAGGTAGTCCGTTGTCGAGAATTTTGTTATTCCAATGGATGGTAGCCTTGTCATTATGGAAGGTAGTTTGTTGTCGAGATTTTTGTTATTCCAATGGATGGCAGCCTTGTCATAATGGAAGGTAGTCTTTTGTCGTGATTTTTGTTACTTCAATGAATGGTAGCCTTGTCATTACGGAAGGTAGTATGTTGTCGATATCTTTGTTACTCCAATGGATGGTAGCCTTGTCATTATGGAAGGTAGTCTGTTGTCAATATCTTTGTTACTCCAATGGATTGTAGCCTTGTCATTATGGAAGGTAGTTTGTTGTCGAGATTTTTGTTATTCCAATGGATGGAAGCCTTGTTATTATGGAAGGTAGTCTTTTGTCTTGATTTTTGTTACTCCAATGACTGGTAGCCTTGTCATTATGGAAGGTAGTCTGTTGTCGAGATTTTTGATAATCCATTGGATGGTAGCCTTATAATTATGGAAGGTAGTTTGTTGTCGAGATTTTTGTTATTCCAATGGATGGTAGCCTTGTCATTATGGAAGGTAGTCTGTTGTCGAGATTTTTGTTATTCCAATGGATGGCAGCCTTGTCATTATGAAAGGTAGTCTTTTGTCGTGATTTTTGTTACTCCAATGAATGGTAGCATTGTCTTTACGGAAATTAGTATGTTGTCGAGATTATTATTACTCAGATTGATGGTAGCCTTATCATTATGGAAGGTAGTCTGTTGTCAAGATTTTTGTTATTCCAATGGATGGTAGCCTAGTCATTATGGATGGTAGTCTGTTGTCGAGATTTTTGTTATTCCAATGGATGGTAGCCTTGTCATTACGGAAGGTAGTATGTTGTCGATATCTTTGTTACTCCAATGGATGGTAGCCTTGTCATTATGGAAGGTAGTCTGTTGTCAATATCTTTGTGACTCCAATGGATTGTAGCCTTGTCATTATGGAAGGTAGTATGTTGTCGAGATTTTTGTTACTCCAATGGATGGTAGCCTTTTCATTATGGAAGGTAGTTTGTTGTCGAGATTTTTGTTATTCCAATGCATGGCTGCCTTGTTATTATGGAAGGTAGTCTTTTGTCGTGATTTTTGTTACTCCAATGACTGGTAGCCTTGTCATTATGGAAGGTAGTATGTTGTCGGTTTTCTTTGTTACTCCAATGGATGGTAGCCTTGTCATTATGGAAGGTAGCCTGTTGTCGAGATTTTTGTTACTCCATTGGATGGTAGCCTTATCCTTATGGAAGGTAGTCTGTTGTCGAGAATTTTGTTATTCCAATGGATGGTAGCCTTGTCATTATGGAAGGTAGTTTGTTGTCGAGATTTTTGTTATTCCAATGGATGGCAGCCTTGCCATTATGGAAGGTAGTCTTTTGTCGTGATTTTTGTTACTTCAATGAATGGTAGCCTTGTCATTACGGAAGGTAGTATGTTGTCGATATCTTTGTTACTCCAATGGATGGTAGCCTTGTCATTATGGAAGGTAGTCTGTTGTCAATATCTTTGTTACTCCAATGGATTGTAGCCTTGTCATTATGGAAGGTAGTTTGTTGTCGAGATTTTTGTTATTCCAATGGATGGAAGCCTTGTTATTATGGAAGGTAGTCTTTTGTCTTGATTTTTGTTACTCCAATGACTGGTAGCCTTGTCATTATGGAAGGTAGTATGTTGTCGATATCTTTGTTACTCCAATGGATGGTAGCCTTGTCATTATGGAAGGTAGTCTGTTGTCGAGTTTATTATTACTCCATTGGATGGTAGCCTTGTCATTATGGAAGATAGTCTGTTGTCGAGTTTTTTGTTATTCCAATGGATGGCAGCTATGTCATTACGGAAGGTAGTCTTTTGTCATGATTTTTGTTACTCCAATGAATGGTAGCCATGTCATTATGGATGGTAGTATGTTGTCGATATCTTTGTTACTCCAATGACTGGTAGCCTTGTCATTATGGAAGGTAGTATGTTGTCGATATCTTTGTTACTCCAATGGATGGTAGCCTTGTCATTATGGAAGGTAGTCTGTTGTCGAGATTTTTGTTACTCCATTGGATGGTAGCCTTATCATTATGGAAGGTATTTTGTTGTCGAGATTTTTGTTATTCCAATGGATGGTAGCCTTGTCATTATGGAAGGTAGTCTTTTGTCGTGATTTTTTTTATTCCAATGGATGGCAGCCTTGTCATTATGGAAGGTAGTTTTTTGTCGTGATTTTTGTTACTCCAATGAATGGTAGCCATGTCATTATGGAAGGTAGTATGTTGTCGATATCTTTGTTACTCCAATGGATGGTATCCTTGTCATTATGGAAGGTAGTATGTTGTCGAGATTTTTGTTACTCCAATGGATGGCATCCTTGTTATTATGGAAGGTAGTCTTTTGTCATGATTTTTGTTACTCCAATGAATGGTAGATTTGTCATTATGGAAGGTAGTATGTTGTCGATATCTTTGTTACTCCAATGGATGGTAGCCTTGTCATTATGAAAGGTAGTCTGTTGTCGAGATTTTTGTTACTCCATTGGATGGTAGCCTTATCATTATGGAAGGTAGTTTGTTGTGGAGATTTTTGTTATTCCAATGGATGGTAGCCTTGTCATTATGGAAGGTAGTCTTTTGTCGAGATTTTTTTTATTCCAATGGATGGCAGCCTTATCATTATGGAAGGTAGTCTTTTGTCGTGATTTTTGTTACTCCAATGAATGGTAGCCTTGTCATTATGGAAGGTAGTCTGTTGTCGATATCTTTGTTACTCAAATGGATGGTAGCCTTGTCATTATGGAAGGTAGTCTGTTGTCGAGATTATTGTTACTCCATTGGACGGTAGCCTTATCATTATGGAAGGTAGTCTGTTGTCGAGATTTTTTTTATTCCAATGGATGGTAGCCTTGTCATTATGGAAGGTAGTCTGTTGTCGAGTTTTTTGTTATTCTAATGGATGGCAGCCTTGTCATTATGGAAGGTAGTCTTTTGTCGTGATTTTTGTTACTCCAATGAATGGTAGCCATGTCATTATGGAAGGTAGTATGTTGTCGATATCTTTGTTACTCCAATGGATGGTATCCTTGTCATTATGGAAGGTAGTATGTTGTCGAGATTTTTGTTACTCCAATGGATGGTAGCCTTGTCATTATGGAAGATAGTTTGTTGTCGAGATTTTTGTTATTCCAATGCATGGCAGCCTTGTTATTATGGAAGGTAGTCTTTTGTCGTGATTTTTGTTACTCCAATGACTGGTAGCCTTGTCATTATGGAAGGTAGTATGTTGTCGATATCTTTGTTACTCCAATGGATGGTAGCCTTGTCATTATGGAAGGTAGTCTGTTGTCGAGATTTTTGTTACTCCATTGGATGGTAGCCTTATCATTATGGAAGGTAGTCTGTTGTCGAGATTTTTGTTATTCCAATGGATGGTAGCCTTGTCATTATGGAAGGTAGTCTGTTGTCGAGATTTTTGTTATTCCAATGGATGGCAGCCTTGTCATTATGGAAGGTAGTCTTTTGTCGTGATTTTTGTTACTCCAATTAATGGTAGCCATGTCATTATGGAAGGTAGTATGTTGTCGATATTTTTGTTACTCCAATGGATGGTAGCCTTATCATTATGGAAGATAGTCTGTTGTCGAGATTTTTGTTATTCCAATGGATGGTAGCCTTGTCATTATGGAAGGTAGTCTATTGTCGAGATTTTTGTTATTCCAATGGATGGCAGCCTTGTCATTATGGAAGGTAGTCTTTTGTCGTGATTTTTGTTACTCCAATGAATGGTAGCCATGTCATTATGGAAGGTAGTATGTTATCGATATCTTTGTTACTCCAATGGATGGTAGCCTTGTCATTATGGAAGGTAGTATGTTGTTGAGATTTTTGTTACTCCAATGGATGGTAGCCTTGTCATTATGGAAGATAGTTTGTTGTCGTGATTTTTGTTATTCCAATGGATGGCAGCCTTGTTATTGTGGAAGGTAGTCTTTTGTCGTGATTTTTGTTACTCCAATGACTGGTAGCCTTGTCATTATGGAAGGTAGTATGTTGTCGATATCTTTGTTACTCTAATGGATGGTAGCCTTGTCATTATGGAAGATAGTCTGTTGTCGAGATTATTGTTACTCCATTGGATGGTAGCCTTATCATTATGGAAGGTAGTCTGTTGTCGAGATTTTTGTTATTCCAATGGATGGTAGCCTTGTCATTATGGAAGGTAGTTTGTTGTCGAGATTTTTGTTATTCCAATGGATGGCAGCCTTGTTATTATGGAAGGTAGTCTTTTGTCGTGATTTTTGTTACTCCAATGACTTGTAGCCTTTGTCATTATGGAAGGTAGTATGTTGTCGATATCTTTGTTACTCCAATGGATGGTAGCCTTGTCATTATGGAAGGTAGTCTATTGTCGAGATTATTGTTACTCCATTGGATGGTAGCCTTATCATTATGGAAGGTAGTCTATTGTCGAGATTTTTGTTATTCCAATGGATGGTAGCCTTGTCATTATGGAAGGTAGTCTGTTGTCGAGATTTTTGTTATTCCAATGGATGGCAGCCTTGTCATTATGGAAGGTAGTCTTTTGTCGTGATTTTTGTTACTTCAATGAATGGTAGCCTTGTCATTACGGAAGGTAGTATGTTGTCGATATCTTTGTTACTCCAATGGATGGTAGCCTTGTCATTATGGAAGGTAGTCTGTTGTCAATATCTTTGTTACTCCAATGGATTGTAGCCTTGTCATTATGGAAGGTAGTGTGTTGTCGAGATTTTTGTTATTCCAATGGATGGAAGCCTTGTTATTATGGAAGGTAGTCTTTTGTCTTGATTTTTGTTACTCCAATGACTGGTAGCCTTGTCATTATGGAAGGTAGTATGTTGTCGATATCTTTGTTACTCCAATGGATGGTAGCCTTGTCATTATGGAAGGTAGTCTGTTGTCGAGATTATTATTACTCCATTGGATGGTAGCCTTGTCATTACGGAAGGTAGTTTGTTGTCGAGATTTTTGTTACTCCATTGGATGGTAGCCTTATCATTAAGGAAGGTAGTCTATTGTCGAGATTTTTGTTATTCCAATGGATGGTAGCCTTGTCATTATGGAAGGTAGTCTGTTGTCGAGTTTTTTGTTATTCCAATGGATGGCAGCCTTGTCATTATGGAAGGTAGTCTTTTGTCGTGATTTTTGTTACTCCAATGAATGCTAGCCATGTCATTATGGAAGGTAGTATGTTATCGATATCTTTGTTTCTCCAATGGATGGTAGCCTTGTCATTATGGAAGTAGTATGTTGTCGAGATTTTTGTTACTCCAATGCATGGCAGCCTTGTTATTATGGAAGGTAGTCTTTTGTCGTGATTTTTTTTACTCCAATGACTGGTAGCCTTGTCATTATGGAAGGTAGTATGTTGTCGATATCTTTGTTACTCCAATGGATGGTAGCCTTGTCATTATGGAAGGTAGTCTGTTGTCGAGATTTTTGTTATTCCATTGGATGGTAGCCTTATCATTATGGAAGGTAGTTTGTTGTCGAGATTTTTGTTATTCCAATGGATGGTAGCCTTGTCATTATGGTAGGTAGTCTTTTGTCGTGATTTTTTTTATTCCAATGGATGGCAGCCTTGTCATTATGGAAGGTAGTCTTTTGTCGTGATTTTTGTTACTCCAATGAATGGTAGCCATGTCATTATGGAAGGTAGTATGTTGTCGATATCTTTGTTACTCCAATGGATGGTAGCCTTGTCATTATGGAAGGTAGTATGTTGTCGAGATTTTTGTTACTCCAATGGATGGCATCCTTGTTATTATGGAAGGTAGTCTTTTGTCATGATTTTTGTTACTCCAATGACTGGTAGCCTTGTCATTATGGAAGGTAGTATATTGTCGATATCTTTGTTACTCCAATGGATGGTAGCCTTGTCATTATGAAAGGTAGTCTGTTGTCGAGATTTTTGTTACTCCATTGGATGGTAGCCTTATCATTATGGAAGGTAGTTTGTTGTGGAGATTTTTGTTATTCCAATGGATGGTAGCCTTGTCATTATGGAAGGTAGTCTTTTGTCGAGATTTTTTTTATTCCAATGGATGGCAGCCTTATCATTATGGAAGGTAGTCTTTTGTCGTGATTTTTGTTACTCCAATGAATGGTAGCCTTGTCATTATGGAAGGTAGTATGTTGTCGATATCTTTGTTACTCAAATGGATGGTAGCCTTGTCATTATGGAAGGTAGTCTGTTGTCGAGATTATTGTTACTCCATTGGATGGTAGCCTTATCATTATGGAAGGTAGTCTGTTGTCGAGATTTTTTTTATTCCAATTGATGGTAGCCTTGTCATTATGGAAGGTAGTCTGTTGTCGAGTTTTTTGTTATTCCAATGGATGGCAGCTATGTCATTATGGAAGGTAGTCTTTTGTCGTGATTTTTGTTACTCCAATGAATGGTAGCCATGTCATTATGGATGGTAGTATGTTGTCGATATCTTTGTTACTCCAATGGATGGTAGCCTTGTCATTATGGAAGGTAGTATGTTGTCGAGATTTTTGTTACTCCAATGGATGGTAGCCTTGTCATTATGGAAGATAGTTTGTTGTCGAGATTTTTGTTATTCCAATGCATGGCAGCCTTGTTATTATGGAAGGTAGTCTTTTGTCGTGATTTTTGTTACTCCAATGACTGGTAGCCTTGTCATTATGGAAGGTAGTATGTTGTCGATATCTTTGTTACTCCAATTGTCATTATGGAAGGTAGTCTGTTGTCGAGATTTTTGTTACTCCATTGGATGGTAGCCTTATCATTATGGAAGGTAGTCTGTTGTCGATATTTTTGTTATTCCAATGGATGGTAGCCTTGTCATTATGGAAGGTAGTCTGTTGTCGAGATTTTTGTTACTCCATTGGATGGTGGCCTTATCATTAAGGAAGGTAGTCTATTGTCGAGATTTTTATTATTCAAATGGATGGTAGCCTTGTCATTATGGAAGGTAGTCTATTGTCGAGTTTTTTGTTATTCCAATGGATTGCAGCCTTGTCATTATGGAAGGTAGTCTTTTGTCGTGATTTTTGTTACTCCAATGAATGGTAGCCATGTCATTATGGAAGGTAGTATGTTGTCGATATCTTTGTTACTCCAATGGATGGTATCCTTGTCATTATGGAAGGTAGTCTGTTGTCGAGATTTTTGTTACTCCATTGGATGGTAGCCTTATCATTATGGAAGGTAGTCTGTTGTCGAGATTTTTGTTATTCCAATGGATGGTAGCCTTGTCATTATGGAAGGTAGTCTGTTGTCGAGATTTTTGTTATTCCAATGGATGGCAGCCTTGTCATTATGGAAGGTAGTCTTTTGTCGTGATTTTTGTTACTCCAATTAATGGTAGCCATGTCATTATGGAAGGTAGTATGTTGTCGATATCTTTGTTACTCCAATGGATGGTAGCCTTGTCATTATGGAAGGTAGTATGTTGTCGAGATTTTTGTTACTCCAATGGATGGTAGCCTTGTCATTATGGAAGATAGTTTGTTGTCGAGATTTTTGTTATTCCAATGGATGGCAGCCTTGTTATTGTGGAAGGTAGTCTTTTGTCGCGATTTTTGTTACTCCAATGACTGGTAGCCTTGTCATAATGGAAGGTAGTATGTTGTCGATATCTTTGTTACTCTAATGGATGGTAGCCTTGTCATTATGGAAGGTAGTATGTTATCGATATCTTTGTTACTCCAATGGATGGTAGCCTTGTCATTATGGAAGGTAGTATGTTATCGAGTTTTTTGTTACTCCAATGGATGGTAGCCTTGTCATTATGAAAGGTAGTCTGTTGTCGAGATTTTTGTTATTCCAATGGATGGCAGCCTTGTTATTATGGAAGGTAGTCTTTTGTCGTGATTTTTGTTACTCCAATGACTAGTAGCCTTTGTCATTATGGAAGGTAGTATGTTGTCGATATCTTTGTTACTCCAATGGATGGTAGCCTTGTCATTATGGAAGGTAGTCTGTTGTCGAGATTATTGTTACTTCATTGGATGGTAGCCTTATCATTATGGAAGGTAGTCTGTTGTCGAGATTTTTGTTATTCCAATGGATGGTAGCCTTGTCATTATGGAAGGTCGTTTGTTGTCGAGTTTTTTGTTATTCCAATTGATGGCAGCCTTGTCATTATGGAAGGTAGTCTTTTTTCGTGATTTTTGTTACTCCAATGAATGGTAGCCATGTCATTATGGAAGATAGTATGTTGTCGATATCTTTGTTACTCCAATGGATGGTATCCTTGTCATTATGGAAGGTAGTATGTTGTCGAGATTTTTGTTACTCCAATGGATGGTAGCCTTGTCATTATGGAAGATAGTTTGTTGTCGAGATTTTTGTTATTCCAATGCATGGCAGCCTTGTTATTATGGAAGGTAGTCTTTTGTCGTGATTTTTGTTACTCCAATGACTGGTAGCCTTGTCATTATGGAAGGTAGTATGTTGTCGATATCTTTGTTACTCCAATGGATGGTAGCCTTGTCATTATGGAAGGTAGTCTTTTGTCGAGATTTTTGTTACACCATTGGATGGTAGCCTTATCATTATGGAAGATAGTCTGTTGTCGAGATTTTTGTTATTCCAATGGATGGCAGCCTTGTCATTATGGAAGGTAGTCTGTTGTCGAGATTTTTGTTATTCCAATGGATGGCAGCCTTGTCATTATGGAAGGTAGTCTTTTGTCGTGATTTTTGTTACTCCAATGAATGGTAGCCATGTCATTATGGAAGGTAGTATGTTGTCGATATCTTTGTTACTCCAATGGATGGTAGCCTTGTCATTATGGAAGGTAGTATGTTGTCGAGATTTTTGTTACTCCAATGGATGGTAGCCTTGTCATTATGGAAGATAGTTTGTTGTCGAGATTTTTGTTATTCCAATGGATGGCAGCCTTGTTATTATGGAAGGTAGTCTTTTGTCGTGATTTTTGTTACTCCAATGACTGGTAGCCTTGTCATTATGGAAGGTAGTATGTTGTCGATATCTTTGTTACTCTAATGGATGGTAGCCTTGTCATTATGGAAGATAGTCTGTTATCGAGATTATTGTTACTCCTTTGGATGGTAGCCTTATCATTATGGAAGGTAGTCTGTTGTCGAGATTTTTGTTATTCCAATGGATGGTAGCCTTGTCATTATGGAAGGTAGTTTGTTGTCGAGATTTTTGTTATTCCAATGGATGGCAGCCTTGTTATTATGGAAGGTAGTCTTTTGTCGTGATTTTTGTTACTCCAATGACTTGTAGCCTTTGTCATTATGGAAGGTAGTATGTTGTCGATATCTTTGTTACTCCAATGGATGGTAGCCTTGTCATTATGGAAGGTAGTCTATTGTCGAGATTTTTGTTATTCCAATGGATGGTAGCCTTGTCATTATGGAAGGTAGTCTATTGTCGAGATTTTTGTTATTCCAATGGATGGTAGCCTTGTCATTATGGAAGGTAGTCTGTTGTCGAGATTTTTATTATTCCAATGGATGGAAGCCTTGTCATTATGGAAGGTAGTCTTTTTTCGTGATTTTTGTTACTCCAATGAATGGTAGCCTTGTCATTACGGAAGGTAGTATGTTGTCGATATCTTTGTTACTCCAATGGATGGTAGCCTTGTCATTATGGAAGGTAGTATGTTGTCGAGATTTTTGTTACTCCAATGTATGGTACCCTTGTCATTATGGAAGGTAGTCTGTTGTCGAGATTTTTGTTACTCGAATAGATGGTAGCCGTGTAATTATGGAAGGTAGTCTTTTGTCGTGATTTTTGTTACTCCAATGACTGGTAGCATTTTCGTTATGGAAGGTAGTATGTTATCGATATCTTTGTTACTCTAATGGATGGTAGCCTTGTCATTATGGAAGGTAGTATGTTGTCGGTATTTTTGTTACTCCATTGGATGGTAGCCTTGTCATTATGGAAGGTAGTCTGTTGTCGACATTTTTTTTATTCTAATGGATGGAAGCCTTGTCATTATGGAAGGTAGTCTTTTGTCGTGATTTTTATTACTCCAATGAATGGTAGCCTTGTCATTAATAAAGGTAGTATGTTGTTGATATCTTTATTACTCCAATGAATGGTAGCCTTGTCATTACGGAAGGTAGTATGTTGTTGATATCTTTGTTACTCCAATGGATGGTAGCCTTATCATTATGGAAGATAGTATGTTGTCGAGATTTTTGTTATTCCAATGGATGGAAGCCTTGTCATTATGGAAGGTAGTCTTTTGTCGTTATTTTTGTTACTCCAATGAATGGTAGCCTTGTCATTATGGAAGGTAGTATGTTGTCGATATCTTTGTTACTCCAATGGATGGTAGCCTTGTCATTATGGAAGGTAGTATGTTATCGAGTTTTTTGTTACTCCAATGGATGGTAGCCTTGTCATTATGCAAGGTAGTTTGTTGTCGAGATTTTTGTTATTCCAATGGATGGCAGCCTTGTTATTATGGAAGGTAGTCTTTTGTCGTGATTTTTGTTACTCCAATGACTAGTAGCCTTGTCATTATGGAAGGTAGTATGTTGTCGATATCTTTGTTACTCCAATGGATGGTAGCGTTGTCATTATGGAAGGTAGTCTGTTGTCGAGATTATTGTTACTTCATTGGATGGTAGCCTTATCATTATGGAAGGTAGTCTGTTGTCGAGATTTTTGTTATTCCAATGGATGGCAGCCTTGTCATTATGGAAGGTAATCTTTTGTCGGGATTTTTGTTACTCCAATGAATGGTAGCCTTGTCATTACGGAAGGTAGTATGTTGTCGATATCTTTGTTACTCCAATGGATGGTAGCCTTGTCATTATGGAAGGTAGTTTGTTGTCGAGATTTTTGTTATTCCAATGGATGGCAGCCTTGTTATTATGGAAGGTAGTCTTTTGTCGTGATTTTTGTTACTCCAATGACTGGTAGCCTTGTCATTAAGGAAGGTAGTATGTTATCGATACATTTGTTACTCCAATGGATGGTAGCCTTGTCATTATGGAAGGTAGTCTGTTGTCGATATTTTTGTTACTCCATTGGACGATAGCCTTGTCATTACGGAAGGTAGTATGTTGTTGATATCTTTGTTACTCCGATGGATGGTAGCCTTATCATTATGGAAGATAGTATGTTGTCGAAATTTTTGTTATTCCAATGGATGGCAGCCTTGTCATTATGGAAGATAGTCTTTTGTCGTTATTTTTGTTACTCCAATGAATGGTAGCCTTGTCATTATGGAAGGTAGTATGTTGTCGATATCTTTGTTACTCCAATGGATGGTAGCCTTGTCATTATGGAAGGTAGTCTGTTGTCGAGATTATTGTTACTTCATTGGATGGTAGCCTTATCATTATGGAAGGTAGTCTATTGTCGAGATTTTTGTTATTCCAATGGATGGTAGCCTTGTCATTATGGAAGGTAGTCTATTGTCGAGATTTTGGTTATTCCAATGGATGGCAGCCTTGTCATTATGGAAGGTAGTCTTTTGTCGTGATTTTTGTTACTCCAATGAATGGTAGCCTTGTCATTACGGAAGGTAGTATGTTGTCGATATCTTTGTTACTCCAATGGATGGTAGCCTTGTCATTATGGAAGGTAGTATGTTGTCGAGATTTTTGTTACTCCAATGGATGGTAGCCTTGTCATTATGGAAGGTAGTTTGTTGTCGAGATTTTTGTTATTCCAATGGATGGCAGCCTTGTTATTATGGAAGGTAGTCTTTTGTCGTGATTTTTGTTACTCCAATGACTGGTAGCCTTGTCATTATGGAAGGTAGTATGTTATCGATATCTTTGTTACTCCAATGGATGGTAGCCTTGTCATTATGGAAGGTAGTCTGTTGTCGATATTTTTGTTACTCCATTGGATGGTAGCCTTATCATTATGGAAGGTAGTCTGTTGTCGAGATTTTTGTTATTCCAATGGATGGTAGCCTTGTCATTATGGAAGCTAGTTTGTTGTCGAGATTTTTGTTATTCCAATGGACGGAAGCCTTGTTATTATGGAATGTAGTCTTTTGTCGTGATTTTTGTTACTCCAATGACTGGTAGCCTTGTCATTATGGAAGATAGTATGTTGTCGATATCTTTGTTACTCCAATGGATGGTAGCCTTGTCATTATGGAAGGTAGTATGTTGTCGAGATTTTTGTTACTCCATTGGATGGTAGCCTTATCATTATGGAAGGTAGTCTGTTGTCGAGATTTTTTTTATTCCAATGGATGGTAGCCTTGTCATTATGGAAGGTAGTCTGTTGTCGAGAGTTTTGTTATTCCAATGGATGGCAGCCTTGTCATTATGGAAGGTAGTCTTTTGTCGTGATTTTTGTTACTCCAATGAATGGTAGCCTTGTCATTATGGAAGGTAGTATGTTGTCGATATCTTTGTTACTCCAATGGATGGTAGCCTTGTCATTATGGAAGGTAGTATGTTGTCGAGAGTTTTGTTACTCCAATGGATGGTAGCCTTGTCATTATGGAAGATAGTTTGTTGTCGAGATTTTTGTTATTCCAATGGATGGAAGCCTTGTTATTATGGAATGTAGTCTTTTGTCGTGATTTTTGTTACTCCAATGACTGGTAGCCTTGTCATTAATGAAGGTAGTATGTTGTTGATATCTTTATTACTCCAATGAATGGTAGCCTTGTCATTACGGAAGGTAGTATGTTGTTGATATCTTTGTTACTCTAATGGATGGTAGCCTTATCATTATGGAAGATAGTATTTTGTCGAGATTTTTGTTATTCCAATGGATGGCAGCCTTGTCATTATGGAAGGTAGTCTTTTGTCGTGATTTTTGTTACTCCAATGAATGGTAGCCTTGTCATTATGGAAGGTAGTATGTTGTCGATATCTTTGTTACTCCAATGGATGGTAGCCTTGTCATTATGGAAGGTAGTATGTTATCGAGTTTTTTGTTACTCCAATGGATGGTAGCCTTGTCATTATGGAAGGTAGTTTGTTGTCGAGATTTTTGTTACTCCAATGACTGGTAGCCTTGTCATTATGGAAGGTAGTATGTTATCGATATCTTTGTTACTCCAATGGATGGTAGCCTTGTCATTATGGAAGGTAGTCTGTTGTCGATATTTTAGTTACTCCATTGGATGGTAGCCTTATCATTATGGAAGGTAGTCTTTTGTCGTGATTTTTGTTACTCCAATGACTTGTAGCCTTTGTCATTATGGAAGGTAGTATGTTGTCGATATCTTTGTTACTCCAATGGATGGTAGCGTTGTCATTATGGAAGGTAGTCTGTTGTCGAGATTATTGTTACTTCATTGGATGGTAGCCTTATCATTATGGAAGGTAGTCTGTTGTCGAGATTTTTGTTATTCCAATGGATGGCAGCCTTGTCATTATGGAAGGTAATCTTTTGTCGGGATTTTTGTTACTCCAATGAATGGTAGCCTTGTCATTACGGAAGGTAGTATGTTGTCGATATCTTTGTTACTCCAATGGATGGTAGCCTTGTCATTATGGAAGGTAGTTTGTTGTCGAGATTTTTGTTATTCCAATGGATGGCAGCCTTGTTATTATGGAAGGTAGTCTTTTGTCGTGATTTTTGTTACTCCAATGACTGGTAGCCTTGTCATTAAGGAAGGTAGTATGTTATCGATACATTTGTTACTCCAATGGATGGTAGCCTTGTCATTATGGAAGGTAGTCTGTTGTCGATATTTTTGTTACTTTATTGGACGATAGCCTTATCATTATGGAAGGTAGTCTGTTGTCGAGATTTTTGTTATTCCGATGGATGGTAGCCTTGTCATTATGGAAGCTAGTTTGTTGTCGAGATTTTTGTTATTACAATGGATGGAAGCCTTGTTATTATGGAATGTAGTCTTTTGTCGTGATTTTTGTTACTCCAATGAATGGTAGCCTTGTCATTATGGAAGGTAGTATGTTGTCGATATCTTTGTTACTCAAATGGATGGTAGCCTTGTCATTATGGAAGGTAGTCTGTTGTCGAGATTATTGTTACTCCATTGGATGGTAGCCTTATCATTATGGATGGTAGTCTATTGTCGAGATTTTTGTTATTCCAATGGATGGTAGCCTTGTCATTATGGAAGGTAGTCTGTTGTCGATATTTTTGTTATTCCAATGGATGGAAGCCTTGTCATTATGGAAGGTAGTCTTTTTTCGTGATTTTTGTTACTCCAATGAATGGTAGCCTTGTCATTACGGAAGGTAGTATGTTGTCGATATCTTTGTTACTCCAATGGATGGTAGCCTTGTCATTATGGAAGGTAGTATGTTGTCGAGATTTTTGTTACTCACATGGATGGTAGCCTTGTCATTATGGAAGGTAGTTTGTTCTCGAGATTTTTGTTATTCCAATGGATGGCAGCCTTGTTATTATGGAAGGTAGTCTTTTGTCGTGATTTTTGTTACTCCAATGACTGGTAGCATTGTCATTATGGAAGGTAGTATGTTATCGATATCTTTGTTACTCTAATGGATGGTAGCCTTGTCATAATGGAAGGTAGTCTGTTGTCGATATTTTTGTTACTCCATTTGATGGTAGCCTTATCATTATGGAAGGAAGTCTGTTGTCGAGATTTTTGTTATTCCAATGGATGGTAGCCTTGTCATTATGGAAGGTAGTCTGTTGTCGACATTTTTGTTATTCTAATGGATGGAAGCCCTGTCATTATGGAAGGTAGTCTTTTGTCGTGTTTTTTATTACTCCAATGAATGGTAGCCTTGTCATTAATGAAGGTAGTATGTTGTTGATATCTTTATTACTCCAATGAATGGTAGCCTTGTCATTACGGAAGGTAGTATGTTGTTGATATCTTTGTTACTCCAATGGATGGTAGCCTTATCATTATGGAAGATAGTATGTTGTCGAAATTTTTGTTATTCCAATGGATGGCAGCCTTGTCATTATGGAAGATAGTCTTTTGTCGTTATTTTTGTTACTCCAATGAATGGTAGCCTTGTCATTATGGAAGGTAGTATGTTGTCGATATCTTTGTTACTCCAATGGATGGTAGCCTTGTCATTATGGAAGGTAGTCTGTTGTCGAGATTATTGTTACTTCATTGGATGGTAGCCTTATCATTATGGAAGGTAGTCTATTGTCGAGATTTTTGTTATTCCAATGGATGGTAGCCTTGTCATTATGGAAGGTAGTCTATTGTCGAGATTTTGGTTATTCCAATGGATGGCAGCCTTGTCATTATGGAAGGTAGTCTTTTGTCGTGATTTTTGTTACTCCAATGAATGGTAGCCTTGTCATTACGGAAGGTAGTATGTTGTCGATATCTTTGTTACTCCAATGGATGGTAGCCTTGTCATTATGGAAGGTAGTATGTTGTCGAGATTTTTGTTACTCCAATGGATGGTAGCCTTGTCATTATGGAAGGTAGTTTGTTGTCGAGATTTTTGTTATTCCAATGGATGGCAGCCTTGTTATTATGGAAGGTAGTCTTTTGTCGTGATTTTTGTTACTCCAATGACTGGTAGCCTTGTCATTATGGAAGGTAGTATGTTATCGATATCTTTGTTACTCCAATGGATGGTAGCCTTGTCATTATGGAAGGTAGTCTGTTGTCGATATTTTTGTTACTCCATTGGATGGTAGCCTTATCATTATGGAAGGTAGTCTGTTGTCGAGATTTTTGTTATTCCAATGGATGGTAGCCTTGTCATTATGGAAGCTAGTTTGTTGTCGAGATTTTTGTTATTCCAATGGACGGAAGCCTTGTTATTATGGAATGTAGTCTTTTGTCGTGATTTTTGTTACTCCAATGACTGGTAGCCTTGTCATTATGGAAGATAGTATGTTGTCGATATCTTTGTTACTCCAATGGATGGTAGCCTTGTCATTATGGAAGGTAGTATGTTGTCGAGATTTTTGTTACTCCATTGGATGGTAGCCTTATCATTATGGAAGGTAGTCTGTTGTCGAGATTTTTTTTATTCCAATGGATGGTAGCCTTGTCATTATGGAAGGTAGTCTGTTGTCGAGAGTTTTGTTATTCCAATGGATGGCAGCCTTGTCATTATGGAAGGTAGTCTTTTGTCGTGATTTTTGTTACTCCAATGAATGGTAGCCTTGTCATTATGGAAGGTAGTATGTTGTCGATATCTTTGTTACTCCAATGGATGGTAGCCTTGTCATTATGGAAGGTAGTATGTTGTCGAGAGTTTTGTTACTCCAATGGATGGTAGCCTTGTCATTATGGAAGATAGTTTGTTGTCGAGATTTTTGTTATTCCAATGGATGGAAGCCTTGTTATTATGGAATGTAGTCTTTTGTCGTGATTTTTGTTACTCCAATGACTGGTAGCCTTGTCATTAATGAAGGTAGTATGTTGTTGATATCTTTATTACTCCAATGAATGGTAGCCTTGTCATTACGGAAGGTAGTATGTTGTTGATATCTTTGTTACTCTAATGGATGGTAGCCTTATCATTATGGAAGATAGTATTTTGTCGAGATTTTTGTTATTCCAATGGATGGCAGCCTTGTCATTATGGAAGGTAGTCTTTTGTCGTGATTTTTGTTACTCCAATGAATGGTAGCCTTGTCATTATGGAAGGTAGTATGTTGTCGATATCTTTGTTACTCCAATGGATGGTAGCCTTGTCATTATGGAAGGTAGTATGTTATCGAGTTTTTTGTTACTCCAATGGATGGTAGCCTTGTCATTATGGAAGGTAGTTTGTTGTCGAGATTTTTGTTACTCCAATGACTGGTAGCCTTGTCATTATGGAAGGTAGTATGTTATCGATATCTTTGTTACTCCAATGGATGGTAGCCTTGTCATTATGGAAGGTAGTCTGTTGTCGATATTTTAGTTACTCCATTGGATGGTAGCCTTATCATTATGGAAGGTAGTCTTTTGTCGTGATTTTTGTTACTCCAATGACTTGTAGCCTTTGTCATTATGGAAGGTAGTATGTTGTCGATATCTTTGTTACTCCAATGGATGGTAGCCTTGTCATTATGGAAGGTAGTCTGTTTTCGAGATTATTGTTACTCCATTGGATGGTAGCCTTATCATTATGGAAGGTAGTCTATTGTCGAGATTTTTGTTATTCCAATGGATGGTAGCCTTGTCATTATGGAAGGTAGTCTGTTGTCGAGATTTTTGTTATTCCAATGGATGGAAGCCTTGTCATTATGGAAGGTAGTCTTTTTTCGTGATTTTTGTTACTCCAATGAATGGTAGCCTTGTCATTACGGAAGGTAGTATGTAGTCGATATCTTTGTTACTCCAATGGATGGTAGCCTTGTAGTTATGGAAGGTAGTATGTTGTCGAGATTTTTGTTACTCCAATGGATGGTAGCCTTGTCATTATGGAAAGTAGTTTGTTGTCGAGATTTTTGTTATTCCAATGGATGGCAGCCTTGTTATTATGGAAGGTAGTCTTTTGTCGTGATTTTTGTTACTCCAATGACTGGTAGCATTGTCATTATGGAAGGTAGTATGTTATCGATATCTTTGTTACTCCAATGGATGGTAGCCTTGTCATTATGGAAGGTAGTCTGTTGTCGATATTTTTGTTACTCCATTGGATGGTAGCCTTATCATTATGGAAGGAAGTCTGTTGTCGAGATTTTTGTTATTCCAATGGATGGTAGCCTTGTCATTATGGAAGGTAGTCTGTTGTCGAGATTTTTGTTATTCCAATGGATGGAAGCCTTGTTATTATGGAATGTAGTCTTTTGTCGTGATTTTTGTTACTCCAATGACTGGAAGCCTTGTCATTAATGAAGGTAGTATGTTGTTGATATCTTTATTACTCCAATGAATGGTAGCCTTGTCATTACGGAAGGTAGTATGTTGTTGATATCTTTGTTACTCTAATGGATGGTAGCCTTATCATTATGGAAGATAGTATTTTGTCGAGATTTTTGTTATTCCAATGGATGGCAGCCTTGTCATTATGGAAGGTAGTCTTTTGTCGTGATTTTTGTTACTCCAATGAATGGTAGCCTTGTCATTATGGAAGGTAGTATGTTGTCGATATCTTTGTTACTCCAATGGATGGTAGCCTTGTCATTATGGAAGGTAGTATGTTATCGAGTTTTTTGTTACTCCAATGGATGGTAGCCTTGTCATTATGGAAGGTAGTCTGTTGTCGAGATTTTTGTTATTCCAATGGATGGAAGCCTTGTTATTATGGAATGTAGTCTTTTGTCGTGATTTTTGTTACTCCAATGACTGGTAGCCTTGTCATTAATGAAGGTAGTATGTTGTTGATATCTTTATTACTCCAATGAATGGTAGCCTTGTCATTACGGAAGGTAGTATGTTGTTGATATCTTTGTTACTCTAATGGATGGTAGCCTTATCATTATGGAAGATAGTATTTTGTCGAGATTTTTGTTATTCCAATGGATGGCAGCCTTGTCATTATGGAAGGTAGTCTTTTGTCGTGATTTTTGTTACTCCAATGAATGGTAGCCTTGTCATTATGGAAGGTAGTATGTTGTCGATATCTTTGTTACTCCAATGGATGGTAGCCTTGTCATTATGGAAGGTAGTATGTTATCGAGTTTTTTGTTACTCCAATGGATGGTAGCCTTGTCATTATGGAAGGTAGTTTGTTGTCGAGATTTTTGTTACTCCAATGACTGGTAGCCTTGTCATTATGGAAGGTAGTATGTTATCGATATCTTTGTTACTCCAATGGATGGTAGCCTTGTCATTATGGAAGGTAGTCTGTTGTCGATATTTTAGTTACTCCATTGGATGGTAGCCTTATCATTATGGAAGGTAGTCTTTTGTCGTGATTTTTGTTACTCCAATGACTTGTAGCCTTTGTCATTATGGAAGGTAGTATGTTGTCGATATCTTTGTTACTCCAATGGATGGTAGCCTTGTCATTATGGAAGGTAGTCTGTTTTCGAGATTATTGTTACTCCATTGGATGGTAGCCTTATCCTTATGGAAGGTAGTCTATTGTCGAAATTTTTGTTATTCCAATGGATGGTAGCCTTGTCATTATGGAAGGTAGTCTGTTGTCGAGATTTTTGTTATTCCAATGGATGGAAGCCTTGTCATTATGGAAGGTAGTCTTTTTTCGTGATTTTTGTTACTCCAATGAATGGTAGCCTTGTCATTACGGAAGGTAGTATGTAGTCGATATCTTTGTTACTCCAATGGATGGTAGCCTTGTAGTTATGGAAGGTAGTATGTTGTCGAGATTTTTGTTACTCCAATGGATGGTAGCCTTGTCATTATGGAAAGTAGTTTGTTGTCGAGATTTTTGTTATTCCAATGGATGGCAGCCTTGTTATTATGGAAGGTAGTCTTTTGTCGTGATTTTTGTTACTCCAATGACTGGTAGCATTGTCATTATGGAAGGTAGTATGTTATCGATATCTTTGTTACTCCAATGGATGGTAGCCTTGTCATTATGGAAGGTAGTCTGTTGTCGATATTTTTGTTACTCCATTGGATGGTAGCCTTATCATTATGGAAGGAAGTCTGTTGTCGAGATTTTTGTTATTCCAATGGATGGTAGCCTTGTCATTATGGAAGGTAGTCTGTTGTCGAGATTTTTGTTATTCCAATGGATGGAAGCCTTGTTATTATGGAATGTAGTCTTTTGTCGTGATTTTTGTTACTCCAATGACTGGAAGCCTTGTCATTAATGAAGGTAGTATGTTGTTGATATCTTTATTACTCCAATGAATGGTAGCCTTGTCATTACGGAAGGTAGTATGTTGTTGATATCTTTGTTACTCTAATGGATGGTAGCCTTATCATTATGGAAGATAGTATTTTGTCGAGATTTTTGTTATTCCAATGGATGGCAGCCTTGTCATTATGGAAGGTAGTCTTTTGTCGTGATTTTTGTTACTCCAATGAATGGTAGCCTTGTCATTATGGAAGGTAGTATGTTGTCGATATCTTTGTTACTCCAATGGATGGTAGCCTTGTCATTATGGAAGGTAGTATGTTATCGAGTTTTTTGTTACTCCAATGGATGGTAGCCTTGTCATTATGGAAGGTAGTCTGTTGTCGAGATTTTTGTTATTCCAATGGATGGAAGCCTTGTTATTATGGAATGTAGTCTTTTGTCGTGATTTTTGTTACTCCAATGACTGGTAGCCTTGTCATTAATGAAGGTAGTATGTTGTTGATATCTTTATTACTCCAATGAATGGTAGCCTTGTCATTACGGAAGGTAGTATGTTGTTGATATCTTTGTTACTCTAATGGATGGTAGCCTTATCATTATGGAAGATAGTATTTTGTCGAGATTTTTGTTATTCCAATGGATGGCAGCCTTGTCATTATGGAAGGTAGTCTTTTGTCGTGATTTTTGTTACTCCAATGAATGGTAGCCTTGTCATTATGGAAGGTAGTATGTTGTCGATATCTTTGTTACTCCAATGGATGGTAGCCTTGTCATTATGGAAGGTAGTATGTTATCGAGTTTTTTGTTACTCCAATGGATGGTAGCCTTGTCATTATGGAAGGTAGTTTGTTGTCGAGATTTTTGTTACTCCAATGACTGGTAGCCTTGTCATTATGGAAGGTAGTATGTTATCGATATCTTTGTTACTCCAATGGATGGTAGCCTTGTCATTATGGAAGGTAGTCTGTTGTCGATATTTTAGTTACTCCATTGGATGGTAGCCTTATCATTATGGAAGGTAGTCTGTTGTCGAGATTTTTGTTATTCCAATGGATAGTAGCCTTGTCATTATGGAAGTTAGTTTGTTGTCGAGATTTTTGTTATTCCAATGGATGGCAGCCTTGTTATTATGGAAGGTAGTCTTTTGTCGTGATTTTTGTTACTCCAATGACTTGTAGCCTTTGTCATTATGGAAGGTAGTATGTTGTCGATATCTTTGTTACTCCAATGGATGGTAGCCTTGTCATTATGGAAGGTAGTCTGTTTTCGAGATTATTGTTACTCCATTGGATGGTAGCCTTATCATTATGGAAGGTAGTCTATTGTCGAGATTTTTGTTATTCCAATGGATGGTAGCCTTGTCATTATGGAAGGTAGTCTGTTGTCGAGATTTTTGTTATTCCAATGGATGGAAGCCTTGTCATTATGGAAGGTAGTCTTTTTTCGTGATTTTTGTTACTCCAATGAATGGTAGCCTTGTCATTACGAAAGGTAGTATGTAGTCGATATCTTTGTTACTCCAATGGATGGTAGCCTTGTCATTATGGAAGGTAGTATGTTGTCGAGATTTTTGTTACTCCAATGGATGGT
Organism: Vicia faba; assembly: GCA_948472305.1. NCBI lineage: Eukaryota > Viridiplantae > Streptophyta > Magnoliopsida > Fabales > Fabaceae > Vicia > Vicia faba. The sequence continues at coordinate 530,743,784 of OX451741.1, forward strand.
AGCCTTGTCATTATGGAAAGTAGTTTGTTGTCGAGATTTTTGTTATTCCAATGGATGGCATCCTTGTTATTATGGAAGGTAGTCTTTTGTCGTGATTTTTGTTACTCCAATGACTGGTAGCATTGTCATTATGGAAGGTAGTATGTTATCGATATCTTTGTTACTCCAATGGATGGTAGCCTTGTCATTATGGAAGGTAGTCTGTTGTCGATATTTTTGTTACTCCATTGGATGGTAGCCTTATCATTATGGAAGGAAGTCTGTTGTCGAGATTTTTGTTATTCCAATGGATGGTAGCCTTGTCATTATGGAAGGTAGTCTGTTGTCGAGATTTTTGTTATTCCAATGGATGGAAGCCTTGTTATTATGGAATGTAGTCTTTTGTCGTGATTTTTGTTACTCCAATGACTGGAAGCCTTGTCATTAATGAAGGTAGTATATTGTTGATATCTTTATTACTCCAATGAATGGTAGCCTTGTCATTACGGAAGGTAGTATGTTGTTGATATCTTTGTTACTCTAATGGATGGTAGCCTTATCATTATGGAAGATAGTATTTTGTCGAGATTTTTGTTATTCCAATGGATGGCAGCCTTGTCATTATGGAAGGTAGTCTTTTGTCGTGATTTTTGTTACTCCAATGAATGGTAGCCTTGTCATTATGGAAGGTAGTATGTTGTCGATATCTTTGTTACTCCAATGGATGGTAGCCTTGTCATTATGGAAGGTAGTATGTTATCGAGTTTTTTGTTACTCCAATGGATGGTAGCCTTGTCATTATGGAAGGTAGTTTGTTGTCGAGATTTTTGTTACTCCAATGACTGGTAGCCTTGTCATTATGGAAGGTAGTATGTTATTGATATCTTTGTTACTCCAATGGATGGTAGCCTTGTCATTATGGAAGGTAGTCTGTTGTCGATATTTTAGTTACTCCATTGGATGGTAGCCTTATCATTATGGAAGGTAGTCTGTTGTCGAGATTTTTGTTATTCCAATGGATGGTAGCCTTGTCATTATGGAAGGTAGTTTGTTGTCGAGATTTTTGTTATTCCAATGGATGGAAGCCTTGTTATTATGGAATGTAGTCTTTTGTCGTGATTTTTGTTACTCCAATGACTGGTAGCCTTGTCATTATGGAAGGTAGTATGTTGTCGATATCTTTGTTACTCCAATGGATGGTAGCCTTGTCATTATGGAAGGTAGTATGTTGTCGAGATTTTTGTTACTCCATTGGATGGTAGCCTTATCATTATGGATGGTAGTCTGTTGTCGAGATTTTTTTTATTCCAATGGATGGTAGCCTTGTCATTATGGAAGGTAGTCTGTTGTCGAGATTTTTGTAATTCCAATGGATGGCAGCCTTGTCATTATGGAAGGTAGTATTTTGTCATGATTTTTGTTACTCCAATGAATGGTAGCCTTGTCATTATGGAAGGTAGTATGTTGTCGATATCTTTGTTCCTCCAATGGATGGTAGCCTTTTCATTATGGAAGGTAGTATGTTGTCGAGATTTTTGTTACTCCAATGGATGGTAGCCTTGTCATTATGGAAGATAGTTTGTTGTCGAGATTTTTGTTATTCCAATGGATGGCAGCCTTGTTATTATGGAAGGTAGTCTTTTGTCGTGATTTTTGTTACTCCAATGACTGGTAGCCTTGTCATTATGGAAGGTAGTATGTTGTCGATATCTTTGTTACTCTAATGGATGGTAGCCTTGTCATTATGGAAGATAGTCTGTTGTCGAGATTATTGTTACTCCATTGGATGGTAGCCTTATCATTATGGAAGGTAGTCTGTTGTCGAGATTTTTGTTATTCCAATGGATGGTAGCCTTGTCATTATGGAAGGTAGTTTGTTGTCGAGATTCTTGTTATTCCAATGGATGGCAGCCTTGTTATTATGGAAGGTAGTCTTTTGTCGTGATTTTTGTTACTCCAATGACTTGTAGCCTTTGTCATTATGGAAGGTAGTATGTTGTCGATATCTTTGTTACTCCAATGGATGGTAGCCTTGTCATTATGGAAGGTAGTCTGTTTTCGAGATTATTGTTACTCCATTGGAAGGTAGCCTTATCATTATGGAAGGTAGTCTATTGTCGAGATTTTTGTTATTCCAATGGATGGTAGCCTTGTCATTATGGAAAGTAGTCTGTTGTCGAGATTTTTGTTATTCCAATGGATGGAAGCCTTGTCATTATGGAAGGTAGTCTTTTTTCGTGATTTTTGTTACTCCAATGAATGGTAGCCTTGTCATTATGGAAGGTAGTCTGTTGTCGAGATTTTTGTTATTCCAATGGATGGAAGCCTTGTTATTATGGAATGTAGTCTTTTGTCGTGATTTTTGTTACTCCAATGACTGGAAGCCTTGTCATTAATGAAGGTAGTATATTGTTGATATCTTTATTACTCCAATGAATGGTAGCCTTGTCATTACGGAAGGTAGTATGTTGTTGATATCTTTGTTACTCTAATGGATGGTAGCCTTATCATTATGGAAGATAGTATTTTGTCGAGATTTTTGTTATTCCAATGGATGGCAGCCTTGTCATTATGGAAGGTAGTCTTTTGTCGTGATTTTTGTTACTCCAATGAATGGTAGCCTTGTCATTATGGAAGGTAGTATGTTGTCGATATCTTTGTTACTCCAATGGATGGTAGCCTTGTCATTATGGAAGGTAGTATGTTATCGAGTTTTTTGTTACTCCAATGGATGGTAGCCTTGTCATTATGGAAGGTAGTTTGTTGTCGAGATTTTTGTTACTCCAATGACTGGTAGCCTTGTCATTATGGAAGGTAGTATGTTATCGATATCTTTGTTACTCCAATGGATGGTAGCCTTGTCATTATGGAAGGTAGTCTGTTGTCGATATTTTAGTTACTCCATTGGATGGTAGCCTTATCATTATGGAAGGTAGTCTGTTGTCGAGATTTTTGTTATTCCAATGGATGGTAGCCTTGTCATTATGGAAGGTAGTTTGTTGTCGAGATTTTTGTTATTCCAATGGATGGAAGCCTTGTTATTATGGAATGTAGTCTTTTGTCGTGATTTTTGTTACTCCAATGACTGGTAGCCTTGTCATTATGGAAGGTAGTATGTTGTCGATATCTTTGTTACTCCAATGGATGGTAGCCTTGTCATTATGGAAGGTAGTATGTTGTCGAGATTTTTGTTACTCCATTGGATGGTAGCCTTATCATTATGGATGGTAGTCTGTTGTCGAGATTTTTTTTATTCCAATGGATGGTAGCCTTGTCATTATGGAAGGTAGTCTGTTGTCGAGATTTTTGTAATTCCAATGGATGGCAGCCTTGTCATTATGGAAGGTAGTATTTTGTCATGATTTTTGTTACTCCAATGAATGGTAGCCTTGTCATTATGGAAGGTAGTATGTTGTCGATATCTTTGTTCCTCCAATGGATGGTAGCCTTTTCATTATGGAAGGTAGTATGTTGTCGAGATTTTTGTTACTCCAATGGATGGTAGCCTTGTCATTATGGAAGATAGTTTGTTGTCGAGATTTTTGTTATTCCAATGGATGGCAGCCTTGTTATTATGGAAGGTAGTCTTTTGTCGTGATTTTTGTTACTCCAATGACTGGTAGCCTTGTCATTATGGAAGGTAGTATGTTGTCGATATCTTTGTTACTCTAATGGATGGTAGCCTTGTCATTATGGAAGATAGTCTGTTGTCGAGATTATTGTTACTCCATTGGATGGTAGCCTTATCATTATGGAAGGTAGTCTGTTGTCGAGATTTTTGTTATTCCAATGGATGGTAGCCTTGTCATTATGGAAGGTAGTTTGTTGTCGAGATTCTTGTTATTCCAATGGATGGCAGCCTTGTTATTATGGAAGGTAGTCTTTTGTCGTGATTTTTGTTACTCCAATGACTTGTAGCCTTTGTCATTATGGAAGGTAGTATGTTGTCGATATCTTTGTTACTCCAATGGATGGTAGCCTTGTCATTATGGAAGGTAGTCTGTTTTCGAGATTATTGTTACTCCATTGGAAGGTAGCCTTATCATTATGGAAGGTAGTCTATTGTCGAGATTTTTGTTATTCCAATGGATGGTAGCCTTGTCATTATGGAAAGTAGTCTGTTGTCGAGATTTTTGTTATTCCAATGGATGGAAGCCTTGTCATTATGGAAGGTAGTCTTTTTTCGTGATTTTTGTTACTCCAATGAATGGTAGCCTTGTCATTATGGAAGGTAGTATGTTGTCGATATCTTTGTTACTCCAATGGATGGTAGCCTTGTCATTATGGAAGGTAGTATGTTGTCGAGATTTTTGTTACTCCAATGGATGGTAGCCTTGTCATTATGGAAAGTAGTTTGTTGTCGAGATTTTTGTTATTCCAATGGATGGCAGCCTTGTTATTATGGAAGGTAGTCTTTTGTCGTGATTTTTGTTACTCCAATGACTGGTAGCATTGTCATTATGGAAGGTAGTATGTTATCGATATCTTTGTTACTCCAATGGATGGTAGCCTTGTCATTATGGAAGGTAGTCTGTTGTCGATATTTTTGTTACTCCATTGGATGGTAGCCTTATCATATGGAAGGAAGTCTGTTGTCGAGATTTTTGTTATTCCAATGGATGGTAGCCTTGTCATTATGGAAGGTAGTCTATTCTCGAGATTTTTGTTATTCCAATGGATGGAAGCCTTGTTATTATGGAATGTGTCTTTTGTTGTGATTTTTGTTACTCCAATGATTGGTAGCCTTGTCATTAATGAAGGTAGTATGTTGTTGATATCTTTATTACTCCAATGAATGGTAGCCTTGTCATTAAGGAAGGTAGTATGTTGTTGATATCTTTGTTACTCTAATGGATGGTAGCCTTATCATTATGGAAGATAGTATTTTGTCGAGATTTTTGTTATTCCAATGGATGGAAGCCTTGTCATTATGGAAGGTAGTCTTTTGTCGTGATTTTTGTTACTCCAATGAATGGTAGCCTTGTCATTATGGAAGGTAGTATGTTGTCGATATCTTTGTTACTCCAATGGATGGTAGCCTTGTCATTATGGAAGGTAGTATGTTATCGAGTTTTTTGTTACTCCAATGGATGGTAGCCTTGTCATTATGGAAGGTAGTCTGTTGTCGAGATTTTTGTTATTCCAATGGATGGCAGCCTTGTCATTATGGAAGGTAGTCTTTTGTCGTGATTTTTGTTACTCCAATGAATGGTAGCCTTGTCATTACGGAAGGTAGTATGTTGTCGATATCTTTGTTACTCCAATGGATGGTAGCCTTGTCATTATGGAAGGTAGTATGTTGTCGAGATTTTTGTTATTCCAATGGATGGCAGCCTTGTTATTTTGGAAGGTAGTCTTTTGTCGTGATTTTTGTTACTCCAATGACTGGTAGCCTTGTCATTATGGAAGGTAGTATGTTATCGATATCTTTGTTACTCTAATGGATGGTAGCCTTGTCATTATGGAAGATAGTCTGTTGTCGAGATTATTGTTACTCCATTGGATGGTAGCCTTATCATTATGGAAGGTAGTCTGTTGTCGAGATTTTTGTTATTCCAATGGATGGTAGCCTTGTCATTATGGAAGGTAGTTTGTTGTCGAGATTTTTGTTATTCCAATGGATGGCAGCCTTGTTATTATGGAAGGTAGTCTTTTGTCCTGATTTTTGTTACTCCAATGACTTGTAGCCTTTGTCATTATGGAAGGTAGTATGTTGTCGATATCTTTGTTACTCCAATGGATGGTAGCCTTGTCATTATGGAAGGTAGTCTGTTTTCGAGATTATTGTTACTCCATTGGATGGTAGCCTTATCATTATGGAAGGTAGTCTATTGTCGAGATTTTTGTTATTCCAATGGATGGTAGCCTTGTCATTATGGAAGGTAGTCTGTTGTTGAGATTTTTGTTATTCCAATGGATGGAAGCCTTGTCATTATGGAAGGTAGTCTTTTTTCATGATTTTTGTTACTCCAATGAATGGTAGCCTTGTCATTACGAAAGGTAGTATGTAGTGGATATCTTTGTTACTCCAATGGATGGTAGCCTTGTCATTATGGAAGGTAGTATGTTGTCGAGATTTTTGTTACTCCAATGGATGGTAGCCTTGTCATTATGGAAAGTAGTTTGTTGTCGAGATTTTTGTTATTCCAATGGATGGCAGCCTTGTTATTATGGAAGGTAGTCTTTTGTCGTGACTTTTGTTACTCCAATGACTGGTAGCATTGTCATTATGGAAGGTAGTATGTTATCGATATCTTTGTTACTCCAATGGATGGTAGCCTTGTCATTATGGAAGGTAGTCTGTTGTCGATATTTTTGTTACTCCATTGGATGGTAGCCTTATCATTATGGAAGGAAGTCTGTTGTCGAGATTTTTGTTATTCCAATGGATGGTAGCCTTGTCATTATGGAAGGTAGTCTGTTGTCGAGATTTTTGTTATTCCAATGGATGGAAGCCTTGTTATTATGGAATGTAGTCTTTTGTCGTGATTTTTGTTACTCCAATGACTGGTAGCCTTGTCATTAATGAAGGTAGTATGTTGTTGATATCTTTATTACTCCAATGAATGGTAGCCTTGTCATTACGGAAGGTAGTATGTTGTTGATATCTTTGTTACTCTAATGGATGGTAGCCTTATCATTATGGAAGATAGTATTTTGTCGAGATTTTTGTTATTCCAATGGATGGCAGCCTTGTCATTATGGAAGGTAGTCTTTTGTCGTGATTTTTGTTACTCCAATGAATGGTAGCCTTGTCATTATGGAAGGTAGTATGTTGTCGATATCTTTGTTACTCCAATGGATGGTAGCCTTGTCATTATGGAAGGTAGTATGTTATCGAGTTTTTTGTTACTCCAATGGATGGTAGCCTTGTCATTATGGAAGGTAGTTTGTTGTCGAGATTTTTGTTACTCCAATGACTGGTAGCCTTGTCATTATGGAAGGTAGTATGTTATCGATATCTTTGTTACTCCAATGGATGGTAGCCTTGTCATTATGGAAGGTAGTCTGTTGTCGATATTTTAGTTACTCCATTGGATGGTAGCCTTATCATTATGGAAGGTAGTCTGTTGTCGAGATTTTTGTTATTCCAATGGATGGTAGCCTTGTCATTATGGAAGTTAGTTTCTTGTCGAGATTCTTGTTATTCCAATGGATGGCAGCCTTGTTATTATGGAAGGTAGTCTTTTGTCGTGATTTTTGTTACTCCAATGACTTGTAGCCTTTGTCATTATGGAAGGTAGTATGTTGTCGATATCTTTGTTACTCCAATGGATGGTAGCCTTGTCATTATGGAAGGTAGTCTGTTTTCGAGATTATTGTTACTCCATTGGAAGGTAGCCTTATCATTATGGAAGGTAGTCTGTTGTCGAGATTTTTGTTATTCCAATGGATGGTAGCCTTGTCATTATGGAAGGTAGTTTGTTGTCGAGATTTTTGTTATTCCAATGGATGGAAGCCTTGTTATTATGGAATGTAGTCTTTTGTCCTGATTTTTGTTACTCCAATGACTGGTAGCCTTGTCATTATGGAAGGTAGTATGTTGTCGATATCTTTGTTACTCCAATGGATGGTAGCCTTGTCATTATGGAAGGTAGTATGTTGTCGAGATTTTTGTTACTCCATTGGATGGTAGCCTTATCATTATGGATGGTAGTCTGTTGTCGAGATTTTTTTTATTCCAATGGATGGTAGCCTTGTCATTATGGAAGGTAGTCTGTTGTCGAGATTTTTGTAATTCCAATGGATGGCAGCCTTGTCATTATGGAAGGTAGTATTTTGTCATGATTTTTGTTACTCCAATGAATGGTAGCCTTGTCATTATGGAAGGTAGTATGTTGTCGATATCTTTGTTCCTCCAATGGATGGTAGCCTTTTCATTATGGAAGGTAGTATGTTGTCGAGATTTTTGTTACTCCAATGGATGGTAGCCTTGTCATTATGGAAGATAGTTTGTTGTCGAGATTTTTGTTATTCCAATGGATGGCAGCCTTGTTATTATGGAAGGTAGTCTTTTGTCGTGATTTTTGTTACTCCAATGACTGGTAGCCTTGTCATTATGGAAGGTAGTATGTTGTCGATATCTTTGTTACTCTAATGGATGGTAGCCTTGTCATTATGGAAGATAGTCTGTTGTCGAGATTATTGTTACTCCATTGGATGGTAGCCTTATCATTATGGAAGGTAGTCTGTTGTCGAGATTTTTGTTATTCCAATGGATGGTAGCCTTGTCATTATGGAAGGTAGTTTGTTGTCGAGATTCTTGTTATTCCAATGGATGGCAGCCTTGTTATTATGGAAGGTAGTCTTTTGTCGTGATTTTTGTTACTCCAATGACTTGTAGCCTTTGTCATTATGGAAGGTAGTATGTTGTCGATATCTTTGTTACTCCAATGGATGGTAGCCTTGTCATTATGGAAGGTAGTCTGTTTTCGAGATTATTGTTACTCCATTGGAAGGTAGCCTTATCATTATGGAAGGTAGTCTATTGTCGAGATTTTTGTTATTCCAATGGATGGTAGCCTTGTCATTATGGAAAGTAGTCTGTTGTCGAGATTTTTGTTATTCCAATGGATGGAAGCCTTGTCATTATGGAAGGTAGTCTTTTTTCGTGATTTTTGTTACTCCAATGAATGGTAGCCTTGTCATTATGGAAGGTAGTATGTTGTCGATATCTTTGTTACTCCAATGGATGGTAGCCTTGTCATTATGGAAGGTAGTATGTTGTCGAGATTTTTGTTACTCCAATGGATGGTAGCCTTGTCATTATGGAAAGTAGTTTGTTGTCGAGATTTTTGTTATTCCAATGGATGGCAGCCTTGTTATTATGGAAGGTAGTCTTTTGTCGTGATTTTTGTTACTCCAATGACTGGTAGCATTGTCATTATGGAAGGTAGTATGTTATCGATATCTTTGTTACTCCAATGGATGGTAGCCTTGTCATTATGGAAGGTAGTCTGTTGTCGATATTTTTGTTACTCCATTGGATGGTAGCCTTATCATTATGGAAGGAAGTCTGTTGTCGAGATTTTTGTTATTCCAATGGATGGTAGCCTTGTCATTATGGAAGGTAGTCTATTGTCGAGATTTTTGTTATTCCAATGGATGGAAGCCTTGTTATTATGGAATGTGTCTTTTGTTGTGATTTTTGTTACTCCAATGATTGGTAGCCTTGTCATTAATGAAGGTAGTATGTTGTTGATATCTTTATTACTCCAATGAATGGTAGCCTTGTCATTAAGGAAGGTAGTATGTTGTTGATATCTTTGTTACTCTAATGGATGGTAGCCTTATCATTATGGAAGATAGTATTTTGTCGAGATTTTTGTTATTCCAATGGATGGAAGCCTTGTCATTATGGAAGGTAGTCTTTTGTCGTGATTTTTGTTACTCCAATGAATGGTAGCCTTGTCATTATGGAAGGTAGTATGTTGTCGATATCTTTGTTACTCCAATGGATGGTAGCCTTGTCATTATGGAAGGTAGTATGTTATCGAGTTTTTTGTTACTCCAATGGATGGTAGCCTTGTCATTATGGAAGGTAGTCTGTTGTCGAGATTTTTGTTATTCCAATGGATGGCAGCCTTGTCATTATGGAAGGTAGTCTTTTGTCGTGATTTTTGTTACTCCAATGAATGGTAGCCTTGTCATTACGGAAGGTAGTATGTTGTCGATATCTTTGTTACTCCAATGGATGGTAGCCTTGTCATTATGGAAGGTAGTATGTTGTCGAGATTTTTGTTATTCCAATGGATGGCAGCCTTGTTATTTTGGAAGGTAGTCTTTTGTCGTGATTTTTGTTACTCCAATGACTGGTAGCCTTGTCATTATGGAAGGTAGTATGTTATCGATATCTTTGTTACTCTAATGGATGGTAGCCTTGTCATTATGGAAGATAGTCTGTTGTCGAGATTATTGTTACTCCATTGGATGGTAGCCTTATCATTATGGAAGGTAGTCTGTTGTCGAGATTTTTGTTATTCCAATGGATGGTAGCCTTGTCATTATGGAAGGTAGTTTGTTGTCGAGATTTTTGTTATTCCAATGGATGGCAGCCTTGTTATTATGGAAGGTAGTCTTTTGTCCTGATTTTTGTTACTCCAATGACTTGTAGCCTTTGTCATTATGGAAGGTAGTATGTTGTCGATATCTTTGTTACTCCAATGGATGGTAGCCTTGTCATTATGGAAGGTAGTCTGTTTTCGAGATTATTGTTACTCCATTGGATGGTAGCCTTATCATTATGGAAGGTAGTCTATTGTCGAGATTTTTGTTATTCCAATGGATGGTAGCCTTGTCATTATGGAAGGTAGTCTGTTGTTGAGATTTTTGTTATTCCAATGGATGGAAGCCTTGTCATTATGGAAGGTAGTCTTTTTTCATGATTTTTGTTACTCCAATGAATGGTAGCCTTGTCATTACGAAAGGTAGTATGTAGTGGATATCTTTGTTACTCCAATGGATGGTAGCCTTGTCATTATGGAAGGTAGTATGTTGTCGAGATTTTTGTTACTCCAATGGATGGTAGCCTTGTCATTATGGAAAGTAGTTTGTTGTCGAGATTTTTGTTATTCCAATGGATGGCAGCCTTGTTATTATGGAAGGTAGTCTTTTGTCGTGACTTTTGTTACTCCAATGACTGGTAGCATTGTCATTATGGAAGGTAGTATGTTATCGATATCTTTGTTACTCCAATGGATGGTAGCCTTGTCATTATGGAAGGTAGTCTGTTGTCGATATTTTTGTTACTCCATTGGATGGTAGCCTTATCATTATGGAAGGAAGTCTGTTGTCGAGATTTTTGTTATTCCAATGGATGGTAGCCTTGTCATTATGGAAGGTAGTCTGTTGTCGAGATTTTTGTTATTCCAATGGATGGAAGCCTTGTTATTATGGAATGTAGTCTTTTGTCGTGATTTTTGTTACTCCAATGACTGGTAGCCTTGTCATTAATGAAGGTAGTATGTTGTTGATATCTTTATTACTCCAATGAATGGTAGCCTTGTCATTACGGAAGGTAGTATGTTGTTGATATCTTTGTTACTCTAATGGATGGTAGCCTTATCATTATGGAAGATAGTATTTTGTCGAGATTTTTGTTATTCCAATGGATGGCAGCCTTGTCATTATGGAAGGTAGTCTTTTGTCGTGATTTTTGTTACTCCAATGAATGGTAGCCTTGTCATTATGGAAGGTAGTATGTTGTCGATATCTTTGTTACTCCAATGGATGGTAGCCTTGTCATTATGGAAGGTAGTATGTTATCGAGTTTTTTGTTACTCCAATGGATGGTAGCCTTGTCATTATGGAAGGTAGTTTGTTGTCGAGATTTTTGTTACTCCAATGACTGGTAGCCTTGTCATTATGGAAGGTAGTATGTTATCGATATCTTTGTTACTCCAATGGATGGTAGCCTTGTCATTATGGAAGGTAGTCTGTTGTCGATATTTTAGTTACTCCATTGGATGGTAGCCTTATCATTATGGAAGGTAGTCTGTTGTCGAGATTTTTGTTATTCCAATGGATGGTAGCCTTGTCATTATGGAAGTTAGTTTCTTGTCGAGATTCTTGTTATTCCAATGGATGGCAGCCTTGTTATTATGGAAGGTAGTCTTTTGTCGTGATTTTTGTTACTCCAATGACTTGTAGCCTTTGTCATTATGGAAGGTAGTATGTTGTCGATATCTTTGTTACTCCAATGGATGGTAGCCTTGTCATTATGGAAGGTAGTCTGTTTTCGAGATTATTGTTACTCCATTGGAAGGTAGCCTTATCATTATGGAAGGTAGTCTATTGTCGAGATTTTTGTTATTCCAATGGATGGTAGCCTTGTCATTATGGAAAGTAGTCTGTTGTCGAGATTTTTGTTATTCCAATGGATGGAAGCCTTGTCATTATGGAAGGTAGTCTTTTTTCGTGATTTTTGTTACTCCAATGAATGGTAGCCTTGTCATTATGGAAGGTAGTATGTTGTCGATATCTTTGTTACTCCAATGGATGGTAGCCTTGTCATTATGGAAGGTAGTATGTTGTCGAGATTTTTGTTACTCCAATGGATGGTAGCCTTGTCATTATGGAAAGTAGTTTGTTGTCGAGATTTTTGTTATTCCAATGGATGGCAGCCTTGTTATTATGGAAGGTAGTCTTTTGTCGTGATTTTTGTTACTCCAATGACTGGTAGCATTGTCATTATGGAAGGTAGTATGTTATCGATATCTTTGTTACTCCAATGGATGGTAGCCTTGTCATTATGGAAGGTAGTCTGTTGTCGATATTTTTGTTACTCCATTGGATGGTAGCCTTATCATTATGGAAGGAAGTCTGTTGTCGAGATTTTTGTTATTCCAATGGATGGTAGCCTTGTCATTATGGAAGGTAGTCTATTGTCGAGATTTTTGTTATTCCAATGGATGGAAGCCTTGTTATTATGGAATGTGTCTTTTGTTGTGATTTTTGTTACTCCAATGATTGGTAGCCTTGTCATTAATGAAGGTAGTATGTTGTTGATATCTTTATTACTCCAATGAATGGTAGCCTTGTCATTAAGGAAGGTAGTATGTTGTTGATATCTTTGTTACTCTAATGGATGGTAGCCTTATCATTATGGAAGATAGTATTTTGTCGAGATTTTTGTTATTCCAATGGATGGAAGCCTTGTCATTATGGAAGGTAGTCTTTTGTCGTGATTTTTGTTACTCCAATGAATGGTAGCCTTGTCATTATGGAAGGTAGTATGTTGTCGATATCTTTGTTACTCCAATGGATGGTAGCCTTGTCATTATGGAAGGTAGTATGTTATCGAGTTTTTTGTTACTCCAATGGATGGTAGCCTTGTCATTATGGAAGGTAGTCTGTTGTCGAGATTTTTGTTATTCCAATGGATGGCAGCCTTGTCATTATGGAAGGTAGTCTTTTGTCGTGATTTTTGTTACTCCAATGAATGGTAGCCTTGTCATTACGGAAGGTAGTATGTTGTCGATATCTTTGTTACTCCAATGGATGGTAGCCTTGTCATTATGGAAGGTAGTATGTTGTCGAGATTTTTGTTACTCCAATGGATGGTAGCCTTGTCATTATGGAAGATAGTTTGTTGTCGAGATTTTTGTTATTCCAATGGATGGCAGCCTTGTTATTTTGGAAGGTAGTCTTTTGTCGTGATTTTTGTTACTCCAATGACTGGTTGCCTTGTCATTATGGAAGGTAGTATGTTATCGATATCTTTGTTACTCTAATGGATGGTAGCCTTGTCATTATGGAAGATAGTCTGTTGTCGAGATTATTGTTACTCCATTGGATGGTAGCCTTATCATTATGGAAGGTAGTCTGTTGTCGAGATTTTTGTTATTCCAATGGATGGTAGCCTTGTCATTATGGAAGGTAGTTTGTTGTCGAGATTTTTGTTATTCCAATGGATGGCAGCCTTGTTATTATGGAAGGTAGTCTTTTGTCCTGATTTTTGTTACTCCAATGACTTGTAGCCTTTGTCATTATGGAAGGTAGTATGTTGTCGATATCTTTGTTACTCCAATGGATGGTAGCCTTGTCATTATGGAAGGTAGTCTATTTTCGAGATTATTGTTACTCCATTGGATGGTAGCCTTATCATTATGGAAGGTAGTCTATTGTCGAGATTTTTGTTATTCCAATGGATGGTAGCCTTGTCATTATGGAAGGTAGTCTGTTGTTGAGATTTTTGTTATTCCAATGGATGGAAGCCTTGTCATTATGGAAGGTAGTCTTTTTTCATGATTTTTGTTACTCCAATGAATGGTAGCCTTGTCATTACGAAAGGTAGTATGTAGTGGATATCTTTGTTACTCCAATGGATGGTAGCCTTGTCATTATGGAAGGTAGTATGTTGTCGAGATTTTTGTTACTCCAATGGATGGTAGCCTTGTCATTATGGAAAGTAGTTTGTTGTCGAGATTTTTGTTATTCCAATGGATGGCAGCCTTGTTATTATGGAAGGTAGTCTTTTGTCGTGACTTTTGTTACTCCAATGACTGGTAGCATTGTCATTATGGAAGGTAGTATGTTATCGATATCTTTGTTACTCCAATGGATGGTAGCCTTGTCATTATGGAAGGTAGTCTGTTGTCGATATTTTTGTTACTCCATTGGATGGTAGCCTTATCATTATGGAAGGAAGTCTGTTGTCGAGATTTTTGTTATTCCAATGGATGGTAGCCTTGTCATTATGGAAGGTAGTCTGTTGTCGAGATTTTTGTTATTCCAATGGATGGAAGCCTTGTTATTATGGAATGTAGTCTTTTGTCGTAATTTTTGTTACTCCAATGATTGGTAGCCTTGTCATTAATGAAGGTAGTATGTTGTTGATATCTTTATTACTCCAATGAATGGTAGCCTTGTCATTACGGAAGGTAGTATGTTGTTGATATCTTTGTTACTCTAATGGATGGTAGCCTTATCATTATGGAAGATAGTATTTTGTCGAGATTTTTGTTATTCCAATGGATGGCAGCCTTGACATTATGGAAGGTAGTCTTTTGTCGTGATTTTTGTTACTCCAATGAACGGTAGCCTTGTCATTATGGAAGGTAGTATGTTGTCGATATCTTTGTTACTCCAATGGATGGTAGCCTTGTCATTATGGAAGGTAGTATGTTATCGAGTTTTTTGTTACTCCAATGGATGGTAGCCTTGTCATTATGGAAGGTAGTTTGTTGTCGAGATTTTTGTTACTCCAATGACTGGTAGCCTTGTCATTATGGAAGGTAGTATGTTATCGATATCTTTGTTACTCCAATGGATGGTAGCCTTGTCATTATGGAAGGTAGTCTATTGTCGATATTTTAGTTACTCCATTGGATGGTAGCCTTATCATTATGGAAGGTAGTCTGTTGTCGAGATTTTTGTTATTCCAATGGATGGTAGCCTTGTCATTATGGAAGTTAGTTTCTTGTCGAGATTTTTGTTATTCCAATGGATGGCAGCCTTGTTATTATGGAAGGTAGTCTTTTGTCGTGATTTTTGTTACTCCAATGACTTGTAGCCTTTGTCATTATGGAAGGTAGTATGTTGTCGATATCTTTGTTACTCCAATGGATGGTAGCCTTGTCATTATGGAAGGTAGTCTGTTTTCGAGATTATTGTTACTCCATTGGATGGTAGCCTTATCATTATGGAAGGTAGTCTATTGTCGAGATTTTTGTTATTCCAATGGATGGTAGCCTTGCCATTATGGAAGGTAGTCTGTTGTCGAGATTTTTGTTATTCCAATGGATGGAAGCCTTGTCATTATGGAAGGTAGTCTTTTTTCGTGATTTTTGTTACTCCAATGAATGGTAGCCTTGTCATTACGGAAGGTAGTATGTAGTCGATATCTTTGTTACTCCAATGGATGGTAGCCTTGTAGTTATGGAAGGTAGTATGTTGTCGAGATTTTTGTTACTCCAATGGATGGTAGCCTTGTCATTATGGAAAGTAGTTTGTTGTCGAGATTTTTGTTATTCCAATGGATGGCAGCCTTGTTATTATGGAAGGTAGTCTTTTGTCGTGATTTTTGTTACTCCAATGACTGGTAGCATTGTCATTATGGAAGGTAGTATGTTATCGATATCTTTGTTACTCCAATGGATGGTAGCCTTGTCATTATGGAAGGTAGTCTGTTGTCGATATTTTTGTTACTCCATTGGATGGTAGCCTTATCATTATGGAAGGAAGTCTGTTGTCGAGATTTTTGTTATTCCAATGGATGGTAGCCTTGTCATTATGGAAGGTAGTCTGTTGTCGAGATTTTTGTTATTCCAATGGATGGAAGCCTTGTTATTATGGAATGTAGTCTTTTGTCGTGATTTTTGTTACTCCAATGACTGGAAGCCTTGTCATTAATGAAGGTAGTATGTTGTTGATATCTTTATTACTCCAATGAATGGTAGCCTTGTCATTACGGAAGGTAGTATGTTGTTGATATCTTTGTTACTCTAATGGATGGTAGCCTTATCATTATGGAAGATAGTATTTTGTCGAGATTTTTGTTATTCCAATGGATGGCAGCCTTGTCATTATGGAAGGTAGTCTTTTGTCGTGATTTTTGTTACTCCAATGAATGGTAGCCTTGTCATTATGGAAGGTAGTATGTTGTCGATATCTTTGTTACTCCAATGGATGGTAGCCTTGTCATTATGGAAGGTAGTATGTTATCGAGTTTTTTGTTACTCCAATGGATGGTAGCCTTGTCTTTATGGAAGGTAGTCTGTTGTCGAGATTTTTGTTATTCCAATGGATGGAAGCCTTGTTATTATGGAATGTAGTCTTTTGTCGTGATTTTTGTTACTCCAATGACTGGTAGCCTTGTCATTAATGAAGGTAGTATGTTGTTGATATCTTTATTACTCCAATGAATGGTAGCCTTGTCATTACGGAAGGTAGTATGTTGTTGATATCTTTGTTACTCTAATGGATGGTAGCCTTATCATTATGGAAGATAGTATTTTGTCGAGATTTTTGTTATTCCAATGGATGGCAGCCTTGTCATTATGGAAGGTAGTCTTTTGTCGTGATTTTTGTTACTCCAATGAATGGTAGCCTTGTCATTATGGAAGGTAGTATGTTGTCGATATCTTTGTTACTCCAATGGATGGTAGCCTTGTCATTATGGAAGGTAGTATGTTATCGAGTTTTTTGTTACTCCAATGGATGGTAGCCTTGTCATTATGGAAGGTAGTTTGTTGTCGAGATTTTTGTTACTCCAATGACTGGTAGCCTTGTCATTATGGAAGGTAGTATGTTATCGATATCTTTGTTACTCCAATGGATGGTAGCCTTGTCATTATGGAAGGTAGTCTGTTGTCGATATTTTAGTTACTCCATTGGATGGTAGCCTTATCATTATGGAAGGTAATCTGTTGTCGAGATTTTTGTTATTCCAATGGATGGTAGCCTTGTCATTATGGAAGTTAGTTTGTTGTCGAGATTTTTGTTATTCCAATGGATGGCAGCCTTGTTATTATGGAAGGTAGTCTTTTGTCGTGATTTTTGTTACTCCAATGACTTGTAGCCTTTGTCATTATGGAAGGTAGTATGTTGTCGATATCTTTGTTACTCCAATGGATGGTAGCCTTGTCATTATGGAAGGTAGTCTGTTTTCGAGATTATTGTTACTCCATTGGATGGTAGCCTTATCATTATGGAAGGTAGTCTATTGTCGAGATTTTTGTTATTCCAATGGATGGTAGCCTTGTCATTATGGAAGGTAGTCTGTTGTCGAGATTTTTGTTATTCCAATGGATGGAAGCCTTGTCATTATGGAAGGTAGTCTTTTTTCGTGATTTTTGTTACTCCAATGAATGGTAGCCTTGTCATTACGGAAGGTAGTATGTAGTCGATATCTTTGTTACTCCAATGGATGGTAGCCTTGTCATTATGGAAGGTAGTATGTTGTCGAGATTTTTGTTACTCCAATGGATGGTAGCCTTGTCATTATGGAAAGTAGTTTGTTGTCGAGATTTTTGTTATTCCAATGGATGGCATCCTTGTTATTATGGAAGGTAGTCTTTTGTCGTGATTTTTGTTACTCCAATGACTGGTAGCATTGTCATTATGGAAGGTAGTATGTTATCGATATCTTTGTTACTCCAATGGATGGTAGCCTTGTCATTATGGAAGGTAGTCTGTTGTCGATATTTTTGTTACTCCATTGGATGGTAGCCTTATCATTATGGAAGGAAGTCTGTTGTCGAGATTTTTGTTATTCCAATGGATGGTAGCCTTGTCATTATGGAAGGTAGTCTGTTGTCGAGATTTTTGTTATTCCAATGGATGGAAGCCTTGTTATTATGGAATGTAGTCTTTTGTCGTGATTTTTGTTACTCCAATGACTGGAAGCCTTGTCATTAATGAAGGTAGTATGTTGTTGATATCTTTATTACTCCAATGAATGGTAGCCTTGTCATTACGGAAGGTAGTATGTTGTTGATATCTTTGTTACTCTAATGGATGGTAGCCTTATCATTATGGAAGATAGTATTTTGTCGAGATTTTTGTTATTCCAATGGATGGCAGCCTTGTCATTATGGAAGGTAGTCTTTTGTCGTGATTTTTGTTTTTCCAATGAATGGTAGCCTTGTCATTATGGAAGGTAGTATGTTGTCGATATCTTTGTTACTCCAATGGATGGTAGCCTTGTCATTATGGAAGGTAGTATGTTATCGAGTTTTTTGTTACTCCAATGGATGGTAGCCTTGTCATTATGGAAGGTAGTTTGTTGTCGAGATTTTTGTTACTCCAATGACTGGTAGCCTTGTCATTATGGAAGGTAGTATGTTATCGATATCTTTGTTACTCCAATGGATGGTAGCCTTGTCATTATGGAAGGTAGTCTGTTGTCGATATTTTAGTTACTCCATTGGATGGTAGCCTTATCATTATGGAAGGTAGTCTGTTGTCGAGATTTTTGTTATTCCAATGGATGGTAGCCTTGTCATTATGGAAGGTAGTTTGTTGTCGAGATTTTTGTTATTCCAATGGATGGAAGCCTTGTTATTATGGAATGTAGTCTTTTGTCGTGATTTTTGTTACTCCAATGACTGGTAGCCTTGTCATTATGGAAGGTAGTATGTTGTCGATATCTTTGTTACTCCAATGGATGGTAGCCTTGTCATTATGGAAGGTAGTATGTTGTCGAGATTTTTGTTACTCCATTGGATGGTAGCCTTATCATTATGGAAGGTAGTCTGTTGTCGAGATTTTTTTTATTCCAATGGATGGTAGCCTTGTCATTATGGAAGGTAGTCTGTTGTCGAGATTTTTGTAATTCCAATGGATGGCAGCCTTGTCATTATGGAAGGTAGTATTTTGTCGTGATTTTTGTTACTCCAATGAATGGTAGCCTTGTCATTATGGAAGGTAGTATGTTGTCGATATCTTTGTTCCTCCAATGGATGGTAGCCTTTTCATTATGGAAGGTAGTATGTTGTCGAGATTTTTGTTACTCCAATGGATGGTAGCCTTGTCATTATGGAAGATAGTTTGTTGTCGAGATTTTTGTTATTCCAATGGATGGCAGCCTTGTTATTATGGAAGGTAGTCTTTTGTCGTGATTTTTGTTACTCCAATGACTGGTAGCCTTGTCATTATGGAAGGTAGTATGTTGTCGATATCTTTGTTACTCTAATGGATGATAGCCTTGTCATTATGGAAGATAGTCTGTTGTCGAGATTATTGTTACTCCATTGGATGGTAGCCTTATCATTATGGAAGGTAGTCTGTTGTCGAGATTTTTGTTATTCCAATGGATGGTAGCCTTGTCATTATGGAAGGTAGTTTGTTGTCGAGATTTTTGTTATTCCAATGGATGGCACCCTTGTTATTATGGAAGGTAGTCTTTTGTCGTGATTTTTGTTACTCCAATGACTTGTAGCCTTTGTCATTATGGAAGGTAGTATGTTGTCGATATCTTTGTTAATCCAATGGATGGTAGCCTTGTCATTATGGAAGGTAGTCTGTTGTCGAGATTATTGTTACTCCATTGGATGGTAGCCTTATCATTATGGAAGGTAGTCTATTGTCGAGATTTTTGTTATTCCAATGGATGGTAGCCTTGTCATTATGGAAGGTAGTCTGTTGTCGAGATTTTTGTTATTCTAATGGATGGAAGCCTTGTCATTATGGAAGGTAGTCTTTTGTCGTGATTTTTATTACTCCAATGAATGGTAGCCTTGTCATTAATGAAGGTAGTATGTTGTTGATATCTTTATTACTCGAATGAATGGTAGCCTTGTCATTACGGAAGGTAGTACGTTGTTGATATCTTTGTTACTCCAATGGATGGTAGCCTTATCATTATGGAAGATAGTATTTTGTCGAGATTTTTGTTATTCCAATGGATGGCAGCTTTGTCATTATGGAAGGTAGTCTTTTGTCGTGATTTTTGTTACTCCAATGAATGGTAGCCTTGTCATTATGGAAGGTAGTATGTTGTCGATATCTTTGTTACTCCAATGGATGGTAGCCTTGTCATTATGGAAGGTAGTATGTTATCGAGTTTTTTGTTACTCCAATGGATGGTAGCCTTGTCATTATGGAAGGTAGTTTGTTGTCGAGATTTTTATTACTCCAATGACTGGTAGCCTTGTCATTATGGAAGGTAGTATGTTATCGATATCTTTGTTACTCCAATGGATGGTAGCCTTATCATTAGGGAAGGTAGTCTGTTGTCGAGATTTTTGTTATTCCATTGGATGGTAGCCTTGTAATTATGGAAGGTAGTTTGTTGTCGAGATTTTTGTTATTCCAATGGATGGAAGCCTTGTTATTATGGAATGTAGTCTTTTGTCGTGATTTTTGTTACTCCAATGACTGGTAGCCTTGTCATTATGGAAGGTAGTATGTTGTCGATATCTTTGTTACTCCAATGGATGGTAGCCTTGTCATTATGGAAGGTAGTATGTTGTCGAGATTTTTGTTACTCCAATGGATGGTAGCCTTGTCATTATGGAAGATAGTTTGTTGTCGAGATTTTTGTTACTCCAATGGATGGCAGCCTTGTCATTATGGAAGGTAGTATTTTGTCGTGATTTTTGTTACTCCAATGAATGGTAGCCTTGTCATTATGGAAGGTAGTATGTTGTCGATATCTTTGTTACTCCAATGGATGGTAGCCTTGTCATTATGGAAGGTAGTATGTTGTCGAGATTTTTGTTACTCCAATGGATGGTAGCCTTGTCATTATGGAAGATAGTTTGTTGTCGAGATTTTTGTTATTCCAATGGATGGCAGCCTTGTTATTATGGAAGGTAGTCTTTTGTCGTGATTTTTGTTACTCCAATGACTGGTAGCCTTGTCATTATGGAAGGTAGTATGTTGTCGATATCTTTGTTACTCTAATGGATGATAGCCTTGTCATTATGGAAGATAGTCTGTTGTCGAGATTATTGTTACTCCATTGGATGGTAGCCTTATCATTATGGAAGGTAGTCTGTTGTCGAGATTTTTGTTATTCCAATGGATGGTAGCCTTGTCATTATGGAAGGTAGTTTGTTGTCGATATTTTTGTTATTCCAATGGATGGCAGCCTTGTTATTATGGAAGGTAGTCTTTTGTCGTGATTTTTGTTACTCCAATGACTTGTAGCCTTTGTCATTATGGAAGGTAGTATTTTGTCGATATCTTTGTTACTCCAATGGATGGTAGCCTTGTCATTATGGAAGGTAGTCTGTTGTCGAGATTATTGTTACTCCATTGGATGGTAGCCTTATCATTATGGAAGGTAGTCTATTGTCGAGATTTTTGTTATTCCAATGGATGGTAGCCTTGTCATTATGGAAGGTAGTCTGTTGTCGAGATTTTTGTTATTCTAATGGATGGAAGCCTTGTAATTATGGAAGGTAGTCTTTTGTCGTGATTTTTATTACTCCAATGAATGGTAGCCTTGTCATTAATGAAGGTAGTATGTTGTTGATATCTTTATTACTCCAATGAATGGTAGCCTTGTCATTACGGAAGGTAGTATGTTGTTGATATCTTTGTTACTCCAATGGATGGTAGCCTTATCATTATGGAAGATAGTATTTTGTCGAGATTTTTGTTATTCCAATGGATGGCAGCCTTGTCATTATGGAAGGTAGTCTTTTGTCGTGATCTTTGTTACTCCAATGACTGGTAGCCTTGTCATTATGGAAGGTAGTATGTTATCGATATCTTTGTTACTCCAATGGATGGTAGCCTTGTCATTATGGAAGGTAGTCTGTTGTCGATATTTTAGTTACTTCATTGGATGGTAGCCTTATAATTATGGAAGGTAGTCTGTTGTCGAGAGTTTTGTTATTCCAATGGATGGTAGCCTTGTCATTATGGAAGGTAGTTTGTTGTTGAGATTTTTGTTATTCCAATGGATGGAAGCCTTGTTATTATGGAATGTAGTCTTTTGTCGTGATTTTTGTTACTCCAATGACTGGTAGCCTTGTCATTTTGGAAGGTAGTATGTTGTCGATATCTTTGTTACTCCAATGGATGGTAGCCTTGTCATTATGGAAGGTAGTATGTTGTCGAGATTTTTGTTACTCCATTGGATGGTAGCCTTATCATTATGGAAGGTAGTCTGTTGTCGTGATTTTTTTTATTCCAATGGATGGTAGCCTTGTCATTATGGAAGGTAGTCTGTTGTCGAGGTTTTTGTAATTCCAATGGATGGCAGCCTTGTCATTATGGAAGGTAGTATTTTGTCGTGATTTTTGTTACTCCAATGAATGGTAGCCTTGTCAATATGGAAGGTAGTATGTTGTCGATATCTTTGTTACTCCAATGGATGGTAGCCTTGTCATTATGGAAGGTAGTATGTTGTCGAGATTTTTGTTACTCCAATGGATGGTAGCCTTGTCATTATGGAAGATAGTTTGTTGTCGAGATTTTTGTTATTCCAATGGATGGCAGCCTTGTTATTATGGAAGGTAGTCTTTTGTCGTGATTTTTGTTACTCCAATGACTGGTAGCCTTGTCATTATGGAAGGTAGTATGTTGTCGATATCTTTGATACTCTAATGGATGATAGCCTTGTCATTATGGAAGATAGTCTGTTGTCGAGATTATTGTTACTCCATTGGATGGTAGCCTTATCATTATGGAAGGTAGTCTGTTGTCGAGATTTTTGTTATTCAAATGGATGGTAGCCTTGTCATTATGGAAGGTAGTTTGTTGTCGAGATTTTTGTTATTCCAATGGATGGCAGCCTTGTTATTATGGAAGGTAGTCTTTTGTCGTGATTTTTGTTACTCCAATGACTTGTAGCCTTTGTCATTATGGAAGGTAGTATGTTGTCGATATCTTTGTTACTCCAATGGATGGTAGCCTTGTCATTATGGAAGGTAGTCTGTTGTCGAGATTATTGTTACTCCATTGGATGGTAGCCTTATCATTATGGAAGGTAGTCTATTGTCGAGATTTTTGTTATTCCAATGGATGGTAGCCTTGTCATTATGGAAGGTAGTCTGTTGTCGAGATTTTTGTTATTCCAATGGATGGAAGCCTTGTCATTATGGAAGGTAGTCTTTTTTTGTGATTTTTGTTACTCCAATGAATGGTAGCCTTGTCATTACGGAAGGTAGTATGTTGTCGATATCTTTGTTACTCCAATGGATGGTAGCCTTGTCATTATGGAAGGTAGTATGTTGTCGAGATTTTTGTTACTCCAATGGATGGTAGCCTTGTCATTATGGAAGGTAGTTTGTTGTCGAGATTTTTGTTATTCCAATGGATGGCAGCCTTGTTATTATGGAAGGTAGTCTTTTGTCGGGATTTTTGTTACTCCAATGACTGGTAGCATTGTCATTATGGAAGGTAGTATGTTATCGATATCTTTGTTACTCCAATGGATGGTAGCCTTGTCATTATGGAAGGAGGTCTGTTGTCGATATTTTTGTTACTCCATTGGATGGTAGCCTTATCATTATGGAAGGAAGTCTGTTGTCGAGATTTTTGTTATTCCAATGGATGGTAGCCTTGTCATTATGGAAGGTAGTCTGTTGTCGAGATTTTTGTTATTCTAATGGATGGAAGCCTTGTCATTATGGAAGGTAGTCTTTTGTCGTGATTTTTATTACTCCAATGAATGGTAGCCTTGTCATTAATGAAGGTAGTATGTTGTTTATATCTTTATTACTCCAATGAATGGTAGCCTTGTCATTACGGAAGGTAGTATGTTGGTTATATCTTTGTTACTCCAATGGATGGTAGCCTTATCATTATGGAAGATAGTATGTTGTCGAGATTTTTTTTATTCCAATGGATGGCAGCCTTGTCATTATGGAAGGTAGTCTTTTGTCGTGATTTTTGTTACTCCAATGAATGGTAGCCTTGTCATTATGGAAGGTAGTATGTTTTCAATATCTTTGTTACTCTAATGGATGGTAGCCTTGTCATTATGGAAGGTAGTATGTTATCGAGTTTTTTGTTACTCCAATGGATGGTAGCCTTGTCATTATGGAAGGTAGTTTGTTGTCGAGATTTTTGTTATTCCAATGGATGGCAGCCTTGTTATTATGGAAGGTAGTCTTTTGTCGTGATTTTTGTTACTCCAATGACTAGTAGCCTTGTCATTATAGAAGGTAGTATGTTGTCGATATCTTTGTTACTCCAATGGATGGTAGCCTTGTCATTATGGAAGGTAGTGTGTTGTCGAGATTATTGTTACTTCATTGGATGGTAGCCTTATCATTATGGAAGGTAGTTTGTTGTCGAGATTTTTGTTATTCCAATGGATGGTAGCCTTGTCATTATGGAAGGTAGTCTGTTGTCGAGATTTTGTTTATTCCAATGGATGGCAGCCTTGTCATTATGGAATGTAGTCTTTTGTCGTGATTTTTGTTACTCCAATGAATGGTAGCCTTGTCATTACGGAAGGTAGTATGTTGTCGATATCTTTGTTACTCCAATGGATGGTAGCCTTGTCATTATGGAAGGTAGTATGTTGTCGAGATTTTTGTTACTCCAATGGATGGTAGCCTTGTCATTATGGAAGGTAGTTTGTTGTCGAGATTTTTGTTATTCCAATGGATGGCAGCCTTGTTATTATGGAAGGTAGTCTTTTGTCGTGATTTTTGTTACTCCAATGACTTGTAGCCTTTGTCATTATGGAAGGTAGTATGTTGTCGATATCTTTGTTACTCCAATGGATGGTAGCCTTGTCATTATGGAAGGTAGTCTGTTGTCGAGATTATTGTTACTCCATTGGATGGTAGCCTTATCATTATGGAAGGTAGTCTATTGTCGAGATTTTTGTTATTCCAATGGATGGTAGCCTTGTCATTATGGAAGGTAGTCTGTTGTCGAGATTTTTGTTATTCTAATGGATGGAAGCCTTGTAATTATGGAAGGTAGTCTTTTGTCGTGATTTTTATTACTCCAATGAATGGTAGCCTTGTCATTAATGAAGGTAGTATGTTGTTGATATCTTTATTACTCCAATGAATGGTAGCCTTGTCATTACGGAAGGTAGTATGTTGTTGATATCTTTGTTACTCCAATGGATGGTAGCCTTATCATTATGGAAGATAGTATTTTGTCGAGATTTTTGTTATTCCAATGGATGGCAGCCTTGTCATTATGGAAGGTAGTCTTTTGTCGTGATTTTTGTTACTCCAATGAATGGTAGCCTTGTCATTATGGAAGGTAGTATGTTGTCGATATCTTTGTTACTCCAATGGATGGTAGCCTTGTCATTATGGAAGGTAGTATGTTATCGAGTTTTTTGTTACTCCAATGGATGGTAGCCTTGTCATTATGGAAGGTAGTTTGTTGTCGAGATTTTTGTTACTCCAATGACTGGTAGCCTTGTCATTATGGAAGGTAGTATGTTATCGATATCTTTGTTACTCCAATGGATGGTAGCCTTGTCATTATGGAAGGTAGTCTGTTGTCGATATTTTAGTTACTTCATTGGATGGTAGCCTTATAATTATGGAAGGTAGTCTGTTGTCGAGAGTTTTGTTATTCCAATGGATGGTAGCCTTGTCATTATGGGAGGTAGTTTGTTGTTGAGATTTTTGTTATTCCAATGGATGGAAGCCTTGTTATTATGGAATGTAGTCTTTTGTCGTGATTTTTGTTACTCCAATGACTGGTAGCCTTGTCATTTTGGAAGGTAGTATGTTGTCGATATCTTTGTTACTCCAATGGATGGTAGCCTTGTCATTATGGAAGGTAGTATGTTGTCGAGATTTTTGTTACTCCATTGGATGGTAGCCTTATCATTATGGAAGGTAGTCTGTTGTCGTGATTTTTTTTATTCCAATGGATGGTAGCCTTGTCATTATGGAAGGTAGTCTGTTGTCGAGATTTTTGTAATTCCAATGGATGGCAGCCTTGTCATTATGGAAGGTAGTATTTTGTCGTGATTTTTGTTACTCCAATGAATGGTAGCCTTGTCAATATGGAAGGTAGTATGTTGTCGATATCTTTGTTACTCCAATGGATGGTAGCCTTGTCATTATGGAAGGTAGTATGTTGTCGAGATTTTTGTTACTCCAATGGATGGTAGCCTTGTCATTATGGAAGATAGTTTGTTGTCGAGATTTTTGTTATTCCAATGGATGGCAGCCTTGTTATTATGGAAGGTAGTCTTTTGTCGTGATTTTTGTTACTCCAATGACTTGTAGCCTTGTCATTATGGAAGGTAGTATGTTGTCGATATCTTTGATACTCTAATGGATGATAGCCTTGTCATTATGGAAGATAGTCTGTTGTCGAGATTATTGTTACTCCATTGGATGGTAGCCTTATCATTATGGAAGGTAGTCTGTTGTCGAGATTTTTGTTATTCAAATGGATGGTAGCCGTGTCATTATGGAAGGTAGTTTGTTGTCGAGATTTTTGTTATTCCAATGGATGGCAGCCTTGTTATTATGGAAGGTAGTCTTTTGTCGTGATTTTTGTTACTCCAATGACTTGTAGCCTTTGTCATTATGGAAGGTAGTATGTTGTCGATATCTTTGTTACTCCAATGGATGGTAGCCTTGTCATTATGGAAGGTAGTCTGTTGTCGAGATTATTGTTACTCCATTGGATGGTAGCCTTATCATTATGGAAGGTAGTCTATTGTCGAGATTTTTGTTATTCCAATGGATGGTAGCCTTGTCATTATGGAAGGTAGTCTGTTGTCGAGATTTTTGTTATTCCAATGGATGGAAGCCTTGTCATTATGGAAGGTAGTCTTTTTTTGTGATTTTTGTTACTCCAATGAATGGTAGCCTTGTCATTACGGAAGGTAGTATGTTGTCGATATCTTTGTTACTCCAATGGATGGTAGCCTTGTCATTATGGAAGGTAGTATGTTGTCGAGATTTTTGTTACTCCAATGGATGGTAGCCTTGTCATTATGGAAGGTAGTTTGTTGTCGAGATTTTTGTTATTCCAATGGATGGCAGCCTTGTTATTATGGAAGGTAGTCTTTTGTCGGGATTTTTGTTACTCCAATGACTGGTAGCATTGTCATTATGGAAGGTAGTATGTTATCGATATCTTTGTTACTCCAATGGATGGTAGCCTTGTCATTATGGAAGGAGGTCTGTTGTCGATATTTTTGTTACTCCATTGGATGGTAGCCTTATCATTATGGAAGGAAGTCGGTTGTCGAGATTTTTGTTATTCCAATGGATGGTAGCCTTGTCATTATGGAAGGTAGTCTGTTGTCGAGATTTTTGTTATTCTAATGGATGGAAGCCTTGTCATTATGGAAGGTAGTCTTTTGTCGTGATTTTTATTACTCCAATGAATGGTAGCCTTGTCATTAATGAAGGTAGTATGTTGTTTATATCTTTATTACTCCAATGAATGGTAGCCTTGTCATTACGGAAGGTAGTATGTTGGTTATATCTTTGTTACTCCAATGGATGGTAGCCTTATCATTATGGAAGATAGTATGTTGTCGAGATTTTTTTTATTCCAATGGATGGCAGCCTTGTCATTATGGAAGGTAGTCTTTTGTCGTGATTTTTGTTACTCCAATGAATGGTAGCCTTGTCATTATGGAAGGTAGTATGTTTTCGATATCTTTGTTACTCTAATGGATGGTAGCCTTGTCATTATGGAAGGTAGTATGTTATCGAGTTTTTTGTTACTCCAATGGATGGTAGCCTTGTCATTATGGAAGGTAGTTTGTTGTCGAGATTTTTGTTATTCCAATGGATGGCAGCCTTGTTATTATGGAAGGTAGTCTTTTGTCGTGATTTTTGTTACTCCAATGACTAGTAGCCTTGTCATTATAGAAGGTAGTATGTTGTCGATATCTTTGTTACTCCAATGGATGGTAGCCTTGTCATTATGGAAGGTAGTGTGTTGTCGAGATTATTGTTACTTCATTGGATGGTAGCCTTATCATTATGGAAGGTAGTTTGTTGTCGAGATTTTTGTTATTCCAATGGATGGTAGCCTTGTCATTATGGAAGGTAGTCTGTTGTCGAGATTTTGTTTATTCCAATGGATGGCAGCCTTGTCATTATGGAAGGTAGTCTTTTGTCGTGATTTTTGTTACTCCAATGAATGGTAGCCTTGTCATTACGGAAGGTAGTATGTTGTCGATATCTTTGTTACTCCAATGGATGGTAGCCTTGTCATTATGGAAGGTAGTATGTTGTCGAGATTTTTGTTACTCCAATGGATGGTAGCCTTGTCATTATGGAAGGTAGTTTGTTGTCGAGATTTTTGTTATTCCAATGGATGGCAGCCTTGTTATTATGGAAGGTAGTCTTTTCTCGTGATTTTTGTTACTCCAATGACTGGTAGCCTTGTCATTATGGAAGGTAGTATGTTATCGATATCTTTGTTACTCCAATGGATGGTAGCCTTGTCATTATGGAAG
Organism: Vicia faba; assembly: GCA_948472305.1. Lineage (NCBI taxonomy): Eukaryota > Viridiplantae > Streptophyta > Magnoliopsida > Fabales > Fabaceae > Vicia > Vicia faba. The sequence goes on from OX451741.1 coordinate 530,772,075, forward strand.
GTAGTCTGTTGTCGATATTTTTGTTACTCCATTGGATGGTAGCCTTATCATTATGGAAGGTAGTCTGTTGTCGATATTTTTTTTATTCCAATGGATGATAGCCTTGTCATTATGGAAGGTAGTCTGTTGTCGAGATTTTTGTTATTCCAATGGATGGCAGCCTTGTCATTATTGAAGGTAGTCTTTTGTCGTGATTTTTGTTACTCTAATGAATGGTAGCCTTGTCATTATGGAAGGTAGTATGTTATCGATATCTTTGTTACTCCAATGGATGGTAGCCTTGTCATTATGGAAGGTAGTATGTTGTCGAGGTTTTTGTTACTCCAATGGATGGTAGCCTTGTCATTATGGAAGGTAGTTTGTTGTCGAGATTTTTGTTATTCCAATGGATGGCAGCCTTGTTATTATGGAAGGTAGTCTTTTGTCGTGATTTTTGTTACTCCAATGACTTGTAGCCTTTGTCATTATGGAAGGTAGTATGTTGTCGATATCTTTGTTACTCCAATGGATGGTAGCCTTGTCATTATGGAAGGTAGTTTGTTGTCGAGATTATTGTTACTCCATTGGATGGTAGCCTTATCATTATGGAAGGTAGTCTATTGTCGAGATTTTTGTTATTCCAATGGATGGTAGCCTTGTCATTATGGAAGGTAGTCTGTTGTCGAGATTTTTGTTATTCCAATGGATGGAAGCCTTGTCATTATGGAAGGTAGTCTTTTTTTGTGATTTTTGTTACTCCAATGAATGGTAGCCTTGTCATTACGGAAGGTAGTATGTTGTCGATATCTTTGTTACTCCAATGGATGGTAGCCTTGTCATTATGGAAGGTAGTATGTTGTCGAGATTTTTGTTACTCCAATGGATGGTAGCCTTGTCATTATGGAAGGTAGTTTGTTGTCGAGATTTTTGTTATTCCAATGGATGGCAGCCTTGTTATTATGGAAGGTAGTCTTTTGTCGGGATTTTTGTTACTCCAATGACTGGTAGCATTGTCATTATGGAAGGTAGTATGTTATCGATATCTTTGTTACTCCAATGGATGGTAGCCTTGTCATTATGGAAGGAGGTCTGTTGTCGATATTTTTGTTACTCCATTGGATGGTAGCCTTATCATTATGGAAGGAAGTCTGTTGTCGAGATTTTTGTTATTCCAATGGATGGTAGCCTTGTCATTATGGAAGGTAGTCTGTTGTCGAGATTTTTGTTATTCTAATGGATGGAAGCCTTGTCATTATGGAAGGTAGTCTTTTGTCGTGATTTTTATTACTCCAATGAATGGTAGCCTTGTCATTAATGAAGGTAGTATGTTGTTTATATCTTTATTACTCCAATGAATGGTAGCCTTGTCATTACGGAAGGTAGTATGTTGGTTATATCTTTGTTACTCCAATGGATGGTAGCCTTATCATTATGGAAGATAGTATGTTGTCGAGATTTTTTTTATTCCAATGGATGGCAGCCTTGTCATTATGGAAGGTAGTCTTTTGTCGTGATTTTTGTTACTCCAATGAATGGTAGCCTTGTCATTATGGAAGGTAGTATGTTTTCAATATCTTTGTTACTCTAATGGATGGTAGCCTTGTCATTATGGAAGGTAGTATGTTATCGAGTTTTTTGTTACTCCAATGGATGGTAGCCTTGTCATTATGGAAGGTAGTTTGTTGTCGAGATTTTTGTTATTCCAATGGATGGCAGCCTTCTTATTATGGAAGGTAGTCTTTTGTCGTGATTTTTGTTACTCCAATGACTAGTAGCCTTGTCATTATAGAAGGTAGTATGTTGTCGATATCTTTGTTACTCCAATGGATGGTAGCCTTGTCATTATGGAAGCTAGTGTGTTGTCGAGATTATTGTTACTTCATTGGATGGTAGCCTTATCATTATGGAAGGTAGTTTGTTGTCGAGATTTTTGTTATTCCAATGGATGGTAGCCTTGTCATTATGGAAGGTAGTCTGTTGTCGAGATTTTGTTTATTCCAATGGATGGCAGCCTTGTCATTATGGAAGGTAGTCTTTTGTCGTGATTTTTGTTACTCCAATGAATGGTAGCCTTGTCATTACGGAAGGTAGTATGTTGTCGATATCTTTGTTACTCCAATGGATGGTAGCCTTGTCATTATGGAAGGTAGTATGTTGTCGAGACTTTTGTTACTCCAATGGATGGTAGCCTTGTCATTATGGAAGGTAGTTTGTTGTCGAGATTTTTGTTATTCCAATGGATGGCAGCCTTGTTATTATGGAAGGTAGTCTTTTGTCGTGATTTTTGTTACTCCAATGACTTGTAGCCTTTGTCATTATGGAAGGTAGTATGTTGTCGATATCTTTGTTACTCCAATGGATGGTAGCCTTGTCATTATGGAAGGTAGTCTGTTGTCGAGATTATTGTTACTCCATTGGATGGTAGCCTTATCATTATGGAAGGTAGTCTATTGTCGAGATTTTTGTTATTCCAATGGATGGTAGCCTTGTCATTATGGAAGGTAGTCTGTTGTCGAGATTTTTGTTATTCTAATGGATGGAAGCCTTGTAATTATGGAAGGTAGTCTTTTGTCGTGATTTTTATTACTCCAATGAATGGTAGCCTTGTCATTAATGAAGGTAGTATGTTGTTGATATCTTTATTACTCCAATGAATGGTAGCCTTGTCATTACGGAAGGTAGTATGTTGTTGATATCTTTGTTACTCCAATGGATGGTAGCCTTATCATTATGGAAGATAGTATTTTGTCGAGATTTTTGTTATTCCAATGGATGGCAGCCTTGTCATTATGGAAGGTAGTCTTTTGTCGTGATTTTTGTTACTCCAATGAATGGTAGCCTTGTCATTATGGAAGGTAGTATGTTGTCGATATCTTTGTTACTCCAATGGATGGTAGCCTAGTCATTATGGAAGGTAGTATGTTATCGAGTTTTTTGTTACTCCAATGGATGGTAGCCTTGTCATTATGGAAGGTAGTTTGTTGTCGAGATTTTTGTTACTCCAATGACTGGTAGCCTTGTCATTATGGAAGGTAGTATGTTATCGATATCTTTGTTACTCCAATGGATGGTAGCCTTGTCATTATGGAAGGTAGTCTGTTGTCGATATTTTAGTTACTTCATTGGATGGTAGCCTTATAATTATGGAAGGTAGTCTGTTGTCGAGAGTTTTGTTACTCCAATGGATGGTAGCCTTGTCATTATGGGAGGTAGTTTGTTGTTGAGATTTTTGTTATTCCAATGGATGGAAGCCTTGTTATTATGGAATGTAGTCTTTTGTCGTGATTTTTGTTACTCCAATGACTGGTAGCCTTGTCATTTTGGAAGGTAGTATGTTGTCGATATCTTTGTTACTCCAATGGATGGTAGCCTTGTCATTATGGAAGGTAGTATGTTGTCGAGATTTTTGTTACTCCATTGGATGGTAGCCTTATCATTATGGAAGGTAGTCTGTTGTCGTGATTTTTTTTATTCCAATGGATGGTAGCCTTGTCATTATGGAAGGTAGTCTGTTGTCGAGATTTTTGTAATTCCAATGGATGGCAGCCTTGTCATTATGGAAGGTAGTATTTTGTCGTGATTTTTGTTACTCCAATGAATGGTAGCCTTGTCAATATGGAAGGTAGTATGTTGTCGATATCTTTGTTACTCCAATGGATGGTAGCCTTGTCATTATGGAAGGTAGTATGTTGTCGAGATTTTTGTTACTCCAATGGATGGTAGCCTTGTCATTATGGAAGATAGTTTGTTGTCGAGATTTTTGTTATTCCAATGGATGGCAGCCTTGTTATTATGGAAGGTAGTCTTTTGTCGTGATTTTTGTTACTCCAATGACTGGTAGCCTTGTCATTATGGAAGGTAGTATGTTGTCGATATCTTTGATACTCTAATGGATGATAGCCTTGTCATTATGGAAGATAGTCTGTTGTCGAGATTATTGTTACTCCATTGGATGGTAGCCTTATCATTATGGAAGGTAGTCTGTTGTCGAGATTTTTGTTATTCAAATGGAAGGTAGCCTTGTCATTATGGAAGGTAGTTTGTTGTCGAGATTTTTGTTATTCCAATGGATGGCAGCCTTGTTATTATGGAAGGTAGTCTTTTGTCGTGATTTTTGTTACTCCAATGACTTGTAGCCTTTGTCATTATGGAAGGTAGTATGTTGTCGATATCTTTGTTACTCCAATGGATGGTAGCCTTGTCATTATGGAAGGTAGTCTGTTGTCGAGATTATTGTTACTCCATTGGATGGTAGCCTTATCATTATGGAAGGTAGTCTATTGTCGAGATTTTTGTTATTCCAATGGATGGTAGCCTTGTCATTATGGAAGGTAGTCTGTTGTCGAGATTTTTGTTATTCCAATGGATGGAAGCCTTGTCATTATGGAAGGTAGTCTTTTTTTGTGATTTTTGTTACTCCAATGAATGGTAGCCTTGTCATTACGGAAGGTAGTATGTTGTCGATATCTTTGTTACTCCAATGGATGGTAGCCTTGTCATTATGGAAGGTAGTATGTTGTCGAGATTTTTGTTACTCCAATGGATGGTAGCCTTGTCATTATGGAAGGTAGTTTGTTGTCGAGATTTTTGTTATTCCAATGGATGGCAGCCTTGTTATTATGGAAGGTAGTCTTTTGTCGGGATTTTTGTTACTCCAATGACTGGTAGCATTGTCATTATGGAAGGTAGTATGTTATCGATATCTTTGTTACTCCAATGGATGGTAGCCTTGTCATTATGGAAGGAGGTCTGTTGTCGATATTTTTGTTACTCCATTGGATGGTAGCCTTATCATTATGGAAGGAAGTCGGTTGTCGAGATTTTTGTTATTCCAATGGATGGTAGCCTTGTCATTATGGAAGGTAGTCTGTTGTCGAGATTTTTGTTATTCTAATGGATGGAAGCCTTGTCATTATGGAAGGTAGTCTTTTGTCGTGATTTTTATTACTCCAATGAATGGTAGCCTTGTCATTAATGAAGGTAGTATGTTGTTTATATCTTTATTACTCCAATGAATGGTAGCATTGTCATTACGGAAGGTAGTATGTTGGTTATATCTTTGTTACTCCAATGGATGGTAGCCTTATCATTATGGAAGATAGTATGTTGTCGAGATTTTTTTTATTCCAATGGATGGCAGCCTTGTCATTATGGAAGGTAGTCTTTTGTCGTGATTTTTGTTACTCCAATGAATGGTAGCCTTGTCATTATGGAAGGTAGTATGTTTTCGATATCTTTGTTACTCTAATGGATGGTAGCCTTGTCATTATGGACGGTAGTATGTTATCGAGTTTTTTGTTACTCCAATGGATGGTAGCCTTGTCATTATGGAAGGTAGTTTGTTGTCGAGATTTTTGTTATTCCAATGGATGGCAGCCTTGTTATTATGGAAGGTAGTCTTTTGTCGTGATTTTTGTTACTCCAATGACTAGTAGCCTTGTCATTATAGAAGGTAGTATGTTGTCGATATCTTTGTTACTCCAATGGATGGTAGCCTTGTCATTATGGAAGGTAGTGTGTTGTCGAGATTATTGTTACTTCATTGGATGGTAGCCTTATCATTATGGAAGGTAGTTTGTTGTCGAGATTTTTGTTATTCCAATGGATGGTAGCCTTGTCATTATGGAAGGTAGTCTGTTGTCGAGATTTTGTTTATTCCAATGGATGGCAGCCTTGTCATTATGGAAGGTAGTCTTTTGTCGTGATTTTTGTTACTCCAATGAATGGTAGCCTTGTCATTACGGAAGGTAGTATGTTGTCGATATCTTTGTTACTCCAATGGATGGTAGCCTTGTCATTATGGAAGGTAGTATGTTGTCGAGATTTTTGTTACTCCAATGGATGGTAGCCTTGTCATTATGGAAGGTAGTTTGTTGTCGAGATTTTTGTTATTCCAATGGATGGCAGCCTTGTTATTATGGAAGGTAGTCTTTTCTCGTGATTTTTGTTACTCCAATGACTGGTAGCCTTGTCATTATGGAAGGTAGTATGTTATCGATATCTTTGTTACTCCAATGGATGGTAGCCTTGTCATTATGGAAGGTAGTCTGTTGTCGATATTTTTGTTACTCCATTGGATGGTAGCCTTATCATTATGGAAGGTAGTCTGTTGTCGATATTTTTTTTATTCCAATGGATGATAGCCTTGTCATTATGGAAGGTAGTCTGTTGTCGAGATTTTTGTTATTCCAATGGATGGCAGCCTTGTCATTATTGAAGGTAGTCTTTTGTCGTGATTTTTGTTACTCTAATGAATGGTAGCCTTGTCATTATGGAAGGTAGTATGTTATCGATATCTTTGTTACTCCAATGGATGGTAGCCTTGTCATTATGGAAGGTAGTATGTTGTCGAGGTTTTTGTTACTCCAATGGATGGTAGCCTTGTCATTATGGAAGGTAGTTTGTTGTCGAGATTTTTGTTATTCCAATGGATGGCAGCCTTGTTATTATGGAAGGTAGTCTTTTGTCGTGATTTTTGTTACTCCAATGACTTGTAGCCTTTGTCATTATGGAAGGTAGTATGTTGTCGATATCTTTGTTACTCCAATGGATGGTAGCCTTGTCATTATGGAAGGTAGTTTGTTGTCGAGATTATTGTTACTCCATTGGATGGTAGCCTTATCATTATGGAAGGTAGTCTATTGTCGAGATTTTTGTTATTCCAATGGATGGTAGCCTTGTCATTATGGAAGGTAGTCTGTTGTCGAGATTTTTGTTATTCCAATGGATGGAAGCCTTGTCATTATGGAAGGTAGTCTTTTTTTGTGATTTTTGTTACTCCAATGAATGGTAGCCTTGTCATTACGGAAGGTAGTATGTTGTCGATATCTTTGTTACTCCAATGGATGGTAGCCTTGTCATTATGGAAGGTAGTATGTTGTCGAGATTTTTGTTACTCCAATGGATGGTAGCCTTGTCATTATGGAAGGTAGTTTGTTGTCGAGATTTTTGTTATTCCAATGGATGGAAGCCTTGTTATTATGGAAGGTAGTCTTTTGTCGGGATTTTTGTTACTCCAATGACTGGTAGCATTGTCATCATGGAAGGTAGTATGTTATCGATATCTTTGTTACTCCAATGGATGGTAGCCTTGTCATTATGGAAGGAGGTCTGTTGTCGATATTTTTGTTACTCCATTGGATGGTAGCCTTATCATTATGGAAGGAAGTCTGTTGTCGAGATTTTTGTTATTCCAATGGATGGTAGCCTTGTCATTATGGAAGGTAGTCTGTTGTCGAGATTTTTGTTATTCTAATGGATGGAAGCCTTGTCATTATGGAAGGTAGTCTTTTGTCGTGATTTTTATTACTCCAATGAATGGTAGCCTTGTCATTAACGAAGGTAGTATGTTGTTGATATCTTTATTACTCCAATGAATGGTAGCCTTGTCATTACGGAAGGTAGTATGTTGGTTATATCTTTGTTACTCCAATGGATGGTAGCCTTATCATTATGGAAGATAGTATGTTGTCGAGATTTTTGTTATTCCAATGGATGGCAGCCTTGTCATTATGGAAGGTAGTCTTTTGTCGTGATTTTTGTTACTCCAATGAATGGTAGCCTTGTCATTATGGAAGGTAGTATGTTTTCGATATCTTTGTTACTCCAATGGATGGTAGCCTTGTCATTATGGAAGGTAGTATGTTATCGAGTTTTTTGTTACTCCAATGGATGGTAGCCTTGTCATTATGGAAGGTAGTTTGTTGTCGAGATTTTTGTTATTCCAATGGATGGCAGCCTTGTTATTATGGAAGGTAGTCTTTTGTCGTGATTTTTGTTACTCCAATGACTAGTAGCCTTGTCATTATAGAAGGTAGTATGTTGTCGATATCTTTGTTACTCCAATGGATGGTAGCCTTGTCATTATGGAAGGTAGTCTGTTGTCGAGATTATTGTTACTTCATTGGATGGTAGCCTTATCATTATGGAAGGTAGTTTGTTGTCGAGATTCTTGTTATTCCAATGGATGGTAGCCTTGTCATTATGGAAGGTAGTCTGTTGTCGAGATTTTGGTTATTCCAATGGATGGCAGCCTTGTCATTATGGAAGGTAGTCTTTTGTCGTGATTTTTGTTACTCCAATGAATGGTAGCCTTGTCATTACGGAAGGTAGTATGTTGTCGATATCTTTGTTACTCCAATGGATGGTAGCCTTGTCATTATGGAAGGTAGTATGTTGTCGAGATTTTTGTTACTCCAATGGATGGTAGCCTTGTCATTATGGAAGGTAGTTTGTTGTCGAGATTTTTGTTATTCCAATGGATGGCAGCCTTGTTATTATGGAAGGTAGTCTTTTGTCGTGATTTTTGTTACTCCAATGACTGGTAGCCTTGTCATTATGGAAGGTAGTATGTTATCGATATCTTTGTTACTCCAATGGATGGTAGCCTTGTCATTATGGAAGGTAGTCTGTTGTCGATATTTTTGTTACTCCATTGGATGGTAGCCTTATCATTATGGAAGGTAGTCTGTTGTCGAGATTTTTTTTATTCCAATGGATGATAGCCTTGTCATTATGGAAGGTAGTCTGTTGTCGAGATTTTTGTTATTCCAATGGATGGCAGCCTTGTCATTATTGAAGGTAGTCTTTTGTCGTGATTTTTGTTACTCTAATGAATGGTAGCCTTGTCATTATGGAAGGTTGTATGTTGTCGATATCTTTGTTACTCCAATGGATGGTAGCCTTGTCATTATGGAAGGTAGTATGTTGTCGAGGTTTTTGTTACTCCAATGGATGGTAGCCTTGTCATTATGGAAGGTAGTTTGTTGTTGAGATTTTTGTTATTCCAATGGATGGCAGCCTTGTTATTATGGAAGGTAGTCTTTTGTTGTGATTTTTGTTACATCAATGACTGGTAGCCTTGTCATTATGGAAAGTAGTATGTTGTCGATATCTTTGTTACTCGAATGGATGGTAGCCTTGTCATTATGGAAGGTAGTATGTTGTCGAGATTATTGTTTCTCCATTGGATGGTAGCCTTATCATTATGGAAGGTAGTTTGTTGTCATGATTTTTGTTATTCCAATGGATGGTAGCCTTGTCATTATGGAAGGTAGTCTGTTGTCGAGTTTTTTGTTATTCCAATGGATGGCAGCCTTGTCATTATAGAAGGTAGTCTTTTGTCGTGATTTTTGTTACTCCAATGAATGGTAGACTTGTCATTACGGAAGGTAGTATGTTGTCGATATCTTTGTTACTCCAATGGATGTTAGCCTTGTCATTACGAAAGGTAGTTTGTTGTCGAGATTTTTGTTACTCCATTGGATGGTAGCCTTATCATTAAGGAAGGTAGTCTATTGTCGAGATTTTTGTTATTCCAATGGATGGTAGCCTTGTCATTATGGAAGGTAGTCTGTTGTCGAGTTTTTTGTTATTCCAATGGATGGCAGCCTTGTCATTATGGAAGGTAGTCTTTTGTCGTGATTTTTTTTACTCCAATGAATGATAGCCATGTCATTATGGAAGGTAGTATTTTGTCGATATCTTTGTTACTCCAATGGATGGTAGCCTCGTCATTATGGAAGGTAGTATGTTGTCGAGATTTTTGTTACTCCAATGGATGGTAGCCTTGTCATTATGGAAGATAGTTTGTTGTCAAGATTTTTGTTATTCCAATGCATGGCAACCTTGTTATTATGGAAGGTAGTCTTTTGTCGTGATTTTTGTTACTCCAATGACTGGTAGCCTTGTCATTATGGAAGGTAGTATGTTGTCGATATCTTTGTTACTCCAATGGATGGTAGCCTTGTCATTATGGAAGGTAGTATGTTGTCGAGATTTTTGTTACTCCATTGGATGGTAGCCTTATCATTATGGAAGGTAGTCTGTTGTCGAGATTTTTGTTATTCCAATGGATGGTAGCCTTGTCATTATGGAAGGTAGTCTTTTGTCGTGATTTTTGTTACTCCAATGAATGGTAGCCTTGTCATTATGGAAGGTAGTATGTTGTCGATATCTTTGTTACTCAAATGGATGGTAGCCTTGTCATTATGGAAGGTAGTCTGTTGTCGAGATTATTGTTACTCCATTGGATGGTAGCCTTATCATTATAGAAGGTAGTCTGTTGTCGAGATTTTTGTTATTCCAATGGATGGTAGCCTTGTCATTATGGAAGGTAGTCTATTGTCGAGATTTTTGTTATTCCAATGGATGGCAGCCTTGCCATTATGGAAGGTAGTCTTTTGTCGTGATTTTTGTTACTCTAATGGATGGTAGCCTTGTCATTATGGAAGGTAGTATGTTGTCGAGATTTTTGTTACTCCAATGGATGGTAGCCTTGTCATTATGGAAGATAGTTTGTTGTCGAGATTTTTGTTATTCCAATGCATGGCAGCCTTGTTATTATGGAAGGTAGTCTTTTGTCGTGATTTTTGTTACTCCAATGACTGGTAGCCTTGTCATTATGGAAGGTAGTATGTTGTCGATATCTTTGTTACTCCAATGGATGGTAGCCTTGTCATTATGGAAGGTAGTATGTTGTCGATATCTTTGTTACTCCAATGGATGTTAGCCTTGTCATTACGAAAGGTAGTTTGTTGTCGAGATTTTTGTTACTCCATTGGATGTAGCCTTATCATTAAGGAAGGTAGTCTATTGTCGAGATTTTTGTTATTCCAATGGATGGTAGCCTTGTCATTATGGAAGGTAGTCTGTTGTCGAGTTTTTTGTTATTCCAATGGATGGCAGCCTTGTCTTTATGGAAGGTAGTCTTTTGTCGTGATTTTTTTTACTCCAATGAATGGTAGCCATGTCATTATGGAAGGTAGTATTTTGTCGATATCTTTGTTACTCCAATGGATTGTAGCCTTGTCATTATGGAAGGTAGTATGTTGTCGAGATTTTTGTTACTCCAATGGATGGTAGCCTTGTCATTATGGAAGATAGTTTGTTGTCGACATTTTTGTTATTCCAATGCATGGCAGCCTTGTAATTATGGAAGGTAGTCTTTTGTCGTGATTTTTGTTACTCCAATGACTGGTAGCCTTGTCATTATGGAAGGTAGTATGTTGTCGATATCTTTGTTACTCCAATTGATGGTAGCCTTGTCATTATGGAAGGTAGTCTGTTGTCGAGATTTTTGTTACTCCATTGGATGGTAGCCTTATCATTATGGAAGGTAGTCTGTTGTCGAGATTTTTGTTATTCCAATGGATGGTAGCCTTGTCATTATGGAAGGTAGTCTTTTGTCGAGATTTTTGTTATTCCAATGGATGGCAGCCTTGTCATTATGGAAGGTAGTCTTTTGTCGTGATTTTTGTTACTCCAATGAATGGTAGCCTTGTCATTATGGAAGGTAGTATGTTGTCGATATCTTTGTTACTCAAATGGATGGTAGCCTTGTCATTATGGAAGGTAGTCTGTTGTCGAGATTATTGTTACTCAATTGGATGGTAGCCTTATCATTATAGAAGGTAGTCTGTTGTCGAGATTTTTGTTATTCCAATGGATGGTAGCCTTGTCATTATGGAAGGTAGTCTGTTGTCGAGATTTTTGTTATTCCAATGGATGGCAGCCTTGTCATTATGGAAGGTAGTCTTTTGTCGTGATTTTTGTTACTCCAATGAATGGTAGCCTTGTCATTACGGAAGGTAGTATGTTGTCGATATCTTTGTTACTCCAATGGATGGTAGCCTTGTCATTATGGAAGGTAGTATGTTGTCGAGATTTTTGTTACTCCAATGGATGGTAGCCTTGTCATTATGGAAGGTAGTTTGTTGTCGAGATTTTTGTTATTCCAATAGATGGCAGCCTTGTTATTATGGAAGGTAGTCTTTTGTCGTGATTTTCGTTACTCCAATGACTGGTAGCCTTGTCATTACGGAAGGTAGTATGTTATCGATATCTTTGTTACTCCAATGGATGGTAGCCTTGTCATTATGGAAGGTAGTCTTTTGTCGAGATTTTTGTTATTCCAATGGATGGCAGCCTTGTCATTATGGAAGGTAGTCTTTTGTCGTGATTTTTGTTACTCCAATGAATGGTAGCCTTGTCATTATGGAAGGTAGTATGTTGTCGATATCTTTGTTACTCAAATGGATGGTAGCCTTGTCATTATGGAAGGTAGTCTGTTGTCGAGATTATTGTTACTCAATTGGATGGTAGCCTTATCATTATAGAAGGTAGTCTGTTGTCGAGATTTTTGTTATTCCAATGGATGGTAGCCTTGTCATTATGGAAGGTAGTCTTTTGTCGTGATTTTTGTTACTCCAATGAATGGTAGCCTTGTCATTACGGAAGGTAGTCTTTTGTCGTGATTTTTGTTACTCCAATGAATGGTAGCCTTGTCATTACGGAAGGTAGTATGTTGTCGATATCTTTGTTACTCCAATGGATGGTAGCCTTGTCATTATGGAAGGTAGTATGTTGTCGAGATTTTTGTTACTCCAATGGATGGTAGCCTTGTCATTATGGAAGGTAGTTTGTTGTCGAGATTTTTGTTATTCCAATAGATGGCAGCCTTGTTATTATGGAAGGTAGTCTTTTGTCGTGATTTTCGTTACTCCAATGACTGGTAGCCTTGTCATTACGGAAGGTAGTATGTTATCGATATCTTTGTTACTCCAATGGATGGTAGCCTTGTCATTATGGAAGGTAGTCTGTTGTCGAGATTTTTGTTACTCCATTGGATGGTAGCTTTATCATTAAGGAAGGTAGTCTGTTGTCGAGATTTTTATTATTCAAATGGATGGTAGCCTTGTCATTATGGAAGGTAGTCTGTTGTCGAGTTTTTTGTTATTCCAATGGATGGAAGCCTTGTCATTTTTGAAGGTAGTCTTTTGTCGTGATATTTGTTACTCCAATGAATGGTAGCCTTGTCATTACGGAAGGTAGTATGTTATCGATATCTTTGTTACTCCAATGGATGGTAGCCTTGTCATTATGGAAGGTAGTATGTTGTCGAGATTTTTGTTACTCCAATGGATGGTAGCCTTGTCATTATGGAAGGTAGTTTGTTGTCGAGATTTTTGTTATTCCAATAGATGGCAGCCTTGTTATTATGGAAGGTAGTCTTTTGTCGTGATTTTCGTTACTCCAATGACTGGTAGCCTTGTCATTACGGAAGGTAGTATGTTATCGATATCTTTGTTACTCCAATGGATGGTAGCCTTGTCATTATGGAAGGTAGTCTGTTGTCGAGATTATTGTTACTCCATTGGATGGTAGCCTTGTCATTAAGGAAGGTAGTCTGTTGTCGAGATTTTTATTATTCAAATGGATGGTAGCCTTGTCATTATGGAAGGTAGTCTGTTTTCGAGATTTTTGTTATTCCAATGGATGGCAGCCTTGTCATTATGGAAGGTAGTCTTTTGTCGTGATTTTTGTTACTCCAATGAATGGTAGCCTTGTCATTACGGAAGGTAGTATGTTGTCGATATCTTTGTTACTCCAATGGATGTTAGCCTTGTCATTACGGAAGGTAGTTTGTTGTCGAGATTTTTGTTACTCCATTGGATGGTAGCCTTATCATTAAGGAAGGTAGTCTATTGTCGAGATTTTTGTTATTCCAATGGATGGTAGCCTTGTCATTATGGAAGGTAGTCTGTTGTCGAGTTTTTTGTTATTCCAATGGATGGCAGCCTTGTCATTATGGAAGGTAGTCTTTTGTCGTGATTTTTTTTACTCCAATGAATGGTAGCCATGTCATTATGGAAGGTAGTATTTTGTCGATATCTTTGTTACTCCAATGGATGGTAGCCTTGTCATTATGGAAGGTAGTATGTTGTCGAGATTTTTGTTACTCCAATGGATGGTAGCCTTGTCATTATGGAAGATAGTTTGTTGTCGAGATTTTTGTTATTCCAATGCATGGCAACCTTGTTATTATGGAAGGTAGTCTTTTGTCGTGATTTTTGTTACTCCAATGACTGGTAGCCTTGTCATTATGGAAGGTAGTATGTTGTCGATATCTTTGTTACTCCAATGGATGGTAGCCTTGTCATTATGGAAGGTAGTCTGTTGTCGAGATTTTTGTTACTCCATTGGATGGTAGCCTTATCATTATGGAAGGTAGTCTGTTGTCGAGATTTTTGTTATTCCAATGGATGGTAGCCTTGTCATTATGGAAGGTAGTCTTTTGTCGAGATTTTTGTTATTCCAATGGATGGCAGCCTTGTCATTATAGAAGGTAGTCTTTTGTCGTGATTTTTGTTACTCCAATGAATGGTAGCCTTGTCATTATGGAAGGTAGTATGTTGTCGATATCTTTGTTACTCAAATGGATGGTAGCCTTGTCATTATGGAAGGTAGTCTGTTGTCGAGATTATTGTTACTCCATTGGATGGTAGCCTTATCATTATAGAAGGTAGTCTGTTTTCGAGATTTTTGTTATTCCAATGGATGGTAGCCTTGTCATTATGGAAGGTAGTCTGTTGTCGAGATTTTTGTTATTCCAATGGATGGAAGCCTTGTCATTATGGAAGGTAGTCTTTTGTCGTGATTTTTGTTACTCCAATGAATGGTAGCCTTGTCATTATGGAAGATAGTATGTTGTCGAGATTTCTGTTATTCCAATGGATGGCAGCCTTGTCATTATGGAAGGTAGTCTTTTGTCGTGATTTTTGTTACTCCTATGAATGGTAGCCTTGTCATTATGGAAGGTAGTATGTTGTCGATATCTTTGTTACTCCAATGGATGGTAGCCTTGTCATTATGGAAGGTAGTATGTTATCGAGTTTTTTGTTACTCCAATGGATGGTAGCCTTGTCATTATGGAAGGTAGTTTATTGTCGAGATTTTTGTTATTCCAATGGATGGCAGCCTTGTTATTATGGAAGGTAGTCTTTTGTCGTGATTTTTGTTACTCCAATGACTAGTAGCCTTGTCATTATGGAAGGTAGTATGTTGTCGATATCTTTGTTACTCCAATGGATGGTAACCTTGTCATTATGGAAGGTAGTCTATTGTCGATATCTTTGTTACTCCAATGGATGGTAGCCTTGTCATTATGGAAGGTAGTCTGTTGTCGAGATTTTTGTTACTCCAATGGATTGTAGCCTTATCATTATGGAAGGTAGCCTGGTGTCGATATCTTTGTTACTCCAATGGAAGTAGTCTAGTCATTATGGAAGGTAGTTTGTTGTCGAGATTTTTGTTACTCCAATGAATGGTAGCCTTGTCATTATAGAAGGTAGTATGTTGTCAAAAAATTTTATACTCCAATGGATGGTAGCCTTGTCATTATGGAAGGTAGTCTCTTGTTGATATTTTTTTTACTCCAATGAATAGTAGCCTCGTCATTATGGAAGGTAGTCTGTTGACCATATTTTTGTTACTCTAATGAATCGTAGCCTTGTCATTATGGAAGGTAGTCTGTTGTCGAGATTTTTGTTACTCCATTGGATGGTAGCCTTATCATTATGGAAAGTAGTATGTAGTTGAGATTTTTGTTACTCCAATGGATGGTAGCCTTATCATTATGGAAGGTAGTCTGTTTTTGAGATTTTTGCTATTCTAATGGATGGTAGCCTTGTCATTATGAAAGGTAGTCTGTTGTCGATATCTTTGTTACTCCAATGGATGGTAGCCTAGTCATTATGGAAGGTTATCTATTGTCGATATTTTTGTTACTCCAATGGATGGTATCCTTGTCATTATTGAAGGTAGTCTGTTGTCGAGATTTTTTTTACTCCAATGGATAGTAGCCTTGTCATTATGGAAGGTAGTCTGTCATTGTGATTTTTGTTACTCCAATGGATGGCAGCCTTGTCAATATGGAAGGTAGTCTTTTCTCGTGATTTTTATTACTCCAATAACTGGTGGCATTATCATTATGTAAGGTAGTATGTTGTCGATATCTTTGTTACTCCAATGGATTATAGCCTTGTCATTATGGAAGGTAGTCTGTTGTCGAGATTTTTGTTACTCCAATGGATTGTAGCCTTGTAATTAAGGAAGGTAGCCTGGTGTCGATATCTTTGTTACTCCAATTGAAGTAGGCTAGTCATTATGGAAGGTATATTGTTGTCGAGATTTTTGTTCCACCAATGAATGGTAGCCTTGTCATTATGAAAGGTAGTCTGTTGTCAAAATTTTTTATACTCCAACGGATGGTAGCCTTGTCATTATGGAAGGTAGTCTCTTGTTGATATTTTTGTTACTCCAATGGATAGTTACCTCGTCATTAAGGAATGTACTCTTTTGACTTGATTTTTGTTACTCTAATAAATTGTAGCCTTGTCACTATGGAACATAGTCTGTTATCGAGATTTTTGTTACTACATTGGATGGTAGCCTTATCATTATGGAAGGTAGTTTGTTGTGGAGATTTTGTTACTCCAATGGATAGTAGCCTTGTCATTATGGAAGGTAGTCTGTTTTCGAGATCATTGTTATTCCAATAGATGGTAGCCTTGTCATTATGAAAGGTAGTCTGTTGTTGATATCATTGTTACTCCAATGGATGGTAGCCTAGTCATTATAGAATGTTGTCGATCGTCGTGATTTTTGTTACTCCAATGGATGGTAGGCTTGTCATTATGGAAGGTAGTCTATTATTCAGATTATAGTTACTACAATGTCTGTTAGCCTTGTCATTATGGAAGGTTGTCTGTTTTTGAGATTTTTGTTATTCTAATGGATGGTAGCCATGTCATTATGAAAGGTAGTCTGTTGTCGATATCTTTGTTACTCCAATGGATGGTAGCCTAGTCATTATGAAAGGTTGTCTATTGTCGATATTTTTGTTACTCCAATGGATGGTATCCTTGTCATTATTGAAGGTAGTCTGTTGTCGAGATTTTTTTTACTCCAATGGATAGTAGCCTTGTCATTATGGAAGGTAGTCTGTCATTGTGATTTTTGTTACTCCAATGGATGGCAGCCTTGTCAATATGGAAGGTAGTCTTTTCTCGTGATTTTTATTACTCCAATAACTGGTGGCATTATCATTATGTAAGGTAGTATGTTGTCGATATCTTTGTTACTCCAATGGATTATAACCTTGTCATTATGGAAGGTAGTCTGTTGTCGAGATTTTTGTTACTCCAATGGATTGTAGCCTTGTAATTATGGAAGGTAGCCTGGTTTCGATATCTTTGTTACTCCAATTAAAGTAGGCTAGTCATTATGGAAGGTATATTGTTGTCGAGATTTTTGTTCCACCAATGAATGGTAGCCTTGTCATTATGAAAGGTAGTCTGTTGTCAAAAATTTTTATACTCCAACGGATGGTAGCCTTGTCATTATGGAAGGTAGTCTCTTGTTGATATTTTTGTTACTCCAATGGATAGTTACCTCGTCATTAAGGAATGTACTCTTTTGACTTGATTTTTGTTACTCTAATAAATGGTAGCCTTGTCACTATGGAACATAGTCTGTTGTCGAGATTTTTGTTACTCCATTGGATGGTAGCCTTATCATTATGGAAGGTAGTTTGTTGTCGAGATTTTTGTTACTCCAATGGATAATAGCCTTGTCATTATGGAAGGTAGTCTGTTTTCGAGATTTTTGTTATTCCAATGGATGGTAGCCTTGTCATTATGAAAGGTAGTCTGTTGTTGATATCTTTGTTACTCCAATGGATGGTAGCCTAGTCATTATGGAATGTTGTCTATCGTCGAGATTTTTGTTACTCCAATGGATGGTAGGCTTGTCATTATGGAAGGTAGTCTATTGTTCAGATTATAGTTACTACAATGTATGTTAGCCTCGTCATTATGGAAGGTAGTCTGTTGACCAGATTTTTGTTACTCTAATGAATCGTAGCCTTGTCATTATGGAAGGTAGTCTGTTGTCGAGATTTTTGTTACTCCATTGGATGGTAGCCTTATCATTATGGAAGGTAGTATGTAGTTGAGATTTTTGTTACTCCAATGGATGGTAGCCTTATCATTATGGAAGGTATTCTGTTTTTGAGATTTTTGCTATTCTAATGGATGGTAGCCTTGTCATTATGAAAGGTAGTCTGTTGTCGATATCTTTGTTACTCCAATGGATGGTAGCCTAGTCATTATGGAAGGTTGTCTATTATCGATATTTTTGTTACTCCAATGGATGGTATCCTTGTCATTATTGAAGGTAGTCTGTTGTCGAGATTTTTTTTACTCCAATGGATAGTAGCCTTGTCATTATGGAAGGTAGTCTGTCATTGTGATTTTTGTTACTCCAATGGATGGCAGCCTTGTCAATATGGAAGGTAGTCTTTTCTCGTGATTTTTATTACTCTAATAACTGGTGGCATTATCATTATGTAAGGTAGTATGTTGTCGATATCTTTGTTACTCCAATGGATTATAGCCTTGTCATTATGGAAGGTAGTCTGTTGTCGAGATTTTTGTTACTCCAATGGATTGTAGCCTTGTAATTATGGAAGGTAGCCTGGTGTCAATATCTTTGTTACTCCAATTGAAGTAGGCTAGTCATTATGGAAGGTATATTGTTGTCGAGATTTTTGTTCCACCAATGAATGGTAGCCTTGTCATTATGAAAGGTAGTCTGTTGTCAAAATTTTTTATACTCCAACGGATGGTAGCCTTGTCATTATGGAAGGTAGTCTCTTGTTGATATTTTTGTTACTCCAATGGATAGTTACCTCGTCATTAAGGAATGTACTCTTTTGACTTGATTTTTGTTACTCTAATAAATTTTAGCCTTGTCACTATGGAACATAGTCTGTTGTCGAGATTTTTGTTACTCCATTGGATGGTAGCCTTATCATTATGGAAGGTAGTTTGTTGTCGAGATTTTGTTACTCCAATGGATAATAGCCTTGTCATTATGGAAGGTAGTCTGTTTTCGAGATCATTGTTATTCCAATAGATGGTAGCCTTGTCATTATGAAAGGTAGTCTGTTGTTGATATCATTGTTACTCCAATGAATGGTAGCCTAGTCATTATAGAATGTTGTCTATCGTCGAGATTTTTGTTACTCCAATGGATGGTAGGCTTGTCATTATGGAAGGTAGTCTATTGTTCAGATTATAGTTACTACAATGTCTGTTAGCCTTGTCATTATGGAAGGTTGTCTGTTTTTGAGATTTTTGTTATTCTAATGGATGGTAGCCATGTCATTATGAAAGGTAGTCTGTTGTCGATATCTTTGTTACTCCAATGGATGGTAGCCTAGTCATTATGAAAGGTTGTCTATTGTCGATATTTTTGTTACTCCAATGGATGGTATCCTTGTCATTATTGAAGGTAGTCTGTTGTCGAGATTTTTTTTACTCCAATGGATAGTAGCCTTGTCATTATGGAAGGTAGTCTGTCATTGTGATTTTTGTTACTCCAATGGATGGCAGCCTTGTCAATATGGAAGGTAGTCTTTTCTCGTGATTTTTATTACTCCAATAACTGGTGGCATTATCATTATGTAAGGTAGTATGTTGTCGATATCTTTGTTACTCCAATGGATTATAACCTTGTCATTATGGAAGGTAGTCTGTTGTCGAGATTTTTGTTACTCCAATGGATTGTAGCCTTGTAATTATGGAAGGTAGCCTGGTTTCGATATCTTTGTTACTCCAATTAAAGTAGGCTAGTCATTATGGAAGGTATATTGTTGTCGAGATTTTTGTTCCACCAATGAATGGTAGCCTTGTCATTATGAAAGGTAGTCTGTTGTCAAAAAATTTTATACTCCAACGGATGGTAGCCTTGTCATTATGGAAGGTAGTCTCTTGTTGATATTTTTGTTACTCCAATGGATAGTTACCTCGTCATTAAGGAATGTACTCTTTTGACTTGATTTTTGTTACTCTAATAAATGGTAGCCTTGTCACTATGGAACATAGTCTGTTGTCGAGATTTTTGTTACTCCATTGGATGGTAGCCTTATCATTATGGAAGGTAGTTTGTTGTCGAGATTTTTGTTACTCCAATGGATAATAGCCTTGTCATTATGGAAGGTAGTCTGTTTTCGAGTTTTTTGTTATTCCAATGGATGGTAGCCTTGTCATTATGAAAGGTAGTCTGTTGTTAATATCTTTGTTACTCCAATGGATGGTAGCCTAGTCATTATGGAATGTTGTCTATCGTCGAGATTTTTGTTACTCCAATGGATGGTAGGCTTGTCATTATGGAAGGTAGTCTATTGTTCAGATTATAGTTACTACAATGTATGTTAGCCTCGTCATTATGGAAGGTAGTCTGTTGACCAGATTTTTGTTACTCTAATGAATCGTAGCCTTGTCATTATGGAAGGTAGTCTATTGTCGAGATTTTTGTTACTCCATTAGATGGTAGCCTTATCATTATGGAAGGTAGTATGTAGTTGATATTTTTGTTACTCCAATGGATAGTTACCTCGTCATTAAGGAATGTACTCTTTTGACTTGATTTTTGTTACTCTAATAAATTGTAGCCTTGTCACTATGGAACATAGTCTGTTATCGAGATTTTTGTTACTACATTGGATGGTAGCCTTATCATTATGGAAGGTAGTTTGTTGTGGAGATTTTGTTACTCCAATGGATAGTAGCCTTGTCATTATGGAAGGTAGTCTGTTTTCGAGATCATTGTTATTCCAATAGATGGTAGCCTTGTCATTATGAAAGGTAGTCTGTTGTTGATATCATTGTTACTCCAATGGATGGTAGCCTAGTCATTATAGAATGTTGTCGATCGTCGTGATTTTTGTTACTCCAATGGATGGTAGGCTTGTCATTATGGAAGGTAGTCTATTATTCAGATTATAGTTACTACAATGTCTGTTAGCCTTGTCATTATGGAAGGTTGTCTGTTTTTGAGATTTTTGTTATTCTAATGGATGGTAGCCATGTCATTATGAAAGGTAGTCTGTTGTCGATATCTTTGTTACTCCAATGGATGGTAGCCTAGTCATTATGAAAGGTTGTCTATTGTCGATATTTTTGTTACTCCAATGGATGGTATCCTTGTCATTATTGAAGGTAGTCTGTTGTCGAGATTTTTTTTACTCCAATGGATAGTAGCCTTGTCATTATGGAAGGTAGTCTGTCATTGTGATTTTTGTTACTCCAATGGATGGCAGCCTTGTCAATATGGAAGGTAGTCTTTTCTCGTGATTTTTATTACTCCAATAACTGGTGGCATTATCATTATGTAAGGTAGTATGTTGTCGATATCTTTGTTACTCCAATGGATTATAACCTTGTCATTATGGAAGGTAGTCTGTTGTCGAGATTTTTGTTACTCCAATGGATTGTAGCCTTGTAATTATGGAAGGTAGCCTGGTTTCGATATCTTTGTTACTCCAATTAAAGTAGGCTAGTCATTATGGAAGGTATATTGTTGTCGAGATTTTTGTTCCACCAATGAATGGTAGCCTTGTCATTATGAAAGGTAGTCTGTTGTCAAAAATTTTTATACTCCAACGGATGGTAGCCTTGTCATTATGGAAGGTAGTCTCTTGTTGATATTTTTGTTACTCCAATGGATAGTTACCTCGTCATTAAGGAATGTACTCTTTTGACTTGATTTTTGTTACTCTAATAAATGGTAGCCTTGTCACTATGGAACATAGTCTGTTGTCGAGATTTTTGTTACTCCATTGGATGGTAGCCTTATCATTATGGAAGGTAGTTTGTTGTCGAGATTTTTGTTACTCCAATGGATAATAGCCTTGTCATTATGGAAGGTAGTCTGTTTTCGAGATTTTTGTTATTCCAATGGATGGTAGCCTTGTCATTATGAAAGGTAGTCTGTTGTTGATATCTTTGTTACTCCAATGGATGGTAGCCTAGTCATTATGGAATGTTGTCTATCGTCGAGATTTTTGTTACTCCAATGGATGGTAGGCTTGTCATTATGGAAGGTAGTCTATTGTTCAGATTATAGTTACTACAATGTATGTTAGCCTCGTCATTATGGAAGGTAGTCTGTTGACCAGATTTTTGTTACTCTAATGAATCGTAGCCTTGTCATTATGGAAGGTAGTCTGTTGTCGAGATTTTTGTTACTCCATTGGATGGTAGCCTTATCATTATGGAAGGTAGTATGTAGTTGAGATTTTTGTTACTCCAATGGATGGTAGCCTTATCATTATGGAAGGTATTCTGTTTTTGAGATTTTTGCTATTCTAATGGATGGTAGCCTTGTCATTATGAAAGGTAGTCTGTTGTCGATATCTTTGTTACTCCAATGGATGGTAGCCTAGTCATTATGGAAGGTTGTCTATTATCGATATTTTTGTTACTCCAATGGATGGTATCCTTGTCATTATTGAAGGTAGTCTGTTGTCGAGATTTTTTTTACTCCAATGGATAGTAGCCTTGTCATTATGGAAGGTAGTCTGTCATTGTGATTTTTGTTACTCCAATGGATGGCAGCCTTGTCAATATGGAAGGTAGTCTTTTCTCGTGATTTTTATTACTCCAATAACTGGTGGCATTATCATTATGTAAGGTAGTATGTTGTCGATATCTTTGTTACTCCAATGGATTATAGCCTTGTCATTATGGAAGGTAGTCTGTTGTCGAGATTTTTGTTACTCCAATGGATTGTAGCCTTGTAATTATGGAAGGTAGCCTGGTGTCAATATCTTTGTTACTCCAATTGAAGTAGGCTAGTCATTATGGAAGGTATATTGTTGTCGAGATTTTTGTTCCACCAATGAATGGTAGCCTTGTCATTATGAAAGGTAGTCTGTTGTCAAAATTTTTTATACTCCAACGGATGGTAGCCTTGTCATTATGGAAGGTAGTCTCTTGTTGATATTTTTGTTACTCCAATGGATAGTTACCTCGTCATTAAGGAATGTACTCTTTTGACTTGATTTTTGTTACTCTAATAAATTTTAGCCTTGTCACTATGGAACATAGTCTGTTGTCGAGATTTTTGTTACTCCATTGGATGGTAGCCTTATCATTATGGAAGGTAGTTTGTTGTCGAGATTTTGTTACTCCAATGGATAATAGCCTTGTCATTATGGAAGGTAGTCTGTTTTCGAGATCATTGTTATTCCAATAGATGGTAGCCTTGTCATTATGAAAGGTAGTCTGTTGTTGATATCATTGTTACTCCAATGAATGGTAGCCTAGTCATTATAGAATGTTGTCTATCGTCGAGATTTTTGTTACTCCAATGGATGGTAGGCTTGTCATTATGGAAGGTAGTCTATTGTTCAGATTATAGTTACTACAATGTCTGTTAGCCTTGTCATTATGGAAGGTTGTCTGTTTTTGAGATTTTTGTTATTCTAATGGATGGTAGCCATGTCATTATGAAAGGTAGTCTGTTGTCGATATCTTTGTTACTCCAATGGATGGTAGCCTAGTCATTATGAAAGGTTGTCTATTGTCGATATTTTTGTTACTCCAATGGATGGTATCCTTGTCATTATTGAAGGTAGTCTGTTGTCGAGATTTTTTTTACTCCAATGGATAGTAGCCTTGTCATTATGGAAGGTAGTCTGTCATTGTGATTTTTGTTACTCCAATGGATGGCAGCCTTGTCAATATGGAAGGTAGTCTTTTCTCGTGATTTTTATTACTCCAATAACTGGTGGCATTATCATTATGTAAGGTAGTATGTTGTCGATATCTTTGTTACTCCAATGGATTATAACCTTGTCATTATGGAAGGTAGTCTGTTGTCGAGATTTTTGTTACTCCAATGGATTGTAGCCTTGTAATTATGGAAGGTAGCCTGGTTTCGATATCTTTGTTACTCCAATTAAAGTAGGCTAGTCATTATGGAAGGTATATTGTTGTCGAGATTTTTGTTCCACCAATGAATGGTAGCCTTGTCATTATGAAAGGTAGTCTGTTGTCAAAAAATTTTATACTCCAACGGATGGTAGCCTTGTCATTATGGAAGGTAGTCTCTTGTTGATATTTTTGTTACTCCAATGGATAGTTACCTCGTCATTAAGGAATGTACTCTTTTGACTTGATTTTTGTTACTCTAATAAATGGTAGCCTTGTCACTATGGAACATAGTCTGTTGTCGAGATTTTTGTTACTCCATTGGATGGTAGCCTTATCATTATGGAAGGTAGTTTGTTGTCGAGATTTTTGTTACTCCAATGGATAATAGCCTTGTCATTATGGAAGGTAGTCTGTTTTCGAGATTTTTGTTATTCCAATGGATGGTAGCCTTGTCATTATGAAAGGTAGTCTGTTGTTAATATCTTTGTTACTCCAATGGATGGTAGCCTAGTCATTATGGAATGTTGTCTATCGTCGAGATTTTTGTTACTCCAATGGATGGTAGGCTTGTCATTATGGAAGGTAGTCTATTGTTCAGATTATAGTTACTACAATGTATGTTAGCCTCGTCATTATGGAAGGTAGTCTGTTGACCAGATTTTTGTTACTCTAATGAATCGTAGCCTTGTCATTATGGAAGGTAGTCTATTGTCGAGATTTTTGTTACTCCATTAGATGGTAGCCTTATCATTATGGAAGGTAGTATGTAGTTGAGATTTTTGTTACTCCAATGGATGGTAGCCTTATCATTATGGGAGGTATTCTGTTTTTGAGATTTTTTCTATTCTAATGGATGGTAGCCTTGTCATTATGAAAGGTAGTCTGTTGTCGATATCTTTGTTACTCCAATGGATGGTAGCCTAGTCATTATGGAAGGTTGTCTATTATCGATATTTTTGTTACTCCAATGGATGGTATCCTTGTCATTATTGAAGGTAGTCTGTTGTCGAGATTTTTTTTACTCCAATGGATAGTAGCCTTGTCATTATGGAAGGTAGTCTGTCATTGTGATTTTTATTACTCCAATGGATGGCAGCCTTGTCAATATGGAAGGTAGTCTTTTCTCGTGATTTTTATTACTCCAATAACTGGTGGCATTATCATTATGTAAGGTAGTATGTTGTCGATATCTTTGTTACTCCAATGGATTATAGCCTTGTCATTATGGAAGGTAGTCTGTTGTCGAGATTTTTGTTACTCCAATGGATTGTAGCTTTGTAATTATGGAAGGTAGCCTGGTGTCAATATCTTTGTTACTCCAATTGAAGTAGGCTAGTCATTATGGAAGGTATATTGTTGTCGAGATTTTTGTTCCACCAATGAATGGTAGCCTTGTCATTATGAAAGGTAGTCTGTTGTCAAAATTTTTTATACTCCAACGGATGGTAGCCTTGTCATTATGGAAGGTAGTCTCTTGTTGATATTTTTGTTACTCCAATGGATAGTTACCTCGTCATTAAGGAATGTACTCTTTTGACTTGATTTTTGTTACTCTAATAAATTGTAGCCTTGTCACTATGGAACATAGTCTGTTGTCGAGATTTCTGTTACTCCATTGGATGGTAGCCTTATCATTATGGAAGGTAGTTTGTTGTCGAGATTTTTGTTACTCCAATGGATAGTAGCCTTGTCATTATGGAAGGTAGTCTGTTTTCGAGATTTTTGTTATTCCAATGGATGGTAGCCTTGTCATTATGAAAGGTAGTCAGTTGTTGATATCTTTGTTACTCCAATGGATGGTACCCTAGTCATTATGGAATGTTGTCTATCGTCGAGATTTTTGTTACTCCAATGGATGGTAGGCTTGTCATTATGGAAGGTAGTCTATTGTTCAGATTATAGTTACTACAATGTATGTTAGCCTTGTCATTATGGAAGGTAGTCTGTTGTCCATATTTTTGTTACTCCATTGGATAATAGCCTTGTCATTATGGAAGGTAGTCTGTTGTCGAGATTTTTGTTACTCCAATGGATGGTAGCCTTGTCATTATGGAAGGTAGTATGTTTTCTATATCATTGTTACTCCAATGGATGGTAGCCTTGTCATTATGGAATGTAGTCTGTTGTCGAGATTTTTGTTACTCCAATGGATTGTAGCCTTGAAATTATGGAAGGTAGCCTGGTGTCGATATCTTTGTTACTCCAATAGAGGTAGCCTAGTCATTATGGAAGGTAGTTTGTTGTCGAGATTTTTGTTACTCCAATGAATGGTAGCCTTGTCATTATGGAAGGTAGTTTGTTGTCAAAAAAATTTATACTCCAATGGATGGTAGCCTTGTCATTATGGAAGGTAGTCTCTTGTTGATATTTTTGTTACTCCAATGGATAGTAGCCTCGTCATTATGGAAGGTAGTCTTTTGACCAGATTTTTGTTACTCTAATAAATGGTAGCCTTGTCATTATGGAAGGTAGTCTGTTGTCGAGATTTTTGTTACTCCATTGGATTGTAGCCTTATCATTATGGAAGGTAGTCTGTTATCGAGATTTTTGTTACTCCAATGGATAGTAGCCTTGTCATTATGGAAGGTAGTCTGTTTTCGAGATTTTTGTTATTCCAATAGATGGTAGCCTTGTCATTATGAAAGGTAGTCTGTTGTCGATATCTTTGTTACTCCAATGGATGGTAGCCTAGTCATTATGGAAGATTTTCTATTGTCGAGATTTTTGTTACTCCAATGGATGCTAGCCTTGTCATTATGGAAGGTAGTCTATTGTTCAGATTATAGTTACTACAATGTATGTTAGCCTTGTCATTATGGAAGGTAGTCTATTGTCCATATTTTTGTTACTCCAATGGATGGTAGCCTTGTCATTATGGAAGGTAGTCTGTTGTCGAGATTTTTGTTACTCCAATGGATGGTAGCCTTGTCATTATCGAAGATAGTCTCTTCTTGATATTTTTGTTACTCAAATGGATGGTAGCCTTGTCATTATGGAAGGTAGTCTATTGTCGAGATTTATTTTACTCCAATGGATGCCAGCCTTGTCGTTATGGAAGGTAGTCTTTTATCGTGATTTTTATTACTTAAATGACTGGTAGCCTTGTCATTATGGAAGGTAGTATGTTGTCGATATGTTTTTTACTCCAATGGATGGTAGCCTTATCATTATGGAAGGTAGTATGTTTTCGATATCTTTGTTACACCAATGGATGGTAGCCTTGTCATTATGGAAGGTAGTCTGTTGTCGAGATTTTTGTTACTCCAATGGATTGTAGCCTTGTCATTATGGAAGGTAGCCTGGTGTCGATATCTTTGTTACTCCAATGGAAGTAGTCTAGTCATTATGGAAGGTAGTTTGTTGTCGAGATTTTTGTTACTCCAATGAATTGTAGCCTTGTCATTATGGAAGGTAGTATGTTGTCAAAAAAATTTATACTCCAACGGATGGTAGCCTTGTCATTATGGAAGGTAGTCTCTTGTTGATATTTTTTTACTCCAATGAATAGTAGCCTCGTCATTATGGAAGGTAGTCTGTTGATAAGATTTTTGTTACTCTAATAAATCGTAGCCTTGTCATTATGGATGGTAGTCTGTTGTCGAGATTTTTGGTACTCCATTGGATGGTAGCCTTATCATTATGGAAAGTAGTATGTAGTTGAGATTTTTGTTACTAAAATGGATGGTAGCCTTATCATTATGGAAGGTAGTCTGTTTTCGAGATTTTTGCTATTCTAATGGATGGTAGCCTTGTCATTATGAAAGGTAGTCTGTTGTCGATATCTTTGTTACTCCAATGGATGGTAGCCTAGTTATTATGGAAGGTTTGCTATTGTCGATATTTTTGTTACTCCAATGGATGGTATCCTTGTCAATATTGAAGGTAGTCTGTTGTCGAGAATTTTTTTACTCCAATGGATAGTAGCCTTGTCATTATGGAAGGTAGTCTGTCATTGTGATTTTTGTTACTCCAATGGATGGCAGCCTTGTCAATATGGAAGGTAGTCTTTTCTCGTGATTTTTATTACTCCAATAACTGGTGGCATTATCATTATGTAAGGTAGTATGTTGTCGATATCTTTGTTACTCCAATGGATTATAGCCTTGTCATTATGGAAGGTAGTCTGTTGTCGAGATTTTTGTTACTCCAATGGATTGTAGCCTTGTAATTAAGGAAGGTAGCCTGGTGTCGATATCTTTGTTACTGCAATTGAAGTAGGCTAGTCATTATGGAAGGTATATTGTTGTCGAGATTTTTGTTCCACCAATGAATGGTAGCCTTGTCATTATGAAAGGTAGTCTGTTGTCAAAAATTTTTATACTCCAACGGATGGTAGCCTTGTCATTATGGAAGGTAGTCTCTTGTTGATATTTTTGTTACTCCAATGGATAGTTACCTCGTCATTAAGGAATGTACTCTTTTGACTTGATTTTTGTTACTCTAATAAATTGTAGCCTTGTCACTATGGAACATAGTCTGTTATCGAGATTTTTGTTACTACATTGGATGGTAGCCTTATCATTATGGAAGGTAGTTTGTTGTCGAGATTTTGTTACTCCAATGGATAGTAGCCTTGTCATTATGGAAGGTAGTCTGTTTTCGAGATCATTGTTATTCCAATAGATGGTAGCCTTGTCATTATGAAAGGTAGTCTGTTGATGATATCATTGTTACTCCAATGGATGGTAGCCTAGTCATTATAGAATGTTGTCTATCGTCGAGATTTTTGTTACTCCAATGGATGGTAGGCTTGTCATTATGGAAGGTAGTCTATTGTTCAGATTATAGTTACTACAATGTATGTTAGCCTTGTCATTATGGAAGATTGTCTGTTTTTGAGATTTTTGTTATTCTAATGGATGGTAGCCATGTCATTATGAAAGGTAGTCTGTTGTCGATATCTTTGTTACTCCAATGGATGGTAGCCTAGTCATTATGAAAGGTTGTCTATTGTCGATATTTTTGTTACTCCAATGGATGGTATCCTTGTCATTATTGAAGGTAGTCTGTTGTCGAGATTTTTTTTACTCCAATGGATAGTAGCCTTGTCATTATGGAAGGTAGTCTGTCATTGTGATTTTTGTTACTCCAATGGATGGCAGCCTTGTCAATATGGAAGGTAGTCTTTTCTCGTGATTTTTATTACTCCAATAACTGGTGGCATTATCATTATGTAAGGTAGTATGTTGTCGATATCTTTGTTACTCCAATGGATTATAACCTTGTCATTATGGAAGGTAGTCTGTTGTCGAGATTTTTGTTTCTCCAATGGATTGTAGCCTTGTAATTATGGAAGGTAGCCTGGTTTCGATATCTTTGTTACTCCAATTAAAGTAGGCTAGTCATTATGGAAGGTATATTGTTGTCGAGATTTTTGTTCCACCAATGAATGGTAGCCTTGTCATTATGAAAGGTAGTCTGTTGTCAAAAATTTTTATACTCCAACGGATGGTAGCCTTGTCATTATGGAAGGTAGTCTCTTGTTGATATTTTTGTTACTCCAATGGATAGTTACCTCGTCATTAAGGAATGTACTCTTTTGACTTGATTTTTGTTACTCTAATAAATGGTAGCCTTGTCACTATGGAACATAGTCTGTTGTCGAGATTTTTATTACTCCATTGGATGGTAGCCTTATCATTATGGAAGGTAGTTTGTTGTCGAGATTTTTGTTACTCCAATGGATAATAGCCTTGTCATTATGGAAGGTAGTCTGTTTTCGAGATTTTTGTTATTCCAATGGATGGTAGCCTTGTCATTATGAAAGGTAGTCTGTTGTTGATATCTTTGTTACTCCAATGGATGGTAGCCTAGTCATTATGGAATGTTGTCTATCGTCGAGATTTTTGTTACTCCAATGGATGGTAGGCTTGTCATTATGGAAGGTAGTCTATTGTTCAGATTATAGTTACTACAATGTATGTTAGCCTTGTCATTATGGAAGGTAGTCTGTTGTCCATATTTTTGTTACTCCATTGGATAATAGCCTTGTCATTATGGAAGGTAGTCTGTTGTCGAGATTTTTGTTATTCCAATGGATGGTAGCCTAGTAATTATGGGAGGTAGTCTATTTTCGAGATTTTTGTTACTCCAATGGATGGTAGCCTTGTCATTATGGAAGGTAGTCTGTTATCGAGATTTTTGTTATTCCAATGGATGGTAGCCTTGTCATTATGAAAGATAGTCTCCTGTTAATATTTTTGTTACTCCAATGGATGGTAGCCTTGTCATTATGGAAGGTAGTCTGCTGTCGAGATTTTTGTTACTCCAATGGATGACAGCCTTGTCATTATGGAAGGTAATCTTTTGTCGTGATTTTTATTACTTCAATGACTGGTAGCCTTGTCATTATGGAAGGTAGTATGTTGTCGATATCATTATTACTCCAATGGATGGTAGCCTTGTCATTATGTAAGGTAGTATGTTATCGATATCTTTGTTACTCCAATGGATGGTAGCCTTGTCATTATGGAAATTAGTTTGTTGTCGAGATTTTGGTTGCTCCAATGGATTGTAGCCCTGTCATTATGGAAGGTAGCCTGGTGTCGATATCTTTGTTACTCCAACGGAAGTAGCCTAGTCATTATGGAAGGTAGTTTGTTGTCGAGATTTTTGTTACTCCAATGAATGGTATCCTTGTCATTATGGACAGTAGTCTGTTGTCAAAAAATGTTATACTGCAATGGATGGTAGCTTTGTCATTATGGAAGGTAGTCTCTTGTTGATATTTTTGTTACTCTAATGGATGGTAGCCTAGTCGTTATGGAATGTTGTCTATTGTCGATATTTTTGTTACTCCAATGGATGGTAGCCTTGTCATTATGGAAGGTAGTCTGTTGTTCAGATTATAGTTACTACAATGTATGTTAGCCTTGTCATTATGGAAGGTAGTCTGTTTTGTTACTCCAATGGATTGTAGCCTTGTAATTATGGAAGGTAGCCTGGTGTCGATATCTTTGTTACTCCAATTGAAGTAGGCTAGTCATTATGGAAGGTATATTGTTGTCGAGATTTTTGTTCCACCAATGAATGGTAGCCTTGTCATTATGAAAGGTAGTCTATTCTCAAAAATTTTTATACTCCAATGGATGATAGCCTTGTCATTATGGAAGGTAGTCTCTTGTTGATATTTTTGTTACTCCAATGGATAGTAGCCTCGTCATTAAGGAATGTACTCTTTTGACTTGATTTTTGTTACTCTAATAAATGGTAGCCTTGTCACTATGGAACATAGTTTGTTGTCAAGATTTTTGTTACTCCATTGGATGGTAGCCTTATCATTATGGAAGGTAGTTTGTTGTCGAGATTTTTCTTACTGCAATGGATAATAGCCTTGTCATTATGGAAGGTAGTCTGTTTTCGAGATTTTTGTTATTCCAATGGCTGGTAGCCTTGTCATTATGAAAGGTAGTCTGTTGTTGATATCATTGTTACTCCAATGGATGGTAGCCTAGTCATTATGGAATGTTGTCTATTGTCGAGATTTTTGTTACTCCAATGGATGGTAGGCTTGTCATTATGGAAGGTAGTATGTTGTTCAGATTATAGTTACTACAATGTATGTTAGCCTTGTCATTATGGAAGGTAGTCTGTTGTCCATATTTTTGTTACTCCATTGGATAATAGCCTTGTCATTATGGAAGGTAGTCTGTTGTCGAGATTTTTGTTATTCCAATGGATGGTAGCCTAGTAATTATGGGAGGTAGTCTATTTTCGAGATTTTTGTTACTCCAATGGATGGTAGCCTTGTCATTATGGAAGGTAGTCTGTTATCGAGATTTTTGTTACTCCAATGGATGGTAGCCTTGTCATTATGAAAGATAGTCTCTTGTTAATATTTTTGTTACTCCAATGGATGGTAGCCTTGTCATTATGGAAGGTAGTCTGTTGTCGAGATTTTTGTTACTCCAATGGATGACAGCGTTGTCATTATGGAAGGTAATCTTTTGTCGTGATTTTTATTACTTCAATGACTGGTAGCCTTGTCATTATGGAAGGTAGTATGTTGTCGATATCATTATTACTCCAATGGATGGTAGCCTTGTCATTATGGAAGGTAGTATGTTATCGATATCTTTGTTACTCCAATGGATGGTAGCCTTGTCATTATGGAAGTTAGTCTGTTGTCGAGATTTTGGTTGCTCCAATGGATTGTAGCCCTGTCATTATGGAAGGTAGCCTGGTGTCGATATCTTTGTTACTCCAACGGAAGTAGCCTAGTCATTATGGAAGGTAGTTTGTTGTCGAGATTTTTGTTACTCCAATGAATGGTATCCTTGTCATTATAGACAGTAGTCTGTTGTCAAAAAATGTTATACTGCAATGGATGGTAGCTTTGTCATTATGGAAGGTAGTCTCTTGTTGATATTTTTGTTACTCTAATGGATGGTAGCCTAGTCGTTATGGAATGTTGTCTATTGTCGATATTTTTGTTACTCCAATGGATGGTAGCCTTGTCATTATGGAAGGTAGTCTGTTGTTCAGATTATAGTTACTACAATGTATGTTAGCCTTGTCATTATGGTAGGTAGTATGTTTTGTTACTCCAATGTATTGTTGCCTTGTAATTATGGAAGGTAGCCTGGTGTCGATATCTTTGTTACTCCAATTGAAGTAGGCTAGTCATTATGGAAGGTATATTGTTGTCGAGATTTTTGTTCCACCAATGAATGGTAGCCTTGTCATTATGAAAGGTAGTCTATTGTCAAAAACTTTTATACTCCAATGGATGATAGCCTTGTCATTATGGAAGGTAGTCTCTTGTTGATATTTTTGTTACTCCAATGGAAAGTAGCTTCGTCATTAAGGAATGTACTCTTTTGACTTGATTTTTGTTACTCTAATAAATGGTAGCCTTGTCACTATGGAACATAGTTTGTTGTCGAGATTTTTGTTACTCCATTGGATGGTAGCCTTATCATTATGGAAGGTAGTTTGTTGTCGAGATTTTTCTTACTGCAATGGATAATAGCCTTGTCATTATGGAAGGTAGTCTGTTTTCGAGATTTTTGTTATTCCAATGGCTGGTAGCCTTGTCATTATGAAAGGTAGTCTGTTGTTGATATCTTTGTTACTCTAATGGATGGTAGCTCAGTCATTATGGAATGTTGTCTATTGTCGAGATTTTTGTTACTCCAATGGATGGTAGGCTTGTCATTATGGAAGGTAGTATGTTGTTCAGATTATAGTTACTACAATGTATGTTAGCCTTGTCATTATGGAAGGTAGTCTGTTGTCCATATTTTTGTTACTCCATTGGATAATAGCCTTGTCATTATGGAGGGTAGTCTGTTGTCGAGATTTTTGTTATTCCAATGGATGGTAGCCTAGTAATTATGGGAGGTAGTCTATTTTCGAGATTTTTGTTACTCCAATGGATGGTAGCCTTGTCATTATGAAAGGTAGTCTGTTATCGAGATTTTTGTTACTCCAATGGATGGTAGCCTTGTCATTATGGAAGATAGTCTCTTGTTGATATTTTTGTTACTCCAATGGATGGTAGCCTTGTCATTATGGAAGGTAGTCTGTTGTCGAGATTTTTGTTACTCCAATGGATGACAGCCTTGTCATTATGGAAGGTAGTCTTTTGTCGTGATTTTTATTACTTCAATGACTGGTAGCCTTGTCATTATGGAAGGTAGTATGTTGTCGATATTTTTATTACTCCAATGGATGGTAGCCTTGTCATTATGGAAGGTAGTATGTTGTCGATATCTTTGTTACTCCAATGGATGGTAGCCTTGTCATTATGGAAGGTAGTCTGTTGTCGAGATTTTTGTTTCTCCAATGGATTGTAGCTCTGTCATTATGGAAGGTAGCCTGGTGTCGATATCTTTGTTACTCCAATGGAAGTAGCCTAGTCATTATGGAAGGTAGTTTGTTGTCGAGATTTTTGCTACTCCAAT
The DNA here is from genome assembly GCA_948472305.1 of Vicia faba. Classification (NCBI taxonomy): domain Eukaryota; kingdom Viridiplantae; phylum Streptophyta; class Magnoliopsida; order Fabales; family Fabaceae; genus Vicia; species Vicia faba. The sequence goes on from OX451741.1 coordinate 530,805,520, forward strand.
GAATGGTATCCTTGTCATTATGGAAGGTAGTCTGTTGTCAAAAAATTTTATACTGCAATGGATGGTAGCTTTGTCATTATGGAAGGTAGTCTCTTGTTGATATTTTTGTTACTCCAATGGATGGTAGCCTAGTCGTTATGGAATGTTGTCTATTGTCGATATTTTTGTTACTCCAATGGATGGTAGCCGTGTCATTATGGAAGGTAGTCTGTTGTTCAGATTATAGTTACTACAATGTATGTTAGCCTTGTCATTATGGAAGGTAGTCTGTTGTCCATATTTTTGTTACTCCATTGGATAATAGTCTTGTCATTATGGAAGGTAGTCTGTTGTCGAGATTTTTTTTATTCCAATGGATGATAGCCTAGTAATTATGGGAGGTAGTCTATTATCGAGATTTTTGTTATTCCAATGGATGGTAGCCTTGTCATTATGGAAGGTAGTCTGTTTTCGAGATTTTTGTTACTCCAATGGATGGTAGCCTTGTCATTATGGAAGGTAGTCTGTTGTCGAGATTTTTAATACTTCAATGACTGGTAGCCTTGTTATTATGGAAGGTAGTATTTTGTCGATATCATTGTTACTCCAATGGATGGTAGCCTTGTCATTATGGAAGGTAGTATGTTGGCGATATGTTTGATACTCCAATGGATGGTAGCGTTATCATTATGGAAGGTAGTCTGTTGTCGAGATTTTTGTTACTCCAATGGATTATAGCCTTGTCATTATGGAAGGTAGTCTATTGTCAAAAAAATTTATACTCCAATGGATGGTAGCCTTGTCATTATTGAAGGTAGTTTGTTGTCGAGATTTTTGTTACTCCAATGGATGGTAGCCTTGCCATTATGGAAGGTAGTCTGTCGTTGTGATTTTTGTTACTCCAATGGATGGTAGCCTTGTCATTATGGAAGGTAGTCTGTTGTTCAAATTATAGTTACTACAATGTATGTTAGCCTTGTCATTATGGAAGGTAGTTTGTTGTCCATATTTTTGTTACTCCATTGGATAGTAGCCTTGTCTTTATGGAAGGTAGTCTGTTGTCGAGATTTTTGTTACTCCAATGGATGGTAGCCTTGTCACGATGGAAGGTAGTCAGTTGTCGAGAGTTTTGTTACTCCAATGGATTGTAGCCTTGTCATTATGGAAGATAGTCTCTTGTTGATATTTTTGTTACTCTAATGGATGGTAGCCTTATCATTATGGAAGGTAGTCTGTTGTCGAGATTTTTGTTAATCCAATGGATGGTAGCCTTGTCATTAGGGAAGGTAGTCTGTTGTCGAGATTTATGTTACTACAATGGATGGTAGCCTTATCATTATGGAAGGTAGTCTATTGTCGAGATTTTTGTTACTACATTGGATTGTAGCCTTGTCACTATGGAAGGTAGTCTATCGTTATGGTTTTTGTTACTCCAATGGATGGCAGCCTTCTCATTATGGAAGGTAGTCTGTTGTTCAGATTTTTGTTACTATAATGTATGTTAGCCTTGTCATTATGGAAGGTAGTCTGTTGTCCATACTTTTGTTACTCCATATGATAATAGCCTTGTCATTATGGAAGGTAGTCTGTTGTCGAGATTTTTGTTATTCCAATGGATGGTAGCCTAGTAATTATGGGAGGTAGTCTATTTTCGAGATTTTTGTTACTCCAATGGATGGTAGCCTTGTCATTATGGAAGGTAGTTTGTTGTCGAGATTTTTGTTACTCCATTGGATGGTAGCCTTGTCATTATGGAAGGTAGTCTGTTGTCGAGATTTTTGTTATTCCAATGGATGGTAGACTAGTCATTATGGAAGGTTGTTTGTTGTCCCGATTTTTGTTACTCTAATGGATGGTAGACTAGTAATTATGGAAGGTAGTTTGTTGTCGAGATTTTTGTTACTCCGTTGAATGGTAGCCTTGTCATTATGGAAGGTAGTCTGTTTTCGAGATTTTTGTTATTCCAATGGATGGCAGCCTTGTCTTTATGGAAGGTAGTCTTTTGTCATGATTATTGTTACTCCAATGAATAATAGCCTTGTCATTATGGAAGGTAGTATGTTGTCGATATCTTTGTTACTCTAATGGATGGTAACCTTGTAATTATGGAAGGTAGTATGTTGTCGATATCTTTGTTACTCCAATGGATGGTAGCCTTGTCATTATGGAAGGTAGTCTGTTGTCGAGATTTTTTTTACTCCAATGGATGGTAGCCTTGTCATTATGGAAGGTAGTCTGTTTTCGATATCTTTGTTACTCCAGTGGATGGTAGCCTAGTCATTATGGAAGGTAGTCTATAGTCGAGATTTTTGATACTCCAATGGATGCTAGCCTTATCATTATGGAAGGTAGTATGTCATTGTGATTTTTGTTACTCCAATGGATGGTAGCCTTGTCATTATGGAAGGTAGTCTGTTGTCGAGATTTTTGTTACTCCAATGGATGGTAGCCTTGTCGTTATGGAAAGTACTCTATTGTTCAGATTTTTGTTACTACAATGTATGTTAGCCTTGTCATTATGGAAGGTAGTCTATTGTCAATCTTTTTGTTACTCCAAAGGATGGTAGCCTTGTCATTATGGAAGGTAGTATGTTGTCGAGATTTTTGTTACTCCAATGGATGGATGCCTTATCATTATGGAAGGTAGTCTTTTGTCGTGATTTTTACTACTTCAATGACTGGTAGCCTTGTCATTATGGAAGGTAGTATGTTGTCGATATCTTTGTTACTCAAATGGATGGTAGCCTTATCAATATGGAAGGTAGTCTGTTGTCGAGATTTTTGTTACTCTAATGGATTGTAGCCTTGTCATTATGGAAGGTAGCCTGGTGTCATTATCTTTGTTACTCCAATGGAAGTAGCCTAGTCATTATGGAAGGTAGTCTGTTGTCAAAAAACTTTATACTCCAATGGATGGTAGCCTTGTCATTATATAAGGTAGTCTTTTGTTGATATTTTTGTTACTCCAATGGATAGTAGCCTCATCATTATGGAAGGTAGTCTGTTCACCAGATTTTTGTTACTCTAATAAATCGTAGCTATGTCATTATGGAAGGTAGTCTGTTGTCGAGATTTTTGTTACTCTAATGGATGGTAGCCTTGTCTTTATGGAAGGTAGTCTGCTTTCGAGATTTTTGTTATTCTAATGGATGGTAGCCTTGTCATTATAAAAGGTAGTTTGTTTTCGAGATTTTTGTTATTCTAATGGATGGTAGCCTTGTCATTATGAAAGGTAGTCTGTTGTCGAGATTTTTGTTACTCCATTGGATGGTAGCCTTGTTATTATGGAAGGTTGTCTGTTGTCGAGATTTTTGTTATTCCAATGGATGGTAGACTAGTCATTATGGAAGGTTGTCTGTTGTCCTGATTTTTGTTACTCTAATTGATGGTAGACTAGTAATTATGGAAGTTAGTCTATTGTCGAGATTTTTGTTACTCTAATGGATGGTAGCCTTGTATTTATGGAAGGTAGTATGTTGTCGATATCTTTGTTTCTCCAATGGATGGTAGCCTTTTCATTATGGAAGGTAGTCTGTTGTCGAGATTTTTGTTACTCCAATGGATGGTAGCCTTGTCATTACGGAAGGTAGTCTGTTGTTCAGATTTTTGTTACTACAATGTATGTTAGCCTTGTCATTATGGAAGGTAGTCTATTGTCCATCTTTTTGTTACTCTAATGGATGGTAGCCTTGTCATTATGGAAGGTAGTCTGTTGTCGAGATTTTTGTTACTCCAATGGATGGATGCCTTGTCATTATGGAAGGTAGTCTTTTGTCGTGATTTTTATTACTTCAATGACTGGTAGCCTAGTCATTATGGAAGGTAGTATGTTGTCGATATCTTTGTTTTTCCAATGGATGGTAGCCTTGTCATTATGGAAGGTAGTATGTTGGAGATATCTTTGTTACTCAAACGGATGGTAGCCTTATCAATATGGAAGGTAGTCTGTTGTCGAGATTTTTGTTACTCCAATGGATTGTAGCCTTGTCATTATGGAAGGTAGCCTGGTGTCATTATCTTTGTTACTCCAATGGAAGTAGCCTAGTCATTATGGAAGGTAGTTTGTTGTCGAGATTTTTGTTACTCACATGAATGGTAGCTTTGTCATTATGGAAGGTAGTCTGTTGTCAAAAAACTTTATACTCCAATGGATGGTAGCCTTGTCATTATGCAAGGTAGTCTTTTGTTGATATTTTTGTTACTCCAATGGATAGTAGCCTCATCATTATGGAAGGTAGTCTGTTGACCAGATTTTTGTTACTCTAATAAATCGTAGCTATGTCATTATGGAAGGTAGTCTGTTGTCGAGATTTTTGTTACTCCATTGGATGGTAGCCTTATCATTATGGAAGGTAGTTTATTGTCGAGATTTTTGTTACTCCAATGGATGGTAGCCTTGTCATTATGGAAGGTAGTTTGTTTTCGAGATTTTTGTTATTCTAATGGATGGTAGCCTTGTCATTATGAAAGGTAGTCTGTTGTCGATATCTTTTTTACTCCAATGGATGGTAGCCTAGTCATTATGGAAGGTTGTCTATTGTCGAGATTTTTGTTACTCCAATGGATGGTAGCCTTGTCATTATGGAATGTAGTATGTCGTTGTGATTTTTGTTACTCCAATGTATGTTAGCCTTGTCATTATGGAAGGTAGTATGTTGTCCATATTTTTGTTACTCCATTGGATAATAGCCTTGTCTTTATGGAAGGTAGTCTGTTGTCGAGATTTTTGTTATTCCAATGGATGGTATCCTAGTAATTATGGGAGGTAGTCTATTTTCGATATTTTTGTTACTCCAACGGATGGTAGCCTTGTCATGATGGAAGGTAGTCTGTTGTCGAGATTTTTGTTACTCCAATGGATGGTAGCCTTGTCATTATGGAAGATACTCTCTTGTTGAAATTTTTGTTACTCCGATGGATGGTAGCCTTGTCATTATGGAAGGTAGACTGTTGTCGGGGTTTTTGTTACTCCAATGGATGGTAGCCTTGTCATTATGGAAGGTAGTCTATTGTCTAGATTTATGTTACTACAATGGATGGTAGCCTTATCATTATGGAAGGTAGTATGTTGTCGAGATTTTTGTTACTACATTGGATTGTAGTCTTGTCATTATGGAAGGTAGTCTATCTATATGGTTTTTGTTACTCCAATGGATGGTAACCTTGTCATTATGGAAGGTAGTATGTTGTTCAGATTTTTGTTACTACAATGTATGTTTGCCTTGTCATTATGGAAGGTAGTCTGTTATCCATATTTTTGTTACTCCATTGGATAGTAGCCTTGTCATTATGGAAGGTAGAACGTTGTCCAGATTTTTGTTATTGCATTGGATGGTAGCCTAGTAACCATAGGAGGTAGTCTATTTTCGAGATTTTTGTTACTCCAATGGATGGTAGCCTTGTCATTATGGAATGTAGTTTGTTGTCGAGATTTTTGTTACTCTAATGGATGGTAGCCTTGTAATTATGGAAGGTAGTATGTTGTTGATATCTTTGTTAATCCAATGGATAGTAGCCTTTTCATTGTGGAAGGTAGTCTGTTGTCGAAATTTTTGTTACTCCAATGGATGGTAGCCTTGTCATTATGGAAGGTAGTTTGTTGTCGATATCTTTGTTATTCCAATGGATGGTAGACTAGTCATTATGGAAGGTTGTCTGTTGTCCCGATTTTTGTTACTCTAATTGATGGTAGACTAGTAATTATGGAAGGTAGTCTGTTGTCGAGATTTTTGTTACTCTAATGGATGGTAGCCTTGTAATTATGGAAGGTAGTATGTTGTCGATATATTTGTTACTCGATTGGATAGTAGCCTTTTCATTGTGGAAGGTAGTCTGTTGTCGAAATTTTTGTTACTCCAATGGATGGTAGCCTTGTCATTATGGAAGGTAGTTTGTTGTCGATATCTTTGTTACTCCAATGGATGGTAGACTAGTCATTATGGAAGGTAGTCTGTTGTCGATATTTTTGTTACTCCAATGGATGGTAGCCTTGTCATTATGGAAGGTAGTCTGTTGTCGAGATTTTTGTTATTCCAATGTATGGAAGATTAGTCATTATGGAAGGTTGTCTGTTGTCCCGATTTTTGTTATTCTAATGGATGGTAGACTAGTAATTATGGAAGGTAGTCTATTGTCGAGATTTTTGTGACTCCATTGAATGGTAGCCTTGTCATTATAGAAGGTAGTCTGTTTTCGAGATTTTTGTCATTCCAATAGACGGCAGCCTTGTCATTATGGAAGGTAGTATGTTGTTCAGATTTTTGTTACTACAATGTATGTTAGCCTTGTCAATATGGAAGGTAGTCTGTTGTCCATATTTTTGTTACTCCATTGGATAATAGCCTTGTCATTATGGAAGGTAGTCTGTTGTCGAGATTTGTGTTATTCCAATGGATGGTAGCCTAGTAATTATGGGAGGTAGTCTATTTTCGAGATTTTTGTTACTCCAATGGATGGTAGCCTTGTCATTATGGAAGGTAGTCTGTTGTCGAGATTTTTGTTACTCCAAAAGATGGTAGCCTTGTCATTATGGAAGATAGTCTCTTGTTGATATTTTTGTTACTCCAACGGATGGTAGCCTTGTCATTATGGAAGGTAGTATGTTGTCTAGATTTTTGTTACTCCAATGGATGGTAGCCTTGTCATTATGGAAGGTAGTCTGTTGTCGAGATTTATGTTACTACAATGGATGGTAGCCTTATCATTATGGAAGGTAGTCTATTGTCGAGATTTTTGTTACTACATTGGATTGTAGCCTTGTCATTATGGAAGGTAGTCTGTTATCGATATCTTTGTTACTCCAATAAATGGTAGCCTAGTCATTATGGAAGGTAGTCTGTTGTCGAGATATTTGTTACTCCAATGGATGGTAGCCTTTTCATTATGGGACGTAGTCTATTGTCAATATTTTTGTTACTCCAATGGATTGTAGCCTAGTCATTATGGAAGGTAGTCTTCTGTCGAGATTTTTGTTACTCCAATGGATGGTAGCCTTTTCATTATGGAAGGTAGTCTGTTGTCGAGATTTTTGTTACTCAAATGGATGGTAGCCTTGTTGTTATGGAAGGTAGTCTGTTGTTCAGATTTTTGTTAATCCAATGGATGGTAGCCTTGTCATTATGGAACGTAGTCTGTTGTCGAGATTTTTGTTGTTCCATTGGATGGTACCTTATCATTATGGAAGGTTGTCTGATGTCGAGATTTTTGTTATTCCAAAGGATGGTAACCTAGTCATTTTGGAAGGTAGTATGTTGTCGAGATTTTTGTTACTCCAATGGATGGTAGCCTTATCATTATGGAAGGTAGTCTGTTGTCTAGATTTTTGTTACTACATTGGATTGTAGCCTTGTCATTATGGAAGGTAGTCTGTTATCGATATCTTTGTTACTCCAATGGATGGTAGCCTAGTCATTATGGTAGGTAGTCTGTTGTCAAGATTTTTGTTACTACAATGGATGGTAGCCTGGTCATTATGGAAGGTAGTCTGTTGTCGAGATTTTTGTTATTCCAATGGATGGAAGATTAGTCATTATGGAAGGTTGTCTGTTGTCCCGATTTTTGTTATTCTAATGGATGGTAGACTAGTAATTATGGAAGGTAGTCTATTGTCGAGATTTTTGTGACTCCATTGAATGGTAGCCTTGTCATTATATAAGGTAGTCTGTTTTCGAGATTTTTGTCATTCCAATAGACGGCAGCCTTGTCATTATGGAAGGTAGTATGTTGTTCAGATTTTTGTTACTACAATGTATGTTAGCCTTGTCATTATGGAAGGTAGTCTGTTGTCCATATTTTTGTTACTCCATTGGATAATAGCCTTGTCATTATGGAAGGTAGTCTGTTGTCGAGATTTTTGTTATTCCAATGGATGGTAGCCTAGTAATTATGGGGGGTAGTCTATTTTCGAGATTTTTGTTACTCCAATGGATGGTAGCCTTGTCATTATGGAAGGTAGTTTGTTGTCGAGATTTTTGTTACTCCAATGGATGGTAGCCTTGTCATTATGGAAGATAGTCTCTTGTTGATATTTTTGTTACTCCAACGGATGGTAGCCTTGTCATTATGGAAGGTAGTATGTTGTCTAGATTTTTGTTACTCCAATGGATGACAGCCTTGTCATTATGGAAGGTAGTCTGTTGTCGAGATTTATGTTACTACAATGGATGGTAGCCTTATCATTATGGAAAGTAGTCTATTGTCGAGATTTTCGTTACTACATTGGATTGTAGCCTTGTCATTATGGAAGGTAGTCTGTTATCGATATCTTTGTTACTCCAATGGATGGTAGCCTAGTCATTATGGAAGGTAGTCTGTTGTCAAGATTTTTGTTACTCCAATGGATGGTACCCTTGTCATTATGGAAGGTAGTCTGTTGTCGAGATATTTGTTACTCCAATGGATGGTAGCCTTGTCATTATGGGACGTAGTCTATTGTCAATATTTTTGTTACTCCAATGGATTGTAGCCTAGTCATTATGGAAGGTAGTCTTCTGTCGAGATTTTTGTTACTCCAATGGATGGTAGCCTTTTCATTATGGAAGGTAGTCTGTTGTCGAGATTTTTGTTACTCAAATGGATGGTAGCCTTGTTGTTATGGAAGGTAGTCTGTTGTTCAGATTTTTGTTAATCCAATGGATGGTAGCCTTGTCATTATGGAAAGTAGTCTGTTGTCGAGATGTTTGTTGTTCCATTGGATGGTACCTTGTCATTATGGAAGGTTGTCTGATGTCGAGATTTTTGTTATTCTAAAGGATGGTAACCTAGTCATTTTGGAAGGTAGTATGTTGTCGAGATTTTTGTTACTCCAATGGATGGTAGCCTTGTCATTATGGGACGTAATCTGTTGTCAATATTTCTATTACTCCAATGGATTGTAGCCTTGTGATTATGGAAGGTACTTTGTTGTCGATATTTTTGTTTCTCAAATGGATGGTAGCCTTGTCATTATGGAAGGTACTTTGTTCTCAATATTTTTGTTACTCCAATGGATGGTAGCCTTATCATTATGGAAGGTAGTCTGTTGTCTAGATTTTTGTTACTACATTGGATTGTAGCCTTGTTATTATGGAAGGTAGTCTGTTATCGATATCTTTGTTACTCCAATGGATGGTAGCCTAGTCATTATGGTAGGTAGTCAGTTGTCAAGATTTTTGTTACTGCAATGGATGGTACCCTTGTCATTATGGAAGGTAGTCTGTTGTCGAGATATTTGTTACTCCAATGGATGGTAGCCTTGTCATTATGGGAAGTAGTCTATTGTCAATATTTTTGTTACTCCAATGGATTGTAGCCTAGTCATTATGGAAGGTAGTCTTCTGTCGAGATTTTTGTTACTCCAATGGATGGTAGCCTTTTCATTATGGAAGGTAGTCTGTTGTCGAGATTTTTGTTACTCAATCGGATGGTAGCCTTGTTGTTATGGAAGGTAGTCTGTTGTTCAGATTTTTGTTAATCCAATGGATGGTAGCCTTGTCATTATGGAAAATAGTTTGTTGTCGAGATTTTTGTTGTTCCATTGGATGGTACCTTGTCATTATGGAAGGTTGTCTGATGTCGAGATTTTTGTTATTCTAAAGGATGGTAACCTAGTCATTTTGGAAGGTAGTATGTTGTCGAGATTTTTGTTACTCCAATGGATGGTAGCCTTGTCATTATGGGACGTAATCTATTGTCAATATTTCTACTACTCCAATGGATTGTAGCCTTGTGATTATGGAAGGTACTCTGTTGTCGATATTTTTGTTTCTCAAATGGATGGTAGCCTTGTCATGATGGAAGGTACTTTGTTGTCAATATTTTTGTTACTCCAATTGATGGTAGCCTTATCGTTATGGAAGGTAGGCTGTTGTCTAGATTTTTGTTACTACATTGGATTGTAGCCTTGTCATTATGGAAGGTAGTCTGTTATCGATATCTTTGTTACTCTAATGGATGGTAGCCTAGTCATTATGGTAGGTAGTCTGTTGTCAAGATTTTTGTTACTGCAATGGATGGTACCCTTGTCATTATGGAAGGTAGTCTGTTGTCGAGATATTTGTTACTCCAATGGATGGTAGCCTTGTCATTATGGGACGTAGTCTATTGTCAATATTTTTGTTACTCCAATGGATTGTAGCCTAGTCATTATGGAAGGTAGTCTTTTATCGAGATTTTTGTTACTCCAATGGATGGTAGCCTTTTCATTATGGAAGGTAGTCTGTTGTCGAGATTTTTGTTACTCAAATGGATGGTAGCCTTGTCATTATGGAAGGTAGTCTGTTGTTCAGATTTTTGTTAATCCAATGGATGGTAGCCTTGTCATTATGGAAGGTACTCAGTTGTCGATATTTTTGTTTCTCAAATGGATGGTAGCCTTGTCATTATGGAAGGTACTCTATTGTCAATATTTTTGTTACTCCAATGGATGGTAGCCTTGTCATTATGGAAGGTAGTCTTTTGTCGAGATATTTTTTACTCCAATGGATGGTAGCCTTTTCATTATGGAAGGTAGTCTGTTGTCGAGATGTTTTTTTACTCAAATGGATGGTAGCCTTGTCATTATGGAAGGTAGTCTGTTGTTCAGATTTTTGTTAATCCAATGGATGGTAGCCTTGTCATTATGGAAGGTACTCTATTGTCAATATTTTTGTTACTCCAATGGATGGTAGCCTTGTCATTATGGAAGGTTGTCTGATGTCGAGATTTTTGTTATTCCAAAGGATGGTAACCTAGTCATTATGGAAGGTAGTATGTTGTCGAGATTTTTGTTACTCAAATGGATGGTAGCCTTGTCATTATGGGACGTAATCTGTTGTCAATATTTCTATTACTCCAATGGATTGTAGCCTTGTGATTATGGAAGGTACTCTGTTGTCGATATTTTTGTTTCTCAAATGGATGGTAGCCTTGTCATTATGGAAGGTACTCTAATGTCAATATTTTTGTTACTCCAATGCATGGTAGCCTTGTCATTATGGAAGGTAGTCTGTTGTCGAGATTTTTGTTACTCCAATGGATGGTAGCCTTTTAATTATGGAAGGTAGTCTGTTGTCGAGATTTTTGTTACTCAAATGGATGGTAGCCTTGTCATTATGGAAGGTAGTCTGTTGTTCAGATTTTTGTTAATCCAATGGATGGTAGCCTTGTCATTATGGAAGGTACTCTGTTGTCGATATTTTTGTTTCTCAAATGGATGGTAGCCTTGTCATTATGGAAGGTACTCTATTGTCAATATTTTTGTTACTCCAATGGATGGTAGCCTTGTCATTATGGAAGGTAGTCTGTTGTCGAGATTTTTGTTACTCCAATGGATGGTAGCCTTTTCATTATGGAAGGTAGTCTGTTGTCGAGAATTTTTTTACTCAAATGGATGGTAGCCTTGTCATTATGGAAGGTAGTCTGTTGTTCAGATTTTTGTTAATCCAATGGATGGTAGCCTTGTCATTATGAAAGGTACTCTATTGTCAATATTTTTGTTACTCCAATGGATGGTAGCCTTGTCATTATGGAAGGTAGTCTGTTGTCGAGATTTTTGTTACTCCAATGGATGGTAGCCTTTTCATTATGGAAGGTAGTCTGTTGTCGATATTTTTGTTACTCAAATGGATGGTAGCCTTGTCATTATGGAAGGTAATCTGTTGTTCAGATTTTTGTTAATCCAATGGATGGTAGACTTGTCATTATGGAAGGTAGTCTGTTGTCGAGATTTTTGTTGTTCCATTGGATGGAACCTTGTCATTATGGAAGGTTGTCTGATGTCGAGATTTTTGTTATTCCAAAGGATGGTAACCTAGTCATTTTGGAAGGTAGTATGTTGTCGAGATTTTTGTTACTCTAATGGATGGTAGCCTTGTCATTATGGGACGTAATCTGTTGTCAATATTTCTATTACTCCAATGGATTGTAGCCTTGTGATTATGGAAGGTACTCTGTTGTCGATATTTTTGTTTCTCAAATGGATGGTAGCCTTGTCATTATGGAAGGTACTCTATTGTCAATATTTTTGTTACTCCAATGGATGGTAGCCTTGTCATTATGGAAGGTAGTCTGTTGTCGAGATTTTTGTTACTCCAATGGATGGTAGCCTTTTAATTATGGAAGGTAGTCTGTTGTCGAGATTTTTAATACTCAAATGGATGGTAGCCTTGTCATTATGGAAGGTAGTCTGTTGTTCAGATTTTTGTTAATCCAATGGATGGTAGCCTTGTCATTATGGAAGGTAGTCTGTTGTCGAGATATTTGTTACTCCGATGGATGGTAGCGTTGTCATTATGGGACGTAGTCTATTGTCAATATTTTTTTTACTCCAATGGATTGTAGCCTAGTCATTATGGAAGGTAGTCTTTTGTCGAGATTTTTGTTACTCCAATGGATGGTAGCCTTTTCATTATGGAAGGTAGTCTGTTGTCGAGATTTTTGTTACTCAAATGGATGGTAGCCTTGTCATTATGGAAGGTAGTCTGTTCTTCAGATTTTTGTTAATCCAATGGATGGTAGCCTTGTCATTATGGAAGGTATTCTGTTGTCGAGATTTTTGTTGTTCCATTGGATGGAACCTTGTCATTATGGAAGGTTGTCTGATGTCGAGATTTTTGTTACTCCAATGGATGGTAGCCTTGTCATTATGGGACGTAATCTGTTGTCAATATTTCTATTACTCTAATGGATTGTAGCCTTGTGATTATGGAAGGTACTCTGTTGTCGATATTTTTGTTTCTCAAATGGATGGTAGCCTTGTCATTATGGAAGGTACTCTATTGTTAATATTTTTGTTACTCCAATGGATGGTAGCCTTGTCATTATGGAAGGTAGTCTGTTGTCGAGATTTTTGTTACTCCAATGGATGGTAGCCTTTTAATTATGGAAGGTAATCTTTTGTTCAAATTATTGTTACTCCAATGGATAATAGCCTTGTCATTATTGAAGGAAGTCTGTCGTTATGATTTCTGTTACTCCAATGGATGGTAGCCTTGTCATTACAGAAGGTAGTCTATTGTCGATATTTTTGTTATTCCAATGGATGGAATCCTTATCATTATGGAAGGTACTATATTGTAGATATCTCTTTTACTCCAATGGGTGGTAGCCTTGTCATTATGGAAGGTTGTCTGTTGTCCAGTTTTTCGTTACTACAATGGATGGTAGGCTTGTCATTCTGGAAGGTAGTCTGTTGGTGATATTTTTGTTACTCCAATGGATGGTAGCCTTGTCATTACGGAAGGTAGTATGATGTCGAGATTTTTGTTACTCCAATGGATGGTAGCCTTTTCATTATGGAAGGTAGTCTGTTGTCGAGATTTTTGTTGTTCCATTGGATGGAACCTTGTCATTATGGAAGGTTGTCTGATGTCGAGATTTTTGTTATTCTAAAGGATGGTAACCTAGTCATTTTGGAAGGTAGTATGTTGTCGAGATTTTTGTTACTCCAATGGATGGTAGCCTTGTCATTATGGGACGTAATCTGTTGTCAATATTTCTATTACTCCAATGGATTGTAGCCTTGTGATTATGGAAGGTACTCTGTTGTCGATATTTTTGTTTCTCAAATGGATGGTAGCCTTGTCATTATGGAAGGTACTCAATTGTCAATATTTTTGTTACTCCAATGGATGGTAGCCTTGTCATTATGGAAGGTAGTCTGTTGTCGAGATTTTTGTTACTCCAATGGATGGTAGCCTTTTAATTATGGAAGGTAGTCTGTTGTCGAGATTTTTGTTACTCAAATGGATGGTAGCCTTGTCATTATGGAAGGTAGTCTGTTGTTCAGATTTTTGTTAATCCAATGGATGGTAGCCTTGTCATTATGGAAGGTACTCTGTTGTCTATATTTTTGTTTCTCAAATGGATGGTAGCCTTGTCATTATGGAAGGTACTCTATTGTCAATATTTTTGTTACTCCAATGGATGGTAGCCTTGTCATTATGGAAGGTAGTTTGTTGTCGAGATATTTTTTACTCCAATGGATGGTATCCTTTTCATTATGGAAGGTAGTCTGTTGTCGAGAATTTTTTTACTCAAATGGATGGTAGCCTTGTCATTATGGAAGGTAGTCTGTTGTTCAGATTTTTGTTAATCCAATGGATGGTAGCCTTGTCATTATGGAAGGTACTCTATTGTCAATATTTTTGTTACTCCAATGGATGGTAGCCTTGTCATTATGGAAGGTTGTCTGATGTCGAGATTTTTGTTATTCCAATGGATGGTAACCTAGTCATTATGGAAGGTAGTCTGTTGTCGAGATTTTTGTTACTCAAATGGATGGTAGCCTTGTCATTATGGGACGTAATCTGTTGTCAATATTTCTATTACTCCAATGGATTGTAGCCTTGTGATTATGGAAGGTACTCTGTTGTCGATATTTTTGTTTCTCAAATGGATGGTAGCCTTGTCATTATGGAAGGAACTCTATTGTCAATATTTTTGTTACTCCAATGGATGGTAGCCTTGTCATTATGGAAGGTAGTCTGTTGTCGAGATTTTTGTTACTCCAATGGATGGTAGCCTTTTAATTATGGAAGGTAGTCTGTTGTCGAGATTTTTGTTACTCAAATGGATGGTAGCCTTGTCATTATGGAAGGTAGTATGTTGTTCAAATTTTTGTTAATCCAATGGATGGTAGCCTTGTCATTATGGAAGGTACTCTGTTGTCGATATTTTTGTTTCTCAAATGGATGGTAGCCTTGTCATTATGGAAGGTACTCTATTGTCAATATTTTTGTTACTTCAATGGATGGTAGCCTTGTCATTATGGAAGGTAGTCTGTTGTCGAGATTTTTGTTGTTCCATCAGATGGAACCTTGTCATTATGGAAGGTTGTCTGATGTCGAGATTTTTGTTATTCCAAAGGATGGTAACCTAGTCATTTTGGAAGGTAGTATGTTGTCGAGATTTTTGTTACTCCAATGGATGGTAGCCTTGTCATTATGGGACGTAATCTGTTGTCAATATTTCTATTACTCCAATGGATTGTAGCCTTGCGATTATGGAAGGTACTCTGTTGTCGATATTTTTGTTTCTTAAATGGATGGTAGCCTTGTCATTATGGAAGGTACTCTATTGTCAATATTTTTGTTACTCCAATGGATGGTAGCCTTGTCATTATGGAAGGTAGTCTGTTGTCGAGATTTTTGTTACTCCAATGGATGGTAGCCTTTTAATTATGGAAGGTAGTCTGTTGTCGAGATTTTTGTTACTCAAATGGATGGTAGCCTTGTCATTATGGAAGGTAGTCTGTTGTTCAGATTTTTGTTAATCCAATGGATGGTAGCCTTGTCATTATGGAAGGTACTCTATTGTCGATATTTTTGTTTCTCAAATGGATGGTAGCCTTGTCATTATGGAAGGTACTCTATTGTCAATATTTTTGTTACTCCAATGGATGGTAGCCTTGTCATTATGGAAGGTAGTCTGTTGTCGAGATTTTTGTTACTCCAATGGATGGTAGCCTTTTCATTATGGAAGGTAGTCTGTTGTCGAGATTTTTGTTACTCAAATGGATGGTAGCCTTGTCATTATGGAAGGTAGTCTGTTGTTTAGATTTTTGTTAATCCAATGGATGGTAGCCTTGTCATTATGGAAGGTACTCTGTTGTCTATATTTTTGTTTCTCAAATGGATGGTAGCCTTGTCATTATGGAAGGTACTCTATTGTCAATATTTTTGTTACTCCAATGGATGGTAGCCTTGTCATTATGGAAGGTAGTCTGTTGTCAAGATATTTTTTACTCCAATGGATGGTATCCTTTTCATTATGGAAGGTAGTCTGTTGTCGAGAATTTTTTTACTCAAATGGATGGTAGCCTTGTCATTATGGAAGGTAGTCTGTTGTTCAGATTTTTGTTAATCCAATGGATGGTAGCCTTGTCATTATGGAAGGTACTCTATTGTCAATATTTTTGTTACTCCAATGGATGGTAGCCTTGTCATTATGGAAGGTTGTCTGATGTCGAGATTTTTGTTATTCCAATGGATGGTAACCTAGTCATTATGGAAGGTAGTCTGTTGTCGAGATTTTTGTTACTCAAATGGATGGTAGCCTTGTCATTATGGGACGTAATCTGTTGTCAATATTTCTATTACTCCAATGGATTGTAGCCTTGTGATTATGGAAGGTACTCTGTTGTCGATATTTTTGTTTCTCAAATGGATGGTAGCCTTGTCATTATGGAAGGAACTCTATTGTCAATATTTTTGTTACTCCAATGGATGGTAGCCTTGTCATTATGGAAGGTAGTCTGTTGTCGAGATTTTTGTTACTCCAATGGATGGTAGCCTTTTAATTATGGAAGGTAGTCTGTTGTCGAGATTTTTGTTACTCAAATGGATGGTAGCCTTGTCATTATGGAAGGTAGTATGTTGTTCAAATTTTTGTTAATCCAATGGATGGTAGCCTTGTCATTATGGAAGGTACTCTGTTGTCGATATTTTTGTTTCTCAAATGGATGGTAGCCTTGTCATTATGGAAGGTACTCTATTGTCAATATTTTTGTTACTCCAATGGATGGTAGCCTTGTCATTATGGAAGGTAGTCTGTTGTCGAGATTTTTGTTGTTCCATCAGATGGAACCTTGTCATTATGGAAGGTTGTCTGATGTCGAGATTTTTGTTATTCCAAAGGATGGTAACCTAGTCATTTTGGAAGGTAGTATGTTGTCGAGATTTTTGTTACTCCAATGGATGGTAGCCTTGTCATTATGGGACGTAATCTGTTGTCAATATTTCTATTACTCCAATGGATTGTAGCCTTGTGATTATGGAAGGTACTCTGTTGTCGATATTTTTGTTTCTTAAATGGATGGTAGCCTTGTCATTATGGAAGGTACTCTATTGTCAATATTTTTGTTACTCCAATGGATGGTAGCCTTGTCATTATGCAAGGTAGTCTGTTGTCGAGATTTTTGTTACTCCAATGGATGGTAGCCTTTTAATTATGGAAGGTAGTCTGTTGTCGAGATTTTTGTTACTCAAATGGATGGTAGCCTTGTCATTATGGAAGATAGTCTGTTGTTCAGATTTTTGTTAATCCAATGGATGGTAGCCTTGTCATTATGGAAGGTACTCTATTGTCGATATTTTTGTTTCTCAAATGGATGGTAGCCTTGTCATTATGGAAGGTACTCTATTGTCAATATTTTTGTTACTCTAATGGATGGTAGCCTTGTCATTATGGAAGGTAGTCTGTTGTCGAGATTTTTGTTACTCCAATGGATGGTAGCCTTTTCATTATGGAAGGTAGTCTGTTGTCGAGAATTTTTTTACTCAAATGGATGGTAGCCTTGTCATTATGGAACGTAGTCTGTTGTTCAAATTTTTGTTAATCCAATGGATGGTAGCCTTGTCATTATGGAAGGTACTCTATTGTCAATATTTTTGTTACTCCAATGGATGGTAGCCTTGTCATTATGGAAGGTAGTCTGTTGTCGAGATTTTTGTTACTCCAATGGATGGTAGCCTTTTCATTATGGAAGGTAGTCTGTTGTCGAGATTTTTGTTACTCAAATGGATGGTAGCCTTGTCATTATGGAAGGTAGTCTGTTGTTTAGATTTTTGTTAATCCAATGGATGGTAGCCTTGTCATTATGGAAGGTAGTCTGTTGTCGAGATTTTTGTTGTTCCATTGGATGGAACCTTGTCATTATGGAAGGTTGTCTGATGTCGAGATTTTTGTTATTCCAAAGGATGGTAACCTAGTCATTTTGGAAGGTAGTATGTTGTCGAGATTTTTGTTACTCCAATGGATGGTAGCCTTGTCATTATGGGACGTAATCTGTTGTCAATATTTCTATTACTCCAATGGATTGTAGCCTTGTGATTATGGAAGGTACTCTGTTGTCGATATTTTTGTTTCTCAAATGGATGGTAGCCTTGTCATTATGGAAGGTACTCTATTCTCAATATTTTTGTTACTCCAATGGATGGTAGCCTTGTCATTATGGAAGGTAGTCTGTTGTCGAGATTTTTGTTACTCCAATGGATGGTAGCCTTTTAGTTATGGAAGGTAGTCTGTTGTCGAGATTTTTGTTACTCAAATGGATGGTAGCCTTGTCATTATGGAAGGTAGTATGTTGTTCAAATTTTTGTTAATCCAATGGATGGTAGCCTTGTCATTATGGAAGGTACTCTGTTGTCGATATTTTTGTTTCTCAAATGGATGGTAGCCTTGTCATTATGGAAGGTACTCTATTGTCAATATTTTTGTTACTCCAATGGATGGTAGCCTTGTCATTATGGAAGGTAGTCTGTTGTCGAGATTTTTGTTACTCCAATGGATGGTAGCCTTTTCATTATGGAAGGTAGTCTGTTGTCGAGAATTTTTTTACTCAAATGGATGGTAGCCTTGTCATTATGGAAGGTAGTCTGTTGTTCAGATTTTTGTTAATCCAATGGATGGTATCCTTGTCATTATGGAAGGTACTCTATTGTCAATATTTTTGTTACTCCAATGGATGGTAGCCTTGTCATTATGGAAGGTAGTCTGTTGTCGAGATTTTTGTTACTCCAATGGATGGTAGCCTTTTCATTATGGAAGGTAGTCTGTTGTCGAGATTTTTGTTACTCAAATGGATGGTAGCCTTGTCATTATGGAAGGTAGTCTGTTGTTTAGATTTTTATTAATCCAATGGATGGTAGCCTTGCCATTATGGAAGGTAGTCTGTTGTCGAGATTTTTGTTGTTCCATTGGATGGAACCTTGTCATTATGGAAGGTTGTCTGATGTCGAGATTTTTGTTATTCCAAAGGATGGTAACCTAGTCATTTTGGAAGGTAGTATGTTGTCAAGATTTTTGTTACTCCAATTGATGGTAGCCTTGTCATTATGGGACGTAATCTGTTGTCAATATTTCTATTACTCCAATGGATTGTAGCCTTGTGATTATGGAAGGTACTCTGTTGTCGATATTTTTGTTTCTCAAATGGATGGTAGCCTTGTCATTATGGAAGGTACTCTATTGTCAATATTTTTGTTACTCCAATGGATGGTAGCCTTGTCATTATGGAAGGTAGTCTGTTGTCGAGATTTTTGTTACTCCAATGGATGGTAGCCTTTTAATTATGGAAGGTAATCTTTTGTTCAAATTATTGATACTCCAATGGATAATAGCCTTGTCATTATTGAAGGAAGTCTGTCGTTATGATTTCTGTTACTCCAATGGATGGTAGCCTTGTCATTACAGAAGGTAGTCTATTGTCGATATTTTTGTTATTCCAATGGATGGAATCCTTATCATTATGGAAAGCACTATATTGTAGATATCTCTTTTACTCCAATGGGTGGTAGCCTTGTCATTATGGAAGGTAGTCTGTTGTCCAGTTTTTCGTTACTACAATGGATGGTAGGCTTGTCATTCTGGAAGGTAGTCTGTTGTTGATATTTTTGTTACTCCAATGGATGGTAGCCTTGTCATTATGGAAGGTAGTATGATGTCGAGATTTTTGTTACTCCAATGGATGGTTGCCTTTTCATTATGGAAGGTAGTCTGTTGTTCAGATTTTTGTTAATCCAATGGATGGTAGCCATGTCATTATGGAAGGTAGTCTGTTGTCGAGATTTTTGTTGTTCCATTGGATGGTATCCTTGTCATTATGGAAGGTAGTATGATGTCAGGATTTTTGTTATTCCAATGTATGGTAACCTTGTCATTTTGGAAGGTAGTCTATTGTCGAGATTTTTGTTACTCCAATGGATGGTAGCCTTGTCATTATGGGACGTAGTCCATTGTCAATATTTTTATTACTCCAATGGATTGTGGCCTTGTCATTATGGAAGGTAGTTTGTTGTCGAGATTTTTGTTACTCCTATAGATGGTAGCCTTGTAATTATTGAAGGTAGTCTGTTGTTCAGATTTTTGTTAATCCAATGTATGGTAGCCTTGTCATTATGGAAGGTAGTCTATTTTCGAGATTTTTATTGTTCCATTGGATGGTACATTGTCAATATGGAAGGTAGTCTGATGTCGAGATTTTTGTTATTCCAAAGGATGGTAACCTTGTCATTTGGGAAGGTAGTCTGTTGTCGAGATTTTTGTTACTCAAATGGAGGGTAGCCTTGTCATTATGGATGGTAGTCTGTTGTCGAGATTTTTGTTACTCCAATAGATGGTAGCCTTGTAATTATGGAAGGTAGTCTTTTGATCAAATTTTTGTTACTCCAATGGATAGTAGCCTTGTCATTATTGAAGGTAGTCAGTCGTTATGATTTTTGTTACTCCAATGGATGGTAGCCTTTTCATTATGGAAGGTAGTCTGTTGTCGAGAAGTTTTTTTACTCAAATGGATGGTAGCCTTGTCATTATGGAAGGTAGTCTGTTGTTCAGATTTTTGTTAATCCAATGGATGGTAGCCTTGTCATTATGGAAGGTACTCTGTTGTCTATATTTTTGTTTCTCAAATGGATGGTAACCTTGTCATTATGGAAGGTACTCTATTGTCAATATTTTTGTTACTCCAATGGATGGTAGCCTTGTCATTATGGAAGGTAGTCTGTTGTCGAGATATTTTTTACTCCAATGGATGGTATCCTTTTCATTATGGAAGGTAGTCTGTTGTCGAGAATTTTTTTACTCAAATGGATGGTAGCCTTGTCATTATGGAAGGTAGTATGTTGTTCAAATTTTTGTTAATCCAATTGATGGTAGCCTTGTCATTATGGAAGGTACTCTGTTGTCGATATTTTTGTTTCTCAAATGGATGGTAGCCTTGTCATTATGGAAGGTACTCTATTGTCAATATTTTTGTTACTCCAATGGATGGTAGCCTTATCATTATGGAAGGTAGTCTGTTGTCGAGATTTTTGTTACTCCAATGGATGGTAGCCTTTTCATTATGGAAGGTAGTCTGTTGTCGAGAATTTTTTTACTCAAATGGATGGTAGCCTTGTCATTATGGAAGGTAGTCTGTTGTTCAGATTTTTGTTAATCCAATGGATGGTATCCTTGTCATTATGGAAGGTACTCTATTGTCAATATTTTTGTTACTCCAATGGATGGTAGCCTTGTCATTATGGAAGGTAGTCTGTTGTCGAGATTTTTGTTACTCCAATGGATGGTAGCCTTTTCATTATGGAAGGTAGTCTGTTGTCGAGATTTTTGTTACTCAAATGGATGGTAGCCTTGTCATTATGGAAGGTTGTTTAGATTTTTGTTAATCCAATGGATGGTAGCCTTGCCATTATGGAAGGTAGTCTGTTGTCGAGATTTTTGTTGTTCCATTGGATGGAACCTTGTCATTATGGAAGGTTGTCTGATGTCGAGATTTTTGTTATTCCCAAGGATGGTAACCTAGTCATTTTGGAAGGTAGTATGTTGTCGAGATTTTTGTTACTCCAATGGATGGTAGCCTTGTCATTATGGGACGTAATCTGTTGTCAATATTTCTATTACTCCAATGGATTGTAGCCTTGTGATTATGGAAGGTACTCTGTTGTCGATATTTTTGTTTCTCAAATGGATGGTAGCCTTGTCATTATGGAAGGTACTCTATTGTCAATATTTTTGTTACTCCAATGGATGGTAGCCTTGTCATTATGGAAGGTAGTCTGTTGTCGAGATTTTTGTTACTCCAATGGATGGTAGCCTTTTAATTATGGAAGGTAATCTTTTGTTCAAATTATTGATACTCCAATGGATAATAGCCTTGTCATTATTGAAGGAAGTCTGTCGTTATGATTTCTGTTACTCCAATGGATGGTAGCCTTGTCATTACAGAAGGTAGTCTATTGTCGATATTTTTGTTATTCCAATGGATGGAATCCTTATCATTATGGAAAGCACTATATTGTAGATATCTCTTTTACTCCAATGGGTGGTAGCCTTGTCATTATGGAAGGTAGTCTATTGTCCAATTTTTCGTTACTACAATGGATGGTAGGCTTGTCATTCTGGAAGGTAGTCTGTTGTTGATATTTTTGTTACTCCAATGGATGGTAGCCTTGTCATTATGGAAGGTAGTATGATGTCGAGATTTTTGTTACTCCAATGGATGGTAGCCTTTTCATTATGGAAGGTAGTCTGTTGTTCAGATTTTTGTTAATCCAATGGATGGTAGCCATGTCATTATGGAAGGTAGTCTGTTGTCGAGATTTTTGTTGTTCCATTGGATGGTATCCTTGTCATTATGGAAGGTAGTATGATGTCAGGATTTTTGTTATTCCAATGTATGGTAACCTTGTCATTTTGGAAGGTAGTCTATTGTCGAGATTTTTGTTACTCCAATGGATGGTAGCCTTGTCATTATGGGACGTAGTCCATTGTCAATATTTTTATTACTCCAATGGATTGTGGCCTTGTCATTATGGAAGGTAGTTTGTTGTCGAGAGTTTTGTTACTCCTATAGATGGTAGCCTTGTAATTATTGAAGGTAGTCTGTTGTTCAGATTTTTGTTAATCCAATGTATGGTAGCCTTGTCATTATGGAAGGTAGTCTATTTTCGAGATTTTTATTGTTCCATTGGATGGTACATTGTCAATATGGAAGGTAGTCTGATGTCGAGATTTTTGTTATTCCAAAGGATGGTAACCTTGTCATTTGGGAAGGTAGTCTGTTGTCGAGATTTTTGTTACTCAAATGGAGGGTAGCCTTGTCATTATGGATGGTAGTCTGTTGTCGAGATTTTTGTTACTCCAATAGATGGTAGCCTTGTAATTATGGAAGGTAGTCTTTTGATCAAATTTTTGTTACTCCAATGGATAGTAGCCTTGTAATTATTGAAGGTAGTCAGTCGTTATGATTTTTGTTACTCCAATGGATGGTAGCCTTTTCATTATGGAAGGTAGTCTTTTTATCATATTTTTGTTACTCCAATGGATGCTAGCCTTGTCATTACAGAAGGAAGTCTATTGTCGAGATTTTTGTTACTCCAATGTGTGGTAGCCTTTTCATTATGGAAGCTAGTCTGTTGTTTAGATTTTTGTTAATCCAATGCATGGTAGCCTTGTCATTATGGAAGCTAGTCTGTTGTCAAGATTTTTGTTATTCTATTGGATGGTAGCCTTATCATTATGAAAGGTAGTCTGATGTCAGGATTTTTGTTATTCCAATGTATGGTAACCTTGGCATTTTGGAAGGTAGTCTGTTGTCGACATTTTTGTTACTCCAATGGATGATAGCCTTGTCATTATGGGACGTAGTCTATTGTCAATATTTTTGTTACTCCAATGGATAGTAGCCTTGTCATTATGGAAGGTAATCTATTGTCGAGATTTTTGTTACTCCAATAGATGGTAGCCTTGTCATTATGGAAGGTATTATGTTGTCTATATTTTTGTTACTCCAATAGGTGGTAGCCTTGTCATTATGGAAGGTAGTCTGTTGTTGATATTTTTGTTACTACAATGGATGGAAGCCTTGTCATTATGGAAGGTAGTTTGTTGTCGATATTTTTGTTACTACAATGGATGGTAGCCTTGTCGTTATGGAAGGTAGTCTGTTTTCGAGAATTTTGTTACTCCAATGGATGTTAGCCTTGTCATTATGGAAGGTAGTATGTTGTCGAGATTTTTGTTATTCCAATGAATGGTATCCTCATCATTATGGAAGGTAGTGTGTTGTCGTGATTTTTGTTACTCCAATGGATGGAAGCCTTGTCATTATGGAAGGAAGTCTGTTGTCGAGATTTTTGTTACTCCAATAGATGGTAGCCTTGTCATTATGGAAGGTAGTATGTTGTCGAGATTTTTCTTACTCCAATGGATGGTATCCTTGTCATTATGGAAGGTAGTCTATTGTCGATATTTTTGTTATTCCAATGGATGGTATCCTTGTCATTATGGAAGGTAGTATGTTATCGATATCTTTTTTACTCCAATGGATGGTAGCCTTGTCATTATGGAAGGTAGTCTATTGTCGAGATTTTTGTTACTCTAAGGGATGGTAGCCATGTCGTTATGGAAGGTAGTATGTTGTCATTATCTTTGTTACTCAAATGGATGGTTGCCTAGTCAATATGGAAGGTAGTATGTTGTCGAGATTTTTGATACTCCAATGGATGGTAGCCTTGTCATTATGGAAGGTAGTCTTCTTGTCGAGATTTTTTATACTCCAATGGATTGTAGCCTTGTCATTATGGAAGGTAGTCTCTTATGGATATTTTTGTTACTCCAATGAGGGTACCCTTGTCATTATGGAAGGTAGTCTGTTGTCGAGATTTTTGTTACTCCAATGGATGGTAGCCTTGTCATTATAGAAGGTAGTCTGTTGTGTATGTTAGAACAAAGTTTGAATCTACTACCCTAAGTTTAAGTTTTGATGATAACAAAATGAAAAGATATATTAATTATGTGATCCATGTAAGAACTATTTGCTACCTAAAATATTACTTTCTGTTTTGCAGAAACTCTGATGGGTATCAGCAAGAGTACATCATAATCAGCATCAGAATATTGGATATTAACATCAGCATCAGAAGATGCTATATCAGATATCAAGATCAGAAGAACAACTCACGCTTATGTTGAAGCTTGATGAACAGATCTGCGCTCAAGACTCTGAACTCTGATAAAGACAACAATATTTCATCAGCACTTAAGCAACATCAGAATTAGCCAAAGCCAGAACATGCTTAGTTGCAACGACACTGTGCATTCAAGACGAGTTATTACCAACGGCATCATTCCAGACAAGATCTGCTTAATAAGGAAAGATTGTTATTGGCATTGAATCAGAATTATTGCTCCAACGTTCACTAATTTCGATGCTATATAAACAAGTCAATGAAGATTGAATTGGCTAATGCTCTACATCAATTTACACGCCTAAAAGCTAATCATCATCTTCCTTACTCTCGGTTTGCTAAAAGCTCCAAAATTCCTTACTCAATTATTTTAGCAATCTAGTTTCCATAAGCTTAAGTTGTGTAGTATCACAATTGTGATAAATAGTTTTGTATAAAACATTCACACACCTAGATTTCAATTCTTTGTAAGAAAGTTGTTCCTTGAGAAACCGGTTTGTGGTTTGCTTTAAGAAGCCTTTAGCAGTTGTTAAAGCAGATTGTAATATTCAGTTGAATATAGTGGATTAAGACCTCGTTGGAGAGAGGCGAAATCACCTTGACGGGTGGACTGGAGTAGTTTGAGATCAAACGAACCAGGATAAAAATATTGTGTTCATTGCATTGATTTTCAGTTTTACAATTCAACCCCCTTCTTGTGTTTTTCACTTCTTCAATTGGCATCAGAGCTCCTGGTTCTGAGCTAAAACACTTAACCGTGTCAGTACAAGATCCAGCGTCAGAAAATCACAATGGCAGGAACTTATTCACACACCAACAATGACATCAATGAAGACAGAGACAGATTCAGCGGCAAACATCCAGTCTTTGATGGAGAAAATTTTGATTACTGGAAATACAGAATTGAAAGCTTCTTTCTGGCACATGATGCTGATCTGTAGGACATGGTGACAGATGGATACACGCACCCGGTGAATGCAAGCGTTCAGAAGATTGATAGAAAAGCAATGTCTGATCAACAAAAGCGTGACTTCAAAAATCACCACAAGGCCAGAACCATCCTTCTCAGCGCCATCTCGTATGCTAAATATGAAAAGATCTCTAACAGAGACACAGCTAAGAACATGTTTGACTCACTCAGAATGACGCATGAGTGCAACGTTTAGGTCAAAGAAACTAAAGCTCTGGCGCTCATTCAGAAGTATGAGGCATTCAAAATGGAAGAAAGTGAATCCATTGAAACAATGTTCTCAAGATTCCAAATTCTTGTAGCTGGTTTCAAGGTTCTGGACAAAGGTTGCTGTACTGCTGATAACGTCAAGAAAATCATCAGAAGCTTACCAAAGCCGTGGAGGCCAATGGTTACAACTCTGAAGCTAGCAAAAGATCTCAATAAAATTTCTCTGGAGGAACTTATCAGCTCCCTCAGAAGTCATGAGATAGAGCTAGAAGCTGATGAACCCCAAAAGCAAGGTAAGCCTTTACCATTAAAATCTAACAAAAAATCAGAGTCTAAAGTTTTGCAGGCAGTTGAAGAAACATCTGATGGATCCTCATCAGAAGAAGACGAACTTTCTCTCCTCTCCAGAAGTGTGAATCAACTGTGGAAGCAGAGGCAAAGGAAGTTCAGGAATCCCAGAAGATCTGATAAGAATGAGTCTTCTTCCAGATACAGAAGGACAGATTCTTCCTCTGGATACAGAAGATCTGAAGGCTCTTCAGGAAGCAGAAAGCCAAACACCAAGGACATCATCTGCTATGAGTGCAATGAGCAAAGACACTACAAGAGTGACTGCCCAAAGCTTCAGAGGGAAAAGCCCAAAAAGAAGTTTGGAAGAGAAAAGAAGAAAATTCTCATGGCTACATGGGATGACTCTGACTCGTATGAAGCTGACTCAGAATCAGATGATGAGAGAGCAAACATAGCTCTCATGGCCAACATTTCAGAAGATAGTGAAGCTTCGGAATCAGACTCAGAATCAGATACTGAAGAGGTATTTCCTGACTTTGCAGTTAATTTTACCAAGGCTGAACTTGCTGAAAGCCTTAATGAAATTCTGGAAAGGTATCAACAGATTAGAGTTAAATTCAGAAATTTGAAAAGGAATCTTGAATCTGACTCTGATAAGACTGAGAGTCTTAAATTGGAAAATTCTGAGCTGAGAAATAAAATTTCAAAATTAGAAAATGTTTTACAAAACTCTTAGAAGGAACCAATTTTTGAAACTCCCAGCAGTGCTGATGACATCATCAAGGAGTATGATCACAGTTTCCAGAAGTTCCTTGCTAAAAGCATAGATAGAAGCAAAATGGCTTCAATGATCTATGGAGTTAGCAGAAATGGCAGGAAGGGAATAGGATACCAAGGTAAGGTTCCTACACCAAAGAATGTCATGGATTTAACCATTAAACACACTCCTCTGGACTCACATTTTGTGTATGGTCACACACATGATATTAAATACACTAGCAGTAAGTATTCTGTGAAACCAAAATTCAACCAGAGTTTTGGTAAATCTAACAAATCAGGACCCAAGAAAATCTGGGTACCTTAGGATAAAATAATACATGTTGCAGATATCTTTAGCAGCAAATCAGAAACACCAGTCATGGTACCTGGACTCTGGCTGCTCGCGACACATGACAGGAAGAATGCATATGTTCCAAAGCCTGGAACTTAAGCCTGGAGGCCACGTTGTCTTTGGAGGCAATCAGAGGGGAAAGATAATTGGCTCTGGAACTATAGGTAATGGAAATCTTCCCTCTATAAATAATGTTCTGCTAGTAGATGGATTAATGCATAATCTGTTATCCATAAGTCAATTAAGTGATAACGGTTATGATATAATCTTTAATCAAAAATCATGTAAAGCCGTTAGTTAGAAAGATGAGACTATCCTATTTAATGGAAAGAGGAAAAACAACATCTATAAAATCAAACTTTCTGAACTAAAAAGTCAGAATGTAAAGTGTCTTCTGTCTGTTAACAACGAGCAGTGGATCTGGCACAGAAGATTGGGGCATGTTAGTATGAGAAGAATATCTCAGATTAACAAACTCAATCTGGTCAGAGGACTTCCTAATTTTAAGTTCAATTCAGATGCTCTGTGTGAAGCATGTCAGAAAAGCAAGTTTGCAAAACCTTCTTTTAAATCTAAAAATGTTGTTTCTACCTCTAAGCAATTAGAACTTCTGCACATTGACTTATTTAGACCAGTTAAAACTGCTTCAGTCAGTGGCAAGAAGTATGGGTTAGTAATCGTAGATGACTATAGCAGATGGACATGGGTAAAGTTTTTAAGACACAAGGACGAGTCACACTCTGTGTTTGTTACCTTCTGTAACCAAGTTCAGAATGTAAAGGATCTTAGAATCGTTAAAGTCAGAAGTGATCATGGTGGAGACTTTGAAAACAAAGACTTTGAGTCATTCTTTAATGACAGAGGCATTCTACATGAATTCTCTTGTCCGAGAACTCCCCAACAAAATGGAGTTGTAGAACGAAAGAACAGAACATTGCAAGAAATGGCCAGAACCATGATCAATGAGACAAACGTTGCTAAGATCTTCTGGGCAGAGGCAATAAACACAACGTGCTACATTCAGAATAGAATCTCAATAAGACCTATTCTGGAAAAGACTCCATATGAATTATGGAAGAACAGAAAGCCCAACATTTCATATTTTCATCCATTTGGATGTACCTGTTTTATGTTAAATACAAAGAATTATTTGAACAAGTTTGACTCTAAAGCAAAGAAGTGTATTATGTTAGGATACTCTGAACGCTCAAGAGGGTACAGAGTATACAATACAGAAACACAGATTTTGGAAGAATCAATTAGTGTTTGTTTTGATGATAAGCTTGACTCTGAAAAGTCAAAGCAGAATGAAGTTTTTGCAGGTATGGAAATTGAATTTAAAGGTTCTGAAGACAAGTGATCAGAAGCTCTCAACACAGACACTCCTTCAACATCTGAAAGGAGCACTGCTAGCAATCCTACAACAGCTGCTGATCAACCTCAGAAGAGATTACCCAGAAGCAGCTTGGATCATCCAGAAGAAACTATCTTAGAAAGAAAAGAAGATCCAATCAGAACAAGAGCAAGCTTCATAAACTCTGAAGAAACCCTTATGGGACTTGTGTCTCTGATTGAACCTTCTTCTATTCATGAAGCACTTCTGGACAACAACTGGATTCTAGCAATGCAAGAAGAGCTGAATCAATTCACCAGAAATGACGTATGGGATCTTGTTCCTAGACCAAAAGTATTCAACGTCATTGGAACAAGATGGGTGTTCAAAAACAAGCTAAATGAACAAGGTGAAGTCATCAGAAACAAAGCAGGACTGGTAGCACAAGGTTATAGTCATCAAGAGGGGATAGACTATACAGAAACCTTTGCCCCAGTCGCCAGGTTAGAATCTATCAGACTTTTAATTTCATTTGCTGTTAATAGAGGCATCACTCTGTATCAGATGGATGTCAAGAGTGCATTCTTAAATGGTTTTATAGAAGAAGAGGTTTATGTGCACCAACCCCCAGGTTTTGAAAATACAAAACATCCAGAACATGTTTTCAAACTAAAGAAGTCACTATATGGTCTGAAACAAGCTCCCAGAGCTTGGTATGAAAGACTAAGTAACTTTCTGTTAGAAAATGAATTCACCAGAGGGAAGGTGGACGCTACCTTATTCTGTAAGTCAGTTAAGAATGACATCTTAGTCTGTCAAATTTATGTTGATGATATTATTTTTGGATCTACTAATCCTTCTCTTGGAAGAAAATTTGCTAAGTGTATGCAGGCAGAATTTGAGATGAGCCTCATGGGGGAACTGAAATTCTTTCTAGGAATTCAGATCAATCAAACTCCAGAGGGAACTTACATTCATCAGAGCAAATATATCAGA
This sequence comes from Vicia faba, assembly GCA_948472305.1. Classification (NCBI taxonomy): domain Eukaryota; kingdom Viridiplantae; phylum Streptophyta; class Magnoliopsida; order Fabales; family Fabaceae; genus Vicia; species Vicia faba. Next base: position 530,834,832 of record OX451741.1, read on the forward strand.
GATCTTCTTGAGAAATTTGACCTCTCAGAATGTAAGCCATTAAAGATTCCAATGCATCCCACGTGCATTCTGGAAAGAGAATAGGTAAGCAAAAAGGTAGAACAGAAGGTCTACAAAGGTATGATGGGTTCTCTCCTTTATCTGACAGCTTCAAGACCTGATATCTTATTCAGCGTATGTATTTGTTCTAGATTCCAATCAGATCCTAGAGAATCTCACTTAACAGCTGTTAAGCGAATTTTCAAGTATCTGAAAGGTACTATTAATCTGGGTTTATTTTATAGAAAATCTAGTGATTACAGCTTAGTAGGCTACTGCGATGCTGACTTTGCTGGAGACATAGTAGAGCGTAAAAGTACTTCTGGAAGCTGCCAGTTTCTGGGAGAAAATCTGATCTCTTGGTCCAGCAAAAGGCAATCCACAATTGCGCTATCAACAGCAGAAGCTGAGTACATAGCAGCAGCAGGATGTAGCACACAAATGCTCTGGATGAAAATTCAACTTGAAGACTTCCAGATTTTTGAGAGTAACAACCATATACTCTGTGACAATACTTCTGCTATTTGCTTAAGTAAGAAGCCCATTTTACATTCTAGAGCTAAGCATATAGAAATAAAACATCATTTCATTAGGGACTACATTCAGAAAGGAATTTTGAACTTAAAATTTATAGATACAGACCATCAATGGGCTGATATCTTCACTAAACCCATTTCTGAAGATAGGTTCAATTTCATTATGAAACATCTCAGCATGAAAATCTACCCAGAGTGAAAATGCTTTAACTCTATATATTATCTTTCAGAATGTATTTGTTTTACTGTGAACTTCTGATCAATCTCCTTTCAGAAAGATAGAACATGCAGATTGTATCAGATGCTAGTCTTAAAGATCTGAGCGTTTCAGCTCAAGGATAGACGTGCTGCTCACTAAATCAAACCAGTGTCATCCAATCATCAGCAAATCTCTGAAGCAGAACGCGTGCACGCTTCTGAGAAGGAAAAATGCTGATTGGGTGCATTGAGACACATGTATGGTAACCGTTTCAAGTATCTTTCTCAAATCCCCGAATATCAGCAAGCATTAAATGAAAGTAATCATGTTTTTAAAACGTAATCATGATTTTATTTCTCTTTCTTGAAACCGTTTACACTTTCAAAAAGTATTTTGAAATCTATTTAAGCACGTTAACTTCTCACATTAATCCTTTACCGTTTCTCATAATCTCTCAAATATTTTCTGCATTTTCTCTATGTGTTCATCTCTTTCAAACTTAAACCCATTTTCTCAGTTTTCTCAGAAAAACCCTAAGTGTGAACATGGCAACCTCCAGTAATGCTTCTGCAGGTTCTCAGAAGAAGGATTCCTCTGAACAGTACCAAGTTCCTTTCAGAACACTCCTTACACAAGTGAAGAATTTGGAAGTGTTGTCTGAACTGATTATTGACTTCAACGGTCTGAAAGAAAATGGATTTGACTTGACAGAAGAAGTTAGGGCACAAAAATGGGAGAGATATTTTGACAGGTTGGTTGGACCAACGTTCCCAGTTTTGGTCAAGGAGTTCTGGATTCATGCGTCCTCATCAACGCATCAAGTCACCTCCTACATAATGGGAAAGAAGATTGTGATCACTGAGGATCACATAGCAAAATTGATTGGTTATAGTGGCGGTGGCGTCCGCTGTATAGATATGGCTGAAAGATGCTCTAACGTTGGTGTCATAGCAGAACAGATTTTCACCCTTGGGGTGCCCAGCAGCAAGATCAGAGACTTAAAGGATCACCACAGAGTATGGGCAAAGATCATTCTGGGGTGTTTTAATCACAGGAAGCCAACAAGCTCCCCTGATTATATAAATATAGATCAGCAGTTTCTGATCTACTTTATTAATCAGAAGGTAAAAAGCAACTCGGTTCATCTTCTGTTTAATCACCTCAGGACCAGTATCAAGGAGACCAGGGAAGAAGAAAGAACCAAGAGGGATTGGATACCCTTTGGGAGGTAAATATCAGATATTCTGACTGAGAATAGGCTGATAGAGCACCTCATAGAAGCTCAGGAGTTAAGTACTATTGAACCAACTGTTGGCAAGCCTCTGAACGCGAAGAAAATGAAATTGATAGAGAGTATCAGAAAGGAGCCCAACGTTACTCCTCTTGCTGACATCACCAGCAGAAGAGTCCCTCTGGACGACTTTCGTTTATTTTCTGAGATATAATCTAAACCAGTGGTGGTTCTCAGATACTTGGACGCGTGTAAGGCTGATGGTACAGATCCCGAGCTGAATATCAAAGATCTGCACCAACCTCAACCAGAAGTTACACTGAAGAAGACGAAGAAAAGGAAGGCCACTTCAGAAGGATCATCCCAGCAGACTCCCAAGAAAAGAGGTAATTTATCTGCTGCTTCTGTTTTAAATTCTTTTGTTATTCCAACATCAATCCCAACCCCTGCTTCACATGAAATTCCAATCCCCATACCAAAAATTGATGAAACCGAACCAGAAGATGACCCTTATGAGTCACTGACTCTCAGAAGACCCCACACCAAGCATCCAAAACCCACAACTTCAACAGCATCAGAACTTGACAAAGTTCTGTCTGACTTTGATCAACGTGTTTCTGATCACCTCTCAAATAATCCAAACACTAAACCAAAAATTACCCACTCTGCTCAACCAGAACAACCTCTCTCACCCATACCAGAAGAACCTCAAATCCCACAACAACCATAAATTCCTTCTCCTTCTCCACAACCAGCAATTCCTTCTCCCTCTCCTCAACCAGAAATTCATCCACCATCACCTCAACCATCACTTCCTCAACCTGAGTTTCATCATTCTGAAACACCATCACTTCCATCACCTGAACCTCATTCTCCTCAATCCTCTGAGCCACAACCTCTGGCAATTCAGAAACCATGTGGAACAACTGTAACCATGGCCCAGCTACCATCCTTGCCAGAAACTACCCCTCCAAACACTCCAAAGACTCCCCACTGTCCAATTATTATTTCTGAGTCTCCCACTCCTTCTCCCAAACAAACATCTCCCAAGCAAACTACAGAAGACCCCAGCAGGACCTTCATCGATTTAACAATCCTTGACCGTCTTGCTGATCTCTAACATAAAATAGCCATTCCAAAACCAAAACAGCCAGATGTTGGCTCTGGCATTGTGAATTTTGAAGCAGGTTTGCAGCAATGGATTGCTTCTCTGAAGCAAGTCTGTCCTAGAATGATTGATCCTGCTGCCTCAGACCAGCTCTGGTCACGTTTCAGAATATGGGTACATGCTGAAGCCCTCAAGTTGCAAGATATCAACTATGAGCAGGCACAACAGAACTTCAGCAAGCTGATGAAGGAAGTTGAAAGTCAGCTGCCACAGGAAGACGTGCTCCTTCTGGATAGTGAGCCATGGTCTGAGAAGCGCCCAGCTTCAAAAGTGCAGCCAGAAGAAGATCAGACTATTCAAGCTGAAGTCAGTCAAGCTGAAGATGTTGCAGAAAGCTCTCAGAACCTCCCTGCTTCTGATATTTCTTAAGCTGCCTTGGACAGGCAGACTCTGGAAGAGCTGAAGCTGAATGATATTCGTCTGCAGCAAAGAATGGATGAAAATGATCAGAAGATGAAGGAAAGGATGGATGTACAGGACATCAAGATAGATACAGTAATCAGCATGGTGCACAAGCAGACTGAAACTGCTGATCAGATTAAGGCAATGCTGGAGACTCTGTTCACACGCTTTCCTCCCCAACCTTAGTTTTTCATTCATGATATTTTCAATGTTTTTCTTTGCATATCTTTTGTACTGTTTTGTCTGGCTCTGAATATTTTAATATAACAAGTTTTTCTGCTCTAATCGTTTTAGCACATCACTTACACTTTTTGATTGCTGACAAAAAGGGGGAGAACAAGGATGATATTTTATCAATAACGGATTACTGAGACAAAAAGTCTCAAACATTCTAACTCTGATATACTTGAATGTTTTCTATTTTTGCATAAGTCTACAGGTACAAGAATGCTCTCTGATACACTGAAGCCCAAAGCTCAGATACTCTGATCCAAAGCAAAGCTCTGATACTCTGAAGTTCTGATAGTCAAAGCTTTGATATTCTGATCTGAAGCTCTAACATTCTGATGTTCAAATATTCAATAAAGATCTGATGCTGACGACTCTCAGAATTAAAAAGGGAAGAAATAAATTCAGGGGGAGTATCTCCAATCCCAACTCTGATATCTCTTTATCCCTTATCTTTGATAACTCCTTATTTAATTCTGATGCAACTTATCACTCAGTTATCTCTGATACTTTTTCACGCTATTTTCAATTAAAAAATATCTAGTTTTTGTCATCATCAAAAAGGGGGAGATTGTTAGAACAAAGTTTGAATCTACTACCCTAAGTTTAAGTTTTGATGATAACAAAATGAAAAGATATATTAATTATGTGATTCATGTAAGAACTATTTTCTACCTAAAATATTACTTTCTGTTTTGCAGAAACTCTGATGGGTATTAACAAAAGTACATCATAATCAGCATCAGAATATTGGATATCAACATCAGCATCAAAGGATGCTATATCAGATACCAAGATCAGAAGAACAACTCACGCTTATGTTGAAGCTTGATGAACAGATCTGTGCTCAACACTCCGAACTCTGATAAAGACAACAATAGTTCATCAGCACTTAAGCAGCGTCAGAATGAGCCAAAGCCAGAACACGCTTAGTTGCAACGGCACTGTGCATTCAAGACGAGTTATTACCAACAACATCATTCCAGACAAGATCTGCTTAATAAGGAAAGATTGTTATTGGCATTGAATCAGAATTATTGCACCAATGTTCACTAATTTCAATGCTATATAAACAAGTCAATGAAGATTGAATTGGCTAATGCTCTACATCAATTTACACGCCTAAAAGATAATCATCGTCTTCCTTACTCTCAGTTTGCTAAAAGCTCCAAAATTCCTTACTCAATTATTTTAGAAATCTAGTTTCCATAAGCTTAAGTTGTGTAGTATCAGAGTTGTGATAAACAGTTTTGTAGAAAACATTCACACACCTAGATTTCTATTCTTTGTAAGAAAGTGATTCCTTGACAAACCGGTTTGTGGTTTGCATCAAGAAGGCTTTAGCAGTTGTTAAAGCAGATTGTAATATTCAGTTGAATATAGTGGATTAAGACCTCGTTGGAGAGAGGCGAAATTACCTTGACGGGTGGACTGGAGTAGTTTGAGATCAAACGAACCAGGATAAAAATATCGTGTTCATTGCATTGATTTTCAGTTTTACAATTCAACCCCCCTTCTTGTGTTTTTCACTTCTTCAGTGTAGATATTTGTTACTCCAATGGATGGTAGCCTTGTCATTATAGAAGGTAGTCTGTTTTCGGGATTTCTGTTACTCCAATGGATGGTAGCCTTGTAATTATGGAAGGTAGTCTATTGTCCATATTTTTGTTACAACAATGGATGGTAGCCTTGTCATTATGGAAGGTAGTCTGTTGTCGAGATTTTTGTTACTGTAATGGATGGTAGCCTTTTTATTATGGAAGGTAGTCTGTCGTTGTGATTTCTGTTACTCCAATGGATAGTAGACTTGTCATTAAGGACGGTAGTGTGTTGTTCAGATTTTTGTTACAACAATGGATGGTAACCTTGTCATTATGGAAGGTAGTGTGTTGTCGAGATTTTTGTTACTCCATTGGATTGTAGCCTTGTCATTATGGAAGGTACTGTGTTATCGATATATATGTTATTCCAATGGATGGTAGCCTTGTCATTATGAAAGGTAGTATGTTGTCATGATTTTTATTACTCCAATGGATGGTAGCCTTGTCATTATGGAAGGTAGTATGTTGTCCAGATTTTTGTTACAACAATGGATGGTAGCCTTGACATTATGGAAGGTAGTCTGTTGTCAAGATTTTTGTTAATGTAATGGATGGTAGCCTTGTCATTTATGGAAGGTAGTCTGTTGTCATTATCTTTGTTACTCAAATGGATGGTAGCCTAGTCATTATGGAAGGTAGTTTGTTGTTCAGATTTTTGTTACTCCAATGGATGGTAGACTTGTCATTATGGAAGGTAGTGTGTTATCGATATTTATGTTATTCCAATGGATGGTAGCTTGTCATTATGAAAGTTAGTCTATTGTCGTGTTTTTTGTTACTCCAATGGATGGCAGCCTTGTCATTATGGAAGGTAATATGTTGTCGATATCTTTGTTACTCCAATGGATTTTAGCCTTGTCATTATTAAAGGTAGTCTGTTGTCGAGATTTTTGTTACTCTAATGGATGGTAGCCTTGACATTATGGAAGGTAGTGTGTTATCGATATTTTTGTTATTCCAATGGATGGTAGCCTTATCATTATGGAAGGTAGTCTGTTGTCGAGATTTTTGTTACTCCAATGGATGGTAGCCTTGTCATTATAGAAGGTAGTCTGTTTTCGTGATTTTTGTTACTCCAATGGATGGTAGCTTTGTCGTTATGGAAGGTAGTATGTTGTCGATATCTTTGTTACTCCAATGGATGGTAGCCTTGTCATTATTGAAGGTAGTGTGTTGTTGATATTTTTGTTATTCCAATGGATGGTAGCCTTGTCATTATGGAAGGTAGTCAATTGTCCAGATTTTTGTTACTCAAATGGATGATAGCCTTGTGATTATGGAACGTAGTCTATTGTCGTGATTTTTGTTACTACAATAGATGGATGCCTTGTCATTATGGAAGGTATTTTGTTGTCGAGATTTTTGTAACCACAATAGATTGTAACCTTATCGTTATGGAAGGTAGTCTGTTGTGGATATCTTTGTTACTCCAATGGATGGTAGTCAAGTCATTATAGAAGGTAGTCTGTTGTCGATATTTTTGTTACTCCAATTGACGGTAGCCTTGTCATTATGGAAGGTAGTCTATTGTCGAGATTTTTTATACTCCAATGGATTGTAGCCTTGTTATTATGGAAGGTAGTCTCTTGTGGATATTTTTGTTACAATAATGATGGTACCCTTTTCATTATGCAAGGTAGTCTATTGTCGAGATTTTTGTTACTCCAATGGATGGTAGCCTTGTCATTATGGGACGTAGTCTATTATCAATATCTTTGTTACTCCAATGGATAGTAGCCTTGTCATTATGGAAGGTAATCTGTTGTCGAGATTTTTGTTACTCCAATAGATGGTAGCCTTGTCATTATGGAAGGTACTATGTTGTCTATATTTTTGTTACTCCAATGGATGGTAGCCTTGTCATTATGGAAGGTAGTCTGTTGTCGAGATTTTTGTTACTTAAATGGAGGGTAGCCTTGTCATTATGAAAGGTAGTCTGCTGTCGAGATTTTTGTTACTCCAATGGATGGAAGCCTTGTAATTATGGAAGGTTGTCTTTTGTTCAAATTTTTGTTACTCCAATGGATAGTAGCCTTATCATTATTGATGGTAGTCAGTCGTTATGATATCTGTTACTCCAATGGATGGTAGCCTTTTTATTATGGAAGGTAGTCTTTTGTTCAATTTTTGTTACTCCAATGGATGCTAGCCTTGTCATTATAGAAGGAAGTCTATTGTCGAGATTTTTGTTACTCCAATGTGTGGTAGCCTTTTCATTATGGAAGTTAGTATGTTGTTCAGATTTTTGTTAATCCAATGCATGGTAGCCTTGTCATTATGGAATGTAGTCTGTTTTCGAGATTTTTAGAAATTCCATTGGATGGTAGCCTTGTCATTATGGAAGGTAGTCTGATGTCAGGATTTTTGTTATTCCAATGTATGGTAACCTTGTCATTTTGGAAGGTAGACTGTTGTCGACATTTTTGTTACTCCATTGGATGGTAGCCTTGTCATTATGGGACGTAGTCTTTTGCCAATATTTTTGTTACTCCAATGGATATTAGCCTTGTCATTTTGGAAGGTAATCTGTTGTCGAGATTTTTGTTACTCCAATAGATGGTAGCCTTGTCATTACAGAAGGTACTATGTTATCTATATTTTTGTTACTCCAATAGGTGGTAGCCTTGTCATTATGGAAGGTAGTCTGTTGTTGATATTTTTGTTACTACAATGGATGGAAGCCTTGTCATTATGGAAGGTAGTTTGTTGTCGATATTTTTGTTACTACAATGGATGGTAGCCTTGTCATTATGGAAGGTAGTCTATTGTCGAGATTTTTGTTATTCCAATGAATGGTATCGTCATCATTATGGAAGGTAGTCTGTTGTCGTGATTTTTGTTACTCCAATGGATGGTAGCCTTGTCATTATGGAAGGAAGTCTGTTGTCGAGATTTTTGTTACTCCAATAGATGGTAGTCTTGTCATTATGGAAGGTAGTCTGTTGTCCAGATTTTTGTTACTCCAATGGATGGTATCCTTGTCATTAGTGAAGGTAGTCTGTTGTGGAGATTTTTGTTACTTAAATAGATGGTAGCCTTGTCATTATGGAAGGTAGTATGTTGTCGAGATTTTTGTTACTCCAATGGATGGTATCCTTGTCATTATGGAAGGTAGTCTATTATCGATATTTTTGTTATTCCAATGGATGGTAGCCTTGTCATTATGGAAGGTAGTCTATTGTTGTGATTTTTGTTACATCAATGGATGGTATCCTTGTCATTATGGAAGGTAGTCTGTTGTCGAGATTTTTGTTACTCTAAGAGATGGTATCCATGTCGTTATGGAAGGTAGTCTGTTGTCATTATCTTTGTTACTCAAATGGATGGTTTCCTAGTCAATATTGTAGGTAGTATGTTATCGAGATTTTTGTTACTCCAATGGATGGTAGCCTTGTCATTATGGAAGGTAGTCTTCTTGTCGAGATTTTTTATACTCCAATGGATTGTAGCCTTGTCATTATGGAAGGTAGTCTCTTATGGATATTTTTGTTACACCAATGATGGTACCCTTGTCATTATGGAAGGTAGTCTGTTGTCGAGATTTTTGTTACTCCAATGGATGGTAGCCTTGTCATTATAGAAGGTAGTCTGTTGTGTAGATATCTGTTACTCCAATGGATGGTAGCCTTGTCATTATAGAAGGTAGTCTGTTTTCGGGATTTTTGTTACTCCAATGGATGGTAGCCTTGTAATTATGGAAGGTAGTCTGTTGTCCAGATTTTTGTTACAACAATGGATGGTAGCCTTGTCATTATAGAAGGTAGTCTGTTGTCGAGATTTTTGTTACTATAATGGATGGTAGCCTTGTCATTATGGAAGGTAGTCTGTCGTTGTGATTTCTGTTACTCCAATGGATAGTAGACTTGTCATTAAGGACGGTAGTGTGTTGTTCAGATTTTTGTTACAACAATGGATGGTAGCCTTGTCATTATGGAAAGTAGTGTGTTGTCGAGATTTTTGCTACTCCATTGGATTGTAGCCTTGTCATTATGGAAGGTACTATGTTATCGATATTTATGTTATTTCAATGGATGATAGCCTTGTCATTATGAAAGGTAGTATGTTGTCATGATTTTTATTACTCCAATGGATGGTAGCCTTATCATTATGGAAGGTAGTCTGTTGTCGAGTTTATGTTACTACAATGGATGGTAGCCTTGTCATTATGGAAGGTAGTCTGTTGTCATTATCTTTGTTACTCAAATGGATGGTAGCCTAGTCATTATGGAAGGTAGTTTGTTGTTCAGATTTTTCTTACTCCAATGGATGGTAGACTTGTCATTATGGAAGGTAGTGTGTTATCGATATTTATGTTATTCCAATGGATGGTAGCTTGTCATTATGAAAGTTAGTCTATTGTCGTGTTTTTTGTTACTCCAATGGATGGCAGCCTTGTCATTATGGAAGGTAGTCTGTCGTTGTGATTTCTGTTACTCCAATGGATAGTAGACTTGTCATTAAGGACGATAGTGTGTTGTTCAGATTTTTGTTACAACAATGGATGGTAGCCTTGTCATTATGGAAGGTAGTGTGTTGTCGTGATTTTTGTTACTCCATTGGATTGTAGCCTTGTCATTATGGAAGGTACTATGTTATCGATATTTATGTTATTCCAATGGATGATAGCCTTGTCATTATGAAAGGTAGTATGTTGTCGTGATTTTTATTACTCCAATGTATGGTAGCCTTATCATTATGGAAGGTAGTCTGTTGTCGAGATTTTTGTTACTCCAATGGATGGTAGCCTTGACATTATGGAAGGTAGTCTGTTGTCGAGTTTATGTTACTACAATGGATGGTAGCCTTGTCATTATGGAAGGTAGTCTGTTGTCATTATCTTTGTTACTCAAATGGATGGTAGACTTGTCATTATGGAAGGTAGTGTGTTATCGATATTTATGTTATTCCAATGGATGGTAGCTTGTCATTATGAAAGTTAGTCTATTGTCGTGTTTTTTGTTACTCCAATGGATGGCAGCCTTATCATTATGGAAGGTAATATGTTGTCGATATCTTTGTTACTCCAATGGATTTTTGCCTTGTCATTATTAAAGGTAGTCTGTTGTCGAGATTTTTGTTACTCTAATGGATGGTAGCCTTGACATTATGGAAGGTAGTGTGTGTTAGAACAAAGTTTGAATCTACTACCCTAAGTTTAAGTTTTGATGATAACAAAATGAAAAGATATATTAATTATGTGATTCTTGTAAAGAACTATTTGCTACCTAAAAATTACTTTCTGTTTTATAGAAACTCTGATTGGTATCAGCAAGAGTACATCATAATCAGCATCAGAAAATTAGATATCAACATCAGCATCAGAAGATGCTATATCAGATACCAGAATCAGAAGAACAACTCACGCTTATGCTGAAGCTTGATGAACAGAACTGCGCTCAATAGTCTGAACTCTGATAAAGACAACAACAGTTCATCAGCACTTATGCAACATCAGAATGAGCCAAAGCCAGAACACGCTTAAGTGGCAACGGTACTGTGCATTCAAGATGAGTTATTACCAACGGCATCATTCCAGACAAGATCTTCTTAATAAGGAAAGATTATTATTGGCATTGAAACAAAATTATGGCTCCAACGTTCACTAATTCCAATGCTATATAAACAAGTTAATGAAGATTGAATTGGCTAATGCTCTACATCAATCTACACGCCTGAAAGCTAATCATCATCTTCCTTACTCTCAGTTTGCTAAAAGCTCCAAAAATTCTTATTCAATTATTTTAGCAATCTAGTTTCCATAAGCTTAAATTGTGTAGTATCACAGTTGTGATAAACAGTTTTGTAGAAAACATTCACACACCTATATTTCAATTCTTTGTAAGAAAGTTGTTCCTTGAGAAACCGGTTTGTGGTTTGCTTCAAGAAGGCTTTAGCAGTTGTTAAAGCAGATTGTAATATTCAGTTGAATATAGTGGATTAAGACCTCGTTGGAGAGTAGCGAAATCACCTTAACGGGTGGACTGGAGTAGTTTGAGATCAAACGAACCAGGATAAAAATATCGTGTTCATTGCATTGATTTTCAATTTTACAATTCAACCCCCCTTCTTGTGTTTTTCACTTCTTCAGTGTGTTATCGATATTTTTGTTATTCCAATGGATGGTAGCCTTGTCATTATGGAAGGTAGTCTGTTGTCGAGATTTTTGTTACTCCAATGGACGGTAGCCTTGTGATTATATAAGGTAGTCTGTTTTCGTGATTTTTGTTACTCCAATGGATGGCAGCTTTGTCATTATGGAAGGTAGTATGTTGTCGATATCTTTGTTACTCCAATGGATGGTAGCCTTGTCATTATGGAAGGTAGTTTGTTGTTGAGATTTTTGTTACTCAAAGGGATGGTAGCCTTGTCATTATTGAAGGTAGTGTGTTGTTGAAATTTTTGTTATTCTAATGGATGGTAGACTTGTCATTATGGAAGGTAGCCTGTTGTCGAGATTTTTGTTACTCCAACAGATGGTAGACTTTTCATTATCGAAGGTAGTCTATTGTCAAGATTTTTGTTACTCTATTGGATTGTAGCCTTGTCATTATGGAAGGTAGTGTGTTATCGATATTTATGTTATTCCAATGGATGGTAGCCTTGTCATTATGAAAGTTAGTCTATTTTCGTGATTTTTGTTACTCCAATGAATGGCAGCCTTGTCATTATGGAAGGTAGTATGTTGTCGATATCTTTGTTACTCCAATGGATTTTAGCCTTGTCATTATTAAAGGTAGTCTGTTGTCGAGATTTTTGTTACTCAAATGAATGGTAGCCTTGACATTATGGAAGGTAGTGTGTTGTCGATATTTTTGTTATTCCAATGGATTGTAGCCTTGTCATTATGGAAGGTAGTCTGTTGTCGAGATTTTTGTTACTCCAATGGATGGTAGACTTGTCATTATAGAAGGTAGTCTGTTTTCGTGATTTTTGTTACTCCAATGGATGGTAGCTTTGTCATTATGGAAGGCAGTATGTTGTCGATATCTTCGTTACTCCAATGGATGGTAGCCTTGTCATTATGGAAGGTAGTCTGTTGTCGAGATTTTTATTACTCTAAGGGATGGTAGCCTTGTCATTATGGAAGGTAGTGTGTTGTCGAAATTTTTATTATTCTAAGGGATGGTAGCCTTGTCATTATGGAAGATAGTGTGTTGTCGATATTTTTGTTACTCCAATGGATGGTAGCCTTGTCATTATGGAAGGTAGTCTGTTGTCGAGATTTTTGTTACTACAATGGATGGTAGCCTTGTCATTATGGAAGGTAGTGTGTTGTCAAGATTTTTGTTACTCCATTACATTGTAGCCTTGTCATTATGGAAGGTATTGTCTAATCGATATTTATGTTATTCCAATGGATGGTAGACTTGTCATTATGAAAGTTAGTATGTTGTCGTGATTTTTATTACTCCAATAGATGGTAGCCTTGTAATTATGGAAGGTAGTCTGTTGTCCAGATTTTTGTTACAATAATGGATGGTAGCCTTGTCATTATGGAAGGTAGTCTGTTGTCGAGATTTTTTTTATTGTAATGGATGGTAGCCTTCTCATTATGGAAGGTAGTGTGTCGTTGTGATTTCTGTTACTCCAATGGATAGTAGACTTGTCATTAAGGACGGTAGTATGTTGTTCAAATTTTTGTTACTCCAATGGATGGTAGACTTGTCATTATGGAAGGTAGTCTATTGTCGAGATTTTTGTTACTCTATTGGATGGTTGCCTTGTCATTATGGAAGGTAGTGTGTTATCGATATTTATGTTATTCCAATGGATGGTAGCCTTGTCATTATGAAAGTTAGTCTATTGTCGTGATTTTTGTTACTCCAATGGATGGCAGCCTTATCATTATGGAAGGTAGTATGTTGTCGATATCTTTGTTACTCCAATGGATTTTAACCTTGTCATTATTAAAGGTAGTCTGTTGTTGAGATTTTTGTTACTCTAATGGATGGTAGCCTTGTCATTATGGAAGGTAGTCTGTTGTCCAGATTTTTGTTACAACAATGGATGGTAGCCTTGTCATTATGGAAGGTAGTCTGTTGTCGAGATTTTTGTTACTCCAATGGATGGTAGCCTTGTCATTATATAAGGTAGTTTGTTTTCATGATTTTTGTTACTCCAATGGATGGTAGCTTTGTCATTATGGAAGGTAGTATGTTGTCGATATCTTCGTTACTCCAATGGATGGTAGCCTTGTCATTATGGAAGGTAGTCTGTTGTCGAGATTTTTGTTACTCTAAGGGATGGTAGCCTTGTCATTATGGAAGGTAGTGTGTTGTCGATGTTTTTGTTATTCTAAGGGATGGTAGCCTTGTCATTATGGAAGTTAGTGTGTTATCGTTATTTTTGTTACTCCAATGGATGGTAGCCTTGTCATTATGGAAGGTAGTCTATTGTCGAGATTTTTGTTACTACAATGGATGGTAGCCTTGTCATTATGGAAGGTAGTGTGTTGTCAAGATTTTTGTTACTCCATTAGATTGTAGCCTTGTCATTATGGAAGATATTGTGTTATCAATATATATGTTATTCCAATGGATGGTAGCCTTGTCATTATGAAAGGTAGTATGTTGTCGTGATTCTTATTACTCCAATGGATGGTAGCCTTGTCATTATGGAAGGTAGTCTGTTGTCCAGATTTTTGTTACAACAACGGATGGTAGCCTTGTCATTATGGAAGGTAGTCTGTTGTCGATATTTTTGTTATTGTAATGGATGGTAGCCTTGTCATTATGGAAGGTAGTCTGTCGTTGTGATTTTTGTTACTCTAATGGATAGTAGACTTGTCATTAAGAACGGTAGTATGTTGTTCAGATTTTTGTTACTCCAATGGATGGTAGACTTGTCATTATGGAAGGTAGTCTGTTGTCGAGATTTTTGTTACTCTAAGGGATGGTAGCCTTGTCATTATGGAAGGTAGTGTGTTGTCGATATTTTTGTTATTCTAAGGGATGGTAGCCTTATCATTATGGAAGGTAGTGTGTTGTCGTTATTTTTGTTACTCCAATGGATGGTAGCCTTGTCATTATGGAAGGTAGTCTGTTGTCGAGATTTTTGTTACTACAATGGATGGTAGCCTTGTCATTATGGAAGGTAGTGTGTTGTCAAGATTTTTGTTACTCCATTAGATTGTAGCCTTGACATTATGGAAGGAATTGTGTTATCAATATATATGTTATTCCAATGGATGGTAGCCTTGTCATTATGAAAGGTAGTATGTTGTCGTGATTTTTATTACTCCAATGGATGGTAGCCTTGTCATTATGGAAGGTAGTCTGTTGTCCAGATTTTTGTTACAACAACGGATGGTAGCCTTGTCATTATGGAAGGTAATCTGTTGTCGATATTTTTGTTATTGTAATGGATGGTAGCCTTGTCATTATGGAAGGTAGTCTGTCATTGTGATTTTGTTACTCTAATGGATAGTAGACTTGTCATTAAGAACGGTAGTATGTTGTTCAGATTTTTGTTACTCCAATGGATGGTAGACTTGTCATTATCGAAGGTAGTCTATTGTCGAGATTTTTGTTACTCTATTGGATGGTAGCCTTGTCATTATGGAAGGTAGTGTGTTATCGATATTTATGTTATTCCAATGGATGGTAGTCTTGTCATTATGAAAGTTATTCTATTGTCGTGATTTTTGTTACTCCAATGAATGGCAGCCTTGTCATTATGGAAGGTAGTATGTTGTCGATATCTTTGTTACTCCAATGGATTTTAGCCTTGTCATTATTAAAGGTAGTCTGTTGTCGAGATTTTTGTTACTCTAAGGGATGGTAGCCTTGTCATTATGGAAGGTAGTGTGTTGTCAATATTTTTGTTATTCTAAGGGATGGTAGCCTTGTGATTATGGAAGGTAGTGTGTTGTCGATATTTTTGTTACTCCAATGGATGGTAGCCTTGTCATTATGGAAGGTAGTCTGTTGTCCAGATTTTTGTTACTACAATGGATGGTAGCCTTGTCATTATGGAAGGTAGTGTGTTGTCAAGATTTTTGTTACTCCATTAGATTGTAGCCTTGTCATTATGGAAGGTATTGTGTTATCAATATATATGTTATTCCAATGGATGGTAGCCTTGTCATTATGAAAGGTAGTATGTTGTCGTGATTTTTATTACTCCAATGGATGGTAGCCTTGTCATTATGGAAGGTAGTCTGTTGTCCAGATTTTTGTTACAACAACGGATGGTAGCCTTGTCATTATGGAAGGTAGTCTGTTGTCGATATTTTTGTTATTGTAATGGATGGTAGCCTTGTCATTATGGAAGGTAGTCTGTCGTTGTGATTTTTGTTACTCTAATGGATAGTAGACTTGTCATTAAGAACGGTAGTATGTTGTTCAGATTTTTGTTACTCCAATGGATGGTAGACTTGTCATTATGGAAGGTAGTCTGTTGTCGAGATTTTTGTTACTCTAAGGGATGGTAGCCTTGTCATTATGGAAGGTAGTGTGTTGTCGATATTTTTGTTAATCTAAGGGATGGTAGCCTTGTCATTATGGAAGGTAGTGTGTTGTCGTTATTTTTGTTACTCCAATGGATGGTAGCCTTGTCATTATGGAAGGTAGTCTGTTGTCGAGATTTTTGTTACTACAATGGATGGTAGCCTTGTCATTATGGAAGGTAGTGTGTTGTCAAGATTTTTGTTACTCCATTAGATTGTAGCCTTGTCATTATGGAAGGAATTGTGTTATCAATATATATGTTATTCCAATGGATGGTAGCCTTGTCATTATGAAAGGTAGTATGTTGTCGTGATTTTTATTACTCCAATGGATGGTAGCCTTGTCATTATGGAAGGTAGTCTGTTGTCCAGATTTTTGTTACAACCACGGATGGTAGCCTTGTCATTATGGAAGGTAATCTGTTGTCGATATTTTTGTTATTGTAATGGATGGTAGCCTTGTCATTATGGAAGGTAGTCTGTCATTGTGATTTTGTTACTCTAATGGATAGTAGACTTGTCATTAAGAACGGTAGTATGTTGTTCAGATTTTTGTTACTCCAATGGATGGTAGACTTGTCATTATCGAAGGTAGTCTATTGTCGAGATTTTTGTTACTCTATTGGATGGTAGCCTTGTCATTATGGAAGGTAGTGTGTTATCGATATTTATGTTATTCCAATGGATGGTAGTCTTGTCATTATGAAAGTTATTCTATTGTCGTGATTTTTGTTACTCCAATGAATGGCAGCCTTGTCATTATGGAAGGTAGTATGTTGTCGATATCTTTGTTACTCCAATGGATTTTAGCCTTGTCATTATTAAAGGTAGTCTGTTGTCGAGATTTTTGTTACTCTAAGGGATGGTAGCCTTGTCATTATGGAAGGTAGTGTGTTGTCAATATTTTTGTTATTCTAAGGGATGGTAGCCTTGTGATTATGGAAGGTAGTGTGTTGTCGATATTTTTGTTACTCCAATGGATGGTAGCCTTGTCATTATGGAAGGTAGTCTGTTGTCCAGATTTTTGTTACTACAATGGATGGTAGCCTTGTCATTATGGAAGGTAGTGTGTTGTCAAGATTTTTGTTACTCCATTAGATTGTAGCCTTGTCATTATGGAAGGTATTGTGTTATCAATATATATGTTATTCCAATGGATGGTAGCCTTGTCATTATGAAAGGTAGTATGTTGTCGTGATTTTTATTACTCCAATGGATGGTAGCCTTGTCATTATGGAAGGTAGTCTGTTGTCCAGATTTTTGTTACAACAACGGATGGTAGCCTTGTCATTATGGAAGGTAGTCTGTTGTCGATATTTTTGTTATTGTAATGGATGGTAGCCTTGTCATTATGGAAGGTAGTCTGTCGTTGTGATTTTTGTTACTCTAATGGATAGTAGACTTGTCATTAAGAACGGTAGTATGTTGTTCAGATTTTTGTTACTCCAATGGATGGTAGACTTGTCATTATGGAAGGTAGTCTGTTGTCGAGATTTTTGTTACTCTAAGGGATGGTAGCCTTGTCATTATGGAAGGTAGTGTGTTGTCGATATTTTTGTTAATCTAAGGGATGGTAGCCTTGTCATTATGGAAGGTAGTGTGTTGTCGTTATTTTTGTTACTCCAATGGATGGTAGCCTTGTCATTATGGAAGGTAGTCTGTTGTCGAGATTTTTGTTACTACAATGGATGGTAGCCTTGTCATTATGGAAGGTAGTGTGTTGTCAAGATTTTTGTTACTCCATTAGATTGTAGCCTTGTCATTATGGAAGGAATTGTGTTATCAATATATATGTTATTCCAATGGATGGTAGCCTTGTCATTATGAAAGGTAGTATGTTGTCGTGATTTTTATTACTCCAATGGATGGTAGCCTTGTCATTATGGAAGGTAGTCTGTTGTCCAGATTTTTGTTACAACCACGGATGGTAGCCTTGTCATTATGGAAGGTAATCTGTTGTCGATATTTTTGTTATTGTAATGGATGGTAGCCTTGTCATTATGGAAGGTAGTCTGTCATTGTGATTTTGTTACTCTAATGGATAGTAGACTTGTCATTAAGAACGGTAGTATGTTGTTCAGATTTTTGTTACTCCAATGGATGGTAGACTTGTCATTATCGAAGGTAGTCTATTGTCGAGATTTTTGTTACTCTATTGGATGGTAGCCTTGTCATTATGGAAGGTAGTGTGTTATCGATATTTATGTTATTCCAATGGATGGTAGTCTTGTCATTATGAAAGTTATTCTATTGTCGTGATTTTTGTTACTCCAATGAATGGCAGCCTTGTCATTATGGAAGGTAGTAAGTTGTCGATATCTTTGTTACTCCAATGGATTTTAGCCTTGTTATTATTAAAGGTAGTCTGTTGTCGAGATTTTTGTTACTCTAAGGGATGGTAGCCTTGTCATTATGGAAGGTAGTGTGTTGTCAATATTTTTGTTATTCTAAGGGATGGTAGCCTTGTGATTATGGAAGGTAGTGTGTTGTCGATATTTTTGTTACTCCAATGGATGGTAGCCTTGTCATTATGGAAGGTAGTCTGTTGTCCAGATTTTTGTTACTACAATGGATGGTAGCCTTGTCATTATGGAAGGTAGTGTGTTGTCAAGATTTTTGTTACTCCATTAGATTGTAGCCTTGTCATTATGGAAGGTACTGTGTTATCGATATTTATGTTATTCCAATGGATGGTAGCCTTGTCATTATGAAAGATAGTATGTTGTCGTGATTTTTATTACTCCAATGGATGGTAGCCTTGTCATTATGGAAGGTAGTCTGTTGTCCAGATTTTTGTTACAACAATGGATGGTAGCCTTGTCATTATGGAAGGTAGTCTGTTGTCGAGATTTTTGTTATTGTAATTGATGGTACCCTTGTCATTATGGAGGGTAGTCTGTCGTTGTGATTTCTGTTACTCCAATGGATAGTAGACTTGTCATTAAGGACGGTAGTATGTTGTTCAGATTTTTGTTACTCCAATGGATGATAGACTTGTCATTATCGAAGGTAGTCTATTGTCGAGATTTTTGTTTCTCTATTGGATGGTAGCCTTGTCATTATGGAAGGTAGTGTGTTATCGATATTTATGTTATTCCAATGGATGGTAGCCTTGTCATTATGAAAGTTAGTCTATTGTCGTGATTTTTGTTACTCCAATGAAT
Source organism: Vicia faba (assembly GCA_948472305.1). Classification (NCBI taxonomy): domain Eukaryota; kingdom Viridiplantae; phylum Streptophyta; class Magnoliopsida; order Fabales; family Fabaceae; genus Vicia; species Vicia faba. The sequence continues at coordinate 530,853,847 of OX451741.1, forward strand.
GGCAACCTTGTCATTATTGAAGGTAGTATGTTGTCGATATCTTTGTTACTCCAATGGATTTTAGCCTTGTCATTATTAAAGGTAGTCTGTTGTCGAGATTTTTGTTACTCTAATGAATGGTAGCCTTGACATTATGGAAGGTAGTGTGTTGTCGATATTTTTGTTATTCCAATGGATGGTAGCCTTGTCATTATGGAAGGTAGTCTGTTGTCGAGATTTTGTTACTCCAATGGATGGTAGCCTTGTCATTATATAAGGTAGTCTGTTTTCGTGATTTTTGTTACTCCAATGGATGGTAGCTTTGTCATTATGGAAGGTAGTATGTTGTCGATATCTTCGTTACTCCAATGGATGGTAGCCTTGTCATTATGGAAGGTAGTATGTTGTCGAGATTTTTGTTATTCTAAGGGATGGTAGCCTTGTCATTATGGAAGGTAGTGTGTTGTCGATATTTTTGTTACTCCAATGGATGGTAGCCTTGTCATTATGGAAGGTAGTCTATTGTCGAGATTTTTGTTACTACAATGGATGGTAGCCTTGTCATTATGGAAGGTAGTGTGTTGTCAAGATTTTTGTTACTCCATTAGATTGTAGCCTTGTCATTATGGAAGGTATTGTGTTATCAATATATATGTTATTCCAATGGATGGTAGGCTTGTCATTATGAAAGGTAGTATGTTGTCCTGATTTTTATTACTCCAATGGATGGTAGCCTTGTCATTATGGAAGGTAGTCTGTTGTCCAGATTTTTGTTACAACAACCGATGGTAGCCTTGTCATTAGGGAAGTTAGTCTGTTGTCAATATTTTTGTTATTGTAATGGATGGTAGCCTTGTCATTATGGAAGGTAGTCTGTCGTTGTGATTTTTGTTACTCTAATGGATAATAGACTTGTAATTAAGAACGGTAGTATGTTGTTCAGATTTTTGTTACTCCAATGGATGGTAGACTTGTCATTATCGAAGGTAGTCTATTGTCGAGATTTTTGTTACTCTATTGGACGGTAGCCTTGTCATTATGGAAGGTAGTGTGTTATCGATATTTATGTTATTCCAATGGATGGTAGTCTTGTCATTATGAAAGTTAGTCTATTGTCGTGATTTTTGTTACTCGAATGAATGGCAGCCTTGTCATTATGGAAGGTAGTATGTTGTCGATATCTTTGTTACTCCAATGCATTTTAGCCTTGTCATTATTAAAGGTAGTCTGTTGTCGAGATTTTTATTACTCTAATGAATGGTAGCCTTGACATTATGGAAGGTAGTGTGTTGTCGATATTTTTGTTATTCCAATGGATGGTAGCCTTGTCATTATGGAAGGTAGTCTGTTGTCGAGATTTTTGTTACTCCAATGGATGGTAGCCTTGTCATTATAGAAAGTAGTCTGTTTTCGTGATTTTTGTTACTCCAATGGATGGTAGCTTTGTCATTATGGAAGGTAGTATGTTGTCTATATCTTCGTTACTCCAATGGATGGTAGCCTTGTCATTATGGAAGGTAGTCTGTTGTCGAGATTTTTGTTACTCTAAGGGATGGTAGCCTTGTCATTATGGAAGGTAGTGTGTTGTCGATATTTTTGTTACTCCAATGGATGGTAGCCTTGTCATTATGGAAGGTAGTCTGTTGTCGAGATTTTTGTTACTCTAAGGGATGGTAGCCTTGTCATTATGGAAGGTAGTGTGTTGTCAATATTTTTGTTATTCTAAGGGATGGTAGCCTTGTGATTATTGAAGGTAGTGTGTTGTCGATATTTTTGTTACTCCAATGGATGGTAGCCTTGTCATTATGGAAGGTAGTCTGTTGTCCAGATTTTTGTTACTACAATGGATTGTAGCCTTGTCATCATGGAACGTAGTGTGTTGTCAAGATTTTTGTTACTCCATTAGATTGTAGCCTTGTCATTATGGAAGGTACTGTGTTATCGATATTTATGTTATTCCAATGGATGGTAGCCTTGTCATTATGAAAGATAGTATGTTGTCCAGATTTTTGTTACAACAATGGATGGTAGCCTTGTCATTATGGAAGGTAGTCTGTTGTCGAGATTTTTGTTATTGTAATTGATGGTACCCTTGTCGTTATGGAGGGTAGTCTGTCGTTGTGATTTCTGTTACTCCAATGGATAGTAGACTTGTCATTAAGGACGGTAGTATGTTGTTCAGATTTTTGTTACTCCAATGGATGGTAGACTTGTCATTATGGAAGGTAGTCTATTGTCGAGATTTTTGTTACTCTATTGGATGGTAGCCTTGTCATTATGGAAGGTAGTGTGTTATCGATATTTATGTTATTTAAATGGATGGTAGCCTTGTCATTATGAAAGTTAGTCTGTTGTCGTGATTTTTGTTACTCCATGGATGGCAGCCTTGTCATTATGGAAGGTAGTATGTTGTCGATATCTTTGTTACTCAAATGGATTTTAGCCTTGTCATTATTAAAGGTAGTCTATTGTCGAGATTTTTGTTACTGTAATGAATGGTAGCCTTGATATTATGGAAGGTAATGTGTTATCGATATTTTTGTTATTCCAATGGATGGTAGCCTTGTCATTATGGAAGGTAGTCTGTTGTCAAGATTTTTGTTACTCCAATGGATGGTAGCCTTGTCATTATAGAAGGTAGTCTGTTTTCGTGATTTTTGTTACTCCAATGGATGGTAGCTTTGTCATTATGGATGGTAGTATGTTGTCTATATTTTCGTTACTCCAATGGATGGTAGCCTTGTCATTATGGAAGGTAGTCTGTTGTCAAGATTTTTGTTACTCTAAGGGATGGTAGCCTTGTCATTATGGAAGGTAGTGTGTTGTCGATATTTTTGTTACTCCAATGGATGGTAGCCTTGTCATTATGGAAGGTAGTCTATTGTCGAGATTTTTGTTACTCTAAGGGATGGTAGCCTTGTCATTATGGAAGGTAGTGTGTTGTCGATATTTTTGTTATTCTAAGGGATGGTAGCCTTGTCATTATGGAAGGTAGTGTGTTGTCGATATTTTTGTTACTCCAATGGATGGTAGCCTCGTCATTATGGAAGGTAGTCTGTTGTCAAGATTTTTGTTACTACAATGGATGGTAGCCTTGTCATTATGGAAGGTAGTGTGTTGTCAAGATTTTTGTTACTCCATTAGATGGTAGCCTTGTCATTATGGAAGGTACTGTGTTATCGATATTTATGTTATTCCAATGGATGGTAGCCTTGTCATTATGAAAGGTAGTATGTTGTCGTGATTTTTATTACTCCAATGGATTGTAGCCTTGTCATTATGGAAGGTAGTCTGTTGTCAAGATTTTTGTTACAACAATTGATGGTAGCCGTGTCATTATGGAAGGTAGTCTGTTGTCGAGATTTTTGTTATTGTAATGGATGGTAGCCTTGTCATTATGGAAGGTAGTCTGTCGTTGTGATTTCTGTTACTCCAATGGATAGTAGACTTGTCATTAAGGACAGTAGTATGTTGTTCAAATTTTTGTTACTCCAATGGATGGTAGACTTGTCATTATCGAATGTAGTCTATTGTCGAGCTTTTTGTTACTCTATTGGATGGTAGCCTTGTCATTATGGAAGGTAGTGTGTTATCGACATTTATGTTATTCCAATGGATGGTAGCCTTGTCATTATGAAAGTTAGTCTCTTGTCGTGATTTTTGTTACTCCAATGAATGGCAGCCTTGTCATTATGGAAGGTAGTATGTTGTTGATATCTTTGTTACTCCAATGGATTTTAGCCTTGTCATTATGGAAGATAGTCTATTGTCGATATTTTTATTACTCCATTGGATGGAAGCCTTGTCACTATGGAAGGTAGTCTGTTGTTGAGATTTTTGTTATTCCAATGGATGGTAGCCTTTTCATTATGGAAGGTAGTCTGTTGTCGTGATTTTTGTTACTCCAATGGATGGTAGCCTTGTCATTATTGAAGGTAGTCTATTGTCGAGATTTTTGTTACTCCAATGGATGGTAGCCTTGTCATTATAGAAGGTAGTATGTTGTCGATATCTTTGTTACTACAATGGATGGTAGCCTTGTCATTATGGAACGTAGTCTGTTGTCGATATTTTTGTTACTGCAATGGATGGTAGCCTTGTCATTATGGAAGGTAGTTTGTCATTGATATTTCTGTTACTCCAATGGATGGCAGCCTTGTCATTATGGAAGGTAGTCTTTGGTCGAGATTTTTGTTACTCCAATGGATGGTAGCCTTGTCATTATGGAAGGTAGCCTGTTGTCGAGATTTTAGTTACTACAATGGATGGTAGCCTTGTCATTATGGAAGGTAGTCTGTTGTCGAGATTTTTGTTATTCCAACAGATGGTAGCCTTGTCATTATGGAAGGTAGTCTGTTCTCGAGATTTTTGTTATTCCAATGGATGGTAGCCTTGTCATTATGGAAGGTAGTCTGTTATCGAGATTTTTGTTACTCTGATGGATGGTCTCCCTGTGATTATGGAAGGTAGTCTATTGTCGATATTTTTGTTACTACAATGGATGGTAGCCTTGTCATTATTGAAGGTAGTCTGTTTCCGAGAATTTTGTTACTACAATGGATGGTAGCCTAGTCATTATGGAAGGTAGTCTGTTGTCGAGATTTTTGTTACTCCAATGGATGGTAGCCTTGTCATAATGGAAGATAGTCTATTGTTGATAGTTTTATTACTCCATTGGATTGAAGCCTTGTCATTATGGAAGGTAGTTTGTTGTCGAGATTTTAGTTATTCCAATGGATGGTAGCCTTGTCATTATGGAAGGTAGTATGTTATCAATATCTTTGTTACCCCAATGGATATAAGCCATGTCATTATGGAAGGTAGTCTGTTGTTGATATTTTTGTTACTCTAAGGGATGGTTGCCTTGAAATTATGAAAGGTAGCATGGTATTCATATTTTTGTTATTCCAACGGATGGTAGCCTTGTCATTATGGAAGGTAGTCTGTTGTAGAGATTTTTGTTACTCCAATGGATGGTCGCTTTATAATTAAGGAAGGTAGTCTATTGTCGAGATATTTGTTACTACAATGGATGGTAGCCTTGTCATTATGGAAGGTAGTCTGTTGTCAAGATTTTTGTTACTACAAAGGACTGTAGCCATGTCGTTATGGAAGGTAGTCTATTGTCGATATCTTTGTTACTACAATGGATGGTAGCCTAGTTATTATGGAAGGTAACCTGTTGTCGAGATTTTTGTTACGACAATGGATGGTAGCCTTGTCATTATGGAATGTAGTTTGTTGTTGACATTTTGGTTATTCCAAAGGATGGTAGCCTTGTCATTATGGAAGATAGTCTATTGTCGTGATTTTTTTAACTCCAATGGATGGTAGCCTTTTCATTATGGAAGGTAGTATGCTGTCGATATCTTTGTTACTCCAATGGATGGTAGCCTTGTCATTATGGAAGGTACTCTGTTGTTGAGATTTTTGTTACTCTAAGGGATGGTAGCCTTGTCATTATGGAAGGTAGTGTGTTGTCGATATTTTTGTTATCCCAATGGATGGTAGCCTTGTCATTATGGATGGTAGTCTGTTGTCGAGATTTGTGTTACTACAATGGATGGTAGCCTTGTCATTATTGAAGGTAGTATGTGTCGAGATTTTTGTTACTACAATGGATGGTAGCCTAATCATTATGGAAGGTAGTCTATTGTCGAGATTTTTGTTACTCTAATGTTAGGTAGCCTTGTCATTATGGAAGATAGTCTATTGTCGATATTTTTATTACTCCATTGGATGGAAGCCTTGTCACTATGGAAGGTAGTCTGTTGTTGAGATTTTTGTTATTCCAATGGATGGTAGCCTTTTCATTATGGAAGGTAGTCTGTTGTAGTGATTTTTGTTAATCCAATGGATGGTAGCCTTGTCATTATGGAAGGTAGTCTGTTGTCGTGATTTTTGTTACTCCAATGGATGGTAGCCTTGTCATTATAGAAGGTAGTCTGTTATCAAGATTTTTGTTATTCCAACAGATGGTAGCCTTGTAATTATGGAAGGTAGTCTGTTGTCGTGATTTTTGTTACTCCAATGGATGGTAGCCTTGTCATTATGGAAGGTAGTATGTTGTCTATATCTTTGTTACTCCAATGGATGGTAGCTTTGTCATTATGGAAGGTAGTCTGTTAATCAGATTTTTGTTAGTCCAATGGATGGTAGACTTGTCATTATGGAAGTTAGTCTATTGTCGAGATTTTTGTTAATCCATTGGATGGTAGCCTTGTCATTATGGAAGGTAGTGTGTTGTCGATATTTTTGTTATTCAAATGGATGGTAGCCATGTCATTATGGAAGGCAGTTTGTTGTCGTGATTTTTGTTACTCCAATGCATTTTACCCTTGCCATTATGGAAGGTAGTCTGTTGTCGAGATTTTTGTTACTCTAATGTTAGGTAGCCTTGTCATTATGGAAGATAGTCTATTGTCGATATTTTTATTACTCCATTTGATGGAAGCCCAATCACTATGGAAGGTAGTCTGTTGTTGAGATTTTTGTTATTCCAATGGATGGTAGCTTTTTCATTATGGAAGGTAGTCTGTTGTCGTGATTTTTGTTACTCAAATGGATGGTAGCCTTGTCATTATGGAAGGTAGTCTGTTGTCGAGATTTTAGTTATTCCAATGGATGGTAGCCATGTCATTATAGAAGGTAGTCTATTGTCGTGATTTTTGTTACTCCAATGGATGGTAGCCTTGTCATTATGGAAGTTAGTATGTTTTCGATATCTTTGTTACTACAATGGATGGTAGCCTTGTCATTATGGAACGTAGTCTGTTGTCGATATTTTTGTTACTGCAATGGATGGTAGCCTTGTCATTATGGAAGGTAGTTTGTCATTGTGATTTCTGTTACTCCAATGGATGGTAGCCTTGTCATTATGGAAGGTAGTCTTTTGTCGAAATTTTTGTTACTCCAATGGATGGTAGCCTTGTCATTATGGAAGGTAGTCTGTTGTCGAGATTTTAGTTACTACAATGGATGGTAGCCTTGTCATTATGGAAGGTAGTCTGTTGTCGAGATTTTTGTTATTCCAACAGATGGTAGCCTTGTAATTATGGAAGGTAGTCTGTTGTCGTGATTTTTGTTACTCCAATCGATGGTAGCCTTGTCATTATGGAAGGTAGTATGTTGTCGATATCTTTGTTACTCCAATGGATGGTAGCTTTGTCATTATGGAAGGTAGTCTGTTAATCAGATTTTTGTTAGTCCAATGGATGGTAGACTTGTCATTATGGAAGTTAGTCTATTGTCGAGATTTTTGTTACTCCATTGGATGGTAGCCTTGTCATTATGGAAGGTAGTGTGTTGTCGATATTTTTGTTATTCGAACGGATGGTAGCCATGTCATTATGGAAGGTAGTTTGTTGTCGTGATTTTTGTCACTCCAATGGATGGTAGCCTTGTCATTATAGAAGGTTGTCTCTTGTAGATATTTTTGTTACTCCAATGCATTTTACCCTTGCCATTATGGAAGGTAGTCTGTTATCGAGATTTTTGTTACTCTAATGTTAGGTAGCCTTGTCATTATGGAAGATAGTCTATTGTCGATATTTTTATTACTCCATTGGATGGAAGCCTTGTCACTATGGAAGGTAGTCTGTTGTTGAGATTTTTGTTATTCCAATGGATGGTAGCCTTTTCATTATGGAAGGTAGTCTGTTGTCGTGATTTTTGTTAATCCAATGGATGGTAGCCTTGTCATTATGGAAGGTAGTCTGTTGTCGTGATTTTTGTTACTCCAATGGATGGTAGCCTTGTCATTATAGAAGGTAGTCTGTTATCAAGATTTTTGTTATTCCAACAGATGGTAGCCTTGTAATTATGGAAGGTAGTCTGTTGTCGTGATTTTTGTTACTCCAATGGATGGTAGCCTTGTCATTATGGAAGGTAGTATGTTGTCGATATCTTTGTTACTCCAATGGATGGTAGCTTTGTCATTATGGAAGGTAGTATGTTAATCAGATTTTTTATGTCCAATGGATGGTAGACTTGTCATTATGGAAGTTAGTCTATTGTCGAAATTTTTGTTACTCCATTGGATGGTAGCCTTGTCATTATGGAAGGTAGTGTGTTGTCGATATTTTTGTTATTCGAATGGATGGTAGCCATGTCATTATGGAAGGTAGTTTGTTGTCGTGATTTTTGTTACTCCAATGGATGGTAGCCTTGTCATTATAGAAGGTTGTCTCTTGTAGATATTTTTGTTACTCCAATGCATTTTACCCTTGCCATTATGGAAGGTAGTCTGTTGTCGAGATTTTTGTTACTCTAATGTTAGGTAGCCTTGTCATTATGGAAGATAGTCTATTGTCGATATTTTTATTACTCCATTGGATGGAAGCCTTGTCACTATGGAAGGTAGTATGTTGTTGAGATTATTGTTATTCCAATGGATGGTAGCCTTTTCATTATGGGAGGTAGTCTGTTGTCGTGATTTTTGTTACTCCAATGGATGGTAGCCTTGTCATTATGGAAGGTAGTCTATTGTCGAGATTTTAGTTATTCCAATGGATGGTAGCCATGTCATTATGGAAGGTAGTCTGCTGTCGTGATTTTGTTACTCCAATAGATGGTAGCCTTGTCATTATGGAAGTTAGTATGTTGTCGATATCTTTGTTACTACAATGGATGGTAGCCTTGTCATTATGGAACGTAGTCTGTTGTCGATATTCTTGTTACTGCAATGGATGGTAGCCTTGTCATTATGGAAGGTAGTTTGTCATTGTGATTTCTGTTACTCCAATGGATGGTAGCCTTGTCATTATGGAAGGTAGTCTTTTGTCGAAATTTTTGTTACTCCAATGGTTGGTAGCCTTGTCATTATGGAAGGTAGTCTGTTGTCGAGATTTTAGTTACTACAATGGATGGTAGCCTTGTCATTATGGAAGGTAGTCTGTTGTCGAGATTTTTGTTATTCCAACAGATGGTAGCCTTGTAATTATGGAAGGTAGTCTGTTGTCGTGATTTTTGTTACTCCAATCGATGGTAGCCTTGTCATTATGGAAGGTAGTATGTTGTCGATATCTTTGTTACTCCAATGGATGGTAGCTTTCTTCATTATGGAAGGTAGTCTGTTGTTCAGATTTTTGTTACTCCAATGGATGGTAGACTTGTCATTATGGAAGTTAGTCTATTGTCGTGATTTTTGTTACTCCATTGGATGGTAGCCTTGTCATTATGGAAGGTAGTCTATTGTCGAGATTTTAGTTATTCCAATGGATGGTAGCCATGTCATTATGGAAGGTAGTCTGCTGTCGTGATTTTGTTACTCCAATAGATGGTAGCCTTGTCATTATGGAAGTTAGTATGTTGTCGATATCTTTGTTACTACAATGGATGGTAGCCTTGTCATTATGGAACGTAGTCTGTTGTCGATATTCTTGTTACTGCAATGGATGGTGGCCTTGTCATTATGGAAGGTAGTTTGTCATTGTGATTTCTGTTACTCCAATGGATGGTAGCCTTGTCATTATGGAAGGTAGTCTTTTGTCGAAATTTTTGTTACTCCAATGGTTGGTAGCCTTGTCATTATGGAAGGTAGTCTGTTGTCGAGATTTTAGTTACTACAATGGATGGTAGCCTTGTCATTATGGAAGGTAGTATGTTGTCGAGATTTTTGTTATTCCAACAGATGGTAGCCTTGTAATTATGGAAGGTAGTCTGTTGTCGTAATTTTTGTTACTCCAATCGATGGTAGCCTTGTCATTATGGAAGGTAGTATGTTGTCGATATCTTTGTTACTCCAATGGATGGTAGCTTTCTTCATTATGGAAGGTAGTCTGTTGTTCAGATTTTTGTTACTCCAATGGATGGTAGACTTGTCATTATGGAAGTTAGTCTATTGTCGTGATTTTTGTTACTCCATTGGATGGTAGCCTTGTCATTATGGAAGGTAGTCTATTGTCGAGATTTTAGTTATTCCAATGGATGGTAGCCATGTCATTATGGAAGGTAGTCTGCTGTCGTGATTTTGTTACTCCAATAGATGGTAGCCTTGTCATTATGGAAGTTAGTATGTTGTCGATATCTTTGTTACTACAATGGATGGTAGCCTTGTCATTATGGAACGTAGTCTGTTGTCGATATTCTAGTTACTGCAATGGATGGTAGCCTTGTCATTATGGAAGGTAGTTTGTCATTGTGATTTCTGTTACTCCAATGGATGGTAGCCTTGTCATTATGGAAGGTAGTCTTTTGTCGAAATTTTTGTTACTCCAATGGTTGGTAGCCTTGTCATTATGGAAGGTAGTCTGTTGTCGAGATTTTAGTTACTACAATGGATGGTAGCCTTGTCATTATGGAAGGTAGTATGTTGTCGAGATTTTTGTTATTCCAACAGATGGTAGCCTTGTAATTATGGAAGGTAGTCTGTTGTCGTGATTTTTGTTACTCCAATCGATGGTAGCCTTGTCATTATGGAAGGTAGTATGTTGTCGATATCTTTGTTACTCCAATGGATGGTAGCTTTCTTCATTATGGAAGGTAGTCTGTTGTTCAGATTTTTGTTACTCCAATGGATGGTAGACTTGTCATTATGGAAGTTAGTCTATTGTCGTGATTTTTTTTACTCCATTGGATGGTAGCCTTGTCATTATGGAAGGTAGTGTGTTGTCGATATTTTTGTTATTCGAATGGATGGTAGCCATGTCATTATGGAAGGTAGTTTGTTGTCGTGATTTTTGTTACTCCAATGGATGGTAGCCTTGTCATTATAGAAGGTTGTCTCTTGTAGATATTTTTGTTACTCCAATGCATTTTACCCTTGCCATTATGGAAGGTAGTCTGTTGTCGAGATTTTTGTTACTCTAATGTTAGGTAGCCTTGTCATTATGGAAGATAGTCTATTGTCGATATTTTTATTACTCCATTGGATGGAAGCCTTGTCACTATGGAAGGTAGTCTGTTGTTGAGATTTTTGTTATTCCAATGGATGGTAGCCTTTTCATTATGGAAGGTAGTCTGTTGTCGTGATTTTTGTTACTCCAATGGATGGTAGCCTTTTCATTATGGAAGGTAGTCTGTTGTCGAGATTTTAGTTACTACAATGGATGGTAGCCTTGTCATTATGGAAGGTAGTCTGATGTCGAGATTTTTGTTATTCCAACAGATAGTAGCCTTGTAATTATGGAAGGTAGTCTGTTGTCGTGATTTTTGTTACTCCAATGGATGGTAGCCTTGTCATTATGGAAGGTAGTATGTTGTCGATATCTTTGTTACTCCAATGGATGGTAGCTTTGTCATTATGGAAGGTAGTCTGTTAATCTGATTTTTGTTAGTCCAATGGATGGTAGACTTGTCATTATGGAAGTTAGTCTATTGTCGAAATTCTTGTTACTCCATTGGATGGTAGCCTTGTCATTATGGAAGGTAGTGTGTTGTCGATATTTTTGTTATTCGAATGGATGGTAGCCATGTCATTATGGAAGGTAGTTTGTTGTCGTGATTTTTGTTACTCCAATGGATGGTAGCCTTGTCATTATAGAAGGTTGTCTCTTGTAGATATTTTTGTTACTCCAATGCATTTTACCCTTGCCATTATGGAAGGTAGTCTGTTGTCGAGATTTTTGTTACTCTAATGTTAGGTAGCCTTGTCATTATGGAAGATAGTCTATTGTCGATAGTTTTATTACTCCATTGGATGGAAGCCTTGTCACTATGGAAGGTAGTCTGTTGTTGAGATTTTTGTTATTCCAATGGATGGTAGCCTTTTCATTATGGAAGGTAGTCTATTGTCGTGATTTTTGTTACTCCAATGGATGGTAGCCTTGTCATTATGGAAGGTAGTCTGTTGTCGAGATTTTAGTTATTCCAATGGATGGTAACCATGTCATTATGGAAGGTAGTCTGCTGTCGTGATTTTGTTACTCCAATAGATGGTAGCCTTGTCATTATGGAAGTTAGTATGCTGTCGATATCTTTGTTAATACAATGGATGGTAGCCTTGTCATTATGGAACGTAGTCTGTTGTCGATATTTTTGTTACTACAATGGATGGTAGCCTTGTCATTATGGAAGGTAGTTTGTCATTGTGATTTCTGTTACTCCAATGGATGGTAGCCTTGTCATTATGGAAGGTAGTATTTTGTCAAAATTTTTGTTACTCCAATGGTTGGTAGCCTTGTCATTATGGAAGGTAGTCTGTTGTCGAGATTTTAGTTACTACAATGGATGGTAGCCTTGTCATTATGGAAGGTAGTCTGTTGTCGAGATTTTTGTTATTCCAACAGATGGTAGCCTTGTAATTATGGAAGGTAGTCTGTTGTCGTGATTTTTGTTACTCCAATCGATGGTAGCCTTGTCATTATGGAAGGTAGTATGTTGTCGATATCTTTGTTACTCCAATGGATGGTAGCTTTCTTCATTATGGAAGGTAGTCTGTTGTTCAGATTTTTGTTACTCCAATGGATGGTAGACTTGTCATTATGGAAGTTAGTCTATTGTCGTGATTTTTGTTACTCCATTGGATGGTAGCCTTGTCATTATGGAAGGTAGTGTGTTGTCGATATTTTTGTTATTCGAATGGATGGTAGCCATGTCATTATGGAAGGTAGTTTGTTGTCGTGATTTTTGTTACTCCAATGGATGGTAGCCTTGTCATTATAGAAGATAGTCTGTTGTCGAGATTTATGTTACTCTAATGGATGGTTGCCTTGTCATTATGGAAGATAGTCTATTGTCGATATTTTTATTACTCCATTGGATGGAAGCCTTTTCATTATGGAAGGTAGTCTGTTGTCGTGCTTTTTGTTACACCAATGGATAGTAGCCTTGACATTATGGAAGGTAGTATGTTGTCGATAACTTTGTTACTACAATGGATCGTAGCCTTGTCGTTATGGAAGGTAGTCTGTTGTCGAGATTTTTGTTACTCCAATGGATGGTAGCCTCGTCATTATGGAAGGTTGTCTGTTGTAGAGATTTTTGTTACTGTAATGGATGGTAGCCTGGTCATTATGGAAGGTAGTCTGTTGTTGTGATTTCTGTTACTCCATTGGATGAAAGCCTTGTCATTATGGAAGGTAGTCTATTGTCGAGATTTTTTTTATTCCAATGGATGGTAGCCTTTTCATTATGGAAGGTAGTCTGTTGTCGTGATTTTTGTTACTACAATGGATGGTAGCCTTGTCATTATGGAAGGTAGTCTGTCGTCAATATTCTTGTTATTCCAATGGATGATAGCCTTGTCATTATGGAAGGTAGTCTGTTGTCGTGATTTTTGTTACTCCAATGGATGGTAGCCTTGTCATTATGGAAGGTAGTATGTTGTCGATATCTTTGTTACTATAATGGATGGTAGCCTTATCAGTATGGAAGGTAGTCTGTTGTCGAGATTTTTGTAACTACAATGGATCGTAGCCTCGTCATTATGGAAGGTTGTCTGTTGTCGAGATTTTTGTTACTGTAATGGATTGTAGCCTTGTCATTATGGAAGGTAGTCTATTGTTGTGATTTTCATTACTCCAATGGATGGTTGCCTTGTCATTATGGAAGATTGTCTATTGTCGATATTTTTATTACTCCATTGGATGGAAGCCTTGTAATTATGGAAGGTAGTCTATTGTCGATATTTTAGTTATTCCAATGGATGGTAGCCTTGTCATTATGGAAGTTAGTCAGTTGTCGTGATTTTTGTTACTCCAATGGATGTCAGCCTTGTTATTATGGAAGTAGTATGTTATCGATATCTTTGTTACTCCAATGGATGGAAGCCTTGTTATTATGGAAGGTAGTCTGTTGTTGAGATTTTTGTTACTCTAAGGGATGGTAGCCTTGAAATTATGGAAGGTAGTGTGTTAATGATATTTTTGTTATTCCAATGGATGGTAGCCTTGTCATTATAGAAGGTAGTCTGTTGTCGAGATTTTTGTACTCCAATGGATGGTCGTCTTGTGATTATGAAAGGTAGTCTATTGTCGAGATATTTGTTACTACAATGGATGGTAGCCTTGTCATCATGGAAGGTAGTCTGTTGTCAAGATTTTTGTTACTACAATGGATTGTAGCCATGTCGTTATGGAAGGTAGTCTGTTGTCGATATCTTTGTTACTTCAATGGATGGTAGCCTAGTTATTATGGAAGGTAGTCTGTTGTCGAGATTTTTGTTACTATAATGGATGGTAGCTTTGTCATTATGGAAGGTAGTTTTTTGTTGAGATTTTTGTTATTCCAATGGATATTAGCCTTGTCATTATGAAAGGTAGTCTATTGTCGTGATTTTTTTTCTACAATGGATTGTAGCCTTTTCATTATGGAAGGTAGTATGCTGTCGATATCTTTGTTACTCCAATGGATGGTAGCCTTGTCATTATGGAAGGTAGTCTGTTGTTGAGATTTTTGTTACTCTAAGGGATGGTAGCCTTGTCATTATGGAAGGTAGTATGTTGTCGATATCTTTGTTACTACAATGGATGGTAGCCTTGTCATTATGGAACGTAGTCTGTTGTCGATATTTTTCTTACTCCATTAGATGGAAGCCTTGTCATTATGGAAGGTTGTCTATTGTCGAGATTTTAGTTATTCCAATAGATGGTAGCCTTGTCATTATGGAAGGTAGTCTGTTGTAGTGATTTTTGTTACTCCATTGGATGGAAGCCTTGTCATTATGGAAGGTAGTCTGTTGTCGAGATTTTAGTTATTCCAATGGATGGTAGCCTTGTCATTATGGAAGGTATTCTGTGGTTGTGATTTTTGTTACTACAATGGATGCTAGCCTTGTCAGTATGGAAGGTAGTATGTTATCGATATCTTTGTTACTCCAATGGATGGAAGCCTTGTCATTATGGAAGGTAGTCTGTTGTTGAGATGTTAGTTACTACAATGGATGGTAGCCTTGTCATTATGGAAGGTAGTCTGTTGTCGAGATTTTTGTTATTCCAACAGATGGTAGCCTTGTAATTATGGAAGGTAGTCTGTTGTCGTGATTTTTGTTACTCCAATCGATGGTAGCCTTGTCATTATGGAAGGTAGTATGTTGTCGATATCTTTGTTACTCCAATGGATGGTAGCTTTCTTCATTATGGAAGGTAGTCTCTTGTTCAGATTTTTGTTACTCCAATGGATGGTAGACTTGTCATTATGGAAGTTAGTCTATTGTCGTGATTTTTGTTACTCCATTGGATGGTAGCCTTGTCATTATGGAAGGTAGTGTGTTGTCGATATTTTTGTTATTCGAATGGATGGTAGCCATGTCATTATGGAAGGTAGTTTATTGTCGTGATTTTTGTTACTCCAATGGATGGTAGCCTTGTCATTATAGAAGATAGTCTGTTGTCGAGATTTATGTTACTCTAATGGATGGTTGCCTTGTCATTATGGAAGATAGTCTATTGTCGATATTTTTATTACTCCATTGGATGGAAGCCTTTTCATTATGGAAGGTAGTCTGTTGTCGAGATTTTTGTTATTCCAATGGATGATAGCCTTTTCATTATGGAAGGTAGTCTGTTGTCGTGCTTTTTGTTACTCCAATGGATGGTAGCCTTGACATTATGGAAGGTAGTATGTTGTCGATAACTTTGTTACTACAATGGATCGTAGCCTTGTCATTATGGAAGGTAGTCTGTTGTCGAGATTTTTGTTACTCCAATGGATGGTAGCCTCGTCATTATGGAAGGTTGTCTGTTGTAGAGATTTTTGTTACTGTAATTGATGGTAGCCTGGTCATTATGGAAGGTAGTCTGTTGTTGTGATTTCTGTTACTCCATTGGATGGAAGCCTTGTCATTATGGAAGGTAGTCTGTTGTCGAGATTTTTTTTATTCCAATGGATGGTAGCCTTTTCATTATGGAAGGTAGTCTGTTGTCGTGATTTTTGTTACTACAATGGATGGTAGCCTTGTCATTATGGAAGGTAGTCTGTCGTCAATATTCTTGTTATTCCAATGGATGATAGCCTTGTCATTATGGAAGGTAGTCTGTTGTCGTGATTTTTGTTACTCCAATGGATGGTAGCCTTGTCATTATTGAAGGTAGTATGTTGTTGATATCTTTGTTACTATAATGGATGGTAGCCTTATCAGTATGGAAGGTAGTCTGTTGTCGAGATTTTTGTTACTACAATGGACGGTAGCCTCGTCATTATGGAAGGTTGTCTGTTGTCGAGATTTTTGTTACTGTAATGGATTGTAGCCTTGTCATTATGGAAGGTAGTCTATTGTTGTGATTTTTATTACTCCAATGGATGGTTGCCTTGTCATTATGGAAGATTGTCTATTGTCGATATTTTTATTACTCCATTGGATGGAAGCCTTGTAATTATGGAAGGTAGTCTATTGACGATATTTTAGTTATTCCAATGGATGGTAGCCTTGTCATTATGGAAGTTAGTCAGTTTTCGTGATATTTGTTACTCCAATGGATGCCAGCCTTGTTATTATGGAAGTAGTATGTTATCGATATCTTTGTTACTCCAATGGATGGAAGCCTTGTTATTATGGAAGGTAGTCTGTTGTTGAGATTTTTGTTACTCTAAGGGATGGTAGCCTTGAAATTATGGAAGGTAGTGTGTTAATGATATTTTTGTTATTCCAATGGATGGTAGCCTTGTCATTATAGAAGGTAGTCTGTTGTCGAGATTTTTGTACTCCAATGGATGGTCGTCTTGTGATTATGGAAGGTAGTCTATTGTCGAGATATTTGTTACTACAATGGATGGTAGCCTTGTCATCATGGAAGGTAGTCTGTTGTCAAGATTTTTGTTACTACAATGGATTGTAGCCATGTCGTTATGGAAGGTAGTCTGTTGTCGATATCTTTGTTACTTCAATGGATGGTAGCCTAGTTATTATGGAAGGTAGTCTGTTGTCGAGATTTTTGTTACTATAATGGATGGTAGCTTTGTCATTATGGAAGGTAGTTTTTTGCTGAGATTTTTGTTATTCCAATGGATATTAGCCTTGTCATTATGAAAGGTAGTCTATTGTCGTGATTTTTTTTCTCCAATGGATGGTAGCCTTTTCATTATGGAAGGTAGTATTCTGTCGATATCTTTGTTACTCCAATGGATGGTAGCCTTGTCATTATGGAAGGTAGTCTGTTGTTGAGATTTTTGTTACTCTAAGGGATGGTAGCCTTGTCATTATGGAAGGTAGTATGTTGTCGATATCTTTGTTACTACAATGGATGGTAGCCTTGTCATTATGGAACGTAGTCTGTTGTCGATATTTTTCTTACTCCATTAGATGGAAGCCTTGTCATTATGGAAGGTTGTCTATTGTCGAGATTTTAGTTATTCCAATGGATGGTAGCCTTGTCATTATGGAAGGTAGTCTGTTGTCGTGATTTTTGTTACTCCATTGGATGGAAGCCTTGTCATTATGGAAGGTAGTCTGTTGTCGAGATTTTAGTTATTCCAATGGATGGTAGCCTTGTCATTATGGAAGGTATTCTGTGGTTGTGATTTTTGTTACTACAATGGATGCTAGCCTTGTCAGTATGGAAAGTAGTATGTTATCGATATCTTTGTTACTCCAATGGATGGAAGCCTTGTCATTATGGAAGGTAGTCTGTTGTTGAGATTTTTGTTACTCTAAGGGATGGTAGCCTTGAAATTATAGAAGGTAGTGTGTTATTGATATTTTTGTTATTCCAATGGATGGTAGCCTTGTCATTATGGAAGGTAGTCTACTGTCGAGATTTTTGTTACTTAAATGGATGGTCGTCTTGTGATTACGGATGGTAGTCTATTGTCGAGATATTTGTTACTACAATGGATGGTAGCCTTGTCATTATGGAAGGTAGTCCGTTGTCAAGATTTTTGTTACTACAATGGATTGTAGCCATGTCGTTATGGAAGGTAGTCTGTTGTCGATATCTTTGTTACTTCAATGGATGGTAGCCTAGTTATTATGGAAGGTAGTCTATTATCGAGATTTTTGTTACTACAATGGATGGTAGCTTTGTCATTATGTAAGGTAGTTTGTTGTTGAGATTTTTGTTATTCCAATGGATGCTAGCCTTGTCATTATGAAAGGTAGTCTATTGTCGTGATTTTTTTTACTCTAATGGATGGTAGCCTTTTCATTATGGAAGGTAGTATGCTGTCGATATCTTTGTTACTCCAATGGATGATAGCCTTGTCATTATGGAAGGTAGTCTATTGTTGAGATTTTTGTTACTCTAAGGGATGGTAGCCTTGTCATTATGGAAGGTAGTGTGTTGTCGATATTTTTGTTATTCCAATGGATGGTAGCCTTGTCATTATGGAAGGTAGTCTGTTGTCGAGATTTTTGTTACTCCAATGGATTGTCTCCTTGTGATTATGGAAGGTAGTATATTGTCAAGATTTTTGTTACTACAATGGATGGTAGCCTTGTCATTATTGAAGGTAGTCTATTGTCGAGATTTTTGTAACTACAATGGATGGTAGTCTAATCATTATGGAACGTAGTCTGTTGTCGAGATTTTTGTTACTCTAATGGATGGTAGCCTTGTCATTATGAAAGATAGTCTATTGTCGATATTTTTATTACTCCATTGCATGGAAGCCTTGTCATTATGGAAGGTAGTCTATTGTCGAGATTTAAGTTATTCCAATGGATGGTAGCCTTGTCATTATGGAAGATTGTCTTTTGTCGATATTTTTATTACTCCATTGGATGGAAGCCTTGTAATTATGGAAGGTAGTCTATTGACGATATTTTAGTTATTCCAATGGATGGTAGCCTTGTCATTATGGAAGTTAGTCAGTTTTCGTGATATTTGTTACTCCAATGGATGCCAGCCTTGTTATTATGGAAGTAGTATGTTATCGATATCTTTGTTACTCCAATGGATGGAAGCCTTGTTATTATGGAAGGTAGTCTGTTGTTGAGATTTTTGTTACTCTAAGGGATGGTAGCCTTGAAATTATGGAAGGTAGTGTGTTAATGATATTTTTGTTATTCCAATGGATGGTAGCCTTGTCATTATAGAAGGTAGTCTGTTGTCGAGATTTTTGTACTCCAATGGATGGTCGTCTTGTGATTATGGAAGGTAGTCTATTGTCGAGATATTTGTTACTACAATGGATGGTAGCCTTGTCATCATGGAAGGTAGTCTGTTGTCAAGATTTTTGTTACTACAATGGATTGTAGCCATGTCGTTATGGAAGGTAGTCTGTTGTCGATATCTTTGTTACTTCAATGGATGGTAGCCTAGTTATTATGGAAGGTAGTCTGTTGTCGAGATTTTTGTTACTATAATGGATGGTAGCTTTGTCATTATGGAAGGTAGTTTTTTGCTGAGATTTTTGTTATTCCAATGGATATTAGCCTTGTCATTATGAAAGGTAGTCTATTGTCGTGATTTTTTTTCTCCAATGGATGGTAGCCTTTTCATTATGGAAGGTAGTATTCTGTCGATATCTTTGTTACTCCAATGGATGGTAGCCTTGTCATTATGGAAGGTAGTCTGTTGTTGAGATTTTTGTTACTCTAAGGGATGGTAGCCTTGTCATTATGGAAGGTAGTATGTTGTCGATATCTTTGTTACTACAATGGATGGTAGCCTTGTCATTATGGAACGTAGTCTGTTGTCGATATTTTTCTTACTCCATTAGATGGAAGCCTTGTCATTATGGAAGGTTGTCTATTGTCGAGATTTTAGTTATTCCAATGGATGGTAGCCTTGTCATTATGGAAGGTAGTCTGTTGTCGTGATTTTTGTTACTCCATTGGATGGAAGCCTTGTCATTATGGAAGGTAGTCTGTTGTCGAGATTTTAGTTATTCCAATGGATGGTAGCCTTGTCATTATGGAAGGTATTCTGTGGTTGTGATTTTTGTTACTACAATGGATGCTAGCCTTGTCAGTATGGAAGGTAGTATGTTATCGATATCTTTGTTACTCCAATGGATGGAAGCCTTGTCATTATGGAAGGTAGTCTGTTGTTGAGATTTTTGTTACTCTAAGGGATGGTAGCCTTGAAATTATAGAAGGTAGTGTGTTATTGATATTTTTGTTATTCCAATGGATGGTAGCCTTGTCATTATGGAAGGTAGTCTACTGTCGAGATTTTTGTTACTTAAATGGATGGTCGTCTTGTGATTACGGATGGTAGTCTATTGTCGAGATATTTGTTACTACAATGGATGGTAGCCTTGTCATTATGGAAGGTAGTCCGTTGTCAAGATTTTTGTTACTACAATGGATTGTAGCCATGTCGTTATGGAAGGTAGTCTGTTGTCGATATCTTTGTTACTTCAATGGATGGTAGCCTAGTTATTATGGAAGGTAGTCTATTATCGAGATTTTTGTTACTACAATGGATGGTAGCTTTGTCATTATGTAAGGTAGTTTGTTGTTGAGATTTTTGTTATTCCAATGGATGCTAGCCTTGTCATTATGAAAGGTAGTCTATTGTCGTGATTTTTTTTACTCTAATGGATGGTAGCCTTTTCATTATGGAAGGTAGTATGCTGTCGATATCTTTGTTACTCCAATGGATGATAGCCTTGTCATTATGGAAGGTAGTCTATTGTTGAGATTTTTGTTACTCTAAGGGATGGTAGCCTTGTCATTATGGAAGGTAGTGTGTTGTCGATATTTTTGTTATTCCAATGGATGGTAGCCTTGTCATTATGGAAGGTAGTCTGTTGTCGAGATTTTTGTTACTCCAATGGATTGTCTCCTTGTGATTATGGAAGGTAGTCTATTGTCAAGATTTTTGTTACTACAATGGATGGTAGCCTTGTCATTATTGAAGGTAGTCTATTGTCGAGATTTTTGTAACTACAATGGATGGTAGTCTAATCATTATGGAACGTAGTCTGTTGTCGAGATTTTTGTTACTCTAATGGATGGTAGCCTTGTCATTATGAAAGATAGTCTATTGTCGATATTTTTATTACTCCATTGCATGGAAGCCTTGTCATTATGGAAGGTAGTCTATTGTCGAGATTTAAGTTATTCCAATGGATGGTAGCCTTGTCATTATGGAAGGTAGTCTGTTGTCGTGATTTTTGTTACTCCATTGGATGGAAGCCTTGTCATTATGGAAGGTAGTTTGTTGTCGAGATTTTAGTTATTCCAATGGATGGTAGCCTTGTCATTATGGAAGGTATTCTGTTGTCGTGATTTTTATTACTCCAATGCATGCTAGCCTTGTCATTATGGAAGGTAGTATGTTATCGATATCTTTGTTACTCCAATGGATGGAAGCCTTGTCATTATGGAAGGTAGTCTGTTGTTGAGATTTTGGTTACTCTAAGGGATGGTAGCCTTGAAATTATGGAAGGTAGTGTGTTAATGATATTTTTGTTATTCCAATGGATGGTAGCCTTGTCATTATAGAAGGTAGTCTGTTGTCGATATTTTTGTACTCCAATGGATGGTCGTCTTGTGATTATGGAAGGTAGTCTATTGTCGAGATATTTGTTACTACAATGGATGGTAGCCTTGTCATCATGGAAGGTAGTCTGTTGTCAAGATTTTTGTTACTACAATGGATTGTAGCCATGTCGTTATGGAAGGTAGTCTGTTGTCGATATCTTTGTTACTTCAATGGATGGTAGCCTAGTTATTATGGAAGGTAGTCTGTTGTCGAGATTTTTGTTACTATAATGGATGGTAGCTTTGTCATTATGGAAGGTAGTTTTTTGTTGAGATTTTTGTTATTCCAATGGATATTAGCCTTGTCATTATGAAAGGTAGTCTATTGTCGTGATTTTTTTTCTCCAATGGATGGTAGCCTTTTCATTATGGAAGGTAGTATGCTGTCGATATCTTTATTACTCCAATGGATGGTAGCCTTGTCATTATGGAAGGTAGTCTGTTGTTGAGATTTTTGTTACTCTAAGGGATGGTAGCCTTGTCATTATGGAAGGTAGTATGTTGTCGATATCTTTGTTACTACCATGGATGGTAGCCTTGTCATTATGGAACGTAGTCTGTTGTCGATATTTTTCTTACTCCATTAGATGGAAGCCTTGTCATTATGGAAGGTTGTCTATTGTCGAGATTTTAGTTATTCCAATGGATGGTAGCCTTGTCATTATGGAAGGTAGTCTGTTGTCGTGATTTTTGTTACTCCATTGGATGGAAGCCTTGTCATTATGGAAGGTAGTCTGTTGTCGAGATTTTAGTTATTCCAATGGATGGTAGCCTTGTCATTATGGAAGGTATTCTGTGGTTGTGATTTTTGTTACTACAATGGATGCTAGCCTTGTCAGTATGGAAGGTAGTATGTTATCGATATCTTTGTTACTCCAATGGATGGAAGCCTTGTCATTATGGAAGGTAGTCTGTTGTTGAGATTTTTGTTACTCTAAGGGATGGTAGCCTTGAAATTATGGAAGGTAGTGTGTTATTGATATTTTTGTTATTCCAATGGATGGTAGCCTTGTCATTATGGAAGGTAGTCTACTGTCGAGATTTTTGTTACTTAAATGGATGGTCGTCTTGTGATTACGGATGGTAGTCTATTGTCGAGATATTTGTTACTACAATGGATGGTAGCCTTGTCATTATGGAAGGTAGTCTGTTGTCAAGATTTTTGTTACTACAATGGATTGTAGCCATGTCGTTATGGAAGGTAGTCTGTTGTCGATATCTTTGTTACTTCAATGGATGGTAGCCTAGTTATTATGGAAGGTAGTCTATTATCGAGATTTTTGTTACTACAATGGATGGTAGCTTTGTCATTATGTAAGGTAGTTTGTTGTTGAGATTTTTGTTATTCCAATGGATGCTAGCCTTGTCATTATGAAAGGTAGTCTATTGTCGTGATTTTTTTTACTCTAAAGGATGGTAGCCTTTTCATTATGGAAGGTAGTATGCTGTCGATATCTTTGTTACTCCAATGGATGATAGCCTTGTCATTATGGAAGGTAGTCTATTGTTGAGATTTTTGTTACTCTAAGGGATGGTAGCCTTGTCATTATGGAAGGTAGTGTGTTGTCGATATTTTTGTTATTCCAATGGATGGTAGCCTTGTCATTATGGAAGGTAGTCTGTTGTCGAGAATTTTGTTACTCCAATGGATTGTCTCCTTGTGATTATGGAAGGTAGTCTATTGTCAAGATTTTTGTTACTACAATGGATGGTAGCCTTGTCATTATTGAAGGTAGTCTATTGTCGAGATTTTTGTAACTACAATGGATGGTAGTCTAATCATTATGGAACGTAGTCTGTTGTCGAGATTTTTGTTACTCTAATGGATGGTAGCCTTGTCATTATGGAAGATAGTCTATTGTCGATATTTTTATTACTCCATTGCATGGAAGCCTTGTCATTATGTAAGGTAGTCTATTGTCGAGATTTAAGTTATTCCAATGGATGGTAGCCTTGTCATTATGGAAGGTAGTCTGTTGTCGTGATTTTTGTTACTCCATTGGATGGAAGCCTTGTCATTATGGAAGGTAGTTTGTTGTCGAGATTTTAGTTATTCCAATGGATGGTAGCCTTGTCATTATGGAAGGTATTCTGTTGTCGTGATTTTTATTACTCCAATGCATGCTAGCCTTGTCATTATGGAAGGTACTATGTTATCGATATCTTTGTTACTCCAATGGATGGAAGCCTTGTCATTATGGAAGGTAGTCTGTTGTTGAGATTTTTGTTACTCTAAGGGATGGTAGCCTTGAAATTATGGAAGGTAGTGTGTTAATGATATTTTTGTTATTCCAATGGATGGTAGCCTTGTCATTATAGAAGGTAGTCTGTTGTCGAGATTTTTGTACTCCAATGGATGGTCGTCTTGTGATTATGGAAGGTAGTCTATTGTCGAGATATTTGTTACTACAATGGATGGTAGCCTTGTCATTATGGAAGGTAGTCTGTTGTCAAGATTTTTGTTACTACAATGGATTGTAGCCATGTCGTTATGGAAGGTAGTCTGTTGTCGATATCTTTGTTACTTCAATGGATGGTAGCCTAGTTATTATGGAAGGTAGTCTGTTGTCGAGATTTTTGTTACTATAATGGATGGTAGCTTTGTCATTATGGAAGGTAGTTTTTTGTTGAGATTTATGTTATTTCAATGGATATTAGCCTTGTCATTATGAAAGGTAGTCTATTGTCGTGATTTTTTTTCTCCAATGGATGGTAGCCTTTTCATTATGGAAGGTAGTATGCTGTCGATATCTTTGTTACTCCAATGGATGGTAGCCTTGTCATTATGGAAGGTAGTCTGTTGTTGAGATTTTTGTTACTCTAAGGGATGGTAGCCTTGTCATTATGGAAGGTAGTATGTTGTCGATATCTTTGTTACTACAATGGATGGTAGCCTTGTCATTATGGAACGTAGTCTGTTGTCGATATTTTTCTTACTCCATTAGATGGAAGCTTTGTCATTATGGAAGGTTGTCTATTGTCGAGATTTTAGTTATTCCAATGGATGGTAGCCTTGTCATTATGGAAGGTAGTCTGTTGTCGTGATTTTTGTTACTCCATTGGATGGAAGCCTTGTCACTATGGAAGGTAGTCTGTTGTCGAGATTTTAGTTATTCCAATGGATGGTAGCCTTGTCATTATGGAAGATAGTCTATTGTCGATATTTTTATAACTCCATTGCATGGAAGCCTTGTCATTATGGAAGGTAGTCTATTGTCGAGATTTAAGTTATTCCAATGGATGGTAGCCTTGTCATTATGGAAGGTAGTCTGTTGTCGTGATTTTTGTTACTCCATTGGATGGAAGCCTTGTCATTATGGAAGGTAGTTTGTTGTCGAGATTTTAGTTATTCCAATGGATGGTAGCCTTGTCATTATGGAAGGTATTCTGTTGTCGTGATTTTTATTACTCCAATGCATGCTAGCCTTGTCATTATGGAAGGTAGTATGTTATCGATATCTTTGTTACTCCAATGGATGGAAGCCTTGTCATTATGGAAGGTAGTCTGTTGTTGTGATTTTTGTTACTCTAAGGGATGGTAGCCTTGAAATTATGGAAGGTAGTGTGTTATTGATATTTTTGTTATTCCAATGGATGGTAGCCTTGTCATTATAGAAAGTATTCTGTTGTCGAGAGTTTTGTTACTCCAATGGATGGTCGTCTTGTGATTACGGAAGGTAGTCTATTGTCGAGATATTTGTTACTGCAATCGATGGTAGCCTTGTCATTATGGAAGGTAGTCTGTTGTCATGATTTTTGTTACTACAATGGATTGTAGCCATGTCGTTATGGAAGGTAGTCTGTTGTCGATATCTTTGTTACTTCAATGGATGGTAGCCTAGTTATTATGGAAGGTAGTCTATTGTCGAGATTTTTGTTACTACAATGGATGGTAGCTTTGTCATTATGGAAGGTAGTATGTTGTCAATATTTTTGTTACTACAATGGATGCTAGCCTTTTCATTATGGAAGGTAGTATGATGTCGATATCTTTGTTACTCCAATGGATGGTAGCCTTGTCATTATGGAAGGTAGTGTGTTGTCGATATTTTTGTTATTCCAATGGATGGTAGCCTTGTCGTTATGGAAGGTAGTCTATTGTCAAGATTTTTGTTACTACAATGAATGGTAGCCTTGTCATTATTGAAGGTAGTCAGTTGTCGAGATTTTTGTTACTATAATGGATGGTAGCCTAGTCATTATGGAAGGTAGTCCGTTGTCGAGATTTTTGTTACTCTAAGGGATGGTAGCCTTGAAATTATGGAAGGTAGTCCGTTGTCGAGATTTTTGTTACTCCAATGGATGGAAGCCTTGTCATTATGAAAGTTAGTCTGTTGTTGTGATTTTTGTTACTCCAATGGATGGAAGCCTTGTCATTATGGAAGGTAGTCTGTTGTTGTGATTTTTGTTACTCTAAGGGATGGTAGCCTTGAAATTATGGAAGGTAGTGTGTTATTGATATTTTTGTTATTCCAATGGATGGTAGCCTTGTCATTATAGAAAGTATTCTGTTGTCGAGATTTTTTTTACTCCAATGGATGGTCGTCTTGTGATTATGGAAGGTAGTCTATTGTCGAGATATTTGTTACTACAATCGATGGTAGCCTTGTCATTATGGAAGGTAGTCTGTTGTCAAGATTTTTGTTACTACAATGGATTGTAGCCATGTCGTTATGGAAGGTAGTCTGTTGTCGATATCTTTGTTACTTCAATGGATGGTAGCCTAGTTATTATATAAGATAGTCTATTGTCGAGACTTTTGTTACTACAATGGATGGTAGCTTTGTCATTATGGAAGGTAGTCTGTTGTCGTTATTTTTGTTACTACAATGGATGCTAGCCTTTTCATTATGGAAGGTAGTATGATGTCAATATCTTTGTTACTCCAATGGATGGTAGCCTTGTCATTATGGAAGGTAGTGTGTTGTCGATATTTTTGTTATTCCAATGGATGGTAGCCTTGTCATTATGGAAGGTAGTATATTGTCAAGATTTTTGTTACTATAATGGATGGTAGCCTAGTCATTATGGAAGGTAGTCCGTTGTCGAGATTTTTGTTACTCTAATGGATGGTAGCCTTGTCATTATAGAAGGTAGTTTTTTGTCGATATCTTTGTTACTCCATTGGATGGAAGCCTTGAAATTATGGAAGGTAGTCGGTTGTCGAGATTTTAGTTATTCCAATGGATTGTATCCTTATCATTATGGAAGGTAGTCTGTTGTCGATATATTTGTTATTCTAATGGATGGTATCCTTGTCATTATGAAAGGTAGTCTGTTGTCAATATCTTTTTTACTCCAATGGATGGTAGCCTAGTCATTATGGAAGGTAGTCTGTTGTCTAGATTTTTGTTACTCCAATGGATGGTAGCCTTGTCATTATGGAAGGTAGTCCGTTGTCGAGATTTTTGTTACTACAATGGATGGTAGCCTTGTCATTATGGAAGGTAGTTTGTTGTCGATATTTTTCTTACTACAATGGATGATAGCCTTGTCATTATGGAAGGTAGTTTGTTGTCGAGATTTTTGTTACTCTAATGTGTAGGTGTTTAGTTATTGGCATGTATTTTTGGTAAAACCAGGTGTGTGAATGTCATAACATTTTAGTACAGGTTTATTAGGTACATTTGCAGAAAAATAATGGCATACAGGTGCTACTGTGTATGAGTGTGTATAAGAGCATTTTGCGAAAGATCACATTTATTGCCAAAATTAGTAAACAGGAATTCTGATGTCATAACAAATGTTAAGACATCCTGTACTGATCTAACAGTAGTGCAATTTGGTTAATTCTGAGATTTTTCAGGAAGTTGGCTCATTCCTTCCAGAACAGAATCTCCCGTTGTCTTTGGGTTAACCTAGCTCAACCCTAAAACTGGTTGATAAAGTCTTGTGACCAAGTCTTATGGTTAAACCTAATTAACCCTAGATTTTTGTGGAAACCCTAACTGAAGAAACAACTGCTATATATTCAACAAGACTGTTGTTTGGAAAATAACTCTTTCGACTGAAGATCAATCAGAAACTATATAGTTTTAACTGCTGTAATCCAAGCAATTATCATTGTGATAAGTGACTTGGAATAGGTTTTGTTTGTAAGGGTTTTTGTACCACTCAAAGCTTTGAAGCAAGAGTGTTTTGTGTCTCTTGACTAAAGCTTTGAAGCAAAGTCAAGTTAGGTTTATGTATCACTCAAAGCTGTGAAGCAAGAGTGTTTGTGTTACTTGATTAAAAATCTGTGAAGCATAATCAAATGTATGTTTTGAAGAGTGTCTTCATTAATTCATTAGTCAATTGTTTTAAGTATCACTGCTGTGATTGAGGGGGGTGAGTAGGAACTCAGGTTTAAGTAGAACTTAGATTGAAGTTGCATTGGGTAGGTCTTAAGTGAAGGAGATAAAATGGTTGGTTTATTCCTGAATTAATATCTCTTATAGTGGATTTCCTCCCTGGCTTGGTAGCCCCCAGAGTAGGTGTTGTTTCACACTGAACTGGGTAAAAAATTGACTGTGTTCTTTACTGTTTTTGTATTTACTGTCTTATAGAAAGTCAGATACGGTGCCACAACATTGACTGTGACATTGAGTATCTACAGCCAGAATTTCAATTGGCATCAGAGTAGGCACCCTGCCTGTATTACTGGGTGAGATCTAGGGATATCACTTTCTGGCACTATGGACAAAGAAGGAGTTTTTGGAAATAGACCACCCATTCTGGATGGAACAAATTATGACTACTGGAAACCTCGTATGATTGCCTTCTTAAAATCTCTGGACAAAAAGGCTTGGAGAGCTGCTGACAAAGGATGGAATCATCCCACCATAACTGAGAAAGATGGGACAATCAGTCTGAAGCCTGAGGAAGAATGGAGTAAAGAAGAAGATGAGTTAGCCCTGGGTAATTCCAAAGCTTTAAATGCCTTGTTCAATGGAATTGATAGAAACATATTCAGACTAGTACATCAATATGAACTGGCCAAGGAAGTTTGGGACACTCTCAAAACTACCCATGAGGGCACTTCCAAAGTAAAAATGTCAAGGCTTCAGATTCTGACTACCAAGTTTGAGAATCTAAAAATAATGGAAGTTGAAACCATTCATGAGTTTCACATGAACATGTTGGAGATTGCCAACACCTCAGGAGCATTGGGAGAAAAGATGTCAGAAGAAAAACTGGTGAGAAAGATTCTCAGATCCTTGCCTAAAATATTTGCAATGAAGGTAACTGCTATAGAGGAAGCCCAGGATATCAGCAAGTTGAAAGTGGATGAACTCATTGGGTCTCTTCAGACTTTTGAGATGGGGATCACTGAAAATGTTGACAAGAAGAACAAGAGCATAGCACTTGTATCCAACACTGAAGATGAAAACAAGGAGGATGAAGAAGAAAATATTTCAGAAGCTATAGCCATGCTTGGAAGACAATTCAACAAACTCATCAAAATAATAGATCCAAAGTCAAGGTCTAATGTTCATAACATCCCCTCTGACATTGACAGTTCCAGCAGAAGACCAAGGTCAAAAGAGAAGGGAAATCAAGGCAGAGGAATTCAATGCCATGGTTGTGAAGGATATGGGCATATTCGAGTTGAATTCCCTACCTTTCTTAAGAATCAAAAGAAAGGAATGACTGTTACCTGGTCTGACTGTGATTCAGAAAGTAATTCTGAAGAAGAATCTGCCAAACTAGTTACTGCTCTAACTGGTGTTTGCACCTCTGAAAGTGACACCAGTGATGAGGAAGTGACATTTGAAGAACTGGCTGATACTTACAAGAAATTGTGTATCAGAAGTGTTGAAGTCTGTGTGCAAAATGAGAGACAAACAAAGCTCATCATAAAGTTGGAAGCTGAAAAAAGGGCAGACCTTGAAACTATAAGTCATCTAGAAGGGGAAGTTGAATTGCTGAACTCACAACTAAACCAGATGACCAAATCTGTCAAGATGCTGACAAATGGAAATGACAAATTGGAAGAAATCCTTCAGGTTGGACAAAATGTGGGAAACAAGTCTGGACTAGGATTTGTGGAAGCAAAGAAATCTGGTGCAGACAAGAAGATCAGGTCTGATAAACAAATGTCAAAGCAGATGTCTCAACACAACTCTCAACATCAGGAACAGAGATATATGAAGAAAAGGTACCAAAGATGGAGATGTCATCATTGTGGGAGATATGGTCACATTAAGCCTTTCTGCTTAAGATTGTATGGATACCCTAATCAGAACCCAGGTGTTAAACCTAAAAGGGTACCACATACTCCTCAATGGAAAAAAAAAGCTACTGCCCTGATAGCCCACATTTCGCTGAGAGTCTGTGCAAAGGAAGACTGGTACTTTGACAGTGGGTGTTCTAAGCACATGACTGGAATCAAGAACCTTCTCAATAATGTTAAACCTCACACCACTAGTTATGTGACCTTTGGAGATGGTGCTAGAGGTGAAATCAAAGGAGTTGGTAATTTGGACTGCCCTGGAGTTCCAAATCTGAATGAAGTACTATTGGTAAAAGGCCTGACTGCTAATCTCATTAGTATCAGTCAATTGTGTGATCATGGATTCAAGGTCAATTTCTCAAAATTTGAATATCTTGTAATAAATGAAAAACAAGAAGTTGTAATGAAAGGAGTAAGATCTAAAGACAATTGTTACTTGTGGGATCCTGAGAACACTAATACCTCTACTGTGTGTTCTATTTCCAAAGAAGAAAAAGAGGTGAAACTGTGGCACCAAAAACATGGCCACCTTCATCTAAGAGGAATGAAAAGGATTATCTCCATGGAGGCAGTCAGAGGGATTCCAAGACTGCAAATTGATGAAGGGAGAGTTTGTGGTGAATGTCAGATTGGTAAGAAGACTAGGATGTCACATCCAAAGTCAAGACATCTGACAACCTATAAAGTTCAAGAACTTCTTCATATGGATCTGATGGGACCAATGCAGGTGGAAAGTCTTGGTGGAAAAAGATATGCCTATGTTCCAGATTCACCTGGATTAACTTCATTAGGGAAAAATCTGATGTATTTGAAGTTTTTAAAGAACTGTGCAAAAGAATTCAAAGAGAAAAAGAAGGGTGTATTGTAAGAATCAAAAGTGATCATGGCAAGGAATTTGAAAACAACAAGTTTGATGAGTTCTGTTCCTCAGAAGGAATTAGTCATGAATTTTCTTCTCCTATAACTCCTCAGCAAAATGGAGTTGTGGAAAGGAAAAATAGGACCATACAAGAATCTGCCAGAGCAATGATACATGCCAAAAGACTTCCTATGTATTTTTGGGCTGAAGCTATGAATACAGCCTGCTATGTCCATAACAGGGTCACCTTGAGAATGGGAACCTCAACCAACATATATGAACTCTAGAAAGGAAGAAAACCAACTGTGAAGTACTTCCATGTATTTCGTAGCAAATGCTATATTCTGGCAGATCGTGAACAAAGGAGAAAACTGGACCCTAAAAGTGATGAAGGCATATTTCTAGGATACTCCTCAAACAGTAGAGCTTATAGGGTATTCAACTCCAGGACCAAAGCCATGATGGAATCAATAAATGTCATAATTGATGATTATCATGAGGAAACAGATGTCCCTTGTAATGTTGAGACATTCTTTGAGACTCCAACTCAACAGAATGATCTACCCAACACCACCACAGCAGAATCTGAATCAAAGGAAGCTAGCAAAATCCCTTCCATCAGAATTCAGAAGGATCATCCAAAAGAGCTCATCATAGGAGATCCCAACAGTGGAGTCATTACAAGATCTAGAGAAATCATCTCAAACTCTTGCTTTGTGTCTAAAATTGAACCAAGAAATGTCAAGGAAGCTTTAACTGATGAATACTAGATTGGAGCAATGCAAGATGAACTGAACCAATTCAAGCAACATGAAGTTTGGGAGCTAGTTCCTAGACCTGAAGGAACAAACATCATTGGCACAAAATGGATTTTCAAGAACAAATCAGATGCTGAAGGAGTTGTCACCAGAAATAAGGCAAGACTGGTTGCTCAAGGATACACTCAAGTTGAAGGGGTTGATTTTGATGAAACCTTTGCTCCTGTAGCCAGGCTGGAATCAATCAGACTCCTATTGGCAATTGCCTATCTCCTGAAGTTCAAGTTATTTCAGATGGATGTGAAAAGTGCCTTCCTAAATGGGTACTTGAATGAGGAAGCTTATGTGGAACAACCTAGAGGCTTTGTGGATCAAAACCACCCTGATCATGTCTACAAATTGAGGAAAGCTCTATATGGCCTGAAACAAGCTCCTAGAGCATGGTATGACAGGTTAACAAAATTTCTCTCAGACAAAGGATACAGAAAAGGAGGCTTGGATAAAACCCTCTTTGTCAAAACTGAAGGAGGGAAGTTAATGGTAGCTCAAATATATGTTGATGACATAGTGTTTGGGGGAATGTCAGAACAAATGGTTAAACATTTTGCTGACCAAATGCATGCTGAATTCGAAATGAGTCTCATGGGAGAACTGACTTATTTTCTTGGAATGCAAGTCTCACAGATGGAGGACTCAATCTTTCTATCTCAAAGCAAGTATGCAAAGAACATTGTAAAGAAGTTTGGTATGGATAATGCCAGTCACAAAAGGACTCTTGCACCTACTCATTTAAAGTTATCCAAAGATT
This sequence comes from Vicia faba, assembly GCA_948472305.1. Classification (NCBI taxonomy): domain Eukaryota; kingdom Viridiplantae; phylum Streptophyta; class Magnoliopsida; order Fabales; family Fabaceae; genus Vicia; species Vicia faba. The sequence continues at coordinate 530,885,770 of OX451741.1, forward strand.
CAAGTGGGGTTAAGGTGGACCAAAGTCTGTACAGAAGCATGATAGGAAGTTTGTTGTACTTAACTGCCACCAGACCTGACATTGCTTTTGCAGTTGGAGTTTGTGCAAGATACCAAGCTGATCCTAAAGTCAGTCATATCAACCAAGTGAAGAGAATTTTGAAGTATGTGAGTGGAACTTACAACTATGGCTTGTTATATTCTCATGGCTGTGAACCAACTCTGACTTGTTATTGTGATGTTGATTGGGCTGGAAGTGCTGATGATAGAAAAAGCACCTCTGGTGGATGTTTCTTCTTAGGAAACAATCTGGTTTCCTGGTTCAGCAAGAAACAGAACTGTGTATCTCTCTCTACTGTTGAAGCTGAATACATTGCAGCTGGTAGTAGTTGTTCTCAAATGATCTGGATGAAACAAATGCTTACTGAGTATAATGTCACACAAGATGTTATGACATTGTACTGTGACAATCTGAGTACAATCAACATTTCCAAAAATCCTATTCAGCATAGTAGGACCAAACATATTGACATTAGACATCACTTTATCAGAGACCTTGTAGAAGAGAAGACGATTAAACTGGAACATGTTGCCACTGAGCTACAGTTGGCTGACATTTTTACAAAGGCACTTGATGCAAATCAATTTGAAAACTTGAGGGGCAAGTTGGGTATTTGCCAACATGAGGAATTGTAGCAATTAATTTTGCTTAAAACAAGGGTTGAAGGAGTTATTTTTGCTAAGTCTATTTTGATTGGGTTAAACATATGCTTTCCCATTTCCTTCAAAATATTTAAGAATTTGAATAGTCACTTATTTACATCCTTCCCCTCTCGCCTCCGCATCAAAACCTAGTCTCACAATCAAAATTTTCTCTCTAGTTGCTATTGGTCTTCTAAGACTATCAAAATGTCTCAAACATCATCATCATCCAATACGACTATTTCATCCTCTTCCTCTGATCAAGATTCTAGGGCAATCTCATATTGCCTGGATTCTGAAGTCCTGGAGATTGCTCCTCTTAGAGAAATGGAAACTAACCCCACCAAGGTCAAAGAGCTGAGAACATGGCATGCAGGAAGGTCCCAAGCTACTGCTTCTGGTAATCCCTCTCATCCTTCTTCTTCTGTTCCCTCTGAAATTGCAAATAGGGAAGGGTCAGCCTATGTACGTCAAGCAATACCTAAACTTGTTACAAGAATTCTGAATGAGAACCACTTAGTTCCTGACATTTCCGTTCCTTTAAATCAAGAAAGTTCAAATGCTGAAACAAATCCAGATGTCTCTAAGGATGTTGAGACACCAGACAAAGATAAGGATGCTGAAGCCCCAGTTGTTGACATGGACAAAGAGAAGAATGCTGATATTGCTCATAAGAAAAGGAAGAAGCCTGAAACTTCTGAGTCTGATGACAGTGCTTAAAGTTCAGTGGAGATGGCAAACTGGCTGCTAGTTCCAGTTGATGTAAGTGTTTTGTTTGTTTTTCTTTTGTTGTCTTTGTTTGGGATGATTGTATAACTTTTAAGTACATGTATCTTTGGCCCATTTGTGGCTAAAGAGGGGGAGATATTCTGTGGTTAATTACTTGATAAACACTATATTTTTCTGCAGTCACATTTATTCTGCTACTATTTATTCTCTGATTGCTTAGGCGCTTTAGCCAAAAATCTGCCAAAGGGCGAGTTTGTAGGTGTTTAGTTATTGGCATGTATTTTTCGTAAAACCAGGTGTGTGAATGTCATGACTGATGTCATAACATTCTAGTACAGGTTTATTAGGTACCTTTGTAGAAAAATAATGGCATACAGGTGCTACTGTGTATGAGTGTGTATCTGAGCATTTTGCAAAAGATCACATTTATTGCCAAAATCAGTAAACAAGAATTCTGATGTCATAACAAATGTTAAGACATCCTGTACTGATCTAACAGTAGTGCAGTTTGGTTAGTTCTGAGATTTTTCAGGAAGTTGGCTCATTCCTTCCAGAACAGAATCTCCCGTTGTCTTTGGGTTAACCTAGGTCAACCCTAAAACTGGTTGATAAAGTCTTGTGACCAAGTCTTATGGTTAAACCTAATTAACCCTAGCTTTTTGTGGAAATCCTAACTGAAGAAACAGCTGCTATATATTCAACAGGACTGCTATTTGGAAAATAACTCTTTGGACTGAAGATCAATCAGAAACTGTATAGTTTTAACTGCTGTAATCCAAGCAATTATCATTGTGATAAGTGACTTGGAATAGGTTTTGTTTGTAAGGGTTTTTTTACCACTCAAATCTTTGAAGCAAGAGTGTTTTGTGTCTCTTGACTAAAGCTTTGAAGCAAAGTCAAGTTAGGTTTATGTATCACTTAAAGCTGTGAAGCAAGAGTGTTTGTGTTACTTGATTAAAAAGATGTGAAGCATAATCAAGTGTATGTTTTGAAGAGTGTCTTCATTAATTCATTAGTCAATTGTTTTAAGTATCACTATTGTGATTGAGGGTGAGTGAGTAGGAACTCAGGTTTAAGTAGAACTTAGATTGAAGTTGCATTGGGTAGGTCTTAAGTGAAGGAGATAAACTGGTTGGTTTATTCCTGAATTAATATCTCTTATAGTGGATTTCCTCCCTAGCTTGGTAGCCCCCAGAGTAGGTGTTGTTTCACACTGAACTGGGTAAACAATTGACTGTGTTCTTTACTGTTTTTGTATTTACTGTCTTATAGAAAGTCAGATACGGTGTCACAACATTGACTATGACATTGAGTATCTACAGCCAGAATTTCATAATAGATTGTAGCCTTGTAAATATGGAAGGTAGTCTGTTGTCCAGATTTTTGTTACTACAATGGATGGTAGCCTTGTCATTATGGAAGGTAGTCTGTCATTGTGGTTTCTGTTACTCCAATGGATGGTAGCGTTGTCATTAAGGACGATAGTCTGTTGTTTAAATTTTTGTTACTCCAATGGATGGTAGACTTGTCATTATGGAATGTAGTGTGTTGTCGAGATTTTTGTTACTCTATTGGATGGTAGCCTTGTCATTATGGAAGGTAGTGTGTTATCGATATTTTTGTTATTCCAATGGATGGTAGCCTTATCATTATGGAAGGTAGTCTGTTGTCGAGATTTTTGTTACTCCAATGGATGGTAGCATTGTCATTATGGAAGGAAATTTGTTGTCTAGATTTTTGTTACTCCAATGGATGGTAGCCTTGTCATTATGGAAGGTAGTTTATTGTCGAGATTTTTGTTACTATAATGGATGGTAGCCTTGTCATTATGGAAGGTAGTTTTTTGTCGATATTTTTCTTACTACAATGGATGATAGCCTTGTCATTATGGACGGTAGTCTGTTCTCGAGATTTTTTTTACTCTAATGGATGGTAGCCTTGTAATTATGGAAGGTAGTCTGTTGTCGAGATTTATGTTACTGCAATGGATGGTAGCCTTGTCATTATGGAAGGTAGTCTCTCATTATTGTTTCTGTTACTCCAATGGATGGTAGCGTTGTCATTAAGGACGATAGTCTGTTGTTCAAATTTTTGTTACTCCAATGGATGGTAGACTTGTCATTATTGAATGTAGTCCGTTGTCGAGATTTTTGTTACTCCATTGGATGGTAGCCTTGTCATTTTGGAAAGTAATGTGTTATCGATATATTTGTCATTCCAATGGATGGTAGCCTTGTCATTATGGAAGGTAGTCTGTCATTGTGATTTTTGTTACTCCAATGGATGGTAGCCTTGTCATTGAGGACGGTAATCTGTTGTTTAGATATTTGTTACTCCAATGGATGGTAAACTTCTAGTTATGGAAGGTAGTCTATTTTCGAGATTTTTGTTACTCCAATGGATGGTAGCCTTGTCATTATGGAAGGTAGTCTGTTGTCGAGATTTTTGTTACTACAATGGATGGTAGCCTTGTCATTATGGATGGTAGTTTTTTGTCGATATTTTTCTTAATACAATGGATGGTAGCCTTGTCATTATTGAATGTAGTTCGTTGTCGAGATTTTTGTTACTCCATTGGATGGTAGCCTTGTCATTATGGAAGGTAATGTGTTATCGATATATTTGTCATTCCAATGGATGGTAGCCTTGTCATTATGGAAGGTAGTCTGTCATTGTGATTTTTGTTACTCCAATGGATGGTAGCCTTGTCATTGAGGATGGTAATGTGTTGTTTGGATATTTGTTACTCCAATGGATGGTAAACTTCTAGTTATGGAAGGTAGTTTATTTTCGAGATTTTTGTTACTCCAATGGATGGTAGCCTTGTCATTATGGAAGGTAGTCTGTTGTCGAGATTTTTGTTACTACAATGGATGGTAGCCTTGTCATTATGGATGGTAGTTTTTTGTCGATATTTTTCTTACTACAATGGATGGTAGCCTTGTCATTATGGACGATAGTCTATTGTCGAGATTTTTTTTACTCTAATGGATTGTAGCCTTGTAATTATGGAAGGTAGTCTGTTGTCGAGATTTATGTTACTGCAATGGATGGTAGCCTTGTCATTATGGAAGGTAGTCTCTCATTGTTGTTTCTGTTACTCCAATGGATGGTAGCGTTGTCATTAAGGACGATAGTCTGTTGTTCAAATTTTTGTTACTCCAATGGATGGTAGACTTGTCATTATTGAATGTAGTCCGTTGTCGAGATTTTTGTTACTCCATTGGATGGTAGCCTTGTCATTATGGAAGGTAATGTGTTATCGATATATTTGTCATTCCAATGGATGGTAGCCTTGTCATTATGGAAGGTAGTCTGTCATTGTGATTTTTGTTACTCCAATGGATGGTAGCCTTGTCATTGAGGACGGTAATCTGTTGTTTAGATTTTTGTTACTCCAATGGATGGTAAACTTCTAGTTATGGAAGGTAGTCTATTTTCGAGATTTTTGTTACTCCAATGGATGGTAGCCTTGTCGTTATGGAAGGTAGTCTATTGTCGAGATTTTTGTTACTACAATGGATGGTAGCCTTGTCATTATGGATGGTAGTTTTTTGTCGATATTTTTTTTACTACAATGGATGGTAGCCTTGTCATTATGGACGGTAGTCTGTTGTCGTGATTTTTTTTACTCTAATGGATGGTAGCCTTGTAATTATGGAAGGTAGTCTGTTGTCGAGATTTATGTTACTGCAATGGATGGTAGCCTTGTCATTATGGAAGGTAGTCTCTCATTGTTGTTTCTGTTACTCCAATGGATGGTAGCATTGTCATTAAGGACGATAGCCTGTTGTTCAAATTTTTGTTACTCCAATGGATGGTAGACTTATCATTATTGAATGTAGTCCGTTGTCGAGATTTTTGTTACTCCATTGGATGGTAGCCTTGTCATTATGGAAGGTAATGTGTTATCGATATATTTGTCATTCCAATGGATGGTAGCCTTGTCATTATGGAAGGTAGTATGTCATTGTGATTTTTGTTACTCCAATGGATGGTAGCCTTGTCATTGAGGACGGTAGTCTGTTGTTTAGATTTTTGTTACTCTAATGGATGGTTAACTTCTAGTTATGGAAGGTAGACTGTTGTCGAGATTTTTGTTACTCTAATGGATGGTAGCCTTTTAATTATGGAAGGTAGTCTGTTGTCGAGATTTTTGTTACTGCAATGGATGGTAGCCTTGTCATTATGGAAGGTAGTCTCTCATTGTGGTTTCTGTTACTCAAATGGATGGTAGCGTTGTCATTAAGGACGATAGTCTGTTGTTCAAATTTTTGTTACTCCAATGGATGGTAGACTTGTTATTATGGAATGTAGTCTGTTGTCGAGATTTTTGTTACTCCATTGGATGGTAGCCTTGTCATTATGGAAGGTAGTTTGTTATCGATATTTTTGTTATTCCAATGGATGGTAGCCTTGTCATTATGGAAGGTAGTCTTTCGTTGTGATTTCTGTTACTCCAATGGATGGTAGCCTAGTCATTGAGGACGGTAGTCTATTGTTTAGATTTTTGTTACTCCAGTTGATGGTAAACTTGTCATTATGGAAGGTAGTCTATTTTCGAGATTTTTGTTACTCTAAGGGATGATAGCCTTGTCATTATGGAAGGTAGTGTGTTGTCGATATTTTTGTTATTCCAATGGATGGTAGCCTTGTCATTATGGAAGGTAGTTTGTTGTCGAGATTTTTGTTACTCCAATGGATGGTATCCTTGTCATTATGGAAGGTAGTCTGTTGTCGAGATTTTTGATACTACAATGGATGGTAGCCTTGTCATTATGAAAGGTAGTTTTTTATCGATATTTTTCTTACTACAATGGATGGTAGCCTTGTCATTATGGACGGTAATCTGTTGTCGATATTTTTTTACTCTAATGGATGGTAGCCTTGTAATTATGGAAGGTAGTCTGTTGTTGAGATTTATGTTACTGCAATGGATGGTAGCCTTGTCATTATGGAAGGTAGTCTCTCATTGTTGTTTCTGTTACTCCAATGGATGGTAGCATTGTCATTAAGGACGATAGTCTGTTGTTCAAATTTTTGTTACTCCAATGGATGGTAGACTTGTCATTATTGAATGTAGTCCGTTGTCGAGATTTTTGTTACTCCATTGGATGGTAGCCTTGTCATTATGGAAGGTAATGTGTTATCGATATATTTGTCATTCCAATGGATGGTAGCCTTGTCATTATGGAAGGTAGTCTGTCATTGTGATTTTTGTTACTCCAATGGATGGTAGCCTTGTCATTGACGACGGTAGTCTGTTGTTTAGATTTTTGTTACTCCAATGGATGGTTAACTTCTAGTTATGGAAGGTAGTCTATTCGAGATTTTTGTTACTCCAATGGATGGTAGCCTTGTCATTATGGAAGGTAGTCTGTTGTCGAGATTTTTGTTACTACAATGGATGGTAGCCTTGTCATTATGGAAGGTAGTTTGTTGTCGATATTTTTCTTACTACAATGGATGGTAGCCTTGTCATTATGGAAGGTAGACTATTGTCGAGATTTTTGTTAGTCTAATGGATGGTAGCCTTGTAATTATGGAAGGTAGTCTGTTGTCGAGATTTTTGTTACTGCAATGGATGGTAGCCTTGTCATTATGGAAGGTAGTCTCTCATTGTGGTTTCTGTTACTCCAATGGATGGTAGCGTTGTCATTAAGGACGATAGTCTGTTGTTCAAATTTTTGTTACTCCAATGGATGGTAGACTTGTCGTTATGGAATGTAGTCTGTTGTCGAGATTTTTGTTACTCCATTGGATGGTAGCCTTGTCATTATGGAAGGTAGTGTGTTATCGATATTTTTGTTATTCCAATGGATGGTAGCCTTGTCATTATGGAAGGTAGTCTTTCGTTGTGATTTCTGTTACTCCAATGGATGGTAGCCTAGTCATTGAGGACGGTAGTCTATTGTTTAGAATTTTGGTACTCCAGTGGATGGTAAACTTGTCATTATGGAAGGTAGTCTATTTTCGTGATTTTTGTTACTCTAAGGGATGGTAGCCTTGTCATTATGGAAGGTAGTGTGTTGTCGATATTTTTGTTATTCCAATGGATGGTAGCCTTGTCATTATGGAAGGTAGTCTGTTGTCGAGATTTTTGTTACTCCAATGGATGGTATCCTTGTCATTATGGAAGGTAGTCTGTTGTCGATATTTTTGTTATTCTAATGGATGCTATCCTTGTCATTATGAAAGGTAGTCCGTTGTCGATATCTTTTTTACTCCAATGGATGGTAGCCAAGTCATTATGGAAGGTAGTCTGTTGTCTAGATTTTTGTTACTCCAATGGATGGTACCCTTGTCATTATGGAAGGTAGTTTGTTGTCGATATTTTTGTTACTACAATGGATGGTAGCCTTGTCATTATGGAAGGTAGTTTGTTTTCGATATTTTTCTTACTACAATGGATGGTAGCCTTGTCATTATGGAAGGTAGTTTGTTTTCGATATTTTTCTTACTACAATGGATGGTAGCCTTGTAATTATGGAAGGTAGTCGGTTGTCGAGATTTAAGTTACTGCAATGGATGGTAGCCTTGTCATTATGGAAGGTAGTTTGTTGTCGATATTTTTCTTACTACAATGGATGGTAGCCTTATCATTATGGAAGGTAGTCTGTTGTCGAGATTTGTTTTACTCTAATGGATGGTAGCCTTGTAATTATGGAAGGTAGTCGGTTGTCGAGATTTATGTTACTGCAATGGATGGTAGCCTTGTCATTATGGAGGGTAGTATCTCATTGTGGTTTCTATTACTCCAATGGATGGTAGCGCTGCCATTAAGGACGATAGTCTGTTGTTCAAATTTTTGTTACTCCAATGGATGCTAGACTTGTCATTATTGAATGTAGTCCATTATCGAGATTTTTGTTACTCCATTGGATGGTAGCCTTGTGATTATGGAAGGTAATGTGTTATCGATATATTTGTTATTCCAATGATGGTAGCCTTGTCATTATGGAAGGTAGTCTGTCATTGTGATTTTTGTTACTCCAATGGATGGTAGCCTTGTCATTGAGGACGGTAGTCTGTTGTTTAGATTTTTGTTACTCCAATGGATGGTAAACTTCTAGTTATGGAAGGTAGTCTATTTTCTAGATTTTTGTTACTCCAATGGATGGTAGCCTTGTCATTATGGAATGTAGTCTGTTGTCCAGATTTTTGTTACTCCATTTGATGGTAGCCTTGTCATTATGGAAGGTAGTGTGTTGTCAATATTTTTTTTATTCCAATGGATGGTAGCCTTGTCATTATGGAAGGTAGTCTGTTGTCAAGATTTTTGTTACTCCAATGGAAGGTAGCCTTGTCATTATGGAATGTAGTCTGTTGTCTAGATTTTTGTTACTCCAATGGATGGTAGCCTTGTCATTGTGGAAGGTAGTCTGTTATCGAGATTTTTGTTACTACAATGGATGGTAGCCTTGTCATTATGGAAGGTAGTTTGTTGTCGATATTTTTCTTACTCTAATGGATGGTAGCCTTGTCATTATGGAAGGTAGTCTATCGTTGTGATTTTTGTTACTCCAAGGGATGGTAGCCTTGTCATTGAGGACGGTAGTCTGTTGGTTAGATTTTTGTTACTCCAATGGATGGTAAATTTGTCATTATGGAAGGTAGTCTATTTTCGAGATTTTTGTTACTCTAAGGGATGGTAGCCTTGTCATTATGGAAGGTAGTGTGTTGTTGATATTTTTGTTATTCCAATGGATGGTAGCCTTGTCATTATGGAAGGTATTCTATTTTCTAAATTTTTGTTACTCTAAGGGATGGTAGCCTTGTCATTATGGAAGGTAGTGTGTTTTCGATATTTTTGTTATTCCAATGGATGGTAGCCTTGTCATTATGGAAGGTAGTCTGTTGTCGAGATTTTTGTTACTACAATGGATGGTAGCCTTGTCATTATGGAAGGTAGTTTGTTGTCGATATTTTTCTTACTACAATGGATGGTAGCCTTGTCATTATGGAAGGTAGTCTGTTGTCGAGATTTTTGTTACTCTAATGGATTGTAGCCTTGTAATTATGGAAGGTAGTCTGTTGTCGAGATTTTTGTTACTGCAATGGATGGTAGCCTTGTCATTATGGAAGGTAGTCTGTCATTGTGGTTTCTGTTTCTCCAATGGATGGTAGCGTAGTCATTAAGGACGATAGTCTGTTGTTTCAATTTTTGTTACTCCAATGGATGGTAGACTTGTCATTATGGAATGTAGTCTGTTGTCCAGATTTTTGTTACTCCATTGGATGGTAGCCTTGTCATTATGGAAGGTAGTGTGTTATCGATATTTTTGTTATTCCAATGGATGGTAGCCTTGTCTTTATGGAAGGTAGTCTGGTGGCGAGATTTTTGTTACTCTAAGGTATGGTAGCCTTGTCATTATGGAAGGTAGTGTGTTGTCGATATTTTTGTTATTCTAATGGATGGTAGCCTTGTCATTATGGAAGGTAGTCTATTGTCAAGATTTTTGTTACTCCAATGGAAGGTAGCGTTGTCATTATGGAATGTAGTCTGTTGTTTAGATTTTTGTTACTCCAATGGATGGTAAACTTGTCATTATGGAAGGTAGTCTGTTGTCGATATTTTTCTTACTACAATGGATGGTAGCCTTGTCATTATGGAAGGTAGTCTATTATCGAGATTTTTGTTACTCTAATGGATGGTAGCCTTGTCATTATGGAAGGTATTCTATCGTTGTGATTTTTGTTACTCCAAGGGATTGTAGCCTTGTCATTGAGGACGGTAGTCTGTTGGTTAGATTTTTGTTACTCCAATGGATGGTAAACTTGTCTTTATGGAAGGTAGTCTATTTTCGAGATTTTTGTTACTCTAAGGGATGGTAGCCTTGTCATTATGGAAGGTAGTGTGTTGTCGATATTTTTGTTATTCCAATGGATGGTAGTCTTGTCATTATGGAAGGTAGTCTATTTTCGAGATTTTTGTTACTCTAAGGGATGGTAGCCTTGACATTATGGAAGGTAGTGTGTTTTTGATATTTTTGTTATTCCAATGGATGGTAGCCTTGTCATTATGGAAGGTAGTCTTTTGTCGAGATTTTTGTTACTACAATGGATGGAAGCCTTGTCATTATGGAAGGTAGTTTGTTGTCGATATTTTTCTTACTACAATGGATGGTAGCCTTGTCATTATGGAAGGTAGTCTGTTGTCGAGATTTTTGTTACTCTAATGGATTGTAGCCTTGTAATTATGGAAGGTAGTCTGTTGTCGAGATTTTTGTTACTGCAATGGATGGTAGCCTTGTCATTATGGAAGGTAGTCTCTCATTGTGGTTTCTGTTACTCCAATGGATGGTAGCGTTGTCATTAAGGACGATAGTCTGTTGTTCAAATTTTTGTTACTCCAATGGATGGTAGACTTGTCGTTATGGAATGTAGTCTGTTGTCGAGATTTTTGTTACTCCATTGGATGGTAGCCTTGTCATTATGGAAGGTAGTGTGTTATCGATATTTTTGTTATTCCAATGGATGGTAGCCTTGTCATTATGGAAGGTAGTCTTTCGTTGTGATTTCTGTTACTCCAATGGATGGTAGCCTAGTCATTGAGGACGGTAGTCTATTGTTTAGAATTTTGGTACTCCAGTGGATGGTAAACTTGTCATTATGGAAGGTAGTCTATTTTCGTGATTTTTGTTACTCTAAGGGATGGTAGCCTTGTCATTATGGAAGGTAGTGTGTTGTCGATATTTTTGTTATTCCAATGGATGGTAGCCTTGTCATTATGGAAGGTAGTCTGTTGTCGAGATTTTTGTTACTCCAATGGATGGTATCCTTGTCATTATGGAAGGTAGTCTGTTGTCGATATTTTTGTTATTCTAATGGATGCTATCCTTGTCATTATGAAAGGTAGTCCGTTGTCGATATCTTTTTTACTCCAATGGATGGTAGCCAAGTCATTATGGAAGGTAGTCTGTTGTCTAGATTTTTGTTACTCCAATGGATGGTACCCTTGTCATTATGGAAGGTAGTTTGTTGTCGATATTTTTGTTACTACAATGGATGGTAGCCTTGTCATTATGGAAGGTAGTTTGTTTTCGATATTTTTCTTACTACAATGGATGGTAGCCTTGTCATTATGGAAGGTAGTTTGTTTTCGATATTTTTCTTACTACAATGGATGGTAGCCTTGTAATTATGGAAGGTAGTCGGTTGTCGAGATTTAAGTTACTGCAATGGATGGTAGCCTTGTCATTATGGAAGGTAGTTTGTTGTCGATATTTTCCTTACTACAATGGATGGTAGCCTTATCATTATGGAAGGTAGTCTGTTGTCGAGATTTGTTTTACTCTAATGGATGGTAGCCTTGTAATTATGGAAGGTAGTCGGTTGTCGAGATTTATGTTACTGCAATGGATGGTAGCCTTGTCATTATGGAGGGTAGTATCTCATTGTGGTTTCTATTACTCCAATGGATGGTAGCGCTGCCATTAAGGACGATAGTCTGTTGTTCAAATTTTTGTTACTCCAATGGATGCTAGACTTGTCATTATTGAATGTAGTCCATTATCGAGATTTTTGTTACTCCATTGGATGGTAGCCTTGTGATTATGGAAGGTAATGTGTTATCGATATATTTGTTATTCCAATGATGGTAGCCTTGTCATTATGGAAGGTAGTCTGTCATTGTGATTTTTGTTACTCCAATGGATGGTAGCCTTGTCATTGAGGACGGTAGTCTGTTGTTTAGATTTTTGTTACTCCAATGGATGGTAAACTTCTAGTTATGGAAGGTAGTCTATTTTCTAGATTTTTGTTACTCCAATGGATGGTAGCCTTGTCATTATGGAATGTAGTCTGTTGTCCAGATTTTTGTTACTCCATTTGATGGTAGCCTTGTCATTATGGAAGGTAGTGTGTTGTCAATATTTTTTTTATTCCAATGGATGGTAGCCTTGTCATTATGGAAGGTAGTCTGTTGTCAAGATTTTTGTTACTCCAATGGAAGGTAGCCTTGTCATTATGGAATGTAGTCTGTTGTCTAGATTTTTGTTACTCCAATGGATGGTAGCCTTGTCATTGTGGAAGGTAGTCTGTTATCGAGATTTTTGTTACTACAATGGATGGTAGCCTTGTCATTATGGAAGGTAGTTTGTTGTCGATATTTTTCTTACTCTAATGGATGGTAGCCTTGTCATTATGGAAGGTAGTCTATCGTTGTGATTTTTGTTACTCCAAGGGATGGTAGCCTTGTCATTGAGGACGGTAGTCTGTTGGTTAGATTTTTGTTACTCCAATGGATGGTAAATTTGTCATTATGGAAGGTAGTCTATTTTCGAGATTTTTGTTACTCTAAGGGATGGTAGCCTTGTCATTATGGAAGGTAGTGTGTTGTTGATATTTTTGTTATTCCAATGGATGGTAGCCTTGTCATTATGGAAGGTATTCTATTTTCTAAATTTTTGTTACTCTAAGGGATGGTAGCCTTGTCATTATGGAAGGTAGTGTGTTTTCGATATTTTTGTTATTCCAATGGATGGTAGCCTTGTCATTATGGAAGGTAGTCTGTTGTCGAGATTTTTGTTACTACAATGGATGGTAGCCTTGTCATTATGGAAGGTAGTTTGTTGTCGATATTTTTCTTACTACAATGGATGGTAGCCTTGTCATTATGGAAGGTAGTCTGTTGTCGAGATTTTTGTTACTCTAATGGATTGTAGCCTTGTAATTATGGAAGGTAGTCTGTTGTCGAGATTTTTGTTACTGCAATGGATGGTAGCCTTGTCATTATGGAAGGTAGTCTGTCATTGTGGTTTCTGTTTCTCCAATGGATGGTAGCGTAGTCATTAAGGACGATAGTCTGTTGTTTCAATTTTTGTTACTCCAATGGATGGTAGACTTGTCATTATGGAATGTAGTCTGTTGTCCAGATTTTTGTTACTCCATTGGATGGTAGCCTTGTCATTATGGAAGGTAGTGTGTTATCGATATTTTTGTTATTCCAATGGATGGTAGCCTTGTCTTTATGGAAGGTAGTCTGGTGGCGAGATTTTTGTTACTCTAAGGTATGGTAGCCTTGTCATTATGGAAGGTAGTGTGTTGTCGATATTTTTGTTATTCTAATGGATGGTAGCCTTGTCATTATGGAAGGTAGTCTATTGTCAAGATTTTTGTTACTCCAATGGAAGGTAGCGTTGTCATTATGGAATGTAGTCTGTTGTTTAGATTTTTGTTACTCCAATGGATGGTAAACTTGTCATTATGGAAGGTAGTCTGTTGTCGATATTTTTCTTACTACAATGGATGGTAGCCTTGTCATTATGGAAGGTAGTCTATTATCGAGATTTTTGTTACTCTAATGGATGGTAGCCTTGTCATTATGGAAGGTATTCTATCGTTGTGATTTTTGTTACTCCAAGGGATTGTAGCCTTGTCATTGAGGACGGTAGTCTGTTGGTTAGATTTTTGTTACTCCAATGGATGGTAAACTTGTCTTTATGGAAGGTAGTCTATTTTCGAGATTTTTGTTACTCTAAGGGATGGTAGCCTTGTCATTATGGAAGGTAGTGTGTTGTCGATATTTTTGTTATTCCAATGGATGGTAGTCTTGTCATTATGGAAGGTAGTCTATTTTCGAGATTTTTGTTACTCTAAGGGATGGTAGCCTTGACATTATGGAAGGTAGTGTGTTTTTGATATTTTTGTTATTCCAATGGATGGTAGCCTTGTCATTATGGAAGGTAGTCTTTTGTCGAGATTTTTGTTACTACAATGGATGGAAGCCTTGTCATTATGGAAGGTAGTTTGTTGTCGATATTTTTCTTACTACAATGGATGGTAGCCTTGTCATTATGGAAGGTAGTCTGTTGTCGAGATTTTTGTTACTCTAATGGATTGTAGCCTTGTAATTATGGAAGGTAGTCTGTTGTCGAGATTTTTGTTACTGCAATGGATGGTAGCCTTGTTATTATGGAAGGTAGTCTGTCATTGTGGTTTCTGTTACTCCAATGGATGGTAGCGTTGTCATTAAGGACGATAGTCTGTTGTTCAAATTTTTGTTACTCCAATGGATGGTAGACTTGTCGTTATGGAATGTAGTCTGTTGTCGAGATTTTTGTTACTCCATTGGATGGTAGCCTTGTCATTATGGAAGGTAGTGTGTTATCGATATTTTTGTTATTCCAATGGATGGTAGCCTTGTCATTATGGAAGGTAGTCTTTCGTTGTGATTTCTGTTACTCCAATGGATGGTAGCCTAGTCATTGAGGACGGTAGTCTATTGTTTAGAATTTTGGTACTCCAGTGGATGGTAAACTTGTCATTATGGAAGGTAGTCTATTTTCGTGATTTTTGTTACTCTAAGGGATGGTAGCCTTGTCATTATGGAAGGTAGTGTGTTGTCGATATTTTTGTTATTCCAATGGATGGTAGCCTTGTCATTATGGAAGGTAGTCTGTTGTCGAGATTTTTGTTACTCCAATGGATGGTATCCTTGTCATTATGGAAGGTAGTCTGTTGTCGATATTTTTGTTATTCTAATGGATGCTATCCTTGTCATTATGAAAGGTAGTCCGTTGTCGATATCTTTTTTACTCCAATGGATGGTAGCCAAGTCATTATGGAAGGTAGTCTGTTGTCTAGATTTTTGTTACTCCAATGGATGGTACCCTTGTCATTATGGAAGGTAGTTTGTTGTCGATATTTTTGTTACTACAATGGATGGTAGCCTTGTCATTATGGAAGGTAGTTTGTTTTCGATATTTTTCTTACTACAATGGATGGTAGCCTTGTCATTATGGAAGGTAGTTTGTTTTCGATATTTTTCTTACTACAATGGATGGTAGCCTTGTAATTATGGAAGGTAGTCGGTTGTCGAGATTTAAGTTACTGCAATGGATGGTAGCCTTGTCATTATGGAAGGTAGTTTGTTGTCGATATTTTTCTTACTACAATGGATGGTAGCCTTATCATTATGGAAGGTAGTCTGTTGTCGAGATTTGTTTTACTCTAATGGATGGTAGCCTTGTAATTATGGAAGGTAGTCGGTTGTCGAGATTTATGTTACTGCAATGGATGGTAGCCTTGTCATTATGGAGGGTAGTATCTCATTGTGGTTTCTATTACTCCAATGGATGGTAGCGCTGCCATTAAGGACGATAGTCTGTTGTTCAAATTTTTGTTACTCCAATGGATGCTAGACTTGTCATTATTGAATGTAGTCCATTATCGAGATTTTTGTTACTCCATTGGATGGTAGCCTTGTGATTATGGAAGGTAATGTGTTATCGATATATTTGTTATTCCAATGATGGTAGCCTTGTCATTATGGAAGGTAGTCTGTCATTGTGATTTTTGTTACTCCAATGGATGGTAGCCTTGTCATTGAGGACGGTAGTCTGTTGTTTAGATTTTTGTTACTCCAATGGATGGTAAACTTCTAGTTATGGAAGGTAGTCTATTTTCTAGATTTTTGTTACTCCAATGGATGGTAGCCTTGTCATTATGGAATGTAGTCTGTTGTCCAGATTTTTGTTACTCCATTTGATGGTAGCCTTGTCATTATGGAAGGTAGTGTGTTGTCAATATTTTTTTTATTCCAATGGATGGTAGCCTTGTCATTATGGAAGGTAGTCTGTTGTCAAGATTTTTGTTACTCCAATGGAAGGTAGCCTTGTCATTATGGAATGTAGTCTGTTGTCTAGATTTTTGTTACTCCAATGGATGGTAGCCTTGTCATTGTGGAAGGTAGTCTGTTATCGAGATTTTTGTTACTACAATGGATGGTAGCCTTGTCATTATGGAAGGTAGTTTGTTGTCGATATTTTTCTTACTCTAATGGATGGTAGCCTTGTCATTATGGAAGGTAGTCTATCGTTGTGATTTTTGTTACTCCAAGGGATGGTAGCCTTGTCATTGAGGACGGTAGTCTGTTGGTTAGATTTTTGTTACTCCAATGGATGGTAAATTTGTCATTATGGAAGGTAGTCTATTTTCGAGATTTTTGTTACTCTAAGGGATGGTAGCCTTGTCATTATGGAAGGTAGTGTGTTGTTGATATTTTTGTTATTCCAATGGATGGTAGCCTTGTCATTATGGAAGGTATTCTATTTTCTAAATTTTTGTTACTCTAAGGGATGGTAGCCTTGTCATTATGGAAGGTAGTGTGTTTTCGATATTTTTGTTATTCCAATGGATGGTAGCCTTGTCATTATGGAAGGTAGTCTGTTGTCGAGATTTTTGTTACTACAATGGATGGTAGCCTTGTCATTATGGAAGGTAGTTTGTTGTCGATATTTTTCTTACTACAATGGATGGTAGCCTTGTCATTATGGAAGGTAGTCTGTTGTCGAGATTTTTGTTACTCTAATGGATTGTAGCCTTGTAATTATGGAAGGTAGTCTGTTGTCGAGATTTTTGTTACTGCAATGGATGGTAGCCTTGTCATTATGGAAGGTAGTCTGTCATTGTGGTTTCTGTTTCTCCAATGGATGGTAGCGTAGTCATTAAGGACGATAGTCTGTTGTTTCAATTTTTGTTACTCCAATGGATGGTAGACTTGTCATTATGGAATGTAGTCTGTTGTCCAGATTTTTGTTACTCCATTGGATGGTAGCCTTGTCATTATGGAAGGTAGTGTGTTATCGATATTTTTGTTATTCCAATGGATGGTAGCCTTGTCTTTATGGAAGGTAGTCTGGTGGCGAGATTTTTGTTACTCTAAGGTATGGTAGCCTTGTCATTATGGAAGGTAGTGTGTTGTCGATATTTTTGTTATTCTAATGGATGGTAGCCTTGTCATTATGGAAGGTAGTCTGTTGTCAAGATTTTTGTTACTCCAATGGAAGGTAGCGTTGTCATTATGGAATGTAGTCTGTTGTTTAGATTTTTGTTACTCCAATGGATGGTAAACTTGTCATTATGGAAGGTAGTCTGTTGTCGATATTTTTCTTACTACAATGGATGGTAGCCTTGTCATTATGGAAGGTAGTCTATTATCGAGATTTTTGTTACTCTAATGGATGGTAGCCTTGTCATTATGGAAGGTATTCTATCGTTGTGATTTTTGTTACTCCAAGGGATTGTAGCCTTGTCATTGAGGACGGTAGTCTGTTGGTTAGATTTTTGTTACTCCAATGGATGGTAAACTTGTCTTTATGGAAGGTAGTCTATTTTCGAGATTTTTGTTACTCTAAGGGATGGTAGCCTTGTCATTATGGAAGGTAGTGTGTTGTCGATATTTTTGTTATTCCAATGGATGGTAGTCTTGTCATTATGGAAGGTAGTCTATTTTCGAGATTTTTGTTACTCTAAGGGATGGTAGCCTTGACATTATGGAAGGTAGTGTGTTTTTGATATTTTTGTTATTCCAATGGATGGTAGCCTTGTCATTATGGAAGGTAGTCTTTTGTCGAGATTTTTGTTACTACAATGGATGGAAGCCTTGTCATTATGGAAGGTAGTTTGTTGTCGATATTTTTCTTACTACAATGGATGGTAGCCTTGTCATTATGGAAGGTAGTCTGTTGTCGAGATTTTTGTTACTCTAATGGATTGTAGCCTTGTAATTATGGAAGGTAGTCTGTTGTCGAGATTTTTGTTACTGCAATGGATGGTAGCCTTGTCATTATGGAAGGTAGTCTGTCATTGTGGTTTCTGTTACTCCAATGGATGGTAGCGTTGTCATTAAGGACGATTGTCTGTTGTTTAAATTTTTGTTACTCCAATGGATGGTAGACTTGTCATTATGGAATGTAGTCTGTTGTCGAGATTTTTGTTACTCCATTGGATGGTAGCCTTGTCATTATGGAAGGTAGTGTGTTATCGATATTTTTGTTATTCCAATGGATGGTAGCCTTGTCTTTATGGAAGGTAGTCTGCTGTCGAGATTTTTGTTACTCTAAGGGATGGTAGCCTTGTCATTATGGAAGGTAGTGTGTTGTCGATATCTTTGTTATTCCAATGGATGGTAGCCTTGTCATTATGGAAGGTAATTTGTTGTCGAGATTTTTGTTACTCCAATGGATGGTAGCCTTGTCATTATGGAAGGTAGTCTGTTGTCGATATTTTTGTTATTCTAATTGATGGTATCCTTGTCATTATGAAAGGTAATCCATTGTCGATATCTTTTTTACTCCAATGGATGGTAGCCTAGTCATTATGGAAGGTAGTCTGTTGTCTAGATTTTTGTTACTCCAACGGATGGTACCCTTGTCATTATGGAAGGTAGTCTGTTGTCAAGATTTTTGTTACTACAATGGATGGTAGCCTTGTCATTATGGAAGGTAGTTTGTTGTCGATATTTTCCTTACTACAATGGATGGTAGCCTTATCATTATGGAAGGTAGTCTGTTGTCGAGATTTGTTTTACTCTAATGGATGGTAGCCTTGTAATTATGGAAGGTAGTCGGTTGTCGAGATTTATGTTACTGCAATGGATGGTAGCCTTGTCATTATGGAGGGTAGTATCTCATTGTGGTTTCTATTACTCCAATGGATGGTAGCGCTGCCATTAAGGACGATAGTCTGTTGTTCAAATTTTTGTTACTCCAATGGATGCTAGACTTGTCATTATTGAATGTAGTCCATTATCGAGATTTTTGTTACTCCATTGGATGGTAGCCTTGTGATTATGGAAGGTAATGTGTTATCGATATATTTGTTATTCCAATGATGGTAGCCTTGTCATTATGGAAGGTAGTCTGTCATTGTGATTTTTGTTACTCCAATGGATGGTAGCCTTGTCATTGAGGACGGTAGTCTGTTGTTTAGATTTTTGTTACTCCAATGGATGGTAAACTTCTAGTTATGGAAGGTAGTCTATTTTCTAGATTTTTGTTACTCCAATGGATGGTAGCCTTGTCATTATGGAATGTAGTCTGTTGTCCAGATTTTTGTTACTCCATTTGATGGTAGCCTTGTCATTATGGAAGGTAGTGTGTTGTCAATATTTTTTTTATTCCAATGGATGGTAGCCTTGTCATTATGGAAGGTAGTCTGTTGTCAAGATTTTTGTTACTCCAATGGAAGGTAGCCTTGTCATTATGGAATGTAGTCTGTTGTCTAGATTTTTGTTACTCCAATGGATGGTAGCCTTGTCATTGTGGAAGGTAGTCTGTTATCGAGATTTTTGTTACTACAATGGATGGTAGCCTTGTCATTATGGAAGGTAGTTTGTTGTCGATATTTTTCTTACTCTAATGGATGGTAGCCTTGTCATTATGGAAGGTAGTCTATCGTTGTGATTTTTGTTACTCCAAGGGATGGTAGCCTTGTCATTGAGGACGGTAGTCTGTTGGTTAGATTTTTGTTACTCCAATGGATGGTAAATTTGTCATTATAGAAGGTAGTCTATTTTCGAGATTTTTGTTACTCTAAGGGATGGTAGCCTTGTCATTATGGAAGGTAGTGTGTTGTTGATATTTTTGTTATTCCAATGGATGGTAGCCTTGTCATTATGGAAGGTATTCTATTTTCTAAATTTTTGTTACTCTAAGGGATGGTAGCCTTGTCATTATGGAAGGTAGTGTGTTTTCGATATTTTTGTTATTCCAATGGATGGTAGCCTTGTCATTATGGAAGGTAGTCTGTTGTCGAGATTTTTGTTACTACAATGGATGGTAGCCTTGTCATTATGGAAGGTAGTTTGTTGTCGATATTTTTCTTACTACAATGGATGGTAGCCTTGTCATTATGGAAGGTAGTCTGTTGTCGAGATTTTTGTTACTCTAATGGATTGTAGCCTTGTAATTATGGAAGGTAGTCTGTTGTCGAGATTTTTGTTACTGCAATGGATGGTAGCCTTGTCATTATGGAAGGTAGTCTATCATTGTGGTTTCTGTTTCTCCAATGGATGGTAGCGTAGTCATTAAGGACGATAGTCTGTTGTTTCAATTTTTGTTACTCCAATGGATGGTAGACTTGTCATTATGGAATGTAGTCTGTTGTCCAGATTTTTGTTACTCCATTGGATGGTAGCCTTGTCATTATGGAAGGTAGTGTGTTATCGATATTTTTGTTATTCCAATGGATGGTAGCCTTGTCTTTATGGAAGGTAGTCTGGTGGCGAGATTTTTGTTACTCTAAGGTATGGTAGCCTTGTCATTATGGAAGGTAGTGTGTTGTCGATATTTTTGTTATTCTAATGGATGGTAGCCTTGTCATTATGGAAGGTAGTCTGTTGTCAAGATTTTTGTTACTCCAATGGAAGGTAGCGTTGTCATTATGGAATGTAGTCTGTTGTTTAGATTTTTGTTACTCCAATGGATGGTAAACTTGTCATTATGGAAGGTAGTCTGTTGTCGATATTTTTCTTACTACAATGGATGGTAGCCTTGTCATTATGGAAGGTAGTCTATTATCGAGATTTTTGTTACTCTAATGGATGGTAGCCTTGTCATTATGGAAGGTATTCTATCGTTGTGATTTTTGTTACTCCAAGGGATTGTAGCCTTGTCATTGAGGACGGTAGTCTGTTGGTTAGATTTTTGTTACTCCAATGGATGGTAAACTTGTCTTTATGGAAGGTAGTCTATTTTCGAGATTTTTGTTACTCTAAGGGATGGTAGCCTTGTCATTATGGAAGGTAGTGTGTTGTCGATATTTTTGTTATTCCAATGGATGGTAGTCTTGTCATTATGGAAGGTAGTCTATTTTCGAGATTTTTGTTACTCTAAGGGATGGTAGCCTTGACATTATGGAAGGTAGTGTGTTTTTGATATTTTTGTTATTCCAATGGATGGTAGCCTTGTCATTATGGAAGGTAGTCTTTTGTCGAGATTTTTGTTACTACAATGGATGGAAGCCTTGTCATTATGGAAGGTAGTTTGTTGTCGATATTTTTCTTACTACAATGGATGGTAGCCTTGTCATTATGGAAGGTAGTCTGTTGTCGAGATTTTTGTTACTCTAATGGATTGTAGCCTTGTAATTATGGAAGGTAGTCTGTTGTCGAGATTTTTGTTACTGCAATGGATGGTAGCCTTGTCATTATGGAAGGTAGTCTGTCATTGTGGTTTCTGTTACTCCAATGGATGGTAGCGTTGTCATTAAGGACGATTGTCTGTTGTTTAAATTTTTGTTACTCCAATGGATGGTAGACTTGTCATTATGGAATGTAGTCTGTTGTCGAGATTTTTGTTACTCCATTGGATGGTAGCCTTGTCATTATGGAAGGTAGTGTGTTATCGATATTTTTGTTATTCCAATGGATGGTAGCCTTGTCTTTATGGAAGGTAGTCTGCTGTCGAGATTTTTGTTACTCTAAGGGATGGTAGCCTTGTCATTATGGAAGGTAGTGTGTTGTCGATATCTTTGTTATTCCAATGGATGGTAGCCTTGTCATTATGGAAGGTAATTTGTTGTCGAGATTTTTGTTACTCCAATGGATGGTAGCCTTGTCATTATGGAAGGTAGTCTGTTGTCGATATTTTTGTTATTCTAATTGATGGTATCCTTGTCATTATGAAAGGTAATCCATTGTCGATATCTTTTTTACTCCAATGGATGGTAGCCTAGTCATTATGGAAGGTAGTCTGTTGTCTAGATTTTTGTTACTCCAACGGATGGTACCCTTGTCATTATGGAAGGTAGTCTGTTGTCAAGATTTTTGTTACTACAATGGATGGTAGCCTTGTCATTATGGAAGGTAGTTTGTTGTCGATATTTTTCTTACTACAATGGATGGGAGCCTTGTCATTATGGAAGGTAGTCTATTGTCGAGATTTTTGTTACTCTAATGGATTGTAGCCTTGTAATTATGGAAGGTAGTCTATTTTGGAGATTTTTGTTACTGCAATGGATGGTAGCCTTGTCATTATGGAATGTAGTCTGTCATTGTGGTTTCTGTTACTCCAATGGATGGTAGCATTGTCATTAAGGACGATAGTCTGTTGTTTAAATTTTTGTTACTCCAATGGATGGTAGACTTGTCATTATGGAATGTAGTCTGCTGTGGAGATTTTTGTTAGTCTGTTGGATGGTAGCCTTGTCATTATGGAAGGTAGTGTGTTATCGATATTTTTGTTATTCCAATGGATGGTGGCCTTGTCTTTATGGAAGGTAGTCTGCTGGCTAGATTTTTGTTACTCTAAGGGATGGTAGCCTTATCATTATGGAAGGTAGTGTGTTGTCGATATGTTTGTTATTCCAATGGATGGTAGCCTTGTTATTATGGAAGGTAGTCTGTTGTCGAGATTTTTGTTACTCCAATGGATGGTAGCCTTGTAATTATGGAAGGTAGTCTGTTGTCGATATTTTTGTTATTCTAATGGATGGTATCCTTGTCATTATGAAAGGTAATTCATTGTCGATATCTTTTTTACTCCAATGGATGGTAGCCTAGTCATTATGGAAGGTAGTTTGTTGTCTAGATTTTTGTTACTCCAACGGATGGTACCCTTGTCATTATGGAAGGTAGTCTGTTGTCGAGATTTTTGTTACTACAATGAATGGTAGCCTTGTCATTATGGAAGGAAGTTTGTTATCGATATTTTTCTTACTACAATGGATGGTAGCCTTGTCATTATGGAGGGTAGTCTATTGTCGAGATTTTTGTTACTCTAATGGATTGTAGCCTTGTAATTATGGAAGGTAGTCTATTTTCGAGATTTTTGTTATTGCAATGGATGGTAGCCTTGTCATTATGGAATGTAGTCTGTCATTGTGGTTTCTGTTACTCCAATGGATGGTAGCGTTGTCATTAAGGACGATAGTGTGTTGTTTAAATTTTTGTTACTCCAATGGATGGTAGACTTGTCATTATGGAATGTAGTCTGTTGTCGAGATTTTTGTTAGTCCATTGGATGGTAGCCTTGTCATTATGGAAGGTAGTGTGTTATCGATATTTTAGTTATTCCAATGGATGGTAGCCTTGTCATTATGGAAGGTAGTCTGCTAGCGAGATTTTTGTTACTCTAAGGGATGGTAGCCTTGTCATTATGGAAGGTAGTGTGTTGTCGATATTTTTGTTATTCCAATGGATGGTAGCCTTGTCATTATGGAAGGTAGTCTGTTGTCGAGATTTTTGTTACTCCAATGGATGGTAGCCTTGTCATTATGGAATGTAGTCTGTTGTCTAGATTTTTGTTACTCCAATGGATGGTAGCCTTGTCATTATGGAAGGTAGTCTGTTGTCGAGATTTTTTTTACTACAATGGATGGTAGCCTTGTCATTATGGAAGGTAGTTTGTTGTCGATATTTTTCTCACTACAATTGATGGTAGCCTTGTCATTATGGAAGGTATTCTGTTGTCGAGATATTTGTTACTCTAATGGATGGTAGCCTTGTCATTATGGAAGGTAGTTTATCGTTGTGATTTTTGTTACTCCAATGGATGGTAGCCTTGTCATTGAGGACGATAGTCAGTTGTTTAGATTTTTGTTACTCCAATGGATGGTAAACCTGTCATTATGGAAGGTAGTCTATTTTAGAGATTTTTGTTACTCTAACGGATGGTAGCCTTGTCATTATGGAAGGTAGTGTGTTGTCGATATTTTTGTTATTCCAATGGATGGTAGCCTTTTCATTATGGAAGGTAGTCTATTTTCGAGATTTTTGTTACTCTGAGGGATGGTAGCCTTGTCATTATGGAAGGTAGTGTGTTTTCGATATTTTTGTTATTCCAATGGATGGTAGCCTTCTCATTATGGAAGGTAGTCTGTTGTCTAGATTTTTGTTACTACAATGGATGGTAGCCTTGTTATTATGGAAGGTAGTTTGTTGTCGATATTTTTCTTACTACAATGGACGGTAGCCTTGTCATTATGGAAGGTAGTCTGTTGTCGAGATTTTTGTTACTCTAATGGATTGTAGCCTTGTAATTATAGAAGGTAGTCTGTTGTCGAGATTTTTGTTACTGCAATGGATGGTAGCCTTGTCATTATGGAATGTAGTCTGTCATTGTGGTTTCTGTTACTCCAATGGATGGTAGCATTGTCATTAAGGACGATAGTCTGTTGTTTAAATTTTTGTTACTCCAATGGATGGTAGACTTGTCATTATGGAATGTAGTCTGTTGTCGAGATTTTTGTTACTCCATTGGATGGTAGCCTTGTCATTATGGAAGGTAATGTGTTATCGATATTTTTGTTATTCCAATGGATGGTAGCCTTGTCTTTATGGAAGGTAGTCTGCTGTCGAGATTTTTGTTACTCTAAGGGATGGTAGCCTTATCATTATGGAAGGTAGTGTGTTGTCGATATCTTTGTTATTCCAATGGATGGTAGCCTTGTCATTATGGAAGGTAATCTGTTGTCGAGATTTTTGTTACTCCAATGGATGGTAGCCTTGTCATTATGGAAGGTAGTTTGTTGTCGATATTTTTGTTATTCTAATGGATGGTATCCTTGTCATTATGAAAGGTAATCCGTTGTCGATATCTTTTTTACTCCAATGGATGGTAGCCTAGTCATTATAGAAGGTAGTCTGTTGTCTAGATTTTTGTTACTCCAATGGATGGTACCCTTGTCATTATGGAAGGTAGTCTGTTGTC
Organism: Vicia faba; assembly: GCA_948472305.1. Lineage (NCBI taxonomy): Eukaryota > Viridiplantae > Streptophyta > Magnoliopsida > Fabales > Fabaceae > Vicia > Vicia faba. The sequence continues at coordinate 530,910,635 of OX451741.1, forward strand.
GATATTTTTGTTACTACAATGGATGGTAGCCTTGTCATTATGGAAGGTAGTTTGTTGTCGATATTTTTCTTACTACAATGGATGGTAGCCTTTTCATTATGGAAGGTAGTCTGTTGTCGATATTTTTGTTACTACAATGGATGGTAGCCTTGTCATTATGGAAGGTAGTATGTTTTCGAGATTTTTGTTACTGCAATGGATGGTAGCCTTGTCATTATGGAAGGTAGTCTGTCATTGTGGTTTCTGTTACTCCAATGGATGGTAGCGTTGTCATTAAGGACGATAGTCTGTTGTTGAAATTTTTGTTACTCCAATGGATGGTAGACTTGTCATTATGGAATGTAGTCTGTTGTCGAGATTTTTGTTACTCCATTGATTGGTAGCCTTCTCATTATGGAAGGTAGTGTGTTATTGATATTTTTGTTATTCCAATTGATGGTAGCCTTGTCATTATGGAAGGTAGTCTGTTGTCGAGATTTTTGTTACTCCAATGGATGGTAGCCTTGTCATTATGGAATGTAGTCTGTTGTCTAGATTATTTTTACTCTAATGGATGGTAGCCTTGTCATTATGGAAGGTAGTCTGTTGTCGAGATTTTTGTTACTACAATGGATGGTAGCCTTGTCATTATGGAAGGTAGTTTGTTGTGGATATTTTTCTTACTACAATGGATGGTAGCCTTGTCATTATGGAAGGTAGTATGTTGTCGAGATTTTTGTTACTCTAATGGATGGTAGCCTTGTCATTATTGAAGGTAGTCTGTCGTTGTGATTTTTGTTACTCCAATGGATGGTAGCCTTGTCATTGAGGACGGTAGTCTGTTGTTTAGATTTTTGTTACTCCAATGGATGGTAAACTTGTCATTATGGAAGGTAGTCTGCTGTCGAGATTTTTGTTACTCTAAGGGATGGTAGCCTTGTCATTATGGAAGGTAGTGTGTTGTCGATATCTTTGTTATTCCAATGGATGGTAGCCTTGTCATTATGGAAGGTAATCTGTTATCGAGATTTTTGTTACTCCAATGGATGGTAGCCTTGTCATTATGGAAGGTAGTCTGTTGTCGATATTTTTGTTATTCTAATGGATGGTATCCTTGTCATTATGAAAGGTAATCCGTTGTCAATATCTTTTTTACTCCAATGGATGGTAGCCTAGTCATTATGGAAGGTAGTTTGTGGTCGAGATTTTTGTTACTCCAATGGATGGTAGCCTTGTCATTATGGAAGGTAGTCTGTTGTCGATATTTTAGTTATTCTAATGGATGGTATCCTTGTCATTATGAAAGGCAATCCTTTGTCGATATCTTTTTTACTCCAATGGATGGTAGCCTAGTCATTATAGAAGGTAGTCTGTTGTCTAGATTTTTGTTACTCCAATGGATGGTACCCTTGTCATTATGGAAGGTAGTCTGTTGTCGAGATTTTTGTTACTACAATGGATGGTAGCCTTGTCATTAATGAAGGTAGTTTGTTGTCGATATTTTTCTTACTACAATGGATGGTAGACTTGTCATTATGGAAGGTAGTCTGCTGCCGAGATTTTTGTTACTACAACGGATGGTAGCCTTGTCATTATGGAAGGTAGTCTGTTTTCGAGATTTTTGTTACTGCAATGGATTGTAGCCTTGTCATTATGGAAGGTAGTCTGTCATTGTGGTTTCTGTTACTCCAATGGATGGTAGCGTTGTCATTAAGGACGATAGTCTGTTGTTTAAATTTTTGTTACTCCAATGGATGGTAGACTTGTCATTATGGAATGTAGTCTGTTGTCGAGATTTTTGTTACTCCATTGATTGGTAGCCTTGTCATTATGGAAGGTAGTGTGTTATCGATATTTTTGTTATTCCAATGGATGGTAGCCTTGTCTTTATGGAAGGTAGTCTGCTGGCGAGATTTTTCTTACTCTAAGGGATGGTAGCCTTGTCATTATGGATGGTAGTGTGTTGTCGATATTTTTGTTATTCAAATGGATGGTAGCCTTGTCATTATGGAAGGTAGTCTGTTGTCGAGATTTTTGTTACTCCAATGGATGGTAGCCTTGTCATTATGGAATGTAGTCTGTTGTCTAGATTTTTGTTACTCCAATGGGTGGTAGCCTTGTCATTATGGAAGGTAGTCTGTTGTTGAGAATTTTGTTACTACAATGGATGGTAGCCTTGTCATTATGGAAGGGAGTTTGTTGTCGATATTTTTCTTACTACAATGGATGGTAGCCTTGTCATTATGGAAGGTAGTCTGTTGTCGAGATTTTTGTTACTCTAATGGATGGTAGCCTTGTCATTATTGAAGGTAGTCTGTCCTTGTGATTTTTGTTACTCCAATGGATAGTTGCCTTGTGTTGGCTCCTAAATTCGACACCCTTGTTTTATTAATATCAGCAATTAAAGCTGAAGGATGTTTTTGACCAGTTGGGTCTGTCGAAATGCCCATCGAAAGGTGGCAATGTACTTAGAGGATTTCTTCCAAGGGAGAAGTTGGTTGCCTTCGACGTCAAAGGGGTTTCTCGTTGAAGATGCTTCTCGACGAAGGTGTTCAATGGTTCAGAGTGGAACGGTTTGAAATTCAAGCGTTTGGAGGGAAAACGGTTTCCAGCGGTTACCAAGTGCAACGTGCAAAGATCTGGAGCGTCGAACGCTGAGAACGTGCCAAGTGGAGTCATCTCGAAGCAGTGTAACTGCCCGACGGTTACTTGGGATGTTTTAGTATAAATAGTAGTAGTTCACGCAGTTTTTCGCGTGTGTTCACAAATATATACAAAGTCACTCATATAGATTCGAGTACCCAGCGTGTGAGAAAGAATTGTTGAGAATGTATGTGTGAAACACCACTTTTATTAATCAAAGTCATTTACTTTCCAGAAAATTTACTTGCTTTCTTCTTTACTTTTCCTGTCGAAGCCCTTTATTTCAAGCCTTCATTTATTTTATCAAGCCCATTTCTTCATGAAATTTACTTAAAGCCTCTATATTTTCTTGTCATTTAACCATTATCCAACTTAATCGAAACCTCAAAATCAACCATGTCTTAGGATCAATCTGATCGATCCTGCGAGTAACCAAATAAGTAACCATTTGGAGGATCAGCGGTTGTTTACCAATAACCACGTTAAACAAATTGGCACACCCGGTGGGACAGTGTGTTGATTGTTGAAGTTTAACCTTTTTAAACGTAATCTCATCTTTTTCGAGGGGTGTTGCATGTTATTGAGAAGTGGTAGAATATACACTAACGATACCAATACTGCCAGAAGAAGGGAAGATATGGCGAATCCGCCAAACAATAACGAAATCCCACAAACGAATGTGGGAGCAACGGTTATCCCGACCGTAAGCGAAGCGATAACCGCTGGTTCAACACCAGCAGTAACGGTCACAACAACGGGGCCATTACCTCCGTTCACAGGCCCCAGAGTGCCTTTGGGAACTCCCCCACCAAGGGGAAATTTAGGCACAAGGCCTTATGTTCCCCCAGGATTTATGACAGGCGGTCATAATCGAGAACCACTCTATGGCATGCCAACTTCTGACTTGGCTAGCCTGACGAACGCTGCGTCCACTTTTTCAGACCCTTTAGTGAGTGCCTCTTCGCCACTCCAAGGTTCTGGAGTAGGTATGGCGAATAGAAATAGGACCCAACTCTTAGGAGGAACGTCCCAAGTAGCACATGGCCTTACAAATGCCTCGACAACAGTCTTGAGGCAACAAATGGACGAAAGCAACCATGATATGGTTCAAATGTTGGCACAAACATTAAGTACAGTGCTGAACCCTCTAATACAAAACACTACTCAATCGAATCAGCAGATGACAGCGCAAATGACGCGTTTGGCTGATTTCTTTGGAGTACCCCAACCTATTTGACAGCCCCAAAGGGCGCAAATAAGGGGAAACCAGGGTGTATTCTTAGAGGAAGAAACCACTATCAACCAAGTCCAACAGCCTGTCGAAGAAAACCTTAGGGAACGATTGGAGCAACCTGTCGAGGAACCTAGGGTAATAACCCCAGAGGTAAGGTTAGTTAACAGAAACCAAAATGCTGACGAAGTAGTTCAGCATATCCAATACCAAAACATGGGTTTGGAAAATAATCTGGAAACCATGATCGAAACGATCATGACTCAAAATGGGATGAACATGGGATTTCGAAGGCTCAACTTTACATCCCCGCTGTTAGAATACGTGTTACAAACAGACTTACCTCCTAGATGTAAAGTCCCTAAACTCACTAAGTTCTCTGGGGACACGACAGAATCTACTGTCGAACATGTGGCGAGATACTTGATCGAAGCAGGAGATATTTCGAACAACGAAAACCTGAGGATTAAGTACTTCCCAAGTTCTTTAACAAAGAACGCTTTTACTTGGTTTACAACTCTCCCCCCAATTCGATCCATCATTGGACCCAGTTGGAATGATTGTTCCACGAGCAATTCTACATGGGGCAAACCAAGATAAGCCTGAAAGAATTGGCCAGTGTAAAGAGACGTTTCACTGAACCTATAGACGAATGTCTAAATAGGTTTAGGTTGCTCAAAGCAAGATGTTTTACACAAGTGCCGGAACATGAGTTAGTCGAAATAGCCGCAGGCGGTTTAGATTATTCCATTAGGAAGAAGTTAGACAATCAATACCTGAGAGACATGGCCCAACTGGCCGATAGAGTTCGACAGGTAGAACGCCTCAAAGCTGAAAAAGCAAAGGCAACGAAAACTCATAAGAGAGAGAGGATAGCGTATGTTGAGATGGATGACGAAGATCCAGAATCCTTCGACGATACTATCACTGTCGAAGAAGGAGAAGTCGATTTAGTGGAACTAAAACAAGGGCCACCATACTCTTGCAAACTGTTAGTCCCCTCAAGTGGGAAAAATCCCATTGGTCCAGAAAGGACCAACGATAGGTTCCCCAAAAAGACTTATAGTTTTGATATTACAAAATGTGATGAGATCTTTTACTTGCTTGTAAAAGATGGCCAAATGATAGTACCCCCAGGGGTAAAAGTGCCTCCTCTTGATCAAAGAAAGAAGAGAGGTTTTTGCAAATATCATAATTTTTTGGGCCATAAAACTTCTCAATGTTTTCTTTTCAGGAATCTTGTGCAAGACGCTATCGAAGAAGGGAGGTTGAAGTTTGTTGACAAGACCCCCATGGCTGTGGACTCTAATTCGTTGCAGGCGGAAGCCCACTATACTGAACCTTCAGAGGTGAACGTGATCTAGGCATCCAGAAGCCAGTCGAAGAGGCCAGGAATCACAATGGTCGAAGTCTCAAAGGACCATGTCAACATGCCAATCTTTGGCAGTTTTTCTGGGAATTTATCCAGAAAGACAATTGAAGCGGTTCAGAAAGCGGTCGAAAGCCCAAAGCTAGAGACAGTTGGAGCCCAAAAATCTGGACCAAAACCCAGTTCTCACTTGGCCCCAGTTCAAGGCCAGACAGAGGACTTGGAGATTCAAATGAAGCAGTTGACTCTTGCCAACAAAGATACCATGAATGTCAACATGGTCGAAGTCTCTGAACCAAAAGCATCAGAGGAGGCCATGAGGCAAGAACAAGCTAACAAGACTGCTTTCCCTCGAGAGAATGAAAATCTGGCAGATTTCCTGCAAAGATGCCAGAAAAAGAAGTCACAAGTGATGCTGTGTCCAAGATGCAGTTCGATCTTTGACAAAAAAGCTGCCGAACATATTTAAGGCGTATGAGCAGCAAATAGGAGAAGGGAAAATGTTGATCTTCGACATGACCCCAGAAGAGCCTCCCAAAGAGGTTCAAACCAAGAAAAGAGGCCATTGACTTTCAGGCCTCCAACTAATGTGCCAGTAGATACATGGTACAAAACATCTGGTCGACAGAGGCCAAGCGAGGAGAGATGGCACTCTTTCGATGTGCCAAGGGGTTCATTTTTAACACAAAAGAAAGAGCCTCAAGTTGCTGCCCCTAAAGTTACACAGGTGTCAAGCAACTACAAAGGGAAAAATCCCATGTCTCGATCTCAGTGGAGGAGATACCAGAGGCGACGAAAAGCTGAGAGGGAGGCTGCTAATGAACCAAAGGCAGAAACCAGTTCAAATGTTCCTCTAAGGAAGCAAAGGAAACCTCTGGAAAGAGAGCTAGTAACCAACAGGCTAGTTTGGCCTAACCAAGGTGAAATTGAGGACGAAGATGGTTCGGAGTCTGATGATACTTTGGACATCATGGTGAATATAGTCTCAGTGCTGCCCAGAGAGTTCAACCGACAGGTGGAGGTCGAAACAAGTGATTGGGAAGTGGAGCAAGAAATGGCCAAACATAGGCCAGTGTGCTATTTCGTCATGGACAATGGCACTACTGAGGAACAAAATGGGTTCTTCGAACCACCTACAGAGGCGATGAAAAATCACCTCAAGCCTTTATTTATAAGGGCTAAACTCGAAGAAACTACAGTGAATAAAATCTTGGTGGATTGTGGGGCAACCATCAACATTATTCCTTACTTTATGCTAAGGAAAATAGGCAAAAGGGATGAGGACATCAAGCCTCACAACATGGTCCTGTCGAACTATGAGGGCGGCATAGGGACCACTATGGGAGTGTTCCAACTGGATATCAAGGTAGGATCTATCCTACGACCAACAATGTTTATGGTCATATCGGCCAAACCTAACTATAATCTTTTGTTGGGCCGTGAATGGATTCATGGTGTTGGAGCTGTGCCATTATCAATGCACCAGAGGTTGCTGCTATGGCGTCCAGATGGGATGGTCGAAAACATAGAGGCAGATAAAAGCTATTACCTGGGCGAAGTGAATCACCTAGGGCTGGCAGATTTCAACAAGAACTTGGCTCACATAGGGCCATGTCCAACACCTGACTTCGACTTGGCGCCATCGCCAAATACTTTTTGTTCCCTATACCTGCACCCTGAGCATGGTTTTCGATGGGACAGAGAAGACTTGTCCCACATAGACTTCAGTGGGTTAACTGATATCCAACCAACTAGTTGGGGAAGTGAATTCAGTGATAATGACTGAGTCACAATCATTGAAACGAATTTCGGCTTATGTAGCCGAAACAAAGATGATAACGGCTCTCGAAGCCGAAGTAAAGTACATGGCCATACAGGCCAATGATCAACAGTTATCTGCTGCAGGTCCGGGAAAGGATTTCGATCCAGAACCTCCTGATATCATGCCAGAAGGAATGCAGGAACAGAGGCTCGACGCCATCTATGACGATGAGCCTTTGGGCTTCGAAAAGGACCCCTTGGCGAACAACATTAAAATGTTAGCGCAAGATCCTTTAGAAGAAATCAACTTAGGCGAAGGGTCAGAGAAAAAGCCAACTTACATCAGCGCCAAAATTGACCCAGAACTTAGGTTGGAAGTAATCCAATTGTTGAAAGAGTTCAAGGACTGTTTGGCATGGGATTACGATGAAATGCCTGGTCTCGACAGAGGATTGGTAGAACGTCAGTTGCCAATCAAACCTGGGAAGAAGCCAATCAAGCAAAGTCCAAGACGCTTCTCTCCAGAAATACTGTCGAAGATCAAAACGGAAGTTGAAAGACTGCTGAAGTGCAAATTCATACGCGTTACGAGGTATGTCAAATGGATTGCAAACATTGTGCCAGTAATTAAGAAAAATGGTACATTAAGGGTGTGCATAGATTTCAGAGATTTGAATGCTGCTACGCCCAAAGATGAATATCCTATGCCTGTGGCGGAAATGCTAGTCGATTCTGCCGCTGGCTATGAATACCTGAGTATGCTCGATGGTTATTCAGGATATAATCAAATATTCATTGCTGAAGAGGATGTGTCGAAAATAGCTTTTCAATGCCCTGGGGCTCTAGGCACTTACGAATGGGTAGTGATGCCTTTTGGCCTAAAGAACGCTGGGGCAACATACTAGCGAGCAATGAATTCTATCTTCCATGATTTTATTAACACTTTTATGCAAGTATATATTGATGACATTGTTATAAAATCTGTTTCCAGGAAGAATCATATTGACCACCTTCGACAATCATTCGAAAGAATGAGAGACCATGGTCTGAAGATGAACCCTTTGAAGTGTGCATTCTGTGTGAAAGCCGGAGATTTCTTGGGCTTCGTTGTCCACAAGAAAGGAATCGAAATCAACCAGAACAAGACGAAGGCTATTATGGAAGCGAAAGCGCCATCGAATAAGAAGGAACTGCAAACTCTGTTAGGCAAGATAAATTTCTTAAGGAGATTTATATCTAACCTAAGTGGGAAAGCTCAAGCCTTTTCACCCTTACTTCGATTGAATAAAGAGGGATTCGAATGGGGGCAAGAGCAACAAGAAGCCTTCGACAAAATCAAAGGGTACCTCACCAAGCCACCTATTTTGGTGCCTCCTTGTAGCAATTGGAGTATGAGATTGTACATAGCTGCATCCGACAAAACTTTGGGAAGCATGTTAGCCCAAGAAGATGAGAATGGAGTCGAAAGACCCATTTACTATCTTAGTAGAGTTTTGAACAATGCAGAAACTAGATATAGCGAAGATGGAAAATTGTGTCTATGTCTGTATTTCTCTTGTACAAAACTCAAGCAATATATAAAACCAATTGATGTGTATGTTTCGTCTCATTTTGATGTTTTCAAGTACATGTTGTCGAAACCCATCTTGCACAGTCGAATTGGCAAGTGGGCACTAGCATTAACTGAATACTCCTTAACCTTTATGCCTCTTAAGGCAGTAAAAGGACAAGTGGTTGCAGAGTTTATAGTCGACCACTCAATTCAAGTTGAGAATGTAAATTATGTGGAGATAGAACCTTGGAAATTCTACTTCGATGGTTCCAACCATAAAGATGGAACAGGAGTAGGAGTCTTGATCATTTCTCTAGAAAAAATTCCAACAACATTCAAGTACAAGATATCAGGTTCTTGTTCGAACAATGAGGCTGAGTATGAAGCTCTAATTACTGGCCTTGAGATATTGTTGGAATTGGGGGCAACTTGAGTCGAAATAATGGGAGACTCAGAGTTAGTCATTAAGCAAGTCACAAAAGAATATAAATGCATAAGAGAAAATCTCATTATGTACTTCGTGATAGCAAATCGTTTATTGAAAAAATTTGAAATGGTCAATATTCGACACATACCCAGATTGGAAAATCAAATAGCCAACGACTTGGCACAAATTGCATCTGGATACAAGATTTCAAAAACGAGATTACAAAGAGCAATCGAAGTTCGAGAAAAGATAAAAGCAACTTGTCTATCACCAACAGACTTGGAATCGATAAGACTAGGATATGCTGATCAAAGTAACTTCGAAATTTCGTTCATAGATAATTTGTCAGAGCAAGATTGGAGGAAGCCCATTGTGGATTATCTTCAAAATCCAGTAGCTTCGACAGAACGAAAAACAAAGTACAGGGCGTTGAGTTATGTACTCATGGGTAATGAGTTATTTAAAAAGACGCCTGAAGGGGTATTGCTAAAATGTTTAAGTGAAACTGAGGCATACATAGCCCTTTCGACTACGCACGCTGGAGCATGTGGGGCTCACCAAGTAGGCCATAAGATGAAATGGTTGTTGTTTCGACAAGGACTATACTGGCCCACCATGTTGAAAGATTGTGTCGAGTTCGCTAAAGGTTACCAAGAATGTCAAGTCCATACAGGCATCCAACATGTACCAACAAGCGAACTTCACTCGATAGTGAAACCTTGGCCCTTTAGAGGATGGGCGTTGGACCTCATTGGAGAGATTCAACCAGCATCATCAAAGAGTCAGAAGTATATATTGGTAGGCATTGATTATTTTACTAAGTGGATCGAAGCTATCCCTTTAGTCAATGTGGACCAAGAAAATGTCATTGAATTTATTCAAAAGAACATTATCTTTAGATATGGAATCCCTGAGACTATAACAACTGATCAAGGATCAGTTTTCACCGGTCGAAAGATGCAGGAATTCGCTCAGGAAACGGGCTTTAAACTTCTAACATCAACACCTTATTATGCACAGGCAAATGGCCAAGTCGAAGCAGCGAACAAAGTAGTGATTGGCTTGATAAAAAAGCATGTTGGGAAGAAGCCCAAAAATTGGCATAAGACGTTAGACCAGATTTTGTGGGCCTGTCGAACGTCCCCAAAAGAAGCCATAGGTACAACGCCATATAGGCTAACTTTTGGCCATGACGCAGTGTTGCCAGCAGAAATTTGTCTCCAATCTGCAAGGGTTCAGAGACATTATGATATTCCCTCTGAAATTTATTGGGATATGATGTTAGACGAACTAGTGGAGTTAGACGAAGAAAGATTGCGCGCTCTTGACCTACTCAGGCTTCAGAAGAAAAGAGTAGAAGACTCTTATAATAAAAAGGTGAAACCTAAGGCATTTTCGCCTGGAGAACTAGTCTGGAAGGTGATTCTTCCCATGGATCGAAGGGATCGAAGCATGGGAAAATGGTCACCCAAATGGGAAGGACCATTCAGAGTTATCCAGACTTTTTCTGGTGGAGACAAAAGGCTCTTGAGAGTAAATGGTAAATATTTGAAAAAGTATAAACCCATACTCCAAGAGATAAAAATAAATAACAGGTAACGACTAAATTAACCATAAATAAGCCAAAATGGAAATTTTTTTATAAATTAGCCAAAATGGCAATATTGTCGAATACATATTACAATATGTGGTTAAAGGGCTGAATCGATCAGAAGGGGATGGAATCTTTGAGTCGAAGCTATTTAGCTTGCTGCAACTCCAATCTTTTGTTGCACAAGGCATTCGCCTGGGCAAGCTTGGCAATTTGATCGTCGAAGGCTTGAGCTTTCTCAGCAAATTCTAGGCCTTGTGTGATTTCAGCTTGACTTTCGGTGTCTGGAACAGTCGAGAGAAGTTCCTCCTTGCGCTTAGTATTGGCATTCATCTTAGCCTCTAGTTCTTCGATTTGCGCCTTGATGGAAGCATTCTCTCGATCGATGGCATCAACTTCTTCTTGTTTAGATGCTTTTTTCTTCGACAAATCCGCAATTCGAGAAGTTGTCTCTGCTACAGCAGTCCATGCAGAAGAGCTTTTTCCATATAACACTTCAAGCTGGCTATTAAAGCCCCTTTGTCGTCGATAATCTGCTGAGACTTGATCAATAATGGAGTGTAACTCCATGATAAAGCCTGAAACTTCCGGAGGCACAGCTAGCAAGTCTACGCCATTCAAAACAGCCCCCAAATATGATGGAGCAGTAGGGTCCCCCTCCAAAGCTTTCATCAAATCCTTCTTGAAGAACTGAGCCTTAACCTTCGTCAAAGCCTCATCGAGAGGAGAAGTTTCAGTGGACTTCCCCGACAGAGTAGGAGCCTCCTGACTAACATCAGACGAACTTCCCTTGCTCTCGATGATGGCGTTCAGATAGCCAACAGGATCAGTTTGCTTCAGGAGTTCTAAGTCTTCTTTCGACCTATGCTTTGTTGAGGTGACAACCTTTGCAGCGGCGTTGTCTTGGGGTTGAGGCTGTTGAGTAGCATTTGCCTCGACTTGACTCTCTTCGACTTGGACTGCGGCAGTACCAGCATCATCATGATCCCCTTCGCCAGCGTCACCGTGGGCCCCTTCGTCACGATGTTCTTCCGACAGATCAACCATCTGAATCTCTTTTGGTTGTTGCTCTTCTGTTTGTGGATCTTCTGTTGGTTGTTATGCTGTCTCAACATTGGCTTCATTTGTTTCAGTGTTGGCTTCATCGTTCGCCAAGTCTTTTTCTTGTGGCCTACTGAGTTCAGCAGAGTCCAATGTTTCAGAAGTCCTTGGCGCTGAGCTTTCAGTGGTGTCTTGAAAAAAGGAGAAGAAGAATCTTCTAGGTTAGAAGGAGACCTAATCGAACGTGGGAATCGACACCTGAGTTAAAAAGGGATCAAAGAGATTACCTGCAAGGGAGCTTCAGCCCCAGGGCTGGAATTGTCGCTTTCGACAGGTTTATTGAGAAGAACATTTAGTTCCTCCTCTGTTGGCTCTTCAATGATTACTGGAGGTGGCCTGGGCTTTCTCCCAGCAACCTTTATTCTGATTGTTCGAGCCTCAGGAAGAGGAACATCCTTCTTTAGCTTTCGTCTTTTAAGAGGAGCAGGGGGAGAATCATCTTCTTCGTCACTCCCAGATTCGACCGTCAGTGCTGGTCGTTTCTTGGGTGAAGGTGCCTAAAAAACCAATTGGAGTTCGACTTAGAAGCTGCATCGAAAGTCAGAATGTTAAAGCCAGAAGAAAATGATAAAAGTCTGGTTACAGATGCAGAAGGTTTTTTCGAAGGGCCTTCCCCCTGTTGGTTTGTTGTGGTCTTCGCCGGCGCTATAGTTTTCGCCGGTGGTGGAGGTTTTGTTGAGGGGCCTCCTCCCTGATGGCCTTCTACAGCCTTCTTGGCTGCAGGCTTTCGAACAACGGAAAGTAGACAAAATAATTAACAGGCTACCAGTCGAAAGGGAAAGACAAAGTAATTCGGAAGGATGAACTTACATTTCTTTATTTTGTCCAAGACAAGAACAAAAGACTTCTGAAGTTCGTCCACGAAGTCCTTCTCGTCGAAAAACTCCTCAGTGTAGTAACTTTTCCACCACTCCTCGAAGGATGGTGAGCAGAGAAAGTTAAGCTGATAGTCAAATAACGAAAGGACTGTTCGACCAGCATACCTGCCGATATGCTTAGTGGCAGCGTCTTCAGTGTAGTCGTTGCAAAAGTATAACATAGACTTCTCCCTGGGAAAAATTGGAGAAGGAAGTGTTTGAATAATACCAAACTGGCGAGACACCAAGTTTGGTTGATACGCGATTAGACTCAAGTGAGTCTTGGAGCTCTTGAATCGCAGGGGCATTATTCTTGGTGTGATAAATGCCTCCCACACTGTTGTATGCTCTTCGACCTGAGGACCACTTGACGCCTTTGGATGTGGCCTCGTGAACCACTCTGGGCCAACCTTTCGTCGAGCAAACGAAGCCATGGTCGAAGCAAACTCTTTCCTTTTTGCAAACATCAAGACGAAGTTTGTAAAAGTTTGTTGAAGCTCCAGCCCATCTTCCGTTGGGGTCAGCAGAGCCAATCTGGTGCCTTCGATGCACCTATTTGCTATTTCTGGAGCCTGCTCATTTATTTGAGTCTTCTGAGGCAAGAAAGACTCGAAGGTGGCATTGAGCCACAACTGAAGCAGCCAAAAAGGTCCAGCAAGCAGCAGACTGGCTCTGTTCTCGATGATCTTCAAAAGAGTCGCTCCGTTGCTAATCGACTCGTACAAATTCGCCAAAATCAATTCTGCCAAACAAATATTTTGGCCATGATGGAGTTGAGTGGCGAGAGTGACCATCTTCTTGGTCACCTGTAAAGCCTTGGTGCAAAACACAAAGCGTGACAGCCATAAGGCTAGAAACGCGATATGTTCTACATCCGACACAGCGTCCGTCGACTTATCGTGGCAGTGATTGATGAAGGTGGTGTAGGTTGGTTTTGTGGCAGAGAATCCGATCTGATCCTCCGACATTTCCTCTGGGTCGAAATAGTCCCCAGTGGGTCGAAGGCCAGTGATGGCGGCCACGTCGAAGAGCGTGGGAGTCAGCATTCCACAGGGAAGGTGAAAGGTGAAATGGGTGTAATCCCAGAAGAGTAAGGAAGCTATCAACATTTCTGGGGAATAGTTAAGACCCGTCTTCGACAACATAACCAGGTCGAATATCCCCATGTCTTTCCAGATCGAAGCCTGGAGTTTCTCCATTTTTTCCAGCCAAGCACTATAGTCAGGAGTGAGGCTAGGGCTAGACCTGAAAGCTCTAACACCTCTATTTAAGAAACGGAGGTCGATTTTCTCCTTAGCAGGATCTTCATTATCTTCTGCATCTTTCTTGGAGCATCCAACCGGTTTGAGTTTTTCAAGTACCGGAAAGTAGCTTTTGATCTTCATGGCTTCAGCAATGCTGGGGTATAATGGGCCAGACATGGCAAAGATTTGGTTGGAATATCCAACCGGAACCATGAGGTGGCGTGAATAAGCATCACGTACAGCAATGTCCAAGGGCTCAGGGACCCTTCGTTGACCCGTGGGAGTAACTACGGGAGCAGTGGAGAAAATCCTGGGTTTAACGTTTCCAGAGGGGATGTTAGCGCTAGGAGCGGTGGAAGAACCGGATGCCATTGTTGAGACTAAGGTTGAAGATGAAGCGAAGAACAGGTGGTTTGCAAAGGAGGCAAGAGTTTGTATGCAATGAGGAATATCTGAAGGCAAGGTAGCGTGAAAAAGTCCCACAATGGGTACTTAGCGCTATTTATAGTAGTTGGGGAAATCCCCAAATTCGAGGACATTTAATGCCATTTAATGTTGCAGAAGGTAGTGGGACACGTGGCGTCTCCCTGTTGTTGTAGCCGTTCTGCAGAAATGAAAGGGTGCAGCGTGCACCCTCGTTTTTGGGAATTGTCATGATGACAATTTGTGAAAAGACGTTTTGCACGCTGCACGCCGTACTGAAGTGACGTCTTAGGTACGGATGAAATGATGGCTTTTCGTTGGGATTGTCAGTGGTTGGTAGAAGACAAAAAAGTGCACAATTTAATTTGTGACTAAGAATGAAAAGACAGGTGTCGAATGGCATTTCAAAGAATGCCTTTTTCTTTCAGAGTCGAAATAAGGTATTCTTGGGGGGCAATTTGTTGGCTCCTAAATTCGACACCCTTGTTTTATTAATATCAGCCATTAAAGCTGAAGGATGTTTTCGACTAGTTGGGTCTGTCGAAATGCCCATCGAAAGGTGGCAATGTACTTAGACGATTTCTTCCAAGGGAGAAGTTGGTTGCCTTCGACGTCGAAGGTGTTTCTCGTTGAAGATGCTTCTCGACGAAGATGTTCGATGGTTCAGAGTGGAACGGTTTGAAATTCAAGCGTTTGGAGGGAAAACGGTTTCCAGCGGTTACCAAGTGCAACGTGCAAAGATCTGGAGCGTCGAACGCTGAGAACGTGCCAAGTGGAGTCATCTCGAAGCAGTGTAACTGCCCGACGGTTACTTGGGATGTTTTAGTATAAATAGTAGTAGTTCACGCAGTTTTTCGCGTGTGTTCACAAATATATACAAAGTCACTCATATAGATTCGAGTACCCAGCGTGTGAGAAAGAATTGTTGAGAATGTATGTGTGAAACACCACTTTTATTAATCAAAGTCATTTACTTTCCAGAAACTTTACTTGCTTTCTTCTTTACTTTTCCTGTCGAAGCCCTTTATTTCAAGCCTTCATTTATTTTATCAAGCCCATTTCTTCATGCAATTTACTTAAAGCCTCTTTATTTTCTTGTCATTTAACCATTATCCAACTTAATCGAAACCTCAAAATCAACCATGTCTTAGGATCAATCTGATCGATCCTGCGAGTAACCAAATAAGTAACCATTTGGAGGATCAGCGATTGTTTAACAATAACCACGGTAAACACCTTGTCATTGAGGACAGTAGTCTGTTGTTTAGATTTTTGTTACTGCAATGGATGGTAAACTTGTCATTATGGAAGGTAGTCTATTTTTGAGTTTTTGTTACTCTAAGGGATGGTAGCCTTGTCATTATGGAAGGTAGTGTGTTGTCAATATTTTTGTTATTCCAATGGATGGTAGCCTTGTCATTATGGAAGGTAGTCTATTTTCGTGATTTTTGTTATTCTAAGGGATGGGAGCCTTGTCATTATGGAAGGTAGTGTGTTTTCGATATTTTTGTTATTCCAATGGATGGTAGCCTTGTCATTATGGAAGGTAGTCTGTTGTCGATATTTTTGTTATTCTAATGGATGGTATCCTTGTCATTATGAAAGGTAATCCGTTGTCGATATCTTTTTTACTCCAATGGATGGTAGCCTAGTCATTATGGAAGGTAGTTTGTTGTCTAGATTTTTGTTACTCCAATGGATGGTACCCTTGTCATTATGGAAGGTAGTCTGTTGTCGAGATTTTTGTTACTACAATGGATGGTAGCCTTGTCATTATGGAAGGTAGTTTGTTTTCGATATTTTTCTTACTATAATGGATGGTAGCGTTGTCATTATGGAAGGTAGTCTGTTGTCGAGATTTTTGTTACTCTAATGGATTGTAGCCTTGTAATTATGAAAGGTAGTCTGTTTTCGAGATTTTTGTTACTGCAATGGATTGTAGCCTTGTCATTATGGAAGGTAGTCTGTCATTGTGGTTTCTGTTACTCCAATGGATGGTAGCGTTGTCATTAAGGACGATAGTCTGTTGTTTAAATTTTTGTTACTCCAATGGATGGTAGACTTGTCATTATGGAATGTAGTCTGTTGTCGAGATTTTTGTTACTCCATTGATTGGTAGCCTTGTCATTATGGAAGGTAGTGTGTTATCGATATTTTTGTTATTCCAATGGATGGTAGCCTTGTCTTTATGGAAGGTAGTCTGCTGGCGAGATTTTTGTTACTCTAAGGGATGGTAGCCTTGTCATTATGGAAGGTAGTGTGTTGTCGATATTTTTGTTATTCCAATGGATGGTAGCCTTGTCATTATGGAAGGTAGTTTGTTGTCGAGATTTTTGTTACTCCAATGGATGGTAGCCTTGTCATTATGGAATGAAGTCTGTTGTCTAGATTTTTGTTACTCCAATGGGTGGTAGCCTTGTCATTATGGAAGGTAGTCTATTGTCGAGAATTTTGTTACTACAATGGATGGTAGCCTTGTCATTATGGAAGGTAGTTTGTTGTCAATATTTTTCTTACTACAATGGATGGTAGCCTTGTCATTATGGAAGGTAGTCTGTTATCGAGATTTTTGTTACTCTAATGGATGGTAGCCTTGTCATTATTGAAGGTAGTCTGTCCTTGTGATTTTTGTTACTCCAATGGATAGTAGCCTTGTCATTGAGGACGGTAGTCTGTTGTTTAGATTTTTGTTACTGCAATGGATGGTAAACTTGTCATTATGGAAGGTAGTCTATTTTCGAGATTTTTGTTACTCTAAGGGATGGTAGCCTTGTCATTATGGAAGGTAGTGTGTTGTCGATATTTTTGTTATTCCAATGGATGGTAGCCTTGTCATTATGGAAGGTAGTCTATTTTCGAGATTTTTGTTACTCTAAGGGATGGTAGCCTTGTCATTATGGAAGGTAGTGTGTTTTCGATATTTTTGTTATTCCAATGGATGGTAGCCTTGTCATTATGGAAGGTAGTCTGTTGTCGATATTTTTGTTATTCTAATGGATGGTATCCTTGTCATTATGAAAGGTAATCCGTTGTCGATATCTTTTTTACTCCAATGGATGGTAGCCTAGTCATTATGGAAGGTAGTTTGTTGTCTAGATTTTTGTTACTCCAATGGATGGTACCCTTGTCATTATGGAAGGTAGTCTGTTGTCGAGATTTTTGTTACTACAATGGATGGTAGCCTTGTCATTATGGAAGATAGTTTGTTGTCAATATTTTTCTTACTATAATGGATGGTAGCCTTGTCATTAATGAAGGTAGTCTGTTGTCGAGATTTTTGTTACTCTAATGGATTGTAGACTTGTAATTATGAAAGGTAGTCTGTTTTCGAGATTTTTGTTACTGCAATGGATTGTAGCCTTGTCATTATGGAAGGTAGTCTGTCATTGTGGTTTCTGTTACTCCAATGGATGGTAGCGTTGTCATTAAGGACGATAGTCTGTTGTTTAAATTTTTGTTACTCCAATGGATGGTAGACTTGTCATTATGGAATGTAGTCTATTGTCGAGGTTTTTGTTACTCCATTGGATGGTAACCTTGTTATTATGGAAGGTAGTGTGTTATCGATATTTTTGTTATTCCAATGGATGGTTGCCTTGTCTTTATGGAAGGTAGTCTGCTGGCGACATTTTTGTTACTCTAAGGGATGGTAGCCTTGTCATTATGGAAGGTAGTGTGTTGTCGATATTTTTGTTATTCCAATGGATGGTAGCCTTGTCATTATGGAAGGTAGTCTGTTGTTGAGATTTTTGTTACTCCAATGGATTGTAGCCTTGTCATTATGGAATGTAGTTTATTGTCTAGATTTTTGTTACTCCCATGGATGGTAGCCTTGTCGTTAGGGAAGGTAGTCTGTTGTCGAGATTTTTGTTACTACAATGGATGGTAGCCTTGTCATTATGGAAGGTAGTCTGTTGTCGATATTTTTCTTACTACAGTGCATGGTAGCCTTGTCATTATGGAAGGTAGTCTGTTGTCGAGATTTTTGTTACTCTAATGGATGGTACCCTTGTCATTATGGAAGGTAGTCTGTCGTTTTGATTTTTGTTACTCCAATGGATGGTAGCCTTGTCATTGAGGACGGTAGTCTATTGTTTAGATTTTTGTTACTCCAATCGATGGTAAACTTGTCATTATGGAAGGTAGTCTATTTTCGATATTTTTGTTACTCTAAGGGATGGTAGCCTTGTCATTATGGAAGGTAGTGTGTTGTCGATATTTTTGTTATTCCAATGGATGGTAGCCTTGTCATTATGGAAGGTAGTCTATTTTCGAAATTTTTGTTACTCTAAGGCATGGTAGCCTTGTCATTATGGAAGGTAGTGTGTTTTCGATATTTTTGTTATTCCAATGGATGGTAGCCTTGTCATTATGGAAGGTAGTCTGTTGTCGATATTTTTGTTATTCTAATGGATGGTATCCTTGTCATTATGAAAGGTAATCCGTTGTCGATATCTTTTTTACTCCAATGGATGGTAGCCTAGTCATTATGGAAGGTAGTTTGTTGTCTAGATTTTTGTTACTCCAATGGATGGTACCCTTGTCATTATGGAAGGTAGTCTGTTGTCGAGATTTTTGTTACTACAATGGATGGTAGCCTTGTCATTATGGAAGGTAGTTTGTTGTCAATATTTTTCTTACTATAATGGATGGTAGCCTTGTCATTATGGAAGGTAGTCTGTTGTCGAGATTTTTGTTACTCTAATGGATTGTAGACTTGTAATTATGAAAGGTAGTCTGTTTTCGAGATTTTTGTTACTGCAATGGATTGTAGCCTTGTCATTATGGAAGGTAGTCTGTCATTGTGGTTTCTGTTACTCCAATGGATGGTAGCGTTGTCATTAAGGACGATAGTCTGTTGTTTAAATTTTTGTTACTCCAATGGATGGTAGACTTGTCATTATGGAATGTAGTCTGTTGTCCAGGTTTTTGTTACTCCATTGGATGGTAACCTTGTTATTATGGAAGGTAGTGTGTTATCGATATTTTTGTTATTCCAATGGATGGTAGCCTTGTCTTTATGGAAGGTAGTCTGCTGGCGACATTTTTGTTACTCTAAGGGATGGTAGCCTTGTCATTATGGAAGGTAGTGTGTTGTCGGTATTTTTGTTATTCCAATGGATGGTAGCCTTGTCATTATGGAAGGTAGTCTGTTGTTGAGATTTTTGTTACTCCAATGGATTGTAGCCTTGTCATTATGGAATGTAGTTTGTTGTCTAGATTTTTGTTACTCCCATGGATGGTAGCCTTGTCATTAGGGAAGGTAGTCTGTTGTCGAGATTTTTGTTACTACAATGGATGGTAGCCTTGTCATTATGAAAGGTAGTCTGTTGTCGATATTTTTCTTACTACAGTGCATGGTAGCCTTGTCATTATGGAAGGTAGTCTGTTGTCGAGATTTTTTTTACTCTAATGGATGGTACCCTTGTCATTATGGAAGGTAGTCTGTCGTTGTGATTTTTGTTACTCCAATGGATGGTAGCCTTGTCATTGAGGACGGTAGTCTATTGTTTAGATTTTTGTTACTCCAATCGATGGTAAACTTGTCATTATGGAAGGTAGTCTATTTTCGATATTTTTGTTACTCTAAGGGATGGTAGCCTTGTCATTATGGAAGGTAGTGTGTTGTCGATATTTTTGTTATTCCAATGGATGGTAGCCTTGTCATTATGGAAGGTAGTCTATTTTCGAGATTTTTGTTACTCTAAGGCATGGTAGCCTTGTCATTATGGAAGGTAGTGTGTTTTCGATATTTTTGTTATTCCAATGGATGGTAGCCTTGTCATTATGGAAGGTAGTCTGTTGTCGATATTTTTGTTATTCTAATGGATGGTATCCTTGTCATTGTGAAAGGTAATCCGTTGTCGATATCTTTTTTACTCCAATGGATGGTAGCCTAGTCATTATGGAAGGTAGTTTGTTGTCTAGATTTTTGTTACTCCAATGGATGGTACCCTTGTCATTATGGAAGGTAGTCTGTTGTCGAGATTTTTGTTACTACAATGGATGGTAGCCTTGTCATTATGGAAGGTAGTTTGTTGTCAATATTTTTCTTACTATAATGGATGGTAGCCTTGTCATTATGGAAGGTAGTCTGTTGTCGAGATTTTTGTTACTCTAATGGATTGTAGCCTTGTAATTATGAAAGGTAGTCTGTTTTCGAGATTTTTGTTACTGCAATGGATTGTAGCCTTGTCATTATGGAAGGTAGTCTGTCATTGTGGTTTCTGTTACTCCAATGGATGGTAGCGTTGTCATTAAGGACGATAGTCTGTAGTTTAAATTTTTGTTACTCCAATGGATGGTAGACTTGTCATTATGGAATGTAGTCTGTTGTCGAGGTTTTTGTTACTCCATTGGATGGTAACCTTGTTATTATGGAAGGTAGTGTGTTATCGATATTTTTGTTATTCCAATGGATGGTAGCCTTGTCTTTATGGAAGGTAGTCTGCTGGCGACATTTTTGTTACTCTAAGGGATGGTAGCCTTGTCATTATGGAAGGTAGTGTGTTGTCGATATTTTTGTTATTCCAATGGATGGTAGCCTTGTCATTATGGAAGGTAGTCTGTTGTTGAGATTTTTGTTACTCCAATGGATTGTAGCCTTGTCATTATGGAATGTAGTCTGTTGTCTAGATTTTTGTTACTCCCATGGATGGTAGCCTTGTCATTATGGAAGGTAGTCTGTTGTCGAGATTTTTGTGACTACAATGGATGGTAGCCTTGTCATTATGGAAGGTAGTCTGTTGTCGATATTTTTCTTACTACAGTGGATGGTAGCCTTGTCATTATGGAAGGTAGTCTGTTGTCGAGATTTTTGTTACTCTAATGGATGGTACCCTTTTCATTATGGAAGGTAGTCTGTCGTTGTGATTTTTGTTACTCCAATGGATGGTAGCCTTGTCATTGAGGACGGTAGTCTATTGTTTAGATTTTTGTTACTCCAATAGATGCTAAACTTGTCATTATGGAAGGTAGTCTATTTTCGAGATTTTTGTTACTCTAAGGGATGGTAGCCTTGTCATTATTGAAGGTAGTGTGTTGTCGATATTTTTGTTATTCCAATGGATGTTAGCCTTGTCATTATGGAAGGTAGTCTATTTTCGAGATTTTTGTTACTCTAAGGGATGGTAGCCTTGTCATTATAGAAGGTAGTGTGTTTTCGATATTTTTGTTATTCCAATGGATGGTAGCCTTGTCATTATGGAAGGTAGTCTGTTGTCGATATTTTTGTTATTCTAATGGATGGTATCCTTGTCATTATGAAAGGTAATCCGTTGTCGATATCTTTTTTACTCCAATGGATGGTAGCCTAGGCATTATGGAAGGTAGTCTGTTGTCTAGATTTTTGTTACTCCAATGGATGGTACCCTTGTCATTATGGAAGGTAGTCTGTTGTCGAGATTTTTGTTACTACAATGGATGGTAGCCTTGTCATTATGGAAGGTAGTTTGTTGTCGATATTTTTCTTACTACAATGGATGGTAGCATTGTCATTATGGAAGGTAGTCTGTTGTCGAGATTTTTGTTACTCAAATGGATTATAGCCTTGTAATTATGGAAGGTAGTTTGTTGTCGAGATTTTTGTTACTGCAATGGATGGTAGCCTTGTCATTATGGAAGGTAGTCTGTCATTGTGGTTTCTGTTACTCCAATGGATGGTAGCGTTGTCATTAAGGACGATAGTCTGTTGTTTAAATTTTTGTTACTCCAATGGATGGTAGACTTGTCATTATGGAATGTAGTCTGTTGTCGAGATTTTTTTTACTCCATTGGATGGTAGCCTTGTCATTATGGAAGGTAGTGTGTTATCGATATTTTTGTTATTCCAATGGACGGTAGCCTTGTCTTTATGGAAGGTAGTCTGCTGGCGACATTTTTGTTACTCTAAGGGATGGTAGCCTTGTCATTATGGAAGGTAGTGTGTTATCGATATTTTTGTTATTCCAATGGATGGTAGCCTTGTCATTATGGAAGGTAGTCTGTTGTTGAGATTTTTGTTACTCCAATGGATTGTAGCCTTGTCATTATGGAATGTAGTCTGTTGTCTAGATTTTTGTTACTCCCATGGATGGTAGCCTTGTCATTATGGAAGGTAGTCTGTTGTCGAGATTTTTGTTACTACAATGGATGGTAGCCTTGTCATTATGGAAGGTAGTCTGTTGTCGATATTTTTCTTACTACAGTGGATGGTAGCCTTGTCATTATGGAAGGTAGTCTGTTGTCGAGATTTTTGTAACTCTAATGGATGGTACCCTTGTCATTATGGAAGGTAGTCTGTCGTTTTGATTTTTGTTACTCCAATGGATGGTAGCCTTGTCATTGAGGACGGTAGTCTATTGTTTAGATTTTTGTTACTCCAATCGATGGTAAACTTGTCATTATGGAAGGTAGTCTATTTTCGAGATTTTTGTTACTCTAAGGGATGGTAGCCTTGTCATTATGGAAGGTAGTGTGTTGTCGATATTTTTGTTATTCCAATGGATGTTAGCCTTGTCATTATGGAAGGTAGTCTATTTTCGAGATTTTTGTTACTCTAAGGGATGGTAGCCTTGTCATTATGGAAGGTAGTGTGTTTTCGATATTTTTGTTATTCCAATGGATGGTAGCCTTGTCATTATGGAAGGTAGTCTGTTGTCGATATTTTTGTTATTCTAATGGATGGTATCCTTGTCATTATGAAAGGTAATCCGTTGTCGATATCTTTTTTACTCCAATGGATGGTAGCCTAGTCATTATGGAAGGTAGTCTGTTGTCTAGATTTTTGTTACTCCAATGGATGGTACCCTTGTCATTATGGAAGGTAGTCTGTTGTCGAGATTTTTGTTACTACAATGGATGGTAGCCTTGTCATTATGGAAGGTAGTTTGTTGTCGATATTTTTCTTACTACAATGGATGGTAGCATTGTCATTATGGAAGGTAGTCTGTTGTCGAGATTTTTGTTACTCAAATGGATTGTAGCCTTGTAATTATGGAAGGTAGTTTGTTGTCGAGATTTTTGTTACTGCAATGGATGGTAGCCTTGTCATTATGGAAGGTAGTCTGTCATTGTGGTTTCTGTTACTCCAATGGATGGTAGCGTTGTCATTAAGGACGATAGTCTGTTGTTTAAATTTTTGTTACTCCAATGGATGGTAGACTTGTCATTATGGAATGTAGTCTGTTGTCGAGATTTTTTTTACTCCATTGGATGGTAGCCTTGTCATTATGGAAGGTAGTGTGTTATCGATATTTTTGTTATTCCAATGGATGGTAGCCTTGTCATTATGGAAGGTAGTCTGTTGTTGAGATTTTTGTTACTCCAATGGATTGTAGCCTTGTCATTATGGAATGTAGTCTGTTGTCTAGATTTTTGTTACTCCCATGGATGGTAGCCTTGTCATTATGGAAGGTAGTCTGTTGTCGAGATTTTTGTTACTACAATGGATGGTAGCCTTGTCATTATGGAAGGTAGTCTGTTGTCGATATTTTTCTTACTACAGTGGATGGTAGCCTTGTCATTATGGAAGGTAGTCTGTTGTCAAGATTTTTGTAACTCTAATGGATGGTACCCTTGTCATTATGGAAGGTAGTCTGTCGTTTTGATTTTTGTTACTCCAATGGATGGTAGCCTTGTCATTGAGGACGGTAGTCTATTGTTTAGATTTTTGTTACTCCAATCGATGGTAAACTTGTCATTATGGAAGGTAGTCTATTTTCGAGATTTTTGTTACTCTAAGGGATGGTAGCCTTGTCATTATGGAAGGTAGTGTGTTGTCGATATTTTTGTTATTCCAATGGATGTTAGCCTTGTCATTATGGAAGGTAGTCTATTTTCGAGATTTTTGTTACTCTAAGGGATGGTAGCCTTGTCATTATGGAAGGTAGTGTGTTTTCGATATTTTTGTTATTCCAATGGATGGTAGCCTTGTCATTATGGAAGGTAGTCTGTTGTCGATATTTTTGTTATTCTAATGGATGGTATCCTTGTCATTATGAAAGGTAATCCGTTGTCGATATCTTTTTTACTCCAATGGATGGTAGCCTAGTCATTATGGAAGGTAGTCTGTTGTCTAGATTTTTGTTACTCCAATGGATGGTACCCTTGTCATTATGGAAGGTAGTCTGTTGTCGAGATTTTTGTTACTACAATGGATGGTAGCCTTGTCATTATGGAAGGTAGTTTGTTGTCGATATTTTTCTTACTACAATGGATGGTAGCATTGTCATTATGGAAGGTAGTCTATTGTCGAGATTTTTGTTACTCAAATGGATTGTAGCCTTGTCATTATGGAAGGTAGTTTGTTGTCGATATTTTTGTTATTCCAATGGATGGTAGCCTTGTCATTATGGAAGGTAGTCTGTTGTTGAGATTTTTGTTACTCCAATGGATTGTAGCCTTGTCATTATGGAATGTAGTCTGTTGTCTAGATTTTTGTTACTCCCATGGATTGTAGCCTTGTCATTATGGAAGGTAGTCTGTTGTCGAGATTTTTGTTACTACAATGGATGGTAGCCTTGTCATTATGGAAGGTAGTCTGTTGTCGATATTTTTCTTACTACAGTGGATGGTAGCCTTGTCATTATGGAAGGTAGTCTGTTGTCGAGATTTTTCTTACTCTAATGGATGGTACCCTTGTCATTATGGAAGGTAGTCTGTCGTTGTGATTTTTGTTACTCCAATGCATGGTAGCCTTGTCATTGAGGACGGTAGTCTATTGTTTAGATTTTTGTTACTCCAATCGATGGTAAACTTGTCATTATGGAAGGTAGTCTATTTTCGAGATTTTTGTTACTCTAAGGGATGGTAGCCTTGTCATTATGGAAGGTAGTGTGTTGTCGATATTTTTGTTATTCCAATGGATGTTAGCCTTGTCATTATGGAAGGTAGTCTATTTTCGAGATTTTTGTTACTCTAAGGGATGGTAGCCTTGTCATTATGGAAGGTAGTGTGTTTTCGATATTTTTGTTATTCCAATGGATGGTAGCCTTTTCATTATGGAAGGTAGTCTGTTGTCGATATCTTTTTTACTCCAATGGATGGTAGCCTAGTCATTATGGAAGGTAGTCTGTTGTCTAGATTTTTGTTACTCCAATGGATGGTACCCTTGTCATTATGGAAGGTAGTCTGTTGTCAAGATTTTTGTTACTACAATGGATGGTAGCC
Source organism: Vicia faba (assembly GCA_948472305.1). Taxonomy (NCBI): domain Eukaryota; kingdom Viridiplantae; phylum Streptophyta; class Magnoliopsida; order Fabales; family Fabaceae; genus Vicia; species Vicia faba. The sequence goes on from OX451741.1 coordinate 530,935,961, forward strand.
TTGTTATTATGGAAGGTAGTTTGTTGTCGATATTTTTCTTACTACAATGGATGGTAGCATTGTCATTATGGAAGGTAGTCTGTTGTCGAGATTTTTGTTACTCAAATGGATTGTAGCCTTGTCATTATGGAAGGTAGTTTGTTGTCGAGATTTTTGTTACTGCAATGGATGGTAGCCTTGTCATTATGGAAGGTAGTCTATCATTGTGGTTTCTGTTACTCCAATGGATGGTAGCGTTGTCATTAAGGACGATAGTCTGTTGTTTAAATTTTTGTTACTCCAATGGATGGTAGACTTGTCGTTATGGAATGTAGTCTGTTGTCGAGATTTTTTTTACTCCATTGGATGGTAGCCTTGTCATTATGGAAGGTAGTGTGTTATCGATATTTTTGTTATTCCAATGGACGGTAGCCTTGTCTTTATGGAAGGTAGTCTGCTGGCGACATTTTTGTTACTCTAAGGGATGGTAGCCTTGTCATTATGGAAGGTAGTGTGTTATCGATATTTTTGTTATTCCAATGGATGGTAGCCTTGTCATTATGGAAGGTAGTCTGTTGTTGAGATTTTTGTTACTCCAATGGATTGTAGCCTTGTCATTATGGAATGTAGTCTGTTGTCTAGATTTTTGTTACTCCCATGGATGGTAGCCTTGTCATTATGGAAGGTAGTCTGTTGTCGAGATTTTTGTTACTACAATGGATGGTAGCCTTGTCATTATGGAAGTTAGTCTGTTGTCGATATTTTTCTTACTACAGTGGATGGTAGCCTTGTCATTATGGAAGGTAGTCTGTTGTCGAGATTTTTGTAACTCTAATGGATGGTACCCTTGTCATTATGGAAGGTAGTCTGTCGTTTTGATTTTTGTTACTCCAATGGATGGTAGCCTTGTCATTGAGGACGGTAGTCTATTGTTTAGATTTTTGTTACTCCAATCGATGGTAAACTTGTCATTATGGAAGGTAGTCTATTTTCGAGATTTTTGTTACTCTAAGGGATGGTAGCCTTGTCATTATGGAAGGTAGTGTGTTGTCGATATTTTTGTTATTCCAATGGATGTTAGCCTTGTCATTATGGAAGGTAGTCTATTTTCGAGATTTTTGTTACTCTAAGGGATGGTAGCCTTGTCATTATGGAAGGTAGTATGTTTTCGATATTTTTGTTATTCCAATGGATGGTAGCCTTGTCATTATGGAAGGTAGTCTGTTGTCAATATTTTTGTTATTCTAATGGATGGTATCCTTGTCATTATGAAAGGTAATCCGTTGTCAATATCTTTTTTACTCCAATGGATGGTAGCCTAGTCATTATGGAAGGTAGTCTGTTGTCTAGATTTTTGTTACTCCAATGGATGGTACCCTTGTCATTATGGAAGGTAGTCTGTTGTCGAGATTTTTGTTACTACAATGGATGGTAGCCTTGTCATTATGGAAGGTAGTTTGTTGTCGATATTTTTCTTACTACAATGGATGGTAGCATTGTCATTATGGAAGGTAGTCTGTTGTCGAGATTTTTGTTACTCAAATGGATTGTAGCCTTGTCATTATGGAAGGTAGTTTGTTGTCGATATTTTTGTTATTCCAATGGATGGTAGCCTTGTCATTATGGAAGGTAGTCTGTTGTTGAGATTTTTGTTACTCCAATGGATTGTAGCCTTGTCATTATGGAATGTAGTCTGTTGTCTAGATTTTTGTTACTCCCATGGATTGTAGCCTTGTCATTATGGAAGGTAGTCTGTTGTCGAGATTTTTGTTACTACAATGGATGGTAGCCTTGTCATTATGGAAGGTAGTCTGTTGTCGATATTTTTCTTACTACAGTGGATGGTAGCCTTGTCATTATGGAAGGTAGTCTGTTGTCGAGATTTTTGTTACTCTAATGGATGGTACCCTTGTCATTATGGAAGGTAGTCTGTCGTTGTGATTTTTGTTACTCCAATGCATGGTAGCCTTGTCATTGAGTACGGTAGTCTATTGTTTAGATTTTTGTTACTCCAATCGATGGTAAACTTGTCATTATGGAAGGTAGTCTATTTTCGAGATTTTTGTTTCTCTAAGGGATGGTAGCCTTGTCATTATGGAAGGTAGTGTGTTGTCGATATTTTTGTTATTCCAATGGATGTTAGCCTTGTCATTATGGAAGGTAGTCTATTTTCGAGATTTTTGTTACTCTAAGGGATGGTAGCCTTGTCATTATGGAAGGTAGTCTGTTGTCGATATTTTTGTTATTCTAATGGATGGTATCCTTGTCATTATGAAAGGTAATCCGTTGTCGATATCTTTTTTACTCCAATGGATGGTAGCCTAGTCATTATGGAAGGTAGTCTGTTGTCTAGATTTTTGTTACTCCAATGGATGGTACCCTTGTCATTATGGAAGGTAGTCTGTTGTCGAGATTTTTGTTACTACAATGGATGGTAGCCTTGTCATTATGGAAGGTAGTTTGTTGTCGATATTTTTCTTACTACAATGGATGGTAGCATTGTCATTATGGAAGGTAGTCTGTTGTCGAGATTTTTGTTACTCAAATGGATTGTAGCCTTGTCATTATGGAAGGTAGTTTGTTGTCGAGATTTTTGTTACTGCAATGGATGGTAGCCTTGTCATTATGGAAGGTAGTCTATCATTGTGGTTTCTGTTACTCCAATGGATGGTAGCGTTGTCATTAAGGACGATAGTCTGTTGTTTAAATTTTTGTTACTCCAATGGATGGTAGACTTGTCGTTATGGAATGTAGTCTGTTGTCGAGATTTTTTTTACTCCATTGGATGGTAGCCTTGTCATTATGGAAGGTAGTGTGTTATCGATATTTTTGTTATTCAAATGGACGGTAGCCTTGTCTTTATGGAAGGTAGTCTGCTGTCGAGATTTTTGTTACTCTAAGGGATGATAGCCTTGTCATTAAGGACGATAGTTTGTTGTTTAGATTTTTGTTACTCCAATTGATGGTAAACTTGTCATTATGGAAGGTAGTCTATTTTCGAGATTTTTGTTACTCTAAGGGATGGTAGCCTTGTCATTATGGAAGGTAGTGTGTTGTCGATATTTTTGTTATTCCAATGGATGGTAGCCTTGTCATTATGGAAATTAGTCTGATGTCGAGATTTTTGTTACTCCAATGTATTGTAGCCTTGTCAATATGGAAGGTAATCTATTATCGATATTTTTGTTACTATAATGGATGGTAGCATTGTCATTATGGAAGGTAGTTTGTTGTCATGATTTTAGTTACTACAATGGATGGTACCCTTTTCATTATGGAAGATAGTCTATTGTCGTTATATTTGTTACTCCATTGGATGGAAGCCTTATCATTATGGAAGGTAGTCTATTGTCAAGATTTTTGTTACTCTAATGGATATGAGCCTTGTCATTATGGAAGGTAGTTTGTTGTCGAGATTTTTGTTACTACAATGGATGGAAGCCTAATCATTATGGTAGGTAGTCTGTTGTCGAGATTTTTGTTACTACAATGGATGGTAGCCTTGTCATTATGGAAGGCAGTCTGTCAGTGTGGTTTCTATTACTCCAATCGATGGTAGCGTTGCCATTAAGGACGATAGTTTGTTGTTCAAATTTTTGTTACTCCAATGGATGGTAGACTTGTCATTATGGAAGGTAGTTTGTTGTCTAGATTTTTGTTACCACAATGGATGGTAGTGTGTTATCGATATTTGTCTTACTACAATGGAAGGTAGCCTTGTCATTATGGAAGGTAGTCTGTTTTCGATATTTTTGTTACTCTAATGGATGGTAGCCTTGTCATTATTGAAGGTAGTCTGTTGTCGAGATTTTTGTTACTACAATGGATGGTAGCCTTGTCATTATGGAAGGTAGTTTATTGTCGACATATTTCTTACCACAATGGATGGTAGCCTTGTCATTATGGAAGGTACTCTGTTGTCGAGATTTTTGTTACTGCAATAGATGGTAGCCTTGTAATTATGGAAGGTAGTCTGTTGTCGAGATTTTTGTTACTGCAATAGATGGTAGCCTTGTCATTATGGAAGGTTGTCTGTCATTATGGTTTTTGTTACTTCAATGGATGGTAGCATTGTCATTAAGGACGTTAGTCTGTTGTTCAAATTTTTGTTAGTCGAATGGATGGTAGACTTGTCATTATGGAATGTAGTCTGTTGTCGAGATTTTTGTTACTCCGTTGGATGGTAGCCTTGTCATTATGGAAGATAGTCTATTGTCGTTATTTTTTTTACTCCATTGGATGAAATCCTTATCATTATGGAAGGTAGTCTATTGTCAAGATTTTTGTTACTCTAATGATGGTAGCCTTGTCATTATGGAAGGTAGTGTGTTATCGATATTTTTGTTATTTCAATGGATGGTAGCCTTGTCATTATGGAAGGTAGTCTGTTGTCGAGATTTTTGTTATTCTAAGGGATGGTAGCCTTGTCATTATGGAAGGTAGTGTGTTGTCGATATTTTTATTATTCCTATGGATGGTAGCCTTGTAATTATGGAAGGTAGTCTGTTGTCGAGATTTTTGTTACTCCAATGGATGGTAGCCTTGTCATTATGGAAGGTAGTTTGTTGTCTAGATTTTTGTTACTCCAATGGATGGTAGCCTTGTCATTATGGAAGGTAGTCTGTTGTCGAGATTTTTGTTACTACAATGGATGGTAGCCTTGTCATTATGGAAGGTAGTTTGTTGTCGATATTTTTCTTACTATAATTGATGGTAGCCTTGTGATTATGGAAGGTAGTCTGTTGTCGAGATTTTTGTTACTCTAATGGCTGGTAGCCTTGTCATTATAGAAGGTAGTCTGTTGTCGAGATTTTTGTTACTATAATGGATGGTAGCCTTGTCATTATGGAATGTAGTTTTTTGTCGACATTTTTCTTACTACAATGGATAGTATCGTTGTCATTATGGAAGGTAGTCTGTTGTCGAGACTTTTGTTACTCTAAATCATGGTAGCCTTGTAATTATGGAAGGTAGTCTGTTGTCGAGATTTTTGTTATTGCAATGGATGGTAGCCTTGTCATTATGGAACGTAGTCTATTGTCGAGATTTTTGTTACTGCAATAGATGGTAGCCTTGTCATTATGGAAGGTAGTCTGTCATTGTGGTTTTTGTTACTTCAATGGATGGTAGCATTGTCATTAAGGACGATAGTCTGTTGTTCAAATTTTTGTTACTCCAATGGATGGTAGACTTGTCATTATGGAATGTAGTCTGTTGTCGAGATTTTTGTTACTCTGTTGGATGGTAGCCTTGTAATTATGGAAGGTAGTGTGTTATCGATATTTTTGTTATTCCAATGGATGGTAGCCTTGTCATTATGGAAGGTAGTCTGTTGTCGAGATATTTGTTACTCTAAGGGATGGTAGCCTTGTCATTATGGAAGGTAGTGTGTTGTCGATAATTTTTTTATTCCTATGGATGGTAGCCTTGTAATTATGGAAGGTAGTCTGTTGTCGAGATTTTTGTTACTCCAATGGATGGTAACCTTGTCATTATGGAAGGTAGTTTGTTGTCTAGATTTTTGTTACTCCAATGGATGGTAGCCTTGTCATTATGGAAGGTAGTCTGTTGTCGATATTTTTGTTACTACAATGGATGGTAGCCTTGTCATTATGGAAGGTAGTTTGTTTTCGATATTTTTCTTACTACAATGGATGGTAGCCTTGTCATTATGGAAGGTAGTCTATTGTCGAGATTTTTGTTACTCTAATGGCTGGTAGCCTTGTCATTATAGAAGGTAGTCTATTGTCGAGATTTTTGTTACTATAATGGATGGTAGCCTTGTCATTATGGAAGGTAGTTTTTTATCGACATTTTTCTTACTACAATGGATGGTAGCCTTGTCATTATGGAAGGTAGTCTATTGTCGAGATTTTTGTTACTCTAAATGATGGTAGCCTTGTAATTATGGAAGGTAGTCTGTTGTCGAGATTTTGGTTACTGCAATGGATGGTAGCCTTGTCGTTATGGAAGGTAGTCTGTCATTGTGGTTTCTGTTACTCCAATGGATGGTAGCGTTGTTATTAAGGACGATAGTCTGTTGTTCAAATTTTTGTTACTCCAATGGATGGTAGACTTGTCATTATGGAATGTAGTCTGTTGTCGAGATTTTTGTTATTCTATTGGATGGTAGCCTTGTCATTATGGAAGGTAGTGCGTTATCGATATTTTTGTTATTCCAATGGATGGTACCCTTGTCATTATGGAAGGTAGTCTGTTGTCGATATTTTTGTTACTGTAATGGATGGTAGCCTTGTCATTATGGAAGGTAGTCTGTTGTCGAGATTTTTGTTACTACAATGGATGGTACCCTTGTCATTACGAAGGTAGTTTATTGTCGACATTTTTCTTACCACAATGGATGGTAGCCTTGTCATTATGGAAGGTAGTCTGTTGTCGAGGTTTTTGTTACTGCAATAGATGGTAGCCTTGTCATTATGGAAGGTAGTCTGTTGTCGAGATTTTTGTTACTGCAATAGATGGTAGCCTTGTCATTATGGAAGGTAGTCTGTTGTCGAGATTTTTGTTACTGCAATAGATGGTAGCCTTGTCATTATGGAAGGTAGTCTGTCATTGTGGTTTCTGTTACTTCAATGGATGGTAGCATTGTCATTAAAGACGATAGTCTGTTGTTCAAATTTTTGTTACTCCAATGGATGGTAGACTTGTCATTATGGCATGTAGTCTGTTGTAGAGATTTTTGTTACTCCGTTGGATGGTAGCGTTGTCATTATGGAAGGTAGTGTGTTATCGATATTTTTGTTATTCCAATGGATGGTAGCCTTGTCATTATGGAAGGTAGTCTGTTGTCGATATTTTTGTTACTCTAAGGGATGGTAGCCTTGTCATTATGGAAGGTATTGCGTTATCGATATTTTTGTTATTCCAATGGATGGTACTCTTGTTATTATGGAAGGTAGTCTGTTGTCGATATTTTTGTTACTGTAATGGATGGTAGCCTTGTCATTATGGAAGATAGTCTGTTGTCGAGATTTTTGTTACTACAATGGATGGTAGCCTTGTCATTACGAAGGTAGTTTATTGTCGACATTTTTCTTTCCACAATGGATGGTAGCCTTGTCATTATGGAAGGTAGTCTGTTGTCGAGATTTTTGTTACTGTAATAGATGGTAGCCTTGTCATTATGGAAGGTAGTCTGTTGTCGAGATTTTTGTTACTGCAATAGATGGTAGCCTTGTCATTATGGAAGGTAGTCTGTTGTCGAGATTTTTGTTACTACAATAGATGGTAGCCTTGTCATTATGGAAGGTAGTGTGTTATCGATATTTTTGTTATTCCAATGGATGGTAGTCTTGTCATTATGGAAGGTAGTCTGTTGTCGATATTTTTGTTACTCTAAGGGATGGTAGCCTTGTCATTATGGAAGGTAGTGTGTTGTCGATATTTTTGTTATTTCTATGGATGGTAGCCTTGAAATTATGGAAGGTAGTCTGTTGTTGAGATTTTTTTTACTCCAATGGATGGTAGCCTTGTCATTATGGAAGGTAGTTTGTTGTTTAGATTTTTGTTACTCCAATGGATGGTAGCCTTGTCATTATGGAAGGTAGTCTGTTGTCGAGATTTTTGTTACTACAATGGATGGTAGCCTTGTAATTATGGAAGGTAGTTTGTCATCGATATTTTTCTTACTACAATGGATGGTAGCCTTTTCATTATGGAAGGTAGTCTGTTTTCGAGATTTTTGTTACGCTAATGGATGGTAGCCTTGTCATTATAGAAGGTAGTCTGGTGTCGAGATTTTTGTTACTATAATGGATGGTAGCCTTGTCATTATGGAAGGTAGTTTGTTGTCGACATTTGTCTTACTACAATGGATGGTAGCCTTGTCATTATGGAAGGTAGTCTGTTGTCGAGATTTTTGTTACTCTAAGGGATGGTAGCCTTGTCATTATGGAAGGTAGTGTGTTGTCGATAATTTTGTTATTCCTATGGATGTTAGCCTTGTAATTATGGAAGGTAGTCTATTGTCGAGATTTTTGTTACTCCAATGGATGGTAGCCTTGTCATTATGGAAGGTAGTTTGTTGTCTAGATTTTTGTTACTCCAATGGATGGTAGCCTTGTCATTATGGAAGGTAGTCTGTTGTCGATATTTTTGTTACTACAATGGATGGTAGCCTTGTCATTATGGGAGGTAGTTTGTTTTCGATATTTTTCTTACTACAATGGATGGTAGCCTTGTCATTATGGAAGGTAGTCTATTGTCGAGATTTTTGTTACACTAATGGCTGGTAGCCTTGTCATTATAGAAGGTAGTCTATTGTCGAGATTTTTGTTACTATAATGGATGGTAGCCTTGTCATTATGGAAGGTAGTTTTTTGTCGACATTTTTCTTACGACAATGGATGGTAGCCTTGTCATTATGGAAGGTAGTCTATTGTCGAGATTTTTGTTACTCTAAATGATGGTAGCCTTGTAATTATGGAAGGTAGTCTGTTGTCGAGATTTTGGTTACTGCAATGGATGGTAGCCTTGTCGTTATGGAAGGTAGTCTGTCATTGTGGTTTCTGTTACTCCAATGGATGGTAGCGTTGTTATTAAGGACGATAGTCTGTTGTTCAAATTTTTGTTACTCCAATGGATGGTAGACTTGTCATTATGGAATGTAGTCTGTTGTCGAGATTTTTGTTACTCTATTGGATGGTAGCCTTGTCATTATGGAAGGTAGTGCGTTATCGATATTTTTTTTATTCCAATGGATGGTACCCTTGTCATTATGGAAGGTAGTCTGTTGTCGATATTTTTGTTACTGTAATGGATGGTAGCCTTGTCATTATGGAAGGTAGTCTGTTGTCGAGATTTTTGTTACTACAATGGATGGTACCCTTGTCATTACAAAGGTAGTTTATTGTCGACATTTTTCTTACCACAATGGATGGTAGCCTTGTCATTATGGAAGGTAGTCTGTTGTCGAGATTTTTGTTACTGCAATAGATGGTAGCCTTGTCATTATGGAAGGTAGTCTATTGTCGAGTTTTTTGTTACTGCAATAGATGGTAGCCTTGTCATTATGGAAGGTAGTCTGTTGTCGAGATTTTTGTTACTGCAATAGATGGTAGCCTTGTCATTATGGAAGGTAGTCTGTCATTGTGGTTTCTGTTACTTCAATGGATGGTAGCATTGTCATTAAGGACGATAGTCTGTTGTTCAAATTTTTGTTACTCCAATGGATGGTAGACTTGTCATTATGGCATGTAGTCTGTTGTAGAGATTTTTGTTACTCCGTTGGATGGTAGCGTTGTCATTATGGAAGGTAGTGTGATATCGATATTTTTGTTATTCCAATGGATGGTAGCCTTGTCATTATGGAAGGTAGTCTGTTGTCGATATTTTTGTTACTCTAAGGGATGGTAGCCTTGTCATTATGGAAGGTACTGCGTTATCGATATTTTTGTTATTCCAATGGATGGTACTCTTGTTATTATGGAAGGTAGTCTATTGTCGATATTTTTGTTACTGTAATGGATGGTAGCCTTGTCATTATGGAAGGTAGTCTGTTGTCGAGATTTTTGTTACTACAATGGATGGTAGCCTTGTCATTACGAAGGTAGTTTATTGTCGACATTTTTCTTACCACAATGGATGGTAGCCTTGTCATTATGGAAGGTAGTCTGTTGTCGAGATTTTTGTTACTGTAATAGATGGTAGCCTTGTCATTATGGAAGGTAGTCTGTTGTCGAGATTTTTGTTACTGCAATAGATGGTAGCCTTGTCATTATGGAAGGTAGTCTGTTGTCGAGATTTTTGTTACTACAATAGATGGTAGCCTTGTCATTATGGAAGGTAGTGTGTTATCGATATTTTTGTTATTCCAATGGATGGTAGCCTTGTCATTATAGAAGGTAGTCTGTTGTCGATATTTTTGTTACTCTAAGGGATGGTAGCCTTGTCATTATGGAAGGTAGTGTGTTGTCGATATTTTTGTTATTTCTATGGATGGTAGCCTTGAAATTATGGAAGGTAGTCTGTTGTTGAGATTTTTTTTACTCCAATGGATGGTAGCCTTGTCATTATGGAAGGTAGTTTGTTGTTTAGATTTTTGTTACTCCAATGGATGGTAGCCTTGTCATTATGGAAGGTAGTCTGTTGTCGAGATTTTTGTTACTACAATGGATGGTATCCTTGTCATTATGGAAGGTAGTTTGTCATCGATATTTTTCTTACTACAATGGATGGTAGCCTTTTCATTATGGAAGGTAGTCTGTTTTCGAGATTTTTGTTACGCTAATGGATGGTAGCCTTGTCATTATAGAAGGTAGTCTGGTGTCGAGATTTTTGTTACTATAATGGATGGTAGCCTTGTCATTATGGAAGGTAGTTTGTTGTCGACATTTGTCTTACTACAATGGATCGTAGCCTTGTCATTATGGAAGGTAGTCTGTTGTCGAGATTTTTGTTACTCTAAGGGATGGTAGCCTTGTCATTATGGAAGGTAGTGTGTTGTCGATAATTTTGTTATTCCTATGGATGTTAGCCTTGTAATTATGGAAGGTAGTCTATTGTCGAGATTTTTGTTACTCCAATGGATGGTAGCCTTGTCATTATGGAAGGTAGTTTGTTGTCTAGATTTTTGTTACTCCAATGGATGGTAGCCTTGTCATTATGGAAGGTAGTCTGTGGTCGATATTTTTGTTACTACAATGGATGGTAGCCTTGTCATTATGGGAGGTAGTTTGTTTTCGATATTTTTCTTACTACAATGGATGGTAGCCTTGTCATTATGGAAGGTAGTCTATTGTCGAGATTTTTGTTACACTAATGGCTGGTAGCCTTGTCATTATAGAAGGTAGTCTATTGTCGAGATTTTTGTTACTATAATGGATGGTAGCCTTGTCATTATGGAAGGTAGTTTTTTGTCGACATTTTTCTTACGACAATGGATGGTAGCCTTGTCATTATGGAAGGTAGTCTGTTGTCGAGATTTTTGTTACTGCAATAGATGGTAGCCTTGTCATTATGGAAGGTAGTCTGTTGTCGAGATTTTTGTTACTGCAATAGATGGTAGCCTTGTCATTATGGAAGGTAGTTTGTTGTCGAGATTTTTGTTACTGCAATAGATGGTAGCCTTGTCATTATGGAAGGTAGTCTGTCATTGTGGTTTCTGTTACTTCAATGGATGGTAGCATTGTCATTAAGGACGATAGTCTGTTGTTCAAATTTTTGTTACTCCAATGGATGGTAGACTTGTCATTATGGAATGTAGTCTGTTGTAGAGATTTTTGTTACTCCGTTGGATGGTAGCGTTGTCATTATGGAAGGTAGTGTGTTATCGATATTTTTGTTATTCCAATGGATGGTAGCCTTGTCATTATGGAAGGTAGTCTGTTGTCGATATTTTTATTACTCTAAGGGATGGTAGCCTTGTCATTATGGAAGGTAGTGCGTTATCGATATTTTTGTTATTCCAATGGATGGTACCCTTGTCATTATGGAAGGTAGTCTGTTGTCGATATTTTTGTTACTGTAATGGATGGTAGCCTTGTCATTATGGAAGGTAGTCTGTTGTCGAGATTTTTGTTACGACAATGGATGGTAGCCTTGTCATTACGAAGGTAGTTTATTGTCGACATTTTTCTTACCACAATGGATGGTAGCCTTGTCATTATGGAAGGTAGTCTGTTGTCGATATTTTTGTTACTGCAATAGATGGTAGCCTTGTCATTATGGAAGGTAGTCTGTTGTCGAGATTTTTGTTACTGCAATAGATGGTAGCCTTGTCATTATGGAAGGTAGTCTGTTGTCGAGATTTTTGTTACTACAATAGATGGTAGCCTTGTCATTATGGAAGGTAGTGTGTTATCGATATTTTTGTTATTCCAATGGATGGTAGCCTTGTCATTATGGAAGGTAGTCTGTTGTCGATATTTTTGTTACTCTAAGGGATGGTAGCCTTGTCATTATGGAAGGTAGTGTGTTGTCGATATTTTTGTTATTTCTATGGATGGTAGCCTTGAAATTATGGAAGGTAGTCTGTTGTTGAGATTTTTGTTACTCCAATGGATGGTAGCCTTGTCATTATGGAAGGTAGTTTGTTGTTTAGAATTTTGTTACTACAATGGATGGTAGCCTTGTCATTATGGAAGGTAGTCCGTTGTCGAGATTTTTGTTACTACAATGGATGGTAGCCTTGTCATTATGGAAGGTAGTTTGTCATCGATATTTTTCTTACTACAATGGATGGTAGCCTTTTCATTATGGAAGGTAGTCTGTTTTCGAGATTTTTGTTACTCTAATGGATGGTAGCCTTGTCATTATAGAAGGTAGGCTGGTGTCGAGATTTTTGTTACTATAATGGATGGTAGCCTTGTCATTATGGAAGGTAGTTTGTTGTCGACATTTTTCTTACTACAATGGATGGTAGCCTTGTCATTATAGAAGGTAGTCTGTTGTCGAGATTTTTGTTACTCTAAGGGATGGTAGCCTTGTCATTATGGAAGGTAGTGTGTTGTCGATAATTTTGTTATTCCTATGGATGTTAGCCTTGTAATTATGGAAGGTAGTCTATTGTCGAGATTTTTGTTACTCCAATGGATGGTAGCCTTGTCATTATGGAAGGTAGTTTGTTGTCTAGATTTTTGTTACTCCAATGGATGGTAGCCTTGTCATTATGGAAGGTAGTCTGTTGTCGATATTTTTGTTACTACAATGGATGGTAGCCTTGTCATTATGGAAGGTAGTTTGTTTTCGATATTTTTCTTACTACAATGGATGGTAGCCTTGTCATTACGGAAGGTAGTTTATTGTCGACATTTTTCTTACCACAATGGATGGTAGCCTTGTAATTATGGAAGGTAGTCTGTTGTCGAGATTTTTGTTACTGCAATAGATGGTAGCCTTGTCATTATGGAAGGTAGTTCGTTGTCGTGATTTTTGTTACTGCAATAGATGGTAGCCTTGTCATTATGGAAGGTATTCTGTCATTGTGGTTTCTGTTACTTCAATGAATGGTAGCTTTGTCATTAAGGACTATAGTCTGTTGTTCAAATTTTTGTTACTCCAATGGATGGTAGCCTTGTCATTACGGAAGGTAGTTTATTGTCGACATTTTTCTTACCACAATGGATGGTAGCCTTGTTATTATGGAAGGTAGTCTATTGTCGAGATTTTTGTTACTCTAAATGATGGTAGCCTTGTAATTATGGAAGGTAGTCTGTTGTCGAGATTTTGCTTACTGCAATGGATGGTAGCCTTGTCGTTATGGAAGGTAGTCTGTCATTGTGGTTTCTGTTACTCCAATGGATGGTAGCGTTGTTATTAAGGACGATAGTCTGTTGTGCAAATTTTTGTTACTCCAATGGATGGTAGACTTGTCATTATGGAATGTAGTCTGTTGTCGAGATTTTTGTTACTCTATTGGATGGTAGCCTTGTCATTATGGAAGGTAGTGCGTTATCGATATTTTTGTTATTCCAATGGATGGTACCCTTGTCATTATGGAAGGTAGTCTGTTGTCGATATTTTTGTTACTGTAATGGATGGTAGCCTTGTCATTATGGAAGGTAGTCTGTTGTCGAGATTTTTGTTACTATAATGGATGGTAGCCTTGTCATTACGAAGGTAGTTTATTGTCGACATTTTTCTGACCACAATGGATGGTAGCCTTGTCATTATGGAAGGTAGTCTGTTGTCGAGATTTTTGTTACTGCAATAGATGGTAGCCTTGTCATTATGGAAGGTAGTCTGTTGTCGAGATTTTTGTTACTGCAATAGATGGTAGCCTTGTCATTATGGAAGGTAGTCTGTTGTCGAGATTTTTGTTACTGCAATAGATGGTAGCCTTGTCATTATGGAAGGTAGTCTGTCATTGTGGTTTCTGTTACTTCAATGGATGGTAGCATTGTCATTAAGGACGATAGTCTGTTGTTCAAATTTTTGTTACTCCAATGGATGGTAGACTTGTCATTATGGAATGTAGTCTGTTGTAGAGATTTTTGTTACTCCGTTGGATGGTAGCGTTGTCATTATGGAAGGTAGTGTGTTATCGATATTTTTGTTATTCCAATGGATGGTAGCCTTGTCATTATGGAAGGTAGTCTGTTGTCGATATTTTTGTTACTCTAAGGGATGGTAGCCTTGTCATTATGGAAGGTAGTGCGTTATCGATATTTTTGTTATTCCAATGGATGGTACCCTTGTCATTATGGAAGGTAGTCTGTTGTCGATATTTTTGTTACTGTAATGGATGGTAGCCTTGTCATTATGGAAGGTAGTCTGTTGTCGAGATTTTTGTTACTACAATGGATGGTAGCCTTGTCATTACGAAGGTAGTTTATTGTCGACATTTTTCTTACCACAATGGATGGTAGCCTTGTCATTATGGAAGGTAGTCTGTTGTCGAGATTTTTGTTACTGCAAAAGATGGTAGCCTTGTCATTATGGAAGGTAGTCTGTTGTCGAGATTTTTGTTACTGCAATAGATGGTAGCCTTGTCATTATGGAAGGTAGTCTGTTGTCGAGATTTTTGTTACTACAATAGATGGTAGCCTTGTTATTATGGAAGGTAGTGTGTTATCGATATTTTTTTTATTCCAATGGATGTTAGCCTTGTCATTATGGAAGGTAGTCTGTTGTCGATATTTTTGTTACTCTAAGGGATGGTAGCCTTGTCATTATGGAAGGTAGTGTGTTGTCGAAATTTTTGTTATTTCTATGGATGGTAGCCTTGAAATTATGGAAGGTAGTCTGTTGTCGAGATTTTTGTTACTACAATGGATGGTAGCCTTGTCATTATGGAAGGTAGTTTGTCATCGATATTTTTCTTACTACAATGGATGGTTGCCTTTTCATTATGGAAGGTAGTCTGTTTTCGAGATTTTTGTTACTCTAATGGATGGTAGCCTTGTCATTATAGACGGTAGTCTGGTGTCGAGATTTTTGTTACTCTAATGGATGGTAGCCTTGTCATTATGGAAGGTAGTTTGTTGTCGACATTTTTCTTACTACAATGGATGGTAGCCTTGTCATTATGGAAGGTAGTCTGTTGTCGAGATTTTTGTTACTCTAAGGGATGGTAGCCTTGTCATTATGGAAGGTAGTGTGTTGTCGATAATTTTGTTATTCCTATGGATGTTAGCCTTGTAATTATGGAAGGTAGTCTGTTGTCGAGATTTTTGTTACTCCAATGGATGGTAGCCTTGTCATTATGGAAGGTAGTTTGTTGTTTAGATTTTTGTTACTCCAATGGATGGTAGGCTTGTCATTATGGAAGGTAGTCTGTTGTCGATATTTTTGTTACTACAATGGATGGTAGCCTTGTCATTATGGAAGGTAGTTTGTTTTCGATATTTTTCTTACTACAATGGATGGTAGCCTTGTCATTATGGAAGGTAGTCTATTGTCGAGATTTTTGTTACTCTAATGGCTGGTAGCCTTGTCATTATAGAAGGTAGTCTATTGGCGAGATTTTTGTTACTATAATGGATGGTAGCCTTGTCATTATGGAAGGTAGTTTTTTGTCGACATTTTTCTTACTACAATGGATGGTAGCCTTGTCATTATGGAAGGTAGTCTGTTGTCGAGATTTTTGTTACTCTAAATGATGGTAGCCTTGTAATTATGGAAGGTAGTCTGTTGTCGAGATTTTGGTTACTGCAATGGATGGTAGCCTTGTCGTTATGGAAGGTAGTCTGTCATTGTGGTTTCTGTTACTCCAATGGATGGTAGCATTGTCATTAAGGACGATAGTCTGTTGTTCAAATTTTTGTTACTCCAATGGATGGTAGACTTGTCATTATGGAATGTAGTCTGTTGTCGAGATTTTTGTTACACTATTGGATGGTAGCCTTGTCATTATGGAAGGTAGTGCGTTAACGATATTTTTGTTATTCCAATGGATGGTAGCCTTATCATTATGGAAGGTAGTTTGTTGTCGATATTTTTGTTACTGTAATGGATGGTAGCCTTGTCATTATGGAAGGTAGTCTGTTGTCGAGATTTTTGTTACTACAATGGATGGTAGCCTTGTCATTACGGAAGGTAGTTTATTGTCGACATTTTTCTGACCACAATGGATTGTAGCCTTGTCATTATGGAAGGAAGTCTGTTGTCGAGATTTTTGTTACTGCAATAGATGGTAGCCTTGTCATTATGGAAGGTAGTCTGTTGTTGTGATTTTTGTTACTGCAATAAATGGTAGCCTTGTCATTATGGAAGGTAGTCTGTTGTCGAGATTTTTGTTACTGCAATAGATGGTAGCCTTGTCATTATGGAAGGTAGTCTGTCATTGTGGTTTCTGTTACTTCAATGGATGGTAGCATTGTCATTAAGGACGATAGTCTGTTGTTCAAATTTTTGTTACTCCAATGGATGGTAGACTTGTCATTATGGAATGTAGTCTGTTGTAGAGATTTTTGTTACTCCGTTGGATGGTAGCCTTGTCATTATGGAAGGTAGTGTGTTATCGATATTTTTGTTATTCCAATGGATGGTAGCCTTGTCATTATGGAAGGTAGTGTGTTGTCGATATTTTTGTTACTCTAAGGGATGGTAGCCTTGTCATTATGGAAGGTAGTGTGTTGTCGATATTTTTGTTATTTCTATGGATGGTAGCCTTGAAATTATGGAAGGTAGTCTGTTGTCGAGATTTTTGTTACTCCAATGGATGGTAGCCTTGTCATTACGGAAGGTAGTTTATTGTCGACATTTTTCTTACCACAATGGATGGTAGCCTTGTAATTATGGAAGGTAGTCTGTTGTCGAGATTTTTGTTACTACAATAGATGGTAGCCTTGTCATTATGGAAGGTAGTTTATTGTCGTGATTTTTGTTACTGCAATAGATGGTAGCCTTGTCATTATGGAAGGTATTCTGTCATTGTGGTTTCTGTTACTTCAATGAATGGTAGCATTGTCATTAAGGACTATAGTCTGTTGTTCAAATTTTTGTTACTCCAATGGATGGTAGCCTTGTCATTATGGAAGGTAGTCTATTGTGGAGATTTTTGTTACTCTAAGGGATGGTAGCCTTGTCATTATGGAAGGTAGTGTGTTGTCGATATTTTTGTTATTCCTATGGATGGTAGCCTTGTAATTATGGAAGGTAGTCTGTTGTCGAGATTTTTGTTACTCCAATGGATGGTAGCCTTGTCATTATGGAAGGTAGTTTGTTGTCTACATTTTTGTTACTCCAATGGATGGTAGCCTTGTCATTATGGAAGGTAGTCTGTTGTCGAGATTTTTGTTACTCTAAGGGATGGTAGCCTTGTCATTATGGAAGGTAGTGTGTTGTCGATATTTTTGTTATTTCTATGGATGGTAGCCTTGTAATTATGGAAGGTAGTCTGTTGTCGAGATTTTTGTTACTACAATGGATGGTAGCCTTGTCATTATGGAAGGTAGTCTGTCATTGTGGTTTCTGTTACTCCAATGGATGGTAGCATTGTAATTAAGGACGATAGTCTGTTGTTCAAATTTTTGTTACTCCAATGAATGGTAGACTTGTCATTATGGAATGTAGTCTGTTGTCGAGATTTTTGTTACTCGATTGGATGGTAGCCTTGTCATTATGGAAGGTAGTGTGTTATCGATATTTTTGTTATTCCAATGGATGGTAGCCTTATCATTATGGAAGGTAGTCTGTTGTGGAGATTTTTGTTACTCTAAGGGATGGTAGCCTTGTCATTATGGAAGGTAGTGTGTTGTCAATATTTTTGTTATTCCAATGGATTGTAGCCTTGTCTTTATGGAAGATAGTCTGTTGTCGAGATTTTTGTTACTCCAATGGATGGTAGCCTTGTCATTATGGAAGGTAGTCTGTTGTCTAGATTTTTGTTACAACAATAGATGGTAGCCTTGTCATTATGGAAGGTAGAATGTTGTCGAGATTTTTGTTACTGCAATGGATGGTAGCCTTGTCATTATGGAAGGTAGTCTGTCGTTGTGATTTTTGTTACTCTAAATGATGATAGCCTTGTCATTATGGAAGGTAGTCTGTTGTCGAGATTTTTGTTACTGCAATGGATGGTAGCCTTGTCATTATGGAAGGTAGTTTGTTGTCGATATTTTTCTTACTACAATGGATGGTAGCCTTGTCATTATGGAAGGTAGTCTGTTGTCGAGATTTTTGTTACTCTAATGGATGGTAGCCTTGTCATTTTGGAAGGTAGTCTGTTGTCGAGATTTTGGTTACTACAATAGATGGTAGCCTTTTCATTATGGAAGGTAGTTTGTTGTCGTGATTTTTATTACTACAATAGATGGTAGCCTTGTCATTATGGAAGGTAGTCTGTTGTCGAGATTTTTGTTACTCTAAATGATGGTAGCCTTGTAATTATTGAAGGTAGTCTAATGTCGAGATTTTTGTTACTACAATGGATGCTAGCCTTGTCATTATGAAAGGTAGTCTGTCATTATGGTTTCTGTTACTCCAATGGATGGTAGCCTTGTCATTATGGAAGGTAGTCTGTTGTCGAGATTTTTGTTACTCCAATGGATGGTAGAGTTGTCATTATGGAAGGTAGTGTGTTGTCGATATTTTTGTTACTCCAATGGATGGTAGCATTGTCATTATGGAAGGTAGTGTGTTGTCTAGATGTTTTTACAACAATAGATGGTAGCCTTGTCATTATTGAAGGTAGAATGTTGTCGAGATTTTTGTTACTGGAATGGATGGTAGCCTTATCATTATGGAAGGTAGTCTGTTGTCCAGATTTTTGTTACTGCAATGGATGGTAGCCTTGTCATTATGGAAGGTAGTATGTTGTCGATATTTTTCTTACTACAATGGATGGTAGCCTTATCATTATAGAAGGTAGTCTGTTGTCGAGATTTCTGTTACTCTAATGGATGGTAGCCTTGTCATTATGGAAGGTAGTTTGTTGTCGAGATTTTTGTTACTACAATTAATGGTAGCCTTGTCATTACGGAAGGTAGTCAGTCATTATGGTTTCTGTTACTCCAATGGATGGTAGCGTTGTCATTAAGGACGATAGTTTGTTGTTCAAATTTTTGTTACTCCAATGGATGGTAGACTTGTCATTATGGAATGTAGTATGTTGTCTAGATTTTTGTTACTCCAATGGATGGTAGCCTTGTCATTATGGAAGGAAGTCTGTTGTCGAGATTTTTGTTACTACAATGGATCGTAGCCATGTCATTAAGGAAGGTAGTTTGTTGTCGATATTTTTCTTACTACAATGGATGGTAGCCTTGTCATTATGGAAGGTAGTCTGTTTTCGATATTTTTGTTACTCTAATGGATGGTAGCCTTGTCATTATGGAAGGTAGTTTGTTGTCGAGATTTTTGTTACTACAATGGATGGTAGCCTTGTCATTACGGAAGGTAGTCTGTTGTCGAGATTTTTCTTACCACAATGGATGGTAGCCTTGTCATTATGGAAGGTAGTCTGTTGTCGAGATTTTGGTTACTACAATAGATGGTAGCCTTGTCATTATGGAAGGTAGTTTGTTGTCGTGATTTTTATTACTACAATAGATGGTAGCCTTGTCATTATGGAAGGTAGTCTATTGTCGAGATTTTTGTTACTCTAAATGATGGTAGCCTTGTAATTATTGAAGGTAGTCTAATGTCGAGATTTTTGTTACTACAATGGATGCTAGCCTTGTCATTATGGAAGGTAGTCTGTCATTATGGTTTCTGTTACTCCAATGGATGGTAGCCTTGTCATTATGGAAGGTAGTCTGTTGTCGAGATTTTTGTTACTCAAATGGATGGTAGAGTTGTCATTATGGAAGGTAGTGTGTTGTCGATATTTTTGTTACTCCAATGGATGGTAGCATTGTCATTATGGAAGGTAGTCTGTTGTCTAGATTTTTGTTAAAACAATAGATGGTAGCCTTGTCATTATGGAAGGTAGAGTGTTGTCACGATTTTTGTTACTGCAATGGATGGTAGCCTTGTCATTATGGAAGGTAGTCCGTCGTTGTGATTTCTGTTACTCTAAATGATGGTAGCCTTGTTATTATGGAAGGTAGTCTGTTGTCGAGATTTTTGTTACTGCAATGGATGGTAGCCTTGTCATTATGGAAGGTAGTATGTTGTCGATATTTTTCTTACTACAATGGATGGTAGCCTTGTCATTATGGAAGGTAGTCTGTTGTCGAGATTTTTGTTACTCTAATGGATGGTAGCCTTGTCATTATGGAAGGTAGTCTGTCATTGTGGTTTCTGTTACTCCACTGGATGGTAGCATTGTCATTAAGGACGATAGTCTGTTGTTCAAATTTTTGTTACTCCAATGGATGGTAGACTTGTCATTATGGAATGTAGTCTGTTGTCGAGATTTTTGTTACTCGATTGGATGGTAGCCTTGTCATTATGGAAGGTAGTGTGTTATCGATATTTTTGTTATTCCAATGGATGGTAGCCTTATCATTATGGAAGGTAGTCTGTTATCGATATTTTTGTTACTCTAAGGGATGGTAGCCTTGTCATTATGGAAGGTAGTGTGTTGTCAATATTTTTGTTATTCCAATGGATTGTAGCCTTGTCTTTATGGAAGATAGTCTGTTGTCGAGATTTTTGTTACTCCAATGGATGGTAGCCTTGTCATTATGGAAGGTAGTCTGTTGTCTAGATTTTTGTTACAACAATAGATGGTAGCCTTGTCATTATGAAAGGTAGAATGTTGTCGAGATTTTTGTTACTGCAATGGATGGTAGCCTTGTCATTATGGAAGGTAGTCTGTCGTTGTGATTTTTGTTACTCTAAATGATGATAGCCTTGTCATTATGGAAGGTAGTCTGTTGTCGAGATTTTTGTTACTGCAATGGATGGTAGCCTTGTCATTATGGAAGGTAGTTTGTTGTCGATATTTTTCTTACTACAATGGATGGTAGCCTTGTCATTATGGAAGGTAGTCTGTTGTCGAGATTTTTGTTACTCTAATGGATGGTAGCCTTGTCATTTTGGAAGGTAGTCTGTTGTCGAGATTTTTGTTACTACAATGGATGGCAGCCTTGTCATTACGGAAGGTAGTTTATTGTCGTCATTTTTCTTACTACAATGGATGGTAGCCTTGTCATTATGGAAGATAGTCAGTTGTCGAGATTTTTTTTACTCTAAATGATGGTAGCCTTGTAATTATGGAAGGTAGTCTGTTGTCGAGATTTTTGTTACTGCAATGGATGCTAGCCTTGTCATTAAGGAAGGTAGTCTGTCATTGTGGTTTCTGTTACTCCAATGGATGGTAGCCTTGTCATTATGGAAGGTAGTCTGTTGTCGAGATTTTTGTTACTCCAATGGATGGTAGACTTGTCATTATGGAAGGTAGTGTGTTATCGATATTTTTGTTACTCCAATGGATGGTAGCATTGTCATTATGGAAGGTAGTGTGTTGTCTAGATTTTTTTACAACAACTGATGGTAGCCTTGTCATTATTGAAGGTAGAATGTTGTCGAGATTTTTGTTACTGCAATGGATGGTAGCCTTATCATTATGGAAGGTAGTCTGTTGTCGAGATTTTTGTTACTGCAATGGATGGTAGCCTTGTCATTATGGAAGGTAGTATGTTGTCGATATTTTTCTTACTACAATGGATGGTAGCCTTATCATTATAGAAGGTATTCTGTTGTCGAGATTTCTGTTACTCTAATGGATGGTAGCCTTGTCATTATGGAAGGTAGTCTGTTGTCGAGATTTTTGTTACTACAATTAATGGTAGCCTTGTCATTACGGAAGGTAGTCAGTCATTATGGTTTCTGTTACTCCAATGGATGGTAGCGTTGTCATTAAGGACGATAGTTTGTTGTTCAAATTTTTGTTACTCCAATGGATGGTAGACTTGTCATTATGGAATGTAGTATGTTGTCTAGATTTTTGTTACTCCAATGGATGGTAGCCTTGTCATTATGGAAGGAAGTCTGTTGTCGAGATTTTTGTTACTACAATGGATGGTAGCCATGTCATTAAGGAAGGTAGTTTGTTGTCGATATTTTTCTTACTACAATGGATGGTAGCCTTGTCATTATGGAAGGTCGTCTGTTTTCGATATTTTTGTTACTCTAATGGATGGTAGCCTTGTCATTATGGAAGGTAGTTTGTTGTCGAGATTTTTGTTACTACAATGGATGGTAGCCTTGTCATTACGGAAGGTAGTCTATTGTCGAGATTTTTCTTACCACAATGGATGGTAGCCTTGTCATTATGGAAGGTAGTCTGTTGTCGAGATTTTGGTTACTGCAATAGATGGTAGCCTTGTCATTATGGAAGGTAGTTTGTTGTCGTGATTTTTATTACTACAATAGATGGTAGCCTTGTCATTATGGAAGGTAGTCTGTTGTCGAGATTTTTGTTACTCTAAATGATGGGAGCCTTGTAATTATTGAAGGTAGTCTAATGTCTAGATTTTTGTTACTACAATGGATGCTAGCCTTGTCATTATGGAAGGTAGTCTGTCATTATGGTTTCTGTTACTCCAATGGATGGTAGCCTTGTCATTATGGAAGGTAGTCAGTTATCGAGATTTTTGTTACTCCAATGGATGGTAGACTTGTCATTATGGAAGGTAGTGTGTTGTCGAGATTTTTGTTACTCCAATGGATTGCAGCGTTGTCATTATGGAAGGTAGTCTGTTGTCTAGATTTTTGTTTAAACAATAGATGGTAGCCTTGTCATTATGGAAGGTAGAGTGTTGTCGCGATTTTTGTTACTGCAATGGATGGTAGCCTTGTCATTATGGAAGGTAGTCCGTCGTTGTGATTTCTGTTACTCTAAATGATGGTAGCCTTGTTATTATGGAGGGTAGTCTGTTGTCGAGATTTTTGTTACTGCAATGTATGGTAGCCTTGTCATTATGGAAGGTAGTATGTTGTCGATATTTTTCTTACTACAATGGATGGTAGCCTTGTCATTATGGAAGGTAGTCTATTGTCGAGATTTCTGTTACTCTAATGGATGGTAGCCTTGTCATTATGGAAGGTAGTCTGTTGTCGAGATTTTTATTACTACAATGGATGGTAGCCTTGTCATTACGGAAGGTAGTCAGTCATTGTGGTTTCTGTTACTCCAATGGATGGTAGCGTTGTCATTAAGGACGATAGTTTGTTGTTCAAATTTTTGTTACTCCAATGGATGGTAGACTTGGCATTATGGAATGTAATCTATTGTCTAGATTTTTGTTACTCCAATGGATGGTAGCTTTATCATTATGGAAGGTAGTCTGTTGTCGAGATTTTTGTTACTACAATGGATGGTAGCCTTGTCATTACGGAAGGTAGTCAGTCATTGTGGTTTCTGTTACCCCAATTGATGGTAACATTGTCATTAAGGACGATAGTCTGTTGTTCAAATTTTTGTTACTCCAATGGATGTTAGACTTGTCATTATGGAATGTAGTCTGTTGTTGAGATTTTTGTTACTCGATTGGATGGTAGCCTTGTCATTATGGAAGGTAGTCTGTTATCGATATTTTTGTTACTCTAAGGGATGGTAGCCTTGTCATTATGGAAGGTAGTGTGTTGTCGATATTTTTGTTATTCCAATGGATGGTAGCCTTGTCGTTATGGAAGATAGTCTGTTGTCGAGATTTTTATTACTCCAATGGATGGTAGCCTTGTCATTATGGAAGGTAGAATGTTGTCGACATTTTTGTTACTGCAATGGATGGTAGCCTTGTCATTATGGAAGGTAGTCTGTCATTGTGATTTCTGTTACTCAAAATGATGGTAGCCTTGTAATTATTGAAGGTAGTCTGTTGTCGAGATTTTTGTTACTCCAATGGATGGTAGCTTTGTCATTATGGAAGGTAGTCTGTTGTCGAGATTTTTATTACTCGATTGGATGGTAGCCTTGTCATTATGGAAGGTAGTGTGTTATCGATATTTTTGTTATTCCAATGGATGGTAGCCTTATCATTATGGAAAGTAGTCGGTTATCGATATTTTTGTTACTCTAAGGGATGGTAGCCTTGTCATTATGGAAGGTAGTGTGTTGTCGATATTTTTGTTATTCCAATGGATGGTAGCCTTGTCGTTATGGAAGATAGTCTGTCATTGTGGTTTTTATTACTCCAATGGATGGTAGCCTTGTCACTATGGAAGGTAGAATGTTGTCGACATTTTTGTTACTGCAATGGATGGTAGCCTTGTAATTATGGAAGGTAGTCTGTCATTGTGATTTCTGTTACTCAAAATGATGGTAGCCTTGTAATTATTGAAGGTAGTCTGTTGTCGAGATTTTTGTTACTCCAATGGATGGTAGCCTTGTCATTATGGAAGGTAGTCTGTTGTCGAGATTTTTATTACTCGATTGGATGGTAGCCTTGTCATTATGGAAGGTAGTGTGTTATCGATATTTTTGTTATTCCAATGGATGGTAGCCTTATCATTATGGAAAGTAGTCTGTTATCGATATTTTTGTTACTCTAAGGGATGGTAGCCTTGTCATTATGGAAGGTAGTGTGTTGTCGATATTTTTGTTATTCCAATGGATGGTAGCCTTGTCATTATGGAAGATAGTCTGTTGTCGAGATTTTTGTTACTCCAATGGATGGTAGCCTTGTCATTATGGAAGGTAGTCTATTGTCTAGATTTTTGTTACAATAATAGATGGTAGCCTTGTCATTATGGAAGGTAGAATGTTGTCGAGATTTTTGTTACTGCAATGGATGGTAGCCTTGTCATATGGAAGGTAGTCTGTCGTTGTGATTTCTGTTACTCAAAATGATGGTAGCCTTGTAATTATGGAAGGTAGTCTGTTGTCGAGATTTTTGTTACTGCAATGGATGGTAGCCTTGTCATTATGGAAGGTAGTTTGTTGTCGATATTTTTCTTACTACAATGGATGGTAGCCTTGTCATTATGGAAGGTAGTCTGTTGTCGAGATTTTTGTTACTCTAAATGATGGTAGCCTTGTCATTTTGGAAGGTAGTCTGTTGTCGAGATTTTTGTTACTGCAATGGATGCTAGCCTTGTCATTATGGAAGGTAGTCTGTCATTATGGTTTCTGTTACTCCAATGGATGGTAGCCTTGTCATTATGGAAGGTAGTCAGTTGCCGAGATTTTTGTTACTCCAATGGATGGTAGACTTGTCATTATGGAAGGTAGTGTGTTGTCGAGATTTTTGTTACTCCAATGGATTGCAGCGTTGTCATTATGGAAGGTAGTCTGTTGTCTAGATTTTTGTTACAACAATAGATTGCAGCGTTGTCATTATGGAAGGTAGAGTGTTGTCGAGATTTTTGTTACTGCAATGGATGGTAGCCTTGTCATTATGGAAGGTACAGTGTTGTCGAGATTTTTGTTACTGCAATGGGTGGTAGCCTTGTCATTATGGAAGGTAGTCTGTCGTTGTGATTTATGTTACTCTAAATGATGGTGGCCTTGTTATTATGGAAGGTAGTCTGTTGTCGAGATTTTTGTTACTACAATGGATGGTAGCCTTGTCATTATGGAAGGTAGTATGTTGTCGATATTTTTCTTACTACAATGGATGGTAGCGTTGTCATTATGGAAGGTAGTCTATTGTCGAGATTTCTGTTACTCTAATGGATGGTAGCCTTGTCATTATGGAAGGTAGTCTGTTGTCGAGATTTTTATTACTACAATGGATGGTAGCCTTGTCATTACGGAAGGTAGTCAGTCATTGTGGTTTCTGTTACTCCAATGGATGGTAGCATTGTCATTAATGACGATAGTTTGTTGTTCAAATTTTTGTTACTCTAATGAATGGTAGACTTGTCATTATGGAATGTAATCTATTGTCTAGATTTTTGTTACTCCAATGGATGGTAGCCTTATCATTATGGAAGGTAGTCTGTTGTCGAGATTTTTGTTACTACAATGGATGGTAGCCTTGTCATTACGGAAGGTAGTCAGTCATTGTGGTTTCTGTTACTCCAATGGATGGTAACGTTGTCATTAAGGACGATAGTCTGTTGTTCAAATTTTTATTACTCCAATGGATGGTAGACTTGTCATTATGGAACCTAGTCTGTTGTCGAGATTTTTGTTACTCGATTGGATGGTAGCCTTGTCATTATGGAAGGTAGTGTGTTATCCATATTTTTGTTATTCCAATGGATGGTAGCCTTATCATTATGGAAGGTAGTCTGTTGTCGAGATTTTTGTTACTCCAATGGATGGTAGCCTTGTCATTATGGAAGGTAGTCTGTTGTCGAGATTTTTGTTACTCCAATGGATGGTAGCCTTGTCATTATGGAAGGTAGAATGTTGTCGAGATTTTTGTTACTGCAATGGATGGTAGCCTTGTCATTATGTAAGGTAGTCTGTCGTTGTGATTTCTGTTACTCAAAATGATGGTAGCCTTGTAATTATTGAAGGTAGTCTGTTGTCGAGATTTTTGTTACTGCAATGGATGGTAGCCTTGTCATTATGGAAGGTAGTATGTTGTCGATATTTTTCTTACTACAATGGATGGTAGCCTTGTCATTATGGAAGGTAGTCTATTGTCGAGATTTCTGTTACTCTAATGGATGGTAGCCTTGTCATTATGGAAGGTAGTCTGTTGTCGATATTTTTATTACTACAATGGATGGTAGCCTTGTCATTATGAAAGGTAGTCAGTCATTGTGGTTTCTGTTACTCAAATGGATGGTAGCGTTGTCATTAATGACGATATTTTGTTGTTCAAATTTTTGTTACTCTAATGGATGGTAGACTTGTCATTATGGAATGTAATCTATTGTCTAGATTTTTGTTACTCCAATGGATGGTAGCCTTATCATTATGGAAGGTAGTCTGTTGTCGAGATTTTTGTTACTACAATGGATGGTAGCCTTGTCATTACAGAAGGTAGTCAGTCATTGTGGTTTCTGTTACTCCAATGGATGGTAACATTGTCATTAAGGACGATAGTCTGTTGTTCAAATTTTTGTTACTCCAATGGATGGTAGACTTGTCATTATGGAACGTAGTCTGTTGTCGAGATTTTTGTTACTCGATTGGATGGTAGCCTTGTCATTATGGAAGGTAGTGTGTTATCGATATTTTTGTTATTCCAATGGATGGTAGCCTTATCATTATGGAAGGTAGTCTGTCGTTGTGATTTCTGTTACTCAAAATGATGGTAGCCTTGTAATTATTGAAGGTAGTCTATTGTCGAGATTTTTGTTACTGCAATGGATGGTAGCCTTGTCATTATGGAAGGTAGTTTGTTGTCGATATTTTTCTTACTATAATGGATGGTAGCCTTGTCATTATGGAAGGTAGTCCGTTGTCGAGATTTTTGTTACTCTAATGGATGGTAGCCTTGTCATTTTGGACGGTAGTCTGTTGTCGAGATTTTTGCTACTACAATGGATGGTAGCCTTGTCAATACGGAAGGTAGTTTATTGTCGACATTTTTCTTACTACAATGGATGGTAGCCATGTCATTACGGAAGGTAGTCTGTTCTCGAGATTTTTGTTACTCTAAATGATGGTAGCCTTGTAATTATGGAAGGTAGTCTGTTGTCCATATTTTTGTTACTGCAATGGATGCTAGCCTTGTCATTATGGAAGGTAGTCTGTCATTGTGGTTTCTGTTACTCCAATGGATGGTAGCCTTGTCATTATGGAAGGTAGTCTGTTGTCGAGATTTTGGTTACTCCAATGGATGGTAGACTTGTCATTATGGAAGGTAGTGTGTTGTCGAGATTTTTGTTACTCCAATGGATGGTAGCATTGTCATTATGGAAGGTAGTATGTTGTCTAGATTTTTGTGTCAACAATAGATGGTAGCCTTGTCATTATCGAAGGTAGAATTTTGTCGAGATTTTTGTTACTGTAATGGATGGTAGCCATGTCATTATGGAAGGTAGTATGTCATTGTGATTCCTGTTACTCTAAATGATGGTAGCCTTGTCATTATGGAAGGTAGTCTGTTGTCGAGATTTTTGTTACTGCAATGGATGGTAGCCTTGTCATTATGGAAGGTAGTATGTTGTCGATATTTTTCTTACTACAATGGATGGTAGCCTTGTCATTATGGAAGGTAGTCTGTTGTCGAGATTTCTGTTACTCTAATGGATGGTAGCCTTGTCATTATAGAAGGTAGTCTGTTGTCGAGATTTTTTGTTACTACAATGGATGGTAGCCTTGTCATTACGGAATGTAGTTTATTGTCCACATTTTTCTTACTACAATGGATGGTAGCCTTGTCATTATGGAAGGTAGTCTGTTGTCGAGATTTTTGTTACTCTAAATGATGGTAGCCTTGTAATTATGGAAGGTAGTCTGTTGTCGAGATTTTTGTTACTGCAATGGATGCTAGCCTTGTCATTATGGAAGGTAGTCTGTCATTATGGTTTCTGTTACTCCAATGGATGGTAGCCTTGTCATTATGGAAGGTAGTCAGTTGTCGAGATTTTTGTTACTCCAATGGATGGTAGACTTGTCATTATGGAAGGTAGTGTGTTGTCGAGATTTTTGTTACTCCAATGGATTGCAGCGTTGTCATTATGGAAGGTAGTCTGCTGTCTAGATTTTTGTTACAACAATAGATGGTAGCCTTGTCATTATGGAAGGTAGAGTGTTATCGAGATTTTTGTTACTGCAATGGATGGTAGCCTTGTCATTAAGGAAGGTAGTCTGTCGTTGTGATTTCTGTTACTCTAAATGATGGTAGCCTTGTTATTATGGAAGGTAGTCTATTGTCGAGATTTTTGTTACTGCATTGGATGGTAGCCTTGTCATTATGGAAGGTAGTATGTTGTCGATATTTTTCTTACTACAATGGATGGTAGCCTTATCATTATGGAAGGTAGTCTATTGTCGAGATTTCTGTTACTCTAATTGATGGTAGCCTTGTCATTATGGAAGGTAGTCTGTTGTCGAGATTTTTATTACTACAATGGATGGTAGCCTTGTCATTACGGAAGGTAGTCAGTCATTGTGGTTTCTGTTACTCCAATGGATGGTAGCGTTGTCATTAATGACGATAGTTTGTTGTTCAAATTTTTGTTACTCCAATGGATGGTAGACTTGTCATTATGGAATGTAATCTATTGTCTAGATTTTTGTTACGCCAATGGATGGTAGCCTTATCATTATGGAAGGTAGTCTGTTGTCGAGATTTTTGTTACTATAATGGATGGTAGCCTTGTCATTACGGAAGGTAGTCAGTCATTGTGGTTTCTGTTACTCCAATGGATGGTAACGTTGTCATTAAGGACGATAGTCTGTTGTTCAAATTTTTGTTACTCCAATGGATGGTAGACTTGTCATTATGGAATGTAGTCTGTTGTCGAGATTTTTGTTACTCGAATGGATGGTAGCCTTGTCATTACGGAAGGTAGTGTGTTATCGATATTTTTGTTATTCCAATGGATGGTAGCCTTATCATTATGGAAGGTAGTCTGTTATCGATATTTTTGTTACTCTATGGGATGGTAGCCTTGTCATTATGGAAGGTAGTGTGTTGTCGATATTTTTGTTATTCCAATGGATGGTAGCCTTGTCATTATGGAAGATAGTCTGTTGTCGAGATTTTTGTTACTCCAATGGATGGTAGCCTTGTCATTATGGAAGGTAGAATGTTGTCGAGATTTTTGTTACTGCAATGGATGGTAGCCTTGTCATTATGGAAGGTAGTCTGTCGTTGTGATTTCTGTTACTCAAAATGATGGTAGCCTTGTAATTATTGAAGGTAGTCTGTTGTCGAAATTTTTGTTACTGCAATGGATGGTAGCCTTGTCATTATGGAAGGTAGTTTATTGTCGATATTTTTCTTACTATAATGGATGGTAGCCTTGTCATTATGGAAGGTAGTCTGTTGTCGAGATTTTTGTTACTCTAATGGATGGTAGCCTTGTCATTTTGGAAGGTAGTCTGTTGTCGAGATTTTTGCTACTACAATCGATGGTAGCCTTATCATTACGGAAGGTAGTTTATTGTCGACATTTTTCTTACTACAATGGATGGTAGCCTTGTCATTATGGAAGGTAGTCTGTTCTCGAGATTTTTGTTACTATAAATGATGGTAGCCTCGTAATTATGGAAGGTAGTCTGTTGTCCAGATTTTTGTTACTGCAATGGATGCTAGCCTTGTCATTATGGAAGGTAGTCTGTCATTGTGGTTTCTGTTACTCCAATGGATGGGAGCCTTGTAATTATGGAAGGTAGTCTGTTGTCGAGATTTTGGTTACTCCAATGGATGGTAGACTTGTCATTATGGAAGGTAGTGTGTTGTCGAGATTTTTGTTACTCCAATGGATGGTAGCGTTGTCATTATGGAAGGTAGTATGTTGTCTAGATTTTTGTGTCAACAATATATGGTAGCCTTGTCATTATGGAAGGTAGAATGTTGTCGAGATTTTTGTTACTGCAATGAATGGTAGCCATGTCATTATGGAAGGTAGTCTGTCGTTTTGATTCCTGTTACTCTAAATGATGGTAGCCTTGTCATTATGGAAGGTAGTCTGTTGTCGAGATTTTTGTTACTGCAATGGATGGTAGCCTTGTCATTATGGAAGGTAGTATGTTGTCGATATTTTTCTTACTACAATGGATGGTAGCCTTGTCATTATGGAAGGTAGTCAGTTGTCGAGATTTCTGTTACTCTAATGGCTGGTAGCCTTGTCATTATGGAAGGTAGTCTGTTGTCGAGATTTTTGTTACTACAATGGATGGTAGCCTTGTCATTACGGAAGGTAGTCAGTCATTGTGGTTTCTGTTACTCCAATGGATGGTAGCGTTGTCATTAAGTACGATAGTTTGTTGTTCAAATTTTTGTTACTCCAATGGATGGTAGACTTGTCATTATGGAATGTAGTCTGTTGTCTAGATTTTTGTTACTCCAATGGATGGTAGTCTTATCATTATGGAAGGTAGTCTGTTGTCGAGATTTTTGTTACTACAATGGATGGTAGCCTTATCATTATGGAAGGTAGTTTGTTGTCGATATTTTTCTTACTACAATGGATGGTAGCCTTGTCATTATGGAAGGTAGTATGTTGTCGATATTTTTCTTACTCTAATAGATGGTAGCCTTGTCATTATGGAAGGTAGTATGTTATCGAGATTTTTGTTACTACAATGGATGATAGCCTTGTCATTACGGAAGGTAGTTTATTGTCGACATTTTTCTTACCACAATGGATGGTAGCCTTGTCATTAATGAAGGTAGTCAATTGTCGAGATTTTTGTTACTGCAATAGATTGTAGCCTTGTCATTATGGAAGGTAGTCTATTGTCGAGATTTTTGTTACTGCAATAGATGGTAGCCTTGTCATTATGGAAGGTAGTCTGTCATTGTGGTTTCTGTTACTTCAATGGATGGTAGCATTGTCATTAAGGACGATAGTCTGTTGTCGTTATGGAATGTAGTCTATAGTCGAGATTTTTGTTACTCCGTTGGATGGTAGCCTTGTCATCATGGAAGGTAGTATGTTATTGATATTTTTGTTTTTCCAATGGATGGTAGCCTTGTCATTATGGAAGGTAGTCTGTTGTCGAGATTTTTGTTACTCTAATGGATGGTAGCCTTGTCATTTTGGAAGGTAGTATGTTGTCGAGCTTTTTGTTACTATAATGGATGGTAGCCTTGTCATTATGGAAGGTAGTTTGTTGTCGATATTTTTCTTACTACAATGGATGGTAGCCTTGTCATTATGGAAGGTAGTCTGTTGTCGAGATTTTTGTTACTCTAAATGATGGTAGCCTTGTAATTATGGAAGGTAGTCTGTTGTCGAGATATTTGTTACTGCAATGGATGGTAGCCTTGTCATTATGGAAGGTATTCTGTCATTGTGGTTTATGTTACTCCAATGGATGGTAGTATTGTCATTAAGGACGATAGTCTGTTGTTCAAATTTTTGTTACTCCAATGGATGGTAGACTTGTCATTATGGAATGTAGTCTGTTGTCGAGATTTTTGTTACTCGATTGGATGGTAGCCTTGTCATTATGGAAGGTAGTGTGTTATCGATATTTTTGTTACTCTAAGGGATGGTAGCCTTGTCATTATGGAAGGTAGTGTGTTGTCGATATTTTTGTTATTCCAATGGATGGTAGCCTTGTCATTATGGAAGGTAGAATTTTGTCGAGATTTTTGTTACTGCAATGGATTGTAGCCTTGTCATTATGGAAGGTAGTCTGTCATTGTGATTTCTGTTACTCTAAATGATGGTAGCCTTGTAATTATGGAAGGTAGTCTGTTGTCAATATTTTTTTTACTGCAATTGATGGTAGCCTTGTCATTATGGAAGGTAGTTTATTGTCGACATTTTTCTTACCACAATGGATGGTAGCCTTGTCATTAATGAAGGTAGTCAATTGTCGAGATTTTTGTTACTGCAATAGATTGTAGCCTTGTCATTATGGAAGGTAGTCTATTGTCGAGATTTTTGTTACTGCAATAGATGGTAGCCTTGTCATTATGGAAGGTAGTCTGTCATTGTGGTTTCTGTTACTTCAATGGATGGTAGCATTGTCATTAAGGACGATAGTCTGTTGTCGTTATGGAATGTAGTCTATAGTCGAGATTTTTGTTACTCCGTTGGATGGTAGCCTTGTCATCATGGAAGGTAGTATGTTATTGATATTTTTGTTTTTCCAATGGATGGTAGCCTTGTCATTATGGAAGGTAGTCTGTTGTCGAGATTTTTGTTACTCTAATGGATGGTAGCCTTGTCATTTTGGAAGGTAGTATGTTGTCGAGCTTTTTGTTACTATAATGGATGGTAGCCTTGTCATTATGGAAGGTAGTTTGTTGTCGATATTTTTCTTACTACAATGGATGGTAGCCTTGTCATTATGGAAGGTAGTCTGTTGTCGAGATTTTTGTTACTCTAAATGATGGTAGCCTTGTAATTATGGAAGGTAGTCTGTTGTCGAGATATTTGTTACTGCAATGGATGGTAGCCTTGTCATTATGGAAGGTATTCTGTCATTGTGGTTTATGTTACTCCAATGGATGGTAGTATTGTCATTAAGGACGATAGTCTGTTGTTCAAATTTTTGTTACTCCAATGGATGGTAGACTTGTCATTATGGAATGTAGTCTGTTGTCGAGATTTTTGTTACTCGATTGGATGGTAGCCTTGTCATTATGGAAGGTAGTGTGTTATCGATATTTTTGTTACTCTAAGGGATGGTAGCCTTGTCATTATGGAAGGTAGTGTGTTGTCGATATTTTTGTTATTCCAATGGATGGTAGCCTTGTCATTATGGAAGGTAGAATTTTGTCGAGATTTTTGTTACTGCAATGGATTGTAGCCTTGTCATTATGGAAGGTAGTCTGTCATTGTGATTTCTGTTACTCTAAATGATGGTAGCCTTGTAATTATGGAAGGTAGTCTGTTGTCAATATTTTTTTTACTGCAATTGATGGTAGCCTTGTCATTATGGAAGGTAGTTTGTTGTCGATATTTTTCTTACTACAATGGATGGTAGCCTTGTCATTATGGAAGGTAGTCTGTTGTCGAGATTTTTGTTACTCTAATGGATGGTAGCCTTGTCATTATGGAAGGTAGTCTGTTGTCGAGATTTTTTGTTACTACAATGGATGGTAGCCTTGTCATTACGGAATGTAGTTTATTGTCGACATTTTTCTTAATACAATGGATGGTAGACTTGTCATTATGGAAGGTAGTCTGTTGTCGAGATTTTTGTTACTCTAAATGATGGTAGCCTTGTAATTATGGAAGGTAGTCTGTTGTCGAGATTTTTGTTACTGCAATGGATGCTAGTCTTGTCATTATGGAAGGTAGTCTGTCATTGTGGTTTCTGTTACTCCAATGGATGGTAGCCTTGTCATTATGGAAGGTAGTGTGTTGTCGAGATTTTTGTTACTCCAATGGATGGTAGCATTGTCATTATGGAAGATAGTCTGTTGCCTAGATTTTTGTTACAACAATAGATGGTAGCCTTGTCATTATGGAAGGTAGTTTGTTGTCTAGATTTTTGTTACTCCAATGGATGGTAGCCTTATCATTATGGAAGGTAGTTTGTTGTCGAGATTTTTGTTACTACAATGGATGGTAGCCTTGTCATTATGGAAGGTAGTTTATTGTCGATAATTTTCTTACTACAATGGATGGTAGCCTTGTCATTATGGAAGGTAGTCTGTTGTCGAGATTTTTGTTACAATAATAGATGGTAGCCTTGTCATTATGGAAGGTAGAATGTTGTCGAGATTTTTGTTACTGCAATGGATGTTAGCCTTGTCATTATGGAAGGTAGTCTGTCGTTGTGATTTATGTTACTCTAAATGATGGTAGCCTTGTAATTATGGAAGTTAGTCTATTGTCGAGATTTTTGTTACTGCAATGGAAGGTAGCCTTGTCATTATGGAAGGTAGTTTGTTGTCGATATTTTTCTTCCTACAATGGATGGTAGCCTTGTCATTATGGAAGGTAGTCTGTTGTCGAGATTTTTGTTACTCTAATGGATGGTAGCCTTGTCATTATGGAAGGTAGTCTGTTGTCGAGATTTTTGTTACTACAATGGATGGTAGCCTTGTCATTACGGAAGGTAGTTTATTGTCGACATTTTTCTTACTA
This sequence comes from Vicia faba, assembly GCA_948472305.1. Taxonomy (NCBI): domain Eukaryota; kingdom Viridiplantae; phylum Streptophyta; class Magnoliopsida; order Fabales; family Fabaceae; genus Vicia; species Vicia faba. The sequence goes on from OX451741.1 coordinate 530,970,359, forward strand.
CAATGGATGGTAGCCTTGTCATTATGGAAGGTAGTCTGTTGTCGAGATTTTTGTTACTCTAAATGATGGTAGCCTTGTAATTATGGAAGGTAGTCTGTTGTCGATATTTTTGTTACTGCAATGGATGCTAGCCTTGTCATTATGGAAGGTAGTGTGTCATTGTGGTTTATGTTACTCCAATGGATGGTAGCCTTGTCATTTTGGAAGGTAGTCTGTTGTCGAGATTTTTGCTACTACAATGGATGGTAACCTTGTCATTACGGAAGGTAGTTTATTGTTGACATTTTTCTTACTACAATGGATGGTAGCCTTGTCATTATAGAAGGTAGTCTGTTCTCGAGATTTTTGTTACTCTAAATGATGGTAGCCTTGTAATTATGGAAGGTAGTCTATTGTCGAGATTTTTGTTACTGCAATGGATGCTAGCCTTGTCATTATGGAAGGTAGTCTGTCATTGTGGTTTCTGTTACTCCAATGGATGGTCACCTTGTCATTATGGAAGGTAGTCTGTTGTCGAGATTTTTGTTACTCCAATGGATGGTAGACTTGTCATTATGGAAGGTAGTGTGTTGTCGAGATTTTTGTTACTCCAATGGATGGTAGCGTTGTCATTATGGAAGGTAGTTTGTTGTCTAGATTTTTGTTACAACATTAGATGGTAGCCTTGTCATTATGGAAGGTAGAATGTTGTCGAGATTTTTGTTACTGCAATGGATGGTAGCCTTGTCATTATGGAAGGTAGTCTGTCATTGTGGTTTCTGTTACTCCAATGGATGGTAGCCTTGTAATTATGGAAGGTAGTCTGTTGTCGAGATTTTGGTTACTCCAATGGATGGTAGACTTGTCATTATGGAAGGTAGTGTGTTGTCGAGATTTTTGTTACTCCAATGGATGGTAGCGTTGTCATTATGGAAGGTAGTATGTTGTCTAGATTTTTGTGTCAACAATATATGGTAGCCTTGTCATTATGGAAGGTAGAATGTTGTCGAGATTTTTGTTACTGCAATGAATGGTAGCCATGTCATTATGGAAGGTAGTCTGTCGTTTTGATTCCTGTTACTCTAAATGATGGTAGCCTTGTCATTATGGAAGGTAGTCTGTTGTCGAGATTTTTGTTACTGCAATGGATGGTAGCCTTGTCATTATGGAAGGTAGTATGTTGTCGATATTTTTCTTACTACAATGGATGGTAGCCTTGTCATTATGGAAGGTAGTCAGTTGTCGAGATTTCTGTTACTCTAATGGCTGGTAGCCTTGTCATTATGGAAGGTAGTCTGTTGACGAGATTTTTGTTACTACAATGGATGGTAGCCTTGTCATTACGGAAGGTAGTCAGTCATTGTGGTTTCTGTTACTCCAATGGATGGTAGCGTTGTCATTAAGTACGATAGTTTGTTGTTCAAATTTTTGTTACTCCAATGGATGGTAGACTTGTCATTATGGAATGTAGTCTGTTGTCTAGATTTTTGTTACTCCAATGGATGGTAGCCTTATCATTATGGAAGGTAGTCTGTTGTCGAGATTTTTGTTACTACAATGGATGGTAGCCTTATCATTATGGAAGGTAGTTTGTTGTCGATATTTTTCTTACTACAATGGATGGTAGCCTTGTCATTATGGAAGGTAGTATGTTGTCGATATTTTTCTTACTCTAATAGATGGTAGCCTTGTCATTATGGAAGGTAGTATGTTATCGAGATTTTTGTTACTACAATGGATGATAGCCTTGTCATTACGGAAGGTAGTTTATTGTCGACATTTTTCTTACCACAATGGATGGTAGCCTTGTCATTAATGAAGGTAGTCAATTGTCGAGATTTTTGTTACTGCAATAGATTGTAGCCTTGTCATTATGGAAGGTAGTCTGTTGTCGAGATTTTTGTTACTGCAATAGATGGTAGCCTTGTCATTATGGAAGGTAGTCTGTCATTGTGGTTTCTGTTACTTCAATGGATGGTAGCATTGTCATTAAGGACGATAGTCTGTTGTCGTTATGGAATGTAGTCTATAGTCGAGATTTTTGTTACTCCGTTGGATGGTAGCCTTGTCATCATGGAAGGTAGTATGTTATTGATATTTTTGTTTTTCCAATGGATGGTAGCCTTGTCATTATGGAAGGTAGTCTGTTGTCGAGATTTTTGTTACTCTAATGGATGGTAGCCTTGTCATTTTGGAAGGTAGTATGTTGTCGAGCTTTTTGTTACTATAATGGATGGTAGCCTTGTCATTATGGAAGGTAGTTTGTTGTCGATATTTTTCTTACTACAATGGATGGAAGCCTTGTTATTATGGAATGTAGTCTTTTGTCGTGATTTTTGTTACTCTAAATGATGGTAGCCTTGTAATTATGGAAGGTAGTCTGTTGTCGAGATATTTGTTACTGCAATGGATGGTAGCCTTGTCATTATGGAAGGTATTCTGTCATTGTGGTTTATGTTACTCCAATGGATGGTAGTATTGTCATTAAGGACGATAGTCTGTTGTTCAAATTTTTGTTACTCCAATGGATGGTAGACTTGTCATTATGGAATGTAGTCTGTTGTCGAGATTTTTGTTACTCGATTGGATGGTAGCCTTGTCATTATGGAAGGTAGTGTGTTATCGATATTTTTGTTACTCTAAGGGATGGTAGCCTTGTCATTATGGAAGGTAGTGTGTTGTCGATATTTTTGTTATTCCAATGGATGGTAGCCTTGTCATTATGGAAGGTAGAATTTTGTCGAGATTTTTGTTACTGCAATGGATTGTAGCCTTGTCATTATGGAAGGTAGTCTGTCATTGTGATTTCTGTTACTCTAAATGATGGTAGCCTTGTAATTATGGAAGGTAGTCTGTTGTCAATATTTTTTTTACTGCAATTGATGGTAGCCTTGTCATTATGGAAGGTAGTTTGTTGTCGATATTTTTCTTACTACAATGGATGGTAGCCTTGTCATTATGGAAGGTAGTCTGTTGTCGAGATTTTTGTTACTCTAATGGATGGTAGCCTTGTCATTATGGAAGGTAGTCTGTTGTCGAGATTTTTTGTTACTACAATGGATGGTAGCCTTGTCATTACGGAATGTAGTTTATTGTCGACATTTTTCTTAATACAATGGATGGTAGACTTGTCATTATGGAAGGTAGTCTGTTGTCGAGATTTTTGTTACTCTAAATGATGGTAGCCTTGTAATTATGGAAGGTAGTCTGTTGTCGAGATTTTTGTTACTGCAATGGATGCTAGTCTTGTCATTATGGAAGGTAGTCTGTCATTGTGGTTTCTGTTACTCCAATGGATGGTAGCCTTGTCATTATGGAAGGTAGTGTGTTGTCGAGATTTTTGTTACTCCAATGGATGGTAGCATTGTCATTATGGAAGATAGTCTGTTGCCTAGATTTTTGTTACAACAATAGATGGTAGCCTTGTCATTATGGAAGGTAGTTTGTTGTATAGATTTTTGTTACTCCAATGGATGGTGGCCTTATCATTATGGAAGGTAGTTTGTTGTCGAGATTTTTGTTACTACAATGGATGGTAGCCTTGTCATTATGGAAGGTAGTTTATTGTCGATAATTTTCTTACTACAATGGATGGTAGCCTTGTCATTATGGAAGGTAGTCTGTTGTCGAGATTTTTGTTACAATAATAGATGGTAGCCTTGTCATTATGGAAGGTAGAATGTTGTCGAGATTTTTGTTACTGCAATGGATGGTAGCCTTGTCATTATGGAAGGTAGTCTGTCGTTGTGATTTATGTTACTCTAAATGATGGTAGCCTTGTAATTATGGAAGTTAGTCTATTGTCGAGATTTTTGTTACTGCAATGGAAGGTAGCCTTGTCATTATGGAAGGTAGTTTGTTGTCGATATTTTTCTTCCTACAATGGATGGTAGCCTTGTCATTATGGAAGGTAGTCTGTTGTCGAGATTTTTGTTACTCTAATGGATGGTAGCCTTGTCATTATGGAAGGTAGTCTGTTGTCGAGATTTTTGTTACTACAATGGATGGTAGCCTTGTCATTACGGAAGGTAGTTTATTGTCGACATTTTTCTTACCACAATGGATGGTAGCCTTGTCATTATGGAAGGTAGTCTGTTGTCGAGATTTTTGTTACTCTAAATGATGGTAGCCTTGTAATTATGGAAGGTAGTCTGTTGTCGATGTTTTTGTTACTGCAATGGATGCTAGCCTTGTCATTATGGAAGGTAGTGTGTCATTGTGGTTTATGTTACTCCAATGGATGGTAGCCTTGTCATTTTGGAAGGTAGTCTGTTGTCGAGATTTTTGCTACTACAATGGATGGTAACCTTGTCATTACGGAAGGTAGTTTATTGTTGACATTTTTCTTACTACAATGGATGGTAGCCTTGTCATTATAGAAGGTAGTCTGTTCTCGAGATTTTTGTTACTCTAAATGATGGTAGCCTTGTAATTATGGAAGGTAGTCTGTTGTCGAGATTTTTGTTACTGCAATGGATGCTAGCCTTGTCATTATGGAAGGTAGTCTGTCATTGTGGTTTCTGTTACTCCAATGGATGGTCACCTTGTCATTATGGAAGGTAGTCTGTTGTCGAGATTTTTGTTACTCCAATGGATGGTAGACTTGTCATTATGGAAGGTAGTGTGTTGTCGAGATTTTTGTTACTCCAATGGATGGTAGCGTTGTCATTATGGAAGGTAGTTTGTTGTCTAGATTTTTGTTACAACAATAGATGGTAGCCTTGTCATTATGGAAGGTAGAATGTTGTCGAGATTTTTGTTACTGCAATGGATGGTAGCCTTGTCATTATGGAAGGTAGTCTGTCGTTGTGATTCCTTTTACTCTAAATGATGGTAGCCTTGTCATTATGGAAGGTAGTCTGTTGTCGAGATTTTTGTTACTGCAATGGATGGTAGCCTTGTCATTATGGAAGGTAGTATGTTATCGATATTTTTCTTACTACAATGGATGGTAGCCTTGTCATTATGGAAGGTAGTCTGTTGTCGAGATTTCTGTTACTCTAGTGGATGGTAGCCTTGTCAATATGGAAGGTAGTCTGTTGTCAAGATTTTTGTTACTACAATGGATGGTAGCCTTGTCATTACGGAAGGTAGTCAGTCATTGTGGTTTCTGTTACTCCAATGGATGGTAGTGTTGTCATTAAGTACGATAGTTTGTTGTTCAAATTTTTGTTACTCCAATGGATGGTAGACTTGTCATTATGGAATGTAGTCTGTTGTCTAGATTTTTGTTACTCCAATGGATGGTAGCCTTATCATTATGGAAGGTAGTCTGTTGTCGAGATTTTTGTTACTACAATGGATGGTAGCCTTGTCATTATGGAAGGTAGTTTGTTGTCGATATTTTTCTTACTACAATGGATGGTAGCCTTGTCATTATGGAAGGTAGTCTGTTGTCGAGATTTTTGTTACTGCAATAGATGGTAGCCTTGTCATTATGGAAGGTAGTCTGTTATCGAGATTTTTGTTACTGCAATAGATGGTAGCCTTGTCATTATGGAAGGTAGTCTGTCATTGTGGTTTCTATTACTTCAATGGATGGTAGCATTGTCATTAAGGACGATAGTCTGTTGTTCAAATTTTTGTTACTCCAATGAATGGTAGACTTGTCATTATGGAATGTAGTCTGTAGTCGAGATTTTTGTTACTCCGTTGGATGGTAGCCATGTCATTATGGAAGGTAGTATGTTATCGATATTTTTTCTTTTCCAATGGATGGAAGCCTTGTCATTATAGAAGGTAGTTTGTTGTCGATATTTTTGTTACTCTAATGGATGGTAGCCTTGTCATTTTGGAAGGTAGTCTGTTGTCGAGATTTTTGTTACTATAATGGATGGTAGCCTTGTCATTATGGAAGGTAGTTTGTTGTCGAGATTTTTGTTACTCTAAATGATGGTAGCCTTGTAATTATGGAAGGTAGTCTGTTTTCGAGATTTTTGTTACTGCAATGGATGGTAGACTTGTCATTATGGTTTATGTTACTCCAATGGATGGTAGTGTTTTCATTAAGGACGATAGTCTGTTGTTCAAATTTTTGTTACTCCAATGGATGGTAGACTTGTCATTATGGAATGTAGTCTGTTGTCGAGATTTTTGTTACTCGATTGGATGGTAGCCTTGTCATTATGGAAGGTAGTGTGTTATCGATATTTTTGTTATTCCAATGGATGGTAGCCTTGTCATTATGGAAGGTAGTCTGTTATCGATATTTTTGTTACTCTAAGGGATGGTAGCCTTGTCATTATGGAAGGTAGTGTGTTGTCGATATTTTTGTTATTCCAATGGATGGTAGCCTTGTCATTATGGAAGGTAGAATGTTGTCGAGATTTTTGTTAATGCAATGGATGGTAGCCTTGTCATTATGGAAGGTAGTGTGTTGTCGATATTTTTGTTATTCCAATGGATGGTAGCCTTGTCATTATGGAAGGTAGAATGTTGTCGAGATTTTTGTTACTGCAATGGATGGTAGCCTTGTCATTATGGAAGGTAGTCTGTCGTTGTGATTTCTGTTATTCTAAATGATGGTAGCCTTGTAATTATGGAAGGTAGTCTGTTGTCAAGATTTTTTTTACTGCAATGGATGGTAGGCTTGCCATTATGGAAGGTAGTTTGTTGTCGATATTTTTCTTACTACAATGGATGGTAGCCTTGTCATTATGGAAGGTAGTCTGTTGTCGAGATTTTCGTTACTCTAATGGATGGTAGCCTTGTCATTATGGAAGGTAGTCTGTTGTCGAGACTTTTTGTTACTACAATGGATGGTAGCCTTGTCTTTACGGAATGTAGTTTATTGTCGACATTTTTCTTACTACAATGGATGGTAGCCTTGTCATTATGGAAGGTAGTCTGTTGTCGAGATTTTTGTTACTCTAAATGATGGTAGCCTTGTAATTATGGAAGGTAGTCTGTTGTCGAGATTTTTGTTACTGCAATGGATGCTAGTCTTGTCATTATGGACGGTAGTCTGTCATTGTGGTTTCTGTTACTCCAATGGATGGTAGCCTTGTCATTATGGAAGGTAGTGTGTTGTCGAGATTTTTGTTACTCCAATGGATGGTAGCATTGTCATTATGGAAGGTAGTCTGTTGCCTAGATTTTTGTTACAACAATAGATGGTAGCCTTGTCATTATGGAAGGTAGTTTGTTGTCTAGATTTTTGTTACTCCAATGGATGGTAGCCTTGTAATTATGGAACGTAGTTTTTTGTCGAGATTTTTGTTACTACAATGGATGGTAGCCTTGTCATTATGGAAGGTAGTTTATTGTCGATATTTTTCTTACTACAATGGATGGTAGCCTTGTCATTATGGAAGGTAGTCTGTTGTCGAGATTTTTGTTACAATAATAGATGGTAGCCTTGTCATTATGGAAGGTAGTTTGTTGTCGATATTTTTCTTACTACAATGGATGGTAGCCTTGTCATTATGGAAGGTAGACTGTTGTCGAGATTTTTGTTACTCTAATGGATGGTAGCCTTGTCATTATGGAAGGTAGTCTGTTGTCGAGATTTTTGTTACTACAATGGATGGTAGCCTTGTCATTACGGAAGGTAGTTTATTGTTGACATTTTTCTTACTACAATGGATGGTAGCCTTGTCATTATGGAAGGTAGTCTATTGTCGAGATTTTTGTTACTCTAAATGATGGTAGCCTTGTAATTATGGAAGGTAGTCTGTTGTCGATATTTTTGTTACTGCAATGGATGCTAGCCTTGTCATTATGGAAGGTAGTCTTTCATTGTGGTTTATGTTACTCCAATGGATGGTAGCCTTGTCATTATGGAAGGTAGTCTGTTGTCGAGATTTTTGTTACTCCAATGGATGGTAGACTTGTCATTATGGAAGGTAGTGTGTTGTCGAGATTTTTGTTACTCCAATGGATGGTAGCGTTGTCATTATGGAAGGTAGTCTGTTGTCTAGATTTTTGTTACAACAATAGATGGTAGCCTTGTCATTATGGAAGGTAGAATGTTGTCGAGATTTTTGTTACTGCAATGGATGATAGCCTTGTCATTATGGAAGGTAGTCTGTCGTTGTGATTCCTTTTACTCTAAATGATGGTAGCCTTGTCATTATGGAAGGTAGTCTGTTGTCGAGATTTTTGTTATTGCAATGGATGGTAGCCTTGTCATTATGGAAGGTAGTATGTTGTCGATATTTTTCTTACTACAATGGATGGTAGCCTTGTCATTATGGAAGGTAGTCTGTTGTCGAGATTTCTGTTACTCTAATGGATGGTAGCCTTGTCATTATGGTTTATGTTACTCCAATGGATGGTAGTGTTGTCATTAAGGACGATAGTCTGTTGTTCAAATTTTTGTTACTCCAATGGATGGTAGACTTGTCATTATGGAATGTAGTCTGTTGTCGAGATTTTTGTTACTCGATTGGATGGTAGCCTTGTCATTATGGAAGGTAGTGTGTTATCGATATTTTTGTTATTCCAATGGATGGTAGCCTTGTCATTATGGAAGGTAGTCTGTTATCGATATTTTTGTTACTCTAAGGGATGGTAGCCTTGTCATTATGGAAGGTAGTGTGTTGTCGATATTTTTGTTATTCCAATGGATGGTAGCCTTGTCATTATGGAAGGTAGAATGTTGTCGAGATTTTGGTTAATGCAATGGATGGTAGCCTTGTCATTATGGAAGGTAGTGTGTTGTCGATATTTTTGTTATTCCAATGGATGGTAGCCTTGTCATTATGGAAGGTAGAATGTTGTCGATATTTTTGTTACTGCAATGGATGGTAGCCTTGTCATTATGGAAGGTAGTCTATCGTTGTGATTTCTGTTACTCTAAATGATGGTAGCCTTGTAATTATGGAAGGTAGTCTGTTGTCGAGATTTTTTTTTACTGCAATGGATGGTAGCCTTGCCATTATAGAAGGTAGTTTGTTGTCGATATTTTTCTTACTATAATGGATGGTAGCCTTGTCATTATGGAAGGTAGTCTGTTGTCGAGATTTTTGTTACTCTAATGGATGGTAGCCTTGTCATTATGGAAGGTAGTCTGTTGTCGAGATTTTTTGTTACTACAATGGATGGTAGCCTTGTCTTTACGAAATGTAGTTTATTGTCGACATTTTTCTTACTACAATGGATGGTAGCCTTGTCATTATGGAAGGTAGTCTGTTGTCGAGATTTTTGTTACTCTAAATGATGGTAGCCTTGTAATTATGGAAGGTAGTTTGTTGTCGAGATTTTTGTTACTGCAATGGATGCTAGTCTTGTCATTATGGAAGGTAGTCTGTCATTGTGGTTTCTGTTACTCCAATGGATGGTAGCCTTGTCATTATGGAAGGTAGTGTGTTGTCGAGATTTTTGTTACTCCAATGGATGGTAGCATTGTCATTATGGAAGGTAGTCTGTTGCCTAGATTTTTGTTACAACAATAGATGGTAGCCTTGTCATTATGGAAGGTAGTTTGTTGTCTAGATTTTTGTTACTCCAATGGATGGTAGCCTTGTCAATATGGAAGGTAGTTTGTTGTCGAGATTTTTGTTACTACAATGGATGGTAGCCTTGTCATTATGGAAGGTAGTTTATTGTCGATATTTTTCTTACTACAATGGATGGTAGCCTTGTCATTATGGAAGGTAGTCTGTTGTCGAGATTTTTGTTACAATAATAGATGGTAGCCTTGTCATTATGGAAGGTAGTCTGTTGTCGAGATTTTTATTACTACAATGGATGGTAGCCTTGTCATTACGGAAGGTAGTCAGTCATTGTGGTTTCTGTTACTCCAATGGATGGTAGCGTTGTCATTAATGACGATAGTTTGTTGTTCAAATTTCTGTTACTCCAATGGATGGTAGACTTGTCATTATGGAATGTAATCTATTGTCTAGATTTTTATTACTCCTACGGATGGTAGCCTTATCATTATGGAAGGTAGTCTGTTGTCGAGATTTTTGTTACTACAATGGATGGTAGCCTTGTCATTATGGAAGGTAGTCAGTCATTGTGGTTTCTGTTACTCCAATGGATGGTAACGTTGTCATTAAGGACGATAGTCTGTTGTTCAAATTTTTGTTACTCCAATGGATGGTAGACTTGTCATTATGGAATGTAGTCTGTTGTCGAGATTTTTGTTACTCGATTGGATGGTAGCCTTGTCATTATGGAAGGTAGTGTGTTATCGATATTTTTGTTATTCCAAAGGATGCTAGCCTTATCATTATGGAAGGTAGTCTGTTATCGATATTTTTGTTACTCTATGGGATGGTAGCCTTGTCATTATGGAAGGTAGTGTGTTGTCGATATTTTTGTTATTCCAATGGATGGTAGCCTTGTCATTATGGAAGATAGTCTGTTGTCGAGATTTTTGTTACTCCAATGGATGGTAGCCTTGTCATTATGGAAGGTAGAATGTTGTCGAGATTTTTGTTACTGCAATGGATGGTAGCCTTTTCATTATGGAAGGTAGTCTGTCGTTGTGATTTCTGTTACTCAAAATGATGGTAGCCTTGTAATTATTGAAGGTAGTCTGTTGTCGAGATTTTTGTAACTGCAATGGATGGTAGCCTTGTCATTATGGAAGGTAGTTTGTTTTCGATATTTTTCTTACTATAATGGATGGTAGCCTTGTCATTATGTAAGGTAGTCTGTTGTCGAGATTTTTGTTACTCTAATGGATGGTAGCCTTGTCATTTTGGAAGGTAGTCTGTTGTCGAGATTTTTCCTACTACAATGGATGGTAGCCTTGTCATTACGGAAGGTAGTTTATTGTCGACATTTTTCTTACTACAATGGATGGTAGCCTTGTCATTATGGAAGGTAGTCTATTGTCAAGATTTTTGTTACTGCAATGGATGCTAGCCTTGTCATTATGGAAGGTAGTCTGTCATTGTGGTTTCTGTTACTCAGATGGATGGTAGCCTTGTCATTATGGAAGGTAGTCTGTTGTCGAGATTTTGGTTACTCCAATGGATGGTAGACTTGTCATTATGGAAGGTAGTGTGTTGTCGAGATTTTTGTTACTCCAATGGATGGTAGCGTTGTCATTATGGAAGGTAGTATGTTGTCTAGATTTTTGTGTCAACAATATATGGTAGCCTTGTCATTATGGAAGGTAGAATGTTGTCGAGATTTTTGTTACTGCAATGAATGGTAGCCATGTCATTATGGAAGGTAGTCTGTCGTTGTGATTCTTGTTACTCTAAATGATGGTAGACTTGTCATTATGGAAGGTAGTCTGTTGTCGAGATTTTTGTTACTGCAATGGATGGTAGCCTTGTCATTATGGAAGGTAGTATGTTGTCGATATTTTTCTTACTACAATGGATGGTAGCCTTGTCATTATGGAAGGTAGTCTGTTGTCGAGATTTCTGTTACTCTAATGGATGGTAGCCTTGTCATTATGGAAGGTAGTCTGTTGTCGAGATTTTTGTTACTACAATGGATGGTAGCCTTGTCATTACGGAAGGTAGTCAGTCATTGTGGTTTCTGTTACTCCAATGGATGGTAGCGTTGTCATTAAGTATGATAGTTTGTTGTTCAAATTTTTGTTACTCCAATGGATGGTAGACTTGTCATTATGGAATGTAGTCTGTTGTCTAGATTTTTGTTACTCCAATGGATGGTAGCCTTATCATTATGGAAGGTAGTCTATTGTCGAGATTTTTGTTTCTACAATGAATGGTAGCCTTGTCATTATGGAAGGTAGTTTGTTGTCGATATTTTTCTTACTACAATGGATGGTAGCCTTGTCATTATGGAAGGTAGTATGTTGTCGATATTTTTGTTACTCTAATAGATGGTAGCCTTGTCATTATGGAAGGTAGTATGTTGTCGAGATTTTTGTTACTACAATGGATGGTAGCCTTGTCATTACGGAAGGTAGTTTATTGTCGACATTTTTCTTACCACAATGGATGGTAGCCTTGTCATTATTGAAGGTAGTCAGTTGTCGAGATTTTTGTTACTGCAATAGATTGTAGCCTTGTCATTATGGAAGGTAGTCTGTTGTCGAGATTTTTGTTACTGCAATAGATGGTAGCCTTGTCATTATGGAAGGTAGTCTGTCATTGTGGTTTCTGTTACTTCAATGGATGGTAGCATTGTCATTAAGGACGATAGTCTGTTGTCGTTATGGAATGTAGTCTGTAGTCGAGATTTTTGTTACTCCGTTGGATGGTAGCCTTGTCATTATGGAAGGTAGTATGTTATCGATATTTTTGTTTTTCCAATGGATGGTAGCCTTGTCATTATGGAAGGTAGTCTGTTGTCGAGATTTTTTTTACTCTAATGGATGGTAGCCTTGTCATTTTAGAAGGTAGTATGTTGTCGAGATTTTTGTTACTATAATGGATGGTAGCCTTGTCATTATGGAAGGTAGTCTGTCATTGTGGTTTCTGTTACTTCAATGGATGGTAGCATTGTCATTAAGGACGATAGTCTGTTGTCGTTATGGAATGTAGTCTGTAGTCGAGATTTTTTTTACTCCGTTGGATGGTAGCCTTGTCATTATGGAAGGTAGTATGTTATCGATATTTTTGTTTTTCCAATGGATGGTAGCCTTGTCATTATGGAAGGTAGTCTGTTGTCGAGATTTTTGTTACTCTAATGGATGGTAGCCTTGTCATTTTAGAAGGTAGTATGTTGTCGAGATTTTTGTTACTATAATGGATGGTAGCCTTGTCATTATGGAAGGTAGTTTGTTGTCGACATTTTTCTTACTACAATGGATGGTAGCCTTGTCATTATGGAAGGTAGTCTGTTGTCGAGATTTTTGTTACTCTAAATGATGGTAGCCTTGTAATTATGGAAGGTAGTCTGTTGTCGAGATATTTGTTACTGCAATGGATGGTAGCCTTGTCATTATGGAAGGTATTCTGTCATTGTGGTTTATGTTACTCCAATGGATGGTAGTATTGTCATTAAGGACGATAGTCTGTTGTTCAAATTTTTGTTACTCCAATGGATGGTAGACTTGTCATTATGGAATGTAGTCTGTTGTCGAGATTTTTGTTACTCGATTGGATGGTAGCCTTGTCATTATGGAAGGTAGTGTGTTATCGATATTTTTGTTACTCTAAGGGATGGTAGCCTTGTCATTATGGAAGGTAGTGTGTTGTCGATATTTTTGTTATTCCAATGGATGGTAGCCTTGTCATTATGGAAGGTAGAATATTGTCGAGATTTTTGTTACTGCAATGGATGGTAGCCTTGTCATTATGGAAGGTAGTCTGTCGTTGTGATTTCTGTTACTCAAAATGATGGTAGCCTTGTAATTATTGAAGGTAGTCTGTTGTCGAGATTTTTGTTACTGCAATGGATGGTAGCCTTGTCATTATGGAAGGTAGTTTGTTGTCGATAATTTTCTTACTATAATGGATGGTAGCCTTGTCATTATGTAAGGTAGTCTATTGTCGAGATTTTTGTTACTCTAATGGATGGTAGCCTTGTCATTTTGGAAGGTAGTCTGTTGTCGAGATTTTTCCTACTACAATGGATGGTAGCCTTGTCATTACGGAAGGTAGTTTATTGTCGACATTTTTCTTACTACAATGGATGGTAGCCTTGTCATTATGGAAGGTAGTCTGTTGTCGAGATTTTTGTTACTGCAATGGATGCTAGCCTTGTCATTATGGAAGGTAGTCTGTCATTGTGGTTTCTGTTACTCCAATGGATGGTAGCCTTGTCATTATGGAAGGTAGTCTGTTGTCGAGATTTTGGTTACTCCAATGGATGGTAGACTTGTCATTATGGAAGGTAGTGTGTTGTCGAGATTTTTGTTACTCCAATGGATGGTAGCGTTGTCATTATGGAAGGTAGTATGTTGTCTAGATTTTTGTGTCAACAATATATGGTAGCCTTGTCATTATGGAAGGTGGAATGTTGTCGAGATTTTTGTTACTGCAATGAATGGTAGCCATGTCATTATGGAAGGTAGTCTGTCGTTGTGATTCTTGTTACTCTAAATGATGGTAGACTTGTCATTATGGAAGGTAGTCTGTTGTCGAGATTTTTGTTACTGCAATGGATGGTAGCCTTGTCATTATGGAAGGTAGTATGTTGTCGATATTTTTCTTACTACAATGGATGGTAGCCTTGTCATTATGGAAGGTAGTCTGTTGTCGAGATTTCTGTTACTCTAATGGATGGTAGCCTTGTCATTATGGAAGGTAGTCTGTTGTCGAGATTTTTGTTACTACAATGGATGGTAGCCTTGTCATTACGGAAGGTAGTCAGTCATTGTGGTTTCTGTTACTCCAATGGATGGTAGCCTTGTCATTAAGTACGATAGTTTGTTGTTCAAATTTTTGTTACTCCAATGGATGGTAGACTTGTCATTATGGAATGTAGTCTGTTGTCTAGATTTTTGTTACTCCAATGGATGGTAGCCTTATCATTATGGAAGGTAGTCTGTTGTCGAGATTTTTGTTACTACAATGGATGGTAGCCTTGTCATTATGGAAGGTAGTTTGTTGTCGATATTTTTCTTACTACAATGGATGGTAGCCTTGTCATTATGGAAGGTAGTATGTTGTCGATATTTTTGTTACTCTAATAGATGGTAGCCTTGTCATTATGGAAGGTAGTATGTTGTCGAGATTTTTGTTACTACAATGGATGGTAGCCTTGTCATTACGGAAGGTAGTTTATTGTCGACATTTTTCTTACCACAATGGATGGTAGCCTTGTCATTATTGAAGGTAGTCAGTTGTCGAGATTTTTGTTACTGCAATAGATTGTAGCCTTGTCATTATGGAAGGTAGTCTGTTGTCGAGATTTTTGTTACTGTAATAGATGGTAGCCTTGTCATTATGGAAGGTAGTCTGTCATTGTGGTTTCTGTTACTTCAATGGATGGTAGCATTGTCATTAAGGACGATAGTCTGTTGTCATTATGGAATGTAGTCTGTAGTCGAGATTTTTGTTACTCCGTTGGATGGTAGCCTTGTCATTATGGAAGGTAGTATGTTATCGTTATTTTTGTTTTTCCAATGGATGGTAGCCTTGTCATTATGGAAGGTAGTCTGTTGTCGAGATTTCTGTTACTCTAATGGATGGTAGCCTTGTCATTATGGAAGGTAGTCTGTTGTCGAGATTTTTGTTACTACAATGGATGGTAGCCTTGTCATTACGGAAGGTAGTCAGTCATTGTGGTTTCTGTTACTCCAATGGATGGTAGCCTTGTCATTAAGTACGATAGTTTGTTGTTCAAATTTTTGTTACTCCAATGGATGGTAGACTTGTCATTATGGAATGTAGTCTGTTGTCTAGATTTTTGTTACTCGAATGGATGGTAGCCTTATCATTATGGAAGGTAGTCTGTTGTCGAGATTTTTGTTACTACAATGGATGGTAGCCTTGTCATTATGGAAGGTAGTTTGTTGTCGATATTTTTCTTACTACAATGGATGGTAGCCTTGTCATTATGGAAGGTAGTATGTTGTCGATATTTTTGTTACTCTAATAGATGGTAGCCTTGTCATTATGGAAGGTAGTATGTTGTCGAGATTTTTGTTACTACAATGGATGGTAGCCTTGTCATTACGGAAGGTAGTTTATTGTCGACATTTTTCTTACCACAATGGATGGTAGCCTTGTCATTATTGAAGGTAGTCAGTTGTCGAGATTTTTGTTACTGCAATAGATTGTAGCCTTGTCATTATGGAAGGTAGTCTGTTGTCAAGATTTTTGTTACTGTAATAGATGGTAGCCTTGTCATTATGGAAGGTAGTCTGTCATTGTGGTTTCTGTTACTTCAATGGATGGTAGCATTGTCATTAAGGACGATAGTCTGTTGTCATTATGGAATGTAGTCTGTAGTCGAGATTTTTGTTACTCCGTTGGATGGTAGCCTTGTCATTATGGAAGGTAGTATGTTATCGATATTTTTGTTTTTCCAATGGATGGTAGCCTTGTCATTATGGAAGGTAGTCTGTTGTCGAGATTTTTGTTACTCTAATGGATGGTAGCCTTGTCATTTTAGAAGGTAGTATGTTGTCGAGATTTTTGTTACTATAATGGATGGTAGCCTTGTCATTATGGAAGGTAGTTTGTTGTCGACATTTTTCTTACTACAATGGATGGTAGCCTTGTCATTATGGAAGGTAGTCTGTTGTCGAGATTTTTGTTACTCTAAATGATGGTAGCCTTGTAATTATGGAAGGTAGTCTGTTGTCGAGATATTTGTTACTGCAATGGATGGTAGCCTTGTCATTATGGAAGGTATTCTGTCATTGTGGTTTATGTTACTCCAATGGATGGTAGTATTGTCATTAAGGACGATAGTCTGTTGTTCAAATTTTTGTTACTCCAATGGATGGTAGACTTGTCATTATGGAATGTAGTCTGTTGTCGAGATTTTTGTTACTCGATTGGATGGTAGCCTTGTCATTATGGAAGGTAGTGTGTTATCGATATTTTTGTTACTCTAAGGGATGGTAGCCTTGTCATTATGGAAGGTAGTGTGTTGTCGATATTTTTGTTATTCCAATGGATGGTAGCCTTGTCATTATGGAAGGTAGAATGTTGTCGAGATTTTTGTTACTGCAATGGATGGTAGCCTTGTCATTATGGAAGGTAGTCTGTCGTTGTGATTTCTGTTACTCTAAATGATGGTAGCCTTGTAATTATGGAAGGTAGTCTGTTGTCAATATTTTTTTTACTGCAATTAATGGTAGCCTTGTCATTATGGAAGGTAGTTTGTTGTCGATATTTTTCTTACTACAATGGATGGTAGCCTTGTCATTATGGAACGTAGTCTGTTGTCGAGATTTTTGTTACTCTAATGGATGGTAGCCTTGTCATTATGGAAGGTAGTCTATTGTCGAGATTTTTTGTTACTACAATGGATGGAAGCCTTGTCATTACGGAATGTAGTTTATTGTCGACATTTTTCTTAATACAATGGATGGTAGCCTTGTCATTATGGAAGGTAGTCTGTTGTCGAGATTTTTGTTACTCTAAATGATGGTAGCCTTGTAATTATGGAAGGTAGTCTGTTGTCGAGATTTTTGTTACTGCAATGGATGCTAGTCTTGTCATTATGGAAGGTAGTCTGTCATTGTGGTTTCTGTTACTCCAATGGATGGTAGCCTTGTCATTATGGAAGGTAGTGTGTTGTCGAGATTTTTGTTACTCCAATGGATGGTAGCATTGTCATTATGGAAGGTAGTCTGTTGCCTAGATTTTTGTTACAACAATAGATGGTAGCCTTGTCATTATGGAAGGTAGTTTGTTGTCTAGATTTTTGTTACTCCAATGGATGGTAGCCTTGTCATTATGGAAGGTAGTTTGTTGTCGAGATTTATGTTACTACAATGGATGGTAGCCTTGTCATTATGGAAGGTAGTTTATTGTCGATAATTTTCTTACTACAATGGATGGTAGCCTTGTCATTATGGAAGGTAGTCTGTTGTCGAGATTTTTGTTACAATAATAGATGGTAGCCTTGTCATTATGGAAGGTAGAATGTTGTCGAGATTTTTGTTACTGCAATGGATGGTAGCCTTGTCATTATGGAAGGTAGTCTGTCGTTGTGATTTCTGTTACTCTAAATGATGGTAGCCTTGTAATTATGGAAGTTAGTCTATTGTCGAGATTTTTGTTACTGCAATGGAAGGTAGCCTTGTCATTATGGAAGGTAGTCTGTTGTCGAGATTTTTGTTACTCTAATGGATGGTAGCCTTGTCATTATGGAAGGTAGTTTGTTGTCGAGATTTTTGTTACTACAATGGATGGTAGCCTTGTCATTACGGAAGGTAGTTTATTGTCGACATTTTTCTTACTACAATGGATGGTAGCCTTGTCATTATGGAAGCTAGTCTGTTGTCGAGATTTTTGTTACTCTAAATGATGGTAGCCTTGTAATTATGGAAGGTAGTCTGTTGTCGATATTTTTGTTACTGCAATGGATGCTAGCCTTGTCATTATGGAAGGTAGTCTGTCATTGTGGTTTATGTTACTCCAATGGATGGTAGCCTTGTCATTTTGGAAGGTAGTCTGTTGTCGAGATTTTTGCTACTACAATGGATAGTAGCCTTGTCATTACAGAAGGTAGTTTATTGTTGACATTTTTCTTACTACAATGGATGGTAGCCTTGTCATTATGGAAGGTAGTCTGTTCTCTAGATTTTTGTTACTCTAAATGATGGTAGCCTTGTAATTATGGAAGGTAGTCTGTTGTCGAGATTTTTGTTACTGCAATGGATGCTAGCCTTGTCATTATGGAAGGTAGTCTGTCATTGTGGTTTCTGTTACTCCAATGGATGGTAGCCTTGTCATTATGGAAGGTAGTCTGTTGTCGAGATTTTTGTTACTCCAATGGATGGTAGACTTGTCATTATGGAAGGTAGTGTGTTGTCGAGATTTTTGTTACTCCAATGGATGGTAGCGTTGTCATTATGGAAGGTAGTTTGTTGTCTAGATTTTTTTTACAACAATAGATGGTAGCCTTGTCATTATGGAAGGTAGAATGTTGTCGAGATTTTTGATACTGCAATGGATGGTAGCCTTGTCATTATGGAAGGTAGTCTGTCATTGTGAATCCTTTTACTCTAAATGATGGTAGCCTTGTCATTATGGAAGGTAGTCTGTTGTCGAGATTTTTGTTACTGCAATGGATGGTAGCCTTGTCATTATGGAAGGTAGTATGTTGTCGATATTTTTCTTACTACAATGGATTGTAGCCTTGTCATTATGGAAGGTAGTCTGTTGTCGAGATTTCTGTTACTCTAATGGATGGTAGCCTTGTCATTATGGAAGGTAGTCTGTTGTCAAGATTTTTGTTACTACAATGGATGGTAGCCTTGTCATTACGGAAGGTAGTCAGTCATTGTGGTTTCTGTTACTCCAATGGATGGTAGTGTTGTCATTAAGTACGATAGTTTGTTGTTCAAATTTTTGTTACTCCAATGGATGGTAGACTTGTCATTATGGAATGTAGTCTGTTGTCTAGATTTTTGTTACTCCAATGGATGGTAGCCTTATCATTATGGAAGGTAGTCTGTTGTCGAGATTTTTGTTACTACAATGGATGGTAGCCTTGTCATTATGGAAGGTAGTTTGTTGTCGATATTTTTCTTACTACAATGGATGGTAGCCTTGTCATTATGGAAGGTAGTATGTTGTCGATTTTTTGTTACTCTAATAGATGGTAACCTTGTCATTATGGAAGGTAGAATGTTGTCGAGATTTTTGTTACTGCAATGGATGGTAGCCTTGTCATTATGGAAGGTAGTCTGTCATTGTGATTTCTGTTACTCTAAATGATGGTAGCCTTGTAATTATGGAAGTTAGTCTATTGTCGAGATTTTTGTTACTGCAATGGAAGGTAGCCTTGTCATTATGGAAGGTAGTCTGTTGTCGAGATTTTTGTTACTCTAATGGATGGTAGCCTTGTCATTATGGAAGGTAGTTTGTTGTCGAGATTTTTGTTACTACAATGGATGGTAGCCTTGTCATTACGGAAGGTAGTTTATTGTCGACATTTTTCTTACTACAATGGATGGTAGCCTTGTCATTATGGAAGCTAGTCTGTTGTCGAGATTTTTGTTACTCTAATGGATGGTAGCCTTGTCATTATGGAAGGTAGTTTGTTGTCGAGATTTTTGTTACTACAATGGATGGTAGCCTTGTCATTACGGAAGGTAGTTTATTGTCGACATTTTTCTTACTACAATGGATGGTAGCCTTGTCATTATGGAAGGTAGTCTGTTCTCTAGATTTTTGTTACTCTAAATGATGGTAGCCTTGTAATTATGGAAGGTAGTCTGTTGTCGAGATTTTTGTTACTGCAATGGATGCTAGCCTTGTCATTATGGAAGGTAGTCTGTCATTGTGGTTTCTGTTACTCCAATGGATGGTAGCCTTGTCATTATGGAAGGTAGTCTGTTGTCGAGATTTTTGTTACTCCAATGGATGGTAGACTTGTCATTATGGAAGGTAGTGTGTTGTCGAGATTTTTGTTACTCCAATGGATGGTAGCGTTGTCATTATGGAAGGTAGTTTGTTGTCTAGATTTTTTTTACAACAATAGATGGTAGCCTTGTCATTATGGAAGGTAGAATGTTGTCGAGATTTTTGATACTGCAATGGATGGTAGCCTTGTCATTATGGAAGGTAGTCTGTCATTGTGAATCCTTTTACTCTAAATGATGGTAGCCTTGTCATTATGGAAGGTAGTCTGTTGTCGAGATTTTTGTTACTGCAATGGATGGTAGCCTTGTCATTATGGAAGGTAGTATGTTGTCGATATTTTTCTTACTACAATGGATTGTAGCCTTGTCATTATGGAAGGTAGTCTGTTGTCGAGATTTCTGTTACTCTAATGGATGGTAGCCTTGTCATTATGGAAGGTAGTCTGTTGTCAAGATTTTTGTTACTACAATGGATGGTAGCCTTGTCATTACGGAAGGTAGTCAGTCATTGTGGTTTCTGTTACTCCAATGGATGGTAGTGTTGTCATTAAGTACGATAGTTTGTTGTTCAAATTTTTGTTACTCCAACGGATGGTAGACTTGTCATTATGGAATGTAGTCTGTTGTCTAGATTTTTGTTACTCCAATGGATGGTAGCCTTATCATTATGGAAGGTAGTCTGTTGTCGAGATTTTTGTTACTACAATGGATGGTAGCCTTGTCATTATGGAAGGTAGTTTGTTGTCGATATTTTTCTTACTACAATGGATGGTAGCCTTGTCATTATGGAAGGTAGTATGTTGTCGATTTTTTGTTACTCTAATAGATGGTAGCCTTGTCATTATGGAAGGTAGTATGTTGTCGAGATTTTTGTTACTACAATGGATGGTAGCCTTGTCATTACGGAAGGTAGTTTATTGTCGACATTTTTCTTACCACAATGGATGGTAGCCTTGTCATTATGGAAGGTAGTCTGTTGTCGAGATTTTTGTTACTGCAATAGATGGTAGCCTTGTCATTATGGAAGGTACTCTGTTATCGAGATTTTTGTTACTGCAATAGATGGTAGCCTTGTCATTATGGAAGGTAGTCTGTCATTGTGGTTTCTGTTACTTCAATGGATGGTAGCATTGTCATTAAGGACGATAGTCTGTTGTTCAAATTTTTGTTACTCCAATGAATGGTAGACTTTTCATTATGGAATGTAGTCTGTAGTCGAGATTTTTGTTACTCCGTTGGATGGTAGCCTTGTCATTATGGAAGGTAGTATGTTATCGATATTTTTTCTTTTCCAATGGATGGTAGCCTTGTCATTATGGAAGGTAGTATGTTATCGATATTTTTTCTTTTCCAATGGATGGTAGCCTTGTCATTATGAAAGGTAGTCTGTTGTCGAGATTTTTGTTACTCTAATGGATGGTAGCCTTGTCATTATGGAAGGTAGTCTGTTGTCGAGATTTTTGTTACTATAATGGATGGTAGCCTTGTCATTATAGAAGGTAGTCTGTTGTCGAGATTTTTGTTACTCTAAATGATGGTAGCCTTGTAATTATGGAAGGTAGTCTGTTGTCGAGATTTTTGTTACTGCAATGGATGGTAGACTTGTCATTATGGTTTATGTTACTCCAATGGATGGTAGTGTTGTCATTAAGGACGATAGTCTGTTGTTCAAATTTTTGTTACTCCAATGGATGGTAGACTTGTCATTATGGAATGTAGTCTGTTGTCGAGATTTTTGTTACTCGATTGGATGGTAGCCATGTCATTATGGAAGGTAGTGTGTTATCGATATTTTTGTTATTCCAATGGATGGTAGCCTTGTCATTATGGAAGGTAGTCTGTTATCGATATTTTTGTTACTCTAAGGGATGGTAGCCTTGTCATTATGGAAGGTAGTGTGTTGTCGATATTTTTGTTATTCCAATGGATGGTAGCCTTGTCATTATGGAAGGTAGAATGTTGTCGAGATTTTTGTTAATGCAATAGATGGTAGCCTTGTCATTATGGAAGGTAGTGTGTTGTTGATATTTTTGTTATTCCAATGGATGGTAGCCTTGTCATTATGGAAGGTAGAATGTTGTCGAGATTTTTGTTACTGCAATGCATGGTAGCCTTGTCATTATGGAAGGTAGTCTGTCGTTGTGATTTCTGTTACTCTAAATGATGGTAGCCTTGTAATTATGGAAGGTAGTCTGTTGTCGAGATTTTTTTTACTGCAATGGATGGTAGCCTTGCCATTATGGAAGGTAGTTTGTTGTCGATATTTTTCTTACTACAATGGATAGTAGCCTTGTCATTATGGAAGGTAGTCTGTTGTCGAGATTTTTGTTACTCTAATGGATGGTAGCCTTGTCATTATCGAAGGTAGTCTGTTGTCGAGATTTTTTGTTACTACAATGGATGGTAGCCTTGTCTTTACGGAATGTAGTTTATTGTCGACATTTTTCTTACTACAATGGATGGTAGCCTTGTCATTATGGAAGGTAGTCTGTTGTCCAGATTTTTTTTACTCTAAATGATGGTAGCCTTGTAATTATGGAAGGTAGCCTGTTGTCGAGATTTTTGTTACTGCAATGGATGCTAGTCTTGTCATTATGGAAGGTAGTCTGTCATTGTGGTTTTTGTTACTCCAATGGAGGGTAGCCTTGTCATTATGGAAGGTAGTGTGTTGTCGAGATTTTTGTTACTCCAATGGATGGTAGCATTGTCATTATGGAAGGTAGTTTGTTGCCTAGATTTTTGTTACAACAATAGATGGTAGCCTTGTAATTATGGAAGGTAGTTTGTTGTCTAGATTTTTGTTACTCCAATGGATGGTAGCCTTGTCATTATGGAAGGTAGTTTGTTGTCGAGATTTTTGTTATTACAATGGATGGTAGCCTTGTCATTATGGAAGGTAGTTTATTGTCGATATTTTTCTTACTACAATGGATGGTAGCCTTGTCATTATGGAAGGTAGTCTGTTGTCGAGATTTTTGTTACAATAATAGATGGTAGCCTTGTCATTATGGAAGGTAGAATGTTGTCGAGATTTTTGTTACTGCAATGGATGATAGCCTTGTAATTATGGAAGGTAGTCTGTCGTTGTGATTTCTGTTACTCTAAATGATGGTAGCCTTGTAATTATGGAAGTTAGTCTATTGTCGAGATTTTTGTTACTGTAATGGAAGGTAGCCTTGTCATTATGGAAGGTAGTTTGTTGTCGATATTTTTCTTACTACAATGGATGGTAGCCTTGTCATTATGGAAGGTAGTCTGTTGTCGAGATTATTGTTACTCTAATGGATGGTAGCCTTGTCATTATGGAAGGTAGTCTTTTGTCGAGATTTTTGTTACTACAATGGATGGTAGCCTTGTCATTACGGAAGGTAGTTTATTGTCGACATTTTTCTTACTACAAAGGATGGTAGCCTTGTCATTATGGAAGGTAGTCTATTGTCGAGATTTTTGTTACTCTAAATGATGGTAGCCTTGAAATTATGGAAGGTAGTCTGTTGTCGATATTTTTGTTACTGCAATGGATGCTAGCCTTGTCATTATGGAAGGTAGTCTGTCATTGTGGTTTATGTTACTCCAATGGATGGTAGCCTTGTCATTATGGAAGGTAGTCTGTTGTCGAGATTTTTGTTACTCCAATGGATGGTAGACTTGTCATTATGGAAGGTAGTGTGTTGTCGAGATTTTTGTTACTCCAATGGATGGTAGCGTTGTCATTATGGAAGGTAGTCTGTTGTCTAGATTTTTGTTACAACAATAGATGGTAGCCTAGTCATTATGGAAGGTAGAATGTTGTCGAGATTTTTGTTACTGCAATGGATGGTAGCCTTGTCATTATGGAAGGTAGTCTGTCGTTGTGATTCCTTTTACTCTAAATGATGGTAGCCTTGTCATTATGGAAGGTAGTCTGTTGTCGAGGTTTTTGTTACTGCAATGGATGGTAGCCTTGTCATTATGGAAGGTAGTATGTTGTCGATATTTTTCTTACTACAATGGATGGTAACCTTGTCATTATGGAAGGTAGTCTGTTGTCGAGATTTCTGTTACTCTAATGGATGGTAGCCTTGTCATTATGGAAGGTAGTCTGTTATCAAGATTTTTGTTACTACAATGGATGGTAGCCATGTCATTACGGAAGGTAGTCATTCATTGTGGTTTCTGTTACTCCAATGGATGGTAGTGTTGTCATTAAGTACGATAGTTTGTTGTTCAAATTTTTGTTACTCCAATGGATGGTAGACTTGTCATTATGGAATGTAGTATGTTGTCTAGATTTTTGTTACTCCAATGGATGGTAGCCTTATCATTATGGAAGGTAGTCTGTTGTCGAGATTTTTGTTACTACAATGGATGGTAGCCTTGTCATTATGGAAGGTAGTTTGTTGTCGATATTTTTCTTACTACAATGGATGGTAGCCTTGTCATTATGGAAGGTAGTATGTTGTCGATATTTTTGTTACTCTAATAGATGATAGCCTTGTCATTATGGAAGGTAGTATGTTGTCGAGATTTTTGTTACTACAATGGATGGTATCCTTGTCATTACGGAAGGTAGTTTATTTTCGACATTTTTCTTACCACAATGGATGGTAGCCTTGTCATTATGGAAGGTAGTCTATTGTCGAGAATTTTGTTACTGCAATAGATGGTAGCCTTGTCATTATGGAAGGTAGTCTGTTATCGAGATTTTTGTTACTACAATAGATGGTAGCCTTGTCATTATGGAAGTTAGTCTGTCATTGTGGTTTCTGTTACTTCAATGGATGGTAGCATTGTCATTAAGGACGATAGTCTGTTGTTCAAATTTTTGTTACTCCAATGAATGGTAGACTTTTCATTATGGAATGTAGTCTGTAGTCGAGATTTTTGTTACTCCGTTGGATGGTAGCCTTGTCATTATGGAAGGTAGTATGTTATCGATATTTTTTCTGTTCCAATGGATGGTAGCTTTGTCATTATGGAAGGTAGTCTGTTGTCGAGATTTTTGTTACTCTAATGGATGGTAGCCTTGTCATTTTGGAAGGTAGTCTGTTGTCGAGATTTTTGTTACTATAATTGATGGTAGCCTTGTCATTATGGAAGGTAGTTTGTTGTCGACATTTTTCTTACTAAAATGGATGGTAGCCTTGTCATTATAGAAGGTAGTCTGTTGTCTAGATTTTTGTTACTCTAAATGATGGTAGCCTTGTAATTATGGAAGGTAGTCTGTTGTCGAGATTTTTGTTACTGCAATGGATGGTAGACTTGTCATTATGGTTTATGTTACTTCAATGGATGGTAGTGTTGTCATTAAGGACGAGAGTCTGTTGTTCAAATTTTTGTTACTCCAATGGATGGTAGACTTGTCATTATGGAATGTAGTCTGTTGTCGAGATTTTTGTTACTCGATTGGATGGTAGCCTTGTCATTATGGAAGGTAGTGTGTTATCGATATTTTTGTTATTCCAATGGATGGTAGCCTTGTCATTATGGAAGGTAGTCTGTTATCGATATTTTTGTTACTCTAAGGGATGGTAGCCTTGTCATTAGGGAAGGTAGTGTGTTGTCGATATTTTTGTTATTCCAATGGATGGTAGCCTTGTCATTCTGGAAGGTAGAATGATGTCGAGATTTTTGTTAATGCAATGGAAGGTAGCCTTGTCATTATGGAAGGTAGTGTGTTGTCGATATTTTTGTTATTCCAATGGATGGTAGCCTTGTCATTATGGAAGGTAGAATGTTGTCGAGATTTTTGTTACTGCAATGGATGGTAGCCTTGTCATTATGGAAGGTAGTCTGTCGTTGTGATTTCTGTTACTCTAAATGATGGTAGCCTTGTAATTATGGAAGGTAGTCTGTTGTCGAGATTTTTTTACTGCAATGGATGGTACCCTTGCCATTATGGAAGGTAGTTTGTTGTCGATATTTTTCTTACTACAATGGATGGTAGCCTTGTCATTATGGAAGGTAGTCTGTTGTCGAGATTTTTGTTACTCTAATGGATGGTAGCCTTGTCATTATGGAAGGTAGTCTGTTGTCGAGATTTTTTGTTACTACAATGGAAGGTAGCCTTGTCTTTACGGAATGTAGTTTATTGTCGACATTTTTCTTACTACAATGGATGGTAGCCTTGTCATTATGGAAGGTAGTCTGTTGTCGAGATTTTTGTTACTCTAAATAATGGTAGCCTTGTAATTATGGAAGCTAGTCTGTTGTCGAGATTTTTGTTACTGCAATGGATGCTAGTCTTGTCATTATGGAAGGTAGTCTGTCATTGTGGTTTCTGTTACTCCAATGGATGGTAGCCTTGTCATTATGGAAGGTAGTGTGTTGTCGATATTTTTGTTACTCCAATGGATGGTAGCATTGTCATTATGGAAGGTAGTCTGTTGCCTAGATTTTTGTTACAACAATAGATGGTAGCCTTGTCATTATGGAAGGTAGTGTGTTGTCTAGATTTTTGTTACTCCAATGGATGGTAGCCTTGTCATTATGGAAGGTAGTTTGTTGTCGAGATTTTTGTTACTACAATGGATGGTAGCCTTGTCATTATGGAAGGTAGTTTATTGTCGATATTTTTCTTACTACAATGGATGGTAGCCTTGTCATTATGGAAGGTAGTCTGTTGTCGAGATTTTTGTTACAATAATAGATGGTAGCCTTGTCATTATGGAAGGTAGTCTGTCGTTGTGATTTCTGTTACTCTAAATGATGGTAGCCTTGTAATTATGGAAGTTAGTCTATTGTCAAGATTTTTGTTACTGTAATGGAAGGTAGCCTTGTCATTATGGAAGGTAGTTTGTTGTCGATATTTTTCTTACTACAATGGACGGTAGCCTTGTCATTATGGAAGGTAGTCTGTTGTCGAGATTTTTGTTACTCTAATGGATGGTAGCCTTGTCATTATGGAAGGTAGTCTGTTGTCGAGATTTTTGTTACTACAATGGATGGTAGCCTTGTCATTACAGAAGGTAGTTTATTGTCGACATTTTTCTTACTACAATGGATGATAGCCTTGTCATTATGGAAGGTAGTCTATTGTCGAGATTTTTGTTACTCTAAATGATGGTAGCCTTGTAATTATGGAAGGTAGTCTGTTGTCGAGATTTTTGTTACTGCAATGGTTGGTAGACTTGTCATTATGGTTTATGTTACTCCAATGGATGGTAGTGTTGTCATTAAGGACGAGAGTCTGTTGTTCAAATTTTTGTTACTCCAATGGATGGTAGACTTGTCATTATGGAATGTAGTCTGTTGTCGAGATTTTTGTTACTCGATTGGATGGTAGCCTTGTCATTATGGAAGGTAGTGTGTTATCGATATTTTTGTTATTCCAATGGATGGTAGCCTTGTCATTATGGAAGGTAGTCTGTTATCGATAT
The DNA here is from genome assembly GCA_948472305.1 of Vicia faba. Taxonomy (NCBI): domain Eukaryota; kingdom Viridiplantae; phylum Streptophyta; class Magnoliopsida; order Fabales; family Fabaceae; genus Vicia; species Vicia faba. The sequence continues at coordinate 530,997,566 of OX451741.1, forward strand.
TTTTGTTACTCTAAGGGATGGTAGCCTTGTCATTATGGAACGTAGTGTGTTGTCGATATTTTTGTTATTCCAATGGATGGTAGCCTTGTCATTCTGGAAGGTAGAATGTTGTCGAGATTTTTGTTAATGCAATGGATGGTAGCCTTGTCATTATGGAAGGTAGTGTGTTGTCGATATTTTTGTTATTCCAATGGATGGTAGCCTTGTCATTATGGAAGGTAGAATGTTGTCGAGATTTTTGTTACTGCAATGGATGGTAGCCTTGTCATTATGGAAGGTAGTCTGTCGTTGTGATTTTTGTTACTCTAAATGATGGTAGCCTTGTAATTATGGAAGGTAGTCTGTTGTCGAGATTTTTTTACTGCAATGGATGCTAGCCTTGCCATTATGGAAGGTAGTTTGTTGTCGATATTTTTCTTACTACAATGGATGGTAGCCTTGTCATTATGGAAGGTAGTCTGTTGTCGAGATTTTTGTTACTCTAATGGATGGTAGCCTTGTCATTATGGAAGGTAGTCTGTTGTCGAGATTTTTTGTTACTACAATGGATGGTAGCCTTGTCTTTACGGAATGTAGTTTATTGTCGACATTTTTCTTACTACAATGGATGGTAGCCTTGTCATTATGGAAGGTAGTCTGTTGTCGAGATTTTTGTTACTCTAAATGATGGTAGCCTTGTAATTATGGAAGGTAGTCTGTTGTCGAGATTTTTGTTACTGCAATGGATGCTAGTCTTGTCATTATGGAAGGTAGTCTGTCATTGTGGATTCTGTTACTCCAATGGATGGTAGCCTTGTCATTATGGAAGGTAGTGTGTTGTCGATATTTTTGTTACTCCAATGGATGGTAGCATTGTCATTATGGAAGGTAGTCTGTTGCCTAGATTTTTGTTACTCTAATGGATGGTAGCATTGTCATTATGGTAGGTAGTCTGTTGTCTAGATTTTTGTTACAACAATAGATGGTAGCCATGTCATTATGGAAGGTAGAATGTTGTCGAGATTTTTGTTACTGCAATGGATGGTAGCCTTGTCATTATGGAAGGTAGTATGTCGTTGTGATTTTTGTTACTCTAAATGATGGTAGCCTTGTCATTATGGAAGGTAGTCTATTGTCGAGATTTTTGTTACTGCAATGGATGGTAGCATTGTCATTATGGAAGGTATTATGTTGTCGATATTTTTCTTACTACAATGGATGGTAGCCTTGTCATTATGGAAGGTACTGTGTTGTCGAGATTTCTGTTACTCTAATGGATGGTAGCCTTGTCATTATGGAAGGTAGTATGTTGTCGAGATTTTTGTTACTACAATGGATGTTAGCCTTGTCATTATGGAAGGTAGTCAGTCATTGTGGTTTCTGTTACTCCAATGGATGGTAGCATTGTCATTAAGGACAATAGTTTCTTGTTCAAATTTCTGTTACTCCATTGGATGGTAGCCTTGTCATTATGGAAGGTAGTTTGTTGTCGAGATTTTTGTTACTACAATGGATGGTACCCTTGTCATTATGGAAGGTAGTTTATTGTCGATATTTTTCTTACTACAATGGATGGTAGCCTTGTCATTATGGAAGGTAGTCTGTTGTCGAGATTTTTGTTACCATAATAGATGGTACCCTTGTCATTATGGAAGGTAAAATGTTGTCGAGATTTTTGTTACTGCAATGGATGGTAGCCTTGTCATTATGGAAGGTAGTCTGTCGTTGTGATTTCTGTTACTCTAAATGATGGTAGCCTTGTAATTATGGAAGTTAGTCTATTGTCGAGATTTTTGTTACTGTAATGGAAGGTAGCATTGTCATTATGGAAGGTAGTTTGTTGTCGATATTTTTCTTACTACAATGGATGGTAGCCTTGTCATTATGGAAGGTAGTCTGTTGTCGAGATTTTTGTTACTCTAATGGATGGTAGCCTTGTCATTATGGAAGGTAGTATGTTGTCGAGATTTTTGTTACTACAATGGATGGTAGCCTTGTCATTACGGAAGGTAGTTTATTGTCGACATTTTTCTTACTACAATGGATGGTAGCCTTGTCATTATGGAAGGTAGTCTATTGTCGAGATTTTTGTTACTCTAAATGATGGTAGCCTTGTAATTATGGAAGGTAGTCTGTTGTCGATATTTTTGTTACTGCAATGGATGCTAGCCTTGTCATTATGGAAGGTAGTCTGTCATTGTGGTTTATGTTACTCCAATGGATGGTAGCCTTGTCATTATGGAAGGTAGTTTGTTGTCGAGATTTTTGTTACTACAATGGATGGTAGCCTTGTCATTATGGAAGGTAGTTTATTGTCGATATTTTTCTTACTACAATGGATGGTAGCCTTGTCATTATGGAAGGTAGTCTGTTGTCGAGATTTTTGTTACAATAATAGATGGTAGCCTTGTCATTATGGAAGGTAGAATGTTGTCGAGATTTTTGTTACTGCAATGGATGGTAGCCTTGTCATTATGGAAGGTAGTCTGTCGTTGTGATTTCTGTTACTCTAAATGATGGTAGCCTTGTAATTATGGAAGTTAGTCTATTGTCGAGATTTTTGTTACTGTAATGGAAGGTAGTTTGTTGTCGATATTTTTCTTACTACAATGGATGGTAGCCTTGTCATTATGGAAGGTAGTCTGTTGTCGAGATTTTTGTTACTCTAATGGATGGTAGCCTTGTCATTATGGAAGGTAGTCTGTTGTTGAGATTTTTGTTACTACAATGGATGGTAGCCTTGTCATTACGGAAGGTAGTTTATTGTCGACATTTTTCTTACTACAATGGATGGTAGCCTTGTCATTATGGAAGGTAGTCTATTATCGAGATTTTTGTTACTCTAAATGATGGTAGCCTTGTAATTATGGAAGGTAGTCTGTTGTCGATATTTTTGTTACTTCAATGGATGCTAGCCTTGTCATTATGGAAGGTAGTCTGTCATTGTGGTTTATGTTACTCCAATGGATGGTAGCCTTGTCATTATGGAAGGTAGTCTGTTGTCTAGATTTTTGTTACTCCAATGGATGGTAGACTTGTCATTATGGAAGGTAGTTTATTGTCGACATTTTTCTTACTACAATGGATGGTAGCCTTGTCATTATGGAAGGTAGTCTATTATCGAGATTTTTGTTACTCTAAATGATGGTAGCCTTGTAATTATGGAAGGTAGTCTGTTGTCGATATTTTTGTTACTTCAATGGATGCTAGCCTTGTCATTATGGAAGGTAGTCTGTCATTGTGGTTTATGTTACTCCAATGGATGGTAGCCTTGTCATTATGGAAGGTAGTCTGTTGTCTAGATTTTTGTTACTCCAATGGATGGTAGACTTGTCATTATGGAAGGTAGTGTGTTGTCGAGATTTTTGTTACTCTAATGGATGGTAGCGTTGTCATTATGGAAGGTAGTCTGTTGTCTAGATTTTTGTTACAACAATAGATGGTAGCCTTGTCATTATGGAAGGTAGAATGTTGTCGAGATTTTTGTTATTGCAATGGATGGTAGCCTTGTCATTATGGAAGGTAGTCTGTCATTGTGATTTTTGTTATTCTAAATGATGGTAGCCTTGTCATTATGGAAGGTAGTCTATTGTCAAGATTTTTATTACTGCAATGGATGGTAGCCTTGTCATTATGGAAGGTATTATGTTGTCGATATTTTTCTTACTACAATGGATGGTAGCCTTGTCATTATGGAAGGTACTGTGTTGTCGAGATTTCTGTTACTCTAATGGATGGTAGCCTTGTCATTATGGAAGGTAGTATGTTGTCGAGATTTTTGTTACTACAATGGATGTTAGCCTTGTCATTATGGAAGGTAGTCAGTCATTGTTGTTTCTGTTACTCCAATGGATCGTAGCATTGTCATTAAGGACGATAGTTTGTTGTTCAAATTTTTGTTACTCCAATGGATGGTAGACTTGTCATTATGGAATGTAGTCTGTTGTCGAGATTTTAGTTACTCCATTGGATGGTAGCCTTGTCATTATAGAAGGTAGTCTGTTATTCATATTTTTGTTATTCCAATGGATGGTAGCGTTGTCTTTATGGAAGGTAGTCTGTTGTCGAGATTTTTGTTACTCTAAGGGATGGTAGCCTTGTCATTATGGAAGGTAGTGTGTTGTCGAAATTTTTGTTATTCCAATGGATGGTAGCCTTGTCATTATGGAAGGTAGTCTGTTGTCGAGATTTTTGTTACTCCCATGGATTGTAGCCTAGTTATTATGGAATGTAGTCTGTTGTCTAGATTTTTGTTACTCCAATGGATGGTAGCCTTGTTATTATGGAAGGTAGTCTGTTGTCGAGATTTTTGTTACTATAATGGATGGTAGCCTTGTCATTATGGAAGGTAGTTTGTTGTCGACATTTTTCTTACTACAATGGATGGTAGCCTTGTCATTATGGAAGGTAGTCTGTTGTCGAGATTTTTGTTACTACAATGGATGGTAGCCTTGTCATTATGGAAGGTAGTCTATTATCGAGATTTTTGTTACTCTAAATGATGGTAGCCTTGTAATTATGGAAGGTAGTCTGTTGTCGATATTTTTTTTACTGCAATGGATGCTAGCCTTGTCATTATGGAAGGTAGTCTGTCATTGTGGTTTATGTTACTCCAATGGATGGTAGCCTTGTCATTATGGAAGGTAGTCTGTTGTCTAGATTTTTGTTACTCCAATGGATGGTAGACTTGTCATTATGGAAGGTAGTGTGTTGTCGAGATTTTTGTTACTCTAATGGATGGTAGCGTTGTCATTATGGAAGGTAGTCTGTTGTCTAGATTTTTATTACAACAATAGATGGTAGCCTTGTCATTATGGAAGGTAGAATGTTGTCGAGATTTTTGTTACTGCAATGGATGGTAGCCTTGTCATTATGGAAGGTAGTCTGTCATTGTGATTTTTGTTATTCTAAATGATGGTAGCCTTGTCATTATGGAAGGTAGTCTATTGTCAAGATTTTTATTACTGCAATGGATGGTAGCCTTGTCATTATGGAAGGTATTATGTTGTCGATATTTTTCTTACTACAATGGATGGTAGCCTTGTCATTATGGAAGGTACTGTGTTGTCGAGATTTCTGTTACTCTAATGGATGGTAGCCTTGTCATTATGGAAGGTAGTATGTTGTCGAGATTTTTGTTACTACAATGGATGTTAGCCTTGTCATTATGGAAGGTAGTCAGTCATTGTTGTTTCTGTTACTCCAATGGATCGTAGCATTGTCATTAAGGACGATAGTTTGTTGTTCAAATTTTTGTTACTCCAATGGATGGTAGACTTGTCATTATGGAATGTAGTCTGTTGTCGAGATTTTAGTTACTCCATTGGATGGTAGCCTTGTCATTATAGAAGGTAGTCTGTTATTCATATTTTTGTTATTCCAATGGATGGTAGCGTTGTCTTTATGGAAGGTAGTCTGTTGTCGAGATTTTTGTTACTCTAAGGGATGGTAGCCTTGTCATTATGGAAGGTAGTGTGTTGTCGAAATTTTTGTTATTCCAATGGATGGTAGCCTTGTCATTATGGAAGGTAGTCTGTTGTCGAGATTTTTGTTACTCCCATGGATTGTAGCCTAGTTATTATGGAATGTAGTCTGTTGTCTAGATTTTTGTTACTCCAATGGATGGTAGCCTTCTTATTATGGAAGGTAGTCTGTTGTCGAGATTTTTGTTACTATAATGGATGGTAGCCTTGTCATTATGGAAGGTAGTTTGTTGTCGACATTTTTCTTACTACAATGGATGGTAGCCTTGTCATTATGGAAGGTAGTCTGTTGTCGAGATTTTTGTTACTACAATGGATGGTAGCCTTGTCATTATGGAAGGTAGTCTATTATCGAGATTTTTGTTACTCTAAATGATGGTAGCCTTGTAATTATGGAAGGTAGTCTGTTGTCGATATTTTTGTTACTGCAATGAATGCTAGCCTTGTCATTATGGAAGGTAGTCTGTCATTGTGGTTTATGTTACTCCAATGGATGGTAGCCTTGTCATTATGGAAGGTAGTCTGTTGTCTAGATTTTTGTTACTCCAATGGATGGTAGACTTGTCATTATGGAAGGTAGTGTGTTGTCGAGATTTTTGTTACTCTAATGGATGGTAGCGTTGTCATTATGGAAGGTAGTCTGTTGTCTAGATTTTTGTTACAACAATAGATGGTAGCCTTGTCATTATGGAAGGTAGAATGTTGTCGAGATTTTTGTTACTGCAATGGATGGTAGCCTTGTCATTATGGAAGGTAGTCTGTCATTGTGATTTTTGTTATTCTAAATGATGGTAGCCTTGTCATTATGGAAGGTAGTCTATTGCCGAGATTTTTGTTACTTTAATGGATGGTAGCCTTGTCATTATGGAAGGTATTATGTTGTCGATATTTTTCTTACTACAATGGATGGTAGCCTTGTCATTATGGAAGGTACTGTGTTGTCGAGATTTCTGTTACTCTAATGGATGGTAGCCTTGTCATTATGGAAGGTAGTATGTTGTCGAGATTTTTGTTACTACAATGGATGTTAGCCTTGTCATTATGGAAGGTAGTCAGTCATTGTGGTTTCTGTTACTCCAATGGATGGTAGCATTGTCATTAAGGACGATAGTTTGTTGTTCAAATTTTTGTTACTCCAATGGATGGTAGACTTGTCATTATGGAATGTAGTCTGTTGTCGAGATTTTAGTTACTCCATTGGATGGTAGCCTTGTCATTATAGAAGGTAGTCTGTTATTCATATTTTTGTTATTCCAATGGATGGTAGCGTTGTCTTTATGGAAGGTAGTCTGTTGTCGAGATTTTTGTTACTCTAAGGGATGGTAGCCTTATCATTATGGAAGGTAGTGTGTTGTCGAAATTTTTGTTATTCCAATGGATGGTAGCCTTGTCATTATGGAAGGTAGTCTGTTGTCGAGATTTTTGTTACTCCCATGGATTGTAGCCTAGTTATTATGGAATGTAGTCTGTTGTCTAGATTTTTGTTACTCCAATGGATGGTAGCCTTGTTATTATGGAAGGTAGTCTGTTGTCGAGATTTTTGTTACTATAATGGATGGTAGCCTTGTCATTATGGAAGGTAGTTTGTTGTCGACATTTTTCTTACTACAATGGATGGTAGCCTTGTCATTATGGAAGGTAGTCTGTTGTCGAGATTTTTGTTACTCTAATTGTGGTTTCTGTTACTCCTATGGATGGTAGCTTCGTCATTAAGGACGATAGTCTGTTGTTCAAATTTTTGTTACTCCAATGGATGGTAGCCTTGTCATAATGGAAGGTAGTCTGTTGTCGAGATTTTTGTTACTCTAATGGATGGTAGCCTTGTCATTATGGAAGGTAGTCTGTTGTCGAGATTTTTGTTACTACAATGGATGGTAGCCTTGTCATTATGGAATGTAGTTTATTGTCGACATTTTTCTTACTACAATGGATGGTATCCTTGTCATTATGAAAGGTAGTCCGTTGTCGATATGTTTGTTACTCCAATGGATGGTAGCCTAGTCACTATGGAAGGTAGTCTGTTGTCGAGATTTTTGTTACTCCAATGAATGGTGGCCATATCATTATGGAACTTAGTCTTTTGTCGATATCTTTGTCACTCCAATGGATTGTAGCCTAATCATTATGGAAGGTAGTATGTTGTCGATATTTTTGTTATTCCGATGGATGGTAGCCTTGTCATTATGGAAGTTAATTTGTTGTTGTGATTTTTGTTACTCCAATGGATGGTAGCCTTGTCATTATGGAAGGTAGTATGTTGTCGATATCTTTGTTACTCGAATGGGTGGTAGCCTTGTCATCATGGAAGGGTAGTCTGTTGTCGAGATATTTGTAACTCCAAGGGATGGTGACTTGTTATTATGGAAGGTAGTGTGTCATCGATATTTTTGTTATTCCAATGGATGGTAGCCTTGTCATTATGGACGGTAGTCTGTTGTCGAGATTTTTGTTACTCCAATGGATGGTAGCCTTGTCATTATGGAAGGTAGTTGGTTGTCATGATTTTTGTTACTCCAATGGATGGTATCCTTGTCATTATTGAAGGTAGTATGTTATCGATATCTTTTTTACTAAAATGGACGGTAGCCTTGTCATTATGAAAAGTAGTATGTTGTCAAGATTTTTGTTAATCCAATGGATGGTATCCTTGTCAATATGGAAGGTAGTTTGTTGTCTAGATTTTTGTTATTCCAATGGATGGTATCCTTGTCATTATGAAAGGTAGTCCGTTGTCGATATTTTTGTTACTCCAATGGATGGTATCCTTGTCATTATGGAAGGTAATCTGCTGTCGAGATTTTTGTTATTCCAATGGGTGGTATCCTTGTCATTATGAAAGGTAGTCAGTTATCGATATGTTTGTTACTCCAATGGATGGTAGCCTAGTCATTACGGAAGGTAGTCTGTTGTGGAGATTTTTGTTACTCCAATGGATGGTAGACTTGTCATTATGGAAGGTAGTCTATTGTCGTGATTTTTGTTACTCCTATGGATGGTAGCCTTGTCAGTATGGAACGTAGTCTTTTGTCGATATCTTTGTCACTACAATGGATGGTAGCCTAGTTATTATGGAAGGTAGTCTGTTGTTGATATTTTTGTTATTCCAATGGATGGTAGCCTTGTCATTATGGAAGTTAGTTTGTTGTCGTGATTTTTGTTACTCCAATGGATGGTAGCCTTGTCATTATGGAAGGTAGTATGTTGTCGATATCTTTGTTACTCGAATGGATGGTAGCCTTGTCATTATGGAAGGTAGTCTGTTGTCGAGATTTTTGTTACTCTAATGGATGGTAGCCTTGTCATTATGGAAGGTAGTCTGTTGTCGAGATTTTTGTTACTACAATGGATGGTTCCCTTGTCATTATGGAATGTAGTTTATTTTCGACATTTTTCTTACTACAATGGATGGTATCATTATCATTATGAAAGGTAGTCCGTTGTCGATATGTTTGTTACTCCAATGGATGGTAGCCTAGTCAATATGGAAGGTAGTCTGTTGTCGAGATTTTTGTTACTCCAATGAATGGTAGACTTGTAATTATGGAAGGTAGTCTGTTGTCATGATTTTTGTTACTCCAATGGATGGTAGCCATATCATTATGGAACTTAGTCTTTTATCGATATCTTTGTCACTCCAATGGATTGTAGCCTAATCATTATGGAAGGTAGTCTGTTGTCGATATTTTTGTTATTCCAATGGATGGTAGCCTTGTCATTATGGAAGTTAGTTTGTTGTCGTGATTTTTGTTACTCCAATGGATGGTAGCATTGTCATTATGGAAGGTAGTATGTTGTCGATATCTTTGTTACTCGAATGGGTGGTAGCCTTGTCATTATGGAAGGTAGTGTGTTGTCGAGATATTTGTAACTCCAAGGGATGGTGACTTGTTATTATGGAAGGTAGTGTGTTATCGATATTTTTGTTATTCCAATGGATGGTAGCCTTGTCATTATGGAAGGTAGTTGGTTGTCATGATTTTTGTTACTCCAATGGATGGTATCCTTGTCATTATGGAAGGTAGTATGTTATCGATATCTTTTTTACTAAAATGGACGGTAGCCTTGTCATTATGGAAAGTAATATGTTGTCAAGATTTTTGTTAATCCAATGGATGGTATCCTTGTCATTATGGAAGGTAGTTTGTTGTCTAGATTTTTGTTATTCCAATGGATGGTATCCTTGTCATTATGAAAGGTAGTCCGTTGTCGATATTTTTGTTACTCCAATGGATGGTATCCTTGTCATTATGGAAGGTAATCTACTGTCGAGATTTTTGTTATTCCAATGGGTGGTATCCTTGTCATTATGAAAGGTAGTCCGTTATCGATATGTTTGTTACTCCAATGGATGGTAGCCTAGTCATTACGGAAGGTAGTCTGTTGTCGAGATTTTTGTTACTCCAATGGATGGTAGACTTGTCATTATGGAAGGTAGTCTATTGTCGTGATTTTTGTTACTCCAATGGATGGTAGCCTTGTCAGTATGGAACGTAGTCTTTTGTCGATATCTTTGTCAATACAATGGATGGTAGCCTAGTTATTATGGAAGGTAGTCTGTTGTTGATATTTTTGTTATTCCAATGGATGGTAGCCATGTCATTATGGAAGTTAGTTTGTTGTCGTGATTTTTGTTACTCCAATGGATGGTAGCCTTGTCAGTATGGAACATAGTCTTTTGTCGATATCTTTGTCACTACAATGGATGGTAGCCTAGTTATTATGGAAGGTAGTCTGTTGTCGATATCTTTGTTACTCGAATGGATGGTAGCCTTGTCATTATGGAATGTAGTCTGTTGTCGAGATATTTGTAAATCCAAGGGATGGTAGACTTGTTATTATGGAAGGTAGTGGGTTATCGATTCTTTTGTTATTCCAATGGATGGTAGCCTTGTCATTATGGACGATAGTCTGTTGTCGAGATTTTTGTTACTCCAATGGATGGTAGCCTTGTCATAATGGAAGGTAGTTGGTTGTCATGATTTTTATTACTCCAATGGATGGTATCCTTGTCATTATGGAAGGTAGTATGTTATCGATATCTTTTTTTACTAAAATGGACGGTAGCCTTGTCATTATGGAAAGTAGTATGTTGTCAAGATTTTTGTTAATCAAATATATGGTATCCTTGTCATTACGGAAGGTAGTTTGTTGTCTAGATTTTTGTTATTCCAATGGATGGTATCCTTGTCATTATGAAAGGTAGTGCGTTGTCGATATTTTTGTTACTCCAATGGATGGTATCCTTGTCATTATGGAAGGTAATCTGCTGTCGAGATTTTAGTTATTCCAATGGGTGGTATCCTTGTCATTATGAAAGGTAGTCCATTATCGAGATTTTTTTTACTCCAATGGATGGTAGACTTGTCATTATGGAAGGTAGTTTATTGTCGTGATTTTTGTTACTCCAATGGATGGTAGCCTTGTCAGTATGGAACGTAGTCTTTTGTCGATATCTTTGTCACTCCCATGGATGGTAGCCTAGTTATTATGGAAGGTAGTCTGTTGTCGATATTTTTGTTATTCCAATGGATGGTAGCCTTGTCATTATGGAAGTTAGTTTGTTGTCGTGATTTTTGTTACTCCAATGGATGGTAGCCTTGTCATTATGGAAGGTAGTATGTTGTCGATATCTTTGTTACTCTAATGGATGGTAGCCTTGTCATTATGGAAGGTAGTCTGTTGTCGAGATATTTGTAACTCTAAGGGATGGTAGACTTGTTATTATGGAAGGTAGTGTGTTGTCAATATTTTTGGTATTACAATGGATGGTAGCCTTGTCATTATGGACGATAGTCTGTTGTCGAGATTTTTGTTAATCCAATGGATGGTAGCCTTGTCATTATGGAAGGTAGTTTGTTGTCATGATTTTTGTTACTCCAATGGATGGTATCCTTGTCATTATGGAAGGTAGTATGTTGTCGATATCTTTTTTACTAAAATGGACGGTAGCCTTGTCATTATGGAAGGTAGTATATTGTCAAGATTTTTGTTAATCCAATGGATGGTATCCTTGTCATTATGGAAGGTAGTTTGTTGTCTAGATTTTTGTTATTCCAATGGATGGTATCCTTGTCATTATGAAAGGTAGTTCGTTGTCGATATGTTTTTTACTCCAATGGATGGTATCTATGTCATTATGGAAGGTATTATGTTGTCGATCTCTTTGTTACTACAATGGACGGTAGCCTTGTCATTATGGAAGGTAGTATGTTGTCGAGATTTTTGTTAATCCAATGGATGGTATCCTTGTCATTATGGAAGGTAGTCTGTTGTCGAGTTTTTTGTTATTCCAATGGGTGGTATCCTTGTCATTATGAAAGGTAGTCCGTTGTCGATATGTTTGTTACTCCAATGGATGGTAGCCTAGTCAATATGGAAGGTAGTCTGTTGTCGAGATTTTTGTTACTCCAATGAATGGTAGACTTGTAATTATGGAAGGTAGTCTGTTGTCATGATTTTTGTTACTCCAATGGATGGTAGCCATATCATTATGGAACTTAGTCTTTTGTCGATATCTTTGTCACTCCAATGGATTGTAGCCTAATCATTATGGAAGGTAGTCTGTTGTCGATATTTTTGTTATTCCAATGGATGGTAGCCTTGTCATTATGGAAGTTAGTTTGTTGTCGTGATTTTTGTTACTCCAATGGATGGTAGCATTGTCATTATGGAAGGTAGTATGTTGTCGATATCTTTGTTACTCGAATGGGTGGTAGCCTTGTCATTATGGAAGGTAGTGTGTTGTCGAGATATTTGTAACTCCAAGGGATGGTGACTTGTTATTATGGAAGGTAGTGTGTTATCAATATTTTTGTTATTCCAATGGATGGTAGCCTTGTCATTATGGACGATAGTCTGTTGTCGAGATTTTTGTTACTCCAATGGATGGTAGCCTTGTCATTATGGAAGGTAGTTGGTTGTCATGATTTTTGTTACTCCAATGGATGGTATCCTTGTCATTATGGAAGGTAGTATGTTATCGATATCTTTTTTACTAAAATGGACGGTAGCCTTGTCATTATGGAAAGTAGTATGTTGTCAAGATTTTTGTTAATCCAATGGATGGTATCCTTGTCATTATGGAAGGTAGTTTGTTGTCTAGATTTTTGTTATTCCAATGGATGGTATCCTTGTCATTATGAAAGGTAGTCCGTTGTCGATATTTTTGTTACTCCAATGGATGGTATCCTTGTCATTATGGAAGGTAATCTACTGTCGAGATTTTTGTTATTCCAATGGGTGGTATCCTTGTCATTATGAAAGGTAGTCCGTTATCGATATGTTTGTTACTCCAATGGATGGTAGCCTAGTCATTACGGAAGGTAGTCTATTGTCGAGATTTTTGTTACTCCAATGGATGGTAGACTTGTCATTATGGAAGGTAGTCTATTGTCGTGATTTTTGTTACTCCAATGGATGGTAGCCTTGTCAGTATGGAACGTAGTCTTTTGTCGATATCTTTGTCACTACAATGGATGGTAGCCTAGTTATTATGGAAGGTAGTCTGTTGTTGATATTTTTGTTATTCCAATGGATGGTAGCCATGTCATTATGGAAGTTAGTTTGTTGTCGTGATTTTTGTTACTCCAATGGATGGTAGCCTTGTCAGTATGGAACGTAGTCTTTTGTCGATATCTTTGTCACTACAATGGATGGTAGCCTAGTTATTATGGAAGGTAGTCTGTTGTCGATATCTTTGTTACTCGAATGGATGGTAGCCTTGTCATTATGGAATGTAGTCTGTTGTCGAGATATTTGTAACTCCAAGGGATGGTAGACTTGTTATTATGGAAGGTAGTGGGTTATTGATATTTTTGTTATTCCAATGGATGGTAGCCTTGTCATTATGGACGATAGTCTGTTGTCGAGATTTTTGTTACTCCAATGGATGGTAGCCTTGTCATAATGGAAGGTAGTTGGTTGTCATGATTTTTGTTACTCCAATGGATGGTATCCTTGTCATTATGGAAGGTAGTATGTTATCGATATCTTTTTTTACTAAAATGGACGGTAGCCTTGTCATTATGGAAAGTAGTATGTTGTCAAGATTTTTGTTAATCAAATATATGGTATCCTTGTCATTACGGAAGGTAGTTTGTTGTCTAGATTTTTGTTATTCCAATGGATGGTATCCTTGTCATTATGAAAGGTAGTGCGTTGTCGATATTTTTGTTACTCCAATGGATGGTATCCTTGTCATTATGGAAGGTAATCTGCTGTCGAGATTTTAGTTATTCCAATGGGTGGTATCCTTGTCATTATGAAAGGTAGTCCATTATCGAGATTTTTTTTACTCCAATGGATGGTAGACTTGTCATTATGGAAGGTAGTTTATTGTCGTCATTTTTGTTACTCCAATGGATGGTAGCCTTGTCAGTATGGAACGTAGTCTTTTGTCGATATCTTTGTCACTCCCATGGATGGTAGCCTAGTTATTATGGAAGGTAGTCTGTTGTCGATATTTTTTTTATTCCAATGGATGGTAGCCTTGTCATTATGGAAGTTAGTTTGTTGTCGTGATTTTTGTTACTCCAATGGATGGTAGCCTTGTCATTATGGAAGGTAGTATGTTGTCGATATCTTTGTTACTCTAATGGATGGTAGCCTTGTCATTATGGAAGGTAGTATGTTGTCGAGATTTTTGTTACTCCAATGAATGGTAGACTTGTAATTATGGAAGGTAGTCTGTTGTCATGATTTTTGTTACTCCAATGGATGGTAGCCATATCATTATGGAACTTAGTCTTTTGTCGATATCTTTGTCACTCCAATGGATTGTAGCCTAATCATTATGGAAGGTAGTCTGTTGTCGATATTTTTGTTATTCCAATGGATGGTAGCCTTGTCATTATGGAAGTTAGTTTGTTGTCGTGATTTTTGTTACTCCAATGGATGGTAGCATTGTCATTATGGAAGGTAGTATGTTGTCGATATCTTTGTTACTCGAATGGGTGGTAGCCTTGTCATTATGGAAGGTAGTGTGTTGTCGAGATATTTGTAACTCCAAGGGATGGTGACTTGTTATTATGGAAGGTAGTGTGTTATCGATATTTTTGTTATTCCAATGGATGGTAGCCTTGTCATTATGGAAGGTAGTTGGTTGTCATGATTTTTGTTACTCCAATGGATGGTATCCTTGTCATTATGGAAGGTAGTATGTTATCGATATCTTTTTTACTAAAATGGACGGTAGCCTTGTCATTATGGAAAGTAGTATGTTGTCAAGATTTTTGTTAATCCAATGGATGGTATCCTTGTCATTATGGAAGGTAGTTTGTTGTCTAGATTTTTGTTATTCCAATGGATGGTATCCTTGTCATTATGAAAGGTAGTCCGTTGTCGATATTTTTGTTACTCCAATGGATGGTATCCTTGTCATTATGGAAGGTAATCTACTGTCGAGATTTTTGTTATTCCAATGGGTGGTATCCTTGTCATTATGAAAGGTAGTCCGTTATCGATATGTTTGTTACTCCAATGGATGGTAGCCTAGTCATTACAGAAGGTAGTCTGTTGTCGAGATTTTTGTTACTCCAATGGATGGTAGACTTGTCATTATGGAAGGTAGTCTATTGTCGTGATTTTTGTTACTCCAATGGATGGTAGCCTTGTCAGTATGGAACGTAGTCTTTTGTCGATATCTTTGTCACTACAATGGATGGTAGCCTAGTTATTATGGAAGGTAGTCTGTTGTTGATATTTTTGTTATTCCAATGGATGGTAGCCATGTCATTATGGAAGTTAGTTTGTTGTCGTGATTTTTGTTACTCCAATGGATGGTAGCCTTGTCAGTATGGAACATAGTCTTTTGTCGATATCTTTGTCACTACAATGGATGGTAGCCTAGTTATTATGGAAGGTAGTCTGTTGTCGATATCTTTGTTACTCGAATGGATGGTAGCCTTGTCATTATGGAATGTAGTCTGTTGTCGAGATATTTGTAAATCCAAGGGATGGTAGACTTGTTATTATGGAAGGTAGTGGGTTATCGATTCTTTTGTTATTCCAATGGATGGTAGCCTTGTCATTATGGACGATAGTCTGTTGTCGAGATTTTTGTTACTCCAATGGATGGTAGCCTTGTCATAATGGAAGGTAGTTGGTTGTCATGATTTTTGTTACTCCAATGGATGGTATCTATGTCATTATGGAAGGTATTATGTTGTCGATCTCTTTGTTACTACAATGGACGGTAGCCTTGTCATTATGGAAGGTAGTATGTTGTCGAGATTTTTGTTAATCCAATGGATCGTATCCTTGTCATTATGGAAGGTAGTCTGTTGTCGAGATTTTTGTTATTCCAATGGGTGGTATCCTTGTCATTATGAAAGGTAGTCCGTTGTCGATATGTTTGTTACTCCAATGGATGGTAGCCTAGTCAATATGGAAGGTAGTCTGTTGTCGAGATTTTTGTTACTCCAATGAATGGTAGACTTGTAATTATGGAAGGTAGTCTGTTGTCATGATTTTTGTTACTCCAATGGATGGTAGCCATATCATTATGGAACTTAGTCTTTTGTCGATATCTTTGTCACTCCAATGGATTGTAGCCTAATCATTATGGAAGGTAGTCTGTTGTCGATATTTTTGTTATTCCAATGGATGGTAGCCTTGTCATTATGGAAGTTAGTTTGTTGTCGTGATTTTTGTTACTCCAATGGATGGTAGCATTGTCATTATGGAAGGTAGTATGTTGTCGATATCTTTGTTACTCGAATGGGTGGTAGCCTTGTCATTATGGAAGGTAGTGTGTTGTCGAGATATTTGTAACTCCAAGGGATGGTGACTTGTCATTATGGAAGGTAGTGTGTTGTCTAGATATTTGTAACTCCAAGGGATGGTGACTTGTTATTATGGACGATAGTCTGTTGTCGAGATTTTTGTTACTCCAATGGATGGTAGCCTTGTCATTATGGAAGGTAGTTGGTTGTCATGATTTTTGTTACTCCAATGGATGGTATCCTTGTCATTATGGAAGGTAGTATGTTATCGATATCTTTTTTACTAAAATGGACGGTAGCCTTGTCATTATGGAAAGTAGTATGTTGTCAAGATTTTTGTTAATCCAATGGATGGAATCCTTGTCATTATGGAAGGTAGTTTGTTGTCTAGATTTTTGTTATTCCAATGGATGGTATCCTTGTCATTATGAAAGGTAGTCCGTTGTCGATATTTTTTTTACTCCAATGGATGGTATCCTTGTCATTATGGAAGGTAATCTACTGTCGAGATTTTTGTTATTCCAATGGGTGGTATCCTTGTCATTATGAAAGGTAGTCCGTTATCGATATGTTTGTTACTCCAATGGATGGTAGCCTAGTCATTACGGAAGGTAGTCTGTTGTCGAGATTTTTGTTACTCCAATGGATGGTAGACTTGTCATTATGGAAGGTAGTCTATTGTCGTGATTTTTGTTACTCCAATGGATGGTAGCCTTGTCAGTATGGAACGTAGTCTTTTGTCGATATCTTTGTCACTACAATGGATGGTAGCCTAGTTATTATGGAAGGTAGTCTGTTGTTGATATTTTTGTTATTCCAATGGATGGTAGCCATGTCATTATGGAAGTTAGTTTGTTGTCGTGATTTTTGTTACTCCAATGGATGGTAGCCTTGTCAGTATGGAACATAGTCTTTTGTCGATATCTTTGTCACTACAATGGATGGTAGCCTAGTTATTATGGAAGGTAGTCTGTTGTCGATATCTTTGTTACTCGAATGGATGGTAGCCTTGTCATTATGGAATGTAGTCTGTTGTCGAGATATTTGTAAATCCAAGGGATGGTAGACTTGTTATTATGGAAGGTAGTGGGTTATCGATTCTTTTGTTATTCCAATGGATGGTAGCCTTGTCATTATGGACGATAGTCTGTTGTCGAGATTTTTGTTACTCCAATGGATGGTAGCCTTGTCATAATGGAAGGTAGTTGGTTGTCATGATTTTTGTTACTCCAATGGATGGTATCTATGTCATTATGGAAGGTATTATGTTGTCGATCTCTTTGTTACTACAATGGACGGTAGCCTTGTCATTATGGAAGGTAGTATGTTGTCGAGATTTTTGTTAATCCAATGGATGGTATCCTTGTCATTATGGAAGGTAGTCTGTTGTCGAGATTTTTGTTATTCCAATGGGTGGTATCCTTGTCATTATGAAAGGTAGTCCGTTGTCGATATGTTTGTTACTCCAATGGATGGTAGCCTAGTCAATATGGAAGGTAGTCTGTTGTCGAGATTTTTGTTACTCCAATGAATGGTAGACTTGTAATTATGGAAGGTAGTCTGTTGTCATGATTTTTGTTACTCCAATGGATGGTAGCCATATCATTATGGAACTTAGTCTTTTGTCGATATCTTTGTCACTCCAATGGATTGTAGCCTAATCATTATGGAAGGTAGTCTGTTGTCGATATTTTTGTTATTCCAATGGATGGTAGCCTTGTCATTATGGAAGTTAGTTTGTTGTCATGATTTTTGTTACTCCAATGGATGGTAGCATTGTCATTATGGAAGGTAGTATGTTGTCGATATCTTTGTTACTCGAATGGGTGGTAGCCTTGTCATTATGGAAGGTAGTGTGTTGTCGAGATATTTGTAACTCCAAGGGATGGTGACTTGTTATTATGGAAGGTAGTGTGTTATCAATATTTTTGTTATTCCAATGGATGGTAGCCTTGTCATTATGGACGATAGTCTGTTGTCGAGATTTTTGTTACTCCAATGGATGGTAGCCTTGTCATTATGGAAGGTAGTTGGTTGTCATGATTTTTGTTACTCCAATGGATGGTATCCTTGTCATTATGGAAGGTAGTATGTTATCGATATCTTTTTTACTAAAATGGACGGTAGCCTTGTCATTATGGAAAGTAGTATGTTGTCAAGATTTTTGTTAATCCAATGGATGGTATCCTTGTCATTATGGAAGGTAGTTTGTTGTCTAGATTTTTGTTATTCCAATGGATGGTATCCTTGTCATTATGAAAGGTAGTCCGTTGTCGATATTTTTGTTACTCCAATGGATGGTATCCTTGTCATTATGGAAGGTAATCTACTGTCGAGATTTTTGTTATTCCAATGGGTGGTATCCTTGTCATTATGAAAGGTAGTCCGTTATCGATATGTTTGTTACTCCAATGGATGGTAGCCTAGTCATTACGGAAGGTAGTCTGTTGTCGAGATTTTTGTTACTCCAATGGATGGTAGACTTGTCATTATGGAAGGTAGTCTATTGTCGTGATTTTTGTTACTCCAATGGATGGTAGCCTTGTCAGTATGGAACGTAGTCTTTTGTCGATATCTTTGTCACTACAATGGATGGTAGCCTAGTTATTATGGAAGGTAGTTTGTTGTTGATATTTTTGTTATTCCAATGGATGGTAGCCATGTCATTATGGAAGTTAGTTTGTTGTCGTGATTTTTGTTACTCCAATGGATGGTAGCCTTGTCAGTATGGAACGTAGTCTTTTGTCGATATCTTTGTCACTACAATGGATGGTAGCCTAGTTATTATGGAAGGTAGTCTGTTGTCGATATCTTTGTTACTCGAATGGATGGTAGCCTTGTCATTATTGAATGTAGTCTGTTGTCGAGATATTTGTAACTCCAAGGGATGGTAGACTTGTTATTATGGAAGGTAGTGGGTTATTGATATTTTTGTTATTCCAATGGATGGTAGCCTTGTCATTATGGACGATAGTCTGTTGTCGAGATTTTTGTTACTCCAATGGATGGTAGCCTTGTCATAATGGAAGGTAGTTGGTTGTCATGATTTTTGTTACTCCAATGGATGGTATCTATGTCATTATGGAAGGTATTATGTTGTCGATCTCTTTGTTACTACAATGGACGGTAGCCTTGTCATTATGGAAGGTAGTATGTTGTCGAGATTTTTGTTAATCCAATGGATCGTATCCTTGTCATTATGGAAGGTAGTCTGTTGTCGAGATTTTTGTTATTCCAATGGGTGGTATCCTTGTCATTATGAAAGGTAGTCCGTTGTCGATATGTTTGTTACTCCAATGGATGGTAGCCTAGTCAATATGGAAGGTAGTCTGTTGTCGAGATTTTTGTTACTCCAATGAATGGTAGACTTGTAATTATGGAAGGTAGTCTGTTGTCATGATTTTTGTTACTCCAATGGATGGTAGCCATATCATTATGGAACTTAGTCTTTTGTCGATATCTTTGTCACTCCAATGGATTGTAGCCTAATCATTATGGAAGGTAGTCTGTTGTCGATATTTTTGTTATTCCAATGGATGGTAGCCTTGTCATTATGGAAGTTAGTTTGTTGTCGTGATTTTTGTTACTCCAATGGATGGTAGCATTGTCATTATGGAAGGTAGTATGTTGTCGATATCTTTGTTACTCGAATGGGTGGTAGCCTTGTCATTATGGAAGGTAGTGTGTTGTCGAGATATTTGTAACTCCAAGGGATGGTGACTTGTCATTATGGAAGGTAGTGTGTTGTCTAGATATTTGTAACTCCAAGGGATGGTGACTTGTTATTATGGACGATAGTCTGTTGTCGAGATTTTTGTTACTCCAATGGATGGTAGCCTTGTCATTATGGAAGGTAGTTGGTTGTCATGATTTTTGTTACTCCAATGGATGGTATCCTTGTCATTATGGAAGGTAGTATGTTATCGATATCTTTTTTACTAAAATGGACGGTAGCCTTGTCATTATGGAAAGTAGTATGTTGTCAAGATTTTTGTTAATCCAATGGATGGAATCCTTGTCATTATGGAAGGTAGTTTGTTGTCTAGATTTTTGTTATTCCAATGGATGGTATCCTTGTCATTATGAAAGGTAGTCCGTTGTCGATATTTTTTTTACTCCAATGGATGGTATCCTTGTCATTATGGAAGGTAATCTACTGTCGAGATTTTTGTTATTCCAATGGGTGGTATCCTTGTCATTATGAAAGGTAGTCCGTTATCGATATGTTTGTTACTCCAATGGATGGTAGCCTAGTCATTACGGAAGGTAGTCTGTTGTCGAGATTTTTGTTACTCCAATGGATGGTAGACTTGTCATTATGGAAGGTAGTCTATTGTCGTGATTTTTGTTACTCCAATGGATGGTAGCCTTGTCAGTATGGAACGTAGTCTTTTGTCGATATCTTTGTCACTACAATGGATGGTAGCCTAGTTATTATGGAAGGTAGTCTGTTGTTGATATTTTTGTTATTCCAATGGATGGTAGCCATGTCATTATGGAAGTTAGTTTGTTGTCGTGATTTTTGTTACTCCAATGGATGGTAGCCTTGTCAGTATGGAACATAGTCTTTTGTCGATATCTTTGTCACTACAATGGATGGTAGCCTAGTTATTATGGAAGGTAGTCTGTTGTCGATATCTTTGTTACTCGAATGGATGGTAGCCTTGTCATTATGGAATGTAGTCTGTTGTCGAGATATTTGTAAATCCAAGGGATGGTAGACTTGTTATTATGGAAGGTAGTGGGTTATCGATTCTTTTGTTATTCCAATGGATGGTAGCCTTGTCATTATGGACGATAGTCTGTTGTCGAGATTTTTGTTACTCCAATGGATGGTAGCCTTGTCATAATGGAAGGTAGTTGGTTGTCATGATTTTTGTTACTCCAATGGATGGTATCTATGTCATTATGGAAGGTATTATGTTGTCGATCTCTTTGTTACTACAATGGACGGTAGCCTTGTCATTATGGAAGGTAGTATGTTGTCGAGATTTTTGTTAATCCAATGGATGGTATCCTTGTCATTATGGAAGGTAGTCTGTTGTCGAGATTTTTGTTATTCCAATGGGTGGTATCCTTGTCATTATGAAAGGTAGTCCGTTGTCGATATGTTTGTTACTCCAATGGATGGTAGCCTAGTCAATATGGAAGGTAGTCTGTTGTCGAGATTTTTGTTACTCCAATGAATGGTAGACTTGTAATTATGGAAGGTAGTCTGTTGTCATGATTTTTGTTACTCCAATGGATGGTAGCCATATCATTATGGAACTTAGTCTTTTGTCGATATCTTTGTCACTCCAATGGATTGTAGCCTAATCATTATGGAAGGTAGTCTGTTGTCGATATTTTTGTTATTCCAATGGATGGTAGCCTTGTCATTATGGAAGTTAGTTTGTTGTCATGATTTTTGTTACTCCAATGGATGGTAGCATTGTCATTATGGAAGGTAGTATGTTGTCGATATCTTTGTTACTCGAATGGGTGGTAGCCTTGTCATTATGGAAGGTAGTGTGTTGTCGAGATATTTGTAACTCCAAGGGATGGTGACTTGTTATTATGGAAGGTAGTGTGTTATCAATATTTTTGTTATTCCAATGGATGGTAGCCTTGTCATTATGGACGATAGTCTGTTGTCGAGATTTTTGTTACTCCAATGGATGGTAGCCTTGTCATTATGGAAGGTAGTTGGTTGTCATGATTTTTGTTACTCCAATGGATGGTATCCTTGTCATTATGGAAGGTAGTATGTTATCGATATCTTTTTTACTAAAATGGACGGTAGCCTTGTCATTATGGAAAGTAGTATGTTGTCAAGATTTTTGTTAATCCAATGGATGGTATCCTTGTCATTATGGAAGGTAGTTTGTTGTCTAGATTTTTGTTATTCCAATGGATGGTATCCTTGTCATTATGAAAGGTAGTCCGTTGTCGATATTTTTGTTACTCCAATGGATGGTATCCTTGTCATTATGGAAGGTAATCTACTGTCGAGATTTTTGTTATTCCAATGGGTGGTATCCTTGTCATTATGAAAGGTAGTCCGTTATCGATATGTTTGTTACTCCAATGGATGGTAGCCTAGTCATTACGGAAGGTAGTCTGTTGTCGAGATTTTTGTTACTCCAATGGATGGTAGACTTGTCATTATGGAAGGTAGTCTATTGTCGTGATTTTTGTTACTCCAATGGATGGTAGCCTTGTCAGTATGGAACGTAGTCTTTTGTCGATATCTTTGTCACTACAATGGATGGTAGCCTAGTTATTATGGAAGGTAGTCTGTTGTTGATATTTTTGTTATTCCAATGGATGGTAGCCATGTCATTATGGAAGTTAGTTTGTTGTCGTGATTTTTGTTACTCCAATGGATGGTAGCCTTGTCAGTATGGAACGTAGTCTTTTGTCGATATCTTTGTCACTACAATGGATGGTAGCCTAGTTATTATGGAAGGTAGTCTGTTGTCGATATCTTTGTTACTCGAATGGATGGTAGCCTTGTCATTATTGAATGTAGTCTGTTGTCGAGATATTTGTAACTCCAAGGGATGGTAGACTTGTTATTATGGAAGGTAGTGGGTTATTGATATTTTTGTTATTCCAATGGATGGTAGCCTTGTCATTATGGACGATAGTCTGTTGTCGAGATTTTTGTTACTCCAATGGATGGTAGCCTTGTCATAATGGAAGGTAGTTGGTTGTCATGATTTTTGTTACTCCAATGGATGGTATCCTTGTCATTATGGAAGGTAGTATGTTATCGATATCTTTTTTTACTAAAATGGACGGTAGCCTTGTCATTATGGAAAGTAGTATGTTGTCTAGATTTTTGTTAATCAAATATATGGTATCCTTGTCATTACGGAAGGTAGTTTGTTGTCTAGATTTTTGTTATTCCAATGGATGGTATCCTTGTCATTATGAAAGGTAGTGCGTTGTCGATATTTTTGTTACTCCAATGGATGGTATCCTTGTCATTATGGAAGGTAATCTGCTGTCGAGATTTTAGTTATTCCAATGGGTGGTATCCTTGTCATTATGAAAGGTAGTCCATTATCGAGATTTTTTTTACTCCAATGGATGGTAGACTTGTCATTATGGAAGGTAGTTTATTGTCGTGATTTTTGTTACTCCAATGGATGGTAGCCTTGTCAGTATGGAACGTAGTCTTTTGTCGATATCTTTGTCACTCCCATGGATGGTAGCCTAGTTATTATGGAAGGTAGTCTGTTGTCGATATTTTTGTTATTCCAATGGATGGTAGCCTTGTCATTATGGAAGTTAGTTTGTTGTCGTGATTTTTGTTACTCCAATGGATGGTAGCCTTGTCATTATGGAAGGTAGTATGTTGTCGATATCTTTGTTACTCTAATGGATGGTAGCCTTGTCATTATGGAAGGTAGTCTGTTGTCGAGATATTTGTAACTCTAAGGGATGGTAGACTTGTTATTATGGAAGGTAGTGTGTTGTCAATATTTTTGGTATTACAATGGATGGTAGCCTTGTCATTATGGACGATAGTCTGTTGTCGAGATTTTTGTTAATCCAATGGATGGTAGCCTTGTCATTATGGAAGGTAGTTTGTTGTCATGATTTTTGTTACTCCAATGGATGGTATCCTTGTCATTATGGAAGGTAGTATGTTGTCGATATCTTTTTTACTAAAATGGACGGTAGCCTTGTCATTATGGAAGGTAGTTTGTTGTCTAGATTTTTGTTATTCCAATGGATGGTATCCTTGTCATTACGAAAGGTAGTTCGTTGTCGATATGTTTGTTACTCCAATGGATGGTATCCTTGTCATTATGGAAGGTAGTATGTTGTCGATCTCTTTGTTACTACAATGGACGGTAGCCTTGTCATTATGGAAGGTAGTATGTTGTCGAGATTTTTGTTAATCCAATGGATGGTATCCTTGTCATTATGGAAGGTAGTCTGTTGTCGAGATTTTTGTTATTCCAATGGGTGGTATCCTTGTCATTATGAAAGGTAGTCCGTTGTCGATATGTTTGTTACTCCAATGGATGGTAGCCTAGTCATTGTGGAAGGTAGTTTGTTGTCGAGATTTTTGTTACTCCAATGAATGGTAGACTTGTCATTATGGAAGGTAGTCTGTTGTCATGATTTTTGTTACTCCAATGGATGGTAGCCTTGTCATTATGGAACATAGTCTTTTGTCGATATCTTTGTCATTCCAATGGATGGTAGCCTAGTCATTATGGAAGGTAGTCTGTTGTCGATATTTTTGTTATTCCAATGGATGGTAGCCTTGTCATTATGTAAGTTAGTTTGTTTTCGTGATTTTTGTTACTCCAATGGATGGTAGCCTTGTCATTATGGAAGGTAGTTTGTTGTCTAGATTTTTGTTATTCCAATGGATGGTATCCTTGTCATTATGAAAGGTAGTCCGTTGTCGATATTTTTGTTACTCCAATGGATGGTATCCTTGTCATTATGGAAGGTAATCTGCTGTCGAGATTTTAGTTATTCCAATGGGTGGTATCCTTGTCATTATGAAAGGTAGTCCATTATCGAGATTTTTTTTACTCCAATGGATGGTAGACTTGTCATTATGGAAGGTAGTTTATTGTCGTGATTTTTGTTACTCCAATGGATGGTAGCCTTGTCAGTATGGAACGTAGTCTTTTGTCGATATCTTTGTCACTCCCATGGATGGTAGCCTTGTCATTATGGAAGGTAGTATGTTGTCCATATATTTGTTACTCGAATGGATGGTAGCCTTGTCATTATGGAAGGTAGTCTGTTGTCGAGATATTTGTAACTCTTAGGGAATGTAGACTTGTTATTATGGAAGGTAATGTGTTGTCGATATTTTTGGTATTACAATGGATGGTAGCCTTGTCATTATGGACGATAGTCTGTTGTCGAGATTTTTGTTAATCCAATGGATGGTAGCCTTGTCATTATGGAAGGTAGTTTGTTGTCATGATTTTTGTTACTCCAATGGATGGTATCCTTGTCATTATGGAAGGTAGTATGTTGTTGATATCTTTTTTACTAAAATGGACGGTAGCCTTGTCATTATGGAAGGTAGTATATTGTCAAGATTTTTGTTAATCCAATGGATGGTATCCTTGTCATTATGGAAGGTAGTGTGTTGTCTAGATTTTTGTTATTCCAATGGATGGTATCCTTGACATTATGAAAGGTAGTTCGTTGTCGATATGTTTGTTACTCCAATGGATGGTATCCTTGTCATTATGGAAGGTAGTATGTTGTCGATATCTTTGTTACTACAATGGACGGTAGCCTTGTCATTATGGAAGGTAGTACGTTGTCGAGATTTTTGTTAATCCAATGGATGGTATCCTTGTCATTATGGAAGGTAGTCTGTTGTCGAGATTTTTGTTATTCCAATGGGTGGTATCCTTGTCATTATGAAAGGTAGTCCGTTGTCGATATGTTTGTTACTCCAATGGATGGTAGCCTAGTCATTATGGAAGGTAGTCTGTTGTCAGGATTTTTGTTACTCCAAAGAATGGTAGACTTGTCATTATGGAAGGTAGTCTGTTGTCATGATTTTTGTTACTCCAATGGATGGTAGCCTTGTCATTATGGAACATAGTCTTTTGTCGATATCTTTGTCACTCCAATGGATGGTAGCCTAGTCATTATGGAAGGTAGTCTGTTATCGATATTTTTGTTATTCCAATGGATGGTAGCCTTGTCAGTATGTAAGTTAGTTTGTTGTCGTGATTTTTGTTACTCCAATGGATGGTAGCCTTGTCATTATGGAAGGTAGTTTGTTGTCTAGATTTTTGTTATTCCAATGGATGGTATCCTTGTCATTATGAAAGGTAGTCCGTTGTCGATATTTTTGTTACTCCAATGGATGGTATCCTTGTCATTATGGAAGGTAATCAGCTGTCGAGATTTTTGTTATTCCAATGGGTGGTATCCTTGTCATTATGAAAGGTAGTCCGTTATCGATATGTTTGTTACTCCAATGGATGGTAGCCTAGTCATTACGGAAGGTAGTATGTTGTCGAGATTTTTGTTACTCCAATGAATGGTAGACTTGTCATTATGGAAGGTAGTCTATTGTCGTGATTTTTGTTACTCCAATGGATGGTAGCCTTGTCAGTATGGAACGTAGTCTTTTGTCGATATCTTTGTCAATCCAATGGATGGTAGCCTAGTTATTATGGAAGGTAGTCTGTTGTCGATATTTTTGTTATTCCAATGGATGGTAACCTTGTCATTATGGAAGTTAGTTTGTTGTCGTGATTTTTGTTACTCTAATGGATGGTAGCCTTGTCATTATGGAAGGTAGTATGTTGTCGATATCTTTGTTACTCGAATGGATGGTAGCCTTGTCATTATGGAATGTAGTCAGTTGTCGAGATATTTGTAACTCCAAGGGATGGTAGACTTGTTATTATGGAAGGTAGTGTGTTATTGATATTTTTGTTATTCCAATGGATGGTAGCCTTGTCATTATGGACGATAGTCTATTGTCGAGATTTTGGTTACTCCAATGGATGGAAGCCTTGTCATTATGGAAGGTAGTTGGTTGTCACGATTTTTGTTACTCCAATGGATGGTATCCTTGTCATTATGGAAGGTAGTATGTTATCGATATCTTTTTTACTAAAATGGACGGTAGCCTTGTCATTATGGAAAGTAGTATGTTGTCAAGATTTTTGTTAATCCAATGGATGGTATCCTTGTCATTATGGAAGGTAGTTTGTTGTCTAGATTTTTGTTATTCCATTGGATGGTATCCTTATCATTATGAAAGGTAGTCCGTTGTCGATATTTTTGTTACTCCAATGGATGGTATCCTTGTCATTATGGAAGGTAATCTGCTGTCGAGATTTTTGTTATTCCAATGGGTGGTATCCTTGTTATTATGAAAGGTAGTCCGTTATCGATATGTTTGTTACTCCAATGGATGGTAGCCTAGTCATTACGGAAGGTAGTCTGTTGTCGAGATTTTTTTTACTCCAATGGATGGTAGACTTGTCATTATGGAAGGTAGTCTATTATCGTGATTTTTGTTACTCCAATGGATGGTAGCCTTGTCAGTATGGAACATAGTCTTTTGTCGATATCTTTGTCACTCCAATGGATGGTAGCCTAGTTATTATGGAAGGTAGTCTGTTGTCGATATTTTTGTTATTTCAATGGATGGTAGCCTTGTCATTATGGAAGTTAGTTTGTTGTCGTGATTTTTGTTACTCCAATGGATGGTAGCCTTGTCATTATGGAAGGTAGTATGTTGTCGATATCTTTGTTACTCGAATGGATCGTAGCCTTGTCATTATGGAAGGTAGTCTGTTGTCGAGATATTTGTAACTCTAAGGGATGGTAGACTTGTTATTATGGAAGGTAGTGTGTTGTCGATATTTTTGGTATTCCAATGGATGGTAGCCGTGTCATTATGGACGATAGTCTGTTGTCGAGATTTTTGTTAATCCAATGGATGGTAGCCTTGTCATTATTGAAGGTAGTTTGTTGTCATGATTTTTGTTACTCCAATGGATGGTATCCTTGTCATTATGGAAGCTAATATGTTGTCGATATCTTTTTTACTAAAATGGACGGTAGCCTTGTCATTATGAAAGGTAGTATATTGTCAAGATTTTTGTTAATCCAATGAATGGTATCCTTGTCATTATGGAAGGTAGTTTGTTGTCTAGATTTTTGTTATTCCAATGGATGGTATCCTTGTCATTATGAAAGGTAGTCTGTTGTCGATATGTTTGTTACTCCAATGGATGGTATCCTTCTTATTATGGAAGGTAGTATGTTGTCGATATCTTAGTTACTACAATGGACGGTAGCCTTGTCATTATGGAAGGTAGTATGTTGTCGAGATTTTTGTTACTCCAATGGATGGTATCCTTGTCATTATGGAAGGTAGTCTGTTGTCGAGATTTTTGTTATTCCAATGGGTGATATCCTTGTCATTATGAAAGGTAGTCCATTGTCGATATGTTTGTTACTCCAATGGATGGTAGCCTTGTCATTATGGAACGTAGTCTGTTGTCGAGATTTTTGTTACTCCAATGAATGGTAGACTTGTCATTATGGAAGGTAGTCTGTTGTCATGATTTTTTTTACTCCAATGGATGGTAGCCTTGTCATTATGGAACATAGTCTTTTATCGATATCTTTGTCACTCCAATGGATGGTAGCCTAGTCATTATGGAAGGTAGTCTGTTGTCGATATTTTTGTTATTCCAATGGATGGTAGCCTTGTCATTATGTAAGTTTGTTTGTTGTCGTGATTTTTGTTACTCCAATGGATGGTAGCCTTGTCATTATGGAAGGTAGTATGTTATCGATATCTTTGTTACTCGAATAGGTGGTAGCCTTGTCATTATGGAAGTTAGTCTATTGTCGAGATATTTGTAACTCCAAGGGGTGGTAGACTTGTTATTATGTAAGGTAGTGTGTTATCGATATTTTTGTTATTCCAATGGATGGTAGCCTTGTCATTATGGACGATAGTCTGTTGTCGAGATTTTTGTTACTCCAATGGATGGTAGCCTTGTCATTATGGAAGGTAGTTTGTTGTCAAGATTTTTGATACTCCAATGGATGGTATCCTTGTCATTATGGAAGGTAGTATGTTGTCGATATCTTTTTTACTAAAATGGACGGTAGCCTTGTCATTATGGAAAGTAGTATGTTGTCAAGATTTTTGTTAATCCAATGGATGGTATCCTTGTCATTATGGAAGGTAGTTTGTTGTCTAGATTTTTGTTATTCCAATGGATGGTATCCTTGTCATTATGAAAGGTAGTCTGTTGTCGATATGTTTGTTACTCCAATGGATGGTATCCTTCTCATTATGGAAGGTAGTATGTTGTCGATATCTTTGTTACTACAATGGACGGTAGCCTTGTCATTATGGAAGGTAGTATGTTGTCAAGATTTTTGTTAATCCAATGGATGGTATCCTTGTCATTATGGAAGGTAGTCTGTTGTCGAGATTTTTGTTATTCCAATGGGTGATATCCTTGTCATTATGAAAGGTAGTCCGTTGTCGATATGTTTGTTACTCCAATGGATGGTAGCCTTGTCATTATGGAACGTAGTCTGTTGTCGAGATTTTTGTTACTCCAATGAATGGTAGACTTGTCATTATGGAAGGTAGTCTGTTGTCATGATTTTTTTTACTCCAATGGATGGTAGCCTTGTCATTATGGAACGTAGTCTTTTATCGATATCTTTGTCACTCCAATGGATGGTAGCCTAGTCATTATGGAAGGTAGTCTGTTGTCGATATTTTTGTTATTCCAATGGATGGTAGCCTTGTCATTATGTAAGTTAGTTTGTTGTCATGATTTTTGTTACTCCAATGGATGGTAGCCTTGTCATTATGGAAGGTAGTATGTTGTCGATATCTTTGTTACTCGAATAGGTGGTAGCCTTGTCATTATGGAAGTTAGTCTATTGTCGAGATATTTGTAACTCCAAGGGGTGGTAGACTTGTTATTATGGAAGGTAGTGTGTTATCGATATTTTTGTTATTCCAATGGATGGTAGCCTTGTCATTATGGACGATAGTCTGTTGTCGAGATTTTTGTTACTCCAATGGATGGTAGCCTTGTCATTATGGAAGGTAGTATGTTGTCGATATCTTTGTTACTCGAATGGATGGTAGCCTTGTCATTATGGAATGTAGTCAGTTGTCGAGATATTTGTAACTCCAAGGGATGGTAGACTTGTTATTATGGAAGGTAGTGTGTTATTGATATTTTTGTTATTCCAATGGATGGTAGCCTTGTCATTATGGACGATAGTCTATTGTCGAGATTTTGGTTACTCCAATGGATGGTAGCCTTGTCATTATGGAAGGTAGTTGGTTGTCACGATTTTTGTTACTCCAATGGATGGTATCCTTGTCATTATGGAAGGTAGTATGTTATCGATATCTTTTTTACTAAAATGGACGGTAGCCTTGTCATTATGGAAAGTAGTATGTTGTCAAGATTTTTGTTAATCCAATGGATGGTATCCTTGTTATTATGGAAGGTAGTTTGTTGTCTAGATTTTTGTTATTCCAATGGATGGTATCCTTATCATTATGAAAGGTAGTCCGTTGTCGATATTTTTGTTACTCTAATGGATGGTATCCTTGTCATTATGGAAGGTAATCTGCTGTCGAGATTTTTGTTATTCCAATGGGTGGTATCCTTGTTATTATGAAAGGTAGTCCGTTATCGATATGTTTGTTACTCCAATGGATGGTAGCCTAGTCATTACGAAAGGTAGTCTGTTGTCGAGATTTTTTTTACTCCAATGGATGGTAGACTTGTCATTATGGAAGGTAGTCTATTGTCGTGATTTTGGTTACTCCAATGGATGGTAGCCTTGTCAGTATGGAACATAGTCTTTTGTCGATATCTTTGTCACTCCAATGGATGGTAGCCTAGTTATTATGGAAGGTAGTCTGTTGTCGATATTTTTGTTATTTCAATGGATGGTAGCCTTGTCATTATGGAAGTTAGTTTGTTGTCGTGATTTTTGTTACTCCAATGGATGGTAGCCTTGTCATTATGGAAGGTAGTATGTTGTCGATATCTTTGTTACTCGAATGGATGGTAGCCTTGTCATTATGGAAGGTAGTCTGTTGTCGAGATATTTGTAACTCTAAGGGATGGTAGACTTGTTATTATGGAAGGTAGTGTGTTGTCGATATTTTTGGTATTCCAATGGATGGTAGCCTTGTCATTATGGATGATAGTCTGTTGTCGAGATTTTTGTTAATCCAATGGATGGTAGCCTTGTCATTATTGAAGGTAGTTTGTTGTCATGATTTTTGTTACTGCAATGGATGGTATCCTTGTCATTATGGAAGGTAATATGTTGTCGATATCTTTTTTACTAAAATGGACGGTAGCCTTGTCATTATGAAAGGTAGTATATTGTCAAGATTTTTGTTAATCCAATGGATGGTATCCTTGTCATTATGGAAGGTAGTTTGTTGTCTAGATTTTTGATATTCCAATGGATGGTATCCTTGTCATTATGAAAGGTAGTCTGTTGTCGATATGTTTGTTACTCCAATGGATGGTATCCTTCTCATTATGGAAGGTAGTATGTTGTCGATATCTTAGTTACTACAATGGACGGTAGCCTTGTCATTATGGAAGGTAGTATGTTGTCGAGATTTTTTTTACTCCAATGGATGGTATCCTTATCATTATGAAAGGTAGTCCGTTGTCGATATTTTTGTTACTCCAATGGATGGTATCCTTGTCATTATGGAAGGTAATCTGCTGTCGAGATTTTTGTTATTCCAATGGGTGGTATCCTTGTTATTATGAAAGGTAGTCCGTCATCGATATGTTTGTTACTCCAATGGATGGTAGCCTAGTCAATACGGAAGGTAGTCTGTTGTCGAGATTTTTTTTACTCCAATGGATGGTAGACTTGTCATTATGGAAGGTAGTCTATTGTCGTGATTTTGGTTACTCCAATGGATGGTAGCCTTGTCAGTATGGAACATAGTCTTTTGTCGATATCTTTGTCACTCCAATGGATGGTAGCCTAGTTATTATGGAAGGTAGTCTGTTGTCGATATTTTTGTTATTTCAATGGATGGTAGCCTTGTCATTATGGAAGTTAGTTTGTTGTCGTGATTTTTGTTACTCCAATGGATGGTAGCCTTGTCATTATGGAAGGTAGTATGTTGTCGATATCTTTGTTACTCGAATGGATCGTAGCCTTGTCATTATGGAAGGTAGTCTGTTGTCGAGATATTTGTAACTCTAAGGGATGGTAGACTTGTTATTATGGAAGGTAGTGTGTTGTCGATATTTTTGGTATTCCAATGGATGGTAGCCTTGTCATTATGGACGATAGTCTGTTGTCGAGATTTTTGTTAATCCAATGGATGGTAGCCTTGTCATTATTGAAGGTAGTTTGTTGTCATGATTTTTGTTACTCCAATGGATGGTATCCTTGTCATTATGGAAGGTAATATGTTGTCGATATCTTTTTTACTAAAATTGACGGTAGCCTTGTCATTATGAAAGGAAGTATATTGTCAAGATTTTTGTTAATCCAATGGATGGTATCCTTGTCATTATGGAAGGTAGTTTGTTGTCTAGATTTTTGTTATTCCAATGGATGGTATCCTTGTCATTATGAAAGGTAGTCTGTTGTCGATATGTTTGTTACTCCAATGGATGGTATCCTTGTCATTATGGAAGGTAGTATGTTGTCGATATCTTTTTTACTAAAATGGACGGTAGCCTTGTCATTATGGAAAGTAGTATGTTGTCAAGATTTTTGTTAATCCAATGGTTGGTATCCTTGTCATTATGGAAGGTAGTTTGTTGTCTAGATTTTTGTTATTCCAATGGATGGTATCCTTGTCATTATGAAAGGTAGTCTGTTGTCGATATGTTTGTTACTCCAATGGATGGTATCCTTCTCATTATGGAAGGTAGTATGTTGTTGATATCTTTGTTACTACAATGGACGGTAGCCTTGTCATTATGGAAGGTAGTATGTTGTCGAGATTTTTGTTAATCCAATGGATGGTATCCTTGTCATTATGGAAGGTAGTCTGTTGTCGAGATTTTTGTTATTCCAATGGGTGATATCCTTGTCATTATGAAAGGTAGTCCGTTGTCGATATGTTTGTTACTCCAATGGATGGTATCCTTCTCATTATGGAAGGTAGTATGTTGTCGATATCTTTGTTACTACAATGGACGGTAGCCTTGTCATTATGGAAGGTAGTATGTTGTCGAGATTTTTGTTAATCCAATGGATGGTATCCTTGTCATTATGGAAGGTAGTCTGTTGTCGAGATTTTTGTTATTCCAATGGGTGATATCCTTGTCATTATGAAAGGTAGTCCGTTGTCGATATGTTTGTTACTCCAATGGATGGTAGCCTTGTCATTATGGAACGTAGTCTGTTGTCGAGATTTTTGTTACTCCAATGAATGGTAGACTTGTCATTATGGAAGGTAGTCTGTTGTCATGATTTTTTTTACTCCAATGGATGGTAGCCTTGTCATTATGGAACGTAGTCTTTTATCGATATCTTTGTCACTCCAATGGATGGTAGCCTAGTCATTATGGAAGGTAGTCTGTTGTCGATATTTTTGTTATTCCAATGGATGGTAGCCTTGTCATTATGTAAGTTAGTTTGTTGTCATGGATTTTGTTACTCCAATGGATGGTAGCCTTGTCATTATGGAAGGTAGTATGTTGTCGATATCTTTGTTACTCGAATAGGTGGTAGCCTTGTCATTATGGAAGTTAGTCTATTGTCGAGATATTTGTAACTCCAAGGGGTGGTAGACTTGTTATTATGGAAGGTAGTGTGTTATCGATATTTTTGTTATTCCAATGGATGGTAGCCTTGTCATTATGGACGATAGTCTGTTGTCGAGATTTTTGTTACTCCAATGGATGGTAGCCTTGTCATTATGGAAGGTAGTATGTTGTCGATATCTTTGTTACTCGAATGGATGGTAGCCTTGTCATTATGGAATGTAGTCAGTTGTCGAGATATTTGTAACTCCAAGGGATGGTAGACTTGTTATTATGGAAGGTAGTGTGTTATTGATATTTTTGTTATTCCAATGGATGGTAGCCTTGTCATTATGGACGATAGTCTATTGTCGAGATTTTGGTTACTCCAATGGATGGTAGCCTTGTCATTATGGAAGGTAGTTGGTTGTCACGATTTTTGTTACTCCAATGGATGGTATCCTTGTCATTATGGAAGGTAGTATGTTATCGATATCTTTTTTACTAAAATGGACGGTAGCCTTGTCATTATGGAAAGTAGTATGTTGTCAAGATTTTTGTTAATCCAATGGATGGTATCCTTGTCATTATGGAAGGTAGTTTGTTTTCTAGATTTTTGTTATTCCAATGGATGGTATCCTTATCATTATGAAAGGTAGTCCGTTGTCGATATTTTTGTTACTCCAAGGGATGGTATCCTTGTCATTATGGAAGGTAATCTGCTGCCGAGATTTTTGTTATTCCAATGGGTGGTATCCTTGTTATTATGAAAGGTAGTCCGTTATCGATATGTTTGTTACTCCAATGGATGGTAGCCTAGTCATTACGGAAGGTAGTCTGTTGTCGAGATTTTTTTTACTCCAATGGATGGTAGACTTGTCATTATGGAAGGTAGTCTATTGTCGTGATTTTGGTTACTCCAATGGATGGTATCCTTGTCAGTATGGAACATAGTCTTTTGTCGATATCTTTGTCACTCCAATGGATGGTAGCCTAGTTATTATGGAAGGTAGTCTGTTGTCGATATTTTTGTTATTTCAATGGATGGTAGCCTTGTCATTATGGAAGTTAGTTTGTTGTCGTGATTTTTGTTACTCCAATGGATGGTAGCCTTGTCATTATGGAAGGTAGTATGTTGTCGATATCTTTGTTACTCGAATGGATGGTAGCCTTGTCATTATGGAAGGTAGTCTGTTGTCGAGATATTTGTAACTCTAAGGGATGGTAGACTTGTTATTATGGAAGGTAGTGTGTTGTCGATATTTTTGGTATTCCAATGGATGGTAGCCTTGTCATTATGGACGATAGTCTGTTGTCGAGATTTTTGTTAATCCAATGGATGGTAGCCTTGTCATTATTGAAGGTAGTTTGTTGTCATGATTTTTGTTACTCAAATGGATGGTATCCTTGTCATTATGGAAGGTAATATGTTGTCGATATCTTTTTTACTAAAATGGACGGTAGCCTTGCCATTATGAAAGGCAGTATATTGTCAAGATTTTTGTTAATCCAATGGATGGTATCCTTGTCATTATGGAAGGTAGTTTGTTGTCTAGATTTTTGTTATTCCAATGGATGGTATCCTTGTCATTATGGAAGGTAGTCTGTTGTCGATATGTTTGTTACTCCAATGGATGGTATCCTTCTCATTATGGAAGGTAGTATGTTGTCGATATCTTTGTTACTAAAATGGACGGTAGCCTTGTCATTATGGAAGGTAGTATGTTGTCGAGATTTTTGTTAATCCAATGGATGGTATCCTTGTCATTATGGAAGGTAGTCTGTTGTCGAGATTTTTGTTACTCCAATGGATGGTATCCTTATCATTATGAAAGGTAGTCCGTTGTCGATATTTTTGTTACTCCAATGGATGGTATCCTTGTCATTATGGAAGGTAATCTGCTGTCGATATTTTTGTTATTCCAATGGGTGGTATCCTTGTTATTATGAAAGGTAGTCCGTTATCGATATGTTTGTTACTCCAATGGATGGTAGCCTAGTCATTACGGAAGGTAGTCTGTTGTCGAGATTTTTTTTACTCCAATGGATGGTAGACTTGTCATTATGGAAGGTAGTCTATTGTCGTGATTTTGGTTACTCCAATGGATGGTAGCCTTGTCAGTATGGAACATAGTCTTTTGTCGATATCTTTGTCACTCCAAGGGATGGTAGCCTAGTTATTATGGAAGGTAGTCTGTTGTCGATATTTTTGTTATTTCAATAGATGGTAGCCTTGTCATTATGGAAGTTAGTTTGTTGTCGTGATTTTTGTTACTCCAATGGATGGTAGCCTTGTCATTATGGAAGGTAGTATGTTGTCGATATCTTTGTTACTCGAATGGATCGTAGCCTTGTCATTATGGAAGGTAGTCTGTTGTCGAGATATTTGTAACTCTAAGGGATGGTAGACTTGTTATTATGGAAGGTAGTGTGTTATCGATATTTTTGGTATTCCAATGGATGGTAGCCTTGTCATTATGGACGATAGTCTGTTGTCGAGATTTTTGTTAATCCAATGGATTGTAGCCTTGTCATTATTGAAGGTAGTTTGTTGTCATGATTTTTGTTACTCCAATGGATGGTATCCTTGTCATTATGGAAGGTAATATGTTGTCGATATCTTTTTTACTAAAATGGACGGTAGCCTTGCCATTATGAAAGGCAGTATATTGTCAAGATTTTTGTTAATCCAATGGATGGTATCCTTGTCATTATGGAAGGTAGTTTGTTGTCTAGATTTTTGTTATTCCAATGGATGGTATCCTTGTCATTATGGAAGGTAGTCTGTTGTCGGTATGTTTGTTACTCCAATGGATGGTATCCTTCTCATTATGGAAGGTAGTATGTTGTCGATATCTTTGTTACTACAATGGACGGTAGCCTTGTCATTATGGAAGGTAGTATGTTGTCGAGATTTTTGTTAGTCCAATGGATGGTATCCTTGTCATTATGGAAGGTAGTCTGTTGTCGAGATTTTTGTTATTCCAATGGGTGATATCTATGTCATTATGAAAGGTAGTCCGTTGTCGATATGTTTGTTACTCCAATGGATGGTAGCCTTGTCATTATGGAACGTAGTCTATTGTCGAGATTTTTGTTACTCCAATGAATGGTAGACTTGTCATTATGGAAGGTAGTCTGTTGTCATGATTTTTTTTACTCCAATGGATGGTAGCCTTGTCATTATGGAACGTAGTCTTTTATCGATATCTTTGTCACTCCAATGGATGGTAGCCTAGTCATTATGGAAGGTAGTCTGTTGTCGATATTTTTGTTATTCCAATGGATGGTAGCCTTGTCATTATGTAAGTTAGTTTGTTGTCGTGATTTTTGTTACTCCAATGGATGGTAGCCTTGTCATTATGGAAGGTAGTATGTTGTCGATATCTTTGTTACTCGAATAGGTGGTAGCCTTGTCATTATGGAAGTTAGTTTATTGTCGAGATATTTGTAACTCCAAGGGGTGGTAGACTTGTTATTATGGAAGGTAGTGTGTTATTGATATTTTTGTTATTCCAATGGATGGTAGCCTTGTCCTTATG
Source organism: Vicia faba (assembly GCA_948472305.1). NCBI lineage: Eukaryota > Viridiplantae > Streptophyta > Magnoliopsida > Fabales > Fabaceae > Vicia > Vicia faba. Next base: position 531,034,531 of record OX451741.1, read on the forward strand.
GACGATAGTCTGTTGTCGAGATTTTTGTTACTCCAATGGATGGTAGCCTTGTCATTATGGAAGGTAGTTTGTTGTCAAGATTTTTGTTACTCCAATGGATGGTATCCTTGTCATTATGGAAGGTAGTATGTTGTCGATATCTTTTTTACTAAAATGGACGGTAGCCTTGTCATTATGGAAAGTAGTATGTTGTCAAGATTTTTGTTAATCCAATGGATGGTATCCTTGTCATTATGGAAGGTAGTTTGTTGTCTAGATTTTTGTTATTCCAATGGATGGTATCCTTGTCATTATGAAAGGTAGTCTGTTGTCGATATGTTTGTTACTCCAATGGATGGTATCCTTCTCATTATGGAAGGTAGTATGTTGTCGATATCTTTGTTACTACAATGGACGGTAGCCTTGTCATTATGGAAGGTAGTATGTTGTCGAGATTTTTGTTAGTCCAATGGATGGTATCCTTGTCATTATGGAAGGTAGTCTGTTGTCGAGATTTTTGTTATTCCAATGGGTGATATCCTTGTCATTATGAAAGGTAGTCCGTTGTCGATATGTTTGTTACTCCAATGGATGGTAGCCTTGTCATTATGGAACGTAGTCTGTTGTCGAGATTTTTGTTACTCCAATGAATGGTAGACTTGTCATTATGGAAGGTAGTCTGTTGTCATGATTTTTTTTACTCCAATGGATGGTAGCCTTGTCATTATGGAACGTAGTCTTTTATCGATATCTTTGTCACTCCAATGGATGGTAGCCTAGTCATTATGGAAGGTAGTCTGTTGTCGATATTTTTGTTATTCCAATGGATGGTAGCCTTGTCATTATGTAAGTTAGTTTGTTTTCGTGATTTTTGTTACTCCAATGGATGGTAGCCTTGTCATTATGGAAGGTAGTATGTTGTCGATATCTTTGTTACTCGAATAGGTGGTAGCCTTGTCATTATGGAAGTTAGTTTATTGTCGAGATATTTGTAACTCCAAGGGGTGGTAGACTTGTTATTATGGAAGGTAGTGTGTTATTGATATTTTCGTTATTCCAATGGATGGTAGCCTTGTCATTATGGACGATAGTCTGTTGTCGAGATTTTTGTTACTCCAATGGATGGTAGCCTTGTCATTATGGAAGGTAGTTTGTTGTCAAGATTTTTGTTACTCCAATGGATGGTATCCTTGTCATTATGGAAGGTAGTATGTTGTCGATATCTTTTTTACTAAAATGGACGGTAGCCTTGTCATTATGGAAAGTAGTATGTTGTCAAGATTTTTGTTAATCCAATGGATGGTATCCTTGTCATTATGGAAGGTAGTTTGTTGTCTAGATTTTTGTTATTCCAAATGATGGTATCCTTGTCATTATGAAAGGTAGTCTGTTGTCGATATGTTTGTTACTCCAATGGATGGTATCCTTCTCATTATGGAAGGTAGTATGTTGTCGATATCTTTGTTACTACAATGGACGGTAGCCTTGTCATTATGGAAGGTAGTATGTTGTCGAGATTTTTGTTAGTCCAATGGATGGTATCCTTGTCATTATGGAAGGTAGTCTGTTGTCGAGATTTTTGTTATTCCAATGGGTGATATCCTTGTCATTATGAAAGGTAGTCCGTTGTCGATATGTTTGTTACTCCAATGGATGGTAGCCTTGTCATTATGGAACGTAGTCTGTTGTCGAGATTTTTGTTACTCCAATGAATGGTAGACTTGTCATTATGGAAGGTAGTCTGTTGTCATGATTTTTTTTACTCCAATGGATGGTAGCCTTGTCATTATGGAACGTAGTCTTTTATCGATATCTTTGTCACTCCAATGGATGGTAGCCTAGTCATTATGGAAGGTAGTCTGTTGTCGATATTTTTGTTATTCCAATGGATGGTAGCCTTGTCATTATGTAAGTTAGTTTGTTGTCATGATTTTTGTTACTCCAATGGATGGTAGCCTTGTCATTATGGAAGGTAGTATGTTGTCGATATCTTTGTTACTCGAATAGGTGGTAGCCTTGTCATTATGGAAGTTAGTTTATTGTCGAGATATTTGTAACTCCAAGGGGTGGTAGACTTTTTATTATGGAAGGTAGTGTGTTATCGATATTTTTGTTATTCCAATGGATGGTAGCCTTGTCATTATGGACGATAGTCTGTTGTCGAGATTTTTGTTACTCCAATGGATGGTAGCCTTGTAATTATGGAAGGTAGTTTGTTGTCAAGATTTTTGTTACTCCAATGGATGGTATCCTTGTCATTATGGAAGGTAGTATGTTGTCGATATCTTTTTTACTAAAATGGACGGTAGCCTTGTCATTATGGAAAGTTCTATGTTGTCAAGATTTTTGTTAATCCAATGGATGGTATCCTTGTCATTATAGAAGGTAGTTTGTTGTCTAGATTTTTGTTATTCCAATGGATGGTATCCTTGTCATTATGAAAGGTAGTCCGTTGTCGATATGTTTGTTACTCCAATGGATGGTATCCTTGTCATTATGGAAGGTAATCTGCTGTCGAGATTTTTGTTATTCCAATGGATGGTAGCCTTGTCAGTATGGAACATAGTTTTTTGTCGATATCTTTGTCACTCCAATGGATGGTAGCCTAGTTATTATGGAAGGTAGTCTGTTGTCGATATTTTTGTTATTCCAATGGATGGTAGACTTGTCATTATGGAAGTTAGTTTGTTGTCGTGATTTTTGTTACTCCAATGGATGGTAGCCTTGTCATTATGGAAGCTAGTATCTTGTCGATATCTTTGTTACTCGAATGAATGGTAGCCTTGTCATTATGGAAGGTAGTATGTTGTCGATATATTTTTAACTCTAAGGGATGGTAGACTTGTTATTATGGAAGGTAGTGTGTTGTCGATATTTTTGGTATTCGAATGGATGGTAGCCTTGTCATTATGGACGATAGTCTGTTGTCGAGATTTTTGTTAATCCAATGGATGGTAGCCTGGTCATTATGGAAGGTAGTTTGTTGTCATGATTTTTGTTACTCCAATGGATGGTATCCTTGTCATTATGGAAGGTAGTATGTTGTCGATATCTTTTTTACTAAATTGGACGGTAGCCTTGTCATTATGGAAGGTAGTATATTTTCAAGATTTTTTTTAATCCAATGGATGGTATCCTTGTCATTATGGAAGGTAGTTTGTTGTCTAGATTTTTCTTATTCCAATGGATGGTATCCTTTTCATTATGAAAGGTAGTCCGTTGTCGATATGTTTGTTACTCCAATGGATGGTATCCTTGTCATTATGGAAGGTAGTATGTTGTCGATATCTTTGTTACTACAATGGACGGTAGCCTTGTCATTATGGAAGGTAGTATGTTGTCGAGGTTTTTGTTAATCCAATGGATGGTATCCTTGTCATTATGAAAGGTAGTCTGTTGTCGAGATTTTTGTTATTCCAATGGGTGGTATCCTTGTCATTATGAAAGGTAGTCCATTGTCGATATGTTTGTTACTCCAATGGATGGTAGCCTAGTCATTATGGAAGGTAGTCTGTTGTCGAGATTTTTGTTACTCCAATGAATGGTAGACTTGTCATTATGGAAGGTAGTCTGTTGTCATGATTTTTGTTACTCCAATGGATGGTAGCCTTGTCATTATGGAACGTAGTCTTTTGTCGATATCTTTGTCACTCCAATGGATGGTAGCCTAGTCATTATGGAAGGTAGTTTGTTGTCGATATTTTTGTTATTCCAATGGATGGTAGCCTTGTCATTATGGACGATAGTTTGTTGTCGTGATTTTTGTTACTCCAATGGATGGTAGCCTTGTCATTATGGAAGGTAGTATGTTGTCGATATCTTTGTTACTCGAATGGGTGGTAGCCTTGTCATTATGGAAGGTAGTCTGTTGTCGAGATATTTGTAACTCCAAGGGATGGTAGACTTGTTATTATGGAAGGTAGTTTGTTGTCATGATTTTTGTTACTCCAATGGATGGTATCCTTGTCATTATGGAAGGTAGTATGTTGTCGATATCTTTTTTACTAAAATGGACGGTAGCCTTGTCATTATGGAAAGTAGTATGTTGTCAAGATTTTTGTTAATCCAATGGATGGTATCCTTGTCATTATGGAAGGTAGTTTGTTGTCTAGATTTTTGTTATTCCAATGGATGGTATCCTTGTCATGATGAAAGGTAGTCCGTTGTCGATATTTTTGTTACTCCAATGGATGGTATCCTTGTCATTATGGAAGGTAATCTGCTGTCGAGATTTTTGTTATTCCAATGGGTGGTATCCTTGTCATTACGGAAGGTAGTCTGTTGTCGAGATATTTGTAACTCCAAGGGATGGTAGACTTGTTATTATGGAAGGTAGTGTGTTATCGATATTTTTGTTATTCCAATGGATGGTAGCCTTGTCATTATGGACGATAGTCTGTTGTCGAGATTTTTGTTACTCCAATGGATGGTAGCCTTGTCATTATGGAAGGTAGTTGGTTGTCATGATTTTTGTTACTCCAATGGATGGTATCCATGTCATTATGGAAGGTAGTATGTTATCGATATCTTTTTTACTAAAATGGACGGTAGCCTAGTCATTATGGAAAGTAGTATGTTGTCAAGATTTTTGTTAATCCAATGGATGGTATCCTTGTCATTATGGAAGGTAGTTTGTTGTCTAGATTTTTGTTATTCCAATGGATGGTATCCTTTTCATTATGAAAGGTAGTCCGTTGTCGATATGTTTGTCACTCCAATGGATGGTATCCTTGTCATTATGGAAGGTAGTATGTTGTCGATATCTTTGTTACTACAATGGACGGTAGCCTTGTCATTATGGAAGGTAGTATTTTGTCGAGATTTTTGTTAATCCAATGGATGGTATCCTTGTCATCATGGAAGGTAGTCTGTTGTCGAGATTTTTGTTATTCCAATGGGTGGTATCCTTGTCATTATGAAAGGTAGTCCGTTGTCGATATGTTTGTTACCCCAATAGATGGTAGCCTAGTCATTATGGAAGGTAGTCTGTTGTCGAGATTTTTGTTACTCCAATGAATGGTAGACTTGTCATTATGGAAGGTAGTCTGTTGTCATGAATTTTTTTACTCCAATGGATGGTAGCCTTGTCATTATGGAACGTAGTCTTTTGTCGATATCTTTGTCACTCCAATGGATGGTAGCCTAGTCATTATGGAAGGTAGTTTTTTGTCGATATTTTTGTTATTCCAATGGATGGTTGCCTTGTCATTATGTAAGTTAGTTTGTTGTCGTGATTTTTGTTACTCCAATGGATGGTAGCCTTGTCATTATGGAAGGTAGTATGTTGTCGATATCTTTGTTACTCGAATGGGTGGTAGCCTTGTCATTATGGAAGGTAGTCTGTTGTCGAGATATTTGTAACTCCAAGGGATGGTAGACTTGTTATTATGGAAGGTAGTGTGTTATCGATATTTTTGTTATTCCAATGGATGGTAGCCTTGTCATTATGGATGATAGTCTGTTGTCGAGATTTTTGTTACTCCAATGGATGGTAGCCTTGTCATTATGGAAGGTAGTTGGTTGTCATGATTTTTGTTACTCCAATGGATGGTATCCTTGTCATTATGGAAGGTAGTATGTTATCGATATCTTTTTTACTAAAATGGACGGTAGCCTTGTCATTATGGAAAGTAGTATGTTGTCAAGATTTTTGTTAATCCAATGGATGGTATCCTTGTCATTATGGAAGGTAGTTTGTTGTCTAGATTTTTGTTATTCCAATGGATGGTATCCTTTTCATTATGAAAGGTAGTCCGTTGTCGATATGTTTGTTACTCCAATGGATGGTATCCTTGTCATTATGGAAGGTAGTATGTTGTCGATATCTTTGTTACTACAATGGACGGTAGCCTTGTCATTATGGAAGGTAGTATGTTGTCGAGATTTTTGTTAATCCAATGGATGGTATCCTTGTCATTATGGAAGGTAGTCTGTTGTCGAGATTTTTGTTATTCCAATGGGTGGTATCCTTGTCATTATGAAAGGTAGTCCATTGTCGATATGTTTGTTACTCCAATGGATGGTAGCCTTGTCATTATGGAAGGTAGTCTGTTGTCGAGATATTTGTAACTCCAAGGGATGGTAGACTTGTTATTATGGAAGGTAGTTTGTTGTCATGATTTTTGTTACTCCAATGGATGGTATCCTTGTCATTATGGAAGGTAGTATGTTGTCGATATCTTTTTTACTAAAATGGACGGTAGCCTTGTCATTATGGAAAGTAGTATGTTGTCAAGATTTTTGTTAATCCAATGGATGGTATCCTTGTCATTATGGAAGGTAGTTTGTTGTCTAGATTTTTGTTATTCCAATGGATGGTATCCTTGTCATGATGAAAGGTAGTCCGTTGTCGATATTTTTGTTACTCCAATGGATGGTATCCTTGTCATTATGGAAGGTAATCTGCTGTCGAGATTTTTGTTATTCCAATGGGTGGTATCCTTGTCATTATGAAAGGTAGTCCGTTATCGATATGTTTGTTACTCCAATGGATGGTAGCCTAGTCATTACGGAAGGTAGTCTGTTGTCGAGATATTTGTAACTCCAAGGGATGGTAGACTTGTTATTATGGAAGGTAGTGTGTTATCGATATTTTTGTTATTCCAATGGATGGTAGCCTTGTCATTATGGACGATAGTCTGTTGTCGAGATTTTTGTTACTCCAATGGATGGTAGCCTTGTCATTATGGAAGGTAGTTGGTTGTCATGATTTTTGTTACTCCAATGGATGGTATCCATGTCATTATGGAAGGTAGTATGTTATCGATATCTTTTTTACTAAAATGGACGGTAGCCTAGTCATTATGGAAAGTAGTATGTTGTCAAGATTTTTGTTAATCCAATGGATGGTATCCTTGTCATTATGGAAGGTAGTTTGTTGTCTAGATTTTTGTTATTCCAATGGATGGTATCCTTTTCATTATGAAAGGTAGTCCGTTGTCGATATGTTTGTTACTCCAATGGATGGTATCCTTGTCATTATGGAAGGTAGTATGTTGTCGATATCTTTGTTACTACAATGGACGGTAGCCTTGTCATTATGGAAGGTAGTATTTTGTCGAGATTTTTGTTAATCCAATGGATGGTATCCTTGTCATCATGGAAGGTAGTCTGTTGTCGAGATTTTTGTTATTCCAATGGGTGGTATCCTTGTCATTATGAAAGGTAGTCCGTTGTCGATATGTTTGTTACCCCAATAGATGGTAGCCTAGTCATTATGGAAGGTAGTCTGTTGTCGAGATTTTTGTTACTCCAATGAATGGTAGACTTGTCATTATGGAAGGTAGTCTGTTGTCAAGATTTTTGTTACTCCAATGGATGGTAGCCTTGTCATTATGGAACGTAGTCTTTTGTCGATATCTTTGTCACTCCAATGGATGGTAGCCTAGTCATTATGGAAGGTAGTTTGTTGTCGATATTTTTGTTATTCCAATGGATGGTTGCCTTGTCATTATGTAAGTTAGTTTGTTGTCGTGATTTTTGTTACTCCAATGGATGGTAGCCTTGTCATTATGGAAGGTAGTATGTTGTCGATATCTTTGTTACTCGAATGGGTGGTAGCCTTGTCATTATGGAAGGTAGTCTGTTGTCGAGATATTTGTAACTCCAAGGGATGGTAGACTTGTTATTATGGAAGGTAGTGTGTTATCGATATTTTTGTTATTCCAATGGATGGTAGCCTTGTCATTATGGATGATAGTCTGTTGTCGAGATTTTTGTTACTCCAATGGATGGTAGCCTTGTCATTATGGAAGGTAGTTGGTTGTCATGATTTTTGTTACTCCAATGGATGGTATCCTTGTCATTATGGAAGGTAGTATGTTATCGATATCTTTTTTACTAAAATGGACGGTAGCCTTGTCATTATGGAAAGTAGTATGTTGTCAAGATTTTTGTTAATCCAATGGATGGTATCCTTGTCATTATGGAAGGTAGTTTGTTGTCTAGATTTTTGTTATTCCGATGGATGGTATCCTTTTCATTATGAAAGGTAGTCCGTTGTCGATATGTTTGTTACTCCAATGGATGGTATCCTTGTCATTATGGAAGGTAGTATGTTGTCGATATCTTTGTTACTACAATGGACGGTAGCCTTGTCATTATGGAAGGTAGTATGTTGTCGAGATTTTTGTTAATCCAATGGATGGTATCCTTGTCATTATGGAAGGTAGTCTGTTGTCGAGATTTTTGTTATTCCAATGGGTGGTATCCTTGTCATTATGAAAGGTAGTCCATTGTCGATATGTTTGTTACTCCAATGGATGGTAGCCTAGTCATTATGGAAGGTAGTCTATTGTCGAGATTTTTGTTACTCCAATGAATGGTAGACTTGTCATTATGGAAGGTAGTCTGTTGTCATGATTTTTGTTACTCCAATGGATGGTAGCCTTGTCATTATGGAACGTAGTCTTTTGTCGATATCTTTGTCACTCCAATGGATGGTAGCCTAGTCATTATGGAAGGTAGTTTGTTGTCGATATTTTTGTTATTCCAATGGATGGTAGCCTTGTCATTATGGACGATAGTTTGTTGTCGTGATTTTTGTTACTCCAATGGATGGTAGCCTTGTCATTATGGAAGGTAGTATGTTGTCGATATCTTTGTTACTCGAATGGGTGGTATCCTTGTCATTATGGAAGGTAGTCTGTTGTCGAGATATTTGTAACTCCAAGGGATGGTAGACTTGTTATTATGGAAGGTAGTTTGTTGTCATGATTTTTGTTACTCCAATGGATGGTATCCTTGTCATTATGGAAGGTAGTATGTTGTCGATATCTTTTTTACTAAAATGGACGGTAGCCTTGTCATTATGGAAAGTAGTATGTTGTCAAGATTTTTGTTAATCCAATGGATGGTATCCTTGTCATTATGGAAGGTAGTTTGTTGTCTAGATTTTTGTTATTCCAATGGATGGTATCCTTGTCATGATGAAAGGTAGTCCGTTGTCGATATTTTTGTTACTCCAATGGATGGTATCCTTGTCATTATGGAAGGTAATCTGCTGTCGAGATTTTTGTTATTCCAATGGGTGGTATCCTTGTCATTATGAAAGGTAGTCCGTTATCGATATGTTTGTTACTCCAATGGATGGTAGCCTAGTCATTACGGAAGGTAGTCTGTTGTCGAGATATTTGTAACTCCAAGGGATGGTAGACTTGTTATTATGGAAGGTAGTGTGTTATCGATATTTTTGTTATTCCAATGGATGGTAGCCTTGTCATTATGGACGATAGTCTGTTGTCGAGATTTTTGTTACTCCAATGGATGGTAGCCTTGTCATTATGGAAGGTAGTTGGTTGTCATGATTTTTGTTACTCCAATGGATGGTATCCATGTCATTATGGAAGGTAGTATGTTATCGATATCTTTTTTACTAAAATGGACGGTAGCCTAGTCATTATGGAAAGTAGTATGTTGTCAAGATTTTTGTTAATCCAATGGATGGTATCCTTGTCATTATGGAAGGTAGTTTGTTGTCTAGATTTTTGTTATTCCAATGGATGGTATCCTTTTCATTATGAAAGGTAGTCCGTTGTCGATATGTTTGTTACTCCAATGGATGGTATCCTTGTCATTATGGAAGGTAGTATGTTGTCGATATCTTTGTTACTATAATGGACGGTAGCCTTGTCATTATGGAAGGTAGTATTTTGTCGAGATTTTTGTTAATCCAATGGATGGTATCCTTGTCATCATGGAAGGTAGTCTGTTGTCGAGATTTTTGTTATTCCAATGGGTGGTATCCTTGTCATTATGAAAGGTAGTCCGTTGTCGATATGTTTGTTACCCCAATAGATGGTAGCCTAGTCATTATGGAAGGTAGTCTGTTGTCGAGATTTTTGTTACTCCAATGAATGGTAGACTTGTCATTATGGAAGGTAGTCTGTTGTCATGATTTTTGTTACTCCAATGGATGGTAGCCTTGTCATTATGGAACGAAGTCTTTTTTCGATATCTTTGTCACTCCAATGGATGGTAGCCTAGTCATTATGGAAGGTAGTTTGTTGTCGATATTTTTGTTATTCCAATGGATGGTTGCCTTGTCATTATGTAAGTTAGTTTGTTGTCGTGATTTTTGTTACTCCAATGGATGGTAGCCTTGTCATTATGGAAGGTAGTATGTTGTCGATATCTTTGTTACTCGAATGGGTGGTAGCCTTGTCATTATGGAAGGTAGTCTGTTGTCGAGATATTTGTAACTCCAAGGGATGGTAGACTTGTTATTATGGAAGGTAGTGTGTTATCGATATTTTTGTTATTCTAATGGATGGTAGCCTTGTCATTATGGATGATAGTCTGTTGTCGAGATTTTTGTTACTCCAATGGATGGTAGCCTTGTCATTATGGAAGGTAGTTTGTTGTCATGATTTTTGTTACTCCAATGGATGGTATCCTTGTCATTACGGAAGGTAGTATGTTGTCGATATCTTTTTTACTAAAATGGACGGTAGCCTTGTCATTATGGAAAGTAGTATGTTGTCAATATTTTTGTTAATCTAATGGATGGTATCCTTGTCATTATGGAAGGTAGTTTGTTGTCTAGATTTTTGTTATTCCAATGGATGGTATCCTTGTCATTATGAAAGGTAGTCCGTTGTCGATATTTTTGTTACTCCAATGGATGGTATCCTTGTCATTGTGGAAGGTAATCTGCTGTAGAGATTTTTGTTATTCCAATGGGTGGTATCCTTATCATTATGAAAGGTAGTCCGTTATCGATATGTTTGTTACTCCAATGGATGGTAGCCTAGTCATTACGGAAGGTAGTCTGTTATCGAGATATTTGAAACTCCAAGGGATGGTAGACTTGTTATTATGGAAGGTAGTGTGTTATCGATATATTTGTTATTCCAATGGATGGTAGCCTTGTCATTATGGACGATAGTCTGTTGTCGAGATTTTGGTTACTCCAATGGATGGTAGCCTTGTCATTATGGAAGGTAGTTGGTTATCATGATTTTTGTTACTCCAATGGATGGTATCCTTGTCATTATGGAAGGTAGTATGTTATCGATATCTTTTTTACTAAAATGGACGGTAGCCTTGTCATTATGGAAAGTAGTATGTTGTCAAGATTTTTGTTAATCCAATGGATGGTATCCTTGTCATTATGGAAGGTAGTTTGTTGTCTAGGTTTTTGTTATTCCAATGGATGGTATCCTTATCATTATGAAAGGTAGTCCGTTGTCGATATTTTTGTTACTCCAATGGATGGTATCCTTGTCATTATGGAAGGTAATCTGTTGTCGAGATTTTTGTTATTCCAATGGGTGGTATCCTTGTCATTATGAAAGGTAGTCCGTTATCGATATGTTTGTTACTCCAATGGATGGTAGCCTAGTCATTACGGAAGGTAGTCTGTTGTCGAGATTTTATTTACTCCAATGGATGGTAGACTTGTCATTATGGAAGGTAGTTTATTGTCGTGATTTTTGTTACTCCAATGGATGGTAGCCTTGTATGTATGGAACGTAGTCTTTTGTCGATATCTTTGTCACTCCAATGGATGGTAGCCTAGTTATTATGGAAGGTAGTCTGTTATCGATATTTTTGTTATTCCAATGGATGGTTGCCTTGTCATTATGTAAGTTAGTTTGTTGTCGTGATTTTTGTTACTCCAATGGATGGTAGCCTTGTCATTATGGAAGGTAGTATGTTGTCGATATCTTTGTTACTCGAATGGGTGGTAGCCTTGTCATTATGGAAGGTAGTCTGTTGTCGAGATATTTGTAACTCCAAGGGATGGTAGACTTGTTATTATGGAAGGTAGTGTGTTATCGATATTTTTGTTATTCCAATGGATGGTAGCCTTGTCATTATGGATGATAGTCTATTGTCGAGATTTTTGTTACTCCAATGGATGGTAGCCTTGTCATTATGGAAGGTAGTTTGTTGTCATGATTTTTGTTACTCCAATGGATGGTATCCTTGTCATTATGGAAGGTAGTATGTTGTCGATATCTTTTTTACTAAAATGGACGGTAGCCTTGTCATTATGGAAAGTAGTATGTTGTCAAGATTTTTGTTAATCCAATGGATGGTATCCTTGTCATTATGGAAGGTAGTTTGTTGTCTAGATTTTTGTTATTCCAATGGATGGTATCCTTGTCATTAAGAAAGGTAGTCTGTTGTCGATATTTTTGTTACTCCAATGGATGGTATCCTTGTCATTATGGAAGGTAATCTGCTGTCGAGATTTTTGTTATTCCAATGGGTGGTATCCTTATCATTATGAAAGGTAGTCCGTTATCGATATGTTTGTTACTCCAATGGATGGTAGCCTAGTCATTACGGAAGGTAGTCTGTTATCGAGATATTTGTAACTCCAAGGGATGGTAGACTTGTTATTATGGAAGGTAGTGTGTTATCGAAATATTTGTTATTCCAATGGATGGTAGCCTTGTCATTATGGACGATAGTCTGTTGTCGAGATTTTGGTTACTCCAATGGATGGTAGCCTTGTCATTATGGAACGTAGTTGGTTATCATGTATTTTGTTACTCCAATGGATGGTATCCTTGTCATTATGGAAGGTAGTATGTTATCGATATCTTTTTTACTAAAATGGACGGTAGCCTTGTCATTATGGAAAGTAGTATGTTGTCAAGATTTTTGTTAATCCAATGGATGGTATCCTTGTCATTATGGAAGGTAGTTTGTTGTCTAGATTTTTGTTATTCCAATGGATGGTATCCTTATCATTATGAAAGGTAGTCCGTTGTCGATATTTTTGTTACTCCAATGGATGGTAGCCTAGTCATTACGGAAGGTAGTCTGTTGTCGAGATTTTATTTACTCCAATGGATGGTAGACTTGTCATTATGGAAGGTAGTCTATTGTCGTGATTTTTGTTACTCCAATGGATGGTAGCCTTGTCAGTATGGAACGTAGTCTTTTGTCGATATCTTTGTCACTCCAATGGATGGTAGCCTAGTTATTATGGAAGGTAGTCTGTTGTCGATATTTTTGTTATTCCAATGGATGGTAGCCTTGTCATTATGGAAGTTAGTTTGTTGTCGTGAATTTTGTTACTCCAATGGATGGTAGCTTTGTCATTATGGAAGGTAGTATGTTGTCGATATCTTTGTTACTCGAATGGATGGTAGCCTTGTCATTATGGAAGGTAGTCTGTTGTCGAGATATTTGTAACTCTAAGGGATGGTAGACTTGTTATTATGGAAGGTAGTGTGTTGTCGATATTTTTGGTATTCCAATGGATGGTAGCCTTGTCATTATGGACGATAGTTTGTTGTCGAGATTTTTGTCAATCCAATGGATGGTAGCCTTGTCATTATGGAAGGTAGTTTGTTGTCATGATTTTTGTTACTCCAATGGATGGTATCCTTGTCATTATGGAAGGTAGTATGTTGTCGATATCTTTTTTACTAAAATGGACGGTAGCCTTGTCATTATGAAAGGTAGTATATTGTCAAGATTTTTGTTAATCAAATGGATGGTATCCTTGTCATTATGGAAGGTAGTTTGTTGTCTAGATTTTTGTTATTCCAATGGATGGTATCCTTGTCATTATGAAAGGTAGTCTATTGTCGATATGTTTGTTACTCCAATGGATGGTATCCTTGTCATTATGGAAGGTAGTATGTTGTCGATATCTTTGTTACTACAATGGACGGTAGCCTTGTCATTATGGAAGGTAGTATGTTGTCGAGATTTTTGTTAATCCAATGGATGGTATCCTTGTCATTATGGAAGGTAGTCTGTTGTCGAGATTTTTGTTATTCCAATGGGTGATATCCTTGTCATTATGAAAGGTAGTCCGTTGTCGATATGTTTGGTACTCCAATGGATGGTAGCCTAGTCATTATGGAAGGTAGTCTGTTGTCGAGATTTTTGTTACTCCAATGAATGGTAGACTTGTCATTATGGAAGGTAGTCTGTTGTCATGATTTTTGTTACTCCAATGGATGGTAGCCTTGTCATTATGGAACGTAGTCTTTTATCGATATCTTTGTCACTCCAATGGATGGTATCCTTGTCATTATGGAAGGTAGTATCTTGTCGATATCTTTTTTACTAAAATGGACGGTAGCCTTGTCATTATGGAAAGTAGTATGTTGTCAAGATTTTTGTTAATCCAATGGATGGTATCCTTGTCATTATGGAAGGTAGTTTGTTGTCTAGATTTTTGTTATTCCAATGGATGGTATCCTTGTCATTATGAAAGGTAGTCCGTTGTCGATATTTTTGTTACTCCAATGGATGGTATCCTTGTCATTATGGAAGGTAATCTGCTGTCGAGATTTTTGTTATTCCAATGGGTGGTATCCTTATCATTATGAAAGGTAGTCCGTTATCGATATGTTTGTTACTCCCATGGATGGTAGCCTAGTCATTATGGAAGGTAGTCTGTTATCGAGATATTTGTAACTCCAAGGGATGGTAGACTTGTTATTATGGAAGGTAGTGTGTTATCGATATATTTGTTATTCCAATGGATGGTAGCCTTGTCATTATGGACGATAGTCTGTTGTCGAGATTTTGGTTACTCCAATGGATGGTAGCCTTGTCATTATGGAAGGTAGTTGGTTATCATGATTTTTGTTACTCCAATGGATGGTATCCTTGTCATTATGGAAGGTAGTATGTTATCGATATCTTTTTTACTAAAATGGACGGTAGCCTTGTCATTATGGAAAGTAGTATGTTGTCAAGATTTTTGTTAATCCAATGGATGGTATCCTTGTCATTATGGAAGGTAGTTTGTTGTCTAGATTTGTGTTAATCCAATGGATGGTATCCTTGTCATTATGGAAGGTAGTTTGTTGTCGTTATTTTTGTTACTCCAATGGATGGTATCCTTGTGATTATGGAAGGTAATCTGCTGTCGAGATTTTTGTTATTCCAATGGGTGGTATCCTTGTCATTATGAAAGGTAGTCCGTTATCGATATGTTTGTTACTCCAATGGATGGTAGCCTAGTCATTACGGAATGTAGTCTGTTGTCGAGATTTTATTTACTCCAATGGATGGTAGACTTGTCATTATGGAAGGTAGTCTATTGTCGTTAATTTTGTTACTCCAATGGATGGTAGCCTTGTCAGTATGGAACGTAGTCTTTTGTCGATATCTTTGTCACTCCAATGGATTGTATCCTAGTTATTATGGAAGGTAGTCTGTTGTCGATATTTTTGTTATTCCAATGGATGGTAGCCTTGTCATTATGGAAGTTAGTTTGTTGTCGTGAATTTTGTTACTCCAATGGATGGTAGCTTTGTCATTATGGAAGGTAGTATGTTGTCGATATCTTTGTTACTCGAATGGATGGTAGCCTTGTCATTATGGAAGGTAGTCTGTTGTCGAGATATTTGTAACTCTAAGGGATGGTAGACTTGTTATTATGGAAGGTAGTGTGTTGTCGATATTTTTGGTATTCCAATGGATGGTAGCCTTGTCATTATGGACGATAGTCTGTTGTCGAGATTTTTGTTAATCCAATGGATGGTAGCCTTGTCATTATGGAAGGTAGTTTGTTGTCATGATTTTTGTTACTCCAATGGATGGTATCCTTGTCATTATGGAAGGTAGTATGTTGTCGATATCTTTTTTACTAAAATGGACGGTAGCCTTGTCATTATGAAAGGTAGTATATTGTCAAGATTTTTGTTAATCAAATGGATAGTATCCTTGTCATTATGGAAGGTAGTTTGTTGTCTAGATTTTTGTTATTCCAATGGATGGTATCCTTGTCATTATGAAAGGTAGTCCGTTATCGATATGTTTGTTACTCCAATGGATGGTAGCCTAGTCATTACGGAAGGTAGTCTGTTGTCGAGATTTTATTTACTCCAATGGATGGTAGACTTTTCATTATGGAAGGTAGTTTATTGTCGTGATTTTTGTTAATCCAATGGATGGTATCCTTGTCATTATGGAAGGTAGTTTGCTGTCTAGATTTTTGTTATTCCATTGGATGGTATCCTTTTCATTATGAAAGGTAGTCCGTTGTCGATATGTTTGTTACTCCAATGGATGGTATCCTTGTCATTATGGAAGGTAGTATGTTGTCGATATCTTTGTTACTACAAAGGACAGTAGCCTTGTCATTATGGAAGGTAGTATGTTGTCGAGATTTTTGTTAATCCAATGGATGGTATCCTTGTCATTATGGAAGGTAGTCTGTTGTCGAGATTTTTGTTATTCCAATGGGTGGTATCCTTGTCATTATGAAAGGTAGTCCGTTGTCGATATGTTTTTTACTCCAATGGATGGTAGCCTAGTCATTATGGAAGGTAGTCTGTTGTCGAGATTTTTGTTACTCCAATGAATGGTAGACTTGTCATTATGGAAGGTCGTCTGTTGTCATGATTTTTGTTACTCAAATGGATGGTAGCCTTGTCATTATGGAACGTAGTCTTTTGTCGATATCTTTGTCACTCCAATGGATGGTAGCCTAGTCATTATGGAAGGTAGTCTTTTGTCGATATTTTTGTTATTCCAATGGATGGTAGCCTTGTCATTATGTAAGTTAGTTTGTTGTCGTGATTTTTGTTACTCCAATGGATGGTAGCCTTGTCATTATGGAAGGTAGTATGTTGTCGAGATTTTTGTTAATCCAATGGATGGTATCCTTGTCATTATGGAAGGTAGTCTGTTGTCGAGATTTTTGTTATTCCAATGGGTGGTATCCTTGTCATTATGAAAGGTAGTCCGTTGTCGATATGTTTTTTACTCCAATGGATGGTAGCCTAGTCATTATGGAAGGTAGTCTGTTGTCGAGATTTTTGTTACTCCAATGAATGGTAGACTTGTCATTATGGAAGGTAGTCTGTTGTCATGATTTTTGTTACTGAAATGGATGGTAGCCTTGTCATTATGGAACGTAGTCTTTTGTCGATATCTTTGTCACTCCAATGGATGGTAGCCTAGTCATTATGGAAGGTAGTCTGTTGTCGATATTTTTGTTATTCCAATGGATGGTAGCCTTGTCATTATGTAAGTTAATTTGTTGTCGTGATTTTTGTTACTCCAATGGATGGTAGCCTTGTCATTATGGAAGGTAGTTTGTTGTCTAGATTTTTGTTATTCCAATGGATGGTATCCTTGTCATTATGAAAGGTAGTCTATTGTCGATATGTTTGTTACTCCAATGGATGGTATCCTTGTCATTATGGAAGGTAGTATGTTGTCGATATCTTTGTTACTACAATGGACGGTAGCCTTGTCATTATAGAAGGTAGTATGTTGTCGAGATTTTTGTTAATCCAATGGATGGTATCCTTGTCATTATGGAAGGTAGTCTGTTGTCGAGATTTTTGTTATTCCAATGGGTGATATCCTTGTCATTATGAAAGGTAGTCCGTTGTCGATATGTTTGGTACTCCAATGGATGGTAGCCTAGTCATTATGGAAGGTAGTCTGTTGTCGAGATTTTTGTTACTCCAATGAATGGTAGACTTGTCATTATGGAAGGTAGTCTGTTGTCATGATTTTTGTTACTCCAATGGATGGTAGCCTTGTCATTATGGAACATAGTCTTTTATCGATATCTTTGTCACTCCAATGGATGGTATCCTTGTCATTATGGAAGGTAGTATGTTGTCGATATCTTTTTTACTAAAATGGACGGTAGCCTTGTCATTATGGAAAGTAGTATGTTGTCAAGATTTTTGTTAATCCAATGGATGGTATCCTTGTCATTATGGAAGGTAGTTTGTTGTCTAGATTTTTGTTATTCCAATGGATGGTATCCTTGTCATTATGAAAGGTAGTCCGTTGTCAATATTTTTGTTACTCCAATGGATGGTATCCTTGTCATTATGGAAGGTAATCTGCTGTCGAGATTTTTGTTATTCCAATGGGTGGTATCCTTATCATTATGAAAGGTAGTCCGTTATCGATATGTTTGTTACTCCAATGGATGGTAGCCTAGTCATTATGGAAGGTAGTCTGTTATCGAGATATTTGTAACTCCAAGGGATGGTAGACTTGTTATTATGGAAGGTAGTGTGTTATCGATATATTTGTTATTCCAATGGATGGTAGCCTTGTCATTATGGACGATAGTCTGTTGTCGAGATTTTGGTTACTCCAATGGATGGTAGCCTTGTCATTATGGAAGGTAGTTGGTTATCATGATTTTTGTTACTCCAATGGATGGTATCCTTGTCATTATGGAAGGTAGTACGTTATCGATATCTTTTTTACTAAAATGGACGGTAGCCTTGTGATTATGGAAAGTAGTATGTTGTCAAGATTTTTGTTAATCCAATGGATGGTATCCTTGTCATTATGGAAGGTAGTTTGTTGTCTAGATTTTTGTTATTCCAATGGATGGTATCCTTGTCATTATGAAAGGTAGTCCGTTGTCGATATTTTTGTTACTCCAATGGATGGTATCCTTGTCATTATGGAAGGTAATCTGCTGTCGAGATTTTTGTTATTTCAATGGGTGGTATCCTTATCATTATGAAAGGTAGTCCGTTATCGATATGTTTGTTACTCCAATGGATGGTAGCCTAGTCATTATGGAAGGTAGTCTGTTATCGAGATATTTGTAACTCCAAGGGATGGTAGACTTGTTATTATGGAAGGTAGTGTGTTATCGATATATTTGTTATTCCAATGGATGGTAGCCTTGTCATTATGGACGATAGTCTGTTGTCGAGATTTTGGTTACTCCAATGGATGGTAGCCTTGTCATTATGGAAGGTAGTTGGTTATCATGATTTTTGTTACTCCAATGGATGGTATCCTTGTCATTATGGAAGGTAGTATGTTATCGATATCTTTTTTACTAAAATGGACGGTAGCCTTGTGATTATGGAAAGTAGTATGTTGTCAAGATTTTTGTAAATCCAATGGATGGTATCCTTGTCATTATGGAAGGTAGTTTGTTTTCTAGATTTTTGTTATTCCAATGGATGGTATCCTTATCATTATTAAAGGTAGTCCGTTGTCGTTATTTTTGTTACTCCAATGGATGGTATCCTTGTCATTATGGAAGGTAATCTGCTGTCGAGATTTTTGTTATTCCAATGGGTGGTATCCTTGTCATTATGAAAGGTAGTCTGTTATCGATATGTTTGTTACTCCAATGGATGGTAGCCTAGTCATTACGGAATGTAGTCTGTTGTCGAGATTTTATTTACTCCAATGGATGGTAGACTTGTCATTATGGAAGGTAGTCTATTGTCGTGATTTTTGTTACTCCAATGGATGGTATCCTTGTCAGTATGGAACGTAGTCTTTTGTCGATATCTTTGTCACTCCAATGGATGGTATCCTAGTTATTATGGAAGGTAGTCTGTTGTCGATATTTTTGTTATTCCAATGGATGGTAGCCTTGTCATTATGGAAGTTAGTTTGTTGTCGTGAATTTTGTTACTCCAATGGATGGTAGCTTTGTCATTATGGAAGGTAGTATGTTGTCGATATCTTTGTTACTCGAATGGATGGTAGCCTTGTCATTATGGAAGGTAGTCTGTTGTCGAGATATTTGTAACTCTAAGGGATGGTAGACTTGTTATTATGGAAGGTAGTGTGTTGTCGATATTTTTGGTATTCCAATGGATGGTAGCCTTGTCATTATGGACGATAGTCTGTTGTCAAGATTTTTTTTAATCCAATGGATGGTAGCCTTGTCATTATGGAAGGTAGTTTGTTGTCATGATTTTTGTTACTCCAATGGATGGTATCCTAGTCATTATGGAAGGTAGTATGTTGTCGATATCTTTTTTACTAAAATGGACGGTAGCCTTGTCATTATGAAAGGTAGTATATTGTCAAGATTTTTGTTAATCAAATGGATGGTATCCTTGTCATTATGGAAGGTAGTTTGTTGTCTAGATTTTTGTTATTCCAATGGATGGTATCCTTGTCATTATGAAAGGTAGTCCGTTATCGATATGTTTGTTACTCCAATGGTTGGTAGCCTAGTCATTACGGAAGGTAGTCTGTTGTCGAGATTTTATTTACTCCAATGGATGGTAGACTTGTCATTATGGAAGGTAGTCTATTGTCGTGATTTTTGTTAATCCAATGGATGGTATCCTTGTCATTATGGAAGGTAGTTTGTTGTCTAGATTTTTGTTATTCCATTGGATGGTATCCTTTTCATTATGAAAGGTAGTCCGTTGTCGATATGTTTGTTACTCCAATCGATGGTATCCTTGTCATTATGGAAGGTAGTATGTTGTCGATATCTTTGTTACTACAAAGGACAGTAGCCTTGTCATTATGGAAGGTAGTATGTTGTCGAGATTTTTGTTAATCCAATGGATGGTATCCTTGTCATTATGGAAGGTAGTCTGTTGTCGAGATTTTTGTTATTCCAATGGGTGGTATCCTTGTCATTATGAAAGGTAGTCTGTTGTCGATATGTTTTTTACTCCAATGGATGGTAGCCTAGTCATTATGGAAGGTAGTTTGTTGTCGAGATTTTTGTTACTCCAATGAATGGTAGACTTGTCATTATGGAAGGTAGTATGTTGTCATGATTTTTGTTACTCAAATGGATGGTAGCCTTGTCATTATGGAACGTAGTCTTTTGTCGATATCTTTGTCACTCCAATGGATGGTAGCCTAGTCATTATGGAAGGTAGTCTGTTGTCAATATTTTTGTTATTCCAATGGATGGTAGCCTTGTCATTATGTAAGTTAGTTTGTTGTCGTGATTTTTGTTACTCCAATGGATGGTAGCCTTGTCATTATGGAAGGTAGTATGTTGTCGAGATTTTTGTTAATCCAATGGATGGTATCCTTGTCATTATGGAAGGTAGTCTGTTGTCGAGATTTTTTTCATTCCAATGGGTGGTATCCTTGTCATTATGAAAGGTAGTCCGTTGTCGATATGTTTTTTACTCCAATGGATGGTAGCCTAGTCATTATGGAAGGTAGTCTGTTGTCGATATTTTTGTTACTCCAATGAATGGTAGACTTGTCATTATGGAAGGTAGTCTGTTGTCATGATTTTTGTTACTCAAATGGATGGTAGCCTTGTCATTATGGAACGTAGTCTTTTGTCGATATCTTTGTCACTCCAATGGATGGTAGCCTAGTCATTATAGAAGGTAGTCTGTTGTCGATATTTTTGTTATTCCAATGGATGGTAGCCTTGTCATTATGTAAGTTAATTTGTTGTCGTGATTTTTGTTAATCCAATGGATGGTAGCCTTGTCATTATGGAAGGTAGTTTGTTGTCTAGATTTTTGTTATTCCAATGGATGGTATCCTTGTCATTATGAAAGGTAGTCTATTGTCGATATGTTTGTTACTCCAATGGATGGTATCCTTGTCATTATGGAAGGTAGTATGTTGTCGATATCTTTGTTACTATAATGGACGGTAGCCTTGTCATTATGGAAGGTAGTATGTTGTCGAGATTTTTGTTAATCCAATGGATGGTATCCTTGTCATTATGGAAGGTAGTCTGTTGTCGAGATTTTTGTTATTCCAATGGGTGATATCCTTGTCATTATGAAAGGTAGTCCGTTGTCGATATGTTTGGTACTCCAATGGATGGTAGCCTAGTCATTATGGAAGGTAGTCTGTTGTCGAGATTTTTGTTACTCCAATGAATGGTAGACTTGTCATTATGGAAGGTAGTCTGTTGTCATGATTTTTGTTACTCCAATGGATGGTAGCCTTGTCATTATGGAACATAGTCTTTTATCGATATCTTTGTCACTCCAATGGATGGTATCCTTGTCATTATGGAAGGTAGTATGTTGTCGATATCTTTTTTACTAAAATGGACGGTAGCCTTGTCATTATGGAAAGTAGTATGTTGTCAAGATTTTTGTTAATCCAATGGATGGTATCCTTGTCATTATGGAAGGTAGTTTGTTGTCTAGATTTTTGTTATTCCAATGGATGGTATCCTTGTCATTATGAAAGGTAGTCCGTTGTCGATATTTTTGTTACTCCAATGGATGGTATCCTTGTCATTATGGAAGGTAATCTGCTGTCGAGATTTTTGTTATTCCAATGGGTGGTATCCTTATCATTATGAAAGGTAGTCCGTTATCGATATGTTTGTTACTCCAATGGATGGTAGCCTAGTCATTATGGAAGGTAGTCTGTTATCGAGATATTTGTAACTCCAAGGGATGGTAGACTTGTTATTATGGAAGGTAGTGTGTTATCGATATATTTGTTATTCCAATGGATGGTAGCCTTGTCATTATGGACGATAGTCTGTTGTCGAGATTTTGGTTACTCCAATGGATGGTAGCCTTGTCATTATGGAAGGTAGTTGGTTATCATGATTTTTGTTACTCCAATGGATGGTATCCTTGTCATTATGGAAGGTAGTATGTTATCGATATCTTTTTTACTAAAATGGACGGTAGCCTTGTGATTATGGAAAGTAGTATGTTGTCAAGATTTTTTTTAATCCAATGGATGGTATCCTTGTCATTATGGAAGGTAGTTTGTTGTCTAGATTTTTGTTATTCCAATGGATGGTATCCTTGTCATTATGAAAGGTAGTCCGTTGTCGATATTTTTGTTACTCCAATGGATGGTATCCTTGTCATTATGGAAGGTAATCTGCTGTCGAGATTTTTGTTATTCCAATGGGTGGTATCCTTATCATTATGAAAGGTAGTCCGTTATCGATATGTTTGTTACTCCAATGGATGGTAGCCTAGTCATTATGGAAGGTAGTCTGTTATCGAGATATTTGTAACTCCAAGGGATGGTAGACTTGTTATTATGGAAGGTAGTGTGTTATCGATATATTTGTTATTCCAATGGATGGTAGCCTTGTCATTATGGACGATAGTCTGTTGTCGAGATTTTGGTTACTCCAATGGATGGTAGCCTTGTCATTATGGAAGGTAGTTGGTTATCATGATTTTTGTTACTCCAATGGATGGTATCCTTGTCATTATGGAAGGTAGTATGTTATCGATATCTTTTTTACTAAAATGGACGGTAGCCTTGTGATTATGGAAAGTAGTATGTTGTCAAGATTTTTGTTAATCCAATGGATGGTATCCTTGTCATTATGGAAGGTAGTTTGTTGTCTAGATTTTTGTTATTCCAATGGATGGTATCCTTATCATTATGAAAGGTAGTCCGTTGTCGTTATTTTTGTTACTCCAATGGATGGTATCCTTGTCATTATGGAAGGTAATCTGCTGTCGAGATTTTTGTTATTCCAATGGGTGGTATCCTTTTCATTATGAAAGGTAGTCCGTTATCGATATGTTTGTTACTCCAATGGATGGTAGCCTAGTCATTACGGAATGTAGTCTGTTGTCGAGATTTTATTTACTCCAATGGATGGTAGACTTGTCATTATGGAA
Organism: Vicia faba; assembly: GCA_948472305.1. Taxonomy (NCBI): domain Eukaryota; kingdom Viridiplantae; phylum Streptophyta; class Magnoliopsida; order Fabales; family Fabaceae; genus Vicia; species Vicia faba. The sequence goes on from OX451741.1 coordinate 531,057,780, forward strand.
GGTAGTCTATTGTCGTGATTTTTGTTACTCCAATGGATGGTATCCTTGTCAGTATGGAACGTAGTCTTTTGTCGATATCTTTGTCACTCCAATGGATGGTATCCTAGTTATTATGGAAGGTAGTCTGTTGTCGATATTTTTGTTATTCCAATGGATGGTAGCCTTGTCATTATGGAAGTTAGTTTGTTGTCGTGAATTTTGTTACTCCAATGGATGGTAGCTTTGTCATTATGGAAGGTAGTATGTTGTCGATATCTTTGTTACTCGAATGGATGGTAGCCTTGTCATTATGGAAGGTAGTCTGTTGTCGAGATATTTGTAACTCTAAGGGATGGTAGACTTGTTATTATGGAAGGTAGTGTGTTGTCGATATTTTTGGTATTCCAATGGATGGTAGCCTTGTCATTATGGACGATAGTCTGTTGTCAAGATTTTTTTTAATCCAATGGATGGTAGCCTTGTCATTATGGAAGGTAGTTTGTTGTCATGATTTTTGTTACTCCAATGGATGGTATCCTAGTCATTATGGAAGGTAGTATGTTGTCGATATCTTTTTTACTAAAATGGACGGTAGCCTTGTCATTATGAAAGGTAGTATATTGTCAAGATTTTTGTTAATCAAATGGATGGTATCCTTGTCATTATGGAAGGTAGTTTGTTGTCTAGATTTTTGTTATTCCAATGGATGGTATCCTTGTCATTATGAAAGGTAGTCCGTTATCGATATGTTTGTTACTCCAATGGTTGGTAGCCTAGTCATTATGGAAGGTAGTCTGTTATCGAGATATTTGTAACTCCAAGGGATGGTAGACTTGTTATTATGGAAGGTAGTGTGTTATCGATATATTTGTTATTCCAATGGATGGTAGCCTTGTCATTATGGACGATAGTCTGTTGTCGAGATTTTGGTTACTCCAATGGATGGTAGCCTTGTCATTATGGAAGGTAGTTGGTTATCATGATTTTTGTTACTCCAATGGATGGTATCCTTGTCATTATGGAAGGTAGTATGTTATCGATATCTTTTTTACTAAAATGGACGGTAGCCTTGTGATTATGGAAAGTAGTATGTTGTCAAGATTTTTGTTAATCCAATGGATGGTATCCTTGTCATTATGGAAGGTAGTTTGTTGTCTAGATTTTTGTTATTCCAATGGATGGTATCCTTATCATTATGAAAGGTAGTCCGTTGTCGTTATTTTTGTTACTCCAATGGATGGTATCCTTGTCATTATGGAAGGTAATCTGCTGTCGAGATTTTTGTTATTCCAATGGGTGGTATCCTTTTCATTATGAAAGGTAGTCCGTTATCGATATGTTTGTTACTCCAATGGATGGTAGCCTAGTCATTACGGAATGTAGTCTGTTGTCGAGATTTTATTTACTCCAATGGATGGTAGACTTGTCATTATGGAAGGTAGTCTATTGTCGTGATTTTTGTTACTCCAATGGATGGTATCCTTGTCAGTATGGAACGTAGTCTTTTGTCGATATCTTTGTCACTCCAATGGATGGTATCCTAGTTATTATGGAAGGTAGTCTGTTGTCGATATTTTTGTTATTCCAATGGATGGTAGCCTTGTCATTATGGAAGTTAGTTTGTTGTCGTGAATTTTGTTACTCCAATGGATGGTAGCTTTGTCATTATGGAAGGTAGTATGTTGTCGATATCTTTGTTACTCGAATGGATGGTAGCCTTGTCATTATGGAAGGTAGTCTGTTGTCGAGATATTTGTAACTCTAAGGGATGGTAGACTTGTTATTATGGAAGGTAGTGTGTTGTCGATATTTTTGGTATTCCAATGGATGGTAGCCTTGTCATTATGGACGATAGTCTGTTGTCAAGATTTTTTTTAATCCAATGGATGGTAGCCTTGTCATTATGGAAGGTAGTTTGTTGTCATGATTTTTGTTACTCCAATGGATGGTATCCTAGTCATTATGGAAGGTAGTATGTTGTCGATATCTTTTTTACTAAAATGGACGGTAGCCTTGTCATTATGAAAGGTAGTATATTGTCAAGATTTTTGTTAATCAAATGGATGGTATCCTTGTCATTATGGAAGGTAGTTTGTTGTCTAGATTTTTGTTATTCCAATGGATGGTATCCTTGTCATTATGAAAGGTAGTCCGTTATCGATATGTTTGTTACTCCAATGGTTGGTAGCCTAGTCATTACGGAAGGTAGTCTGTTGTCGAGATTTTATTTACTCCAATGGATGGTAGACTTGTCATTATGGAAGGTAGTCTATTGTCGTGATTTTTGTTAATCCAATGGATGGTATCCTTGTCATTATGGAAGGTAGTTTGTTGTCTAGATTTTTGTTATTCCATTGGATGGTATCCTTTTCATTATGAAAGGTAGTCCGTTGTCGATATGTTTGTTACTCCAATCGATGGTATCCTTGTCATTATGGAAGGTAGTATGTTGTCGATATCTTTGTTACTACAAAGGACAGTAGCCTTGTCATTATGGAAGGTAGTATGTTGTCGAGATTTTTGTTAATCCAATGGATGGTATCCTTGTCATTATGGAAGGTAGTCTGTTGTCGAGATTTTTGTTATTCCAATGGGTGGTATCCTTGTCATTATGAAAGGTAGTCTGTTGTCGATATGTTTTTTACTCCAATGGATGGTAGCCTAGTCATTATGGAAGGTAGTCTGTTGTCGAGATTTTTGTTACTCCAATGAATGGTAGACTTGTCATTATGGAAGGTAGTATGTTGTCATGATTTTTGTTACTCAAATGGATGGTAGCCTTGTCATTATGGAACGTAGTCTTTTGTCGATATCTTTGTCACTCCAATGGATGGTAGCCTAGTCATTATGGAAGGTAGTCTGTTGTCAATATTTTTGTTATTCCAATGGATGGTAGCCTTGTCATTATGTAAGTTAGTTTGTTGTCGTGATTTTTGTTACTCCAATGGATGGTAGCCTTGTCATTATGGAAGGTAGTATGTTGTCGAGATTTTTGTTAATCCAATGGATGGTATCCTTGTCATTATGGAAGGTAGTCTGTTGTCGAGATTTTTTTCATTCCAATGGGTGGTATCCTTGTCATTATGAAAGGTAGTCCGTTGTCGATATGTTTTTTACTCCAATGGATGGTAGCCTAGTCATTATGGAAGGTAGTCTGTTGTCGATATTTTTGTTACTCCAATGAATGGTAGACTTGTCATTATGGAAGGTAGTCTGTTGTCATGATTTTTGTTACTCAAATGGATGGTAGCCTTGTCATTATGGAACGTAGTCTTTTGTCGATATCTTTGTCACTCCAATGGATGGTAGCCTAGTCATTATAGAAGGTAGTCTGTTGTCGATATTTTTGTTATTCCAATGGATGGTAGCCTTGTCATTATGTAAGTTAATTTGTTGTCGTGATTTTTGTTAATCCAATGGATGGTAGCCTTGTCATTATGGAAGGTAGTTTGTTGTCTAGTTTTTGTTATTCCAATGGATGGTATCCTTGTCATTATGAAAGGTAGTCTATTGTCGATATGTTTGTTACTCCAATGGATGGTATCCTTGTCATTATGGAAGGTAGTATGTTGTCGATATCTTTGTTACTATAATGGACGGTAGCCTTGTCATTATGGAAGGTAGTATGTTGTCGAGATTTTTGTTAATCCAATGGATGGTATCCTTGTCATTATGGAAGGTAGTCTGTTGTCGAGATTTTTGTTATTCCAATGGGTGATATCCTTGTCATTATGAAAGGTAGTCCATTGTCGATATGTTTGGTACTCCAATGGATGGTAGCCTAGTCATTATGGAAGGTAGTCTGTTGTCGAGATTTTTGTTACTCCAATGAATGGTAGACTTGTCATTATGGAAGGTAGTCTGTTGTCATGATTTTTGTTACTCCAATGGATGGTAGCCTTGTCATTATGGAACGTAGTCTTTTATCGATATCTTTGTCACTCCAATGGATGGTATCCTTGTCATTATGGAAGGTAGTATGTTATCGATATCTTTTTTACTAAAATGGACGGTAGCCTTGTCATTATGGAAAGTAGTATGTTGTCAAGATTTTTGTTAATCCAATGGATGGTATCCTTGTCATTATGGAAGGTAGTTTGTTGTCTAGATTTTTGTTATTCCAATGGATGGTATCCTTGTCATTATGAAAGGTAGTCCGTTGTCGATATTTTTGTTACTCCAATGGATGGTATCCTTGTCATTATGGAAGGTAATCTGCTGTCGAGATTTTTGTTATTCCAATGGGTGGTATCCTTATCATTATGAAAGGTAGTCCGTTATCGATATGTTTGTTACTCCAATGGATGGTAGCCTAGTCATTATGGAAGGTAGTCTGTTATCGAGATATTTGTAACTCCAAGGGATGGTAGACTTGTTATTATGGAAGGTAGTGTGTTATCGATATATTTGTTATTCCAATGGATGGTAGCCTTGTCATTATGGACGATAGTCTGTTGTCGAGATTTTGGTTACTCCAATGGATGGTAGCCTTGTCATTATGGAAGGTAGTTGGTTATCATGATTTTTGTTACTCCAATGGATGGTATCCTTGTCATTATGGAAGGTAGTATGTTATCGATATCTTTTTTACTAAAATGGACGGTAGCCTTGTGATTATGGAAAGTAGTATGTTGTCAAGATTTTTGTTAATCCAATGGATGGTATCCTTGTCATTATGGAAGGTAGTTTGTTGTCTAGATTTTTGTTATTCCAATGGATGGTATCCTTGTCATTATGAAAGGTAGTCCGTTGTCGATATTTTTGTTACTCCAATGGATGGTATCCTTGTCATTATGGAAGGTAATCTGCTGTCGAGATTTTTGTTATTCCAATGGGTGGTATCCTTATCATTATGAAAGGTAGTCCGTTATCGATATGTTTGTTACTCCAATGGATGGTAGCCTAGTCATTATGGAAGGTAGTCTGTTATCGAGATATTTGTAACTCCAAGGGATGGTAGACTTGTTATTATGGAAGGTAGTGTGTTATCGATATATTTGTTATTCCAATGGATGGTAGCCTTGTCATTATGGACGATAGTCTGTTGTCGAGATTTTGGTTACTCCAATGGATGGTAGCCTTGTCATTATGGAAGGTAGTTGGTTATCATGATTTTTGTTACTCCAATGGATGGTATCCTTGTCATTATGGAAGGTAGTATGTTATCGATATCTTTTTTACTAAAATGGACGGTAGCCTTGTGATTATGGAAAGTAGGATGTTGTCAAGATTTTTGTTAATCCAATGGATGGTATCCTTGTCATTATGGAAGGTAGTTTGTTGTCTAGATTTTTGTTATTCCAATGGATGGTATCCTTATCATTATGAAAGGTAGTCCGTTGTCGTTATTTTTGTTACTCCAATGGATGGTATCCTTGTCATTATGGAAGGTAATCTGCTGTCGAGATTTTTGTTATTCCAATGGGTGGTATCCTTGTCATTATGAAAGGTAGTCCGTTATCGATATGTTTGTTACTCCAATGGATGGTAGCCTAGTCATTACGGAATGTAGTCTGTTGTCGAGATTTTATTTACTCCAATGGATGGTAGACTTGTCATTATGGAAGGTAGTCTATTGTCGTGATTTTTGTTACTCCAATGGATGGTAGCCTTGTCAGTATGGAACGTAGTCTTTTGTCGATATCTTTGTCACTCCAATGGATGGTATCCTAGTTATTATGGAAGGTAGTCTGTTGTCGATATTTTTGTTATTCCAATGGATGGTAGCCTTGTCATTATGGAAGTTAGTTTGTTGTCGTGAATTTTGTTACTCCAATGGATGGTAGCTTTGTCATTATGGAAGGTAGTATGTTGTCGATATCTTTGTTACTCGAATGGATGGTAGCCTTGTCATTATGGAAGGTAGTCTGTTGTCGAGATATTTGTAACTCTAAGGGATGGTAGACTTGTTATTATGGAAGGTAGTGTGTTGTCGATATTTTTGGTATTCCAATGGATGGTAGCCTTATCATTATGGACGATAGTCTGTTGTCAAGATTTTTGTTAATCCAATGGATGGTAGCCTTGTCATTATGGAAGGTAGTTTGTTGTCATGATTTTTGTTACTCCAATGGATGGTATCCTAGTCATTATGGAAGGTAGTATGTTGTCGATATCTTTTTTACTAAAATGGACGGTAGCCTTGTCATTATGAAAGGTAGTATATTGTCAAGATTTTTGTTAATCAAATGGATGGTATCCTTGTCATTATGGAAGGTAGTTTGTTGTCTAGATTTTTGTTATTCCAATGGATGGTATCCTTGTCATTATGAAAGGTAGTCCGTTATCGATATGTTTGTTACTCCAATGGTTGGTAGCCTAGTCATTACGGAAGGTAGTCTGTTGTCGAGATTTTATTTACTCCAATGGATGGTAGACTTGTCATTATGGAAGGTAGTCTATTGTCGTGATTTTTGTTAATCCAATGGATGGTATCCTTGTCATTATGGAAGGTAGTTTGTTGTCTAGATTTTTGTTATTCCATTGGATGGTATCCTTTTCATTATGAAAGGTAGTCCGTTGTCGATATGTTTGTTACTCCAATCGATGGTATCCTTGTCATTATGGAAGGTAGTATGTTGTCGATATCTTTGTTACTACAAAGGACAGTAGCCTTGTCATTATGGAAGGTAGTATGTTGTCGAGATTTTTGTTAATCCAATGGATGGTATCCTTGTCATTATGGAAGGTAGTCTGTTGTCGAGATTTTTGTTATTCCAATGGGTGGTATCCTTGTCATTATGAAAGGTAGTCTGTTGTCGATATGTTTTTTACTCCAATGGATGGTAGCCTAGTCATTATGGAAGGTAGTCTGTTGTCAAGATTTTTGTTACTCCAATGAATGGTAGACTTGTCATTATGGAAGGTAGTATGTTGTCATGATTTTTGTTACTCAAATGGATGGTAGCCTTGTCATTATGGAACGTAGTCTTTTGTCGATATCTTTGTCACTCCAATGGATGGTAGCCTAGTCATTATGGAAGGTAGTCTGTTGTCAATATTTTTGTTATTCCAATGGATGGTAGCCTTGTCATTATGTAAGTTAGTTTGTTGTCGTGATTTTTGTTACTCCAATGGATGGTAGCCTTGTCATTATGGAAGGTAGTATGTTGTCGAGATTTTTGTTAATCCAATGGATGGTATCCTTGTCATTATGGAAGGTAGTCTGTTGTCGAGATTTTTTTCATTCCAATGGGTGGTATCCTTGTCATTATGAAAGGTAGTCCGTTGTCGATATGTTTTTTACTCCAATGGATGGTAGCCTAGTCATTATGGAAGGTAGTCTGTTGTCGAGATTTTTGTTACTCCAATGAATGGTAGACTTGTCATTATGGAAGGTAGTCTGTTGTCATGATTTTTGTTACTCAAATGGATGGTAGCCTTGTCATTATGGAACGTAGTCTTTTGTCGATATCTTTGTCACTCCAATGGATGGTAGCCTAGTCATTATAGAAGGTAGTCTGTTGTCGATATTTTTGTTATTCCAATGGATGGTAGCCTTGTCATTATGTAAGTTAATTTGTTGTCGTGATTTTTGTTAATCCAATGGATGGTAGCCTTGTCATTATGGAAGGTAGTTTGTTGTCTAGTTTTTGTTATTCCAATGGATGGTATCCTTGTCATTATGAAAGGTAGTCTATTGTCGATATGTTTGTTACTCCAATGGATGGTATCCTTGTCATTATGGAAGGTAGTATGTTGTCGATATCTTTGTTACTATAATGGACGGTAGCCTTGTCATTATGGAAGGTAGTATGTTGTCGAGATTTTTGTTAATCCAATGGATGGTATCCTTGTCATTATGGAAGGTAGTCTGTTGTCGAGATTTTTGTTATTCCAATGGATGGTAGCCTTGTCATTATGTAAGTTAATTTGTTGTCGTGATTTTTGTTAATCCAATGGATGGTAGCCTTGTCATTATGGAAGGTAGTTTGTTGTCTAGTTTTTGTTATTCCAATGGATGGTATCCTTGTCATTATGAAAGGTAGTCTATTGTCGATATGTTTGTTACTCCAATGGATGGTATCCTTGTCATTATGGAAGGTAGTATGTTGTCGATATCTTTGTTACTATAATGGACGGTAGCCTTGTCATTATGGAAGGTAGTATGTTGTCGAGATTTTTGTTAATCCAATGGATGGTATCCTTGTCATTATGGAAGGTAGTCTGTTGTCGAGATTTTTGTTATTCCAATGGGTGATATCCTTGTCATTATGAAAGGTAGTCCGTTGTCGATATGTTTGGTACTCCAATGGATGGTAGCCTAGTCATTATGGAAGGTAGTCTGTTGTCGAGATTTTTGTTACTCCAATGAATGGTAGACTTGTCATTATGGAAGGTAGTCTGTTGTCATGATTTTTGTTACTCCAATGGATGGTAGCCTTGTCATTATGGAACGTAGTCTTTTATCGATATCTTTGTCACTCCAATGGATGGTATCCTTGTCATTATGGAAGGTAGTATGTTGTCGATATCTTTTTTACTAAAATGGACGGTAGCCTTGTCATTATGGAAAGTAGTATGTTGTCAAGATTTTTGTTAATCCAATGGATGGTATCCTTGTCATTATGGAAGGTAGTTTGTTGTCTAGATTTTTGTTATTCGAATGGATGGTATCCTTGTCATTATGAAAGGTAGTCCGTTGTCTATATTTTTGTTACTCCAATGCATGGTATCCTTGTCATTATGGAAGGTAATCTGCTGTCGAGATTTTTGTTATTCCAATGGGTGGTATCCTTATCATTATGAAAGGTAGTCCGTTATCGATATGTTTGTTACTCCAATGGATGGTAGCCTAGTCATTATGGAAGGTAGTCTATTATCGAGATATTTGTAACTCCAAGGGATGGTAGACTTGTTATTATGGAAGGTAGTGTGTTATCGATATATTTGTTATTCCAATGGATGGTAGCCTTGTCATTATGGACGATAGTCTGTTGTCGAGATTTTGGTTACTCCAATGGATGGTAGCCTTGTCATTATGGAAGGTAGTTGGTTATCATGATTTTTGTTACTCCAATGGATGGTATCCTTGTCATTATGGAAGGTAGTATGTTATCGATATCTTTTTTACTAAAATGGACGGTAGCCTTGTCATTATGGAAAGTAGTATGTTATCAAGATTTTTGTTAATCCAATGGATGGTATCCTTGTCATTATGGAAGGTAGTTTGTTGTCTAGATTTTTGTTATTCCAATGGATGGTATCCTTATCATTATGAAAGGTAATCCATTGTCGTTATTTTTGTTACTCCAATGGATGGTATCCTTGTCATTATGGAAGGTAATCTGCTGTCGAGATTTTTTTTATTCCAATGGGTGGTATCCTTGTCATTATGAAAGGTAGTCCAATATCGATATGTTTGTTACTCCAATGGATGGTAGCCTAGTCATTACGGAATGTAGTCTGTTGTCGAGATTTTAATTACTCCAATGGATGGTAGACTTGTCATTATGGAAGGTAGTATATTGTCGTGATTTTTGTTACTCCAATGGATGGTAGCCTTGTCAGTATGGAACGTAGTCTTTTGTCGATATCTTTGTCACTCCAATGGATGGTAGCCTAGTTATTATGGAAGGTAGTCTGTTGTCGATATTTTTGTTATTCCAATGGATGGTAGCCTTGTCATTTTGGAAGTTAGTTTGTTGTCGTGAATTTTGTTACTCCAATGGATGGTAGCTTTGTCATTATGGAAGGTAGTATGTTGTCGATATCTTTGTTACTCGAATGGATGGTAGCCTTGTCATTATGGAAGGTAGTCTGTTGTCGAGATATTTGTAACTCTAAGGGATGGTAGACTTGTTATTATGGAAGGTAGTGTGTTGTCGATATTTTTGGTATTCCAATGGATGGTAGCCTTGTCATTATGGACGATAGTCTGTTGTCGAGATTTTTGTTAATACAATGGATGGTAGCCTTGTCATTATGGAAGGTAGTTTGTTGTCATGATTTTTGTTACTCCAATGGATGGTATCCTTGTCATTATGGAAGGTAGTATGTTGTCGATATCTTTTTTACTAAAATGGACGGTAGCCTTGTCATTATGAAAGGTAGTATATTGTCAAGATTTTTGTTAATCAAATGGATGGTATCCTTGTCATTATGGAAGGTAGTTTGTTGTCTAGATTTTTGTTATTCCAATGGATGGTATCCTTGTCATTATGAAAGGTAGTCCGTTATCGATATGTTTGTTACTCCAATGGATGGTAGCCTAGTCATTACGGAAGGTAGTCTGTTGTCGAGATTTTATTTACTCCAATGGATGGTAGACTTGTCATTATGGAAGGTAGTCTATTGTCGTGATTTTTGTTAATCCAATGGATGGTATCCTTGTCATTATGGAAGGTAGTTTGTTGTCTAGATTTTTGATATTCCATTGGATGGTATCCTTTTAATTATGAAAGGTAGTCCGTTGTCGATATGTTTTTTACTCCAATGGATGGTATCCTTGTCATTATAAAAGGTAGTATGTTGTCGATATCTTTGTTACTACAATGGACGGTAGCCTTGTCATTATGGAAGGTAGTATGTTGTCGAGATTTTTGTTAATCCAATGGATGGTATCCTTGTCATTATGGAAGGTAGTCTGTTGTCGAGATTTTTGTTATTCCAATGGGTGGTATCCTTGTCATTATGAAAGGTAGTCCGTTGTCGATATGTTTTTTACTCCAATGGATGGTAGCCTAGTCATTATGGAAGGTAGTCTGTTGTCGAGATTTTTGTTACTCCAATGAATGGTAGACTTGTCATTATGGAAGGTAGTCTGTTGTCATGATTTTTGTTACTCAAATGGATGGTAGCCTTGTCATTATGGAACGTAGTCTTTTGTCGATATCTTTGTCACTCCAATGGATGGTAGCCTAGTCATTATGGAAGGTAGTCTGTTGTCGATATTTTTGTTATTCCAATGGATGGTAGCCTTGTCATTATGTAAGTTAGTTTGTTGTCGTGATTTTTGTTACTCCAATGGATGGTAGCCTTGTCATTATGGAAGGTAGTATGTTGTCGATATCTTTGTTACTCGAATGGGTGGTAGCCTTGTCATTATGGAAGGTATTCTGTTGTCGAGATATTTGTAACTCCAAGGGATGGTAGACTTGTTATTATGGAAGGTAGTGTGTTATCGATATTTTTGTTATTCCAATGGATGGTAGCCTTGTCATTATGGACGATAGTCTGTTGTCGAGATTTTTGTTACTCCAATGGATGGTAGCCTTGTCATTATGGAAGGTAGTTTGTTGTCATGATTTTTGTTACTCCAATGGATAGTATCCTTGTCATTATGGAAGGTAGTATGTTATCGATATCTTTTTTACTAAAATGGACGGTAGCCTTGTCATTATGGAAAGTAGTATGTTGTCAAGATTTTTGTTAATCCAATGGATGGTATCCTTGTCATTATGAAAGGTAGTTTGTTGTCTAGATTTTTGTTATTCCAATGGATGGTATCCTTATCATTATGAAAGGTAGTCCGTTGTCGATATTTTTGTTACTCCAATGGATGGTATCCTTGTCATTATGGAAGGTAATCTGCTGTCGAGATTTTTGTTATTCCAATGGGTGGTATCCTTGTCATTATGAAAGGTAGTCTGTTATCGATATGTTTGTTACTCCAATGGATGGTAGCCTAGTCATTACGGAAGGTAGTCTGTTGTCGAGATTTTTTTTACTCCAATGGATGGTAGACTTGTCATTATGGAAGGTAGTCTATTGTCGTGATTTTTGTTACTCCAATGGATGGTAGCCTTGTCAGTATGGAACGTAGTCTTTTGTCGATATCTTTGTCACTCCAATGGATGGTAGCCTAGTTATTATGGAAGGTAGTCTGTTGTCGATATTTTTGTTATTCCAATGGATGGTAGCCTTGTCATTATGGAAGTTAGTTTGTTGTAGTGATTTTTGTTACTCCAATGGATGGTAGCCTTGTCATTATGGAAGGTTGTATGTTGTCGATATCTTTGTTACACGAATGGATGGTAGCCTTGTCATTATGGAAGGTAGTCTGTTGTCGAGATATTTTTAACTCTAAGGGATGGTAGACTTGTTATTATGGAAGGTAGTGTGTTGTCGATATTTTTGGTATTCCAATGGATGGTAGCCTTGTCATTATGGACGATAGTCTGTTGTCGAGATTTTTGTTAATCCAATGGATGGTAGCCTTGTCATTATGGAAGGTAGTTTGTTGTCATGATTTTTGTTACTCCAATGGATGGTATCCTTGTCATTATAGAAGGTAGTATGTTGTCGATATCTTTTTTACTAAAATGGACGGTAGCTTTGTCATTATGAAAGGTAGTATATTGTCAAGATTTTTGTTAATCCAATGGATGGTATCCTTGTCATTATGGAAGGTAGTTTGTTGTCTAGATTTTTGTTATTCCAATGGATGGTATCCTTGTCATTATGAAAGGTAGTCTGTTGTCGATATGTTTGTTACTCCAATGGATGGTATCCTTGTCATTATGGAAGTTAGTATGTGTCGATATCTTTGTTACTACAATGGACGGTAGCCTTGTCATTATGGAAGGTAGTATGTTGTCGAGATTTTTGTTAATCCAATTGATGGTATCCTTGTCATTATGGAAGGTAGTCTGTTGTCGAGATTTTTGTTATTCCAATGGGTGATATCCTTGTCATTATGAAAGGTAGTCCGTTGTCGATATGTTTGTTACTCCAATGGATGGTAGCGTAGTCATTATGGAAGGTAGTCTGTTTTCGAGATTTTTGTTACTCCAATGAATGGTAGACTTGTCATTATGGAAGGTAGTCTGTTGTCATGATTTTTGTTACTCCAATGGATGGTAGCCTCATCATTATGGAACGTAGTCTTTTATCGATATCTTTGTCACTCCAATGGATGGTAGCCTAGTCATTATGGAAGGTAGTATGTTGTCGATATTTTTGTTATTCCAATGGATGGTAGCCTTGTCATTATGTAAGTTAGTTTGTTGTCGAGATTTTTGTTACTCCAATGGATGGTAGCCTTGTCATTATGGAAGGTAGTATGTTGTCGATATCTTTGTTACTCGAATGGGTGGTAGCCTTGTCATTATGGAAGGTAGTCTGTTGTCGAGATATTTGTAATTCCAATGGATGGTAGCCTTGTCATTATGGACGATAGTCTGTTGTCGAGATTTTTGTTACTCCAATGGATGGTAGCCTTGTCATTATGGAAGGTAGTTTGTTGTCATGATTTTTGTTACTCCAATGGATGGTATCCTTGTCATTATGGAAGGTAGTATGTTGTCGATATCTTTTTTACTAAAATGGACAGTAGCCTTGTCATTATGGAAAGTAGTATGTTATCAAGATTTTTGTTAATCCAATGGATGGTATCCTTGTCATTAGGGAAGGTAGTTTGTTGTCTAGATTTTTGTTATTCCAATGGATGGTATCCTTGTCATTATGAAAGGTAGTCCGTTGTCGATATGTTTGTTACTCCAATGGATGGTATCCTTGTCATTATGGAAGGTAATCTGCTGTCAAGATTTTAGTTATTCCAATGGGTGGTATCCTTGTCATTATGAAAGGTAGTCTGTTGTCGATATGTTTGTTACTCCAGTGGATGGTAGCCTAGTCATTATGGAAGGTAGTTTGTTGTCGAGATTTTTGTTACTCCAATGGATGGTAGACTTGTCATTATGGAAGGTAGTCTATTGTCATGATTTTTGTTACTCCAATGGATGGTAGCCTTGTCAGTATGGAACATAGTCTTTTGTCGATATCTTTGTCACTCCAATGGATGGTAGCCTAGTTATTTTGGAAGGTAGTCTTTTGTCGATATTTTTGTTATTCCAATGGATGGTAGACTTGTCATTATGGAAGTTAGTTTGTTGTCGTGATTTTTGTTACTCCAATGGATGGTAGCCTTGTCATTATGGAAGGTAGTATGTTGTTGATATCTTTCTTACTCGAATGGATGGTAGCCTTGTCATTATGGAAGGTAGTCTGTTGTCGAGATATTTGTAACTCTAAGGGATGGTGGACTTGTTATTATGGAAGGTAGTGTGTTGTCGATATTTTTGTTATTCCAATGGATGGTAGCCTTGTCATTATGGACGATAGTCTGTTGTCGAGATTTTTGTTAATCCAATGGATGGTAGCCTTGTCATTATGGAAGGTAGTTTGTTGTCATGATTTTTGTTACTCCAATGGATGGTATCCTTGTCATTATGGAAGGTAGTATGTTATCGATATCTTTTTTACTAAAATGGATGGTAGCCTTGTCATTATGGAAGGTAGTATATTGTCAAGATTTTTGTTAATCCAATGGATGGTATCCTTGTCATTATGGAAGGTAGTTTGTTGTCTAGATTTTTGTTATTCCAATGGATGGTATCCTTGTCATTATGAAAGTTAGTTCATTGTCGATATGTTTGTTACTCCTATGGATGGTATCCTTGTCATTATGGAAGGTAATCTGCTGTCGAGATTTTTGTTATTCCAATGGATGATATCCTTCTCATTATGAAAGGTAGTCCGTTGTCGATATCTTTGTTACTCCAACAGATGATAGCCTAGTCATTATGGAAGGTAGTCTGTTGTCGAGATTTTTGTTATTCCAATGGATGATAGCCTTCTCATTATGGAAGGTAGTCTGTTGTCGTGATTTTTGTTACTCCAATGGATGGTAGCCTTGTCATCATGGAAGGTAGTATGTTGTCGATATCTTTGTTACTACAATGGATGGTAGCCTTGTCATTATGGAAGGTAGTCTATTGTCAAGATTTTTGTTACTCCGGAGGATGGTATCCTTGTCATTATGGAAGGTTGTCTGTTGTCGAGATTTTTGTTATTCAAATGGATGGTATCCTTGTCATTAGGAAAGGTAGTTAGTTGTCGATATCTTTGTTACTCCAATGGGTGGTAGCCTAGTCATTATGGAAGGTAGTCTGTTGTCGAGTTTTTTGTTACTCCAATGGATGGTAGCCATGTCATTATGGAAGGTAGTCTGTTGTCGAGTTTTTTGTTACTCCAATGGATTGTAGCCATGTCATTATGGAAGGTAGTCTATTGTCGATATTTTTATTACTCCATTGGATAGCAGCCTTGTCATTATGGAAGGTAGTTTATTTTCGAGTTTTTTGTTATTCCAATGGATGGTAGCCTAGTCATTATGGAACGTAGTCCTTTGTCGATATCTTTGTCACTCCAATGGATGGTAGCCTAGTCATTATGGAAGGTAGTCTGTTGTCGATATTTTTGTTATTCCAATGGATGGTAGCCTTGTCATTATGGAAGTTAGTTTGTTCTCATGATTTTTGTTACTCCAATGGATGGTAGCCTTGTCATTATTGAAAGTAGTATGTTGTCGATATCTTTGTTACTCGACTGGATGGTAGCCTTGTCATTATGGAAGGTAGTCTTATGTCGAGATATTGGTTACTCTAAGGGATGGTAGAGTTGTTATTATGGAAGGTAGTGTGTTGTCGATATTTTTGTTATTCCAATGGAAGTTAGCCTTGTCATTATGGACAATAGTCTGTTGTCGAGATTTTTGTTACTCCAATTGATGGTAGCATTGTCATTATGGGAGGTAGTCTATTGTCGATATTTTTGTTACTACAATGGATGGTAGCCTTGTCATTATGGAAGGTAGTCTGTTGTCGATATCTTTGTTACTCCAATGGATGGTATCCTAGTCATTATGGAAGGTAGTCTTTTGTCGAGATTTTTGTTACTCCAATGGATGGTAGCCCTGTCATTATGGAAGGTAGTCTGTTGTCAGGAATTTTTGTACTCCAATGGATTGTAGCCTTGTCATTACGGAAGGTAGTCTCTTGTGGATATTTTTGTTAATCCAATGATGGTACCCTTGTCATTATGGAAGGTAGTATGTTGTCGAGATTTTTATTACTCCAATGGATGGTAGCCTTGTCATTATGGAAGGTAGTTTGTTGTCATGATTTTTGTTACTCCAATGGATGGTATCCTTGTCATTATGGAAGGTAGTATGTTGTCGATATCTTTTTTACTAAAATGGACGGTAGCCTTGTCATTATGGAAGGTAGTATGTGGTCAAGATTTTTGTTAATCCAATGGATGGTATCCTTGTCATTATGGAAGGTAGTATGTTGTCAATATCTTTGTTACCACAATGGACGGTAGCCTTATCATTACGGAAGGTAGTATGTTGTCGAGATTTTTTTTAATCCAATGGATGGTATCCTTGTCATTATGGAAGGTAGTCTGTTGTCGAGATTTTTGTTACTCCATTGGATGGAAGCCTTATCATTATGGAAGGTAGTCTATTGTCGAGATTTTTTTTATTCCATTGGATGGTAGCCTTGACATTATGGAAGGTAGTCAGTTGTCGTGATTTTTGTTACTCCAATGGATGGTATCCTTGTCATTATGGAAGGTAGTATGTTGTCGATATCTTTGCTACTACAATGGATGGTAGCCTTGTCATTATGGAAGGTAGTATGTTCTCGAGATTTTTGTTAATCCAATGGATGGTATTCTTTTTATTATGGAAGGTAGTTTGTTGTCGAGATTTTTGTTATTCCAATGGGTGGTATCCTTGTCATTATGAAAGGTAGTCCGTTGTCGATATGTTTGTTACTCCAATGAATGGTAGACTTGTCACTATGGAAGGTAGTCTGTTGTCATGATTTTTGTTACTCCAATGGATGGTAGCCTTGTCATTATGGGACATAGTCTTTTGTCGATATCTTTATCACTCCAATGGATGGTAGCCTAGTTATTATGGAAGGTAGTCTGTTGTCGATATTTTTGATATTCCAATGGATGGTAGCCTTGTCATTATGGAAGTTAGTTTGTTGTCGTGATATTTGTTACTCCAATGGATGGTAGCCTTGTCTCTATGGAAGGTAGTATGTTGTCAATATCTTTGTTACTCGAATGGATGGTAGCCTTGTCATTATTGAAGGTAGTATGTTGTCGATATCTTTGTTACTCGACTAGATGGTAGCCTTGTCATTATGGAAGGTAGTCTTATGTCGAGATATTTGTTACTCTAAGGGATGGTAGACTTGTTATTATGGAAGGTAGTGTGTTGTCGATCTTTTTGTTATTCCAATGGATGGTAGCCTTGTCATTATGGACAATAGTCTGTTGTCGAGATTTTTGTTACTCCAATGGATGGTAGCATTGTCATTAAGGGAGGTAGTCTATTGTCGATATTTTTGTTACTACAATGGATGGTAGCCTTGTCATTATGGAAGGTAGTCTGTTGTCGATATCTTCGTTACTCCATTGGATGGTAGCCTAGTCATTATGGAAGGTAGTCTTTTGTCGAGATTTTTGTTACTCCAATGGATGGTAGCCCTGTCATTATGGAAGGTAGTCTGTTGTCAGGAATTTTTGTACTCCAATGGATTGTAGCCTTGTCATTACGGAAGGTAGTCTCTTGTGGATATTTTTGTTAATCCAATGATGGTACCCTTGTCATTATGGAAGGTAGTATGTTGTCGAGATTTTTATTACTCCAATGGATGGTAGCCTTGTCATTATGGAAGGTAGTTTGTTGTCATGATTTTTGTTACTCCAATGGATGGTATCCTTGTCATTATGGAAGGTAGTATGTTGTCGATATCTTTTTTACTAAAATGGACGGTAGCCTTGTCATTATGGAAGGTAGTATGTTGTCAATATCTTTGTTACCACAATGGACGGTACCCTTGTCATTACGGAATGTAGTATGTTGTCGAGATTTTTATTAATCCAATGGATGGTATCCTTGTCATTATGGAAGGTAGTCTGTTGTCGAGATTTTTGTTACTCCATTGGATGGAAGCCTTATCATAATGGAAGGTAGTCTGTTGTCGAGATTTTTTTTATTCCATTGGATGGTAGCCTTGTCATTATGGAAGGTAGTCAGTTGTGGTGATTTTTGTTACTCCAATGGATGGTATTCTTGTCATTATGGAAGGTAGTATGCTGTCGATATCTTTGTTACTACAATGGACGGTAGCCTTGTCATTATGGAAGGTAGTATGTTCTTGAGATTTTTGTTAATCCAATGGATGGTATTCTTTTCATTATGGAAGGTAGTCTTTTGTCTAGATTTTTGTTATTCCAATGGGTGGTATCCTTGTCATTATGAAAGGTAGTCCATTGTCGATATGTTTGTTACTCCAATGAATGGTAGACTTGTCATTATGGAAGGTAGTCTGTTGTCATGATTTTTGTTACTCCAATGGATGGTAGCCTTGTCATTATGGAACATAGTCTTTTGTCGATATCTTTATCACTCCAATGGATGGTAGCCTAGTCATTATGGAAGGTAGTCTGTTGTCGATATTTTTGTTATTCCAATGGATGGTAGCATTGTCATTATGGAAGTTAGTTTGTTGTCGTGATATTTGTTACTCCAATGGATGGTAGCCTTGTCTCTATGGAAGGTAGTATGTTGTCAATATCTTTGTTACTCGAATGGATGGTAGCCTTGTCATTATGGAACGTAGTCTGTTGTCGATATATTTGTAACTCTAAAGGATGGTAGACTTATTATTATGGGAGGTAGTGTGTTGTCGATATTTTTGTTATTCCAATGGATGATAGCCTTGTCATTATGGACCATAGTCTGTTGTCGAGATTTTTGTTACTCCAATGGATGCTAACCTTGTCATTATGGAAGGTAGTTTGTTGTCATGATATTTGTTACTCCAATGGATGGTATCCTTGTCATTATGGAAGGTAGTACGTTGTCGATATCTTTTTTACTAAAATGGACGGTAGCCTTGTCATTATGGAAGGTAGTATGTTGTCATGATTTTTGTTAATCCAATGGATGGTATCCTTGTCATTATGGAAGGTAATCTGCTGTCGAGATTTTTGTTATTCCAATGGATGGTATCCTTCTTATTATGAAAGGTAGTCCGTTGTCGATATCTTTGTTACTCCAATGGATAGTAGCCTAGTCATTATTGAAGGTAGTCTGTTGTCGAAATTTTTTTTACTCCAATGGATGATAGCCTTGTCATTATGGAAGGAAGTCTGTTGTCGTGATTTTTGTTACTCCAATGGATGGTAGCCTTGTCATTATGGAAGGTAGTATGTTGTCGATATCTTTCTAACTACAATGGATGTTAGCCTTGTCATTATGGAAGGTAGTCTATTGTCAAAAAATTTGTTACTCCTGTGGATGGTATCCTTGTCATTATGGAAGGTTGTCTGTTGTCGAGATTTTTGTTATTCAAATGGATGGTATCCTTGTCATTATGAAAGGTAGTTAGTTGTCGATATCTTTGTTACTCCAATGGATGGTAGCCTAGTCATTATGGAAGGTAGTTTGTTGTCGAGTTTTTTGTTATTCCAATGGATGGTAGCCTTGTCATTATGGAAGGTAGTTTGTTGTCATGATTTTTCTTACTCCAATGGATGGTATCCTTGTCATTATGGAAGGTAGTATGTTTTCGATATCTTTTTTACTAAAATGGATGGTAGCCTTGTCATTAAGGAAGGTAGTATGTTGTCATGATTTTTGTTAATCCAATGGATGATATCCTTGTCATTATGGAAGGTAGTTTGTTGTCTAGATTTTTGTTATTCCAATGGATGGTAGCCTTGTCATTATGGAAGGTAGTATGTTGTCATGATTTTTGTTAATCCAATGGATGGTATCCTTGTCATTATGGAAGGTAATCTGCTGTCGAGATTTTTGTTATTCCAATGGATGGTATCCTTCTTATTATGAAAGGTAGTCTGTTGTCGATATCTTTGTTACTCCAATGGATGGTAGCCTAGTCATTATTGAAGGTAGTCTGTTGTCGAAATTTTTGTTACTCCAATGGATGATAGCCTTGTCATTATGGAAGGAAGTCTGTTGTCGTGATTTTTGTTACTCCAATGGATGGTAGCCTTGTCATTATGGAAGGTAGTATGTTGTCGATATCATTCTAACTACAATGGATGTTAGCCTTGTCATTATGG
The DNA here is from genome assembly GCA_948472305.1 of Vicia faba. NCBI lineage: Eukaryota > Viridiplantae > Streptophyta > Magnoliopsida > Fabales > Fabaceae > Vicia > Vicia faba. The sequence continues at coordinate 531,077,655 of OX451741.1, forward strand.
AAGGTAGTCTATTGTCAAAAAATTTGTTACTCCTATGGATGGTATCCTTGTCATTATGGAAGGCTGTCTGTTGTCGAGATTTTTGTTATTCAAATGGATGGTATCCTTGTCATTATGAAAGGTAGTTAGTTGTCGATATCTTTGTTACTCCAATGGATGGTAGCCTAGTCATTACGAAAGGTAGTCTGTTGTCGAGTTTTTTGTTACTCCAATGGATGGTAGCCATGTCATTATGGAAGGTAGTCTATTGTCGATATTTTTATTACTCCATTGGATGATAGCCTTGTCATTATGGAAGATAGTTTGTTGTCGAGTTTTTTGTTATTCCAATGGATGGTAGCCTTGTCATTATGGAAGGTAGTATGTTGTCGTGATTTTTGTTACACCAATTGATGGTAGCCTTGCCATTATGGAAGGTAGTATGTTGTTGATTACTTTGTTACTATAATGGATGGTAGCCTTGTCATTATGGAAGGTAGTCTATTGTCGAGATTTTTGTTACTCCAATGGATGGTAGCCTTGTCATTTTGGAAGATAGTCTGTTGTCGATATTTTTGGTACTCCATTGGATGGTAGCCTTGTCATTATAGAAGGTAGTGTTTTTTTGATATTTTTGTTATTCCAAAGGACGGTAGCATTGTCATTATGGAAGGTAGTATGTTGTCAAGATTTTTGTTAATCCAATGGATGGTATCCTTGTAATTATGGAAGGTAGTCTGTTGTCGAGATTTTTGTTATTCCAATGGGTGGTATCCTTGTCATTATGGAAGGTAGTATGTTGTCGATATCTTTGTCACTCCATTGGATGGTAGCCTAGTCATTATGGAAGGTAGTCTGTTGTCGATATTTTTGTTATTCCAATGGATGCTAGCCTTGTCATTATGGAAGTTAGTTTGTTGTCGTGATTTTTGTTACTCCAATGGATGGTAGCCTTGTAATTATGGAAGGTAGTATGTTGTCGATATCTTTGTTACTCAAATGGATGGTAGCCTTGTCATTATGGAAGGTAGTCTGTTGTCGAGATATTTATTACTCTAAGGGATGGTAGACTTGTTATTATGGAAGGTAGTGCGTTGTCGATATTTTTGTTATTCCAATGGATGGTAAGCCTTGTTATTATGGAAGGTAGTGTCTTGTCGATGTTTTTGTTATTCCAAAGGATGGTAGCCTAGTCATTATGGAAGCTAGTCTATTGTCGATATTTTCGTTACTCCAATGGATGGTAACCTAGTCATTATGGAAGGTAGTCTGTTGTCGAGATTTTTGTTACTCCAATGGTTGGTAGCCTTGTCATTATGGAAGGTAGTCTGTTTTCGATATTTTTTATACTCCAATGGATTGTAGCCTTGTCATTAAGGAAGGTAGTCTGCTGTCGAGATTTTTGTTAGTCCAATGGATGGTAGCCTTGTCATTATGGAAGGTAGGTTATTGTCGGGATTTTTGTTACTCCAATGGATGGTAGCCTTGTCATTATGGAAGGTAGTCTGTTGCCCAGATTTTTGTCACTGCAATGGATGATAGCCTTGTCATTATGGAAGGTAGTCTAACGTTGTGATTTTCTGTTACTCCAATGGATGGTAGCCTTGTCATTAAGGACGATAGTCTGTTGTTCATATTTTTGTTAATCCAATGGATGGTAGACTTGTCATTATGGAAGGTAATCTATTTTCGATATTTTTGTTTCTCCATTGGATGGTAGGCTTGTCATTATGGAAGGTAGTGTGTTGTTGATATTTTTGTTATTCCAATGTATGGTAGCCTTGTCATTATGGAAGGTAGTCTGTTGTCGTGATTTTTGTTACTCCAATGGATGGTAGCCTTGTCACTATAGAAGGTAGTATGTTGTCGATATCTTTGTAACTCCAATGGATGGTAGCCTTGTCATTATGGAAGCTAGTTTATTGTCGAGATTTTTGTTACTCTAAGGGATGGTAGCCTTGTTATTATGGAAGGTACTGTGTTGTCAATATTTTTGTTATTCCAATGGATGGTAGCCTTGTCATTATGGAAGGTTGTATGGTGTCGATATCTTTGTTACTCCAATGGATGGTAGCCTTGTCATTATGGAAGGTAGTCTGTTGTCGATATTTTTGTTATTCCAATGGATGGTAGGCTTGTCATTATGGAAGGTAGTCTGTTGTCATGATTTTTGTTGCTCCAATGGATTGTAGCCTTGTCGTTATGGAATGTAGTCTGTTGTCGATATCTTTGTTAATCCAATGGATGGTAGCCTTGTTATTATGGAAGGTAGTGTGTTTTCGATATTTTTGTTATTCCAATGGATGGTAACCTTGTCATTATGGAAGGTAGTCTGTTGTCGAGATTTCTGTTACTCCAATGGATGGTAGCCTTGTCATTATAGAAGGTAGGTTATTGTCGGGATTTTTGTTATTCCAATGGATGGTAGCCTTGTCATTATGGAAGGTAGTCTGTTGCCCAGATTTTTGTTACAACAATAGATGGTAGCCTAGTCATTATGGAAGGTAGTCTAGCATTGTGATTTTCTGTTACTCTAATGGATGATAGCCTTGTCATTAAGGACGGTAGTCTGTTGTTCATATTTTTGTTAATCCAATGGATGGTAGACTTTTCATTATGGAAGGTAATCTATTATCGATATTTTTTTTACTCCATTGGATGGTAGGCTTGTCATTATGGAAGGTAGTGTGTTGTCGATATTTTTGTTATTCTAATGGATGGTAGCCTTATCATTATGGAAGGTAGTCTGCTGTCGTGATTTTTGTTACTCCAATGGATGGTAGCCCTGTCACTATAGAAGGTAGTATGTTTTCGATATCTTTGTAACTCCAATGGATGGTAGCCTTGTCATTATGGAAGCTAGTCTATTGTCGATATTTTTGTTACTCAAAGGTATGGTAGCGTTGTTATTATGGAATGTAGTGTCTTGTCGATGTTTTTGTTATTCCAAAGGATGGTAGCCTAGTCATTATGGAAGCTAGTCTATTGTCGAGATTTTTGTTACTCCAATGGATGGTAACCTAGTCATTATGGAAGGTAGTCTGTTGTCGAGATTTGTTTCTCCAATGGATGGTAGCCTTGTCATTATGGAAGGTAGTCTGTTATCGATATTTTTTATACTCCTATGGATTGTAGCCTTGTCATTAAGAAAGGTAGTCTCTTGCAGATATTTTTCTTACTCCAATGATGGAACCCATGTCATTATGGAAGGTAGTCTGCTGTCGAGATTTTTGTTATTCCAATGGATGGTAGCCTTGTCATTATGGAAGGTAGGTTATTGTCGGGATTTTTGTTACTCCAATGGATCGTAGCCTTGTCATTATGGAAGGTAGTCTGTTGCCCAGATTTTTGTTTCAACAATAGATGGTAGCCTACTCATTATGGAAGGTAGTCTATTGTCGAGATTTTTGTCACTGTAATGGATGGTAGCCTTGTCATTATGGAAGGTAGTCTAGCATTATGATTTTCTGTTACTCCAATGGATGGTAGCCTTGTCATTAAGGACAATAGTCTGTTGTTCATATTTTTGTTAATCCAATGGATGGTAGACTAGTCATTATGGAAGGTAATCTACTATCGATATTTTTGTTTCTCCATTGGATGGTAGGCTTGTCATTATGGAAGGTAGTGTGTTGTCGATATTTTAGTTATTCTAATGGATGGTAGCCTTGTCATTATGGAAGGTAGTCTGCTATCGTGATTTTTGTTACTCCAATGGATGGTAGCCTTGTTACTATAGAAGGTAGTATGTTGTTGATATCTTTGTAACTCCAATGGATGGTAGCCTTGTCATTATGGAAGCTAGTCTATTGTCGATATTTTTGTTACTTTAAGGTATGATAGCGTTGATATTATGGAATGTAGTGTCTTGTCGATGTTTTTGTTATTCCAAAGGATGGTAACCTAGTCATTATGGAAGCTAGTCTATTGTTGAGATTTTTTCTACTCCAATGGATGGTAACCTAGTCATTATGGAAGGTAGTCTGTTGTCGAGATTTGTTACTCCAATGGATGGTAGCCTTGTCATTATGGAAGGTAGTCTGTTATCGATATTGTTTATACTCCAATGGATTGTAGCCTTGTCATTAAGGAAGGTAGTCTCTTGCAGATATTTTTGTTACTCCAATGATGGTACCCATGTCATTATGGAAGGTAGTCTGCTGTCGAGATTTTTGTTAGTCCAATGGATGGTAGCCTTGTCATTATGGAAGGTAGGTTATTGTCGGGATTTTTGTTACTCCAATGGATGGTAGCCTTGTCATTATGGAAGGTAGTCTGTTGCCCAGATTTTTGTTTCAACAATAGATGGTAGCCTAGTCATTATGGAAGGTAGTCTATTGTCGAGATTTTTGTCACTGTAATGGATGGTAGCCTTGTCATTCTGGAAGGTAGTCTAGCATTGTGATTTTCTGTTACTCCAATGGATGGTAGCCTTGTCATTAAGGACGGTAGTCTGTTGTTCATATTTTTGTTAATCTAATGGATGGTAGACTTATCATTATGGAAGGTAATCTACTATCGATATTTTTGTTTCTCCATTGGATGGTAGGCTTGTCATTATGGAAGGTAGTGTGGTGTCGATATTTTTGTTATTCCAATGGATGGTAGCCTTGTCATTATGGAAGGTAGTCTGTTGTCGTGATTTTTGTTACTCCAATGGATGGTAGCCTTGTCACTATAGAAGGTAGTATGTTATCGATATCTTTGTAACTCCAATGGATGGTAGCCTTGTCATTATGGAAGCTAGTTTATTGTCGAGATTTTTGTTACTCTAAGGGATGGTAGACTTGTTATTATGGAAGGTAGTGTCTTGTCGATATTTTCGTTATTCCGAAGGATGGTAGCCTTGTCATTATGGAAGCTAGTCTTTTGTCGAGATTTTTGTTACTCCAATGGATGGTACCTTAGTCATTATGGAAGGTAGTCTGTTGTCGAGATTTTTGTTACTCCAATGGATGGTAGCCTTGTCATTATGGAAGGTAGTCTGTTGTCGATATTTTTTATACTCCAATGGATTGTAGCCTTGTCATTAAGGAAGGTAGTCTCTTGCAGATATTTTTGTTACTCCAATGATGGTACCCTTGTCATTATGGAAGGTAGTCTGCTGTCGAGATTTTTGTTAGTCCAATGGATGGTAGCCTTGTCATTATGGAAGGTAGTCTGTTGTCGCGATTTCTGTCACTCCAATGGATGATAGCCTTGTCAATATGGAAGGTAGGTTATTGTCGGGATTTTTGTTACTCCAATGGATGGTAGCCTTGTCATTATGGAAGGTAGTCTGTTGTCCAGATTTTTGTTACAACAATAGATGGTAGCCTTGTCATTATGGAAGGTAGTCAATTGTCGAGATTTTTGTCACTGCAATGGATGGTAGTCTTGTCATTATGGAAGGTAGTCTATCGTTGTGATTTTCTGTTACTCAAATGGATCGTAGCCTTGTCATTAAGGACAGTAGTCTGTTTTTCATATTTTTGTTACTCCAATGGATGGTAGACTTGTCATTATGGAAGGTAATCTATTGTCGTAATTTTTGTTACTCCATTGGATGGTAGCCTTGTCATTATGGAAGGTAGTGTGTTGTCGATATTTTTGTTATTCTAGCCTTGTCTTTATGGAAGCTAGTTTGTTGTTGAGATTTTTGTTACTCCAATGGATGGTAGCCTTGTCATTATGGAAGGTAGTCTATTGTCGATATTTTTGTTATTCGAATTGATGATAGCCTTGTCATTATGGAAGGTAGTCTGTTGTCGTGATTTTTGTTACTCCAATGGATTGTAGCCTTGTAGTTATGGAAGGTAGTCTGTTGTCGATATCATTGTTAATCTAATGGATGGTAGCCTTGTCATTATGGAAGGTAGTCTGTTGTCGAGATTTTTGTTACTTCAATGGATGGTAGTCTTCTCATTATGGAAGGTATTCTGTTGTCGAGATTTTTAATACTCCAATGGATGGTAGCCTTGTCATTATGGAAGGTAGTCTCTTGTGGATATTTCTGTTACTCCAATGATGGTACCCTTGTCATTATGGAAGGTAGTGTGCTGTCGAAATTTTTGTTACTCCAATGGATGGTAGCCTTGTCATTATGTTAGGTAGTATGTTGTCGAGATTTCTCTTACTCCAATTGATGGTAGCCTTGTCATTATGGAAGGTAGGTTATTGTCGGGATTTTTGTTACTCCAATTGATGGTAGCCTTTTCATTATGGAAGGTAGTCTTTTGTTCATATTTTTGTTAATCCAATGGATGGTTTACTTGTCATAATGGAAGGTAATCTATTATCGATATTTATATTACTCCATTGGATGGTAGGCTTGTCATTATGGAAGGTAGTCTGTTGTCGTGATTTTTGTTACTCCAATGGATGGTAGCCTTGTCACTATGGAAGGTAGTATGTTGTCAATATCTTTGTAACTCCAATGGATGGTAGCCTTGTCATTATGGAAGCTAGTCTATTGTCGAGATTTTTGTTACTCTAAGGGATTGTAGCCTTGTTATTATGGAAGGTAGAATCTTGTCGATATTTTTGTTATTCCAAAGGATGGTAGCCTTGTTATTATGGAAGCTAGTATGTTGTCGAGATTTTTGTTACTCGAATGGATGGTAACCTAGTCATTATGGAAGGTAGTCTCTTGCGGATATTTTTGTTACTCCAATGATGGTACCCTTGTCATTATGGAAGATAGTCTGTTGTGGAGATTTTTTTTACTCCAATGGAGGGTAGCCTTGTCATTATGGAAGGTAGTTTGTTCTCCAGATTTTTGTTACAACAATAGATGGTAGCCTTGTCATTATGGAAGGTAGGTTATTGTAGGGATTTTTGTCACTGCAATGGATGGTAGCCTTGTCATATGCAAGGTAGTCTGTTGTCGAGATTTTTTTTACTCCAATGGATGGTATCCTTGTCATTAAGGACGGTAGTCTGAGGTTCATATTTTTGTTACTCCAATGGATGGTAGACTTGTCATTATGGAAGGTAATCTATTGTCGATATTTTTGTTACTCCATTGGATGGTAACCTTGTCATTATGGAAGGTAGTATGTTGTCGATATCTTTGTTACTCCAATGGATGGTAGCCATGTCATTATGGAAGTTAGTCTGTTGTCGATATTTTTGTTACTCTAGGGGATGGTAGCCTAGTCATTATGGAAGGTAGTCTGTTGTCGAGATTTTTTTTACTCCAATGGATGATAGCCTTGTCATTAAGGAAGGTAGTCTCTTGCAGATATTTTTGTTACTCCAATGATGGTACCCTTGTCATTATGGAAGGTAGTCTGCTGTCGAGATTTTTGTTAGTCCAATGGATGGTAGCCTTGTCATTATGGAAGGTAGGTTATTGTCGGGATTTTTGTTACTCCAATGGATGGTAGCCTTGTCATTATGGAAGGTAGTCAATTGTTACTCCAATGGATGATAGCCTTGTCAATATGGAAGGTAGGTTATTGTCGGGATTTTTGTTACTCCAATAGATGGTAGCCTTGTCATTATGGAAGGTAGTCAATTGTTACTCCAATGGATTGTAGCCTTGTCATTATGGAAGGTAGTTTGTTGTCGATATCTTTGTTAATCCAATGGACGGTAGCCTTGTCATTATGGAAGGTAGTCTGTTGTCGAGATTTTTGTTACTCCAATGGATGGTAGCCTTGTCATTATGGAAGGTAGTTTGTTGTCGAGATTTTTGTTACTCCAATGGATGGTAGCCTTGTCATTATGGAAGGTAGTCTATTGTCGAAATTTTTGTTATTCCAATGGATGGTAACCTTGCCATTATGGAAGGTAGTCTATTGTCGTAATTTTTGTTACTCCAATGGATTGTAGCCTTGTCGTTATGGAAGGTAGACTGTTATCGATATCTTTGTTAATCTAATGTACGGTAGCCTTGTCATTATGGAAGGTAGTCTGTTGTCGAGATTTTTGTTACTCCAATTGATGGTAGCCTTGTCATTATGGAAGGTAGTTTGTTGTCGAGATTTTTTATACTCCAATGGATGGTATCCTTATCATTATGGAAGGTAGTCTCTTCTGGATATTTTTGTTACTCCGATGATGGTACCCATGTCATTATGGAAGGTAGTGTGCTGTCGAGATTTTTGTTACTCCAATGGATGGTAGCCTTGTCATAATGGAAGGTAGTCTGTTGTCGAGATTTCTGTTACTCCAATAGATGGTAGCCTTGTCATTATGGAAGGTAGGTTATTGTCGGGATTTTTGTTACTCCAATGGATGGTAGCCTTGTCATTATGGAACATAGTCTGTTGTCCAGATTTTTGTTACAATAATAGATGGTAGCCATGTCATTATGGAAGGTAGTCTGTTGTCGAGATTTTTGTCACTGCAATGGATGGTAGTCTTGTCATTATGGAAGGTAGTCTGTCGTTGTGATTTTCTGTTACTCAAATGGATCGTAGCCTTGTCATTAAGGACAGGAGTCTGTTTTTCATATTTTTGTTACTCCAATGGATGGTAGACTTGTCATTATGGAAGGTAATCTATTGTCGTAATTTTTGTTACTCCATTGGATGGTAGCCTTGTCATTATGGAAGGTAGTGTGTTGTCGATATTTTTGTTATTCTAGCCTTGTCTTTATGGAAGCTAGTTTGTTATTGAGATTTTTGTTACTCCAATGGATGGTAGCCTTGTCATTATGGAAGGTAGTCTATTGTCGATATTTTTGTTATTCGAATTGATGATAGCCTTGTCATTATGGAAGGTAGTCTGTTGTCGTGATTTTTGTTACTCCAATGGATTGTAGCCTTGTAGTTATGGAAGGTAGTCTGTTGTCGATATCATTGTTAATCTAATGGATGGTAGCCTTGTCATTATGGAAGGTAGTCTGTTGTCGAGATTTTTGTTACTTCAATGGATGGTAGTCTTCTCATTATGGAAGGTATTCTGTTGTCGAGATTTTTAATACTCCAATGGATGGTAGCCTTGTCATTATGGAAGGTAGTCTCTTGTGGATATTTCTGTTACTCCAATGATGGTACCCTTGTCATTATGGAAGGTAGTGTGCTGTCGAGATTTTTGTTACTCCAATGGATGGTAGCCTTGTCATTATGTTAGGTAGTATGTTGTCGAGATTTCTCTTACTCCAATCGATGGTAGCCTTGTCATTATGGAAGGTAGGTTATTGTAGGGATTTTTGTTACTCCAATTGATGGTAGCCTTGTCATTATGGAAGGTAGTCTTTTGTTCATATTTTTGTTAATCCAATGGATGGTTTACTTGTCATAATGGAAGGTAATCTATTATCGATATTTATATTACTCCATTGGATGGTAGGCTTGTTATTATGGAAGGTAGTCTGTTGTCGTGATTTTTGTTACTCCAATGGATGGTAGCCTTGTCACTATGGAAGGTAGTATGTTGTCAATATCTTTGTAACTCCAATGGATGGTAGCCTTGTAATTATGGAAGCTAGTCTATTGTCGAGATTTTTGTTACTCTAAGGGATTGTAGCCTTGTTATTATGGAAGGTAGAATCTTGTCGATATTTTTGTTATTCCAAAGGATGGTAGCCTTGTCATTATGGAAGCTAGTATGTTGTCGAGATTTTTGTTACTCGAATGGATGGTAACCTAGTCATTATGGAAGGTAGTCTCTTGCGGATATTTTTGTTACTCCAATGATGGTACCCTTGTCATTATGGAAGATAGTCTGTTGTGGAGATTTTTTTTACTCCAACGGAGGGTTGCCTTGTCATTATGGAAGGTAGTTTGTTCTCCAGATTTTTGTTACAACAATAGATGGTAGCCTTGTCATTATGGAAGGTAGGTTATTGTAGGGATTTTTGTCACTGCAATGGATGGTAGCCTTGTCATATGGAAGGTAGTCTGTTGTCGAGATTTTTTTTACTCCAATGGATGGTATCCTTGTCATTAAGGACGGTAGTCTGAGGTTCATATTTTTGTTACTCCAATGGATGGTAGACTTGTCATTATGGAAGGTAATCTATTGTCGATATTTTTGTTACTCCATTGGATGGTAACCTTGTCATTATGGAAGGTAGTATGTTGTCGATATCTTTGTTACTCCAATGGATGGTAGCCATGTCATTATGGAAGTTAGTCTGTTGTCGATATTTTTGTTACTCTAAGGGATGGTAGCCTAATCATTATGGAAGGTAGTCTGTTGTCGAGATTTTTTTTACTCCAATGGATGATAGCCTTGTCATTAAGGAAGGTAGTCTCTTGCAGATATTTTTGTTACTCCAATGATGGTACCCTTGTCATTATGGAAGGTAGTCTGCTGTCGAGATTTTTGTTAGTCCAATGGATGGTAGCCTTGTCATTATGGAAGGTAGGTTATTGTCGGGATTTTTGTTACTCCAATGGATGGTAGCCTTGTCATTATGGAAGGTAGTCAATTGTTACTCCAATGGATGATAGCCTTGTCAATATGGAAGGTAGGTTATTGTCGGGATTTTTGTTACTCCAATAGATGGTAGCCTTGTCATTATAGAAGGTAGTCAATTGTTACTCCAATGGATTGTAGCCTTGTCATTATGGAAGGTAGTTTGTTGTCGATATCTTTGTTAATCCAATGGACGGTAGCCTTGTCATTATAGAAGGTAGTCTGTTGTCGAGATTTTTGTTACTCCAATGGATGGTAGCCTTGTCATTATGGAAGGTAGTTTGTTGTCGAGATTTTTGTTACTCCAATGGATGGTAGCCTTGTCATTATGGAAGGTAGTCTATTGTCGAAATTTTTGTTATTCCAATGGATGGTAACCTTGCCATTATGGAAGGTAGTCTATTGTCGTAATTTTTGTTACTCCAATGGATTGTAGCCTTGTCGTTATGGAAGGTAGACTGTTGTCGATATCTTTGTTAATCTAATGTACGGTAGCCTTGTCATTATGGAAGGTAGTCTGTTGTCGAGATTTTTGTTACTCCAATTGATGGTAGCCTTGTCATTATGGAAGGTAGTTTGTTGTCGAGATTTTTTATACTCCAATGGATGGTATCCTTATCATTATGGAAGGTAGTCTCTTCTGGATATTTTTGTTACTCCGATGATGGTACCCATGTCATTATGGAAGGTAGTGTGCTGTCGAGATTTTTGTTACTCCAATGGATGGTAGCCTTGTCATAATGGAAGGTAGTCTGTTGTCGAGATTTCTGTTACTCCAATAGATGGTAGCCTTGTCATTATGGAAGGTAGGTTATTGTCGGGATTTTTGTTACTCCAATGGATGGTAGCCTTGTCATTATGGAACGTAGTCTGTTGTCCAGATTTTTGTTACAATAATAGATGGTAGCCATGTCATTATGGAAGGTAGTCTGTTGTCGAGATTTTTGTCACTGCAATGGATGGTAGTCTTGTCATTATGAAAGGTAGTCTGTCGGTGTGATTTTCTGTTACTCCAATGGATGGTAGCCTTGTCATTAAGGACGTTAGTCTGTTGTTCATATCTTTGTTAATCCAATGGATGGTAGACTTGTCATTATGGAAGGTAATCTATTATCGAAATTTTTGTTACTCCATTGGATGGTAGGCTTGTCATTACGGAAGATAGTATGTTGTCGATATTTTCGTTATTCCAATGGATGGTAGCCTTGTCATTATGGAAGGTAGTCTACTGTCGTGATTTTTGTTACTCCAATGGATGGTAGCCTTGTCATTATGGTAGGTAGTCTCTTGTGGATATTTTTGTTACTCCAATGATAGTACCCTTGTCATAATATAAGGTAGTGTGCTCTCGAGATTTTTGTTACTCCAATGGATGGTATCCTTGTCATTATGGAAGGTAGTCTGTTGTCGAGATTTCTGTTACTCCAATGGATGGTAGCCTTGTCATTATGGAAGGTAGGTTAATGTCGGGATTTTTGTTACTCCAATGGATGGTAGCCTTGTCATTATGGAAGGTAGTCTGTTGTCCATATTTTTGTTACAACAATAAATGGTAGCCTTATCATTATGGAAGGTAGTCTGTTGTCGAGATCTTTGTCACTACAATGGATGGTAGCCTTGTCATTATGGAAGGTAGTCTGTCGTTGTGATTTTCTATTACTCCAATGGATGGTAGCCTTGTCATTAAGGATGGTAGCTTGTTGTTCATATTTTTGTTACTCCAATAGATGGTAGACTTGTCATTATGGAAGGTAATCTATTGTCGATATTTTTGTTACTCCATTGGATGGTAGCCTTGTCATTATGGAAGGTAGTCTGTTGTCGATATCTTTATTAATCCAATGGATGGTAGCCTTGTCATTATGGAAGGTAGTCTGTTGTTGAGATTTTTGTTACTCCAATGGATGGTAGCCTTGTCATTAAGGATGGTAGTCTGTTGTCGAGATTTTTTATACTCCAATGGATTGTAGCCTTGTCATTATGGAAGGTAGTCTCTTGCGGATATTTTTGTTACTCCAATGATGGTACCCTTGTCATTATGGAAGGTAGTCTGCTGTCGATATTTTTGTTAGTCCAATGGACGGTAGCCTTGTCATTATGGAAGGTAGGCTGTTGTCGCGATTTCTGTTACTCCAATGAATGATAGCCTTGTCATTATGGAAGGTAGGTTACTGTCGGGATTTTTGTTACTCCAATGGATGGTAGCCTTGCATTATGGAAGGTAGTCTGTTGTCCAGATTTTTCTTACAACAATAGATGGTATCCTTGTCATTATCGAAGGTAGTCTGTTGTCGAGATTTTTGTCACTGCAATGGATTGTAGCCTTGACATTAAGGAAACTAGTCTGTCATTGTGATTTTCTGTTACTCCAATGGATGGTAGCCTTGTCATTAAGGACGGTAGTCTATTGTTCATATTTTTGTTACTCCAATGGATGGTAGACTTGTCATTATGGAAGGTAATCTATTGTCGATATTTTTGATACTCCATTGGATGGAAGCCTTGTCAGTATCGAAGGTAGTGTGTTATCGATATTTCTGTTATTCCAATGGATGGGAGCCTTGTCATTATGGAAGCTAGTCTGTTGTCGAGATTTTTGTTACTCCAATGGATGGTAGCCTTGTCATTATGGAAGGTAGTCTATTGTCGATATTTTTGTTATTCCAATGGATGGTAGCCTTGTCATTATGGAAGGTAGTCTGTTGTTGTGATTTTTGTTACTCCAATGGATTGTAGCCTTGTCGTTATGGAAGGTAGTCTGTTGTCGATATATTTGTTAATCCAATGGAGGGTAGCCTTGTCATTATGGAAGGTAGTCTGTTGTCGAGATTTTTATTACTCCAATGGATGGTAGCCTTGTCATTATGGAAGGTAGTATGTTGTCGAGATTTTTTATACTCCAATGGATGGTAGCCTTGTCATTATGGAAGGTAGTCTCTTGTGGATATTTTTGTTACTCCAATGATGGTACCCTTGTCATTATGGAAGGAAGTGAGCTGTCGAGATTTTTGTTACTCCAATGGATGGTAGCCTTGTCATAATGGAAGGTAGTCTGTTGACGAGATTTCTGTTAATCCAATGGATGGTAGCCTTGTCATTATGGAAGGTAGGTTATTGTCGGGATTTTTGTTAGTCCAATGATGGTACCCTTGTCATTATGGAAGGTAGTGTGTTGTCGAGATTTTTGTTACTCTAATGGATGGTAGCCTTGTCATAATGGAAGGTAGTCTGTTGTCGATATTTTTGTTACTCCAATAGATGGTAGCCTTGTCATTATGGAAGGTAGGTTATTGTCGGGATTTTTGTTACTCCAATGGATGGTAGCCTTGTCATTTTGGAACGTAGTCTGTTGTCCAGATTTTTGTTACAACAATAGATGGTAGCCTTGTCATTATGGAAGGTATTCTGTTGTCGAGATTTTTGTCACTGCAATGGATGGTAGCCTTGTCATTATGAAAGGTAGTCGGTCGTTGTGATTTTCTGTTACTCCAATGGATGGTAGCCTTGTCATTAAGGACGTTAGTCTGTTGTTCATATTTTTGTTAATCTAATGGATGGTAGACTTGTCATTATGGAAGGTAATCTATTATCGAAATTTTTGTTACTCCATTGGATGGTAGGCTTGTCATTATGGAAGGTAGTGTGTTGTCAATATTTTTGTTATTCCAATGGATGGTAGCTTTGTCATTATGGAAGGTAGTCTGCTTTCGTTATTTTTGTTACTCCAATGGATGGTAGCCTTGTCATTATGGAAGGTAGTCTCTTGTGGATATTTTTGTTACTCCAATGATGGTACCCTTGTCATAATAAAAGGTAGTGTGCTCTCGAGATTTTTGTTACTCCAATGGATGGTAGCCTTGTCATTATGGAAGGTAGTCTGTTGTCGAGATTTCTGTTACTCCAATGGATGGTAGCCTTGTCATTATGGAAGGTAGGTTATTGTCAGGATTTTTGTTACTCCAATGGATGGTAGCCTTGTCATTATGGAAGGTAGTCTGTTGTCCATATTTTTGTTACAACAATAGATGGTAGCCTTGTCATTATGGAAGGTAGTATGTTGTCGAGATTTTTGTCACTACAATGGATGGTAGCCTTGTCATTATGGAAGGTAGTCTGTCGTTGTGATTTTCTGTTACTCCAATGGATGGTAGCCTTGTCATTAAGGATGGTAGTTTGTTGTTCATATTTTTGTTACTCCAATGGATGGTAGACTTGTCATTATGGAAGGTAATCTATTATCGATATTTTTGTTACTCCATTGGTTGGTAGCCTTGTCATTATGGAAGGTAGTTTGTTGTCGATATCTTTTTTAATCCAATGGACGGTAGCCTTGTCATTATGGAAGGTAGTCTGTTGTCGAGATTTTTGTTACTCCAATGGATGGTAGCCTTGTCATTATGGAAGGTAGTCTGTTGTCGAGATTTTTTATACTCCAATGGATTGTAGCCTTGTCATTATGGAAGGTAGTCTCTTGCGGATATTTTTGTTACTCCAATGATGGTACCCTTATCATTATGGAAGGTAGTCTGCTGTCGAGATTTTTGTTAGTCCAATGGACGGTAGCCTTGTCATTATGGAAAGTAGTCTGTTATCGCGATTTCTGTTACTCCAATGAATGATAGCCTTGTCATTATGGAAGGTAGGTTACTGTCGGGATTTTTGTTACTCCAATGGATGGTAGCCTTGTCATTATGGAAGGTAGTCTGTTGTCCAAATTTTTGTTACAACAATAGATGGTATCCTTGTCATTATGGAATGTAGTCTATTGTCGAGATTTTTGTCACTGCAATGGATGGTAGCCTTGACATTATGGAAGGTAGTCTGTCGTTTTGATTTTCTGTTACTCCAATGGATGGTAGCCTTATCATTAAGGACGGTAGTGTGTTGTTCATATTTTTGTTACTCCAATGGATGGTAGACTTGTCTTTATGGAAGGTAATCTATTGTCGTAATATTTGTTACTCCATTGGATGGTAGCCTTGTCATTATGGAAGGTAGTGTGTTGTCGATATTTTTTTTATTCCAATGGATGGTAGCCTTGTCATTATGGAAGGTAGTCTATTGTCGATATTTTTCTTATTACAATGGATTGTAGCCTTATCATTATGGAAGGTAGTCTGTTGTCGTGATTTTTGTTACTCCAATGGATTGTAGCCTTGTCGTTATGGAAGGTAGTTTGTTGTCGATATCTTTGTTAATCCAATGGACAGTAGCCTTGTCATTATGGAAGGTAGTCTGTTGTCGAGATTTTTGTTACTCCAATGGATGGTAGCCTTGTCCTTATGGAAGTTAGTCTGTTGTCGATATTTTTGTTACTCTAATGGATGGTAGCCTTGTCATTATGGAAGGTAGTCTATTGTCGATATTTTTGTTATTCCAATGGATGGTAGCCTTGTCATTATGGAAGGTAGTCTATTGTCGTAATTTTTGTTACTCCAATGGATTGTAGCCTTGTCGTTATGGAAGGTAGTCCGTTGTCGATATCTTTGTTAATCCAATGGACGGTAGCCTTGTCATTATGGAAGGTAGTCTGTTGTCGAGATTTTTGTTACTCCAATTGATGGTAGCCTTGTCATTATGGAAGGTAGTCTGTTGTCGAGATTTTTTATACTCCAATGGATGGTATCCTTATCATTATGGAAGGTAGCCTCTTGTGGATATTTTTGTTACTGCAATGATGGTACCCATGTCATTATGGAAGGTAGTGTGCTGTCGAGATTTTTGTTACTCCAATGGATGGTAGCCTTGTCATAATGGAAGGTAGTCTGTTGTCGAGATTTCTGTTACTCCAATAGATGGTAGCCTTGTCATTATGGAAGGTAGGTTATTGTCGGGATTTTTGTCACACCAATGAATGGTAGCCTTGTCATTATGGAACGTAGTCTGTTGTGCAGATTTTTGTTACAATAATAGATGGTAGCCATGTCATTATGGAAGGTAGTCTGTTGTCGAGATTTTTTATACTCCAATGGATTGTAGGCTTGTCATTATGGAAGGTAGTGTGTTGTCGATATTTTTGTTATTCCAATGGATGGTAGCCTTGTCATTATGGAAGGTAGTCTATTGTCGATATTTTTGTTATTCCAATAGATTGTAGCCTTATCATTATGGAAGGTAGTCTGTTGTCGTGATTTTTGTTACTCCAATGTATTGTAGCCTTGTCGTTATGGAAGGTAGTTTGTTGTCGATATCTTTGTTAATCCAATGGACGGTAGCCTTGTCATTATGGAAGGTAGTCTGTTGTCGAGATTTTTGTTACTCCAATGGATGGTAGCCTTGTCATTATGGAAGGTAGTCTGTTGTCGAGATTTTTTTTACTCCAATGGATGGTAGCCTTGTCATTATGGAAGATAGTCTGTTGTCGAGATTTTTTATACTCTAATGGATTGTAGCCTTGTCATTATGGAAGATAGTCTCTTTCGGATATTTTTGTTACTCCAATGATGGTACCCTTGACATTATGGAAGGTAGTCTGCTGTCGAGATTTTTGTTAGTCCAATTGATGGTAGCCTTGTCATTATGGAAGGTAGTCTGTTGTTGCGATTTCTGTTAATCCAATGGATGATAGCCTTGTCAATATGGAAGGTAGGTTATTGTCAGGATTTTTTGTACTCCAATGGATGGTAGCCTTGTCATTATGGACGGTAGTCTGTTGTCCATATTTTTGTTACAACAATAGATGGTAGCCTTGTAATTATGGAAGGTAGTCTGTTGTCGAGATTTTTGTCACTACAATGGATGGTAGCCTTGTCATTATGAAAGTTAGTCTGTCATTGTGATTTTCTGTTACTCCAATGGATGGTAGCCTTGTCATTAAGGACGGTAGTCTGTTGTTCATATTTTTGTTACTCTAATGGATGGTAGACTTGTCATTATGGAAGGTAATCTATTGTCGATATTTTTGATACTCCATTGGATGGTAGCCTTGTCATTATGGAAGGTAGTGTGTTGTCGATATTTTTGTTATTCCAATGGATGGTAGCCTTGTCATTATGGAAGCTAGTTTGTTGTCGAGATTTTTGTTACTCCAATGGATGGTAGCCTTGTCATTATGGAAGGTAGTCTATTATCGATATTTTTGTTATTCCAATGGATGGTAGCCTTGTCATTATGGAAGGTAGTCTGTTGTCGTGATTTTTGTTACTCCAATGGATTGTAGCCTTGTCGTTATGGAAGGTAGTCTGTTGTCGATATATTTGTTAATCCAATGGAGGGTAGCCTTGTCATTATGGAAGGTAGTCTGTTGTCGGGATTTTTATTACTCCAATGGATGGTAGCCTTGTCATTATGGAAGGTAGTCTGTTGTCGAGATTTCTATAACTCCAATGGATGCTAGCCTTGTCATTATGGAAGGTAGGTTATTATCGGGATTTTTGTTACTCCAATGGATGGTAGCCTTGTCATTATGGAAGGTAGTCTGTTGTCGAGATTTCTGTTACTCCAATAGATGGTAGCCTTGTCATTATGGAACGTAGTCTGTTGTCCATATTTTTGTTACAACAATAGAGGTAGCCTTGTCATTATGAAAGGTAGTCTGTTGTCGAGATTTTTGTCACTGCAATGGATGGTAGCCTTTTCATTATGAAAGGTAGTCTGTCGTTGTAATTTTTTGTTACTCCAATGGATGGTAGCCTTGTCATTAAGGACGGTAGTTTGTTGTTCATATTTTTGTTAATCCAATGGATGGTAGACTTGTCATTATGGAAGGTAATCTATTATCGAATTTTTTTT
This sequence comes from Vicia faba, assembly GCA_948472305.1. Taxonomy (NCBI): domain Eukaryota; kingdom Viridiplantae; phylum Streptophyta; class Magnoliopsida; order Fabales; family Fabaceae; genus Vicia; species Vicia faba. Next base: position 531,095,715 of record OX451741.1, read on the forward strand.
TATTCCATTGGATGGTAGGCTTGTCATTATGGAAGGTAGTGTGTTGTCGATATTTTTGTTATTCCAATGGATGGTAGCCTTGTCATTATGGAAGGTAGTCTGTTGTCGTGATTTTTGTTACTCCAATGGATGGTAGCCTTGTCATTATGGAAGGTAGTCTCTTGTGGATATTTTTGTTACTCCAATGATGGTACCCTTGTCATAATAGAAGGTAGTGTGCTCTCGAGATTTTTGTTACTCCAATGAATGGTAGCCTTGTCATTATGGAAGGTAGTCTGTTGTCGAGATTTCTGTTACTCCAGTGGATGGTAGCCTTGTCAGTATGGAAGGTAGGTTATTGTCGGGATTTTTTTTACTCCAATGGATAGTAGCCTTGTCATTATGGAACATAGTCTGTTGTACATATTTTTGTTACACCAATAGATGGTAGCCTTGTCATTATGGAAGGTAGTCTGTTGTCGAGATTTTTGTCACTACAATGGATGGTTGCCTTGTCATTATGGAAGGTAGTCTGTCGTTGTGATTTTCTGTTACTCCAATGGATGGTAGCCTTGTCATTAAGGACGGTAGTTTGTTGTTCATATTTTTGTTACTCCGATGGATGGTAGACTTGTCATTATGGAAGGTAATCTATTGTCAATATTTTTGTTACTCCATTGGATGGTAGCCTTGTCATTATGAAAGATAGTCTGTTGTCGATATCTTTGTTAATCCAATGGACGGTAGCCTTGTCATTATGGAAGGTAGTCTGTTGTCGAGATTTTTTATACTCCAATGGATTGTAGCCTTGTCATTATGGAAGGTATTCTCTTGTGGATATTTTTGTTACTCCAATGACGGTACCCTTGTCATTATGGAAGGTAGTCTGCTGTCGAGATTTTTGTTAGTCCAATGGACGGTAGCCTTTTCATTATGGAAGGTAGTCTATTATCGATATTTTTGTTATTCCAATGAATGGTAGCCTTGTCATTATGGAAGGTAGTCTGTTGTCGTGATTTTTGTTACTCCAATGGATTATAGCCTTATCATTATGGAAGTTAGTCTATTGTCTATATTTTTGTTATTCCAATGAATGGTAGCCTTGTCATTATGGAAGGTAGTCTATTGTCGATATTTTTGTTACTCCGTTGGATGGTAGCCTTGTCATTATGGAAGCTAGTCTGTTGTCAAGATTTTTGTTACTCCAATGGATGGTAGCCTTATCATTATGGAAGTTAGTCTATTGTCTATATTTTTGATATTCCAATGAATGGTAGCCTTGTCATTATGGAAGGTAGTCAGTTGTCGTGATTTTTGTTACTCCAATGGATTGTAGCCTTGTCGTTATGGAAGGTAGTTTGTTGTCGATATCTTTGTTAATCCAATGGATGGTAGCCTTGTCATTATGGAAGGTAGTCAGTTGTCGAGAATTTTGTTACTCCAATGGATGGTAGCCTTGTCATAATGGAAGGTAGTCTATTGTCGAGATTTCTGTTACTCCAATAGATGGTAGCCTTGTCATTATGGAAGGTAGGTTATTGTCGGGATTTTTTTTACTCCAATGGATGGTAGCCTTGTCATTATGGAATGTAGTCTGTTGTCCATATTTTTGTTACAACAATAGATGGTAGCCTTGTCATTATGGAAGGTAGTCTGTTGTCGAGATTTTTGTCACTGCAATGGATGGTAGCCTTTTCATTATGAAAGGTAGTCTATCATTTTGATTTTCTGTTACTCAAATGGATGGTAGCCTTGTCATTAAGGACGTTAGTCTGTTGTTCATATTTTTGTTAATCCAATGGATGGTAGACTTCTCATTATGGAAGGTAATCTATTATTGAAATTTTTGTTACTCCATTGGATGGTAGGCTTGTCATTATGGAAGGTAGTGTGTTGTCGATATTTTTGTTATTCCAATGGATGGTAGCCTTATCATTATGGAAGGTAGTCTGGTGTCGTGATTTTTGTTACTCCAATGGATGGTAGCCTTGTCATTATGGAAGTTAATCTCTTGTGGATATTTTTGTTACTCTAATGATGGTACCCTTGTCATTATGGAAGGTAGTGTGCTCTCGAGATATTTGTTACTCCAATGGATGGTAGCCTTGTCATTATGGAAGGTAGTCTGTTGTCGAGATTTCTGTTACTCCAATGGATGCTAGCCTTGTCATTATGGAAGGTAGGTTATTGTCGGGATTTTTGTTACTCCAATGGATGGTAGCCTTGTCATTATGGAAGGTAGTCTGTTGTCCAGATTTTTGTTACAACAATAGATGGTAGCATTGTCATTATGGAAGGTAGTCTGTTGTCGAGATTTTTGTCACTGCAATGGATGGTAGCCTTGTCATTATGGAAGGTAGTTTGTAGTTGTGATTTTCTGTTACTACAATGGATGCTAGCCTTGTCATTAAGGATGATAGTATGTTGTTCATATTTTTGTTACTTCAATGGATGGTAAACTTGTCATTATGGAAGGTAATCTATTGTCGATATTTTTGTTACTCCGTTGGATGGTAGCCTTGTCATTATGGAAGGTAGTGTGTTGTCGATATTTTTGTTATTCCAATGGATGGTAGCCTTGTCATTATGGAAGCTTGTATGTTGTCGATATTTTTGTTACTCCAATGGATGGTAGCCTTGTCATTATGGAAGGTAGTCTATTGTCGATATTTTTGTTATTCCAATGAATGGTAGCCTTGTCATTATGGAAGGTAGTCTGTTGTCGTGATTTTTGTTACTCCAATGGATTGTAGCCTTGTCGTTATGGAAGGTAGTCTGTTGTCGATATCTTTGTTAATCCAACGGACGGTAGCCTTGTCATTATGGAAGGTAGTCTGTTGTCGAGATTTTTGTTACTCCAATGGATAGTAGCCTTGTCATTATGGAAGGTAGTCTGTTGTCGATATTATTTATACTCCAATGGATGGTAGCCTTGTCATTATGGAAGGTAGTCTCTTGTGGATATTTTTGTTACTCCAATGTTGGTACCATTGTCATTATGGAAGGTAGTGTGCTATCGAGATTTTTGTTACTCCAATGGATGGTAGCCTTGTCATTATGGAAGGTAGTATGTTATCGGGATTTCTGTTACTCCAATAGATGGTAGCCTTGTCATTATGGAAGGTAGGTTATTATTAGGATTCTTGTTACTCCAATGGATGGTAGCCTTGTCATTATGGAACATAGTCTGTTGTCCAGATTATTGTTACAATAATAGATGGTAGCCTTGTCATTATGGAAGGTAGTCTGTTGTCGAGATTTTTGTCACTGCAATGGATGGTAGCCTTGTCATTATGAAAGGTAGTATGTCGTTGTGATTTTCTGTTACTCCAATGGATGGTAGCCTTGTCATTAAGGACGGTAGTCTATTATTTATATTTTTGTTAATCCAATGGATGGTAGATTGGTCATTATGGAAGGTAATCTATTATCGAAATTTTTGTTAATACATTGGATGGTAGGCTTGTCATTATGGAAGGTAGTGTGTTGTCGATATTTTTGTTATTCCAATGGATGGTAGCCTTGTCATTATTGAAGGTAGTTTTCTGTCGTGATTTTTGTTACTCCAATGGATGGTAGCCTTGTCATTATGGAAGGTAGTCTCTTGTGGATATTTTTGTTACTCCAATGATGGTACCCTTGTCATTATGGAAGGTAGTGTGCTCTCGAGATTTTTGTTACTCCAATGGATGGTAGCCTTGTCATTATGGAAGGTAGTCTGTTGTCGATATTTCTGTTACTACAATGGATGGTAGCCTTGTCATTATGGAAGGTAGGTTATTGTTTGGATTTTTGTTACTCCAATGGATGGTAGCCTTGTCATTATGGAAGGTAGTCTGTTGTCCATATTTTTGTTACAACAATAGATGGTAGCCTTGTTATTATGGAAGGTAGTCTGTTGTCGAGATTTTTGTCACTGCAATGGATGGTAGCCTTGTCATTATGGAAGGTAGTCTGTCGTTGTGACTTTCTGTTACTCCAATGAATGGTAGCCTTGTCATTAAGGACGGTAGTCTGTTGTTCATATTTTTGTTACTCCAATGGATAGTAGACTTGTCATTATGGAAGGTAATCTATTGTCGATATTTTTGTTACTCCATTGGATGGTAGCCTTGTCATTATGGAAGGTAGTGTGTTGTCGATATTTTTGTTATTCTGATGGATGGTAGCCTTGTCATTATGGAAGCTAGTCTGTTGTCGATATTTTTGTTACTCCAATGAATGGTAGCCTTGTCATTATGGAAGGTAGTCTATTGTCGATATTTTTGTTATTCCAATGGATGGTAGCCTTGTCATTATGGAAAGTAGTCTGTTGTCGTAATTTTTGTTTCTCCAACGGATTGTAGCCTTGTCGTTATGGAAGGTAGTCTGTTATCGATATCTTTGTTAATCCAATGGACGATAGCCTTGTCATTATGGAAGGTAGTCTGTTGTCGAGATTTTTAATACTCCAATGGATGGTAGCCTTGTCATTATGGAAGGTAGGTTATTGTCGGGATTTTTGTTACTCCAATGGATGGTAGCCTTGTAATTATGGAAGGCAGTATGTTGTTCATCATTTTGTTAATCCAATGAATGGTAGACTTGTCATTATGGAAGGTAATCTATTATAAATATTTTTGTTACTCCATTGGATGGTAGGCTTGTCATTATGGAAGGTAGTGTGTTGTCGATATTTTTTTTTCCAATGGATGGTAGCCTTGTCATTATGGAAGGTAGTCTGTTTTCGTGATTTTTGTTACTCCAATGGATGGTAGCCTTGTCATTATGGAAGGTAGTCTTGTGTGGATATTTTTGTTACTCCAATGATGGTACCCTTGTCATTATGGAAGGTAGTGTGCTCTCGAGATTTTTGTTACTCCAATGGATGGTAGCCTTGTCATTATGGAAGGTAGTCTGTTGTCGAGATTTCTGTTACTACAATGGATGGTAGCCTTGTCATTATGGAAGGTAGGTTATTGTCGGGATTTTTGTTACTCCAATGGATGGTAGCCTTGTCGTTATGGAAAGTAGTCTGTTGTCCATATTTTTGTTACAACAATAGATGGTAGCCTTGTAATTATGGAAGGTAGTCTGTTGTCGAGATTTTTGTCACTGCAATGGATGGTAGCCTTGTCATTATGGAAGGTAGTTTGTCATTGTGATTTTCTGTTACTCCAATGGGTGGTAGCCTTGTCATTAAGGACGGTAGTCTGTTGTTCATATTTTTGTTACTCCAAAGGATGGTAGACTTGTCATTATGGAAGGTAATCTATTGTCGATATTTTTGTTACTCCATTGGATGGTAGCCTTGTCATTATGGAAGGTAGTGTGTTGTCGATATTTTTGTTATTCCAATGGATGGTAGCCTTGTCATTATGGAAGCTAGTCTGTTGTCGAGATTTTTGTTACTGCAATGGATGGTAGCCTTGTCATTATGGAAGGTAGTCTATTGTCGATATTTTTGTTATTCCAATGGTTGGTAGCCTTGTCATTATGGAAGGTAGTCTGTTGTCTAGATTTTTGTTACAACAATAGATGGTAGCCTTGTCATTATGGAAGGTAGTCTATTGTCGAGATTTTAGTCACTGCAATGGATGGTAGCCTTGTCATTATGGAAGGTAGTTTGTCATTGTGATTTTCTGTTACTCCAATGGATGGTAGCCTTGTCATTAAGGACGGTAGTCTGTTGTTCATATTTTTGTTACTCCAATGGATGGTAGACTTGTCATTATGGAAGGTAATCTATTGTCTATATTTTTGTTACTCCATTGCATGGTAGCCTTGTCATTATGGAAGGTAGTGTGTTATCGATATTTTTGTTATTCCAATGGATGGTAGCCTTGTCAATATGGAAGGTAGTCTGTTGTCGAGATTTCTGTTACTCCAATGGATGGTAGCCTTGACATTATGGAAGGTAAGTTATTGTCGGGATTTTTGTTACTACAATGGATGGTAGCCTTGTCAGTATGGAAGGTAGTATGTTGTTCATATTTTTCTTAATCCAATGGATGGTAGACTTGTCATTATGGAAGGTAATCTATTATCGATATATTTGTTACTCCATTGGATGGTAGCCTTGTCATTATGGAAGGTAGCCTGTTGTCGTGATTTTTGTTACTCCAATGGATGGTAGCCTTGTCATTATGGAAGGTAGGTTATTGTCGGGATTTTTGTTACTCCAATAAATGGTAGCCTTGTCATTATGGAAGGTAGTATGTTGGTCATATTTTTGTTAATCCAATGAATGGTAGACTTGTCATTATGGAAGGTAATCTATTATCAATATTTTTGTTACTCCATTGGATGGTAGGCTTGTCATTATGGAAGGTAGTGTGTTGTCGATATTTTTGTTATTCCAATGGATGGTAGCCTTGTCATTATGGAAGGTAGTCTGTTGTCGTAATTTTTGTTACTCGAATGGAAGGTAGCCTTGTCATTATTGAAGGTAGCCTCTTGTGGATATTTTTGTTACTATGGTACCCTTTTTATTATGGTAGGTAGTGTGCTCTCGAGATTTTTGTTACTCCAATGGATGATAGCCTTGTCATTATGGAAGGTAGTCTGTTGTCGAGATTTCTGTTACTATAATGGATGGTAGCCTTGTCATTATGGAAGGTAGTTTATTTTCGGGATTTTTGTTACTCCAATGGATGGTAGCCTTGTCATTATGGAAGGTAGTCTGTTGTCCATATTTTTGTTACAACAATAGATGGTAGCCTTGTAATTATGGAACGTAGTCTGTTGTCGAGATTTTTGTCACTACAATGGATGGTAGCCTTGTCATTATGGAAGGTAGTCTGTCGTTTTGATTTTCTGTTACTCCAATGGGTGGTAACCTTGTCATTAAGGACGGTAGTCTGTTGTTCATATTTTTGTTACTCCAATGGATTGTAGCCTTGTCATTATGGAAGGTAGTCTCTTGCGGATATTTTTGTTAGTCCAATGATGGTACCCTTGTCATTATGGAAGGTAGTCTGTTGTCGAGATTTTTGTTACTCCAATGGATGGTATCCTTGTCATTATGGAAGGTAGTTTGTTGTCGAAATTTCTGTTACTACAATGGATGGTAGTGTTTTCATTATGGAAGGTAGGTTATTGTCGGGATTTTTGTTACTCCAATGGATGGTAGCCTTGTCATTATGGAAGGTAGTCTGTTGTCCAGATTTTTGTTACAACAATAGATGGTAGTCTTGTCATTATGGAAGGTAGTCTGTTGTCGAGATTTTTGTCACTGCAATGGATGGTAGCCTTGTCATTATGGAAGGTAGTCAGTCGTTGTGATTTTCTGTTACTCCAATGGATGGTAGCCTTGTCATTAATGACGGTAGTTTGTTGTTCATATTTTTGTTACTCCAATGGATGGTAGACTTGTCATTATGGAAGGTAATCTATTGTCGATATTTTTGTTACTCCATTGGATGGTAGCCTTGTAATTATGGAAGGTAGTGTGTTGTCGATATTTTTGTTATTCTAATGGATGGTAGCCTTGTCATTATGGAAGCTAGTCTGTTGTCGAGATTTTTGTTACTCCAATGGATGGTAGCCTTGTCATTATGGAAGGTAGTCTATTGTCGATATTTTTGTTATTCCAATGGATGGTAGCCTTGTCATTATGGAAGGTGGTCTGTTGTCGTAATTTTTTTTACTCCCATGGATGGTAGCCTTGTCATTATGGAAGGTAGTCTGTTGTCGAGATTTCTGTTACTACAATGGACGGTAGCCTTGTCATTATGGAAGGTAGGTTATTGTCAGGATTTTTGTTACTCCAATGGATGGTAGCCTTGTCATTATGGAAGGTAGTCTGTTGTCCATATTTTTGTTAGAACAATAGATGGTAGCCTTGTCATTATGGAAGGTAGTTTGTTGTCGAGATTTTTGTCACTGTAATGGATGGTAGCCTTGTCATTATGGAAGGTAGTCTGTCGTTGTGATTTTCTGTTACTCCAATGGATGGTAGCCTTGTCATTAAGGACGGTAGTCTACTGTCGTGATTTTTGTTACTCCAATGGATGGTAGTCTTGTCACTATGGAAGGTAGTATGTTGTTGATATCTTTGTAACTCCAATGGATGGTAGCCTTGTCATTATGGAAGCTAGTCTATTGTCGAGACTTTTGTTACTCGAATGCATGGTAACCTAGTCATTATGGAAGTTAGTCTGTTGTCGAGATTTTTGTTACTCCAATGGATGGTAGCCTTGTCATTCTGGAAGGTAGTCTGTTGTCGAGATTTTTTATACTCCAATGGATTGTAGCCTTGTCAATATGGAAGATAGTCTCTTGCGGATATTTTTGTTATTCCAATGGATGGTAACCTTGTCACTATGGAACGTAGTATGTTGTTGATATCTTTGTTAATCCAATGGATGGTAGCCTTGTCATTATGGAAGGTAGTCTGTTGTCGAGATTTCTGTTACTACAATGGATGGTAGCCTTGTCATTATGGAAGGTAGGTTATTGTCGGGATTTTTGTTATTCCAATGGATGGTAGCCTTGTCATTATGGAAGGTAGTCTGTTGTCCAGATTTTTGTTACAACAATAGATGGTAGTTTTGTCATTATGGAAGGTAGTCTGTTGTTGAGATTTTTGTCACTGCAATGGATGGTAGCCTTGTCATTATGGAAGGTAGTCTGTCGTTGTGATTTTCTGTTACTCCAATGGATGGTAGCCTTGTCATTAATGTCGGTAGTCTGTTGTTTATATTTTTATTACTCCAATGGATGGTAGACTTTTCATTATGGAAGGTAATCTATTGTCGATATTTTTGTTACTCCATTGGATGGTAGCGTTGTCATTATGGAAGGTAGTGTGTTGTCGATATTTTTGTTATTCCAATGGATGGTAGCCTTGTCATTATGGAAGCTAGTCTGTTGTCGATATTTTTGTTACTCTAATGGATGGTAGCCTTGTCATTATGGAAGGTAGTGTGTTGTCGATATTTTTGTTATTCCAATGGATGGTAGCCTTGTCATTATGGAAGCTAGTCTGTTGTCGAAATTTATGTTAATCCAATGGACGGTAGCCTTGTCATTATGGAAGGTAGTCTGTTGTCGATATTTTTGTTACTCCAATGGATGGTAGCCTTGTCAATATGGAAGGTAGCCTATTTTAGAGATTTTTAATACTCCAATGGATGGTAGCCTTGTCATTATGAAAGCTAGTCTATTGTCGAGATTTTTGTTACTCTAAGGGATGGTAGCGTTGTTATTATGGAAGGTAGAATCTTGTCGATATTTTTGTTATTCCAAAGGATGGTAGCCTTGTCATTATGGAAGGTAGTCTGTTGTCGAGATTTTTGTTACTCGAATGGATGGTAACCTAGACATTATGGAAGGTTGTCTGTTGTCAAGATTTTTGTTACTCCAATGGATGGTAGCCTTGTCTTATGGAAGGTAGTCTGTTGTCGAGATTTTTTATACTCCAATGGATTGTAGCCTGGTCATTATGGAATGTAGTCTCTTGTGAATATTTTTGTTACTCCAATGGATGGTAGCCTTGTCATTATGGAAGGTAGTCTATTGTCGTGATTTCTGTTACACCAATGAATGATATCCTTGTCATTATGGAAGGTAGGTTATTGTCGGGATTTTTTTTACTCCAATGGATGGTAGCCTTGTCATTATGGAAGGTAGTCTGTTGTCCAGATTTTTGTTACAACAATAGATGGTAGTCTTGTCATTATGGAAGGTAGTCTGTTGTCGAGATTTTTTTCACTGCAATGGATGGTAGCCTTGTCATTATGGAAGGTAGTCTTTCATTGTGATTTTATGTTACTCCAATGGATGGTAGCCTTGTCATTAAGGACGGTAGTCTGTTGTTCGTATTTTTGTTACTCTAATGGATGGTAGACTTGTCATTATGGAAGGTAATCTATTGTCGATATTTTTGTTACTCCATTGGATGGTAGCCTTGTCATTATGGAAGGTAGTGTGTTGTCGATATTTTTGTTATTCCAATGGATGGTAGCCTTGTCATTATGGAAGCTAGTTTGTTGTCGAGATTTTTGTTACTCCAATGGTTGGTAGCCTTGTCATTATGGAAGGTAGTCTATTGTCGATATTTTTGTTATTGCAATGGATGGTATCCTTGTCATTATGGAAGGTAGTCTGTTGTCGTAATTTTTATTACAACAATGGATTTTAGCCTTGTCGTTATGGAAGGTAGTCTTTTGTCGATATCTTTGTTATTCCAACGAACGGTAGCCTTGTCATTATGGAAGGTAGTCTGTTGTCGAGATTTTTGTTACTCCAATGGATGGTAGCCTTGTCATCATGGAAGGTAGGCTGTTGTCGAGATTTTTGTTATTCCAATGGATGGTAGCCTTGTCATTATGGAAGGTAGTATGTTGTCGTGATTTTTGTTACTTCAATGGATTGTAGCCTTGTCGTTATGGAAGGTAGTTTGTTGTCGATATCTTTGTTAATCCAATGGACGTTAGCCTTGTCATTATGGAAGGTAGTCTGATGTCGAGATTTTTGTTACTCCAATGGATGGTAGCCTTGTCAATATAGAAGGTAGTCTATTGTCGAGATTTTTGTCACTGCAATGATGGTACCTTTGTCATTATGGAAGGTAGTGTGATGTCGAGATTTTTGTTACTCCAATGGATGGTAGCCTTGTCATTATGGAAGGTAGTCTGTTGTTCATATTTTTGTTAATACAATGGATGGTAGACTTGTCATTATGGAAGGTAATCTATTATCGATATTTTTGTTACTCCATTGGATGGTAGGCTTGTCATTATGGAAGGTAGTGTGTTGTCGATATTTTTGTTATTCCAATGGATGGTAGCCTTGTCATTATGGAAGGTAGTCTGTTGTCGTGATTTTTGTTACTCCAATGGATGGTAGTCTTTTCACTATGGAAGGTAGTATGTTGTCGATATCTTTGTAACTCCAATGGATGGTAGCCTTGTCATTATGGAAGCTAGTCTATTGTCGAGATTTTTGTTACTCGAATGGATGGTAACCTAGTCATTATGGAAGGTAGTATGTTGTCGAGATTTTTGTTACTCCAATGGATGGTAGCCTTGTCATTATGGAAGGTAGTCTGTTGTCGAGATTTTTTATACTCCAATGGATTGTAGCTTTGTCATTATGGAAGGTAGTCTCTTGCGGATATTTTTGTTACTCCAATGATGGTACCCTTGTCATTATGGAAGGTAGTCTGTTGTCGAAATTTTTGTTACTCCAATGGATGGTAGCCTTGTCATTATGGAAGGTAGTTTATTTTCGAAATTTCTGTTACTACAATGGATGGTACCCTTGTCATTATGGAAGGTAGGTTATTGTCGGGATTTTTGTTACTCCAATGGATCGTAGCCTTGTCATTATGGAAGGTAGTCTGTTGTCCAGATTTTTGTTACAATAATAGATGGTAGTCTTGTCATTATGGAAGGTAGTCTGTTGTCGAGATTTTTGTCACTGCAATGGACGGTAGCCTTGTCATTATGGAAGGTAGTCTGTCGTTGTGATTTTCTGTTACTCCAATGGATGGTAGCCATGTATTTAATGACGGTAGTCTATTGTTCATATTTTTGTTACTCCAATGGATGGTAGACTTGTCATTATGGAAGGTAATCTATTTTCGATATTTTTGTTACTCCATTGGATGGTAGCCTTGTCATTACGGAAGGTAGTGTGTTGTCAATATTTTTGTTATTCCAATGGATGGTAGCCTTGTCATTATGGAAGCTAGTCTGTTGTCGAGATTTTTGTTACTCCAATGGATGGTAGCCTTGTCATTATGGAAGGTACTCTATTATCGATATTTTTGTTATTCCAATGGATGGTAGCCTTGTCATTATGGAAGGTAGTCTGTTGTCGTAATTTTTGTTACTCCAATGGATTTTAGCCTTGTTGTTATGGAAGGTAGTCTTTTATCGATATCTTTGTTGATCCAATGAATGGTAGCCTTGTCATTATGGAAGGTAGTCTGTTGTCGAGATTTTTGTTACTCCAATGGATGGTAGCCTTGTCATTATGGAAGGTAGGTTATTGTCGGGATTTTTGTTACTCCAATGGATGGTAGCCTTGTCATTATGGAAGGTAGTCTGTTGTCTAGATTTTTGTTACAACAATAGATGGTAGTCTTGTCATTATGGAAGGTAGTCGTTTGTCGAGATTTTTGTCACTCCAATGGATGGTAGCCTTGTCATTAATGATGGTAGTCTATTGTTCATATTTTTATTACTCCAATGGATGGTAGACTTGTCATTATGTAAGGTAATCTATTGTCGATATTTTTGTTACTCCATTGGATGGTAGCCTTGTCATTATGGAAGGTAGTGTGTTGTCGATATTTTTGTTATTCCATTGGATGGTAGCCTTGTCATTATGGAAGCTAGTCTGTTGTCGAGATTTTTGTTACTCCAATGGATGGTAGCCTTGTCATTATGGAAGGTAGTCTATTGTCTATATTTTTGTTATTGCAATGGATGGTAGCCTTGTCATTATGGAAGGTAGTCTGTTGTCGTAATTTTTGTTACTCCAATGGATTTTAGCCTTGTCGTTATGGAAGGTAGTCTTTTGTCGATATCTTTGTTAATCCAATGAATGATAGCCTTGTCATTATGGAAGGTAGTCTGTTGTCGAGATTTTTAATACTCCATTGGATGGTAGCCTTGTCATTATGGAAGGTAGTCTATTGTCGAGATTTTTGTTACTCTAAGGGATGGTACCCTTGTCATTATGGAAGGTAGTGTGTTGTGGAGATTTTTGTTACTCCAATGGACGGTAGCCTTGTCATTATGGAAGGTAGTCTATTGTCGAGATTTCTGTTACTACAATGGATGGTAGCCTTGTCATTATGGAAGGTAGTCTATTGTCGGGATTTTTGTTACTCCAATGGATGGTAGCCTTGTCATTATGGAAGGTAGTCTGTTGTCCAGATTTTTGTTACAACAATAGATGGTAGTCTTGTCATTATGGAAGGTAGTCTGTTATCGAGATGTTTGTCACTGCAATGGATGGTAGCCTTGTCATTATGGAAGGTAGTCTGTCATTGTGATTTTCATTTACTCCAATGGATGGTAGCCTTGTCATTAGTGACGGTAGTCTGTTGTTCATATTTTTATTACTCCAATGGATGGTAGACTTGTCATTATGGAAGGTAATCTATTGTCGATATTTTTGTTACTCCATTGGATGATAGCCTTGTCATTTAGAAAGGTAGTGTGTTGTCGATATTTTTGTTATTCCAATGGATGGTAGCCTTGTCATTATGGAAGCTAGTCTATTATCGAGATTTTTGTTACTCCAATAGATGGTAGCCTTGTCATTATGGAAGGTCGTCTATTGTCGATATTTTTGTTATTCCAATGGATGGTAGCCTTGTCATTATGGAAGGTAGTCTGTTGTCGTAATTTTTGTTACTCTAATGGATTGTAGCATTGTCGTTATGGAAGGTAGTCTTTTGTCGATATCTTTGTTAATCCAATGGACGATAGCCTTCTCATTATGGAAGGTAGTATGTTGTCAAGATTTTTGTTACTCCAATAGATGGTATCCTTGTCAATATGAAAGGTAGTCTATTGTCGAGATTTTTAATACTCCAATGGATGGTAGCCTTGTCATTATGGAATGTAGTCTCTTGCGGATATTATTGTTACTCCAATGATGGTACCCTTGTCATTATGGAAGGTAGTCTGCTATCGAGATTTTTGTTACTCCAATGGATGGTAGCCTTGTCATTATGGAAGGTAGTCTGTTGTCGTGATTTCTGTTACACCAATGAATGATAGCCTTGTCATTATGGAAAGTAGGTTATTGTCGGGATTTTTGTTACTCCAATGGATGGTAGCCTTGTCATTATGGAAGCTAGTCTGTTGACGAGATTTTGTTACTCGAATGGATGGTAACCTAGTCATTATGGAAGGTAGTCTGTTGTCGATATTTTTGTCACTGCAATGGATGGTAGCCTTGTCCTTATGGAAGGTAGTATGTCATTGTGATTTTCTGTTACTCCAATGGATGGTAGCCTTGTCATTAAGGATGGTAGTCTGTTGTTCATATTTTTGTTACTCCAATGGATGGTAGACTAGTCATTATGGAAGGTAATCTATTGTCGATATTTTTGTTACTCCATTGGATGGTAGCCTTGTCATTATGGAAGGTAGTGTGTTGTCGATATTTTTGTTATTCCAATGGATGGTAGCCTTGTCATTATGGAAGCTAGTTTGTTTTCGAGATTTTTGTTACTCCAATGGATGGTAGCCTTGTCATTATGGAAGGTAGTCTATTGTCGATATTTTTGTTATTCCAATGGACGGTAGCCTTGTCATTATGGAAGGTAGTCTGTTGTCGTAATTTTTGTTACTCCAATGGATTTTAGCCTTGTCGTTATGGAAGGTAGTCTTTTGTCAATATCTTTGTTAATCCAATGAATGATAGCCTTGTCATTATGGAAGGTAGTCTGTTGCCGAGATTTTTAATACTCCAATGGATGGTAGCCTTGTCATTATGGAAGGTAGTCTATTGTCGAGATTTTTGTTACTCTAAGGGATGGTACCCTTGTCATTATGGAAGGTAGTCTGTTGTCGAGATTTTTGTTACTCCAATGGATGGTAGCCTTGTCATTATGGAAGGTAGTCTATTGTCGAGATTTCTGTTACTACAATGGATGGTAGCCTTGTCATTAAGGAAGGTAGGTTATTGTCGGGATTTTTGTTACTCCAATGGATGGTAGCCTTGTCATTATGGAAGGTAGTCTGTTGTCCAGATTTTTGTTACAATAATAGATGGTAGTCTTATCATTATGGAAGGTAGTCTGTTGTCGAGATTTTTTTTACTGCAATGGATGGTAGCCTTGTCATTATGGAAGGTAGTCTATCGTTGTGATTTTCTGTTACTCCAATGGATGGTAGCCTTGTCATTAGTGACGGTAGTCTGTTGTTCATATTTTTATTACTCCAATGGATGGTAGACTTGTCATTATGGAAGGTAATCTATTGTCGATATTTTTGTTACTCTATTGGATGGTAGCCTTGTCATTTTGAAAGGTAGTGTGTTGTCGATATTTTTGTTATTCCAATGGATGGTAGCCTTGTCATTATGGAAGCTAGTCTATTGTCGAGATTTTTGTTACTCCAATGGATGGTAGCCTTGTCATTATGGAAGGTCGTCTATTGTCAATATTTTTGATATTCCAATGGATGGTAGCCTTGCCATTATGGAAGGTAGTCTGTTGTCGTAATTTTTGTTACTCCAATGGATTGTAGCCTTGTCGTTATGGAAGGTAGTCTTTTGTCGATATCTTTGTTAATCCAATGGACGATAGCCTTGTCATTATGGAAGGTAGTATGTTGTCAAGATTTTTGTTACTCTAATGAATGGTATCCTTGTCAATATAGAAGGTAGTCTATTGTTGATATTTTTAATACTCCAATGGATTGTAGCCTTGTCATTATGGAATGTAGTCTCTTGCGGATATTATTGTTACTCCAATGATGGTACCCTTGTCATTATGGAAGGTAGTCTGCTATCGAGATTTTTGTTACTCCAATGGATGGTAGCCTTGTCATTATGGAAGGTAGTTTGTTGTCGTGATTTCTGTTACACCAATGAATGATAGCCTTGTCATTATGGAAGGTAGGTTATTGTCGGGATTTTTGTTACTCCAATGGATGGTAGCCTTGTCATTATGGAAGCTAGTCTGTTGACGAGATTTTTGTTACTCGAATGGATGGTAACCTAGTCATTATGGAAGGTAGTCTGTTGTCGAGATTTTTGTCACTGCAATGGATGGTAGCCTTGTCATTATGGAAGGTAGTATGTCGTTGTGATTTTCTGTTACTCCAATGGATGGTAGCCTTGTCATTAAGGATGGTAGTCTGTTGTTCATATTTTTGTTACTCCAATGGATGGTAGACTTGTCATTATGGAAGGTAATCTATTGTCGATATTTTTGTTACTCCATTGGATGGTAGCCTTGTCATTATGGAAGGTAGTGTGTTGTCGATATTTTTGTTATTCCAATGGATGGTAGCCTTGTCATTATGGAAGCTAGTCTGTTTTCGAGATTTTTGTTACTCCAATGGATGGTAGCCTTGTCATTATGGAAGGTAGTCTATTGTCGATATTTTTGTTATTCCAATGGATGGTAGCCTTGTCATTATGGAAGGTAGTCTATTGTCGTGATTTTTGTTACTCCAATGGATTGTAGCCTTGTCGTTATGGAAGGTAGTTTGTTGTCGATATCTTTGTTAATCTAATGGACGGTAGCCTTGTTATTATGGAAGGTAGTCTGTTGTCAATATTTTTGTTACTCCAATGGATGGTAGCCTTGTCAATATGGAAGGTAGTCTATTGTCGATATTTTTAATACTCCAATGGATGGTAGCCTTTTCATTATGGAAGGTAGTATCTTGTGGATATTTTTGTTACTCCAATGATGGTACCCTTGTCATTATGGAAGGTAGTGCGCTGTCGAGATTTTTGTTACTCCAATGGATGGTAGCCTTGTCATTATGGAAGGTAGTCTGTTGTCGAGATTTCTGTTACTGGAATTGATTGTAGCCTTGTCATCATGGAAGGTAGGTTATTGTCGGGATTTTTGTTACTCCAATTGATGGTAGCCTTGTCATTATGGAAGGTAGTCTGTTGTTCATATATTTGTTAATCCAATGGATGGTATACTTGTCATTATGGAAGGTAATCTATTATCGATATTTTTGTTACGCCATTGGATGGTAGGCTTGTCATTATGGAAGGTAGTGTGTTATCGATATTATTGTTATTCCAATGGACGGTAGCCTTGTCATTATGGAAGGTAGTCTGCTGTCGTGATTTTTGTTACTCCAATGGATGGTAGCATTATCACTATGGAAGGTAGTCTGTTGTCGAGATTTTTAATACTCTAATGGATGGTAGCCTTTTCACTATGGAAGGTAGTCTCTTATGGATATTTTTGTTACTCCAATGATGGTACCCTTGTCATTATGGAAGGTAGTCTGTTGTCGAGATTTTTAATACTCCAATGGATGGTAGACTTGTCATTATGGAAGGTAGTCTATTGTCGAGATTTTTGTTACTACAATGGATGGTAGCCTTGTCATTATGGAAGGTAGGTTATTGTCGGGATTTTTGTTACTCCAATGGATGGTAGCCTTGTCATTATGGAAGGTAGTCTGTTGTCCAGATTTTTGTTACAACAGTACATGGTAGCCTTGTCATTATGGAAGGTAGGTTATTGTCGGGATTTTTGTTACTCCAATGGATGGTAGCCTTGTCATTATGGAAGGTAGTCTGTTGTCCAGATTTTTGTTACAACAGTAGATGGTAGTCTTGTCATTATGGAAGGCAGTCTGTTGTCGAGATTTTTGTCACTGCAATGGATGGTAGCCTTGTCATTATGGAAGGTAGTCTATCGTTGTGATTTTCTGTTACTCCAATGGATGGTAGCCTTGTCATTAGTGACGGTAGTCTGTTGTTCATATTTTTATTACTCCAATGGATGGTAGACTTGTCATTATGGAAGGTAATCTATTGTCGATATTTTTGTTACTCCATTGGATGGTAGCCTTGTCATTTTGAAAGGTAGTGTGTTGTCGATATTTTTGTTATTCCAATGGATGATAGCCTTGTCATTATGGAAGCTAGTCTATTGTCGAGATTTTTGTTACTCCAATGGATGGTAGCCTTGTCATTATGGAAGGTCGTCTATTGTCAATATTTTTGTTATTCCAATGGATGGTAGCATTGTCATTATGGAAGGTAGTCTGTTGTCGTAATTTTTGTTACTCCAATTGATTGTAGCCTTGTCGTTATGGAAGGTAGTCTTTTGTCGATATCTTTGTTAATCCAATGGACGATAGCCTTGTCATTATGGAAGGAAATATGTTGTCAAGATTTTTGTTACTCCAATCGATGGTATCCTTGTCAATATGGAAGGTAGTCTATTGTTGATATTTTTAATACTCCAATGGATGGTAGCCTTGTCATTATGGAATGTAGTCTCTTGCGGATATTATTGTTACTCCAATGATGGTACCCTTGTCATTATGGAAGGTAGTCTGCTATCGAGATTTTTGTTACTCCAATGGATGGTAGCCTTGTCATTATGGAAGGTAGTCTGTTGTCGTGATTTCTGTTACACCAATGAATGATAGCCTTGTCATTATGGAAGGTAGGTTATTGTCGGGATTTTTGTTACTCCAATGGATGGTAGCCTTGTTATTATGGAAGGTAGTCTGTTGTCAAGATTTTTGTTACTCCAATGGATGGTAGCCTTGTCAATATGGAAGGTAGTCTATTGTCGATATTTTTAATACTCCAATGGATGGTAGCCTTTTCATTATGGAAGGTAGTATCTTGTGGATATTTTTGTTACTCCAATGATGGTACCCTTGTCATTATGGAAGGTAGTGCGCTGTCGAGATTTTTGTTACTCCAATGGATGGTAGCCTTGTCATTATGGAAGGTAGTCTGTTGTCGAGATTTCTGTTACTGGAATTGATTGTAGCCTTGTCATCATGGAAGGTAGGTTATTGTCGGGATTTTTGTTACTCCAATTGATGGTAGCCTTGTCATTATGGAAGGTAGTCTGTTGTTCATATATTTGTTAATCCAATGGATGGTATACTTGTCATTATGGAAGGTAATCTATTATCGATATTTTTGTTACGCCATTGGATGGTAGGCTTGTCATTATGGAAGGTAGTGTGTTATCGATATTATTGTTATTCCAATGGACGGTAGCCTTGTCATTATGGAAGGTAGTCTGCTGTCGTGATTTTTGTTACTCCAATGGATGGTAGCATTATCACTATGGAAGGTAGTCTGTTGTCGAGATTTTTAATACTCTAATGGATGGTAGCCTTTTCACTATGGAAGGTAGTCTCTTATGGATATTTTTGTTACTCCAATGATGGTACCCTTGTCATTATGGAAGGTAGTCTGTTGTCGAGATTTTTAATACTCCAATGGATGGTAGACTTGTCATTATGGAAGGTAGTCTATTGTCGAGATTTTTGTTACTACAATGGATGGTAGCCTTGTCATTATGGAAGGTAGGTTATTGTCGGGATTTTTGTTACTCCAATGGATGGTAGCCTTGTCATTATGGAAGGTAGTCTGTTGTCCAGATTTTTGTTACAACAGTACATGGTAGCCTTGTCATTATGGAAGGTAGGTTATTGTCGGGATTTTTGTTACTCCAATGGATGGTAGCCTTGTCATTATGGAAGGTAGTCTGTTGTCCAGATTTTTGTTACAACAGTAGATGGTAGTCTTGTCATTATGGAAGGCAGTCTGTTGTCGAGATTTTTGTCACTGCAATGGATGGTAGCCTTGTCATTATGGAAGGTAGTCTATCGTTGTGATTTTCTGTTACTCCAATGGATGGTAGCCTTGTCATTAGTGACGGTAGTCTGTTGTTCATATTTTTATTACTCCAATGGATGGTAGACTTGTCATTATGGAAGGTAATCTATTGTCGATATTTTTGTTACTCCATTGGATGGTAGCCTTGTCATTTTGAAAGGTAGTGTGTTGTCGATATTTTTGTTATTCCAATGGATGATAGCCTTGTCATTATGGAAGCTAGTCTATTGTCGAGATTTTTGTTACTCCAATGGATGGTAGCCTTGTCATTATGGAAGGTCGTCTATTGTCAATATTTTTGTTATTCCAATGGATGGTAGCATTGTCATTATGGAAGGTAGTCTGTTGTCGTAATTTTTGTTACTCCAATTGATTGTAGCCTTGTCGTTATGGAAGGTAGTCTTTTGTCGATATCTTTGTTAATCCAATGGACGATAGCCTTGTCATTATGGAAGGAAATATGTTGTCAAGATTTTTGTTACTCCAATCGATGGTATCCTTGTCAATATGGAAGGTAGTCTATTGTTGATATTTTTAATACTCCAATGGATGGTAGCCTTGTCATTATGGAATGTAGTCTCTTGCGGATATTATTGTTACTCCAATGATGGTACCCTTGTCATTATGGAAGGTAGTCTGCTATCGAGATTTTTGTTACTCCAATGGATGGTAGCCTTGTCATTATGGAAGGTAGTCTGTTGTCGTGATTTCTGTTACACCAATGAATGATAGCCTTGTCATTATGGAAGGTAGGTTATTGTCGGGATTTTTGTTACTCCAATGGATGGTAGCCTTGTCATTATGGAAGCTAGTCTGTTGACGAGATTTTTGTTACTCGAATGGATGGTAACCTAGTCATTTTGGAAGGTAGTTTGTTGTCGAGATTTTTGTCAGTGCAATGGATGGTAGCCTTGTCATTATGGAAGGTAGTATGTCGTTGTGATTTTCTGTTACTCCAATGGATGGTAGCCTTGTCATTAAGGATGGTAGTCTGTTTGTTCATATTTTTGTTACTCCAATGGATGGTAGACTTGTCATTATGGAAGGTAATCTATTATCGATATTTTTGTTACTCCATTGGATGGTAGCCTTGTCATTATGGAAGGTAGTGTGTTGTCGATATTTTTGTTATTCCAATGGATGGTAGCCATGTCATTATGGAAGCTAGTCTGTTTTCGTGATTTTTGTTACTCCAATGGATGGTAGCCTTGTCATTATGGAAGGTATTCTATTGTCGATATTTTTGTTATTCCAATGGATGGTAGCCTTGTCATTATGGAAGGTAGTTTGTTGTCGTGATTTTTGTTACTCCAATGGATTATAGCCTTGTCGTTATGGAAGGTAGTTTGTTGTCGATATCTTTGTTAATCTAATGGACGGTAGCCTTGTCATTATGGAAGGTAGTCTGTTGTCAAGATTTTTGTTACTCCAATGGATGGTAGCCTTGTCAATATGGAAGGTAGTCTATTGTCGATATTTTTAATACTCCAATGGATGGTAGCCTTTTCATTACGGAAGGTAGTATCTTGTGGATATTTTTGTTACTCCAATGATGGTACCCTTGTCATTATGGAAGGTAGTGCACTGTCGAGATTTTTGTTATTCCAATGGATGGTAGCCTTGTCATTATGGAAGGTAGTCTGTTGTCGAGATTTCTGTTACTCCAATGGATGGTAGCCTTGTCATCATGGAAGGTAGGTTATTGTCGGGATTTTTGTTACTCCTATGGATGGTAGCCTTGTCATTATGGAAGGTAGTCTGTTGTTCATATATTTGTTAATCCAATGGATGGTATACTTGTCATTATGGAAGGTAATCTATTATCGATATTCTTGTTACTCCATTGGATGGTAGGCTTGTCATTATGGAAGGTAGTGTGTAATCGATATTTTTGTTATTCCAATGGACGGTAGCCTTGTCATTATGGAAGGTAGTCTGCTGTCGTGATTTTTGTTACTCCAATGGATGGTAGCATTGTCACTATGGAAGGTAGTCTATTGTTGATATCTTTGTTAATCCAACGGACGGTAGCCTTGTCATTATGGAAGGTAGTCTGTTGTCGAGATTTTTTTTACTCCAATGGATGATAGCCTTGTCAATATGGAAGGTAGTCTATTGTCGAGATTTTTAATACTCCAATGGATGGTAGCCTTTTCATTGTGGAATGTAGTCTCTTATGGATATTTTTGTTACTCCAATGATGGTACCCTTGTCATTATGGAAGGTAGTCTATTGTCGTGATTTCTGTTACACCAATGAATGATAGCCTTGTCATTATGGACGGTAAGATATTGTTGGGATTTTTGTTACTCCAATGGATGGTAGCCTTGTCATTATGGAAGCTAGTCTTTTGTCGAGTTTTTTTTTACTCGAATGGATGGTAACCTAGTCATTATGGAAGGTAGTCTATTGTCGATATTTTTGTCACTGCAATGGATGTTAGCCTTGTCATTATGGAAGGTATTCTGTCGTTATGATTTTCTGTTACTCCAATGGATGGTAGCCTTGTCATTAAGGACGGTAGTCTGGTGTTCATATTTTTGTTACTCCAATGGATGGTAGACTTGTCATTATGGAAGGTAATTTATTGTCGATATTTTTGTTACTCCATTGGATGGTAGGCTTGTCATTATGGAAGGCAATGTGTTGTCGATATTTTTGTTATTCCAATGGACGGAAGCCTTGTCATTATGGAAGGTAGTCTGCTGTCGTGATTTTTATTACTCCAATGGATGGTAGCATTGTCACTATGGAAGGTAGTCTGTTTTCGGGATTTTTAATACTCCAATGGATGGTTGCCTTTTCACTCTGGAAGGTAGTCTCTTATTGATATTTTTGTTACTCCAATGATGGTACCCTTGTCATTATGGAAGGTAGTGTGCTGTCGAGATTTTTGTTACTCCAATGGATGGTAGCCTTGTCATTATGGAAGGTAATCTGTTGTGGAGATTTTTGTTACTCCAATGGATGGTAGCCTTGTCATTATGGAAGGTAGTCTGTTTTTCATATTTTTGTTACTCCAATGGATGATAGACTTGTCATTATGGAAGGTAATCTATTGTCGATATTTTTGTTTCTCCATTGGATGGTACCCTTGTCATTATGGAAGGTAGTGTGTTGTCGATATTTTTGTTATTCCAATGGATGGTAGCCTTGTCATTATGGAAGCTAGTCTGTTGTTGAGATTTTTGTTACTCCAATGGATGGTAGCCTTGTCGTTATGGGAGGTAGTCTATTGTCGATATCTTTGTTAATCCAACGGACAGTAGCCTTGTCATTATGGAAGGTAGTCTGTTGTCGAGATTTTTTTTACTCCAATGGATGATAGCCTTGTCAATATGGAAGGTAGTCTATTGTCGAGATTTTTAATACTCCAATGGATGGTAGCCTTTTCATTGTGGAAGGTAGTCTCTTATGGATATTTTTGCTACTCCAATGATGGTACCCTTGTCATTATGGAAGGTAGTCTGTTGTCGTGATTTCTGTTACACCAATGAATGATAGCCTTGTCATTATGGACGGTAAGTTATTGTTGGGATTTTTGTTACTCCAATGGATGGTAGCCTTGTCATTATGGAAGCTAGTCTGTTGTCGAGATTTTTGTTACTCGAATGGATGGTAACCTAGTCATTATGGAAGGTAGTCTACTGTCGATATTTTTGTCACTGCAATGGATGGTAGCCTTGTCATTATGGAAGGTAGTCTGTCGTTGTGATTTTCTGTTACTCCAGTGGATGGTAGCCTTGTCATTAAGGACGGTAGTCTGTTGTTCATATTTTTGTTACTCCAATGGATGGTAGACTTGTCATTATGGAAGGTAATCTATTGTCGATATTTTTGTTACTCCATTGGATGGTAGCCTTGTCATTATGGAAGGCAATGTGTTGTCGATATTTTTGTTATTCCAATGGATGGTAGCCTTGTCATTATGGAAGCTTGTCTGCTGTCGTGATTTTTATTACTCCAATGGATGGTAGCCTTGTCACTATGGAAGGTAGTATGTTGTCGATATCTTTGTAACTCCAATGGATGGTAGCCTTGTCATTATGGAAGGTAGTCTGTTGTCAAGATTTTTGTTACTCCAATGGATGGTAGCCTTGTCAATATGGAAGGTAGTCTATTTTCGATATTTTTAATACTCCAATGGATGGTAGCCTTTTCATTATGGAAGGTAGTATCTTGTAGATATTTTTGTTACTCCAATGATGGTACCCTTGTCATTATGAAAGGTAGTGCGCTGTCGAGATTTTTGTTACTCCAATGGATGGTAGCCTTGTCATTATGGAAGGTAGTCTGTTGTCGAGATTTCTGTTACTCCAATGGATGGTAGCCTTGTCATAAAGGAAGGTAGGTTATTGTCTGGATTTTTGTTACTCCAATGGATGGTAGCCTTGTAATTATGGAAGGTAGTCTGTTGTCGAGATTTCTATTACTCCAATGGATGGTAGCCTTGTCATTATGGAGTGTAGGTTATTGTCGGGATTTTTGTTACTCCAATGGATGATAGCCTTGTCATTATGGAAGGTAGTTTGTTGTCTAGATTTTTGTTACAACAATAGATGGTAACCTTGTCATTATGGAAGGTAGTCTATTATCGAGATTTTTTTCACTGCAATGGATGGTAGCCTTGTCATTATGGAAGGTAGTCTGTCGTTGTGATTTTCTGTTACTCCAATGGATGGTAGCCTTGTCATTAAGGACGGTAGTCTATTGTTCATATTTTTGTTACTCCAATGGATGGTAGACTTGTCATTATGGAAGGTAATCTATTGTCGATATTTTTGTTACTCCATTGGAAGGTAGCCTTGTCATTATGGAAGGTATTGTGTTGTCGATATCTTTTTTAATCCAATGGACGGTAGCCTTGTCATTATGGAAGGTAGTCTATTGTCGAGATTTTTAATACTCCAATGGATGGTAGCCTTGTCAATATGGAAGGTAGTCTATTGTCGAGATTTTTAATACTCCAATAGATGGTAGCCTTTTCATTATGGAAGGTAGTCTCTTATGGATATTTTTGTTACTCCAATGATGGTACACTTGTCATTATGGAAGGTAGTCTGTTGTCGAGATTTCTGTTACTCCAATGGATGGTAGCCTTGTCATTATGGAAGGTAGGTTATTGTCGAGATTTTTATTACTCCAATGGATGGTAGCCTTGTCATTATGGAAGGTAGTCTGTTTTTCATATTTTTGTTACTCCAATGGATGGTAGACTTGTCATTATGGAAGGTAATCTATTGTCGATATTTTTGTTACTCCATTGGATGGTAGCCTTGTCATTATGGAAGGTAGTGTGTTGTCGATATTTTTGTTATTCCAATGGATGGTAGCCTTGTCATTATGGAAGCTAGTCTGTTGTCGGGATTTTTGTTACTCCAATGGATGGTAG
Source organism: Vicia faba (assembly GCA_948472305.1). Classification (NCBI taxonomy): domain Eukaryota; kingdom Viridiplantae; phylum Streptophyta; class Magnoliopsida; order Fabales; family Fabaceae; genus Vicia; species Vicia faba. The sequence continues at coordinate 531,120,385 of OX451741.1, forward strand.
CCTTGTCATTATGGAAGGTAGTCTATTGTCGATATTTTTGTTATTTTAATGGATGGTAGCCTTGTCATTATGGAAGGTAGTCTGTTGTCGTGATTTTTGTTACTCCAATGGATGGTAGCCAAGTCATTATGGAAGGTAGTCTATTGTCGATATATTTGTTATTCCAATGGATGGTAGCCTTGTCATTATGGAAAGTAGTCTGTTGTCGTGATTTTTGTTACTCAAATGGATTGTAGCCTTGTCGTTATGGAAGGTAGTCTTTTGTCTATATCTTTGTTAATCCAATGGACGGTATCCTTGTCATTATGGAAGGTAGTCTGTTGTCGAGATTTTTGTTAGTCCAATGGATGGTAGCCTTGTCATTATGGAAGGTAGTCTGTTGTCGAGATTTTTATACTTCAATGGATGGTAGCCTTGTCATTATGGAAGGTAGTCACTTGTGGATATTTTTGTTACTCCAATGATGGTACCCTTGTCATTATGGAAGGTAGTGTGATGTCGAGATTTTTGTTACTCCAATGGATGGTAGCCTTGTCATTATGGAAGGTAGTCTGTTGTCGAGATTTCTATTACTCCAATGGATGGTAGCCTTGTCATTATGGAATGTAGGTTATTGTCGGGATTTTTGTTACTCTAATGGTTGATAGCCTTGTCATTATGGAAGGTAGTCTGTTGTCCATATTTTTGTTACAACAATAGATGGTAGCCTTGTCATTATGGAAGGTAGTCTGTTAGCGAGATTTTTGTCACTGCAATGGATGGTAGCCTTGTCATTATGGAAGGTAGTCTATCGTTGTGATTTTCTGTTACTCCAATGGATGGTAGCCTTGTCATTAAGGACGGTAGTCTGTTGTTCATATTTTTGTTACTCCAATGGATGGTAGAATTGTCATTATGGAAGGTAATCTATTATCGATATTTTTGTTACTCCATTGGAAGGTAGCCTTGTCATTATGGAAGGTATTGTGTTGTCGATATCTTTGTTAATCCAATGGACGGTAGCCTTGTCATTATGGAAGGTGGTCTATTGTCGAGATTTTTAATACTCAAATGGATGGTAGCCTTGTCAATATGGAAGGTAGTCTATTGTCGAGATTTTTAATACTCCAATAGATGGTAGCCTTTTAATTATGGAAGGTTGTCTCTTATGGATATTTTTGTTACTCCAACGATGATACCCTTGTCATTATGGAAGGTAATATGATGTCGAGATTTTTGTTTCTCCAATGGATGGTAGCCTTGTCATTATGGAAGGTAGTCTGATGTCGAGATTTCTGTTACTCCAATGGATGGTAGCCTTGTCATTATGGAAGGTAGGTTATTGTCGGGATTTTTATTACTCCAATGGATGGTAGCCTTGTCATTATGGAAGGTAGTCTGTTTTTCATATTTTCTTTACTCCAATGGATGGTAGACTTGTCATTATGGAAGGTAATCTATTATCGATATTTTTGTTACTCCATTGGATGGTAGCCTTGTCATTATGGAAGGTAGTGTGTTGTCGATATCTTTGTTATTCCAATGGACGGTAGCCTTGTCATTATGGAAGGTAGTCTTTTGTCGAGATTTTTGTTACTCCAATGGATGATAGCCTTGTCAATAGGGAAGGTAGTCTATTGTCGAGATTTTTAAGACTCTAATGGATGGTAGCCTTTTCATTATGGAAGGTAGTCTCTTATGGATATTTTTGTTACTCCAATGATGGTACCCTTTTCATTATGGAAGGTAGTGTGTTGTCGAGATTTTTGTTACTCCAATGGATGGTAGCCTTGTCATTATGGAAGGAAGTTTGTTATCGTGATTTCTGTTACTCCAATGGATGGTAGCCTCGTCATTATGGAAGGTAGGTTATTGTCAGGATTTTTGTTACTCCAATGGATGGTAGCCTTGTCATTATGGAAGGTAGTCTGTTGTTCATATTTTTGATTATTCAATGGATTGTAGACTTGTCATTATGGAATGTAATCTATTATCGACATTTTTGTTACTTCAATGGATGGTAGCCTTGTCATTATGGAAGGTAGTCTGCTGTCGTGATTTTTGTTACTCGAATGGATAGTAGCCTTGTCACTATGGAAGGTAGTATGTTGTCGATATCTTTGTAACTCCAATGGATGGTAGCCTTGTTATTATGGAAGCTAGTGTATTGTCGATATTTTTTTTACTCTAAGGGATGGTAGCCTTGTTATTATGGAAGGTAGAATCTTGTCGATATTTTTGTTATTCCAAAGGATGGTAGCGTTGTCATTATGGAAGCTAGTCTGTTGTCGAGATTTTTGTTACTCGAATGGATGGTAAACTAGTCATTATGGAAGGTAGTCTGTTGTAGAGATTTTTGTTACTCCAATGGATGGTAGGCTTGTCATTATGGAAGGTAGTCTGTTGTCGAGATTTTTTATACTCCAATGGATTGTAGCCTTGTCATATTGGAAGGTAGTCTCTTGCGGATATTTTTGTACTCCAATGATGGTACCCTTGTCATTATGGAAGGTAGTCTGCTGTCGAGATTTTTATTACTCCAATGGATGGTAGCCTTGTCATTATGGAAGGTAGTCTATTGTCGCTATTTCTGTTACTGCAATGAATGATAGCCTTGTCATTATGGAAGGTAGGTTATTGTCGGGATTTTTGTTACTCCAATGGATGGTAGCCTTGTCATTATGGAAGGTAGTCTGTTGTCCAGATTTTTGTCACTGCAATGGATGGTAGCCTTGTCATTATGGAAGGTATTCTGTCATTGTGATTTTCTGTTACTCCAATGGATGGTAGCCTTGTCATTAAGGACGGTAGTTTATTGTTCATATTTTTGTTACTCCAATGGATGGTAGACTTATCATTATGGAAGGTAATCTATTATCGATATTCTTGTTACTCCATTGGATGGTAGCTTTGTCATTATGGAAGGTAGTGTGTTGTCGATATTTTTGTTATTCCAATGGATGGTATCCTGGTCATTATGGAAGGTAATCTATTATCGATATTCTTGTTACTCCATTGGATGGTAGCCTTGTCATTATGGAAGGTAGTGTGTTGTCGATATTTTTGTTATTCCAATGGATGGTAGCCTGGTCATTATGGAAGCTAGTTTGTTGTCAAGATTTTTGTTTCTCCAATGGATGGTAGCCTTGTCATTATGGAAGGTAGTCTATTGTCGATATTTTTGTTATTCCAATGGATGGTAGCCTTGTCATTATGGAAGGTACTCTATTGTCGTGATTTTTGTTACTCCAATGTATTATAGCCTTGTCGTTATGGAAGGTAGTCTGTTATGGATATCTTTGTTAATCCATTGGATGGTAGGCTTGTCATTATGGAAGGTAGTGTGTTGTCGATATTTTTGTTATTCCAATGGATGGTAGCCTTGTCATTATGGAAGGTAGTTTGCTGTCGTGATTTTTGTTACTCCAATGGATGGTAGCCTTGTCATTATGGAAGGTAGTCTCTTGTGGATATTTTTGTTACTCCAATGATGGTACCCTTGTCATTATGGAAGGTAGTGTGCTCTCGAGATTTTTGTTACTCCAATGGATGGTAGCCTTGTCATTATGGAAGGTAGTCTATTGTTGAGATTTCTGTTTCTCCAATGGATGGTAGCCTTGTCATTATGGAAGGTAGGTTATTGTCGGGATTTTTGTTACTCCAATGGATGGTAGCCTTGTCATTATGGAAGGTAGTCTATTGTCCATATTTTTGTTACAATAATAGATGGTAGCCTTGTCATTATGGAAGGTAGTCTGTTGTCGAGATTTTTGTCACTGCAATGGATGGTAGCCTTGTCATTATGGAAGGTAGCCTGTCTTTGTGATTTTATGTTACTCCAATGGATGGTAGCCTTGTCATTAAGGACGGTAGTCTGTTGTTCATATTTTTGTTACTCCAATGGATGGTAAGCTTATCATTATTGAAGGTAATCAACTGTCGATATTTTTGTTACTCCATTGGATGGTGGCCTTGTCATTATTGAAGGTAGTGTGTTGTCGATATTTTTGTTATTCCAAAGGATGGTAGCCTTGTCATTATGGAAGCTAGTCTTTTGTCGATATTTTTGTTACTCCAATGGATCGTAACCTAGTCATTATGGAAGGTAGTCTGTTGTCGAGATTTTTGTTATTCCAATGGATGGTAGCCTTGTCATTATGGAAGGTAGTCTTTTGTCGAGATTTTTTATACTCCAATGGATTGTAGCCTTGTCATTATGGAAGGTAGTCTCTTGCAGATATTTTTGTTACTCCAATGATGGTACCCTTGTCATTATGGAAGGTAGTCTGCTGTCGAGATTTTTGTTACTCCAATGGATGGTAGCCTTGTCATTATGGAAGGTAGTCTGTTGTCGCGATTTCTGTTACTCCAATGAATGATAGCCTTGTCATTATGGAAGGTAGGTTATTGTCGGGATTTTTGTTACTCCAATGGATGGTATCCTTGTCATTATGGAAGGTAGTCTGTTGTCCAGATTTTTGTTACAACAATAGATGGTAGCCTTGTCATTATGGAAGGTACTCTGTTGTCGAGATTTTTGTCACTGCAATGGATGGTAGCCTAGTCATTATGGAAGGTAGTTTGTCGTTGTGATTTTCTGTTACTCCAATGGATGGTAGCCTTGTCATTAAGGACGGTAGTCAGTTGTTCATATTTTTGTTACTCCAATTGATGGTAGACTTGTCATTATGGAAGGTAATCTATTGTCGATATTTTTGTTACTCCATTGGATGGTAGCCTTGTCATTATGGAAGGTAGTGTGTTGTCGATATTTTTGTTATTCCAATGGATGGTATCCTGGTCATTATGGAAGCTAGTCTGTTGTCGAGATTTTTGTTACTCCAATGGATGGTAGCCTTGTCATTATGGAAGGTAGTCTATTGTCGTGATTTTTGTTACTCCAATGTATTGTAGCGTTGTCGTTATGGAAGGTAGTCTGTTGTCGATATCTTTGTTAATCCAATGGACGGTAGGCTTGTCATTATGGAAGGTAGTGTGTTGTCGATATTTTTGTTATTCCAATGGATGGTAGCCTTGTCATTATGGAAGGTAGTCTGCTGTCGTGATTTTTGTTACTCCAATGGATGGTAGCCTTGTCATTATGGAAGGTAGTCTCTTGAGGATATTTTTGTTACTCCAATGATGGTACCCTTGTCATTATGGAAGGTAGTGTGCTCTCGAGATTTTTGTTACTCCAATGAATGGTAGCCATGTCATTATGGAAGGTAGTCTGTTGTCGAGATTTTTGTTTCTCCAATGGATGGTAGCCTTGTCATTATGGAAGGTAGGTTATTGTCGCGAGTTTTGTTACTCCAATGGATGGTAGCCTTGTCATTATGGAAGGTAGTCTGTTGTCCATATTTTTGTTACAACAATAGATGGTAGCCTTGTCATTATGGAAGGTAGTCTATTATCGAGATTTTTGTCACTACAATGGATGGTAGCCTTGTCATTATGGAAGGTAGTGTGTCGTTGTGATTTTCTGTTACTCCAATGGATGGTAGCCTTGTCATTATGGATGGTAGTCTGTTATTCATATTTTTCTTAATCCAATGGATGGTAGACTTGTCATTATGGAAGGTAATCTATTATCAAAAATTTTGTTACTCCATTGGATGGTAGGCTTGTCATTATGGAAGGTAGTGTGTTGTCGATATTTTTTTTATTCCAATGGATGGTAGCCTGGTCATTATGGAAGCTAGTCTTTTGTCGAGATTTTTGTTACTCCAATGGATGGTAGCCTTGTCATTATGGAAGGTAGTCTATTGTCGTGATTTTTGTTACTCCAATATATTGTAGCCTTGTCGTTATGGAAGGTAGTATGTTGTCGATATCTTTGTTAATCCAATGGACGATAGCCTTGTCATTATGGAAGGTAGTTTGTTGTCGAGATTTTTGTTAGTCCAATGGATGGTAGCCTTGTCATTATGGAAGGTAGTCTGTTGTCGAGATTTTTTATACTCCAATGGATGGTAGCCTTGTCATTATGGAAGGTAGTCACTTGTGGATATTTTTGTTACTCTAATGATGGTACCCTTGTCATTATGGAAGGTAGTGTGCTGTCGAGATTTTTGTTACTCCAATGGATGGTAGCCTTGTCATTATGGAAGGTAGTCTGTTGTGGAGATTTTTGTTACTCCAATGGATGGTAGCCTTGTCATTATGGAAGGTAGTCTGTTTTTCATATTTTTGTTACTCCAATGGATGATAGACTTGTCATTATGGAAGGTAATCTATTGTCGATATTTTTGTTACTCCATTGGATGGTAGCCTTGTCATTATGGAAGGTAGTGTCTTGTCGATATTTTTGTTATTCCAATGGATGGTAGCCTTGTCATTATGGAAGCTAGTCTGTTGTCGATATCTTTGTTAATCCAACGGACGGTAGCCTTGTCATTATGGAAGGTAGTCTGTTGTCGAGATTTTTTTTACTCCAATGGATGATAGCCTTGTCAATATGGAAGGTAGTCTATTGTCGAGATTTTTAATACTCCAATGGATGGTAGCCTTTTCATTATGGAAGGTAGTCTCTTATGGATATTTTTGTTACTCCAATGAGGGTACCCTTGTCATTATGGAAGGTAGTCTGTTGTCGTGTTTTCTGTTACACCAATGAATGATAGCCTTGTCATTATGGACGGTAAGTTATTGTTGGGATTTTTGTTACTCCAATGGATGGTAGCCTTGTATTTATGGAAGCTAGTTTGTTGTCGAGATTTTTGTTACTCGAATGGATGGTAACCTAGTCATTATGGAAGGTAGTCTATTGTCGATATTTTTGTCACTGCAATGGATGGTAGCCTTGTCATTATGGAAGGTAGTCTGTCGTTGTGATTTTCTGTTACTCCAGTGGATGGTAGCCTTGTCATTAAGGACGGTAGTTTGTTGTTCATATTTTTGTTACTCCAATGGATGGTAGACTTGTCATTATGGAAGGTAATCTATTGTCGATATTTTTGTTACTCCATTGGATGGTAGCCTTGTCATTATGGAAGGCAATGTGTTGTCGATATTTTTGTTATTTCAATGGATGGTAGCCTTGTCATTATGGAAGCTTGTCTGCTGTCGTGATTTTTATTACTCCAATGGATGGTAGCCTTGTCACTATGGAAGGTAGTATGTTGTCGATATCTTTGTAACTCCAATGGATGGTAGCCTTGTCATTATGGAAGGTAGTCTGTTGTCAAGATTTTTGTTACTCCAATGGATGGTAGCCTTGTCAATATGGAAGGTAGTCTATTGTCGATATTTTTAATACTCCAATGGATGGTAGCCTTTTCATTATGGAAGGTAGTATCTTGTGGATATTTTTGTTACTCCAATGATGGTACCCTTGTCATTATGGAAGGTAGTGCGCTGTCGAGATTTTTGTTACTCCAATGGATGGTAGCCTTGTCATTATGGAAGGTAGTCTGTTGTCGAGATTTCTGTTACTCCAATGGATGGTAGCCTTGTCATCATGGAAGGTAGGTTATTGTCTGGATTTTTGTTACTCCAATGGATGGTAGCCTTGTCATTATGGAAGGTAGTCTGTTGTCGAGATTTCTATTACTCCAATGGAAGGTAGTTTGTTGTCCAGATTTTTGTTACAACAATAGATGGTAACCTTGTCATTATGGAAGGTAGTCTATTATCGAGATTTTTTTCACTGCAATGGATGGTAGCCTTGTCATTATGGAAGGTAGACTGTCGTTGTGATTTTCTGTTACTCCAATGGATGATAGCCTTGTCATTAAGGACGGTAGTCTGTTGTTCATATTTTTGTTACTCCAATGGATGGTAGACTTGTCATTATGGAAGGTAATCTATTGTCGATTTTTTTGTTACTCCATTGGAAGGTAGCCTTGTCATTATGGAAGGTATTGTGCTGTCGATATCTTTGTTAATCCAATGGACGGTAGCCTTGTCATTATGGAAGGTAGTCTATGGTCGAGATTTTTAATACTCCAATGGATGGTAGCCTTGTCAATATGGAAGGTAGTCTATTGTCGAGATTTTTAATACTCCAATAGATGGTAGTCTTTTCATTATGGAAGGTAGTCTCTTATGGATATTTTTGTTACTCCAATGATGGTACCCTTGTCATTATGGAAGGTAGTCTATTGTCGAGATTTCTGTTACTCCAATGGATGGTAGCCTTGTCATTATGGAAGGTAGGTTATTGTCGGGATTTTTATTACTCCAATGGATGGTAGCCTTGTCATTATGGAAGGTAGTCTGTTTTTCATATTTTTGTTACTCCAATGGATGGTAGACTTGTCATTATGGAAGGTAATCTATTGTCGATATTTTTGTTACTCCATTGGATGGTAGCCTTGTCATTATGGAAGGTAGTGTGTTGTCGATATTTTTGTTATTCCAATGGATGGCAGCCTTGTCATTATGGAAGCTAGTCTGTTGTCGGGATTTTTGTTACTCCAACGGATGGTAGCCTTGTCATTATGGAAGGCAGTCTATTGTCGATATTTTTGTTATTTTAATGGATGGTAGCGTTGTCATTATGGAAGGTAGTCTGTTGCCGTGATTTTTGTTACTCCAATGGATGGTAGCCTTGTCATTATGGAAGGTAGTCTATTGTCGATATATTTGTTATTCCAACGGACGGTAGCCTTGTCATTATGGAAGGTAGTCTGTTGTCGAGATTTTTTTTACTCCAATGGATGATAGCCTTGTCAATATGGAAGGTAGTCTATTGTCGAGATTTTTAATACTCCAATGGATGGTAGCCTTTTCATTATGGAAGGTAGTCTCTTATGGATATTTTTGTTACTCCAATGAGGGTACCCTTGTCATTATGGAAGGTAGTCTGTTGTCGTGTTTTCTGTTACACCAATGAATGATAGCCTTGTCATTATGGACGGTAAGTTATTGTTGGGATTTTTGTTACTCCAATGGATGGTAGCCTTGTATTTATGGAAGCTAGTTTGTTGTCGAGATTTTTGTTACTCGAATGGATGGTAACCTAGTCATTATGGAAGGTAGTCTATTGTCGATATTTTTGTCACTGCAATGGATGGTAGCCTTGTCATTATGGAAGGTAGTCTGTCGTTGTGATTTTCTGTTACTCCAGTGGATGGTAGCCTTGTCATTAAGGACGGTAGTTTGTTGTTCATATTTTTGTTACTCCAATGGATGGGAGACTTGTCATTATGGAAGGTAATCTATTGTCGATATTTTTGTTACTCCATTGGATGGTAGCCTTGTCATTATGGAAGGCAATGTGTTGTCGATATTTTTGTTATTTCAATGGATGGTAGCCTTGTCATTATGGAAGCTTGTCTGCTGTCGTGATTTTTATTACTCCAATGGATGGTAGCCTTGTCACTATGGAAGGTAGTATGTTGTCGATATCTTTGTAACTCCAATGGATGGTAGCCTTGTCATTATGGAAGGTAGTCTGTTGTCAAGATTTTTGTTACTCCAATGGATGGTAGCCTTGTCAATATGGAAGGTAGTCTATTGTCGATATTTTTAATACTCCAATGGATGGTAGCCTTTTCATTATGGAAGGTAGTATCTTGTGGATATTTTTGTTACTCCAATGATGGTACCCTTGTCATTATGGAAGGTAGTGCGCTGTCGAGATTTTTGTTACTCCAATGGATGGTAGCCTTGTCATTATGGAAGGTAGTCTGTTGTCGAGATTTCTGTTACTCCAATGGATGGTAGCCTTGTCATCATGGAAGGTAGGTTATTGTCTGGATTTTTGTTACTCCAATGGATGGTAGCCTTGTCATTATGGAAGGTAGTCTGTTGTCGAGATTTCTATTACTCCAATGGAAGGTAGTTTGTTGTCCAGATTTTTGTTACAACAATAGATGGTAACCTTGTCATTATGGAAGGTAGTCTATTATCGAGATTTTTTTCACTGCAATGGATGGTAGCCTTGTCATTATGGAAGGTAGTCTGTCGTTGTGATTTTCTGTTACTCCAATGGATGATAGCCTTGTCATTAAGGACGGTAGTCTGTTGTTCATATTTTTGTTACTCCAATGGATGGTAGACTTGTCATTATGGAAGGTAATCTATTGTCGATTTTTTTGTTACTCCATTGGAAGGTAGCCTTGTCATTATGGAAGGTATTGTGCTGTCGATATCTTTGTTAATCCAATGGACGGTAGCCTTGTCATTATGGAAGGTAGTCTATTGTCGAGATTTTTAATACTCCAATGGATGGTAGCCTTGTCAATATGGAAGGTAGTCTATTGTCGAGATTTTTAATACTCCAATAGATGGTAGTCTTTTCATTATGGAAGGTAGTCTCTTATGGATATTTTTGTTACTCCAATGATGGTACCCTTGTCATTATGGAAGGTAGTCTATTGTCGAGATTTCTGTTACTCCAATGGATGGTAGCCTTGTCATTATGGAAGGTAGGTTATTGTCGGGATTTTTATTACTCCAATGGATGGTAGCCTTGTCATTATGGAAGGTAGTCTGTTTTTCATATTTTTGTTACTCCAATGGATGGTAGACTTGTCATTATGGAAGGTAATCTATTGTCGATATTTTTGTTACTCCATTGGATGGTAGCCTTGTCATTATGGAAGGTAGTGTGTTGTCGATATTTTTGTTATTCCAATGGATGGCAGCCTTGTCATTATGGAAGCTAGTCTGTTGTCGGGATTTTTGTTACTCCAACGGATGGTAGCCTTGTCATTATGGAAGGCAGTCTATTGTCGATATTTTTGTTATTTTAATGGATGGTAGCGTTGTCATTATGGAAGGTAGTCTGTTGCCGTGATTTTTGTTACTCCAATGGATGGTAGCCTTGTCATTATGGAAGGTAGTCTATTGTCGATATATTTGTTATTCCAATGGATGGTAGCCTTGTCATTATGGAAGGTAGTCTGTTGTCGTGATTTTTGTTACTCCAATGGATTGTAGCCTTGTCGTTATGGAAGGTAGTCTGTTGTCGATATCTTTGTTAATCCAATGGACGGTATCCTTGTCATTATGGAAGGTAGTCTGTTGTCGAGATTTTTGTTAGTCCAATGGATGGTAGCCTTGTCATTATGGAAGGTAGTCTGTTGTCGAGATTTTTTATACTCCAATGGATGGTAGCCTTGTCATTATGGAAGGTTGTCACTTGTGGATATTTTTGTTACTCCAATGATGGTACCCTTGTCATTATGGAAGGTAGTGTGATGTCGAGATTTTTGTTACTCCAATGGATGGTAGCCTTATCATTATGGAAGGTAGTCTGTTGTCGAGATTTCTATTACTCCAATGGATGGTAGCCTTGTCATTATGGAATGTAGGTTATTGTCGGGATTTTTGTTACTCTAATGGATGATAGCCTTGTCATTATGGAAGGTAGTCTGTTGTCCATATTTTTGTTACAACAATAGATGGTAGCCTTGTCATTATGGAAGGTAGTCTGTTAGCGAGATTTTTGTCACTGCAATGGATGGTAGCTTTGTCATTATGGAAGGTAGTCTATCGTTGTGATTTTCTGTTACTCCAATGGATGGTAGCCTTGTCATTAAGGACGGTAGTCTGTTGTTCATATTTTTGTTACTCCAATGGATGGTAGACTTGTCATTATGGAAGGTAATCTATTATCGATATTTTTGTTACTCCATTGGAAGGTAGCCTCTTATGGATATTTTTGTTAATCCAATGGACGGTAGCCTTGTCATTATGGAAGGTAGTCTATTGATGAGATTTTTAATACTCAAATGGATGGTAGCCTTGTCAATATGGAAGGTAGTCTATTGTCGATATTTTTAATACTCCAATGGATGGTAGCCTTTTCATTATGGAAGGTAGTATCTTGTGGATATTTTTGTTACTCCAATGATGGTACCCTTGTCATTATGGAAGGTAGTGCGCTGTCGAGATTTTTGTTACTCCAATGGATGGTAGCCTTGTCATTATGGAAGGTAGTCTGTTGTCGAGATTTCTGTTACTCCAATGGATGGTAGCCTTGTCATCATGGAAGGTAGGTTATTGTCTGGATTTTTGTTACTCCAATGGATGGTAGCCTTGTCATTATGGAAGGTAGTCTGTTGTCGAGATTTCTATTACTCCAATGGATGGTAGCCTTGTCATTATGGAATGTAGGTTATTGTCGGGATTTTTGTTACTCCAATGGATGATAGCCTTGTCATTATGGAAGGTAGTTTGTTGTCCAGATTTTTGTTACAACAATAGATGGTAACCTTGTCATTATGGAAGGTAGTCTATTATCGAGATTTTTTTCACTGCAATGGATGGTAGCCTTGTCATTATGGAAGGTAATCTATTATCGATATTTTTGTTACTCCATTGGATGGTAGCCTTGTCATTATGGAAGGTAGTGTGTTGTTGATATCTTTGTTATTCCAATGGACGGTAGCCTTGTCATTATGGAAGGTAGTCTTTTGTCGAGATTTTTGTTACTCCAATGGATGATAGCCTTGTCAATAAGGAAGGTAGTCTATTGTCGAGATTTTTAAGACTCTAATGGATGGTAGCCTTTTCATTATGGAAGGTAGTCTCTTATGGATATTTTTGTTACTCCAATGATGGTACCCTTGTCATTATGGAAGGTAGTGTGTTGTCGAGATTTTTGTTACTCCAATGGATGGTAGCCTTGTCATTATGGAAGGAAGTTTGTTATCGTGATTTCTGTTACTCCAATGGATGGTAGCCTTGTAATTATGGAAGGTAGGTTATTGTCAGGATTTTTGTTACTCCAATGGATGGTAGCCTTGTCATTATGGAATGTAATCTATTATCAACATTTTTGTTACTCCATTGGATGGTAGGCTTGTCATTATGTAAGGTAATGTGTTGTCGATATTTTTGTTATTCCAATGGATGGTAGCCTTGTCATTATGGAAGGTAGTCTGCTGTCGTGATTTTTGTTACTCGAATGGATAGTAGCCTTGTCACTATGGAAGGTAGTATGTTATCGATATCTTTGTAACTCCAATGGATGGTAGCCTTGTTATTATGGAAGCTAGTCTATTGTCGATATTTTTGTTACTCTAAGGGATGGTAGCCTTGTTATTATGGAAGGTAGAATCTTGTCGATATTTTTGTTATTCCAAAGGATGGTAGCCTTGTCATTATGGAAGCTAGTCTGTTGTCAAGATTTTTGTTACTCGAATGGATGGTAAACTAGTCATTATGGAAGGTAGTCTCTTGTAGAGATTTTTGTTACTCCAATGGATGGTAGGCTTGTCATTATGGAAGGTAGTCTGTTGTCGAGATTTTTTATACTCCAATGGATTGTAGCCTTGTCATATTGGAAGGTAGTCTCTTACGGATATTTTTGTTACTCCAATGATGGTACCCTTGTCATTATGGAAGGTAGTCTGCTGTCGAGATTTTTGTTACTCCAATGGATGGTAGCCTTGTCATTATGGAAGGTAGTCTATTGTCGCTATTTCTGTTACTCCAATGAATGATAGCCTTGTCATTATAGAAGGTAGGTTATTGTCGGGATTTTTGTTACTCCAATGGATGGTAGCCTTGTCATTATGGAAGGTAGTCTGTTGTCCAGATTTTTGTCACTGCAATGGATGGTAGCCTTGTCATTATGGAAGGTATTCTGTCATTGTGATTTTCTGTTACTCCAATGGATGGTAGCCTTGTCATTAAGGATGGTAGTTTGTTGTTCATAATTTTGTTACTCCAATGGATGGTAGACTTGTCATTATGGAAGGTAATCTATTATCGATATTCCTGTTACTCCATTGGATGGTAGCCTTGTCATTATAGAAGGTAGTGTGTTGTCGATATTTTTGTTATTCCAATGGATGGTAGCCTGGTCATTATGGAAGCTAGTTTGTTGTCGAGATTTTTGTTACTCCAATGGATGGTAGCCTTGTCATTATGGAAGGTAGTCTATTGTCGATATTTTTGTTATTCCAATGGATGGTAGCCTTGTCATTATGGAAGGTAGTCTGTTGTCGTGATTTTTGTTACTCCAATGTATTATAGCCTTGTCGTTATGGAAGGTAGTCTGTTATCGATATCTTTGTTAATCCATTGGATGGTAGGCTTGTCATTATGGAAGGTAGTGTGTTGTCGATATTTTTGTTAATCCAATGGATGGTAGCCTTGTCATTATGGAAGGTAGTTTGCTGTCGTGATTTTTGTTACTCCAATGGATGGTAGCCTTGTCATTATGGAAGGTAGTCTCTTGTGGATATTTTTGTTACTCCAATGATGGTACCCTTGTCATTATGGAAGGTAGTGTGCTCTCGAGATTTTTGTTACTCCAATGGATGGTAGCCTTGTCATTATGGAAGGTAGTCTATTGTTGAGATTTCTATTTCTCCAATGGATGGTAGCCTTGTCATTATGGAAGGTAGGTTATTGTCGGGATTTTTGTTACTCCAATGGATGGTAGCCTTGTCATTATGGAAGGTAGTCTATTGTCCAGATTTTTGTTACAACAATAGATGGTAGCCTTGTCATTATGGAAGGTAGTCTGTTGTCGAGATTTTTGTCACTGCAATGGATGGTAGCCTTGTCATTATGGAAGGTAGTCTTTCTTTGTGATTTTATGTTACTCCAATGGATGGTAGCATTGTCATTAAGGATGATAGTCTGTTGTTCATATTTTTGTTACTCCAATGGATGGTAAGCTTGTCATTATTGAAGGTAATCTATTGTCGATATTTTTTTTACTCCATTGGATGGTGGCATTGTCATTATGGAAGGTAGTGTGTTGTCGATATTTTTGTTATTCCAAAGGATGGTAGCCTTGTCATTATGGAAGCTAGTCTTTTGTCGAGATTTTTGTTACTCCAATGGATCGTAACCTAGTCATTATGGAAGGTAGTCTGTTGTCGAGATTTTTGTTATTCCAATGGATGGTAGCCTTTTCATTATGGAAGGTAGTCTTTTGTCAAGATTTTTTATACTCCAATGGATTGTAGCCTTGTCATTATGGAAAGTAGTCTCTTGCAGATATTTTTGTTACTCCAATGATGGTACCCTTGTCATTATGGAAGGTAGTCTGCTGTCGAGATTTTTGATACTCCAATGGATGGTAGCCTTGTCATTATGGAAGGTAGTCTGTTGTCGCGATTTCTGTTACTCCAATGAATGATAGCCTTGTCATTATGGAAGGTAGGTTATTGTCGGGATTTTTGTTACTCCAATGGATGGTATCCTTGTCATTATGGAAGGTAGTTTGTTGTCCAGATTTTTGTTACAACAATAGATGGTAGCCTTGTCATTATGGAAGGTACTCTGTTGTCGAGATTTTTGTCACTGCAATGGATGGTAGCCTAGTCATTATGGAAGGTAGTTTGTCGTTGTGATTTTCTGTTACTCCAATGGATGGTAGCCTTGTCATTAAGGACGGTAGTCTGTTGTTCATATTTTTGTTACTCCAATTGATGGTAGACTTGTCATTATGGAGGGTAATCTATTGTCGATATTTTTGTTATCCATTGGATGGTAGGCTTGTCATTATGGAAGGTAGTGTGTTGTCGATATTTTTGTTATTCCAATGGATGGTATCCTGGTCATTATGGAAGCTAGTCTGTTGTCGAGATTTTTGTTACTCCAATGGATGGTAGCCTTGTCATTATGAAAGGTAGTCTATTGTCGTGATTTTTGTTACTCCAATGTATTGTAGCGTTGTCGTTATGGAAGGTAGTCTGTTGTCGATATCTTTGTTACTCCAATGGACGGTAGCCTTGTCATTATGGAAGGTAGTGTGTTGTCGATATTTTTGTTATTCCAATGGATGGTAGCCTTGTCATTATGGAAGGTAGTCTGCTGTCGTGATTTTTGTTACTCCAATGGATGGTAGCCTTGTCATTATGGAAGGTAGTCTCTTGAGGATATTTTTGTTACTCCAATGGATGGTAGCCTTGTCATTATGGAAGGTAGTCTATTATCGAGATTTTTGTCACTACAATGGATGGTAGCCTTGTCATTATGGAAGGTAGTGTGTCGTTGTGATTTTTTGTTACTCCAATGGATGGTAGCCTTGTCATTAAGGACGGTAGTCTGTTATTCATATTTTTCTTAATCCAATGGAAGGTAATTTATTATCAAAAATTTTGTTACTCCATTGGATGGTAGGCTTGTCATTATGGAAGGTAGTGTGTTGTCGATATTTTTGTTATTCCAATGGATGGTAGCCTGGTCATTATGGAAGCTGCTCTTTTGTCGAGATTTTTGTTACTCCATTGGATGGTAGCCTTGTCATTATGGAAGGTAGTCTATTGTCGATATTTTTGTTATTCCAATGGATGGTAGCCTTGTCATTATGGAAGGTAGTCTGTTGTCGTGATTTTTGTTACTCCAATATATTGTAGCCTTGTCGTTATGGAAGGTAGTCTGTTGTCGATATCTTTGTTAATCCAATGGACGGTAGCCTTGTCATTATGGAAGGTAGTCAGTTGTCAAGATTTTTGTTAGTCCAATGGATGGTAGCCTTGTCATTATGGAAGGTAGTCTGTTGTCGAGATTTTTTATACTCCAATGGATGGTAGCCTTGTCATTATGGAAGGTAGTCACTTGTGGATATTTTTGTTACTCTAATGATGGTACCCTTGTCATTATGGAAGGTAGTGTGCTGTCGAGATTTTTGTTACTCCAATGGATGGTAGCCTTGTCATTATGGAAGGTAGTCTGTTGTCGAGATTTCTGTTACTCCAATAGATGGTAGCCTTGTCATTATGGAATGTAGGTTATTGTCGTGATTTTTGTTACTCCAATGGATGGTAGCCTTGTCATTATGGAAGGTAGTCTATTGTCCAGATTTTTGTTACAACAATAGATGGTAGCCTTTTTATTATGGAAGGTAGTCTGTTGTCGTGATTTTTGTCACTGCAATGGATGGTAGCCTTGTCATTATGGAAGGTAGTGTGTCGTTGTGATTTTCTGTTACTCCAATGGATGGTAGCCTTGTCATTAAGGACGGTAGTCTGTTGTTCATACTTTTGTTAATCCAATGGATGGTAGACTTGTCATTATGGAAGGTAATCTATTATCAAAAATTTTGTTACTTCATTGGATGGTAGGCTTGTCATTATGGAAGGTAGTTTGTTGTCGATATTTTTGTTATTCCAATGGATGGTAGCCTTGTCATTATGGAAGGTAGTCTGCTGTCATGATTTTTGTTACTCCAATGGATGGTAGCCTTGTCATTATGGAAGGTAGTCTCTTGTGGATATTTTTGTTACTCCAATGATAGTACCCTTGTCATTATGTAAGGTAGTGTGCTCTCGAGATTTTTGTTAATCCAATGGATGGTTGCCTTGTCATTATGGAAGGTAGTATGTTGTCGAGATTTCTGTTTCTCCAATGGATGGTAGCCTTGTCATTATGTAAGGTAGGTTATTGTCGGGATTTTTGTTACTCCAATGGATGGTAGCCTTGTCATTATGGAAGGTAGTCTGTTGTCCAGATTTTTGTTACAACAATAGATGGTAACCTTGTCATTATGGAAGGTAGTCTGTTGTCGAGATTTTTGTCACTGCAATGGATGGTAGACTTGTCATTATGGAAGGTAGTCTATCGTTGTGATTTTCTGTTACTCCAATGGATTGTAGCCTTGTCATTAAGGACGGTAGTCTGTTGTTCATATTTTTTTTACTCCAATGGATGGTAGACTTGTCATTATGGAAGGTAATCTATTGTTGCTATTTTTGTTACTCCATTGGATGGTAGCCTTGTCATTATGGAAGGTAGTGTGTTGTCGATATTTTTGTTATTCCAATGGATGGTAGCCTGGGTAATATGGAAGCTAGTATGTTGTCGAGATTTTTGTTACTCCAATGGATGGTAGCCTTGTCATTATGGAAGGTAGTCTATTGTCGATATTTTTGTTATTCCAATGGATTGTAGCCTTGTCATTATGGAAGGTAGTCTGTTGTCCAGATTTTTGTTACAACACTAGATGGTAGCCTTTTTATTACGGAAGATAGTCTGTTGTCGAGATTTTTGTCACTGCAATGGATGGTAGCCTTGTCATTATGGAAGGTAGTGTGTGGTTGTGATTTTCTATTACTCCAATGGATGGTAGCCTAGTCATTAAGGATGGTAGTCTGTTGTTCATATTTTTGTTAATCCGATGGATGGTAGACTTGTCATTATGGAAGGTAATCTATTATCAAAAATTTTGTTACTCCATTGGATGGTAGGCTTGTCATTATGGAAGGTAGTTTGTTGTCGATATTTTTGTTATTCCAATGGATGGTAGCCTTGTCATTATGGAAGGTAGTCTGCTGTCGTGATTTTTATTACTCCAATGGATGGTAGCCTTGTCATTATTGAAGGTAGTCTTTTATGGTTATTTTTGTTACACCAATGATGGTACCCTTGTCATTATGTAAGGTAGTGTGCTCTCGAGATTTTTGTTACTCCAATGGATGGTAGCCTTGTCATTATGGAAGGAAGTATGTTGTCGAGATTTCTGTTTCTCCAATGGATGGTAGCCTTGTCATTATGTAAGGTAGGTTATTGTCGGGATTTTTGTTACTCCAATTGATGGTAGCCTTGTCACTATGGAAGGTAGTCTATTGTCCAGATTTTTGTTACAACAATAGATGGTAGCCTTGTCATTATGGAAGGTAGTCTGTTGTCGAGATTTTTGTCACTGCAATGGATGGTAGCCTTGTCATTATGGAAGGTAGTCTATCGTTGTGATTTTTTGTTACTCCAATGGATGGTAGCCTTGTCTTTAAGGACGGTAGTCTGTTGTTCCTATTTTTGTTACTCCAATGGATGGTAGACTTGTCATTATGGAAGGTAATCTATTGTTGATATTTTTGTTACTCCATTGGATGGTAGCCTTGTAATTATGGAAGGTAGTGTGTTGTCGATATTTTTGTTATTCCAAAGGATGGTAGCCTTGTCATTATGGAAGCTAGTCTGTTGTCGAGATTTTTGTTACACCAATAGATCGTAACCTAGTCATTATGGAAGGTAGTCTGTTGTCGAGATTTTTGTTACTCCAATGGATGGTAGCCTTGTCATTATAGAAGTTACTCTGTTGTCGAGATTTTTATACTCCAATGGATTGTAGCCTTGTCATTATGGAAGGTAGTCTCTTGCAGATATTTTTGTTACTCCAATGATAGTACCCTCGTCATTATGCAAGGTAGTCTGTTGTCGAGATTTTTGTTACTCCAATGGATGGTAGCCTTGTCATTATGGAAGGTAGTCTATTGTCGCAATTTCTGTTACTCCAATGAATGATAGCTGTGTCATTATGGAAGGTAGGTTATTGTCGGGATTTTTGTTACTCCAATGGATGGTAGCCTTGTCATTATGGAAGGTAGTCTATTGTCCAGATTTTTGTTACAACAATAGATGGTAACCTTGTCATTATGGAAGATAGTCTGTTGTCGAGATTTTTGTCACTGCAATGGATGGTGGACTTGTCATTATGGAAGGTAGTCTGTCGTTGTGATTTTCTGTTACTCCAATGGATGGTAGCCTTGTCATTAAGGACGGTAGTCTGTTGTTCATATTTTTTTTACTCCAATGGATGGTAGACTTGTCATTATGGAAGGTAATCTATTGTCGCTATTTTTGTTACTCCAATGGATGGTCGCCTTGTCATCATGGAAGGTAGTGTGTTGTCGATATTTTTGTTATTCCAATGGATTGTAGCCTTGTCATTATGGAAGGTAGTCTGTTGTCCAGATTTTTGTTACAACAATAGATGATAGCCTTGTCATTATGGAAGGTAGTCTATTGTCCAAATTTTTGTCACTACAATGGATGGTATCCTTGTCATTATGGAAGGTAGTGTGTCATTGTGATTTTCTGTTACTCGAATGGATGGTAGCCTTGTCATTAAGGACGGTAGTCTGTTGTTCATATTTTTATTAATCCAATGTATGGTAGACTTGTCATTATGGAAGGTAATATATTATCAAAAAATTTGTTACTCCATTGGATGGTAGGCTTGTCATTATGGAAGGTAGTGTGTTGTCGATATTTTTGTTATTCCAATGGATGGTAGCCTTGTCATTATGGAAGGTAGTCTGCTATCGTGATTTTTGTTACTCCAATGGATGGTAGCCTTGTCATTATGGAAGGTAGTCTCTTGTGGATATTTTTGTTACTCCAATGATGGTACCCTTGTCATTATGTAAGGTAGTGTGCTCTCGAGATTTTTGTTACTCCAATGGATGGTAGCCTTGTCATTATGGAAGGTAGTCTGTTGTCGAGATTTCTGTTTCTCCAATTAATGGTAGCCTTGTCATTATGGAAGGTAGGTTAATGTCGGGATATTTGTTACTCCAATGGATGGTAGCCTTGTCATTATGGAAGGTAGTCTGTTGTCCAGATTTTTGTTACAACAATAGATGGTAGCCTTGTCATTATGGAAAGTAGTCTGTTGTCGATATTTTTGTCACTGCAATGGATGGTAGCCTTGTCATTATGGAAGGTAGTCTATCGTTGTGATTTTCTTTTATTCCAGTGGATGATAGCCTTGTCATTAAGGACGGTAGTCTGTTGTTCATATTTTTGTTACTCCAAAGGATGATAGACTTGTCATTATGGAAGGTAATCTATTGTCGATATCTTTGTTACTCCATTGGATGGTAGCCTTGTCATTATGGAAGGTAGTGTGTTGTCAAATTTTTGTTATTCCAATGGATGGTAGCCTTGTCATTATGGAAGGTAGTCTGTTGTCGTGATTTTTGTTACTCCAATATATTGTAGCCTTGTCGTTATGGAAGGTAGTCTGTTGTCGATATCTTTGTTAATCCAATGGACGGTAGCCTTGTCATTATGGAAGGTAGTCTGTTGTCGAGATTTTTGTTAGTCCAATGGATGGTAGCCTTGTCATTATGGAAGGTAGTCTGTTGTCGAGGTTTTTTATACTCCAATGGATGGTAGCCTTGTCATTATGGAAGGTAGTCACTTGTGGATATTTTTGTTACTCCAATGATGGTACCCTTGTCATTATGGAAGGTAGTGTGCTGTCGAGATTTTTGTTACTCCAATGGATGGTAGCCTTGTCATTATGGAAGGTATTCTGTTGTCGAGATTTCTGTTACTCTAATAGATGGTAGCCTTGTCATTATGGAATGTAGGTTATTGTCGTGATTTTTGTTACTGCAATGGATGGTAGACTTGTCATTATGGAAGGTAGTATGTCGTTGTGATTTTCTGTTACTCCAATGGATGGAAGCCTTGTCATTAAGGACGGTGGTCTGTTGTTCATATTTTTTTTACTCCAATGGATGGTAGATTTGTCATTATGGAAGGTAATCTATTGTCGCTATTTTTGTTACTCCATTGGATGGTAGCCTTGTCATTATGGATGGTAGTGTGTTGTCGATATTTTTGTTATTCTAATGGATGGTAGCCTGGTCATTATGGAAGCTAGTCTTTTGTCGAGATTTCTGTTACTCCAATGGATGGTAGCATTGGCATTATGGAAGGTAGTCTATTGTCGATGTTTTTGTTATTCCAATGGATTGTAGCCTTGTCATTATGGAAGGTAGTCTGTTGTCGTGATTTTTATTACTCCAATGTATTGTAGCCTTGTCGTTATGGAAGGTAGTCTGTTGTCGATATCTTTGATAATCCAATGGATGGTAGCCTTGTCATTAATGAAGGTAGTCTGTTGTTGAGATTTTTTTTATTCCAATGGATGGTAGCCTTGTCATTATGGAAGGTAGTATGTTGTCGAGATTTTTATACTCCAATGAATGGTAGCCTTGTCATTATGGAAGGTAGTCTCTTGTGGATATTTTTGTTACTCCAATGATGGTACCCTTGTCATTATGGAAGGTAGTCTGCTGTCGAGATTTTTGTTACTCCAATGGATGGTAGCCTTGTCATTATGGAAGGTAGTCTGTTGTCGCGATTTCTGTTACTCCAATGAATGATAACCTTGTCATTATGAAAGGTAGGTTATTGTCGGGATTTTTGTTACTCCAATGGATGGTAGCCTTGTCATTATGGAAGGTAGTATGTGGTCCAGATTTTTGATAAAAAAATAGATGGTAGCTTTGTGATTATGGAAGGTAGTCTGTTGTCGAGATTTTGTCACTGCAATGGATGGTAGACTTGTCATAATGGAAGGTAGTCTGTCGTTGTGATTTTTTGTTACTCCAATGGATGGTAGCCTTGTCATTAAGGACGATAGTCTGTTGTTCATATTTTTGTTACTACAATGGATGGTAGACTTGTCATTATGGAAGGTACTCTATTATCGCTATTTTTGTTACTCCATTGGATGGTAGCCTTGTCATTAAGGACGGTGGTCTGTTGTTCATATTTTTGTTACTCCAATGGATGGTAGACTTGTCATTATGGAAGGTAATCTATTGTCTCTATTTTTGTTACTCCATTGGATGGTAGCCTTGTCATTATGGAAGGTAGTGTGTTATCGATATTTTTGTTATTCTAATGGATGGTAGCCTGGTCATTATGGAAGCTAGTCTGTTATCGAGATTTTTGTTACTCCAATGGATGGTAGCCTTGTCATTATGGAAGGTAGTCTATTGTCGATATTTTTGTTATTCCAATGGATTGTATCCTTGTCATTATGAAAGGTAGTCTGTTGTCGTGATTTTTGTTACTCCAATGGATTGTAGCCTTGTCGTTATGGAAGGTAGTCTGTTGTCGATATCTTTGATAATCCAATGGACGATAGCCTTGTCATTATGGAAGGTAGTCTGTTGTCGAGATTTTTGTTATTCCAATGGATGGTAGCCTTGTCATTATGGAAGGTAGTCTGTTGTCGAGATTTTTTATACTCCAATTGAATGGTAGCCTTGTCATTATGGAAGGTAGTCTCTTGTGGATATTTTTGTTACTCCAATGATGGTACCCTTGTCAATATGGAAGGTAGTCTGTTGTCGAGATTTTTGTTACTCCAATGGATGGTAGCCTTGTCATTATGGAAGCTAGTCTGCTGTCGAGATTTTTGTTACTCCAATGGATGATAGCCTTGTCATTATGGAAGGTAGTTTGTTGTCGCGATTTCTGTTACTCCAATGAATGATAGCCTTGTCATTATGGAAGGTAGGTTATTGTCGGGATTTTTTTTACTCCAATGGATGGTAGCCTTGTCATTATGGAAGGTAGTCTTTTGTCGAGATTTTTGTCACTGCAATGGATGGTAGCCTTGTCATTATGGAAGGTAGTCTGTCGTTGTGATTTTCTGTTACTCCAATGGATGGTAGCGTTGTCATTAAGGACGATAGTCTATTGTTCATATTTTTGTTACTACAATGGATGGTAGACTTCTCATTATGGAAGGTACTCTATTATCGCTATTTTTGTTACTCCATTGGATGGTAGACTTGTCATTATGGAAGGTAGTGTGTAGTCGATATTTTTGTTATTCCAATGGATGGTAGCGTGGTCATTATGGAAGCTAGTATGTTGTCGAGATTTTTGTTACTCCAATGGATGGTAGCCTTGTCATTATGGAAGGTAGTCTATTATCGATATTTTTGTTATTCCAATGGATTGTAGCCTTGTCATTTTGGAAGGTAGTCTGTTGTCCAGATTTTTGTTACAACAATAGATGGTAGCCTTGTCATTATGAAAGGTAGTCTGTTGTCGAGATTTTTGTCACTGCAATGGATGGTAGCCTTGTCATTATGGAAGGTAGTGTGTCGTTGTGATTTTCTGTTACTCCAATGGATGGTAGCCTTGTCGTTAAGGACGGTAGTCTGTTGTTCATATTTTTGTTAATCCAATGGATGGTATACTTTTCATTATGGAAGGTAATCTATATTTGATATTTTTGTTACTCCATTGGATGGTAGCCTTGTCATTATGGAAGGTAGTGTGTTGTCGATATTTTTGTTATTCCAAAGGATGGTAGCCTTGTCATTATGGAAGGTAGTCTGTTTTCGTGATTTTTGTTACTCCAATGGATGGTAGCCTTGATATTATGGAAGGTAGTCTCTTGTGGATATTTTTGTTACTCCAATGATGGTACCCTTGTCATTATGTAAGGTAGTGTGCTCTCGAGATTTTTGTTAATCCAATGGATGGTTGCCTTGTCATTATGGAAGGTAGTATGTTGTCGAGATTTTTGTTTCTCCAATGGATGGTACCCTTGTCATTATGGAAGGTAGTGTGCTCTCGAGATTTTTGTTACTCCAATGGATGGTAGCCTTGTCATTATGGAAGGTAGTCTGTTGTCGAGATTTCTGTTTCTCCAATGGATGGTAGCCTTGTCATTATGGAAGGTAGGTTATTTTTGGGATTTTTGTTACTCCAATGGATGGTAGCCTTGCCATTATGGAAGGTAGTCTGTTGTCCAGATTTTTGTTACAACAATAGATGGTAGCCTTGTCATTATGGAAGGTAGTTAGTTGTCGAGATTTTTGTCACTGCAATGGATGGTAGCCTTGTCATTATGGAAGGTAGTCTGTCTTTGTGATTTTCTGTTACTCCAATGGATGGTAGCCTTGTCATTAAGGACGGTAGTCTATTGTTCATATTTTTGTTACTCCAATGGATGGTAGACTTGTCATTATGAAAGGTAATCTATATTTGATATTTTTGTTACTCCAATGGATGGTAGCCTTGTCATTATGGAAGCTAGTCTGTTGTCGAGATTTTTGTTACTCCAATGGATCGTAACCTAGTCATTATGGAAGGTAGTCTGTTGTCGAGATTTATGTTACTCCAATGGATGGTAGCCTTGTCATTATGGAAGGTAGTCTGTTGTCGAGATTTCTTATACTCCAATGGATTGTAGCCTTGTCATTATGGAAGGTAGTCTCTTGCAGATATTTTTGTTAGTCCAATGATGGTACGCTTGTCATTATGGAAGGTAGTCTGTTGTCGAGATTTTTGTTACTCCAATGGATGGTAGCCTTGTCATTATGGAAGGTAGTTTGTTGTCGCGATTTCTGTTACTCCAATGAATGATAGCCTTGTCATTATGGAAGGTAGGTTATTGTCGGGATTTTTTTTACTCCAATGGATGGTAGCCTTGTCATAATGGATGGTAGTCTGTTGTCGAGATTTTTGTCACTGCAATGGATGGTAGCCTTGTCATTATGGAAGGTAGTGTGTCGTTGTGATTTTCTGTTACTCCAATGGATGGTAGCCTTGTCGTTAAGGACGGTAGTCTGTTGTTCATATTTTTGTTAATCCAATGGATGGTAGACTTGTCATTATGGAAGGTAATCTATATTTGATATTTTTGTTACTCCATTGGATGGTAGCCTTGTCATTATGGAAGGTAGTGTGTTGTCGATATTTTTGTTATTCCAAAGGATGGTAGCCTTGTCATTATGGAAGGTAGTCTGTTGTCGTGATTTTTGTTACTCCAATGGATGGTAGCCTTGTCATTATGGAAGGTAGTCTCTTGTGGATATTTTTGTTACTCCAATGATGGTACGCTTGTCATTATGGAAGGTAGTCTGTTGTCGAGATTTTTGTTACTCCAATGGATGGTAGCCTTGTCATTATGGAAGGTAGTTTGTTGTCGCGATTTCTGTTACTCCAATGAATGATAGCCTTGTCATTATGGAAGGTAGGTTATTGTTGGGATTTTTTTTACTCCAATGGATGGTAGCCTTGT
This sequence comes from Vicia faba, assembly GCA_948472305.1. Lineage (NCBI taxonomy): Eukaryota > Viridiplantae > Streptophyta > Magnoliopsida > Fabales > Fabaceae > Vicia > Vicia faba. Next base: position 531,145,844 of record OX451741.1, read on the forward strand.
CATTATGGATGGTAGTCTGTTGTCGAGATTTTTGTCACTGCAATGGATGGTAGCCTTGTCATTATGGAAGGTAGTCTGTCGTTGTGATTTTATGTTACTCCAATGGATGGTAGCCTTGTCATTAAGGACGGTAGTCTGTTGTTCATATTTTTGTTACTCCAATGGATGGTAGACTTGTCATTATGGAAGGTAATCTATATTTAATATTTTTGTAACTCCATTGGATGGTAGCCTTGTCATTATGGAAGGTAGTGTGTTGTCGATATTTTTTTTATTCCAAAGGAAGGTAGCCTTGTCATTATGGAAGCTAGTCTGTTGTCGAGATTTTTGTTACTCCAATGGATCGTAACCTAGTCATTATGGAAGGTAGTCTGTTGTCGAGATTTATGTTACTCCAATGGATGGTAGCCTTGTCATTATGGAAGGTAGTCTGTTGTCGAGATTTCTTATACTCCAATGGATTGTAGCCTTGTCATTATGGAAGGTAGTCACTTGCAGATATTTTTGTTAGTCCAATGATGGTACCCTTGTCATTATGGAAGGTAGTCTGCTGTCGAGATTTTTGTTACTCCAATGGATGGTAGCCTTGTCATTATGGAAGGTAGTTTGCTGTCGCGATTTCTGTTACTCCAATGAATGATAGCCTTGTCATTATGGAAGGTAGGTTATCGTCGGGATTTTTGTTACTCCAATGGATGGTAGCCTTGTCATTATGGAAGGTAGTCTGTTGTCTAGATTTTTGTTACAACAATGGATGGTAGCCTTGTCATTATGGAAGGTAGTATGTTGTCGAGATTTTTGTCACTGCAATGGATGGTAGACTTGTCATTATGGAAGGTATTCTGTCGTTGTGATTTTTTGTTACTCCAATGGATGGTAGCCTTGTCATTAAGGACGGTGGTCTGTTGTTCATATTTTTGTTACTCCAATGGATGGTAGACTTGTCATTATGGAAGGTAATCTATTGTCGCTATTTTTGTTACTCCATTAGATGGTAGCCTTGTCATTATGGAAGGTAGTGTGTTGTCGATATTTTTGTTAATCTAATGGATGGTAGCCTAGTCATTATGGAAGCTAGTCTAGTATCGAGATTTTTGTTACTCCAATGGATGGTAGCCTTGTCATTATGGAAGGTAGTCTATTATCGATATTTTTGTTATTCCAATGGATTGTAGCCTTGTCATTATGGAAGGTAGTCTGTTGTCGTGATTTTTGTTACTCCAATGGATTGTAGCCTTGTCGTTATGGAAGGTAGTTTGTTGTCGTGATTTTTGTTACTCCAATGGATTGTAGCCTTGTCGTTATGGAAGGTAGTCTATTGTCTATATATTTGTTAATCCAATGGGTGGTAGCCTTGACATTATGGAAGGTAGTCTGTTGTCGAGATTTTTGTTAGTCCAATGGATGGTAGCCTTGCCATTATGGAAGGTAGTATGTTGTCGAGATTTTTTATACTCCAATGAATGGTAGCCTTGTCATTATGGAATGTAGTCTCTTGCGGATATTTTTGTTACTCCAATGATGGTACCCTTGTCATTATGGAAGCTAGTATGCTGTCGAGATTTTTGTTACTCCAATGGATGGTAGCCTTGTCATTATGGAAGGTAGTCTGTTGTCGAGATTTCTGTTTCTCCACTGGATGGTAGCCTTGTCATTATGGAAGGTAGGTTATTTTTGGGATTTTTGTTACTCCAATGGATGGTAGCCTTGCCATTATGGAAGGTAGTCTGTTGTCCAGGTTTTTGTTACAACAATAGATGGTAGCCTTGTCATTATGGAAGGTAGTTTGTTGTCGAGATTTTTGTCACTGCAATGGATGGTAGCCTTGTCATTATGGAAGGTAGTCTGTCTTTGTGATTTTCTGTTACTCCAATGGATGGTAGCCTTGTTATTAAGGACGGTAGTCTATTGTTCATATTTTTGTTACTCCAATGGATGGTAGACTTGTCATTATGAAAGGTAATCTATATTTGATATTTTTGTTACTCCAATGGATGGTAGCCTTGTCATTATGGAAGCTAGTCTGTTGTCGAGATTTTTGTTACTCCAATGGATCGTATCCTAGTCATTATGGAAGGTAGTCTATTGTCGAGATTTATGTTACTCCAATGGATGGTAGCCTTGTCATTATGGAAGGTAGTCTGTTTTCGAGATTTCTTATACTCCAATGGATTGTAGCCTTGTCATTATGGAAGGTAGTCTCTTGCAGATATTTTTGTTAGTCCAATGATGGTACGCTTGTCATTATGGAAGGTAGTCTGCTGTCGAGATTTTTGTTACTCCAATGGATGGTCGCCTTGTCATTATGGAAGGTAGTTTGTTGTCGCGATTTCTGTTACTCCAATGAATGATAGCCTTGTCATTATGGAAGGTAGGTTATTGTCGGGATTTTTTTTACTCCAATGGATGGTAGCCTTGTCATTATGGAAGGTAGTCTGTTGTCGAGATTTTTGTCACTGCAATGGATGGTAGCCTTGTCATTATGGAAGGTAGTCTGTCGTTGTGATTTTCTGTTACTCCAATGGATGGTAGCCTTGTCATTAAGGTTGATAGTCTATTGTTCATATTTTTGTTACTACAATGGATGGTAGACTTCTCATTATGGAAGGTACTCTATTATCGCTATTTTTGTTACTCCATTGGATGGTAGACTTGTCATTATGAAAGGTAGTGTGTAGTCGATATTTTTGTTATTCCAATGGATGGTAGCCTGGTCATTATGGAAGCTAGTATGTTGTCGAGATTTTTGTTACTCCAATGGATGGTAGCCTTGTCATTATGGAAGGTAGTCTATTATCGATATTTTTGTTATTCCAATGGATTGTAGCCTTGTCATTTTGGAAGGTAGTCTGTTGTCCAGATTTTTGTTACAACAATAGATGGTAGCCTTGTCATTATGAAAGGTAGTCTGTTGTCGAGATTTTTGTCACTACAATGGATGGTAGCCTTGTCATTATGGAAGGTAGTGTGTCGTTGTGATTTTCTGTTACTCCAATGGATGGTAGCCTTGTCGTTAAGGACGGTAGTCTGTTGTTCATATTTTTGTTAATCCAATGGATGGTAGACTTGTCATTATGGAAGGTAATCTATATTTGATATTTTTGTTACTCCATTGGATGGTAGCCTTGTCATTATGGAAGGTAGTGTGTTGTCGATATTTTTGTTATTCCAAAGGATGGTAGCCTTGTCATTATGGAAGGTAGTCTGTTGTCGTGATTTTTGTTACTCCAATGGATGGTAGCCTTGTCATTATGGAAGGTAGGTTATTTTTGGGATTTTTGTTACTCCAATGGATGGTAGCCTTGCCATTATGGAAGGTAGCCTGTTGTCCAGATTTTTGTTACAACAATAGATGGTAGCCTTGTCATTATGGAAGGTAGTTTGTTGTCGAGATTTTTGTCACTACAATGGATGGTAGCCTTGTCATTATGGAAGGTAGTCTGTCTTTGTGATTTTCTGTTACTCCAATGGATGGTAGCCTTGTCATTAAGGACGGTAGTCTATTGTTCATATTTTTGTTACTCCAATGGATGGTAGACTTGTCATTATGAAAGGTAATCTATATTTGATATTTTTGTTACTCCAATGGATGGTAGCCTTGTCATTATGGAAGCTAGTCTGTTGTTGAGATTTTTGTTACTCCAATGGATCGTAACCTAGTCATTATGGAAGGTAGTCTGTTGTCGAGATTTATGTTACTCCAATGGATGGTAGCCTTGTCATTATGGAAGGTAGTCTGTTGTCGAGATTTCTTATACTCCAATGGATTGTAGCCTTGTCATTATGGAAGGTAGTCTCTTGCAGATATTTTTGTTAGTCCAATGATGGTACGCTTGTCATTATGGAAGGTAGTCTGCTGTCGAGATTTTTGTTACTCCAATGGATGGTAGCCTTGTCATTATGGAAGGTAGTTTGTTGTCGCGATTTCTGTTACTCCAATGAATGATAGCCTTGTCATTATGGAAGGTAGGTTAATGTCGGGATTTTTTTTACTCCAATGGATGGTAGCCTTGTCATTATTGAAGGTAGTCTGTTGTCGAGATTTTTGTCACTGCAATGGATGGTAGCCTTGTCATTATGGAAGGTAGTCTGTCGTTGTGATTTTATGTTACTCCAATGGATGGTAGCCTTGTCATTAAGGACGGTAGTCTGTTGTTCATATTTTTGTTAATCCAATGGATGGTAGACTTGTCATTATGGAAGGTAATCTATATTTAAAATTTTTGTAACTCCATTGGATGGTAGCCTTGTCATTATGGAAGGTAGTGTGTTGTCGATATTTTTTTTATTCCAAAGGAAGGTAGCCTTGTCATTATGGAAGCTAGTCTGTTGTCGAGATTTTTGTTACTCCAATGGATCGTAACCTAGTCATTATGGAAGGTAGTCTGTTGTCGAGATTTATGTTACTCCAATGGATGGTAGCCTTGTCATTATGGAAGGTAGTCTGTTGTCGAGATTTCTTATACTCCAATGGATTGTAGCCTTGTCATTATGGAAGGTAGTCACTTGCAGATATTTTTGTTAGTCCAATGATGGTACCTTTGTCATTATGGAAGGTAGTCTGCTGTCGAGATTTTTGTTACTCCAATGGATGGTAGCCTTGTCATTATGGAAGGTAGTTTGCTGTCGCGATTTCTGTTACTCCAATGAATGATAGCCTTGTCATTATGGAAGGTAGGTTATCGTCGGGATTTTTGTTACTCCAATGGATGGTAGCCTTGTCATTATGGAAGGTAGTCTGTTGTCTAGATTTTTGTTACAACAATGGATGGTAGCCTTGTCATTATGGAAGGTAGTCTGTTGTCGAGATTTTTGTCACTGCAATGGATGGTAGACTTGTCATTATGGAAGGTATTCTGTCGTTGTGATTTTTTGTTACTCCAATGGATGGTAGCCTTGTCATTAAGGACGGTGGTCTGTTGTTCATATTTTTGTTACTCCAATGGATGGTAGACTTGTCATTATGGAAGGTAATCTATTGTCGCTATTTTTGTTACTCCATTGGATGGTAGCCTTGTCATTATGGAAGGTAGTGTGTTGTCGATATTTTTGTTAATCTAATGGATGGTAGCCTAGTCATTATGGAAGCTAGTCTAGTATCGAGATTTTTGTTACTCCAATGGATGGTAGCCTTGTCATTATGGAAGGTAGTCTATTGTCGATATTTTTGTTATTCCAATGGATTGTAGCCTTGTCATTATGGAAGGTAGTCTGCTGTCGTGATTTTTGTTACTCCAATGGATTGTAGCCTTGTCGTTATGGAAGGTAGTTTGTTGTCGTGATTTTTGTTACTCCAATGGATTGTAGCCTTGTCGTTATGGAAGGTAGTCTATTGTCTATATATTTGTTAATCCAATGGGTGGTAGCCTTGACATTATGGAAGGTAGTTTGTTGTCGAGATTTTTGTTAGTCCAATGGATGGTAGCCTTGCCATTATGGAAGGTAGTCTGTTGTCGAGATTTTTTATACTCCAATGAATGGTAGCCTTGTCATTATGGAATGTAGTCTCTTGCGGATATTTTTGTTACTCCAATGATGGTACCCTTGTCATTATGGAAGCTAGTATGCTGTCGAGATTTTTGTTACTCCAATGGATGGTAGCCTTGTCATTATGGAAGCTAGTCTGTTGTTGAGATTTTTGTTACTCCAATGGATCGTAACCTAGTCATTATGGAAGGTAGTCTGTTGTCGAGATTTATGTTACTCCAATGGATGGTAGCCTTGTCATTATGGAAGGTAGTCTGTTGTCGAGATTTCTTATACTCCAATGGATTGTAGCCTTGTCATTATGGAAGGTAGTCTCTTGCAGATATTTTTGTTAGTCCAATGATGGTACGCTTGTCATTATGGAAGGTAGTCTGCTGTCGAGATTTTTGTTACTCCAATGGATGGTAGCCTTGTCATTATGGAAGGTAGTTTGTTGTCGCGATTTCTGTTACTCCAATGAATGATAGCCTTGTCATTATGGAAGGTAGGTTAATGTCGGGATTTTTTTTACTCCAATGGATGGTAGCCTTGTCATTATTGAAGGTAGTCTGTTGTCGAGATTTTTGTCACTGCAATGGATGGTAGCCTTGTCATTATGGAAGGTAGTCTGTCGTTGTGATTTTATGTTACTCCAATGGATGGTAGCCTTGTCATTAAGGACGGTAGTCTGTTGTTCATATTTTTGTTAATCCAATGGATGGTAGACTTGTCATTATGGAAGGTAATCTATATTTAAAATTTTTGTAACTCCATTGGATGGTAGCCTTGTCATTATGGAAGGTAGTGTGTTGTCGATATTTTTTTTATTCCAAAGGAAGGTAGCCTTGTCATTATGGAAGCTAGTCTGTTGTCGAGATTTTTGTTACTCCAATGGATCGTAACCTAGTCATTATGGAAGGTAGTCTGTTGTCGAGATTTATGTTACTCCAATGGATGGTAGCCTTGTCATTATGGAAGGTAGTCTGTTGTCGAGATTTCTTATACTCCAATGGATTGTAGCCTTGTCATTATGGAAGGTAGTCACTTGCAGATATTTTTGTTAGTCCAATGATGGTACCTTTGTCATTATGGAAGGTAGTCTGCTGTCGAGATTTTTGTTACTCCAATGGATGGTAGCCTTGTCATTATGGAAGGTAGTTTGCTGTCGCGATTTCTGTTACTCCAATGAATGATAGCCTTGTCATTATGGAAGGTAGGTTATCGTCGGGATTTTTGTTACTCCAATGGATGGTAGCCTTGTCATTATGGAAGGTAGTCTGTTGTCTAGATTTTTGTTACAACAATGGATGGTAGCCTTGTCATTATGGAAGGTAGTCTGTTGTCGAGATTTTTGTCACTGCAATGGATGGTAGACTTGTCATTATGGAAGGTATTCTGTCGTTGTGATTTTTTGTTACTCCAATGGATGGTAGCCTTGTCATTAAGGACGGTGGTCTGTTGTTCATATTTTTGTTACTCCAATGGATGGTAGACTTGTCATTATGGAAGGTAATCTATTGTCGCTATTTTTGTTACTCCATTGGATGGTAGCCTTGTCATTATGGAAGGTAGTGTGTTGTCGATATTTTTGTTAATCTAATGGATGGTAGCCTAGTCATTATGGAAGCTAGTCTAGTATCGAGATTTTTGTTACTCCAATGGATGGTAGCCTTGTCATTATGGAAGGTAGTCTATTGTCGATATTTTTGTTATTCCAATGGATTGTAGCCTTGTCATTATGGAAGGTAGTCTGCTGTCGTGATTTTTGTTACTCCAATGGATTGTAGCCTTGTCGTTATGGAAGGTAGTTTGTTGTCGTGATTTTTGTTACTCCAATGGATTGTAGCCTTGTCGTTATGGAAGGTAGTCTATTGTCTATATATTTGTTAATCCAATGGGTGGTAGCCTTGACATTATGGAAGGTAGTTTGTTGTCGAGATTTTTGTTAGTCCAATGGATGGTAGCCTTGCCATTATGGAAGGTAGTCTGTTGTCGAGATTTTTTATACTCCAATGAATGGTAGCCTTGTCATTATGGAATGTAGTCTCTTGCGGATATTTTTGTTACTCCAATGATGGTACCCTTGTCATTATGGAAGCTAGTATGCTGTCGAGATTTTTGTTACTCCAATGGATGGTAGCCTTGTCATTATGGAAGCTAGTCTGTTGTTGAGATTTTTGTTACTCCAATGGATCGTAACCTAGTCATTATGGAAGGTAGTCTGTTGTCGAGATTTATGTTACTCCAATGGATGGTAGCCTTGTCATTATGGAAGGTAGTCTGTTGTCGAGATTTCTTATACTCCAATGGATTGTAGCCTTGTCATTATGGAAGGTAGTCTCTTGCAGATATTTTTGTTAGTCCAATGATGGTACGCTTGTCATTATGGAAGGTAGTCTGCTGTCGAGATTTTTGTTACTCCAATGGATGGTAGCCTTGTCATTATGGAAGGTAGTTTGTTGTCGCGATTTCTGTTACTCCAATGAATGATAGCCTTGTCATTATGGAAGGTAGGTTAATGTCGGGATTTTTTTTACTCCAATGGATGGTAGCCTTGTCATTATTGAAGGTAGTCTGTTGTCGAGATTTTTGTCACTGCAATGGATGGTAGCCTTGTCATTATGGAAGGTAGTCTGTCGTTGTGATTTTATGTTACTCCAATGGATGGTAGCCTTGTCATTAAGGACGGTAGTCTGTTGTTCATATTTTTGTTAATCCAATGGATGGTAGACTTGTCATTATGGAAGGTAATCTATATTTAAAATTTTTGTAACTCCATTGGATGGTAGCCTTGTCATTATGGAAGGTAGTGTGTTGTCGATATTTTTTTTATTCCAAAGGAAGGTAGCCTTGTCATTATGGAAGCTAGTCTGTTGTCGAGATTTTTGTTACTCCAATGGATCGTAACCTAGTCATTATGGAAGGTAGTCTGTTGTCGAGATTTATGTTACTCCAATGGATGGTAGCCTTGTCATTATGGAAGGTAGTCTGTTGTCGAGATTTCTTATACTCCAATGGATTGTAGCCTTGTCATTATGGAAGGTAGTCACTTGCAGATATTTTTGTTAGTCCAATGATGGTACCTTTGTCATTATGGAAGGTAGTCTGCTGTCGAGATTTTTGTTACTCCAATGGATGGTAGCCTTGTCATTATGGAAGGTAGTTTGCTGTCGCGATTTCTGTTACTCCAATGAATGATAGCCTTGTCATTATGGAAGGTAGGTTATCGTCGGGATTTTTGTTACTCCAATGGATGGTAGCCTTGTCATTATGGAAGGTAGTCTGTTGTCTAGATTTTTGTTACAACAATGGATGGTAGCCTTGTCATTATGGAAGGTAGTCTGTTGTCGAGATTTTTGTCACTGCAATGGATGGTAGACTTGTCATTATGGAAGGTATTCTGTCGTTGTGATTTTTTGTTACTCCAATGGATGGTAGCCTTGTCATTAAGGACGGTGGTCTGTTGTTCATATTTTTGTTACTCCAATGGATGGTAGACTTGTCATTATGGAAGGTAATCTATTGTCGCTATTTTTGTTACTCCATTGGATGGTAGCCTTGTCATTATGGAAGGTAGTGTGTTGTCGATATTTTTGTTAATCTAATGGATGGTAGCCTAGTCATTATGGAAGCTAGTCTAGTATCGAGATTTTTGTTACTCCAATGGATGGTAGCCTTGTCATTATGGAAGGTAGTCTATTGTCGATATTTTTGTTATTCCAATGGATTGTAGCCTTGTCATTATGGAAGGTAGTCTGCTGTCGTGATTTTTGTTACTCCAATGGATTGTAGCCTTGTCGTTATGGAAGGTAGTTTGTTGTCGTGATTTTTGTTACTCCAATGGATTGTAGCCTTGTCGTTATGGAAGGTAGTCTATTGTCTATATATTTGTTAATCCAATGGGTGGTAGCCTTGACATTATGGAAGGTAGTTTGTTGTCGAGATTTTTGTTAGTCCAATGGATGGTAGCCTTGCCATTATGGAAGGTAGTCTGTTGTCGAGATTTTTTATACTCCAATGAATGGTAGCCTTGTCATTATGGAATGTAGTCTCTTGCGGATATTTTTGTTACTCCAATGATGGTACCCTTGTCATTATGGAAGCTAGTATGCTGTCGAAATTTTTGTTACTCCAATGGATGGTAGCCTTGTCATTATGGAAGGTAGTCTGTTGTCGCGATTTCTGTTACTCCAATGAATGATAGCCTTGTCATTATGGAAGGTAGGTTATTGTCGGGATTTTTGTTACTCAAATGGATGGTAGCCTTGTCATTATGGAAAGTAGTATGTTGTCCATATTTTTGTCACTGCAATGGATGGTAGCCTTGTCATTATGGAATGTAGTCTGTCGTTGTGATTTTCTGTTACTCTAATGGATGGTAGCCTTGTCATTAAGGATGGTAGTCTGTTGTTCATATTTTTGTTACTCCAATGGATGGTAGACTTGTCATTATGGAAGGTAATCTATTGTCGATATTTTTTTACTCCATTGGATGGTAGCCTTGTGATTATGGAAGGTAGTGTGTTGTCGATATTTTTATTCTTCCAATGGATGGTAGCCTGGTCATTATGGAAGCTAGTCTGTTATCGAGATTTTTGTTACTCCAATGGATGGTAGCCTTGTCATTATGGAAGGTAGTCTATTGTCGATATTTTTGTTATTCCAATGGATGGTAGCCTTGTCATTATGGAAGGTAGTCTGTTGCCGTGATTTTTGTTACTCCAATGGATTGTATCCTTGTCAATATGGAAGGTAGTCTGTTGTCGATATCTTTGTTAATCCAATGGACGGTAGCCTTGTCATTATGGAAGGTAATCTGTTGTCGAGATTTTTGTTAGTCCAATGGATGGTAGCCTTGTCATTATGGAAGGTAGTATGTTGTCAACATTTTTGTTACAAAAATAGATGGTAGCCTTGTCATTATGGAAGGTAGTCTGTTGTCGAGATTTTTGTCACTGCAATGGATGGTAGACTTGTCATTATGGAAGGTAGTGTGCTGTCGATATTTTTTTTATTCCAATGGATGGTAGCCTTGTCATTATGGAAGGTAGTCTGTTGTCGTGATTTTTGTTACTCCAATGGATGGTAGCCTTGTCATTATGGAAGGTAGTCTCTTGTGGATATTTTTGTTACTCCAATGATGGTACCCTTGTCATTATGGAAGGTAGTGTGCTCTCGAGATTTTTGTTACTCCAATGGATGGTAGCCTTGTCATTATAGAAGGTAGTTTGTTATCGAGATTTCTGTTTCTCCAATGAATGGTAGCCTTGTCATTATGGAAGGTAGTCTGTTGTCGAGATTTCTTATACTCCAATGGATTGTAGCCTTGTCATTATGGAAGGTAGTCTCTTGCAGATATTTTTGTTAGTCCAATGATGGTACCCTTGTCATTATGGAAGGTAGTCTGCTGTCGAGATTTTTGTTACTCCAATGGATGGTAGCCTTGTCATTTTGGAAGGTAGTTTGTTGTCGCGATTTCTGTTATTCCAATGAATGATAGCCTTGTCATTATGGAAGGTAGGTTATCGTCGGAATTTTTATTACTCCAATGGATGGTAGCCTTGTCATTATGGAAGGTAGTTTGTTGTCGCGATTTCTGTTACTCCAATGAATGATAGCCTTGTCATTATGGAAGGTAGGTTATTGTCGGGATTTTTTTTACTCCAATGGATGGTAGCCTTGTCATTATGGAAGGTAGTCTGTTGTCGAGATTTTTGTCACTGCAATGGATGGTAGCCTTGTCATTATGGAAGGTAGTCTGTCGTTGTGATTTTATGTTACTCCAATGGATGGTAGCCTTGTCATTAAGGACGGTAGTCTGTTGTTCATATTTTTGTTACTCCAATGGATGGTAGACTTGTCATTATGGAAGGTAATCTATATTTAATATTTTTGTAACTCCATTGGATGGTAGCCTTGTCATTATGGAAGGTAGTGTGTTGTCGATATTTTTTTTATTCCAAAGGAAGGTAGCCTTGTCATTATGGAAGCTAGTCTGTTGTCGAGATTTTTGTTACTCCAATGGATCGTAACCTAGTCATTATGGAAGGTAGTCTGTTGTCGAGATTTATGTTAATCCAATGGATGGTAGCCTTGTCATTATGGAAGGTAGTCTGTTGTCGAGATTTCTTATACTCCAATGGATTGTAGCCTTGTCATTATGGAAGGTAGTCACTTGCAGATATTTTTGTTAGTCCAATGATGGTACCCTTGTCATTATGGAAGGTAGTCTGCTGTCGAGATTTTTGTTACTCCAATGGATGGTAGCCTTGTCATTATGGAAGGTAGTTTGCTGTCGCGATTTCTGTTACTCCAATGAATGATAGCCTTGTCATTATGGAAGGTAGGTTATCGTCGGGATTTTTGTTACTCCAATGGATGGTAGCCTTGTCATTATGGAAGGTAGTCTGTTGTCTAGATTTTTATTACAACAATGGATGGTAGCCTTGTCATTATGGAAGGTAGTCTGTTGTCGAGATTTTTGTCACTGCAATGGATGGTAGACTTGTCATTATGGAAGGTATTCTGTTGTTGTGATTTTTTGTTACTCCAATGGATGGTAGCCTTGTCATTAAGGACGGTGGTCTGTTGTTCATATTTTTGTTACTCCAATGGATGGTAGACTTGTCATTATGGAAGGTAATCTATTGTCGCTATTTTTGTTACTCCATTGGATGGTAGCCTTGTCATTATGGAAGGTAGTGTGTTGTCGATATTTTTGTTAATCTAATGGATGGTAGCCTAGTCATTATGGAAGCTAGTCTAGTATCGAGATTTTTGTTACTCCAATGGATGGTAGCCTTGTCATTATGGAAGGTAGTCTATTGTCGATATTTTTGTTATTCCAATGGATTGTAGCCTTGTCATTATGGAAGGTAGTCTGTTGTCGTGATTTTTGTTACTCCAATGGATTGTAGCCTTGTCGTTATGTAAGGTAGTTTGTTGTCGTGATTTTTGTTACTCCAATGGATTGTAGCCTTGTCGTTATGGAAGGTAGTCTATTGTCTATATATTTGTTAATCCAATGGGTGGTAGCCTTGACATTATGGAAGGTAGTCTGTTGTCGAGATTTTTGTTAGTCCAATGGATGGTAGCCTTGCCATTATGGAAGGTAGTCTGTTGTCGAGATTTTTTATACTCCAATGAATGGTAGCCTTGTCATTATGGAATGTAGTCTCTTGCGGATATTTTTGTTACTCCAATGATGGTACCCTTGTCATTATGGAAGCTAGTATGCTGTCGAGATTTTTGTTACTCCAATGGATGGTAGCCTTGTCATTATGGAAGGTAGTCTGTTGTCGCGATTTCTGTTACTCCAATGAATGATAGTCTTGTCATTATGGAAGGTAGGTTATTGTCGGGATTTTTGTTACTCAAATGGATGGTAGCCTTGTCATTATGGAAGGTAGTCTGTTGTCAATATTTTTGTCACTGCAATGGATGGTAGCCTTGTCATTATGGAATGTAGTCTGTCGTTGTGATTTTCAGTTACTCTAATGGAAGGTAGACTTGTCATTATGGAAGGTAATCTATTGTCGATATTTTTTTTACTCCATTGGATGGTATCCTTGTGATTATGGAAGGTAGTGTGTTGTCGATATTTTTATTCTTCCAATGGATGGTAGCCTGGTCATTATGGAAGCTAGTCTGTTATCGAGATTTTTGTTACTCCAATGGATGGTAGCCTTGTCATTATGGAAGGTAGTCTATTGTCGATATTTTTGTTATTCCAATGGATGGTAGCCTTGTCATTATGGAAGGTAGTCTGTTGCCGTGATTTTTGTTACTCCAATGGATTGTATCCTTGTCAATATGGAAGGTAGTCTGTTGTCGATATCTTTGTTAATCCAATGGACGGTAGCCTTGTCATTATGGAAGGTAGTCTGTTGTCGAGATTTTTGTTAGTCCAATGGATGGTAGCCTTGTCATTATGGAAGGTAGTATGTTGTCAAGATTTTTGTTACAAAAATAGATGGTAGCCTTGTCATTATGGAAGGTAGTCTGTTGTCGAGATTTTTGTCACTGCAATGGATGGTAGACTTGTCATTATGGAAGGTAGTGTGCTGTCGAGATTTTTGTTATTCCAATGGATGGTAGCCTTGTCATTATGGAAGGTAGTCTGTTGTCGTGATTTTTTTTACTCCAATGGATGGTAGCCTTGTCATTATGGAAGGTAGTCTCTTGTGGATATTTTTGTTACTCCAATGATGGTACCCTTGTCATTATGGAAGGTAGTGTGTTCTCGAGATTTATGTTACTCCAATGGATGGTAGCCTTGTCATTATAGAAGGTAGTTTGTTGTCGAGATTTCTGTTTCTCCAATGAATGGTAGCCTTGTCATTATGGAAGGTAGTCTGTTGTCGAGATTTCTTATACTCCAATGGATTGTAGCCTTGTCATTATGGAAGGTAGTCTCTTGCAGATATTTTTGTTAGTCCAATGATGGTACCCTTGTCATTATGGAAGGTAGTCTGCTGTCGAGATTTTTGTTACTCCAATGGATGGTAGCCTTGTCATTATGGAAGGTAGTTTGTTGTCGCGATTTCTATTATTCTAATGAATGATAGCCTTGTCATTATGGAAGGTAGGTTATCGTCGGGATTTTTGTTACTCCAATGGATGGTAGCCTTGTCATTATGGAAGGTAGTCTGTTGTCCAGATTTTTGTTACAACAATTGATGGTAGCCTTGTCATTATGGAAGGTAGTCTGTTGTCGAGATTTTTGTCACTGCAATGGATGGTAGACTTGTCATTATGGAAGGTATTCTGTCGTTGTGATTTTTTGTTACTCCAATGGATGGTAGCCTTGTCATTAAGGACGGTGGTCTGTTGTTCATATTTTTGTTACTCCAATGGATGGTAGACTTGTCATTATGGAAAGTAATCTATTGTCGCTATTTTTGTTACTCCATTGGATGGTAGCCTTGTCATTATGGAAGGTAGTGTGTTGTCGATATTTTTGTTAATCTAATGGATGGTAGCCTGGTCATTATGGAAGCTAGTCTATTATCGAGATTTTTGTTACTCCAATGGATGGTAGCCTTGTCATTATGGAAGGTAGTCTATTGTCGATATTTTTGTTATTCCAATGGATTGTAGCCTTGTCATTATGAAAGGTAGTCTGTTGTCGTGATTTTTGTTACTCCAATGGATTGTAGCCTTGTCGTTATGGAAGGTAGTCTGTTGTCGTGATTTTTATTACTCCAATGGATTGTAGCCTTGTCGTTATGGAAGGTAGTCTGTTGTCGATATATTTGTTAATCCAATGGACGGTAGCCTTGTCATTATGGAAGGTAGTCTGTTGTCGAGATTTTTGTTAGTCCAATGGATGGTAGCCTTGTCATTATGGAAGGTAGTCTGTTGTCGAGATTTTTTATACTCCAATGAATGGTAGCCTTGTCATTATGGAAGGTAGTCTCTTGCGGATATTTTTGTTACTCCAATGATGGTACCCTTGTCATTATGGAAGCTAGTATGCTGTCGAGATTTTTGTTACTCCAATGGATGGTAGCCTTGTCATTATGGAAGGTAGTCTGTTGTCGCGATTTCTGTTACTCCAATGAATGATAGCCTTGTCATTATGGAAGGTAGGTTATTGTCGGGATTTTTGTTACTTAAATGGATGGTAGCCTTGTCATTATGGAAGGTAGTCTGTTGTCCAGATTTTTGTCACTGCAATGGATGGTAGCCTTGTCATTATGGAATGTAGTCTGTCGTTGTGATTTTCTGTTACTCTAATGGATGGTAGCCTTGTCATTAAGGATGGTAGTCTGTTGTTCATATTTTTGTTACTCCAATGGATGGTAGACTTGTCATTATGGAAGGTAATCTATTGTCGATATTTTTTTTACTCCATTGGATGGTAGCCTTGTGATTATGGAAGGTAGTGTGTTGTCTATATTTTTATTATTCCAATGGATGGTAGCCTGGTCATTATGGAAGCTAGTCTGTTATCGAGATTTTTGTTACTCCAATGGATGGTAGCCTTGTCATTATGGAAGGTAGTCTATTGTCGATATTTTTGTTATTCTAATGGATGGTAGCCTTGTCATTATGGAAGGTAGTCTGTTGCCGTGATTTTTGTTACTCCAATGGATTGTATCCTTGTCAATATGGAAGGTAGTCTATTGTCGATATCTTTGTTAATCCAATGGACGGTAGCCTTGTCATTATGGAAGGTAGTCTGTTGTCGAGATTTTTGTTATATCAATGGATGGTAGCCTTGTCATTATGGAAGGTAGTATGTTGTCCAGATTTTTGTTACAAAAATAGATGGTAGCCTTGTCATAATGGAAGGTAGTCTGTTGTCGAGATTTTTGTCACTGCAATGGATGGTAGACTTGTCATTATGGAAGGTAGTGTGCTGTCGAGATTTTTGTTACTCCAATGGATGGTAGCCTTGTCATTATGGAAGGTAGTCTGTTGTCGTGATTTTTGTTACTCCAATGCATGGTAGCCTTGTCATTATGGAAGGTAGTCTCTTGTGGATATTTTTGTTACTCCAATGATGGTACCCTTGTCATTATCGAAGGTAGTGTGCTCTCGAGATTTTTGTTACTCCAATGGATGGTAGCCTTGTCATTATGGAAGGTAGTTTGTTGTCGAGATTTCTGTTTCTCCAATGAATGGTAGCCTTGTCATTATGGAAGGAAGGTTATTGTCGGGATTTTTTTTACTCCAATGGATGGTAGCCTTGTCATTATGGAAGGGAGTCTGTTATCCAGATTTTTGTTACAACAATAGATGGTAGCCTTGTCATTATGGAAGGTAGTCTGTTGTCGAGATTTTTGTCACTGCAATGGATGGTAGCCTTGTCATTATGGAAGGTAGTATGTCGTTGTGATTTTTTGTTACTCCAATGGATGGTAGCCTTGTCATTAAGGATGGCAGTCTGTTGTTTATATTTTTGTTACTCCAATGGATGGTAGACTTGTCATTATGGAAGGTAATCTATATTTAATATTTTTGTTACTCCATTGGATGGTAGCCTTGTCATTATGGAAGGTAGTGTGGTGTCGATACTTTTGTTATTCCAAAGGATGGTAGCCTTGTCATTATGGAAGCTAGTCTGTTGTCGAGATTTTTGTTACTCCAATGGATCGTAACCTAGTCATTATGGAAGGTAGTCTGTTGTCGAGATTTATGTTACTCCAATGGATGGTAGCCTTGTCATTATGGAAGGTAGTCTGTTGTCGAGATTTCTTATACTCCAATGGATTGTAGCCTTGTCATTATGGAAGGTAGTCTCTTGCAGATATTTTTGTTACTATAATGATGGTACCCTTGTCATTTTGGAAGGTAGTCTGCTGTCGAGATTTTTGTTACTCCAATGGATGGTAGCCTTGTCATTATGGAAGGTAGTCTGTTGTCGTGATTTTTGTTACTCCAATGGATGGTAGCCTTGTCATTATGGAAGGTAGTCTCTTGTGGATATTTTTGTTACTCCAATGATGGTACCCTTGTCATTATCGAAGGTAGTGTGCTCTCGAGATTTTTGTTACTCCAATGGATGGTAGCCTTGTCATTATGGAAGGTAGTTTGTTGTCGAGATTTCTGTTTCTCCAATGAATGGTAGCCTTGTCATTATGGAAGGAAGGTTATTGTCGGGATTTTTTTTACTCCAATGGATGGTAGCCTTGTCATTATGGAAGGGAGTCTGTTATCCAGATTTTTGTTACAACAATAGATGGTAGCCTTGTCATTATGGAAGGTAGTCTGTTGTCGAGATTTTTGTCACTGCAATGGATGGTAGCCTTGTCATTATGGAAGGTAGTATGTCGTTGTGATTTTTTGTTACTCCAATGGATGGTAGCCTTGTCATTAAGGATGGCAGTCTGTTGTTCATATTTTTGTTACTCCAATGGATGGTAGACTTGTCATTATGGAAGGTAATCTATATTTAATATTTTTGTTACTCCATTGGATGGTAGCCTTGTCATTATGGAAGGTAGTGTGTTCTCGATACTTTTGTTATTCCAAAGGATGGTAGCCTTGTCATTATGGAAGCTAGTCTGTTGTCGAGATTTTTGTTACTCCAATGGATCGTAACCTAGTCATTATGGAAGGTAGTCTGTTGTCGAGATTTATGTTACTCCAATGGATGGTAGCCTTGTCATTATGGAAGGTAGTCTGTTGTCGAGATTTCTTATACTCCAATGGATTGTAGCCTTGTCATTATGGAAGGTAGTCTCTTGCAAATATTTTTGTTACTATAATGATGGTACCCTTGTAATTTTGGAAGGTAGTCTGCTGTCGAGATTTTTGTTACTCCAATGGATGGTAGCCTTGTCATTATGGAAGGTAGTTTGTTGTCGCGATTTCTGTTACTCCAATGAATGATAGCCTTGTCATTATGGAAGGTAGGTTATCGTCGGGATTTTTGTTACTCCAATGGATTGTTGCCTTGTCATTATGGAAGGTAGTCTGTTGTCCAGATTTTTGTTACAACAATAGATGGTAGCCTTGTCATTATGGAAGGTAGTCTGTTGTCGAGATTTTTGTCACTGCAATGGATGGTAGACTTGTCATTATGGAAGGTATTCTGTCGTTGTGATTTTTTGTTACTCCAATGGATGGTAGCCTTGTCATTAAGGACGGTGGTCTGTTGTTCATATTTTAGTTACTCTAATGGATGGTAGACTGGTCATTATGGAAGGTAATCTATTTTCGCTATTTTTGTTACTCCATTGGATGGTAGCCTTGTCATTATGGAAGGTAGTGTGTTGTCGATATTTTTGTTATTCTAATGGATGGTAGCCTGGTCATTATGGAAGCTAGACTGTTATCGAGATTTTTGTTACTCCAATGGATGGTAGCCTTGTCATTATGGAAGGTAGTCTATTGTCGATATTTTTGTTATTCCAATGGATTGTAGCCTTGTCATTATGGAAGGTAGTCTGTTGTCGTGATTTTTGTTACTCCAATGGATTGTAGCCTTGTCGTTATGGAAGGTAGTCTGTTGTCGATATATTTGTTAATCCAATGGACGGTAGCCTTGTCATTATGGAAGGTAGTCTGTTGTCGAGAGTTTTGTTAGTCCAATGGATGGTAGCCTTGTCATTATGAAAGGTAGTCTGTTGTCGAGATTTTTTATACTCCAATGAATGGTAGCCTTGTCATTATGGAAGGTAGTCTCTTGCGGATATTTTTGTTACTCCAATGATGGTACCCTTGTCATTATGGAAGGTAGTCTGCTGTCGAGATTTTTGTTACTCCAATGGATGGTAGCCTTGTCATTATGGAAGGTAGTCTATTGTCGCGATTTCTGTTACTCCAATGAATGATAGCCTTGTCATTATGGAAGGTAGGTTATTGTCGAGATTTTTGTTACTCAACTGGATGGTAGCCTTGTCATTATGGAAGGTAGTTTGTTGTCCAGATTTTTGTCACTGCAATGGATGGTAGCCTTGTCATT
Source organism: Vicia faba (assembly GCA_948472305.1). Classification (NCBI taxonomy): domain Eukaryota; kingdom Viridiplantae; phylum Streptophyta; class Magnoliopsida; order Fabales; family Fabaceae; genus Vicia; species Vicia faba. Next base: position 531,164,724 of record OX451741.1, read on the forward strand.
ATGGAAGGTAGTCTGTCGTTGTGATTTTTTGTTACTCTAATGGATGGTAGCCTTGTCATTAAGGACGGTAGTCTGTTGTTCATATTTTTGTTACTCCAATGGATGGTAGACTTGTCATTATGGAAGGTAATCTATTGTCGATTTTTTTTTAACTCCATTGGATGGTAGCCTTGTCATTATGAAAGGTAGTGTGTTATCGATATTTTTATTATTCCAATGGATGGTAGCCTGGTCATTATGGAAGCTAGTCTATTGCCGTGATTTTTGTTACTCCAATGGATTGTAGCCTTGTCGTTATGGAAGGTAGTCTGTTGTGGATATCTTTGTTACTCCAATGGATGGTAGCCTTGTCATTATGGAAGGTAGTCTGTTGTCGAGATTTTTTATACTCCAATGGATGGTAGCCTTGTCATTATTGAAGAGTGTCACTTATGGATATTTTTGTTACTCCAATGATGGTACCCTTGTCATTATCGAAGGTAGTGTGATGTCGATATTTTTGTTACTCCAATGGATGGTAGCCTAGTCATTATGGAAGGTAGTCTCTTGTTGAGATTTTTGTTACTCCAATGGATGGTAGCCTTGTCATTATGGAAGGTAGTCTTTTGTCGAGATTTTTGTCACTGCAATGGATGGTAGCCTTGTCATTATGGAAGGTAGTGTGTCGTTGTGATTTTCTGTTACTCCAATGGATGGTAGTCTGTTGTCGTGATTTTTGTTACTCCAATGAATTGTAGCCTTATCATTATGGAAGGTAGTCTCTTGTGGATATTTTTGTTACTCCAATGATGGTACCCTTGTCATTATGGAAGGTAGTCTGCTGTTAAGATTTTTGTTACTCCTATGGATGGTAGCCTTGTCATTATGGAAGGTAGTGTGTTGTCGAGATTTGTGTTTCTCCAATGGATGGTAGCCTTGTCATTATGGAAGGTAGGTTATTGTCAGGATTTTTGTTACTCCAATGGATGGTAGCCTTGTCATTATGGAAGGTAGTCTGTTGTCCAGATTTTTGTTACAACAATAGATGGTAGCCTTGTCATTATGGAAGGTAGTTTGTCGTTGTGATTTTTTGTTACTCCAATGGATAGTAGCCTTGTCATTAACGACGGTGGTCTGTTGTTCATATTTTTGTTACTCCAATGGATGGTAGACTTGTCATTATGGAAGGTAATCTATTGTCACTATTTATGTTACTCCATTGGATGGTAGCCTTGTCATTATGGAAGGTAGTGTGTTGTCGATATTTTTGTTATTCTAATTGATGGTAGCCTGGTCATTATGGAAGCTAGTCTGTTGTCGAGATTTTTGTTACTCCAATGGATGGTAGCCTTGTCATTATGCAAGGTAGTCTGTTGTCGATATTTTTGTTACTCCAATGGATAGTAGCCTTGTCATTATGGAAGGTAGTCTGTTGTCGCGATTTCTGTTACTCCAATGAATGATAGCCTTGTCATTATGGAAGGTAGGTTATTGTCGGGATTTTTGTCACTCCAATGGATGGTAGCCTTGTCATTATGGAAGGTAATCTGTTGTGCAGATTTTTGTTACAACAATAGATGGTAGCCTTGTCATTATGGAAGGTAGTCTGTTGTGGAGATTTTTGTCACTGCAATGGATGGTAGCCTTGTCATTATGGAAGGTAGTCTGTCGTTCTGATTTTCTGTTACTCTAATGGATGGTAGCCTTGTCATTAAGGACGTTAGTCTGTTGTTCATATTTTTGTTACTCCAATGGATGGTAGACTTGTCATTATGGAAGGTAATCTATTGTCGATATTTTTTTTACTCCATTGGATGGTAGCCTTGTCATTATGGAAGGTAGTGTGTTGTCGATATTTTTTTTATTCCAATGGATGGTAGCTTGGTCATTATGGAAGCTAGTCTGTTATCAAGATTTTTGTTACTCCAATGGATGGTTGCCTTGTCATTATGGAAGGTAGTTTATTGTTGATATTTTTGTTATTCCAATGGATGGTAGCCTTGTCATTATGGAAGGTAGTCTGTTGTCGAGATTTTTGTTATATCAATGGATGGTAGCCTTGTCATTATGGAAGGTAGTATGTTGTCCAGATTTTTGTTACAAAAATAGATGGTAGCCTTGTCATAATGGAAGGTAGTCTGTTGTCGAGATTTTTGTCACTGCAATGGATGGTAGACTTGTCATTATGGAAGGTAGTGTGCTGTCGAGATTTTTGTTACTCCAATGGATGGTAGCCTTGTCATTATGGAAGGTAGTCTGTTGTCGTGATTTTTGTTACTCCAATGGATGGTAGCCTTGTCATTATGGAAGGTAGTCTCTTGTGGATATTTTTGTTACTCCAATGATGGTACCCTTGTCATTATCGAAGGTAGTGTGCTCTCGAGATTTTTGTTACTCCAATGGATGGTAGCCTTGTCATTATGGAAGGTAGTTTGTTGTCGAGATTTCTGTTTCTCCAATGAATGGTAGCCTTGTCATTATGGAAGGAAGGTTATTGTCGGGATTTTTTTTACTCCAATGGATGGTAGCCTTGTCATTATGGAAGGGAGTCTGTTGTCCAGATTTTTGTTACAACAATAGATGGTAGCCTTGTCATTATGGAAGGTAGTCTGTTGTCGAGATTTTTGTCACTGCAATGGATGGTAGCCTTGTCATTATGGAAGGTAGTATGTCGTTGTGATTTTTTGTTACTCCAATGGATGGTAGCCTTGTCATTAAGGATGGCAGTCTGTTGTTCATATTTTTGTTACTCCAATGAATGGTAGACTTGTCATTATGGAAGGTAATCTATATTTAATATTTTTGTTACTCCATTGGATGGTAGCCTTGTCATTATGGAAGGTAGTGTGTTGTCGATACTTTTGTTATTCCAAAGGATGGTAGCCTTGTCATTATGGAAGCTAGTCTGTTGTCGAGATTTTTGTTACTCCAATGGATCGTAACCTAGTCATTATGGAAGGTAGTCTGTTGTCGAGATTTATGTTACTCCAATGGATGGTAGCCTTGTCATTATGGAAGGTAGTCTGTTGTCGAGATTTCTTATACTCCAATGGATTGTAGCCTTGTCATTATGGAAGGTAGTCTCTTGCAGATATTTTTGTTACTATAATGATGGTACCCTTGTCATTTTGGAAGGTAGTCTGCTGTCGAGATTTTTGTTACTCCAATGGATGGTAGCCTTGTCATTATGGAAGGTAGTTTGTTGTCGCGATTTCTGTTACTCCAATGAATGATAGCCTTGTCATTATGGAAGGTAGGTTATCGTCGGGATTTTTGTTACTCCAATGGATTGTTGCCTTGTCATTATGGAAGGTAGTCTGTTGTCCAGATTTTTGTTACAACAATAGATGGTAGCCTTGTCATTATGGAAGGTAGTCTGTTGTCGAGATTTTTGTCACTGCAATGGATGGTAGACTTGTCATTATGGAAGGTATTCTGTCGTTGTGATTTTTTGTTACTCCAATGGATGGTAGCCTTGTCATTAAGGACGGTGGTCTGTTGTTCATATTTTAGTTACTCTAATGGATGGTAGACTGGTCATTATGGAAGGTAATCTATTTTCGCTATTTTTGTTACTCCATTGGATGGTAGCCTTGTCATTATGGAAGGTAGTGTGTTGTCGATATTTTTGTTATTCTAATGGATGGTAGCCTGGTCATTATGGAAGCTAGACTGTTATCGAGATTTTTGTTACTCCAATGGATGGTAGCCTTGTCATTATGGAAGGTAGTCTATTGTCGATATTTTTGTTATTCCAATGGATTGTAGCCTTGTCATTATGGAAGGTAGTCTGTTGTCGTGATTTTTGTTACTCCAATGGATTGTAGCCTTGTCGTTATGGAAGGTAGTCTGTTGTCGATATATTTGTTAATCCAATGGACGGTAGCCTTGTCATTATGGAAGGTAGTCTGTTGTCGAGAGTTTTGTTAGTCCAATGGATGGTAGCCTTGTCATTATGAAAGGTAGTCTGTTGTCGAGATTTTTTATACTCCAATGAATGGTAGCCTTGTCATTATGGAAGGTAGTCTCTTGCGGATATTTTTGTTACTCCAATGATGGTACCCTTGTCATTATGGAAGGTAGTCTGCTGTCGAGATTTTTGTTACTCCAATGGATGGTAGCCTTGTCATTATGGAAGGTAGTCTATTGTCGCGATTTCTGTTACTCCAATGAATGATAGCCTTGTCATTATGGAAGGTAGGTTATTGTCGAGATTTTTGTTACTCAACTGGATGGTAGCCTTGTCATTATGGAAGGTAGTCTGTTGTCCAGATTTTTGTCACTGCAATGGATGGTAGCCTTGTCATTATGGAAGGTAGTCTGTCGTTGTGATTTTTTGTTACTCTAATGGATGGTAGCCTTGTCATTAAGGACGGTAGTCTGTTGTTCATATTTTTGTTACTCCAATGGATGGTAGACTTGTCATTATGGAAGGTAATCTATTGTCGATTTTTTTTTAACTCCACTGGATGGTAGCCTTGTCATTATGAAAGGTAGTGTGTTATCGATATTTTTATTATTCCAATGGATGGTAGCCTGGTCATTATGGAAGCTAGTCTATTGCCGTGATTTTTGTTACTCCAATGGATTGTAGCCTTGTCGTTATGGAAGGTAGTCTGTTGTGGATATCTTTGTTACTCCAATGGATGGTAGCCTTGTCATTATGGAAGGTAGTCTGTTGTCGAGATTTTTTATACTCCAATGGATGGTAGCCTTGTCATTATTGAAGAGTGTCACTTATGGATATTTTTGTTACTCCAATGATGGTACCCTTGTCATTATCGAAGGTAGTGTGATGTCGATATTTTTGTTACTCCAATGGATGGTAGCCTAGTCATTATGGAAGGTAGTCTCTTGTTGAGATTTTTGTTACTCCAATGGATGGTAGCCTTGTCATTATGGAAGGTAGTCTTTTGTCGAGATTTTTGTCACTGCAATGGATGGTAGCCTTGTCATTATGGAAGGTAGTGTGTCGTTGTGATTTTCTGTTACTCCAATGGATGGTAGTCTGTTGTCGTGATTTTTGTTACTCCAATGAATTGTAGCCTTATCATTATGGAAGGTAGTCTCTTGTGGATATTTTTGTTACTCCAATGATGGTACCCTTGTCATTATGGAAGGTAGTCTGCTGTTAAGATTTTTGTTACTCCTATGGATGGTAGCCTTGTCATTATGGAAGGTAGTGTGTTGTCGAGATTTGTGTTTCTCCAATGGATGGTAGCCTTGTCATTATGGAAGGTAGGTTATTGTCAGGATTTTTGTTACTCCAATGGATGGTAGCCTTGTCATTATGGAAGGTAGTCTGTTGTCCAGATTTTTGTTACAACAATAGATGGTAGCCTTGTCATTATGGAAGGTAGTTTGTCGTTGTGATTTTTTGTTACTCCAATGGATAGTAGCCTTGTCATTAACGACGGTGGTCTGTTGTTCATATTTTTGTTACTCCAATGGATGGTAGACTTGTCATTATGGAAGGTAATCTATTGTCACTATTTATGTTACTCCATTGGATGGTAGCCTTGTCATTATGGAAGGTAGTGTGTTGTCGATATTTTTGTTATTCTAATTGATGGTAGCCTGGTCATTATGGAAGCTAGTCTGTTGTCGAGATTTTTGTTACTCCAATGGATGGTAGCCTTGTCATTATGCAAGGTAGTCTGTTGTCGATATTTTTGTTACTCCAATGGATAGTAGCCTTGTCATTATGGAAGGTAGTCTGTTGTCGCGATTTCTGTTACTCCAATGAATGATAGCCTTGTCATTATGGAAGGTAGGTTATTGTCGGGATTTTTGTCACTCCAATGGATGGTAGCCTTGTCATTATGGAAGGTAATCTGTTGTGCAGATTTTTGTTACAACAATAGATGGTAGCCTTGTCATTATGGAAGGTAGTCTGTTGTGGAGATTTTTGTCACTGCAATGGATGGTAGCCTTGTCATTATGGAAGGTAGTCTGTCGTTCTGATTTTCTGTTACTCTAATGGATGGTAGCCTTGTCATTAAGGACGTTAGTCTGTTGTTCATATTTTTGTTACTCCAATGGATGGTAGACTTGTCATTATGGAAGGTAATCTATTGTCGATATTTTTTTTACTCCATTGGATGGTAGCCTTGTCATTATGGAAGGTAGTGTGTTGTCGATATTTTTTTTATTCCAATGGATGGTAGCTTGGTCATTATGGAAGCTAGTCTGTTATCAAGATTTTTGTTACTCCAATGGATGGTTGCCTTGTCATTATGGAAGGTAGTTTATTGTTGATATTTTTGTTATTCCAATGGATGGTAGCCTTGTCATTATGGAAGGTAGTCTGTTGTCGAGATTTTTGTTATATCAATGGATGGTAGCCTTGTCATTATGGAAGGTAGTATGTTGTCCAGATTTTTGTTACAAAAATAGATGGTAGCCTTGTCATAATGGAAGGTAGTCTGTTGTCGAGATTTTTGTCACTGCAATGGATGGTAGACTTGTCATTATGGAAGGTAGTGTGCTGTCGAGATTTTTGTTACTCCAATGGATGGTAGCCTTGTCATTATGGAAGGTAGTCTGTTGTCGTGATTTTTGTTACTCCAATGGATGGTAGCCTTGTCATTATGGAAGGTAGTCTCTTGTGGATATTTTTGTTACTCCAATGATGGTACCCTTGTCATTATCGAAGGTAGTGTGCTCTCGAGATTTTTGTTACTCCAATGGATGGTAGCCTTGTCATTATGGAAGGTAGTTTGTTGTCGAGATTTCTGTTTCTCCAATGAATGGTAGCCTTGTCATTATGGAAGGAAGGTTATTGTCGGGATTTTTTTTACTCCAATGGATGGTAGCCTTGTCATTATGGAAGGGAGTCTGTTGTCCAGATTTTTGTTACAACAATAGATGGTAGCCTTGTCATTATGGAAGGTAGTCTGTTGTCGAGATTTTTGTCACTGCAATGGATGGTAGCCTTGTCATTATGGAAGGTAGTATGTCGTTGTGATTTTTTGTTACTCCAATGGATGGTAGCCTTGTCATTAAGGATGGCAGTCTGTTGTTCATATTTTTGTTACTCCAATGGATGGTAGACTTGTCATTATGGAAGGTAATCTATATTTAATATTTTTGTTACTCCATTGGATGGTAGCCTTGTCATTATGGAAGGTAGTGTGTTGTCGATACTTTTGTTATTCCAAAGGATGGTAGCCTTGTCATTATGGAAGCTAGTCTGTTGTCGAGATTTTTGTTACTCCAATGGATCGTAACCTAGTCATTATGGAAGGTAGTCTGTTGTCGAGATTTATGTTACTCCAATGGATGGTAGCCTTGTCATTATGGAAGGTAGTCTGTTGTCGAGATTTCTTATACTCCAATGGATTGTAGCCTTGTCATTATGGAAGGTAGTCTCTTGCAGATATTTTTGTTACTATAATGATGGTACCCTTGTCATTTTGGAAGGTAGTCTGCTGTCGAGATTTTTGTTACTCCAATGGATGGTAGCCTTGTCATTATGGAAGGTAGTTTGTTGTCGCGATTTCTGTTACTCCAATGAATGATAGCCTTGTCATTATGGAAGGTAGGTTATCGTCGGGATTTTTGTTACTCCAATGGATTGTTGCCTTGTCATTATGGAAGGTAGTCTGTTGTCCAGATTTTTGTTACAACAATAGATGGTAGCCTTGTCATTATGGAAGGTAGTCTGTTGTCGAGATTTTTGTCACTGCAATGGATGGTAGACTTGTCATTATGGAAGGTATTCTGTCGTTGTGATTTTTTGTTACTCCAATGGATGGTAGCCTTGTCATTAAGGACGGTGGTCTGTTGTTCATATTTTAGTTACTCTAATGGATGGTAGACTGGTCATTATGGAAGGTAATCTATTTTCGCTATTTTTGTTACTCCATTGGATGGTAGCCTTGTCATTATGGAAGGTAGTGTGTTGTCGATATTTTTGTTATTCTAATGGATGGTAGCCTGGTCATTATGGAAGCTAGACTGTTATCGAGATTTTTGTTACTCCAATGGATGGTAGCCTTGTCATTATGGAAGGTAGTCTATTGTCGATATTTTTGTTATTCCAATGGATTGTAGCCTTGTCATTATGGAAGGTAGTCTGTTGTCGTGATTTTTGTTACTCCAATGGATTGTAGCCTTGTCGTTATGGAAGGTAGTCTGTTGTCGATATATTTGTTAATCCAATGGACGGTAGCCTTGTCATTATGGAAGGTAGTCTGTTGTCGAGAGTTTTGTTAGTCCAATGGATGGTAGCCTTGTCATTATGAAAGGTAGTCTGTTGTCGAGATTTTTTATACTCCAATGAATGGTAGCCTTGTCATTATGGAAGGTAGTCTCTTGCGGATATTTTTGTTACTCCAATGATGGTACCCTTGTCATTATGGAAGGTAGTCTGCTGTCGAGATTTTTGTTACTCCAATGGATGGTAGCCTTGTCATTATGGAAGGTAGTCTATTGTCGCGATTTCTGTTACTCCAATGAATGATAGCCTTGTCATTATGGAAGGTAGGTTATTGTCGAGATTTTTGTTACTCAACTGGATGGTAGCCTTGTCATTATGGAAGGTAGTCTGTTGTCCAGATTTTTGTCACTGCAATGGATGGTAGCCTTGTCATTATGGAAGGTAGTCTGTCGTTGTGATTTTTTGTTACTCTAATGGATGGTAGCCTTGTCATTAAGGACGGTAGTCTGTTGTTCATATTTTTGTTACTCCAATGGATGGTAGACTTGTCATTATGGAAGGTAATCTATTGTCGATTTTTTTTTAACTCCATTGGATGGTAGCCTTGTCATTATGAAAGGTAGTGTGTTATCGATATTTTTATTATTCCAATGGATGGTAGCCTGGTCATTATGGAAGCTAGTCTATTGCCGTGATTTTTGTTACTCCAATGGATTGTAGCCTTGTCGTTATAGAAGGTAGTCTGTTGTGGATATCTTTGTTACTCCAATGGATGGTAGCCTTGTCATTATGGAAGGTAGTCTGTTGTCGAGATTTTTTATACTCCAATGGATGGTAGCCTTGTCATTATTGAAGAGTGTCACTTATGGATATTTTTGTTACTCCAATGATGGTACCCTTGTCATTATCGAAGGTAGTGTGCTGTCGATATTTTTGTTACTCCAATGGATGGTAGCCTTGTCATTATGGAAGGTAGTCTATTGTCGATATTTTTGTTATTCCAATGGATTGTAGCCTTGTCATTATGGAAGGTAGTCTGTTGTCGTGATTTTTGTTACTCCAATGGATTGTAGCCTTGTCGTTATGGAAGGTAGTCTGTTGTCGATATATTTGTTAATCCAATGGACGGTAGCCTTGTCATTATGGAAGGTAGTCTGTTGTCGAGAGTTTTGTTAGTCCAATGGATGGTAGCCTTGTCATTATGAAAGGTAGTCTGTTGTCGAGATTTTTTATACTCCAATGAATGGTAGCCTTGTCATTATGGAAGGTAGTCTCTTGCGGATATTTTTGTTACTCCAATGATGGTACCCTTGTCATTATGGAAGGTAGTCTGCTGTCGAGATTTTTGTTACTCCAATGGATGGTAGCCTTGTCATTATGGAAGGTAGTCTATTGTCGCGATTTCTGTTACTCCAATGAATGATAGCCTTGTCATTATGGAAGGTAGGTTATTGTCGAGATTTTTGTTACTCAACTGGATGGTAGCCTTGTCATTATGGAAGGTAGTCTGTTGTCCAGATTTTTGTCACTGCAATGGATGGTAGCCTTGTCATTATGGAAGGTAGTCTGTCGTTGTGATTTTTTGTTACTCTAATGGATGGTAGCCTTGTCATTAAGGACGGTAGTCTGTTGTTCATATTTTTGTTACTCCAATGGATGGTAGACTTGTCATTATGGAAGGTAATCTATTGTCGATTTTTTTTTAACTCCATTGGATGGTAGCCTTGTCATTATGAAAGGTAGTGTGTTATCGATATTTTTATTATTCCAATGGATGGTAGCCTGGTCATTATGGAAGCTAGTCTATTGCCGTGATTTTTGTTACTCCAATGGATTGTAGCCTTGTCGTTATAGAAGGTAGTCTGTTGTGGATATCTTTGTTACTCCAATGGATGGTAGCCTTGTCATTATGGAAGGTAGTCTGTTGTCGAGATTTTTTATACTCCAATGGATGGTAGCCTTGTCATTATTGAAGAGTGTCACTTATGGATATTTTTGTTACTCCAATGATGGTACCCTTGTCATTATCGAAGGTAGTGTGCTGTCGATATTTTTGTTACTCCAATGGATGGTAGCCTAGTCATTATGGAAGGTAGTCTCTTGTTGAGATTTTTGTTACTCCAATGGATGGTAGCCTTGTCATTATGGATGGTAGTCTTTTGTCGAGATTTTTGTCACTGCAATGGATGGTAGCCTTGTCATTATGGAAGGTAGTGTGTCGTTGTGATTTTCTGTTACTCCAATGGATGGTAGTCTGTTGTCGTGATTTTTGTTACTCCAATAAATTGTAGCCTTATCATTATGGAAGGTAGTCTCTTGTGGATATTTTTGTTACTCCAATGATGGTACCCTTGTCATTATGGAAGGTAGTCTGCTGTTAAGATTTTTGTTACTCCTATGGATGGTAGCCTTGTCATTATGGAAGGTAGTGTGTTGTCGAGATTTGTGTTTCTCCAATGGATGGTAGCCTTGTCATTATGGAAGGTAGGTTATTGTCGGGATTTTTGTTACTCCAATGGATGGTAGCCTTGTCATTATGGAAGGTAGTCTGTTGTCCAGATTTTTGTTACAACAATAGATGGTAGCCTTGTCATTATGGAAGGTAGTCTGTCGTTGTGATTTTTTGTTACTCCAATGGATAGTAGCCTTGTCATTAACGACGGTGGTCTGTTGTTCATATTTTTGTTACTCCAATGGATGGTAGACTTGTCATTATGGAAGGTAATCTATTGTCACTATTTATGTTACTCCATTGGATGGTAGCCTTGTCATTATGGAAGGTAGTGTGTTGTCGATATTTTTGTTATTCTAATTGATGGTAGCCTGGTCATTATGGAAGCTAGTCTGTTGTCGAGATTTTTGTTACTCCAATGGATGGTAGCCTTGTCATTATGCAAGGTAGTCTGTTGTCGATATTTTTGTTACTCCAATGGATAGTAGCCTTGTCATTATGGAAGGTAGTCTGTTGTCGCGATTTCTGTTACTCCAATGAATGATAGCCTTGTCATTATGGAAGGTAGGTTATTGTCGGGATTTTTGTCACTCCAATGGATGGTAGCCTTGTCATTATGGAAGGTAATCTGTTGTGCAGATTTTTGTTACAACAATAGATGGTAGCCTTGTCATTATGGAAGGTAGTCTGTTGTGGAGATTTTTGTCACTGCAATGGATGGTAGCCTTGTCATTATGGAAGGTAGTCTGTCGTTCTGATTTTCTGTTACTCTAATGGATGGTAGCCTTGTCATTAAGGACGTTAGTCTGTTGTTCATATTTTTGTTACTCCAATGGATGGTAGACTTGTCATTATGGAAGGTAATCTATTGTCGATATTTTTTTTACTCCATTGGATGGTAGCCTTGTCATTATGGAAGGTAGTGTGTTGTCGATATTTTTTTTATTCCAATGGATGGTAGCCTGGTCATTATGGAAGCTAGTCTGTTATCAAGATTTTTGTTACTCCAATGGATGGTTGCCTTGTCATTATGGAAGGTAGTTTATTGTTGATATTTTTGTTATTCCAATGGATGGTAGCCTTGTCATTATGGAAGGTCGTCTGTTGCCGTGATTTTTGTTACTCCAATGGATTGTAGCCTTGTCTTTATGGAAGGTAGTCTGTTGTCGATATCTTTGTTAATCCAATGGACGGTAGCCTTCTCATTATGGAAGGTAGTCTGTTGTCGAGATATGTGTTAGTCCAATGGATGGTAGCCTTGTCATTAAGGAAGGTAGTTTGTTGTCGAGATTTTTTATACTCCAATGGATGGTAGCCTTGTCATTATGGAAGGTAATCTATTGTCACTATTTTTGTTACTCCAATGGATGGTAGTCTTGTCATTATGGAAGGTAGTCTAATGTCGATATTTTTGTTATTCCAATGGATTGTAGCCTTGTCTTTATGGAAGGTAGTCTGTTGTCGATATCTTTGTTAATCCAATGGATGGTAGCCTTCTCATTATGGAAGGTAGTCTGTTGTCGAGATTTGTGTTAGTCCAATGGATGGTAGCCTTGTCATTAAGGAAGGTAGTCTGTTGTCGAGATTTTTTATACTCCAATGGATGGTAGCCTTGTCATTATGGAAGGTAATCTATTGTCACTATTTTTGTTACTCCAATGGATGGTAGCCTTGTCATTATGGAAGGTAGTCTATTGTCGATATTTTTGTTATTCCAATGGATTGTAGCCTTGTCATTATGGAAGGTAGTCTGTTGTCGTGATTTTTGTTACTCCAATGGATTGTAGCCTTGTCGTTATGGAAGGTAGTCTATTGTCGATATATTTGTTAATCCAATGGACGGTAGCCTTGTCATTATGGAAGGTAGTCTGTTGTCGAGATTTTTGTTAGTCCAATGGATGGTAGCCTTTTCATTATGGAAGGTAGTCTATTGTCGTGAGTTTTGTTACTCCAATGAATTGTAGCCTTATCATTATGGAAGGTAGTCTCTTGTGGATATTTTGTTACTCCAATGATGGTACCCTTGTCATTATGGAAGGTAGTCTGCTGTTAACATTTTTGTTACTCCAATGGATGGTAGCCTTGTCATTATGGAAGGTAGTGTGTGGTCGAGATTTGTGTTTCTCCAATGGATGATAGCCTTGTCATTATGGAAGGTAGGTTATTGTCGAGATTTTTGTTACTCAAATGGATGGTAGCCTTGTCATTATGGAAGGTAGTCTGTTTTCCAGATTTTTGTCACTGTAATGGATGGTAGCCTTGTCATTATGGAAGGTAGTCTGTTTTCCAGATTTTTGTCACTGTAATGGATGTTAGCCTTGTCATTATGGAAGGTAGTCTGTCGTTGTGATTTTTTGTTACTCTAATGGATGGTAGCCTTGTCATTAAGGACGGTAGTCTGTTGTTCATAGTTTTGTTACTCCAATGGATGGTAGACTTGTCATTATGGAAGGTAATCTATTGTCGATTTTTTTTTAACTCCATTGGATGGTAGCCTTGTCATTATGAAAGGTAGTGTGTTGTCGATATTTTTATTATTCCAATGGATGGTAGCCTGGTCATTATGGAAGCTAGTCTATTGCCGTGATTTTTGTTACTCCAATGGATTGTAGCCTTGTCGTTATGGAAGGTAGTCTGTTGTGGATATCTTTGTTACTCCAATGGATGGTAGCCTTGTCATTATGGAAGGTAGTCTGTTGTCGAGATTTTTTATACTCCAATGGATGGTAGCCTTGTCATTATTGAAGAGTGTCACTTATGGATATTTTTGTTACTCCAATGATGGTACCCTTGTCATTATCGAAGGTAGTGTGCTGTCGAGATTTTTGTTACTCCAATGGATGGTAGCCTAGTCATTATGGAAGGTAGTCTCTTGTTGAGATTTTTGTTACTCCAATGGATGGTAGCCTTGTCATTATGGAAGGTAGTCTTTTGTCGAGATTTTTGTCACTACAATGGATGGTAGCCTTGTCATTATGGAAGGTAGTGTGTCGTTGTGATTTTCTGTTACTCCAATGGATGGTAGTCTGTTGTCGTGATTTTTGTTACTCCAATGAATTGTAGCCTTATCATTATGGAAGGTAGTCTCTTGTGGATATTTTTGTTACTCCAATGATGGTTGAAGGGGTGAAAAACACAAGAAGGGGGGGTTGAATTGTAAAACTGGATTCTTAAAGCAAATGACAAGGTATTTTTATCCTGGTTCGTTTGATCTCAAACTACTCCAGTCCACCCGTCAAGGTGATTTCGCCTCTCTCCAACGAGGTCTTAATTCACTATATTCAACTGAATACAAATCTGCTTTAGCAACTGCTAAAACCTTCTTGATTCAAACCACAATCCGGTTTGTCAAGGCAGCACTTTCTTACAAAGGTATAAACAAATGTGTGTGAATGTTTTCTATAAAAACTATATCACAACTGTGATGTATACACAAATTAAGCTTTAGAAACTTAGAATGCTAAACACTAATGGAGTATCAGAGTTTATTGGTTTAGCATAACTTGGATGAAGATTATTGTTCAGCTTTTTGCGTGTAGAGAGTTTGGAAGCATTAGCCGTGATAATCTTCAAAGCTTGGTTTATATAGCACTTGAGAAGATGAACGTTGAAGCAAATATTCTTGATTCAATGCTATTAACAAGCTTTCCTTTTTGAGCAGATCTTGTCTAGAATGATGCCGTTGGTATTGATTAGCTTTCAATGCACAGTACCGTTGCTTCTTCAATGCACGATCTGGCTTGGCTCATTCTGATTCTGCTTTGCTGCTGATGAACTATTTGATTCTGTATCAGAGTGTTTTACGCGCAGTTCTGTTCATCAAGCTTCAGCATGTGCAAGCGTTGATCATCTGATCTTGACGTTCTGATTCAGCAACTTCTGATGCTGGTGTATGAAAACATATTCTGATGCTGAGAACGTGATCTTGCTTATTTTAATCAGCATATCTGCAAATCAGAGCATAGTAATTTTAGGCAGCATATAATTCAATCATGAAATATTTAACTACTATATCTTTTCACTTTTTTATCATCAAAACTCAAATATAGGGTACTAGATTCAAACATTGTTCTAACAATCTCCCCCTTTTTGATGATGACAAAAACAAGATATTTTAAATGAAAAAATAACGTGAAAAGGTATCAGGGCTATGTATCAGAATAAGAAGTACGGAGAAGTTAGAGTTAAGAGATACTCCCCCTGAGTTTGTTACTTCCCTTTGATATGCGTGTTCTTCAGAGTCAGATCTTTTTCTATCTTTGAGCATCAGATTATAGGTCTTTGACTTATCAGAAAGCAGAGCTTCAGAGCTTTTCCAGTCAGAGCTTTGCTTCGGATCAGAGTGTTAGGACGATCAGAGCTTCATATATCAGAACTTCATATTTGATCAGAGCAACATGAGCTTTTACATTTTGATCAGAGCTTCTAGTTCTTAGTCTTCATAGTGTTCGGAGCTTCCTTGTGCCTGTAGACTTAAAAACAAAACAGAAAAACATTTCAAGTAATAGAGTTAGAATGTTTGAGAATTTCTGTCTAGTTAGCCGTTATTGATTTTAAATATCATTCTTGTTCTCCCCCTTTTTGTCAGCAATCAAAAAGTGCTAGTGATGTGCTAAAACAATTTAGATCAGAAAAACAAATTATATTAAAAAGGTTCAGATCACAAGAGCATTACACAAACAGAAAATGAAGCAAAACAAAAACAAATATGATTGCCATTAACAAGCGTGATTACTTTGCATTAAATGCTTGCTGATTTTGGGGGATTTGAGAAAGATACTTAAAAACGGTTACCAGAGATGTGTCTCAATGCACCCAATCAGCGCTTTCCTTTCTCAGAAGCGTGCACGCGTTCTGCTTCAGGGATTTGCTGATGATTGGATGACACTTGTTTGATGTAGTGATCAGCACGTCTGTCTTTGAGATTAGACTCTCAGATCTTTAGACTTGCCTCTGATACAATCTGCATGTTCTAACTTTCTGAAAGAAGATTGATCAGAAGTTCACAGTAATATGAATACATTCTGAAAGATAAAAATATGGAATTAAAACATTTTCATTCTGGGCATACTTTCATGCTGAGATGTTTCAGAATGAAATTAAACCTATCTTCTGAAAGGGGTTTTGTAAAGATATCAGCCCATTGATGGTCTGTATCTATAAATTTCAAGTTTAAAATACCTTTCTGAATATAGTCCCTAATGAAATGATGTTTTATTTCTATATGCTTAGCTCTAGAATGTAAAATAGGATTCTTACTTAAGCAAATAGCAGAAGTATTATCACAAAGAATAGGAATGTTACTCTCAAAAATCTGGAAGTCTTCAAGCTGACTTTTCATCCAGAGCATCTGTGTGCTACATCCAGCTGCTGCTATGTACTCAGCTTCTGCTGTTGACAGAGCAATAGTTGATTGCCTTTTGCTGGACCACGAGATCAGATTTTCTCCCAGAAACTGGCAGCTTCCAGAAGTACTTTTACGTTCCACTCTGTCTCCAGCAAAATCAGCATCACAGTAGCCTACTAAACTGTAATCACTAGATTTTCTATAAAACAAACCCAGATTAGTAGTACCTTTCAGATACTTGAAAATTCGCTTAACAGCTGTTAAGTGAGATTCTCTAGGATCTGATTGGAATCTAGCACAAATGCATACGCTGAATAAAATATCAGGTCTTGAAGCAGTCAGATAAAGGAGAGAACCAATCATACCTCTGTAGACTTTCTGTTCTACGCTTTTGCTTACCTCTTCTCTTTCCAGAATGCACGTGGGATGCATTGGAATCTTTGATGGCTTACATTCTGAGAGATCAAATTTCTTCAGAAGATCTCTGATGTATTTGCTCTGATGAATGTAAGTTCCCTCTGGAGTTTGATTGATCTGAATTCCTAGAAAGAACTTCAGTTCCCCCATGAGGCTCATCTCAAATTCTGCCTGCATACACTTAGCAAATTTTCTTCCAAGAGAAGGATTAGTAGAACCAAAGATTATATCATCAACATAAATTTGACAGACTAAAATGTCACTCTTAACTGTTTTACAGAATAGAGTGGTGTCCACTTTCCCTCTGGTGAACTCATTTTCAAGCAGAAAGTTACTTAGCCTTTCATACCAAGCTCTGGGAGCTTGTTTCAGACCATACAGTGACTTTTTCAGTTTGAAAACATGTTCTGGATGTTTTGTATTTTCAAAACCTGGGGGTTGGTGAACATACACTTCTTCTTCTATATAACCATTTAAGAATGCACTTTTGACATCCATCTGATACAGAGTGATGCCTCTATTAACAGCAAATGAGATTAAAAGTCTGATAGATTCTAACCTGGCGACTGGGGCAAAGGTTTCTGTATAGTCTATCCCCTCTTGCTGACTATAACCTTGTGCAACCAGTCGTGCCTTGTTTCTGACGACTTCACCTTGTTCATTGAGCTTGTTTCTGAACACCCATCTAGTTCCAATGACGTTGAAACCTTTTGGTCTTGGAACGAGATCCCATACGTCGTTTCTGGTGAATTGATTCAGCTCTTCTTGCATTGCCAGAATCCAGTCATTGTCCAGAAGTGCTTCATCAATAGAAGAAGGTTCAATCAGAGACACAAGTCCCATCAGAGTTTCTTCAGAGTTTCTGAAGCTTGCTCTTGTTCTGATTGGATCTTCCTTTCTTCCTAGGATAGTTTCTTCTGGGTGATCCAAACTGCTTCTGGGTAATCTCTTCTGAGGTTGATCAGCAGCAGTTGTAGGAATTCTAGCATTGCTTCTTTCAGACGTTGAAGGAATGTCTGTGTTGAGAGCTTCTGATGACTTGTCTTCAGAACCTGCAAATTCAATTTCTATACCTGCAAGATTTTCATTCTGCTTTGACTTTTCAGAGTCAAGCTTGTCATCAAAACGAACACTGATTGATTCTTCCACAATCTGTGTTTCTGTATTGTATACTCTGTACCCTCTTGAGCGTTCAGAGTATCCTAACATAATACACTTCTGTGCCTTGGAATCAAACTTGTTCAAATAATTCTTAGTATTTAACATATAGCAAGTACATCCAAATGGATGGAAATACGAAATGTTGGGCTTTCTGTTCTTCCACAATTCATATGGAGTCTTTTCCAGAATAGGTCTTATTGAGATTCTGTTCTGAATGTAGCACGCTGTGTTTATTGCCTCTGCCCAGAAAGTCTTAGCAACGTTTGTCTCGTTGATCATGGTTCTGGCCATTTCTTGCAATGTTCTGTTCTTTCGTTCTACAACTCCATTTTGTTGGGGAGTTCTAGGACAAGAGAAATCATGCAGAATGCCTTTGTCATTAAAGAATGACTCAAAATCTTTATTTTCAAATTCTCCACCATGATCACTTCTGACTTTAACGATTCTAAGATCTTTTTCATTCTGAACTTGGTTACAGAAGGTAACAAACACAGAGTGTGACTCGTCCTTGTGTCTTAAGAACTTTACCCATGTCCATCTGCTATAGTCATCTACGATTACTAACCCATACTTCTTGCCATTGACAGAAGCAGTTTTAACTGGTCCAAATAAGTCAATGTGCAGAAGTTCTAATGGTTTAGAGGTAGAAACAATATTTTTGGATTTAAAAGAAGGTTTTGCAAATTTGCCTTTCTGACATGCTTCACACAGAGCATCTGAATTGAACTTCAAATTTGGAAGTCCTCTGACCAGATTGAGTTTGTTAATCTGAGATATTCTTCTCATACTAACATGCCCCAATCTTCTGTGCCAGATCCACTGCTCGTTGTTAACAGACAGAAGACATTTTACGTTCTGACTCTTTAGTTCAGAAAGTTTGATTTTGTAAATGTTGTTTTTCCTCTTACCATTAAATAGGATAGTCCCATCTTTCTGACTAACAGCTTTACATGATTTTTGATTAAAGATTATATCATAACCGTTATCACTTAATTGACTTATGGATAACAGGTTATGCATCAATCCATCTACAAGCAGAACATTATTGATAGAGGGAAGATTTCCGTTACCTACAGTTCCAGAGCCAATTATCTTTCCCCTCTGATTGCCTCCAAAGCCAACGTGGCCTCCAGGCTTAAGTTCCAGGCTTTGGAACATATGCCTTCTTCCCGTCATGTGTCGTGAGCAGCCAGAGTCCAGGTACCATGACTGGTGTTTCTGACTTGCTGCTAAAGATATCTGCAACATGTATTATTTTATCCTTAGGTACCCAGATCTTCTTGGGTCCTGATTTGTTAGTTTTACCAAAACTCTGGTTGAAGTTTGGTTTCACAAAGTGATTACTACTAGTATATTTGATGTCATGTGTGTGACCATACACAAAGTGTGAATTTAGAGGAGTGTGTTTAATGGTTAAATCCATGACATTTTTAGGTGTAGGAACCTTACCTAGGTATCCTATTCCTTTCCTGCCGTTTCTGCTAACTCCATAGATCATTGAAGCCATTCTGCTTCTATCTATGCTTTTAGCAAGGAACTTCTGGAAACTATGATCATACTCCTTAATGATCTCATCAGCGTTGCTGGGAGTTTCAGCAATTGGTTCCTTCTGAGAGTTTTGTAAAGAGTTTTCTAATTTTAAAATTTTATCTCTCAGCTCAGAGTTTTCCAATTTGAGACTCTCAGACTTATTAGAGTCAGATTCAAGAGTCCTTTTCAGGTCTCTGAATTTAGCTCTAATCTGCTGATAACGTTCCAGAATTTCATTGAGGCTTTCAGCAAGTTCAGCCTTTGTAAAATTAACAGCGAAGTTAGGGAATACCTCTTCTGTGTCTGATTCTGAGTCTGAGTCAGAAGCTTCATTGTCATCTGGAATGTTAGCCATGAGCGCTATGTTCGCCCTTTCATCATCTGATTCTGAGTCAGCTTCAGACGAGTCAGAGTCATCCCATGTGGCCATGAGACTTTTCTTCTTTTCTCTTCCAAACTTCTTTTTGGGCTTTTCCCTCTGAAGCTTTGGGCAGTCACTCTTGTAGTGTCCTTGCTCATTGCACTCGTAGCAGATGATGTCTTTTGTATTTGGCTTCTTGCTACCTGAGGAGCCTTCAGATCTTCTGTATCCAGAGGAAGAATCTGTCCTTCTGTATCTGGAGGAAGACTCGTTCTGACCAGATCTTCTGGGATTCCTGAACTTCCTTTGTCTTTGCTTCCACAGTTGATTTACTCTTCTGGAGAGAAGGGAAAGCTCGTCTTCTTCTGATGAGGATCCATCAGATGTTTCTTCAACTGCCTGCAAAACTTTAGATTCAGATTTTCTGTTAGATTTTAAAGCTATAGGCTTACCTTGCTTCTGAGGCTCGTCAGCTTCCAGCTCTATCTCATGACTTATGAGGGAGCTTATAAGTTCCTCCAGAGTGATTTTGTTGAGATCTTTCGCCAGCTTCAGAGCAGTAACCATAGGCCTCCACTGCTTGGGTAAACTTCTGATTATCTTCTTGACATGGTCAGCAGTAGAGTATCCCTTGTCCAGAACTTTGAGACCAGCTACCAGAATCTGGAATCTAGAGAACATAGTTTCAATGGATTCAGATTCTTCCATTTTAAATGCCTCATACTTCTGAATGAGCGCCAGAGCTTTTGTTTCTTTGACTTGAACGTTGCCCTCATGCGTCATTCTGAGAGAATTAAAGATGTTCTTAGCTGTGTCTCTGTTGGAGATCTTCTCATACTCAGTATATGAGATGGCACTGAGGAGGATGGTTCTGGCCTTATGGTGATTCTTGAAATCACGCTTTTGTTGATCAGTCATTGATTTTCTATCAATCTTCTGACCAGTTGTATTCACAGGGTGCGTGTATCCATCTGTCACCATATCCCACAGATCAGCATCATGTGCTAGAAAGAAGCTTTCAATTCTGTCTTTCCAGTAGTCAAAGTTTTCTCCATCAAAGACTGGAGGTTTGCCGCTGAATCTGTCTCTATCCTCATTGTTGTCATTGCTGAAATGAGAGTTGTTTCCTGCCATAGTGTTTTTCTGACGCTGGATCTTTTACTGACACGGTTAAGTGTTTTAGCTCAGAACCAGGCGCTCTGATGCCAATTGAAGGGGTGAAAAACACAAGAAGGGGGGGTTGAATTGTAAAACTGGATTCTTAAAGCAAATGACAAGGTATTTTTATCCTGGTTCGTTTGATCTCAAACTACTCCAGTCCACCCGTCAAGGTGATTTCGCCTCTCTCCAACGAGGTCTTAATTCACTATATTCAACTGAATACAAATCTGCTTTAGCAACTGCTAAAACCTTCTTGATTCAAACCACAATCCGGTTTGTCAAGGATGCACTTTCTTACAAAGGTATAAACAAATGTGTGTGAATGTTTTCTATAAAAACTATATCACAACTGTGATGTATACACAAATTAAGCTTTAGAAACTTAGAATGCTAAACACTAATGGAGTATCAGAGTTTGTTGGTTTAGCAAAACTTGGATGAAGATTATTGTTCAGCTTTTTGCGTGTAGAGAGTTTGGAAGCATTAGCCGTGATAATCTTCAAAGCTTGGTTTATATAGCACTTGAGAAGATGAACGTTGAAGCAAATATTCTTGATTCAATGCTATTAACAAGCTTTCCTTTTTGAGCAGATCTTGTCTAGAATGATGCCATTGGTATTGATTAGCTTTCAATGCACAGTACCGTTGCTTCTTCAATGCACGATCTGGCTTGGCTCATTCTGATTCTGCTTTGCTGCTGATGAACTATTTGATTCTGTATCAGAGTGTTTTACGCGCAGTTCTGTTCATCAAGCTTCAGCATGTGCAAGCGTTGATCATCTGATCTTGACGTTCTGATTCAGCAACTTCTGATGCTGGTGTATGAAAACATATTCTGATGCTGAGAACGTGATCTTGCTTATTTTAATCAGCATATCTGCAAATCAGAGCATAGTAATTTTAGGCAGCATATAATTCAATCATGAAATATTTAACTACTATATCTTTTCACTTTGTTATCATCAAAACTCAAATATAGGGTACTAGATTCAAACATTGTTCTAACAATGGTACCCTTGTCATTATGGAAGGTAGTCTGCTGTTAAGATTTTTGTTACTCCAATGGATGGTAGCCTTGTCATTATGGAAGGTAGTGTGTTGTCGAGATTTGTGTTTCTCCAATGGATGGTAGCCTTGTCATTATGGAAGGTAGGTTATTGTCGGGATTTTTGTTACTCCAATGGATGGTAGCCTTGTCATTATGGAAGGTAGTCTGTTGTCCAGATTTTTGTTACAACAATAGATGGTAGCCTTGTCATTATGGAAGGTAGTCTGTCGTTGTGATTTTTTGTTACTCCAATGGATAGTAGCCTTTTCATTAAGGACCGTGGTCTGTTGTTCATATTTTTGTTACTCCAATGGATGGTAGACTTGTCATTATGGAAGGTAATCTATTGTCACTATTTATGTTACTCCATTGGATGGTAGCCTTGTCATTATGGAAGGTAGTGTGTTGTCGATATTTTTGTTATTCTAATTGATGGTAGCCTGGTCATTATGGAAGCTAGTCTGTTGTCGATATTTTTGTTACTCCAATGGATGGTAGCCTTGTCATTATGCAAGGTAGTCTGTTGTCGATATTTTTGTTACTCCAATGGATAGTAGCCTTGTCATTATGGAAGGTAGTCTGTTGTCGCGATTTCTGTTACTCCAATGAATGATAGCCTTGTCATTATGGAAGGTAGGTTATTGTCGGGATTTTTGTCACTCCAATGGATGGTAGCCTTGTCATTATGGAAGGTAATCTGTTGTGCAGATTTTTGTTACAACAATAGATGGTAGCCTTGTCATTATGGAAGGTAGTCTGTTGTGGAGATTTTTGTCCCTGCAATGGATGGTAGCCTTGTCATTATGGAAGGTAGTCTGTCGTTCTGATTTTCTGTTACTCTAATGGATGGTAGCCTTGTCATTAAGGACGTTAGTCTGTTGTTCATATTTTTGTTACTCCAATGGATGGTAGACTTGTCATTATGGAAGGTAATCTATTGTCGATATTTTTTTACTCCATTGGATGGTAGCCTTGTCATTATGGAAGGTAGTGTGTTGTCGATATTTTTTTTATTCCAATGGATGGTAGCCTGGTCATTATGGAAGCTAGTCTGTTATCAAGATTTTTGTTACTCCAATGGATGGTTGCCTTGTCATTATGGAAGGTAGTTTATTGTTGATATTTTTGTTATTCCAATGGATGGTAGCCTTGTCATTATGGAAGGTCGTCTGTTGCCGTGATTTTTGTTACTCCAATGGATTGTAGCCTTGTCTTTATGGAAGGTAGTCTGTTGTCGATATCTTTGTTAATCCAATGGACGGTAGCCTTCTCATTATGGAAGGTAGTCTGTTGTCGAGATTTGTGTTAGTCCAATGGATGGTAGCCTTGTCATTAAGGAAGGTAGTTTGTTGTTGAGATTTTTCATACTCCAATGGATGGCAGCCTTGTCATTATGGAAGGTAATCTATTGTCACTATTTTTGTTACTCCAATGGATGGTAGCCTTGTCATTATGGAAGGTAGTCTATTGTCGATATTTTTGTTATTCCAATGGATTGTAGCCTTGTCATTATGGAAGGTAGTCTGTTGTCGTGATTTTTGTTACTCCAATGGATTGTAGCCTTGTCGTTATGGAAGGTAGTCTATTGTCGATATATTTGTTAATCCAATGGACGGTAGCCTTGTCATTATGGAAGGTAGTCTGTTGTCGAGATTTTTGTTAGTCCAATGGATGGTAGCCTTTTCATTATGGAAGGTAGTCTATTGTCGTGAGTTTTGTTACTCCAATGAATTGTAGCCTTATCATTATGGAAGGTAGTCTCTTGTGGATATTTTGTTACTCCAATGATGGTACCCTTGTCATTATGGAAGGTAGTCTGCTGTTAACATTTTTGTTACTCCAATGGATGGTAGCCTTGTCATTATGGAAGGTAGTGTGTTGTCGAGATTTGTGTTTCTCCAATGGATGATAGCCTTGTCATTATGGAAGGTAGGTTATTGTCGAGATTTTTGTTACTCAAATGGATGGTAGCCTTGTCATTATGGAAGGTAGTCTGTTGTCCAGATTTTTGTCACTGTAATGGATGGTAGCCTTGACATTATGGAAGGTAGTCTATCGTTGTGATTTTTTGTTACTCTAATGGATGGTAGCCTTATCATTAAGGACGGTAGTCTGTTGTTCATAGTTTTGTTACTCCAATGGATGGTAGACTTGTCATTATGGAAGGTAATCTATTGTCGATTTTTTTTTAACTCCATTGGATGGTAGCCTTGTCATTATGAAAGGTAGTGTGTTGTCGATATTTTTATTATTCCAATGGATGGTAGCCTGGTCATTATGGAAGCTAGTCTATTGCCGTGATTTTTGTTACTCCAATGGATTGTAGCCTTGTCGTTATGGAAGGTAGTCTGTTGTGGATATCTTTGTTACTCCAATGGATGGTAGCCTTGTCATTATGGAAGGTAGTCTGTTGTCGAGATTTTTTATACTCCAATGGATGGTAGCCTTGTCATTATTGAAGAGTGTCACTTATGGATATTTTTGTTACTCCAATGATGGTACCCTTGTCATTATCGAAGGTAGTGTGCTGTCGAGATTTTTGTTACTCCAATGGATGGTAGCCTAGTCATTCTGGAAGGTAGTCTCTTGTTGAGATTTTTGTTACTCCAATGGATGGTAGCCTTGTCATTATGGAAGGTAGTCTTTTGTCGAGATTTTTGTCACTGCAATGGATGGAAGCCTTGTCATTATGGAAGGTAGTGTGTCGTTGTGATTTTCTGTTACTCCAATGGATGGTAGTCTGTTGTCGTGATTTTTGTTACTCCAATGAATTGTAGCCTTATCATTATGGAAGGTAGTCTCTTGTGGATATTTTTGTTACTCCAATGATGGTACCCTTGTCATTATGGAAGGTAGTCTGCTGTTAAGATTTTTGTTACTCCAATGGATGGTAGCCTTGTCATTATGGAAGGTAGTGTGTTGTCGAGATTTGTGTTTCTCCAATGGATGGTAGCCTTGTCATTATGGAAGGTAGGTTATTGTCGGGATTTTTGTTACTCCAATGTATGGTAGCCTTGTCATTATGGAAGGTAGTCTGTTGTCCAGATTTTTGTTACAACAATAGATGGTAGCCTTGTCATTATGGAAGGTAGTCTGTCGTTGTGATTTTTTGTTACTCCAATGGATAGTAGCCTTTTCATTAAGGACGGTGGTCTGTTGTTCATATTTTTGTTACTCCAATGGATGGTAGACTTGTCATTATGGAAGGTAATCTATTGTCACTATTTATGTTACTCCATTGGATGGTAGCCTTGTCATTATGGAAGGTAGTGTGTTGTCGATATTTTTGTTATTCTAATTGATGGTAGCCTGGTCATTATGGAAGCTAGTCTGTTGTCGATATTTTTGTTACTCCAATGGATGGTAGCCTTGTCATTATGCAAGGTAGTCTGTTGTCGATATTTTTGTTACTCCAATGGATAGTAGCCTTGTCATTATGGAAGGTAGTCTGTTGTCGCGATTTCTGTTACTCCAATGAATGATAGCCTTGTCATTATGGAAGGTAGGTTATTGTCGGGATTTTTGTCACTCCAATGGATGGTAGCCTTGTGATTATGGAAGGTAATCTGTTGTGCAGATTTTTGTTACAACAATAGATGGTAGCCTTGTCATTATGGAAGGTAGTCTGTTGTGGAGATTTTTGTCCCTGCAATGGATGGTAGCCTTGTCATTATGGAAGGTAGTCTGTCGTTCTGATTTTCTATTACTCTAATGGATGGTAGCCTTGTCATTAAGGATGTTAGTCTGTTGTTCATATTTTTGTTACTCCAATGGATGGTAGACTTGTCATTATGGAAGGTAATCTATTGTCGATATTTTTTTTACTCCATTGGATGGTAGCCTTGTCATTATGGAAGGTAGTGTGTTGTCGATATTTTTTTTATTCCAATGGATGGTAGCCTGGTCATTATGGAAGCTAGTCTGTTATCAAGATTTTTGTTACTCCAATGGATGGTTGCCTTGTCATTATTGAAGGTAGTTTATTGTTGATATTTTTGTTATTCCAATGGATGGTAGCCTTGTCATTATGGAAGGTCGTCTGTTGCCGTGATTTTTGTTACTCCAATGGATTGTAGCCTTGTCTTTATGGAAGGTAGTCTGTTGTCGATATCTTTGTTAATCCAATGGACGGTAGCCTTCTCATTATGGAAGGTAGTCTGTTGTCGAGATTTGTGTTAGTCCAATGGATGGTAGCCTTGTCATTAAGGAAGGTAGTTTGTTGTTGAGATTTTTTATACTCCAATGGATGGTAGCCTTGTCATTATGGAAGGTAATCTATTGTCACTATTTTTGTTACTCCAATGGATGGTAGCCTTGTCATTATGGAAGGTAGTCTATTGTCGATATTTTTGTTATTCCAATGGATTGTAGCCTTGTCATTATGGAAGGTAGTTTGTTGTCGTGATTTTTGTTACTCCAATGGATTGTAGCCTTGTCGTTATGGAAGGTAGTTTATTGTCGATATCTTTGTTAATCCAATGCACGGTAGCCTTGTCATTATGGAAGGTAGTCTGTTGTCGAGATTTTTGTTAGTCCAATGGATGGTAGCCTTTTCATTATGGAAGGTAGTCTATTGTCGTGATTTTTGTTACTCCAATGAATTGTAGCCTTATCATTATGGAAGGTAGTCTCTTGAGGATATTTTTGTTACTCCAATGATGGTACCCTTGTCATTATGGAAGGTAGTCTGCTGTTAAGATTTTTGTTACTCCAATGGATGGTAGCCTTGTCATTATGGAAGGTAGTGTGTTGTCGAGATTTGTGTTTCTCCAATGGATGGTAGCCTTGTCATTATGGAAGGTAGGTTATTTTCGGGATTTTTATTACTCCAATGGATGGTATCCTTGTCATTATGGAAGGTAGTCTATTGTCCATATTTTTGTTACAATAATAGATGGTAGCCTTGTCATTATGGAAGGTAGTCTGTTGTCGAGATTTTTGTCACTGCAATGGATGCTAGCCTTGTCATTATGGAAGGTAGTCTGTCGTTGTGATTTTTTGTTACTCCAATGGATTGTAGCCTTGTCATTAAGGACGGTGGTCTGTTGTTCATATTTTTGTTACTCCAATGGATGGTAGACTTGTCATTATGGAAGGTAATCTATTGTCACTATTTTTGTTACTCCATTGGATGGTAGCCTTGTCATTATGGAAGGTAGTGTGTTGTCGATATTTTTGTTATTCTAATTGATGGTAGCCTGGTCATTATGGAAGCTAGTCTGTTGTCGAGATTTTTGTTACTCCAATGGATGGTAGCCTTGTCATTATAGAAGGTAGTCTGTTGTCGATATTTTTGTTACTCCAATGGATAGTAGACTTGTCATTATGGAAGGTAGTCTGTTGTCGCGATTTCTGTTACTCCAATGAATGATAGCCTTGTCATTATGGAAGGTAGGTTATTGTCGGGATTTTTGTCACTCCAATGGATGGTAGCCTTGTCATTATGGAAGGTAGTCTGTTGTGCAGATTTTTGTTACAACAATAGATGGTAGCCTTGTCATTATGGAAGGTAGTCTATTGTGGAGATTTTTGTCACTGCAATGGATGGTAGCCTTGTCATTATGGAAGGTAGTCTGTCGTTGTGATTTTCTGTTACTCTAATGGATGGTAGCCTTGTCATTAAGGACGTTAGTCTGTTGTTCATATTTTTGTTACTCCAATGGATGGTAGACTTGTCATTATGGAAGGTAATCTATTGTCGATATTTTTTTTAATCCATTGGATGGTAGCCTTGTCATTATGGAAGGTAGTGTGTTGTCAATATTTTTTTTATTCCAATGGATGGTAGCCTGGTCATTATGGAAGCTAGTCTGTTATCAAGTTTTTTTGTTACTCCAATGGATGGTAGCCTTGTCATTATGGAAGGTAGTTTATTGTTGATATTTTTGTTATTCCAATGGATGGTAGCCTTGTCATTATGGAAGGTATTCTGTTGCCGTGATTTTTGTTACTCCATTGGATTGTAGCCTTGTCTTTATGGAAGGTAGTCTGTTGTCGATATCTTTGTTAATCCAATGGACGGTAGCCTTCTCATTATGGAAGGTAGTCTGTTGTCGAGATTTGTGTTAGTCCTATGGATGGTAGCCTTGTCATTAAGGAAGGTAGTCTGTTGTCGAGATTTTTTATACTCCAATGGATGGTAGCCTTGTCATTATGGAAGGTAATCTATTGTCACTATTTTTGTTACTCCAATGGATGGTAGCCTTGTCATTATGGAAGGTAGTCTATTGTCGATATTTTTGTTATTCCAATGGATTGTAGCCTTGTCATTATGGAAGGTAGTCTGTTGTCATGATTTTTGTTACTCCAATGGATTGTAGCCCTGTCGTTATGGAAGGTAGTCTGTTGTCGATATATTTGTTAATCCAATGGACGGTAGCCTTGTCATTATGGAAGGTAGTCTGTTGTCGAGATTTTTGTTAGTCCAATGGATGGTAGCCTTTTCATTATGGAAGGTAGTCTATTGTCGTGATTTTTGTTACTCCAATGAATTGTAGCCTTATCATTATGGAAGGTAGTCTCTTGTGGATATTTTTGTTACTCCAATGATGGTACCCTTGTCATTATGGAAGGTAGTCTGTTGTTAACATTTTTGTTACTCCAATGGATGGTAGCCTTGTCATTATGGAAGGTAGTGTGTTGTCGAGATTTGTGTTTCTCCAATGGATGATAGCCTTGTCATTATGGAAGGTAGGTTATTGTCGAGATTTTTGTTACTCAAATGGATGGTAGCCTTGTCATTATGGAAGGTAGTCTGTTGTCCAGATTTTTGTCACTGTAATGGATGGTAGCCTTGTCATTATGGAAGGTAGTCTGTCGTTGTGATTTTTTGTTACTCTAATGGATGGTAGCCTTGTCATTAAGGACGGTAGTCTGTTGTTCATAGTTTTGTTACTCCAATGGATGGTAGACTTGTCATTATGGAAGGTAATCTACTGTCGATTTTTTTTAACTCCTTTGGATGGTAGCCTTGTCATTATGAAAGGTAGTGTGTTATCGATATTTTTATTATTCCAATGGATGGTAGCCTGGTCATTATGGAAGCTAGTCTATTGCCGTGATTTTTGTTACTCCAATGGGTTGTAGCCTTGTCGTTATGGAAGGTAGTCTGTTGTGGATATCTTTGTTACTCCAATGGATGGTAGCCTTGTCATTATGGAAGGTAGTCTGTTGTCGAGATTTTTTATACTCCAATGGATGGTAGCCTTGTCATTATGGAAGGTAGTCAGTTATGGATATTTTTGTTACTCCAATGATGGTACCGTTGTCATTATCGAAGGTAGTGTGATGTCGAGATTTTTGTTACTCCAATGGATGGTAGCCTAGTCATTATGGAAGGTAGTCTCTTGTTGAGATTTTTGTTACTCCAATGGATGGTAGCCTTGTCATTATGGAAGGTAGTCTTTTGTCGAGATTTTTGTCACTGCAATGGATGGTAGCCTTGTCATTATGGAAGGTAGTGTGTCGTTGTGATTTTCTGTTACTCCAATGGATGGTAGTCTGTTGTCGTAATTTTTGTTACTCCAATGAATTGTAGCCTTATCATTATGGAAGGTAGTCTCTTGTGGATATTTTTGTTACTCCAATGATGGTACCCTTGTCATTATGGAAGGTAGTCTGCTGTTAAGATTTTTGTTACTCCAATGGATGGTAGCCTTGTCATTATGGAAGGTAGTGTGTTGTCGAGATTTGTGTTTCTCCAATGGATGGTAGCCTTGTCATTATGGAAGGTAGGTTATTGTCGGGATTTTTGTTACTCCAATGGATGGTAGCCTTGTCATTATGGAAGGTAGTTTGTTGTCCAGATTTTTGTTACAACAATAGATG
Source organism: Vicia faba (assembly GCA_948472305.1). Lineage (NCBI taxonomy): Eukaryota > Viridiplantae > Streptophyta > Magnoliopsida > Fabales > Fabaceae > Vicia > Vicia faba. The sequence continues at coordinate 531,194,168 of OX451741.1, forward strand.
GTAGCCTTGTCATTATGGAAGGTAGTCTGTCGTTGTGATTTTTTGTTACTCCAATGGATAGTAGCCTTATTATTAAGGACGGTGGTCTGTTGTTCATATTTTTGTTACTCCAATGGATGGTAGACTTGTCATTATGGAAGGTAATATATTGTCACTATTTATGTTACTCCATTGGATGGTAGCCTTGTCATTATGGAAGGTAGTGTGTTGTCGATATTTTTGTTATTCTAATTGATGGTAGCCTGGTCATTAAGGAGGGTAGTCTGTTGTTCAGATATTTGTTACTCCATTGGATTGTAGCGTTATCATTATGGAAGGTATCGTTTTGACGATATTTTTGTTATTGCAATGGATGGTAGCCTTGTCATTATGGTAGTCTGTTGTCTTGATTTTTGTTACTCAAAGGGATGGAAGCCTTGTCATTATAGAAGGTAGTATGTTGTCGATATCTTGGTTACTCCAATGGATGGTAGCCTTGTCATTATGGAAGGTAGTGTATTGTCGATATTTTTGTTATTCGAATGGATGGTAGCCTTGTCATTATAGAACGTATGTCTGTTGTCGAGATTTTTGTTACTACAATGGATTGTAGTCTTGTCGTTATGAAAGGTAATCTGTTGTCGATATCTTTGTTACTCAAGTGGATGGTAAACAAGTGATTATGGAAGGTAGTCTGTTGTCGAGATTTTTTTTATTCCAATGGATGGTAGCCTTGTCATTATGGAAGCTAGTCATTATGGAAGGTAGTTTGTCGTTGTGATTTACTGTTACTCCAATGGATGGTATCCTTGTCATTAAGGACGGTAGTCTGTTGTTCAGATATTTGTTACTCCATTGGATTGTAGCATTGTCATTATTGAAGGTATTGTTTTGTCGATATTTTTGTTATTGCAATGGATGGTAGCCTTGTCATTATGGAAGGTAGTCTGTTGTCGTGATTTTTGTTACTCAAAGGGATGGAAGCCTTCTCATTATAGAAGGTAGTATGTTCTCGATATCTTGGTTACTCCAATGGATGGTAGCCTTGTCATTATGGAAAGTAGTTTGTTGTCGATATTTTTGTTACTCTAAGGGATGGTAGCGTTGTCATTATGGAAGGTAGTCTGTTATCGATTTTTCTGTTACTCCAATGGATGTTAGCCTTGTTATTAGGGAAGGTAGTCTCTTGTGGATATTTTTGTTACTATAATGGATGGTACCCTTGTCATTATGGATGGTAGTATGTTGTCGAGTTTTTGTTACACCAACGGATGGTAGCCTTGTCATTAGGGAAGGTAGTTTTTGTTATTCGAATGGATGGTAGCCTTGTCATTATAGAACGTATGTCTGTTGTCGAGATTTTTGTTACTACAATGGATTATAGCCTTGTCATTATGGAAGGTAGTTTGTTGTCGAGATTTTTGTTACTCTAAGGGATGGTCGCATTGTCATTATGAAAGGTAGTCTGTTGTCGAGATTTTTGTTAATATAATAGATTGTATGCTTTTCATTATGGAAGGTAGTCTGTTGTCGATATTTTTTATACTCCAATGGATTGTAGCCTTGTCATTATGGAAGGTAGTCTCTTGTGGATATTTTTGTTACTCCAATGATGGTACCCTTGTCATTATGGAAGGTAGTATGTTGTCGAGTTTTTGTTACTCCAATGGATGGTAGCCTTGTCATTATGGAAGGTAGTCTATTGTCGAGATTTCTGTTACTCCAATGGATGGTAGCCTTGTTATTATGGAAGGTAGTCTATTGTGGATATTTTTGTTACTATAATGGATGGTAGCCTTGTCATTATGGAAGGTAGTGTATTGTCGATATTTTTGTTATTCGAATGGATGGTAGACTTGTCATTATAGAACTTATGTCTGTTGTTGAGATTTTTGTTAATCCAATGGATTGTAGCCTTGTCGTTATGAAAGGTAGTCTGTTGTCGATATCTCTGTTACTCCAATGGATGATAGCTTTGTCACTATGAAAGGTAGTATGTTGTCGATATCTTTGTACTCCAATGGATGGTAGCCTTGTCATTATGGAAGCTAGTCTGTTGTTGATATTTTTGTTACTCCAATGGATTGTAGCCTTGTCGTTATGGAAGGTAGTCTGTTGTCGATATCTTTGTTACTCCAATGGATGGTAAACTAGTCATTATGGAAGGTAGTCTGTTGTCGAGATTTTTGTTACTCCAATGGATGGTAGCCTAGTCATTATGGAAGGTAGTCTGTTGTCGAGATTTTTTATACTCCAATGGATTTCAGCCTTGTCATTATGGAAGGTAGTCTCTTGTGGATATTTTTGTTACTCCAATGATGGTACCCTTGTCATTATGGAAGGTAGTCTGCTGTCGAGATTTTTGTTACTCCAATGGATGGTAGACTTGTCATTATGGAAGGTAATCTGTTGTTGAGATTTTGGTTACTACAATGGATAGTAGCCTTGTCGTTATGGAAGGTAGTCTATTGTCGATATCTTTGTTACTCCAATGGATGGTAAACTAGTCATTATGGAAGGTAGTCTGTTGTCGAGATTTTTGTTACTCTAATGAATGGTAGACTTGTCATTATGGAACGTATTCAGTTGTCGAGATTTTTTATACTCCAATGGATTGTAGCCTTGTCATTATGGAAGTTAGTCTCTTGTGGATATTTTTGTTACTCCAATGGATGGTAGCCTTGTCATTATGAAAGGTAGTATGTTGTCGATATCTTTGTAACTCTAATGGATGGTAGCCTTGTCATTATGGAAGCTAGTCTGTTGTTGATATTTTTGTTACTCCAATGGATTGTAGCCTTGTCGTTATGGAAGGTAGTCTGTTGTCGATATCTTTGTTACTCCAATGGATGGTAAACTAGTCATTATGGAAGGTAGTCTGTTGTCGAGATTTTTGTTACTCCAATGGATGGTAGCCTAGTCATTATGGAAGGTAGTCTATTGTCGAGATTTTTTATACTCCAATGGATTTTAGCCTTGTCATTATGGAAGGTAGTCTCTTGTGGATATTTTTGTTACTCCAATGATGGTACCCTTGTCATTATGGAAGGTAGTCTGCTGTCGAGATTTTTGTTACTCCAATGGATGGTAGACTTGTCATTATGGAAGGTAATCTGTTGTTGAGATTTTTTTTACCACAATGGATTTTAGCGTTGTCGTTATGGAAGGTAGTCTGTTGTTGATATCTTTGTTACTCCAATGGATGGTAAACTAGTCATTATGGAAGGTAGTCTGTTGTCGAGATTTTTGTTACTCTAATGAATGGTAGACTTGTCATTATGGAAGGTATTCTGTTGCCGAGATTTTTTATACTCCAATGGATTGTAGCCTTGTCATTATGGAAGTTAGTCTCTTGTGGATATTTTTGTTACTCCAATGATGGTACCCTTGTCACTATGGAAGGTAGTCTGCTGTCGAGATTTTTGTTACTCCAATGGATGGTAGCCTTGTCATTATGGAAGGTAGTCTGTTATCGACATTTCTGTTACTCCAATGGATGGTAGCCTTGTTATTATGCAATGTAGGCTATTGTCGGGATTTTTGTTACTCCAATGGATGGTAGCCTTGTCATCATGGAAGGTAGTTTGTTGTCCAGATTATTGTTACAACAATAGATGGTACCATTGTCATTATGGAAGGTAGTATGTTTTCGAGATTTTTGTCACTACAATGGATGGTATCCTTGTCATTAAGAAAGGTAGTCTGTCGTTGTGATTTACTGTTACTCCAATGGATGGTAGCCTTGTCATTAAGGAGGGTAGTCTGTTGTTCAGATATTTGTTACTCCATTGGATTGTAGCGTTTTCATTATGGAAGGTATCATTTTGTCGATATTTTTGTTATTGCAATGGATGGTAGCCTTGTCATTATGGTAGTCTGTTGTCGTGATTTTTGTTACTCAAAGGGATGGAAGCCTTGTCATTATAGAAGGTAGTATGTTGTCGATATCTTGGTTACTCCAATGGATGGTAGCATTGTCATTACGGAAGGTAGTTTGTTGTCGATATTTTTGTTACTCTAAGGGATGAAAGCGTTGTCATTATGAAAGGTAGTCTATTGTCGAGATTTTTGTTACTATAATAGATTGTACGCTTGTCATTATGGAAGGTAGTCTGTTGTCGATATTTTTTATACTCCAATGGATTGTAGCCTTGTCATTATGGAAGGTAGTCTCTTGTGGATATTTTTGTTACTCCAATGATGGTACCCTTGTCATTATGGAAGGTAGTCTGCTGTCGAGATTTTTGTTACTCCAATGGATGGTAGACTTGTCATTATGGAAGGTAATCTGTTGTTGAGATTTTGGTTACTACAATGGATAGTAGCCTTGTCGTTATGGAAGGTAGTCTATTGTCGATATCTTTGTTACTCCAATGGATGGTAAACTAGTCATTATGGAAGGTAGTCTGTTGTCGAGATTTTTGTTACTCTAATGAATGGTAGACTTGTCATTATGGAAGGTATTCAGTTGTCGAGATTTTTTATAATCCAATGGATTGTAGCCTTGTCATTATGGAAGTTAGTCTCTTGTGGATATTTTTGTTACTCCAATGGATGGTAGCCTTGTCATTATGAAAGGTAGTATGTTGTCGATATCTTTGTAACTCCAATGGATGGTAGCCTTGTCATTATGGAAGCTAGTCTGTTGTTGATATTTTTGTTACTCCAATGGATTGTAGCCTTGTCGTTATGGAAGGTAGTCTGTTGTCGATATCTTTGTTACTCCAATGGATGGTAAACTAGTCATCATGGAAGGTAGTCTGTTGTCGAGATTTTTGTTACTCCAATGGATGGTAGCCTAGTCATTATGGAAGGTAGTCTATTGTCGAGATTTTTTATACTCCAATGGATTTTAGCCTTGTCATTATGGAAGGTAGTCTCTTGTGGATATTTTTGTTACTCCAATGATGGTACCCTTGTCATTATGGAAGGTAGTCTGCTGTCGAGATTTTTGTTACTCCAATGGATGGTAGACTTGTCATTATGGAAGGTAATCTGTTGTTGAGATTTTTTTTACCACAATGGATTTTAGCGTTGTCGTTATGGAAGGTAGTCTGTTGTTGATATCTTTGTTACTCCAATGGATGGTAAACTAGTCATTATGGAAGGTAGTCTGTTGTCGAGATTTTTGTTACTCTAATGAATGGTAGACTTGTCATTATGGAAGGTATTCTGTTGCCGAGATTTTTTATACTCCAATGGATTGTAGCCTTGTCATTATGGAAGTTAGTCTCTTGTGGATATTTTTGTTACTCCAATGATGGTACCCTTGTCACTATGGAAGGTAGTCTGCTGTCGAGATTTTTGTTACTCCAATGGATGGTAGCCTTGTCATTATGGAAGGTAGTCTGTTATCGACATTTCTGTTACTCCAATGGATGGTAGCCTTGTTATTATGCAATGTAGGCTATTGTCGGGATTTTTGTTACTCCAATGGATGGTAGCCTTGTCATCATGGAAGGTAGTTTGTTGTCCAGATTATTGTTACAACAATAGATGGTACCATTGTCATTATGGAAGGTAGTATGTTTTCTAGATTTTTGTCACTACAATGGATGGTATCCTTGTCATTAAGAAAGGTAGTCTGTCGTTGTGATTTACTGTTACTCCAATGGATGGTAGCCTTGTCATTAAGGAGGGTAGTCTGTTGTTCAGATATTTGTTACTCCATTGGATTGTAGCGTTTTCATTATGGAAGGTATCATTTTGTCGATATTTTTGTTATTGCAATGGATGGTAGCCTTGTCATTATGGTAGTCTGTTGTCGTGATTTTTGTTACTCAAAGGGATGGAAGCCTTGTCATTATAGAAGGTAGTATGTTGTCGATATCTTGGTTACTCCAATGGATGGTAGCATTGTCATTACGGAAGGTAGTTTGTTGTCGATATTTTTGTTACTCTAAGGGATGAAAGCGTTGTCATTATGAAAGGTAGTCTATTGTCGAGATTTTTGTTACTATAATAGATTGTACGCTTGTCATTATGGAAGGTAGTCTGTTGTCGATATTTTTTATACTCCAATGGATTTTAGCCTTGTCATTATGGAAGGTAGTCTCTTGTGGATATTTTTGTTACTCCAATGATGGTACCCTTGTCATTATGGAAGGTAGTCTACTGTCGAGATTTTTGTTACTCCAATGGATGGTAGACTTGTCATTATGGAAGGTAATCTGTTGTTGAGATTTTTGTTACTACAATGGATTGTAGCGTTATCGTTATGGAAGGTAGTCTGTTGTCGATATCTTTGTTACTCCAATGGATGGTAAACTAGTCATTATAGAAGGTAGTCTGTTGTCGAGATTTTTGTTACTCTAATGAATGGTAGACTTGTCATTATGGAAGGTATTCTGTTGTCGAGATTTTTTATACTCCAATGGATTGTAGCCTTGTCATTATGGAAGTTAGTCTCTTGTGGATATTTTTGTTACTCCAATGATGGTACCCTTGTCACTATGGAAGGTAGTCTGCTGTCGAGATTTTTGTTACTCCAATGGATGGTAGCCTTGTCATTATGGAAGGTAGTCTGTTGTCGAGATTTCTGTTACTCCAATGGATGGTAGCCTTGTTATTATGCAATGTAGGCTATTGTCGGGATTTTTGTTACTCCAATGGATGGTAGCCTTGTCATCATGGAAGATAGTTTGTTGTCCAGATTATTGTTACAACAATAGATGGTACCATTGTCATTATGGAAGGTAGTCTGTTTTTGAGATTTTTGTCACTACAATGGATGGTATCCTTGTCATTAAGAAAGGTAGTCTGTCGTTGTGATTTACTGTTACTCCAATGGATGGTAGCCTTGTCATTAAGGAGGGTAGTCTGTTGTTCAGATATTTGTTACTCCATTGGATTGTAGCGTTTTCATTATGGAAGGTATCGTTTTGTCGATATTTTTGTTATTGCAATGGATGGTAGCCTTGTCATTATGGTAGTCTGTTGTCGTGATTTTTGTTACTCAAAGGGATGGAAGCCTTGTCATTATAGAAGGTAGTATGTTGTCGATATCTTGGTTACTCCAATGGATGGTAGCTTTGTCATTACGAAAGGTAGTTTGTTGTCGATATTTTTGTTACTCTAAGGGATGAAAGCGTTATCATTATGAAAGGTAGTCTATTGTCGAGATTTTTGTTACTATAATAGATTGTACGCTTGTCATTATGGAAGGTAGTCTGTTGTCGATATTTTTTATACTCCAATGGATTGTAGCCTTGTCATTATGGAAGGTAGTCTCTTGTGGATATTTTTGTTACTCCAATGATGGTACCCTTGTCATTATGGAAGGTAGTATGTTGTCGAGTTTTTGTTACTCCAACGGATGGTAGCCTTGTCATTATGGAAGGTAGTCTATTGTCGAGATTTCTGTTACTCCAATGGATGGTAGCCTTGTCATTATGGAAGTTAGTCTGTTGTGGATATTTTTGTTACTATAATGGATGGTAGCCTTGTCATTATGGAAGGTAGTATGTTGTCGATATTTTTGTTACAACAATGGATTGTAGCCTTGTCATTATGGAAGGTATCGTGTTATCGAGATTTTGGTTATTCCAATGGCTGGCAGCCTTGTCATTGTGGAAGGTAGTTTGTTGTCGTGATTTTTGGTACTCCAATGGATGGTAGCCTTGTCACTATGAAAGGTAGTATGTTGTCGATATCATTGTAACTCCAATGGATGGTAGCCTTGTCATTATGGAAGGTAGTCTGTTGTCGATATTTTTGTTACTCCAATGGATTATAGCCTTGTCGTTATGGAAGGTAGTCTGTTGTCGATATCTTTGTTACTCCAATGGATGGTGAACTAGTCATTATTGAAGGTAGTCTGTTGTCGAGATTTTTGTTACTCCAATGGATGGTAGCCTTGTCATTATGGAAGGTAGTCTGTTGTCGAGATTTTTTATACTCCAATGGATTTTAGCCTTGTCATTATGGAAGGTAGTCTCTTGTGGATATTTTTGTTACTCCAATGATGGTACCCTTGTCATTATGGAAGGTAGTCTGCTGTCGAGATTTTTGTTACTCCAATGGATGGTAGACTTGTCATTATGGAAGGTAATCTGTTGTTGAGATTTTTGTTACTACAATGGATTGTAGCGTTATCATTATGGAAGGTAGTCTGTTGTCGATATCTTTGTTACTCCAATGGATGGTAAACTAGTCATTATGGAAGGTAGTCTGTTGTCGAGATTTTTGTTACTCTAATGAATGGTAGACTTGTCATTATGGAAGGTATTCTGTTGTCGAGATTTTTTATACTCCAATGGATTGTAGCCTTGTCATTATGGAAGTTAGTCTCTTGTGGATATTTTTGTTACTCCAATGATGGTACCCTTGTCACTATGGAAGGTAGTCTGCTGTCGAGATTTTTGTTACTCCAATGGATGGTAGCCTTGTCATTATGGAAGGTAGTCTGTTGTCGAGATTTCTGTTACTCCAATGGATGGTAGCCTTGTTATTATGCAATGTAGGCTATTGTCGGGATTTTTGTTACTCCAATGGATGGTAGCCTTGTCATCATGGAAGATAGTTTGTTGTCCAGATTATTGTTAAAACAATAGATGGTACCATTGTCATTATGGAAGGTAGTCTGTTTTTGAGATTTTTGTCACTACAATGGATGGTATCCTTGTCATTAAGAAAGGTAGTCTGTCGTTGTGATTTACTGTTACTCCAATGGAAGGTAGCCTTGTCATTAAGGAGGGTAGTCTGTTGATCAGATATTTGTTACTCCATTGGATTGTAGCGTTTTCATTATGGAAGGTATCGTTTTGTCGATATTTTTGTTATTGCAATGGATGGTAGCCTTGTCATTATGGTAGTCTGTTGTCGTGATTTTTGTTACTCAAAGGGATGGAAGCCTTGTCATTATAGAAGGTAGTATGTTGTCGATATCTTGGTTACTCCAATGGATGGTAGCTTTGTCATTACGAAAGGTAGTTTGTTGTCGATATTTTTGTTACTCTAAGGGATGAAAGCGTTGTCATTATGAAAGGTAGTCTATTGTCGAGATTTTTGTTACTATAATAGATTGTACGCTTGTCATTATGGAAGGTAGTCTGTTGTCGATATTTTTTATACTCCAATGGATTGTAGCCTTGTCATTATGGAAGGTAGTCTCTTGTGGATATTTTTGTTACTCCAATGATGGTACCCTTGTCATTATGGAAGGTAGTATGTTGTCGAGTTTTTGTTACTCCAACGAATGGTAGCCTTGTCATTATGGAAGGTAGTCTATTGTCGAGATTTCTGTTACTCCAATGGATGGTAGCCTTGTCATTATGGAAGGTAGTCTGTTGTGGATATTTTTGTTACTATAATGGATGGTAGCCTTGTCATTATGGAAGGTAGTATGTTGTCGATATTTTTGTTACAACAATGGATTGTAGCCTTGTCATTATGGAAGGTATCGTGTTATCGAGATTTTGGTTATTCCAATGGTTGGTAGCCTTGTCATTGTGGAAGGTAGTTTGTTGTCGTGATTTTTGGTACTCCAATGGATGGTAGCCTTGTCACTATGAAAGGTAGTATGTTGTCGATATCATTGTAACTCCAATGGATGGTAGCCTTGTCATTATGGAAGGTAGTCTGTTGTCGATATTTTTGTTACTCCAATGGATTATAGCCTCGTCGTTATGGAAGGTAGTCTGTTGTCGATATCTTTGTTACTCCAATGGATGGTGAACTAGTCATTATGGAAGGTAGTCTGTTGTCGAGATTTTTGTTACTCCAATGGACGGTAGCCTTGTCATTATGGAAGGTAGTCTGTTGTCGAGATTTTTTATACTCCAATGGATTTTAGCCTTGTCATTATGGAAGGTAGTCTCTTGTGGATATTTTTGTTACTCCAATGATGGTACCCTTGTCATTATGGGAGGTAGTCTGTTGTCGAGATTTTTGTTACTCCAATGGATGGTAGACTTGTCATTATGGAAGGTAATATGTTGTTGAGATTTTTGTTACTACAATGGATTGTAGCCTCGTCGTTATGGAAGGTAGTCTGTTGTCGATATCTTTGTTACTCCAATGGATGGTAAACTAGTCATTATGAAAGGTAGTCTGTTGTCGAGATTTTTGTTACTCCAATGAATGGTAGACTTGTCATTATGGAAGGTATTCTATTGTCATGATTTTTTATACTCCAATGGATTGTAGCCTTGTCATTATGGAAGTTAGTCTCTTGTGGATATTTTTGTTACTCCAATGATGGTGCCCTTGTCAATATGGAAGGTAGTCTGATGTCGAGATTTTTGTTACTCCAATGGATGGTAGCCTTGTCATTATGGAAGGTAGTCTGTTGTCGAGATTTCTGTTACTCCAATGAATGGTAGCCTTGTCATTATGGAATGTAGGCTATTGTCGGGATTTTTGTTACTCCAATGGATGGTAGCCTTGTCATCATGGAAGTTAGTTTGTTGTCCAGATTATTGTTACAACAATAGATGGTACCATTGTCATTATGGAAGGTAGTATGTTTTCGAGATTTTTGTCACTACAATGGATGGTATCCTTGTCATTAAGAAAGGTAGTCTGTCGTTGTGATTTACTGTTACTCCAATGGATGGTAGCCTTGTCATTAAGGACGGTAGTCTGTTGTTCAGATATTTGTTACTCTATTGGATTGTAGAGTTGTCATTATGGAAGGTATCGTTTTGTCGATATTTTTGTTATTCCAATGGATGGTAGCCTTGTCATTATGGAAGATAGTCTGTTGTCGTGATTTTTGTTACTCAAAGGGATGGAAGCCTTGTCATTATAGAAGGTAGTATGTTGTCGATATCTTGGTTACTCCAATGGATGGTAGCATTGTCATTACGGAAGGTAGTTTGTTGTCGATATTTTTGTTACTCTAAGGGATGAAAGCGTTGTCATTATGAAAGGTAGTCTATTGTCGAGATTTTTGTTACTATAATAGATTGTATGCTTGTCATTATGGAAGGTAGTCTGTTGTCGATATTTTTTATACTCCAATGGATTGTAGCCTTGTCATTATGGAAGGTAGTCTCTTGTGGATATTTTTGTTACTCCAATGATGGTACCCTTGTCATTATGGAAGGTAGTCTGCTGTCGAGATTTTTGTTACTCCAATGGATGGTAGACTTGTCATTATGGAAGGTAATCTGTTGTTGAGATTTTTGTTACTACAATGGATTGTAGCGTTATCGTTATGGAAGGTAGTCTGTTGTCGATATCTTTGTTACTCCAATGGATGGTAAACTAGTCATTATGGAAGGTAGTCTGTTGTCGAGATTTTTGTTACTCTAATGAATGGTAGACTTGTCATTATGGAAGGTATTCTGTTGTCGAGATTTTTTATACTCCAATGGATTGTAGCCTTGTCATTATGGAAGTTAGTCTCTTATGGATATTTTTGTTACTCCAATGATGGTACCCTTGTCACTATGGAAGGTAGTCTGCTGTCGAGATTTTTGTTACTCCAATGGATGGTAGCCTTGTCATTATGGAAGGTAGTCTGTTGTCGAGATTTCTGTTACTCCAATGGATGGTAGCCTTGTTATTATGCAATGTAGGCTATTGTCGGGATTTTTGTTACTCCAATGGATGGTAGCCTTGTCATCATGGAAGATAGTTTGTTGTCCAGATTATTGTTACAACAATAGATGGTACCATTGTCATTATGGAAGGTAGTCTGTTTTTGAGATTTTTGTCACTACAATGGATGGTATCCTTGTCATTAAGAAAGGTAGTCTGTCATTGTGATTTACTGTTACTCCAATGGATGGTAGCCTTGTCATTAAGGAGGGTAGTCTGTTGTTCAGATATTTGTTACTCCATTGGATTGTAGCGTTTTCATTATGGAAGGTATCGTTTTGTCGATATTTTTGTTATTGCAATGGATGGTAGCCTTGTCATTATGGTAGTCTGTTGTCGTGATTTTTGTTACTCAAAGGGATGGAAGCCTTGTCATTATAGAAGGTAGTATGTTGTCGATATCTTGGTTACTCCAATGGATGGTAGCTTTGTCATTACGAAAGGTAGTTTGTTGTCAATATTTTTGTTACTCTAAGGGATGAAAGCGTTGTCATTATGAAAGGTAGTCTATTGTCGAGATTTTTGTTACTATAATAGATTGTACGCTTGTCATTATGGAAGGTAGTCTGTTGTCGATATTTTTTATACTCCAATGGATTGTAGCCTTGTCATTATGGAAGGTAGTCTCTTGTGGATATTTTTGTTACTCCAATGATGGTACCCTTGTCATTATGGAAGGTAGTATGTTGTCGAGTTTTTGTTACTCCAACGGATGGTAGCCTTGTCATTATGGAAGGTAGTCTATTGTCGATATTTCTGTTACTCCAATGGATGGTAGCCTTGTCATTATGGAAGGTAGTCTGTTATGGATATTTTTGTTACTATAATGGATGGTAGCCTTGTCATTATGGAAGGTAGTATGTTGTCGATATTTTTGTTACAACAATGGATTGTAGCCTTGTCATTATGGAAGGTATCGTGTTATCGAGATTTTGGTTATTCCAATGGCTGGTAGCCTTGTCATTGTGGAAGGTAGTTTGTTGTCGTGATTTTTGGTACTCCAATGGATGGTAGCCTTGTCACTATGAAAGGTAGTATGTTGTCGATATCATTGTAACTCCAATGGATGGTAGCCTTGTCATTATGGAAGCTAGTCTGTTGTCGATATTTTTGTTACTCCAATGGATTATAGCCTTCTCGTTATGGAAGGTAGTCTGTTGTCGATATCTTTGTTACTCCAATGGATGGTGAACTAGTCATTATGGAAAGTAGTCTGTTGTCGAGATTTTTGTTACTCCAATGGATGGTAGCCTTGTCATTATGGAAGGTAGTCTGTTGTCGAGATTTTTTATACTCCAATGGATTTTAGCCTTGTCATTATGGAAGGTAGTCTCTTGTGGATATTTTTGTTACTCCAATGATGGTACCCTTGTCATTATGGAAGGTAGTCTGTTGTCGAGATTTTTGTTACTCCAATGGATGGTAGACTTGTCATTATGGAAGGTAATATGTTGTTGAGATTTTTGTTACTACAATGGATTGTAGCCTTGTCGTTATGGAAGGTAGTCTGTTGTCGATATCTTTGTTACTCCAATGGATGGTAAACTAGTCATTATGAAAGGTAGTCTATTGTCGAGATTTTTGTTACTCCAATGAATGGTAGACTTATCATTATGGAAGGTATTCTATTGTCATGATTTTTTATACTCCAATGGATTGTAGCCTTGTCATTATGGAAGTTAGTCTCTTGTGGATATTTTTGTTACTCCAATGATGGTGCCCTTGTCAATATGGAAGGTAGTCTGATGTCGAGATTTTTGTTACTCCAATGGATGGTAGCCTTGTCATTATGGAAGGTAGTCTGTTGTCGAGATTTCTGTTACTCCAATGAATGGTAGCCTTGTCATTATGGAATGTAGGCTATTGTCGGGATTTTTGTTACTCCAATGGATGGTAGCCTTGTCATCATGGAAGTTAGTTTGTTGTCCAGATTATTGTTACAACAATAGATGGTACCATTGTCATTATGGAAGGTAGTATGTTTTCGAGATTTTTGTCACTACAATGGATGGTATCCTTGTCATTAAAAAAGGTAGTCTGTCGTTGTGATTTACTGTTACTCCAATGGATGGTAGCCTTGTCATTAAGGACGGTAGTCTGTTGTTCAGATATTTGTTACTCTATTGGATTGTAGCATTGTCATTATGGAAGGTATCGTTTTGTCGATATTTTTGTTATTCCAATGGATGGTAGCCTTGTCATTATGGAAGATAGTCTGTTGTCGTGATTTTTGTTACTCAAAGGGATGGAAGCCTTGTCATTGTAGAAGGTAGTATGTTGTCGATATCTTGGTTACTCCAATGGATGGTAGCCTTGTCATTACGGAAGGTAGTATGTTGTCGAGATTTTTATTACTCTAAGGGATGAAAGTGTTGTCATTATGAAAGGTAGTCTATTGTCGAGATTTTTGTTACTATAAAAGATTGTACGCTTGTCATTATGGAAGGTAGTCTGTTGTCGAAATTTTTTATACTCCAATGGATTGTAGCTTTGTCATTATGGAAGGTAGTCTCTTGTAGATATTTTTGTTACTCCAATGATGGTACCCTTGTCATTATGGAAGGTAGTATGTTGTCGAGTTTTTGTTACTCCAACGGATAGTAGCCTTGTCATTATGGCAGGTAGTCTATTGTCGAGATTTCTGTTACTCCAATGGATGGTAGCCTTTTTATTATGGAAGGTAGTCTGTTGTGGATATTTTTGTTTCTATAATGGATGATAGCCTTGTCATTATAGAAGGTAGTATGTTGTCGAGATTTTCTTACATCAATGGATTGTAGCCATGTCATTATGGAAGGTATCATGTTGTCGAGATTTTGGTAATTCCAATGGTCGGTAGCCTTGTCATTATGGAAGGTAGTTTGTTGTTGTGATTTTTGTTACTCCAATGGACGGTGACCTTGTCACTATGAAAGGTAGTATGTTGTCGATATCTTTGTAACTCCAATGGATGGTAGCCTTGTCATTATGAAAGCTAGTCTGTTGTTGATATTTTTGTTACTCCAATGGATTGTAGCCTTGTCGTAATGGAAGGTAGTCTGTTGTCGATATCTTTGTTACTCCAATGGATGGTAAACTAGTCATTATGGAAGGTAGTCTGTTGTCGAGATTTTTGTTACTCCAATGGATGGTAGCCTTGTCATTATGGAAGGTAGTCTCTTGTGGATATTTTTGTTACTCCAATAATGGTACCCTTGTCATTATGGAAGGTAGTCTGCTGTCGAGATTTTTGTTACTCCAATGGATGGTAGACTTGTCGTTATGGAAGGTAATATGTTGTTGAGATTTTTGTTACTACAATGGTTTGTAGCCTTGTCGTTATGGAAGGTAGTCTATTGTCGATATCTTTGTTACTCCAATGGATGGTAAACTAGTCATTATGGAAGGTAGTCTATTGTCGATATTTTTGTTACTCCAATGAATGGAAAACTTTTCATTATGGAAGGTAGTCTGTTGTCGAAATTTTTTATACTACAATGGATTGTAGCCTTGTCATTATGGAAGTTAGTCTCTTGTGGATATTTTTGTTACTCCAATGATGGTACCCTTGTCATTAAGAAAGGTAGTCTGCTGTCGAGATTTTTGTTACTCCAATGGATGGTAGCCTTGTCATTATGGAAGGTAGTCTGTTGTCGAGATTTCTGTTACTCCAATGAATGGTAGCCTTGTCATTATGGAATGTAGGCTATTGTCGGGATTTTTGTTACTCCAATGGATGATAGCCTTGTCATCATGGAAGGTAGTTTGTTTTCATGATTTTTGTTACAACAATAGATGCTACCCTTGTCATTATGGAAGGTAGTCTGTTTTCGAGATTTTTGTCACTACAATAGATGGTATCCTTGTCATTAAGAAAGGTAGTCTGTCGTTGTGATTTACTATTACTCCAATGGATGGTAGCCTTGTCATTAAGGACGATAGTCTGTTGTTCAGATATTTGTTACTCCATTGGATTGTAGCATTGTCATTATGGAAGGTATCATTTTTTTTAAATTTTTGTTATTCCAATGGATGGTAGCCTTGTCATTATGGAAGGTAGTCTGTTGTCGTGATTTTTGTTATTCTAAGGGATGGCAGCCTTGTCATTATAGAAGGTAGTATGTTGTCGATATCTTGGTTACTCCAATGGATGGTAGCCTTATCATTACGGAAGGTAGTTTGTTGTCGAGATTTTTGTTACTCTTAGGGATGGTAGCGTTGTCATTATGAAAGGTAGTCTATTGTCGAGATTTTTGTTACTATAACAGATTGTAGGCTTGTCATTATGGAAGGTAGTCTGTTGTCGAGATTTTTGTTACTCCAATGGATGGTAGACTTGTCATTATGGAAGGTAGTCTATTGTCGAGATTTCTGTTACTCCAATGGATGGTAGCCTTGTCATTATGGAAGGTAGTATGTTGTCGAGTTTTTGTTACTCCAACGGATAGTAGCCTTGTCATTATGGCAGGTAGTCTATTGTCGAGATTTCTGTTACTCCAATAGATGGTAGCCTTTTCATTATGGAAGGTAGTCTGTTGTGGATATTTTTGTTACTATAATGGATGATAGCCTTGTCATTATGGAAGGTAGTATGTTATCGAGATTTTCTTACATCAATGGATTGTAGCCTTGTCATTATGGAAGGTATCGTGTTGTCGAGATTTTGGTAATTCCAATGGTCGGTAGCCTTGTCATTATGGAAGGTAGTTTGTTGTTGTGATTTTTGTTACTCCAATGGATGGTGACCGTGTCACTATGAAAGGTAGTATGTTGTCGATATCTTTGTAACTCCAATGGATGGTAGCCTTGTCATTATGAAAGCTAGTCTGTTGTTGATATTTTTGTTACTCCAATGGATTGTAGACTTGTCGTAATGGAAGGTAGTCTGTTGTCGATATCTTTGTTACTCCAATGGATGGTAAACTAGTCATTATGGAAGGTAGTCTCTTGTCGAGATTTTTGTTACTCCAATGGATGGTAGCCTTGTCATTATGGAAGGTAGTCTCTTGTGGTTATTTTTGTTACTCCAATGATGGTACCCTTGTCATTATGGAAGGTAGTCTGCTGTCGAGATTTTTGTTACTCCAATGGATGGTAGACTTGTCATTATGGAAGGTAATATGTTGTTGAGATTTTTGTTACTACAATGGTTTGTAGCCTTGTCGTTGTGGAAGGTAGTCTATTGTCGATATCTTTGTTACTCCAATGGATGGTAAACTAGTCATTATGGAAGGTAGTCTATTGTCGAGATTTTTGTTACTTCAATGAATGGAAGACTTTTCATTATGGAAGGTAGTCTGTTGTCGAGATTTTTTATACTACAATGGATTGTAGCCTTGTCATTATGGAAGTTAGTCTCTTGTGGATATTTTTGTTACTCCAATGATGGTACCCTTGTCATTAAGAAAGGTAGTCTGCTGTCGAGATTTTTGTTACTCCAATGGATGGTAGCCTTGTCATTATGGAAGGTAGTCTGTTGTCGAGATTTCTGTTACTCCAATGAATGGTAGCCTTGTCATTATGGAATGTAGGCTATTGTCGGGATTTTTGTTACTCCAATGGATGGTAGCCTTGTCATCATGGAAGGTAGTTTGTTTTCATAATTTTTGTTACAACAATAGATGCTACCCTTGTCATTATGGAAGGTAGTCTGTTTTCGAGATTTTTGTCACTACAATAGATGGTATCCTTGTCATTAAGAAAAGTAGTCTGTCGTTGTGATTTACTATTACTCCAATGGATGGTAGCCTTGTCATTAAGGACGATAGTCTGTTGTTCAGATATTTGCTACTCCATTGGATTGTAGCATTATCATTATGGAAGGTATCATTTTTTCGAAATTTTTGTTATTCCAATGGATGGTAGCCTGGTCATTATGGAAGGTAGTCTGTTGTCGTGATTTTTGTTACTCTAAGGGATGGCAGCCTTGTCATTATAGAAGGTAGTATGTTATCGATATCTTGGTTACTCCAATGGATGGTAGCCTTATCATTACGGAAGGTAGTTTGTTGTCGATATTTTTGTTACTCTTAGGGATGGTAGCGTTGTCATTATGAAAGGTAGTCTATTGTCGATATTTTTGTTACTATAATAGATTGTAGGCTCGTCATTATGGAAGGTAGTCTGTTGTCGAGATTTTTGTTACTCCAATGGATGGTAGACTTGTCATTATGGAAGGTAGTCTGTTGTCGAGATTTTTTATACTCCAATGGATTGTAGCCTTGTCATTATGGAAGTTAGTCTCTTATGGATATTTTTGTTACTCCAATGATGGTACCCTTGTCATTATGGAAGGTAGTCTACTGTCGAGATTTTTGTTACTCCAATGGATGGTAGACCTGTCATTATGGAAGGTAGTATGTTGTCGATATTTTTGTTACTACAATGGATTGTAGCCTTGTCGTTATGGAAGGTAGTCTCTTGTCGATATCTTTGTTACTCCAATGGATGGTAAACTAGTCATTATGGAAGGTATTCTGTTGTCGAGATTTTTTATACTCCAATGGATTGTAGCCTTGTCATTATGGAAGTTAGTCTCTTGTGGATATTTTTGTTACTCCAATGATGGTACCCTTGTCATTATGGAAGCTAGTCTGCTGTTGAGATTTTTGTTACTCCAATGGATGGTAGCCTTATCATTATGGAAGGTAGTCTGTTGTCGAGATTTCTGTTACTCCAATGGATGGTAGCCTTGTCATTATGGAATGTAGGCTATTGTCAGGATTTTTGTTACTCCAATGGATGGTAGCCTTGTCATCATGGAAGGTAGTTTGTTGTCCAGATTATTGTTACAACAATAGATGGTACCGTTGTCATTATGGAAGGTAGTCTGTTTTCGATATTTTTTTCACTACAATGGATGGTATCCTTGTCATTAAGAAAGGTAGTCTGTTGTTGTGATTTACTGTTACTCCAATGGACGGTAGCCTTGTCATTAAGGACGGTAGTCTGTTGTTCAGATATTTGTTACTCCATTGGATTGTAGCATTGTCATTATGGAAGGTTGTTTGTTGTCGATATTTTTTGTTACTCTAAGGGATGGTAGCGTTGTCATTATGAAAGGTAGTCTATTGTCGAGATTTTTGTTACTATAATAGATTGTACGCTTGTCATTATGGAAGGTAGTCTGTTGTCGATATTTTTTATACTCCAATGGATTGTAGCCTTTTCATTATGGAAGGTAGTCTCTTGTGGATATTTTTGTTACTCCAATGATGGTACCCTTGTCATTATGGAACGTAGTATGTTGTCGAGTTTTTGTTACTCCAACGGATGGTAGCCTTGTCATTATGGAAGGTAGTCTATTGTCGAGATTTCTGTTACTCCAATGGATGGTAGCCTTGTCATTATGGAAGGTAGTCTGTTGTGGATATTTTTGTTACTATAATGGATGGTAGCCTTGTCATTATGGAAGGTAGTATGTTGTCGAGATTTTTGTTACAATAATGGATTGTAGCCTTGCCATTATGGAAGGTATCGTGTTGTCGAGATTTTTGTTATTCCAATGCTGGTAGCCTTATCATTATGGAAGGAAGTTTGTTGTCGTGATGTTTGTTACTCCAATGGATGGTAGCCTTGTCACTATGAAAGGTAGTATGTTGTCGATATCTTTGTAACTCCAATGGATGGTATCCTTGTCATTATGGAAGCTAGTATGTGGTCGATATTTTTGTTACTCCAATTGATTGTAGCCTTGTCGTTATGGAAGGTAGTCTGTTGTCGATATCTTTGTTACTCCAATGGATGGTAAACTAGTCATTATGGAAGGTAGTCTGTTGTCGAGATTTTTGTTACTCCAATGAATGGAAGACTTGTCATTATGGAAGGTAGTCTGTTGTCGAGATTTTTTATACTACAATGGATTGTAGCCTTTTCATTATGGAAGTTAGTCTCTTGTGGATATTTTTGTTACTCCAATGATGGTACCCTTGTCATTATGGAAGGTAGTCTGCTGTCGAGATTTTTGTTACTCCAATGGATGGTAGCCTTGACATTATGGAAGGTAATCTGTTGTCCAGATTTCTGTTACTCCAATGGATGGTAGCCTTGTCATTATGGAACGTAGGCTATTGTGGGGATTTTTGTTACTCCAATGGATGGTAGCCTTGTCATTATGGAAGGTGGTTTGTTGTCCCGATTTTTGTTACAACAATAGATGTTACCCTTGTCATTATGGAAGGTAGTCTGTTTTCGAGATTTTTGTCACTACAATGGATGGTATCCTTGTCATTAAGAAAGGTAGTCTGTCGTTGTGATTTATTATTACTCCAGTGGATGGTAGCCTTGTTATTAAGGATGATAGTCTGTTGTTCAGATATTTGTTACTCCATTGGATTGTAGCGTTGTCATTATGGAAGGTATCATTTTGTCAATATTTTTGTTATTCCAATGGATGGTAGCCTTTTCATTATGGAAGGTAGTCTGTTGTCGTGATTTTTGTTACTCTAAGGGATGGCAGCCTTGTCCTTATAGAAGGTAGTATGTTGTCGATATCTTGGTTACTCCAATGGATGGTATCCTTGTCATTACGGAAGGTAGTTTGTTGTCGAGATTTTTGTTACTCTAAGGGATGGTAGCGTTGTCATTATGAAAGGTAGTCTATTGTCGAGATTTTTGTTACTATAATAGATTGTAGGCTTGTCATTATGGAAGGTACTCTGTTGTCGGTATTTTTGTTACTCCAATGGATGGTAGACTTGTTATTATGGAAGTTAGTCTATTGTCGAGATTTTTGTTACTACAATGGACTGTAGCCTTGTCGTTATGGAAGGTAGTTTGTTGTCGATATCTTTGTTACTCCAATGGATGGTAAACTTGTCATTATGGAAGGTAGTCTGTTGTCGAGATTTTTGTTACTCCAATGAATGGTAGACTTGTCATTATGGAAGGTAGTCTGTTGTCGATATTTTTTATACTCCAATGGATTGTAGCCTTGTCATTATGAAAGGTAGTCTCTTGTGGATATTTTTGTTACTCCAATGATGGCACCCTTGTCATTATGGAACGTAGTATGTTGTCGAGTTTTTGTTACTCCAACGGATGGTAGCCTTGTCATTATGGAAGGTAGTCTGTTGTCGATATTTTTGTTACTCCAATGGATGGTAGCCTTATCTTTATGGAAGGTAGTCTATTGTGGAGATTTTTGGTACTATAATGGATGGTAGCCTTGTCATTATGGAAGGTAGTTTATTGTCGAGATCTTTGTTACAACAATGGATGGTATCCTTGTCATTATGGAAGGTAGTCTATTTTTGATATCTTTGTTACTCCAATGAATGGTAGCCTAGTCATTATGTAAGGTAGTTTGTTGTCGAGATTTTTGTTACTCCAATGGATGGTAGCCTTGTCATTAATGAAGGTAGTCTGTTGTCGAGATTTTTGTTACTCCAATGGATGGTAGCCTTGTATTATGGAAGGTAGTCTGTCGTTGTGATTTTTGTCGCTCCAATGGATGGTAGCCTTGTCATTATGGAAGGTAGTCTATTGTCGAGATTTTTGTTACTGCCTTGTCATTATGAAAGGTACTATGTTGTCGAGATTTTTGTTATTCCAATGGATTGTGGCTTAGTCATTATGGAAGGTAGTCTGTTTCGAGATTTTTGTTACTCCAATGGATGGTAGCCTTGTCATTATCGAAGGTAGTCTGTTGTCCATATTTTTGTTTCTCTAATGGATGGTAGCCTTGCCATTATGGAAGGTAGTCTGTTGTCGATATTTTTGTTACTACAATGGATGGTAGCCTTATCATTATGGAAGGTAGTATTTTGTTGTGATTTCTGTTACTCCAATGGATGGTAGCCTTGTCATTAAGGACGGTAGTCTGTTGTTCAGATTTCTGTTACTTCAATGTATGGTAGCCTTGTCATTATGGAAGGTAGGCAATTGTCGAGATTTTTGTTACTCCATTGGATGCTATCCTTGTCATTATGGAAGGTAGTATGTTGTCGAGGTTTTTTATACTCCAATGGATTGTAGCCTTGTCATTATGGAAGGTAGTCTCTTGTGGATATTTTTGTTACTCCAATGATGGTACCCTTGTCATTAAGGAAGGAAGTTTTTTGTTGTGATTTTTGTTACTCTAAGGGATGTTAGCCTTGTCATTATGGAAGGTAGTATGTTTTCGATATCTTTGTTACTCCAATGGATGGTAGCCTTGTCATTACGAAACGTAGTCTGTTGTCGATAATTTTGTTACTCTAAGGGATGGTAGCATCGTCATTATGAAAGGTAGTCTATTGTCGAGATTTTTGTTACTATAATAGATTGTAGGCTTGTCATTATGGAAAGTAGTCTGTTGTCGATATTTTTTATACTCCAATGGATTGTAGCCTTGTCATTATGAAAGGTAGTCTCTTGTGGATATTTTTGTTACTCCAATGATGGCACCCTTGTCATTATGGAACGTAGTATGTTGTCGAGTTTTTGTTACTCCAACGGATGGTAGCCTTGTCATTATGGAAGGTAGTCTGTTGTCGATATTTTTGTTACTCCAATGGATGGTAGCCTTATCATTATGGAAGGTAGTCTATTGTGGAGATTTTTGGTACTATAATGGATGGTAGCCTTGTCATTATGGAAGGTAGTCTATTTTCGAGATCTTTGTTACAACAATGGATGGTATCCTTGTCATTATGGAAGGTAGTCTATTTTTGATATCTTTGTTACTCCAATGAATGGTAGCCTAGTCATTATGTAAGGTAGTTTGTTGTCGAGATTTTTGTTACTCCAATGGATGGTAGCCTTGTCATTAATGAAGGTAGTCTGTTGTCGAGATTTTTGTTACTCCAATGGATGGTAGCCTTGTATTATGGAAGGTAGTCTGTCGTTGTGATTTTTGTCGCTCCAATGGATGGTAGCCTTGTCATTATGAAAGGTAGTCTATTGTCGAGATTTTTGTTACTGCCTTGTCATTATGAAAGGTACTATGTTGTCGAGATTTTTGTTATTCCAATGGATTGTGGCTTAGTCATTATGGAAGGTAGTCTGTTTCGAGATTTTTGTTACTCCAATGGATGGTAGCCTTGTCATTATCGAAGGTAGTCTGTTGTCCATATTTTTGTTTCTCTAATGGATGGTAGCCTTGCCATTATGGAAGGTAGTCTGTTGTCGATATTTTTGTTACTACAATGGATGGTAGCCTTATCATTATGGAAGGTAGTATTTTGTTGTGATTTCTGTTACTCCAATGGATGGTAGCCACGTCATTAAGGACGGTAGTCTGTTGTTCAGATTTCTGTTACTTCAATGTATGGTAGCCTTGTCATTATGGAAGGTAGGCAATTGTCGAGATTTTTGTTACTCCATTGGATGCTATCCTTGTCATTATGGAAGGTAGTATGTTGTCGAGGTTTTTTATACTCCAATGGATTGTAGCCTTGTCATTATGGAAGGTAGTCTCTTGTGGATATTTTTGTTACTCCAATGATGGTACCCTTGTCATTAAGGAAGGAAGTTTTTTGTTGTGATTTTTGTTACTCTAAGGGATGTTAGCCTTGTCATTATGGAAGGTAGTATGTTTTCGATATCTTTGTTACTCCAATGGATGGTAGCCTTGTCATTACGAAACGTAGTCTGTTGTCGATAATTTTGTTACTCTAAGGGATGGTAGCATCGTCATTATGAAAGGTAGTCTATTGTCGAGATTTTTGTTACTATAATAGATTGTAGGCTTGTCATTATGGAAAGTAGTCTGTTGTCGATATTTTTTATACTCCAATGGATTGTAGCCTTGTCATTATGAAAGGTAGTCTCTTGTGGATATTTTTGTTACTCCAATGATGGCACCCTTGTCATTATGGAACGTAGTATGTTGTCGAGTTTTTGTTACTCCAACGGATGGTAGCCTTGTCATTATGGAAGGTAGTCTGTTGTCGATATTTTTGTTACTCCAATGGATGGTAGCCTTATCATTATGGAAGGTAGTCTATTGTGGAGATTTTTGGTACTATAATGGATGGTAGCCTTGTCATTATGGAAGGTAGTCTATTGTCGAGATCTTTGTTACAACAATGGATGGTATCCTTGTCATTATGGAAGGTAGTCTATTTTTGATATCTTTGTTACTCCAATGAATGGTAGCCTAGTCATTATGTAAGGTAGTTTGTTGTCGAGATTTTTGTTACTCCAATGGATGGTAGCCTTGTCATTAATGAAGGTAGTCTGTTGTCGAGATTTTTGTTACTCCAATGGATGGTAGCCTTGTATTATGGAAGGTAGTCTGTCGTTGTGATTTTTGTCGCTCCAATGGATGGTAGCCTTGTCATTATGGAAGGTAGTCTATTGTCGAGATTTTTGTTACTGCCTTGTCATTATGAAAGGTACTATGTTGTCGAGATTTTTGTTATTCCAATGGATTGTGGCTTAGTCATTATGGAAGGTAGTCTGTTTCGAGATTTTTGTTACTCCAATGGATGGTAGCCTTGTCATTATCGAAGGTAGTCTGTTGTCCATATTTTTGTTTCTCTAATGGATGGTAGCCTTGCCATTATGGAAGGTAGTCTGTTGTCGATATTTTTGTTACTACAATGGATGGTAGCCTTATCATTATGGAAGGTAGTATTTTGTTGTGATTTCTGTTACTCCAATGGATGGTAGCCACGTCATTAAGGACGGTAGTCTGTTGTTCAGATTTCTGTTACTTCAATGTATGGTAGCCTTGTCATTATGGAAGGTAGGCAATTGTCGAGATTTTTGTTACTCCATTGGATGCTATCCTTGTCATTATGGAAGGTAGTATGTTGTCGAGGTTTTTTATACTCCAATGGATTGTAGCCTTGTCATTATGGAAGGTAGTCTCTTGTGGATATTTTTGTTACTCCAATGATGGTACCCTTGTCATTAAGGAAGGAAGTTTTTTGTTGTGATTTTTGTTACTCTAAGGGATGTTAGCCTTGTCATTATGGAAGGTAGTATGTTTTCGATATCTTTGTTACTCCAATGGATGGTAGCCTTGTCATTACGAAACGTAGTCTGTTGTCGATAATTTTGTTACTCTAAGGGATGGTAGCATCGTCATTATGAAAGGTAGTCTATTGTCGAGATTTTTGTTACTATAATAGATTGTAGGCTTGTCATTATGGAAAGTAGTCTGTTGTCGATATTTTTTATACTCCAATGGATTGTAGCCTTGTCATTATGAAAGGTAGTCTCTTGTGGATATTTTTGTTACTCCAATGATGGCACCCTTGTCATTATGGAACGTAGTATGTTGTCGAGTTTTTGTTACTCCAACGGATGGTAGCCTTGTCATTATGGAAGGTAGTCTGTTGTCGATATTTTTGTTACTCCAATGGATGGTAGCCTTATCATTATGGAAGGTAGTCTATTGTGGAGATTTTTGGTACTATAATGGATGGTAGCCTTGTCATTATGGAAGGTAGTCTATTGTCGAGATCTTTGTTACAACAATGGATGGTATCCTTGTCATTATGGAAGGTAGTCTATTTTTGATATCTTTGTTACTCCAATGAATGGTAGCCTAGTCATTATGTAAGGTAGTTTGTTGTCGAGATTTTTGTTACTTCAATGGATGGTAGCCTTGTCATTAATGAAGGTAGTCTGTTGTCGAGATTTTTGTTACTCCAATGGATGGTAGCCTTGTATTATGGAAGGTAGTCTGTCGTTGTGATTTTTGTCGCTCCAATGGATGGTAGCCTTGTCATTATGGAAGGTAGTCTATTGTCGAGATTTTTGTTACTGCCTTGTCATTATGAAAGGTACTATGTTGTCGAGATTTTTGTTATTCCAATGGATTGTGGCTTAGTCATTATGGAAGGTAGTCTGTTTCGAGATTTTTGTTACTCCAATGGATGGTAGCCTTGTCATTATCGAAGGTAGTCTGTTGTCCATATTTTTGTTTCTCTAATGGATGGTAGCCTTGCCATTATGGAAGGTAGTCTGTTGTCGATATTTTTGTTACTACAATGGATGGTAGCCTTATCATTATGGAAGGTAGTATTTTGTTGTGATTTCTGTTACTCCAATGGATGGTAGCCTTGTCATTAAGGACGGTAGTCTGTTGTTCAGATTTCTGTTACTTCAATGTATGGTAGCCTTGTCATTATGGAAGGTAGGCAATTGTCGAGATTTTTGTTACTCCATTGGATGCTATCCTTGTCATTATGGAAGGTAGTATGTTGTCGAGGTTTTTTATACTCCAATGGATTGTAGCCTTGTCATTATGGAAGGTAGTCTCTTGTGGATATTTTTGTTACTCCAATGATGGTACCCTTGTCATTAAAGAAGGAAGTTTTTTGTTGTGATTTTTGTTACTCTAAGGGATGTTAGCCTTGTCATTATGGAAGGTAGTATGTTTTCGATATCTTTGTTACTCCAATGGATGGTAGCCTTGTCATTACGAAACGTAGTCTGTTGTCGATAATTTTGTTACTCTAAGGGATGGTAGCATCGTCATTATGAAAGGTAGTCTATTGTCGAGATTTTTGTTACTATAATAGATTGTAGGCTTGTCATTATGGAAAGTAGTCTGTTGTCGATATTTTTTATACTCCAATGGATTGAAGCCTTGTCATTATGAAAGGTAGTCTCTTGTGGATATTTTTGTTACTCCAATGATGGCACCCTTGTCATTATGGAACGTAGTATGTTGTCGAGTTTTTGTTACTCCAACGGATGGTAGCCTTGTCATTATGGAAGGTAGTCTGTTGTCGATATTTTTGTTACTCCAATGGATGGTAGCCTCATCATTATGGAAGGTAGTCTATTGTGGAGATTTTTGGTACTATAATGGATGGTAGCCTTGTCATTATGGAAGGTAGTCTATTGTCGAGATCTTTGTTACAACAATGGATGGTATCCTTGTCATTATGGAAGGTAGTCTATTTTTGATATCTTTGTTACTCCAATGAATGGTAGCCTAGTCATTATGTAAGGTAGTTTGTTGTCGAGATTTTTGTTACTTCAATGGATGGTAGCCTTGTCATTAATGAAGGTAGTCTGTTGTCGAGATTTTTGTTACTCCAATGGATGGTAGCCTTGTATTATGGAAGGTAGTCTGTCGTTGTGATTTTTGTCGCTCCAATGGATGGTAGCCTTGTCATTATGGAAGGTAGTCTATTGTCGAGATTTTTGTTACTGCCTTGTCATTATGAAAGGTACTATGTTGTCGAGATTTTTGTTATTCCAATGGATTGTGGCTTAGTCATTATGGAAGGTAGTCTATTTCGAGATTTTTGTTACTCCAATGGATGGTAGCCTTGTCATTATCGAAGGTAGTCTGTTGTCCATATTTTTGTTTCTCTAATGGATGGTAGCCTTGCCATTATGGAAGGTAGTCTGTTGTCGATATTTTTGTTACTACAATGGATGGTAGCCTTATCATTATGGAAGGTAGTATTTTGTTGTGATTTCTGTTACTCCAATGGATGGTAGCCTTGTCATTAAGGACGGTAGTCTGTTGTTCAGATTTCTGTTACTTCAATGTATGGTAGCCTTGTCATTATGGAAGGTAGGCAATTGTCGAGATTTTTGTTACTCCATTGGATGCTATCCTTGTCATTATGGAAGGTAGTATGTTGTCGAGGTTTTTTATACTCCAATGGATTGTAGCCTTGTCATTATGGAAGGTAGTCTCTTGTGGATATTTTTGTTACTCCAATGATGGTACCCTTGTCATTAAAGAAGGAAGTTTTTTGTTGTGATTTTTGTTACTCTAAGGGATGTTAGCCTTGTCATTATGGAAGGTAGTATGTTTTCGATATCTTTGTTACTCCAATGGATGGTAGCCTTGTCATTACGAAACGTAGTCTGTTGTCGATAATTTTGTTACTCTAAGGGATGGTAGCATCGTCATTATGAAAGGTAGTCTATTGTCGAGATTTTTGTTACTATAATAGATTGTAGGCTTGTCATTATGGAAAGTAGTCTGTTGTCGATATTTTTTATACTCCAATGGATTGAAGCCTTGTCATTATGAAAGGTAGTCTCTTGTGGATATTTTTGTTACTCCAATGATGGCACCCTTGTCATTATGGAACGTAGTATGTTGTCGAGTTTTTGTTACTCCAACGGATGGTAGCCTTGTCATTATGGAAGGTAGTCTGTTGTCGATATTTTTGTTACTCCAATGGATGGTAGCCTCATCATTATGGAAGGTAGTCT
Source organism: Vicia faba (assembly GCA_948472305.1). Classification (NCBI taxonomy): domain Eukaryota; kingdom Viridiplantae; phylum Streptophyta; class Magnoliopsida; order Fabales; family Fabaceae; genus Vicia; species Vicia faba. The sequence goes on from OX451741.1 coordinate 531,221,789, forward strand.
ATTGTGGAGATTTTTGGTACTATAATGGATGGTAGCCTTGTCATTATGGAAGGTAGTCTATTGTCGAGATCTTTGTTACAACAATGGATGGTATCCTTGTCATTATGGAAGGTAGTCTATTTTTGATATCTTTGTTACTCCAATGAATGGTAGCCTAGTCATTATGTAAGGTAGTTCGTTGTCGAGATTTTTGTTACTCCAATGGATGGTAGCCTTGTCATTAATGAAGGTAGTCTGTTGTCGAGATTTTTGTTACTCCAATGGATGGTAGCCTTGTATTATGGAAGGTAGTCTGTCGTTGTGATTTTTGTCTCTCCAATGGATGGTAGCCTTGTCATTATGGAAGGTAGTCTATTGTCGAGATTTTTGATACTGCCTTGTCATTATGAAAGGTACTATGTTGTCGAGATTTTTGTTATTCCAATGGATTGTGGCTTAGTCATTATGGAAGGTAGTCTATTTCGAGATTTTTGTTACTCCAATGGATGGTAGCCTTGTCATTATCGAAGGTAGTCTGTTGTCCATATTTTTGTTTCTCTAATGGATGGTAGCCTTGCCATTATGGAAGGTAGTCTGTTGTCGATATTTTTGTTACTACAATGGATGGTAGCCTTATCATTATTGAAGGTAGTATTTTGTTGTGATTTTTGTTACTCCAATGGATGGTAGCCTTGTCATTAAGGACGGTAGTCTGTTGTTCAGATTTCTGTTACTTCAATGTATGGTAGCCTTGTCATTATGGAAGGTAGGCAATTGTCGAGATTTTTGTTACTCCATTGGATGCTATCCTTGTCATTATGGAAGGTAGTATGTTGTCGAGGTTTTTTATACTCCAATGGATTGTAGCCTTGTCATTATGGAAGGTAGTCTCTGGTGGATATTTTTGTTACTCCAATGATGGTACCCTTGTCATTAAAGAAGGAAGTTTTTTGTTGTGATTTTTGTTACTCTAAGGGATGTTAGCCTTGTCATTATGGAAGGTAGTATGTTTTCGATATCTTTGTTACTCCAATGGATGGTAGCCTTGTCATTACGAAACGTAGTCTGTTGTCGATAATTTTGTTACTCTAAGGGATGGTAGCATCGTCATTATGAAAGGTAGTCTATTGTCGAGATTTTTGTTACTATAATAGATTGTAGGCTTGTCATTATGGAAAGTAGTCTGTTGTCGATATTTTTTATACTCCAATGGATTGAAGCCTTGTCATTATGAAAGGTAGTCTCTTGTGGATATTTTTGTTACTCCAATGATGGCACCCTTGTCATTATGGAACGTAGTATGTTGTCGAGTTTTTGTTACTCCAACGGATGGTAGCCTTGTCATTATGGAAGGTAGTCTGTTGTCGATATTTTTGTTACTCCAATGGATGGTAGCCTCATCATTATGGAAGGTAGTCTATTGTGGAGATTTTTGGTACTATAATGGATGGTAGCCTTGTCATTATGGAAGGTAGTCTATTGTCGAGATCTTTGTTACAACAATGGATGGTATCCTTGTCATTATGGAAGGTAGTCTATTTTTGATATCTTTGTTACTCCAATGAATGGTAGCCTAGTCATTATGTAAGGTAGTTTGTTGTCGAGATTTTTGTTACTTCAATGGATGGTAGCCTTGTCATTAATGAAGGTAGTCTGTTGTCGAGATTTTTGTTACTCCAATGGATGGTAGCCTTGTATTATGGAAGGTAGTCTGTCGTTGTGATTTTTGTCGCTCCAATGGATGGTAGCCTTGTCATTATGGAAGGTAGTCTATTGTCGAGATTTTTGTTACTGCCTTGTCATTATGAAAGGTACTATGTTGTCGAGATTTTTGTTATTCCAATGGATTGTGGCTTAGTCATTATGGAAGGTAGTCTATTTCGAGATTTTTGTTACTCCAATGGATGGTAGCCTTGTCATTATCGAAGGTAGTCTGTTGTCCATATTTTTGTTTCTCTAATGGATGGTAGCCTTGCCATTATGGAAGGTAGTCTGTTGTCGATATTTTTGTTACTACAATGGATGGTAGCCTTATCATTATGGAAGGTAGTATTTTGTTGTGATTTCTGTTACTCCAATGGATGGTAGCCTTGTCATTAAGGACGGTAGTCTGTTGTTCAGATTTCTGTTACTTCAATGTATGGTAGCCTTGTCATTATGGAAGGTAGGCAATTGTCGAGATTTTTGTTACTCCATTGGATGCTATCCTTGTCATTATGGAAGGTAGTATGTTGTCGAGGTTTTTTATACTCCAATGGATTGTAGCCTTGTCATTATGGAAGGTAGTCTCTTGTGGATATTTTTGTTACTCCAATGATGGTACCCTTGTCATTAAAGAAGGAAGTTTTTTGTTGTGATTTTTGTTACTCTAAGGGATGTTAGCCTTGTCATTATGGAAGGTAGTATGTTTTCGATATCTTTGTTACTCCAATGGATGGTAGCCTTGTCATTACGAAACGTAGTCTGTTGTCGATAATTTTGTTACTCTAAGGGATGGTAGCATCGTCATTATGAAAGGTAGTCTATTGTCGAGATTTTTGTTACTATAATAGATTGTAGGCTTGTCATTATGGAAAGTAGTCTGTTGTCGATATTTTTTATACTCCAATGGATTGAAGCCTTGTCATTATGAAAGGTAGTCTCTTGTGGATATTTTTGTTACTCCAATGATGGCACCCTTGTCATTATGGAACGTAGTATGTTGTCGAGTTTTTGTTACTCCAACGGATGGTAGCCTTGTCATTATGGAAGGTAGTCTGTTGTCGATATTTTTGTTACTCCAATGGATGGTAGCCTCATCATTATGGAAGGTAGTCTATTGTGGAGATTTTTGGTACTATAATGGATGGTAGCCTTGTCATTATGGAAGGTAGTCTATTGTCGAGATCTTTGTTACAACAATGGATGGTATCCTTGTCATTATGGAAGGTAGTCTATTTTTGATATCTTTGTTACTCCAATGAATGGTAGCCTAGTCATTATGTAAGGTAGTTTGTTGTCGAGATTTTTGTTACTCCAATGGATGGTAGCCTTGTCATTAATGAAGGTAGTCTGTTGTCGAGATTTTTGTTACTCCAATGGATGGTAGCCTTGTATTATGGAAGGTAGTCTGTCGTTGTGATTTTTGTCTCTCCAATGGATGGTAGCCTTGTCATTATGGAAGGTAGTCTATTGTCGAGATTTTTGATACTGCCTTGTCATTATGAAAGGTACTATGTTGTCGAGATTTTTGTTATTCCAATGGATTGTGGCTTAGTCATTATGGAAGGTAGTCTATTTCGAGATTTTTGTTACTCCAATGGATGGTAGCCTTGTCATTATCGAAGGTAGTCTGTTGTCCATATTTTTGTTTCTCTAATGGATGGTAGCCTTGCCATTATGGAAGGTAGTCTGTTGTCGATATTTTTGTTACTACAATGGATGGTAGCCTTATCATTATTGAAGGTAGTATTTTGTTGTGATTTTTGTTACTCCAATGGATGGTAGCCTTGTCATTAAGGACGGTAGTCTGTTGTTCAGATTTCTGTTACTTCAATGTATGGTAGCCTTGTCATTATGGAAGGTAGGCAATTGTCGAGATTTTTGTTACTCCATTGGATGCTATCCTTGTCATTATGGAAGGTAGTATGTTGTCGAGGTTTTTTATACTCCAATGGATTGTAGCCTTGTCATTATGGAAGGTAGTCTCTGGTGGATATTTTTGTTACTCCAATGATGGTACCCTTGTCATTATGGAAGGAAGTTTTTTGTTGTGATTTTTGTTACTCTAAGGGATGTTAGCCTTGTCATTATGGAAGGTAGTATGTTGTCGATATCTTTGTTACTCCAATGGATGGTAGCCTTGTCATTACGAAAGGTAGTCTGTTGTCGATAATTTTGTTACTCTAAGGGATGGTAGCATCGTCATTATGAAAGGTAGTCTATTGTCCAGATTTTTGTTACTATAATAGATTGTAGGCTTGTCATTATGGAAAGTAGTCTGTTGTCGATATTTTTTATACTCCAATGGATTGTAGCCTTGTCATTATGAAAGGTAGTCTCTTGTGGATATTTTTGTTACTCCAATGATGGTACCCTTGTCATTATGGAAGGTAGTATGTTGTCGAGTTTTTGTTACTCCAACGGATGGTAGCCTTGTCATTATGGAAGGTAGTCTGTTGTCGAGATTTTTGTTACTCCAATGGATGGTAGCCTTGTCAATATGGAAGGTAGTCTATTGTGGAGATTTTTGGTACTATAATGGATGGTAGCCTTGTCATTATGGAAGGTAGTCTATTGTCGAGATTTTTGTTACAACAATGGATGGTATCCTTGTCATTATGGAAGGTAGTCTATTTTTGATATCTTTGTTACTCCAATGAATGGTAGCCTAGTCATTATGTAAGGTAGTTTGTTGTCGAGATTTTTGTTACTCCAATGGATGGTAGCCTTGTCATTATGGAAGGTAGTCTGTTGTCGAGATTTTTGTTACTCCAATGGATGGTAGCCTTGTATTATGGAAGGTAGTTTGTCGTTGTGATTTTTGTCACTCCAATGGATGGTAGCCTTGTGAATATGGAAGGTAGTATGTTTTCAATATCTTTGTTACTCTAAGGGATGGTAGCCTTGTCATTACGAAAGGTAGTCTGTTGTCGATAATTTTGTTACTCTAAGGGAATGTAGCATCGTCATTATGAAAGGTAGTCTATTGTCGAGATTTTTGTTACTATAATAGATTGTAGGCTTGTCATTATGGAAAGTAGTCTATTGTCGATATTTTTTATACTCCAATGGATTGTAGCCTTGTCATTATGAAAGGTAGTCTCTTGTGGATATTTTTGTTACTCCAATAATGGTACCCTTGTTATTATGGAAGGTAGTATGTTGTCAAGGTTTTTGTTACTCCAACGTATGGTAGCCTTGCCATTATGGAAGGTAGTCTGTTGTCGAGATTTTTGTTACTCCAATGGATGGTAGCCTTGTCATTATGGAAGGTAGTCTATTGTCGAGATTTTTGGTACTGCCTTGTCATTATGGAAGGTACTATGTTGTCGAGATTTTTGTTATTCCAATGGATGGTAGTCTAGTCATTATGGAAGGTAGTCTGTTTAGAGATTTTTGTTACTCCAATGGATGGAAGCCTTGTCATTATCGAAGGTAGTCTGTTGTCCATATTTTTGTTTCTCTAATGGATGGTACCCTTGCCATTATGGAAGGTAGTCTGTTGTCGATATTTTTGTTACTGCAATGGATGGTAGCCTTGTAATTATGGAAGGTAGTATGTTGTTGTGATTTCTGTTACTCCAATGGATGGTAGCCTTGTCATTAAGGACGGTAGTCTGTTGTTCAGATTTCTGTTACTTAAATGTATGGTAGCCTTGTCATTATGGAAGGTAGGCAATTGTCGAGATTTTTGTTACTCCATTGGATGGTAGCCTTGTCATTATAGAAGGTAGTATGTTGTCGAGGTTTTTTATACTCCAATGGATTGTAGCCTTGTCATTATGGAAGGTAGTCTCTTGTGGATATTTTTGTTACTCCAATGATGGTACCCTTGTCATTATGGAAGGTAGTCTGTTGTCGTGATTTTTGTTACTCTAAGGGATGGTAGCCTTGTCATTATGGAAGGTAGTATGTTGTCGATATCTTTGTTACTCCAATGGATGGTAGCCTTGTCATTACGAAAGGTAGTCTGTTGTCGAGATTTTTGTTACTATAATAGATTGTAGGCTTGTCATTATGAAAGGTAGTCTATTGTAGAGATTTTTTATACTCCAATGGATTGTAGCCTTGTCATTATGAAAGGTAGTCTCTTGTGGATATTTTTGTTACTCCAATGATGGTACCCTTGTCATTATGGAACGTAGTATGTTGTCGAGTTTTTGTTACTCCAACATATGGTAGCCTTGTCATTATGGAAGGTAGTCTGTTGTCGAGATTTTTGTTACTCCAATGGATGGTAGCCTTGTCATTATGGAAGATAGTCTATTATGGAGATTTTTGGTACTATAATGGATGGTAGCCTTGTCATTATGGAAGGTAGTCTATTGTCGAGATTTTTGTTACAACAATGGATGGTATACTTATCATTATGGAAGGTAGTCTATTTTCGATATCTTTGTTACTCCAATGGATTGTAGGCTAGTCATTATGTAAGGTAGTTTGTTGTCGATATTTTTGTTACTCCAATGGATGGTAGCCTTGTCATTATGGAAGGTAGTCTGTTGTGGAGATTTTTGTTACTCCAATGGATGGTAGCCTTGTATTATGGAAGGTAGTCTGTCGTTGTGATTTTTGTCAATCCAATAGATGGTAGCCTTGTCATTATGGACGGTAGTCAATTGTCGAGATTTTTGTTACTGCCTTGTCATTATGGATGGTACTATGTTGTAGAGATTTTTGTTATTCCAATGGATGGTAGCCTAGTCATTATCGAAGGTAGTTTGTTGTCCATATTTTTGTTTCTCTAATGGATGGTAATGGATGGTAGCCTTGCCATTATGGAAGGTAGGCTGTTGTCGAGATTTTTGTTACTGCAATGGATGGTAGCCTTGTCATTATGGAAGGTAGTATGTTGTTGTGATTTCGGTTACTCCAATGGATGGTAGCCTTGTCATTAAGGACGGTAGTCTGTTGTTCATATTTCTGTTACTTCAATGTATGGTAGCTTTGTCATTATGGAAGGTAGGCAATTGCCGAGATTTTTGTTACTCCATTGGATGGTAGCCTTGTCATAATGGAAGGTAGTATGTTGTCGAGGTTTTTTATACTCCAATGGATTGTAGCCTTGTCTTTATGGAAGGTAGTCTCTTGTGGAAATTTTTGTTACTCCAATGATGGTACCCTTGTCATTATGGAAGGTAGTCTGTTGTCGTGATTTTTGTTACTCTAAGGGATGGTAGCCTTGTCATTATGGAAGGTAGTATGTTGTCGATATCTTTGTTACTCCAAAGGATGGTAGCCTTGTCATTACGAAAGGTAGTCTGTTGTCGAGATTTTTGTTACTCTAAGGGATGGTAGCGTTGTCATTATGAAAGGTAGTCTATTGTTGAGATTTTTGTTACTATAATAGATTGTAGGCTTGTCATTATGGAAGGTAGTCTGTTGTCGATATTTTTTATACTCCAATGGATCGTAGCCTTGTCATTATGAAAGGTAGTCTCTTGTGGACATTTATGTTACTCCAATGATGGTACCCTTGTCATTATGGAAGGTAGTATGTTGTCGAGTTTTTGTTACTCCAACGGATGGTAGCCTTTTCATTATGGAAGGTAGTCTGTTGTCGATATTTCTTTAACTCCAATGGATGGTAGCCTTGTCATTATGGAAGGTAGTCTATTGTGGAGATTTTTGTTACTCCAATGGATGGTAACCTTGTCATTATGGAAGGTAGTCTATTGTCAAGATTTTTGTTACGACAATGGATGGTATCCTTGTCATTATGGAAGGTAGTCTATTTTTGATATCTTTGTTACTCCAATGGATGGTAGCCTAGTCATTATGTAAGGTAGTTTGTTGTCGAGAATTTTGTTACTCCAATGGATGGTAGCCTTGTCATTATGGAAGGTAGTCTGTTGTCGAGATTTTTGTTACTCCAATGGATGGTAGCCTTGTATTATAGAAGGTAGTCTGTCGTTGTGATTTTTGTCAATCCAATAGATGGTAGCCTTGTCATTATGGAAGGTAGTCAATTGTCGAGATTTTTGTTACTGCCTTGTCATTATGGAAGGTACTAGGTTGTCGAGATTTTTGTTATTCCAATGGATAGTAGCCTAGTCATTATCGAAGGTAGTCTGTTGTCCATATTTTTTTCTCTCTAATGGATGGTAATGGATGGTAGCCTTGCCATTATGGAAGGTAGTCTGTTGTCGAGATTTTTGTTACTGCAATGGATGGTAGCCTTGTCATTATGGAAGGTAGTATGTTGTTGTGATTTCTGTTACTCCAATGGATGGTAGCCTTGTCATTAAGGACGGTAGTCTGTTGTTCATATTTCTGTTACTTCAATGTATGGTAGCCTTGTCATTATGGAAGGTAGGCAATTGCCGAGATTTTTGTTACTCCATTGGATGGTAGCCTTGTCATAATGGAAGGTAGTATGTTGTCGAGGTTTTTTATACTCCAATGGATTGTAGCCTAGTCTTTATGGAAGGTAGTCTCTTATGGAAATTTTTGTTACTCCAATGATGGTACCCTTGTCATTATGGAAGGTAGTCTGTTGTCGTGATTTTTGTTACTCTAAGGGATGGTAGCCTTGTCATTATGGAAGGTAGTATGTTGTCGATATCTTTGTTACTCCAATGGATGGTAGCCTTGTCATTACGAAAGGTAGTCTGTTGTCGAGATTTTTGTTACTATAATAGATTGTAGGCTTGTCATTATGAAAGGTAGTCTATTGTTGAGATTTTTTATACTCCAATGCATTGTAGCCTTGTCATTATGAAAGGTAGTCTCTTGTGGATATTTTTGTTACTCCAATGATGGTACCCTTGTCATTATGGAAGGTAGTATGTTGTCGAGTTTTTGTTACTCCAACGGATGGTAGCCTTGTCATTATGGAAGGTAGTCTGTTGTCGAGATTTCTTTTACTCCAATGGATGGTAGCCTTGTCATTATGGAATGTAGTCTATTGTGGAGATTTTTGGTACTCCAATGAATGGTAGCCTTGTCATTACGGAAGGTAGTCTGTTGTCGAGATTTTTGTTACGACAATGGATGGTATCCTTGTCATTATGGAAGGTAGTCTATTTTTGATATCTTTGTTACTCCAATGGATGGTAGCCTAGTCATTATGTAAGGTAGTTTGTTGTCGAGAATTTTGTTACTCCAATGGATGGTAGCCTTGTCATTATAGAAGGTAGTTTGTTGTTGAGAGTTTTGTTACTCCAATGGACGATAGCCTTGTATTATGGAAGGTAGTCTATCATTGTGATTTTTGTCACTCCAATGGATGGTAGCCGTGTCATTATGGAAGGTAGTCTGTTGTTCATATTTTTGTTAATATAATGTATGGTAGCCTTCTCATTATGGAAGGTAATCTATTGTCGAAATTTTTGTTACTGCTTTCGATTTATAGAAGGTACTATGTTATCGAGATTTTTGTTATTCCAATGGATGGTAGCCTAGTCATTATGGAAGTTAGTATGTTTCGAGATTTTTGGTACTCCAATTGATGGTAGCCTTGTCATTATCGAAGGTAGTCTGCTGTCGAGATTTTTGTTACTCCAACGGTTTGTAGCCTTGTCATTATTGAAGCTAGTGTCTTGTTTATATTTTTGTTACTCCAATGGCTGGTAGCCTTGCCACTATGGATGGTAGTTTTTTGTCCATATTTTTGTTTCTCTAATGGATGGCAGCCTTGCCATTATGGAAGGTAGTCTGTTGTCGAGATTTTTTTTACTACAATGGATGGTAGCCTTGTCATTATGGAAGGTAGTCTGTTGTTGTGATTTCTGTTTCTCCAATGGATGGTAGCCTTATCATTAAGGACAGTAGTCTGTTGTTCAAATTTCTGTTACTTCAATGGATGGTAGCCTTGTCATTATGGAAGGTAGGCAATTGTCGAGATTTTTGTTACTCCATTGGATAATAGCATTGTTAATATGGAAGGTAGTGTGTTGTCGATCCTTTTGTTATTCCAATGGATGGTAGCCTTGTCTTTATGGAAGCTAGTCTGTTGTCGAGATTTTTATTATTCCAATGGATGGTAGCCTTGTCATTATGGAAGGTAGTCTATTGTCGATATTTTTGTTATTCCAATGGATGGTAGCCTTGTCATTATGGAAGGTAGTCTGTTGTTCAGATTTTTGTTAATACAATGTATGGTAGCCTTGTCATTATGGAAGATAATCTATTGTCGATATTTTTTTTACTGCCTTGTCATTATGGAAGGTACAATGTTGTCGATATTTTTGTTATTCCAATGGATGGTAGCCTAGTCATTATGGAAGGTAGTTTGTTTCGATATTTTTGGTACTCCAATGGATGGTAGCCTTGTCATTATCGAAGGTAGTCTGCTGTCGAGATTTTTGTTACTCCAATGGTTGGTAGCCTTGTCATTACTGAAGGTAGTGTCTTGTTTATATTTTTGTTACTCCAATGGTTGGTAGCCTTGTCATTATGGAAGGTAGTATGTTGTTGTGATTTTCGTTACTCCAATGGATGGTAGCGTTATCATTAAGGACGATAGTTGTTGTTCATATTTCTGTTACTTCAATGTATGGTAGCCTTGTCATTATGGAAGGTAGGCAATTGCCGAGATTTTTGTTACTCCATTGGATGGTAGCCTTGTCATAATGGAAGGTAGTATGTTGTCGAGGTTTTTTATACTCCAATGGATTATAGCCTTGTCATTATGGAAGGTAGTCTGTTGTAGTGATTTTTGTTACTCTAAGGGATGGTAGCCTTGTCATTATGGAAGGTAGTATGTTGTCGATATCTTTGTTACTCCAATGGATGGTAGCCTTGTCATTACGAAAGGTAGTCTGTTGTCGAGATTTTTGTTACTATAATAGATTGTAGGCTTGTCATTATGAAAGGTAGTCTATTGTTGAGATTTTTTATACTCCAATGCATTGTAGCCTTGTCATTATGAAAGGTAGTCTCTTGTGGATATTTTTGTTACTCCAATGATGGTACCCTTGTCATTATGGAAGGTAGTATGTTGTCGAGTTTTTGTTACTCCAACGGATGGTAGCCTTGTCATTATGGAAGGTAGTCTGTTGTCGAGATTTCTTTTACTCCAATGGATGGTAGCCTTGTCATTATGGAATGTAGTCTATTGTGGAGATTTTTGGTACTCCAATGAATGGTAGCCTTGTCATTACGGAAGGTAGTCTGTTGTCGAGATTTTTGTTACGACAATGGATGGTATCCTTGTCATTATGGAAGGTAGTCTATTTTTGATATCTTTGTTACTCCAATGGATGGTAGCCTAGTCATTATGTAAGGTAGTTTGTTGTCGAGAATTTTGTTACTCCAATGGATGGTAGCCTTGTCATTATAGAAGGTAGTTTGTTGTTGAGAGTTTTGTTACTCCAATGGACGATAGCCTTGTATTATGGAAGGTAGTCTATCATTGTGATTTTTGTCACTCCAATGGATGGTAGCCGTGTCATTATGGAAGGTAGTCTGTTGTTCATATTTTTGTTAATATAATGTATGGTAGCCTTCTCATTATGGAAGGTAATCTATTGTCGAAATTTTTGTTACTGCTTTCGATTTATAGAAGGTACTATGTTATCGAGATTTTTGTTATTCCAATGGATGGTAGCCTAGTCATTATGGAAGTTAGTATGTTTCGAGATTTTTGGTACTCCAATTGATGGTAGCCTTGTCATTATCGAAGGTAGTCTGCTGTCGAGATTTTTGTTACTCCAACGGTTTGTAGCCTTGTCATTATTGAAGCTAGTGTCTTGTTTATATTTTTGTTACTCCAATGGCTGGTAGCCTTGCCACTATGGATGGTAGTTTTTTGTCCATATTTTTGTTTCTCTAATGGATGGCAGCCTTGCCATTATGGAAGGTAGTCTGTTGTCGAGATTTTTTTTACTACAATGGATGGTAGCCTTGTCATTATGGAAGGTAGTCTGTTGTTGTGATTTCTGTTTCTCCAATGGATGGTAGCCTTATCATTAAGGACAGTAGTCTGTTGTTCAAATTTCTGTTACTTCAATGGATGGTAGCCTTGTCATTATGGAAGGTAGGCAATTGTCGAGATTTTTGTTACTCCATTGGATAATAGCATTGTTAATATGGAAGGTAGTGTGTTGTCGATCCTTTTGTTATTCCAATGGATGGTAGCCTTGTCTTTATGGAAGCTAGTCTGTTGTCGAGATTTTTATTATTCCAATGGATGGTAGCCTTGTCATTATGGAAGGTAGTCTATTGTCGATATTTTTGTTATTCCAATGGATGGTAGCCTTGTCATTATGGAAGGTAGTCTGTTGTTCAGATTTTTGTTAATACAATGTATGGTAGCCTTGTCATTATGGAAGATAATCTATTGTCGATATTTTTTTTACTGCCTTGTCATTATGGAAGGTACAATGTTGTCGATATTTTTGTTATTCCAATGGATGGTAGCCTAGTCATTATGGAAGGTAGTTTGTTTCGATATTTTTGGTACTCCAATGGATGGTAGCCTTGTCATTATCGAAGGTAGTCTGCTGTCGAGATTTTTGTTACTCCAATGGTTGGTAGCCTTGTCATTACTGAAGGTAGTGTCTTGTTTATATTTTTGTTACTCCAATGGTTGGTAGCCTTGTCATTATGGAAGGTAGTATGTTGTTGTGATTTTCGTTACTCCAATGGATGGTAGCGTTATCATTAAGGACGATAGTTGTTGTTCATATTTCTGTTACTTCAATGTATGGTAGCCTTGTCATTATGGAAGGTAGGCAATTGCCGAGATTTTTGTTACTCCATTGGATGGTAGCCTTGTCATAATGGAAGGTAGTATGTTGTCGAGGTTTTTTATACTCCAATGGATTATAGCCTTGTCATTATGGAAGGTAGTCTGTTGTAGTGATTTTTGTTACTCTAAGGGATGGTAGCCTTGTCATTATGGAAGGTAGTATGTTGTCGATATCTTTGTTACTCCAATGGATGGTAGCCTTGTCATTACGAAAGGTAGTCTGTTGTCGAGATTTTTGTTACTCTAAGGGTTGGTAGCGTTGTCATTATGAAAGGTAGTCTATTGTTGATATTTTTGTTACTATAATAGATTGTAGGCGTGTCATTATGGAAGGTAGTCTGTTGTCGATATTTTTTATACTCCAATGGATGGTACCCTTGTCATTATGGAAGGTAGTATGTTGTCGAGTTTTTGTTAATCCAATGGATGGTAGCCTTAACATTATGGAAGGTAGTCTGTTGTCGAGATTTCTTTTACTCCAAGTGATGGTAGCCTTGTCATTATGGAAGGTAGTCTATTGTGGAGATTTTTGTTACTCCAATTGATGGTAGCCTTATCATTATGGAAGGTAGTCTCTTGTCGAGATTTTTGTTACGACAATGGATGGTATCCTTGTCATTATGGAAGGTAGCCTATTTTAAATATCTTTGTTACTCCAATGGATGGTAGCCTAGTCATTATGTAAGGTAGTTTGTTGTCGAGATTTTTGTTACTCCAATGGATGGTAGCCTTGTCATTATGGAAGGTAGTCTGTTGTTGAGATTTTTGTTACTCCAATGGACGGTAGCCTTGTATTATGGAAGGTAGTCTATCGTTGTGATTTTTGTCACTCCAATGGATGGTAGCCTTGTCATTATGGAAGGTAGTCTGTTGTTCATATTTTTGTTAATATAATGTATGGTAGCCATGTAATTATGGAAGGTAATCTATTGTCGAGATTTTTGTTACTGCCTTGTCATTATGGAAGGTACTATGTTGTCGAGATTTTTGTTATTCCAATGGATGGTAGCCTATTCATTATGGAAGGTAGTCTGTTTCGAGATTTTTGGTACTCCAATGGATGGTAGCCTTGTCATTAACGAAGGTAGTCTGCTGTCGAGATTTTTGTTACTCCAATGGTTGGTAGCCTTGTCATTATTGAAGCTAGTGTCTTGTTTATATTTTTGTTACTCCAATGGCAGGTAGCCTTGTCACTATGGACGGTAGTTTGTTGTCCATATTTTTGTTTCTCTAATGTATGGCAGCCTTGCCATTATGGAAGGTAGTCTGTTGTCGAGATTTTTTTTACTACAATGGATGGTAGCCTTGTCATTATGGAAGGTAGTCTGTTGTTGTGATTTCTGTTTCTCCAATGGATGGTAGCCTTGTCATTAAGGACAGTAGTCTGTTGTTCAAATTTCTGTTACTTCAATGGATGGTAGCCTTGTCATTATGGAAGGTAGGCAATTGTCGAGATTTTTGGTACTCCCATGGATGGTAGCCTTGTCATTATCGAAGGTACTCTGCTGTCGAGATTTTTGTTACTCCAATGGTTGGTAGCCTTGTCATTATTGAAGCTAGTATCTTGTTTATATTTTTGTTAATCAAATGGCCGGTAGCCTTATCATTATGGAAGGTAGTTTGTTGTCCATATTTTTGTTTCTCTAATGGATGGCAGCCTTTCCATTATGGAAGGTAGTCTGTTGTCGAGATTTTTTTACTGCAATGGATGGTAGCCTTGTCATTATGGAAGGTAGACTGTTGTTGTGATTTCTGTTACTCCAATGGATGTTAGCCTTGTCATTAAGGATGATAGTCTGTTGTTCAGATTTCTGTTACTTCAATGGATGGTAGCCTTGTCATTATGGAAGGTAGGCAATTGTCGAGATTTTTGTTACTTCATTTGATGGTAGCCTTGTTATTATGGAAGGTAGTGTGTTGTCGATATTTTTGTTATTCCAATGCATGGTAGCCTTGTCATTATGGAAGCTAGTTTGTTGTCGAGATTTTTGTTACTCCAATGGATGGTAGCCTTGTCATTATGGAAGGTAGTTTTTTGTTGTGATTTTTGTTACTCTAAGGGATGTTAGCCTTGTCATTATGGAAGGTAGTATGTTTTCGATATCTTTGTTACTCCAATAGATGGTAGCCTTGTCATTACGAAACGTAGTCTGTTGTCGATAATTTTGTTACTCTAAGGGATGGTAGCATCGTCATTATGAAAGGTAGTCTATTGTCGAGATTTTTGTTACTATAATAGATTGTAGGCTTGTCATTATGGAAAGTAGTCTGTTGTCGATATTTTTTATACTCCAATGGATTGAAGCCTTGTCATTATGAAAGGTAGTCTCTTGTGGATATTTTTGTTACTCCAATGATGGCACCCTTGTCATTATGGAACGTAGTATGTTGTCGAGTTTTTGTTACTCCAACGGATGGTAGCCTTGTCATTATGGAAGGTAGTCTGTTGTCGATATTTTTGTTACTCCAATGGATGGTAGCCTTATCATTATGGAAGGTAGTCTATTGTGGAGATTTTTGGTACTATAATGGATGGTAGCCTTGTCATTATGGAAGGTAGTCTATTGTCGAGATCTTTGTTACAACAATGGATGGTATCCTTGTCATTATGGAAGGTAGTCTATTTTTGATATCTTTGTTACTCCAATGAATGGTAGCCTAGTCATTATGTAAGGTAGTTTGTTGTCGAGATTTTTGTTACTCCAATGGATGGTAGCCTTGTCATTAATGAAGGTAGTCTGTTGTCGAGATTTTTGTTACTCCAATGGATGGTAGCCTTGTATTATGGAAGGTAGTCTGTCGTTGTGATTTTTGTCGCTCCAATGGATGGTAGCCTTGTCATTATGGAAGGTAGTCTATTGTCGAGATTTTTGATACTGCCTTGTCATTATGAAAGGTACTATGTTGTCGAGATTTTTGTTATTCCAATGGATTGTGGCTTAGTCATTATGGAAGGTAGTCTATTTCGAGATTTTTGTTACTCCAATGGATGGTAGCCTTGTCATTATCGAAGGTAGTCTGTTGTCCATATTTTTGTTTCTCTAATGGATGGTAGCCTTGCCATTATGGAAGGTAGTCTGTTGTCGATATTTTTGTTACTACAATGGATGGTAGCCTTATCATTATTGAAGGTAGTATTTTGTTGTGATTTTTGTTACTCCAATGGATGGTAGCCTTGTCATTAAGGACGGTAGTCTGTTGTTCAGATTTCTGTTACTTCAATGTATGGTAGCCTTGTCATTATGGAAGGTAGGCAATTGTCGAGATTTTTGTTACTCCATTGGATGCTATCCTTGTCATTATGGAAGGTAGTATGTTGTCGAGGTTTTTTATACTCCAATGGATTGTAGCCTTGTCATTATGGAAGGTAGTCTCTGGTGGATATTTTTGTTACTCCAATGATGGTACCCTTGTCATTATGGAAGGAAGTTTTTTGTTGTGATTTTTGTTACTCTAAGGGATGTTAGCCTTGTCATTATGGAAGGTAGTATGTTGTCGATATCTTTGTTACTCCAATGGATGGTAGCCTTGTCATTACGAAAGGTAGTCTGTTGTCGATAATTTTGTTACTCTAAGGGATGGTAGCATCGTCATTATGAAAGGTAGTCTATTGTCGAGATTTTTGATACTATAATAGATTGTAGGCTTGTCATTATGGAAAGTAGTCTGTTGTCGATATTTTTTATACTCCAATGGATTGTAGCCTTGTCATTATGAAAGGTAGTCTCTTGTGGATATTTTTGTTACTCCAATGATGGTACCCTTGTCATTATGGAAGGTAGTATGTTGTCGAGTTTTTGTTACTCCAACGGATGGTAGCCTTGTCATTATGGAAGGTAGTTTGTTGTCGAGATTTTTGTTACTCCAATGGATGGTAGCCTTGTCAATATGGAAGGTAGTCTATTGTGGAGATTTTTGGTACTATAATGGATGGTAGCCTTGTCATTATGGAAGGTAGTCTATTGTCGAGATTTTTGTTACAACAATGGATGGTATCCTTGTCATTATGGAAGGTAGTCTATTTTTGATATCTTTGTTACTCCAATGAATGGTAGCCTAGTCATTATGTAAGGTAGTTTGTTGTCGAGATTTTTGTTACTCCAATGGATGGTAGCCTTGTCATTATGGAAGGTAGTCTGTTGTCGAGATTTTTGTTACTCCAATGGATGGTAGCCTTGTATTATGGAAGGTAGTTTGTCGTTGTGATTTTTGTCACTCCAATGGATGGTAGCCTTGTGAATATGGAAGGTAGTATGTTTTCAATATCTTTGTTACTCTAAGGGATGGTAGCCTTGTCATTACGAAAGGTAGTCTGTTGTCGATAATTTTGTAACTCTAAGGGATGGTAGCATCGTCATTATGAAAGGTAGTCTATTGTCGAGATTTTTGTTACTATAATAGATTGTAGGCTTGTCATTATGGAAAGTAGTCTATTGTCGATATTTTTTATACTCCAATGGATTGTAGCCTTGTCATTATGAAAGGTAGTCTCTTGTGGATATTTTTGTTACTCCAATAATGGTACCCTTGTTATTATGGAAGGTAGTATGTTGTCAAGGTTTTTGTTACTCCAACGTATGACTGCCTTGTCATTATGGAAGGTACTATGTTGTCGAGATTTTTGTTATTCCAATGGATGGTAGTCTAGTCATTATGGAAGGTAGTCTGTTTAGAGATTTTTGTTACTCCAATGGATGGAAGCCTTGTCATTATCGAAGGTAGTCTGTTGTCCATATTTTTGTTTCTCTAATGGATGGTACCCTTGCAATTATGGAAGGTAGTCTATTGTCGATATTTTTGTTACTGCAATGGATGGTAGCCTTGTAATTATGGAAGGTAGTATGTTGTTGTGATTTCTGTTACTCCAATGGATGGTAGCCTTGTCATTAAGGACGGTAGTCTGTTGTTCAGATTTCTGTTACTTCAATGTATGGTAGCCTTGTCATTATGGAAGGTAGGCAATTGTCGAGATTTTTGTTACTCCATTGGATGGTAGCCTTGTCATTATAGAAGGTAGTATGTTGTCGAGGTTTTTTATACTCCAATGGATTGTAGCCTTGTCATTATGGAAGGTAGTCTCTTGTGGATATTTTTGTTACTCCAATGATGGTACCCTTGTCATTATAGAAGGTAGTCTGTTGTCGTGATTTTTGTTACTCTAAGGGATGGTAGCCTTGTCATTATGGAAGGTAGTATGTTGTCGATATCTTTGTTACTCCAATGGATGGTAGCCTTGTCATTACGAAAGGTAGTCTGTTGTCGAGATTTTTGTTACTATAATAGATTGTAGGCTTGTCATTATGAAAGGTAGTCTATTGTAGAGATTTTTTATACTCCAATGGATTGTAGCCTTGTCATTATGAAAGGTAGTCTCTTGTGGATATTTTTGTTACTCCAATGATGGTACCCTTGTCATTATGGAAGGTAGTATGTTGTCGAGTTTTTGTTACTCCAACATATGGTAGCCTTGTCATTATGGAAGGTAGTCTGTTGTCGAGATTTTTGTTACTCCAATGGATGGTAGCCTTGTCATTATGGAAGATAGTCTATTATGGAGATTTTTGGTACTATAATGGATGGTAGCCTTGTCATTATGGAAGGTAGTCTATTGTCGAGATTTTTGTTACAACAATGGATGGTATACTTATCATTATGGAAGGTAGTCTATTTTCGATATCTTTGTTACTCCAATGGATTGTAGGCTAGTCATTATGTAAGGTAGTTTGTTGTCGATATTTTTGTTACTCCAATGGATGGTAGCCTTGTCATTATGGAAGGTAGTCTGTTGTGGAGATTTTTGTTACTCCAATGGATGGTAGCCTTGTATTATGGAAGGTAGTCTGTCGTTGTGATTTTTGTCAATCCAATAGATGGTAGCCTTGTCATTATGGACGGTAGTCAATTGTCGAGATTTTTGTTACTGCCTTGTCATTATGGAAGGTACTATGTTGTAGAGATTTTTGTTATTCCAATGGATGGTAGCCTAGTCATTATCGAAGGTAGTTTGTTGTCCATATTTTTGTTTCTCTAATGGATGGTAATGGATGGTAGCCTTGCCATTATGGAAGGTAGGCTGTTGTCGAGATTTTTGTTACTGCAATGGATGGTAGCCTTGTCATTATGGAAGGTAGTATGTTGTTGTGATTTCGGTTACTCCAATGGATGGTAGCCTTGTCATTAAGGACGGTAGTCTGTTGTTCATATTTCTGTTACTTCAATGTATGGTAGCTTTGTCATTATGGAAGGTAGGCAATTGCCGAGATTTTTGTTACTCCATTGGATGGTAGCCTTGTCATAATGGAAGGTAGTATGTTGTCGAGGTTTTTTATACTCCAATGGATTGTAGCCTTGTCTTTATGGAAGGTAGTCTCTTGTGGAAATTTTTGTTACTCCAATGATGGTACCCTTGTCATTATGGAAGGTAGTCTGTTGTCGTGATTTTTGTTACTCTAAGGGATGGTAGCCTTGTCATTATGGAAGGTAGTATGTTGTCGATATCTTTGTTACTCCAATGGATGGTAGCCTTGTCATTACGAAAGGTAGTCTGTTGTCGAGATTTTTGTTACTCTAAGGGATGGTAGCGTTGTCATTATGAAAGGTAGTCTATTGTTGAGATTTTTGTTACTATAATAGATTGTAGGCTTGTCATTATGGAAGGTAGTCTGTTGTCGATATTTTTTATACTCCAATGGATCGTAGCCTTGTCATTATGAAAGGTAGTCTCTTGTGGACATTTATGTTACTCCAATGATGGTACCCTTGTCATTATGGAAGGTAGTATGTTGTCGAGTTTTTGTTACTCCAACGGATGGTAGCCTTTTCATTATGGAAGGTAGTCTGTTGTCGATATTTCTTTAACTCCAATGGATGGTAGCCTTGTCATTATGGAAGGTAGTCTATTGTGGAGATTTTTGTTACTCCAATGGATGGTAACCTTGTCATTATGGAAGGTAGTCTATTGTCAAGATTTTTGTTACGACAATGGATGGTATCCTTGTCATTATGGAAGGTAGTCTATTTTTGATATCTTTGTTACTCCAATGGATGGTAGCCTAGTCATTATGTAAGGTAGTTTGTTGTCGAGAATTTTGTTACTCCAATGGATGGTAGCCTTGTCATTATGGAAGGTAGTCTGTTGTCGAGATTTTTGTTACTCCAATGGATGGTAGCCTTGTATTATAGAAGGTAGTCTGTCGTTGTGATTTTTGTCAATCCAATAGATGGTAGCCTTGTCATTATGGTGGGTAGTCAATTGTCGAGATTTTTGTTACTGCCTTGTCATTATGGAAGGTACTAGGTTGTCGAGATTTTTGTTATTCCAATGGATAGTAGCTTAGTCATTATCGAAGGTAGTCTGTTGTCCATATTTTTTTCTCTCTAATGGATGGTAATGGATGGTAGCCTTGCCATTATGGAAGGTAGTCTGTTGTCGAGATTTTTGTTACTACAATGGATGGTAGCCTTGTCATTATGGAAGGTAGTCTGTTGTCGTGATTTTTGTTACTCTAAGGGATGGTAGCCTTGTCATTATGGAAGGTAGTATGTTGTCGATATTTTTGTTACTCCAATGGTTGGTAGCCTTGTCATTATGGAAGGTAGTATGTTGTTGTGATTTTCGTTACTCCAATGGATGGTAGCGTTATCATTAAGGACGATAGTTGTTGTTCATATTTCTGTTACTTCAATGTATGGTAGCCTTGTCATTATGGAAGGTAGGCAATTGCCGAGATTTTTGTTACTCCATTGGATGGTAGCCTTGTCATAATGGAAGGTAGTATGTTGTCGAGGTTTTTTATACTCCAATGGATTATAGCCTTGTCATTATGGAAGGTAGTCTGTTGTAGTGATTTTTGTTACTCTAAGGGATGGTAGCCTTGTCATTATGGAAGGTAGTATGTTGTCGATATCTTTGTTACTCCAATGGATGGTAGCCTTGTCATTACGAAAGGTAGTCTGTTGTCGAGATTTTTGTTACTCTAAGGGTTGGTAGCGTTGTCATTATGAAAGGTAGTCTATTGTTGATATTTTTGTTACTATAATAGATTGTAGGCGTGTCATTATGGAAGGTAGTCTGTTGTCGATATTTTTTATACTCCAATGGATGGTACCCTTGTCATTATGGAAGGTAGTATGTTGTCGAGTTTTTGTTAATCCAATGGATGGTAGCCTTAACATTATGGAAGGTAGTCTGTTGTCGAGATTTCTTTTACTCCAAGTGATGGTAGCCTGGTCATTATGGAAGGTAGTCTATTGTGGAGATTTTTGTTACTCCAATTGATGGTAGCCTTATCATTATGGAAGGTAGTCTCTTGTCGAGATTTTTGTTACGACAATGGATGGTATCCTTGTCATTATGGAAGGTAGCCTATTTTAAATATCTTTGTTACTCCAATGGATGGTAGCCTAGTCATTATGTAAGGTAGTTTGTTGTCGAGATTTTTGTTACTCCAATGGATGGTAGCCTTGTCATTATGGAAGGTAGTCTGTTGTTGAGATTTTTGTTACTCCAATGGACGGTAGCCTTGTATTATGGAAGGTAGTCTATCGTTGTGATTTTTGTCACTCCAATGGATGGTAGCCTTGTCATTATGGAAGGTAGTCTGTTGTTCATATTTTTGTTAATATAATGTATGGTAGCCTTGTAATTATGGAAGGTAATCTATTGTCGAGATTTTTGTTACTGCCTTGTCATTATGGAAGGTACTATGTTGTCGAGATTTTTGTTATTCCAATGGATGGTAGCCTATTCATTATGGAAGGTAGTCTGTTTCGAGATTTTTGGTACTCCAATGGATGGTAGCCTTGTCATTAACGAAGGTAGTCTGCTGTCGAGATTTTTGTTACTCCAATGGTTGGTAGCCTTGTCATTATTGAAGCTAGTGTCTTGTTTATATTTTTGTTACTCCAATGGCAGGTAGCCTTGTCACTATGGACGGTAGTTTGTTGTCCATATTTTTGTTTCTCTAATGTATGGCAGCCTTGCCATTATGGAAGGTAGTCTGTTGTCGAGATTTTTTTTACTACAATGGATGGTAGCCTTGTCATTATGGAAGGTAGTCTGTTGTTGTGATTTCTGTTTCTCCAATGGATGGTAGCCTTGTCATTAAGGACAGTAGTCTGTTGTTCAAATTTCTGTTACTTCAATGGATGGTAGCCTTGTCATTATGGAAGGTAGGCAATTGTCGAGATTTTTGGTACTCCCATGGATGGTAGCCTTGTCATTATCGAAGGTACTCTGCTGTCGAGATTTTTGTTACTCCAATGGTTGGTAGCTTTGTCATTATTGAAGCTAGTATCTTGTTTATATTTTTGTTAATCAAATGGCTGGTAGCCTTGTCATTATGGAAGGTAGTTTGTTGTCCATATTTTTGTTTCTCTAATGGATGGCAGCCTTTCCATTATGGAAGGTAGTCTGTTGTCGAGATTTTTTTACTGCAATGGATGGTAGCCTTGTCATTATGGAAGGTAGACTGTTGTTGTGATTTCTGTTACTCCAATGGATGTTAGCCTTGTCATTAAGGATGATAGTCTGTTGTTCAGATTTCTGTTACTTCAATGGATGGTAGCCTTGTCATTATGGAAGGTAGGCAATTGTCGAGATTTTTGTTACTTCATTTGATGGTAGCCTTGTTATTATGGAAGGTAGTGTGTTGTCGATATTTTTGTTATTCCAATGCATGGTAGCCTTGTCATTATGGAAGCTAGTCTGTTGTCGAGATTTTTGTTACTCCAATGGATGGTAGCCTTGTCATTATGGAAGGTAGTCTATTGTCGATATTTTTATTATTCCAATGGATGGTAGCCATGTCACTATGGAACGTAGTATGTTGTTGATATCTTTGTTAATCCAATGGATGGTAGCCTTGTGATTATGGAAGGTATTCTGTTGTCTAGATTTTTGTTACTCTAAGGGATGGTAGCCTTGTCATTATGGAAGGGAATGTGTTGTCCATATTTTTGTTATTCCTATGGATGGTAGCCTTGTCATTATGGAAGCTAGTCTGTTGTCGAGATTTTTGTTACTCCAATGGATGGTAGCCTTGTCATTATGGAAGGTAGGTTATTGTCTGGATTTTTGTTACTCCAATGGATGGTAGCCTTGTCATTATGGAAGGTAGTCTATTGTCCAGATTTTTTTTACTCCAATGGATGGTAGCCTTGTCATTATGGAAGGTTGTTTATTATCGATATTTTTGTTACCACAATGGATTGTAGCCTATTCATTATGGAAGGTAGTTTGTTGTCGAAATTTTTGTTACTACAATGGATTATAGCCTTGTCGTTATGGAAGGTAGTCTGTTGTCGATATCTTTGTTACTCCAATGGACGGTAACCTAGTCATTATGGAAGGTAGTCTGTTGTCAAGATTTTTGTTACTCCAATGGATGGTAGCCTTGTCATTATGGAAGGTAGTCTGTTGTCGAGGTTTTTTATACTCCAATGGATTTTAGCCTTGTCATTATGGAAAGTAGTCTCTTGTGGATATTTTTGTTACTCCAATGATGGTACCCTTGTCATTATGGAAGGTAGTCTGCTGTTGAGATTTTTGTTACTCCCATGGATGGTAGCCTCGTCATTATGGAAGGTAGTTTGCTGTCGAGATTTCTGTTATTCCAATGGATGGTAGCCTTGTCATTATGGAAGTTAGGTTATTGTCGGAATTTTTGTTACTCTAATGGATGGTAGCCTTGTCATTATGGAAGGTAGTCCATTGTCGAGATTTTTGTCACTACAATGGATGATAGCCTTGTCATTATGGAAGGTAGTCTATCGTTGTGTTTTTCTGTTACTCCAATGGATGGTAGCCTTGTCATTAAGGAGGGTAGTCTGTTGTTCATATTTTTGTTACTCAATTGGATTATAGACTTATCATTATGGAAGGTAATCTATTATCGATATTTTTGTTACTCCATTGGATGGTAGCCTTGTCATTATGGAAGGTAGTGTGTTGTATATATTTTTGTTATTCCAATGGATGGTAGCCTTGTCATTATGGAAGCTAGTATGTTGTCGAGATTTTTGTTACTCCAATGGATGGTAGCCTTGTCATTATGGAAGGTAGTCTGTTGTCGTGATTTTTGTTTCTCCAATGCATGGTAGCCTTGTCAATATGGAATGTAGTATGTTGTCGATATCTTTGTTAATCCAATGGATGGTAGCCTTGTCATTATGGATGGTAGTATGTTGTCGAGGTTTTTGTTACTCTAAGGGATGGTAGCCTTTTCATTATAGAAGATAGTGTGTTGTCGATATTTTTATTATTCCAATGGATGGAAGCCTTGTAATTATGGAAGCTAGTCTGTTGTCGAGTTATTTGTTACTACAATGGATGGTAGCCTTGTCATTATGGAAGGTAGTCTATTGTCGATATTTTTGTTACTACAATGGATGGTAGCCTTTTCATTATGGAAGGTAGTCTGTTGTCAAGATTTTTGTTACTACAATGGATTGTAGCCTTGACGTTATTGAAGGTAGACTGTTGTCGATATGTTTCTAACTCCAATGGATGGTAACCTAGTCATTATGGAAGGTAGTCTGTTGTCGAGATTTCTGTTACTCCAATGGATGGTAGCCTTGTCATTATGGAAGGTAGGTTATTGTTGGGATTTTTGTTACTCTAATGGATGGTAGCCTTGTCATTATGGAAGGTAGTTTGTTGTCCAGATTTTTGTTACAACAATAGATGGTAGCCTTGTCATTATGGAAAGTTGTTTGTCGTTGTGATTTTTCGTTACTCCAATGGATGGTAGCCTTTTCGTTAAGGACGTGTGTTTGTTGTTCATATTTTTGTTACTCCATTGGATGGTAAACTTGTCATTACGGAAGGTAATCTATTGTCAATATTTTTGTTACTCTACTGGATGGCATCCTTATCATTATGGAAGGTAGTGTGTTGTCGATATTTTTGTTATTCCAATGGATGGTATCCTTGTCATTATGGAAGGTAGTATGTTGTCGTGATTATTGTTACTCCAATGGATGGTAGCCTTGTCACTATGGAAGGTAGTATGTTGTCGATATATTTGTTACTCCAATGGATGTTAGCCTTGTAATTATGGAAGGTAGTCTGTTGTCGTGATTTTTGTAACTCTAAGGGAATGTAGCCTTGTCATTATGGAAGGTAGTCTATTATCGATATTTTTGTTACTACAATGGATGGTAGCCTTTTTATTATGGAAGGTAGTCTGTTGTCGATATCTTTGTTACTCCAATGGATGGTAACCTAGTCATTATGGAAGGTATTTTGTTTTTGAGATTTTTGTTACTCCAATGGATGGTAGCCTTGTCATTATGGAAGGTAGTCTGTTGTCGAGATTTTTTATACTCCAATGGATTGTAGCCTTGTCATTATGGAAGGTAGTCTGTTGTGGATATTTTTGTTACTCCAATGATGGTATCCTTGTCATTATGGAAGGTAGTCTATTGTCGAGATTTCTGTTACTCCACTGGATGGCAGCCTTGTCATTATGGAAGGTAGTCTGTTGTCAAGATTTAAGTCACTACAATGGATGGTATCCTTACCATTATGGAAGGTAGTCTATCGTTGTGATTTTCTGTTACTCTAATGGATGGTAACGTTGTCATTAAGGACAGTAGTTTGTTGTTCATATTTTTGTTACTCCAATGGATGGTACACTTATCATTATGGAAGGTGATCTATTGTCGATATTTTTGTTACTCCATTGGATGGTAGCCTTGTCATTATGGAAGGTAGTGTGTTGTCGATATTTTTGTTATTCCAATGGATGGTAGCCTTGTCATTGTGGAAGGTAGTCTGTTGTCATGATTTTTGTTACTCCATTGGATGGTAGCCTTGTCACTATGGAAGGTAGTATGTTGTCAATATCTTTGTTACTCCAATGAATGGTAGCCTTGTCATTATGGAAGGTAGTCTATTGTCGTGATTTTTGTTACTCTAAGGGATGGTAGCCTTGTTATTATGTAAGGTAGTATGTTGTCGATTTCTTTATTACTCCAACAGATGGTAGCCTTGTCATTATAGAAGGTAGTCTGTTGTCGAGATTTCTGTTACTCCAATGGATGGTAGCCTTGTCATTATGGAAGGTAGTATGTTTTGGAGATTTTTGTTACTATAATGGATGGTAGACTTGTCATTATTGAAGGTAGTCTGTTGTCGAGATTTTGGTTACAACAATGGATGGTATCCTTGTCATTATGGAAGGTAGTCTATTGTTGATATCTTTGTTACTCAAATGGATGGTAGCCTAGTCATTATGTAAGGTAGTTTGTTGTCGAGATTTTTGTTACTCCAATGGATGGTAGCCTTGTCATTATGGAAGGTAGTCTGTTGTTGAGATTTTTGTTACTCCAATGGATGGTTGCCTTGCATTATGGAAGGTAGTCTGTTGTCGAGATTTCTATTACTCCAATGGATGGAAGCCTCATCATTATGGAAGTTAGTCTGTTGTCGAGATTTCTATTACTCCAATGGATGGTAGCCTTGTCATTAAGGACGGTAGTCTGTTATTAAGATTTCTAATACTTCAATGGATGGTAGCCTAGTCATTATGAAAGGTAGGCAATTGTCGAGATTTTTATTTCTCCATTGGATGGTAGCCTTGTTATTATGGAAGGTAGTGTGTTGTCGACATTTTTGTTATTCCAATGAATGGTAGCCTTGTCATTATGGAAGCTAGTCTGTTGTCGAGATTTTTGTTACTCCAATGGATGGTAGCTTTGTCATTATGGAAGGTAGTCTATTGTCGATATTTTTGTTATTCCAATAGATGGTATCCTTGTCATTATGGAAGGTAGTCTGTTGTCGTGATTTTTGTTACTCCAATGGATGGTAGCCTTGTCAATATGAAACGTAGTATGTTTGCGATATCTTTGTTAATCCAATGGATGGTAGCCTTGTAATTATGGAAGGTAGTCTGTTGTCGAGATTTTTGTTGCTCTAAGGGATGGTAGCCTTGTCATTATGGAAGGTAGTGTGTTGACGATATTTTTGTTATTCCAATGGATGATAGCCTTGTCATTATGGAAGCTAGTCTGTTGTCGAGATTTTTGTTACTCCAATGGATGGTAGCCTTGTCATTAAGGAAGGTAGACTATTGTCGATATTTTTGTTACTACAATGGATGGTAGCCTTTTCATTATGGAAGGTAGTCTATTGTCGAGATTTTTGTTACTACAATGGATTGTAGCCTTGTCGTTATGGAAGGTAGTCTGTTGTCGATATCTTTGTAACTCCAATGTATGGTAACCTAGTCATTATTGAATGTAGTTTGTTGTCGAGATTTTTGTTAATCCAATGAATGGTAGCTTTGTCATTATGGAAGGTAGTTTGTTGTCGAGATTTCTCTTACTCCAATGGATGGTAGCCTTGGTATTATGGAAGGTAGGTTATTGTCGGGATTTTTGTTACTCCAATGGATGGTAGCCTCATCATTATGGAAGTTAGTCTGTTGTCGAGATTTCTATTACTCCAATGGATGGTAGCCTTGTCATTATGGAAGGTAGGTTATTGTCGAGATTTTTGTTACTCCAATGGATGGTAGCCTTGTCATTATGGAAGGTAGTCTGTTGTCCATATTTTTGTTACAATAATAGATGGAAGCCTTGTCATTATGAAAGGTAGTCTGTTGTCGAGATTTTTGTCACTGCAATGGATGGTAGCCTTGTCATTATGGAAAGTAGTTTGTCGTTGTGATTTTCTGTTACTCTAATGGATGGTAGCTTTGTCATTAAGGACGGTAGTCTGTTGTTCATATTTTTTTTACTCCAATGGATGGTAGACTTGTCATTATGGAAGGTAATCTATTGTCGATATTTTTGTTACTCCACTAGATGGTATCCTTGTCATTACGGAAGGTAGTGTGTTATCGATGTTTTTGTTATTCCGATGGATGGTATCCTTGTCATTATGTAAGGTAGTCTGTTGTCGTGATATTAGTTACTCCAATGGATGGTAGCCTTATCACTATGGATGGTAGTATGTTGTAGATATCTTTGTTACTCCAATGGATGGTAGCCTTGTCATTATGGAAGGTAGTTTGTTGTCTTGATTTTTGTTACTCTAAGGGATGGTAGCCTTGTCATTATGGAAGGTAGTCTGCTGTCGAGATTTTTGTTACTACAATGAATGGTAGCCTTTTCATTATGGAAGGTAGTCTGATGTCGAGATTTTTGTTACTACAATGGATTGTAGCCTTGTCTTTATGGAAGGTAGTTTGTTGTCGATATCTTTGTAACTACAATGGATGGTAACCTAGTCATCATGGAAGGTAGTTTGTTGTCGAGATTTTTGTAACTTTAACGGATGGTAGCCTTGTCAATATGGAAGGTAGTCTGTTGTCGAGATTTCTGTTAGTCCAATGGATGGTAGCCTTGTCATTATGGAAGGTAGTCTGTTGTCAGAATTTTGGTTACAACAATAGATGGTAGCCTTGTCGTTATGGAAGGTAGTATGTTGTCAAGATTTTTGTCACTGCAATGGATGGTAGCCTTGTCATTATGGAAGGTATTTTTTCCTTGTGATTTTCTGTTACTCCAATGGATGGTAGCCATGTCATTAAGGACGGTATTCTATTGTCCATATCTTTGTTACTCCAATGGATGGTTGACTTGTCATTATGGAAGGTAATCTATTATCGATATTTTTGTTACTCCATTGGATGGTAGCCTTGTCATTATGGAAGGTAGTATGTTGTCGATATTTTTCTCATTCTAATGGACGGTAGCCTTGTCATTATGGAAGGTAGTCTGTTGTCGTGATTTTTGTTACTCCAATGGATGGTAGCCTTTTCACTATGGAAGGTAGTTTGTTGTCAATATCTTTGTTACTCCAATTGATGGTAGTCTTGTCATTATGGAAGGTAGTCTGTTGTCGTAATTTTTGTTACTCCAATGGATGGTAGCCTTTTCACTATGGAAGGTAGATTGTTGTCGATATCTTTGTTACTCAAATGGATGGTAGCCTTGCCATTATGGAAGGTAGTCTGTTGTCGTGATTTTTTTTACTCTAAGGGATGGTAGCCTTGTTATTATGGAAGGTAGTGTGTTGTCGATATCTTTGTTACTCCAATGGATGGTAGCCTTGTCATTACGGAAGGTAGTCTATTGTCGAGATTTTTGTTACTCTAAGGGATGGTAGCATTGTCATTATGAAAGGTAGTCTATTGTCGATATTTTTGTTACTATAATAGATTTTAGGCTTGTCATTTTGGAAGGTAGTCTGTTGTCGATATTTTTTATACTCCAATGGATTGTAGCCTTGTCATTATGGAAGGTAGTCTCTTGTGGATATTTTTGTTACTTCAATGATGGTACCCTTGTCATTATGGAAAGTAGTATGTTGTCGAGTTTTTGTTACTCCAACGGATGGTAGCCTTGTCATTATGGAAGGTGGTCTGTTGTCGAGATTTCTGTTACTCCAATGGATGATATCCTTGTCATTATGGAGATTTTTGTTCCTATAATGGATGGTAGCCTTGTCATTATGGAAGGTAGTCTGTTGTCGAGATTTTTGTTACTCCAATGGATGGTAGCCTTTTCATTATGGAAGGTAGGTTATTGGCTGGATTTTTGTTACTCCAATGGATGGTAGCCTTGTCATTATGGAAGGTAGTCTGTTGTCAGAATTTTTATTACAATAATAGATGGAAGCCTTGTCATTATGGAAGGTAGTATGTTGTCAAGATTTTTGTCACCGCAATGGATGGTACCCTTGTCATTATGGAAGGTAGTATGTTGACGAGTTTTTGTTACTCCAACGAATGCTAGCCTTGTCATTATGGAAGGTGGTATGTTGTCGAGATTTCTGTTACTCCAATGGATGATAGCCTTATCATTATGGAAGGTAGTCTGTTGTGGAGATTTTTGTTCCTATAATGGATGGTAGCCTTGTCATTATGGAAGGTAGTCTGTTGTCGAGATTTCTGTTACTCCAATGGATGGTAGCCTTTTCATTATGGAAGGTAGGTTATTGGCTGGATTTTTGTTACTCCAATGGATGGTAGCCTTGTCATTATGGAAGGTAGTTTGTTGTCAGAATTTTTGTTACAACAATAGATGGTAGCCATGTCATTATGGAAGGTAGTATGTTGTCAAGTTTTTGTCACTGCAATGGATGGTAGCCTTGTCATTATGGAAGGTAGTTTGTCCTTGTGATTTTCTGTTACTCCAATGGAGGGTAGCCATGTCATTAAGGACGATAGTCTGTTGTCCATATCTTTGTTACTCCAATGGATGGTTGACTTGTCATTATGGAAGGTAATCTATTGTCGATATTTTTGTTATTCCATTGGATGGTAGCCTTTTCATTATGGAAGGTAGTATGCTGACGATATTTTTCTCATTCTAATGGATGGTAGCCTTGTAATTATGGAAGGTAGTCTGTTGTCGTGATTTTTGTTACTCCAATGGATGGTAGCCTTTTCACTATGGAAGGTAGTTTGTTGTCGATATCTTTGTTACTCCAATTGATGGTAGCCTTGTCATTATTGAAGGTAGTCTGTTGTCGTGATTTTTGTTACTCCAATGGATGGTAGCCTTTTCACTATGGAAGGTAGTTTGTTGTCGATATCTTTGTTACTCCAATGGATGGTAGCCTTGTCATTATGGAAGGTAGTCTGTTGTCGTGATTTTTTTTACTCTAAGGGATGGTAGCCTTGTTATTATGGAAGGTAGTGTGTTGTCAATATCTTTGTTACTCCAATGGATGGTAGCCTTGTCATTACGGAAGGTAATCTATTGTTGAGATTTTTGTTACTATAATAGATTTTAGGCTTGTCATTATGGAAGGTAGTCTGTTGTCGATATTTTTTATACTCCAATGGATTGTAGCCTTGTCATTATGGAAGGTAGTCTCTTGTGGATATTTTTGTTACTTCAATGATGGTACCCTTGTCATTATGGAAGGTAGTATGTTGTCGAGTTTTTGTTACTCCACCGGATGGTAGCCTTGTCATTATGGAAGGTTCTCTGTTGTCGAGATTTCTGTTACTCCAATGGATGATATCCTTGTCATTATGGAAGGTAGTCTATTGTGGAGATTTTTGTTCCTATAATGGATGGTAGCCTTGTTATTATGGAAGGTAGTCTATTGTCGAGATTTTTGTTACAACAATGGATGGTATCCTTGTCATTATAGAAGGTAGTCTATTGTTGATATCTTTGTTACTCCAATGGATGGTAGCCTAGTCATTATGTAAGGTAGTTTGTTGTCGAGATTTTTGTTACTCCAATGGATGGTAGCCTTGTAATTATGGAAGGTAGTCTGTTGTCGAGATTTTTGTTGCTCCAATGGATGGTAGCCTTGCATTATGGAAGGTAGTCTGTCATTGTGATTTTTGTCACTCCAATGGATGGTAGCCTTGTCATTATGGAAGGTAGTCTGTTGTCAGAATTTTAGTTACAACAATAGATGGTAGCCTTGTCATTATGGAAGGTAGTCTATTGTCAATATTTTTGTCACTGCAATAGATGGTAGCCTTGTCATTATGGAAGGTAGTTTGTCCTTGTGATTTTCTATTACTCCAATGGATGGTAGCCTTGTCATTAAGGACGGTAGTCTGTTGTCGATATCTTTGTTACTCCAATGGATGGTTGACTTGTCATTATGGAAGGTAATATATTGTCGATATTTTTGTTACTCCATTGGATGGTAGCCTTGTCATTATGGAAGGTAGTATGCTGTCGATATTTTTGTTACTCCCATGGATGGTAGCCTTGTCATTATGGAAGGTAGTCTATTGTCTAGATTTTTGTTAAAACATTAAATGGTAGCCTTGTCATTATGGAAGGTAGTCCGTTGTCGAGATTTTTGTCACTGCAATGGATGATAGCCTTGTCATTATGGAAGGTAGTTTGTCGTTGTGTTTTTTTGTTACTCCAATGGATGGTAGCCTTGTCATTAAGCAGGGTAGTCTGTTTTTCATATTTTTGTTACTCCATTGGATGGTAGCCTTGTCATTATGGAAGGTAGTGTGTTGTATATATTTTTGTTATTCCAATGGATGGTAGCCTTGTTATTATGGAAGCTAGTATGTTGTCGATATCTTTGTAACTCCAATAGATGGTAATCTAGTCATTACGGAAGGTAGTTTGTTGTCTAGATTTTTGTTACTCCAATGGATGGTAGCCTTGTCATTATGGAAGGTAGTCTGTTGTCGAGAATTCTGTTACTCCAATGGATGAAAGCCTTGTCATTATGGAAGGTAGTCTGTTGTCCATATTTTTGTTACAACAATAGATAGTAGCCTTGTCATTATGGAAGGTAGTCTGTTGTAGAGATCTTTGTCACTGCAATGGATGATAGCATTGTCATTATGGAAGGTAGTCTATTGTTGTGATTTTCTGTTACTCCAATTTATGGTAGCCTTGTCATTAAGGACGGTAGTCTGTTGTTCATATTTTTGTTACTCCAATGGATGGTAGACTTGTCATTATGGAAGGTAAACTATTGTCGATATTTTTGTTTTTCCATTGGATGGTATCCTTGTCATTATGGAAGGTAGTGTGTTGTCGATATTTTTGTTATTCCAATGGATGGTAGCCTTGTCATTATGGAAGGTAGTCTGTTGTCGTGATTTTTGTTACTCCAATGGATGGTAGCCTTGTCACCATGGAAGGTAGTATGTTGTCATATCTTTGTTACTCCAATGGATGGTAGCCTTGTCATTATGGAAGGTAGTCTACTGTTGTGATATTTGTTACTCTAAGGGATGGTAGCCTTGTCATTATGGAAGGTAGTGTGTTGTCGATATCTTTGTTAATCCAATGGATGGTAGCCTTGTCATTACGGAAGGTAGTCTGTTGTCGAGATTTTTGTTACTCTAAGGGATGGTAGCATTGTCATTATGAAAGGTAGTCTATTGTCGAGATTTTTGTTACCATAATAGATTGTAGGCTTGTCATTATGGAAGGTAGTCTGTTGTCGATATTTTTTAAACTCTAATGGATTGTAGCCTTGTCATTATGGAAGGTAGTCTATTGTGGATATTTTTGTTACTCCAATGATGGTAGCCTTGTCATTATGGAAGGTAGTCTGTTGTTGAGATTTCTGTTACTCCAATAGATGGTAGCCTTGTCATTATGGAATGTAGTCTGTTGTGGAGATTTTTGTTACTATAATGGATGGTAGCCTTGTCATTATGGAAGGTAGTCTTTTGTCGAGATTTTTGTTACAACAATAGATGGTAGCCTTGTCATTATGGAAGGTAGTCTATTGTCGATATTTTTTTTACTACAATGGATGATATCCTTTTCATTATGGAAGGTAGTCTGTTGTCGAGATTTTTGTTCCTACAATGGATTGTAGGCTCGTCTAATGGATGGTAACCTAGTAATTATGGAAGGTAGTCTGTTGTTGAGATTTTTGTTACTCAAATGGACGGTAGCCTTGTCATTAAGGACGGTAGTCTGTTGATCAAATTTCTATTACTTCAATGGATGGTAGCCTTGTTATTATGAAAGGTAGTGTGTTGTCGACATTTTTGTTATTCCAATGGATGGTAGCCTTATCATTATGGAAGGTAGTCTGTTGTCAAGATTTTTGTTACTCCAATGGATGGTAGCCTTGTCATTATGAAAGGTAGTCTATTGTCGATATTTTTGTTATTCCAATGTATGGTAGCCTTGTCATTATGGAAGGTAGTCTATTGTCGTGATTTTTGTTACTCCTATGGATGGTAGCCTTGTCACTATGGAACGTAGTATGTTGTCGATATCTTTGTTAATCCATTGGATGGTAGCCTTGTCATTATGGAAGGTAGTCTGTTGTCGAGATTTTTGTTACTCTAAGGGATGGTAGCCTTGTCATTATGGAAGGTAGTGTGTTGTCGATATTTTTGTTATTCTAATGGATGATAGCCTTATAATTATGGAAGCTAGTCTGTTGTCGAGATTTTTGTTACTCCAATGGATGGTAGCCTTATCATCATGGAAGGTAGTCTGTTGTCGAGATTTCTGTTACTCCAATGGATGGTAGCCTTGTCATTATGGAAGGTAGGTTATTGTCGGTATTTTTGTTACTCCAATGGATGGTAGCCTTTTCATTATGGAAGGTAGTCTGTTGTCGAGATTTTTCTTACTACGATGGATTGTAGCCTTGTCGTTATTGAAGGTAGTCTGTTGTCGATATCTTTGTAACTCCAATGGATGGTAATCTAGTCATTATTAAAGGTAGTTTGTTGTCGAGATTTTTGTTACTCCAATGGATGGTAGCCTTGTCATTATGGAAGGTAGTCTGTTGTCGTGATTTCTGTTACTCTAATGGATGGTAGCCTTGTCATTATGGAAGGTAGGTTATTGTCGGGATTTTATGTTACTCCAATGGATGGTAGCCTTGTCATTATGGAAGGTAGTATGTTGTTGTGATTTTTATTACTCTAAGGGATGCTAGCCTTATCATTATGGAAGGTAGTGTGTTGTCGATATCTTTGTTACTCCAATAGATGGAAGCCTTGTCATTACAAAAGGTAGTCTGTTGTCGAGATTTTTGTTACTCTAAGGGACGATAGCATTGTCATTATGAAAGGTAGTCTATTGTCGAGATTTTTGTTACTATAATAGATTATAGGCTTGTCATTACGGAAGGTAGTCGGTTGTCGAAATTTTTTATACTCCAATGGATTGTAGCCTTGTCATTATGGAAGGCAGTCTCTTGTGAATATTTTTGTTACTCCAATGATGGTACCCTTGTCATTATGGAAGGTAGTATGTTGTCGAGTTTTTGTTACTCCAACGGATGGTAGCCTTGTCATTATGGAAGGTAGTCTGTTGTCGTGATTTCTGTTACTCCAATGGATGGTAGCCTTTTCATTATGGAAGGTAGTCTATTGTTGAGATTTTTGTTACTACAATGGATTATAGCCTTGTCGTTATTGAAGGTAGTATGTTGTCGATATCTTTGTAACTCCAATGGATGGTAACCTAGTCATTATGGAAGGTAGGTTATTGTCGGGATTTTTGTTACTCTAATGGATGGTAGCCTTGTCATTATGGAAGGTAGTCTATTGTCGATATTTTTGTTCCTACAATGGATTGTAGCCTTGTCATTATGGAAGGTAGTCTGTTTTTAATATCTTTGCAACTCCAATGGATGGTAACCTAGTCATTATGGAAGGTAGTCTGTTGTTGAGATTTTTTTTACTCCAATGGATGGTAGCCATGTAATTAAGAACGGTAGTCTGTTATTTAGATTTCTATTACTTCAATGGTTGGTAGCCTTGTCATTATGGAAGGTACGAAATTGTCGAGATTTTTGTTACTCCATTGGATGGTAGCCTTGTTATTATGAAAGGTAGTGTGTTGTCGACATTTTTGTTATTCCAATGGATTGTAGCCTTGTCATTATGGAAGCTAGTCTATTATCGAAATTTTTGTTACTCCAATGGATGGTAGCCTTGTCCTTATGGAAGTTAGTCTATTGTCGATATTTTTGTTATTCCAATGTATGGTAGCCTTGTCATTATGAAAGGTAGACTGTTGTCGTGATTTTTGTTACTCCTATGGATGGTAGACTTGTCACTATGGAACGTAGTATGTGTCGATATCTTTGTTAATCCAATGGATGCTAGCCTTGTCATTATTGAAGGTAGTCAGTTGTCGAGATTTTTGTTACTCTAAGGGATGTTAGCCCTGTCATTATGGAAGGTAGTGTGTTATCGATATTTTTGTTATTCCAATTGAGATAGCCTTGTCATTATGGAAGCTAGTCTGTTGTCGATATTTTTGTTACTCCAATGGATGGTAGCCTTGTCATTATGGAAGGTAGTCTATTGTCGATATTTTTGTTACTACAATGGATGATAGCCTTTTTATTATGGAAAGTAGTCTGTTGTCGAGATTTTTTTTACTCCAATGGATGGTAGCCTTATCATTATGGAAGGTAGTCTGTCGTCGTGATTTTCTGTTACTCCAATGGATGGTAGCCTTGTCATTAAGGACGGTAGTCTGTTGCACATTTTTGTTACTCCAATGGATGGTAGACTTGTCATTATGGAAGGTAGTATGTTGTCGTGATTTTTGTTACTCTAACGGATGCTAGCCTTATCATTATGGAAGGTAGTGTGTTGTCGATATCTTTATTACTCCAATGGATGGTAGCCTTGTCATTACAAAAGGTAGTCTATTGTCGAGATTTTTGTTACTCTAAGGGATGGTAGCATTGTCATTATGAAAGGTAGTCTATTGTCGAGAATTTTGTTACTATAATAGGTTGTAGGCTTGTCATTATGAAAGGTAGTTTGTTGTCGATATTTTTTATACTCCAATGGATTGTAGCCTTGTCATTATGGAAGGCAGTCTCTTGTGAATATTTTTGTTACTTCAATGATGGTACCCTTGTCATTATGGAAGGTAGTATGTTGTCGAGTTTTTGTTACTCCAACGGATGGTAGCCTTGTCATTATGGAAGGTAGTCTGTTGTCGAGATTTTTGTTACTCCTACGGATGGTAGACTTGACACTATGGAACGTAGTATGTTGTCGATATCTTTGTTAATACAATGGATGGTAGCCTTGTCATTATGGGAGGTAGTATGTTGTCGAGATTTTTGTTACTCTAAGGGATGTTAGCCTTGTCATTATGGAAGGTAGTGTGTTGTCGATATTTTTGTTATTCCAATGGATGATAGCCTTGTCATTATGGAAGCTAGTTTGTTGTCCAGATTTTTGTTACTCCAATGGATGGTAGCCTTGTCATTATGGAAGGTAGTCTATTGTCGATATTTTTGTTACTACAATTGATGATAGCCTTTTTATTATGGAAGGTAGTCTGTTTTCGAGATTTTTGTTACTACAATGGATTGTAGCCTTGTCATTATGGAAGGTAGTCTGTTGTCGATATCTTTGTTACTCCAATGGATGTTAACCTAGTCATTATGGAAGTTAGTCTGTTGTTGAGATTTTTGTTACTCTAATGGATGGTAGCCTAGTCATTATGGAAGGTAGTCTGTTTTGAGATTTTTGTTACTCCAATGGATGGTAACCTAATCATTATGGAAAGTAGTTTGTTGCCAGGATTTTTGTTACTCCAATGGATGGTAGCCTTGTCATTATGGAAGGTAGTTTGTTGTCGAGATTTCTGTTACTCCAATGGATGGTATCCTTGTCATTTTGGAAGGTAGGTTATTGTCGTGATTTTTGTTACTCCAATGGATGGTAGCCTTGTCAATATGGAAGGTAGTATGTTGTCGATATTTTTGTTCCTACAATGGATTGTAGGCTCGTCATTATGGAAGGTAGTCTGTTGTCGATATCTTTGTAACTCCAATGGATGGTAACCCAGTCATTATGGAAGGTAGTATGTTGTTGAGATTTTTGTTACTCCAATGGATGGTAGCCTTGTCATTAAGGATGGTAGTCTGTTGTTCAGATTTATATTACTTCAATGGATGGTAGCCTTGTCATTATGGATGGTAGGAAATTTTCGAGATTTTTGTTACTCCATTGGATGTTAGCCTTGTTATTATGAAAGGTAGTGTGTTGTCGACATTTTTGTTATTCCGATGGATGGTAGCCTTGTCATTATGGAAGCTAGTCTGTTGTCGAGATTTTTGTTACTCCAATGGATGGTAGCCTTGTCATTATGGAAGGTAGTCTATTGTCGATATTTTTGTTATTCCAATGTATGGTAGCCTTGTCCTTATGGAAGGTAGTCTGTTGTCCATATCTTTGTAACTCCAATGGATGGTAACCTAGTCACTATGGAACGTAGTATGTTGTCGATATCTTTGTTAATCCAATGGATGGTAGCCTTGTCATTATGGGAGGTAGTCTGTTGGCGAGATTTCTGTTACTCTAAGGGATGTTAGCCTTGTCATTATGGAAGGTATTGTGTTGTCGATATTTTTGTTATTCCAATGGATGATAGCCTTGTCATTATGGAAGCTAGTTTGTTGTCGAGATTTTTGATACTCCAATGGATGGTAGCCTTGTCATTATCGAAGGTAGTCTATTGTCGATATTTTTGTTACTACAATGGATGATAGCCTTTTTATTATGGAAGGTAGTCTGTTTTCGAGATTTTTGTTACTACAATGGATTGTAGCCTTGTCGTTATGGAAGGTAGTCTGTTGTCGATATCTTTGTTACTCCAATGGATGGTAACCTAGTCATTATGGTAGTTAGTATGTTATTGAGATTTTTGTTATTCCAATGGATGGCAGCCAAGTCATTATGGAAGGTAGTCTGTTTCGAGATTTTTGTTACTCCAATGGATGGAAACCTAGTCATTATGGAAGGTAGTTTGTCGTAAGGATTTTTGTTACTCCAATGGATGGTAGCCTTGTCATTATGGAAGGTAGTCTATTGTCGAGATTTCTGTTACTCCAAGGGATGGTATCCTTGTCATTATGGAAGGTAGGTTATTGTCGGGATTTTTGTTACTCCAATGGATGGTAGCCTTGTCATTATGGAAGGTAGTCTGTTGTCGATATTTTTGTTACTACAATGGATTGTAGCCTTGTCATTATGGAAGGTAGTCTATTGTCGATATCTTTGTAACTCCAATGGATGGTAACCTAGTCATTATGGAAGGTAGTATGTTGTTGAAATTTTTGTTACTCCAATGGATGGTAGCCTTGTCATTAAGGACGGTAGTCTGTTGTTCAGATTTCTATTACTTCAATGGATGGTAGCCTTGTCATTATGGAAGGTAGTAAATTTTCGAGATTTTTGTTACTCCATTGGATGGTAGCCTTGTTATTATGAAAGGTAGTGTGTTGTCGACATTTTTGTTATTCCAATGGATGGTAGCCTTGTCATTATGGAAGCTAGTCTGTTGTCGAGATTTTTGTTACTCCAATGGATGGTAGCCTTGTCATTATGGAAGGTAGTCTATTGTCGATATTATTGTTATTCCAATGTATGGTAGCCTTGTCATTATGGAAGGTAGTCTGTTGTCGAGATTTCTGTTACTCCAAGGGATGCTATCCTTGTCATTATAGAAGGTAGGTTATTGTCAGGATTTTTGTTACTCCAATGGATGGTAGCCTTGTCATTATGGAAGGTAGTCTGTTGTCGATATTTTTGTTCCTACAATGGATTGTAGCCTTGTCATTATGGAAGGTAGTCTGTTGTCGATATCTTTGTAACTCCAATGGATGGTAACCTAGTCATTATGGAAGGTAGTATGTTGTTGAGATTTTTGTTACTCCAATGGATGGTAGCCTTGTCATTAAGGACGGTAGTCTATTGTTCAGATTTCTATTACTTCAATGGATGGTAGCCTTGTCATTATGGAAGGTAGTAAATTTTCGAGATTTTTGTTACTCCATTGGATGGTAGCCTTGTTATTATGAAAGGTAGTGTGTTGTCGACATTTTTGTTATTCCAATGGATGGTAGCCTTGTCATTATGGAAGCTAGTCTGTTGTCGAGATTTTTGTTACTCCAATGGATGGTAGCCTTGTCATTATGGAAGGTAGTCTATTGTCGATATTTTTGTTATTCCAATGTATGGTAGCCTTGTCATTATGGAAGGTAGTCTGTTGTCCATATCTTTGTAACTCCAATGGATGGTAACCTAGTCACTATGGAACGTAGTATGTTGTCGATATCTTTGTTAAACCAATGGATGGTAGCCTTGTCATTATGGGAGGTAGTCTGTTGTCGAGATTTCTGTTACTCTAAGGGATGTTAGCCTTGTCATTATGGAAGGTAGTGTGTTGTCGTTATTTTTGTTATTCCAATGGATGATAGCCTTGTCATTATGGGAGCTAGTTTGTTGTCGAGATTTTTGTTACTCCAATGGATGGTAGCCTTGTCATTATCGAACGTAGTCTATTGTCGATATTTTTGTTACTACAATGGATGATAGCCTTTTTATTATGGAAGGTAGTATGTTTTCGAGATTTTTGTTACTACAATGGATTGTAGCCTTGTCGTTATGGAAGGTAGTCTATTGTCGATATCTTTGTTACTCCAATGGATGGTAACCTAGTCATTATGGTAGTTAGTATGTTATTGAGATTTTTGTTATTCCAATGGATGGTAGCCTAGTCATTATGGAAGGTAGTCTGTTTCGAGATTTTTGTTACTCCAATGGATGGAAACCTAGTCATTATGGAAGGTAGTTTGTTGTCAGGGTTCTTGTTACTCCAATGGATGGTAGCCTTGTCATTATGGAAGGTAGTCTGTTGTCGAGATTTCTGTTACTCCAATGGATGGTATCCTTGTCATTATGGAAGGTAGGTTATTGTCGGGATTTTTGTTACTCCAATGGATGGTAGCCTTGTCATTATGGAAGGTAGTCTATTGTCGACATTTTTGTTCCTACAATGGATTGTAGCCTTGTCATTGTGGAAGGTAGTCCGTTGTCGATATCTTTGTAACTCCAATGGATGGTAACCTAGTCATTATGGAAGGTAGTATGTTGTTGAGATTTTTGTTACTCCAATGGATGGTAGCCTTGTCATTAAGGACGGTAGTCTGTTGTTCAGATTTATATTACTTCAATGGATGGTAGCCTTGTCATTATGGAAGGTAGGAAATTGTCGAGATTTTTGTTACTCCATTGGATGGTAGCCTTGTTATTATGAAATGTAGTGTGTTTTCGACAATTTTGTTATTCTTATGGAAGGTAGCCTTGTCATTATGGAAGCTAGTCTGTTGTCGAGATTTTTGTTACTCCAATGGATGGTAGCCTTGTCATTATGGAAGGTAGTCTATTATCGATATTTTTGTTATTCCAATGTATGGTAGCCTTATCATTATGGAAGGTAGTCTGTTGTCGTGATTTTTGTTACTCCTATGGATGGTAGACTTGTCACTATGGAACATAGTATATTGTCGATATCTTTGTTAATCCAATGGATGGTAGCCTAGTCATTATGGAAGGTAGTCTGTTTCAAGATTTTTGTTACTCCAATGGATGGAAACCTAGTCATTATGGAAGGTAGTTTGTTGTCAGGGTTTTTGTTACTCCAATGGATGGTAGCGTTGTCATTATGGAAGGTAGTCTGTTGTCGAGACTTCTGTTACTCCAATGGATGGTATCCTTGTCATTATGGAAGGTAGGTTATTGTCGGGATTTTTGTTACTCCAATGGATGGTAGCCTTGTCATTATGGAAGGTAGTCTGTTGTCGATATTTTTGTTCCTACAATGGATTGTAGCCTTGTCATTATGGAAGGTAGTCCGTTGTCGATATCTTTGTAACTCCAATGGATGGTAACCTAGTCATTATGGAAGGTAGTATGTTGGTGAGATTTTTGTTACTCCAATGGATGGTAGCCTTGTCATTAAGGACGGTAGTCTGTTGTTCAGATTTATATTACTTCAATGGATGGTAGCCTTGTCATTATGGAAGGTAGGAAATTGTCGAGATTTTTGTTACTCCATTGGATGGTAGCCTTGTTATTATGAAAGGTAGTGTGTTTTCGACAATTTTGTTATTCCAATGGAAGGTAGCCTTGTCATTATGGAAGCTAGTCTGTTGTCGAGATTTTTGTTACTCCAATGGATGGTAGCCTTGTCATTATGGAAGGTAGTCTATTATCGATATTTTTGTTATTCCAATGTATGGTAGCCTTATCATTATGGAAGGTAGTCTGTTGTCGTGATTTTTGTTACTCCTATGGATGGTAGACTTGTCACTATGGAACATAGTATATTGTCGATATCTTTGTTAATCCAATGGATGATAGCCTTGCCAATATGGGAGGTAGTCTGTTGTTGAGATTTTTGTTACTCTAAAGGATGTTAGCCTTGTCATTATTGAAGGTAGTGTGTTGTCGATATTTTTGTTATTCCAATAGATGATAGCCTTGTCATTATGGAAGCTAGTTTGTTGTCGAGATTTTTGTTACTCCAAGGGGTGGTAGCCTTGTCATTATGGAAGGTTGTCTATTGTCGATATTTTTGTTACTACAATGGATGATAGCCTTTTTATTATGGAAGGTAGTCGATTTTCGAGAATTTTGTTACTATAATGGATTGTAGCCTTGCCATTATGGAAGGTAGTCTGTTGTCGATATCTTTGTTATTCCAATGGATGGTAACCTAGTCATTATGGTAGTTAGTATGTTGTTGATATTTTTGTTATTCCAATGGATGGTAGGCTAGTCATTATGAAAGGTAGTCTGTTTCAAGATTTTTGTTATTCCAATGGATGGTAACCTAGTCATTATGGAAGGTAGTTTGTTGTCAGGATTTTTGTTACTCCAATGGATGGTAGCCTTGTCATTATGGAAGGTAGTCTGTTGTCGAGATTTCTGTTACTCCAATGGATGGTATCCTTGTCATTATGGAAGGCAGGTTATTGTCGGGATTTTTGTTACTCCAATGGATGGTAGCCTTGTCATTATGGAAGGTAGTCTATTGTCGATATTTTTGTTCCTACAATGGATTGTAGCCTTGTCATTATGGAAGGTAGTCTGTTATCGATATCTTTGTAACTCCAATGGATGGTAACCTAGTCATTATTGAAGGTAGTATGTTGTTGAGATTTTTGTTACTCCAATGGATGGTAGCCTTGTCATTACGGAGGGTAGTCTGTTGTTCAGATTTTTATTACTTCAATGGACGGTATCCTTGTCATTATGGAAGGTAGGAAATTGTCGAGATTTTTGTTACTCCATTGGATGGTTGCCTTGTTATTATGAAAGGTAGTGTGTTGTCGACATTTTTGTTATTCCAATGGATGGTAGCCTTGTCATTATGGAAGCTAGTCTGTTGTCGAGATTTTTGTTACTCCAATGGATGGTAGCCTTGTCATTATGGAAGGTAGTCTATTGTCGATATTTTTGTTATTCCATTGTCTGGTAGCCTTGTCATTATGGAAGGTAGTCTGTTGTCGTGATTTTTGTTACTCCTATGGATGGTAGACTTGTCACTATGGAACGTAGTATGTTGTCGATATCTTTGTTAATCCAATGGATGGTAGCCTCTTCATTATAGGAGGTAGTCTGTTGTCGAGATTTTTGTTACTCTCAGGGATGTTAGCCTTGTCATTATGGAAGGTAGTGTGTTTTCGATATTTTTGTTATTCCAATGGATGATAGCCTTGTCATTATGGAAGCTAGTCTGTTGTCGAGATTTTTGTTACTCTAATGGATGGTAGCCTTGTCATTATGGAAGGTAGTCTATTGTCGATATTTTTGTTACTACAATGGATGATCGCCTTTTTATTATGGAAGGTAGTCTGTTTTCGAGATTTTTGTTACTACAATGGATTGTAGCCTTGTCGTTATGGAAGGTAGTATGTTGTCGATATCTTTGTTACTACAATGGATGGTAACCTAGTCATTATGGAAGTTAGTCTGTTGTTAAGATTTTTGTTATTCCAATGGATGGTAGCCTAGTCATTATGGAAGGTAGTCTATTTCAAGATTTTTGTTACTCCAATGGATGGTAACCTAGTCATTATGGAAGGTAGTTTGTTGTCAGGATTTTTTTTACTCCAATGGATGGTAGCCTTGTCATTATGGAAGGTAGTCTGTTGTCGAGATTTCTGTTACTCCAATGGATGGTATCCTTGTCATTATGGAAGGTAGGTTATTGTCGGGATTTTTGTTACTCCAATGGAAGGTAGCCTTGTCATTATGGAAGGTAGTCTATTATCCATATTTTTGTTCCTACAATGGATTGTAGCCTTGTCATCATGGAAGATAGTCTGTTGTCGATATCTTTGTAACTCCAATGGATGGTAACCTAGTCATTATGGAAGGTAGTATGATGTTGAGATTTTTGTTACTCCAATGGATGGTAGCCTTGTCATTAAGGACGGTAGTCTGTTGTTCAGATTTCTATTACTTCAATGGATGGTAGCCTTGTCATTATGGAAGGTAGGAAATTGTCGTGATTTTTGTTACTCCATTGGATGGTAGCCTTGTTATTATGAAAGGTAGTGTGTTGTCGACATTTTTGTTATTCCAATGGATGGTAGCCTTGTCATTATGGAAGGTAGTCTGTTGTCGAGATTTTTGTTACTCCAATGGATGGTAGCCTTGTCATTATGGAAGGTAGTCTATTATAGATATTTTTGTTATTCCAATGTATGGTAGCCTTGTCATTATGGAAGGTAGTCTATTGTCGTGAGTTTTGTTACTCCCATGGATGGTAGACTTGACACTATGGAACGTAGTATGTTGTCGATATCTTTGTTAATCCAATGGATGGTAGCCTTGTAATTATGGGAGGTAGTCTGTTGTCGAGATTTTTGTTACTCTAAGGGATGTTAGCCTTGTCATTATGGAAGGTAGTGTGTTGTCGATATTTTTGTTATTCTAATGGATGATAGCATTGTCATTATGGAAGCTAGTCTGTTGTCGAGATTTTTGTTACTCCAATGGATGGTAACCTAGTCATTATGGAAGGTAGTTTGCTGTCGAGATTTTTGTTACTCCAATGGATGGTAGCCTTGTCATTATGGAAGGTAGTCTATTGTCGAGATTTCTGTTACTCCAATGGATGGTAGCCTTATCATTATGGAAGGTAGGTTATTGTCGGGTTTTTTGTTACTCCAATGGATGGTAGCCTTGTCATTATGGAAGGTAATTTGTTGTCCAGATTTTTGTTACTGCAATGGATGGTAGCCTTGTCGTTATGGAAGGTAGTCTATTGTCGATATTTTTGTTACTACAATGGATGGTAGCCTTTTCATTTTGGAAGATAGTCTGTTTTCGAGATTTTTGTTACTACAATGGATTGTAGCCTTGTCGTTATGGAAGGTAGTCTGTTGTAGATATCTTTGTTACTCCAATGGATGGTAACCTAGTCATTATGGAAGTTAGTCTGTTGTTGAGATTTTTGTTATTCCATTGGATGGTAGCCTAGTCATTGTGGAAGGTAGTTTGTTTCGAGATTTTTGTTACTCCAATGGATGGTAGCCTTCTCATTATCGAAGGTAGTCTGTTGTCGAGATTTTTGTTACTCCAATGGTTGGTAGCCTTGTCATTATTGAAGCTAGTCTCTTGTTGATATTTTTGTTACTCCAATGGATGGTAGCCTTGTCATTATGGAAGGTAGTCTGTTGTCCATATTTTTGTTTCTCTAATGGATGGTAGCTTTTCCATTATGGAACGTAGTCTGTTGTCGAGATTTTTGTTACTGCAATGCATGGTAGCCTTGTTATTATGGAAGGTAGTCTGTTGTTGTGATTTCTGTTACTCCAATGGATGGTAGCCTTGTCATTAAGGACGGTA
The DNA here is from genome assembly GCA_948472305.1 of Vicia faba. Lineage (NCBI taxonomy): Eukaryota > Viridiplantae > Streptophyta > Magnoliopsida > Fabales > Fabaceae > Vicia > Vicia faba. Next base: position 531,266,273 of record OX451741.1, read on the forward strand.
GTCTGTTGTTCAGATTTCTATTACTACAATGGATGGTAGCCTTGTCATTATGGAAGGTAGGAAATTGTCGAGATTTTTGTTACTCAATTTGATGGTAGCCTTGTTATTATGGAAGGTAGTGTGTTGTCGACAATTTTGTGATTCCAATGGATGGTGTCCTTGTCATTATGGAAGCTAGTCTTTTGTTGAGATTTTTGTTACTCCAATGGATAATAGCCTTGTCATTATGGAAGGTAGTCTATTGTCGATATTTTTGTTATTCCAATGTATGGTAGCCTTGTCATTATGGAAGGTAGTCTGTTGGCGTGATTTTTGTTACTCCTATGGATGGTAGCCTCGTCACTATGGAACGTAGTATGTTGTCGATATCTTTGTTAATCCAATGGATGGTAGCCTTGTCATTATGGAAGGTAGTCTGTTGTCGAGATTTTTGTTACTCTAAAGGATGGTAGCCTTGTCATTATGGAAGGTAGTATGTTATCGATATTTTTGTTATTCTAATGGATGATAGCCTTGTCATTATGGAAGCTAGTCTGTTGTCGAGATATTTGTTACTCCAATGGATGGTAGCCTTCTCATTATGGAAGGTAGTCTGTTGTCCAGATTTTTGTTACTCCAATGGATGGTTGCTTTGTCATTATGGAAGGTAGTCTATTGTCGATATTTTTGTTACTACAATGGATGGTAGCCTTTTCATTATGGAAGGTAGTGCGTTGTCGATATTTTTGTTAATCCAATGGTTGGTAGCCTTGTCACTATGGAAGGTAGTATGTTGTCGATATCTTTGTTACTCCAATGGATGGTAGCCTTGTCATTATGGAAGGTAGTTTATTGTGGAGATTTTTGTTACTCCAATGGATGGTAGCCTTGTCATTATGGAAGGTAGTTTATTGTCGGGGTTTTTCTTACTCCAATGGATGGTAGCCTTTTCATTATGGAAGGTAATCTGTTGTCCAGATTTTTGTTACTACAATGGATGGTAGCCTTTTCATTATAGAAGGTAGTCTGTTTTCGAGATTTTTGTTACTATAATTGATTGTAGCCTTGTCGTTATGGAAGGTAGTCTGTTGTCGATATCTTTGTTACTCCAATGGATGGTAACCTAGTCATTATGGAAGTTAGTCTGTTGTTGAGATTTTTGTTATTCCAATGGATGGTAGCCTAGTCATTATGGAAGGTAGTTTGTTTCGAGATTTTTGTTACTCCAATGGATGGTAGCCTTGTCATTATTGAAGGTAGTCTGTTGTCGAGATTTTTTTACTCCAATGGTTGGTTCCCTTGTCATTATTGAAGCTAGTCTCTTGTTGATATTTTTGTTACTCCAATGGATGGTAGCCTTGTCATTATGGAAGGTAGTCTTTGTCCATATTTTTGTTTCTCTAATGGATGGTAGCTTTTCCATTATGGAAGGTAGTCTATTGTCGAAATTTTTGTTACTGCAATGGATGGTAGCCTTGTCATTATGGAAGGTATTATGTTGTCCATATTTTTTTTATTCCAATGGATGGTAGCTTTGTCATTATGGAAGGTAGTCTATTGTCGATATTTTTGTTACTACAATGGATGGTAGCCTTTTCATTATGGAAGGTAGTCTGTTTTCGAGATTTTTGTTACTACAATGGATTGTAGCCTTGTCGTTATGGAAGGTAGTCTGTTGTCGATATCTTTGTTACTCCAATGGATGGTACCCTAGTCATTATGGAAGGTAGTCTCTTATGGATATTTTTATTACTCCAATGATAGTACCCTTGTCATTATGGAAGGTAGTGTGCTGTCGAGATTTTTGTTACTCCAATGGATGGTAGCCTTGTCATTATGGAAGGTAGGTTATTGTCGAGATTTTTGTCACTGCAATGGATGGTAGCCTTGTCATTATGGAAGGTAATATTTCGTTGTGATTTTCTGTTACTCCAATGGATGGTAGCCTTGTCATTATGGAAGGTAATATTTCGTTGTGATTTTCTGTTACTCCAATGGATGGTAGCCTTGTCATTAAGGACGACAGTCTATTGTTCATATTTTTGTTACTCCAATGGATGGTAGACTTGTCATTATAGAAGGTAATCTATTGTCAATATTTTTGTTACTCCATTGGATGGTAGCCTTGTCATTATGGAAGGTAGTGCGTTGTCGATTTTTTTGTTATTCCAATGGATGGTAGCCTTGTCGTTATGGAAGGTAGAACGTTGTCGTGATTTTTGTTACTCCAATGAATGGTAGCCTTATCACTATGGAAGGTAGTATGTTGTCGATATCTTTGTTACTCCAATGGATGGTAGCCTTGTCATTATGGAAGGTAGTCTGTTGTGGAGATTTTTGTTACTATAATGGATGGTAGCCTCGTCATTATGGAAGGTAGTTTGTTGTCGATATTTTTTTACTTCAATAGATGGTAGCCTTGTCATTATCGAAGGTAGTCTGTTGTCGAGATTTTTGTTACTCCAATGGTTGGTAGCCTTGTCATTATTGAAACTAGTCTCTTGTTGATATTTTTGTTACTCCAATGGATGGTAGCCTTGTAATTATGGAAGGTAGTCTGTTGTCCATATTTTTGTTTCTCTAATGGATGGTAGCTTTGCCATTATGGAAGGTAGTCTGTTGTCTATATTTTTGTTACTGCAATGCATGTTAGCCTTGTCATTATGGAAGGTAGTCTGTTGTTGTGATTTCTGTTACTCCAATGGATGGTAGCCTTGTCATTACGGAAGGTAGTCTGTTGTCGAGATTTTTTATACTCCAATGGTTTATAGCCTTGTCATTATGGAAGATAGTCTGTTATGGATATTTTTGTTACTCCAATGATAGTACCCTTGTCATTATGGAAGGTAGTCTGCGGTCGAGATTTTTGTTACTCCAATGGATGGTAGCCTTGTCATTATGGAAGGTAGTCTGTTGTCGAGATTTTTGTCACTACAATGGATGGTAGCCTTGTCATTATGGAAGGTAGTCTATTGTCGAGATTTTTGTCACTACAATGGATGGTAGCCTTGTCATTATGGAAGGTAGTATGTCGTTGTGATTTTCTTTTACTCCAATGGATGTTAGCCTTGTCATTAAGGACGGTAGTCTATTGTTCATATTTCTGTTACTCCAATGGATGGTAGACTTGTCATTATAGAAGGTAATTTATTGTCGATATTTTTGTTACTCCATTGGATGGTAGCCTTGTCATTATGGAAGGTAGTGTGTTATTGATATTTTTGTTATTCCAATGGATGGTAGCCTTGTCATTATGGAAGGTAGTCTGTTGTGGAGAGTTTTGTTACTATAATGGACGGTAGCCTCGTCATTATGGAAGGTAGTTTGTTGTCGATATTTTTGTTACTCCAATGGATGGTAGCCTTGCATTATGGAAGGTAGCCTGTCGTTGTGATTTTTGTCACTCAAATGGATGGTAGCCTTGTCATTATGCAAGGTAGTCTTTTGTTTAGATTTTTGTTAATACAATGTATGATAGCCTTGTCATTATGGAAGGTAGTCTATTGTCGAGATTTTTGTTACTGCCTTGTCATTACGAAAGGTACTATGTTGTCGATATTTTTGTTATTCCAATGGATGGTAGCCTAGTCATTATGGAAGTTAGTCGGTTGTCGAGATTTTTGTTACTCCAATGGTTGGTAGCCTTGTCATTATTGAAGATAGTCTCTTGTTGATATTTTTGTTACTCCAATGGATGGTAGCCTTGTAATTATGGATAGTAGTCTGTTATCCATATTTTTGTTTCTCTAATGGATGGTAGCTTGCAATTATGGAAGGTAGTCTGTTGTCGATATTTTTGTTACTGCAATGCATGCTAGCCTTGTCATTATGGAAGGTAGTCTGTTGTTGTGATTTCTGTTACTCCAATGAATGGTAGCCTTGTCATTAAGGACGGTATTCTATTGTTCAAGTTTCTATTACTTCAATGGATGGTAGCCTTGTCATTATGGAAGGTAGGCAATTTTCGAGATTTTTGTTACTCCATTGGATGGTAGCTTTGTTATTTTGGAAGGTAGTGTGTTGTCGATGTTTTTGTTACTCCTTTGGATGGTAGCCTTGTCATTATGGAAGGTAGTGTGTTGTCGATATTTTTGTTACTCCAATGGATGGTAGCCTTGTCACTATGGAAGGTAGTGTGTTGTCAATATCTTTGTTACTCTAGTGGATGGTAGCCTTGTCATTATGGAAGGTAGTCTGTTATGGAGATTTTTGTTACTATAATGGATGGTAGCCTTGTCATTATGAAAGGTAGTCTTTTGTTTAGATTTTTACTAATACAATGTATGGTAGCCTTGTCATTATGGAAGGTAGTCTATTGTCGAGATTTTTGTTACTTCCTTGTCATTATGAAAGGTACTATGTTGTCTAGATTTTTTTTATTCCAATGGATGGTGGCCTAATCATTATGGAAGGTAGTCTGTTTCGAGATTTTTGTTACTCCAATGGATGGTAGCCTTGTCATTATGGAAGGTAGTGTTTTGTCCAGATTTTTGTTACAACAATAGATGGTAGCCTTGTCAATATGGAAGGTAGTCTGTTGTCGAGATTTTTATCACTACAATGGATGGTAGCCTTGTCATTATGGAAGGTAGTATGTCGTTATGATTTTCTGTTACTCCAATGGATGGTAGCCTTGTCATTATGGACGGTAGTCTGTTGTTCATATTTCCGTTACTCCAATGGATGGTAGACTTGTCATTATAGAAGGTAATCTATTGTCGATATTTTTGTTACTCCATTTGATGGTAGCCTTCTCATTATGGAAGGCGGTGTGTTGTCTATATTTTTGTTATTCCAATGGATGGTAGCCTTGTCATTATGGAAGGTAGTCTGTTGTCGTGATTTTTTGTTACTCCAATGGATGGTAGCCTTGTCACTATGGAAGGTAGCATGTTGTCGATATCTTTGTTACTCCAATGGATGGTAGCCTTGTCATTATGGAAGGTAGTCTGTTGTGGAGATTTTTGTTACTATAATGGATGGTAGCCTCGTCATAATGGAAGGTAGTTTGTTGTCGAGATTTTTGTTACTCCTAGGGATGGTAGCCTTGCATTATGGAAGGTAGTCTGTCGTTGTGATTTTTGTCACTCCAATGGATGGTAGCCTTGTAATTTATGCAAGGTAGTCTTTTGTTTAGATTTTTATTAAATACAATGCGTGGTAGCCTAGTCATTATGGAAGGTAGTCTATTGTCGAGATTTTTGTTACTGCCTTGTCATTATGAAAGGTACTATGTTGTCGATATTTTTGTTATTCCAATGGATGGTAGCCTAGTCATTATGGAAGGTAGTCTGTTTCGAGATTTTTGTTACTCAATGGATGGTAGCCTTGTCATTATCGAAGGTAGTCTGTTGTCGAGATTTTTGTTACTCCAATGGTTGGTAGCCTTGTCATTATTGAAGCTAGTCTCTTGTTGATATTTTTGTTACTCCAATGGATGGTAGCCTTTTAATTATGGAAGGTAGTCTGTTGTCCATATTTTTGTTTCTCTAATGGATGGTAGCTTTGCCATTATGGAAGGTAGTCTGTTATCGATATTTTTGTTACTGCAATGCATGGTAGCCTTGTCATTATGGAAGGTAGTCTGTTGTTCTGATTTCTATTACTCCAATGGATGGTAGCCTTGTCATTAAGGACGGTAGTCTATTGTTCAAGATTCTATTACTTCAATGGATGGTAGCCTTGTCATTATGGAAGGTAGGCAATTTTCGAGAGTTTTGTTACTCCATTGGATGGTAGCCTTGTTATTTTGGAAGGGAGTGTGTTGTCGATGTTTTTGTTACTCCTTTGGATGGTAGCCTTGTCATTATAGAAGGTAGTGTGTTGTCGATATTTTTGTTACTCCAATGGATGGTAGCCTTGTCACTATGGAAGGTAGTGTGTTGTCAATATCTTTGTTACTCCAGTGGATGGTAGCCTTGTCATTATGGAAGGTAGTCTGTTGTGGAGATTTTTGTTACTATAATGGATGGTAGCCTTGTCATTATGAAAGGTAGTCTGTTGTTTAGATTTTTGTTAATACAATGTATGGTAGGCTTGTCATTATGGAAGGTAGTCTATTGTCGAGATTTTTGTTACTTCCTTGTCATTATGAAAGGTACTATGTTGTCTAGATTTTTTTTATTCCAATGGATGGTAGCCTAGTCATTATGGAAGGTAGTCTGTTTCGAGATTTTTGTTACTCCAATGGATGATAGCCTTGTCATTATGGAAGGTAGTGTGTTGTCCAGATTTTTGTTACAACAATAGATGGTAGCCTTGTCATTATGGAGGGTAGTCTGTTGTCGAGATTTTTGTCACTGAAATGGATGGTAGCCTTATCATTATGGAAGGTAGTATGTCGTTGTGATTTTCTGTTACTCCAATGGATGGTAGCCTTGTCATTATGGACGGTAGTCTGTTGTTCATATTTCTGTTACTCCAATTGATGGTAGACTTGTCATTATAGAAGGTAATCTATTGTCGATATTTTTGTTACTCCATTTGATGGTAGACTTGCCATTATGGAAGGTAGTGTGTTGTCTATATTTTTGTTATTCCAATGGATGGTAGCCTTTTCATTATGGAAGGTAGTCTGTTGTCGTGATTTTTGTTACTCCAATGGATGGTAGCCTTGTCACTATGGAAGGTAGTATGTTGTCGATATCTTTGTTACTCCAATGGATGGTAGCCTTGTCATTATGGAAGGTGGTCTGTTGTGGAGATTTTTGTTACTATAATGGATGGTAGCCTCGTCATTATGGAAGGTAGTTTGTTGTCGAGATTTTTGTTACTCCAAGGGATGGTAGCCTTGCATTATGGAAGGTAGTCTGTCGTTGTGATTTTTGTCACTCCAATGGATGGTAGCCTTGTAATTTATGCAAGGTAGTCTTTTGTTTAGATTTTTTTTAATACAATGCGTGGTAGCCTAGTCATTATGGAAGGTAGTCTATTGTCGAGATTTTTGTTACTGCCTTGTCATTATGAAAGGTACTATGTTGTCGATATTTTTGTTATTCCAATGGATGGTAGCCTAGTCATTATGGAAGGTAGTCTGTTTCGAGATTTTTGTTACTCAATGGATGGTAGCCTTGTCATTATCGAAGGTAGTCTGTTGTCGAGATTTTTGTTACTCTAATGGTTGGTAGCCTTGTCATTATTGAAGCTAGTCTCTTGTTGATATTTTTGTTACTCCAATGGATGGTAGCCTTTTAATTATGGAAGGTAGTCTGTTGTCCATATTTTTGTTTCTCTAATGGATGGTAGCTTTGCCATTATGGAAGGTAGTCTGTTATCGATATTTTTGGTACTGCAATGCATGGTAGCCTTGTCATTATGGAAGGTAGTCTGTTGTTGTGATTTCTGTTACTCCAATGGATGGTAGCCTTGTCATTAAGGACGGTAGTCTATTGTTCAAGTTTCTATTACTTCAATGGATGGTAGCCTTGTCATTATGGAAGGTAGGCCATTGTCGAGAGTTTTGTTACTCCATTGGATGGTAGCCTTCTTATTTTGGAAGGGAGTGTGTTGTCGATGTTTTTGTTACTCCTTTGGATGGTAGCCTTGTCATTATGGAAGGTAGTGTGTTGTCGATATTTTTGTTACTCCAATGGATGGTAGCCTTGTCACTATGGAAGGTGGTGTGTTGTCAATATCTTTGTTACTCCAGTGGATGGTAGCCTTGTCATTATGGAAGGTAGTCTGTTGTGGAGATTTTTGTTACTATAATGGATGGTAGCCTTGTCATTATGAAAGGTAGTCTGTTGTTTAGATTTTTGTTAATACAATGTATGGTAGGCTTGTCATTATGGAAGGTAGTCTATTTTCGAGATTTTTGTTACTTCCTTGTCATTATGAAAGGTACTATGTTGTCTAGATTTTTTTTATTCCAATGGATGGTAGCATAGTCATTATGGAAGGTAGTCTGTTTCGAGATTTTTGTTACTCCAATGGATGGTAGCCTTGTCATTATGGAAGGTAGTGTGTTGTCCAGATTTTTGTTACAACAATAGATGGTAGCCTTGTCATTATGGAAGGTAGTCTGTTGTCGAGATTTTTGTCACTGCAATGGATGGTAGCCTTATCATTATGGAAGGTAGTATGTCGTTGTGATTTTCTGTTACTCCAATGGATGGTAGCCTTGTCATTATGGACGGTAGTCTGTTGTTCATATTTTTGTTACTCCAATGGATGGTAGACTTGTCATTATAGAAGGTAATCTATTGTAGATATTTTTGTTACTCCATTTGATGGTAGACTTGTCATTATGGAAGGTAGTGTGTTGTCTATATTTTTGTTATTCCAATGGATGGTAGCCTTTTCATTATGGAAGGTAGTCTGTTGTCGTGATTTTTGTTACTCCAATGGATGGTAGCCTTGTCACTATGGAAGGTAGTATGTTGTCGATATCTTTGTTACTCCAATGGATGGTAGCCTTGTTATTATGGAAGGTAGTCTATTGTGGAGATTTTTGTTACTATAATGGATGGTAGCCTCGTCATTATGGAAGGTAGTTTGTTGTCGATATTTTTGTTACTCCAATGGATGGTAGCCTTGCATTATGGAAGGTAGTCTGTCGTTGTGATTTTTGTCACTCCAACGGATGGTAGCCTTGTAATTTATGCAAGGTAGTCTTTTGTTTAGATTTTTTTTAATACAATGTATGGTAGCCTTGTCATTATGGAAGGTAGTCTATTGTCGAGATTTTTGTTACTGCCTTGTCATTATGAAAGGTGCTATGTTGTTGATATTTTTGTTATTCCAATGGATGGTAGCCTAGTCATTATGGAAGGTAGTCTGTTTCGAGATTTTTGTTACTCAATGGATGGTAGCCTCGTCATTATGGAAGGTAGTCTGTTGTCGAGATTTTTGTTACTCCAACGGATGGTAGACTTGTCATTATGGAAGGTATTGTGTTGTCCATATTTTTGCTTCTCTAATGGATTGTAGCTTTCCCATTATGGAAGGAAGTCTGTTGTAGAGATTTTTGTTACTGCAATGCATGGGAGCCTTGTCATTATGGAAGGTAGTTTGTTGTTGTGATTTCTGTTACTCCAATGGATGGTAGCCTTGTCATTAAGGACAGTAGTCAGTTGTTCAGATTTCTATTACATCAATGGATGGTAGCCTTGTCATTATGGAAGGTAGGCAATTGTCGAGATTTTTGTTACTCCATTGGATGGTAGCCTTGTTATTACGGAAGGTAGTGTGTCATCGACATTTTTGTTATTCCAATGGATGGTAGCCTTGTCATTATGGAAGCTAGTTTGTTGTCGAGATTTTTGTTACTCTAATGGATGGTAGCCTTGTCATTATAGAAGGTAGTCTATTATCGATATTTTTGTTATTCCAATGTAATGTAGCCTTGTCATTATGGAAGGTAGTCTATTGTCGTGATTTTTGTTACTCCAATGGATGCTAGCCTTGTCACTATGCAACGCAGTATGTTGTCGATATCTTTGTTAATCCAATGGATGGTAGCCTTGTTATTATGGAAGGTAGTCTGTTGTCGAGATTTTTGTTACTCTAAGGGATGGTCGCCTTGTCATTATGGAAGGTAGTGTGTAGTCGATATTTTTGTTATTCCAATGGATGATAGCCATGTCATTATGGAAGCTAGTCTGTTGTCTAGATTTTTGTTACTCCAATGGATGGTAGCCTGGTGATTATGGAAGGTAGTCTATTATCGATATCTTTGTTACTACAATGGATGGTAGCCTTTACATTATGGAAGGTAGTCTGTTGTCGAGATTTTTGTTACTATAATGGATTGTAGCCTTGTCGTTATGGAAGGTAGTCTGTTGTCTATATCTTTGTAACTCCAATGGATGGTAACCTAGTCATTATGGAAGGTAGTTTGTTGTCGAGATTTTTGTTACTCCAATGGATGGTAGACTTGTCATTATGAAAGGTAGTCAGGTTTCGACATTTCTGTTACTCCAATGGATTGTAGTCTTGTCATTATGGAAGGTAGGTTATTGTCGGGATTTTTGTTACTCCAATGGATGGTAGCCTTGTCATTATGGAAGGTAGTCTGTTGTCCAGATTTTTGTTACTCCAATGGATGGTTGCCTTGTCATTATGGAAGGTAGTCTATTGTCGATATTTTTGTTACTACAATGGATGGTAGCCTTTTAATTATGGAAGGTAGTCTGTTTTCGAGATTTTTGTTACTACAATAGATTGTAGCCTTGTCGTTATGGAAGGTAGTATGTTGTCGATATCTTGTTACTCCAATGGATGGTAACCTAGTCATTATGGAAGGTAGTCTGTTGTTGAGATTTTTGTTACTCCAATGGATGGTAGCCTTGTCATTATGGAAGGTAGTCTGTTGTCGAGATTCTTTATACTCCAATGGATTGTAGCCTTGTCATTATGGAAGGTAGTCTCTTGTGGATATTTTTGTTACCCCAATGATAATACCCTTGTCATTATGGAAGGTAGTCTGCTATCAAGATTTTTGTTACTCCATTGGATGGTAGCCTTTGTCATTATGGAAGGTAGTCTGTTGTCAAGATTTCTGTTACTCCAATGGATGGTAGCCTTGTCATTATGGAAGGTAGGTTATTGTCGGGATTTTTGTTACTCCAATGGATGGTAGCCTTGTCATTATGGAAGGTAGTCTATTGTCGAGATTTTTGTTACTATAATAGATTGTAACCTTGTCATTATGGATGGTAGCCTGGTGTCGATGTCTTTGTTACTCCAATGGAAGTAGCCTAGTCATTATGGAAGGTAGTCTGTTGTCGAGATATTTGTCACTGCAATGGATGGTAGCCTTGTCATTATTGAAGGTAGTCTGTTGTTGGGATTTTTTGTTACTCCAATGGATGGTAGCCTTCTCATTAAGGACGATATTATGTTGTTCATATTTTTGTTACTCTAATGGATGGTAGACTTGTCCTTATGGAAGGTAATTTATTGTCGATATTTTTGTTACTCCAAAGGATGGTAGCCTTGTCATTAAGGACAATAGTCTGTTGTTCATATTTTTGTTACTCCAATGGATGGTAGACATGTCATTATGGAATGTAATCTATTGTCGATATTTTTGTTACTCCATTGGATGGTAGCCTTGTCATTATGGAAGGTAGTATGTTGTCGATATTTTTGTTATTCCAATGGATGGTAGCCTTGTCATTATGGAAGTTAGTCTGTTGTTGTGATTTTTGTTACTCCAATGGATGGTAGCCTTGTCACTATGGAAGGTAGTATGTTGTCGATATCTTTGTTACTCCAATGGATGGTAGCCTTGTCATTATGGAAGGTAGTCTGTTGTTGTTATTTTTGTTTCTCTATGGGATGGTAGCGTTATCATTATGAAAGGTAGTCTATTTACGAGATTTTTGTTACTATAATAGATTGTGGGCTTGTCATTATGGAAGGTAGTCTGTTGTCGATATTTTTTATACTCCAATGGATTGTAGCCGTGTCATTATGGAAGGTAGTCGGTTGTGGATATTTTTGTTACTCCAATGATGGTACCCTTGTCATTATGGAAGGTAGTATATTGTCGAGTTTTTGTTACTCCAACGGATGGTAGCCTTGTCATTATGGAACGTAGTCTGTTGTCGAGATTTCTGTTATCCAATGGATGGTAGCCTTGTCATTATGGAAGGTAGTCTGTTGTCCATATTTTTGTTTCTCTAATGGATGGTAGCCTTGCCATTATGGAAGGTAGTCTGTTGTCGAGATTTTTGTTACTTCAATGGATGGTAGCCTTGTCATTATGGAAGCTAGTCTGTTGTTGCGATTTCTGTTAATCCAATGGATGGTAGCCTTGTAATTTAGGACGGTAGTCTGTTGTTCAGATTTCTTTTACTTCAATGGATGGTAGCCTTGTCATTATGGAAGGTAGTATGTTATTGTGATTTCTTTTACTCCATTGGATGGTAGCCTTGAAATTAAGGATGGTAGTCTGTTGTTCATGTTTCTATTACTTCAATGGATGGTAGCCTTGTCATTATGGAAGCTAGTCTATTGTCGAGATTTTTGTTACTCTAATGGATGGTAGCCTTGTCATTATGGAAGGTAGTTTATTGTCGATATTTTTGTTATTACAATGTATGGTAGCCTTTTCTTTATGGAAGGTAGTCTGTTGTCGTGATTTTTGTTACTCCAATGGATGGTAGCCTTGTCACTATGGAAGGTATTATGTTGTCGATATCTTTGTTACTCCAATGGATGGTAGCCTTGTCATTATGGAAGGTAGTCTGTTGTCGTGATTTTTGTTACTCTATGGGATGGTAGCGTTGTCATTATGAAAGGTAGTCTATTGTCGAGATTTTTGTTACTATAATAGATTGTAGGCTTGTCATTATGGAAGATAGCCTGTTGTCGATATTTTTAATACTCCAATGGATTGTAGCCTTGTCATTATGGAAGGTAGTCTGTTATGGATATTTTTGTTACTCCAATGATGGTACCCTTGTCATTATGGAAGGTAGTATATTGTCGAGTTTTTGTTACTCCAACGGATGGTAGCCTTGTCATTATGGAACGTAGTTTGTTGTCGAGATTTCTGTTATCCAATGGATGCTAGCCTTGTCATTATGGAAGGTAGTCTGTTGTCCATATTTTTGTTTCTCTAATGGATGGTAGCCTTGCCATTATGGAAGGTAGTTTGTTGTCGAAATTTTTGTTACTGCAACGGATGGTAGCCTTGTCATTATGGAAGGTAGTCTGTTGTTGTGATTTCTGTTAATCCAATGGATGGTAGCCTTGTAATTTAGGACGGTAGTCTGTTGTTCAGATTTTTGTTACTTTAATGGATGGTAGCCTTGTCATTATGGAAGGTAGTATGTTGTTGTGATTTCTGTTACTCCAATGGATGGTAGCCTTGAAATTAAGGACGGTAGTCTGTTGTTCATATTTCTATTACTTCAATGGATGGTAGCCTTGTCATTATGGAAGCTAGTCTATTGTCGAGTTTTTTGTTACTCCAATGGATGGTAGCCTTGTCATTATGGAAGGTAGTCTATTGCCGATATTTTTGTTATTACAATGTATGGTGGCCATGTCATTATGGAAGGTAGTCTGTTGTCGAGATTTTGTTACTCCAATGGATGGTATCCTTATCACTATGGAATGTAGTATGTTGTCGATATCTTTTTTAATCCAATGGATGGTAGCCTTGTCATTATGGAAGGTAGTCTATTGTGGAGATTTTTGTTAATATATTGGATGGTAGCCTCGTCATTATGGAAGGTAGTTTGTTGTCGAGATTTTTGTTACTCCAATGGATGGTAGCCTTGCATTATGGAAGGTAGTCTGTCGTTGTGATTTTTGTCACTCCAATGGATGGTAGCCTTGTAATTTATGCAAGGTAGTCTTTTGTTTAGATTTTTGTTAATACAATGTATGGTAGCCTTGTCATTATGGAAGGTAGTCTATTGTAGAGATTTTTGTTACTGCCTTGTCATTATGAAAGGTACTATGTTGTCGATATTTTTGTTATTCCAATGGATGGTAGCCTAGTCATTATGGAAGGTAGTCTGTTTCGAGATTTTTGTTACTCAATGGATGGTAGCCTTGTCATTATCGAAGGTAGTCTGTTGTCGAGATTTTTGTTACTCCAATTGTTGGTAGCCTTGTCATTATTGAAGCTAGTCTCTTGTTGATATTTTTGTTACTCCAATGGATGGTAGCCTTGTCATTATGGAAGGTAGTCTGTTGTCCATATTTTTGCTTCTCTAATGGATTGTAGCTTTTCCATTATGGAAGCTAGTCTGTTGTAGAGATTTTTGTTACTACAATGCATGGAAGCCTTGTAATTATGGAAGGTAGTCTGTTGTTGTGATTTATGTTACTCCAATGGATGGTAGCCTTGTCATTAAGGACGGTAGTAAGTTGTTCAGATTTCTATTACATCAATGAATGGTAGCCTTGTCATTATGGAAGGTAGGCAATTGTGGATATTTTTGTTACTCCATTGGATGGTAGCCTTGTTATTATGGAAGGTAGTGTTTCGTCGACTTTTTTGTCGAGATTTTTGTTACTCCAATGGATAGTAGCCTTGTCATTATAGAAGGTAGTCTATTGTCGATATTTTTGTTATTCCAATGTATGGTAGCCTTGTCATTATGGAAGGTAGTCTATTGTCGTGATTTTTGTTACTCCAATGGATGGTAGCCTTGTCACTATGGAACGCAGTATGTTGTCGATATCTTTGTTAATCCAATGGATGGTAGCCTTTTCATTATGGAAGGTAGTCTGTTGTCGAGATTTTTGTTACTCTAAGGGATGGTCGCCTTGTCATTATGGAAGGTAGTGTGTTGTCGATATTTTTGTTATTCCAATGGATGATAGTCTTGTCATTATGGAAGCTAGTTTGTTGTCGAGATTTTTGTTACTCCAATGGATGGTAGCCTGGTGATTACGGAAGGTAGTCTATTATCAATATTTTTGTTACTACAATGGATGGTAGCCTTTACATTATGGAAGGTAGTCTGTTGTCGAGATTTTTGTTACTATAATGGATTGTAGCCTTGTCGTTATGGAAGGTAGTCTGTTGTCTATATCTTTGTAACTCTAATGGATGGTAACCTATTCATTATGGAAGGTAGTCTGTTGTCGAGATTTTAGTCACTGCAATGGATGGTAGACTTGTCATTATGGAAGGTAGGTTATTGTCGGGATTTTTGTTACTCAAATGGATGGTAGCCTTGTCATTATGGAAGGTAGTCTGTTGTCCAGATTTTTGTTACTCCAATGGATGGTTGCCTTGTCATTATGGAAGGTAGTCTATTGTCGATATTTTTGTTACTACAATGGATGGTAGCCTTTTCATTATGGAAGGTAGTCTGTTTTCGAGATTTTTGTTACTACAATGGATTGTAGCCTTGTCGTTATGGAAGGTAGTATGTTGTCGATATCTTGTTACTCCGATGGATGGTAACCTAGTCATTATGGAAGGTAGTCTGTTGTTGAGATTTTTGTTACTCCAATGGATGGTAGCCTTGTCATTATGGAAGGTAGTCTGTTGTCGAGATTTTTTATACTCCAATGGATTGTAGCCTTGTCATTATGGAAGGTATTCTCTTGTGGATATTTTTGTTACCCCAATGATAGTACCCTTGTCATTATGGAAGGTAGTCTGCTGTCAGGATTTTTGTTACTCCAATGGATGGTAGCCTTTGTCATTAGGGAAGGTAGTCTGTTGTCGAGATTTCTGTTACTCCAATGGATGGTAGCCTTGTCATTATGGAAGGTAGGTTATTGTCGGGATTTTTGTTACTCCAATGGATGGTAGCCTTGTCATTATGGAAGGTAGTCTATTGTCGATATTTTTTTTACTATACTAGATTGTAACCTTGTCATTATGGATGGTAGCCTGGTGTCGGTATCCTTGTTAATCCAATGGAAGTAGCCTAGTCATTATGGAAGGTAGTCTGTTGTCGAGATTTTTGTCACTGCAATGGATGGTAGCCTTGTCATTATGGAAGGTAGTCTATTGTTGGGATTTTCTGTTACTCCAATGGATGGTAGCCTTGTCATTAAGGACGGTAGTATGTTGTTCATATTTTTGTTACTCTAATGGATGGTAGACTTGTCATTATGGAATGTAATCTATTGTCGATATTTTTGTTACTCCATTGGATGGTAGCCTTGTCATTATGGAAGGTAGTATGTTGTTGATATTTTTGTTATTCCAATGGACGGTAGCCTTGTCATTATGGAAGGTAGTTTGTTGTCGTCATTTTTGTTACTCCAATGGATGGTAGCCTTGTCACTATGGAAGGTAGTATGTTTTCGATATCTTTGTTACTCCAATGGATGGTAGCCTTGTCATTATGGAAGGTAGTCTGTTGTCGTGATTTTTGTTCCTCTATGGGATGGTAGCGTTGTCATTATGAAAGGTAGTCTATTGTCGAGATTTTTGTTACTATAATAGATTGTAGGCTTGTCATTATGGAAGGTAGTCTATTGTCGATATTTTTTATACTCCAATGATGGTACCCTTGTCATTATGGAAGGTAGTATATTGTCGAGTGTTTGTTACTCCAACGGATGGTAGCGTTGTCATTATGGAAGGTAGTCTGTTGTCGAGATTTTTGTTATCCAATGGATGGTAGCCTTGTCATTATGGAAGGTAGTCTGTTGTACATATTTTTGTTTCTCTATTGGATGGTAGCCTTGCCATTATAGAAGGTAGTCTGCTGTCGAGATTTTTGTTACTGCAATGGATGGTAGCCTTGTCATTATGGAAGGTAGTCTGTTGTTGTGATTTTTGTTAATCCAATGGATGGTAGCCTCGTAATTTAGGACAATAGTATGTTGTTCAGATTTCTGTTACTTAAATGGATGGTAGCCTTGTCATTATGGAATGTAGTATGTTGTTCTGATTTCTGTTACTCCAATGGATGGTAGCCTTGAAATTAAGGACGGTAGTCTTTTATTTATATTTCTATTACTTCAATGGATGGTAGCCTTGTCATTATGGAAGCTAGTCTATTGTCGAGATTTTTGTTACTCCAATGGATGGTAGCATTGTCATTATGGAAGGTAGTCTATTATCGATATTTTTGTTATTACAATGTATGGTAGCCTTGTCATTATGGAAGCTAGTATGTTGTCGCGATTTTTGTTACTCCAATGGATGGTAGCTTTATCACTATGGAACATAGTATGTTGTCGATATCTTTGTTAATCCAATGGATGGTAGCCTTGTCATTATGGAAGGTAGTTTGTTGTCGAGATTTTTGGTACTCTAAGGGATGGTAGCCTTGTCATTATGGAAGGTAGTGTGTTGTCGATATTTTTGTTATTCCAATGGATGGTAGCCTTGTCATTATGGAAGCTAGTCTGTTGTCGAGATTTTTGTTACTCCAATGGATGGTAGCCTTGTCATTATGGAAGGTAGTCTATTGTCGATATTTTTTTACTACAATGGATGGTAGCCTTTTCATTATGGAAGGTAGTATATTGTTGAGATTTTTGTTACTACAATGGATTGTAGCCTTGTCGTTATGGAAGGTAGTCTGTTGTCGAGATTTTTGTTACTACAATGGATTATAGCCTTGTCGTTAAGGAAGGTAGTCTATTGTCGATATTTTTGTTACTCCAATGGATGGTAGCCTTGTCACTATGAAAGGTAGTCTGTTGTCAATATTTCTGTTACTCCAATGGATGGTAGCCTTGTCATTATGGAAGGTAGTTTGTTGTCTAGATTTTTGTTACTCTAATGGATGGTAGCCTTGTCATTATGGAAGGTAGTCTATTATCGATCTTTTTGTTACTACAATGGATGGTAGCCTTTTCATTATGGAAGGTAGTCTGGTTTCGAGGTGTTTGTTACTACAATGGATTGTAGCCTTGTCGTTATGAAAGGTAGTCTATTGTCGATATCTTTGTTACTCCAACGGATGGTAGCCTTGTCATTATGGAAGGTAGTCTATTGTCGAGATTTTTTATACTCCAATGAATTGTAGCCTTGTCATTATTGAAGGTAGTCTCTTGTGGATATTTTTGTTAATCCAATGGATGGTAGCCTTGTCATTATTGAAGGTAGTCTGCTGTCAGGATTTTTGTTACTCCAATGGATGGTAGCCTTATCATTATGGAAGGTAGTCTGTTGTCGAGATTTCTGTTACTCCAATGGATGGTAGTCTTGTCATTATGGAAGGTAGTCTATTATCAATAATTTTGTTACTACAATGGATGGTAGCCTTTTCATTATAGAAGGTAGTCTGGTTTCGAGATGTTTGTTACTACAATGGATTTTAGCCTTGTCGTTATGAAAGATAGTCTATTGTCGATATCTTTGTTACTCCAATGGATGGTAACCTAGTCATTATGGAAGGTAGTCTGTTGTTGAGATTTTTGTTACTCCAATGGATGGTAACCTAGTCATTATTGAAGGTAGTCTGTTGTTGAGATTTTTGTTACTCCAATGGATGGTAGCCTTGTCATTATGGAAGGTAGTCTGTTGTCGATATTTTTTATACTCCAATGGATAGTAGCCTTGTCATTATGGAAGGTAGTCTCTTGTGGATATTTTTGTTACCCCAATGATAGTACCCTTGTCATTATGGAAGGTAGTCTGCTGTCAGGATTTTTGTTACTCCAATGGATGGTAGCCTTTGTCATTATGGAAGGTAGTCTGTTGTCGAGATTTCTGTTACTCCAATGGATGGTAGCCTTGTCATTATGGAAGGTAGGTTATTGTCGGGATTTTTGTTACTCCAATGGATGGTAGCCTTGTCATTATGGAAGGTAGTCTATTGTCGATATTTTTTTTACTATACTAGATTGTAACCTTGTCATTATGGATGGTATCCTGGTGTCGATATCTTTTTTACTCCAATGGAAGTAACCTAGTCATTATGGAAGGTAGTCTGTTGTCGAGATTTTTGTCACTGCCATGGATGGTAGCCTTGTCATTATGGAAGGTAGTCTGTTGTTGGGATTTTATGTTACTCCAATGGATGGTAGCCTTGTCATTAAGGACGGTAGTATGTTGTTCATTTTTTTGTTACTCTAATGGATGTTAGACTTGTCTTTATGGAAGGTAATTTATTGTCGATATTTTTGTTACTCCAAAGGATGGTAGCCTTGTCATTAAGGACAATAGTCTGTTGTTCATATTTTTGTTACTCCAATGGATGGTAGACTTGTCATTATGGAATGTAATCTATTGTCGATATTTTTGTTACTCTATTGGATGGTAGCCTTGTCATTATGGAAGGTAGTATGTTGTTGATATTTTTGTTATTCCAATGGATGGTAGCCTTGTCATTATGGAAGGTAGTCTGTTGTCATGATTTTTGTTACTCCAATGGATGGTAGCCTTGTCACTATGGAAGGTAGTATGTTGTCGATATCTTTGTTACTCCAATGGATGGTAGCCTTGTCATTATGGAAGGTAGTCTGTTGTCGTGATTTTTGTTACTCTATGGGATGGTAGCGTTGTCATTATGAAAGGTGGTCTATTGTCGAGATTTTTGTTACTATAATAGATTGTAGACTTGTCATTATGGAAGGTAGTCTGTTGTCGATATTTTTTATACTCCAATGGATTGTAGCCTTGTCATTATGGAAGGTAGTCTATTATGGATATTTTTGTTAATCCAATGATGGTACCCTTGTCATTATGGAAGGTAGTATATTGTCGAGTTTTTGATACTCTAACGGATGGTAGCCTTGTCATTATAGAACGTAGTCTGTTGCCGAGATTTCTATTATCCAATGGATGGTAGCCTTGTCATTATGGAAGGTAGTCTGTTGTCCATATTTTTGTTTCTCTAATG
Organism: Vicia faba; assembly: GCA_948472305.1. NCBI lineage: Eukaryota > Viridiplantae > Streptophyta > Magnoliopsida > Fabales > Fabaceae > Vicia > Vicia faba. The sequence goes on from OX451741.1 coordinate 531,285,478, forward strand.
GATGGTAGCCTTGCCATTATGGAAGGTAGTCTGTTGCCGAGATTTTTATTACTGCAATGGATGGTAGCCTTGTCATTATGGAAGGTAGTTTGTTGTTGTGATTTCTGTTAATCTAATGGATGGTAGCCTCGTAATTTAGGACGGTAGTCTGTTGTTCAGATTTCTGTTATTTCAATGGATGGTAGCCTTGTCATTATGGAAGGTAGTATGTTGTTTTGATTTCTGTTACTCCAATGGATGGTAGCCTTGAAATTAAGGACGGTAGTCTGCTATTCATATTTCTATTACTTTAATGGATGGTAGCCTTGTCATTATGGAAGCTAGTCTATTGTCGAGATTTTTGTTACTCCAATGGATGCTAGCATTGTCATTATGGAAGGTAGTCTATTATCGATATTTTTGTTATTACAATGTATGGTAGCCTTGTCATTATGGAAGCTAGTCTGTTGTCGTGATTTTTGTTACTCCAATGGATGGTAGCCTTATCACTATGGAACATAGTATGTTGTCAATATCTTTGTTAATCCAATGGATGGTAGCCTTGTCATTATGGAAGGTAGTCTGCTGTCGAGATTTTTGGTACTCTAAGGGATGGTAGCCTTGTCATTATGGAAGGTAGTGTGTTGTCGATATTTTTGTTATTCCAATGGATGATAGCCTTGTCATTATGGAAGCTAGTCTGTTGTCGAGATTTTTGTTACTCCAATGGATGGTAGCCTTGTCATTATGGAAGGTAGTCTATTGTCGATATTTTTGTTACTACAATGGATGGTAGCCTTTTCATTATGGAAGGTAGTCTGGTTTCGAGGTGTTTGTTACTATAATGGATTGTAGCCTTGTCGTTATGAAAGGTAGTCTATTGTCGATATCTTTGTTACTCCAATGGATGGTAGCCTTGTCATTATGGAAGGTAGTCTGTTGTCGATATTTTTTATTCTCCAATGAATAGTAGCCTTGTCATTATGGAAGGTAGTCTCTTGTGGATATTTTTGTTACCCCAATGATAATACCCTTGTCATTATGGAAGGTAGTCTGCTGTCAGGATTTTTGTTACTCCAATGGATGGTAGCCTTATCATTATGGAAGATAGTCTGTTGTCGAGATTTCTGTTACTCCAATGGATGGTAGTCTTGTCATTATGGAAGGTAGTCTATTATCAATAATTTTGTTACTACAATGGATGGTAGCCTTTTCATTATAGAAGGTAGTCTGGTTTCGAGATGTTTGTTACTATAATGGATTTTAGCCTTGTCGTTATGAAAGGTAGTCTATTGTCGATATCTTTGTTACTCCAATGGATGGTAACCTAGTCATTATGGAAGGTAGTCTGTTGTTGAGATTTTTGTTACTCCAATGGATGGTAGCCTTCTCATTATGAAAGGTAGTCTGTTGTCGAGATTTTTTATACTCCAATGGATTGTAGCCTTTTCATTATGGAAGGTAGTCTCTTGTGGATATTTTTGTTACCCCAATGATAGTATCCTTGTCATTATGGAAGGTAGTCTGCTGTCAGGATTTTTTTTACTCCAATGGATGGTAGCCTTTGTCATTATGGAAGGTAGTATGTTGTCGAGATTTCTGTTACTCCAATGGATGGTAGCCTTGTCATTATGGAAGGGTGGTTATTGTCGGGATTTTTGTTACTCCAATGGATGGTAGCCTTGTCATTATTGAAGGTAGTCTATTGTCGATATTTTTTTTACTATACTAGATTGTAACCTTGTCATTATGGATGGTAGCCTGGTGTCGATATCATTGTTACTCCAATGGAAGTAGCCTAGTCATTATGGAAGGTAGTCTGTTGTCGAGATTTTTGTCACTGCAATGGATGGTAGCCTTGTCATTATGGAAGGTAGTCTGTTGTTGGGATTTTCTGTTACTCCAATGGATGGTAGCCTTGTCATTAAGGATGGTAGTATATTGTTCATATTTTTGTTACTCCAATGGATGGTAGACTTGTCATTATGGAAGGTAATTTATTATCGATATTTTTGTTACTCCAAAGGATGGTAGCCTTGTCATTAAGGACAATAGTCTGTTGTTCATATTTTTGTTACTCCAATGGATGGTAGACTTGTCATTATGGAATGTAATCTATTGTCCATATTTTTGTTACTCCATTGGATGGTAGCCTTGTCATTATGGAAGGTAGTATGTTGTTGATATTTTTGTTATTCCAATGGATGGTAGCCTTGTCATTATTGAAGGTAGTCTGTTGTCGTGATTTTTGTTACTCCAATGGATGGTAGCCTTGTCACTATGGAAGGTAGTATGTTGTCGATATCTTTGTTACTCCAATGGATGGTAGCCTTGTCATTATGGAAGGTAGTCTATTGTCGTGATTTTTGTTACTCTATGGGATGGTAGCGTTGTCATTATGAAAGGTGGTCTATTGTCGAGATTTTTGTTACTATAATAGATTGTAGACTTGTCATTATGGAAGGTAGTCTGTTGTCGGTATTTTTTATACTCCAATGGATTGTAGACTTGTCATTATGGAAGGTAGTCTGTTGTCGATATTTTTTATACTCCAATGGATTGTACCCTTGTCATTATGGAAGGTAGTATATTGTCGAGTTTTTGTTACTCCAACGGATGGTAGCCTTGTCATTATGGAACGTAGTCTGTTGCCGAGATTTATATTATCCAATGGATGGTAGCCTTATCATTATGGAAGGTAGTCTGTTGTCCATAATTTTGTTTCTCTAATGGATGGTAGCCTTGCCATTATGGAAGGTAGTCTGTTGTCGAGATTTTTATTACTCCAATGGATGGTAGCCTTGTCATTATGGAAGTTAGTCTGTTGTTGTGATTTCTGTTAATCTAATGGATGGTAGCCTCGTAATTTAAGACGGTAGTATGTTGTTAAGATTTCTGTTATTTCAATGGATGGTAGCCTTGTCATTATGGAAGGTAGTATGTTGTTGTGATTTCTGTTACTCCAATGGATGGTAGCCTTGAAATTAAGGACGGTAGTCTGTTATTCATATTTCTATTACTTCAATGGATGGTAGCCTTATCATTATGGAAGCTAGTCTATTGTCGAGATTTTTGTTACTCCAATGGATGGTAGCCTTGTCATTATGGAAGGTAGTATATTATCGATATTTTTGTTATTACAATGTATGGTAGCCTTGTCATTATGGAAGGTAGTCTGTTGTCGTGATTTTTGTTACTCCAATGGATGGTAGCCTTATCACTATGGAACATAGTATGTTGTCGATATCTTTGTTAATCCAATGGATGGTAGCCTTGTCCATATGGAAGGTAGACTGTTGTCGAGATTTTTGGTACTCTAAGGGATGGTAGCCTTGTCATTATGGAAGGTAGTGTGTTGTCAATATTTTTTTTATTCCAATGGATGATAGCCTTGTCATTATGGAAGCTAGTCTGTTGTCGAGATTTTTGTTACTCCAATGGATGGTAGCCTTGTCATTATGGAAGGTAGTCTATTGTCGATATTTTTTTACTACAATGGATGGTAGCCTTTTCATTATGGAAGGTAGTATATTGTCGAGATTTTTGTTACTACAATGGATTGTAGCCTTGTCGTTAAGGAAGGTAGTCTGTTGTCGATATTTTTGTTACTCCAATGGATGGTAGCCTTGTCACTATGAAAGGTAGTCTGTTGTCAATATTTATGTTACTCCAATGGATGGTAGCCTTGTCATTATGGAAGGTAGGTTATTGTCTGGATTTTTGTTACTCCAATGGATGTTAGCCTTATCATTATGGAAGCTAGTCTATTGTCGAGATTTTTGTTACTCCAATGGATGGTAGCATTGTCATTATGGAAGGTAGTCTATTATTGATATTTTTGTTATTACAATGTATGGTAGCCTTGTCATTATGGAAGGTAGTTTGTTTTCGATATGTTTGTTACTACAATGGATTGTAGCCTTGTCGTTATGAAAGGTCGTCTATTGTCGATATCTTTGTTACTCCAATGGATGGTAACCTAATCATTATGGAAGGTAGTCTGTTGTTGAGATTTTTGTTACTCCAATGGATAGTAGCCTTGTCATTATGGAAGGTAGTCTGTTGTCGAGATTTTTAATACTCCAATGGATTGTAGCCTTGTCATTATGGAAGGTAGTCTCTTGTGGATATTTTTGTTACTCCAATGATAGCACCCTTGTCATTATGGAAGGTAGTCTGATGTCGAGATTTTTGTTACTCCAATGGATGGTAGCCTTGTCATTATGGAAGGTAGTCTGTTCTCGAGATTTTTGTTACTCCAATAGTTGGTAGCCTTGTCATTATGGAAGGTAGGTTATTGTCGGGACTTTTGTTACTCCAATGGATGGTAGCCTTGTCATTATGGAACGTAGTTTGTTGTCCAGATTTTTGTTACAACAATAGATGGTAGCCTTGTCATTATGGAAGGTAGTCTTTTGTCGAGAATTTTGTCACTGCAATGGATGGTAGCCTTGTCATTATGGAAGGTAGTATGTCGTTGTGATTTTCTGTTACTCCAAAGGATGGTAGCCTTGTCATTAAGGACGGTAGTTAGTTGTTCATATTTTTGGTACTCCAATGGATGGTAGACTTGTCATTATGGAAGGTAATGTATTGTCGATATTTTTGTTACTCCATTGGATGGTAGCCTTGTCATTATGGAAGGTAGTATGCTGTCGATATTTTTGTTATTCCAATGGAAGGTAGCCTTGTCATTATTGAAGGTAGTCTGTTGTCGTGATTTTAGTTACTCCAATGGATGGTAGCCTTGTCACTATGGAAGGTAGTTTGTTGTCGATATATTTGTTACTCCAATGGATGGTAGCCTAGTCATTATGTAAGGTAGTTTGTTGTCGTGATTTTTGTTACTCTAAGGGATGGTAGCCTTGTAATTATGGAAGGAAGTGTGTTGTAGATATCTTTGTTACTCCAATGGATGGTAGCCTTGTCATTACAGAAGGTAGTCTGTTGTTGAGATTTTTTTTACTCTAAGGGATGGTAGCATTGTCATTATGAAAGGTAGTCTTTTAACGATATTTTTGTTACTATAATATATTGTAGGCTTGTCATTATGGAAGGTAGTCTGTTGTCGATATTTTTTATACTCCAATGGATTGTAGCCTTGTCATTATGGAAGGTAGTCTCTTGTCGGTATTTTTCTTAATCCAATGTATGGTAGCCTTGTCATTATGGAAGGTAGTCTGTTGTCGTGATTTTTGTTACTCCAATAGCTGGTAGCCTTATCACTATGGAACGTAGTATGTTGTCGATATCTTTGTTAATCCAATGGATGGTAGCCTTGTCATTATGGAAGGTAGTCTGTTGTCAAGATTTTTGTTACTCTAAGGGATTGTAGCCTTGTCATTATGGAAGGTAGTGTGTTGTCGATATTTTTGTTATTCTAAAGGATGATAGCCTTGTCATTATGGAAGCTAGTCTGTTGTCGAGATTTTTGTTACTCCAATGGATGGTAGCCTTATCATTATGGAAGGTAGTCTATTGTCGATATTTTTTTACTACAATGGATATTAGCCTTTTCATTATGGAAGGTAATCTGTTGTCGAGATTTTTGTAACTACAATGGATTGTAGCCTTGTCGTTATGGAAGGTAGTCTGTTGTCAATATTTTTGTTACTCCAATCGATGGTAGCCTTGTCATTACGGAAGGTAGTCTGTTGTTGTGATTTTTGTTAATCCAATGGATGGTAGCCTTGTAATTTAGGACAGTAGTCTGTTGTTCAGATTTCTGTTACTTCAATGGATGGTAACCTTGTCATTATGGAAGGTAGTATGTTGTTGTGATTTCTGTTACTTCAATGGATGGTAGCCTTGTCATTATGGAAGGTAGTCTGTTGTCGAGATTTTTGTCACTGCAATGGATGGTAGCCTTGTCATTATGGAAGGTAGTCTGTTGTTGGGATTTTCTGTTACTCCAATGGATGGTAGCATTGTCATTAAGGACGGTAGTCTGTTGTCGAGATTTTTGGTACTCTAAGGGATGGTATCCTTGTCATTATAGAAGGTAGTGTGTTGTCGATATTTTTGTTACTCCAAAGGATGGTAGCCTTGTCATTAAGGCAAGTAGTCTGTTGTTCATATTTTTGTTACTCCAATGGATGGTAGCCTTGTCATTATGGAAGGTAATCTATTGTCGATATTTTTGTTAATCCATTGGATGGTAGCCTTGTCATTATGGAAGGTAGTATGTTGTCGAGATTTTTGTTATTCCAATGGATGGTAGCCTTGTCGTTAAGGAAGGCAGTCTATTGTCGATATTTTTGTTACTCCAATGGATCGTAGCCTTGTGACTATGAAAGGTAGTCTGTTGTAAATATTTTTGTTACTCCAATGGATGGTAGCCTTGTCATTATGGAAGGTAGGTTATTGTCGGGATTTTTGTTACTCAAATGGATGTTAGCCTTATCATTATGGAAGGTAGTCTGTTGTCTAGATTTTTGTTACTCCAATGGATGGTAGCCTTATCATTATGGAAGGTAGTCTATTATCGATATTTTTGTTACTACAATAGATGGTAGCCTTTTCATTATGGAAGGTAGTTTGGTTTCGAGATGTTTGTTACTATAATGGATTGTAGCCTTGTCGTTATGAAAGGTAGTCTATTGTCAATATCTTTGTTACTCCAATGGATGGTAACCTAGTCATTATGGAAGGTAGTCTGTTGTTGAGATTTTTGTTACTCCAATGGATGGTAGCCTTGTCATTATGGAAGGTAGTTTGTTGACGAGATTTTTTATACTCCAATGGATTGTAGCCTTGTCATTATGGAAGGTAGTCTCTTGTGGATATTTTTGTTACCCCAATGATAGTACCCTTGTCATTATGGAAGGTAGTCTGCTGTCAGGATTTTTGTTAATCCAATGGATGGTAGCCTTTGTCATTATAGAAGGTAGTCTGTTGTCGAGATTTCTGTTACTCCAATGGATGGTAGCCTTGTCATTATGTAAGGTAGGTTATTGTCAGGATTTTTGTTACTCCAATGGATGGTAGCCTTGTCATTATGGAAGGTAGTCTATTGTCGATATTTTTTTTACTATACTAGATTGTAACCTTGTCATTATGGATGGTAGCCTGGTGTCGATATCTTTGTTACTCCAATGGAAGTAGCCTAGTCATTATGGAAGGTAGTCTGTTGTCGAGATTTTTGTCACTGCAATGGATGGTAGCCTTGTCATTATGGAAGGTAGTCTGTTGTTGGGATTTTCTGTTACTCCAATGGATGGTAGCCTTGTCATTAAGGACGGTAGTATGTTGTTCATATTTTTGTTACTCTAATGGATGGTAGACTTGTCATTATGGAAGGTAATTTATTGTCGATATTTTTGTTACTCCAAAGGATGGTAGCCTTGTCATTAAGGCAAGTAGTTTGTTGTTCATATTTTTGTTACTCCAATGGATGGTAGACTTGTCATTATGGAATGTAATCTATTGTCGATATTTTTGTTACTCCATTGGATGGTAGCCTTGTCATTATGGAAGGTAGTATGTTGTCGATATTTTTGTTATTCCAATGGATGGTAGCCTTGACATTATGGAAGGTAGTCTGTTGTCGTGATTTTTGTTACTCCAATGGATGGTAGCCTTGTCACTATGGAAGGTAGTATGTTGTCGATATCTTTGTTACTCCAATGGATGGTAGCGTTGTCATTATGAAAGGTGGTCTATTGTCGAGATTTTTGTTACTATAATAGATTGTAGACTTGTCATTATGGAAGGTAGTCTGTTGTCGATATTTTTTATACTCCAAAGGATTGTAGCCTTGTCAATATGGAAGGGTGTCTGTTGTGGATATTTTTGTTACTCCAATGATGGTACCCTTGTCATTATGGAAGGTAGTATATTGTCGAGTTTTTGTTACTCCAACGGATGGTAGCCTTGTCATTATGGAACGTAGTATGTTGCCGAGATTTCTGTTATCCAATGGATGGTAGCCTTGTCATTATGGAAGATAGTCTGTTGTCCATATTTTTGTTTCTCTAATGGATGGTAGCCTTGCCATTATGGAAGGTAGTCTGTTGTCAAGATTTTATTACTGCAATGGATGGTAACCTTGTCATTATGGAAGGTAGTCTGTTGTTGTGATTTCTGTTAATCCAATGGATGGTAGCCTTGTAATTTAGGACGGTAGTCTGTTGTTCAGATTTCTGTTATTTCAATGGATGGTAGCCTTGTCATTATGGAAGGTAGTATGTTGTTGTGATTTCTGTTACTCCAATGGATGGTAGCCTTGAAATTAAGGACGGTAGTCTGTTATTCATATTTCTATTACTTCAATGGATGGTAGCCTTGTCATTATGGAAGCTAGTCTATTGTCGAGATTTATGTTACTCCAATGGATGGTAGCCTTGTCATTATGGAAGGTAGTCTATTATCGATATTTTTGTTATTACAATGTATGGTAGCCTTGTCATTATGGAAGGTAGTCTGTTGTCGTGATTTTTGTTACTCCAATGGATGGTAGCCTTATCACTATGGAACATAGTATGTTGTCGATATCTTTTTTAATCCAATGGATAGTAGCCTTGTCATTATGGAAGGTAGTCTGTTGTCGAGATTTTTGGTACTCTAAGGGATGGTAGCCTTGTCATTATGGAAGGTAGTGTGTTGTCGATATTTTTGTTATTCCAATGGATGATAGCCTTGTCATTATGGAAGCTAGTCTGTTGTCGAGATTTTTGGTACTCCAATGGATGGTAGCCTTGTCATTATGGAAGGTAGTCTATTGTCGATATTTTTTTACTACAATGGATGGTAGCCTTTTCATTATGGAAGGTAGTATGTTGTCGAGATTTTTGTTACTACAATTGATTGTAGCCTTGTTGTTAAGGAAGGTAGTCTGTTGTCGATATTTTTGTTACTCCAATGGATGGTAGCCTTGTCACAATGAAAGGTAGTCTGTTGTTAATATTTCTGTTACTCCAATGGATGGTAGCCTTGTCATTAGTGAAGGTAGGTTATTGTCGGGATTTTGTGTTACTCCAATGGATGGTAGCCTTGTCATTATGGAAGGTAGTCTGATGTCGAGATTTCTGTTACTCCAATGGATGGTAGCCTTGTCATTATGGAAGGTAGGTTATTGTCGGGATTTTTGTTACTCCAATGGATGGTAGCCTTGTCATTATGAAAGGTAGTCTATTGTCGATATCTTTGTTACTCCAATGGATGGTAACCTAATCATTATGGAAGGTAGTCTGTTGTTGAGATTTTTGTTACTCCAATGGATAGTAGCCTTATCATTATGGAAGGTAGTCTGTTGTCGAGATTTTTTATACTCCAATGGATTGTAGCCTTGTCATTATGGAAGGTAGTCTCTTGTGGATATTTTTGATACTCCAATGATAGTACCCTTGTCATTATGGAAGGTAGTATGCTGTCGAGATTTTTGTTACTCCAATGGATGGTAGCCTTGTCATTCTGGAAGGTAGTCTGTTCTCGAGATTTTTGTTACTCCAATAGTTGGTAGCCTTGTCATTATGGAAGGTAGGTTATTGTCGGTAATTTTTTTACTCCAATGGATGGTAGCCTTGTCATTATGGAACGTAGTTTGTTGTCCAGATTTTTGTTACAACAATAGATGGTAGCCTTGTCATTATGGAAGGTAGTCTTTTGTCGAGATTTTTGTCACTGCAATGGATGGTAGCCTTGTCATTATGGAAGGTAGTATGTCGTTGTGATTTTCTGTTACTCCAAATGATGGTAGCCTTGTCTTTAAGGACGGTAGTCAGTTGTTCATATTTTTGTTACTCCAATGGATGGTATACTTGTCATTATGGAAGGTAATGTATTGTCGATATTTTTGTTACTCCATTGGATGGAAGCCTTGTCACTATGGAAGGTAGTATGCTGTCGATATTTTTGTTATTCCAATGGATGGTAGCCTTGTCATTATGGAAGGTAGTCTGTTGTCGTGATTTTTGTTACTCCAATGGATGGTAGCCTTGTCACTATGGAAGGTAGTTTGTTGTCGATATCTTTGTTACTCCAATGGATGGTAGCCTTGTCATTATGTAAGGTAGTTTGTTGTCGTGATTTTTGTTACTCTAAGGGATGGTAGCCTTGTCATTATGGAAGGTAGTGTGTTGTAGATATCTTTGTTACTCCAATGGATGGTAGCCTTGTCATTACGGAAGGTAGTCTGTTGTCGAGATTTTTTTTACTCCAAGGGATGGTAGCGTTGTCATTAGAAAGGTAGTCTATTGTCGATATTTTTGTTACTATCATATATTGTAGTCTTGTCATTATGGAAGGTAGTATGTTGTCGATATTTTTTATACTCCAATAGATTATAGCCTTTGTCATTATGGAAGGTAGTCTCTTCTCGATATTTCTGTTAATCCAATGTATGGTAGCCTTGTCATTATGGAAGGTAGTCTGTTGTCGTGATTTTTGTTACTCCAATGGATGGTAGCCTTATCACTATGGAACGTAGTATGTTGTCGATATCTTTGTTAATCCAATGGATGGTAGCCTTGTCATTATGGAAGGTAGTATGTCGTTGTGATTTTCTGTTACTCCAAATGATGGTAGCCTTTACTTTAAGGACGGTAGTCAGTTGTTCATATTTTTGTTACTCCAATGGATGGTAGACTTGTCAATATGGAAGGTAATGTATTGTCGATATTTTTGTTACTCCATTGGATGGAAGCCTTGTCACTATGGAAGGTAGTATGTTATCGATATTTTTGTTATTCCAATGGATGGTAGCCTTGTCATTATGGAAGGTAGTCTGTTGTCGTGATTTTTGTTACTCCAATGGATGGTAGCCTTGTCACTATGGAAGGTAGTTTGTTGTCGATATCTTTGTTACTCCAATGGATGGTAGCCTTGTCATTATGTAAGGTAGTTTGTTGTCGTGATTTTTGTTACTCTAAGGGATGGTAGCCTTGTCATTATGGAAGGTAGTGTGTTGTAGATATCTTTGTTACTCCAATGGATGGTAGCCTTGTCATTACGGAAGGTAGTCTGTTGTCGAGATTTTTTTTACTCCAAGGGATGGTAGCGTTGTCATTAGAAAGGTAGTCTATTGTCGATATTTTTGTTACTATAATATATTGTAGTCTTGTCATTATGGAAGGTAGTATGTTGTCGATATTTGTTATACTCCAATAGATTGTAGCCTTTGTCATTATGGAAGGTAGTCTCTTCTCGATATTTCTGTTAATCCAATGTATGGTAGCCTTGTCATTATGGAAGGTAGTCTGTTGTCGTGATTTTTGTTGCTCCAATGGATGGTAGCCTTATCACTATGGAACGTAGTATGTTGTCGATATCTTTGTTAATCCAATGGATGGTAGCCTTGTCATTATGGAAGGTAGTCTGTTGTCAAGATTTTTGTTACTCTAAAGGATGGTAGCCTTGTCATTATGGAAGGTAGTGTGTTATCGATATTTTTGTTATTCTAATGGATGATAGCCTTGTCATTAGGGAAGATAGTATGTTGTCGAGATTTTTGTTACTCCAATGGATGGTAGCCTTATCATTATGGAAGGTAGTCTATTGTCGATATTTTTTTACTACAATGGATGGTAGCCTTTTCATTATGGAAGGTAGTCTGTTGTCGAGATTTTTGTTACTACAATGGATTGTAGCCTTGTCGTTATGGAAGGTAGTCTGTTTTCGATATTTTTGTTACTCCAATCGATGCTAGCCTTGTCATTACGGAAGGTAGTCTGTTGTCGATATTTCTGTTACTCCAATGGATGGTAGCCTTGTCATTATGAAAGGTAGGTTATTGTCGGGATTTTTGTTACTCTAATGGATGGTAGCCTTGTCATATTGGAAGGTATTCTGTTGTCCAGCTTTTTGTTACTCCAATGGATGGTAGCCTTGTCATTATGGAAGGTAGTCTATTGTCGATATTTTTGTTACTATAATATATTGTAGGCTTGTCATTATGGAAGGTAGTATGTTGTCGATATTTTTTATACTCCAATGGATTGTAGCCTTTGTCATTATGAAAGGTAGTCTCTTCTCGATATTTCTGTTAATCCAAATTATGGTAGCCTTGTCATTATGGAAGGTAGTCTGTTATCGTGATTTTTGTTACTCCAATGGATGGTAGCCTTATCACTATGGAACGTAGTATGTTGTCGATATCTTTGTTAATCCAATGGATGGTAGCCTTGTCATTATGGAAGGTAGTCTGTTGTCAAGATTTTTGTTACTCTAAAGGATGGTAGCCTTGTCATTATGGAAGGTAGTGTGTTGTCGATATTTTTGTTATTCTAATGGATGATAGCCTTGTCATTAGGGAAGCTAGTATGTTGTCGAGATTTTTGTTACTCCAATGGATGGTAGCCTTATCATTATGGAAGGTAGTCTATTGTCGATATTTTTTTACTACAATGGATGGTAGCCTTTTCATTATGGAAGGTAGTCTGTTGTCGAGATTTTTGTTACTACAATGGATTGTAGCCTTGTCGTTATGGAAGGTAGTCTGTTTTCGATATTTTTGTTACTCCAATCGATGGTAGCCTTGTCATTACGGAAGGTAGTCTGTTGTCGATATTTCTGTTACTCCAATGGATGGTAGCCTTGTCATTATGAAAGGTAGGTTATTGTCGGGATTTTTGTTACTCTAATGGATGGTAGCCTTGTCATATTGGAAGGTAGTCTGTTGTCCAGCTTTTTGTTACTCCAATGGATGGTAGCCTTGTCATTATGGAAGGTAGTCTATTGTCGATATTTTTGTTACTATAATATATTGTAGGCTTGTCATTATGGAAGGTAGTATGTTGTCGATATTTTTTATACTCCAATGGATTGTAGCCTTTGTCATTATGAAAGGTAGTCTCTTCTCGATATTTCTGTTAATCCAATTTATGGTAGCCTTGTCATTATGGAAGGTAGTCTGTTGTCGTGATTTTTGTTACTCCAATGGATGGTAGCCTTATCACTATGGAACGTACTATGTTGTCGATATCTTTGTTAATCCAATGGATGGTAGCCTTGTCATTATGGAAGGTAGTCTGTTGTCAAGATTTTTGTTACTCTAAAGGATGGTAGCCTTGTCATTATGGAAGGTAGTGTGTTGTCGATATTTTTGTTATTCTAATGGATGATAGCCTTGTCATTAGGGAAGCTAGTATGTTGTCGAGATTTTTGTTACTCCAATGGATGGTAGCCTTATCATTATGGAAGGTAGTCTATTGTCGATATTTTTTACTACAATGGATGGTAGCTTTTTCATTATGGAAGGTAGTCTGTTGTCGAGATTTTTGTTACTACAATGGATTGTAGCCTTGTCGTTATGGAAGGTAGTCTGTTTTCGATATTTTTGTTACTCCAATCGATGGTAGCCTTGTCATTACGGAAGGTAGTCTGTTTTCGAGATTTCTGTTACTCCAATGGATGGTAGCCTTGTCATTATGAAAGGTAGGTTATTGTCGGGATTTTTTTTACTCTAATTGATGGTAGCCTTGTCATATTGGAAGGTAGTCTGTTGTCCAGCTTTTTGTTACTCCTATGGATGGTAGCCTTGTCATTATGGAAGGTAGTCTATTGTCGATATTTTTGTTACAATGGATGGTAGCCTTTTCATTATGGAAGGTAGCCTGTTTTCGAGATATTTGTTACTACAATGGATTGTAGCCTTGTCGTTATGGAAGGTAGTTTGTTTTCAATATCTTTGTTACTCCAATGGATGGTAACCTAGTCATTATGGAAGGTAGTCTGTTGTTCATATTTTTGTTACTCCATTGAATGGTAGCCTTGTCATTATGGAAGGTAGTCTGTTGTCGAGATTTTTTATACTCCAATGGATTGTAGCCTTGTCATTATGGAAGGTAGTCTCTTGTGGATATTTTTGTTACTCCAATGATAGTACCCTTGTCATTATGGAAGGTAGTATGCTGTCGAGATTTTTGTTACTCCAATTGATGGTATCCTTGTCATTATGGAAGGTAGTCTGTTGTCGAGATTTCTGTTACTCCAATGGATGGTAGCCTTGTCATTATGGAAGGTAGGTTATTGTCTGGAATTTTGTTACTCCAATGGATGGTAGCCTTGTCATTATGGAACGTAGTTTGTTGTCCAGATTTTTGTTACAACAATAGATGGTAGCCTTGTCATTATGGAAGGTAGTCTTTTGTCGAGATTTTTGTCACTGCAATGGATGGTAGCCTTGTCATTATGGAAGGTAGTATGTCGTTGTGATTTTCTGTTACTCCAAAGGATGGTAGCCTTGTCTTTAAGGACAATAGTCAGTTGTTCATATTTTTGTTACTCCAATGGATGGTAGACTTGTCATTATGGAAGGTAATGTATTGTCGATATTTTTGTTACTCCATTGGATGGAAGCCTTGTCACTATGGAAGGTAGTATGCTGTCGATATTTTTGTTATTCCAATGGATGGTAGCCTTGTCATTATGGAAGGTAGTCTGTTGTCGTGATTTTTGTTACTCCAATGGATGGTAGCCTTGTCACTATGGAAGGTAGTTTGTTGTCGATATCTTTGTTACTCCAATGGATGGTAGCCTTGTCATTATGTAAGGTAGTTTGTTGTTGTGATTTTTGTTACTCTAAGGGATGGTAGCCTTGTCATTATGGAAGGTAGTGTGTTGTAGATATATTTGTTACTCCAATGGATGGTATCCTTGTCATTACGGAAGGTAGTCTGTTGTCGAGATTTTTTTTACTCCAATGGATGGTAGCGTTGTCATTAGAAAGGTAGTCTATTGTCAATATTTTTTACTACAATGGATGGTAGCCTTTTCATTATGGAAGGTAGTATGTTGTCGAGATTTTTATTACTACAATTGATTGTAGCCTTGTTGTTAAGGAAGGTAGTCTAATGTCGATATTTTTGTTACTCCAATGGATGGTAGCCTTGTCACTATGAAAGGTAGTCTGTTGTTAATATTTCTGTTACTCCAATGGATGGTAGCCTTGTCATTATGGAAGGTAGGTTATTGTCGGGATTTTGTGTTACTCCAATGGATGGTAGCCTTGTCATTATGGAAGGTAGTCTGATGTCGAGATTTCTGTTACTCCAATGGATGGTAGCCTTGTCATTATGGAAGGTAGGTTATTGTCGGGATTTTTGTTACTCAAATGGATGGTAGCCTTGTCATTATGAAAGGTAGTCTATTGTCGATATCTTTGTTACTCCAATGGATGGTAACCTAATCATTATGGAAGGTAATCTGTTGTTGAGATTTTTGTTACTCCAATGGATAGTAGAATGTCATTATGGAAGGTAGTCTGTTGTCGAGATTTTTTATACTCCAATGGATTGTAGCCTTGTCATTATGGAAGGTAGTCTCTTATGGATATTTTTGATACTCCAATGATAGTACCCTTGTCATTATGGAAGGTAGTCTGCTGTCGAGATTTTTGTTACTCCAATGGATGGTAGCCTTGTCATTATGGAAGGTAGTCTGTTCTCGAGATTTTTGTTACTCCAATAGTTGGTAGCCTTGTCATTATGGAAGGTAGGTTATTGTCGGGAATTTTGTTAATCCAATGGATGGTAGCCTTGTCATTATGGAACGTAGTTTGTTGTCCAGATTTTTGTTACAACAATAGATGGTAGCCTTGTCATTATGGAAGGTAGTCTTTTGTCGAGATTTTTGTCACTGCAATGGATGGTAGCCTTGTCATTATGGAAGGTAGTATGTCGTTGTGATTTTCTGTTACTCCAAAGGATGGTAGCCTTGTCTTTAAGGACAATAGTCAGTTGTTCATATTTTTGTTACTCCAATGGATGGTAGACTTGTCATTATGGAAGGTAATGTATTGTCGATATTTTTGTTACTCCATTGGATGGAAGCCTTGTCACTATGGAAGGTAGTATGCTGTCGATATTTTTGTTATTCCAATGGATGGTAGCCTTGTCATTATGGAAGGTAGTCTGTTGTCGTGATTTTTGTTACTCCAATGGATGGTAGCCTTGTCACTATGGAAGGTAGTTTGTTGTCGATATCTTTGTTACTCCAATGGATGGTAGCCTTGTCATTATGTAAGGTAGTTTGTTGTCGTGATTTTTGTTACTCTAAGGGATGGTAGCCTTGTCATTATGGAAGGTAGTCTTTTGTCGAGATTTTTGTCACTGCAATGGATGGTAGCCTTGTCATTATGGAAGGTAGTATGTCGTTGTGATTTTCTGTTACTCCAAAGGATGGTAGCCTTGTCATTAAGGACGGTAGTCAGTTGTTCATATTTTTGTTACTCTAATGGATGGTAGACTTGTCATTATGGAAGGTAATGTATTGTCGATATTTTTGTTACTCCATTGGATAGAAGCCTTTTCATTATGGAAGGTAGTATGTTGTCGATATTTTTGTTATTCCAATGGATGGTAGCCTTGTCATTATGGAAGGTAGTCTGTTGTCGTGATTTTTGTTACTCCAATGGATGGTAGCCTTGTCACTATGGAAGGTAGTTTGTTGTCGATATCTTTGTTACTCCAATGGATGGTAGCCTTGTCATTATGTAAGGTAGTTTGTTGTCGTGATTTTTGTTACTCTAAGGGATGGTAGCCTTGTCATTATGGAAGGTAGTGTGTTGTAGATATATTTGTTACTCCAATGGATGGTATCCTTGTCATTACGGAAGGTAGTCTGTTGTCGAGATTTTTTTTACTCCAATGGATGGTAGCGTTATCATTAGAAAGGTAGTCTATTGTCAATATTTTTTTACTACATTGGATGGTAGCCTTTTCATTATGGAAGGTAGTATGTTGTCGAGATTTTTGTTACTACAATTGATTGTAGCCTTGTTGTTAAGGAAGGTAGTCTAATGTCGATATTTTTGTTACTCCAATGGATGGTAGCCTTGTCACTATGAAAGGTAGTCTGTTGTTAATATTTCTGTTACTCCAATGGATGGTAGCCTTGTCATTATGGAAGGTAGGTTATTGTCGGGATTTTGTGTTACTCCAATGGATGGTAGCCTTGTCATTATGGAAGGTAGTCTGATGTCGAGATTTCTGTTACTCCAATGGATGGTAGCCTTGTCATTATGGAAGGTAGGTTATTGTCGGGATTTTTGTTACTCAAATGGATGGTAGCCTTGTCATTATGAAAGGTAGTCTATTGTCGATATCTTTGTTACTCCAATGGATGGTAACCTAATCATTATGGAAGGTAATATGTTGTTGAGATTTTTGTTACTCCAATGGATAGTAGAATGTCATTATGGAAGGTAGTCTGTTGTCGAGATTTTTTATACTCCAATGGATTGTAGCCTTGTCATTATGGAAGGTAGTCTCTTATGGATATTTTTGATACTCCAATGATAGTACCCTTGTCATTATGGAAGGTAGTCTGTTGTCGAGATTTTTGTTACTCCAATGGATGGTAGCCTTGTCATTATGGAAGGTAGTCTGTTCTCGAGATTTTTGTTACTCCAATAGTTGGTAGCTTTGTCATTATGGAAGGTAGGTTATTGTCGGGAATTTTGTTAATCCAATGGATGGTAGCCTTGTTATTATGGAACGTAGTTTGTTGTCCAGATTTTTGTTACAACAATAGATGGTAGCCTTGTCATTATGGAAGGTAGTCTTTTGTCGAGATTTTTGTCACTGCAATGGATGGTAGCCTTGTCATTATGGAAGGTAGTATGTCGTTGTGATTTTCTGTTACTCCAAAGGATGGTAGCCTTGTCTTTAAGGACAATAGTCAGTTGTTCATATTTTTGTTACTCCAATGGATGGTAGACTTGTCATTATGGAAGGTAATGTATTGTCGATATTTTTGTTACTCCATTGGATGGAAGCCTTGTCACTATGGAAGGTAGTATGCTGTCGATATTTTTGTTATTCCAATGGATGGTAGCCTTGTCATTATGGAAGGTAGTCTGTTGTCGTGATTTTTGTTACTCCAATGGATGGTAGCCTTGTCACTATGGAAGGTAGTTTGTTGTCGATATCTTTGTTACTCCAATGGATGGTAGCCTTGTCATTATGTAAGGTAGTTTGTTGTCGTGATTTTTGTTACTCTAAGGGATGGTAGCCTTGTCATTATGGAAGGTAGTGTGTTGTAGATATCTTTGTTACTCCAATGGATGGTAGCCTTGTCATTCCGGAAGGTAGTCCATTGTCGAGATTTTTGTTTACTCCAAGGGATGGTAGCGTTGTCATTAGAAAGGTAGTCTATTGTCGATATTTTTGTTACTATAATATATTGTAGGCTTGTCATTATGGAAGGTAGTATGTTGTCGATATTTTTTATACTCCAATAGATTGTAGCCTTTGTCATTATGGAAGGTAGTCTCTTCTCGATATTTCTGTTAATCCAATGTATGGTAGCCTTGTCATTATGGAAGGTAGTCTGTTGTCGTGATTTTTGTTACTCCAATGGATGGTAGCCTTATCACTATGGAACGTAGTATGTTGTCGATATCTTTTTTAATCCAATGGATGGTAGCCTTGTCATTATGGAAGGTAGTCTGTTGTCAAGATTTTTGTTACTCTAAAGGATGGTAGCCTTGTCATTATGGAAGGTAGTGTGTTGTCGATATTTTTGTTATTCTAATGTATGATAGCCTTGTCATTAGGGAAGCTAGTATGTTGTCGAGATTTTTGTTACTCCAATGGATGGTAGCCTTATCATTATGGAAGGTAGTCAATTGTCGATATTTTTTTACTACAATGGATGGTAGCCTTTTCATTATGGAAGGTAGTCTGTTGTCGAGATTTTTGTTACTACAATGGATTGTAGCCTTGTCGTTATGGAAGGTAGTCTGTTTTCGATATTTTTGTTACTCCAATCGATGGTAGCCTTGTCATTACGGAAGGTAGTCTGTTGTCGAGATTTCTGTTACTCCAATGGATGGTAGCCTTGTCATTATGAAAGGTAGGTTATTGTCGGGATTTTTGTTACTCTAATGGATGGTAGCCTTGTCATTTTAGTAGGTAGTCTGTTGTCCAGCTTTTTGTTACTCCAATGGATGGTAGCCTTGTCATTATGGAAGGTAGTCTATTGTCGATATTTTTGTTACTATAATATATTGTAGGCTTGTCATTACGGAAGGTAGTATGTTGTCGATATTTTTTATACTCCAATGGATTGTAGCCTTTGTCATTATGAAAGGTAGTCTCTTCTCGATATTTCTATTAATCCAATTTATGGTAGCCTTGTCATTATGGAAGGTAGTCTGTTGTCGTGATTTTTATTACTCCAATGGATGGTAGCCTTATCACTATGGAACGTAGTATGTTGTCGATATCTTTGTTAATCCAATGGATGGTAGCCTTGTCATTATGGAAGGTAGTCTGTTGTCAAGATTTTTGTTACTCTAAAGGATGGTAGCCTTGTCATTATGGAAGGTAGTGTGTTGTCGATATTTTTGTTATTCTAATGGATGATAGCCTTGTCATTAGGGAAGCTAGTATGTTGTCGAGATTTTTGTTACTCCAATGGATGGTAGCCTTATCATTATGGAAGGTAGTCTATTGTCGATATTTTTTTACTACAATGGATGGTAGCCTTTTCATTATGGAATGTAGTCTGTTGTCGAGATTTTTGTTACTACAATGGATTGTAGCCTTGTCGTTATGGAAGGTAGTCTGTTTTCGATATTTTTGTTACTCCAATCGATGGTAGCCTTGTCATTACAGAAGGTAGTCTGTTGTCGAGATTTCTGTTACTCCAATGGATGGTAGCCTTGTCATTATGAAAGGTAGGTTATTGTCGGGATTTTTGTTACTCTAATGGATGGTAGCCTTGTCATATTGGAAGGTAGTCTGTTGTCCAGCTTTTTGTTACTCCAATGGATGATAGCCTTGTCATTATGGAAGGTAGTCTATTGTCGATATTTTTGTTACTATAATATATTGTAGGCTTGTCATTATGGAAGGTAGTATGTTGTCGAGATTTTTTATACTCCAATGGATTGGAGCCTTTGTCATTATGAAAGGTAGTCTCTTCTCGATATTTCTATTAATCCAATTTATGGTAGCCTTGTCATTATGGAAGGTAGTCTGTTGTCGTGATTTTTGTTACTCCAATGGATGGTAGCCTTATCACTATGGAACGTAGTATGTTGTCGATATCTTTGTTAATCCAATGGATGGTAGCCTTGTCATTATGGAAGGTAGTCTGTTGTCAAGATTTTTGTTACTCTAAAGGATGGTAGCCTTGTCATTATGGAAGGTAGTGTGTTGTCGATATTTTTGTTATTCTAATGGATGATAGCCTTGTCATTAGGGAAGCTAGTATGTTGTCGAGATTTTTGTTACTCCAATGGATGGTAGCCTTATCATTATGGAAGGTAGTCTATTGTCGATATTTTTTTACTACAATGGATGGTAGCCTTTTCATTATGGAAGGTAGTCTGTTGTCGAGATTTTTGTTACTACAATGGATTGTAGCCTTGTCGTTATGGAAGGAAGTCTCTTGTGGATATTTTTTATTACTCCAATGATGGTACCCTTGTCATTATGGAAGGTAGTATGTTGTCGAGTTTTTGTTACTCCAACGGATGGTAGCCTTGTCATTATGGAAGGTAGTCTATTGTCGATATTTTTGTTACTACAATGGATGGTAGCCTTTTCATTATGGAAGGTAGTCTGTTTTAGAGATATTTGTTACTACAATGGATTGTAGCCTTGTCCTTATGGAAGGTAGTTTGTTTTCAATATCTTTGTTTCTCCAATGGATGGTAACCTAGTCATTATGGAAGGTGGTCTGTGATTCATATTTTTGTTACACTAATGGATGGTAGCCTTGTCATTATGGAAGGTAGTCTGTTGTCGAGATTTTTTATACTCCAATGGATTGTAGCCTTGTCATTATGGAAGGTAGTTTCTTGTGGATATTTTTGTTACTCCAATGATAGTACCCTTGTCTTTATGGAAGGTAGTCTGCTGTCGTGATTTTTGTTACTCCAATGGATGGTAGCCTTGTCATTATGGAAGGTAGTATGTTGTCGAGATTTCTGTTACTCCAATGGATGGTAGCCTTTTCATTATGGAAGGTAGGTTATTGTCGGGATTTTTGTTACTCCAATGGATGGTAGCCTTATCATTATGGAAGGTAGTATGTTGTCCAGATTTTTGTTACAACAATAGATGGTAGCCTTGTCCTTATTGAAGATAGTCTGTTGTCGAGATTTTTGTCACTACAATGGATGGTAGCCTTGTCATTATGGAAGGTAGTTTGTCGTTTTTATTTTCTGTTACTCCAAAGGATGGTAGCCTTGTCATTAAGGACGGTAGTCTGTTGTTCATATTTTTGTTACTCCAATGGATGGTAGACTTGTCATTATGGAAGGTAGTCAGTTGTCGACATTTTTGTTAATCCATTGGATGGTAGCCGTGTCATTATGGAAGGTAGTATGTTGTCATATTTTTGTTATTCCAATGGATGGTAGTCTTGTCATTATGGAAGGTAGTTTGTTGTCGTGATTTTTGTTACTCCAATGGATGGTAGCCTTGTCACTATAGAAGGTAGTATGTTGTCGATATCTTTGTTACTCCAATGGATGGTATCCTTGTCATTATGGAAGGTAGTCTGTTGTCGTGATTTTTGTTACTCTAAGGGATGGTGGCCTTGTCATTATGGACGGTAGTGTGTTGTCGATATCTTTGTTACTCCAATGGATGGTAGCCTTGTCATTACGGGAGGTAGTCTGTTGTCGAGATTTTTGTTACTCTAAGGGATGGTAGCGTTGTCATTATGAAAGGTAGTCTATTATCGATATTTTTGTTACTATAATAGATTGTAGGCTTGTCATTATGGAAGGTAGTCCGTTGTCGATATTTTTTATACTCCAATGGATTGTAGCCTTGTCATTATGGAAGGTAGTCTCTTGTGGATATTTTTGTTACTCCAATGATGGTACCCTTGTCATTATGGAAGGTAGTATGTTGTCGAGTTTTTGTTACTCCAACGGATGGTAGCCTTGTCATTAAGGAAGGTAGTCTGTTGTCGAGATTTCTGTTACTCCAATGGATGGTAGCCTTGTCATTATGGAAGGTAGTCTGTTGTCGAGATTTCTGTTACTCCAATGGATGGTAGCCTTGTCATTATGGAAGGTAGTCGGTTGTCCATATTTTTGTTTCTCTAATGGATGGTAGCCTTGCCATTATGGAAGGTAGTCTGTTGTCGAGATTTTTGTTACTGCAATGGTTGGTAGCCCTGTCATTATGGAAGGTAGTTTATTGTTGTGATTTATGTTACTTCAATGGATGGTAGCCTTGTAATTAAGGAAAGTAGTATATTGTTCAGATTTCTGTTACTTCAAGGGATGGTAGCCTTGTCATTATGGAAGGTAGTCAGTTGTCGACATTTTTGTTAATCCATTGGATGGTAGCCTTGTCATTATGGAAGGTAGTATGTTGTCATATTTTTGTTATTCCAATGGATGGTAGTCTTGTCATTATGGAAGGTAGTTTGTTGTCGTGATTTTTTTTACTCCAATGGATGGTAGCCTTGTCACTATAGAAGGTAGTATGTTGTTGATATCATTGTTACTCCAATGGATGGTATCCTTGTCATTATGGAAGGTAGTCTGTTGTCGTGATTTTTGTTACTCTAAGGGATGGTGGCCTTGTCATTATGGAAGGTAGTGTGTTGTCGATATATTTGTTACTCCAACGGATGGTAGCCTTGTCATTACGGAAGGTAGTCTGTTGTCAAGATTTTTATTACTCTAAGGGATGGTAGCGTTGTCATTATGAAAGGTAGTCTAATGTCGAGATTTTTGTTATTATAATATATTGTAGGCTTGTCATTATGGAAGAGAGACTATTGTCGTTATTTTTTATACTCCAATGGATTTTAGCCTTGTCATTATGGAAGGTAGTCTCTTGTGGATATTTTTGTTACTCCAATGATGGTACCATTGTCATTATGGATGGTAGTATGTTGTCGAGTTTTTGTTACTCCAATGGATGGAAGCCTTGTCATTATGGAAGGTAGTCGGTTGTTGAGATTTCTGTTACTCCAATGGATGGTAGCCTTGTCATTATGGAAGGTAGTCTGTTGTCGAGATTTTTGTTACTCCAAAGGATGGTAGCCTTGTAACTATGGAAGGTAGTCTGTTGTCGAGATTTCTGTTACTCCAATGGATGGTAGCCTTGTCATTATGAAAGGGAGGTTATTGTCGGGATTTTTGTTACTCTAATGGATGGTAGCCTTGTCATATTGGAGAGTAGTCTGTTGTCCAGATTTTTGTTACTCCAATGGATGGTAGCCTTGTCATTATGGAAGATAGTCTATTGTCGATATTTTTGTTACTACAATGGATGGTAGCCTTTTCATTATGGAAGGTAGTCTGTTTTAGAGATATTTGTTACTACAATGGATTGTAGCCTTGTCGTTATGGAAGGTAGTTTGTTTTCAATATCCTTGTTTCTCCAATGGATGGTAACCTAGTCATTATGGAAGGTGGTCTGTTTTTCAGATTTTTGTTACTCTAATGGATGGTAGCCTTGTCATTATGGAAGGTAGTCTGTTGTCGAGATTTTTTATACTCCAATGGATTGTAGCCTTGTCATTATGGAAGGTAGTTTCTTGTGGATATTTTTGTTACTCCAATGATAGTACCCTTGTCATTATGGAAGGTAGTCTGCTGTCGAGATTTTTGTTACTCCAATGGATGGTAGCCTTGTCATTATGGAAGGTAGTATGTTGTCGAGATTTCTGTTACTCCAATGGATGGTAGTATTTTCATTATGGAAGGTAGGTTATTCTCGGGATTTTTGTTACTCCAATGGATGGTAGCCTTGTCATTATGGAAGGTAGTATGTTGTCCAGATTTTTGTTACAACAATAGATGGTAGCCTTGTCCTTATTGAAGGTAGTCTGTTGTCGAGATTTTTGTCACTACAATGGATGGTAGCCTTGTCATTATGGAAGGTAGTTTGTCGTTTTGATTTTCTGTTACTCCAAAGGATGGTAGCCTTGTCATTAAGGACGGTAGTCTGTTGTTCATATTTTTGTTACTCCAATGGATGGTAGACTTGTCATTATGGAAGGTAGTCAGTTGTCGACATTTTTGTTAATCCATTGGATGGTAGCCTTGTCATTATGGAAGGTAGTATGTTATCATATTTTTGTTATTCCAATGGATGGTAGTCTTGTCATTATGGAAGGTAGTTTGTTGTCGTGATTTTTGTTACTCCAATGGATGGTAGCCTTGTCACTATAGAAGGTAGTAAGTTGTCGATATCTTTGTTACTCCAATGGATGGTATCCTTGTCATTATGGAAGGTAGTCTGTTGTCGTGATTTTTGTTACTCTAAGGGATGGTGGCCTTGTCATTATGGACGGTAGTGTGTTGTCGATATCTTTGTTACTCCAATGGATGGTAGCCTTGTCATTACGGGAGGTAGTCTGTTGTCGAGATTTTTGTTACTCTAAGGGATGGTAGCGTTGTCATTATGAAAGGAAGTCTATTATCGATATTTTTGTTACTATAATAGATTATAGGCTTGTCATTATGGAAGGTAGTCCGTTGTTGATATTTTTTATACTCCAATGGATTGTAGCCTTGTCATTATGGAAGGTAGTCTCTTGTGGGTATTTTTGTTACTCCAATGATGGTACCCTTGTCATTATGGAAGGTAGTATGTTGTCGAGTTTTTGTTACTCCAACGGATGGTAGCCTTGTAATTATGGAAGGTAGTCTATTGTCGAGATTTCTGTTACTCCAATGGATGGTAGCCTTGTCATTATGGAAGGTAGTCTGTTGTCGAGATTTCTGTTACTCCAATGGATGGTAGCCTTGTCATTATGGAAGGTTGTCGGTTGTCCATATTTTTGTTTCTCTAATGGATGGTAGCCTTGCCATTATGGAAGGTAGTCTGTTGTCGAGATTTTTGTTACTGCAATGGTTGGTAGCCCTGTCATTATGGAAGGTAGTTTATTGTTGTGATTTATGTTACTTCAATGGATGGTAGCCTTGTAATTAAGGAAAGTAGTATATTGTTCAGATTTCTGTTACTTCAAGGGATGGTAGCCTTGTCATTATGGAAGGTAGTCAGTTGTCGACATTTTTGTTAATCCATTGGATGGTAGCCTTGTCATTATGGAAGGTAGTATGTTGTCATATTTTTGTTATTCCAATGGATGGTAGTCTTGTCATTATGGAAGGTAGTTTGTTGTCGTGATTTTTGTTACTCCAATGGATGGTAGCCTTGTCACTATAGAAGGTAGTATGTTGTTGATATCTTTGTTACTCCAATGGATGGTATCCTTGTCATTATGGAAGGTAGTCTGTTGTCGTGATTTTTGTTACTCTAAGGGATGGTGGCCTTGTCATTATGGAAGGTAGTGTGTTGTCGATATCTTTGTTACTCCAACGGATGGTAGCCTTGTCATTACGCAAGGTAGTCTGTTGTCAAGATTTTTGTTACTCTAAGGGATGGTAGCATTGTCATTATGAAAGGTAGTCTAATGTCGAGATTTTTGTTATTATAATATATTGTAGGCTTGTCATTATGGAATAGAGACTATTGTCGTTATTTTTTATACTCCAATGGATTTTAGCCTTGTCATTATGGAAGGTAGTCTCTTGTGGATATTTTTGTTACTCCAATGATGGTACCATTGTCATTATGGATGGTAGTATGTTGTCGAGTTTTTGTTACTCCAACGGATGGTAGCCTTGTCATTATGGAAGGTAGTCTGTTGTTGAGATTTCTGTTACTCCAATGGATGGTAGCCTTGTCATTATGGAAGGTAGTTTGTTGTCGAGATTTTTGTTACTCCAAAGGATGGTAGCCTTGTAACTATGGAAGGTAGTCTGTTGTCGAGATTTCTGTTACTCCAATGGATGGTAGCCTTGTCATTATGAAAGGGAGGTTATTGTCGGGATTTTTGTTACTCTAATGGATGGTAGCCTTGTCATATTGGAGAGTAGTCTGTTGTCCAAATTTTTGTTACTCCAATGGATGTTAGCCTTGTCATTATGGAAGGTAGTCTATTGTCGATATTTTTGTTACTACAATGGACGGTAGCCTTTTCATTATGGAAGGTAGTCTGTTTTAGAGATATTTGTTACTACAATGGATTGTAGCCTTGTCGTTATGGAAGGTAGTTTGTTTTCAATATCTTTGTTTCTCCAATGGATGGTAACCTAGTCATTAT
The DNA here is from genome assembly GCA_948472305.1 of Vicia faba. Lineage (NCBI taxonomy): Eukaryota > Viridiplantae > Streptophyta > Magnoliopsida > Fabales > Fabaceae > Vicia > Vicia faba. Next base: position 531,311,488 of record OX451741.1, read on the forward strand.
GGAAGGTGGTCTGTTTTTCAGATTTTTGTTACAATAATGGATGGTAGCCCTGTCATTATGGAAGGTAGTCTGTTGTCGAGATTTTTTATACTCCAATGGATTGTAGCCTTGTCATTATGGAAGGTAGTTTCTTGTGGATATTTTTGTTCCAATGATAGTACCCTTGTCATTATGGAAGGTAGTCTGCTGTCGAGATTTTTGTTACTCCAATGGATGGTAGCCTTGTCATTATGGAAGGTAGTATGTTGTCGAGATTTCTGTTACTCCAATGGATGGTAGCCTTTTCATTATGGAAGGTAGGTTATTGTCGGGATTTTTGTTACTCCAATGGATGGTAGCCTTGTCATTATGGAAGGTAGTATGTTGTCCAGATTTTTGTTACAACAATAGATGGTAGCCTTGTCCTTATTGAAGGTAGTCTGTTGTCGAGATTTTTGTCACTACAATGGATGGTAGCCTTGTCATTATGGAAGGTAGTTTGTCGTTTTGATTTTCTGTTACTCCAAAGGATGGTAGCCTTGTCATTAAGGAAGGTAGTCTGTTGTTCATATTTTTGTTACTCCAATGGATGGTAGACTTGTCATTATGGAAGGTAGTTAGTTGTCGACATTTTTGTTAATCCATTGGATGGTAGCGTTGTCATTATGGAAGGTAGTATGTTGTCATATTTTTGTTATTCCAATGGATGGTAGTCTTGTCATTATGGAAGGTAGTTTGTTGTCGTGATTTTTGTTACTCCAATGGATGGTAGCCTTGTCACTATAGAAGGTATTATGTTGTCGATATCTTTGTTACTCCAATGGATGGTATCCTTGTCATTATGGAAGGTAGTCTGTTGTCGTGATTTTTGTTACTCTAAGGGATGGTGGCCTTGTCATTATGGACGGTAGTGTGTTGTCGATATCTTTGTTACTCCAATGGATGGTAGCCTTGTCATTACGGGAGGTAGTCTGTTGTCGAGATTTTTGTTACTCTAAGGGATGGTAGCGTTGTCATTATGAAAGGTAGTCTATTATCGATATTTTTGTTACTATAATAGATTGTAGGCTTGTCATTATGGAAGGTAGTCCGTTGTCGATATTTTTTATACTCCAATGGATTGTAGCTTTGTCATTATGGAAGGTAGTCTCTTGTGGATATTTTTGTTACTCCAATGATGGTACCCTTGTCATTATGGAAGGTAGTATGTTGTCGAGTTTTTGTTACTCCAACGGATGGTAGCCTTGTCATTATGGAAGGTAGTTTATTGTCGAGATTTCTGTTACTCCAATGGATGGTAGCCTTGTCATTATGGAAGGTAGTCTGTTGTCGAGATTTCTGTTACTCCAATGGATGGTAGCCTTGTCATTATGGAAGGTAGTCGGTTGTCCATATTTTTGTTTCTCTAATGGATGGTAGCCTTGCCATTATGGAAGGTAGTCTGTTGTCGAGATTTTTGTTACTGCAATGGTTGGTAGCCCTGTCATTATGGAAGGTAGTTTATTGTCGTGATTTATGTTACTTCAATGGATGGTAGCCTTGTAATTAAGGAAAGTAGTATATTGTTCAGATTTCTGTTACTTCAAGGGATGGTAGCCTTGTCATTCTGGAAGGTAGTCAGTTGTCGACATTTTTGTTAATCCATTGGATGGTAGCCTTGTCATTATGGAAGGTAGTATGTTGTCATATTTTCTTTATTCCAATGGATGATAGTCTTGTCATTATGGAAGGTAGTTTGTTGTCGTGATTTTTGTTACTCCAATGGATGGTAGCCTTGTCACTATAGAAGGTAGTATGTTGTTGATATCTTTGTTACTCCAATGGATGGTATCCTTGTCATTATGGAAGGTAGTCTGTTGTCGTGATTTTTGTTACTCTAAGGGATGGTGGCCTTGTCATTATGGACGGTAGTGTGTTGTCGATATCTTTGTTACACCAATGGATGGTAGCCTTGTCATTACGGGAGGTAGTCTGTTGTCGAGATTTTTGTTACTCTAAGGGATGGTAGCATTGTCATTATGAAAGGTAGTCTATTATCGATATTTTTGTTACTATAATAGATTGTAGGCTGGTCATTATGGAAGGTAGTCCGTTGTCAATATTTTTTATACTCCAATGGATTGTAGCCTTGTCATTATGGAAGGTAGTCTCTTGTGGATATTTTTGTTACTCCAATGATGGTACCCTTGTCATTATGGAAGGTAGTATGTTGTCGAGTTTTTGTTACTCCAATGGATGGTAGCCTTGTCATTATGGAAGGTAGTCGGTTGTCCATATTTTTGTTTCTCTAATGGATGGTAGCCTTGCCATTATGGAAGGTAGTCTGTTGTCGAGATTTTTTTTACTGCAATGGTTGGTAGCCCTGTCATTATGGAAGGTAGTTTATTGTTGTGATTTCTTTTACTTCAATGGATGGTAGCCTTGTAATTAAGGAAAGTAGTATATTGTTCAGATTTCTGTTACTTCAATGGATGGTAGCTTTGTCATTATGGAAGGTAGGCAATTGTATACATTTTTGTTACTCCATTGGATGGTAGCCTTGTCATTATGGAAGCTAGACTATTATGGAGAATTTTTTTACTCCATTGGATGGTAGCCTTGTCATTATGGAAGGTAGTTTGTTGTCGATATCTTTCTTACTCCAATGGATGGTAGCCTTGTCATTATGGAAGGTAGTCAGTTTTCGTGATTTTTGTTACTCCAATGGATGGTAGCCTTGTCACTATGGAAGGTAGTTTGTTGTCGATATCTTTCTTACTCCAATGGATGGTAGCCTTGTCATTATGTAAGGTAGTTTGTTGTCGTGATTTTTGTTACTCTAAGGGATGGTAGCCTTATCATTATGGAAGGTAGTGTGTTGTAGATATCTTTGTTACTCCAATGGATGGTATCCTTGTCATTATGGAAGGTAGTATGTTGTCGATATTTTTGTTACCCTAAGGGATGGTAGCGTTGTCATTATAAAAGGTAGTCTATTGTCGATATTTTTGTTACTATAATAGATTTTAGGCTTGTCATTATGGAAGGTAGTCTCTTGTGGATATTTTTGTTACTTCAATGATAGTACCCTTGTCATTATGGAAGGTAGTCTGTTGTCGAGATTTTTGTTACTCCAATGGATGGTAGCCTTGTCATTATGGAAGGTAATATGTTGTCGAGATTTCTGTTACTCCAATGGATGGTAGCCTTTTCATTATGGAAGGTAGGTTATTGTCGGGATTTTTGTTACTCCAATGGATGGTAGCCTTGTCATTATGGAAGGTAGTATGTTGTCCAGATTTTTTATACAACAATAGATGGTAGCCTTGTCCTTATTGAAGGTAGTTTGTTGTCGAGATTTTTGTCACTACAACGGATGGTAGCCTTGTCATTATGGAAGGTAGTTTGTCGTTTTGATTTTCTGTTACTCCAAAGGATGGTAGCTTTGTCATTAAGGACGGTAGTCTGTTGTTCATATTTTTGTTACTCCAACGGGTGGTAGCCTTGTCATTATGGAAGGTAGTCTGTTGTCGAGATTTCTGTTACTTCAATGGATGGTAGCCTTGTCATTATGGAAGGTAGTATGTTGTCGATATCTTTGTTACTCCAATGGATTGTATCCTTGTCATTACGGAAGGTAGTCTGTTGTCATGATTTTTGTTACTCTAAGGGATGGTGGCCTTGTCATTATGGACGGTAGTGTGTTGTCGATATCTTTGTTACTCCAATGGATGGTAGCCTTGTCATTACGGAAGGTAGTCTGTTGTCGAGATTTTTGTTACTCTAAGGGATGGTAGCGTTGTCATTATGAAAGGTAGTCTATTGTTGATATTTTTGTTACTATAATAGATTGTAGGTTTGTCATTATGGAAGGTAGGCAATTGTCGTGATTTTTGTTACTCTATTGGATAGTAGCCTTGTTATTATGGAAGGTAGTGTGTTGTCGATATTTAAATTATTCCAGTGGATGGTAGCCTTGTCATTATGGAAGCTAGTCTGTTGTCGAGATTTTTGTTACTCCAATGGATGGTAGCCTTGTCATTATGGAAGGTAGTATGTTGTCGATATTTTAGTTATACCAATGGATGGTAGCCTTGTCATTATGGAAGGAAATCTGTTGTCGTGATTTTTGTTACTCCAATGGATGGTAGCCTTGTCACTATGGAAGGTAGTATGTTGTTGATATCTTTGTTACTCCAATGGATGGTAGCCTTATCATTATAGAAGGTAGTCTGTTGTCGTGATTTTTGTTACTCTAAGGGATGATAGCCTTGTCATTATGGAAGGTAGTGTGTTGTCGATATCTTTGTTACTCCAATGGATGGTAGCCTTGTCATTATGGAAGGTAGTCTTTTGTCGAGATTTTTGTTACTCTAAGGGATGGTAGCGTTGTCATTTGAAAGGTATTCTATTGTCGAGATTTTTGTTACTATAATAGATTATAGGCTTGTCATTATGGAAGGTAGTTTGTTGTCGATATTTTTTATACTCCAATGGATTGTAGCCTTGTCATTATGGAAGGTAGTCTGTTGTGGATATTTTTGTTACTCCAATGATGGTTCCCCTTGTGATTATGGAAGGTAGTATGTTGTCGAGTTTTTGTTACTCCAACGGATGGTAGCCTTATCATTATGGAAGGTAGTCTGTTGTCAAGATTTTTTATACTCCAATGGATTGTAGCCTTGTCATTATGGAAGGTAGTCTCTTGTGGATATTTTTGTTACTCTAATGATAGTACCATTGTCATTAAGGAAGGTAGTCTTCTATCAAAATTTTTGTTAGTCCAATGGATGGTATCCTTGTCATTATGGAAGGTAGTATGATGTCGAGATTTTTGTTACTCCAATGGATGGTAGCCTTGTCATTATGGAAGGTAGGTTATTTTCGGGATTTTTGTTACTCTGATGAATGGTAGCCTTGTCATTATGGAAGGTAGTCTGTTGTCCAAATTTTTGTTACAACAATAGATGGTAGCCTTGTCATTATGGAAGGTAGTCTGTTGTCGAGATTTTTTTCACTGCAATGGATGGTAGCCTTGTCATTATGGAAGGTAGTTTGTCGTTGTGATTTTCTGTTACTCCAATGGATGGTAGCCTTGTCATTAAGGACGGTAGTCTGTTGTTCATATTTTTGTTACTCCAATGAATGGTAGACTTGTCATTATGGAAGGTAATTTATTGTCTATATTTCTGTTACTCCCTTGGATGGTAGCCTTGTCATTATGGAAGGTAGTGTGTTGTCGATATTTTTTTTACTCCAATGGATGGTAGCCTTGTCATTATGGAAGGTAGTATGTTATCGATATCTTTGTTTTTAAATGGATGATAGCCTTATCATTATGGAAGGTAGTCAGTTGTCAATATTTTTGTTACTCCAATGGATGGTAGCCTTGTCACTATGGAAGGTAGTATGTAGTCAATATCTTTGTTACTCCAATGGATGGTAGCCTTGTCATTATGGAAAGTAGTCTCTTGTCGAGATTTTTGTTACTCTAAGCGATGGTAGCCTTGTTATTATAGAAGGTAGTGTGTTGCCGATATTTTTGTTATTCCAATGGATGGTAGCCGTGTCATTATGTAAGGTAGTCTATTGTCGTGATTTTTGTTACTCGAATGGGTGGTAGCCTTGTAACTATGGAAGGTAGTATGTTATCGATATCTTTGTTACTCCAATGGATGGTAGCATTGGCATTATGGAAGGTAGTCTATTGTTGAGATTTTTGTTACTCTAAGGGATGGTAGGCTTGTCATTATGTAAGGTAGTGTGTTGTAGATATCTTTGTTACTCCAATGGATGGTAGCCTTGTCATTACAGAAGGTAGTCTGTTGTCGAGATTTTTGTTACTCTAAGGGATGGTAGCGTTGTCATTACGAAAGGTAGTCTATTATCGATATTTTTGTTACTATAATAGATTGTAGGCTTGTCATTATGGAAGGTAGTCTGTTGTCGATATTTTTTATACTCCAATGGATTGTACCCTTGTCATTATGGAAGGTAGTCTCTTGTGGATATTTTTGTTACTCCAATGATGGTACCATTGTCATTATGGAAGGTTGTATGTTGTCGAGTTTTTGTTACTCCAACGGATGGTAGCCTTGTCATTATGGAAGGTAGTCTGTTGTCGAGATTTCTGTTACTCCAATGGATGGTAGCCTTGTCATTATGGAAGGTAGTCTGTTGTCCATATTTTTGTTTCTATAATGGATGGTAGCCTTGCCATTATGGAAGGTAGTCTGTTGTTGGGATTTTTGATACTGCAATGGATGGTAGCCTTGTCATTATGGAAGGTAGTATTATATCGATATCTTTGTTTCTCCAATGGATGGTAGCCTTGTCATTATGGAAGGTAGTCAGTTGTCGAGATTTTTGTTACTCCAATGGATGGTATCCTTGTCACTATGGAAGGTAGTAAGTTGTCAATATCTTTGTTACTCCAATGGATGGTAGCCTTGTCATTATTGAAAGTAGTTTGTTGTCGAGATTTTTGTTACTGTAACGGATGGTAGCCTTGTTATTATGGAAGGTAGTGTGTTGTCAATATTTTTTTTATTCCAATGGATGGTAGCCTTGTCATTATGTAAGGTAGTCTGTTGTCGTGATTTTTGTTACTCGAATGGGTGGTATCCTTGTCACTATGGAAGGTAGTATGTTATCGATATCTTTGTTACTCCAATGGATGGTAGCCTTGTCATTATGGAAGGTAGTCTGTTTTTGAGATTTTTGTTACTCTAAGGGATGGTAGGCTTGTCAATTTGGAAGGTAGTGTGTTTTCGATATTTTTGTTATTCCAATGGATGGTAGCCTTGTCATTATGGAAGGTAGTCTGTTGTCGATACTTTTTATACTCCAATGGATTGTAGCCTTGTCATTATGGAAGGTAGTCTCTTGTGGATATTTTTGTTACTCCAATGATAGTACCCTTGTCATTATGGAAGGTAGTCTACTGTCGATATTTTTGTTACTCCAATGGATGGTAACCTTGGCATTATGGAAGGTAGTCTGTTGTCGAGATTTATGTTACTCTAATAGATGGTAGCCTTGTCATTATGGAAGGTAGGGTATTGTTGGGATTTTTGTTACTCCAATGGATGGTAGCCTTGTCATTATAGAAGGTAGTCTGTTGTCCATATTTTTGTTACAACAATATATGGTAGCCTTGTCCTTATGGAAGGTAGTCTGTTGTCGAGATTTTTGTCACAGCAATGGATGGTAGCCTTGTCATTATGGAAGGTAGTTTGTCGTTGTGATTTTCTGTTACTCCAATTGATGGTAGCCTTGTCATTAAGGACGGTAGTCTGTTGTTCATTTTTTTGTTACTCCAATGGATGGTAGACTTGTCATTATGGAAGGTAGTCTATTGTCGAGATTTTTGTTACTCCATTGGATGGTAGCCTTGTCATTATGAAAGGTATTGTGCTGTCAATATTTTTGTTATTCCAATGGATGGTAGCCTTGTCATTATGGAAGGTAGTCTGTTGTCGAGATTTTTGTTACTCCAGTGGATGGTAGCCTTGTCACTATGGAAGGTAGTATGTTGTCGATATCTTTGTTACTCTAATGGATGGTAGCCTTTTCATTATGGAAGGTAGTCTGTTGTCGTGATTTTTGTTACTTTAAGGGATGGTAGCCTCGTCACTATGAAGGTAGTGTGTTGTCGATATCTTTTTTACTCCAATGGATGGTAGCCTTGTCATTACGGAAGGTAGTCTGTTGTCGAGATTTTTGTTACTCTACGGGATGGTAGCGTTGTCATTACGAAAGGAAGTCTATTGTCGATATTTTTGTTACTATAATAGATTGTAGGCTTGTCATTATGGAAGGTAGTCTGTTGTCGATATTTTTTATACTCCAATGGATTGTAGCCTTGTAATTATGGAAGGTAGTCTCTTGTGGATATTTTTGTTACTCCAATGATGGCACCATTGTCATTATGGAAGGTAGTATGTTGTCGACTTTTTGTTACTCCAACGGATGGTAGCCTTGTCATTATGGAAGGTAGTCTGTTGTCGAGATTTCTGTTACTCCAATGGATGGTAGCCTTGTCATTATAGGAGGTCGTCTATTGGTGTGATTTCTGGTACTCCAATGAATGGTAGCCTTGTCATTATGGAAGGTAGTCTATTGTCTATATTTTAGTTATACCAATGGATGGTAGCCTTGTCATTATGGAAGGTAGTCTGTTGTCGAGATTTTTGTTACTCCATTGGATGGTAGCCTTGATATTATGGATGGTAGTGTGTTGTCGATATTTTTGTTATTCCAATGGATGGTAGACTTGTCATTATGGAAGGTAGTCTACTATCGAGATTTTTTTTACTACAATGGATGGTATCCTTGTCATTATGGAAGGTAGTCTATTGTCGATATTTTAGTTATTCCAATGGATGGTAGCCTTGTCATTATGGAAGGTAGTCTGTTGTCGTGATTTTTGTTACTCTAATGGATGGTAGCCTTATCACTATGGAAGGTAGTATGTTGTCGATATCTTTGTTACTCGAATGGATGGTAGCCTTGTCATTATGGAAGGTAGTGTATTGTCGTGATATTTGTTACTCTAATGGATGGTAGCCTTGTCATTATGGAAGGTAGTGTGTTGTAGATATCTTTGTTACTCCAATGGATGGTAGCCTTGTCATTACGGAAGGTAGTCTGTTGTCGAGATTTTTGTTACTCTAATAGATGGTAGCGTTGTCATTATGGAAGGTAGTCTATTGTCGAGATTTTTTTTACTATAATAGATTGTAGGCTGGTCATTATGGAAGGTAGTCTGTTGTCGATATTTTTTATACTCCAATGGATTGTAGGCTTGTAATTATTGAAGGTAGTCTCTTGTGGATATTTTTGTTACTCCAATGATGGTACCCTTGTCATTATGGAAGGTAGTATGTTGTCGAGTTTTTGTTACTCCAACAGATGTTAGCCTTGTCATTATGGAAGGTAGTCTGTTGTCGAGATTTCTGTTACTCCAATGGAGGGTAGCCTTGTCATTATGGAAGGTAGTCTGTTGTCCATATTTTTGTTTCTCTAATGGATGTTAGCCTAGCCATTATGGAAGGTAGTCTGTTGTCGAGATTTTTGTTACTGCAATGGATGGTAGCCTTGTCATTATGGAAGATAGTCTGTTGTTGTGATTTATGTTACTCCAATTGATGGTAGCCTTGTAATTAAGGACGGTAGTCTATTGTTCAGATTTTTTTTACTTCAATGGATGGTAGCCTTGTCATTATGGAAGGTAGGCAATTGTCGTGATTTTTGTTACTCTATTGGATGGTAGCCTTGTTATTATGGAAGGTAGTGTGTTATCGATATTTTTGTTATTCCAATGGATTGTAGCCTTTTCATTATGGAAGCTAGTCTGTTGTCGAGATTTTTGTTACTCCAATGGATGGTAGCCTTGTCATTATGGAAGGTAGTCTATTGTCTATATTTTAGTTATACCAATGGATGGTAGCCTTGTCATTATGGAAGGTAGTCTGTTGTCGTGATTTTTGTTACGCCAATGAATGGTAGCCTTGTCACTATGGAAGGTAGTATGTTATCGATATCTTTGTTACTCCAATGGATGGTAGCCTTATCATTATGGAAGGTAGTCTGTTGTCGTGATTTTTGTTACTCTAAGGGATGATAGCCTTGTCATTATGGAAGGTAGTGTGTTGTCGATATCTTTGTTATTCTAATGGATGGTAGCCTTGTCATTACGGAAGGTAGCTATTTGTCGAGATTTTGTTACTATAATAGATTATAGGCTTGTCATTATGGAAGATAGTCTGTTGTCGATATTTTTTATACTCCAATGGATTGTAGCCTTGTCATTATGGAAGGTAGTCTGTTGTGGATATTTTTGTTACTCCAATGATGGTTCCCCTTGTCATTATGGAAGGTAGTATGTTGTCGAGTTTTTGTTACTCCAACGGATGGTAGCCTTATCATTATGGAAGGTAGTCTGTTGTCGAGATTTTCTATACTCCAATGGATTGTAGCCTTGTCATTATGGAAGGTAGTCTCTTGTGGATATTTTTGTTACTCCAATGATAGTACCCTTGTCATTAAGGAAGGTAGTTTGCTATCTAAATTTTTGTTAGTCCAATGGATGGGAGCCTTGTCATTATGGAAGGTAGTATGATGTCGAGATTTTTGTTACTCCAATGGATGGTAGCCTTGTTATTATGGAAGGTAGGTTATTTTCGGGAATTTTGTTACTCTAATGAATGGTAGCCTTGTCATTATGGAAGGTAGTCTGTTGTCCAGATTTTTGTTACAATAATAGATGGTAGCCTTGTCATTATGGAAGGTAGTCTATTGTCAAGATTTTTGTCACTACAATGGATGGTAGCCTTGTCATTATGGAAGGTAGTTTGTCGTTGTGATTTTCTGTTACTCCAATGGATGGTAGCCTTGTCATTAAGGACGGTAGTGTGTCTTTCATATTTTTGTTACTCCAATGGATGGTAGACTTGTCATTATGGAAGGTAATTTATTGTCGATATTTTTGTTACTCCCTTGGATGGTAGCCTTGTCATTATGGAAGGTAGTGTGTTGTCGATATGTTTGTTATTCCAATGGATGGTAGCCTTATCATTATGGAAGGTAGTCTGTTTTCGTGATTTTTGTTACTCTAAGGGATGATAGCCTTGTCATTGTGGAAGGTAGTGTGTTGTCGATATCTTTGTTACTCCAATGGATGGAAGCCTTGTCATTACGGAAGGTAGTCTTTTGTTGATATTTTTGTTACTCTAAGGGATGGTAGTGTTGTCATTTGAAAGGTATTCTATTGTCGAGATTTTTGTTACTATAAGATTGTAGGCTTGTTATTATGGAAGGTAGTCTGTTATCGATATTTTTTATACTCCAATGGATTGTATCCTTGTCATTATGGAAGGTAGTCTGTTGTGGATATTTTTGTTACTCCAATGATGGTTCCCTTTGTCATTATGGAAGGTAGTATGTTTTCGAGTTTTTGTTACTCCAACGGATGGTAGCCTTTTCATTATGGAAGGTAGTCTCTTGTGGTAATTTTTGTTACTCCAATGATAATACCCTTGTCATTAAGGAAGGTAGTCTGCTATCGAAATTTTTGTTAGTCCAATAGATGGTAGCCTTGTCATTATGGAAGGTAGTATGAAGTCGAGATTTTTGTTACTCCAATGGATGGTAGCCTTGTCATTATGGAAGGTAGGTTATTTTCGGGATTTTTGTTACTCTAATGAATGGTAGCCTTGTCATTATGGAAGGTAGTTTGTTGTCCAGATTTTTGTTACAACAATAGATGGTAGCCTTGTCATTATGGAAGGTAGTCTGTTGTCGAGATTTTTGTCACTGCAAAGGATGGTAGCCTTGTCATTATGGAAGGTAGTTTGTCGTTGTGATTTTCTGTTACTCCAATGGATGGTAGCCTTGTCATTATGGAAGGTAGTCTGTTGTCGTGATTTTTGTTACTCTAATGGATGGTAGCCTTATCACTATGGAAGGTAGTATGTTGTCGATATCTTTGTTACTCGAATGGATGGTAGCCTTGTCATTATGGAAGGTAGTGTATTGTCGTGATATTTGTTACTCTAATGGATGGTAGCCTTGTCATTATGGAAGGTAGTGTGTTGTAGATATCTCTGTTACTCCAATGGATGGTAGCCTTGTCATTACGGAAGGTAGTCTATTGTCGAGATTTTTGTTACTCTAAGAGATGGTAGCGTTGTCATTATGGAAGGTAGTCTATTGTCGAGATTTTTTTTACTATAATAGATTGTAGGCTGGTCATTATGGAAGGTAGTCTATTGTCGATATTTTTTATACTCCAATGGATTGTAGGCTTGTAATTATTGAAGGTAGTCTCTTGTGGATATTTTTGTTACTCCAATGATGGTACCCTTGTCATTATGGAAGGTAGTATGTTGTCGAGTTTTTGTTACTCCAACAGATGTTAGCCTTGTCATTATGGAAGGTAGTCTGTTGTCGAGATTTCTGTTACTCAAATGGAGGGTAGCCTTGTCATTATGGAAGGTAGTCTGTTGTCCATATTTTTGTTTCTCTAATGGATGTTAGCCTAGCCATTATGGAAGGTAGTCTGTTGTCGAGATTTTTGTTACTGCAATGGATGGTAGCCTTGTCATTATGGAAGATAGTCTGTTGTTGTGATTTATGTTACTCCAATTGATGGTAGCCTTATAATTAAGGACGGTAGTCTATTGTTCAGATTTTTTTTACTTCAATGGATGGTAGCCTTGTCATTATAGAAGGTAGGCAATTGTCGTGATTTTTGTTACTCTATTGGATGGTAGCCTTGTTATTATGGAAGGTAGTGTGTTGTCGATATTTTTGTTATTCCAATGGATTGTAGCCTTGTCATTATGGAAGCTAGTCTATTGTCGAGATTTTTGTTACTCCAATGGATGGTAGCCTTGTCATTATGGAAGGTAGTCTATTGTCGATATTTTAGTTATACCAATGGATGGTAGCCTTGTCATTATGGAAGGTAGTCTGTTGTCGTGATTTTTGTTACTCCAATGAATGGTAGCCTTGTCATTATGGAAGGTAGTATGTTATCGATATCTTTGTTACTCCAATGGATGGTAGCCTTATCATTATGGAAGGTAGTCTGTTGTCGTGATTTTTTTTACTCTAAGGGATGATAGCCTTGTCATTATGGAAGGTAGTGTGTTGTCGATATCTTTGTTACTCTAATGGATAGTAGCCTTGTCATTACGGAAGGTAGTCTTTTGTCGAGATTTTGTTACTATAATAGATTGTAGGGTTGTCATTATGGAAGATAGTCTGTTGTCGATATTTTTTATACTCCAATGGATTGTAGCCTTGTCATTATGGAAGGTAGTCTGTTGTGGATAATTTTGTTACTCCAATTATGGTTCCCCTTGTCATTATGGAAGGTAGTATGTTGTCGAGTTTTTGTTACTCCAACGGATGGTAGCCTTGTCATTATGGAAGGTAGTCTGTTGTCGAGATTTTTTATACTCCAATGGATTGTAGCCTTGTCATTATGGAAGGTAGTCTCTTGTGGATATTTTTGTTACTCCAATGATAGTACCCTTGTCATTAAGGAAGGTAGTCTGCTATCGAAATTGTTTTAGTCCAATGGATGGTAGCCTTGTCATTATGGAAGGTAGTATGATGTCGAGATTTTTGTTACTCCAATGGATGGTAGCCTTGTTATTATGGAAGGTAGGTTATTTTCGGGATTTTTGTTACTCTAATGAATGGTAGCCTTGTCATTATGGAAGGTAGTCTGTTGTCCAGATTTTTGTTACAACAATAGATGGTAGCTCTGTCATTATGGAAGGTAGTCTATTGTCGAGATTTTTGTCACTGCAATGGATGGTAGCCTTGTCATTATGGAAGGTAGTTTGTCGTTGTGATTTTCTGTTACTCCAATGGATGGTAGCCTTGTCATTAAGGACGGTAGTCTGTCTTTCATATTTTTGTTACTCCAATGGATGGTAGACTTGTCATTATGGAAGGTAATTTATTGTCGATATTTTTGTTACTCCCTTGGATGGTAGCCTTGTCATTATGGAAGGTAGTGTGTTGTCGATATGTTTGTTATTCCAATGGATGGTAGCCTTATCATTATGGAAGGTAGTCTGTTGTCGTGTTTTTTGTTACTCTAAGGGATGATAGCCTTGTCATTGTGGAAGGTAGTGTGTTGTCGATATCTTTGTTACTCCAATGGATGGAAGCCTTGTCATTACGGAAGGTAGTCTTTTGTTGATATTTTTGTTACTCTAAGGGATGGTAGTGTTGTCATTTGAAAGGTATTCTATTGTCGAGATTTTTGTTACTATAATAGATTGTAGGCTTGTTATTATGGAAGGTAGTCTGTTATCGATATTTTTTATACTCCAATGGATTGTATCCTTGTCATTATGGAAGGTAGTCTATTGTGGATATTTTTGTTACTCCAATGATGGTTCCCCTTGTCATTATGGAAGGTAGTATGTTTTCGAGTTTTTGTTACTCCAACAGATGGTAGCCTTGTCATTATGGAAGGTAGTTTGTTGTTGAGATTTTTTATACTCCAATGGATTGTAGCCTTGCTATTATGGAAGGTAGTCTCTTGTGGTAATTTTTGTTACTCCAATGATAGTACCCTTGTCATTAAGGAAGGTAGTCTGCTATCGAAATTTTTGTTAGTCCAATAGATGGTAGCCTTGTCATTATGGAAGGTAGTATGATGTCGAGATTTTTGTTACTCCAATGGATGGTAGCCTTGTCATTATGGAAGGTAGGTTATTTTCGGGATTTTTGTTACTCTAATGAATGGTAGCCTTGTCATTATGGAAGGTAGTTTGTTGTCCAGATTTTTGTTACAACAATAGATGGTAGCCTTGTCATTATGGAAGGTAGTCTGTTGTCGAGATTTTTGTCACTGCAAAGGATGGTAGCCTTGTCATTATGGAAGGTAGTTTGTCGTTGTGATTTTCTGTTACTCCAATGGATGGTAGCCTTGTCATTAAAGATGGTAGTCTGTTTTTCATATTTTTGTTACTCCAATGGATGGTAGACTTGTCATTATGGAAGGTAATTTATTGTCGATATTTTTGTTACTCCCTTGGATGGTAGCCTTGTCATTATGGAAGGGAGTCTGTTGTCGAGATTTCTGTTACTCCAATGGATGGTAGCCTTGTCATTATAGAAGGTCGTCTATTGGTGTGATTTCTGGTACTCCAATGGATGGTAGCCTTGTCATTATGTCAGGTAGGCAATTGTCGAGATTTTTGTTACTCCATTGGATGGTAGCCTTGATATTATGGATGGTAGTATGTTGTCGATATTTTTGTTATTCCAATGGATGGTAGCCTTGTCATTATGGAAGGTAGTCTATTGTCGAGAATTTTTTTACTCCAATGGATGGTAGCCTTGTCATTATGGAAGGTAGTCTATTGTCGATATTTTAGTTATTCCAATGGATGGTAGCCTTGTCATTATGGAAGGTAGTCTGTTGTCGTGATTTTTGTTACTCTAATGGATGGTAGCCTTGTCACTATGGAAGGTAGTATGTTGTCGATATCTTTGTTACTCGAATGGATGGTAGCCTTGTCATTATGGAAGGTAGTGTGTTGTCGTGATTTTTGTTACTCTAATGGATGGTAGCCTTGTCATTATGGAAGGTAGTGTGTTGTAGATATCTTTGTTACTCAAATGGATGGTAGCCTTGTCATTACGGAAGGTAGTCTGTTGCCGAGATTTTTGTTACTCTAAGAGATGGTAGCGTTGTCATTATGGAAGGTAGTCTATTGTCGAGATTTTTTTTACTATAATAGATTGTAGGCTGGTCATTATGGAAGGTAGTCTGCTGTCGATATTTTTTATACTCCAATGTATTGTAGGCTTGTAATTATTGAAGGTAGTCTCTTGTGGATATTTTTGTTACTCCAATGATGGTACCCTTGTCATTATGGAAGGTAGTATGTTGTCGAGTTTTTGTTACTCCAACGGATGTTAGCCTTGTCATTATTGAAGGTAGTCTGTTGTCGAGATTTCTGTTACTCCAATGGAGGGTAGCCTTGTCATTATGGAAGGTAGTCTGTTGTCCATATTTTTGTTTCTCTAATGGATGTTAGCCTAGCCATTATGGAAGGTAGTCTGTTGTCGAGATTTTTGTTACTGCAATGGATGGTAGCCTTGTCATTATGGAAGCTAGTCTGTTGTTGTGATTTATGTTACTCCAATTGATGGTAGCCTTGTAATTAAGGACGGTAGTCTATTGTTCAGATTTTTTTTACTTCAATGGATGGTAGCCTTGTCATTATGGAAGGTAGGCAATTGTCGTGATTTTTGTTACTCTATTGGATGGTAGCCTTGTTATTATGGAAGGTAGTGTGTTGTCGATATTTTTGTTATTCCAATGGATTGTAGCCTTGTCATTATGGAAGCTAGTCTGTTGTCGAGATTTTTGTTACTCCAATGGATGGTAGCCTTGTCATTATTGAAGGTAGTCTATTGTCGATATTTTAGTTATACCAATGGATGGTAGCCTTGTCATTATGGAAGGTAGTCTGTTGTCGTGATTTTTGTTACTCCAATGAATGGTAGCCTTGTCACTATGGAAGGTAGTATGTTATCGATATCTTTGTTACTCCAATGGATGGTAGCCTTATCATTATGGAAGGTAGTCTGTTGTCGTGATTTTTGTTACTCTAAGGGATGATAGCCTTGTCATTATGGAAGGTAGTGTGTTGTCGATATCTTTGTTACTCTAATGGATGGTAGCCTTGTCATTACGGAAGGTAGTCTTTTGTCGAGATTTTGTTACTATAATAGATTGTAGGCTTGTCATTATGGAAGATAGTCTTTTGTCGATATTTTTTATACTCCAATGGATTGTAGCCTTGTCATTATAGAAGGTAGTCTGTTGTGGATATTTTTGTTACTCCAATGATGGTTCCCCTTGTCATTATGGAAGGTAGTATGTTGTCGAGTTTTTGTTACTCCAACGGATGGTAGCCTTGTCATTATGGAAGGTAGTCTGTTGTCGAGATTTTTTATACTCCAATGGATTGTAGCCTTGTCATTATGGAAGGTAGTCTCTTGTGGATATTTTTGTTACTCCAATGATAGTACCCTTGTCATTAAGGAAGGTAGTTTGCTATCGAAATTTTTGTTAGTCCAATGGATGGTAGCCTTGTCATTATGGAAGGTAGTATGATGTCGAGATTTTTGTTACTCCAATGGATGGTAGCCTTGTTATTATGGAAGGTAGGTTATTTTCGGGATTTTTGTTACTCTAATGAATGGTAGCCTTGTCATTATGGAAGGTAGTCTGTTGTCCAGATTTTTGTTACAACAATAGATGGTAGCCTTGTTATTATGGAAGGTAGTCTATTGTCGAGATTTTTGTCACTGCAATGGATGGTAGCCTTGTCATTATGGAAGGTAGTTTGTCGTTGTGATTTTCTGTTACTCCAATGGATGGTAGCCTTGTCATTAAGGACGGTAGTGTGTCTTTCATATTTTTGTTACTCCAATGGATGGTAGACTTGTCATTATGGAAGGTAATTTATTGTCGATATTTTTGTTACTCCCTTGGATGGTAGCCTTGTCATTATGGAAGGTAGTGTGTTGTCGATATGTTTGTTATTCCAATGGATGGTAGCCTTATCATTATGGAAGGTAGTCTGTTGTCGTGATTTTTGTTACTCTAAGGGATGATAGCCTTGTCATTGTGGAAGGTAGTGTGTTGTCGATATCTTTGTTACTCCAATGGATGGAAGCCTTGTCATTACGGAAGGTAGTCTTTTGTTGATATTTTTGTTACTCTAAGGGATGGTAGTGTTGTCATTTGAAAGGTATTCTATTGTCGAGATTTTTGTTACTATAATAGATTGTAGGCTTGTTATTATGGAAGGTAGTCTGTTATCGATATTTTTTATACTCCAATGGATTGTATCCTTGTCATTATGGAAGGTAGTCTGTTGTGGATATTTTTGTTACTCCAATGATGGTTCCCCTTGTCATTATGGAAGGTAGTATGTTTTCGAGTTTTTGTTACTCCAACGTATGGTAGCCTTGTCATTATGGAAGGTAGTCTGTTGTTGAGATTTTTTATACTCCAATGGATTGTAGCCTTGCTATTATGGAAGGTAGTCTCTTATGGTAATTTTTGTTACTCCAATGATAGTACCCTTGTCATTAAGGAAGGTAGTCTGCTATCGAAATTTTTGTTAGTCCAATAGATGGTAGCCTTGTCATTATGGAAGGTAGTATGATGTCGAGATTTTTGTTACTCCAATGGATGGTAGCCTTGTCATTATGGAAGGTAGGTTATTTTCGGGATTTTTGTTACTCTAATGAATGGTAGCCTTGTCATTATGGAAGGTAGTTTGTGTCTAGATTTTTGTTACAACAATAGACGGTAGCCTTGTCATTATGGAAGGTAGTCTGTTGTCGAGATTTTTGTCACTGCAAAGGATGGTAGCCTTGTCATTATGGAAGGTAGTTTGTCATTGTGATTTTCTGTTACTCCAATGGATGGTAGCCTTGTCATTAAAGACGGTAGTCTGTTTTTCATATTTTTGTTACTCCAATGGATGGTAGACTTGTCATTATGGAAGGTAATTTATTGTCGATATTTTTGTTACTCCCTTGGATGGTAGCCTTGTCATTATGGAAGGGAGTCTGTTGGCGAGATTTCTGTTACTCCAATGGATGGTAGCCTTGTCATTATAGAAGGTCGTCTATTGGTGTGATTTCTGGTACTCCAATGAATGGTAGCCTTATCATTATGTCAGGTAGGCAATTGTCGAGATTTTTGTTACTCCATTGGATGGTAGCCTTGATATTATGGATGGTAGTGTGTTGTCGATATTTTTGTTATTCCAATGGATGGTAGCCTTGTCATTATGGAAGGTAGTCTATTGTCGAGAATTTTTTTACTCCAATGGATGGTAGCCTTGTCATTATGGAAGGTAGTCTATTGTCGATATTTTAGTTATTCCAATGGATGGTAGCCTTGACATTATGGAAGGTAGTCTGTTGTCGTGATTTTTGTTACTCTAATGGATGGTAGCCTTGTCACTATGGAAGGTAGTATGTTGTCGATATGTTTGTTACTCAAATGGATGGTAGCCTTGTCATTACGGAAGGTAGTCTGTTGCCGATATTTTTGTTACTCTAAGAGATGGTAGAGTTGTCATTACGGAAGGTAGTCTATTGTCGAGATTTTTTTTACTATAATAGATTGTAGGCTTGTCATTATGGAAGGTAGTCTGTTGTCGATATTTTTTATACTCCAATGGATTGTAGGCTTGTAATTATTGAAGGTAGTCTCTTGTGGATATTTTTGTTACTCCAATGATGGTACCCTTGTCATTATGGAAGGCAGTATGTTGTCGAGTTTTTGTTACTCCAACGGATGTTAGCCTTGTCATTATGGAAGGTAGTCTACTGTCGAGATTTCTGTTACTCCAATGGATGGTAGCCTTGTCATTATGGAAGGTAGTCTGTTGTCCATATTTTTGTTTCTCTAATGGATGTTAGCCTAGCCATTATGGAAGGTAGTCTGTTGTCGAGACTTTTGTTACTGCAATGGATGGTAGCCTTGTCATTATGGAAGGTAGTCTGTTGTTGTGATTTATGTTACTCCAATTGATGGTAGCCTTGTAATTAAGGACGGTAGTCTATTGTTCAGATTTTTTTTACTTCAATGGATGGTAGCCTTGTCATTATGGAAGGTAGGCAATTGTCGTGATTTTTGTTACTCTATTGGATGGTAGCCTTGTTATTATGGAAGGTAGTGTGTTTTCGATATTTTTGTTATTCCAATGGATTGTAGCCTTGTCATTATGGAAGCTAGTCTGTTGTCGAGATTTTTGTTACTCCAATGGATGGTAGCCTTGTCATTATGGAAGGTAGTCTATTGTCAATATTTTAGTTATACTAATGGATGGTAGCCTTGTCATTATGGAAGGTAGTCTGTTGTCGTGATTTTTGTTACTCCAACGAATGGTAGCCTTGTCACTATGGAAGGTAGTATGTTATCGATATCTTTGTTACTCCAATGGATGGTAGCCTTATCATTATGGAAGGTAGTCTGTTGTCGTGATTTTTGTAACTCTAAGGGATGATAGCCTTGTCATTATGGAAGGTAGTGTGTTGTCGATATCTTTGTTACTCTAATGGATGGTAGCCTTGTCATTAGGGAAGGTAGTCTTTTGTCGAGATTTTTGTTACTCTAAGGGATGGTAGCATTGTCATTTGAAAGGTATTCTATTGTCGAGATTTTTGTTACTATAATAGATTGTAGGCTTGTCATTATGGAAGATAGTCTGTTGTCGATATTTTTTATACTCCAATGGATTGTAGCCTTGTCATTATGGAAGGTAGTCTGTTGTGGATATTTTTGTTACTCCAATGATGGTTCCCCTTGTCATTATGGAAGGTAGTATGTTGTCGAGTTTTTGTTACTCCAACGGATGGTAGCCTTGTCATTATGGAAGGTAGTCTGTTGTCGAGATTTTTTATACTCCAATGGATTGTAGCCTTGTCATTATGGAAGGTAGTCTCTTGTGGATATTTTTGTTACTCCAATGATAGTACCCTTGTCATTAAGGAAGGTAGTCTGCTATCGAAATTTTTGTTAGTCCAATGGATGGTAGCCTTGTCATTATGGAAGGTAGTATGATGTCGAGATTTTTGTTACTCCAATGGATGGTAGCCTTGTCATTATGGAAGGTAGGTTATTTTCGGGATTTTTGTTACTCTGATGAATGGTAGCCTTGTCATTATGGAAGGTAGTCTGTTGTCCAGATTTTTGTTACAATAATAGATGGTAGCCTTGTCATTATGGAAGGTAGTCTATTGTCGAGATTTTTGTCACTGCAATGGATGGTAGCCTTGTCATTATGGAAGGTAGTTTGTCGATGTGATTTTCTGTTACTCCAATGGATGGTAGCCTTGTCATTAAGGACGGTAGTCTGTCTTTCATATTTTTGTTACTCCAATGGATGGTAGACTTGTCATTATGGAAAGTAATTTATTGACGATATTTTTGTTACTCCCTTGGATGGTAGCCTTGTCATTATGGAAGGTAGTGTGTTGTCGATATGTTTGTTATTCCAATGGATGGTAGCCTTATCATTATGGAAGGTAGTCTGTTGTCGTGATTTTTGTTACTCTAAGGGATGATAGCCTTGTCATTATGGAAGGTAGTGTGTTGTCGATATCTTTGTTACTCCAATGGATGGAAGCCTTGTCATTACGGAAGGTAGTCTTTTGTCGATATTTTTGTTACTCTAAGGGATGGTAGCGTTGTCATTTGAAAGGTATTCTATTGTCGAGATTTTTGTTACTATAATAGATTGTAGGCTTGTCATTATGGAATGTAGTCTGTTGTCGATATTTTTTATACTCCAATGGATTGTAGCCTTGTCATTATGGAAGGTAGTCTGTTGTGGATATTTTTGTTACTCCAATGATGGTTCCCCTTGTCATTATGGAAGGTAGTATGTTGTTGAGTTTTTGTTACTCCAACGGATGGTAGCCTTGTCATTATGGAAGGTAGTTTGTTGTTGAGATTTTTTATACTCCAATGGCTTGTAGCCTTGTCATTATGGAAGGTAGTCTCTTGTGGTAATTTTGTTACTCCAATGATAGTACCCTTGTCATTAAGGAAGGTAGTCTGCTATCGAAATTTTTGTTAGTCCAATGGATGGTAGCCTTGTCATTATGGAAGGTAGTATGATGTCGAGATTTTTGTTACTCCAATGGATGGTAGCCTTGTCATTATGGAAGGTAGGTTATTTTCGGGATTTTTGTTACTCTAATGAATGGTAGCTTTGTCATTATGGAAGGTAGTTTGTTGTCCAGATTTTTGTTACAACAATAGACGGTAGCCTTGTCATTATGGAAGGTAGTCTGTTGTCGAGATTTTTGTCACTGCAATGGATGGTAGCCTTGTCATTATGGAAGGTAGTTTGTCGTTGTGATTTTCTGTTACTCCAATGGATGGTAGCCTTGTCATTAAGGACGGTAGTTTGTTGTTCATATTTCTGTTACTCCAATGGATGGTAGACTTGTCATTATGCAAGGTAGGCTATTGTCGATATTTTTGTTACTCCATTGGATGGTAGCCTTGTCGTTATGGAAGGTAGAGTGTTGTCGATATTTTTGTTATTTCAATGGATGGTAGCCATGTCATTATGGTAGGTAGTATGTTGTCGTGACTTTTGTTACTCCAATGGATGGTAGCCTTGTAATTATGGAAGGTAGTATGTTGTCGATATTTTTATTACTCCAATGGATGGTAGCCTTGTCATTATGGAAGGTAGTCCGTTGTCGATATTTTTGTTACTCTAAGGGATGGTAGCCTAGTCATTTTGGAAGGTGGTCTGTTTTTGAGATTTTTTATACTCCAATGGATTGTAGCCTTGTCATTATGGAAGGTAGTCTGTTGTCGATATCTTTGTTACTCAAATGGATGGGAGCCTAGTCATTATGGAAGGTAGTCCGTTGTCGAGATTTTTGGTACTCCAATGGATGGTAGCCTTGTCATTATGGAAGGTAGTCTCTTGTGGATATTTTTGTTACTCCAATGATGGTACCCTTGTCATTATGGAAGGTAGTATGTTGACGAGATTTTTGTTACTCCAACGGATGGTAGCCTTGTCATTATGGAAGGTAGTCTGTTGTCGAGATTTTTGTTTCTCCAATGGATGGTAGGTTTGTCATTATGGAAGGTAGTATGTTATCGAGATTTTTGTTAATCCAATGTATGGTAGCCTTGCCATTATGGAATGTAGTTTGTTGTCGAGATTTTTGTTACTGCAATGGATGGTAGCCTTGTCTTTATGGAAGGTAGTCTGTTGTTGTGATTTTTGTTACTCCAATGGATGGTAGCCTTATCATTATAGACGGCAATCTGTTGTTCAGATTTTTTGTTACTCCAATGGATGGTAGCCTTGTCATTATGGAAGGTAGTCTATGGTCGAGATTTTTGTTACTCCATTGGATGGTAGCCTTGTCATTATGGAAGGTAGTCTGTTGTGGTGATTTTTGATAATCCAATGGATGGTAGCCTTGTCATCATGGAAGGTAGTATGTTGTCGATATCTTTGTTACTCCATTGGATGGTAACCTTGTCATTATGAATGGTAGGTTGTTGTCGAGATTTTTGTTACTCTAAGGGATGGTAGCCTTATCATTATGTAAGGTAGTGTGTTGTCGAAATTTTTTTTATTCCAATGGATGGTAGCCTTGTAATTATGGAAGGTAGTCTATTGTCGAGATTTTTGTTACTACAATGGATGGTAGCCTTATCATTATGGAAGGTAGTCTGTTGTCGAGATTTTTGTTACTCCAATGGATTCTAGCATTGTCATTATGGACGGTAGTCTGTTGTCGAGATTTTTAATACTCCAATGGATTGTAGCCTTGCCATTATGGAAGGTAGTCTCTTGTCGAGATTTCTGTTACTTCAATGGATGGTAGCCTTGTCATTATGGAAGGTAGACTATTGTCGGCATTTTTGTTACTCCAATGGATGGTAGCCTTGTCATTATGGAAGGTAGTCTGTTGTCCATATTTTTGTTACAACAATATATGGTAGCCTTGTCATTATGGAAGGTAGTGTGTTGTCGATATTTTTGTTATTCCAATGGATGGTAGCCTTGTCATTATTGAAGGTAGTCTGCTGTCGTGATTTTTGTTACTCCAATGGATGGTAGGCTTGTCACAATGGAAGGTAGTATGTTGTCGATATCTTTGTTACTCCAATGGATGGTAGCCTTGTCATTATGGAAGGTAGTCTGTTGTCAAGATTTTTAATACTCCAATGGATTGAAGCCTTGTCATTATGGAAGGTAGTCGATTGTCAGCATTTTTGTTACTCCAATGGATGGTAGCCTTGTCATTATGGAAGGTAGTCTGTTGTCGAGATTTTTGTCACTGCAATGAACGGTAGCCTTGTCATTATGAAAGGTAGTCAGTCGTTGTGATTTTTTGTTACTAAAATGGATGGTAGCCTTGTCATTAAGGACGGTAGTCTGTTGTTCATATTTTTGTTACTCCAACGGATGGTAGCCTTGTCATTATGGAAGTTAGTCTCTTGTTGATATTTTTGTTACTCCAATGGATGGTAGCCTTGTCATTATGGAAGGTAGTTTGTTGTCCAGATATTTGTTACTCTAATGGATGGTAGCCTTGCAAATATGGAAGGTAGTCTGTTGTCGAGATTTTTGTTACTGCAATGGATGGTAGCCTTGTCATTATGGAATGTAGTCTGACATAGTTATTTATGTTACTCCAATGGATGGTAGCCTTTTCATTAAGGACGGTATTATGTTTTTCAGATATGTGTTACTCCAATGGATGGTAGACTAGTTATTACGGAAGGTAGTCTATTGTCGAGATTTTTGTTACTCCATTGGATGGTAGCCTTGTCATTATGGAAGGTAGTGTGTTGTCGATAATTTTGTTATTCCAATGAATGGTAGCCATGTCATTATGTAAGGTAGTTTGTTGTCGTCATATTTGTTACTCTAATGGATGGTAGCCTTGTCATTATGGAAGGTAGTATGCTGTCGATATTTTTGTTATTTCAATGGATGGTAGCCATGTCATTATGGTAGGTAGTATGTTGTCGTGACTTTTGTTACTCCAATGGATTCTAGCATTGTCATTATGGACGGTAGTCTGTTGTCGATATTTTTAATACTCCAACGGATTGTAGCCTTGTAATTATGGAAGGTAGTCTCTTGTCGAGATTTATGTTACTTCAATGGATGGTAGACTTGTCATTATGGAAGGTAGGCTATTGTCAACATTTTTGTTACTCCAATGGATGGTAGCGTTGTCATTATGGAAGGTAGTCTGTTGTCTAGATTTTTGTTACAACAATATATGGTAGCCTTGTCATTATGGAAGGTAGTCTGTTTTTTATATCTTTGTTACTCCAATGGATGGTATCCTAGTCATTATGTAAGGTAGTTTGTTGTTGAGATTTTTGTTAATCCAATGGATGGTAACCTTTTCATTATGGAAGATAGTTTGTTGTCGAGATTTTTGTTACTCCAATGGATGGTAGCCTTGAATTATGGAAGGTAGTTTGTCCTTGTGATTTTTTTCACTCCGATGGATGGTAGCCTTGTCATTATGGAAGGTAGTCTGTTGTTCATATTTTTATTAATACAATGTATGGTAGCCTTGTCATTATGGAAGGTAGTCTATTGTCGAGATTTTTGTTACAACATTGGTAGCCTTGTCATTATGGAAGGTTCTATGTTTCTAGATTTTTGTTATTCCAATGGATGGTAGACTAGTCATTATGGAAGGTAGTCTGTTTCATGATTTTTGTTACTCCAATGGATGGTAGCCTTGCCATTATAGAAGGTAGTCTGTTGTTGAGATTTTTGTTACTCCAATGGATGGTAGCCTTGTCATTATGGAAGGTAGTTTGTCGTTGTGATTTCTGTTACTCCAATGGATGGTAGCCTTGTCATTTAGGACGGTAGTCTGTTGTTCAGATTTCTGTTACTTCAATGGATAGTAGCCTTGTCATTATGGAAGGTAGGCTATTGTCGGGATTTTTGTTACTCCGTTGGATGGTAGCCTTGTCATTATGGAAGGTAGTGTGTTGTCGATAATTTTGTTATTCCAATGGATGGTAGCCATGTCATTATGGTAGGTTGTCTGTTGTCGTGACTTTTGTAACTCCAATGAATGGTAGCCTTGTCATTACGGAAGGTAGTATGTTGTCGATATTTTTATTACTCCAATGGATGGTAGCCTTGTCATTATGGAAGGTAATCAGTTGTCGAGATTTTCGTTACTCTAAGGGATGGTAGCCTTGTCATTATGGAAGGTGGTGTGTTTTCGATATTTTTGTTATTCCAATGGATGGTAGCCTTGTCATTATGGAAGGTAGTCTGTTTTCGAGATTTTTTATACTCCAATGGATTGGAGCCTATTCATTATGGAAGGTAGTCTGTTGTCGAGATTTTTGTTACTCCAATGGATGGTAGCCTTGTCATTATGGAAGCTAGTCTGTTTTCTAGATTTTTTATACTCCAATGGATTGTAGCCTTGTCATTATGGAAGGTAGTCTCTTGTGGATATTTTTGTTACACCAATGATGGTACCCTTGTCATTATGGAAGGTAGTCTGTTGTCAAGATTTTTGTAACTTCAACAGATTGTAGTCTTGTCATTATGGAAGGTACTCTGTTGTCGAGATTTCTGTTTCTCCAATGGATGGTAGGTTTTTCATTATGGAAGGTAGTCTGTTATCGATATTTTTGTTAATCTAATGGATGGTAGACTTTTCATTATGGAATGTAGTCTATTGTCGAGATTTTTGTTACTGCAATGGATGGTAGCTTTGTCATTATGGAAGGTAGTCTGTTGTTGTGATTTTTGTTACTCCAATGGATGGTAGCCTTGTCATTAAGGACGACAGTTTGTTGTTCAAATTTTTGGTTACTCCAATGGATGGAAGACTTGTCATTATGGAAGGTAGTCTATTTTCGAGATTTTTGTTACTCAATCGGATGGTAGCCTTGTCACTATGGAAGTTATTGTGTTGTCGATATTTTTTGTTTATTCCAATGGACGGTAGCCTTGTCATTATGGAAGGTAGTATGTTGTCTTTATTTTTGTTACTCTAGGGGATGGTAGCCTTCTCATTATGGAAGGTAGTCTATTGTCGAGTGTTTTGTTACTATAATATATTGTAGGCTTGTCATTATGGAAGGTAGTCTGTTGTCGATATTTTTTTATACTCCAATTTATTGTAGCCTTGTCATTATGAAAGGTAGTCTCTTGTGGATATTTTTGTTACTCTAATTATGGTACCCTTGTCATTATGGAAGGTAGTATGTTGTCGAGTTATTGTTACTCCAACGGATGGTAGCCTTGTCATTATGGAAGGTAGTCTGTTGTCGAGATTTCTGTAACTCCAATGGATGGTAGCCTTGTCATTATGGAAGGTAGACTATTGTCGGCATTTTTGTTACTCCAATGGATGGTAGCCTTGTCATTATGGAAGGTAGTCTGTTGTCGAGATTTTTGTTACAACAATGGATGGTAGCCTTCTTATTATGGAAGGTAGTCTGTTTTTGATATCTTTGTTACTCCAATGGATGGTATCCTAGTCATTATGTAAGGTAGTTTGTTGTTGAGATTTTTGTTACTCCAATGGATGGTAACCTTGTCATTATTGAAGATAGTCTGTTGTCGAGATTTTTGTTACTCCAATAGATGGTAGCCTTGAATTATGGAAGGTATTCTGTCATTGTGATTTTTGTCACTCCGATGGATGGTAGCCTTGTCATTATGGAAGGTAGTCTGTTTTTCATATTTTTGTTAATACAATGTATGTTAGCCTTGTCATTATGGAAGGTAGTCTATTGTCGAGATTTTTGTTACAACATTGGATGGTAGACTTGTCATTATGGAGGGTTCTATGTTTCGAGATTTTTGTTATTCCAATGGATGGTAGCCTAGTCATTATGGAAGGTAGTCTGTTTCGAGATTTTTTTTACTCCAATGGATGGTAGTCTTGCCATTATCGAAGGTTATCTGTTGTCGAGATTTTTGTTACTCCAATGGATGGTAGCCTTGTAATTATGGAAGCTAGTCTCTTATTGTTATTTTTGTTACTCCAATGGATGGTAGCCTAGTTATTATGGAAGGTAGTCTGTTGTCGTGATTTTTGTTACCGCGTTGGATGATAGCCTTGTCTTTATGGAAGGTAGTTTGTCGTTGTGATTTCTGTTACTCCAATGGATGGTAGCCTTGTCATTAAGGACGGTAGTCTGTTGTTCAGATTTATGTTACTTCAATGGATGGTAGCCTTGTCATTATGGAAGGTAGGCTATTGTCGGGATTTTTATTACTCCATTGGATGGTAGCCGTGTCATTATGGAAGGTAGTGTGTTGTCGATATTTTTGTTATTACAATGGATGGTAGCCATGTCATTATGGTAGGTTGTCTGTTGTCGTGACTTTTGTTACTCTAACGGATGGTAGCCTTGTCATTATGGAAGGTAGTCTGTTTTCTAGATTTTTTATACTCCAATGGATTGTAGCCTTGTCATTATGGAAGGTAGTCTCTTGTGGATATTTTTGTTACACCAATGATGGTACCCTTGTCATTATGGAAGGTAGTCTGTTGTCAAGATTTTTGTTACTTCAACAGATTGTAGCCTTGTCATTATGGAAGGTACTCTGTTGTCGAGATTTCTGTTTCTCCAATGGATGGTAGGTTTGTCATTATGGAAGGTAGTCTGTTATCGATATTTTTGTTAATCTAATGGATGGTAGACTTTTCATTATGGAATGTAGTCTGTTGTCGAGATTTTTGTTACTGCAATGGATGGTAGCCTTGTCATTATGGAAGGTAGTCTGTTGTTGTGATTTTTGTTACTCCAATGGATGGTAGCGTTGTCATTAAGGACGACAGTCTGTTGTTCAAATTTTTTGTTACTCCAATGGATGGAAGACTTGTCATTATGGAAGGTAGTCTATTTTCGAGATTTTTGTTACTCAATTGGATGGTAGCCTTGTCATTATGGAAGTTATTGTGTTGTCGATATTTTTTGTTTATTCCAATGGACGGTAGCCTTGTCATTATGGAAGGTAGTATGTTGTCTTTATTTTTGTTACTCTAGGGGATGGTAGCCTTGTCATTATGGAAGGTAGTATGTTGTCGATATCTTTGTTACTCCAATGGATGGAAGCCTTGTCATTATGGAAGGTAGTTTGTTGTCGATATTTTTGTTACAACAATGGATGGTAGCCTTCTCATTATGGAAGGTAGTCTATTGTCGAGTGTTTTGTTACTATAATATATTGTAGGCTTGTCATTATGGAAGGTAGTCTGTTGTCGATATTTTTTTATACTTCAATTTATTGTAGCCTTGTCATTATGAAAGGTAGTCTCTTGTGGATATTTTTGTTACTCTAATTATGGTACCCTTGTCATTATGGAAGGTAGTATGTTGTCGAGTTATTGTTACTCCAAGGGATGGTAGCCTTGTCATTATGGAAGGTAGTCTGTTGTCGAGATTTCTGTAACTCCAATGGATGGTAGCCTTGTCATTATGGAAGGTAGACTATTGTCGGCATTTTTGTTACTCCAATGGATGGTAGCCTTGTCATTATGGAAGGTAGTCTGTTGTCGAGATTTTTGTTACAACAATGGATGGTAGCCTTCTCATTATGGAAGGTAGTCTGTTTTTGATATCTTTGTTACTCCAATGGATGGTATCCTAGTCATTATGTAAGGTAGTTTGTTGTTGAGATTTTTGTTACTCCAATGGATGGTAACCTTGTCATTATTGAAGATAGTCTGTTGTCGAGATTTTTGTTACTCCAATAGATGGTAGCCTTGAATTATGGAAGGTAGTCTGTCATTGTGATTTTTGTCACTCCGATGGATGGTAGCCTTGTCATTATGGAAGGTAGTCTGTTTTTCATATTTTTGTTAATACAATGTATGTTAGCCTTGTCATTATGGAAGGTAGTCTATTGTCGAGATTTTTGTTACAACATTGGATGGTAGCCTTGTCATTATGGAGGGTTCTATGTTTCGAGATTTTTGTTATTCCAATGGATGGTAGCCTAGTCATTATGGAAGGTAGTCTGTTTCAAGATTTTTGTTAATCCAATGGATGGTAGCCTTGCCATTATCGAAGGTTATCTGTTGTCGAGATTTTTGTTACTCCAATGGATGGTAGCCTTGTCATTATGGAAGCTAGTCTCTTATTGTTATTTTTGTTACTCCAATGGATGGTAGCCTAGTTATTATGGAAGGTAGTCTGTTGCCGTGTTTTTTGTTACCGCGATGGATGGTAGCCTTGTCTTTATGGAAGGTAGTTTGTCGTTGTGATTTCTGTTACTCCAATGGATGGTAGCCTTGTCATTAAGGACGGTAGTCTGTTGTTCAGATTTATGTTACTTCAATGGATGGTAGCCTTGTCATTATGGAAGGTAGGCTATTGTCGGGATTTTTATTACTCCATTGGATGGTAGGCGTGTCATTATGGAAGGTAGTGTGTTGTCGATATTTTTGTTATTCCAATGGATGGTAGCCATGTCTTTATGGTAGGTTGTCTGTTGTCGTGACTTTTGTTACTCTAAGGGATGGTAGCCTTGTCATTATGGAAGGTGGTGTGTTTTCGATATTTTTGTTATTCCAATGGATGGTAGCCTTGTCATTATGGAAGGTAGTCTGTCTTCGAGATTTTTTATACTTTAATGGATTATAGCCTTGTCATTATAAAAGGTAGTTTGTTGTCGATATCTTTGTTACTCCAATGGATTGGAGCCTAGTATTTATGGAAGGTAGTCCGTTGTCGATATTTTTGTTACTCCAATGGATGGTAGCCTTGTCATTATGGAAGGTAGTCAGTTGTCGAGATTTTCGTTACTCTAAGGGATGGTAGCCTTGTCATTATGGAAGGTGGTGTGTTTTCGATATTTTTGATATTCCAATGGATGGTAGCCTTGTCATTATGGAAGGTAGTCTATTTTCGAGATTTTGTATACTTTAATGGATTGTAGCCTTGTCATTATAAAAGGTAGTCTGTTGTCGATATCTTTGTTACTCCAATGGATGGGAGCCTAGTCATTATGGAAGGTAGTCATTTGTCAAGATTTTTGTTACTCCAATGATGGTACCCTTGTCATTAAGGAAGGTAGTATGTTGTCGCGATTTTTGTTACTCCAACAGATTGTAGCCTTGTCATTATGGAAGGTAGTCTATTGTCAATATTTCTGTTTCTCCAATGGATGGTAGGTTTGTCATTATGGAAGGTAGTCTGTTATCAATATTTTTTTTAGTCCAATGGATGGTAGCCTTGTCATTATGGAATGTAGTCTGTTGTCGAGATTTTGGTATCTGCAATGGATGATAGCCTTGTCATTATGGAAGGTAGTTTGTTGTTGTGATTTTTGTTACTCCAATGGATGGTAGCCTTGTCATTTAAGAATGCAGTCTGTTGTTCAGATTTTTTGTTACTCCAATGGATGGAAGACTTGTAATTATGGAAGGTAGTCTATGGTCAAGATTTTTGTTACTCAATTGGATGGTAGCCTTGACATTATGGAAGTTATTGTGTTGTCGATATTTTCTGTTTATTCAAATGGATGGTAGCCTTGTCATTATGGAAGGTAGTATGTTGTCGTGATTTTTGTTACTCTAAGGGATGGTAGCCTTGTCATTATGAAAGGTAGTCTATTGTCGAGATTTTTGTTACTACAATAGATTGTAGGCTTGTCATTATGAAAGGTAGTCTGTTGTTGATATTTTTTATACTCCAATGGATTGTAGCCTTGTCATTATGAAAGGTAGTCTCTTATGGATATTTTTGTTACTCTAATGATGGTACCCTTGTCATTACGGAAGGTAGTATGTTGTCGAGTTTTTGTTACTCCAATGGATGGTAGCCTTGTCATTATGGAAGGTAGTCTGTTGTCGAGATTTCTGTTACTCCAATGGATGGTAGCCATGTCATTATGAAAGGTAGTCCGTTGTCGAGATTTTTGTTACTCCAATGGATGGTATCCTTGTCAATATGGAAGGTAGTCTGTTTTCGAGATTTTTTATACTCCAATGGATTGTAGCCTTGTCATTATGGAAGGTAGTCTCTTGTGGATAATTTCTTACTCTAATGATGGTACCCTTGTCATTATGGAAGGTAGTATGTTGTCGAGATATTTGTTACTCCAATAGATTGTAGCCTTGTCATTATGGAAGGTAGTCTGTTGTCGAGATTTCTGTTTCTCCAATTGATGGTAGGTTTGTCATTATGGAAGGTAGTCTGTTATCAATATTTTTGTTAATCCAATGGATGGTAGCCTTGTCATTATGGAATGTAGTCTGTTGTCAAGATTTTGGTATCTGCAATGGATGATAGCCTTGTCATTATGGAAGGTAGTTTGTTGTTGTGATTTTTGTTACTCCAATGGATGGTAGCCTTGTCATTTAGGACGGCGGTCTGTTGTTCAGATTTTTTGTTACTCCAATGGATGGAAGACTTGTCATTATGGAAGGTAGTCTATGGTCGAGATTTTTGTTACTCAATTGGATGGTAGCCTTGTCATTATGGAAGTTATTGTGTTGTCGATATTTTCTGTTTATTCAAATGGATGGTAGCCTTGTCATTATGGAAGGTAGTATGTTGTCGTGATTTTTGTTACTCTAAGGGATGGTAGCCTTGTCATTATGAAAGGTAGTCTATTGTCGAGATTTTTGTTACTACATGAGATTGTAGGCTTGTCATTATGGAAGGTAGTCTGTTGTCGATATTTTTTATACTCCAATGGATTGTAGCCTTGTCATTATGAAAGGTAGTCTCTTATGGATATTTTTGTTACTCTAATGATGGTACCCTTGTCATTACGGAAGGTAGTATGTTGTCGAGTTTTTGTTACTCCAATGGATGGTAGCCTTGTCATTATGGAAGGTAGTCTGTTGTCGAGATTTCTGTTACTCTAATGGATGGTAGCCATGTCATTATGAAAGGTAGTCCGTTGTCGAGATTTTTGTTACTCTAATAGATGGTATCCTTGTCAATATGGAAGGTAGTCTGTTTTCGAGATTTTTTATACTCCAATGGATTGTAGCCTTGTCATTATGGAAGGTAGTCTCTTGTGTATATTTTCTTACTCTAATGATGGTACCCTTGTCATTATGAGTTGTAGTATGTTGTCGAGATTTTTGTTACTCCAACAGATTGTAGCCTTGTCATTATGGAAGGTAGTCTGTTGTCGAGATTTCTGTTTCTCCAATGGATGGTAGGTTTGTCATTATGGAAGGTAGTCTGTTATCGACATTTTTGTTAATCCAATGGATGGTAGCCTTGTCATTATGCAATGTAGTCTGTTGTCGAGATTTTGGTTTCTGCAATGGATGGTAGCCTTGTCATTATGGAAGGTAGTCTGTTGTTGTGATTTTTGTTACTCCAATGGATGGTAGCCTTGTCATTTAGGACGGCAGTCTGTTGTTCATATTTTTTGTTACTCCAATGGATGTAATACTTGTCATTATGGAAGGTAGTTTATTGTCGAGATTTTTGTTACTCAATTGGATGGTAGCCTTGTCATTATGGAAGTTATTGTGTTGTAGATATTTTCTGTTTATTCCAATGGATGGTAGTCTTGTCATTTTGGAATGTAGTCTGTTGTCGTGATTTTTGTTACTCTAAGGGGTGGTAGCCTTGTCATTATGGAAGGTAGTATGTTGTCGATATCTTTGTTACTCCAATGGCTGGTAGCCTTGTCATTATGGAAGGTAGTCAGTTGTCGAGATTTTTGTTACTCTAAGGGATGGTAGCTTTGTCATTATGAAAGGTAGTCTATTGTCGAGAGTTTTGTTACTATAATAGATTGTAGGCTTGTCATTATGGAAGGTAGTCTGTTGTCAATATTTTTTATACTCCAATGGATTGTAGCCTTGTCATTATGAAAGGTAGTCTCTTATGGATATTTTTGTTACTCTAATGATGGTACCCTTGTCATTACGGAAGGTAGTATGCTGTCGAGTTTTTGTTACTCCAATGGATGGTATCCTTGTCATTATGGAAGGTAGTCTGTTGTCGAGATTTCTGTTACTCCAATGGATGGTAGCCATGTCATTATGAAAGGTAGTCCGTTGTCGAGATTTTTGTTACTCTAACGGATGGTATCCTTGTCAATATGGAAGGTAGTCTGTTTTCGAGATTTTTTATACTCCAATGGATTGTAGCCTTGTCATTATGGAAGGTAGTCTCTTGTGTATATTTTCTTACTCTAATGATGGTACCCTTGTCATTATGGAAGGTAGTATGTTGTCGAGATTTTTGTTACTCCAACAGATTGTAGCCTTGTCATTATGGAAGGTAGTCTGTTGTCGAGATTTATGTTTCTCCAATGGATGGTAGGTTTGTCATTATGGAAGGTAGTCTGTTATCGACATTTTTGTTAATCCAATGGATGGTAGCCTTGTCATTATGGAATGTAGTCTGTTGTCGAGATTTTGGTTTCTGCAATGGATGGTAGCCTTGTCATTATGGAAGGTAGTCTGTTGTTGTGATTTTTGTTACTCCAATGAATGGTAGCCTTGTCATTTAGGACGACAGTCTGTTGTTCATATTTTTTGTTACTCCAATGGATGTAAGACTTGTCATTATGGAAGGTAGTTTATTGTCGAGATTTTTGTTACTCAATTGGATGGTAGCCTTGTCATTATGGAAGTTATTGTGTTGTAGATATTTTCTGTTTATTCCAATGGATGGTAGCCTTGTCATTTTGGAATGTAGTCTGTTGTCGTGATTTTTGTTACTCTAAGGGGTGGTAGCCTTGTCATTATGGAAGGTAGTATGTTGTCGATATCTTTGTTACTCCAATGGCTGGTAGCCTTGTCATTATGGAAGGTAGTCAGTTGTCGAGATTTTTGTTACTCTAAGGGATGGTAGCTTTGTCATTATGAAAGGTAGTCTATTGTCGAGAGTTTTGTTACTATAATAGATTGTAGGCTTGTCATTATGGAAGGTAGTCTGTTGTCAATATTTTTTATACTCCAATGGATTGTAGCCTTGTCATTATGAAAGGTAGTCTCTTGTGGATATTTTTGTTACTCTAATTATGGTACCCTTGTCATTATGGAAGGTAGTATGTTGTCGAGTTTTTGTTACTCCAACGGATGGTAGCCTTGTCATAATGGAAGGTAGTCTGTTGTCGAGATTTCTGTTACTCCAATGGATGGTAGCCTTGTCATTATGAAAGGTAGTCTGTTATGGACATTTTTGTTACTATAATGGATGGTAGCCTTTTCATTATGGAAGGTAGTCTGTTGTCGAGATTTTTGTTACAACGATGGATGGTAGCCTTCTCATTATGAAAGGTAGTCTGTTTTTGATATCTTTGTTACTCCAATGGATGGTAGCCTAGTCATTACGTAAGGTAGTTTGTTGTCGAGATTTTTGTTACTCCAACAGATTGTAGCCTTGACATTATGGAAGGTAGTTTGTTGTCGAGATTTCTGTTTCTCCAATGGATGGTAGGTTTGTCATTATGGAAGGTAGTCTGTTATCGGGATTTTTGTTAATCCAATGGATGGTAGCCTTGTCATTATGGAATGTAGTCTATTGTCGAGATTTTTGTTACTGCAATGGATAGTAGCCTTGTCATTATGGAAGGTAGTCTGTTGTTGGGATTTTTGTTACTCCAATGGATGGTAGCCTTGTCATTAAGGACGGCAGTCTGTTGTTCAGATTTTTTGTTACTCCAATGGGTGGAAGGCTTGTCATTATGGAAGGTAGTCTATTGTCGAGATTTTTGTTACTCAATTGGATGGTAGCCTTGTCATTATGGAAGGTAGTCTGTTGTCGAGATTTCTGTTTCTCCAATTGATGGTAGGTTTGTCATTATGGAAGGTAGTCTGTTATCAATATTTTTGTTAATCCAATGGATGGTAGCCTTGTCATTATGGAATGTAGTCTGTTGTCAAGATTTTGGTATCTGCAATGGATGATAGCCTTGTCATTATGGAAGGTAGTTTGTTGTTGTGATTTTTGTTACTCCAATGGATGGTAGCCTTGTCATTTAGGACGGCGGTCTGTTGTTCAGATTTTTTGTTACTCCAATGGATGGAAGACTTGTCATTATGGAAGGTAGTCTATGGTCGAGATTTTTGTTACTCAATTGGATGGTAGCCTTGTCATTATGGAAGGTAGTATGTTGTCGTGATTTTTGTTACTCTAAGGGATGGTAGCATTGTCATTATGAAAGGTAGTCTATTGTCGAGATTTTTGTTACTACATGAGATTGTAGGCTTGTCATTATGGAAGGTAGTCTGTTGTCGATATTTTTTATACTCCAATGGATTGTAGCCTTGTCATTATGAAAGGTAGTCTCTTATGGATATTTTTGTTACTCTAATGATGGTACCCTTGTCATTTCGGAAGGTAGTATGTTGTCGAGTTTTTGTTACTCCAATGGATGGTAGCCTTGTCATTATGGAAGGTAGTCTGTTGTCGAGATTTCTGTTACTCCAATGGATGGTAGCCATGTCATTATGAAAGGTAGTCCGTTGTCGAGATTTTTGTTACTCTAATGGATGGTATCCTTGTCAATATGAAAGGTAGTCTGTTTTCGAGATTTTTTATACTCCAATGGATTGTAGCCTTGTCATTATGGAAGGTAGTCTCTTGTGTATATTTTCTTACTCTAATGATGGTACCCTTGTCATTATGGAAGGTAGTATGTTGTCGAGATTTTTGTTACTCCAACAGATTGTAGCCTTGTCATTATGGAAGGTAGTCTGTTGTCGAGATTTCTGTTTCTCCAATGGATGGTAGGTTTGTCATTATGGAAGGTAGTCTGTTATCGACATTTTTGTTAATCCAATTGATGGTAGCCTTGTCATTATGGAATGTAGTCTGTTGTCGAGATTTTGGTTTCTGCAATGGATGGTAGCCTTGTCATTATGGAAGGTAGTCTGTTGTTGTGATTTTTGTTACTCCAATGGATGGTAGCCTTGTCATTTAGGACGGCAGTCTGTTGTTCATATTTTTTGTTACTCCAATGGATGTAAGACTTGTCATTATGGAAGGTAGTTTATTGTCGAGATTTTTGTTACTCAATTGGATGGTAGCCTTGTCATTATGGAAGTTATTGTGTTGTAGATATTTCCTGTTTATTCCAATGGATGGTAGCCTTGTCATTTTGGAATGTAGTCTGTTGTCGTGATTTTTGTTACTCTAAGGGGTGGTAGCCTTGTCATTATGGAAGGTAGTATGTTGTCGATATCTTTGTTACTCCAATGGCTGGTAGCCTTGTCATTATGGAAGGTAGTCAGTTGTCGAGATTTTTGTTACTCTAAGGGATGGTAGCTTTGTCATTATGAAAGGTAGTCTATTGTCGAGAGTTTTGTTACTATAATAGATTGTAGGCTTGTCATTATGGAAGGTAGTCTGTTGTCAATATTTTTTATACTCCAATGGATTGTAGCCTTGTCATTATGAAAGGTAGTCTCTTATGGATATTTTTGTTACTCTAATGATGGTACCCTTGTCATTACGGAAGGTAGTATGTTGTCGAGTTTTTGTTACTCCAATGGATGGTAGCCTTGTCATTATGGAAGGTAGTCTGTTGTCGAGATTTCTGTTACTCCAATGGATGGTAGCCATGTCATTATGAAAGGTAGTCCGTTGTCGAGATTTTTGTTACTCTAATGGATGGTATCCTTGTCAATATGGAAGGTAGTCTGTTTTCGAGATTTTTTATACTCCAATGGATTGTAGCCTTGTCATTATGGAAGGTAGTCTCTTGTGTATATTTTCTTACTCTAATGATGGTACCCTTGTCATTATGGAAGGTAGTATGTTGTCGAGATTTTTGTTACTCCAACAGATTGTAGCCTTGTCATTATGGAAGGTAGTCTGTTGTCGAGATTTCTGTTTCTCCAACGGATGGTAGGTTTGTCATTATGGAAGGTAGTCTGTTATCGACATTTTTGTTAATCCAATGGATGGTAGCCTTGTCATTATGGAATGTAGTCTGTTGTCGAGATTTTGGTTTCTGCAATGGATGGTAGCCTTGTCATTATGGAAGGTAGTCTGTTGTTGTGATTTTTGTTACTCCAATGAATGGTAGCCTTGTCATTTAGGACGGCAGTCTGTTGTTCATATTTTTTGTTACTCCAATGGATGTAAGACTTGTCATTATGGAAGGTAGTTTATTGTCGAGATTTTTGTTACTCAATTGGATGGTAGCCTTGTCATTATGGAAGTTATTGTGTTGTAGATATTTTCTGTTTATTCTAATGGATGGTAGCCTTGTCATTTTGGAATGTAGTCTGTTGTCGTGATTTTTGTTACTCTAAGGGGTGGTAGCCTTGTCATTATGGAAGGTAGTATGTTGTCGATATCTTTGTTACTCCAATGGCTGGTAGCCTTGTCATTATGGAAGGTAGTCAGTTGTCGAGATTTTTGTTACTCTAAGGGATGGTAGCTTTGTCATTATGAAAGGTAGTCTATTGTCGAGAGTTTTGTTACTATAATAGATTGTAGGCTTGTCATTATGGAAGGTAGTCTGTTGTCAATATTTTTTATACTCCAATGGATTGTAGCCTTGTCATTATGAAAGGTAGTCTCTTGTGGATATTTTTGTTACTCTAATTATGGTACCCTTGTCATTATGGAAGGTAGTATGTTGTCGAGTTTTTGTTACTCCAACGGATGGTAGCCTTGTCATAATGGAAGGTAGTCTGATGTCGAGATTTCTGTTACTCCAATGGATGGTAGCCTTGTCATTATGAAAGGTAGTCTGTTATGGACATTTTTGTTACTATAATGGATGGTAGCCTTTTCATTATGGAAGGTCGTCTGTTGTCGAGATTTTTGTTACAACGATGGATGGTAGCCTTCTCATTATGAAAGGTAGTCTGTTTTTGATATCTTTGTTACTCCAATGGATGGTAGCCTAGTCATTACGTAAGGTAGTTTGTTGTCGAGATTTTTGTTACTCCAACAGATTGTAGCCTTGTCATTATGGAAGGTAGTTTGTTGTCGAGATTTCTGTTTCTCCAATGGATGGTAGGTTTGTCATTATGGAAGGTAGTCTGTTATCGGGATTTTTGTTAATCCAATGGATGGTAGCCTTGTCATTATGGAATGTAGTCTATTGTCGAGATTTTTGTTACTGCAATGGATAGTAGCCTTGTCATTATGGAAGGAAGTCTGTTGTTGGGATTTTTGTTACTCCAATGGATGGTAGCCTTGTCATTAAGGACGGCAGTCTGTTGTTCAGATTTTTTGTTACTCCAATGGGTGGAAGGCTTTTCATTATGGAAGGTAGTCTATTGTCGAGATTTTTGTTACTCAATTGGATGGTAGCCTTGTCATTATGGAAGGTATTGTGTTATCGATATTTTCTGTTTATTCCAATGGATGGTAGCCTTGTCATTATGAAAGGTAGTATGTTGTCGTGATTTTTGTTACTCTAAGGGATGGTAGCCATGTCATTATGGAAGGTAGTATGCTGTCGATATCTTTGATACTCCAATGGATGGTAGCCTTGTCATTATGGAAGATAGCCTGTTGTCGAGATTTTTGTTACTCAAAGGGATGGTAGCCTTGTCATTATGAAAGGTAGTCTTTTGTCTAGAGTTTTGTTACTATAATAGATTGTAGGCTTGTCATTATGGAAGGTAGTCTGTTGTCGATATTTTTTATACTCCAATGGATTGTAGCCTTGTCATTATGAAAGATAGTCTCTTATGGATATTTTTGTTACTCTAATGATGATACCCTTGTCATTATGGAAGGTAGTATGTTGTCGAGTTTTTGTTACCCCAATGGATGGTAGCCTTGTAATTAAGGAAGGTAGTCTATTGTCGAGATTTCTGTTACTCCAATGGATGGTAGCCATGTCATTATGAAGTTAGTCTGTTGTGGACATTTTTGTTACTATAATGGATGGTAGCCTTTTCATTTTTGAAGGTAGTCTGTAGTCGAGTTTTTTGTTACAACAATGGATGGTAGCCGTGTCATTATGGAAGGTAATCTGTTTTTGATATCTTTGTTACTCCAATGGATGGTAGCCTATTCATTATGTAAGGTAGTTTTTTGTCTAGATTTTTGTTACTCAAATGGAAGGTAGCCTTGTCATTATGGAAGATAGTCCGTTGTCGAGATTTTTGTTACTCCAATGGATGGTAACCTTGAATTATGGAAGGTAGTCTGTTGTTGTGATTTTTGTCACTCCAATGGATGGTAGCCTTGTCATTATGGAAGGTAGTCTATTGTCGAGATTTTTGTTACTCCAACAGATTGTAGCCTTGTCATTATGGAAGGTAGTCTGTTGTCGAGATTTCTGTTTCTCCAATGGATGGTAGGTTTGTCATTATGGAAGGTAGTCTGTTATCGGGATTTTTGTTAATCCAATGGATGGTAGCCTTGTCATTATGGAATGTAGTCTATTGTCGAGATTTTTGTTACTGCAATGAATAGTAGCCTTGTCATTATGGAAGGTAGTCTGTTGTTGGGATTTTTGTTACTCCAATGGATGGTAGCCTTGTCATTAAGGACGGCAGTCTGTTGTTCAGATATTTTGTTACTCCAATGGGTGGATGGCTTGTCATTATGGAAGGTAGTCTATTGTCGAGATTTTTGTTACTCAATTGGATGGTAGCCTTGTCATTATGGAAGGTATTGTGTTATCGATATTTTCTGTTTATTCCAATGGATGGTAGCCTTGTCATTATGACAGGTAGTATGTTGTCGTGATTTTTGTTACTCTAAGGGATGGTAGCCATGTCATTATGGAAGGTAGTATGCTGTCGATATCTTTGATACTCCAATGGATGGTAGCCTTGTCATTATGGAAGATAGCCTGTTGTCGAGATTTTTGTTACTCTAAGGGATGGTAGCCTTGTCATTATGAAAGGTAGTCTATTGTCTAGAGTTTTGTTACTATAATAGATTGTAGGCTTGTCATTATGGAAGGTAGTCTGTTGTCGATATTTTTTATACTCTAATGGATTGTAGCCTTGTCATTATGAAAGGTAGTCTCTTATGGATATTTTTGTTACTCTAATGATGGTACCCTTGTCATTATGGAAGGTAGTATGTTGTCGAGTTTTTGTTACCCCAATGGATGGTAGCCTTGTAATTATGGAAGGTAGTCTGTTGTCGAGATTTCTGTTACTCCAATGGATGGTAGCCATGTCATTATGAAGTTAGTCTGTTGTGGACATTTTTGTTACTATAATGGATGGTAGCCTTTTCATTTTTGATAGTAGTCTGTAGTCGAGTTTTTTGTTACAACAATGGATGGTAGCCGTGTTATTATGGAAGGTAATCTGTTTTTGATATCTTTGTTACTCCAATGGATGGTAGCCTAGTCATTATGTAAGGTAGTTTTTTGTCTAGATTTTTGTTACTCATATGGAAGGTAGCCTTGTCATTATGGAAGATAGTCCGTTGTCGAGATTTTTGTTACTCCAATGGATGGTAGCCTTGAATTATGGAAGGTAGTCTGTTGTTGTGATTTTTGTCACTCCAATGGATGGTAGCCTTGTCATTATGGAAGGTAGTCTATTATCGAGATTTTTGTTACTCCATTGGATGGTAGCCTTGTCATTATGGAAGGTTCTATGATGTCGAAATTATTGTTATTCCAATGGATGGTAGCCTAGTCATTATGGAAGGTGGTCTGTTTCGAGATTTTTGTTACTCCAATGGATGGTAGCCTTGCCATTATCGAAGGTAGTCTATTGTCGAGATTTTTGTTACTCCAATGGATTGTAGCCTTGTCATTATGGAAGCTAGTCTCTTGTTGATATTTTTGTTACTCCAATGGATGGTAGCCTTGTCATTATGGAAGGTAGTCGGTTGTCCAGGTTTTTGTTTCTGTAATGGATGATAGCCTTGCCATTATGGAAGGTAGTCTGTTGTCATGATTTTTGTTACTACAATGGATGGTTAACTTTTCATGATGGAAGGTAGTTTTTCGTTGTGATTTCTGTTACTCCAATGGAGGGTAGCCTTGTCATTAAGGACGGTAGTCTGTTGTTCAGATTTATGTTACTTCAATGGATGGTAGCCTTGTCATTATGGAAGGTGGGATATTGTCGATATTTTTGGTACTCCATTGGATGGTGGCCTTGTCATTATGGAAGGTAGTGTTTTGTCGATATTTTTGTTACTCCAATGGATGGGAGCCTATTCATTATGGAAGGTAGTATGTTGTCGAGATTTTTGTTACTCCTATGGATGGTAGCCTTTTCATTATGAAGGTAGTCTGTTTTCGAGATTTTTTATACTCCTACGGATTGTAGCCTTGTCATTATGGAAGGTAGTCTATTGTCGAGATTTTTGTCACCACAATGAATGGTAGCCTTGTCATTATGGAAGGTAGTCTGTTATCGGCATTTTTTTAATCCAATGGATGGTAGCCTTGTCATTATGGAATGTAGTCTGTTGTCGAGATTTTTGTTACTGCAATGGATGGTAGCCTTGTCATTATGGAAGGTAGTCTGTTGTTCTATTTTTGTTACTCCAATGGATGGTAGCCTTGTCATTAAGGACGGCAGTCTGTTGTTCAGATTTTTTGTTACTCCAATGGATGGTAGACTTGTCATTATGGAAGGTAGTCTGTTGTGGAGATTTTTGTTACTATAATGGATGGTAGCCTTGTCATTATGGAAGGTAGTCTGTTGTCGTTATTTTTATTAATCCAATGGATGGTACCCTTGTCATTATGGAAGGTAGTATGTTGTCGATATCTTTGTTACTCCAATGGATGGTAACCTTGTCATTATGGAAGGTAGGTTGTTGTCGAGATTTTTGTTACTCCAATGGATGGTAGCCTTGTCATTATGGAAGGTAGTCTATTGTCGAGATTTTCGTTACTACAATGGATGGTAGCCTTGTCATCATGGAAGGTAGTCTGTTGTCAATATTTTTGTTACTACAATGGATTGAAGCCTAATCGTTATGCAAGGTAGTCTGTTGTCAATATCTTTGTTACTCCAATGGATGGTAGCCTGGTCATTATGGAAAGTAGTCTGTTGTCGAGATTTTTGTTACTCCAATGGATTCTAGCCTTGTCATTATTGAAGGTAGTCTGTTGTCGAGATTTTTAATACTCTAATGGATTGTATCCTTGTTATTATGGAAGGTAGGCTATTGTCGACATTTTTGTTACTCCAATGGATGGTAGCCTTGTCATTATGGAAGGTAGTCTATTGTCGAGATTTTTGTTACTCCAACAGATTGTAGCCTTGTCATTATGGAAGGTAGTCTGTTGTCGAGATTTCTGTTTCTCCAATGGATGGTAGGTTTGTCATTATAGAAGGTAGTCTGTTATCGGGATTTTTGTTAATCCAATGGATGGTAGCCTTGTCATTATGGAATGTAGTCTATTGTCGAGATTTTTGTTACTGCAATGAATAGTAGCCTTGTCATTATGGAAGGTAGTCTGTTGTTGGGATTTTGGTTACTCCAATGGATGGTAGCCTTGTCATTAAGGACGGCAGTCTGTTGTTCAGATATTTTGTTACTCCAATGGGTGGATGGCTTGTCATTATGGAAGGTAGTCTATTGTCGAGATTTTTGTTACTCAATTGGATGGTAGCCTTGTCATTATGGAAGGTATTGTGTTATCGATATTTTCTGTTTATTCCAATGGATGGTAGCCTTGTCATTATGACAGGTAGTATGTTGTCGTGATTTTTGTTACTCTAAGGGATGGTAGCCATGTCATTATGGAAGGTAGTATGCTGTCGATATCTTTGATACTCCAATGGATGGTAGCCTTGTCATTATGGAAGATAGCCTGTTGTCGAGATTTTTGTTACTCTAAGGGATGGTAGCCTTGTCATTATGAAAGGTAGTCTATTGTCTAGAGTTTTGTTACTATAATAGATTGTAGGCTTGTCATTATGGAAGGTAGTCTGTTGTCGATATTTTTTATACTCTAATGGATTGTAGCCTTGTCATTATGAAAGGTAGTCTCTTATGGATATTTTTGTTACTCTAATGATGGTACCCTTGTCATTATGGAAGGTAGTATGTTGTCGAGTTTTTGTTACCGCAATGGATGGTAGCCTTGTAATTATGGAAGGTAGTCTGTTGTCGAGATTTCTGTTACTCCAATGGATGGTAGCCATGTCATTATGAAGTTAGTCTGTTGTGGACATTTTTGTTACTATAATGGATGGTAGCCTTTTCATTTTTGAAGGTAGTCTGTAGTCGAGTTTTTTGTTACAACAATGGATGGTAGCCTTGTTATTATGCAAGGTAATCTGTTTTTGATATCTTTGTTACTCCAATAGATGGTAGCCTAGTCATTATGTAAGGTAGTTTTTTGTCTAGATTTTTGTTACTCATATGGAAGGTAGCCTTGTCATTATGGAAGATAGTCCGTTGTCGAGATTTTTGTTACTCCAATGGATGGTAGCCTTGAATTATGGAAGGTAGTCTGTTGTTGTGATTTTTGTCACTCCAATGGATGGTAGCCTTGTCATTATGGAAGGTAGTCTATTGTCGAGATTTTTGTTACTCCATTGGATGGTAGCCTTGTCATTATGGAAGGTTCTATGATGTCGAAATTATTGTTATTCCAATGGATGGTAGCCTAGTCATTATGGAAGGTGGTATGTTTCGAGATTTTTGTTACTCCAATGGATGGTAGCCTTGCCATTATCGAAGGTAGTCTATTGTCGAGATTTTGTTACTCCAATGGATTGTAGCCTTGTCATTATGGAAGCTAGTCTCTTGTTGATATTTTTGTTACTCCAATGGATGGTAGCCTTGTCATTATGGAAGGTAGTCGGTTGTCCAGGTTTTTGTTTCTGTAATGGATGATAGCCTTGCCATTATGGAAGGTAGTCTGTTGTCATGATTTTTGTTACTACAATGGATGGTTAACTTTTCATGATGGAAGGTAGTTTTTCGTTGTGATTTCTGTTACTCCAATGGATGGTAGCCTTGTCATTAAGGACGGTAGTCTGTTGTTCAGATTTATGTTACTTCAATGGATGGTAGCCTTGTCATTATGGAAGGTAGGATATTGTCGATATTTTTGTTACTCCATTAGATGGTGGCCTTGTCATTATGGAAGGTAGTGTTTTGTCGATATTTTTG
The DNA here is from genome assembly GCA_948472305.1 of Vicia faba. NCBI lineage: Eukaryota > Viridiplantae > Streptophyta > Magnoliopsida > Fabales > Fabaceae > Vicia > Vicia faba. The sequence goes on from OX451741.1 coordinate 531,355,520, forward strand.
TTACTCCAATGGATGGGAGCCTATTCATTATGGAAGGTAGTATGTTGTCGAGATTTTTGTTACTCCTATGGATGGTAGCCTTTTCATTATGAAGGTAGTCTGTTTTCGAGATTTTTTATACTCCTACGGATTGTAGCCTTGTCATTATGGAAGGTAGTCTGTTGTCGAGATTTTTGTCACCACAATGAATGGTAGCCTTGTCATTATGGAAGGTAGTCTGTTATCGGGATTTTTTTTAATCCAATGGATGGTAGCCTTGTCATTATGGAATGTAGTCTGTTGTCGAGATTTTTGTTACTGCAATGGATGGTAGCCTTGTCATTATGGAAGGTAGTCTGTTGTTCTGTTTTTGTTACTCCAATGGATGGTAGCCTTGTCATTAAGGACGGCAGTCTGTTGTTCAGATTTTTTGTTACTCCAATGGATGGTAGACTTGTCATTATGGAAGGTAGTCTGTTGTGGAGATTTTTGTTACTATAATGGATGGTAGCCTTGTCATTATGGAAGGTAGTCTGTTGTCGTGATTTTTATTAATCCAATGGATGGTACCCTTGTCATTATGGAAGGTGGTATGTTGTCGATATCTTTGTTACTCCAATGGATGGTAACCTTGTCATTATGGAAGGTAGGTTGTTGTCGAGATTTTTGTTACTCCATTGGATGGTAGCCTTGTCATTATGGAAGGTAGTCTATTGTCGAGATTTTCGTTACTACAATGGATGGTAGCCTTGTCATCATGGAAGGTAGTCTGTTGTCAATATTTTTGTTACTACAATGGATTGAAGCCTAATCGTTATGCAAGGTAGTCTGTTGTCAATATCTTTGTTACTCCAATGGATGGTAGCCTGGTCATTATGGAAGGTAGTCTGTTGTCGAGATTTTTGTTACTCCAATGGATTCTAGCCTTGTCATTATTGAAGGTAGTCTGTTGTCGAGATTTTTAATACTCTAATGGATTGTATCCTTGTTATTATGGAAGGTAGGCTATTGTCGACATTTTTGTTACTCCAATGGATGGTAGCCTTGTCATTATGGAAGGTAGTCTGTTGTCCAGATTTTTGTTACAACAATAGATGGTAGCCTTGTCATTATGGAAGGTAGTCTGTTGTCGAGATTTTTGTCACAACAATGAATGGTAGCCTTGTCATTATGGAAGGTAGTCTTTTGTCGAGATTTCTGTTACTCCAATGGATGGAAGCCTTGTCATTATGGAAGGTAGTCTATTGTAGAGATTTTTGTTACTATAATGGATGGTGGCCTTGTCATTATGGAAGGTAGTCTGTTGTCGAGATTTTTGTTACTCCATTGGATGGTAGCCTTGTCATTATGGAAGGTAGTCTGTTTCGAGATTTTTGTTACTCCAATGGATGGTAGCCTTGTCATTATCAAAGGTAGTCTGTTATCGAGATTTTTGTTACTCCAATGCATGGTAGCCTTGCCATTATGGAAGGTAGTCTGTTGTCGAGATTTTTGTTACTCCAATGGATGGTAGCCTTGTCATTATGGAAGGTAGTCTATTGTCGATATTTTTGTTACTACAATGGATGGTAGCCTTGTCATTATGGAAGGTAGTTTGTTATCGAGATTTTTGTTACTATAATGGATTGTAGCCTTGTCGTTAGGGAAGGTAATATGTTGTCGACATTATTTTTACTCTAACGGATGGTAGCCTTGTCATTATCGAAGGTAGTCTGTTGTCGAGATTTCTGTTTCTCAAATGGATGGTAGCTTTGTCATTATGGAAGGTAGTCTGTTATTTTGATTTTTGTTACTCCAATGGATGGTAGCCTTGTCATTATGGAAGGTAGTCTGTTGTCCATATTTTTGTAACAACAATGAATGGTAGCCTTGTCATTATGGAAGGTAGTCCATTGTCGAGATTTTTGTTACTCCAATGGATGGTAGCCTTGTCATTATGGAAGGTAGTCTATTGTCGAGATTTTTGTTACTACAATGGATGGTAGCCTTGTCATTATGGAAGGTAGTCTATTGTCAAGATTTTTGTTACTCCAATGTATTGGAGCCTAGTCATTATGGAAGGTAGTCTGTTGTCGAGATTTCTGTTACTCCAATGGATGGTTGCATTGTCATTATGGAAGGTAGTCTATTTTCGTGATTTTTTATACTCCAATGGATTATAGCCTTGTCATTATGGAAGGTAGTCTCTTGTGGACATTTTTGTTACTCCAATGATGGTACCCTTATCATTATGGAATGTAGTATGTTGTCGAGATTTTTGTTACTCCAACGGATTGTAGCCTTGTCATTATGGAAGGTAGTCTGTTGTCGAGACTTCTGTTTCTCCAATGGATGGTAGGTTTGTCATTATGGAAGGTAGTCTGTTATCGGGATTTTTGTTAATCCAATGGATGGTAGCCTTGTCATTATAGAATCTAGTCTGTTGTCGAGATTTTTGTTACTGGAATGGATGGTAGCCTTGTCATTGTGGAAGGTAGTCTGTTGTTGTGATTTTTGTTACTCCAATGGATGGTAGCCTTTTCATTTAAGACGACAATATGTTGTTCAGATTTTTTGTTACTCCAATGGATAGTAGACTTGTCATTTTTGAAAGTAGTCTGTTGTGGAGATTTTTGTTACTATAATGGATGGTAGCCTTGTCATTATGGAATGTAGTCTGTTGACGAGATTTTTGTTACTCCATTGGATGGTAGCCTTCTCATTATGGAAGGTAGTCTGTTGTCGAGATTTTTGTTAATCCAATGGATGGTAGCCTTGTCTTTATGGAAGTTAGTATGTTGTCGATATCTTTGTTACTCCAATGGATGGTAACCTTGTCATTATGGAAGGTAGGTTGTTATCGAGATTTTTGTTACTCTAAGGGATGGTAGCCTTATCATTATGGAAGTTAGTGTGTTGTCAAAATCTTTGTTATTCCAATGGATAGTAGCCTTGTCATTATGGAAGATAGTCTGTTGTCGAGATTTTTGTTACTCCAATGGATGGTAGACTTTTCATTATGGAAGGTAGTCTGTTGTCAATATCTTTGTTACTCCAATGGATTGTAGTCTAGTCATTATGGAAGGTAGTCTGTTGTCGAGATTTTTGTTACTCCAATGGATTCTAGCTTTGTCATTATGGAAAGTAGTCTGTTGTCGAGATTTTTAATACTCCAATGGATTGTAGCCTTGTCATTATGGAAGGTAGGCTATTGTCGGCATTTTTGTTACTCCAATGGATAGTAGCCTTGTAATTATGGAAGGTAGTCTGTTGTCCAGATTTTTGTTACAACAATAGATTGTAGCCTTGTCATTATGGAAGGTAGTTTGTTGTCGAGATTTTTGTCACTGCAATGAATGGTAGCCTTGTCATTATGGAAGGTAGTCTGTCGTTGTGATTTTATGTTACTCCAATGGATGGTAGCCTTGTCATTAAGGACGGTAGTCTGTTGTTCATATTTTTGTTACTCCAATAGATGGTAGCCTTGTCATTATGGAAGGTAGTGTGTTGTCGATATTTTTGTTATTCCAATGGATGGTAGCCTTGTCATTATTGAAGGTAGTCTATTGTCCTGATTTTTGTTACTCCAATGGATGGTAGGCTTGTCACTACGGAAGGTAGTATGTTGTCGATATCTTTGTTACTCCAATGGATGGTAGCCTTGTCATTATGGAAGGTAGTCTGTTGTAGAGATTTTTGTTACTTTAAGGGATGGTAGCCTTGTCATTATGGAAGGTAGTGTGTTGTCGATATTTTTGTTATTCCAATGGATGGTAGCCTTTTCATTATGGAAGGTAGTCTGTTGTCGAGATTTATGTTACTCCAATGAATGGTAGCCTTGTAATTATGGAAAGTAGTCTTTTGTCGATATTTTTGTTACTATAGTGGATGGTAGCCTTTTCATTATGGAATGTAGTCTGTTGTCGAGATTTTTGTTAATCCATTATATGGTAGCCTTGTCATTATGGAAGGTAGTATGTTGTCGAGATTTTTTTTATTCCAATGGATGGGAGCCTAGTCATTATGGAAGGTAGTCTATTTCGAGATTTTTGTTACTCCAATGGATGGTAGCCTTGTCATTATCGAAGGTAGTCTGTTATCGAGATTTTTGTTACTCCAATGGATGGTAGCCTTGTCATTAAGGCTGGTAGTCTGTTGTTCAGATATGTGTTACTCCAATGGATGTTAGACTTGTCATTACGGAAGGTAGTCTGTTGTCGAGATTTTTTTTACTCCATTGGATGGTAGCCTTGTCATTATGGAAGGTAGTGTGTTGTCGATATTTTTGTTATTCCAATGAATGGTAGCCATGTCATTATGGAAGGTAGTCTGTTGTCGTGATTTTTTGTTACTCCAATGGATGGTAGCCTTGTCATTATGGAAGGTAGTATGTTGTCGATATTTTTGTTACTGCAATGGATGGTAGACTTGTCAATATGGAAGGTAGTCTGTTGTCGATATTTTTGTTACTCTAAGGGATGGTAGCCTTGTCATTATGGAAGGTGGTGTTTTTTCGATATTTTTGTTATTCAAAATGATGGTAGCCTTGTCATTATGGAAGGTAGTATGTTGTCGAGATTTTTGTTACTCTAATGGATGGTAGCCTTGTCATTATGGAAGGTAGTCTATTGTCTAGATTTTTGTTACAACAATGGATGGTAGCCTTATAATTATGGAAGGTAGTCTGTTGTCGAGATTTTTGTTACTACAATGGATTGTAGCCTTGTCGTTATGGAAAGTACTATGTTGTCGATATCTTTGTTACTCCAATGGATGGTAGCCTTGTCATTATGGAAGGTAGTGTATTGTCTACATTTTTGTTACTCAAATGGATTGTAGCCTTGTAATTATGGAAGGTAGCCTGGTGTCGATATCTTTGTTACTCCAATATAAGTAGCCTAGTCATTATGGAAGTTAGTTGGTTGTCGAGAATTTTGTTACTCCAATGGATGGTAGCCTTGTCATTATGGAAGGTAGTCTATTGTTGAGATTTTTGTTACTATAATGGATGGTAGCCTTGTCATTATGGAAGGTTGTCTGTTGTCGAGATTTTTGTTACTCCATTAGATGGTAGCCTTGTCATTATGGAAGGTAGTATGTTGTCGAGATTTTTGTTATTCCAATGGATGGGAGCCTAGTCATTATGGAAGGTATTCTTTTTCGAGATTTTTGTTACTCCAATGGATGGTAGCCTTGTCATTATCGAAGGTAGTCTGTTATCGAGATTTTTGTTACTCCAATGGATGGTAGCCTTGTTATTAAGGTCGGTAGTCTGTTGTTCAGATATGTGTTACTCCAATGGATGGTAGACTTGTCATTACGGAAGGTAGTGTGTTGTCGAGATTTTTGTTACTCCATTGGATGCTAGCCTTGTCATTATGGAAGGTAGTGTGTTGTCGATATTTTTGTTATTCCAATGAATGGTAGCCATGTCATTATGGAAGGTAGTCTGTTGTCATGATTTTTTGTTACTCCAATGGATGGTAGCCTTGTCATTATGGAAGGTAGTCTGTTGTAGATATTTTTGTTACTTTAAGGGATGGTAGCCTTGTCATTATGGAAGGTAGTGTGTTGTCGATATTTTTGTTATTCCAATGGATGGTAGCCTTTTCATTATGGAAGGTAGTCTGTTGTCGAGATTTATGTTACTCCAATGAATGGTAGCCTTATAATTATGGAAAGTAGTCTTTTGTCGATATTTTTGTTACTATAGTGGATGGTAGCCTTTTCATTATGGAATGTAGTAGGTTGTCGAGTTTTTGTTACTCCAAAGGATGGTAGCCTTATAATTATGGAAGGTAGTCTGTTGTCGAGATTTTTGTTACTACAATGGATTGTAGCCTTGTCGTTATGGAAAGTACTATGTTGTCGATATCTTTGTTACTCCAATGGATGGTAGCCTTGTCATTATGGAAGGTAGTGTATTGTCTACATTTTTGTTACTCAAATGGATTGTAGCCTTGTAATTATGGAAGGTAGCCTGGTGTCGATATCTTTGTTACTCCAATATAAGTAGCCTAGTCATTATGGAAGTTAGTTGGTTGTCGAGAATTTTGTTACTCCAATGGATGGTAGCCTTGTCATTATGGAAGGTAGTCTATTGTTGAGATTTTTGTTACTATAATGGATGGTAGCCTTGTCATTATGGAAGGTTGTCTGTTGTCGAGATTTTTGTTACTCCATTAGATGGTAGCCTTGTCATTATGGAAGGTAGTATGTTGTCGAGATTTTTGTTATTCCAATGGATGGGAGCCTAGTCATTATGGAAGGTATTCTTTTTCGAGATTTTTGTTACTCCAATGGATGGTAGCCTTGTCATTATCGAAGGTAGTCTGTTATCGAGATTTTTGTTACTCCAATGGATGGTAGCCTTGTTATTAAGGTCGGTAGTCTGTTGTTCAGATATGTGTTACTCCAATGGATGGTAGACTTGTCATTACGGAAGGTAGTGTGTTGTCGAGATTTTTGTTACTCCATTGGATGCTAGCCTTGTCATTATGGAAGGTAGTGTGTTGTCGATATTTTTGTTATTCCAATGAATGGTAGCCATGTCATTATGGAAGGTAGTCTGTTGTCATGATTTTTTGTTACTCCAATGGATGGTAGCCTTGTCATTATGGAAGGTAGTCTGTTGTAGATATTTTTGTTACTTTAAGGGATGGTAGCCTTGTCATTATGGAAGGTAGTGTGTTGTCGATATTTTTGTTATTCCAATGGATGGTAGCCTTTTCATTATGGAAGGTAGTCTGTTGTCGAGATTTATGTTACTCCAATGAATGGTAGCCTTATAATTATGGAAAGTAGTCTTTTGTCGATATTTTTGTTACTATAGTGGATGGTAGCCTTTTCATTATGGAATGTAGTAGGTTGTCGAGTTTTTGTTACTCCAAAGGATGGTAGCCTTATCATTATGGAAGGTAGTCTGTTGTCGAGAATTCTGTTACTCCAATGGATGGTAGCCTTGTCATTATGGAAGGTTGTCTGTTGTCGAGATTTTTGTTAATCCATTAGATGGTAGCCTTGTCATTATCGAAGGTAGTCTGTTATCGAGATTTTTGTTACTCCAATGGATGGTAGCCTTGTCATTAAGGCTGGTAGTCTGTTGTTCAGATATGTGTTACTCCAATGGATGTTAGACTTGTCATTACGGAAGGTAGTCTGTTGTCGAGATTTTTTTACCTCCATTGGATGGTAGCCTTGTCATTATGGAAGGTAGTGTGTTGTCGATATTTTTGTTATTCCAATGAATGGTAGCCATGTCATTATGGAAGGTAGTCTGTTGTCATGATTTTTTGTTACTCCAATGGATGGTAGCCTTGTCATTATGGAAGGTAGTATGTTGTCGATATTTTTGTTACTCCAATGGATGGTAGACTTGTCAATATGGAAGGTAGTCTGTTGTCGATATTTTTGTTACTCTAAGGGATGGTAGCCTTGTCATTATGGAAGGTAGTGTTTTTTCGATATTTTTGTTATTCCAAATGATGGTAGCCTTGTCATTATGGAAGGTAGTATGTTGTCGAGATTTTTGTTACTCTAATGGATGGTAGCCTTGTCATTATGGAAGGTAGTCTATTGTCTAGATTTTTGTTACAACAATGGATGGTAGCCTTATAATTATGGAAGGTAGTCCGTTGTCGAGATTTTTGTTACTACAATGGATTGTAGCCTTGTCGTTATGGAAAGTACTATGTTGTCGATATCTTTGTTACTCCAATGGATGGTAGCCTTGTCATTATGGAAGGAAGTCTATTGTCTACATTTTTGTTACTCGAATGGATTGTAGCCTTGTCATTATGGAAGGTAGCCTGTTGTCGTGATTTTTGTTACTCCAATGGATGGTAGGCTTGTCACTATAGAAGGTAGTATGTTGTCGATATCTTTGTTACTCCAATGGATGGTAGCCTTGTCATTATGGAAGGTAGTCTGTTGTCGAGATTTTTGTTACTATAAGGGATGGTAGCCTTGTCAATATGGAAGGTAGTGTGGTGTCGATATTTTTGTTATTCCAATGGATGGTAGGCTTGTCACTATGGGAGGTAGTATGTTGTCGATATCTTTGTTACTCCAATGGATGGTAGCCTTGTCATTATGGAAGGTAGTGTCTTTTCTATATTTTTGTTATTCCAATGGATGGTAGCCTTTTCATTATGGAAGGTAGTCTGATGTCGAGATTTTTGTTACTACAATGGATGGTAGCCTTGTCATTATGGAAGGTAGTCTATTGTCGAGATTTTTGTTACTACAATTGATTTTAGCCTTGTCGTTATGGAAGGTAGTCTGGTGTCGATATCTTTGTTACTCCAATGGATGGTAGCCTAGTCATTATGGAAGGTAGTTTGCTGTCGAGATTTTTGTTACTCCAATGGATGGTAGCCTTGTTATTACGAAAGGTAGTATGTTGTCGAGATATTTTATACTCCAATGGACTGTAGCCTTGTCATTATGGAAGGTAGTCTCTTGTGGATATTTTTGTTACTCCAATGATGGTACCCTTGTCATTATGGAAGGTAGTATATTTTCGAGATTTTTTTTACTCCAACGGATGGTAGCCTTGTCATTATCGAAGGTAGTCTGTTGTCGAGATTTTTGTTTCTCTAATGGATGGTAGCTTTGTCATTATGGAAGGTAGTCTGTTATCGGGATTTTTGTTACTCCAATGGATGGTAGCCTTGTCATTATGGAAGCTAGTCCGTTGTCCACATTTTTGTTACAACAATGAATGGTAGCCTTGTCATTATGGAAGGTAGTCTGTTATCGATATTTTTGTTACCCCAATGGATGATAGCCTTGTCATTATGGAAGGTAGTGTCTTGTCGATATTTTTGTTATTCTAATGGATGGTAGACTTTTCATTATGAAAGGTAGTTTGTTGTCGAGATTTTTGTTACTACAATGGATGGTAGCCTTGTCATTATGGAAGGTAGTCTGTTGTCGAGATTTTTGTTACTACAATGGATTGTAGCCTTGTCGTTATGGAAGGTAGACTGTTGTCGATATCTTTGTTACTCCAATGGATGTTTTCTTAGTCATTATGGAAGGTAGTCTATTTTCGAGATTTTTGTTACTCCAATGTATGGTTGCCTTTTAATTATGGAAGGTAGTCTGTAATCGAGATTTTTTATACTCCAATGGATTGTAGCCTTGTCATTATGGAAGGTAGTGTCTTGTGGATATATTTGTTACTCCAATGATGGTACCCTTGTCATTATGGAAGGTAATATGTTGTCGAGATTTTTGTTACTCCAATGGATGGTAGCTTTGTCATTATGGAAGGTAGTTTGTTTCGAGATTTTTGTTACTCCAATGGATGGTAGCCTTATCATTATCGAAGGTAGTCTGTTGTCGAGATTTTTGTTACTCCAATGGATGGTAGCCTTGTCATTATGGAAGCTAGTCTGTTGTTTATATTTTTGTTACTCCAATGAATGGTTGCCTTGTCATTATGGAAGGTAGTTTATTGTCGAGATTTTTGTCACTATAATGAATGGTAGCCTTGTCAATATGAAAGTTAGTCTGTCGTTGTGATTTTTTGTTACTCCAAAGGATGGTAGCCTTGTCATTAAGGACGGTGGTCTGTTGTTTAGATTTGTGTTACTCCAATGGATGATAGACTTGTCATTATGGAAGGTAGGCTATTGTCGGCATTTTTGTTACTCCAATGGATGGTAGCCATGTCATTATGGAAAGTAGTATGTTGTCCAGATTTTTGTTACAACAATAGATGGTAGCCTTGTCATTATGGAAAGTAGTGTGTTGTCGATATTTTTGTTATTCCAATAAATTATAGCCTTGTCATTATGGAAGGTAGTATGTTGTCGATATCTTTGTTACTCCAATGGATGGTAGCCTTGTCATTATGGAAGGTAGTATTTTGTCGATATCTTTGTTACTCCAATGGATGGTAGCCTTGTCATTATGGAAGGTAGTGTGTTGTCGATATTTTTGTTATTCCATTGGATGGTAGCCTTTTCATTATGGAAGGTAGTCTGTTGTCGAGATTTTTGTTACTCCAATGGATGGTAGTTTTGTCATTATGGAAGGTATTCTTTTGTCGATATTTTTGTTACTACAGTGGATGGTAGCCTTGTCATTATGGAAGGTAGTCTATTTCGAGATTTTTGTTACTCCAATGGATGGTAGCCTTGTCATTATCGAAGGTAGTCTGTTGTCGAGATTTTTGTTACTCCAATGTATGGTATCCTTGTCATTATGGAAGCTAGTGTCTTGTTTATATTTTTGTTACTCCAATGAATCGTAGCCTTGTCATTATGGAAGGTAGTCTGTTGTCGAGATTTTTGTCACTATAATGAATGATAGCCATGTCATTATGGAAGGTTGTCTGTGGTTGTGATTTTTTGTTACTCCAAAGGATAGTAGCCTTGTCATTAAGGACGATGGTCTGTTGTTCAGATTTGTGTTACTCCAATGGATGATAGACTTGTCATTATGGAATGTACTCTGTTGTCGAGATTTTTGTTACTCCATTAGATGGTAGCCTTGTCATTATGAAAGGTAGTGTGTTATCGATATTTTTGTTATTCCAATGAATGGTAGCCATGTCGTTATGGAATGTAGTCTGTTGTCGAGATTTTTGTTACTCCAATGGATGGTAGCCTTGTCATTATGGAAGGTAGTATGTTGTCAATATTTTTGTTACTCCAACGGATGGTAGCCTTGTCAATATGGAAGGTAGTCTGTTGTCGAGATTTTGGTTACTCTAAGGGATGGTAGCATTGTCATTATGGAAGGTAGTTTCTTTTCGATATTTTTGTTATTCCATTGGATGATAGCCTTGTGATTATGGAAGGTAGTCTGTTGTCGAGATTTTTGTTACTCCAATGGATGATAGCCTTGTCATTATGGAAGGTAGTCTATTGTCAAGATTTTTTGTTACTACAATGGATGGTATCCTTGTCATTATGGAAGGTAGTCTGTTGTGGAGATTTTTGTTACTATAATGGACTGTAGCCTTGTCATTACGGAAGGTAGTCTGTTGTCGAGATTTTTGTTACTCCATTGAATGGCAGCCTTGTCATTAAGGAGGGTAGTCTGTTGTTCATATTATTGTTACTCCAATGGATGGTAGCCTTGTCATGATGGAAGGTAGTCTGTTGTCGTGATTTTTGTTACTCCAATGGATGGTAGGCTTGTCACTATAGAAGGTAGTATGTTGTCGATATCTTTGTTACTCCAATGGATGGTAGCCTTGTCATTATGGAAGGTAGTCTGTTGTCGAGATTTTTGTTACTATAAGGGATGGTAGCCTTGTCAATATGGAAGGTAGTGTGGTGTCGATATTTTTGTTATTCCAATGGATGGTAGGCTTGTCACTATGGGAGGTAGTATGTTGTCGATATCTTTGTTACTCCAATGGATGGTAGCCTTGTCATTATGGAAGGTAGTGTCTTTTCTATATTTTTGTTATTCCAATGGATGGTAGCCTTTTCATTATGGAAGGTAGTCTGATGTCGAGATTTTTGTTACTACAATGGATGGTAGCCTTGTCATTATGGAAGGTAGTATATTGTCGAGATTTTTGTTACTATAATTGATTTTAGCCTTGTCGTTATGGAAGGTAGTCTGGTGTCGATATCTTTGTTACTCCAATGGATGGTAGCCTAGTCATTATGGAAGGTAGTTTGCTGTCGAGATTTTTGTTACTCCAATGGATGGTAGCCTTGTTATTACGGAAGGTAGTATGTTGTCGAGATATTTTATACTCCAATGGACTGTAGCCTTGTCATTATGGAAGGTAGTCTCTTGTGGATATTTTTGTTACTCCAATGATGGTACCCTTGTCATTATGGAAGGTAGTATATTTTCGAGATTTTTTTTACTCCAACGGATGGTAGCCTTGTCATTATCGAAGGTAGTCTGTTGTCGAGATTTTTGTTTCTCTAATGGATGGTAGCTTTGTCATTATGGAAGGTAGTCTGTTATCGGGATTTTTGTTACTCCAATGGATGGTAGCCTTGTCATTATGGAAGCTAGTCCGTTGTCCACATTTTTGTTACAACAATGAATGGTAGCCTTGTCATTATGGAAGGTAGTCTGTTGTCGATATTTTTGTTACTCCAATGGATGGTAGCCTTGTCATTATGGAAGGTAGTGTCTTGTCGATATTTTTGTTATTCTAATGGATGGTAGACTTTTCATTATGAAAGGTAGTTTGTTGTCGAGATTTTTGTTACTACAATGGATGGTAGCCTTGTCATTATGGAAGGTAGTCTGTTGTCGAGATTTTTGTTACTACAATGGATTGTAGCCTTGTCGTTATGGAAGGTAGACTGTTGTCGATATCTTTGTTACTCCAATGGATGTTTTCTTAGTCATTATGGAAGGTAGTCTATTTTCGAGATTTTTGTTACTCCAATGTATGGTTGCCTTGTTATTATGGAAGGTAGTCTGTAATCGAGATTTTTTATACTCCAATGGATTGTAGCCTTGTCATTATGGAAGGTAGTGTCTTGTGGATATATTTGTTACTCCAATGATGGTACCCTTGTCATTATGGAAGGTAATATGTTGTCGAGATTTTTGTTACTCCAATGGATGGTAGCTTTGTCATTATGGAAGGTAGTTTGTTTCGAGATTTTTGTTACTCCAATGGATGGTAGCCTTGTCATTATCGAAGGTAGTCATTTGTCGATATTTTTGGTACTCCAATGGATGGTAGCCTTGTCATTATGGAAGCTAGTCTCTTGTTTATATTTTTGTTACTCCAATGAATGGTAGCCTTGTCATTATGGAAGGTAGTCTATTATCGAGATTTTTGTCACTATAATGAATGGTAGCCTTGTCATTATGAAAGGTAGTTTGTCGTTGTGATTTTTTGTTACTCCAAAGGATGGTAGCCTTGTCATTAAGGAAGGTGGTCTATTGTTCAGATTTGTGTTACTCCAATGGATGATAGACTTGTCGTTACAGAAGGTAGGATATTGTCGGAATTTTTGTTACTCTAATGGATGGTAGCCATGTTATTATGGAAAGTAGTATGTTGTCCAGATTTTTGTTACAACAATAGATGGTAGCCTTGCCATTACGGAAGGTAGTGTGTCATTGATATTTTTGTTATTCCAATAAATTGTAGCCTTGTCATTATGAAAGGTAGTCTAATGTCGTGATTTTTGTTACTCCAATGGATGGTAGGCTTGTCACAATGGAAGGTAGTATGTTGTCGATATCTTTGTTACACCAATGGATGGTAGCCTTGTCATTATGGAAGGTAGTGTCTTGTCGATATTTTTGTTATTCCAATGGATGGTAGCCTTTTCATTATGGAAGGTAGTCTGTTGTCGAGATTTTTGTTACTACAATGGATGGTAGCCTTGTCATTATGGAAGGTAGTATATTTTCGAGATTTTTTTTACTCCAACGGATGGTAGCCTTGTCATTATCGAAGGTAGTCTGTTGTCGAGATTTTTGTTTCTCTAATGGATGGTAGCTTTGTCATTATGGAAGGTAGTCTGTTATCGGGATTTTTGTTACTCCAATGGATGGTAGCCTTGTCATTATGGAAGCTAGTCCGTTGTCCACATTTTTGTTACAACAATGAATGGTAGCCTTGTCATTATGGAAGGTAGTCTGTTGTCGATATTTTTGTTACTCCAATGGATGGTAGCCTTGTCATTATGGAAGGTAGTGTCTTGTCGATATTTTTGTTATTCTAATGGATGGTAGACTTTTCATTATGAAAGGTAGTTTGTTGTCGAGATTTTTGTTACTACAATGGATGGTAGCCTTGTCATTATGGAAGGTAGTCTGTTGTCGAGATTTTTGTTACTACAATGGATTGTAGCCTTGTCGTTATGGAAGGTAGACTGTTGTCGATATCTTTGTTACTCCAATGGATGTTTTCTTAGTCATTATGGAAGGTAGTCTATTTTCGAGATTTTTGTTACTCCAATGTATGGTTGCCTTGTTATTATGGAAGGTAGTCTGTAATCGAGATTTTTTATACTCCAATGGATTGTAGCCTTGTCATTATGGAAGGTAGTGTCTTGTGGATATATTTGTTACTCCAATGATGGTACCCTTGTCATTATGGAAGGTAATATGTTGTCGAGATTTTTGTTACTCCAATGGATGGTAGCTTTGTCATTATGGAAGGTAGTTTGTTTCGAGATTTTTGTTACTCCAATGGATGGTAGCCTTGTCATTATCGAAGGTAGTCATTTGTCGATATTTTTGGTACTCCAATGGATGGTAGCCTTGTCATTATGGAAGCTAGTCTCTTGTTTATATTTTTGTTACTCCAATGAATGGTAGCCTTGTCATTATGGAAGGTAGTCTATTATCGAGATTTTTGTCACTATAATGAATGGTAGCCTTGTCATTATGAAAGGTAGTTTGTCGTTGTGATTTTTTGTTACTCCAAAGGATGGTAGCCTTGTCATTAAGGAAGGTGGTCTATTGTTCAGATTTGTGTTACTCCAATGGATGATAGACTTGTCGTTACAGAAGGTAGGATATTGTCGGAATTTTTGTTACTCTAATGGATGGTAGCCATGTTATTATGGAAAGTAGTATGTTGTCCAGATTTTTGTTACAACAATAGATGGTAGCCTTGCCATTACGGAAGGTAGTGTGTCATTGATATTTTTGTTATTCCAATAAATTGTAGCCTTGTCATTATGAAAGGTAGTCTAATGTCGTGATTTTTGTTACTCCAATGGATGGTAGGCTTGTCACAATGGAAGGTAGTATGTTGTCGATATCTTTGTTACACCAATGGATGGTAGCCTTGTCATTATGGAAGGTAGTGTCTTGTCGATATTTTTGTTATTCCAATGGATGGTAGCCTTTTCATTATGGAAGGTAGTCTGTTGTCGAGATTTTTGTTACTACAATGGATGGTAGCCTTGTCATTATGGAAGGTAGTCTATTGTCGAGATTTTTGTTACTACAATTGATTTTAGCCTTGTCGTTATGGAAGGTAGTCTGGTGTCGATATCTTTGTTACTCCAATGGATGGTAGCCTAGTCATTATGGAAGGTAGTTTGCTGTCGAGATTTTTGTTACTCCAATGGATGGTAGCCTTGTTATTACGGAAGGTAGTATGTTGTCGAGATATTTTATACTCCAATGGACTGTAGCCTTGTCATTATGGAAGGTAGTCTCTTGTGGATATTTTTGTTACTCCAATGATGGTACCCTTGTCATTATGGAAGGTAGTATATTTTCGAGATTTTTTTTACTCCAACGGATGGTAGCCTTGTCATTATCGAAGGTAGTCTGTTGTCGAGATTTTTGTTTCTCTAATGGATGGTAGCTTTGTCATTATGGAAGGTAGTCTGTTATCGGGATTTTTGTTACTCCAATGGATGGTAGCCTTGTCATTATGGAAGCTAGTCCGTTGTCCACATTTTTGTTACAACAATGAATGGTAGCCTTGTCATTATGGAAGGTAGTCTGTTGTCGATATTTTTGTTACTCCAATGGATGGTAGCCTTGTCATTATGGAAGGTAGTGTCTTGTCGATATTTTTGTTATTCTAATGGATGGTAGACTTTTCATTATGAAAGGTAGTTTGTTGTCGAGATTTTTGTTACTACAATGGATGGTAGCCTTGTCATTATGGAAGGTAGTCTGTTGTCGAGATTTTTGTTACTACAATGGATTGTAGCCTTGTCGTTATGGAAGGTAGACTGTTGTCGATATCTTTGTTACTCCAATGGATGTTTTCTTAGTCATTATGGAAGGTAGTCTATTTTCGAGATTTTTGTTACTCCAATGTATGGTTGCCTTGTTATTATGGAAGGTAGTCTGTAATCGAGATTTTTTATACTCCAATGGATTGTAGCCTTGTCATTATGGAAGGTAGTGTCTTGTGGATATATTTGTTACTCCAATGATGGTACCCTTGTCATTATGGAAGGTAATATGTTGTCGAGATTTTTGTTACTCCAATGGATGGTAGCTTTGTCATTATGGAAGGTAGTTTGTTTCGAGATTTTTGTTACTCCAATGGATGGTAGCCTTGTCATTATCGAAGGTAGTCATTTGTCGATATTTTTGGTACTCCAATGGATGGTAGCCTTGTCATTATGGAAGCTAGTCTCTTGTTTATATTTTTGTTACTCCAATGAATGGTAGCCTTGTCATTATGGAAGGTAGTCTATTATCGAGATTTTTGTCACTATAATGAATGGTAGCCTTGTCATTATGAAAGGTAGTTTGTCGTTGTGATTTTTTGTTACTCCAAAGGATGGTAGCCTTGTCATTAAGGAAGGTGGTCTATTGTTCAGATTTGTGTTACTCCAATGGATGATAGACTTGTCGTTACAGAAGGTAGGATATTGTCGGAATTTTTGTTACTCTAATGGATGGTAGCCATGTTATTATGGAAAGTAGTATGTTGTCCAGATTTTTGTTACAACAATAGATGGTAGCCTTGCCATTACGGAAGGTAGTGTGTCATTGATATTTTTGTTATTCCAATAAATTGTAGCCTTGTCATTATGAAAGGTAGTCTAATGTCGTGATTTTTGTTACTCCAATGGATGGTAGGCTTGTCACAATGGAAGGTAGTATGTTGTCGATATCTTTGTTACACCAATGGATGGTAGCCTTGTCATTATGGAAGGTAGTGTCTTGTCGATATTTTTGTTATTCCAATGGATGGTAGCCTTTTCATTATGGAAGGTAGTCTGTTGTCGAGATTTTTGTTACTACAATGGATGGTAGCCTTGTCATTATGGAAGGTAGTCTATTGTCGAGATTTTTGTTACTACAATTGATTTTAGCCTTGTCGTTATGGAAGGTAGTCTGGTGTCGATATCTTTGTTACTCCAATGGATGGTAGCCTAGTCATTATGGAAGGTAGTTTGCTGTCGAGATTTTTGTTACTCCAATGGATGGTAGCCTTGTTATTACGGAAGGTAGTATGTTGTCGAGATATTTTATACTCCAATGGACTGTAGCCTTGTCATTATGGAAGGTAGTCTCTTGTGGATATTTTTGTTACTCCAATGATGGTACCCTTGTCATTATGGAAGGTATTATATTTTCGAGATTTTTTTTACTCCAACGGATGGTAGCCTTGTCATTATCGAAGGTAGTCTGTTGTCGAGATTTTTGTTTCTCTAATGGATGGTAGCTTTGTCATTATGGAAGGTAGTCTGTTATCGGGATTTTTGTTACTCCAATGGATGGTAGCCTTGTCATTATGGAAGCTAGTCCGTTGTCCACATTTTTGTTACAACAATGAATGGTAGCCTTGTCATTATGGAAGGTAGTCTGTTGTCGATATTTTTGTTACTCCAATGGATGGTAGCCTTGTCATTATGGAAGGTAGTGTCTTGTCGATATTTTTGTTATTCTAATGGATGGTAGACTTTTCATTATGAAAGGTAGTTTGTTGTCGAGATTTTTGTTACTACAATGGATGGTAGCCTTGTCATTATGGAAGGTAGTCTGTTGTCGAGATTTTTGTTACTACAATGGATTGTAGCCTTGTCGTTATGGAAGGTAGACTGTTGTCGATATCTTTGTTACTCCAATGGATGTTTTCTTAGTCATTATGGAAGGTAGTCTATTTTCGAGATTTTTGTTACTCCAATGTATGGTTGCCTTGTTATTATGGAAGGTAGTCTGTAATCGAGATTTTTTATACTCCAATGGATTGTAGCCTTGTCATTATGGAAGGTAGTGTCTTGTGGATATATTTGTTACTCCAATGATGGTACCCTTGTCATTATGGAAGGTAATATGTTGTCGAGATTTTTGTTACTCCAATGGATGGTAGCTTTGTCATTATGGAAGGTAGTTTGTTTCGAGATTTTTGTTACTCCAATGGATGGTAGCCTTGTCATTATCGAAGGTAGTCATTTGTCGATATTTTTGGTACTCCAATGGATGGTAGCCTTGTCATTATGGAAGCTAGTCTCTTGTTTATATTTTTGTTACTCCAATGAATGGTAGCCTTGTCATTATGGAAGGTAGTCTATTATCGAGATTTTTGTCACTATAATGAATGGTAGCCTTGTCATTATGAAAGGTAGTTTGTCGTTGTGATTTTTTGTTACTCCAAAGGATGGTAGCCTTGTCATTAAGGAAGGTGGTCTATTGTTCAGATTTGTGTTACTCCAATGGATGATAGACTTGTCGTTACAGAAGGTAGGATATTGTCGGAATTTTTGTTACTCTAATGGATGGTAGCCATGTTATTATGGAAAGTATTATGTTGTCCAGATTTTTGTTACAACAATAGATGGTAGCCTTGCCATTACCGAAGGTAGTGTGTCGTCGATATTTTTGTTATTCCAATAAATTGTAGCCTTGTCATTATGAAAGGTAGTCTAATGTCGTGATTTTTGTTACTCCAATGGATGGTAGGCTTGTCACAATGGAAGGTAGTATGTTGTCGATATCTTTGTTACACCAATGGTTGGTAGCCTTGTCATTATGGAAGGTAGTGTCTTGTCGATATTTTTGTTATTCCAATGGATGGTAGCCTTTTCATTATGGAAGGTAGTCTGTTGTCGAGATTTTTTTTACTACAATGGATGGTAGCCATGTCATTATGGAAGGTAGTCTATTGTCGAGATTTTTGTTACTACAATTGATTTTTGCCTTGTCGTTATGGAAGGTAGTCTGGTGTCGATATCTTTGTTACTCCAATGGATGGTAGCCTAGTCATTATGGAAGGTAGTCTGCTGTCGATATTTTTGTTACTCCAATGGATGGTAGCCTTGTTATTACAGAAGGTAGTCTCTTGTGGATATTTTTGTTACTCCAATGATGGTACCCTTGTCATTATGGAAGGTAGTATATTGTAGAGATTTTTTTTACTCCAACGGATGGTAGCCTTGTCATTATCGAAGGTAGTCTGTTGTCGAGATTTTTGTTTCTCCAATGGATGGTAGCTTTGTCATTATGGAAGGTAGTATGTTATCGGGATTTTTGTTACTCCAATGGATTGTAGCCTTGTCATTATGGAAGCTAGTCCGTTGTCCAGATTTTTGTTACAACAATGAATGGTAGCCTTGTCATTATGGAAGGTAGTCTGTTGTCGATATTTTTGTTACTCAAAATGGATGGTAGCCTAGTCATTACGGAAGGTAATATGTTGTCGATATCTTTGATACTCCAATGGATGGTAGCCTTGTCAATACGGAAGGTAGTCTGTTGTCGAGATTTTTGTTACTATAATGAATTGTAGACTTGTCGTTATGGAAGGTAGTCTCTTGTCGAGATTTCTGTTACTTCAATGGATGGTAGCCTTGTCATTATGGAAGGTAGGCTATTGTCGGCATTTTTGTTACTCTAATGGATGGTAGCCATGTCATTATGGAAAGTAGTATGTTGTCCATATTTTTGTTACAACAATAGATGGTAGCCTTGTCATTATGGAAGGTAGTGTGTTGTCGATATTTTTGTTATTCCAATAAATTATAGCCTTGTCATTATGGAAGGTAGGGTAATGTCGTGATTTTTGTTACTCCAATGGATGGTAGGCTTGTCACTATGGAAGGTAGTATGTTGTCTATATCTTTGTTACTCCAATGGATGGTAGCCTTGTCATTACGGAAGGTAGTGTGTTGTCGATATTTTTGTTATTCCAATGGATGGTAGCCTTTTCATTATGGAAGGTAGTTTGTTGTCGAGATTTTTGTTACTACAATGGATGGTAGCCTTGTCATTATGGAAGGTAGTCTATTGTCGAGATTTTTGTTACTACAATTGATTTTAGCCTTGTCGTTATGGAAGGTAGTCTGGTGTCGATATCTTTGTTACTCCAATGGATGGTAGCCTAGTCATTATGAAAGGTAGTCTGCTATCGAGATTTTTGTTACTCCAATGGATGGTAGCCTTGTTATTACGGAAGGTAGTATTTTGTCAAGATATTTTATACTCCAATGGACTGTAGCCTTGTCATTATGGAAGGTAGTCTCTTGTGGATATTTTTGTTACTCCAATGATGGTACCCTTGTCATTATGGAAGGTAGTATATTGTCGAGATTTTTTTTACTCCAACGGATGGTAGCCTTTTCATTATCGAAGGTAGTCTGTTGTCGAGATTTTTGTTTCTCCAATGGATGGTAGCTTTGTCATTATGGAAGGTAGTCTGTTATCGGGATTTTTGTTACTCTAATGGATGGTAGCCTTGTCATTATGGAAGCTAGTCCGTTGTCCAGATTTTTGTTACAACAATGAATGGTAGCCTTGTCATTATGGAAGGTAGTCTGTTGTCTATATTTTTGTTACTCCAATGGATGGTAGCCTAGTCATTATGGAAGGTAATATGTTGTCGATATCTTTGATACTCCAATGGATGGTAGCCTTGTCAATACGGAAGGTAGTCTGTTGTCGAGATTTTTGTTACTATAATGAATTGTAGACTTGTCGTTATGGAAGGTAGTCTCTTGTCGAGATTTCTGTTACTTCAATGGATGGTAGCCTTGTCATTATGGAAGGTAGGCTATTGTCGGCATTTTTGTTACTCCAATGGATGGTAGCCATGTCATTATGGAAAGTAGTATGTTGTCCAGATTTTTGTTACAACAATAGATGGTAGCCTTGTCATTATGGAAGGTAGTGTGTTGTCGATATTTTTCTTATTCCTAGCCTTGTCATTATGGAAGGTAGGGTAATGTCGTGATTTTTGTTACTCCAATGGATGGTAGGCTTGTCACTATGGAAGGTAGTATGTTGTCTATATCTTTGTTACTCCAATGGATGATATCCTTGTCATTATGGAAGGTAGTGTGTTGTCGATATTTTTGTTATTCCAATGGATGGTAGCCTTTTCATTACGGAAGGTAGTCTGTTGTCAAGATTTTTGTTACTCCAATGGATGGTAGCATTGTCATTATCGAAGGTAGTCTTTTGTCTATATTTTTGTTACTATAGTGGATGGTAGCCTTGTCAATATGGAAGGTAGTATGTTGTCGAGTTTTTGTTACTCCTACGGATGGTAGCCTTGTCATTATGGAAGGTAGTGTCTTTTCGATATTTTTGTTATTCCAATGGATGGTAGCCTTGTCATTATGGAAGGTAGTCTGTTGTCGAGATTTTTGTTACTCATATGGATGGTAGCCTTTTCATTATGGAAGGTAGTCTATTGTCGAGATTTTTGTTACTACAATGGATGGTAGACTTGTCGTTATGGAAGGTAGTGTGTTTTCGATATTTTTATTATTCCAATTGATGGTAGCTTTGTCATTATGGAAGGTATTCTTTTGTCGATACTTTTGTTACTACAGTGGATGGTAGCCTTGTCATTATGGAAGGTAGTCTATTTCGAGATTTTTGTTACTCCAATGGATGGTAGCCTTGTCATTATCGAAGGTAGTCTGTTGTCGAGATTTTTGTTACTCCAATGGATGGTATCCTTGTCATTATGGAAGCTAGTGTCTTGTTTATATTTTTGTTACTCCAATGAATCGTAGCCTTGTCATTATGGAAGGTAGTCTGTTGTCGAGATTTTTGTCACTATAATGAATGATAGCCATGTCATTATGGAAGGTAGTCTGTCGTTGTGATTTTTTGTTACTCCAAAGGATAGTAGCCTTGTCATTAAGGACGATGGTCTGTTGTTCAGATTTGTGTTACTCCAATGGATGATAGACTTGTCATTATGGAATGTACTCTGTTGTCGAGATTTTTGTTACTCCATTAGATGGTAGCCTTGTCATTATGAAAGGTAGTGTGTTATCGATATTTTTGTTATTCCAATGAATGGTAGCCATGTCGTTATGGAATGTAGTCTGTTGTCGTGATTTTTGTTACTCCAATGGATGGTAGCCTTGTCATTATGTAAGGTAGTATGTTGTCAATATTTTTGTTACTCCAACGGATGGTAGCCTTGTCAATATGGAAGGTAGTCTGTTGTCGAGATTTTGGTTACTCTAAGGGATGGTAGCATTGTCATTATGGAAGGTAGTTTCTTTTCAATATTTTTGTTATTCCATTGGATGATAGCCTTGTGATTATGGAAGGTAGTCTGTTGTCGAGATTTTTCTTACTCCAATGGATGATAGCCTTGTCATTATGGAAGGTCGTCTATTGTCGAGATGTTTTGTTACTACAATGGATGGTATCCTTGTCATTATGGAAGGTAGTCTGTTGTGGAGATTTTTGTTACTATAATGGATTGTAGCCTTGTCATTACGGAAGGTAGTCTGTTGTCGAGATTTTTGTTACTCCATTGAATGGTAGCCTTGTCATTAAGGAGGGTAGTCTATTGTTCATATTATTGTTACTCCAATGGATGGTAGCCTTGTCATGATGGAAGGTAGTCTGTTGTCGTGATTTTTGTTACTCCAATGGATGGTAGGCTTGTCACTATAGAAGGTAGTATGTTGTCGATATCTTTGTTACTCCAATGGATGGTAGCCTTGTCATTATGGAAGGTAGTCTGTTGTAGAGATTTTTGTTACTATAAGGGATGGTAGCCTTGTCAATATGGAAGGTAGTGTGGTGTCGATATTTTTGTTATTCCAATGGATGGTAGGCTTGTCACTATGGGAGGTAGTATGTTGTCGATATCTTTGTTACTCCAATGGATGGTAGCCTTGTCATTATGGAAGGTAGTGTCTTTTCTATATTTTTGTTATTCCAATGGATGGTAGCCTTTTCATTATAGAAGGTAGTCTGATGTCGAGATTTTTGTTACTACAATGGATGGTAGCCTTGTCATTATGGAAGGTAGTCTATTGTCGAGATTTTTGTTACTACAATTGATTTTAGCCTTGTCGTTATGGAAGGTAGTCTGGTGTCGATATCTTTGTTACTCCAATGGATGGTAGCCTAGTCATTATGGAAGGTAGTTTGTTGTCGAGATTTTTTTTACTCCAATGGATGGTAGCCTTGTTAATACGGAAGGTAGTATGTTGTCGAGATATTTTATACTCCAATGGACTGTAGCCTTGTCATTATGGAAGGTAGTCTCTTGTGGATATTTTTGTTACTCCAATGATGGTACCCTTGTCATTATGGAAGGTAGTATATTTTCGAGATTTTTTTTACTCCAACGGATGGTAGCCTTGTCATTATCGAAGGTAGTCTGTTGTCGAGATTTTTGTTTCTCTAATGGATGGTAGCTTTGTCATTATGGAAGGTAGTCTGTTATCGGGATTTTTGTTACTCCAATGGATGGTAGCCTTGTCATTATGGAAGCTAGTCCGTTGTCCACATTTTTGTTACAACAATGAATGGTAGCCTTGTCATTATGGAAGGTAGTCTGTTGTCGATATTTTTGTTACTCCAATGGATGGTAGCCTTGTCATTATGGAAGGTAGTGTCTTGTCGATATTTTTGTTATTCCAATGGATGGTAGACTTTTCATTATGAAAGGTAGTTTGTTGTCGAGATTTTTGTTACTACAATGGATGGTAGCCTTGTCATTATGGAAGGTAGTCTGATGTCGAGATTTTTGTTACTACAATGGATTGTAGCCTTGTCGTTATGGAAGGTAGACTGTTGTCGATATCTTTGTTACTCCAATGGATGTATGCTTAGTCATTATGGAAGGTAGTCTATTTTCGAGATTTTTGTTACTCCAATGTATGGTTGCCTTGTTATTATGGAAGGTAGTCTGTAATCGAGATTTTTTATACTCCAATGGATTGTAGCCTTGTCATTATGGAAGGTAGTGTCTTGTGGATATATTTGTTACTCCAATGATGGTACCCTTGTCATTATGGAAGGTAATATGTTGTCGAGATTTTTGTTACTCCAATGGATGGTAGCTTTGTCATTATGGAAGGTAGTTTGTTTCGAGATTTTTGTTACTCCAATAGATGGTAGCCTTGTCATTATCGAAGGTAGTCATTTGTCGAGATTTTTGGTACTCCAATGGATGGTATCCTTGTCATTATTGAAGCTAGTCTCTTGTTTATATTTTTGTTACTCCAATGAATGGTAGCCTTGTCATTATGGAAGGTAGTCTATTGTCGAGATTTTTGTCACTATAATGAATGGTAGCCTTGTCATTATGAAAGGTAGTTTGTCGTTGTGATTTTTTGTTACTCCAAAGGATGGTAGCCTTGTCATTAAGGAAGGTGGTCTATTGTTCAGATTTGTGTTACTCCAATGGATGATAGACTAGTCGTTACAGAAGGTAGGATATTGTCGGAATTTTTGTTACTCTAATGGATGGTAGCCATGTCATTATGGAAAGTAGTATGTTGTCCAGATTTTTGTTACAACAATAGATGGTAGCCTTGCCATTACGGAAGGTAGTGTGTTGTCGATATTTTTGTTATTCCAATAAATTGTAGCCTTGTCATTATGAAAGGTAGTCTAATGTCGTGATTTTTGTTACTCCAATGGATGGTAGGCTTGTCACAATGGAAGGTAGTATGTTGTCGATATCTTTGTTACACCAATGGATGGTAGCCTTGTCATTATGGAAGGTAGTGTCTTGTCGATATTTTTGTTATTCCAATGGATGGTAGCCTTTTCATTATGGAAGTTAGTCTGTTGTCGAGATTTTTGTTACTACAATGGATGGTAGCCTTGTCATTATGGAAGGTAGTCTATTGTCGAGATTTTTGTTACTACAATTGATTTTTGCCTTATCGTTATGGAAGGTAGTTTGGTGTCGATATCTTTGTTACTCCAATGGATGGTAGCCTAGTCATTATGGAAGGTAGTCTGCTGTCGATATTTTTGTTACTCCAATGGATGGTAGCCTTGTTATTACGGAAGGTAGTCTCTTGTGGATATTTTTGTTACTCCAATGATGGTACCCTTGTCATTATGGAAGGTAGTATATTGTAGAGATTTTTTTTACTCCAACGGATGGTAGCCTTGTCATTATCGAAGGTAGTCTGTTGTCGAGATTTTTGTTTCTCCAATGGATGGTAGCTTTGTCATTATGGAAGGTAGTATGTTATCGGGATTTTTGTTACTCCAATGGATTGTAGCCTTGTCATTATGGAAGCTAGTCCGTTGTCCAGATTTTTGTTACAACAATGAATGGTAGCCTTGTCATTATGGAAGGTAGTCTGTTGTCGATATTTTTGTTACTCCAATGGATGGTAACCTAGTCATTATGCAAGGTAGTATGTTGTCGATATCTTTTATACTCCAATGGATGGTAGCCTTGTCATTACGGAAGGTAGTCTGTTGTCGAGATTTTTGTTACTACAATGAATTGTAGACTTGTCGTTATGGAAGGTGGTCTCTTGTCGAGATTTCTGTTACTTCAATGGATGGTAGCCTTGTCATTATGGAAGGTAGGCTATTGTCGGCATTTTTGTTACTCCAATGGATGGTAGCCATGTCATTATGGAAAGTAGTATGTTGTCCATATTTTTGTTACAACAATAGATGGTAGCCTTGTCATTATGGAAGGTAGTGTGTTGTCGATATTTTTGTTATTCCAATAAATTATAGCCTTGTCATTATGGAAGGTAGGGTAATGTCGTGATTTTTGTTACTCCAATGGATGGTAGGCTTGTCACTATGGAAGGTAGTATGTTGTCTATATCTTTGTTACTCCAATGGATGGTAGCCTTGTCATTACGGAAGGTAGTGTGTTGTCGATATTTTTGTTATTCCAATGGATGGTAGCCTTTTCATTATGGAAGGTAGTTTGTTGTCGAGATTTTTGTTACTACAATGGATGGTAGCCTTGTCATTATGGAAGGTAGTCTATTGTCGAGATTTTTGTTACTACAATTGATTTTAGCCTTGTCGTTATGGAAGGTAGTCTGGTGTCGATATCTTTGTTATTCCAATGGATGGTAGCCTAGTCATTATGAAAGGTAGTCTGCTATCGAGATTTTTGTTACTCCAATGGATGGTAGCCTTGTTATTACGGAAGGTAGTATTTTGTCGAGATATTTTATACTCCAATGGACTGTAGCCTTGTCATTATGGAAGGTAGTCTCTTGTGGATATTTTTGTTACTCCAATGATGGTACCCTTGTCATTATGGAAGGTAGTATATTGTCGAGATTTTTTTTACTCCAACGGATGGTAGCCTTGTCATTATCGAAGGTAGTCTGTTGTCGAGATTTTTGTTTCTCCAATGGATGGTAGCTTTGTCATTATGGAAGGTAGTCTGTTATCGGGATTTTTGTTACTCTAATGGATGGTAGCCTTGTCATTATGGAAGCTAGTCCGTTGTCCAGATTTTTGTTACAACAATGAATGGTAGCCTTGTCATTATGGAAGGTAGTCTGTTGTCTATATTTTTGTTACTCCAATGGATGGTAGCCTAGTCATTATGGAAGGTAATATGTTGTCGATATCTTTGATACTCCAATGGATGGTAGCCTTGTCAATACGGAAGGTAGTTTGTTGTCGAGATTTTTGTTACTATAATGAATTGTAGACTTGTCGTTATGGAAGGTAGTCTCTTGTCGAGATTTCTGTTACTTCAATGGATGGTAGCCATGTCATTATGGAAGGTAGGCTATTGTCGGCATTTTTGTTACTCCAATGGATGGTAGCCATGTCATTATGGAAAGTAGTATGTTGTCCAGATTTTTGTTACAACAATAGATGGTAGCCTTGTCATTATGGAAGGTAGTGTGTTGTCGATATTTTTGTTATTCCTAGCCTTGTCATTATGGAAGGTAGGGTAATGTCGTGATTTTTGTTACTCCAATGGATGGAAGGCTTGTCACTATGGAAGGTAGTATGTTGTCTATATCTTTGTTACTCCAATGGATGATAGCCTTGTCATTATGGAAGGTAGTGTGTTGTCGATATTTTTGTTATTCCAATGGATGGTAGCCTTTTCATTACAGAAGGTAGTCTGTTGTCAAGATTTTTGTTACTCCAATGGATGGTAGCATTGTCATTATCGAAGGTAGTCTTTTGTCGATATTTTTGTTACTATAGTGGATGGTAGCCTTGTCAATATGGAAGGTAGTATGTTGTCGAGTTTTTGTTACTCCTACGGATGGTAGCCTTGTCATTATGGAAGGTAGTGTCTTTTCGATATTTTTGTTATTCCAATGGATGGTAGCCTTGACATTATGGAAGGTAGTCTGTTGTCGAGATTTTTGTTACTCCAATGGATGGTAGCCTTTTCATTATGGAAGGTAGTCTATTGTCGAGATTTTTGTTACTACAATGGATGGTAGACTTGTCGTTATGGAAGGTAGTGTGTTTTCGATATTTTTATTATTCCAATTGATGGTAGCCTTTTCATTATGGAAGGTAGTCTATTGTCGATATTTTTGTTACTCCAATGGATGGTAGCCTTGTCATTATGGAAGGTAGTCTTTTGTCGATATTTTTGTTACTACAATGGATGGTAGCCTTGTCATTAGGGAAGGTAGTATGTTGTCGAGTTTTTCTTACTCCTATGGATGGTAGCCTTGTCATTATGGAAGGTGGTCTGATGTCGAGATTTATGTTACTCCAACGGATTGTAGCCTTGTCATTATGGAAGGAAGTCTATTGTGGAGATTTATGTTACTATAATGGATGGTAGCCTTGTCATTATGGAAGGTAGTCTGTTGTCGAGATTTTTTTTATTCCATTGGATGGTAGCCTTGTCATTATGGAAGGTAGTAATTTATCGAGATTTTTGTTATTCCAATGGATGGTAGCCTTGTCATTATGGAAGGTAGTCTGTTGTCGAGATTTTTATTACTCCAATGGATGGTAGCCTTGTCATTATGGACGGTAGTCTGTCATTATGATTTTTGTTACTCCAATAGATGGTAGCCTTGTCATTAAGAACGGTAGTCTATTGTTCAGATTTGTGTTACTCCAATGGATGGTAGACTTGTCATTATGGAAGGTAGTCTGTTGTCGAGATTTTTGTTACTCAATTGGATGGTAGCCTTGTCATTATGGAAGGTAGTGTGTTGTCGATATTTTTGTTATTCCAATGAATGGCAGCCATGTCATTATGGAAGGTAGTCTGTTGTCGTGATTTTTGTTACTCCAATGGATGGTAGCCTTGTCATTATGGAAGGTAGTATGTTGTCGATATTTTTGTTACTCTAATGGATGGTTGCCTTGTCAATATGGAAGGTAGTCCGTTGTCAATATTTTTGTTTCTCTAAGGGATGGTAGCCTTGTCATTATGGAAGGTAGTGAGTTTTCGATATTTTTTTTATTCCAATGGATGGTAGCCTCGTCATTATGGAAGGTAGTATGTTGTCGAGATTTTTGTTACTCCATTGGATGGTAGCCTTGTCATTATGGAAGGTAGTTTATTGTCGAGATTTTTGTTACTACAATTGATGGTAGCCTTGTCATTATGGAAGGTAGTCTATTTTCGAGATTTTTGTTACTCCAACGGATGGTAGCCTTGTCATTATCGAAGGTAGTCTGCTATCGAGATTTTTGTTACTCCAATGGATGGTAGCCTTGTCATTATGGAAGGTAGTATGTTGTCGAGATTTTTGTTAATCCAATGGATGGTAGCCTTATCATTATGGAAGGTAGTCTGTTATCGAGATTTTTGTTACTGCAATGGATGGTAGCCTTGTCATTATGGAAGGTAGTCTATTGTTGTGATTTCTATTACTCCAATGGATGGTAGCCTTGTCATTAAGGACGGTAGTCTATTGTTCATATTTTTGTTACTCCAATGGATGGTAGACTTGTCATTATGGAAGGTAGTCCGTTGTCGAGATTTTTGTTACTCTAAGGGATGGTAGACCTATCATTATGGAAGGAAGTCTATCATCGAGATTTTTGTTACCACAATGGATGGTAGCCTTGTCATTATGCAAGGTAGTCTGTTGTCGAGATTTTGGTTACTACAATGGATTGTAGTCTTGTCGTTATGGAAGGTATTCTGTTGTCAATATCTTTGTTACTCCAATGAATGGTAGCCTAGTCATTTGGAAGGTAGTCTATTGTCGATATTTTTGTTACTCCAATGGATGGTAGCCTTGTCATTATGGAAGATACTCTGTTGTCAAGATTTTTTATACTCTTGTGGATATTTTTGTTACTCCAATGATGGTACCCTTGTCATTATGGCAGGTAGTATGTTGTCGAGATTTTTGTTACTCCAACGGATGGTAGCCTTGTCATTATTGAAGGTAGTCTGTTGTGGAGATTTTTTTACTATAATGGATGGTAGCCTTGTCTTTATGGAAGGTAGTGTGTTGTCGAGATTTTTGGTACTCCATTGGATGGTAGCCTTGTCATTATGGAAGGTAGTATGTTGTCGAGATTTTTTTTATTCCAATAGATGGTAGCCTAGTCATTATGGAAGGTAGTCTGTTTCGAAATTTTTGTTACTCCAATGGATGGTAGCCTTGTCATTATGGAAGGTAATCTGTAGCCCATATTTTTGTTACTCAAATGGATGGTAGCCTTGCCATTATGGAAAGTAGTCTATTGTCGAGATTTTTGTTACTCCAATTGATGGTAGCCTTGTCATTATGGAAGGTAGTATGTCGTTGTGATTTCTGTTACTCCAATGGATGGTAACCTTATCATTAAGGACAGTAGTCTGTTGATCAGATTTTTGTTACTCCAATGGATGGTAGACTTGTCATTACGAAAGGTAGTCTGTTTTCGAGCTTTTTGTTACTCCATTGGATGGTAGCCTTGTTATTATGGAAGTTAGTGTGTTGTCGATATTTTTGTTATTCCAATGGATTGTAGCCATGTCATTATGGAAGGTAGTTTGTTGTTGTTGTTTTTGTTACTCCAATAGATGGTAGCCTTATCATTACTCAAGGTAGTCTGTTGTCGAGATTTTTGTAACTACAATGGATTGTAGCCTTGTCAATATGGAAGGTAGTCTGTTGTTGATATCTTTGTTACTCCAATGGATGGTAGCATTGTCATTATGGAATGTAATCTATTGTCGTGATTTTTGTAGCTCCAATGGATTCTAGCCTTGTCATTACGAAAGGTAGTCTGTTGTCGAGTTTTTTGTTACTCCATTGGATGGTAGTCTTGTCATTATGGAAGGTAGTATGTTGTCGATATTTTTGTTATTCAAATGGATCGTAGCCATGTCATTATGGAAGGTAGTCTGTTGTCGTTGTTTTAGTTACTTCAATGGATGGTAGACTTGTCATTATGGAAGGTAGTCTATTGTCGAGATTTTTGTTACTACAATGGATTGTAGCCTTGTCCATATGGAAGGTAGTCTATTGTCGATATCTTTGTTACTCCAATGGATGGTAGCCTAGTCATTATGGAATGTAGTCTGTTGTCGAGATTTTTTTTACTGCAATGGATTCTATCCTTGTGATTATGAAAGGCAGTCTGTTGTCGATATATTTGTTACTACAATGGATGGTAGACTTGTCATTATGGAAGGTAGTCTGTTGTTGTAATTTCTGTTACTCCAATCGATGGTAGCCTTGTCATTAAGGAAGGTAGTCTGTTGTTCAGATTTTTGTTACTCCAATGGATGGTAGACTTGTCGTTACAAAAGGTAGTCTGTTGTTGAGATTTTTGTTACTCCATTGCATGGTAGCCTTGTCATTATGGAAGGTTGTCCGTTGTCCAGATTTTTGTTACTCTAAGGGATGCTAGCCTTGACATTATGGAAGGTAGTGTGTTTTCAATATTTTTGTTATTCCAATGGATGGTAGCCTTGTCATTATGGAAGGTAGTCTGTTGTCGAGATTTTTGTTACTCTAAGGGATTATAGCCTTGTCATTTTGGAAGGTAGTGAGTTTTTGATATTTTTGTTATTCCAATGAACGGTATCCTTGTCATTATGGAAGGTAGTCTGTTGTCGAGATTTTTGTTACTCCAATGGATGGTAGCCCTGTTATTATGGAAGGAAGTCTATCGTCGAGATTTTTGTTACTACAATGGATGGTAGCCTTGTCATTATGCAAGGTAGTCTGTTGTCAAGATTTTTGTTACTACAATGGATTATAGTCTTGTCGTTATGAAAGGTATTCTGTTGTCAATATCTTTGTTACTCCAATGAATGGTAGCCTTGTCATTATGGAAGGTAGTCTGTTGTCAAGAGTTTTTATACTCCAATGGATTATAGCGTTTTCATTATGGAAGGTAGTCTCTTGTGGATATTTTTGTTACTACAATGATGGTACCCTTGTCATTATGGCAGGTAGTATGTTGTTAAGATTTTTGTTATTCCAACAGATGGTAGCCTTGTCATTATTGAAGGTAGTCTGTTGTGGAGATTTTTGTTACTATAATGGATGGTAGCCTTGTCTTTATGGAAGGTAGTGTGTTGTCGAGATTTTTGGTACTCCATTGGATGGTAGCCTTGTCATTATGGAAGGTAGTATGTTGTCGAGATTTTTGTTATTCCAATAGATGGTAGCCTAGTCATTATGGAAAGTAGTCTGTTTCGAAATTTTTGTTACTCCAATGGATGGTAGTCTTGTCATTTTGGAAGGTAGTCTGCTGTCCATATTTTTGTTACTCAAATGGATGGTAGCCTTGCCATTATGGAAGGTAGTCTATTGTCGAGATTTTTGTTACTCCAATTGATGGTAGCCTTGTCATTATGGAAGGTAGTATGTCGTTGTGATTTATGTTACTCCAATGGATGGTAGCCTTGTCATTAAGGACAATAGTCTGTTGATCAGATTTTTGTTACTCCAATGGATGGTAGGATTGTCATTACGAAAGGTAGTCTGTTTTCGAGCTTTTTGTTACTCCATTGGATGGTAGCCTTGTTATTATGGAAGTTAGTGTGTTGTCGATATTTTTGTTATTCCAATGGATTATAGACATGTCATTATGGAAGGTAGTCTATTGTCGTTGTTTTTGTTACTCCAATAGATGGTAGCCTTGTCATTATGGAAGGTAGTCTGTTGTCGAGATTTTTGTTACTACAATGGATTGTAGCCTTGTCCATATGGAAGGTAGTCTGTTGTCGATATCTTTGTTACGCCAATGGATGGTAGCCTAGTCATTATGGAATGTAGTCTGTTGTCGAGATTTTTTTTGCTCCAATGGATTCTAGCCTTGTGATTATGAAAGGCAGTCTGTTGTCGATATATTTGTTACTATAATGGATGGTAGACTTGTCATTATGGAAGGTAGTATGTTGTTGTGATTTTTGTTACTCCAATGGATGGTAGCCTTGTCATTAAGGAAGGTAGTCTATTGTTCAGATTTTTGTTACTCCAATGGATTGTAGACTTGTCATTACGAAAGGTAGTCTGTTGTCGAGATTTTTGTTACTCCATTGGATTGTAGACTTGTCATTATGGAAGGTTGTCCGTTGTCGAGATTTTTGGTACTCTAAGGGATGGTAGCCTTGACATTATGGAAGGTAGTGTGTTTTCAATATTTTTGTTATTCCAATGGATGGTAGCCTTGTCATTATGGAAGGTAGTCTGTTGTCAAGATTTTTGTTACTCCAATGGATGGTAGCCTTGTCATTAT
Organism: Vicia faba; assembly: GCA_948472305.1. Taxonomy (NCBI): domain Eukaryota; kingdom Viridiplantae; phylum Streptophyta; class Magnoliopsida; order Fabales; family Fabaceae; genus Vicia; species Vicia faba. The sequence continues at coordinate 531,387,743 of OX451741.1, forward strand.
GGAAGGTAGTCTATCGTCGAGATTTTCGTTACTACAATGGATGGTAGCCTTGTCATTATGGAAGGTAGTCTGTTGTCGAGATTTTTGTTACTACAATGGATTGTAGGATTATCGTTATGGAAGGTAGTATGTTGTCGATATCTTTGTTACTCCAATGGATGGTAGCCTAGTCATTATGGAAGGGAGTCTATTGTCGAGTTTTTTGTTACTCCAATGGATGGTAGCCTTGTCATTATAGAAGGTAGTCTATCGTCGAGATTTTTTATACTCCAATGGATTGTAGCATGGTCATTATGGAAGGTAGTCTCTTGTGGATATTTTTTTTACTCCAATGATGGTACCCTTGTCATTATGGAAGGTAGTATGTTGTCGATATTTTTGTTACTCCAACGGATGGTAGCCTTGTCATTATGGAAGGTAGTCTGTTGTGGAGATTTTTGATACTATAATGGATGGTAGCCTTGTCTTTATGGAAGGTAGTCTATTGTCGAGATTTTTGGTACTCCATTGGATGGTAGCCTTGTCATTATGGAAGGTAGTATGTTGTCGAGATTTTTGTTATTCCAATAGATGGTAGCCTCGTCATTATGGAAGGTAGTCTGTTTCGAAATTTTTGTTACTCCAATGGATGGTAGCCTGTCATTATCGAAGGTAGTCTATTGTCGAGATTTTTGTTACTCCAATGGATGGTAGTCTTGTCATTTTGGAAGCTAGTCTCTTGTTGATATTTTTGTTACTCCAATGGATGGTAGCCTTGTCATTATGGAAGGTAGTTTGTTGTCCATATTTTTGTTACTCAAATGGATGGTAGCCTTGCCATTATGGAAGGTAGTCTGTTGTCAAGATTTTTGTTACTCCAATTGATGGTAGCCTTGTTATTATGGAAGGTAGTATGTCGTTGTGATTTCTGTTACTCCAATGGATGGTAGCCTTGTCAATAAGGACGGTAGTCTGTTGATTAGATTTTTGTTACTCCAATGGATGGTAGCCTTGTCATTATGGAAGGTAGTCTGTTGTCGAGATTTTTTATACTCCAATGGATTGTAGCCTTGTCATTATGGAAGGTAGTCTCTTGTGGATATTTTTGTTACTCCAATGATGGTACCCTTGTCATTATGGAAGGTAGTATGTTGTCGAGATTTTTGTTACTCCAACGGATGGTAGCCTTGTCATTATGGAAGGTAATCTTTTGTGGAGATTTTTGTTACTATAATGGATGGTAGCCTTGTCATTATGGAAGGTAGTCTGTTGTCGCGATTTTTGTTACTACATTGGATGGTAGCCTTGTCCTTATGGAAGGTAGTCTATTGTTGTGATTTTTGTTACTCCATTGGATGGTAGCCTTGTCACTAAGGACGATAGTCTGTTGTTCAGATTTTTGTTACTTCAATGGATGGTAGACCTGTCATTACGAAAGGTAGTCTGTTGTTGAAATTTTTGTTACTCCATTGGATGGTAGCCTTATCATTATGGAAGGTAGTCTGTTGTCGAGATTTTTGTTACTCTAAGGGATGGTAGCCTTGTCATTTTGGAAGGTAGTGAGTTTTCGATATTTTTATTATTCCAATGAATGGTATCCTTGTGATTATGGAAGGTAATCTGTTGTCGAGATTTTTGTTACTCCAATGGATGGTAGCCCTATCATTATGGAAGGTAGTCTATCATCGAGATTTTGGTTACTACAATGGATGGTAGCCTTGTCATTATGCAAGGTAGTCTGTTGTCGAGATTTTTGTTACTACAATGGATTATAGTCTTGTCGTTATGGAAGGTAGTCTGTTGTCAATATCTTTGTTACTCCAATGAATGGTAGCCTAGTCATTATGGAATGTAGTCTATTGTCGAGATTTTTATTACTCCAATGGATGGTAGCCTTGTCATTATGGAAGGTAGTCTGTTGTCAAGATTTTTTGTACTCCAATGGATTGTAGCCTTGTCATTATGGAAGGTAGTCTCTTGTGGATATTTTTGTTATTCCAATGATGGTACCCTTGTAATTATGGAAGGTAGTATGTTGTCGAGATTTTTGTTACTCCAACTAATGGTAGCCTTGTCATTATGGAAGGTAGTCTGTTGTGGAGATTTTTGTTACTATAATGGATGGTAGCCTTGTCTTTATGGAAGGTAGTCTGTTGTCGAGATTTTTGGTACTCCATTGGATGGTAGCCTTGTCATTATAGAACGTAGTATGTTGTCGAGATTTTTGTTATTCCAATGGATGGTAGCCTAGTCATTATGGAAGGTAGTCTGTTTCGAAATTTTTGTTACTCCAATGGATGGTAGCCTGTCATTATCGAAGGTAGTCTAATGTCGAGATTTTTGTTACTCCAATGGATGGTAGCCTTGTCATTTTGGAAGCTAGTCTCTTGTTGATATTTTTTTGACTCCAATGGATGATAGCCTTGTCATTATGGAAGGTAGTCTGCTCTCCATATTTTTGTTACTCAAATGGATGGTAGCCTTGCCATTATGGAAGGTAGTCTGTTGTCGATATTTTTGTTACTCCAATGGATGGTAGCCTTGTAATTATGGAAGGTAGTATGTCGTTGTGATTTTTGTTACTCCAATGGATGGTAGCCTTGTCATTAAGGACGGTAGTCTGTTGATCAGATTTTTGTTACTCCATTGGATGGTAGACTTGTCATTACGAAAGGTTGTCTATTGTCGAGCTTTTTGTTACTTCATTGGATGGTAGCCTTGTTATTATGGAAGTTAGTATGTTGTCGATATTTTTGTTATTCCAATGGATTGTAGCCATGTCATTATGGAAGGTAGTCTGTTGTCGTTGTTTTTGTTACTCCAATGGATGGTAGCCTTTTCATTATGCAAGGTAGTCTGTTGTCGAGATTTTTGTTACTGCAATGGATTGTAGCCTTGTCAATATGGAAGGTAGTCTGTTGTCGATATCTTTGATACTCCAATGGATGGTAGCCTAGTCATTATGGAATGTAGTCTGTTGTCGTGATTTTTGTTACTCCAATGGATTCTAGCCTTGTCATTACGAAAGGTGGTCTATTGTCGAGATTTTTGTTACTCGATTGGATGGTAGTCTTTTCATTATGGAAGGTAGTGTGTTGTATATATTTTTGTTATTCCAATGGATCGTAGCCATGTCATTATGGAAGGTAGTCTGTTGTCGTTGATTTAGTTACTCCAATGGATGGTAGCGTTGTCATTATGGAAGGTAGTCTATTGTCGATATTTTGGTTACTACAATGGATTGTAGCCTTGTCCATATGGAAGGTTGTCTGTTGTCGATATCTTTGTTACTCTAATGGATGGTAGCCTAGTCATTATGGAATATAGTCTGTTGTCGATATTTTTTTAACTCCGATGGATTCTAGCTTTGTGATTATGAAAGGCAGTATGTTGTCGATATTTTTGTTACTACAATGGATGGTAGACTTCTCATTATGGAAGGTAGTATGTTGTTGTGATTTCTGTTACTCCAATGGATGGTAGCCTTCTCATTAAGGACAGTAGTCTATTATTCAGATTTTTGTTACTCCAATGGATGGTTGACTTGTAATTATGAAAGGTAGTCTGTTGTTGAGATTTTTGTTACTCCATTGGATGGTAGCCTTGTCATTATGGAAGGTAGTCTATTGTCGAGATTTTTGTTAATCTAAGGGATGGTAGCCTTGTCATTATGGAAGGTAGTGTGTTTTTGATATTTTCTTTATTCTAATGGATGGTAGCCTTGTCATTATGGAAGGTCTTTTGTCGATATTTTTGTAACTCCAATGGATGGTAGCCTTGTCATTATGGAAGGTAGTCTATCGTTGAGATTTTTGTTACTACAATGGATGGTAGCCTTGTCATTATGGAAGGTAGTCTGTTGTCGAGATTTTTTTTACTACAATGGATTGTAGTCTTGTCGTTATGGAAGGTAGTATGTTATCGATATCTTTGTTACTCTAATGGATGGTAGACTAGTCATTATGGAAGGTAGTCTATTGTCGAGATTTTTGTTACTCCAATGGATGGTAGCCTTGTCATTATGGAAAGTAGTTTGTTGTCGAGATTTTTTATACTCCAATGGATTGTAGCCTTGTCATTATGGAAGGTAGTCTGTTGTAGAGATTTTTGTTACTATAATGGATGGTAGCCTTGTCATTATGGAAGGTAGTATGTTGTCAAGATTTTTGTTACTCCTTTGGATGGTAGCCTTGTCCTTATGGAAGGTAGTATGTTGTCGAGATTTTTTTTATTCTAATGGATGGTAGCCTAGTCATTATGGAAGGTAGTCTATTTCGAAATTTTTGTTACTCCAAAGGATGGTACCCTGTCATTATCGAAGGTAGTCTATTGTCAAGATTTTTGTTACTCCAATGGATGGTAGCCTTGTCATTATGGAAGCTAGTCTCTTGTTGATATTTTTGTTACTCCAATGGATGGTAGCCTTGTCATTATGGAAGATAGTTTGTTGTCCATATTTTTCTTACTCTAACGGATGGTAGCATTGCCATTATGGAAGGTAGTCTATTGTCTACATTTTTGTTACTGCAATGGATGGTAGCCTTGTCATTATGGAAGGTAGCATGTCATTTTGATTTCAGTTACTCCAATGGATGGTAGCCTTGTCATTAAGGACGGTAGTCTGTTGTTCAGATTTTTGTTACTCCAATGGATGGTAGACTTGTCATTACGAAAGGTAGTCTATTGTCGAAATTTTTTTTACTCCATTGGATGGTAGCCTTGTCATTATGGAAGGTAGTGTGTTGTCGATATTTGTTATTCCAATGGATCATAGCCATGTCATTATGGAAGGTAGTCTGTTGTCGAGATTTTTGTTATTCCAATGGATTGTAGCCATGTCATTATGGAAGGTAGTCTGTTGTCGTTGTTTTTGTTACTCCAATGGATGGTAGCCTTATCATTATGCAAGGTAGTCTGTTGTCGAGAGTTTTGTTACTACAATGGATTGTAGCCTTGTTAATATGGAAGGTAGTCTATTGTCGATATCTTTGTTACTCCAATGGATTGTAGCCTAGTCATTATGGAATGTAGTCTGTTGTCATGATTTTTGTTACTCCAATGGATTCTAGCCTTGTCATTACAAAAGGCAGTCTGTTGTCGATATTTTTGTTACTACAATGGATGGTAGACTTGTCATTATGGAAGGTAGTATGTTGTTGTGATTTCTGTTACTCCAATGGATGGTAGCCTTGTCATTAAGGACGGTAGTCTATTGTTCAGATTTTTGTTACTCTAATGGATGGTTGACATGTAATTACGAAAGGTAGTCTGTTGTTGAGATTTTTGTTACTCCATTGGATGGTAGCCTTGTCATTATTGAAGGTAGTCTATTGTCGAGATTTTTGTTACTCTAAGGGATGGTAGCTTTGTCATTATGGAAGGTAGTGTGTTTTCGATATTTTCGTTATTCTAATGGATGGTAGCCTTGTCATTATGGAAGGTCTTTTGTCGATATTTTTGTAACTCCAATGGATGGTAGCCTTGTCTATATGGAAGGTAGTCTATCATTGAGATTTTGGTTGCTACAATGGATGGTAGCCTTGTCATTATGGAAGGTAGTCTGTTGTCGAGATTTTTGTTACTACAATGGATTGTAGTCTTGTCGTTATGGAAGGTAGTATGTTGTCGATATCTTTGTTACTCTAATGGATGGTAGACTAGTCATTATGGAAGGTAGTCTATTGTCGAGATTTTTGTTACTCCAATGGATGGTAGCCTTGTCATTATGGAAAGTAGTTTGTTGTCGAGATTTTTTATACTCCAATGTATTGTAGCCTTGTCATTATGGAAGGTAGTCTGTTGTAGAGATTTTTGTTACTATAATGGATGGTAGCCTTGTCATTATGGAAGGTAGTATGATGTCGAGATTTTTGTTACTCCTTTGGTTGGTAGCCTTGTCCATATGGAAGGTAGTATGTTGTCGAGATTTTTTTTATTCTAATGGATGGTAGCCTAGTCTTTATGGAAGGTAGTCTGTTTTGAAATTTTTGTTACTCCAAAGGATGGTAGCCTGTCATTATCGAAGGTAGTCTATTGTCAAGATTTTTGTTACTCCAATGGATGGTAGCCTTGTATTTATGGAAGCTAGTCTCTTGTTGATATTTTTGTTACTCTAACGGATGGTAGCCTTGTCATTATGGAAGATAGTCTGTTGTCCATATTTTTCTTACTCTAATGGATGGTAGCATTGCAATTATGGAAGGTAGTCTATTGTCTACATTTTTGTTACTGCAATGGATGATAGCCTTGTCATTATGGAAGGTAGTATGTCATTTTGATTTCAGTTACTCCAATGGATGTAGCCTTGTCATTAAGGACGGTAGTCTGTTGTTCAGAATTTTGTTACTCCAATGGATGGTAGACTTGTCATTACGAAAGGTAGTCTATTGTCGAGATTTTTTTTACTCCATTGGATGGTAGCCTTGTCATTATAGAAGGTAGTGTGTTGTCGATATTTTTGTTATTCCAATGGATCATAGCCATGTCATTATGGAAGGTAGTCTGTTGTCGAGATTTTTGTTACTACAATGGATTGTAGCCTTGTCCATATGGAAGGTAGTCTGTTGTTGATGTCTTCGTTACTCCAATGGATGGTAGCCTAGTCATTGTGGAATGTAGTTTGTTGTCGATATTTTTGTTACTCCAATGGATTCTAGCCTTGTCATTATGGAAGGTAGTATGTTATTGAGATTTTTGTTACTCCAATGGATGGTAGCCTTGTCATTATGGAAGGTAGTCTGTTGTCGAGATTTTTGTTACTGCAATGGATGGTAGCCTTATCATTATGGAAGGTAGTCTGTTGTTGTGATTTCTGTTACTCCAATGGATGGTAGCCTTGTCATTAAGGACGGTAGTCTGTTGTTCAGATTTTTGTTACTCCAATGGATGGTACACTTATCATTACAAAAGGTAGTCTGTTGTCGAGATTTTTGTTACTCCATTGGATGGTAGCCTTGTCATTATGGAAGGTAGTGTGTTGTCGATATTTTTGTTATTCCAATGGATCGTAGCCATGTCATTATAGAAGTTAGTCTGTTGCCGTGATTTTTGTTACTCCAATGGATGGTAACCTTGTAATTATGGAAGGTAGTCCGTTGTCGAGATTTTTGTTACTCCAAGGGATGGTAGCCTTGTCATTATGGAAGGTAGTGTGTTTTCGATATTTTTGTTATTCCAATGGATGGTAGCCTTGTCATTATGAAAGGTAGTCTGTTGTCGAGATTTTTGTTACTCCAATGGATGGTAGCCTTGTCATTATGGAAGGTAGTCTATCGTCAATATTTTTGGTACTACAATGGATGGTAGCCTTATCATTATGGAAGGTAGTCAGTTTTCGATATTTTTGTTACTACAATGGATTGTAGTCTTGTCATTATGGAAGGTAGTCTGTTGTCGATATCTTTGTTACTCCAATGGATGGTAGCCTTGTCATTATGGAAGGTAGTTTGTTGTCGAGAGTTTTCATACTCCAATGGATTATAGCCTTGTCATTATGCAAGGTAGTCTCTTGTGGATATTTTTGTTACTCCAATGATGGTACCCTTGTCATTATGTAAGGTAGTCTCTTGTGGATATTTTTGTTACTCCAACAGATGGTACCCTTGTCATTATGGAAGCTAGTCTGTTGTCGAGATTTTAGTTACTCCAATGGATGGTAGCCTTGTCATTATAAAAGGTAGTCTGTTGTGGAGATTTTTGTTACTATAATGGATGGTAGCCTTGTCATTATGGAAGGTAGTCTGTTGTCGAGATTTTTGTTACTCCATTGGATGGTAGCCTTGTCATTATGAAAGGTAGTATGTTGTCGAGATTTTTGTTATTCCAATGGATGGTAGCCTAGTCATTATGGAAGGTAGTCTGTTTCAAAATTTTTGTTACTCCAATCGATGGTAGCTTGTCATTATCGAAGGTAGTCTATTGTCGAGATTTTTGTTATTCCAATGGATGGTAGCCTTGTCATTATGGAAGCTAGTCTCTTTTTGATATTTTTGTTACTCCAATGGATGGTAGTGAAGAAGTGAAAAACACAAGAAGGGGGGTTTAATTGTAAAACTTGAAATCAAATGCAGACAACACATTATTTTTATCCTGGTTCGTTTGATCTCAAACTACTGCAGTCTACCCGTCAAGGTGATTTCGCGTCTCTCCAACGAGGTCTTAATCCACTATATTCAACTGAATATTACAACTGCTTTAATAACTACTAAAGCCTTCTTGAGTCCAAACCACAAACCGGTTTCTCAAGGAAAATACTTTCTTACAGATAAATGAATACTATGTGTTGAATGTTTTCTACAAAAACATTATATCACAACTGTGATAATACACAATTTAAGCTTATGTGAAACTAGGGTGCTATAACTATAGAGTAGGCAATTTGAGAGATATAGCAAGCTGTATGAGTGAGGATGAAGATGATTTGCTTTAGGCGTGTGAAGAGTTGTAGAGCATTAGCCGATTCAATCCTCACTGACTTGTTTATAAAGCCTTGGAAGAGATACGTTGTAGTCAATTATTCCATTTCAATGCCCACTATGTTCTTTCCATATTGAGAAGATCTTTGTCTTGGAATAAAGCCGTTGATAATAAAGTGTCTTGAATGCACAGTTCCGTTGTCAATTCAGCGTGTTATTGGCGTTGGCTAATTCTGACGCTTCTAGGTGCTGATGATATTGTTTTGGTCTTGATCAGAGTTTAGAGTATATTGAGCGCATATTTGTTCATCAAGCTTCAGCGTAAGCAAATTCTTTGATCTTCTGATGCTGGCATATGACATTTCATCTTCTGATGCTGATGATGATATATCATCTTCTGATGCTGGCATATGATATTTCATCTTCTGATACCGGCATATGATATTTCATCTTCTGATGCTGGTATCCATTGGAGTTTCTGTAAATGCATAATATATTTTTTAGGTAGCATATATGTCTCATATGAATTATACAATTTATTTAATCTAGCATTTTGTTATCATCAAAACTTTAAGTTAAGGTAGTAGATTCAAACTTTGTTCTAACAATCTCCCCCTTTTTGATGATGACAAAAACCGGATATTTTCAATTGAATTTTACAGAAATGAGTATCAGAGATAACCAAATAATAAATTGTATCAGAGATAAACAGAAAGGTATCAAAGATAAGGAGGAATAAAAAGGTATCAGAGTTAGGAAGATAAGAAAAAGATATCTGAGTTATGATAAGAAAAACACCCCCTGAGTTTATTACTTCCCTTTAATTCCAAGAGTTCTTTAGCATCAGATCTTTATTGAACTTTCTTTGAGCATCATATCTTTCCTTTTCCAGAGCAGAGCTTCAGTGTATTAGAGATAATTAAATTCTTGTACCTGTAAGCTTATGCAGAAAAAAGAAACATTCAAGTATATCAGAGTGTTAAAATGTTTGAGACTTTTGTCTCAGTAATCCGTTATTGAAAAATATCAGTCTTTCTCCCCCTTTTTGTCAACAATCAAAAAGTCCAAATAATTGAAGTTAAAAACGATCAGTGCAGAAAAACGATTGTATTCAGTTCAGAGCTCAGAAAATATTACAGATAAAAAAATCAAGAAAACAATGAAAACATCAAGAAACAGAATCTAAGGTTGGGGTGGAAGGCGTGTGAACAGAGCTTCTAGCACGTTCTTAATCTGATCAGTGGTTTCCTTCTGCTGATGCACCATGCTGACTACAGAGTCAATCTTACTATCCTGAACATCCATCCTATCCTTCATTCGTTGATCATTCTCATCCATTCTCTCATGTAGTCGAAGATCATTTTGCTTCAGCTCTTCAAGAGTATGCCTGTCCAATGCAGCTTGAGAGATGTCAGAATCCGGATGCTTCTGAGAGCTTTCTGCAATAACTTCTTCTTGACTTAAATCTTCAGCTGGAATCGTCTTTTCTTCTGCTGGTTAAACTGTTGAAGCTGGACGCTTTTCAGACCAAGGCTCATTGTCCAGATGAAGCACTTCCTCCTTTAATAGCTGACTCAAAACTGGAACTTCAATTTCTTTCAGCAGATTGCTGAAGTTCTGTTGAGCCTGTTCATAGCTTAGGTCTTGCAGCTTAATGGTTTCAGCGCATACCCATCCTCTGAATTGTGTCTAGAGTTGGTCTGAAACAGCCGGATCAATCACTTCCAGACTAGCCTGTTTTAGAGAAGAAATCCACTTCTGCATATCTATTTCAAAATTCAAGATGCTAGAACTAACATCTGGTTGTTTGGGTTTAGGAATGGCAGTTTTATTAATAATGGCAGCAAAGTGTTCAAGGATTATTAGATCAATGAAGGTCTTGCTTTGGTCATTTGGATTTTCCTTGGGTGAGGGAGTAGGAGAGTCAGGAATGTTTATTGGACTGGATGGAGTGTTAGGTGGAGTAATTTCTGGTGAGGATGGTAGTTGAGGTATGTTTACAGTTGTACCACAAGGCAGATGAATGGCCAAGGGTTGTGGTTCAGAGGATTCAGATGATTGAAGTTCAGGGGTTTGAGCCTCAGAGTGTTGAAACTATGGTTGTTGAGATGATTCGTGTTGAGGTGAGGGTGGATTAAGTTCTGGTTGTGGAGATGGAGGTTGTGAAATTTTTGGTTCTGATGAGTGTGTAATTTCTGGTTGTGGTGAATGGGGAGTTTCTGGTTGAGGATCTGGATTTTATGTATGGGGATCAGAAGAGTGTTGATCAATTTCTGAAAGAAATTTTTCAAGTTCTGGTTCTGTTGTGGTTGTGGGTTTTGGATTGAGAGGTTTGGCGCGAGATCTTCTGAGGGTTAATGACTCAGAAGGGTCAAACTCAGGTTCAGTATCATCAATGGTTGGAATGGGAATTGGGATTTCAAATGAAGCTGGGGTTGGAATAAATGTTGGAAGAGCAGATGAACTTAAAACATTAACAGCAGAAAGATTACCTCTCTTCTTTAGGGTCTGCAGAGACGGTCCTTCTGATGCAGCCTTTCTCTTCTTAGACTTCTTCAGAGTAACCTTTGGAGTTTGCTGGTGCAGATCTTTAATGTTCAGATCAGGATCTGTGCCATCAGCTTTACACCTATCCAAGTATATGAGAATAATGACTGGTTTAGAGTCAATCTCAGAGAACACGGGAAAGTTGTCCAGAGGGACTCTTCTGCTGGTGATTTCAGCATGAGGAGTGACGCTGGGCTCCTTCCTTATATTCTCTATCAGCTTCATCTTCTTCAGATTCTTGGCATTCAGCTGCTTGCCAACAGAAGGTTCTAGAGAGCTTATTTCCTGTGCCTCTGTCAGGTGTTCAATCAACCTATTCTCCGTTAGAATATCTGATATCAATCTGCTGAAGGGTATCCAATCCCTTTTAGTCCTTTCTTCTTATCTAGTCTCTTTGACGCTTGTCTTCAGATGATTGAACAGAAGATGAGATAGGTTGATCTTGGACTTCTTTGCTATAAAATAAATCAGAAATTGCTGATCTATGTTGATATAGTCAGGAGAGCTTGTAGGCTTCCTATGGTTGAAGCAACCCAGAATGATCTTTGCCCAAATTTTGTGTTGATCCTTAAAATCTCTTATTTTGCTGATGGGAACCCCATGTGTGAAAATCTCTCTTGCAACTAGGACAGTGTTTGCACATCTATCTGCCATGTCAATATAGCGGATACCACCACCATTGTATCCAATCAGCCTTGCAATGTGATCCTCAGTAATCACTATCTTCTTTCCCATGATATACGAAGTAACCTGATGAGTTGAGGCAGACGCATGTATCCATAATTCTTTAACCAAGATGGGGAACATTGGACCCACCAACCTATCAAAGTACATTTCCCAACCTTGTGCCCTAATTTCTTCAGACAAATCAAAGCCATTTTCCTTCAAACTGTTGAAATCTACTATCAATTATGACAGAACTTCCAAGTTCTTGACCGGAGTGAGGAGCATTCTGAAAGGAATCTGATATTGTTCAGAAGAAGCATCTTGATGGGAACCTGCAGATGGAATTCTAGAGGATGCCATGTTCACACAAGGGTTTTTTGAGAAAAAGCTTTAGAAATTGTTTCTTTAAGAAAAGATGAACACATAGTAAGAAGTGAAAAACGCAGTAAGAACACAGAAATAATTTGAAGATTGTAAGTGACGGTAAAAGATGAATGAATCATGTTTAAGGCGTTTAAATAGGTTTCAAAAAGTGTTTTTAGAACATAAACGTTTTAAGAGAGAGAATTAAATAATGATTACTAGCATTTAATGTTGGCTGATTTCGGAGGATTTAGAAAGATATTTGGAACGATTATCCATGACATGTGTCTCAATGCATCCAATCTGCGTTTAGCCTTCTCAGAAGCGTGCACGCGTGTTCTGCCTCAGGAATTAGCTGATGACTAGATGACACTTGTTTGATTTAGTGAACATCACATCTATCCTTGAAATGAGACGCTCAGATCTTTATGGATAGAATCTGATACAATCTGCATGTCTAAATTTCTGAAAGAGGATTGATCAGAAGTTCACAGTAAAATAGAACAAATTTTGAAGGTTAATATATAAAACTAAAACATTTTCACTCTAGGAAGAGCTTCATGCAGAGATGTTTCAAAATGAAGTTGAACCTATCTTCAGAAAGTGGTTTTGTGAAGATATCAGCCCATTGATGGTCTGTATCAATAAATTTTAAGTTTAAAATGCCTTTCTGAATGTAGTCCCTAATGAAATGATGTTTTATTTCTATATGCTTAGCCCTAGAATGCAAAATTGGATTTTTACTTAAGCAAATGGCAGAAGTGTTGTCACAGAGTATAAGAATGTTACTCTCAAATATTTGGAAGTCTTCAAGCTGACTTTTCATCCAGAGCATTTGTGTGTTGCATCCTGCTGCTGCTATGTACTCAGCTTCTGTTGTTCATAGCGCAATTGTGGATTGCCTTTTGCTGGACCAAGAGATCATATTTTCTCCCAGAAACTGCCAGCTTCCAGAAGTACTTTTACGCTCTACTTTGTCTTCAGCAAAGTCAGCATCACAGTAACCTACTAAGCTGTAATCACTACATTTTCTAAAAAATAAACCCAGATTAGTAGTACCTTTCAGATACTTGAAAATTCGCTTAACAGCTGTTAAGTGAGATTCTCTAGGATCTGATTGGAATCTTGCACAAATGCATACACTGAATAAAATATCAGGCCTTGAAGCTGTCAGATAAAGAAGAGAACCAATCATACCTCTGTAGATCTTATGTTCTACCTTTTTGCTTACCTCTTCTCTTTCAAGAATGCACGTGGGATGCATTGGAATCTTTGATTACTTACATTCTGAGAGATCAAATTTCTTCAGAAGTTCTCTGACATATTTGCTCTGATGAATGTAAGTTCCCTTTGAAGTTTAATTGATCTGAATTCCCAGAAAGAATTTCAGTTCCCCCATGAGGCTCATCTCAAATTCTGCCTGCATACACTTAGCAAATTTTCTTCCAAGAGAAGAATTAGTAGATCCAAATATAATATCGTCAACATAAATCTGACACACTAAGATGTCATTCTTAACTGTCTTACAGAATAAGGTTGTGTCCACTTTCCCTCTGGTGAATTCCTTTTCTAACAGAAAGTTACTTAGTCTTTCATACCATGCTCTGGGAGCTTGTTTCAGACCATATAGTGACTTCTTTAGTTTGAAAACATGCTCTGGATTTTTTGTACTTTCAAAACCAGGGGGTTGGTGCACATAAACCTCTTCTTCTATATAACCATTTAAGAATGCACTCTTGACATCCTTCTGATATAGAGTGATGCCTTTATTAACAACAAAAGAAATTAAAAGTTTGATAGATTCTAACCTGGCGACTGGAGCAAAGGTTTTTGTATACTTTATCCCCTCTTGCTGACTATAACCTTGTGCTATCAGTCGTGATTTATTTCTGATGACTTCACCTTGTTCGTTCAGTTTGTTTCTGAACACCCATTATGTTCCAATGACGTTGAATCCATTTGGTCTGGGAACTAGATCCCACACGTCATTTCTGGTGAATTGATTCAGCTCTTCTTGCATTGCTAGAATCCAGTCGTTGTCCATAAGTGCTTCATCAATTGAAGAAGGTTCAATCAGTGAAACAAGTCCCATGAGGGATTCTTCAGAGTTTCTGAAGCTGGCTCTTGTTCTGATTGGATCTTCCTTTCTTCCTAAGATTGTTTCTTCTGGGTGACTCATGCTGCTTCTGGGTAGTCTTTTCTTAGGTTGATCAGCAGATGTTCCTGGATTGCTTGCAGTGCCTCTTTCTGATGTTGAAGGAGTGTCTTTGTTGAGAGCTTCTGATGACTTGTCTTCAGAACCTGTGAATTCAACTTCCATACCTGCAAAGACTTCATTCTGCTTTGACTTTTCAGAGTCAAGCTTATCATCAAAACGAACACTGATTGATTCTTCCACAAGTTGTGTTTCTGTATTGTATACTCTGTACCCTCTTAAGCGTTCAGAGTATCCTAACAAAATACACTTCTGTGCTTTAGAGTCAAACTTGTTCAAATAATTTTTTGTGTTTAGCATAAAACAAGTACATCCAAATGGATGAAAATATGAAATGTTGGGCTTTCTGTTCTTCCACAATTCATATGGAGTCTTTTCCAGAATAGGTCTTATGGAGATTCTATTCTGAATGTAGCACGTTGTGCTTATTGCCTCTTCCCAGAAGATCTTAGCAACGTTTGTCTCATTGATCATGGTTCTAGCCATTTCATGCAATGTTCTGTTCTTTCGTTCTACAACTCCATTTTGCTGGGGAGTTCTAGGACAAGAGAAATCATGCAGAATGCCTCTATCATTAAAGAATGACTCAAAATATTTGTTTTCAAATTCTCCACCATGATCCCTTCTGACTTTAACGATTCTAAGATCCTTTTCATTCTGAACTTGGTTACAGAAGGTGACAAACACAAAGTGTGACTCGTCCTTGTGTCTTATAAACTTTACCCATGTCCATCTGCTATAGTCATCTATGATTACTAACCCGTACTTCTTGCCACTGACTGAAGCAGTTTTAACTGGTCCAAATAAGTCAATGTGCAGAAGTTCTAATGGCTTAGAGGTGGAAACAACATTTTTAGATTTGAAAGCAGGTTTTGCAAACTTTCCTTTCTGACATGCTTCATACAGAGCATCTGAATTAAACTTCAGATTAGGAAGTCCTCTGACCAGATTGAGTTTGTTAATATGAGATATTCTTCTCATACTAACATGCCCCAATCTTCTGTGCCAGATCCATTGCTCGTTGTTAACAGACAGAAGACACTTTACATTCATACTTTTCAGTTCAGAGAGTTTGATTTTATAAATGTTGTTTTTCCTCTTTCCATTAAATAGGATAGTCCCATCTTTCTGACTAACAACTTTACATGATTTTTGATTAAAGATTATATCATAACCGTTATAAATTAATTGACTTATGGATAACAGATTATGCATTAATCCATCTACTAATAGAACATTATTTATGGAGGGAAGATTTCCATTACCTACTATTCCAGAGCCAATGATATTTCCCCTCTGATAGCCTCCAAAGCCTACGTGGCCTCCAGGCTTAAGTTCCAGACTTTGGAACATATGCCTTCTTCCCGTCATGTGTCGTGAGCAGCCAGAGTCCAGGTATCATGACTGGTGTTTCTGATTTGCTGCTAAAGATATCTGCAACATGTATTATTTTATCCTTACGTACCCATATTTTCTTGGGTCCTGATTTGTTAGCTTTACCAAAACTCTGGTTGAATTTTGGTTTCACAGAATAATTACTACTAGTATATTTAATGTCATGTGTGTGACCATACACAAAGTGTAAATCCAGAGGAGTGCGTTTAATAATTAGATCCATGACATTCTTTGGTGAAGGTACCTTACCTTGGTATCCTATTCCCTTTCTGCCGTTTCTGCTAACTCCATAGATCATTGAAGCCATTTTGCTTCTATCTATGCTTTTAGCAAGGAACTTTTGAAAGCTGTGATCATACTCCTTGATGATCTCATCAGCGCTGCTGGGAGTTTCAGAAGTTGTTTCCTTCTGAGAGTTTTGTAAAAGGTTTTATAATTTTGAAATTTTATTTTTCAACTCAAAATTTTCCAATTTGAGACTCTCAGTTTTGTCAGAGTCAGAATCAAGATTCCTTTTCAGGTTTCTGAATTTAACTCTGATCTGCTGATATCTTTCCAGAATTTCGTTAAGGCTTTCAGCAAGTTTAGCCTTAGTAAAATTAATTGCAATGTCAGGGAATACCTCTTCGGTGTCAGATTCAGAGTCAGATTCATAAGCTTCACTGTCTTCTGATATGTTAGCCATGAGAGCTATGTTTGGTCTCTCATCATCTGATTCTGAGTCAGCTTCAGACGAGTCAGATTCATCCCATGTAGCCATGAGACTCTTCTTCTTTTCCCTTCCAAAATTCTTTTTGGGCTTTTCCCTCTTAAGCTTTGGACAGTCACTCTTGTAGTGTCCTTGCTCGTTGCACTCATAGCAGATGATGTCCTTGGTGTTTGGCTTTCTTCTTCCTGAGGAGCCTTCAGATCTTCTGAATCTAGAGGAGGAGTCTGATCTTCTGTATCTGGAGGAGGTCTCATTCTGATCGGATCTTCTGGTATTCCTGAACTTTCTTTGCCTCTGCTTCTATATTTGGTTCACTCTTCTGGAGAGGAGGGAAAGTTCGTCTTCTTCTGATGAGGACCCATCATAGGTTTCTTCAACAGCCTGCAAAACTTTGGAGTCAAATTTTCTGTTAGACTTTAAAGCTAAATGCTTACCTTGCTTCTGAGGTTCATCAGCTTCTAGCTCTATCTCATGACTTCTGAGGGAGCTGATAAGTTCCTCCAGAGAGATTTTGTTGAGATCTTTAGCTAGCTTCAGCGCTGTAACCATTGGTCTCCACTGTTTTGGCAAGCTTCTGATGATCTTCTTGACATGATCAGCAATAGAATACCCTTTGTCCAGAACTTTGAGACCAACCACCAGAATTTGAAATCTTGAGAACATCATTTCAACTGATTCACTTTCTTCCATTTTGAATGCCTCATATTTCTGAATGAGCGCAAGAGCTTTAGTTTCTTTGATTTGAATGTTGCCTTCATGAGTCATTCTGAGAGAGTCAAACATACTCTTTGCAGTGTCTCTGATAGATATCTTTTCATATTCAGCGTAAGAAATGGCGCTGAGAAGAATAGTTTTGGCCTTGTGGTGATTTTTGAAGTCACGCTTATGTTGATCAGACATTGCCTTCCTGTCAATCTTCTGACCACTTGCATTTACTGGGTGCGTGTATCCATTTGTCACCATGTCCCACAGATCAGCATCATGTGCCAGAAAGAAGCTTTCAATTCTGTCTTTCCAGTAATCAAAATTCTCTCCATCAAAGACTGGAGGTTTGCCGCTGAATCTGTCTCTATCTTCATTGTTGTCATTGATGGTGTGTTGATATGTTCCTGCCATTGTGTTTTTCTGACGCTGGATCTTGTACTGACACTGTTAAGTGTTTTAGCTCAAAACCAGGCGCTCTGATGCCAATTGAAGAAGTGAAAAACACAAGAAGGGGGGTTGAATTGTAAAACTTGAAATCAAATGCAGACAACACGTTATTTTTATCTTTGTTAGTTTGATCTCAAACTACTCCAGTTCACCCGTCAAGGTGATTTCGCCTCTCTCCAACGAGGCATTAATCCACTATATTCAACTGAATATTACAACTGCTTTAACAACTGCTAAAGCCTTCTTGAGTCCAAACCACAAACCGGTTTCTCAAGGAAAATACTTTCTTACAGATAAATGAATACTATGTGTTGAATGTTTTCTACAAAAACATTATATCACAACTGTGATAATACACAATTTAAGCTTATGTGAAACTAGGGTGCTATAACTATAGAGTAGGCAATTTGAGAGATATAGCAAGCTGTATGAGTGAGGATGAAGATGATTTGCTTTAGGCGTGTGAAGAGTTGTAGAGCATTAGCCGATTCAATCCTCACTGACTTGTTTATAAAGCCTTGGAAGAGATACGTTGTAGTCAATTATTCCATTTCAATGCCCATTACGTTCTTTCCATATTGAGAAGATCTTTGTCTTGGAATAAAGCCGTTGATAATAAAGTGTCTTGAATGCACAGTTCCGTTGTGAATTCAGCGAGTTATTGGCTTTGGCTAATTTTGACGCTTCTAGGTGCTGATGATATTGTTTTGGTCTTGATTAGAGTTTAGAGTATATTGAGCGCAGATCTGTTCATCAAGCATCAGTGTAAGCAAATGCTTTGATCTTCTGATGCTGGCATATGACATTTCATCTTCTGATGCTGATAATGATATAACATCTTCTGATGCTGGCATATGATATTTCATCTTCTGATGCTGGTATCCATTGGAGTTTCTGTAAATGCATAATATAATTTTTAGGTAGCATATATGTCTTATATGAATTATACAATTTATTTAATCTAGCATTTTGTTATCATCAAAACTTTAACTTAGGGTAGTAGATTCAAACTTTGTTCTAACAGCTAGCCTTGTCATTATAGAAGGTAGTCTGTTGTCCATATTTTGGTTACTCTAATTGATGGTAGCCTTGCCATTATGGAAGGTAGTCTGTTGTCGAGATTTTTGTTACTGCATTGGATGGTAGCCTTGTCATTATGGAAGTTAGTCAGTTGTTTTGTTTTCTGTTACTCCAACGGATGGTAGCCTTGTCATTAAGGATGGTAGTCTGTTGTTCAGATTTTTGTAACTCCAATGGATGGTAGACTTGTCATTACGAAAGGTAGTCTGTTGTCGAGATTTTTGTTACTCCATTGGATGGTAGCTTTGTCATTATGGAAGGTAGTGTGTTGTCGATATTTTTGTTATTCCAATGGATCGTAGCCATGTCATTATGGAAGGTAGTCTATTGCCGTGATTTTTGTTACTCTAATGGATGGTAGCCTTGTCATTATGGAAGGTAGTCCATTGTAGAGATTTTTGTTACTCTAAGGGATGGTAGCCTTTTCATTATGGAAGGTAGTGTGTTTTCGATATTTTTGTTATTCCAATGGATGGTAGCCTTGTCATTTTGGAAGGTAGTCTGTTGTCGAGATTTTTGTTACTCCAATGGATGGTAGCCTTGTCATTATGGAAGGTAGTCTATCGTCGAGATTTTTGTTACTACAATGGATGGTAGCCTTGTCATTATGGAAGGTAGTCTGTTGTCGAGATTTTTGTTACTACAATGGATTGTAGTCTTGTCGTTATGGAAGGTAGTCTGTTGTCAATATCTTTGTTACTCCAATGGATGGTAGCCTAGTCATTATGGAAGGTAGTCTATTGTCGAGATTTTTATTACTCCAATTGATGGTAGCCTTGTCATTATGGAAGGTAGTCAGTTGTCGAGATATTTTATACTCCAATGGATTGTAGCCTTCTCATTATGTAAGGTAGTCGCTTATGGATATTTTTGTTACTCCAATGATGGTACCCTTGTTATTATGGAAGGTAGTATGTTATCGAGATTTTTGTTACTCCAACAGATGGTAGCCTTATCATTATGGAAGGTAGTATGTTGTGGAGATTTTTGTTACTATAATGGATGGTAGCCTTGTCGTTATGGAAGGTAGTCTGTTGTCGAGATTTTTGTTACTCCATTGGATGGTAGCCTTGTCATTATGAAAGGTAGTATGCTGTCGAAATTTTTGTTATTCCAATGAATGGTAACCTAGTCATTATGGAAGGTAGTCTGTTTCGAATTTTTTGTTACTCCAATTGATGGTAGCTTGTCATTATCAAAGGTAGTGTGTTGTCGATATTTTTGTTACTCCAATGGATGGTAGCCTTGTCATTATGGAAGGTAGTCTGCTGTCAATATTTTTGTTACTCTAATGGATGGTAGCCTTGCCATTATGGAAGGTAGTCTATTGTTGAGATTTTTGTTACTGCAATGGATGGTAGCCTTGTCATTATGGAAGGTAGTATGTCGTTGTGGTTTCTGTAACTCAAATGGATGGTAGCCTTGTCATTAAGGACGATAGTCTGTTGTTCAAATTTTTGTTACTCCAATGGATGGTAGACTTGCCATTACAAAAGGTAATATGTTGTCGAGATTTTTGTTACTTCTTTGGATGGTAGCCTTGTCATTATGGAAGGTAGTGTGTTGTCGATATTTTTGTTATTCCAATGGATCGTAGCCATGTCATTATGGAAGGTAGTCTGTTGTCGTTGTTTATGTTACTCTAATGGATGGTAGCCTTGTCATTATAGAAGGTAGTCTATTGTCGAGATTTTTGTTACTACAATGGATTGTAGCCTTGTCCGTATTGAAGGTAGTCTGTTGTCAATATCTTTGTTACTCCAATGGATGGTAGCCTAATCATTATGGAATGTAGTCTGTTGTTGCTATTTTTGTTACTCCAATCGATTCTAGCTCTGTCATTATGGAAGGCAGTCTGTTCTCGATATTTTTGTTACTACAATAGATGGTAGCCTTTTCATTATGGAAGGTAGTATGTTGTTATGATTTCTGTTACTCCAATGGATGGTAGCCTTGCCATTAAGGACGGTAGTCTGTTGTTCAGATTTTTGTTACTTCAATGGATGGTAGACTTGTGATTACGAAAGGTGGTCTGTTGTCGAAATTTTTGTTACTCCATTGGATGGTAGCCTTGTCATTATGAAAGGTAGTATGTTGTCGAGATTTTTGTTATTCCAATGGATGGTAACCTAGTCATTATGGAAGGTAGTCTATTTCGAAATTTTTGTTACTCCAATCGATGGTAGCTTGTCATTATCGAAGGTAGTCTGTTGTCGAGATTTTTGTTACTCGAATGGATGGTATCCTTGTCATTATGGAAGCTAGTCTCTTGTTGATATTTTTGTTACTCCAATATATGGTAGCCTTGTCATTATGGAAGGTAGTCTGCTGTCCATATTTTTGTTACTCTAGTGGATGGTAGTCTTGCCATTATGGAAGGTAGTCAGTTGTCGAGATTTTTGTTACTGCAATGGATGGTAGCCTTGTCATTATGGACGGTAGTCTGTTGTTCAAATTTTTATTACTCCAATGGATAGTAGACTTGTCATTACGAAAGGTAGTCTATTGTCGAGATTTTTTTACTCCATTGGATGGTAGCCTTGTCATTATGGAAGGTTCTGTGTTGTCAATATTTTTGTTATTCCAATGGATCATAGCCATGTCATTATGAAAGGTAGTATGTTGTCGTGATTTTTTTTACTCCAATGGATGCTAGCCTTGTCATTATGGAAGGTAGTCTGTTGTCGAGATTTTTGTTACTACAATGGATTGTAGCCTTGTCCATATGGAAGGTAGTTTGTTGTCGATATCTTTGTTACTCCAATGGATGGTAGCCTAGTCATTATGGAATGTAGTCTGTTGTCAATATTTTTGTTACTCCAATGGATTCTATCCTTGTCATTATGGAAGGTAGTATGTGGTCGAGATTTTTGTTACTCTAATGAATGGTAGCCTTGTCATTATGGAAGGTAGTCTATTGTCGAGATTTTTGTTACTACAATGGATGGTATCCTTGTCATTATGGAAGGTAGTCTGTTGTTGTGATTTATGTTACTCCAATGGATGGTAGCCTTGTCATTAAGTACGGTAGTCTGTTGTTCAGATTTTTGTTACTCCAATGGATGGTAGCCTTGTCATTAAGTACGGTAGTCTGTTGTCGATATTTTTGTTACTCCATAGGATGGTAGCCTTGTCATTATGGAAGGTAGTGCGTTGTCGATATTTTTGTTATTCCAATGGATCGTAGCCATGTCATTATGGAAGTTAGTCTAATGCCATGATTTTTGTTACTCCAATGGATGGTAGCCTTGTCATTATGGAAGGTAGTCCATTGTCGAGATTTTTGTTACTCTAAGGGATGGTAGCCTTGTCATTGTGGAAGGTAGTGTGTTTTCGATATTTTTGTTATTCCAATGGATGGTAGCCTTGTAATTATGAAAGGTAGTCTGTTGTCGAGATTTTTGTTACTCCAATGGATGGTAGCCTTGTCATTATGGAAGGTAGTCTATTGTCGAGATTTTTGTTACTACAATGGATGGTAGCCTTATCATTATGGAAGGTAGTTTTTTGTCGAGATTTTTGTTACCACAATGGATTGTAGTCTTGTCGTTATGGAAGGTGGTCTGTTGTCGATATCTTTGTTACTCCAATGGATGGTAGCCTTGTCATTATGGAAGGCAGTTTGTTGTCGAGATTTTTTATACTCCAATGGATTATATCCTTGTCATTATGGAAGGTAGTCTCTTGTGGATATTTTTGTTACTCCAATGATGGTACCCTTGTCATTATGGAAGGTAGTATGTTGTCGAGTTTTTGTTACTCCAACGGATGGTAGCTTTGTCATTATGGAAGTTAGTATGTTCTAGAGATTTATATTACTCCAATGGATGGTAGCCTTGTCATTATGGAAGGTAGTCTGTTGCGGAGATTTTTGTTACTATATGGATGGTAGCCTTGTCATTATGGAAGGTAGTCTGTTTTCGAGATTTTTATTACTCCATTGGATGGTAGCCTTGTCATTATGGAAGGTAGTATGTTGTCGATATTTTTGTTATTCTAATGGATTGTAGCCTAGTCATTATGGAAGGTAGTTTGTTTCGAAATTTTCTTTACTCCAACGGATGGTAGCCTTGTCATTATCGAAGGTAGTCTGTTGTCGATATTTTTGTTACTCCAATGAATGGTAGCCTTGTCATTATGGAAAGTAGTCTGTTGTGGAGATTTTTGTAACTCCATTGGATGGTTGCCTTGTCATTTTTTAAGGTAGTATGTTGTCGAGATTTTTGTTACTCAATTGGATGGTAGCCTTGTCATTATGGAAGGCAGTCTGTTGTCGATATTTTTGTTACTACAATAGATGGTAGCCTTTTCATTATGGAAGGTAGTATGTTGTTGTGATTTCTGTTACTCCAATGGATGGTAGCCTCTCCATTAAGGACGGTAGTCTATTGTTCAGATTTTTGTTACTCCAATGGATGGTAGACTTGTGATTACGAAAGGTGGTCTGTTGTCGAAATTTTTGTTACTCCATTGGATGGTAGCCTTGTCATTATGAAAGGTAGTATGTTGTCGAGATTTTTGTTATTCCAATGGATGGTAACCTAGTCATTATGGAAGGTAGTCTATTTCGAAATATTTGTTACTCCAATCGATGGTAGCTTGTCATTATCGAAGGTAGTCTATTGTCGAGATTTTTATTACTCGAATGGATGGTAGCCTTGTCATTATGGAAGCTAGTGTCTTCTTGATATTTTTGTTACTCCAATGGATGGTAGCCTTGTCATTATGGAAGGTAGTCTGCTGTCCATATTTTTGTTACTCTAATGGATGGTAGCCTTGCCATTATGGAAGGTAGTCTATTGTCGAGATTTTTGTTACTGCAATGGATGGTAGCCTTGTCATTATGGAAGGTAGTATGTCGTTGTGATTTGTGTCACTCCAATGGATGGTAGCCTTGTCATTAAGGACGGTAGTCTGTTGTTTAAATTTTTATTACTCCAATGGATAGTAGACTTGTCATTACGAAAGGTAGTCTATTGTCGAGATTTTTTTTACTCCATTGGATGGTAGCCTTGTCATTATGAAAGGTAGTGTGTTGTCGATATTTTTGTTATTCCAATGGATCATAGCCATGTCATTATGGAAGGTAGTCTGTTGTCGTGATTTTTGTTACTCCAATGGATGGTAGCCTTGTCATTATGGAAGGTAGTCTGTTGTCGAGATTTTTGTTACTACAATGGATTGTAGAGTTGTCCATATGGAAGGTAGTCTGTTGTCGATATCTTTGTTACTCCAATGGATGGTAGCCTAGTTATTATGGAATGTAGTCTGTTGTCGATATTTTTGTTACTCCAATGGATTCTAGCCTTGTCATTATGGAAGGTAGTATGTTGTTGAGATTTTTGTTACTCCAATGAATGGTAGCCTTGTCATTATGGAAGGTAGTCTATTGTCACGATTTTTGTTACTACAATGGATGGTAGCCTTTTCATTATGGAAGGTAGTCTGTTGTGGTGATTTCTGTTACTCCAATGGATGGTAGCTTTGTCATTAAGTACGGTAGTCTGTTGTTCAGATTTTTGTTACTCCAATGGATGGTAGACTTGTCATTACGAAAGGTAGTCTGTTGTCGAGATTTTTGTTACTCCATTGGATGGTAGCCTTGTCATTATGGAAGGTAGTGCGTTGTCGTTATTTTTTTTATTCTAATGGATCGTAGCCATGTCATTATGGAAGTTAGTTTGTTGTCGTGATTTTTGTTACTCCAATGGATGGTAGCCTTGTCATTATGGAAGGTAGTCCGTTGTCGAGATTTTTGTTACTCTAAGGGATGGAAGCCTTGTCATTGTGGAAGGTAGTGTGTTTTCGATATTTTTGTTATTCCAATGGATGGTAGCCTTGTAATTATGAAAGGTAGTCTGTTGTCGAGATTTTTGTTACTCCAATGGATGGTAGCCTTGTCATAATGGAAGGTAGTCTATTGTCGAGATTTTTGATACTACAATGGATGGTAGCCTTATCATTATGGAAGGTAGTTTGTTGTCGAGATTTTGGTTACCACACTGGATTGTAGTCTTGTCGTTATGGAAGGTAGTCTGTTGTCGATATCTTTGTTACTCCAATGGATGGTAGCCTTGTCATTATGGAAGGTAGTTTGTTGTCGAGATTTTTTATACTCCAATGGATTATATCCTTGTCATTATGGAAGGCAGTCTCTTGTGGATATTTTTGTTACTCCAATGATGGTACCGTTGTCATTATGGAAGGTAGTATGTTGTCGAGTTTTTGTTACTCCAATGGATGGTAGCTTTGTCATTATGGAAGTTAGTATGTTGTAGAGATTCCTATTACTCCAATGGATGGTAGCCTTGTCATTAAGGAAGGTAGTCTGTTGCGGAGATTTTTGTTACTATAATGGATGGTAGCCTTGTCATTATGGAAGGTAGTCTGTTTTCGAGATTTTTATTACTCCATTGGATGGTAGCCTTGTCATTATGGAAGGTAGTATGTTGTCGATATTTTTGTTATTCTAATGGATGGTAGCCTAGTCATTATGGAAGGTAGTTTGTTTCGAAATTTTTGTTACTCCAACGGATGGTAGCCTTGTCATTATCGAAGGTAGTCTGTTATCGATATTTTTGTTACTCCAATGGATGGTAGCCTTGTCATTATGAAAAGTAGTCTGTTGTGGAGATTTTTGTAACTCCATTGGATGGTTGCCTTGTCATTTTTGAAGGTAGTATGTTGTCGAGATTTTTGTTACTCCAATGGATGGTAGCCTTGTCATTATGGAAGGAAGTTTGTTGTCGATATTTTTGTTACTACAATAGATTGTAGCCTTTTCATTATGGAAGGTAGTATGTTGTTGTGATTTCTGTTACTCCAATGGATGGTAGCCTTGCCATTAAGGAAGGTAGTCTGTTGCTCAGATTTTTGTAACTCCAATGGATGCTAGGCTTGTGATTACGAAAGGTGGTCTAATGTCGAAATTTTTGTTACTCCAATGGATGGTAGCCTTGTCATTATGGAAGGTGGTATGTCGTTGTGATTTCTGTTACTCCAATGGATGCTAGCCTTGTCATTAAGGACGGTAGTCTGTTGTTCAAATTTTTATTACTCCAATGGATAGTAGACTTGTAATTACGAAAGGTAGTCTATTGTCGAGATTTTTTTTACTCCATTGGATGGTTGCCTTGTCATTATGGAAGGTACTGTGTTGTCGATAATTTTGTTATTCCAATGGATCATAGCCATGTCATTATGGAAGGTAGTCTGTTGTCGTGATTTTTGTTACTCCAATGGATGGTAGCCTTGTCATTATGGAAGGTAGTCTGTTGTCGAGATTTTTGTTACTACAATGGATTGTAGCCTTGTCCATAGGGAAGGTAGTTTGTTCTCGATATCTTTGTTACTCCAATGGATGGTAGCCTAGTCATTATGGAATGTAGTCTGTTGTCGATATTTTTGTTACTCCAATGGATTCTAGCCTTGTCATTATGGAAGGTAGTATGTTGTCGAGATTTTTGTTACTCCAATGAATGGTAGCCTTGTCATTATGGAAGGTAGTCTATTGTCGAGATTTTTGTTACAACAATGGATGGTAGCCTTGTCATTATGGAAGGTAGTCTGTTGTTGTGATTTCTGTTACTCCAATGGATGGTAGCCTTGTCATTAAGTATGGTAGTCTGTTGTTCAGATTATTGTTACTCCAATGGATGGTAGCCTTGTCATTATGGAAGGTAGTGCGTTGTCGATATTTTTGTTATTCCAATGGATCGTAGCCATGTCATTATGGAAGTTAGTCTGTTGCCGTGATTTTTCTTACTCCAATGGATTGTAGCCTTGTCATTATGGAAGGTAGTCCGTTGTCGAGATTTTTGTTACTCTAAGGGATGGTAGCCTTGTCATTGTGGAAGGTAGTGTGTTTTCGATATTTTTGTTATTCCAATGGATGGTTGCCTTTTAATTATGAAAGGTAGTCTGTTGTCGAGATTTTTGTTACTCCAATGGATGGTAGCCTTGTCATTATGGAAGGTAGTCTATTGTCAAGATTTTTGTTACTACAATGGATGGTAGCCTTATCATTATGGAAGGTAGTCTGTTGTCTAGATTTTTGTTACCACAATGAATTGTAGTCTTGTCATTATGGAAGGTAGTCTGTTGTCGATATCTTTGTTACTCCAATGGATGGCAGCCTTGTCATTATGGAAGGTAGTTTGTTGTTGAGATTTTTTATACTCCAATGGATTATATCCTTGTCATTATGGAAGGTAGTCTCTTGTGGATATTTTTGTTACTCCAATGATTGTACCCTTGTCATTATGGAAGGTAGTATGTTGTCGAGATTTTTGTTACTCCAATGAATGGTAGCCTTGTCATTATAGAAGGTAGTCTATTGTCGAGATTTTTGTTACTACAATGGATGGTAGCCTTGTCATTATGGAAGGTAGTCTGTTGTTGTGATTTCTGTTACTCCAATGGATGGTAGCCTTGTCATTAAGTATGGTAGTCTGTTGTTCAAATTATTGTTACTCCAATGGATGGTAGCCTTGTCATTATGGAAGGTAGTGCGTTGTCGATATTTTTGTTATTCCAATGGATCGTAGCCATGTCATTATGGAAGTTAGTCTGTTGCCGTGATTTTTGTTACTCCAATGGATTCTAGCGTTGTCATTATGGAAGGTAGTCCGTTGTCGAGATTTTTGTTACTCTAAGGGATGGTAGCCTTGTCATTGTGGAAGGTAGTGTGTTTTCGATATTTTTGTTATTCCAATGGATGGTTGCCTTTTAATTATGAAAGGTAGTCTGTTGTCAAGATTTTTGTTACTCCAATGGATGGTAGCCTTGTCATTATGGAAGGTAGTCTATTGTCGAGATTTTTTTTACTACAATGGATGGTAGCCTTATCATTATGGAAGGTAGTCTGTTGTCTAGATTTTTGTTACCACAATTGATTGTAGTCTTGTCGTTATGGAAGGTAGTCTGTTGTCGATATCTTTGTTACTCCAATGGATGGCAGCCTTGTCATTATGGAAGGTAGTTTGTTGTTGAGATTTTTTATACTCCAATGGATTATATCCTTGTCATTATGGAAGGTAGTCTCTTGTGGATATTTTTGTTACTCCAATGATTGTACCCTTGTCATTATGGAAGGTAGTATGTTGTCGAGTTTTTGTTACTCCAACGGATGGTAGCTTTGTCATTATGGAAGTTAGTATGTTGTAGAGATTTCTATTACTCCAATGGATGGTAGCCTTGTCATTATGGAAGGTAGTCTGTTGCGGAGATTTTTGTTACTATAATGGATGTTAGCCTTGTCATTATGGAAGGTAGTCTGTTTTCGAGATTTTTATTACTCCATTGGATGGTAGCCTTGTCATTATTGAAGGTAGTATGCTGTCGATATTTTTGTTATTCTAATGGATGGTAGCCTAGTCATTATGGAAGGTAATTTGTTTCGAAATTTTTGTTACTCCAACGGATGGTAGCCTTGTCATTATCGAAGGTAGTCTGTTGTCGATATTTTTGTTACTCCAATGGATGGTAGCCTTGTCATTATGGAAAGTAGTCTGTTGTGGAGATTTTTGTAACTCCATTGGATGGTTGCCTTGTCATTTTTGAAGGTAGTATGTTGTCGAGATTTTTGTTACTCCAATGGATGGTAGCCTTGTCATTATGGAAGGTAGTCAGTTGTCGAGATTTTTGTTACTCAAATGGATGGTATCCTTGTCATCATGGAAGGTAGTCTCTTGTCGAGATTTTTGTTATTCCAATGGATGGTATCCTTGTCATTAAGGACGGTAGTCAGTTGTTCAGATTTTTGTTACTCCAATGGATGATAGACTTGTCATTACGAAAGGTAGTCTGTTGTCGAGATTTTTGTTTCTCCATTGGATGGTAGCCTTGTCATTATGGAAGGTAGTGTGTTGTCGATATTTTTTTTATTCCAATGGATCGTAGCCATGTCATTATGGAAGGTAGTCTGTTGTCGTGTTTTTTGTTACTCCAATTGATGGTAGCCTTGTCATTATGGAAGGTAGTCTGTTGTCGAGATTTTTGTTACTACAATGGATTGTAGCCTTGTCCATATGGAAGATAGTCTGTTGTCGATATCTTTGTTACTATAATGGATGGTAGCCTAGTCATTATGGAAAGTAGTCTGTTGTCGAGATTTTTGTTACTCCAATGGATTCTAGCCTTGTCATTATGGAAGGTAGTATGTTGTCGAGATTTTTGTTACTTCAAAGGATTGTAGCCTTGTCATTATGGAAGGTAGTCTGTTATCGAGACTTTTGTTACTGCAATGGATGGTAGCCTTGTCATTATGGAAGGTAGTCCGTTGTCGAGATTTTTTATACTCCAATGGATGGTAGCCTTGTCATTATGGAAGGTAGTTTGTTGTCGAGATTTTTTATACTCCAATGGATTATATCCTTGTCATTATGGAAGGTAGTCTCTTGTGGATATTTTTGTTACTCCAATGATAGTACCCTTGTCATTATGGAAGGTAGTATGTTGTCGAGTTTTTGTTACTCCAACGGATGGTAGCTTTGTCATTATGGAAGTTAGTATGTTGTAGAGATTTCTATTACTCCAATGGATGGTAGCCTTGTCATTATGGAAGGTAGTCTGTTGCGGAGATTTTTGTTACTATAATGAATGGTAGCCTTGTCATTATGGAAGGTAGTCTGTTGTTGTGATTTTTGTTACTGCAATGGATGGTAGCCTTGTCAATATGGCAGGTAGTCTGTTGTTGTGATTTCTGTTACTCCAATGGATGGTAGCCTTGTCATTAAGGACGGTAGTCTTTTGTTCAGATTTTTGTTACTCCAATGGATGATAGACTTGTCATTACGAAAGGTAGTCTGTTGTCGAGATTTTTGTTACTCCATTGGATGGTAGCCTTGTCATTATGGAAGGTAGTGTGTTTTCGATATTTTTTTTATTCCAATGGATCGTAGCCATGTCATTATGGAAGGTAGTCTGTTGTCGTGTTTTTTGTTACTCCAATTTATGGTAGCCTTGTCATTATGGAAGGTAGTCTGTTGTCGAGATTTTTGTTACTACAATGGATTGTAGCCTTGTCCATATGGAAGGTAGTCTGTTGTCGATATCTTTGTTACTACAATGGATGGTAGCCTAGTCATTATGGAATGTAGTCTGTTGTCGAGATTTTTGTTACTCCAATGGATTCTAGCCTTGTCATTATGGAAGGTAGTATGTTGTCGAGATTTTTGTTACTCCAATGGATTGTAGCCTTGTCATTATGTAAGGTAGTCTGTTGTCGTGATTTCTGTTACTCCAATGGATGGTAGCCTTGTCATTAAGTACGATAGTCTGTTGTTCAGATTTTTGTTACTCCAATGGATGGTAGACTTGTCATTACGAAAAGTAGTCTGTTGTCGAGATTTTTGTTACTCCATTGGATGGTAGCCTTGTCATTATGGAAGGTAGTGCGTTGTTGATATTTTTGTTATTCTAATGGATCGTAGCCATGTCATTATGGAAATTAGTTTGTTGCCGTGATTTTTGTTACTCCAATGGATGGTAGCCTTGTCATTATGGAAGGTAGTCCGTTGTCGAGATTTTTTATACTCCAATGGATTATAGCCTTGTCATTATGGAAGGTAGTTTGTTGTCGAGATTTTTTATACTCCAATGGATTATAGCCTTGTCATTATGGAAGGTAGTCTCTTGTGGATATTTTTGTTACTCCAATGATGGTACCCTTGTCATTATGTAAGGTAGTATGTTGTCGAGTTTTTGTTACTCCAACGGATGGTAGCTTTGTCATTATGGAAGTTAGTATGTTGTAGAGATTTCTATTACTCCAATGGATGGTAGCCTTGTCATTATGGAAGGTAGTCTGTTGCGGAGATTTTTGTTACTATAATGAATGGTAGCCTTGTCATTATGGAAGGTAGTCTGTTTTCGAGATTTTTATTACTCCATTGGATGGTAGCCTTGTCATTATGGAAGGTAGTATGCTGTCGATATTTTTGTTATTCTAATGGATGGTAGCCTAGTCATTATGGAAGGTAGTTTGTTTCAAAAATTTTGTTACTCCAACGGATGGTAGCCTTGTCATTATCGAAGGTAGTCTGTTGTCGATATTTTTGTTACTCCAATGGATGGTAGCCTTGTCATTATGGAAAGTAGTCTGTTGTGGAGATTTTTGTAACTCTATTGGATGGTTGCCTTGTCATTTTTGAAGGTAGTATGTTGTCGAGATTTTTGTTACTCCAATGGATGGTAGCCTTGTCATTATGGAAGGTAGTAAGTTGTCGAGATTTTTGTTACTGCAATGGATGGTAGCCTTGTCAATATGGCAGGTAGTCTGTTGTTGTGATTTTTGTTACTCCAATGGATGGTAGCCTTGACATTAAGGACGATAGTCTGTTGTTCAGATTTTTGTTACTCCAATGGATTATAGACTTGTCATTACGAAAGGTAGTCTGTTGTCGAGATTTTTGTTACTCCATTGGATGGTAGCCTTGTCATTATGGAAGGTAGTGTGTTTTCGATATTTTTTTTATTCCAATGGATCGTAGCCATGTCATTATGGAAGGTAGTCTGTTGTCGTGTTTTTTGTTACTCCAATTTATGGTAGCCTTGTCATTATGGAAGGTAGTCTGTTGTCGAGATTTTTGTTACTACAATGGATTGTAGCCTTGTCCATATGGAAGGTAGTCTGTTGTCGATATCTTTGTTACTACAATGGATGGTAGCCGAGTCATTATGGAATGTAGTCTGTTGTCGAGATTTTTGTTACTCCAATGGATTCTAGCCTTGTCATTATGGAAGGTAGTATGTTGTCGAGATTTTTGTTACTCCAATGGATTGTAGCCTTGTCATTATGGAAGGTAGTCTGTTGTCGTGATTTCTGTTACTCCAATGGATGGTAGCCTTGTTATTAAGTACGGTAGTCTATTGTTCAGATTTTTGTTACTCCAATGGATGGTAGACTTGTCATTACGAAAAGTAGTCTGTTGTCGAGATTTTTGTTACTCCATTGGATGGTAGCCTTATCATTATGGAAGGTAGTGCGTTGTCGATATTTTTGTTATTCTAATGGATCGTAGCCATGTCATTATGGAAGTTAGTTTGTTGCTGTGATTTTTGTTACTCCAATGGATGGTAGCCTTGTCATTATGGAAGGTAGTCCGTTGTCGAGATTTTTTATACTCCAATGGATTATAGCCTTGTCATTATGGAAGGTAGTTTGTTGTCGAGATTTTTTATACTCCAATGGATTATAGCCTTGTCATTATGGAAGGTAGTCTCTTGTGGATATTTTTGTTACTCCAATGATGGTACCCTTGTCATTATGTAAGGTAGTATGTTGTCGAGTTTTTGTTACTCCAACGGATGGTACCCTTGTCATTATGGAAGGTAGTATGTTGTTGAGATTTTTGTTACTCCAACGGATGGTAGCCTTGTCATTATGGAAGGTAGTCTGTTGTCGAGATTTTTTATACTCCAATGGATGGTAGCCTTGTCATTATGGAAGGTAGTTTGTTGTCAAGATTATTTATACTCCAATGGATTATATCCTTGTCATTATGGAAGGTAGTCTCTTGTGGATATTTTTGTTACTCCAATGATGGTACCCTTGTCATTATAGAAGGTAGTATGTTGTCGAGTTTTTGTTACTCCAACGGATGGTAGCTTTGTCATTATGGAAGTTAGTATGTTGTAGAGATTTCTATTACTCCAATGGATGGTAGCCTTGTCATTATGGAAGGTAGTCTGTTTTCGAGATTTTTATTACTCCATTAGATGGTAGCCTTGTCATTATAGAAGGTAGTATGTTGTCGATATTTTTGTTATTCTAATGGATGGTAGCCTAGTCATTATGGAAGGTAGTTTGTTTCAAAATTTTTGTTACTCCAACGGATGGTAGCCTTGTCATTATCGAAGGTAGTCTGTTGTCGATATTTTTGTTACTCCAATGGATGGTAGCCTTGTCATTATGGAAAGTAGTCTGTTGTGGAGATTTTTGTAACTCCATTGGATGGTTGCCTTATCATTTTTGAAGGTAGTATGTTGTCGAGATTTTTGTTACTCCAATGGATGGTAGCCTTGTCATTATGGAAGGTAGTCAGTTGTCGAGATTTTTGTTACTGCATTGGATGGTAGCCTTGTCATTATGGCAGGTAGTCTGTTGTTGTGATTTCTATTACTCCAATGGATGGTAGCTTTGTCATTAAGGACGGTAGTCTGTTGTTCAGATTTTTGTTACTCCAATGGATGATAGACTTGTCATTATGAAAGGTAGTCTGTTGTCGAGATTTTTGTTACTCCATTGGATGGTAGCCTTGTCATTATGGAAGGTAGTGTGTTGTCGATATTATTTTTATTCCAATGGATCGTAGCCATGTCATTATGGAAGGTAGTCTATTGTCGTGTTTTTTGTTACTCCAATTGATGGTAGCCTTGTCATTATGGAAGGTAGTCTGTTGTCGAGATTTTTGTTACTACAATGGATTGTAGCCTTGTCCATATGGAAGGTCGTCTGTTGTCGATATCTTTGTTACTACAATGGATGGTAGCTTAGTCATTATGGAATGTAGTCTGTTATCGAGATTTTTGTTACTCCAATGGATTCTAGCCTTGTCATTATGGAAGGTAGTATGTTGTCGAGATTTTTGTTACTCCAATGGATTGTAGACTTGTCATTATGGAAGGTAGTCTGTTATCGAGACTTTTGTTACTGCAATGGATGGTAGCCTTGTCATTATGGAAGGTAGTCTGTTGTCGTGATTTCTGTTACTCCAATGGATGGTAGCCTTGTCATTAAGTACGGTAGTCTGTTGTTCAGATTTTTGTTACTCCAATGGATGGTAGACTTGTCATTATGAAAGGTATTATGTTGTCGAGATTTTTGTTACTCCATTGGATGGTAGCCTTGTCATTATGGAAGGTAGTGTGTTGTCGATATTTTTGTTATTCCAATGGATCGTAGCCATGTCATTATGGAAGTTAGTCTGTTGCCGTGATTTTTGTTACTCCAATGGATGGTAGCCTTGTCATTATGGAAGGTAGTCCGTTGTCGAGATTTTTTATACTCCAATGGATTATAGCCTTGTCATTATGGAAGGTAGTTCGTTGTCGAGATTTTTTATACTCCAATGGATTATAGCCTTGTCATTATGGAAGGTAGTCTCATGTGGATATTTTTGTTACTCCAATGATGGTACCCTTGTCATTATGTAAGGTAGTCTCTTGTGGATATTTTTGTTACTCCAACGGATGTTACCCTTGTCATTATGGAAGGTAGTATGTTGTTGAGATTTTTGTTACTCCAACGGATGGTAGCCTTGTCATTATGGAAGGTAGTCTGTTTTGGAGATTTTTGTTACTATAATGGATGGTAGCCTTGTCATTATGGAAGGTAGTCTGTTGTCGAGATTTTTGTTACTCCATTGGATGTTAGCCTTGTCATTATGAAAGGTAGTATGTTGTCGAGATTTTTGTAATTCCAATGGATGGTAGCCTAGTCATTATGGAAGGTAGTCTGTTTCGAAATTTTTGTTACTCCAATCGATGGTAGCTTGTCATTATCGAAGGTAGTCTATTGTCGAGATTTTTGTTTCTCCAATGGATGGTAGCCTTGTCATTATGGAAGCTAGTCTCTTTTTTATATTTTTGTTACTCCAATGGATGGTAGCCTTGTCATTATGGAAGGTAGTCTGTTGTTCAGATTTTTGTTACTCCAATGGATGGTAGACTTGTCATTACGGAAGGTAGTCTGTTTTCGAGATTTTTGTTACTCCATTGGTTGGTAGCCTTGTCATTATGGAAGGTAGTCTTATGCTGTGATTTTTGTTACTCCAATGGATGGTAGCCTTGTCATTATGGAAGGTAGTCCGTTGTCGAGATTTTTGTTACTCTAAGGTATGGTAGCCTTGTCATTATGGAAGGTAGTGTGTTTTCGATATTTTTGTTACTCCAATGGATGGTAGCCTTGTCATTAAGGATGGTAGTCTGTTCTTCAGATTTTTGTTACTCCAATGGATGGTAGACTTGTCATTACGGAAGGTAGTCTGTTTTCGAGATTTTTGTTACTCCATTGGATGGTAGCCTTGTCATTATGGAAGGTAGTCTGTTGCCGTGATTTTTGTTACTCCAATGGATGGTAGCCTTGTCATTATGGAAGGTAGTCCGTTGTCGAGATTTTTGTTACTCTAAGGGATGGTAGCCTTGTCATTATGGAAGGTAGTGTGTTTTCGATATTTTTGTTATTCCAATGGATGGTAGCCTTGTCATTATGGAAGGTAGTCTGTTGTCGAGATTTTTGTTACTCCAATGGATGGTAGCCTTGTCATTATGGAAGGTAGTCTATCGTCGAGATTTTTGTTACGACAATTGATGGTAGCCTTGTCATTATGGAAGGTAGTCTGTTGTCGAAATTTTTGTTACTACAATGGATTGTAGTCTTGTCGTTATGGAAGGTAGTCTGTTGTCAATATCTTTGTTACTCCAATGGATGGTAGCCTAGTCATTATGGAAGGTAGTCTATTGTCGAGATTTTTGTTACTCCTATGGATGGTAGCCTTGTCATTATGGAAGGTAGTCTATTGTCGAGATTTTTGTTACTCCAATGGATGGTAGCCTTGTCATTATGGAAGGTAGTCAGTTGTCGATATTTTTTATACTCCAATGGATTGTAGCCTTGTCATTATGTAAGGTAGTCTCTTGTGGATACTTTTGTTACTCCAATGATGGTACCCTTGTCATTATGGAAGGTAGTATGTTGTCGAGATTTTTGTTACTCCAACGGATGGTAGCCTTATCATTATGGAAGGTAGTCTGTTGTGGAGATTTTTGTTACTATAATGGATGGTAGCCTTGTCATTATGGAAGGTAGTCTGTTGTCGAGATTTTTGTTACTCCATTGGATGGTAGCCTTGTCATTATGAAAGGTAGTATGTTGTCGAAATTTTTGTTATTCCAATGGATGGTAACCTAGTCATTATGGAAGGTAGTTTGTTTCAAAATTTTTGTTACTCCAATCGATGGTAGCTTGTCATTATCGAAGGTAGTCTATTGTCGAGATTTTTGTTACTCCAATGGATGGTAGCCTTGTCATTATGGAAGCTAGTCTGCCGTCCATATTTTTGTTACTCTAATGGATGGTAGCCTTGCCATTATGGAAGGTAGTCTATTGTTGAGATTTTTGTTACTGCAATGGATGGTAGCCTTGTCATTTTGGAAGGTAGTTTATTGTTTTGATTTTTGTTACTCCGATGGATGGTAGCCTTGTCATTAAGGACGGTAGTCTATTGTTCAGATTTTTGTTACTCCAATGGATGGTAGACTAGTCATTACAGAAGGTAGTCTGTTTTCGAGATTTTTGTTACTCCATTGGTTGGTAGCCTTGTCATTATGGAAGGTAGTATTATGCCGTGATTTTTGTTACTCTAATGGATGGTAGCCTTGTCATTATGGAAGGTAGTCCGTTGTCGAGATTTTTGTTACTCTAAGGGATGGTAGCCTTGTCATTATGGAAGGTAGTGTGTTTTCGATATTTTTGTTATTCCAATGGATGGTAGCCTTGTCATTATGGAAGGTAGTCTGTTGTCGAGATTTTTGTTACTTCAATGGATGGTAGCCTTGACATTATGGAAGGTAGTCTATCGTCGAGATTTTTGTTACTACAATGGATGGTAGCCTTGTCATTATGGAAGGCAGTCTGTTGTTGAAATTTATGTTACTACAATGGATTGTAGTCTTGTCGTTATGGAAGGTAGTCTGTTGTCAATATCTTTGTTACTCCAATGGATGGTAGCCTAGTCATTATGGAAGGTAGTCTATTGTCGAGATTTTTGTTGCTCCAATGGATGGTAGCCTTCTCATTATGGAAGGTAGTCTATTGTCGAGATTTTTTATACTCCAATGGATTGCAGCCTTGTCATTACGTAAGGTAGTCTCTTGTGGATATTTTTATTACTCGAATGATGGTACCCTTGTCATTATGGAAGGTAGTATGTTGTCGAGATTTTTGTTACTCCAACGGATGGTAGCCTTATCATTATGGAAGGTAGTCTGTTGTGGAGATTTTTGTTACTATAATGGATGGTAGCCTTGTCATTATGAAAGCTAGTCTCTTTTAAATATTTTTGTTACTCCAATAGATGGTAGCCTTTTCATTATGGAAGGTAGTCTGCTGTCCATATTTTTGTTACTCTAATGGATGGTAGCCTTGCCATTATGGAAGGTAGTCTGTTGTCAAGATTTTTGTTACTGCAATGGATGGTAGCCTTGTCATTATGGAAGGTAGTCTGTTGTTTTGATTTATGTTACTCCAATGGATGGTAGCCTTGTCATTAAGGACGGTAGTCTGTTGTTTAGATTTTTTTTACTCCAATGGATGGTAGACTTGTCATTATGAAAGTTAGTCTGTTGTCGAGATTTTTGTTACTCCATTGGATGGTAGCCTTGTCATTATGTAAGGTAGTGTGTTGTCGATATTTTTGTTGTTCCGATGGATGGTAGCCTTGTCATTATGGAAGGTGGTCCGTTGTCGAGATTTTTGTTACTCTAATGATGGTACCCTTGTCATTATGGAAGGTTGTGTGTTTTCGATATTTTTATTATTCCAATGGATGGTAGCCTTGTCATTATGGAAGGTAGTGTGTTGTCGAGATTTTTGTTACTCCAATGGATGGTAGCCTTGTCATTATGGAAAGTAGTCTATCGTCGAGATTTTTGTTACTACAATGGATGGTAGCCTTGTCATTATGGAAGGTAGTCTGTTGTCGAAATTTTTGTTACTACAATGGATTGTAGTCTTGTTGTTATGGAAGGTAGTCTCTTGTCAATATCTTTGTTACTCCAATGGATGGTAGCCTAGTCATTATGGAAGGTAGTCTATTGTCGAGATTTTTTATACTCCAATGGATTGCAGCCTTGTCATTATGTAAGGTAGTCTCTTGTGGATATTTTTGTTACTCCAATGATGGTACCCTTTTCATTATGGAAGGTAGTATGTTGTCGAGATTTTTGTTACTCCAACGGATGGTAGCCTTATTATTATGGAAGGTAGTCTGTTGTGGAGATTTTTGTTACTATAATGGATGTTAGCCTTGTCATTATGGAAGGTAGCCTGTTGTCGAGATTTTTGTTACTCCATTGGATGGTAGCCTTGTCATTATGGAAGGTAGTGTGTTGTCGTGATTTTTGTTACTCCAATGGATGGTAGCCTTGTCATTATGGAAGGTAGTGTCTTTTCGATATTTTTGTTATTCCAATGGATGGTAGCCTTGCAATTATGGAAGGTAGTATGTTGTCCATATTTTTGTTACTCCAATGGATGGTAGCCTTGTCATTATGGAAGGTAGTCTATCGTCGAGATTTTTCTTATTCCAATGGATGGTAGCCTTGTCATTATGGAAGGTAGTCTATTGTCGAGATTTTTGTGACTACAATGGATTGTAGTGTTGTAGTTATGGAAGGTAGTCTGTTGTCAATATCTTTGTTACTCCAATGGATGGTAACCTAGTCATTATGGAAAATAGACTATTGTCGAGATTTTTGTTACTCCAATGGATGGTAGCCTTGTCATTATGGAAGGTAGTCTGTTGTCGAGATTTTTTATACTCCAATGGATTGTAGCCTTGTCATTATGTAAGGTAGTCTCTTGTGGATATTTTTGTTACTCCAATGATGGTACCCTTGTCATTATGGAAGGTAGTATGTTGTCGAGATTTTTGTTACTCCAACGGATGGTAGCCTTATCATTATGGAAGGTAGTCTGTTGTGTAGATTTTTGTTACTATAATGGATGGTAGCCTTGTCATTATGGAAGGTAGTCTGTTGTCGATATTTTTGTTACTCCATTGGATGGTAGCCTTGTCATTATGAAAGGTATTATGTTGTCGAAATTTCTGTTATTCCAATGGATGGTAACCTAGTCATTATGGAAGGTTGTCTGTTTCAAAATTTTTGTTACTCCAATCGATGGTAGCTTCTCATTATCGAAGGTTGTCTATTGTTCAGATTTTTTTTACTCCAATGGATGGTAGCCTTGTCATTATGGAAGCTAGACTCTTGTTGATATTTTTGTTTCTCCAATGGACGGTAGCCTTGTCATTATGGAAGGTAGTCTGCTGTCAATATTTTTGTTACTCTAATGGATGTAGCCTTGCCATTATGGAAGGTAGTCTGTTGTCGAGATTTTTGTTACTGCAATGGATGGTAGCCTTGTCATTATGGAAGGTAGTATGTTGTTGTGATTTCTGTTACTCCAATGGATGGTAGCCTTGTCATTAAGGACGATAGTCCGTTGTT
Organism: Vicia faba; assembly: GCA_948472305.1. Classification (NCBI taxonomy): domain Eukaryota; kingdom Viridiplantae; phylum Streptophyta; class Magnoliopsida; order Fabales; family Fabaceae; genus Vicia; species Vicia faba. Next base: position 531,426,495 of record OX451741.1, read on the forward strand.
CAAATTTTTGTTACTCCAATGGATGGTAGACTTGCCATTTCGAAAGGTAATCTGTTGTCGAGATTTTTGTTACTCCAATGGATGGTAGCCTTGTCATTATGGAAGGTAGTCTGTTGTCGACATTTTTTATACTCCAATGGATTGCAGCCTTTTCATTATCTAAGGTAGTCTCTTATGGATATTTTTGTTACTCCAATGATGGTACCCTTGTCATTATGGAAGGTAGTATGTTGTCGAGATTTTTGTTACTCCAACGGATGGTAGCCTTATCATTATGGAAGGTAGTCTGTTGTGGAGATTTTTGTTACTATAATGGATGGTAGCCTTGTCATTATGGAAGGTAGCCTGTTGTCGAGATTTTTGTTACTCCATTGGATGGTAGCCTTGTCATTATGGAAGGTAGTGTGTTGTTGATATTTTTATTATTCCAATGGATTGTAGCCATGTCATTATAGAAGGTAGTATGTTGCCGTGATTTTTGTTACTCTATTGGATGGTAGCCTTGTCATTATGGAAGGTAGTCCGTTGTCTAGATTTTTGTTACTCTAAGCGATGGTAGCCTTGTCATTATGGAAGGTAGTGTGTTTTCGATATTTTTGCTATTCCAATGGATGGTAGCATTGTCATTATGGAAGGTAGTCTGTTGTCGAGATTTTTGTTACTCCAATGGATGGTAGCCTTGTCATTATGGAAGGTAGTCTATCGTTGAGATTTTTGTTACTACAATGGATGGTAGCCTTGTCATTATGGAAGGTAGTCTGTTGTCGAGATTTTTGTTACTACAATGGATTGTAGTGTTGTCGTTATGGAAGGTAGTCTGTTGTCAATATCTTTGTTACTCCAATGGATGGTAGCCTAGTCATTATGGAAAATAGTCTATTGTCGAGATTTTTGTTACTCCAATGGATGGTAGCCTTGTCATTATGGAAGGTAGTCTGTTGTCGAGATTTTTTTTATTGCATTGGATTGTAGCCTTGTCATTATGGAAGGCAGTTTGTCGTCGAGATTTTTGTTATTCCAATGGATTGTAGACTTGTCAATATGGAAGGTAGTCCGTTGTCGAGATTTTTGTTACTCCAATGGATGGTACCCTTGTCATTATGGTAGGTAGTTTGTTGTCCAGATATTTGTTACTCCAATGGATGGTAGCCTTGTCATTATGGAAGATGGTCTGTTGTCGAGATTTTTGTTACTCCAATGGATGGTAGCCTAGTCATTATGGAAGGTAGTATTTTGTCGATATCTTTGTTAATCCAATGGATGGTAGCCTTGTCATTATAGAAGGTAGTCTGTTGTCCAGATTTTTGTTACTCTAATGGATGGTAGCCTTGTAATTATGGAAGGTAGTCTGTTGTCGAGATTCTTGTTACTCCATTGGATTGTAGCCTTGTCATTATGGAATGTAGTATGTGGTCGATATCTTTGTTAATCCAATGGATGTTAGCCTTGTCATTATGGAATGTAGTCTGTTGTCCATATTTTTGTTACTCTAATGGATGGTAGCCTTGTCATTATGGAAGGTAGTTTATTGTCGATATTTTTGTTACTCCATTGGATGGTAGCCTTGTCATTATGGAAGGTAGTATGTTATCGATATCTTTGTTACTCCAATGGATGGTAGACTTGTCATTATGGAAGGTTGTGTGTTTTCGATATTTTTATTATTCCAATGGATGGTAGCCTTGTCATTATGGAAGGTAGTGTGTTGTCGAGATTTTTGTTACTCCAATGGATGGTAGCCTTGTCATTATGGAAAGTAGTCTATCGTCGAGATTTTTGTTACTACAATGGATGGTAGCCTTGTCATTATGGAAGGTAGTCTGTTGTCGAAATTTTTGTTACTACAATGGATTGTAGTCTTGTTGTTATGGAAGGTAGTCTCTTGTCAATATCTTTGTTACTCCAATGGATGGTAGCCTAGTCATTATGGAAGGTAGTCTATTGTCGAGATTTTTTATACTCCAATGGATTGCAGCCTTGTCATTATGTAAGGTAGTCTCTTGTGGATATTTTTGTTACTCCAATGATGGTACCCTTTTCATTATGGAAGGTAGTATGTTGTCGAGATTTTTGTTACTCCAACGGATGGTAGCCTTATTATTATGGAAGGTAGTCTGTTGTGGAGATTTTTGTTACTATAATGGATGGTAGCCTTGTCATTATGGAAGGTAGCCTGTTGTCGAGATTTTTGTTACTCCATTGGATGGTAGCCTTGTCATTATGGAAGGTAGTGTGTTGTCGTGATTTTTGTTACTCCAATGGATGGTAGCCTTGTCATTATGGAAGGTAGTGTCTTTTCGATATTTTTGTTATTCCAATGGATGGTAGCCTTGCAATTATGGAAGGTAGTATGTTGTCCATATTTTTGTTACTCCAATGGATGGTAGCCTTGTCATTATGGAAGGTAGTCTATCGTCGAGATTTTTCTTATTCCAATGGATGGTAGCCTTGTCATTATGGAAGGTAGTCTATTGTCGAGATTTTTGTGACTACAATGGATTGTAGTGTTGTAGTTATGGAAGGTAGTCTGTTGTCAATATCTTTGTTACTCCAATGGATGGTAACCTAGTCATTATGGAAAATAGACTATTGTCGAGATTTTTGTTACTCCAATGGATGGTAGCCTTGTCATTATGGAAGGTAGTCTGTTGTCGAGATTTTTTATACTCCAATGGATTGTAGCCTTGTCATTATGTAAGGTAGTCTCTTGTGGATATTTTTGTTACTCCAATGATGGTACCCTTGTCATTATGGAAGGTAGTATGTTGTCGAGATTTTTGTTACTCCAACGGATGGTAGCCTTATCATTATGGAAGGTAGTCTGTTGTGTAGATTTTTGTTACTATAATGGATGGTAGCCTTGTCATTATGGAAGGTAGTCTGTTGTCGATATTTTTGTTACTCCATTGGATGGTAGCCTTGTCATTATGAAAGGTATTATGTTGTCGAAATTTCTGTTATTCCAATGGATGGTAACCTAGTCATTATGGAAGGTTGTCTATTTCAAAATTTTTGTTACTCCAATCGATGGTAGCTTCTCATTATCGAAGGTTGTCTATTGTTCAGATTTTTTTTACTCCAATGGATGGTAGCCTTGTCATTATGGAAGCTAGACTCTTATTGATATTTTTGTTTCTCCAATGGACGGTAGCCTTGTCATTATGGAAGGTAGTCTGCTGTCAATATTTTTGTTACTCTAATGGATGTAGCCTTGCCATTATGGAAGGTAGTCTGTTGTCGAGATTTTTGTTACTGCAATGGATGGTAGCCTTGTCATTATGGAAGGTAGTATGTTGTTGTGATTTCTGTTACTCCAATGGATGGTAGCCTTGTCATTAAGGACGATAGTCCGTTGTTCAAATTTTTGTTACTCCAATGGATGGTAGACTTGCCATTTCGAAAGGTAATCTGTTGTCGAGATTTTTGTTACTCCAATGGATGGTAGCCTTGTCATTATGGAAGGTAGTCTGTTGTCGACATTTTTTATACTCCAATGAATTGCAGCCTTTTCATTATCTAAGGTAGTCTCTTATGGATATTTTTGTTACTCCAATGATGGTACCCTTGTCATTATGGAAGGTAGTATGTTGTCGAGATTTTTGTTACTCCAACGGATGGTAGCCTTATCATTATGGAAGGTAGTCTGTTGTGGAGATTTTTGTTACTATAATGGATGGTAGCCTTGTCATTATGGAAGGTAGCCTGCTGTCGAGATTTTTGTTACTCCATTGGATGGTAGCCTTGTCATTATGGAAGGTAGTGTGTTGTCGATATTTTTATTATTCCAATGGATTGTAGCCATGTCATTATAGAAGGTAGTATGTTGCCGTGATTTTTGTTACTCTATTGGATGGTAGCCTTGTCATTATGGAAGGTAGTCCGTTGTCTAGATTTTTGTTACTCTAAGCGATGGTAGCCTTGTCATTATGGAAGGTAGTGTGTTTTCGATATTTTTGCTATTCCAATGGATGGTAGCATTGTCATTATGGAAGGTAGTCTATTGTCGAGATTTTTGTTACTCCAATGGATGGTAGCCTTGTCATTATGGAAGGTAGTCTATCGTTGAGATTTTTGTTACTACAATGGATGGTAGCCTTGTCATTATGGAAGGTAGTCTGTTGTCGAGATTTTTGTTACTACAATGGATTGTAGTGTTGTCGTTATGGAAGGTAGTCTGTTGTCAATATCTTTGTTACTCCAATGGATGGTAGCCTAGTCATTATGGAAAATAGTCTATTGTCGAGATTTTTGTTACTCCAATGGATTGTAGCCTTGTCATTATGGAAGGTAGTCTGTTGTCGAGATTTTTTTTATTGCATTGGATTGTAGCCTTGTCATTATGGAAGGCAGTTTGTCGTCGAGATTTTTGTTATTCCAATGGATTGTAGACTTGTCAATATGGAAGGTAGTCCGTTGTCGAGATTTTTGTTACTCCAATGGATGGTACCCTTGTCATTATGGTAGGTAGTTTGTTGTCCAGATATTTGTTACTCCAATGGATGGTAGCCTTGTCATTATGGAAGATGGTCTGTTGTCGAGATTTTTGTTACTCCAATGGATGGTAGCCTAGTCATTATGGAAGGTAGTATTTTGTCGATATCTTTGTTAATCCAATGGATGGTAGCCTTGTCATTATAGAAGGTAGTCTGTTGTCCAGATTTTTGTTACTCTAATGGATGGTAGCCTTGTAATTATGGAAGGTAGTCTGTTGTCGAGATTCTTGTTACTCCATTGGATTGTAGCCTTGTCATTATGGAATGTAGTATGTGGTCGATATCTTTGTTAATCCAATGGATGTTAGCCTTGTCATTATGGAATGTAGTCTGTTGTCCATATTTTTGTTACTCTAATGGATGGTAGCCTTGTCATTATGGAAGGTAGTTTATTGTCGATATTTTTGTTACTCCATTGGATGGTAGCCTTGTCATTATGGAAGGTAGTATGTTATCGATATCTTTGTTACTACAATGGATGGTAGCCTTGTCATTATGGAAGGTAGTCTGTTGTCGAGATTTTTGTTACTCCAATGGATGGTATCCTTGTCATTATGGAAGGTAGTCTGTTTTCCATATTATTGTTACTCAAATGGATGGTATCCTTGTCATTATGGAAGGTTGTCTGTTGTTGTGATTTATGTTAATCCAATGGATGGTAGCCTTGTAATTATGGAAGGTAGTCTATTGTTCAGATTTTTGTTACTCCAGTGGATGGTAGACTTGTCATTATGGAAGGTAGTCTGTTGTCGAGAATTTTTTTACTGCATTGGATTGTAGCCTTGTCATTATGGAAGGCAGTTTGTTGTCGAGATTTTTGTTATTCCAATGGATTGTAGACTTGTCAATATGGAAGGTAGTCTGTTGTCGAGATTTTTGTTACTCCAATGGATGGTACCCTTGTCATTATGGTAGGTAGTTTGTTCTCGAGATTTTTGTTACTCCAATGGATGGTAGCCTTGTCATTATGGAAGATGGTCTGTTGTCGAGATTTTTGTTACTCCAATGGATGGTAGCTTATTCATTATAGAAGGTAGTATTTTGTCGATATCTTTGTTACTCCAATGGATGGTAGCCTTGTCATTATGGAAGGTAGTCTTGTCCAGATTTTTGTTACTCTAATGGATGGTAGCCTTGTCATTATGGAAGGTAGTTTGTTGTCGAGATTCCTGTTACTCCATTGGATTGTAGCCTTGTCATTATGGAAGGTAGTCTGTTGTCGAGATTTTTGTTATTCCACTAGATTGTAGACTTGTCAATATGGAAGGTAGTGTATTGTCGAGATTTTTGTTACTCCAATGGATGGTACCCTTGTCATTACAAAATGTAGTATGTTGTCGAGATTTTTGTAACTCCAATGGATGGTAGCCTTGTCATTATGGAAGGTAGTCTGTTGTCGAGATTTTTTTTACTCCAATGGATGGTAGCCTTATCATTATGTAATGTAGTATGTTATCGATATCTTTGTTAATCCAATGGATGGTAGCCTTGTCATTATTGAAGGTAGTCTGTTGTCCAGATTTTTGTTACTCTAATGGATGGTAGCCTTGTCATTATGGAAGGTAGTTTGTTGTCGATATTTTTGTTACTCCATTGGATGGTAGCCTTGTCATTATGGAAGGTAGTATGTTATCGATATCTTTGTTACTCCAATGGATGGTAGCCATGTCATTATGGAAGGTAGTCTGTTGTTGAGATTTTCGTTACTCCAATGGATGGTAGCCTTGTCATTATGGAAGGTAGTCTCTTGTTGATATTTTTGTTACTCCAATGGATGGTAGCCTTGTCATTATGGAAGGTAGTCTGTTGTCCATATTTTTGTTACTCAAATGGATGGTATCCTTGTCATTATGGAAGGTTGTCTGTTGTTGTGATTTATGTTAATCCAATGGATGGTAGCCTTGTAATTATGGAAGGTAGTCTATTGTTCAGATTTTTGTTACTCCAGTGGATGGTAGACTTGTCATTATGGAAGGTAGTCTATTGTCGAGATTTTTTTTACTGCATTGGATTGTAGCCTTGATATTATGGAAGGCAGTTTGTTGTCGAGATTTTTGTTATTCCAATGGATTGTAGACTTGTCAATATGGAAGGTAGTCCGTTGTCGAGATTTTTGTTACTCCAATGGATGGTAGCCTTGTCATTATGGTAGGTAGTTTGTTGTCGAGATATTTGTTACTCCAATGGATGGTAGCCTTGTCATTATGGAAGGTGGTCTGTTGTCGAGATTTTTGTTACTCCAATGGATGGTATCCTAGTCATTATGGAAGGTAGTATTTTGTCGATATCTTTGTTACTCCAATGGATGGTAGCCTTTTCATTATGGAAGGTAGTCTGTTGTCCAGATTTTTGTTACTCTAATGAATCGTAGCCTTGTCATTATGGAAGGTAGTCTGTTGTCCAGATTCTTGTTACTCCATTGGATTGTAGCCTTGTCATTATGGAAGGTAGTCTGGTGTCGAGATTTTTGTTATTCCAATAGATTGTAGACTTGTCAATATGGAAGGTAGTCTATTGTCGAGATTTTTGTTACTCCAATGGATGGTACCCTTGTCATTAAAGAAGGTAGTATGTTGTCGAGATTTTTGTAACTCCAATGGATGGTAGCCTTGTCATTATGGAAGGTAGTCTGTTGTCGATATTTTTTTTACTCCATTGGATGGTAGCCTTGTCATTATGGAAGGTAGTATGTTGGCGATATCATTGTTAATCCAATGGATGGTAGCCTTGTTATTATTGAAGGTAGTCTGTTGTCCAGATTTTTGTTACTCCAATGGATGGTAGCCTTGTCATTATGGAAGGTAGTCTGTTGTTGATATTTTTGTTACTCCATTGGATGGTAGCCTTGTCATTATGGAAGGTAGTATGTTATCGATATCTTTGTTACTCCAATGGATGGTAGCCTTGTCATTATGGAAGGTAGTCTGTTGTCGAGATTTTTGTTACTCCAATGGATGGTAGCCTTGTCATTATGGAAGGTAGTCGCTTGTTGATATTATTGGTACTCCAATGGATGTTAGCCTTGTCATTATGGAAGGTAGTGTTAGAACAAAGTTTGAATCTACTACCCTATATTTAAGTTTTGATGATAACAAAGTGAAAAGATATATTATTTACAAGATTCATGTATGAACTATCTGCTGCCTAAAATTATTATGTTCTGACTTGCAAATACTCTGATTGATATAAGCAAGATCACATCTAATCAGCATCAGAATTTGGTTCTTGACACCAGCATCAAAAGTTGCCATATCAGAATGTCAGAATCAGATGATCAACTCACGTATATGCTGAAGCCTGATGAACAAGACTGCGCTCAACACTCTGATATAGAAACACAACAGTTCATCAGCAGCAAAGCACACTACAAGAAAAATGATAGATTGGGACGGTTATTTTGGCTGATTACGACGGTTAAAACCGTCGCAATTTACAATCTACGACGGTAGAAGTACCGTCGCAGAATCGTGCGTCCCCAGCCTATTTCGCGACGGTTGCAAAAACTGTCACGCACAACAGATAGCGACGGTTATATACCGTTGTGAATTTGACTTTATTTTTTGTTTTTGTTGTTGTTTGCGACGGTTATTCTACCGCCGTAGGTTAGAAATTGCGGCGGTTTTAACCGTCGTAATCTGATTTATAAATTTCAAATAATATTTTTATTTAAATTATTATTTAGTAAAATAATTTTAAATATAATATTATTTTACTATAATATTTTACTATTATATTTAAATTATTATTTACTTTAATATTTTTTTATTTATAGTATTTTTATTTTATTTTCTATCACTTTTCAACATAATAAAGTTAATTACAATAAAAACATTTAATATCAAATAATCATCAATAATATCAAAAAAATGTGATCAAAGGTAAAAAGAAGTGCAAATTTTACCAATAAACAAGAAAAATTCAAATATCATCAAACTCCAATTGTATGAAAAGTTATAAGGTACAGAAAAATCAACTACAACAAAATCTCCAATAAAATAAAATTCACTTTCCGCTAAGGAGAAACCTAATCAAATTTGGATATGTATCAAGGCGTCTCAAGTTCTTTAGATATGTATGATACATAAATTGAGGACATTCTTCATATAGAAGCACGTCGACACACTTTTTCAATTCCTGATAAATATAGACGATAGAAATGTCTTCATTAGTGCTTGTAAATTCCTGGATTTTAGGAATCAGATTTAAACCTAGACCTTTCTCGACTAAGCTCATTGTGAGAGCTTCAAAAACTTGGTTGATGTCTACTTGCACCATAAGTCTTCTCTATGCCCTTGTGCGAGCTAAATCAATGCCTTCCATTACTCACCAAAGCTCAGCTACAACACTACTACATTTTCCATCACAGTAATCACACAAATTATCTGGAAGATTCAAGTGGTTTAGATATTGGTTGGTTTTGATTCCATTATGATATATCATCCACACAAAAACCCTTATTCTTTTAGTAACACTCAGATTCCAAATGCCTTTCCAATGATCCTCTATATCCTTGTTCTTGGTGGAGGTATTACAAGCATTATATCCAAAAACTTCTGACTGAACATGTTCCTTAAATGGCTTCAATTCCAATTTCCATCATCATTAATTAAGTCTGCAATTGTTGTTTGCCTGCATGAGAATGTGATCATTTAAATGGAAACAACAGTTTGCCTTTGATTGCACAGTTTATATTGTGCTTCAAACTTTATTCAGAAAACCACATCAAAAAGGAAATTAGTGAATAACATCAGTTAACATACCACGATTTCTGTCACAAACCGGCATGATGAACACCTGACCTGTGAAGCGCCATATGGATACATTAGCAATAGCGTACAACTCCCACACTTAACTTGCCCGACCTGATCAGCTGCAGGGAAGAAATGACCTATGATATAAATAGATTGCCACACAAAACGATAATGCATGCCGTATCATGTTTTTTACACAAGATTATTTGCAGCAGCAAGCACGCAACTACCAATAGCAGGACTGTTCTTCCCATCATGAAATTGTTTATGCAAGTATTTAATCAACCAGGTGCATAAAAGCTGAACTTAAAGTGCAAAGTTTCACAGAAAATACACGTTCAAGAGAAAAAGAAGCAAAGAGAAAGTAAACTTGCCTTCAAACACAATGTTAACCGTTTGACAGCATGAACATTTGACATGTTTGGCACCTGATGGATACGAAAGCAGACGTCTACAAGAACCACAAACCATTTGAGCAAAACCTGTTAACACATATTTTCTAGTCAAACTCAACAAATTAATACCCAATTCCGTCCCTTGTCAATTGCAGATTGTTAATATTCCTCTTTGCAATAGTGCTATAGCACTACTATAACCGCCACATGACAACATTTTGTACTAAATACCGTATCTCAAAACAATGGAGGCCGCGATTTGACAACATTCGTTAAAATTTACTTGTCCAATCATTGAAGAACAAAGACTAGAAATAAAACAATGATCGTGCAGTAGGTGATTAATAACAGTGCATAATTTAGAAAAATACAAATTATATAGTAAAATCCATTAGGGTATCTTTGAATATTGAAAGAGAGTGAAGGGAATAGAAAAACAACAAATTCCAAGCAAAACAAGCATAGCAAAAGTGATTTTACCTTACAGACAGCAAACATAAAAGTAGCACCGCAACAGAGCCTACAAAACGCAGATATGGTTAAACAAGCATTTGCAGACATCCAACACAAGTTGTCTATCCCGAACATCTCCTCCTCAATTACTCTTGCTACAAACACAATATCTAAAAAATGAAAAAAATAATAAATAAAGACATAATGCAGAGAAGAACTATCAAAATGACCTGAAAAGCAAACAACTTACGAGCACAAGAACGCACTATAGAGTTTATGTAATCTGATTTTCTAGAAAAAACCTTTCCAGAAACTTCACTATAAGACATATTTGGCTGGCTGCAAATAGAACTTATATCAGTCTGCAAACAATGAACACACGGCAACACAGATGAAACAATCACATTTCCACGCATAATGAATTGCATAAATATTGTACCGCATTATCACTTGCGTAGTTGGGATGCATTTGTGAGTCTGTAGCAAATATCATTTCTGTTTGGATTTCTAGCTGTTTCAAAAAGACCAATGATACACTATTCAATAAAAAGCTTAACAATGCAAAGTTTCCTTTGTATTCTCCTTTTGTTTTCAACATTTTATTTTTACTTATGCAGATACACGAGATACACTTAAGTTGTACAAGAAAGGTGAACTTAAAACTCTGCTATCTGAGGCTATCTAAAACTTTGCTATCTGTACATTTAGAGGACTTAATTTATATTTCTCTCTATTCTTGAAAATTCACAGGCCGTAATTGATGCCAATATAATTCCTCCTTTGGTTGTCTTGCTTCAAAATGTTGAGTTTGATATCAAGAAAGAAGTTGCATGGGCCTTCTCTAATGCTATATCGGGTGGATCTCATTAACAACTCAAGTATGGGGAGATCCTTATTTTTGCAATCCTTAATAATTTTATTAGTTTTCCGACATTTTTGTTTCAAGATATCACAAGTTATTTTTCCGTTGTTGACAGTATCTTGATAAATCATGGGTGTATTAACCCTCTATGTGATATTCTCATATGTCCTGATCCTAAGATTGTGATAGTTTGTTTTGAAGGGCTTGAAAACATCTTAAAGGTAGCAACACTGATGGTGTGAACCTGTTTAGCCCAAATGACTGATGATGTTGAGGGTTTGGAGAAAATAGAGACTGTTTGCCCAAAGGACAGCGAAATTTATGATTAAGAAAATCGACATTGTGACTATTTGAACCATTAGGTGAAAAAACAGTTAAAAAATTCATTAGACAATAGCATATACCACGGTGTATCTTCTCATTTTTGGCCTCACCTGTTATATAAGAGAATACAGATTTGAATTGTAATGTAATACTTGCTCACCAGAGTTATGAATTTTAGCTAAGTAAATATTATCAAGGCTTGAAGTTTCAATTATAGTGAAATGATTTTGTAAACTTTTGATGATATGATGTCTTTCACCCATATGTATATGAATCATCAAAATTAATGAATATGATTGATTTAGAAAGTTTTGAATTGATGCTTGTGCAAGTGTAGCACATGCATGATACTAACAGTATGGAATTATAAAAGGAAATGAACTTCCATAAAGAGAAATAAGCTATTAAGAAGGAACAATAAAATCCAAATTAACTTGAAACATGAAACATCCATGCTTGTATTTTTCTAAACATTCAACAAAAAAGTATTTTCCAATCCAAACCAATCACAATTTTTTAACTTTAAGCTTGCACTTTTCTAACATATCATTTTAAAATATACTTTTATCAGTATAGCTCAAAATATTATAAATATACCAAACAAATTTACCGGTGAAGGAGCACGGGTATTTTACTAGTTTCCATATCTTCTCTATATGCCAATCTCAGTCTCAGTTCTTCAGGAATTTCTGTAGTGTCCTCTTGCCCTGTTTCAAATGTTCCTTTTTGCTGCAAATCCATAAGTTTCATTAGATGGTGTAAAAATGCATTAAACATATCATAAGAAATTGCTGAGTCAGAAAGAAGCTGAGAAATCACAAACCCTTTTTAATGCCTCAAGCAACTCGTCACGCCCAATATAATCCAAATCCTTCCTGGCCGTTAAAATTCCAGCTTCGTTCCTATCATTTATTCGTGATCTGTCAGTCTATATTCTGATGATGGATTGATGCAGAAACTTTTATCAAAGATTATTTACAGTATATTCTGCAGCTCTGCCCTAGTAAAATCTTCTGTTAGCTCTACAATTTCGTTAAGCAGAGTATCTTTTTCTTCTTCTAAGCGAAAATACTTATTCATAGCATGCACCTAGTTTGCAGTATGCACCAAAAAGAATAGGAAAAAAGAAATTTAAAATATTGAAATACTATAGACTGATCCTAGTAAATCAAGGTTTTGGAGGTAAAATACCTTCAAAATGGCAAGTCTTCCATCTCTTAAAGGCAAACCAACTCTAATGATCTTGTCGAAACGACCCTTCCACAAAAGAGCAGGATCAATAATATCCAATCTATTTGTAGCACCTATCACAAGCACCTGAAATTCAAATTCAGTATATCAAATAACATCTTTGTGATCTTGCAATTTAATTAAAGCTTACCTGTGCTGTGGAAACTTTGAATCCGTCCATCTCAGTCAGTATCTGAAGTAATCCTTGTTCCCTTTCAGCACCTCCCTATGTAATTTATGGACAATGAGAGTTTAATTGGACAGAAAAAAGTGACCACCAACAACACCATTATTTTATAGGACACCTCACTTGTCAATGTTGATTATTGTTAGTTAGAGAAAAAACACTGACATCAGTTCTAGAACAATTGAGATTTCAAAATTAATAAGGTAGTTTAGTTCTATAATGTGAATGAGGAAGTGGTTAACTTTATCTTCAGGACCTTTGACAATAATGGAATAAAGTTTAGTAACTTGGGTGAAAGCAATATAAAGCAAAAACTGTTCATATGCATCAATTTCTAGATGAAAACCTTTATCTTCTCTATAACCCTAATTTTCATCAAGCAAAGTTACATTAAGATAAAATCATAGCTAACACAATAAGGGTTTTTGCTTCTGAATTGAATCATAGAAAAAAGAAACATAACCTGTTTGATAGCACTGGAAACAGAGAGAGTGGTGCTTTGATTGAGGCATTCAACACCAATCCAATCTATGAAGCCTAAGAGATCAACCTAATCAAGAGTATATGAACTAGGTTAGAACTTGTGTACCCTAAATCAAATAAGATAAACTTGACGATGATCATAATAGTGAATGATAGAGTTTGAATCTTACTTGACCCTTGTGAATAGCGGTGGCGGATTCTCCAGACATTGCTGCTGATTTATGCGACACGGAATACCTTCTTTGTGCGACTTCAAAGAGAGATTTTCCCCTTTGCTTAGCAATCGAAGGAGGCCAGTACGAAGATCTCTAGAGGACATTTGATGCTTTCGATTGGATATCTCAGATCTGACACATAGTCGTCTTTATGTACAAAGGAGTTTGTGATTCTGAAAAGAAAAGGAAATTGCGGTAGAATTTGAGAATCTTAGCGCGTGAATTGAAAGAACGTTACGAAAGGTTGAGAACGATCATAAATCTGAGCGGGGTCGGTTCTTAAACCGTCGTGGGATATGATACGTTCCAGCCAAAGGGACGGTGAAAGGAACCGTCGTGGGATATGCTATAATTCTATTTTTTATTGAATATATATTGACATTACTATTATATTATTTAAATACTACTAATATTAATATAGTTACTATTATATTATATAACTACTATTAATATAATTAATAGTTAGTAAGTAATATTATAATATTAATATTATAATTAATTAATTACTATTATTATATTTAATTAATAAAAGTGAAAAGATGGAAAAATAAAACAAATGGAAAAAAGTGAGAAAATAAAATAATAACAAAATAATAATTATGATTGGTCAAAGTAGTCGCGATAATCTGTTATACTAGTCGCGAGTGTGGAAAGAGGGCAGTTCTTTGGCAACTGTCTCAATTATGTTACTCAATATGCTTAAAAATCTACGACGGTTGGCTCTAACTGTCGTGACAACTGTCGCAGTCCAAGAATAAGGACGGATTTATGGGAACCGTCGCAACTCATGTGTCGTAAAACTCATTTTTTCTTGTAGTGGCAGAGTCAGAATGAGCCAAGCCAGAACTTGCATTAAGTAAGCAACGGTACTGTGCATTGAAAGCAAATTAATTCCAACGGCCTCATTCCAGACAAGATCTGATCGATAAGGAAAGTTTGTAAATAGCATTGAATCAAGAATATTGCATCCAACGTTCAACATCTCAGTGCTATATAAACAAGACTTTGAAGATTGAAATGGCTAATGCTCTCCAAAATCTCTACACGCAGAAAAGCTGATCAAAATCTTCTTTCTCTCAGTTTTGCTAAACACCACATTCTGATATTCTATCATTGTTTAGCAATCTAGTTTCTAAGCTTTAAGTTGTGTATACATCACAGTTGTGATACAGTTTTGTAGAAAACATTCACACACTTAGTTTTGATTTCTCTGTAAGAAAGTGTTCCCTTGACAAACCGGGTTGTGGTTTGGATCAAGAAGGCTTTAGCAGGTGTTAAAGCAGTCTGTAATATTCAGTTGAATATAGTGGATTAAGACCTCGTTGGAGAGAGGCGAAATCACCTTGACGGGTGGACTGGAGTAGTTTGAGATCAAACGAACCAGGATAAAAATATCGTGTTCATTACATTAGATTTCAGTTTTACAATTCAACCCCCCCTTATTGTGTTTTTCACTACTTCAATTGGCATCAGAGAGCCTGGTTCTGAGCTAAAACACTTAACCGTGTCAGTACGAGATCCAGCGTCAGAAAAACACAATGGCAGGAAACAATTCTCACATCAGCAATGACAACAATGAGGACAAAGACAGATTCAGCGGCAAACCTCCAGTCTTTGATGGAGAAAACTTTGATTACTGGAAAGACAGAATTGAAAGCTTCTTTCTGGCACATGATGCTGATCTGTGGGATATGGTGACAGATGGATACACGCACCCTGTGAATGCAAGCAGTCAGAAGATTGATAGAAAAACAATGTCTGATCAACAAAAGCGTGACTTCAAGAATCACCACAAGGCCAGAACCATCCTCCTCAGCGCCATCTCCTATACTGAGTATGAAAAGATCTCCAACAGAGACACAGCAAAGAATATTTTTGACTCACTCAGAATGACGCATGAGGGAAACGTTCAGGTCAAAGAAACAAAAGCTCTGGCGCTCATTCAGAAGTATGAGGCGTTCAAAATGGAAGAATCTGAATCCATTGAAACCATGTTCTCTAGATTCTAGATTCTGGTAGCTGGTCTCAAAGTTCTGGACAAAGGATACTCTACTGCTGACCATGTCAAGAAAATCATCAGAAGTTTACCCAAGCAGTGGAGACCTATGGTTACAGCTCTGAAGCTAGCTAAAGATCTCAACAAAATCACTCTGGAGGAACTTATCAGCTCCCTCAGAAGTCATGAGATAGAGCTAGAAGCTGATGAGCCTCAGAAGCAAGGTAACCCTTTAGCATTAAAATCTAACAAAAAATTTGTGTCTAAAGTTTTGCAGGCAGTTGAAGAAACATCTGATGGATCCTCATCAGAAGAAGACGAACTCTCTCTCCTTTCCAGAAGAGTAAATCAACTGTGGAAGCAAAGACAAAGAAAGTTCAGGAATCCCAGAAGATCTGATCAGAACGAGTCTTCTTCCAGATACAGAAGGACAGATTCTTCCTCTGGATACAGAAGATCTGAAGGCTCCTCCAGTAGCAAAAAGCCAAACACCAAGGACATCATCTGCTATGAGTGCAATGAGCAAGGACACTATAAGAGTGACTGCCCAAAGCTTCAGAGGGAAAAGCCCAAAAGGAAGTTTGGAAGAGAGAAGAAGAAAAGTCTCATGGCCACATGGGATGACTCTGACTCGTCTGAAGCTGACTCAAAATCAGATGATGAGAGGGCAAACATAGCTCTCATGGCTAACATCTCAGAAGATAGTGAAGCTTCTGAATCAGACTCAGAATCAGATACTGAAGAGGTATTTCCTAACTTTGCTGTTAACTTTACAAAGGCTGAACTTGCTGAAAGCCTTAATGAGATTCTGGAACGATATCAGCAAATTAGAGTTAAATTCAGAGACTTGAAAAGGAATCTTGAATCTGACTCTAATAAGACTGAGAGTCTCAAATTGGAAAATTCTGAGCTGAGAAATAAGATTTCAAAATTAGAAAACACTTTACAAAACTCTCAGAAGGAACCAATTTCTGAAACTCCCAGCAACGCTGATGAGATCATCAAGGAGTATCATCACAGTTTCCAGAAGTTCCTAGCTAAAAGCATAGATAGAAGCAGAATGGCTTCAATGATCTATGGAGTTAGCAGAAACGGCAGGAAAGGAATAGGATACCAAGGTAAGGTTCCTATACCAAATAATGTCATGGACTTAACCATTAAACACACTCCTCTAAATTCACATTTTGTGTATGGTCACACACATGATATTAAATACACTAGCAGTAAGCACTCTGTGAAACCAAAATTCAACCAGAGTTTTGGTAAAACTAACAAATCAGGACCCAAGAAAATCTGGGTACCTAAGGATAAAATAATACATGTTGCAGATATCTTTAGCAGCAAGTCAGAAACACCCGTCATGGTACCTGGACTCTGGCTGCTCACGACACATGACAGGAAGAAGGCATATGTTCCAAAGCCTGGAACTTAAGCCTGGAGGCCACGTTGGCTTTGGAGGCAATCAGAGGGGAAAGATAATTGGCTCTAGAACTGTAGGTAATGTAAATCTTCCCTCTATTAATAATGTTCTGCTAGTAGATGGATTGATGCATAATCTGTTATCCATAAGTCAATTAAGTGATAACGGTTATGATATAATCTTTAATCAAAAATCATGTAAAGCTGTTAGTTAGAAAGATGGGACTATCCTGTTTAATGGTAAGAGGAAAAACAACATTTACAAAATCAAACTTTCTGAACTAAAGAGTCAGAATGTAAAATGTCTTCTGTCTGTTAACAACGAGCAGTGGATCTGGCACAGAAGATTGGGGCATGTTAGTATGAGAAGAATATCTCAAATTAACAAACTCAATCTGGTCAGAGGACTTCCTAATTTGAAGTTCAATTCAGATGCTCTGTGTGAAGCATGTCAGAAAGGCAAATTTGCAAAACCTTCTTTTAAATCCAAAAATGTTGTTTCTACCTCTAAGCCATTAGAACTTCTGCACATTGACTTATTTGGACCAGTTAAAACTGCTTCAGTCAGTGGCAAGAAGTATGGCTTAGTAATCGTAGATGACTATAGCAGATGGACATGGGTAAAGTTCTTAAGACACAAGGACGAGTCACACTCTGTGTTTGTTACCTTCTGTAACCAAGTTCAGAATGAAAAGGATCTTAGAATCGTTAAAGTCAGAAGTGATCATGGTGGAGAATTTGAAAAAAAAGATTTTGAGTCATTCTTTAATGACAGAGGCATTCTGCATGATTTCTCTTGTCCTAGAACTCCCCAACAAAATGGAGTTGTAGAACGAAAGAACAGAACATTGCAAGAAATGGCCAGAACCATGATCAATGAGACAAACGTTGCTAAGACCTTCTGGGCAGAAGCAATAAACACAGCGTGCTACATTCAGAATAGAATCTCAATAAGACTTATTCTGGAAAAGACTCCATATGAATTGTGTAAGAACAGAAAGCCTAACATTTCATATTTTCATCCATTTGGATGTACTTGCTTTATATTAAATACAAAGAATTATTTGAACAAGTTTGACTCTAAAGCACAGAAGTGTATTATGTTAGGATACTCTGAACGCTCAAGAGGGTACAGAGTATACAATACAGAAACACAGATTGTGGAAGAATCAATCAGTGTTCGTTTTGATGATAAGCTTGACTCTGAAAAGTCAAAGAAGAATGAAGTCTTTGCAGGTATAGAAATTGAATTTACAGGTTTTGAAGGCAAGTCATCAGAAGCTCTCAACACAGACATTCCTTCAACGTCTGAAAGGAGCACTGCTAGCAATCCTACAACAGCTGCTGATCAACCTCAGAAGAGATTACCCAGAAGCCGCTTGGATCACCCAGAAGAGACTATCTTAGGAAGAAAGGAAGATCCAATCAGAACAAGAGCAAGCTTCAGAAACTCTGAAGAAACTCTTATGGGACTTGTGTCTCTGATTGAACCTTCTTCTATTGATGAAGCACTTCTGGATAATGACTGGATTCTGGAAATGCAAGAAGAGCTGAATCAATTCACCAGAAACGACGTATGGGATCTCGTTCCCAGACCAAAAGGATTCAACGTCATTGGAACAAGATGGGTGTTCAGAAACAAGCTAAATGAACAAGGTGAAGTCATCAGAAACAAGGCACGACTGGTTGCACAAGGTTATAGTCAGCAAGAGGGGATAGACTATACAGAAACCTTTGCCCCAGTCGCCAGGTTAGAATCTATCAGACTTTTAATTTCATTTGCTGTTAATAGAGGCATCACTCTGTATCAGATGGATGTCAAAAGTGCATTCTTAAATGGTTATATAGAAGAAGAAGTTTATGTACACCAACCCCCTGGTTTTGAAAATACCAAACATCCAGAACATGTTTACAAACTAAAGAAGTCATTGTATGGTCTGAAACAAGCTCCCAGAGCTTGGTATGAAAGGCTAAGTAACTTTCTGTTAGAAAATGAATTCACCAGAGGGAAAGTGGACACTACTCTATTCTGTAAATCAGTTAAGAATGACATCTTAGTCTGTCAAATTTATGTTGATGATATTATTTTTGGTTCTACTAATCCTTCTCTTGGAAGAAAATTTGCTAAGTGTATGCAGGCAGAATTTGAGATGAGCCTCATGGGGGAACTGAAATTCTTTCTAGGAATTCAGATCAATCAAACTCCAGAGGGAACTTACATTCATCAGAGCAAATACATCAGAGATCTTCTGAAGAAATTTGACCTCTCAGAATGTAAGCCATCAAAGATTCCAATGCATCCCACGTGCATTCTGGAAAGAGAAGAGGTAAGCAAAAATGTAGAACAGAAAGTCTACAGAGGTATGATTGGTTCTCTCCTCTATCTGACTGCTTCAAGACCTGACATATTATTCAGTGTTTGTATCTGTGCTAGATTCCAATCAGATCCTAGAGAATCTCACTTAACAGCTGTTAAGCGAATTTTCAAGTATCTGAAAGGTACTACTAATCTGGGTTTGTTTTATAGAAAATCTAGTGATTACAGCTTAGTAGGCTACTGCGATGCTGATTTTGCTGGAGACAGAGTGGAACGTAAAAGTACTTCTGGAAGCTGCCAGTTTCTGGGAGAAAATCTGATCTCTTGGTCCAGCAAAAGGCAATCAATAATTGCACTATCAACAGCAGAAGCTGAGTACATAGCAGCAGCAGGATGTAGCACACAAATGCTCTGGATGAAAAGTCAGCTTGAAGACTTCCAGATTTTTGAGAGTAACATTCCTATACTTTGTGATAATACTTCTGCTATTTGCTTAAGTAAGAATCCCATTTTACATTCTAGAGCTAAGCATATAGAAATAAAACATCACTTCATTAGGGACTATATTCTGAAAGGTATTTTGAACTTAAAATTTATAGATACAGACCATCAATGGGATGATATCTTTACTAAACCCCTTTCAGAAGATAGGTTTAATTTCATTCTGAAACATCTCAGCATGAAAATCTGTCCAGAGTGAAAATGTTTTAATTCCATATATTTACCTTCATAATGTAATTGTTTTACTGTGAACTTCTGATCAATCTTCTTTCAGTAAGATAGAACATGCAGATTGTATCAGATGCAAGTCTAAAGATCTGAGAGTCTAAGCTCAAAGACAGACGTGTTGATCACTACATCAAACAAGTGTCATCCAATCATCAACATATCTCTGAAGCAGAACGCGTGCACGCTTCTGAGAAGGCAAAGCGCTGATTGGGTGCATTGAGACACATGTCTGGTAACTGTTTTTAAGTATCTTTCTCAAATCCCCCAAAATCAGCAAGCATTTAATGAAAATTAATCATGCTTTTAAAATGCAATCATGATGTTTCTCTTTCTTAAAAACGTTTATCTTTTCAAAATATTTTGAAACTCTATTTAAACACATTAATCTCTCATTCTCATTCTTTATGCTTTCTCACTAATACTCAAGCATTTCCTGCATATTTTTGTGTTCATCTCTTGCAAAACCTTTTTTCTCAGTTCTTCTCAAAACCTTTTTAGTGTGGACATGGCAACCTCCAGCAGTGCTTCTGCATGTCCTCAGAAGAAAGCATCATCTGAGCAATATCAAGTGCCATTCAGAACTTTCCTCACTCCTGTGAAGAATCTTGAAGTGCTTTCTGAATTAATCATTGATTTTGGAAGCTTGAAGGAGAACGGTTTTGACCTAACTGAAGAAGTTAGGGCACAGAAGTGGGAAAGGTATTTTGACAGGTTGGTTGGACGAACATTCCCAATGCTAGTCAAGGAATTCTGGATTCACGCCAAGGCTTCAACACATCTAGTCACCTCCTTTGTTATGGGGAAGAAGATTGTTATCACTGAGGATCACATTGCAAGGCTAATAGGTTACAGTGGCGGAGGCGTTCGTTGTGTGGACATGGCTGAAAGATGTGCTGATGTGGGTGTGATAGCTGCAAGGATTTTCACTCATGGGGTGCCCAGCATCAAGATCAAAGATCTGAAGGATCATTACAGAGTTTGGGCTAAGATAATTCTGGGGTGCTTCAACCATAGGAAACCAACCAGTTCACCTGATTACATAAATGTGGATCAGCAGTTTCTGATCTACTTTATTGATCAGAAGGTAAAAATCAATCTGGCTCATTTGCTGTTCAACCACCTCAGAACAAGTGTGAAGGAAACCAGAGAAGAAGAAAGAACCAAGAGGGATTGGATACCCTTTGGAAGGTTGATATCAGATATTCTGACAGAGAATAGGCTGATAGAGCATCTGATAGAAGCTCAAGAGCTAAGCACTATTGAACCAACAGTTGGGAAACCTCTGAACGCAAAGAACTTGAAGAAAATGAAGCTGATAGAGAATATTCAGAAGGAACCCAGAGCCACTCCTATTGCTGATATCACCAGCAGAAGAGTTCCTCATAGTGACTTTCCTTTATTCTCTGAAATAGAATCCAAACCAGAGGTGGTTCTCAGATACTTGGATGCGTGCAAGGCAGATGGTTCAGATCCAAATCTGATTATCAAAGCTCTGCATCAA
This sequence comes from Vicia faba, assembly GCA_948472305.1. Lineage (NCBI taxonomy): Eukaryota > Viridiplantae > Streptophyta > Magnoliopsida > Fabales > Fabaceae > Vicia > Vicia faba. The sequence continues at coordinate 531,447,850 of OX451741.1, forward strand.
CCTCAGCAAGAAGTGACTCTGAATAAGACGAAGAAGAGGAAGGCACCATCAGAAGGATCATCCCAGCAGACACCCAGGAAAAGAGGTAATTTATCTGCTGCTTCTGTTTTAAATTCTTCTACTATTCCAACACCTATTCCTCCTCAAACCTCTCATAGAATCTCAATCCCCATCCCTACCATAGATGAAACTGTACCAGAAGAGGACCCTTCTGAGGCATTAAAACTCAGAAGACCCAGAACCAAACATCCCAAACCAATAATCTCCACAACATCAGCAATTGACAAAGTGCTGTCTGATATTGATCAACACACTTCTGATCAATCAAACTCTGAACCAGAAACTGTCCCTCCTCCACAACTAGAACAACAACAATCTGCTGAAGAACCAGAATATCAACAACAACCACCTTCACCCATTCCAGAAGAACCCCTAATCCCTGAACAACCAGAAATTCCAACAACTTCTCCTCAACCAGCAATTCCGTCTCTCTCTCCTCAACCAGAAATTAATCCACCATCACCTCAACCAGAGTTTCATCACTCTGAAACTCCTTCTCCTCAACCATCTGAACCTCATTCACCTCAACCATCACCTTTGGCAATCCAGCTGCCAGGTGGAACAACTATCACGTTAGCACAATTGTTATCCTCATCAGAATCTACACCACCATTCACTACTTCAGCTGGGTCAAACACTCCCAAAACACCACCCAGTCCAATCATAATCTCTGATTCTGAAATTCCCTCTCCAAAACAAACAGCTGCCAAGAAAACCTCCGAAAACCCCAGCAGGACTTTCATAGACTTAACTAGTCTTGACCGTCTTGCTGATCTGAAACATAAAATTGCCATCCCAAAACCAAAACAACCAGATGTTGGCTCTGGTATTATGAATTTTGAAACAGGTGGGCAGCAATGGATTGCTTCTTTGAAGCAAGTATGTCCTGGAATGATTGACCCAGCTGCTTCTGATCAGCTATGGTCACAATTCAGACTTTGGGTACGTGCTGAAGCCCTCAAGTTGCAGGATATCAACTATGAGCAGGCACAATAGAATTTCAGCAAGCTTCTGAATGAAGTTGGAAGTCAGCTTCTGAAAGAAGACGTGCTCCCTCTGGATAGTGAACCTTGGTCTGAGAAACAGCAAGCTTCAAAGGTGCAATCAGAAGAAGACAAGACCATTCAAGCTGAAGAAAGTCAAGCAGAAGATGTTGCTGAAAGCTCTCAGAAGCTACCTGCTTCTGATGCTTCTCAAGCTGCCTTGGACAGGCAGACTCTGGAAGAACTAAGGCTGAATGACATGCGTCTGCAGCAGCGGATGGATGAAAACGACCAGAAGATGAAAGAAAGAATGGATGTGCAGGATAGCAAGATTGACACTGTTGTCAGCATGGTGCACAAGCAGAATGAGACTGCTGAAAAGATCCAAGCCATGCTGGAGAACCTGTTCACACGCTTGCCTCCTCAACCTTAGTCTTTTTTCATTCATGTCCTTTTCATGTTTTCTTTGATTTTCTGATGTACTGTTTGAACTCTTTTAATATAACTAGTTTTTCTGATCTTAACTGTTTTAGCACATCACTTACACTTTTTGATTGCTGACAAAAAGGGGGAGAACAAGAATGATATTTTAAACAATAACGGCTAACTAGACAAAAATTCTCAAACATTCTAACTCTATTACTTGAAAATGTTTTTCTGTTTTGCTTAAAGTCTACAGGTACAAGGAAGCTCCTGGACACTCTGAAGACTAGAAGCTCTGATCACTATGAAGCTCTGATCCGCTCTGATACTCTAATCCAAAGCAAAAGCTCTGACAAGAAAAGCTCTGAAGCTCTGCTCTGACATAAAGCTTCTGATAGTCAAAGACTCTGATACTCTAATGTTCAAAGAAAGGCAAAAAGATCTGATCCTGAAGAACACATGTAATCAAAGGGAAGTAATAAACTCAGGGGGAGTATCTCTCAACTCTGATATCCTTTTTTACTTCTTACTCTGATGCATATCTCTGATACCTTTTCACGTTATTTTCATTTAAAAATATCTAGTTTTTGTCATCATCAAAAAGGGGGAGATTGTTAGAACAAAGTTTGAATCTACTACCCTATATTTAAGTTTTGATGATAACAAAGTGAAAAGATATATTATTTACAAGATTCATGTATGAACTATCTGCTGCCTAAAATTATTATGTTCTGACTTGCAGATACTCTGATTGATATAAGCAAGATCACATCTAATCAGCATCAGAATTTGGTTCTTGACACCAGCATCAAAAGTTGCCATATCAGAATGTCAGAATCAGATGATCGACTCACGTATATGCTGAAGCCTGATGAACAAGACTGCGCTCAACACTCTGATATAGAAACACAACAGTTCATCAGTAGCAAAGCAGAGTCAGAATGAGCCAAGCCAGAACTTGCATTAAGTAAGCAACGGTACTGTGCATTGAAAGCAAATTAATTCCAACGGCCTCATTCGAGACAAGATCTGCTCGATAAGGAAAGTTTGTAAATAGCATTGAATCAAGAATATTGCATCCAACGTTCAACATCTCAGTGCTATATAAACAAGACTTTGAAGATTGAAATGGCTAATGCTCTCCAAAATCTCTACACGCAGAAAAGCTGATCAAAATCTTCTTTCTCTCAGTTTTGCTAAACACCACATTCTGATATTCTATCATTGTTTAGCAATCTAGTTTCTAAGCTTTAAGTTGTGTATACATCACAGTTGTGATACTGTTTTGTAGAAAACATTCACACACTTAGTTTTGATTTCTCTGTAAGAAAGTGTTCCCTTGACAAACCGGGTTGTGGTTTGGATCAAGAAGGCTTTAGCAGGTGTTAAAGCAGTCTGTAATATTCAGTTGAATATAGTGGATTAAGACCTCGTTGGAGAGAGGCGAAATCACCTTGACGGGTGGACTGGAGTAGTTTGAGATCAAACGAACCAGGATAAAAATATCGTGTTCATTGCATTAGATTTCAGTTTTACAATTCAACCCCCCCCCCCTTCTTGTGTTACTCAAATGGATGGCATCCTTGTCATTATGGAAGGTTGTTTGTTGTTCTGATTTATGTTAATCAATGGATGGTAGTCTTGTCATTATGGAAAGTAGTCTATTGTTCAGAATTTTCTTACTCGAATGGATGGTAGACTTGTCATTATGGAAGGCAGTCTGTTGTCGAGATTTTTGTTATTCCAATGGATTGTAGACTTGTCAATATGGAAGGTAGTCTGTTGTCGAGATTTTTGTTACTCCAATGGATGGTACCCTTGTCATTATGGTAGGTAGTTTGTTGTCGAGATTTTTGTTACTCCAATGGATGGTACCCTTGTCATTATGGAAGATGGTCTGTTGTCGAGATTTTTGTTACTCCAATGGATGGTAGCCTTGTCATTATGGTAGGTAGTTTGTTGTCGAGATTTTTGTTACTCCAATGGATGGTACTCTTGTCATTATGGAAGATGGTCTGTTGTCGAGATTTTTGTTACTCCAATGGATGGTAGCCTTGTCATTATGGAAGGTAGTCCGTTGTCCCTATTTTTGTTACTCAAATGGATGGTAACCTTGTCATTATGGAAGGTATTCTATCATTGTAATTTATGTTACTCCAATGGATGGTAGCCTTGTCATTATGTAAAGGTAGTTTGTTGTTCAGATTTTTGTTACTCTGATGGATGGTAGACTTGTCATTATGGAAGATGGTCTGTTGTCAAGATTTTTGTTACTCCAATGGATGGTAGCCTTGTCATTATGGAAGGTAGTATTTTGTCGATATCTTTGTAACTCCAAATGATGGTAGCCTTGTCATTATGGAAGGTAGTTTGTTGTCGAGATTTTTGTTACTCCAATGGATGGTAGCCTTGTCATTATGGAAGGTAGTCTCTTGTTGATACTTTTGTTACCCCAATGGATGATAGTCTTCTCATTATGGAAGGTAGTATGTTGTCCCAGTTTTTGTTACTTAAATGGATGGTAGCCTTGTCATTATGGAAGGTAATGTGTCGTTGTAATTTATGTTACTCCAATGGATGGTAGCCTTGTCATTATGAAAGGTAGTCTATTTTTCAGATTTTTTTTACTCCAATGTATGGTAGACTCGTCCTTATGGAAGGTAGTCTATTGTCGATATTTTTTTACTCCATTGGATTGTAGCCTTGTCATTATGGAAGGTAGTCTGTTGTCGAGATTTTTGTTATTCCAATGGATGGTAGCCTTGTCATTATGGAAGGTAGTCTATTGTCGTGATTTTTTTACTCCAATTGATTGTAGCCTTGTCATTATGGAATGTAGTATGTTGTGGTTATCTTTGTTACTCCAATGGATGGTAGACTACTCATTATGGAATGTAGTCTGTTGTCGACATTTTGGTTACTCCAATGGATGGTAGCCCTGTCATTATGGATGGTAGTTTGTTGTCCCGATTTTTGTTACTCTATTGGATGGTAGCCTTGTCATTACGGAATGTTGTCTATCATTGTGATTTGTGTTACTCCTATGGATGGTAGCCTAGTCATTACGGAAGGTAGTTTGTTGTCCAGATTTTTGTTAATCCAATGGACGGTAACCTTGTCATTATGGAAGGTAGTCTGTTGTCGATATTTTTGTTACTCCATTGGATTATAGCCTTGTTATTATGGAAGGTAGTATGTTGTCGAGATTTTTGTTATTCCAATTGATTGCAGACTTCTCATGATGGAAGGTAGTCTGTTGTCGAGATTTTTGTTACTCCATTGGATGGTAGCCTTGTCATTATGGAAGGTAGTCTCTTGTTGATATTTTTGTTACTCCAATGGATGGTAGCCATGTCATTATTGAACGTAGTTTGTTGTCCAAATTTTTGTTACTCAAATGGTTGGTATCCTTGTCATTATGGAAGGTTTTTTGTTGTTGTGATTTTTGTTACTCCAATGGATGGTAGCCTTGTCATTATGGAAGGTAGTCTCTTGTCGATATTTTTGTTACTCCATTGGATGGTAGCCTTGTCATTATGGAAGGTAGTATGTTATCGATATCTTTGTTACTCCAATGGATGGTAGCCTTGTCATTATGGAAGGTAGTCTGTCGTTGTAATTTCTGTTACTCCAATGGATGGTAGCCTTTTCATTATGGAAGGTAGTCTGTTGTTCAGATTTTTGTTACTCCAATGGATGGTAGACTTGTCATTATGGAAGGTAGTCTTTTGTCAAGATTTTTTTTACTCCATTGGATTTTAGCCTTGTCATTATGGAAGGTAGTCTGTTGTCGAGATTGTTGTTACTCCAATGGATGGTAGCCTTGTCATTATGAAAGGTATTCTGTCTTTGTAATTTTTGTTACTCCAATGGATGGTAGCCTTGTCATTATGTAAAGGTAGTCTGTAGTTCAGATATTTGTTACTCCAATGGATGGTAGACTTGTCATTATGGAAGATGGTCTGTTGTCGAGATTTTTGTTACTCCAATGGATGGTAGCCTTGTCATTATGGAAGGTAGTATTTTGTCGATATCTTTGTTACTCCAATGGATGGTAGCCTTGTCATTATGGAAGGTAGTCTGTTGTCGAGATATTTTTTACTCCAATGGATGGTAGCCTTGTCATTATGGAAGGTAGTCTCTTGTTGATATTTTTGTCACCCCAATGGATGATAGTCTTCTCATTATGGAAGGTAGTATGTTGTCCCGATTTTTGTTACTCAAATGGATGGTAGCCTTGTCATTATGGAAGGTAGTATGTCGTTGTAATTTATGTTACTCCAATGGATGGTAGCCTTGTCATTATGAAAGGTAGTATCTTGTTCAGATTTTTGTTACTCCAATGGATGTTAGCCTTGTCATTATGAAAGGTAGTATGTTGTTCACATTTTTGTTACTCCAATGGATGGTAGACTCGTCCTTATGGAAGGTAGTCTATTGTCGAAATTTTTTTTACTACATTGGATTGTAGCCTTGTCATTATTGAAGGTAGTCTGTTGTCGATATTTTTTTTTACTCCAATGGATTGTAGGCTTGTCATTATGGAAGGTAGTATGTTGTGGATATCTTTGTTACTCCAATGGATGGTAGACTTCTCATTATGGAATGTAGTCTGTTGTCGAGATATTTGTTACTCCAATGGATGGTAGCCTTCTCGTTATGGGAGGTAGTCTCTAGTTGACATTTTGGTTACTCCAATGGATGGTAGCCCTGTCATTATGGATGGTAGTTTGTTGTCCCGATTTTTGTTACTCTATTAGATGGTAGCCTTGTCATTATAAAAGGTAGTCTGTTGTCGAGATTTTTGTTACTCCACTGGATGGTAGCCTTGTCATTATGGAAGGTAGTATGTTGTTGATATTTTTGTTACCCCAATGGATGATAGTCTTCTCATTATGGAAGGTAGTATGTTGTCCTGATTTTTGTTACTCAAATGGATGGTAGCCTTGTCATTATGGAAGGTAGTCTGTCGTTGTAATTTATGTTACTCCAATGGATGGTAGCCTTGTCATTATGAAAGGTAGTCTGTTGTTCAGATTTTTTTTACTCCAATGTATGGTAGACTCGTCCTTATGGAAGGTAGTCTATTGTCGAGATTTTTTTACTCCATTGGATTGTAGCCTTGTCATTATGGAAGGTAGTCTGTTGTCGAGATTTTTGTTATTCCAATGGATGGTAGCCTTGTCATTATGGAAGGTAGTCTATTGTCGTGATTTTTTTTACTCCAATGGATTGTAGCCTTGTCATTATGGAAGGTAGTATGTTGTGGTTATCTTTGTTACTCCAATGGATGGTAGACTACTCATTATGGAATGTAGTCTGTTGTCGAGATATTTGTTACTCCAATGGATGGTAGCCTTGTCATTATGGGAGGTAGTCTCTTGTTGACATTTTGGTTACTCCAATGGATGGTAGCCCTGTCATTATGGATGGTAGTTTGTTGTCCCAATTTTTGTTACTCTATTGGATGGTAGCCTTGTCATTATGGAAGGTTGTCTATCATTGTGATTTTTGTTACTCCTATGGATGGTAGCCTAGTCATTATGGAAGGTAGTTTGTTGTCCAGATTTTTGTTAATCCAATGGCTGGTAACCTTGTCATTATGGAAGGTAGTCTGTTATCGATATTTTTGTTACTCCATTGGATTATAGCCTTGTTATTATGGAAGGTAGTATGTTGTCGAGATTTTTGTTATTCCAATTGATTGCAGACTTCTCATGATGGAAGGTAGTCTGTTGTCGAGATTTTTGTTACTCCATTGGATGGTAGCCTTGTCATTATGGAAGGTAGTCTCTTGTTTATATTTTTGTTACTCCAATGGATGGTAGCCTTGTCATTATTGAAGGTAGTTTGTTGTCCAAATTTTTGTTACTCAAATGGTTGGTATCCTTGTCATTATGGAAGGTTTTCTGTTGTTGTGATTTCTGTTACTCCAATGGATGGTAGCCTTGTCATTATGGAAGGTAGTCTCTTGTCGATATTTTTGTTACTCCATTGGATGGTAGCCTTGTCATTATGGAAGGTAGTATGTTGTTGATATTTTTGTTACCCCAATGGATGATAGTCTTCTCATTATGGAAGGTAGTATGTTGTCCCGATTTTTGTTACTCAAATGGATGGTAGCCTTGTCATTATGGAAGGTAGTCTGTCGTTGTAATTTATGTTACTCCAATGGATGGTAGCCTTGTCATTATGAAAGGTTGTCTGTTGTTCAGATTTTTTTTACTCCAATGTATGGTAGACTCGTCCTTATGGAAGGTAGTCTATTGTCGAGATTTTTTTACTCCATTGGATTGTAGCCTTGTCATTATGGAAGGTAGTCTGTTGTCGAGATATTTGTTATTCCAATGGATGGTAGCCTTGTCATTATGGAAGGTAGTCTATTGTCGTGATTTTTTTTACTCCAATGGATTGTAGCCTTGTCATTATGGAAGGTAGTATGTTGTGGTTATCTTTGTTACTCCAATGGATGGTAGACTACTCATTATAGAATGTAGTCTGTTATCGAGATATTTGTTACTCCATTGGATGGTAGCCTTGTCATTATGGGAGGTAGTCTCTTGTTGACATTTTGGTTACTCCAATGGATGGTAGCCCTGTCATTATGGATGGTAGTTTGTTGTCCCAATTTTTGTTACTCTATTGGATGGTAGCCTTGTCATTATGGAAGGTTGTCTATCATTGTGATTTTTGTTACTCCTATGGATGGTAGCCTAGTCATTATGAAAGGTAGTTTGTTGTCCAGATTTTTGTTAATCCAATGGATGGTAACCTTGTCATTATGGAAGGTAGTATGTTGTCGATATTTTTGTTACTCCATTGGATTATAGCCTTGTTATTATGGAAGGTAGTATGTTGTCGAGATTTTTGTTATTCCAATTGATTGCAGACTTCTCATGATGGAAGGTAGACTGTTGTCGAGATTTTTGTTACTCCATTGGATGGTAGCCTTGTCATTATGGAAGGTAGTATGTTGTTGATATTTTTGTTACCCCAATGGATGATAGTCTTCTCATTATGGAAGGTAGTATGTTGTCCCGATTTTTGTTACTCAAATGGATGGTAGCCTTGTCATTATGGAAGGTAGTCTGTCGTTGTAATTTATGTTACTCCAATGGATGGTAGCCTTGTCATTATGAAAGGTTGTCTGTTGTTCAGATTTTTTTTACTCCAATGTATGGTAGACTCGTCCTTATGGAAGGTAGTCTATTGTCGAGATTTTTTTACTCCATTGGATTGTAGCCTTGTCATTATGGAAGGTAGTCTGTTGTCGAGATTTTTGTTATTACAATGGATGGTAGCCTTGTCATTATGGAAGGTAGTCTATTGTCGTGATTTTTTTTACTCCAATGGATTGTAGCCTTGTCATTATGGAAGGTAGTATGTTGTGGTTATCTTTGTTACTCCAATGGATGGTAGACTACTCATTATAGAATGTAGTCTGTTATCGAGATATTTGTTACTCCATTGGATGGTAGCCTTGTCATTATGGGAGGTAGTCTCTTGTTGACATTTTGGTTACTCCAATGGATGGTAGCCCTGTCATTATGGATGGTAGTTTGTTGTCCCAATTTTTGTTACTCTATTGGATGGTAGCCTTGTCATTATGGAAGGTTGTCTATCATTGTGATTTTTGTTACTCCTATGGATGGTAGCCTAGTCATTATGAAAGGTAGTTTGTTGTCCAGATTTTTGTTAATCCAATGGATGGTAACCTTGTCATTATGGAAGGTAGTATGTTGTCGATATTTTTGTTACTCCATTGGATTATAGCCTTGTTATTATGGAAGGTAGTATGTTGTCGAGATTTTTGTTATTCCAATTGATTGCAGACTTCTCATGATGGAAGGTAGTCTGTTGTCGAGATTTTTGTTACTCCATTGGATGGTAGCCTTGTCATTATGGAAGGTAGTATGTTGTTGATATTTTTGTTACCCCAATGGATGATAGTCTTCTCATTATGGAAGGTAGTATGTTGTCCCGATTTTTGTTACTCAAATGGATGGTAGCCTTGTCATTATGGAAGGTAGTCTGTCGTTGTAATTTATGTTACTCCAATGGATGGTAGCCTTGTCATTATGAAAGGTTGTCTGTTGTTCAGATTTTTTTTACTCCAATGTATGGTAGACTCGTCCTTATGGAAGGTAGTCTATTGTCGAGATTTTTTTACTTCATTGGATTGTAGCCTTGTCATTATGGAAGGTAGTCTGTTGTCGAGATTTTTGTTATTCCAATGGATGGTAGCCTTGTCATTATGGAAGGTAGTCTATTGTCGTGATTTTTTTTACTCCAATGGATTGTAGCCTTGTCATTATGGAAGGTAGTATGTTGTGGTTATCTTTGTTACTCCAATGGATGGTAGACTACTCATTATAGAATGTAGTCTGTTGTCGAGATATTTGTTACTCCAATGGATGGTAGCCTTGTCATTATGGGAGGTAGTCTCTTGTTGACATTTTGGTTACTCCAATGGATGGTAGCCCTGTCATTATGGATGGTAGTTTGTTGTCCAAATTTTTGTTACTCTATTGGATGGTAGCCTTGTCATTATGGAAGGTTGTCTATCATTGTGATTTTTGTTACTCCTATGGATGGTAGCCTAGTCATTATGGAAGGTAGTTTGTTGTCCAGATTTTTGTTAATCCAATGGATGGTAACCTTGTCATTATGGAAGGTAGTATGTTGTCGATATTTTTGTTACTCCATTGGATTATAGCCTTGTTATTATGGAAGGTAGTATGTTGTCGAGATTTTTGTTATTCCAATTGATTGCAGACTTCTCATGATGGAAGGTAGTCTGTTGTCGAGATTTTTGTTACTCCATTGGATGGTAGCCTTGTCATTATGGAAGGTAGTCTCTTGTTGATATTTTTGTTACTCCAATGAATGGTAGCCTTGTCATTATTGAAGGTAGTTTGTTGTCCAAATTTTTGTTACTCAAATGGTTGGTATCCTTGTCATTATGGAAGGTTTTCTGTTGTTGTGATTTCTGTTACTCCAATGGATGGTAGCCTTGTCATTATGGAAGGTAGTCTCTTGTCGATATTTTTGTTACTCCATTGGATGGTAGCCTTGTCATTATGGAAGGTAGTATGTTGTTGATATTTGGGTTACCCAAATGGATGATAGTCTTCTCATTATGGAAGGTAGTATGTTGTCCCGATTATTGTTACTCAAATGTATGGTAGCCTTGTCATTATGGAAGGTAGTCTGTCGTTGTAATTTATGTTACTCCAATGGATGGTAGCCTTGTCATTATGAAAGGTAGTCTGTTGTTCAGATTTTTTTTACTCCAATGTATGGTAGACTCGTCCTTATGGAAGGTAGTCTATTGTCGAGATTTTTTAACTCCATTGGATTGTAGCCTTGTCATTATGGAAGGTAGTCTGTTGTCGAGATTTTTGTTATTCCAATGGATGGTAGCCTTGTCATTATGGAAGGTAGTCTATTGTCGTGACTTTTTTACTCCAATGGATTGTAGCCTTGTCATTATGGAAGGTAGTATGTTGTGGTTATCTTTGTTACTCCAATGGATGGTAGACTACTCATTATGGAATGTAGTCTGTTGTCGAGATATTTGTTACTCCAATGGATGGTAGCCTTTACATTATGGGAGGTAGTCTCTTGTTGACATTTTGGTTACTCCAATGGATGGTAGCCCTGTCATTATGGATGGTAGTTTGTTGTCCAAATTTTTGTTACTCTATTGGATGGTAGCCTTGTCATTATGGAAGGTTGTCTATCATTGTGATTTTTGTTACTCCTATGGATGGTAGCCTAGTCATTATGGAAGGTAGTTTGTTGTCCAGATTTTTGTTAATCCAATGGATGGTAACCTTGTCATTATGGAAGGTAGTATGTTGTCGATATTTTTGTTACTCCATTGGATTATAGCCTTGTTATTATGGAAGGTAGTATGTTGTCGAGATTTTTGTTATTCCAATTGATTGCAGACTTCTCATGATGGAAGGTAGTCTGTTGTCGAGATTTTTGTTACTCCATTGGATGGTAGCCTTGTCATTATGGAAGGTAGTCTCTTGTTGATATTTTTGTTACTCCAATGAATGGTAGCCTTGTCATTATTGAAGGTAGTTTGTTGTCCAAATTTTTGTTACTCAAATGGTTGGTATCCTTGTCATTATGGAAGGTTTTCTGTTGTTGTGATTTCTGTTACTCCAATGGATGGTAGCCTTGTCATTATGGAAGGTAGTCTCTTGTCGATATTTTTGTTACTCCATTGGATGGTAGCCTTGTCATTATGGAAGGTAGTATGTTGTTGATATTTGGGTTACCCAAATGGATGATAGTCTTCTCATTATGGAAGGTAGTATGTTGTCCCGATTATTGTTACTCAAATGTATGGTAGCCTTGTCATGATGGAAGGTAGTCTGTCGTTGTAATTTATGTTACTCCAATGGATGGTAGACTTGTCATTATGAAAGGTAGTCTGTTGTTCAGATTTTTTTTACTCCAATGTATGGTAGACTCGTCCTTATGGAAGGTAGTCTATTGTCGAGATTTTTTAACTCCATTGGATTGTAGCCTTGTCATTATGGAAGGTAGTCTGTTGTCGAGATTTTTGTTATTCCAATGGATTGTAGCCTTGTCATTATGGAAGGTAGTCTATTGTCGTGACTTTTTTACTCCAATGGATTGTAGCCTTGTCATTATGGAAGGTAGTATGTTGTGGTTATCTTTGTTACTCCAATGGATGGTAGACTACTCATTATGGAATGTAGTCTGTTGTCGAGATATTTGTTACTCCAATGGATGGTAGCCTTTACATTATGGGAGGTAGTCTCTTGTTGACATTTTGGTTACTCCAATGGATGGTAGCCCTGTCATTATGGATGGTAGTTTGTTGTCCCAATTTTTGTTATTCTATTGGATGGTAGCCTTGTCATTATGGAAGGTTGTCTATCATTGTGATTTTTGTTACTCCTATGGATGGTAGCCTAGTCATTATGGAAGGTAGTTTGTTGTCCAGATTTTTGTTAATCCAATGGATGGTAACCTTGTCATTATGGAAGGTAGTCTGTTGTCGATATTTTTGTTACTCCATTGGATTATAGCCTTGTTATTATGGAAGGTAGTATGTTGTCGAGATTTTTGTTATTCCAATTGATTGCAGACTTCTCAGATGGAAGGTAGTCAGTTGTCGAGATTTTTGTTACTCCATTGGATGGTAGCCTTGTCATTATGGAAGGTAGTCTCTTGTTGATATTTTTGTTACTCCAATGGATGGTAGCCTTGTCATTATTGAAGGTAGTTTGTTGTCCAAATTTTTGTTACTCAAATGGTTGGTATCCTTGTCCTTATGGAAGGCTTTCTGTTGTTGTGATTCTTGTTACTCCAATGGATGGTAGCCTTGTCATTATGGAAGGTAGTATGTTATCGATATCTTTGTTACTCCAATGGATGGTAGCCTTGTCATTATGGAAGGTAGTATGTCGTTGTAATTTCTGTTACTCCAATGGATGGTAGCCTTTTCATTATGGAAGGTAGTCTGTTGTTCAGAGTTTTGTTACTCCAATGGATGGTAGACTTGTCATTATGGAAGGTAGTCTTTTGTTGAGATTTTTTTTACTCCATTGGATTGTAGCCTTGTCATTATGGAAGGTAGTCTGTTGTCGAGATTGTTGTTACTCCAATGGATGGTAGCCTTGTCATTATGAAAGGTATTCTGTCGTTGTAATTTTTGTTACTCCAATGGATGGTAGCCTTGTCATTATGTAAAGGTAGTCTGTAGTTCAGATATTTGTTACTCCAATGGATGGTAGACTTGTCATTATGGAAGATGGTCTGTTGTCGAGATTTTTGTTACTCCAATGGATGGTAGCCTTGTCATTATGGAAGGTAGTATTTTGTCGATATCTTTGTTACTCCAATGGATGGTAACCTTGTCATTATGGAAGGTAGTCTGTTGTCGAGATTTTTTTTACTCCAATGGATGGTAGGCTTGTCATTATGGAAGGTAGTCTCTTGTTGATATTTTTGTCACCCCAATGGATGATAGTCTTCTCATTATGGAAGGTAGTATGTTGTCCCGATTTTTGTTACTCAAATGGATGGTAGCCTTGTCATTATGGAAGGTAGTATGTCGTTGTAATTTATGTTACTCCAATGGATGGTAGCCTTGTCATTATGAAAGGTAGTATGTTGTTCAGATTTTTGTTACTCCAATGGATGTTAGCCTTGTCATTATGAAAGGTAGTATGTTGTTCACATTTTTGTTACTCCAATGGATGGTAGACTCGTCCTTATGGAAGGTAGTCTATTGTCGAGATTTTTTTTACTGCATTGGATTGTAGCCTTGTCATTATTGAAGGTAGTCTGTTGTCGATATTTTTTTTTACTCCAATGGATTGTAGCCTTGTCATTATGGAAGGTAGTATGTTGTGGATATCTTTGTTACTCCAATGGATGGTAGACTTCTCATTATGGAATGTAGTCTGTTGTCGAGTTATTTGTTACTCCAATGGATGGTAGCCTTCTCATTATGGGAGGTAGTCTCTTGTTGACATTTTGGTTACTCCAATGGATGGTAGCCCTGTCATTATGGATGGTAGTTTGTTGTCCAAATTTTTGTTACTCTATTGGATGGTAGCCTTGTCATTATGGAAGGTTGTCTATCATTGTGATTTTTGTTACTCCTATGGATGGTAGCCTAGTCATTATGGAAGGTAGTTTGTTGTCCAGATTTTTGTTAATCTAATGGATGGTAACCTTGTCATTATGGAAGGTAGTATGTTGTCGATATTTTTGTTACTCCATTGGATTATAGCCTTGTTATTATGGAAGGTAGTATGTTGTCGAGATTTTTGTTATTCCAATTGATTGCAGACTTCTCATGATGGAAGGTAGTCTGTTGTCGAGATTTTTGTTACTCCATTGGATGGTAGCCTTGTCATTATGGAAGGTAGTCTCTTGTTGATATTTTTGTTACTCCAATGAATGGTAGCCTTGTCATTATTGAAGGTAGTTTGTTGTCCAAATTTTTGTTACTCAAATGGTTGGTATCCTTGTCATTATGGAAGGTTTCTGTTGTTGTGATTTCTGTTACTCCAATGGATGGTAGCCTTGTCATTATGGAAGGTAGTCTCTTGTCGATATTTTTGTTACTCCATTGGATGGTAGCCTTGTCATTATGGAAGGTAGTATGTTGTTGATATTTTGGTTACCCCAATGGATGATAGTCTTCTCATTATGGAAGGTAGTATGTTGTCCCGATTATTGTTACTCAAATGGATGGTAGCCTTGTCATTATGGAAGGTAGTCTGTCGTTGTAATTTATGTTACTCCAATGGATGGTAGCCTTGTCATTATGAAAGGTAGTCTGTTGTTCAGATTTTTCTTACTCCAATGTATGGTAGACTCGTCCTTATGCAAGGTAGTCTATTGTCGAGATTTTTTTACTCCATTGGATTGTAGCCTTGTCATTATGGAAGGTAGTCTGTTGTCGAGATTTTTGTTATTCCAATGGATGGTAGCCTTGTCATTATGGAAGGTAGTCTATTGTCGTGACTTTTTTACTCCAATGGATTGTAGCCTTGTCATTATGGAAGGTAGTATGTTGTGGTTATCTTTGTTACTCCAATGGATGGTAGACTACTCATTATGGAATGTAGTCTGTTGTCGAGATATTTGTTACTCCAATGGATGGTAGCCTTTACATTATGGGAGGTAGTCTCTTGTTGACATTTTGGTTACTCCAATGGATGGTAGCCCTGTCATTATGGATGGTAGTTTGTTGTCCTAATTTTTGTTATTCTATTGGATGGTAGCCTTGTCATTATGGAAGGTTGTCTATCATTGTGATTTTTGTTACTCCTATGGATGGTAGCCTAGTCATTATGGAAGGTAGTTTGTTGTCCAGATTTTTGTTAATCCAATGGATGGTAACCTTGTCATTATGGAAGGTAGTCTGTTGTCGATATTTTTGTTACTCCATTGGATTATAGCCTTGTTATTATGGAAGGTAGTATGTTGTCGAGATTTTTGTTATTCCAATTGATTGCAGACTTCTCAGATGGAAGGTAGTCAGTTGTCGAGATTTTTGTTACTCCATTGGATGGTAGCCTTGTCATTATGGAAGGTAGTCTCTTGTTGATATTTTTGTTACTCCAATGGATGGTAGCCTTGTCATTATTGAAGGTAGTTTGTTGTCCAAATTTTTGTTACTCAAATGGTTGGTATCCTTGTCCTTATGGAAGGCTTTCTGTTGTTGTGATTCTTGTTACTCCAATGGATGGTAGCCTTGTCATTATGGAAGGTAGTATGTTATCGATATCTTTGTTACTCCAATGGATGGTAGCCTTGTCATTATGGAAGGTAGTATGTCGTTGTAATTTCTGTTACTCCAATGGATGGTAGCCTTTTCATTATGGAAGGTAGTCTGTTGTTCAGAGTTTTGTTACTCCAATGGATGGTAGACTTGTCATTATGGAAGGTAGTCTTTTGTTGAGATTTTTTTTACTCCATTGGATTGTAGCCTTGTCATTATGGAAGGTAGTCTGTTGTCGAGATTGTTGTTACTCCAATGGATGGTAGCCTTGTCATTATGAAAGGTATTCTGTCGTTGTAATTTTTGTTACTCCAATGGATGGTAGCCTTGTCATTATGTAAAGGTAGTCTGTAGTTCAGATATTTGTTACTCCAATGGATGGTAGACTTGTCATTATGGAAGATGGTCTGTTGTCGAGATTTTTGTTACTCCAATGGATGGTAGCCTTGTCATTATGGAAGGTAGTATTTTGTCGATATCTTTGTTACTCCAATGGATGGTAACCTTGTCATTATGGAAGGTAGTTTGTTGTCGAGATTTTTTTTACTCCAATGGATGGTAGGCTTGTCATTATGGAAGGTAGTCTCTTGTTGATATTTTTGTCACCCCAATGGATGATAGTCTTCTCATTATGGAAGGTAGTATGTTGTCCCGATTTTTGTTACTCAAATGGATGGTAGCCTTGTCATTATGGAAGGTAGTATGTTGTCGAGATTTTTGTTATTCCAATTGATTGCAGACTTCTCAGATGGAAGGTAGTAAGTTGTCGAGATTTTTGTTACTCCATTGGATGATAGCCTTGTCATTATGGAAGGTAGTCTCTTGTTGATATTTTTGTTACTCCAATGGATGGTAGCCTTGTCATTATTGAAGGTAGTTTGTTGTCCAAATTTTTGTTACTCAAATGGTTGGTATCCTTGTCCTTATGGAAGGCTTTCTGTTGTTGTGATTCTTGTTACTCCAATGGATGGTAGCCTTGTCATTATGGAAGGTAGTATGTTATCGATATCTTTGTTACTCCAATGGATGGTAGCCTTGTCATTATGGAAGGTAGTATGTCGTTGTAATTTCTGTTACTCCAATGGATGGTAGCCTTTTCATTATGGAAGGTAGTCTGTTGTTCAGAGTTTTGTTACTCCAATGGATGGTAGACTTGTCATTATGGAAGGTAGTCTTTTGTTGAGATTTTTTTTACTCCATTGGATTGTAGCCTTGTCATTATGGAAGGTAGTCTGTTGTCGAGATTGTTGTTACTCCAATGGATGGTAGCCTTGTCATTATGAAAGGTATTCTGTCGTTGTAATTTTTGTTACTCCAATGGATGGTAGCCTTGTCATTATGTAAAGGTAGTCTGTAGTTCAGATATTTGTTACTCCAATGGATGGTAGACTTGTCATTATGGAAGATGGTCTGTTGTCGAGATTTTTGTTACTCCAATGGATGGTAGCCTTGTCATTATGGAAGGTAGTATTTTGTCGATATCTTTGTTACTCCAATGGATGGTAACCTTGTCATTATGGAAGGTAGTCTGTTGTCGAGATTTTTTTTACTCCAATGGATGGTAGGCTTGTCATTATGGAAGGTAGTCTCTTGTTGATATTTTTGTCACCCCAATGGATGATAGTCTTCTCATTATGGAAGGTAGTATGTTGTCCCGATTTTTGTTACTCAAATGGATGGTAGCCTTGTCATTATGGAAGGTAGTATGTCGTTGTAATTTATGTTACTCCAATGGATGGTAGCCTTGTCATTATGAAAGGTAGTATGTTGTTCAGATTTTTGTTACTCCAATGGATGTTAGCCTTGTCATTATGAAAGGTAGTATGTTGTTCACATTTTTGTTACTCCAATGGATGGTAGACTCGTCCTTATGGAAGGTAGTCTATTGTCGAGATTTTTTTTACTACATTGGATTGTAGCCTTGTCATTATTGAAGGTAGTCTATTGTCGATATTTTTTTTTACTCCAATGGATTGTAGCCTTGTCATTATGGAAGGTAGTATGTTGTGGATATCTTTGTTACTCCAATGGATGGTAGACTTCTCATTATGGAATGTAGTCTGTTGTCGAGATATTTGTTACTCCAATGGATGGTAGCCTTTTCATTATGGGAGGTAGTCTCTTGTTGACATTTTGGTTACTCCAATGGATGGTAGCCCTGTCATTATGGATGGTAGTTTGTTGTCCTGATTTTTGTTACTCTATTAGATGGTAGCCTTGTCATTATATAAGGTAGTCTGTTGTCGATATTTTTGTTACTCCTTTGGATTATAGCCTTGTTATTATGGAAGGTAGTATGTTGTCGAGATTTTTGTTATTCAAATTGATTGTAGACTTCTCATTATGGAAGGTAGTTTGTTGTCGAGATTTTTGTTACTCCATTGGATGGTAGCCTTGTCATTATGGAAGGTAGTCTCTTGTTGATATTTTTGTTACTCCAATGGATGGTAGCCTTGTCATTATAAAGGTAGTTTGTTGTCCAAATTTTTGTTACTCAAATGGTTGGTATCCTTGTCATTATGGAAGGTTTTCTGTTGTTGTGATTTCTGTTACTCCAATGGATGGTAGCCTTGTCATTATGGAAGGTAGTCTGTTGTCGAGATTTTAGTTAATCCAATGGATGGTAGACTTGTCATTATGGAAGGTAGTCTGTTGTCCATATTTTTATTACTCAAATGGATGGTATCCTTATCATTATGGAAGGTTGTCTATTGTTGTGATTTATGTTAATCCAATGGATGGTAGTCTTGTCATTATGTAAGGTAGTCTATTGTTCAGATTTTTGTTACTCTAGTGGATGGTAGACTTGTCATTATGGAAGGTAGTCTGTTGTCGAGATTTTTGTTACTCCAATGGATTGTAGCCTTGTTATTATGGAAGGTAGTCTCTTGTTGATATTTTTGTTACCCCAATGGATGATAGTCTTCTCATTATGGAAGGTAGTATGTTGTCCCGATTTTTGTTACTCAAATGGATGGTAGCCTTGTCATTATGGAAGGTAGTTTGTCGTTGTAATTTCTGTTACTCCAATGGATGGTAGCCTTGTCATTATGAAAGGTATTTTGTTGTTCAGATTTTTGTTACTCCAATGGATGGTGGACTTGTCCTTATGGAAGGTAGTCTGTTGTCGAGATTTTTTTTACTCCATTGGATTGTATCCTTGTCATTATGCAAGGCAGTTTGTTGTCGAGATTTTTGTTATTCCAATGGATGGTAGCCTTGTCATTATGGAAGGTAGTCTACTGTCGTTATTTTTTTTACTCCAATGGATTGTAGCCTTGTCATTATGGAAGGTAGTATGTTCTGGATATCTTTGTAACTCCAATGGATGGTAGCCTTGTCATTATGGAAGATGGTCTGTTGTCAAGATTTTTGTTACTCCAATGGATGGTAGCCTTGTCATTATGGAAAGTAGTATTTTTTCGATATCTTTGTTACTCCAACGGATGGTAGCCTTGTCATTATGGAAGGTAGTCTGTTGTCGAGATTGTTGTTACTCCAATGGATGGTAGCCTTGTCATTATGGAAGGTAGTCTGTTGTCTAGATTTTTGTTACTCTAATGGATGGTAGCCTTGTCATTATGGAAGGTAGTCTGTTGTCGATATTTTTGTTACTCCATTGGATGGTATCCTTGTCATTTTGGAAGGTAGTATGTTATCGATATCTTTGTTACTCCAATGGATGGTAGCCTTGTCATTATGGAAGGTAGTCTGTTGTTGAGATTTTTGTTACTCCAATGCATGGTATCCTTGTCATTATGGAAGGTAGTCTGTTGTCCATATTTTTGTTAATCAAATGTATGGTATCCTTGTCATTATGGAAGGTTGTCTGTTGTTGTGATTTATGTTAATCCAATGGATGGTAGCCTTGTAATTATGGAAGGTAGTCTATTGTTCAGATTTTTGTTACTCCAGTGGATGGTAGACTTGTCATTATGGAAGGCAATTTGTTTTCGAGATTTTTGTTATTCCAATGGATTGTAGACTTGTCAATATGGAAGGTAGTCCGTTGTCGAGATTTTTGTTACTACAATGGATGGTAGCCGTGTCATTATGGAAGGTAGTCTGTTGTCGAGATTTTTTTTACTGCATTAGATTGTAGCCTTGTCATTATGGAAGGCAGTTTGTTGTCGATATTTTTGTTATTCCAATGGATTGTAGACTTGTCAATATGGAAGGTAGTCCGTTGTCGCGATTTTTATTGCTCCAATGGATGGTACCCTTGTCATTATGGTAGGTAGTTTGTTGTCGAGATATTTGTTACTCCAGTGGATGGTAGCCTTGTCATTATGGAAGATGGTCTGTTGTCGAGATTTTTGTTACTCCAATGGATGGTAGCCTAGTCATTATGGAAGGTAGTATTTTGTCGATATCTTTGTTACTCCAATGGATGGTAGCCTTGTCATTATGGAAGGTAGTCTGTTGTCCAGATTTTTGTTACTCTAATGGATGGTAGCCTTGTAATTATGGAAGGTAGTCTGTTGTCGAGATTCTTGTTACTCCATTGGATTGTAGCCTTGTCATTATGGAATGTAGAATGTTGTCGATATCTTTGTTAATCCAATGTATGTTAGCCTTGTCATTATGGAATGTAGTATGTTGTCCAGATTTTTGTTACTCTAATGGATGGTAGCCTTGTCATTATGGAAGGTAGTATGTTATCGATATCTTTGTTACTCCAATGGATGGTAGCCTTGTCATTATGGAAGGTAGTCTGTTGTCGAGGTTTTTTTTACTTCAATGGATGGTAGCCTTGTCATTATGGAATGTAGTATGTTGTCGATATCTTTGTTAATCCAATGGACGGTAGCCTTGTCAATATTGAAGGTAGTCTGTTTTCCAGATTTTTGTACTCTAATGGATGGTAGCCTTGTCATTATGGAAGGTAGTCTGTTGTCCAGATTCTTGTTACTCCATTGGATTGTAGCCTTGTCATTATGGAATGTAGTATGTTGTCGATATCTTTCTTAATCCAATGGATGGTAGCCTTGACATTATGGAATGTAGTCTGTTGTCCAGATTTTTGTTACTCTAATGGATGGTAGCCTTGTCATTATGGAAGGTAGTCTGTTGTCGATATTTTTGTTGCTCCATTGGATGGTAGCCTTGTCATTATGGAAGGTAGTATGTTATCGATATCTTTGTTACTCCAATGGATGGTAGCCTTGTCATTATGGAAGGTAGTCTGTTGTCGAGATTCTTGTTACTCCATTGGATTGTAGCCTTGTCATTATGGAATGTAGTCTGTTGTCCATATTTTTGTTACTCAAACTGATGGTATCCTTGTCATTATGGAAGGTTATCTGTTGTTGTGATTTATGTCAATCCAATGGATGGTAGCCTTGTAATTATGGAAGGTTGTCTATTGTTCAGATTTTTGTTACTCCAGTGGATGGTAGACTTGTCATTATGGAAGGTAGTCTGTTGTCGAGATTTTTTTTACTGCATTGGATTGTAGCCTTGTCATTATGGAAGGCAGTCTGTTGTCGAGATTTTTGTTACTCCAATGGATGGTAGCCTTGTCATTATGGAAGATAGTATGTTGTCCAGATTTTTGTTACTCTAATGGATGGTAGCCTTGTCATTATGGAAGGTAGTCTGTTGTCGAAATTCTTGTTACTCCGTTGGATTGTAGCCTTGTCATTATGGAAGGCAGTTTGTTGTCGATATTTTTGTTATTCCAATGGATTGTAGACTTATCAATATGGAAGGTAGTCCATTGTCGAGATTTTTGTTACTCCAATGGATGGTACCCTTGTCATTATGGTAGGTAGTTTGTTGTCGAGATTTTTGTTACTCCAATGGATGGTATCCTTGTCATTATGGAAGGTAGTCTGTTGTCCATATTTTTGTTACTCAAATGGATGGTATCCTTGTCATTATGGAAGGTTGTCTGTTGTTGTGATTTATGTTAATCCAATGGATGGTAGCCTTGTAATTATGGAAGGTAGTCTATTGTTCAGATTTTTGTTACTCCAGTGGATGGTAGACTTGTCATTATGGAAGGTAGTCTGTTGTCGAGATTTTTTTTACTGCATTGAATTGTAGCCTTGTCATTATGGAAGGTTGTCTGTTGTCGAGATTTTTGTTACTCCAATGGATGGTAGCCTTGTCATTATGGAAGGTAGTCTGTTGTCCAGATTTTTGTTACTCTAATGGATGGTAGCCTTGTCATTATGGAAGGTAGTCTGTTGTCGAAATTCTTGTTAATCCATTGGATTGTAGCCTTGTCATTATGGAAGGTAGTCTGTTGTCGAGATTTTTTTGACTCCAATGGATGGTAGCCTTGTCATTATGGAATGTAGTATGTTGTCGATATCTTTGTTAATCCAATGGATGGTAGCCTTGTCATTATTGAAGGTAGTCTGTTGTCCAGATTTTTGTTACTCTAATGGATGGTAGCCTTGTCATTATGGAAGGTAGTTTGTTGTCGATATTTTTGTTACTCCATTGGATGGTAGCCTTGTCATTATGGAAGGTAGTATGTTATCGATATCTTTGTTACTAAAATGGATGGTAGCCTTGTCATTATGGAAGGTAGTCTGTTGTCGAGATTTTTGTTACTTCAATGGATGGTAGCCTTGTCATTATGGAAGGTAGTCTCTTGTTGATAATTTTGTTACTCCAATGGATGGTAGCCTTGTCATTATGGAGGGTAGTCTCTTGTCGAGATTTTTGTTACTCCAATGGATGGTATCCTTGTCATTATGGAAGGTTGTTTGTTGTTGTGATTTATGTTAATCAATGGATGGAAGTCTTGTCATTATGGAAGGTAGTCTATTGTTCAGATTTTTGTTACTCGAGTGGATGGTAGACTTGTCATTATGGAAGGCAGTCTGTTCTCGAGATTTTTTTTACTGCATTGGATTGTAGCCTTGTCATTATGCAAGGCAGTTTGTTGTCGAGATTTTTGTTATTCCAATGGATTGTAGACTTGTCAATATGGAAGGTAGTCTGTTGTCGAGATTTTTGTTACTCCAATGGATGGTACCCTTGTCATTATGGTTTGTAGTTTGTTGTCGAGATTTTTGTTACTCCAATGGATGGTACCCTTGTCATTATGGAAGATGGTCTGTTGTAGAGATTTTTGTTACTCCAATGGATGGTAGCCTTGTCATTATGGAAGGTAGTCCGTTGTCCCAATTTTTGTTACTCAAATGGATGGTAGACTTGTCATTATGGAAGGTATTATGTCATTGTAATTTATGTTACTCCAATGGATGGTAGCCTTGTCATTATGGAAGGTTTTCTGTTGTTGTGATTTCTGTTACTCCAATGGATGGTAGCCTTGTCATTATGGAAGGTAGTCTCTTGTCGATATTTTTGTTACTCCATTGGATGGTAGCCTTGTCATTATGGAAGGTAGTATGTTGTTGATATTTTTGTTACCCCAATGGATGATAGTCTTCTCATTATGGAAGGTAGTATGTTGTCCCGATTTTTGTTACTCAAATGGATGGTAGCCTTGTCATTATGGAAGGTAGTCTGTCGTTGTAATTTATGTTACTCCAATGGATGGTAGCCTTGTCATTATGAAAGGTAGTCTGTTGTTCAGATTTTTTTTACTCCAATGTATGGTAGACTCGTCCTTATGGAAGGTAGTCTATTGTCGAGATTTTTTTACTCCATTGGATTGTAGCCTTGTCATTATGGAAGGTAGTCTGTTGTCGAGATTTTTGTTATTCCAATGGATGGTAGCCTTGTCATTATGGAAGGGAGTCTATTGTCGTGATTTTTTTTACTCCAATGGATTGTAGCCTTGTCATTATGGAAGGTAGTATGTTGTGGTTATCTTTGTTACTCCAATGGATGGTAGACTACTCATTATGGAATTTTGTTTGTTGTCGAGATATTTGTTACTCCAACGGATGGTAGCCTTGTCATTATGGGAGGTAGTCTCTTGTTGACATTTTGGTTACTCCAATGGATGGTAGCCCTGTCATTATGGATGGTAGTTTGTTGTACCGATTTTTGTTACTCTATTGGATGGTAGCCTTGTTATTATGGAAGGTTGTCAATCATTGTGATTTTTGTTACTCCTATGGATGGTAGCCTAGTCATTATGGAAGGTAGTTTGTTGTCCAGATTTCTGTTAATCCAATGGATGGTAGCCTTGTCATTATGGAAGGTAATCTGTTTTCAATATTTTCGTTACTCCATTGGATTGTAGCCTTGTTATTATGGAAGGTAGTATGTTGTAGAGATTTTTGTTATTCCAATGGATTGTAGACTTCTCATTATGGAAGGTAGTCTGTTGTCGAGATTTTTGTTACTCCATTGAATGGTAGCCTTGTCATTATGGAAGGTTGTCAATCATTGTGATTTTTGTTACTTCTATGGATGGTAGCCTAGTCATTATGGAAGGTAGTTTGTTGTCCAGATTTTTGTTAATCCAATGGATGGTAGCCTTGTCATTATGGAAGGTAATCTGTTTTCGATATTTTTGTTACTCCATTGGATTGTAGCCTTGTTATTATGGAAGGTAGTATGTTGTAGAGATTTTTGTTACTCCATTGAATGGTAGCCTGGTCATTATGGAAGGTTGTCTATCATTGTGATTTTTGTTACTCCTATGGATGGTAGCCTAGTCATTATGGAAGGTAGTTTGTTGTCCAGATTTTTGTTAATCCAATGGATGGTAGCCTTTTCATTATGGAAGGTAGTCTGTGGTCGATATTTTTGTTACTCCAATGGATTATAGCCTTGTTATTATGGAAGGTAGTATGTTGTCGAGATTTTTATTACTCCATTTGATGGTAGCCTTGCCATTATGGAAGGTAGTCTCTTGTTGATATTTTTGTTACTCCAATGGATGGTAGCCTTATCATTATGGAAGGTAGTTTGTTGTCCAAATTTTTGTTACTCAAATGGTTGGTATCCTTGTCATTATGGAAGGTTTTCTGTTGTTGTGATTTCTGTTACTCCAATGGATTGTAGCCTTGTCATTATGGAAGGTAGTCTGTTGTCGAGATTTTAGTTAATCCAATGGATGGTAGCCTTGTCATTATGGAAGGTAGTTTGTTGTCCATATTTTTGTTACTCAAATGGATGGTATCCTTGTCATTATGGAAGGTTGTCTGTTGTTGTGATTTATGTTAATCCAATGGATGGTAGTCTTGTCATTATGTAAGGTAGTCTATTGTGAGGATTTTTGTTACTACAGTGGATGGTAGACTTGTCATTATGGAAGGTAGTCTGTTGTCGAGATTTTTGTTACTCCAATGGATGGTAGCCTTGTTATTATGGAAGGTAGTCTCTTGTTGATATTTTTGTTACCCCAATGGATGATAGTCTTCTCATTATGGAAGGTAGTATGTTGTCCCGATTTTTGTTACTCAAATGGATGGTAGCCTTGTCATTATGGAAGGTAGTTTGTCGTTGTAATTTCTGTTACTCCAATGGATGGTAGCCTTGTCATTATGAAAGGTAGTTTGTTGTTCAGATTTTTGTTACTCCAATGGATGGTAGACTTGTCCTTATGGAAGGTAGTCTGTTGTTGAGATTTTTTTTACTCCATTGGATTGTAGCCTTGTCATTATGCAAGGCAGTTTGTTGTCGAGATTTTTGTTATTCCAATTGATGGTAGCCTTGTCATTATGGAAGGTAGTCTATTGTCGTTATTTCTTTTACTCCAATGGATTGTAGCCTTGTCATTATGGAAGGTAGTATGTTGTGGATATCTTTGTTACTCCAATGGATGGTAGCCTTGTCATTATGGAAGATGGTATGTTGTCAATATTTTTGTTACTCCAATGGATGGTATCCTTGTCATTATGGAAGGTAGTATTTTTTCGATATCTTTGTCACTCCAATGGATGGTAGCCTTGTCATTATGGAAGGTAGTCTCTTATTGAAATTTTTGTTACTCCAATGGATGGTAGGCCTGTCATTATGGAAGGTAGTTTATTGTCCCGATTTTTGTTACTCTAATGGATGGTAGCCTTGTCATTATGGAAGGTTGTCTGTCGTTGTGATTTCTGTTACTCCAATGGATGGTAGCCTTGTCATTAAGGAAGGTAGTCTGTTGTCTAGATTTTTGTTACTCTAATGGATGGTATCCTTGTCATTATGGAAGGTAGTTTGTTGTCGATATTTTTGTTACTCCATTGGATGGTAGCCTTGTCATTATGGAAGGTAGTATGTTATCGATATCTTTGTTACTCCAATGGATGGTAGCCTTGTCATTATGGAAGCTAGTTTGTCGTTGTAATTTTTGTTACTCCAATGGATGGTAGCCTTTTCATTATGGAAGGTAGTCTTTTGTCGAGATTTTTTTTACTCCATTGGATGGTAGACTTGTCATTATGGAAGGTAGTCTGTTGTCGAGATTGTTGTTACTCCAATGGATGGTAGCCTTGTCATTATGGAAGGTAGTCTCTTGTTGATATTTTTGGTACTCCAATGGATGATAGTCTTCTCATTATGGAAGGTAGTCTGTTGTCCCAATCTTTGTTACTCAAATGGATGGTAGACTTGTCATTATGGAAGGTAGTCTGTTTTCATGATTTTTGTTACTCCAGTGGATTGTAGCCTTGTCATTACGGGAGGTAGTATGTTGTCGATATCTTTGTTACTCCAATGGATGGTAGCCTTGTCATTATGGAAGGTAGTATTTTGTCGATATCTTTGTTACTCTAATGGATGGTAGCCTTGTCATTATGGAAGGTAGTTTGTTGTCGAGATTTTTGTTACTCCAATGGATGGTAGCCTTGTCATTATGGAATGTAATCTCTTGTTGATATTTTTGTCACCCTAATGGATGATAGTCTTCTCATTATGGAAGGTAGTATGTTGTCCCGATTTTTGTTACACAAATGGATGGTAGCCTTATCATTATGGGAGGTAGTCTGTCATTGTAATTTATGTTACTCCAATGGATGGTAGCCTTGTCATTATGAAAGGTAGTCTGTTGTTCAGATTTTTGTTACTCCAATGGATGGTAGACTTGTCCTTATGGAAGGTAGTCTGTTGTCGAGATTTTTTTTACTCCATTGGATTGTAGCCTTGTCATTATGGAAGGTAGTCTGTTGTCGAGATTTTTGTTATTCCATTGGATGGTAGCCTTGTCATTATGGAAGGTAGTCTATTGTCGTGATTTTTTTTACTCCAATGGATTGTAGCCTTGTCATTATGGAATGTAGTATGTTGTGGATATCTTTGTTACTCCAATGGATGCTAGCCTTCTCATTATGGAATGTTGTCTGTTGTCTAGATATTTGTTACTCCAATGGATGGTATCCTTGTCATTAAGGAAGGTAGTCTCTTGTTGACATTTTTGTTACTCCAATGGATGGTAGCCCCGTCATTATGGAATGTAGTTTGTTGTAGCGATTTTTGTTACTCTATTGGATGGTAGCCTTGTCATTATGGAAGGTTGTCAATCATTGTGATTTTTGTTATTCCTATGGATGGTAGCCTAGTCATTATGGAAGGTAGTTTGTTGTCCAGATTTTTGTTAATCCAATGGATGGTAGCCTTGTCATTATGGAAGGTAATATGTTTTCGATATTTTTGTTACTCCATTGGATTGTAGCCTTGTTATTATGGAAGGTAGTATGTTGTCGAGATTTTTGTTATTCCAATGGATTGTAGACTTCTCATTATGGAAGGTAGTCTGTTGTCGAGATTTTTGTTAATCCATTGGATGGTAGCCTTGTCATTATGGAAGGTAGTCTCTTGTTGATATTTTTGTTACTACAATGGATGGTAGCCTTGTCATTATGGAAGGTAGTCTGTTGTTCAAATGTTTTTTTACTCAAATGGTTGGTATCCTTGTCATTATGGAAGGTTTTCTGTTGTTGTGATTTCTGTTACTCCAATGGATGGTAGCCTTCTCATTATGGAAGGTAGTCTGTTGTCCCTATTTTTGTTACTCAAATGGATGATAGACTTGTCATTATGGAAGGTATTCTGTCGTTGTAATTTCTGTTACTCCAATGGATGGTAGCCTTGTCATTATGTAAAGGTAGTCTGTTGTTCAGATTTTTGTTACTCCAATGGATGGTAGCCTTGTCATTATGGAAGGTAGTATTTTGTCGATATCTTTGTTACTCCAATGGATGGTAGCCTTGTCATTATGGAAGGTAGTCTGTTGTCGAGATTTTTGTTATTCCAATGGATGGTAGCCTTGTCATAATGGAAGGTAGTCTCTTGTTGATATTTTTGTTACCCCAGTGGATGATAGTCTTCTCATTATGGAAGGTTATATGTTGTCCCGATTTTTGTTACTCAAATGGATGGTAGCCTTGTCATTATGGAAGGTAGTATGTCGTTGTAATTTATGTTACTCCAATGGATGGTAGCCTTGTCATTATGAAAGGTAGTCTGTTGTTCAGATTTTTGTTACTCCAATGGATGGTAGACTTGTCCTTATGGAAGGTAGTCTGTTGTCGAGATTTTTATTACTCCATTGGATTGTAGCCTTGTCATTATGGAAGGTAGTCTGTTGTCGAGATTTTTGTTATTCCATTGGATGGTAGCCTTGTCATTATGGAAGGTAGTCTATTGTCGTGATTTTTTTTACTCCAATGGATTGTAGCCTTGTCATTATGGAATGTAGTATGTTGTGGATATCTTTGTTACTCCAATGGATGCTAGCCTTCTCATTATGGAATGTTGAATGTTGTCTACATATTTGTTACTCCAATGGATGGTATCCTTGTCATTAAGGAAGGTAGTCTCTTGTTGACATTTTTGTTACTCCAATGGATGGTAGCCCCGTCATTATGGAATGTAGTTTGTTGTAGCGATTTTTGTTACTCTATTGGATGGTAGCCTTGTCATTATGGAAGGTTGTCAATCATTGTGATTTTTGTTATTCATATGGATGGTAGCCTAGTCATTATGGAAGGTAGTTTGTTGTCCAGATTTTTGTTAATCCAATGGATGGTAGCCTTGTCATTATGGAAGGTAATATGTTTTCGATATTTTTGTTACTCCATTGGATTGTAGCCTTGTTATTATGGAAGGTAGTATGTTGTCGAGATTTTTGTTATTCCAATGGATTGTAGACTTCTCATTATGGAAGGTAGTCTATTGTCGAGATTTTTGTTAATCCATTGGATGGTATGCTTGTCATTATGGAAGGTAGTCTATTGTTGATATTTTTGTTACTACAATGGATGGTAGCCTTGTCATTATGGAAGGTAGTCTGTTGTTCAAATGTTTTTTTACTCAAATGGTTTGTATCCTTGTCATTATGGAAGGTTTTCAGTTGTTGTGATTTCTGTTACTCCAATGGATGGTAGCCTTGTCATTATGGAAGGTAGTCTATTGTCGAGATTTTTGTTACTCCAATGGATGGTAGCCTTTTCATTATGGAAGGTAGTCTCTTGTTGATATTTTTGTTACTCCAATGGATGGTAGCCTTGTCATTATGGAAGGTAGTTTGTTTTCCATATTTTTCTTACTCAAATGGATGGTATCCTTGTCATTATGGAAGGTTGTTTGTTGTTGTGATTTATGTTAATCCAATGGATGGTAGTCTTGTCATTATGGAAGGTAGTCTATTGTTCAGATTTTTGTTACTCCAGTGGATGGTAGACTTGATATTATGGAAGGTAGTCTGTTGTCGAGATTTTTTTTACTGCATTGGATTGTAGCCTTGTCATTATGGAAGGCAGTTTGTTGTCGAGATTTTTGTTATTCCAATGGATTGTAGACTTGTCAGTATGGAAGGTAGTCTGTTGTCGAGATTTTTGTTACTCCAATGGATGGTACCCTTGTCATTATGGTAGGTAGTTTGTTGTCGAGATTTTTGTTACCCCAACGGATGGTAGCGATGTCATTATGGAAGATGGTCTGTTGTCGAGATATTTGTTACTCCAATGAATGGTAGCCTTGTCATTATGGAAGGTAGTATTTTGTCGATATCTTTGTTACTCCAATGGATTGTAGTCTTGTCATTTTGGAAGATAGTCTGTTGTCCCGATTTTTGTTACTCTCATGGATGGTAGCCTTGTCATTATGGAAGGTAGTCTGTTGTCGATATTTTTGTTACTCCATTGGATGGTAGCCTTGTCATTATGGAAGGAAGTATGTTATCGATATCTTTGTTACTCCAATAGATGGTAGCCTTGTCATTATGGAAGGTAGTGTGTCGTTTAAATTTTTGTTACTCCAATGGATGGTAGCATTGTCATTATGGAAGGTAGTCTGCTGTTCAGATTTTTGTTACTCCAATGGATGGTAGACTTGTTATTATGGAAGGTAGTCTGTTGTCGAGATTTTTTTTACTCCATTGAATTGTAGCCTTGTCATTATGGAAGGTAGTCTATTGTCGCGATTGTTGTTACTCCAATGGATGGTAGCCTTGTCATTATGGAAGGTAGTCTCTTGTTGATATTTTTGTTACTCCAATGGATGATAGTCTTCTCATTATGGAAGGTAGTCTGTTGTCCCTAATTTTGTTACTCAAATGGATGATAGACTTGTCATTATGGAAGGTATTCTGTCGTTGTAATTTCTATTACTCCAATGGATGGTAGCCTTGTCATTATGTAAAGGTAGTCTGTTGTTCAGATTTTTGTTACTCCAATGGATGGTAGACTTTTCATTATGGAAGGTAGTATTTTGTCGATATCTTTGTCACTCCAATGGATGGTAGCCTTGTCATTTTGGAAGGTAGTCTGTTGTCGAGATTTTTGTTACTCCAATGGATGGTAGCCTTGTCATTATGGAAGGTAGTCTCTTGTTGATATTTTTGTTACCCCAATGGATGATAGTCTTCTCATTATGGAAGGTAGTATGTTGTCCCGATTCTTGTTACTCAAATGGATGGTAGCCTTGTCATTATTGAAGGTAGTCTGTCATTGTAATTTCTGTTACTCCAATGGATGGTAGCTTTGTCATTATGAAAGGTAGTCTGTTGTTCATATTTTTGTTACTCCAATGGATGGTAGACTTGTCTTTATGGAAGGTAGTCTGTTGTCGAGATTTTTTTTACTCCATTGGATTATAGCCTTGTCATTATGGAAGGTAGTCTTTTGTCGAGATTTTTGTTATTCCAATGGATGTTAGCCTTGTCATTATGGAAGGTAGTATATTTTCGTAATTTTTTTTACTCCGATGGATTGTAGCCTTGTCATTATGGAAGGGAATATGTTGTGGATATCTTTGTTACTCAAATGGTTTGTATCCTTGTCATTATGGAAGGTTTTCGGTTGTTGTGATTTCTGTTACTCCAATGGATGGTAGCCTTGTCATTATGGAAGGTAGTATTTTGTCGATATCTTTGTTACTCCAATGGATGGTAGCCTTGTCATTATGGAAGGTAGTCTGTTGTCGAGATTTTTGTTATTCCAATGGATGGTAGCCTTGTCATTATGGAAGGTAGTCTCTTGTTGATATTTTTGTTACCCCAGTGGATGATAGTCTTCTCAATATGGAAGGTTATATGTTGTCCCGATTTTTGTTACTCAAATGGATGGTAGCCTTGTCATTATGAAAGGTAGTATGTCGTTGTAATTTATGTTACTCCAATGAATGGTAGCCTTGTCATTATGAAAGGTAGTCTGTTGTTCAGATTTTTGTTACTCCAATGGATGGTAGACTTGTCCTTATGGAAGGTAGTCTGTTGTCGAGATTTTTATTACTCCATTGGATTGTAGCCTTGTCATTATGGAAGGTAGTCTGTTGTCGAGATTTTTGTTATTTCAATGGATGGTAGCCTTGTCATTATGGAAGGTAGTCTATTGTCGTGATTTTTTTTACTTCAATGGATTGTAGTCTTGTCATTATGGAAGGTAGTATGTTGTGGATATCTTTGTTACTCCAATGGATGGTAGCCTTCTCATTATGGAATGTAGTCTGTGGTCGAGATATTTGTTACTCCAATGGATGGTAGCCTTGTCATTATGGAAGGTAGTCTCTTGTTGACATTTTTGTTACTCCAATGGATGGTAGCCCTGTCATTATGGAAGGTAGTGTGTTGTCCCGATTTTTGTTACTCTATTGGATGGTAGCCTTGTCATTATGGAAGGTTGTCTATCATTCTGATTTTTGTTACTCCTATGGATGGTAGCCTAGTCATTATGGAAGGTAGTTTGTTGTCCAAATTTTTATTAATCCAATGGATGGTAGCCTTGTCATTATGGAAGGTAGTCTGTTGTCGATATTTTAGTTACTCCATTGGATTGTAACCTTGTTATTATAGAAGGTAGTATGTTGTCGAGATTTTTGTTATTCCAATGGATTGTAGACTTCTCATTATGTAAGGTAGTCTGTTGTCTAGATTTTTGTTACTCCATTGGATGGTATGCTTGTCATTATGGAAGGTAGTCTCTTGTTGATATTTTTGTTACTCCAATGGATGGTAGCCTTGTCATTATGGAAGGTAGTCTATTTTCCAAGTTTTTGTTACTCAAATGGTTTGTATCCTTGTCATTATGGAAGGTTTTCAGTTGTTGTGATTTCTGTTACTCCAATGGATGGTAGCCTTGTCATTATGGAAGGTAGTCTATTGTCGAGATTTTTGTTACTCCAATGGATGGTAGCCTTTTCATTATGGAAGGTAGTCTCTTGTTGATATTTTTGTTACTCCAATGGATGGTAGCCTTGTCATTATGGAAGGTAGTTTGTTTTCCATATTTTTCTTACAAAAATGGATGGTATCCTTGTCATTATGGAAGGTTGTTTGTTGTTGTGATTTATGTTAATCCAATGGATGGTAGTCTTGTCATTATGGAAGGTAGTCTATTGTTCAGATTTTTGTTACTCCAGTGGATGGTAGACTTGATATTATGGAAGGTAGTCTGTTGTCGAGATTTTTTTTACTGCATTGGATTGTAGCCTTGTCATTATGGAAGGAGTTTGTTGTCGAGATTTTTGTTATTCCAATGGATTGTAGACTTGTCAGTATGGAAGGTAGTCTGTTGTCGAGATTTTTGTTACTCCAATGGATGGTACCCTTGTCATTATGGTAGGTAGTTTGTTGTCGAGATTTTTGTTACCCCAACGGATGGTAGCGATGTCATTATGGAAGATGGTCTGTTGTCGAGATATTTGTTACTCCAATGGATGGTAGCCTTGTCATTATGGAAGGTAGTATTTTGTCGATATCTTTGTTACTCCAATGGATTGTAGTCTTGTCATTTTGGAAGATAGTCTGTTGTCCCGATTTTTGTTACTCTAATGGATGGTAGCCTTGTCATTATGGAAGGTAGTCTGTTGTCGATATTTTTGTTACTCCATTGGATGGTAGCCTTGTCATTATGGAAGGAAGTATGTTATCGATATCTTTGTTACTCCAATAGATGGTAGCCTTGTCATTATGGAAGGTAGTCTGTCGTTTAAATTTTTGTTACTCCAATGGATGGTAGCATTGTCATTATGGAAGGTAGTCTGTTGTTCAGATTTTTGTTACTCCAATGGATGGTAGACTTGTTATTATGGAAGGTAGTCTGTTGTCGAGATTTTTTTTACTCCATTGAATTGTAGCCTTGTCATTATGGAAGGTAGTCTATTGTCGCGATTGTTGTTACTCCAATGGATGGTAGCCTTGTCATTATGGA
Organism: Vicia faba; assembly: GCA_948472305.1. Classification (NCBI taxonomy): domain Eukaryota; kingdom Viridiplantae; phylum Streptophyta; class Magnoliopsida; order Fabales; family Fabaceae; genus Vicia; species Vicia faba. The sequence goes on from OX451741.1 coordinate 531,481,110, forward strand.
AGGTAGTCTCTTGTTGATATTTTTGTTACTCCAATGGATGATAGTCTTCTCATTATGGAAGGTAGTCTATTGTCCCTATTTTTGTTATTCAAATGGATGATAGACTTGTCATTATGGAAGGTATTCTGTCATTGTAATTTCTGTTACTCCAATGGATGGTAGCCTTGTCATTATGTAAAGGTAGTCTGTTGTTCAGATTTTTGTTACTCCAATGGATGGTAGACTTTTCATTATGGAAGGTAGTATTTTGTTGATATCTTTGTCACTCCAATGGATGGTAGCCTTGTCATTTTGGAAGGTAGTCTGTTGTCGAGATTTTTGTTACTCCAATGGATGGTAGCCTTGTCATTATGGAAGGTAGTCTCTTGTTGATATTTTTGTTACCCCAATGGATGATAGTCTTCTCATTATGGAAGGTAGTATGTTGTCCCGATTCTTGTTACTCAAATGGATGGTAGCCTTGTCATTATTGAAGGTAGTCTGTCGTTGTAATTTCTGTTACTCCAATGGATGGTAGCTTTGTCATTATGAAAGGTAGTCTGTTGTTCATATTTTTGTTACTCCAATGGATGGTAGACTTGTCTTTATGGAAGGTAGTCTGTTGTCGAGATTTTTTTTACTCCATTGGATTATAGCCTTGTCATTATGGAAGGTAGACTTTTGTCGAGATTTTTGTTATTCCAATGGATGTTAGCCTTGTCATTATGGAAGGTAGTATATTTTCGTGATTTTTTTTACTCCGATGGATTGTAGCCTTGTCATTATGGAAGGTAGTATGTTGTGGATATCTTTGTTACTCAAATGGTTTGTATCCTTGTCATTATGGAAGGTTTTCGGTTGTTGTGATTTCTGTTACTCCAATGGATGGTAGCCTTGTCATTATGGAAGGTAGTATTTTGTCGATATCTTTGTTACTCCAATGGATGGTAGCCTTGTCATTATGGAAGGTAGTCTGTTGTCGAGATTTTTGTTATTCCAATGGATGGTAGCCTTGTCATTATGGAAGGTAGTCTCTTGTTGATATTTTTGTTACCCCAGTGGATGATAGTCTTCTCATTATGGAAGGTTATATGTTGTCCCGATTTTTGTTACTCAAATGGATGGTAGCCTTGTCATTATGGAAGGTAGTATGTCGTTGTAATTTATGTTACTCCAATGGATGGTAGCCTTGTCATTATGAAAGGTAGTCTGTTGTTCAGATTTTTGTTACTCCAATGGATGGTAGACTTGTCCTTATGGAAGGTAGTCTGTTGTCGAGATTTTTATTACTCCATTGGATTGTAGCCTTGTCATTATGGAAGGTAGTCTGTTGTCGAGATTTTTGTTATTTCAATGGATGGTAGCCTTGTCATTATGGAAGGTAGTCTATTGTCGTGATTTTTTTTACTTCAATGGATTGTAGTCTTGTCATTATGGAAGGTAGTATGTTGTGGATATCTTTGTTACTCCAATGGATGGTATCCTTCTCATTATGGAATGTAGTCTGTGGTCGAGATATTTGTTACTCCAATGGATGGTAGCCTTGTCATTATGGAAGGTAGTCTCTTGTTGACATTTTTGTTACTCCAATGGATGGTAGCCCTGTCATTATGGAAGGTAGTGTGTTGTCCCGATTTTTGTTACTCTATTGGATGGTAGCCTTGTCATTATGGAAGGTTGTCTATCATTCTGATTTTTGTTACTCCTATGGATGGTAGCCTAGTCATTATGGAAGGTAGTTTGTTGTCCAAATTTTTATTAATCCAATGGATGGTAGCCTTGTCATTATGGAAGGTAGTCTGTTGTCGATATTTTAGTTACTCCATTGGATTGTAACCTTGTTATTATAGAAGGTAGTATGTTGTCGAGATTTTTGTTATTCCAATGGATTGTAGACTTCTCATTATGTAAGGTAGTCTGTTGTCTAGATTTTTGTTACTCCATTGGATGGTATCCTTGTCATTATGGAAGGTAGTCTCTTGTTGATATTTTTGTTACTCCAATGGATAGTAGCCTTGTCATTATGGAAGGTAGTCTATTTTCCAAGTTTTTGTTACTCAAATGGTTTGTATCCTTGTCATTATGGAAGGTTTTCAGTTGTTGTGATTTTTGTTACTCCAATGGATGGTAGCCTTGTCATTATGGAAGGTAGTCTATTGTCGAGATTTTTATTACTCCAATGGATGGTAGCCTTTTCATTATGGAAGGTAGTCTCTTGTTGATATTTTTGTTACTCCAATGGATGGTAGCGTTGTAATTATGGAAGGTAGTCTGTTGTCCAAATTTTTGTTACTCAAACGGTTGGTATTCTTGTCATTATGGAAGGTTGTCTTTTGTTGTGATTTCTGTTACTCTAATGGATGGTAGCCTTGTCATTATGGAAGGTAGTCTATTCTTCAGATTTTTGTTACTCCAGTGGACGGTAGCCCTGTCATTATGGAAGGTAGTCTATTGTCGAGATTTTTGTTACTCCAATGGATGGTAGCCTTGTCATTATGGAAGGTAGTCTCTTGTTGATATTTTTGTTACTCCAATGGATGATAGTCTTCTCATTATGGAAGGTAGTCTTATGTCCCGATTTTTGTTACTCAAATGGATGGTAGACTTGTCATTATGGAAGGTAGTTTGTCATTGTAATTTCTGTTACTCCAATGGATGGTAGCCTTGTCATTATAGAAGGTAGTCTGTTGTTCAGATTTTTGTTACTCCAATGGATGGTAGACTTATCATTATGTAAGGTAGTCTATTGTCGAGATTTTTGTTACTCCATTGGATTGTAGCCTTGTCATTATGGAAGGTAGTCTGTTGTCGAGATTTTTGTTACTCCAATGGATGGTAGACTTGTCATTATGGAAGGTAGTCTCTTGTTGATATTTTTTTTACTCCAATGGATGATAGTCTTCTCATTATGGAAGGTAGTCTCTTTTCCCAATTTTTGTTACTCAAATGGATGGTAGACTTGTCATTATGGAAGGTATTCTGTCGTTGTAATTTCTGTTACTCCAATGGATGGTAGCCTTGTCATTATTTAAAGGTAGTCTGTTGTTCAGATTTTTGTTACTCCAATGGATGGTAGACTTGTCATTATGGAAGGTAGTATTTTGTCGATATCTTTGTTACTCCAATGGATGGTAGCCTTGTCATTTTGGAAGGTAGTCTGTTATTGAGATTTATGTTACTCCAATGGATGGTAGCCTTGTCATTATGGAAGGTAGTCTCTTGTTGATATTTTTGTTACCCCAATGGATGATAGTCTTCTCATTATGGAAGGTATTATGTTGTCCCGATTCTTGTTACTCAATCGGTTGGTAGCCTTGTCATTATTGAAGGTAGTCTATCGTTGTAATTTCTGTTACTCCAATGGATGGTAGCTTTGTCATTATGAAAGGTAGTCTGTTGTTCAGATTTTTGTTAATCCAATGGATGGTAGACTTGTCTTTATGGAAGGTAGACTGTTGTTGAGATTTGTTTTACTCCATTGAATTATAGCCTTGTCATTAAGGAAGGTAGTCTGTTGTCGAGATTTTTGTTATTCCAATGGATGGTAGCCTTGTCATTATGGAAGGTAGTCTATTGTCGTGATTTTTTTTACTCCAATGGATTGTAGCCTTGTCATTATGGAAGGTAGTATGTTGTGGATATCTTTGTTACTCCAATGGAAGGTAGCCTTGTCATTATGGAAGATAGTATTTTGTCGATATCTTTGTTACTCCAATGGATGGTAGCCTTGTCATTATGGAAGGTAGTCTGTTGTCGAGATTTTTGTTACTCCAATGGATGGTAGCCTTGTCATTATGGAAGGTAGTCTCTTGTTGATATTTTTGTTACCCCAGTGGATGATAGTCTTCTTATTATGGAAGGTAGTGTGTTATCCCGATTTTTGTTACCCAAATGGATGGTAGCCTTGTCATTATGGAAGGTAGTCTGTCGTTGTAATTTATGTTACTCCAATGGATGGTAGCCTTGTCATTATGAAAGGTAGTCTGTTGTTCAGATTTTTTTTACTCCAATGGATGGTAGACTTGTCCTTATGGAAGGTAGTCTGTTGTCGAGAGTTTTTTTACTCCATTGGATTGTAGCCTTGTCATTATGGAAGGTAGTCTGTTGCCGAGATTTTTGTTATTCCAATGGATGGTAGCCTTGTCATTATGGAAGGTAGTCTATTGTCGTGATTTTTTTTACTTCAATGGATTGTAGTCTTGTCATTATGGAAGGTAGTATGTTGTGGATATGTTTGTTACTCCAATGGATGGTAGCCTTCTCATTATGGAATGTAGTCTGTGGTCGAGATATTTGTTACTCCAATGGATGGTAGCCTTTTCATTATGGAAGGTAGTCTCTTGTTGACATTTTTGTTACTCCAATGGATGGTAGCCCTGTCATTATGGAAGGTAGTGTGTTGTCCCGATTTTTGTTACTCTATTTGATGGTAGCCTTGTCATTATGGAAGGTTGTCTATCATTATGATTTTTGTTACTCCTATGGATGGTAGCCTAGTCATTATAGAAGGTAGTTTGTTGTCCAGATTTTTATTAATCCAATGGATGGTAGCCTTGTCATTATGGAAGGTAGTCTGTTGTCGATATTTTTGTTACTCCATTGGATTGTAGCCTTGTTATTATAGAAGGTAGTATGTTGTCGAGATTTTTGTTATTCCAATGGATTGTAGACTTCTCATTATGTAAGGTAGTCTGTTGTCTAGATTTTTGTTACTCCATTGGATGGTAGCCTTGTCATTATCGAAGGTAGTCTCTTGTTGATATTTTTGTTACTCCAATGGATGGTAGCCTTGTCATTATGGAAGGTAGTCTATTTTCCAAATTTTTGTTACTCAAATGGTTTGTATCCTTGTCATTATGGAAGGTTTTCAGTTGTTGTGATTTCTGTTACTCCAATGGATGGTTGCCTTGTCATTATGGAAGGTAGTCTGTTGTCGAGATTTTTGTTACTCCAATGGATGGTAGCATTGTCATTATGGAAGGTAGTCTGTTGTCCAAATTTTTGTTACTCAAATGGTGGGTATTCTTGTCATTATGGAAGGTTGTCTGTTGTTCAGATTTTTGTTACTCCAGTGGACGGTAGCCCTGTCATAATGGAAGGTAGTCTGTTGTCGAGATTTTTGTTACTCCAATGGATGGTAGCCTTGTCATTATGGAAGGTAGTCTCTTGTTGATATTTTTGTTACTCCAATGGATGATAGTCTTCTCATTATGGAAGGTAGTATGTTGTCCCACTTTTTGTTACTCAAATGGATGGTAGCCTTGTCTTTATGGAAGGTAGTCTGTCGTTGTAATTTCTGTTACTCCAATGGATGGTAGCCTTGTCATTATGAAAGGTAGCTGTTGTCGAGATTTTGTTTACTCCATTGGATTGTAGTCTTGTCATTATGGAAGGTAGTCTGTTGTCAAGATTTTTGTTATTCCAATGGATTGTAGCCTTGTCATTTTGGAAGGTAGTCTATTGTCGTGATTTTTTCTACTCCAATGGATTGTAGCCTTGTCATTATTGAAGGTAGTATGTTGTGGATATCTTTGTTACTCCAATGGATGGTAGCCTTCTCATTATGGAATGTAGTCTGTTGTCGAGATTTTTGTTACTCCAATGGATGGTAGCCTTCTCATTATGGAAGGTAGTCTCTTGTTGACATTTTTGTTTCTCCAATGGATGGTAGCCCTGTCATTATGAAAGGTAGTTTGTTGTCCCGATATTTGTTACTCTATTAGATGGTAGCCTTGTCATTATGGAAGGTTGTCTGTCATTGTGATTTTTGTTATTCCAATAGATTGTAGACTTCTCATTATGGAAGGTAGTCTGTTGTCGAGATTTTTGTTACTCCAATGGATGATAGCCTTGTCATTATGGAAGGTAGTCTGTTGTCCCGATTTTTGTTACTCAAATGGAAGGTAGCCTTGTCATTATGGAACATAGTTTGTCGTTGTAATTTCTGTTACTCCAATGGATGGTAGCCTAGTCATTATGAAAGGTAGTATGTTGTTCAGATTTTTGTTACTCCAATGGATGGTAGACTTGTCATTATGGAAGGTAGTCTGTTGTCGAGATTTTTTTTACTCCATTGGATTGTAGCCTTGTCATTATGGAAGGTAGTCTGTTGTCGAGATTTTTGTTATTCCAATGGATGGTACCCTTGTCATTTTGGAAGGTAGTCTATTGTCGTTTTTTTTACTCCAATGGATTGTAGCCTTGTCATTATGGAAGGTACTATGTTGTGGATATCTTTGTTACTCCAATGGATGGTAGCCTTCTCATTATGAAATGTAGTATGTTGTCGAGATTTTTTTTTCTCAAATGGATGGTAGCCTTGTCATTATGGAAGGTAGTCTCTTGTTGACATTTTTGTTACTCCAATGGATGGTAGCCCTGTCATTATGGAAGGTATTCTGTTGTCCCGATTTTTGTTACTCTATTGGATTGTAGCCTTGTCATTATGGAAGGTTATCTGTCATTGTGATTTTTGTTACTCCTATGGATGGTAGCCTAGTCATTATGGAAGGTAGTTTGTTGTCCAGATTTTTGTTAATCCAATGGATGGTAGCCTTGTCATTATGGAAGGTAGTCTGTTGTCGATATTTTTGTTACTCCATTAGATTTTAGCCTTGTTATTATGGAAGGGAGTTTGTTGTTGAGATTTTTGTTATTCCAATGGATTGTAGACTTCTCATTATGGAAGGTAGTCTGTTGTCGAGATTTTTGTTACTCCAATGGATGGTAGCCTTGTCATTATGGAAGGTAGTCTCTTGTTGATATTTTTGTTACCCCAATGGATGATAGCCTTCTCATTATGGAAGGTAGTCTGTTGTCCCTATTTTTGTTACTCAAATGGATGGTAGCCTTATCATTATGGAAGGTAGTCTGTCGTTGTAATTTCTGTTACTCCAATGGATGGTAGCCTAGTCATTATGGAAGGTAGTCTGTTGTCCAAATTTTTGTTACTCAAATGGTTGGTATTCTTGTCATTATGGAAGGTTGTTTATTGTTGTGATTTCTGTTACTCCAATGGATGGTAGCCTTGTCATTATGGAAGGTAGTCTATTGTTCAGATTTTTGTTACTCCAGTGGATGGTAGCCCTGTCATTATGGAAGGTAGTCTGTTGTCGATATTTTTGTTACTCCAATGCATGGTAGCCTTCTCATTATGGAAGGTAGTCTCTTGTTGATATTTTTGTTACTCTAATGAATGGTAGCCCTATCATTATGGAAGGTAGTTTGTTGTCCCGATTTTTGTTACTCTATTGGATGGTAGCCTTGTTATTATTGAAGATTAGTTACAATGATTGCACATGCTCTTGGACCTCGTCACCAACTTAATAACTGTGCACCATTTGGATCAATTAGGCCTATGAATATTGATTTCTGTTTCAACAACCGGATAATAGGAAATTTAGGCCCTGCACCTTATGATTACCTGATCAGAAACAAAGTTGTTACTCTTTTTACCCTTCCGAACCATGCCCGAATAAGTGTCCATAACCGGGAAAATTGGTTGTACGAATTGAATCCACCCGATCATCCAACGGCGCCAAAAAGTTGATGTGTCTGCGATCGACCTAATGTCTAACGGTATCTTAACTGCAAGCGCACAGCCTATCGCGGTAGTAATAAAAGATTGTCGAATCCACAGGGACTTTGTAATCACTCTAGTGAGGGAAAGTAATGCTAATTTAGCTAAGGTGGAAATTGTCACGTTTGGTTTTGGGAAGGTTAAGGAAGGTAAACTAATTGATTTTAAAGTAATTATAAAATGAAATGGTCGGTATGCAATAGAGTCGACCTAAAGGATCTAATAGGACATAGGCATATAAGGATGGTCAACTTGGTTTATCTGTAGAATTAATCAGTTTAAAAACCCTCAACTCACACTTTCATGGTCTTATCTCGGATTATACGTCTAAAGCCCTATACCTGCTTTCGCTAGCCTATAAGTGTTTAGAAGTATTTTTTGGAAACTTAATTAATTCTAATTTTGTTTAAAGCGCTTTCACTGTATTTAAATCAAATGCCTAACTTTAGCTATCCGGTTAAAAACCTCACACTTTCGTGGTCTCGATCTAACCTATTTACTCTTCTTACTTTCATAACAAAGGTTTTATTTTTAAGCATAAAAAGTTATAACCAGAGTTAAGTTGATTAAAGTTTTAGCCTAAGTTTGATCAGATGCCTAATGTCTCTTACTATCCCATACCGACGTTAAAGGTTTAGCTAGCCATGGAAATTATAATGAACGTACTGGAAATAAAAACAAACAAATATAGATTGGACATTATAAATAATAAATTAAACTTGCATTAATTAATTAAAAGGTATGTAATACAATTGCAAAATAGAACCTGAAAATAAAGCCAATACTTCAATCCCTCTTCCACAAATCGGAAACTCGGACTTGGTATCGATAATATGACAAATTCTGAGGCTTGAATAATAAATCCTAAACTATAATAATAATTCCCTGATGTTGGAAATTATTAATAGGGCAATGAAATTAAAAGAACGGAAATAAACGAATGCAGAAAAAATAACAACTGAAGGAATAATGGTTTTGATTTCGGCAGAGCTTCCGCACAAGTAAACTGTAAAATGCTTTGTCCTTCTAACATTGAATGTTGAGATATTTATAGAGGAATGAATTTGGCAGTTGGCTTGAAGACTTGTAACGAAGCTTTCCTTAAAAATCTCCACAAATGTAGGAACGTGGGTAGTTGAGGAAGAAGTGGTGAACGTGGGGTTTGACTGGAGAGAAATAAGGAGTTTGAAAACTCCTTCTGTTTTTCTTTGCCATGTTCTGCACTTTCAAATAACTGATATACACATTACGATCGTCAGCTTGGCGTTACGAGCAGGTTTGGTCTTTCTCCGTGTTACGGTCGTAACACGCTTCATGATGGCTTACGGTCGTGGCAGATGCGTTACGACCGTCACAGCTACAAAATCTGTAATTCTTGACAGATTTATCTTTTTCTTCTATTCTTTTGATGCTTACTTGCATTGTTTCATGTTTTCTTCTGTTTTGAGCTGAGTTATGAATACCTGCAAAAAGTAATGACAAACTCGAAATATTCGGGAGTTAATCGGGTCAAAATAATACAGAACCGGTAAATTTCATGGAAAATAAACGATACAATTTCGTGTTATCAGAAGGTTGTCTATCATTGTGATTTTTGTTACTCCTATGGATGGTAGCAAAGTCATTATGGAAGGTAGTTTGTTGTCCAGATTTTTGTTAATCTAATGGATGGTAGCCTTGTCATTATGGAAGGTAGTTTGTCGTTGATATTTTTGTTACTCCATTGGATTGTAGCCTTATTATTATGGAAGGTAGTATGTTGTCGAGATTTTTGTTATTCCAATGGATTGTAGACTTCTCATTATGGAAGGTAGTCTCTTGTTGATATTTTTGTTACTCCAATGGATGATAGTCTTCTCATTATGGAAGGTAGTCTGTTGTCTCGATTTTTGTTACTCCAATGGATGGTAGCCTTGTCATTATGGAAGGTAGTTTGTCATTGTAATTTCTGTTACTCCAATGGATGGTAGCCTTGTCATTATGGAAGGTAGTCTCTTGTTGATATTTTTGTTATCCCAATGGATGATAGTCTTCTCATTATGGAAGGTAGTTTGTTGTCCCAATTTTTGTTACTCAAATGGATGGTAGCCTTGTATTTATGGAAGGTAGTCAGTCGTTGTAATTTCTGTTACTCCAATGGATGGTAGCCTTGTCATTATGAAAGGTAGTCTGTTGTTCAGATTTTTGTTACACCAATGGATGGTAGACTTGTCATTATGGAAGGTAGTCTGTTGTCGAGATTTTTTTTACTCCATTGGATTGTAGCCTTGTCATTATCGAAGGTAGTCTGTTGTCGAGATTTTTGTTATTCCAATGGATTTTAGCCTTGTCATTTTGGAAGGTAGTCTATTGTCGTGATTTTTTTTTCTCCAATGGATTGTAGCCTTGTCATTATGGAAGGTAGTACATTGTGGATATCTTTGTTACTCCAATGGATGGTAGCCTTCTAATTATGGAATGTAATCTATTGTCAAGATTTTTGTTACTCCAATGGATGGTAGCTTTGTCATTATGGAAGGTAGTCTCTTGTTGACATTTTTGTTACTCCAATGGATTGTAGCCCTATCATTATGGAAGGTAGTCTGTTGTCCCGATTTATGTTACTCTATTGGATGGTAGCCTGGTCATTATGGAAGGTTATCTATCATTGTGATTTTTGTTACTCCTATGGATGGTAGCCTAGTCATAATGGAAGGTAGTTTGTTGTCCAGAATTTTGTTAATCCAATGGATGGTAGCCTTGTCATTATGGAAGGTAGTCTGTTGTCGATATTTTTGTTACTCCATTAGATGGTAGCCTTGTTATTATGGAAGGTAGTATGTTGTCGAGATTTTTGTTATTCCAATGGATTGTAGACTTCTCATTATGGAAGGTAGTCTGTTGTCGAGATTTTTGTTACTCCATTTGATGGTATCCTTGTCATTATGGAAGGTAGTCTCTTGTTGATATTATTGTTACTCCAATGGATGGTAGCCTTGTCATTATGGAAGGTAGTCTGTTGTCCAAATTTTTGTTACTCAAATGGTTGGTATCCTTGTCATTATGGAAGGTTGTCTGTTGTTGTGATTTCTGTTACTCCAACGGATGGTAGCCTTGTCATTATGGAAGGTAGTCTGTTGTCGAGATTTTTGTTACTCCAATGGATGGTAGCCTTGTCATTATGGAAGGTAGTCTCTTGTTGATATTTTTATTACTCCAATGGATGGTAGCCTTGTCATTATGGAAGGTAGTCTATTGTCCAAATTTTTGTTACTGAAATGGTTTGTATTCTTGTCATTATGGAAGGTTGTCTGTTGTTGTGATTTCTGTTACTCCAACGGATGGTAGCCTTGTCATTATGGAAGGTAGACTATTGTTCATATTTTTGTTACTGCAGTGGATGGTATCCCTCTCATTATAGAAGGTAGTCTATTGTCGAGATTTTTGTTACTCCAATGGATGGTATCCTTGTCATTATGGAAGGTAGCCTCTTGTTGATATTTTTGTAACTCCAATGGATGGTAGCCCTGTCATTATGGAAGGTAGTTTGTTGTCCCGATTTTTGTTACTCTATTGGATGGTAGCCTTGTTATTATGGAAGGTTGTTTGTTGTCCAGATTTTTGTTAATCCAATGGATGGTAGCCCTGTGATTATGGAAGGTAGTCTCTTGTCGATATTTTTGTTACTCCATTGGATTGTAGCCTTCTTATTATGGAATGTAGTCTGTTGTCGATATTTTTGTTAATCCAATGGATGGTAGCCTTGTCATTATGGAAGGTAGTCTTTTGTTGATATTTTTGTTACCCCAATGGATGATAGTCTTCTCATTATGGAAGGTAGTATGTTGTCCCGATTTTTGTTACTCAAATGGATGGTAGCCTTGTCATTATGGAAGGTAGTCTGTCGTTGTAATTTCTGTTACTCCAATGGATGGTAGCCTTGTCATTATGAAAGGTAGTCTGTTGTTCAGATTTTTGTTACTCCAATGGACGGTTGACTTGTCATTATGGAAGGTAGTCTCTTGTTGATATTTTTGTTACTTTAATGGATGATAGTCTTCTCATTATTGAAGGTAAACTGTTGTCCCGATTTTTGTTACTCAAATGGATGGTAGCCTTGTCATTATGGAAGGTAGTCTGTCGTTGTAATTTCTGTTACTCCAATGGATGGTAGCCTTGTCATTATGGAAGGTAGTTTATTGTTCCGATTTTTGTTACTCCAGTGGACGGTAGCCCTGTCATTATGGAAGGTAGTCTGTTGTCGAGATTTTTGTTACTCCAATGGATGGTAGCCTTGTCATTATGGAAGGTAGTATTTTGTCGATATCTTTGTTACTGCAATGGATGGTAGCCTTGTCATTATGGAAGTTAGTCTGTTGTCGATATTTTTGTTACTCCATTGGATGGTAGCCTTGTCATTATGGAAGGTAGTCTCTTGTTGATATTTTTGTTACTCCAATGGATGGTAGCCTTGTCATTATGGAAGGTAGTCTTTTGTCCAAATTATTGTTACTCTAATGGATGGTATCCTTGTCATTATGGAAGGTTGTCTGTCGTTGTAATTTCTGTTACTCCAGTGGATGGTAGCCTTGTCATTATGGAAGGTAGACTATATTTCATATTTTTGTTACTCCAGTGGATGGTAGACTTGTCATTATGGAAGGTAGTCTATTGGCGAGATTTTTGTTACTCCATTGGATTGTAGCCCTGTCATTATGGAAGGTAGTTTGTTGTCGAGATATTTGTTATTCCAATGGATTGTAGACTTGTCAATATGGAACGTAGTCTGTTGTCGAGATCTTTGTTACTCAAATGGATGGTAGCCTTGTCATTATGGAAGGTAGTCTGTCGTTGTAATTTATGTTACTCCAATGGATGGTAGCCTTGTCATTATGCAAGGTAGTCTGTTGTTCAAATTTTTATTACTCCAACGGATGGTAGACTTGTCATTATGGAAGGTAGTCTCTTGTTGATATTTTTGTTACTTCAACGGATGATAGTCTTCTCATTATGGAAGGTAAACTGTTGTCCCGATTTTTGTTACTCAAATGGATGGTAGCCTTGTCATTATGGAAGGTAGTTTGTCGTTGTAATTTTTGTTACTCCAATGGATGGTAGCCTTGTCATTATGGAAGGTAATTTGTTGTTCAGATTTTTGTTACTCCAATGGATGGTAGCCTTGTCATTATGGAAGATAGTTTGTTGTCGAGATTTTTGTTACTCCAATGGATGTTAGCCTTGTCATTATGGAAGGTAGTCTCTTGTTGATATTTTTGTTACTCCAATGGATGATAGTCTTCTCATTATGGAAGGTAAACTGTTGTCCCGATTTTTGTTACTCAAATGGATGGTAGCCTTGTCATTGTGGAAGGTAGTCTGTCGTTGTAATTTCTGTTACTCCAATGGATGGTAGCCTTGTCATTATGGAAGGTAGTTTGTTGTTCAGATTTTTGTTACCCCAATGGATGGTAACCTTGTCATTATGGAAGATGGTGTGTTGTCGAGATTTTTGTTACTCCAATGGATGGTAGCCATGTCATTATGGAAGGTAGTCTGTCGTTGTAATTTTTGTTACTCTAATGGACGGTAGCCTTGTCATTATGGAAGGTATTCTGTCGTTGTGATTTCTGTTACTCCAATGGATGGTAGCCTTGTAATTATTTAAAGGTAGTCTGTTGTTCATATTTTTGTTACTCCAATGGATGGTAGACTTGTCATTATGGAAGGTAGTATTTTGTCGATATCTTTGTTACTCCAATGGATGGTAGCCTTGTCATTTTGGAAGGTAGTCTGTTATCGAGATTTATGTTACTCCAATGGATGGTAGCCTTGTCATTATGGAAGGTAGTCTCTTGTTGATATTTTTGTTACCCCAATGGATGATAGTCTTCTCATTATGGAAGGTATTATGTTGTCCCGATTCTTGTTACTCAAACGGATGGTAGCCTTGTCATTATTGAAGGTAGTCTGTCGTTGTAATTTCTGTTACTCCAATGGATGGTAGCTTTGTCATTATGAAAGGTAGTCTGTTGTTCAGATTTTTGTTACTCCAATGGATGGTAGACTTGTCTTTATGGAAGGTAGTCTGTTGTTGAGATTTGTTTTACTCCATTGAATTATATCCTTGTCATTATGGAAGGTAGTCTGTTGTCGAGATTTTTGTTATTCCAATGGATGGTAGCCTTGTCATTATGGAAGGTAGTCTATTGTCGTGAAATTTTTTACTCCAATGGATTGTAGCCTTGTCATTATGGAAGGTAGTATGTTGTGGATATCTTTGTTACTCCAATGGATGGTAGCCTTGTCATTATGGAAGATGGTCTGTTGTCGAGATTTTTGTTACTCCAATGGATGGTAGCCTTGTCATTATGGAAGGTAGTATTTTGTCGATATCTTTGTTACTCCAATGGATGGTAGCCTTGTCATTATGGAAGGTAGTCTGTTGTCGAGATTTTTGTTACTCCAATGGATGGTAGCCTTGTCATTATGGAAGGTAGTCTCTTGTTGATATTTTTGTTACCCCAGTGGATGATAGTCTTCTCATTATGGAAGGTAGTATGTTATCCCGATTTTTGTTACCCAAATGGATGGTAGCCTTGTCATTATGGAAGGTAGTCTGTCGTTGTAATTTATGTTACTCCAATGGATGGTAGCCTTGTCATAATGAAAGGTAGTCTGCTGTTCAGATTTTTTTTACTCCAATGGATGGTAGACTTGTCCTTATGGAAGGTAGTATGTTGTCGAGATTTTTTTTACTCCATTGGATTGTAGCCTTGTCATTATGGAAGGTAGTCTGTTGTCGAGATTTTTGTTATTCCAATGGATGGTAGCCTTGTCATTATGGAAGGTAGTCTATTGTCGTGATTTTTTTTACTTCAATGGATTGTAGTCTTGTCATTATGGAAGGTAGTATGTTGTGGATATCTTTGTTACTCCAATGGATGGTAGCCTTCTCATTATGGAATGTAGTCTGTGGTCGAGATATTTGTTACTCCAATGGATGGTAGCCTTGTCATTATGGAAGGTAGTCTCTTGTTGACATTTTTGTTACTCCAATGGATGGTAGCCCTGTCATTATAGAAGGTAGTGTGTTGTCCCGATTTTTGTTACTCTATTTGATGGTAGCCTTGTCATTATGGAAGGTTGTCTATCATTCTGATTTTTGTTACTCCTATGGATGGTAGCCTATTCATTATAGAAGGTAGTTTGTTGTCCAGATTTTTATTAATCCAATGGATGGTAGCCTTGTCATTATGGAAGGTAGTCTGTTGTCGATATTTTTGTTACTCCATTGGATTGTAGACTTCTCATTATGTAAGGTAGTCTGTTGTCTAGATTTTTGTTACTCCATTGGATGGTAGCCTTGTCATTATCGAAGGTAGTCTCTTGTTGATATTTTTGTTACTCCAATGGATGGTAGCCTTGTCATTATGGAAGGTAGTCTATTTTCCAAATTTTTGTTACTCAAATGGTTTGTATCCTTGTCATTATGGAAGGTTTTCAGTTGTTGTGATTTCTGTTACTCCAATGGATGGTTGCCTTGTCATTATGGAAGGTAGTCTGTTGTCGAGATTTTTGTTACTCCAATGGATGGTAGCGTTGTCATTATGGAAGGTAGTCTGTTGTCCAAATTTTTGTTACTCAAATGGTGGGTATTCTTGTCATTATGGAAGGTTGTCTGTTGTTGTGATTTCTGTTACTCTAATGGATGGTAGCCTTGTCATTATGGAAGGTAGTCTATTGTTCAGATTTTTGTTACTCCAGTGGACGGTAGCCCTGTCATTATGGAAGGTAGTCTGTTGTCGAGATATTTGTTACTCCAATGGATGGTAGCCTTGTCATTATGAAAGGTAGTCCGTTGTTCAGATTTTTGTTACTCCAATGGACGGTTGACTTGTCATTATGGAAGGTAGTCTCTTGTTGATATTTTTGTTACTTTAATGGATGATAGTCTTCTCATTATTGAAGGTAAACTGTTGTCCCGATTTTTGTTACTCAAATGGATGGTAGCCTTGTCATTATGGAAGGTAGTCTGTCGTTGTAATTTTTGTTACTCCAATGGATGGTAGCCTTGTCATTATGGAAGGTAATTTGTTGTTCAGATTTTTGTTACTCCAATGGATGGTAGCCTTGTCATTATGGAAGATGGTTTGTTGTCAAGATTTTTGTTACTCCAATGGATGGTAGCCTTGTCATTATGGTAGGTAGTATTTTGTCGATATCTTTGTTACTCCAATGGATGGTAGCCTTGTCATTATGGAAGTTAATCTGTTGTCGAGATTTTTGTTACTCCATTGGATGGTAGCCTTGTCATTATGGAAGGTAGTCTCTTGTTGATATTTTTGTTACTCCAATGGATGGTAGCCTTGTCATTATGGAAGGTAGTCTGTTGTCCAAATTATTGTTACTCTAATGGATGGTATACTTGTCATTATGGAATGTTGTCTGTTATTGTGATTTCTGTTACTCCAATGGATGGTAGCCTTGTCATTATGGAAGGTAGACTATATTTCATATTTTTGTTACTCCAGTGGATGGTAGACTTGTCATTATGGAAGGGAGTCTATTGTCAAGATTTTTGTTACTCCATTGGATTGTAGCCCTGTCATTATGGAAGGTAGTTTGTTGTCGAGATATTTGTTATTCCAATGGATTGTAGTCTTGTCAATATGGAACATAGTCTGTTGTCGAGATCTTTGTTACTCCAATGGATGGTACCCTTGTCATTATGGAAGGTAGTCTGTTGTCTAGATTTTTGTTACTCCATTGGATGGTAGCCTTGTCATTATGGAAGATAGTATGTTGTCAAGATATTTGTTACTCCAATGGATTGTAGCCTTGTCATTATGGAAGGTAGTCTCTTGTTGATATTTTTGTTACTCCAATGGATGATTGTCTTCTCATTATGGAAGGTAAATTGTTTTCCCGATTTTTGTTACTCAAATGGATGGTAGCCTTGTCATTATGGAAGGTAGTTTGTCGTTGAAATTTTTGTTAATCCAATGGATGGTAGCCTTGTCATTATGGAAGGTAATTTGTTGTTCATATTTTTGTTACTCCAATGAATGGTAGACTTATCATTATGGAAGGTAGTTTTTCATTGTAATTTCTGGTACTCCAATGGATGGTAGCCTTGTCATTACGGAAGGTAGTATGTTGTTCAGATTTTTGTTACTCCAATGGATGGTAGCCTTGTTAATATGGAAGATAGTTTGTTGTCGAGATTTTTGTTACTCCAATGGATGTTAGCCTTGTCATTATGGAAGGTAGTCTCTTGTTGATATTTTTGTTACTACAATGGATGATAGTCTTCTCATTATGGAAGGTAAACTGTTGTCCCGATTTTTGTTACTCAAATGGATGGTAGCCTTGTCATTGTGGAAGGTAGTCTGTCGTTGTAATTTCTGTTACTCCAATGGATGGTAGCCTTGTCATTATGGAAGGTAGTTTGTTGTTCAGATTTTTGTTACTCCAATGGATGGTAACCTTGTCATTATGGAAGATGGTGTGTTGTCGAGATTTTTGTTACTCCAATGGATGGTAGCCATGTCATTATGGAAGGTAGTCTGTCGTTGTAATTTCTGTTACTCCAATGGACGGTAGCCTTGTCATTATGGAAGGTATTCTGTCGTTGTAATTTCTGTTACTCCAATGGATGGTAGCCTTGTCATTATTTAAAGGTAGTCTGTTGTTCAGATTTTTGTTACTCCAATGGATGGTAGACTTGTCATTATGGAAGGTAGTATTTTGTCGATATCTTTGTTACTCCAATGGATGGTAGCCTTGTCATTATGGAAGGTAGTCTCTTGTTGATATTTTTGTTACCCCAATGGATGATAGTCTTCTCATTATGGAAGGTATTATGTTGTCCCGATTCTTGTTACTCAAACGGATGGTAGCCTTGTCATTATTGAAGGTAGTCTGTCGTTGTAATTTTTGTTACTCCAATGGATGGTAGCTTTGTCATTATGAAAGGTAGTCTGTTGTTCAGATTTTTGTTACTCCAATGGATGGTAGACTTGTCTTTATGGAAGGTAGTCTGTTGTTGAGATTTGTTTTACTCCATTGAATTATAGCCTTGTCATTATGGAAGGTAGTATGTTGTGGATATCTTTGTTACTCCAATGGATGGTAGCCTTGTCATTATGGAAGATGGTCTGTTGTCGAGATTTTTGTTACTCCAATGGATGGTAGCCTTGTCATTATGGAAGGTAGTATTTTGTCGATATCTTTGTTACTCCAATGGATGGTAGCCTTGTCATTATGGAAGGTAGTCTGTTGTCGAGATTTTTGTTACTCTAATGGATGGTAGCCTTGTCATTATGGAAGGTAGTATTTTGTCGATATCTTTGTTACTCCAATGGATGGTAGCCTTGTCATTATGGAAGGTAGTCTGTTGTCGAGATTTTTGTTACTCCAATGGATGGTAGCCTTGTCATTATGGAAGGTAGTCTCTTGTTGATATTTTTTTTACCCCAGTGGATGATAGTCTTCTCATTATGGAAGGTAGTATGTTATCCCGATTTTTGTTACCCAAATGGATGGTAGCCTTGTCATTATGGAAGGTAGTCTGTCGTTGTAATTTATGTTACTCCAATGGATGGTAGCCTTGTCATAATGAAAGGTAGTCTGCTGTTCAGATTTTTTTTACTCCAATGGATGGTAGACTTGTCCTTATGGAAGGTAGTATGTTGTCGAGATTTTTTTTACTCCATTGGATTGTAGCCTTGTCATTATGGAAGGTAGTCTGTTGTCGAGATTTTTGTTATTCCAATGGATGGTAGCCTTGTCATTATGGAAGGTAGTCTATTGTCGTGATTTTTTTTACTTCAATGGATTGTAGTCTTGTCATTATGGAAGGTAGTATGTTGTGGATATCTTTGTTACTCCAATGGATGGTAGCCTTCTCATTATGGAATGTAGTCTGTGGTCGAGATATTTGTTACTCCAATGGATGGTAGCCTTGTCATTATGGAAGGTAGTCTCTTGTTGACATTTTTGTTACTCCAATGGATGGTAGCCCTGTCATTATAGAAGGTAGTGTGTTGTCCCGATTTTTGTTACTCTATTTGATGGTAGCCTTGTCATTATGGAAGGTTGTCTATCATTCTGATTTTTGTTACTCCTATGGATGGTAGCCTATTCATTATAGAAGGTAGTTTGTTGTCCAGATTTTTATTAATCCAATGGATGGTAGCCTTGTCATTATGGAAGGTAGTCTGTTGTCGATATTTTTGTTACTCCATTGGATTGTAGACTTCTCATTATGTAAGGTAGTCTGTTGTCTAGATTTTTGTTACTCCATTGGATGGTAGCCTTGTCATTATCGAAGGTAGTCTCTTGTTGATATTTTTGTTACTCCAATGGATGGTAGCCTTGTCATTATGGAAGGTAGTCTATTTTCCAAATTTTTGTTACTCAAATGGTTTGTATCCTTGTCATTATGGAAGGTTTTCAGTTGTTGTGATTTCTGTTACTCCAATGGATGGTTGCCTTGTCATTATGGAAGCTAGTCTGTTGTCGAGATTTTTGTTACTCCAATGGATGGTAGAGTTGTCATTATGGAAGGTAGTCTGTTGTCCAAATTTTTGTTACTCAAATGGTGGGTATTCTTGTCATTATGGAAGGTTGTCTGTTGTTGTGATTTCTGTTACTCTAATGGATGGTAGCCTTGTCATTATGGAAGGTAGTCTATTGTTCAGATTTTTGTTACTCTAGTGGACGGTAGCCCTGTCATTATGGAAGGTATTCTGTTGTCGAGATTTTTGTTACTCCAATGGATGGTAGCCTTGTCATTATGAAAGGTAGTCTCTTGTTCAGATTTTTGTTACTCCAATGGACGGTTGACTTGTCATTATGGAAGGTAGTCTCTTGTTGATATTTTTGTTACTTTAATGGATGATAGTCTTCTCATTATTGAAGGTAAACTGTTGTCCCGATTTTTGTTACTCAAATGGATGGTAGCCTTGTCATTATGGAAGGTAGTCTGTCGTTGTAATTTTTGTTACTCCAATGGATGGTAGCCTTGTCATTATGGAAGGTAATTTGTTGTTCAGATTTTTGTTACTCCAATGGATGGTAGCCTTGTCATTATGGAAGATGGTTTGTTGTCGAGATTTTTGTTACTCCAATGGATGGTAGCCTTGTCATTATGGTAGGTAGTATTTTGTCGATATCTTTGTTACTCCAATGGATGGTAACCTTGTCATTATGGAAGTTAATCTGTTGTCGAGATTTTTGTTACTCCATTGGATGGTAGCCTTGTCATTATGGAAGGTAGTCTCTTGTTGATATTTTTGTTACTCCAATGGATGGTAGCCTTGTCATTATGGAAGGTAGTCTGTTGTCCAAATTATTGTTACTCTAATGGATGGTATACTTGTCATTATGGAATGTTGTCTGTTATTGTGATTTCTGTTACTCCAATGGATGGTAGCCTTGTCATTATGGAAGGTAGACTATATTTCATATTTTTGTTACTCCAGTGGATGGTAGACTTGTCATTATGGAAGGGAGTCTATTGTCAAGATTTTTGTTACTCCATTGGATTGTAGCCATGTCATTATGGAAGGTAGTTTGTTGTCGAGATATTTGTTATTCCAATGGATTGTAGTCTTGTCAATATGGAACATAGTCTGTTGTCGAGATCTTTGTTACTCCAATGGATGGTACCCTTGTCATTATGGAAGGTAGTCTGTTGTCGATATTTTTGTTACTCCATTGGATGGTAGCCTTGTCATTATGGAAGATAGTATGTTGTCAAGATATTTGTTACTCCAATGGATTGTAGCCTTGTCATTATGGAAGGTAGTCTCTTGTTGATATTTTTGTTACTCCAATGGATGATTGTCTTCTCATTATGGAAGGTAAATTGTTTTCCCGATTTTTGTTACTCAAATGGATGGTAGCCTTGTCATTATGGAAGGTAGTTTGTCGTTGAAATTTTTGTTAATCCAATGGATGGTAGCCTTGTCATTATGGAAGGTAATTTGTTGTTCAGATTTTTGTTACTCCAATGAATGGTAGACTTATCATTATGGAAGGTAGTTTGTCATTGTAATTTCTGGTACTCCAATGGATGGTAGCCTTGTCATTACGGAAGGTAGTATGTTGTTCAGATTTTTGTTACTCCAATGGATGGTAGCCTTGTTAATATGGAAGATAGTTTGTTGTCGAGATTTTTGTTACTCCAATGGATGTTAGCCTTGTCATTATGGAAGGTAGTCTCTTGTTGATATTTTTGTTACTCCAATGGATGATAGTCTTCTCATTATGGAAGGTAAACTGTTGTCCCGATTTTTGTTACTCAAATGGATGGTAGCCTTGTCATTGTGGAAGGTAGTCTGTCGTTGTAATTTCTGTTACTCCAATGGATGGTAGCCTTGACATTATGGAAGGTAGTTTGTTGTTCAAATTTTTGTTACTCCAATGGATGGTAACCTTGTCATTATGGAAGATGGTGTGTTGTCGAGATTTTTGTTACTCCAATGGATGGTAGCCATGTCATTATGGAAGGTAGTCTGTCGTTGTAATTTCTGTTACTCCAATGGACGGTAGCCTTGTCATTATGGAAGGTATTCTGTCGTTGTAATTTCTGTTACTCCAATGGATGGTAGCCTTGTCATTATTTAAAGGTAGTCTGTTGTTCAGATTTTTGTTACTCCAATGGATGGTAGACTTGTCATTATGGAAGGTAGTATTTTGTCGATATCTTTGTTACTCCAATGGATGGTAGCCTTGTCATTATGGAAGGTAGTCTCTTGTTGATATTTTTGTTACCCCAATGGATGATAGTCTTCTCATTATGGAAGGTATTATGTTGTCCCGATTCTTGTTACTCAAACGGATGGTAGCCTTGTCATTATTGAATGTAGTCTGTCGTTGTAATTTCTGTTACTCCAATGGATGGTAGCTTTGTCATTATGAAAGGTAGTCTGTTGTTCAGATTTTTGTTACTCCAATGGATGGTAGACTTGTCTTTATGGAAGGTAGTCTGTTGTTGAGATTTGTTTTACTCCATTGAATTATAGCCTTGTCATTATGGAAGGTAGTCTGTTGTCGAGAATTTTGTTATTCCAATGGATGGTAGCCTTGTCATTATGGAAGGTAGTCTATTGTCGTGATTTTTTTTACTCCAATGGATTGTAGCCTTGTCATTATGGAAGGTAGTATGTTGTGGATATCTTTGTTACTCCAATGGATGGTAGCCTTGTCATTATGGAAGATGGTCTGTTGTCGAGATTTTTGTTACTCCAATGGATGGTAGCCTTGTCATTATGGAAGGTAGTATTTTGTCGATATCTTTGTTACTCCAATGGATGGTAGCCTTGTCATTATGGAAGGTAGTCTGTTGTCGAGATTTTTGTTACTCCAATGGATGGTAGCCTTGTCATTATGGAAGGTAGTCTCTTGTTGATATTTTTGTTACCCCAGTGGATGATAGTCTTCTCATTATGGAAGGTAGTATGTTATCCCGATTTTTGTTACCCAAATGGATGGTAGCCTTGTCATTATGGAAGGTAGTCTGTCGTTGTAATTTATGTTACTCCAATGGATGGTAGCCTTGTCATTATGAAAGGTAGTCTGTTGTTCAGATTTTTTTTACTCCAATGGATGGTAGACTTGTCCTTATGGAAGGTAGTCTGTTGTCGAGATTTTTTTTACTCCATTGGATTGTAGCCTTGTCATTATGGAAGGTAGTCTGTTGTCGAGATTTTTGTTATTCTAATGGATGGTAGCCTTGTCATTATGGAAGGTAGTCTATTGTCGTGATTTTTTTTACTTCAATGGATTGTAGTCTTGTCATTATGGAAGGTAGTATGTTGTGGATATCTTTGTTACTCCAATGGATTGTAGCCTTCTCATTATGGAATGTAGTCTGTGGTCGAGATATTTGTTACTCCAATGGATGGTAGCCTTGTCATTATGGAAGGTAGTCTCTTGTTGACATTTTTGTTACTCCAATGGATGGTAGCCCTGTCATTATGGAAGGTAGTGTGTTGTCCCGATTTTTGTTACTCTATTTGATGGTAGCCTTGTCATTATGGAAGGTTGTCTATCATTCTGATTTTTGTTACTCCTATGGATGGTAGCCTAGTCATTATAGAAGGTAGTTTGTTGTCTAGATTTTTATTAATCCAATGGATGGTAGCCTTGTCATTATGGAAGGTAGTCTGTTGTCGATATTTTTGTTACTCCATTGGATTGAAGACTTCTCATTATGTAAGGTAGTCTGTTGTCTAGATTTTTGTTACTCCATTGGATGGTAGCCTTGTCATTATCGAAGGTAGTCTCTTGTTGATATTTTTGTTACTCCAATGGATGGTAGCCTTGTCATTATGGAAGGTAGTCTATTTTCCAAATTTTTGTTACTCAAATGGTTTGTATCCTTGTCATTATGGAAGGTTTTCAGTTGTTGTGATTTCTGTTACTCCAATGGATGGTTTCCTTGTCATTATGGAAGCTAGTCTGTTGTCGAGATTTTTGTTACTCCAATGGATGGTAGCATTGTCATTATGGAAGGTAGTCTGTTGTCCAAATTTTTGTTACTCAAATGGTGGGTATTCTTCTCATTATGGAAGGTTGTCTGTTGTTGTGATTTCTGTTACTCTAATGGATGGTAGCCTTGTCATTATGGAAGGTAGTCTATTGTTCAGATTTTTGTTACTCCAGTGGACAGTAGCCCTGTCATTATGGAAGGTAGTCTGTTGTCGAGATTTTTTTTACTCCAATGGATGGTAGCCTTGTCATTATGGAAGGTAGACTCTTGTTGATATTTTTGTTACCCCAATGGATGATAGTCTTCTCATTATGGAAGGTAGTATGTTGTCCCAATTTTTGTTACTCAAATGGATGGTAGCCTTGTCTTTATGGAAGGTAGTCTGTCGTTGTAATTTCTGTTACTCCAATGGATGGTAGCCTTGTCATTATGAAAGGTAGTCTGTTGTCGAGATTTTGTTTACTCCATTGGATTCTAGTCTTGTCATTATGGAAGGTAGTCTGTTGTCAAGATTTTTGTTATTCCAATGGATTGTAGCCTTGTCATTTTGGAAGGTAGTCTATTGTCGTGATTTTTTCTACTCCAATGGATTGTAGCCTTGTCATTATGGAAGGTAGTATGTTGTGGATATCTTTGTTACTCCAATGGATGGTAGCCTTCTCATTATGGAATGTAGTCTGTTGTCGAGATTTTTGTTACTCCAATGGATGGTAGCCTTCTCATTATGGAAGGTAGTCTCTTGTTGACATTTTTGTTTCTCCAATGGATGGTAGCCCTGTCATTATGAAAGGTAGTTTGTTGTCCCGATTTTTGTTACTCTATTAGATGGTAGTCTTGTCATTATGGAAGGTTGTCTGTCATTGTGATTTTTGTTACTCCTATGGATGGTAGCCTAGTCATTATGGAAGGTAGTTTGTTGTCCAGATTTTTGTTAATCCAATGGATGGTAGCCTTGTCATTATGGAAGGTAGTCTGTTGTCGATATTTTTTTTACTCCATTGGATAGTAGCCTTGTTATTATGGATGGTAGTATGTTGTCGAGATTTTTGTTATTCCAATGGATTGTAGACTTCTCATTATGGAAGTTAGTCTGTTGTCGAGATTTTTGTTACTCCAATGGATGGTAGCCTTGTCATTATGGAAGGAAGTCTCTTGTTGATATTTTTGTTACCCCAATGGATGATAGTCTTCTCATTATGGAAGGTAGTCTGTTGTCCCGATTTTTGTTACTCAAATGGAAGGTAGCCTTGTCATTATGGAACATAGTTTGTCGTTGTAATTTCTGTTACTCCAATGGATGGTAGCCTAGTCATTATGAAAGGTAGTATGTTGTTCAGATTTTTGTTACTCCAATGGATGGTAGACTTGTCATTATGGAAGGTAGTCTGTTGTCGAGATTTTTGTTATTCCAATGGATGGTACCCTTGTCATTTTGGAAGGTAGTCTATTGTCGTTTTTTTTACTCCAATGGATTGCAGCCTTGTCATTATGGAAGGTAGTATGTTGTAGATATCTTTGTTACTCCAATGGATGGAAGCCTTCTCATTATGGAATGTAGTATGTTGTCGAGAATTTTTTTTCTCAAATGGATGGTAGCCTTGTCATTATGGAAGGTAGTCTCTTGTTGACATTTTTGTTACTCCAATGGATGGTAGCCCTGTCATTATGGAAGGTAGTCTGTTGTCCCGATTTTTGTTACTCTATTAGATGGTAGCCTTGTCATTATGGAAGGTTGTCTGTCATTGTGATTTTTGTTACTCCTATGGATGGTAGCCTAGTCATTATGGAAGGTAGTTTGTTGTCCAGAGTTTTGTTAATCCAATGGATGGTAGCCTTGTCATTATGGAAGGTAGTCTGTTGTCGATATTTTTGTTACTCCATTAGATTTTAGCCTTGTTATTATGGAAGGGAGTTTGTTGTTGAGATTTTTGTTATTCCAATGGATTGTAGACTTCTCATTATGGAAGGTAGTCTGTTGTCGAGATTTTTGTTACTCCAATTGATGGTAGCCTTGTCATTATGGAAGGTAGTCTCTTGTTGATATTTTTGTTACCCCAATGGATGATAGCCTTCTCATTATGGAAGGTAGTCTGTTGTCCCTATTTTTGTTACTCAAATGGATGGTAGCCTTATCATTATGGAAGGTAGTCTGTCGTTGTAATTTATGTTACTCCAATGGATGGTAGCCTAGTCATTATGGAAGGTAGTCTGTTGTCCAAATTTTTGTTACTCAAATGGTTGGTATTCTTTTCATTATGGAAGGTTGTTTATTGTTGTGATTTCTGTTACTCCAATGGATGGTAGCCTTGTCATTATGGAAGGTAGTCTATTGTTCAGATTTTTGTTACTCGAGTGGATGGTAGCCTTGTCATTATGGAAGGTAGTCTGTTGTCGATATTTTTGTTACTCCAATGCATGGTAGCCTTGTCATTATGGAAGGTAGTCTCTTGTTGATATTTTTGTTACTCCAATGAATGGTAGCCCTGTCATTATGGAAGGTAGTTTGTTGTCCCGATTTTTGTTACTCTATTGGATGGTAGCCTTGTTATTATAGAAGATTAGTTACAATGATTGCACATGCTCTTGGACCTCGTCACCAACTTAATAACTGTGCACCATTTGGATCAATTAGGCCTATGAATATTGATTTCTGTTTCAACAACCGGATAATAGGAAATTTAGGCCCTGCACCTTATGATTACTTGATCAGAAACAAAGTTGTTACTCTTTTTACCCTTCCGAACCATGCCCGAATAAGTGTCCATAACCGAGAAAATTGGTTGTACGAATTGAATCCACCCGATCATCCAACGGTGCCAAAAAGTTGATGTGTCTGCGATCGAGCTAATGTCTAACGGTATCTTAACTGCAAGTGCACAGCCTATCGCGGTAGTAATAAAAGATTGTCGAATCCACAGGGACTTTGTAATCACTCTAGTGAGGGAAAGTAATGCTAATTTAGCTAAGGTGGAAATTGTCACGTTTGGTTTTGGGAAGGTTAAGGAAGGTAAACTAATTGATTTTAAAGTAATTATAAAATGAAATGGTCGGTATGCAATAGAGTCGACCTAAAGGATCTAATCGGACCTAGGCATATAAGGATGGTCAACTTGGTTTATCTGTAGAATTAATCAGTTTAAAAACCCTCAACTCACACTTTCATGGTCTTATCTCGGATTATACGTCTAAATCCCTATACCTGCTTTCGCTAGCCTATAAGTGTTTAGAAGTATTTTTTGGAAACTTAATTAATTCTAATTTTGTTTAAAGCGCTTTCACTGTATTTAAATCAAATGCCTAACTTTAGCTATCCGGTTAAAAACCTCACACTTTCGTGGTCTCGATCTAACCTATTTACTCTTCTTACTTTCGTAACAAAGGTTTTATTTTTAAGCATAAAAAGTTATAACCAGAGTTAAGTTGATTAAAGTTTTAGCCTAAGTTTGATCAGATGCCTAATGTCTCTTACTATCCCATACCGACGTTAAAAGTTTAGCTAGCCATGGAAATTATAATGAACGTACTGGAAATAAAAACAAACAAATATAGATTGGACATTATAAATAATAAATTAAACTTGCATTAATTAATTAAAAGGTATGTAATACAATTGCAAAATAGAACCTGAAAATAAAGCCAATACTTCAATCCCTCTTCCACAAATCGGAAACTCGGACTTGGTATCGATAATATGACAAATTCTGAGGCTTGAATAATAAATCCTAAACTATAATAATAATTCCGTGATGTTGGAAATTATTAATAGGGCAATGAAATTAAAAGAACGGAAATAAACGAATGCATAAAAAATAACAACTGAAGGAATAATGGTTTTGATTTCGGCAGAGCTTCCGCACAAGTAAACTGTAAAATGCTCTGTCCTTCTAACGTTGAATGTTGAGATATTTATAGAGGAATGAATTTGGCAGTTGGCTTGAAGACTTGTAACGAAGCTTTCCTTAAAAATATCCACAAATGTAGGAACGTGGGTAGTTGACGAAGAAGTGGTGAACGTGGGGTTTGACTGGAGAGAAATAAGGAGTTTGAAAACTCCTTCTGTTTTGCTTTGCCATGTTCTGCACTTTCAAATAACTGATATACACATTACGATCGTCAGCTTGGCGTTACGAGCAGGTTTGGTGTTTCTCCGTGTTACGGTCGTGGATGATGTGTTACGGTCGTAACACGCTTCATGATGGCTTACGGTCGTGGCAGATGCGTTACGACCGTCACAGCTACAAAATCTGTAATTCTTGACAGATTTATCTTTTTCTTCTATTCTTTTGATGCTTACTTGCATTGTTTCATGTTTTCATCTGTTTTGAGCTGAGTTATGAATACCTGCAAAAAGTAATGACAAACTCGAAATATTCGGGAGTTAATCGGGTCAAAATAATACAGAACCGGTAAATTTCATGGAAAATAAACGATACAATTTCGTGTTATCAGAAGGTTGTCTATCATTGTGATTTTTGTTACTCCTATGGATGGTAGCAAAGTCATTATGGAAGGTAGTTTGTTGTCCAGATTTTTGTTAATCTAATGGATGGTAGCCTTGTCATTATGTAAGGTAGTTTGTCGTCGATATTTTTGTTACTCCATTGGATTGTAGCCTTATTATTATGGAAGGTAGTATGTTGTCGAGATTTTTGTTATTCCAATGGATTGTAGACTTCTCATTATGGAAGGTAGTCTCTTGTTGATATTTTTGTTACTCCAATGGATGATAGTCTTCTCATTATGGAAGGTAGTCTGTTGTCTCGATTTTTGTTACTCAAATGGATGGTAGCCTTGTCATTATGGAAGGTAGTTTGTCATTGTAATTTCTGTTACTCCAATGGATGGTAGCCTTGTCATTATGGAAGGTAGTCTCTTGTGGATATTTTTGTTACCCCAATGGATGATAGTCTTCTCATTATGGAAGGTAGTTTGTTGTCCCAATTTTTGTTACTCAAATGGATGGTAGCCTTGTATTTATGGAAGGTAGTCTGTCGTTGTAATTTCTGTTACTCCAATGGATGGTAGCCTTGTCATTGTGATAGGTAGTCTGTTGTTCAGATTTTTGTTACACCAATGGATGGTAGACTTGTCATTATGGAAGGTAGTCTGTTGTCGAGATTTTTTTTACTCCATTGGATTGTAGCCTTGTCATTATCGAAGGTAGTCTGTTGTCGAGATTTTTGTTATTCCAATGGATTTTAGCCTTGTCATTTTTGAAGGTAGTCTATTGTCGTGATTTTTTTTTCTCCAATGGATTGTAGCCTTGTCATTATGGAAGGTAGTACATTGTGGATATCTTTGTTACTCCAATGGATGGTAGCCTTCTAATTATGGAATGTGGTCTGTTGTCAAGATTTTTGTTACTCCAATGGATGGTAGCTTTGTCATTATGGAAGGTAGTCTCTTGTTGACATTTTTGTTACTCCAATGGATTGTAGCCCTGTCATTATGGAAGGTAGTCTATTGTCCCGATTTATGTTACTCTATTGGATGGTAGCCTTGTCATTATGGAAGGTTATCTATCATTGTGATTTTTGTTACTCCTATGGATGGTAGCCTAGTCATAATGGAAGGTAGTTTGTTGTCCAGAATTTTGTTAATCCAATGGATGGTAGCCTTGTCATTATGGAAGGTAGTCTGTTGTCCATATTTTTGTTACTCCATTAGATTGTAGCCTTGTTATTATGGAAGGTAGTATGTTGTCGAGATTTTTGTTATTCCAATGGATTGTAGACTTCTCATTATGGAAGGCAGTCTGTTGTCGAGATTTTTGTTACTCCATTTTATGGTATCCTTGTCATTATGGAAGGTAGTCTCTTGTTGATATTATTGTTACTCCAATGGATGGTAGCCTTGTCATTATGGAAGATAGTCTGTTGTCCAAATTTTTGTTTCTCAAATGGTTGGTATCCTTGTCATTATGGAAGGTTGTCTGTTGTTGTGATTTCTGTTACTCCAATGGATGGTAGCCTTGTCATTATGGAAGGTAGTCTACTGTCGAGATTTTTGTTACTCCAATGGATGGTAGCCTTGTCATTATGGAAGGTAGTCTCATGTTGATATTTTTATTACTCCAATGGATGGTAGCCTTGTCATTATGGAAGGTAGTCTGTTGTCCAAATTTTTGTTACTGAAATGGTTTGTATTCTTGTTATTATGGAAGGTTGTCTGTTGTTGTGATTTCTGTTACTCCAACGGATGGTAGCCTTGTCATTATGGAAGGTAGACTATTGTTCAGATTTTTGTTACTCCAGTGGATGGTATCCCTCTCATTATAGAAGGTAGTCTATTGTCGAGATTTTTGTTACTCCAATGGATGGTATCCTTGTCATTATGGAAGGTAGTCTCTTGTTGATATTTTTGTTACTCCAATGGATGGTAGCCCTGTCATTATGGAAGGTAGTTTGTTGTCCCGATTTTTGTTACTCTATTGGATGGTAGCCTTGTTATTATGGAAGGTTGACTATCATTGGGATTTTTGTTACTCCTATGGATGGTAGCCTAGTCATTATGGAAGGTAGTTTGTTGTCCAGATTTTTGTTAATCCAATGGATGGTGGCCCTGTGATTATGGAAGGTAGTCTCTTGTCGATATTTTTGTTACTCCATTGGATTGTAGCCTTCTTATTATGGAAGGTAGTCTGTTGTCGATATCTTTGTTAATCCAATGGATGGTAGCCTTGTCATTATGGAAGGTAGTCTGTTGTTGATATTTTTGTTACCCCAATGGATGATAGTCTTCTCATTATGGAAGGTAGTATGTTGTCCCGATTTTTGTTACTCAAATGGATGGTAGCCTTGTCATTATGGAAGGTAGTCTGTTGTCGATATTTTTGTTACTCCATTAGATTGTAGCCTTGTTATTATGGAAGGTAGTATGTTGTCGAGATTTTTGTTATTCCAATGGATTGTAGACTTCTCATTATGGAAGGCAGTCTGTTGTCGAGATTTTTGTTACTCCATTTGATGGTATCCTTGTCATTATGGAAGGTAGTCTCTTGTTGATATTATTGTTACTCCAATGGATGGTAGCCTTGTCATTATGGAAGATAGTCTGTTGTCCAAATTTTTGTTACTCAAATGGTTGGTATCCTTGTCATTATGGAAGGTTGTCTGTTGTTGTGATTTCTGTTACTCCAATGGATGGTAGCCTTGTCATTATGGAAGTTAGTCTGTTGTCGAGATTTTTGTTACTCCAATGGATGGTAGCCTTGTCATTATGGAAGGTAGTCTCTTGTTGATATTTTTATTACTCCAATGGATGGTAGCCTTGTCATTATGGAAGGTAGTCTGTTATCCAAATTTTTGTTACTGAAATGGTTTGTATTCTTGTCATTATGGAAGGTTGTCTATTGTTGTGATTTCTGTTACTCCAACGGATGGTAGCCTTGTCATTATGGAAGGTAGACTATTGTTCAGATTTTTGTTACTCCAGTGGATGGTATCCCTCTCATTATAGAAGGTAGTCTATTGTCGATATTTTTGTTACTCCAATGGATGGTATCCTTGTCATTATGGAAGGTAGTCTCTTGTTGATATTTTTGTTACTCCAATGGATGGTAGCCCTGTCATTATGGAAGGTAGTTTGTTGTCCCGATTTTTGTTACTCTATTGGATGGTAGCCTTGTTATTATGGAAGGTTGTCTATCATTGGGATTTTTGTTACTCCTATGGATGGTAGCCTAGTCATTATGGAAGGTAGTTTGTTGTCCAGATTTTTGTTAATCCAATGGATGGTAGCCCTGTGATTATGGAAGGTAGTCTCTTGTCGATATTTTTGTTACTCCATTGGATTGTAGCCTTCTTATTATGGAAGGTAGTCTGTTGTCGATATTTTTGTTAATCCAATGGATGGTAGCCTTGTCATTATGGAAGGTAGTCTGTTGTTGATATTTTTGTTACCCCAATGGATGATAGTCTTCTCATTATGGAAGGTAGTATGTTGTCCCGATTTTTGTTACTCAAATGGATGGTAGCCTTGTCATTATGGAAGGTAGTCTGTCGTTGTAATTTCTGTTACTCCAATGGATGGTAGCCTTGTCATTATGAAAGGTAGTCTGTTGTTCAGATTTTTGTTACTCCAATGGATGGTTGACTTGTCATTATGGAAGGTAGTCTCTTGTTGATATTTTTGTTACTTTAATGGATGATAGTCTTCTCATTATTGAAGGTAAACTGTTGTCCCGATTTTTGTTACTCAAATGGATGGTAGCCTTGTCATTATGGAAGGTAGTCTGTCGTTGTAATTTCTATTACTCCAATGGATGGTAGCCTTGTCATTATGGAAGGTAGTGTGTTGTTCAGATTTTTGTTACTCCAATGGATTGTAGCCTTGTCATTATGGAAGATCCTCTGTTGTCGAGATTTTTGTTACTCCAATGGATGGTAGCCTTGTCATTATGGAAGGTAGTATTTTGTCGATATCTTTGTTACTGCAATGGATGGTATCCTTGTCATTATGGAAGTTAGTTTGTTGTCGATATTTTTGTTACTCCATTGGATGGTAGCCTTGTAATTATGGAAGGTATTCTCTTGTTGATATTTTTGTTACTCCAATGGATGGTAGCCTTGTCATTATGGAAGGTAGTCTTTTGTCCAAATTATTGTTACTCTAATGGATGGTATCCTTGTCATTATGGAAGGTTGTATGTCGTTGTAATTTCTGTTACTCCAATGGATGGTAGCCTTGTCATTATGGAAGGTAGACTATATTTCATATTTTTGTTACTCCAGTGGATGGTAGACTTGTCATTACGGAAGGTAGTCTATTGGCGAGATTTTTGTTACTCCATTGGATTGTAGCCCTGTCATTATGGAAGGTAGTTTGTTGTCGAGATATTTGTTATTCCAATGGATTGTAGACTTGTCAATATGGAACGTAGTCTGTTGTCGAGATCTTTGTTACTCAAATGGATGGTAGCCTTGTCATTATGGAAGGTAGTCTGTCGTTGTAATTTATGTTACTCAAATGGATGGTAGCCTTGTCATTATGCAAGGTAGTGTGTTGTTCAAATTTTTATTACTCCAACGGATGGTAGACTTGTCATTATGGAAGGTAGTCTCTTGTTGATATTTTTGTTACTTCAACGGATGATAGTCTTCTCATTATGGAAGGTAAACTGTTGTCCCGATTTTTGTTACTCAAATGGATGGTAGCCTTGTCATTATGGAAGGTAGTCTGTCGTTGTAATTTCTGTTACTCCAATGGATGGTAGCCTTGTCATTATGGAAGGTAGTTTGTTGTTCAGATTTTTGTTACTCCAGTGGATGGTAGCCTTGTCATTATGGAAGATGGTTTGTTGTCGAGATTTTTGTTACTCCAATGGATGGTAGCCTTGTCATTATGGTAGGTAGTATTTTGTCGATATCTTTGTTACTCCAATGGATGGTAGCCTTGTCATTATTGAAGTTAGTCTGTTGTCGAGATTTTTGTTACTCCATTGGATGGTAGCCTTGTCATTATGGAAGGTAGTCTCTTGTTGATATTTTTGTTACTCCAATGGATGGTAGCCTTGTCATTATGGAAGGTAGTCTGTTGTCCAAATTATTGTTACTCTAATGGATGGTATACTTGTCATTATGGAATGTTGTCTGTTATTGTGATTTCTGTTACTCCAATGGATGGTAGCCTTGTCATTATGGAAGGTAGACTATATTTCATATTTTTGTTACTCCAGTGGATGTTAGACTTGTCATTATGGAAGGGAGTCTATTGTCAAGATTTTTGTTACTCCATTGGATTGTAGCCCTGTCATTATGGAAGGTAGTTTGTTGTCGAGATATTTGTTATTCCAATGGATTGTAGTCTTGTCAATATGGAACATAGTCTGTTGTCGAGATCTTTGTTACTCCAATGGATGGTACCCTTGTCATTATGGAAGGTAGTTTGTTGTCGAGATTTTTGTTATTCCATTGGATGGTAGCCTTGTCATTATGGAAGATAGTATGTTGTCAAGATATTTGTTACTCCAATGGATTGTAGCCTTGTCATTATGGAAGGTAGTCTCTTGTTGATATTTTTGTTACTCCAATGGATGATTGTCTTCTCATTATGGAAGGTAAATTGTTGTCCCGATTTTTGTTACTCAAATTGATGGTAGCCTTGTCATTATGGAAGGTAGTTTGTCGTTGTAATTTTTGTTACTCCAATGGATGGTAGCCTTGTCATTATGGAAGGTAATTTGTTGTTCAGATTTTTGTTACTCCAATGAATGGTAGACTTATCCTTATGGAAGGTAGTTTGTCATTGTAATTTCTGGTACTCCAATGGATGGTAGCCTTGTCATTACGGAAGGTAGTATGTTGTTCAGATTTTTGTTACTCCAATGGATGGTAGCCTTGTTAATATGGAAGATAGTTTGTTGTCGAGATTTTTGTTACTCCAATGGATGTTAGCCTTGTCATTATGGAAGCTAGTCTCTTGTTGATATTTTTGTTACTCCAATGGATGATAGTCTTCTCATTATGGAAGGTAAACTATTGTCCCGATTTTTGTACTCAAATGGATGGTAGCCTTGTAATTGTTGAAGGTAGTATGTCGTTGTAATTTCTGTTACTCCAATGGATGGTAGCCTTGTCATTATGGAAGGTAGTTTGTTGTTCAGATTTTTGTTACTCTAATGGATGGTAACCTTGTCATTATGGAAGATGGTGTGTTGTCGAGATTTTTGTTACTCCAATGGATGGTAGCCTTGTCATTATAGATGGTAGTCTGTCGTTGTAATTTCGGTTACTCCAATGGACGGTAGCCTTATCATTATGGAAGGTAGTCTGTTGTTCAGATTTTTGTTACTCCAATGGATGGTAGACTTGTCATTATGGAAGGTCGTATGTCGTTGTAATTTATGTTACTCCTATGGATGGTAGCCTTGTCATTATGGAAGGTAGTTTGTTGTTCATATTTTTGTTACTCCAATGGATGGTAGTCTTGTCATTATGGAAGGTAGTCTGTTGTCGAGATTTTTGTTACTCCATTGGATTGTAGCCTTGTCATTATGGAAGGTAGTCTGTTGTCGAGATATTTGTTACTCCAATGGATGGTAGCCTTCTCATTATGGAAGGTAGTCTCTTGTTGATATTTTTGTTACTCCATAGGATGATATTCTTCTCATTATGGAAGGTAGTTTGTTGTCAAGATTTTTCTTACTCAAATGGATGGTAGCCTAGTCATTATGGAAGGTAGTATGTCGTTGTAAATTTTGTTACTCCAATGGATGGTATCCTTGTCATTATGGAAGGTATTCTGTTGTTCAGATTTATGTTACTCCAATGGATGGTAGCCTTGTCATTATGGAAGATGGTCTGTTGTCGAGATTTTTCTTACTCCAATGGATGATAGCCTTGTCATTATGAAGGTAGTCTCTTGTTGATATTTTTGTTACTCCAATGGATGATAGTCTTCTCATTATGGAAGGTAGTTTGTTGTCCCGATTTTTGTTACTCAAATGGACGGTAGCCTTGTCATTATGGAAGGTAGTCTGTCGTTGTAATTTCTGTTACTCCAATGGATGGTAGCCTTGTCATTATTGAAGGTAGTCTGTTGTTCATATTTTTATTACTCCAATGGATGGTAGACTTGTCATTATGAAAGGTAGTCTCTTGTTGATATTTTTGTTACTCCAATGGATGGTAGCCTTGTCATTATGGAACGTAGTCTGTTGTCGAGATCTTTGTTACTCCAATGGATTGTACCGTTGTCATTATGGAAGGTAGTCTGTTGTCGAGATTGTTGTTACTCCAATGGATGGTAGCCTTGTCATTATGGAAGATAGTTTGTTGTCCCTATTTTTGTTTCTCCAATAGATGTTAGCCTTGTCATTATGGAAGGTAGTCTGTTGTTCATATTTTTGTTACTCCAATGGATGGTAGACTTGTCATTATGGAAGGTAGTATGTCGTTGTAATTTATGTTACTCCTATGGATGGTAGCCTTGTCATTATAGAAGGGAGTCTGTTGTTCATATTTTTTTTACTCCAATGGATGGTAGACTTGTCATTATGGAAGGTAGTCTGTTGTCGAGATATTTGTTACTCCAATGGATGGTAGCCTTGTCATTATGGAAGGTAGTATCTTGTTGATATTTTTGTTACTCCATAGGATGATAGACTTCTCATTATGGAAGGTAGTTTGTTGTCCCGACTTTTGTTACTCAAATGGATGGTAGCCTTGTCATTATGGAAGGTAGTATGTCGTTGTAATTTCTGTTACTCCAATGGACGGTAGCCTTGTCATTATGGAAGGTAGTCTGTTGTTCAGATTTTTGTTACTCCAATGGATGGTAGACTTGTCATTATGGAAGGTAGTATGTCGTTGTAATTTATGTTACTCCTATGGATGGTAGCCTTGTCATTATGGAAGGTAGTTTGTTGTTCATATTTTTGTTACTCCAATGGATGGTAGTCTTGTCATTATGGAAGGTAGTCTGTTGTCGAGATTTTTGTTACTCCATTGGATTGTAGCCTTGTCATTATGAAAGGTAGTCTGTTGTCTAGATATTTGTTACTCCAATGGATGGTAGCCTTCTCATTATGGAAGGTTGTCTCTTGTTGATATTTTTGTTACTCCATAGGATGATATTCTTCTCATTATGGAAGGTCGTTTGTTGTCCCGATTTTTCTTACTCAAATGGATGGTAGCCTTGTCATTATGGAAGGTAGTATGTCGTTGTAAATTTTGTTACTCCAATGGATGGTATCCTTGTCATTATGGAAGGTAGTCTGTTGTTCAGATTTTTGTTACTCCAATGGATGGTAGCCTTGTCATTATGGAAGATGGTCTGCTGTCGAGATTTTTGTTACTCCAATGGATGGTAGCCTTGTCATTATGGAAAGTAGTATTTTGTCGATATCTTTGTTACTCCAATGGATGGTAGCCTTGTCATTATGGAAGGTAGTCTGCTGTCGAGATTTTTCTTACTCCAATGGATGATAGCCATGTCATTATGAAGGTAGTCTCTTGTTGATATTTTTGTTACTCCAATGGATGATAGTCTTCTCATTATGGAAGGTAGTTTGTTGTCCCGATTTTTGTTACTCAAATGGACGGTAGCCTTTTCATTATGGAAGGTAGTCTGTCGTTGTAATTTCTGTTACTCCAATGGATGGTAGCCTTGTCATTATTGAAGGTAGTCTGTTGTTCATATTTTTATTACTCCAATGGATGGTAGACTTGTCATTATGGAAGGTAGTCTCTTGTTGATATTTTTGTTACTCCAATGGATGGTAGCCTTGTCATTATGGAACGTAGTCTGTTGTCGAGATCTTTGTTACTCCAATGGATGGTACCGTTGTCATTATGGAAGGTAGTCTGTTGTCGAGATTTTTGTTACTCCAATGGATGGTAGCCTTGTCATTACGGAAGATAGTTTGTTGTCCCTATTTTTGTTTCTCCAATAGATGTTTGCCTTGTCATTATGGAAGGTAGTCTGTTGTTCAGATTTTTGTTACTCCAATGGATGGTAGACTTGTCATTATGGAAGGTAGTATGTCGTTGTAAATTATGTTACTCCTATGGATGGTAGCCTTGTCATTATGGAAGGTAGTCTGTTGTTCATATTTTTTTTACTCCAATGGATGGTAGACTTGTCATTATGGAAGGTAGTTTGTTGTCGAGATTTTTGTTACTCCATTGGATTGTAGCCTTGTCATTATGGAAGGTAGTCTGTTGTCAAGATATTTGTTACTCCAATGGATGGTAGCCTTGGCATTATGGAAGGTCGTCTCTTGTTGATATTTTTGTTACTCCATAGGATGATAGACTTCTCATTATGGAAGGTAGTTTGTTGTCCCGACTTTTGTTACTCAAATGGATGGTAGCCTTGTCATTATGGAAGGTAGTATGTCGTTGTAATTTCTGTTACTCCAATGGACGGTAGCCTAGTCATTATGGAAGGTAGTCTGTTGTTCAGATTTTTGTTACTCCAATGGATGGTAGACTTGTCATTATGGAGAGTAGTATGTCTTTGTAAATTATGTTACTCCTATGGATGGTAGCCTTGTCATTATGGAAGGTAGTTTGTTGTTCATATTTTTGTTACTCCAATGGATGGTAGTCTTGTCATTATGGAAGGTAGTCTGTTGTCGAGATTTTTGTTACTCCATTGGATTGTAGCCTTGTCATTATGGAAGGTAGTCTGTTGTCGAGATATTTATTACTCCAATGGATGGT
The DNA here is from genome assembly GCA_948472305.1 of Vicia faba. Classification (NCBI taxonomy): domain Eukaryota; kingdom Viridiplantae; phylum Streptophyta; class Magnoliopsida; order Fabales; family Fabaceae; genus Vicia; species Vicia faba. The sequence continues at coordinate 531,518,311 of OX451741.1, forward strand.
AGCCTTCTCATTATGGTAGGTAGTCTCTTGTTGATATTTTTGTTACTCCATAGGATGATATTCTTCTCATTATGGAAGGTAGTCTGTCGTTGTAATTTCTGTTACTCCAATGGATGGTAGCCTTGTCATTATTGAAGGTAGTCTGTTGTTCATATTTTTATTACTCCAATGGATGGTAGACTTGTCATTATGGAAGGTAGTCTCTTGTTGATATTTTTGTTACTCCAATGGATGGTAGCCTTGTCATTATGGAACGTAGTCTGTTGCCGAGATCTTTGTTACTCCAATGGATGGTACCGTTGTCATTATGGAAGGTAGTTTGTTGTCGAGATTTTTGTTACCCCAATGGATGGTAGCCCTGTCATTATGGAAGATAGTTTGTTGTCCCTATTTTTGTTTCTCCAATAGATGTTCGCCTTGTCATTAAGGAAGGTAGTCTAGAGTTCAGATTTTTGTTACTCCAATGGATGGTAGACTTGTCATTATGGAAGGTAGTATGTCGTTGTAATTTATGTTACTCCTATGGATGGTAGCCTTGTCATTATGGAAGGTAGTCTGTTGTTCATATTTTTTTTACTCCAATGGATGGTGGACTTGTCATTATGGAAGGTAGTTTGTTGTCGAGATTTTTGTTACTCCATTGGATTGTAGCCTTGTCATTATGGAAGGTAGTCTGTTGTCGAGATATTTGTTACTCCAATGGATGGTAGCCTTTTCATTATGGAAGGTAGTCTCTTGTTGATATTTTTGTTACTCCATAGGATGATAGACTTCTCATTATGGAAGGTAGTTTGTTGTCCCGACTTTTGTTACTCAAATGGATGGTAGCCTTGTCATTATGGAAGGTAGTATGTCGTTGTAATTTCTGTTACTCCAATGGACGGTAGCCTAGTCATTATGGAAGGTAGTCTGTTGTTCAGATTTTTGTTACTCCAATAGATGGTAGACTTGTCATTATGGAAGGTAGTATGTCGTTGTAATTTATGTTACTCCTATGGATGGTAGCCTTGTCATTATGGAAGGTAGTCTGTTGTTCATATTTTTATTACTCCAATGGATGGTAGACTTGTCATTATGGAAGGTAGTCTCTTGTTGATATTTTTGTTACTCCATTGGATTGTAGCCTTGTCATTATGGAACGTAGTCTGTTGTCGAGATCTTTGTTACTCCAATGGATGGTACCGTTGTCATTATGGAAGGTAGTCTGTTGTCGAGATTTTTGTTACTCCAATGGATGGTAGCCTTGTCATTACGGAAGATAGTTTGTTGTCCCTATTTTTGTTTCTCCAATAGATGTTTGCCTTGTCATTATGGAAGGTAGTCTGTTGTTCAGATTTTTGTTACTCCAATGGATGGTAGACTTGTCATTATGGAAGGTAGTATGTCGTTGTAAATTATGTTACTCCTATGGATGGTAGCCTTGTCATTATGGAAGGTAGTCTGTTGTTCATATTTTTTTTACTCCAATGGATGGTAGACTTGTCATTATGGAAGGTAGTCTGTTGTCGAGATTTTTGTTACTCCATTGGATTGTAGCCTTGTCATTATGGAAGGTAGTCTGTTGTCGAGATATTTGTTACTCCAATGGATGGTAGCCTTCTCATTATGGAAGGTAGTCTCTTGTTGATATTTTTGTTACTCCATAGGATGATATTCTTCTCATTATGGAAGGTAGTTTGTTGTCAAGATTTTTCTTACTCAAATGGATGGTAGCCTAGTCATTATGGAAGGTAGTATGTCGTTGTAAATTTTGTTACTCCAATGGATGGTATCCTTGTCATTATGGAAGGTATTCTGTTGTTCAGATTTATGTTACTCCAATGGATGGTAGCCTTGTCATTATGGAAGATGGTCTGTTGTCGAGATTTTTCTTACTCCAATGGATGATAGCCTTGTCATTATGAAGGTAGTCTCTTGTTGATATTTTTGTTACTCCAATGGATGATAGTCTTCTCATTATGGAAGGTAGTTTGTTGTCCCGATTTTTGTTACTCAAATGGACGGTAGCCTTGTCATTATGGAAGGTAGTCTGTCGTTGTAATTTCTGTTACTCCAATGGATGGTAGCCTTGTCATTATTGAAGGTAGTCTGTTGTTCATATTTTTATTACTCCAATGGATGGTAGACTTGTCATTATGAAAGGTAGTCTCTTGTTGATATTTTTGTTACTCCAATGGATGGTAGCCTTGTCATTATGGAACGTAGTCTGTTGTCGAGATCTTTGTTACTCCAATGGATTGTACCGTTGTCATTATGGAAGGTAGTCTGTTGTCGAGATTGTTGTTACTCCAATGGATGGTAGCCTTGTCATTATGGAAGATAGTTTGTTGTCCCTATTTTTGTTTCTCCAATAGATGTTAGCCTTGTCATTATGGAAGGTAGTCTGTTGTTCATATTTTTGTTACTCCAATGGATGGTAGACTTGTCATTATGGAAGGTAGTATGTCGTTGTAATTTATGTTACTCCTATGGATGGTAGCCTTGTCATTATAGAAGGGAGTCTGTTGTTCATATTTTTTTTACTCCAATGGATGGTAGACTTGTCATTATGGAAGGTAGTCTGTTGTCGAGATATTTGTTACTCCAATGGATGGTAGCCTTGTCATTATGGAAGGTAGTATCTTGTTGATATTTTTGTTACTCCATAGGATGATAGACTTCTCATTATGGAAGGTAGTTTGTTGTCCCGACTTTTGTTACTCAAATGGATGGTAGCCTTGTCATTATGGAAGGTAGTATGTCGTTGTAATTTCTGTTACTCCAATGGACGGTAGCCTTGTCATTATGGAAGGTAGTCTGTTGTTCAGATTTTTGTTACTCCAATGGATGGTAGACTTGTCATTATGGAAGGTAGTATGTCGTTGTAATTTATGTTACTCCTATGGATGGTAGCCTTGTCATTATGGAAGGTAGTTTGTTGTTCATATTTTTGTTACTCCAATGGATGGTAGTCTTGTCATTATGGAAGGTAGTCTGTTGTCGAGATTTTTGTTACTCCATTGGATTGTAGCCTTGTCATTATGAAAGGTAGTCTGTTGTCTAGATATTTGTTACTCCAATGGATGGTAGCCTTCTCATTATGGAAGGTTGTCTCTTGTTGATATTTTTGTTACTCCATAGGATGATATTCTTCTCATTATGGAAGGTCGTTTGTTGTCCCGATTTTTCTTACTCAAATGGATGGTAGCCTTGTCATTATGGAAGGTAGTATGTCGTTGTAAATTTTGTTACTCCAATGGATGGTATCCTTGTCATTATGGAAGGTAGTCTGTTGTTCAGATTTTTGTTACTCCAATGGATGGTAGCCTTGTCATTATGGAAGATGGTCTGCTGTCGAGATTTTTGTTACTCCAATGGATGGTAGCCTTGTCATTATGGAAAGTAGTATTTTGTCGATATCTTTGTTACTCCAATGGATGGTAGCCTTGTCATTATGGAAGGTAGTCTGCTGTCGAGATTTTTCTTACTCCAATGGATGATAGCCATGTCATTATGAAGGTAGTCTCTTGTTGATATTTTTGTTACTCCAATGGATGATAGTCTTCTCATTATGGAAGGTAGTTTGTTGTCCCGATTTTTGTTACTCAAATGGACGGTAGCCTTTTCATTATGGAAGGTAGTCTGTCGTTGTAATTTCTGTTACTCCAATGGATGGTAGCCTTGTCATTATTGAAGGTAGTCTGTTGTTCATATTTTTATTACTCCAATGGATGGTAGACTTGTCATTATGGAAGGTAGTCTCTTGTTGATATTTTTGTTACTCCAATGGATGGTAGCCTTGTCATTATGGAACGTAGTCTGTTGTCGAGATCTTTGTTACTCCAATGGATGGTACGGTTGTCATTATGGAAGGTAGTCTGTTGTCGAGATTTTTGTTACTCCAATGGATGGTAGCCTTGTCATTACGGAAGATAGTTTGTTGTCCCTATTTTTGTTTCTCCAATAGATGTTTGCCTTGTCATTATGGAAGGTAGTCTGTTGTTCAGATTTTTGTTACTCCAATGGATGGTAGACTTGTCATTATGGAAGGTAGTATGTCGTTGTAAATTATGTTACTCCTATGGATGGTAGCCTTGTCATTATGGAAGGTAGTCTGTTGTTCATATTTTTTTTACTCCAATGGATGGTAGACTTGTCATTATGGAAGGTAGTTTGTTGTCGAGATTTTTGTTACTCCATTGGATTGTAGCCTTGTCATTATGGAAGGTAGTCTGTTGTCAAGATATTTGTTACTCCAATGGATGGTAGCCTTGGCATTATGGAAGGTCGTCTCTTGTTGATATTTTTGTTACTCCATAGGATGATAGACTTCTCATTATGGAAGGTAGTTTGTTGTCCCGACTTTTGTTACTCAAATGGATGGTAGCCTTGTCATTATGGAAGGTAGTATGTCGTTGTAATTTCTGTTACTCCAATGGACGGTAGCCTAGTCATTATGGAAGGTAGTCTGTTGTTCAGATTTTTGTTACTCCAATGGATGGTAGACTTGTCATTATGGAGAGTAGTATGTCTTTGTAAATTATGTTACTCCTATGGATGGTAGCCTTGTCATTATGGAAGGTAGTTTGTTGTTCATATTTTTGTTACTCCAATGGATGGTAGTCTTGTCATTATGGAAGGTAGTCTGTTGTCGAGATTTTTGTTACTCCATTGGATTGTAGCCTTGTCATTATGGAAGGTAGTCTGTTGTCGAGATATTTATTACTCCAATGGATGGTAGCCTTCTCATTATGGTAGGTAGTCTCTTGTTGATATTTTTGTTACTCCATAGGATGATATTCTTCTCATTATGGAAGGTAGTCTGTCGTTGTAATTTCTGTTACTCCAATGGATGGTAGCCTTGTCATTATTGAAGGTAGTCTGTTGTTCATATTTTTATTACTCCAATGGATGGTAGACTTGTCATTATGGAAGGTAGTCTCTTGTTGATATTTTTGTTACTCCAATGGATGGTAGCCTTGTCATTATGGAACGTAGTCTGTTGCCGAGATCTTTGTTACTCCAATGGATGGTACCGTTGTCATTATGGAAGGTAGTTTGTTGTCGAGATTTTTGTTACCCCAATGGATGGTAGCCCTGTCATTATGGAAGATAGTTTGTTGTCCCTATTTTTGTTTCTCCAATAGATGTTCGCCTTGTCATTAAGGAAGGTAGTCTAGAGTTCAGATTTTTGTTACTCCAATGGATGGTAGACTTGTCATTATGGAAGGTAGTATGTCGTTGTAATTTATGTTACTCCTATGGATGGTAGCCTTGTCATTATGGAAGGTAGTCTGTTGTTCATATTTTTTTTACTCCAATGGATGGTGGACTTGTCATTATGGAAGGTAGTTTGTTGTCGAGATTTTTGTTACTCCATTGGATTGTAGCCTTGTCATTATGGAAGGTAGTCTGTTGTCGAGATATTTGTTACTCCAATGGATGGTAGCCTTTTCATTATGGAAGGTAGTCTCTTGTTGATATTTTTGTTACTCCATAGGATGATAGACTTCTCATTATGGAAGGTAGTTTGTTGTCCCGACTTTTGTTACTCAAATGGATGGTAGCCTTGTCATTATGGAAGGTAGTATGTCGTTGTAATTTCTGTTACTCCAATGGACGGTAGCCTAGTCATTATGGAAGGTAGTCTGTTGTTCAGATTTTTGTTACTCCAATAGATGGTAGACTTGTCATTATGGAAGGTAGTATGTCGTTGTAATTTATGTTACTCCTATGGATGGTAGCCTTGTCATTATGGAAGGTAGTCTGTTGTTCATATTTTTATTACTCCAATGGATGGTAGACTTGTCATTATGGAAGGTAGTCTCTTGTTGATATTTTTGTTACTCCATTGGATTGTAGCCTTGTCATTATGGAACGTAGTCTGTTGTCGAGATCTTTGTTACTCCAATGGATGGTACCGTTGTCATTATGGAAGGTAGTCTGTTGTCGAGATTTTTGTTACTCCAATGGATGGTAGCCTTGTCATTACGGAAGATAGTTTGTTGTCCCTATTTTTGTTTCTCCAATAGATGTTTGCCTTGTCATTATGGAAGGTAGTCTGTTGTTCAGATTTTTGTTACTCCAATGGATGGTAGACTTGTCATTATGGAAGGTAGTATGTCGTTGTAAATTATGTTACTCCTATGGATGGTAGCCTTGTCATTATGGAAGGTAGTCTGTTGTTCATATTTTTTTTACTCCAATGGATGGTAGACTTGTCATTATGGAAGGTAGTTTGTTGTCGAGATTTTTGTTACTCCATTGGATTGTAGCCTTGTCATTATGGAAGGTAGTCTGTTGTCAAGATATTTGTTACTCCAATGGATGGTAGCCTTGGCATTATGGAAGGTCGTCTCTTGTTGATATTTTTGTTACTCCATAGGATGATAGACTTCTCATTATGGAAGGTAGTTTGTTGTCCCGACTTTTGTTACTCAAATGGATGGTAGCCTTGTCATTATGGAAGGTAGTATGTCGTTGTAATTTCTGTTACTCCAATGGACGGTAGCCTAGTCATTATGGAAGGTAGTCTGTTGTTCAGATTTTTGTTACTCCAATGGATGGTAGACTTGTCATTATGGAGAGTAGTATGTCTTTGTAAATTATGTTACTCCTATGGATGGTAGCCTTGTCATTATGGAAGGTAGTTTGTTGTTCATATTTTTGTTACTCCAATGGATGGTAGTCTTGTCATTATGGAAGGTAGTCTGTTGTCGAGATTTTTGTTACTCCATTGGATTGTAGCCTTGTCATTATGGAAGGTAGTCTGTTGTCGAGATATTTATTACTCCAATGGATGGTAGCCTTCTCATTATGGTAGGTAGTCTCTTGTTGATATTTTTGTTACTCCATAGGATGATATTCTTCTCATTATGGAAGGTAGTCTGTCGTTGTAATTTCTGTTACTCCAATGGATGGTAGCCTTGTCATTATTGAAGGTAGTCTGTTGTTCATATTTTTATTACTCCAATGGATGGTAGACTTGTCATTATGGAAGGTAGTCTCTTGTTGATATTTTTGTTACTCCAATGGATGGTAGCCTTGTCATTATGGAACGTAGTCTGTTGCCGAGATCTTTGTTACTCCAATGGATGGTACCGTTGTCATTATGGAAGGTAGTTTGTTGTCGAGATTTTTGTTACCCCAATGGATGGTAGCCCTGTCATTATGGAAGATAGTTTGTTGTCCCTATTTTTGTTTCTCCAATAGATGTTCGCCTTGTCATTAAGGAAGGTAGTCTAGAGTTCAGATTTTTGTTACTCCAATGGATGGTAGACTTGTCATTATGGAAGGTAGTATGTCGTTGTAATTTATGTTACTCCTATGGATGGTAGCCTTGTCATTATGGAAGGTAGTCTGTTGTTCATATTTTTTTTACTCCAATGGATGGTGGACTTGTCATTATGGAAGGTAGTTTGTTGTCGAGATTTTTGTTACTCCATTGGATTGTAGCCTTGTCATTATGGAAGGTAGTCTGTTGTCGAGATATTTGTTACTCCAATGGATGGTAGCCTTTTCATTATGGAAGGTAGTCTCTTGTTGATATTTTTGTTACTCCATAGGATGATAGACTTCTCATTATGGAAGGTAGTTTGTTGTCCCGACTTTTGTTACTCAAATGGATGGTAGCCTTGTCATTATGGAAGGTAGTATGTCGTTGTAATTTCTGTTACTCCAATGGACGGTAGCCTAGTCATTATGGAAGGTAGTCTGTTGTTCAGATTTTTGTTACTCCAATAGATGGTAGACTTGTCATTATGGAAGGTAGTATGTCGTTGTAATTTATGTTACTCCTATGGATGGTAGCCTTGTCATTATGGAAGGTAGTTTGTTGTTCATATTTTTGTTACTCCAATGGATGGTAGTCTTGTCATTATGGAAGGTAGTCTGTTGTCGAGATTTGTGTTACTCCATTGGATTGTAGCCTTGTCATTATGGAAGGTAGTCTGTTGTCGAGATATTTGTTACTCCAATGGATGGTAGCCTTCTCATTATGGAAGGTAGTCTCTTGTTGATATTTTTGTTACTCCGTAGGATGATATTCTTCTCATTATGGAAGGTAGTTTGTTGTCCCGATTTTTCTTACTCAAATGGATGGTAGCCTTGTCATTATGGAAGGTAGTATGTCGTTGTAAATTTTGTTACTCCAATGGATGGTATCCTTGTCATTATGGAAGGTAGTCTGTTGTTCATAATTTTGTTGCTCCAATGGATGGTAGCCTTGTCATTATGGAAGATGGTCTGTTGTCGAGATTTTTGTTACTCCAATGGATGGTAGCCTTGTCATTATGGAAGGTAGTGTTTTGTCGATATCTTTGTTACTCCAATGGATGGTAGCCTTGTCATTATGGAAGGTAGTCTGCTGTCGATATTTTTCTTACTCCAATGGATGGTAGCCTTGTCATTATGAAGGTAGTCTCTTGTTGATATTTTTGTTATTCCAATGGATGATAGTCTTCTCATTATGGAAGGTAGTTTGTTGTCCCGATTTTTGTTACTCAAATGGACGGTAGCCTTGTCATTATGGAAGGTAGTCTGTCGTTGTAATTTCTGTTACTCCAATGGATGGTAGCCTTGTCATTATTGAAGGTAGTCTGTTGTTCATATTTTTATTACTCCAATGGATGGTAGACTTGTCATTATGGAAGGTAGTCTCTTGTTGATATTTTTGTTACTCCAATGGATGGTAGCCTTGTCATTATGGAACGTAGTCTGTTGTCGAGATCTTTGTTACTCCAATGGATTGTACCGTTGTCATTATGGAAGGTAGTCTGTTGTCGAGATTGTTGTTACTCCAATGGATGGTAGCCTTGTCATTATGGAAGATAGTTTGTTGTCCCTATTTTTGTTTCTCCAATAGATGTTAGCCTTGTCATTATGGAAGGTAGTCTGTTGTTCATATTTTTGTTACTCCAATGGATGGTAGACTTGTCATTATGGAAGGTAGTATGTCGTTGTAATTTATGTTACTCCTATGGATGGTAGCCTTGTCATTATAGAAGGGAGTCTGTTGTTCATATTTTTTTTACTCCAATGGATGGTAGACTTGTCATTATGGAAGGTAGTCTGTTGTCGAGATATTTGTTACTCCAATGGATGGTAGCCTTGTCATTATGGAAGGTAGTATCTTGTTGATATTTTTGTTACTCCATAGGATGATAGACTTCTCATTATGGAAGGTAGTTTGTTGTCCCGACTTTTGTTACTCAAATGGATGGTAGCCTTGTCATTATGGAAGGTAGTATGTCGTTGTAATTTCTGTTACTCCAATGGACGGTAGCCTTGTCATTATGGAAGGTAGTCTGTTGTTCAGATTTTTGTTACTCCAATGGATGGTAGACTTGTCATTATGGAAGGTAGTATGTCGTTGTAATTTATGTTACTCCTATGGATGGTAGCCTTGTCATTATGGAAGGTAGTTTGTTGTTCATATTTTTGTTACTCCAATGGATGGTAGTCTTGTCATTATGGAAGGTAGTCTGTTGTCGAGATTTTTGTTACTCCATTGGATTGTAGCCTTGTCATTATGAAAGGTAGTCTGTTGTCTAGATATTTGTTACTCCAATGGATGGTAGCCTTCTCATTATGGAAGGTTGTCTCTTGTTGATATTTTTGTTACTCCATAGGATGATATTCTTCTCATTATGGAAGGTCGTTTGTTGTCCCGATTTTTCTTACTCAAATGGATGGTAGCCTTGTCATTATGGAAGGTAGTATGTCGTTGTAAATTTTGTTACTCCAATGGATGGTATCCTTGTCATTATGGAAGGTAGTCTGTTGTTCAGATTTTTGTTACTCCAATGGATGGTAGCCTTGTCATTATGGAAGATGGTCTGCTGTCGAGATTTTTGTTACTCCAATGGATGGTAGCCTTGTCATTATGGAAAGTAGTATTTTGTCGATATCTTTGTTACTCCAATGGATGGTAGCCTTGTCATTATGGAAGGTAGTCTGCTGTCGAGATTTTTCTTACTCCAATGGATGATAGCCATGTCATTATGAAGGTAGTCTCTTGTTGATATTTTTGTTACTCCAATGGATGATAGTCTTCTCATTATGGAAGGTAGTTTGTTGTCCCGATTTTTGTTACTCAAATGGACGGTAGCCTTTTCATTATGGAAGGTAGTCTGTCGTTGTAATTTCTGTTACTCCAATGGATGGTAGCCTTGTCATTATTGAAGGTAGTCTGTTGTTCATATTTTTATTACTCCAATGGATGGTAGACTTGTCATTATGGAAGGTAGTCTCTTGTTGATATTTTTGTTACTCCAATGGATGGTAGCCTTGTCATTATGGAACGTAGTCTGTTGTCGAGATCTTTGTTACTCCAATGGATGGTACCGTTGTCATTATGGAAGGTAGTCTGTTGTCGAGATTTTTGTTACTCCAATGGATGGTAGCCTTGTCATTACGGAAGATAGTTTGTTGTCCCTATTTTTGTTTCTCCAATAGATGTTTGCCTTGTCATTATGGAAGGTAGTCTGTTGTTCAGATTTTTGTTACTCCAATGGATGGTAGACTTGTCATTATGGAAGGTAGTATGTCGTTGTAAATTATGTTACTCCTATGGATGGTAGCCTTGTCATTATGGAAGGTAGTCTGTTGTTCATATTTTTTTTACTCCAATGGATGGTAGACTTGTCATTATGGAAGGTAGTTTGTTGTCGAGATTTTTGTTACTCCATTGGATTGTAGCCTTGTCATTATGGAAGGTAGTCTGTTGTCAAGATATTTGTTACTCCAATGGATGGTAGCCTTGGCATTATGGAAGGTCGTCTCTTGTTGATATTTTTGTTACTCCATAGGATGATAGACTTCTCATTATGGAAGGTAGTTTGTTGTCCCGACTTTTGTTACTCAAATGGATGGTAGCCTTGTCATTATGGAAGGTAGTATGTCGTTGTAATTTCTGTTACTCCAATGGACGGTAGCCTAGTCATTATGGAAGGTAGTCTGTTGTTCAGATTTTTGTTACTCCAATGGATGGTAGACTTGTCATTATGGAGAGTAGTATGTCTTTGTAAATTATGTTACTCCTATGGATGGTAGCCTTGTCATTATGGAAGGTAGTTTGTTGTTCATATTTTTGTTACTCCAATGGATGGTAGTCTTGTCATTATGGAAGGTAGTCTGTTGTCGAGATTTTTGTTACTCCATTGGATTGTAGCCTTGTCATTATGGAAGGTAGTCTGTTGTCGAGATATTTATTACTCCAATGGATGGTAGCCTTCTCATTATGGTAGGTAGTCTCTTGTTGATATTTTTGTTACTCCATAGGATGATATTCTTCTCATTATGGAAGGTAGTCTGTCGTTGTAATTTCTGTTACTCCAATGGATGGTAGCCTTGTCATTATTGAAGGTAGTCTGTTGTTCATATTTTTATTACTCCAATGGATGGTAGACTTGTCATTATGGAAGGTAGTCTCTTGTTGATATTTTTGTTACTCCAATGGATGGTAGCCTTGTCATTATGGAACGTAGTCTGTTGCCGAGATCTTTGTTACTCCAATGGATGGTACCGTTGTCATTATGGAAGGTAGTTTGTTGTCGAGATTTTTGTTACCCCAATGGATGGTAGCCCTGTCATTATGGAAGATAGTTTGTTGTCCCTATTTTTGTTTCTCCAATAGATGTTCGCCTTGTCATTAAGGAAGGTAGTCTAGAGTTCAGATTTTTGTTACTCCAATGGATGGTAGACTTGTCATTATGGAAGGTAGTATGTCGTTGTAATTTATGTTACTCCTATGGATGGTAGCCTTGTCATTATGGAAGGTAGTCTGTTGTTCATATTTTTTTTACTCCAATGGATGGTGGACTTGTCATTATGGAAGGTAGTTTGTTGTCGAGATTTTTGTTACTCCATTGGATTGTAGCCTTGTCATTATGGAAGGTAGTCTGTTGTCGAGATATTTGTTACTCCAATGGATGGTAGCCTTTTCATTATGGAAGGTAGTCTCTTGTTGATATTTTTGTTACTCCATAGGATGATAGACTTCTCATTATGGAAGGTAGTTTGTTGTCCCGACTTTTGTTACTCAAATGGATGGTAGCCTTGTCATTATGGAAGGTAGTATGTCGTTGTAATTTCTGTTACTCCAATGGACGGTAGCCTAGTCATTATGGAAGGTAGTCTGTTGTTCAGATTTTTGTTACTCCAATAGATGGTAGACTTGTCATTATGGAAGGTAGTATGTCGTTGTAATTTATGTTACTCCTATGGATGGTAGCCTTGTCATTATGGAAGGTAGTTTGTTGTTCATATTTTTGTTACTCCAATGGATGGTAGTCTTGTCATTATGGAAGGTAGTCTGTTGTCGAGATTTGTGTTACTCCATTGGATTGTAGCCTTGTCATTATGGAAGGTAGTCTGTTGTCGAGATATTTGTTACTCCAATGGATGGTAGCCTTCTCATTATGGAAGGTAGTCTCTTGTTGATATTTTTGTTACTCCGTAGGATGATATTCTTCTCATTATGGAAGGTAGTTTGTTGTCCCGATTTTTCTTACTCAAATGGATGGTAGCCTTGTCATTATGGAAGGTAGTATGTCGTTGTAAATTTTGTTACTCCAATGGATGGTATCCTTGTCATTATGGAAGGTAGTCTGTTGTTCATAATTTTGTTACTCCAATGGATGGTAGCCTTGTCATTATGGAAGATGGTCTGTTGTCGAGATTTTTGTTACTCCAATGGATGGTAGCCTTGTCATTATGGAAGGTAGTGTTTTGTCGATATCTTTGTTACTCCAATGGATGGTAGCCTTGTCATTATGGAAGGTAGTCTGCTGTCGATATTTTTCTTACTCCAATGGATGGTAGCCTTGTCATTATGAAGGTAGTCTCTTGTTGATATTTTTGTTATTCCAATGGATGATATTCTTCTCATTATGGAAGGTAGTTTGTTGTCCCGATTTTTGTTACTCAAATGGACGGTAGCCTTGTCATTATGGAAGGTAGTCTGTCGTTGTAATTTCTGTTACTCCAATGGATGGTAGCCTTGTCATTATTGAAGGTAGTCTGTTGTTCATATTTTTATTACTCCAATGGATGGTAGACTTGTCATTATGGAAGGTAGTCTCTTGTTGATATTTTTGTTACTCCAATGGATGGTAGCCTTGTCATTATGGAACGTAGTCTGTTGTCGAGATCTTTGTTACTCCAATGGATTGTACCGTTGTCATTATGGAAGGTAGTCTGTTGTCGAGATTGTTGTTACTCCAATGGATGGTAGCCTTGTCATTATGGAAGATAGTTTGTTGTCCCTATTTTTGTTTCTCCAATAGATGTTAGCCTTGTCATTATGGAAGGTAGTCTGTTGTTCATATTTTTGTTACTCCAATGGATGGTAGACTTGTCATTATGGAAGGTAGTATGTCGTTGTAATTTATGTTACTCCTATGGATGGTAGCCTTGTCATTATGGAAGGGAGTCTGTTGTTCATATTTTTTTTACTCCAATGGATGGTAGACTTGTCATTATGGAAGGTAGTCTGTTGTCGAGATATTTGTTACTCCAATGGATGGTAGCCTTGTCATTATGGAAAGTAGTATTTTGTCGATATCTTTGTCACTCCAATGGATGGTAGCCTTGTCATTATGGAAGGTAGTCTGCTGTCGAGATTTTTCTTACTCCAATGGATGATAGCCATGTCATTATGAAGGTAGTCTCTTGTTGATATTTTTGTTACTCCAATGGATGATAGTCTTCTCATTATGGAAGGTAGTTTGTTGTCCCGATTTTTGTTACTCAAATGGACGGTAGCCTTGTCATTATGGAAGGTAGTCTGTCGTTGTAATTTCTGTTACTCCAATGGATGGTAGCCTTGTCATTATTGAAGGTAGTCTGTTGTTCATATTTTTATTACTCCAATGGATGGTAGACTTGTCATTATGAAAGGTAGTCTCTTGTTGATATTTTTGTTACTCCAATGGATGGTAGCCTTGTCATTATGGAACGTAGTCTGTTGTCGAGATCTTTGTTACTCCAATGGATTGTACCGTTGTCATTATGGAAGGTAGTCTGTTGTCGAGATTTTTGTTACTCCAATGGATGGTAGCCTTGTCATTATGGAAGATAGTTTGTTGTCCCTATTTTTGTTTCTCCAATAGATGTTAGCCTTGTCATTATGGAAGGTAGTCTGTTGTTCATATTTTTGTTACTCCAATGGATGGTAGACTTGTCATTATGGAAGGTAGTATGTCGTTGTAATTTATGTTACTCCTATGGATGGTAGCCTTGTCATTATGGAAGGGAGTCTGTTGTTCATATTTTTTTTACTCCAATGGATGGTAGACTTGTCATTATGGAAGGTAGTCTGTTGTCGAGATATTTGTTACTCCAATGGATGGTAGCCTTGTCATTATGGAAGGTAGTATCTTGTTGATATTTTTGTTACTCCATAGGATGATAGACTTCTCATTATGGAAGGTAGTTTGTTGTCCCGACTTTTGTTACTCAAATGGATGGTAGCCTTGTCATTATGGAAGGTAGTATGTCGTTGTAATTTCTGTTACTCCAATGGACGGTAGCCTTGTCATTATGGAAGGTAGTCTGTTGTTCAGATTTTTGTTACTCCAATGGATGGTAGACTTGTCATTATGGAAGGTAGTATGTCGTTGTAATTTATGTTACTCCTATGGATGGTAGCCTTGTCATTATGGAAGGTAGTTTGTTGTTCATATTTTTGTTACTCCAATGGATGGTAGTCTTGTCATTATGGAAGGTAGTCTGTTGTCGAGATTTTTGTTACTCCATTGGATTGTAGCCTTGTCATTATGAAAGGTAGTCTGTTGTCTAGATATTTGTTACTCCAATGGATGGTAGCCTTCTCATTATGGAAGGTTGTCTCTTGTTGATATTTTTGTTACTCCATAGGATGATATTCTTCTCATTATGGAAGGTAGTTTGTTGTCCCGATTTTTCTTACTCAAATGGATGGTAGCCTTGTCATTATGGAAGGTAGTATGTCGTTGTAAATTTTGTTACTCCAATGGATGGTATCCTTGTCATTATGGAAGGTAGTCTGTTGTTCAGATTTTTGTTACTCCAATGGATGGTAGCCTTGTCATTATGGAAGATGGTCTGCTGTCGAGATTTTTGTTACTCCAATGGATGGTAGCCTTGTCATTATGGAAAGTAGTATTTTGTCGATATCTTTGTTACTCCAATGGATGGTAGCCTTGTCATTATGGAAGGTAGTCTGCTGTCGAGATTTTTCTTACTCCAATGGATGGTAGCCGTGTCATTATGAAGGTAGTCTCTTGTTGATATTTTTGTTACTCCAATGGATGATAGTCTTCTCATTATGGAAGGTAGTTTGTTGTCCCGATTTTTGTTACTCAAATGGACGGTAGCCTTTTCATTATGGAAGGTAGTCTGTCGTTGTAATTTCTGTTACTCCAATGGATGGTAGCCTTGTCATTATTGAAGGTAGTCTGTTGTTCATATTTTTATTACTCCAATGGATGGTAGACTTGTCATTATGGAAGGTAGTCTCTTGTTGATATTTTTGTTACTCCAATGGATGGTAGCCTTGTCATTATGGAACGTAGTCTGTTGTCGAGATCTTTGTTACTCCGATGGATGGTACCGTTGTCATTATGGAAGGTAGTCTGTTGTCGAGATTTTTGTTACTCCAATGGATGGTAGCCTTGTCATTACGGAAGATAGTTTGTTGTCCCTATTTTTGTTTCTCCAATAGATGTTTGCCTTGTCATTATGGAAGGTAGTCTGTTGTTCAGATTTTTGTTACTCCAATGGATGGTAGACTTGTCATTATGGAAGGTAGTATGTCGTTGTAAATTATGTTACTCCTATGGATGGTAGCCTTGTCATTATGGAAGGTAGTCTGTTGTTCATATTTTTTTTACTCCAATGGATGGTAGACTTGTCATTATGGAAGGTAGTTTGTTGTCGAGATTTTTGTTACTCCATTGGATTGTAGCCTTGTCATTATGGAAGGTAGTCTGTTGTCAAGATATTTGTTACTCCAATGGATGGTAGCCTTGGCATTATGGAAGGTCGTCTCTTGTTGATATTTTTGTTACTCCATAGGATGATAGACTTCTCATTATGGAAGGTAGTTTGTTGTCCCGACTTTTGTTACTCAAATGGATGGTAGCCTTGTCATTATGGAAGGTAGTATGTCGTTGTAATTTCTGTTACTCCAATGGACGGTAGCCTAGTCATTATGGAAGGTAGTCTGTTGTTCAGATTTTTGTTACTCCAATGGATGGTAGACTTGTCATTATGGAGAGTAGTATGTCTTTGTAAATAATGTTACTCCTATGGATGGTAGCCTTGTCATTATGGAAGGTAGTTTGTTGTTCATATTTTTGTTACTCCAATGGATGGTAGTCTTGTCATTATGGAAGGTAGTCTGTTGTCGAGATTTTTGTTACTCCATTGGATTGTAGCCTTGTCATTATGGAAGGTAGTCTGTTGTCGAGATATTTATTACTCCAATGGATGGTAGCCTTCTCATTATGGTAGGTAGTCTCTTGTTGATATTTTTGTTACTCCATAGGATGATATTCTTCTCATTATGGAAGGTAGTCTGTCGTTGTAATTTCTGTTACTCCAATGGATGTTAGCCTTGTCATTATTGAAGGTAGTCTGTTGTTCATATTTTTATTACTCCAATGGATGGTAGACTTGTCATTATGGAAGGTAGTCTCTTGTTGATATTTTTGTTACTCCAATGGATGGTAGCCTTGTCATTATGGAACGTAGTCTGTTGCCGAGATCTTTGTTACTCCAATGGATGGTACCGTTGTCATTATGGAAGGTAGTTTGTTGTCGAGATTTTTGTTACCCCAATGGATGGTAGCCCTGTCATTATGGAAGATAGTTTTTGTCCCTATTTTTGTTTCTCCAATAGATGTTCGCCTTGTCATTAAGGAAGGTAGTCTAGAGTTCAGATTTTTGTTACTCCAATGGATGGTAGACTTGTCATTATGGAAGGTAGTATGTCGTTGTAATTTATGTTACTCCTATGGATGGTAGCCTTGTCATTATGGAAGGTAGTCTGTTCTTCATATTTTTTTTACTCCAATGGATGGTGGACTTGTCATTATGGAAGGTAGTTTGTTGTCGAGATTTTTGTTACTCCATTGGATTGTAGCCTTGTCATTATGGAAGGTAGTCTGTTGTCGAGATATTTGTTACTCCAATGGATGGTAGCCTTTTCATTATGGAAGGTAGTCTCTTGTTGATATTTTTGTTACTCCATAGGATGATAGACTTCTCATTATGGAAGGTAGTTTGTTGTCCCGACTTTTGTTACTCAAATGGATGGTAGCCTTGTCATTATGGAAGGTAGTATGTCGTTGTAATTTCTGTTACTCCAATGGACGGTAGCCTAGTCATTATGGAAGGTAGTCTGTTGTTCAGATTTTTGTTACTCCAATAGATGGTAGACTTGTCATTATGGAAGGTAGTATGTCGTTGTAATTTATGTTACTCCTATGGATGGTAGCCTTGTCATTATGGAAGGTAGTTTGTTGTTCATATTTTTGTTACTCCAATGGATGGTAGTCTTGTCATTATGGAAGGTAGTCTGTTGTCGAGATTTGTGTTACTCCATTGGATTGTAGCCTTGTCATTATGGAAGGTAGTCTGTTGTCGAGATATTTGTTACTCCAATGGATGGTAGCCTTCTCATTATGGAAGGTAGTCTCTTGTTGATATTTTTGTTACTCCGTAGGATGATATTCTTCTCATTATGGAAGGTAGTTTGTTGTCCCGATTTTTCTTACTCAAATGGATGGTAGCCTTGTCATTATGGAAGGTAGTATGTCGTTGTAAATTTTGTTACTCCAATGGATGGTATCCTTGTCATTATGGAAGGTAGTCTGTTGTTCATAATTTTGTTACTCCAATGGATGGTAGCCTTGTCATTATGGAAGATGGTCTGTTGTCGAGATTTTTGTTACTCCAATGGATGGTAGCCTTGTCATTATGGAAGGTAGTGTTTTGTCGATATCTTTGTTACTCCAATGGATGGTAGCCTTGTCATTATGGAAGGTAGTCTGCTGTCGATATTTTTCTTACTCCAATGGATGGTAGCCTTGTCACTATGAAGGTAGTCTCTTGTTGATATTTTTGTTATTCCAATGGATGATAGTCTTCTCATTATGGAAGGTAGTTTGTTGTCCCGATTTTTTTTACTCAAATGGACGGTAGCCTTGTCATTATGGAAGGTAGTCTGTCGTTGTAATTTCTGTTACTCCAATGGATGGTAGCCTTGTCATTATTGAAGGTAGTCTGTTGTTCATATTTTTATTACTCCAATGGATGGTAGACTTGTCATTATGGAAGGTAGTCTCTTGTTGATATTTTTGTTATTCCAATGGATGGTAGCCTTGTCATTATGGAACATAGTCTGTTGTCGAGATCTTTGTTACTCCAATGGATGGTACCGTTGTCATTATGGAAGGTAGTCTGTTGTCGAGATTTTTGTTACTCCAATGGATGGTAGCCTTGTCATTATGGAAGATAGTTTGTTGTCCCTATTTTTGTTTCTCCAATAGATGTTAGCCTTGTCATTATGGAAGGTAGTCTGTTGTTCAGATTTTTGTTACTCCAATGGATGGTAGACTTGTCATTATTGAAGGTAGTATGTCGTTGTAATTTATGTTACTCCTATGGATGGTAGCCTTGTCATTATGGAAGGTAGTCTGTTGTTCATATTTTTTTTACTCCAATGGATGGTAGACTTGTCATTATGGAAGGTAGTTTGTTGTCGAGATTTTTGTTACTCCATTGGATTGTAGCCTTGTCATTATGGAAGGTAGTCTGTTGTCGAGATATTTGTTACTCCAATGGATGGTAGCCTTGTCATTATGGAAGGTAGTCTCTTGTTGATATTTTTGTTACTCCATAGGATGATAGACTTCTCATTATGGAAGGTAGTTTGTTGTCGCAACTTTTGTTACTCAAATGGATGGTAGCCTTGTCATTATGGAAGGTAAGATGTCGTTGTAATTTCTGTTACTCTAATGGACGGTAGCCTAGTCATTATGGAAGGTAGTCTGTTGTTCAGATTTTTGTTACTCCAATAGATGGTAGACTTGTCATTATGGAAGGTAGTATGTCGTTGTAATTTATGTTACTCCTATGGATGGTAGCCTTGTCATTATGGAAGGTAGTTTGTTGTTCATATTTTTGTTACTCCAATGGATGGTAGTCTTGTCATTATGGAAGGTAGTCTGTTGTCGAGATTTGTGTTACTCCATTGGATTGTAGCCTTGTCATTATGGAAGGTAGTCTGTTGTCGAGATATTTGTTACTCCAATGGATGGTAGCCTTCTCATTATGGAAGGTAGTCTCTTGTTGATATTTTTGTTACTCCGTAGGATGATATTCTTCTCATTATGGAAGGTAGTTTGTTGTCCCGATTTTTCTTACTCAAATGGATGGTAGCCTTGTCATTATGGAAGGTAGTATGTCGTTGTAAATTTTGTTACTCCAATGGATGGTATCCTTGTCATTATGGAAGGTAGTCTGTTGTTCATAATTTTGTTACTCCAATGGATGGTAGCCTTGTCATTATGGAAGATGGTCTGTTGTCGAGATTTTTGTTACTCCAATGGATGGTAGCCTTGTCATTATGGAAGGTAGTGTTTTGTCGATATCTTTGTTACTCCAATGGATGGTAGCCTTGTCATTATGGAAGGTAGTCTGCTGTCGATATTTTTCTTACTCCAATGGATGGTAGCCTTGTCATTATGAAGGTAGTCTCTTGTTGATATTTTTGTTACTCCAATGGATGATAGTCTTCTCATTATGGAAGGTAGTTTGTTATCCCGATTTTTGTTACTCAAATGGACGGTAGCCTTGTCATTATGGAAGGTAGTCTGTCGTTGTAATTTCTGTTACTCCAATGGATGGTAGCCATGTCATTATTGAAGGTAGTCTGTTGTTCATATTTTTATTACTCCAATGGATGGTAGACTTGTCATTATGGAAGGTAGTCTCTTGTTGATATTTTTGTTACTCCAATGGATGGTAGCCTTGTCATTATGGAACGTAGTCTGTTGTCGAGATCTTTGTTACTCCAATGGATGGTACCGTTGTCATTATGGAAGGTAGTCTGTTGTCGAGATTTTTGTTACTCCAATGGATGGTAGCCTTGTCATTATGGAAGATAGTTTGTTGTCCCTATTTTTGTTTCTCCAATAGATGTTAGCCTTGTCATTATGGAAGGTAGTCTGTTGTTCAAATTTTTGTTACTCCAATGGATGGTAGACTTGTCATTATTGAAGGTGGTATGTCGTTGTAATTTATGTTACTCCTATGGATGGTAGCCTTGTCATTATGGAAGGTAGTTTGTTGTTCATATTTTTTTTACTCCAATGGATGGTAGACTTGTCATTATGGAAGGTAGTTTGTTGTCGAGATTTTTGTTACTCCATTGGATTGTAGCCTTGTCATTATGGAAGGTAGTCTGTTGTCGAGATATTTGTTACTCCAATGGATGGTAGCCTTGTCATTATGGAAGGTAGTCTCTTGTTGATATTTTTGTTACTCCATAGGATGATAGACTTCTCATTATGGAAGGTAGTTTGTTGTCGCAACTTTTGTTACTCAAATGGATGGTAGCCTTGTCATTATGGAAGGTAAGATGTCGTTGTAATTTCTGTTACTCTAATGGACTGTAGCCTAGTCATTATGGAAGGTAGTCTGTTGTTCAGATTTTTGTTACTCCAATGGATGGTAGACTTGTCATTATGGAAGGTAGTATGTCGTTGTAATTTATGTTACTCCTATGGATGGTAGCCTTGTCATTATGGAAGGTAGTCTGTTGTTCATATTTTTGTTACTCCAATGGATGGTAGACTTGTCATTATGGAAGGTTGTCCGTTGTCGAGATTTTTGTTACTCCATTGGATTGTAGCCTTGTCATTATGGAAGGTAGTCTGTTGTCGAGATATTTGTTACTCCAATGGATGGTAGCCTTCTCATTATGGAAGATAGTCTCTTGTTGATATTTTTGTTACTACATAGGATGATATTCTTCTCATTATGGAAGGTAGTTTGTTGTCCCGATTTTTCTTACTCAAATGGATGGTAGCCTTCTCATTATGGAAGGTAGTATGTCGTTGTAAATTTTGTTACTCCAATGGATGGTATCGTTGTCATTATGGAAGGTAGTCTGTTGTTCAGATTTTTGTTACTCCAATGGATGGTAGCCTTGTCATTATGGAAGATGGTCTGTTGTCGAGATTTTTGTTACTCCAATGGATGGTAGCCTTGTCATTATGGAAGGTAGTGTTTTGTCGATATCTTTATTACTCCAATGGATGGTAGCCTTGTCATTATGGAAGGTAGTCTGCTGTCGATATTTTTATTACTCCAATGGATGGTAGCCTTGTCATTATGAAGGTAGTCTCTTGTTGATATTTTTGTTACTCCAATGGATGATAGTCTTCTCATTATGGAAGGTAGTTTGTTATCCCGATTTTTGTTACTCAAATGGACGGTAGCCTTGTCATTATGGAAGGTAGTCTGTCGTTGTAATTTCTGTTACTCCAATGGATGGTAGCCATGTCATTATTGAAGGTAGTCTGTTGTTCATATTTTTATTACTCCAATGGATGGTAGACTTGTCATTATGGAAGGTAGTCTCTTGTTGATATTTTTGTTACTCCAATGGATGGTAGCCTTGTCATTATGGAACGTAGTCTGTTGTCGAGATCTTTGTTACTCCAATGGATGGTACCGTTGTCATTATGGAAGGTAGTCTGTTGTCGAGATTTTTGTTACTCCAATGGATGGTAGCCTTGTCATTATGGAAGATAGTTTGTTGTCCCTATTTTTGTTTCTCCAATAGATGTTAGCCTTGTCATTATGGAAGGTAGTCTGTTGTTCAAATTTTTGTTACTCCAATGGAAGGTAGACTTGTCATTATGGAAGGTAGTATGTCGTTGTAATTTATGTTACTCCTATGGATGGTAGCCTTGTCATTATGGAAGGTAGTCTGTTGTTCATATTTTTTTTACTCCAATGGATGGTAGACTTGTCATTATGGAAGGTAGTTTGTTGTCGAGATTTTTGTTACTCCATTGGATTGTAGCCTTGTCATTATGGAAGGTAGTCTGTTGTCGAGATATTTGTTACTCCAATGGATGGTAGACTTGTCATTATGGAAGGTAGTCTCTTGTTGATATTTTTGTTACTCCATAGGATGATAGACTTCTCATTATGGAAGGTAGTTTGTTGTCCCGACTTTTGTTACTCAAATGGATGGTAGCCTTGTCATTATGGAAGGTAGTATGTCGTTGTAATTTCTGTTACTCCAATGGACGGTAGCCTAGTCATTATGGAAGGTAGTCTGTTGTTCAGATTTTTGTTACTCTAATGGATGGTAGACTTGTCATTATGGAGAGTAGTATGTCTTTGTAAATTATGTTACTCCTATGGATGGTAGCCTTGTCATTATGGAAGGTAGTTTGTTGTTCATATTTTTGTTACTCCAATGGATGGTAGTCTTGTCATTATGGAAGGTAGTCTGTTGTTGAGATTTTTGTTACTCCATTGGATTGTAGCCTTGTCATTATGGAAGGTAGTCTGTTGTCGAGATATTTGTTACTCTAATGGATGGTAGCCTTCTCATTATGGAAGGTAGTCTCTTGTTGATATTTTTGTTACTCCATAGGATGATATTCTTCTCATTATGGAAGGTAGTCTGTCGTTGTAATTTCTGTTACTCCAATGGATGGTAGCCTTGTCATTATTGAAGGTAGTCTGTTGTTCATATTTTTATTACTCCAATGGATGGTAGACTTGTCATTATGGAAGGTAGTCTCTTGTTGATATTTTTGTTACTCCAATGGATGGTAGCCTTGTCATTATGGAACGTAGTCTGTTGTCGAGATCTTTGTTAATCCAATGGATGGTACCGTTGTCATTATGGAAGGTAGTCTGTTGTCGAGATTTTTGTTACTCCAATGGATGGTAGCCTTGTCATTATGGAAGATAGTTTGTTGTCCCTATTTTTGTTTCTCCAATAGATGTTAGCCTTGTCATTATGGAAGGTAGTCTGTTGTTCAGATTTTTGTTACTCCAATGGATGGTAGACTTGTCATTATTGAAGGTAGTATGACATTGTAATTTAAGTTACTCCTATGGATGGTAGCCTTGTCATTATGGAAGGTAGTCTGTTGTTCATATTTTTTTTACTCCAATGGATGGTAGACTTGTCATTATGGAAGGTAGTTTGTTGTCGAGATTTTTGTTACTCCATTGGATTGTAGCCTTGTCATTATGGAAGGTAGTCTGTTGTCGAGATATTTGTTACTCCAATGGATGGTAGCCTTGTCATTATGGAAGGTAGTCTCTTGTTGATATTTTTGTTACTCCATAGGATGATAGACTTCTCATTATGGAAGGTAGTTTGTTATCCCGACTTTTGTTACTCAAATGGATGGTAGCCTTGTCATTATGGAAGGTAGTATGTCGTTGTAATTTCTGTTACTCCAATGGACGGTAGCCTAGTCATTATGGAAGGTAGTCTGTTGTTCTGATTTTTGTTACTCCAATGGATGGTAGACTTGTCATTATGGAAGGTAGTATGTCGTTATAATTTATGTTACTCCTATGGATGGTAGCCTTGTCATTATGGAAGGTAGTTTGTTGTTCTTATTTTTGTTACTCCAATGGATGGTAGTCTTGTCATTATGGAAGGTAGTCTGTTGTCGAGATTTTTGTTACTCCATTGGATTGTAGCCTTGTCATTATGGAAGGTAGTCTGTTGCCGAGATATTTGTTACTCCAATGGATGGTAGCCTTCTCATTATGGAAGGTAGTCTCTTGTTGATATTTTTGTTACTCCATAGGATGATATTCTTCTCATTATGGAAGGTAGTTTGTTGTCCCGATTTTTCTTACTCAAATGGATGGTAGCCTTGTCATTATGGAAAGTAGTATGTCGTTGTAAATTTTGTTACTCCAATGGATGGTATCGTTGTCATTATGGAAGGTAGTCTGTTGTTCAGATTTTTGTTACTCCAATGGATGGTAGCCTTGTCATTATGGAAGATGGTCTGTTGTCGAGATTTTTGTTACTCCAATGGATGGTAGCCTTGTCATTATGGAAGGTAGTGTTTTGTCGATATCTTTGTTACTCCAATGGATGGTAGCCTTGTCATTATGGAAGGTAGTCTGCTGTCGATATTTTTCTTACTCCAATGGATGGTAGCCTTGTCATTATGAAGGTAGTCTCTTGTTGATATTTTTGTTACTCCAATGGATGATAGTCTTCTCATTATGGAAGGTAGTTTGTTGTCCCGATTTTTGTTACTCAAATGGACGGTAGCCTTGTCATTATGGAAGGTAGTCTGTCGTTGTAATTTCTGTTACTCCAATGGATGGTAGCCTTGTCATTATTGAAGGTAGTCTGTTGTTCATATTTTTATTACTCCAATGGATGGTAGACATGTCATTATGGAAGGTAGTCTCTTGTTGATATTTTTGTTACTCCAATGGATGGTAGCCTTGTCATTATGGAACGTAGTCTGTTGTCGAGATCTTTGTTACTCCAATGGATGGTACCCTTGTCATTATGGAAGGTAGTCTGTTGTCGAGATTTTTGTTACTCCAATGGATGGTAGCCTTGTCATTATGGAAGGTAGTCTGTTGTCCCTATTTTTGTTTCTCCAATAGATGTTAGCCTTGTCATTATGGAAGGTAGTCTTTCGTTGTAATTTATGTTACTCCAATGGATGGTAGCCTTGTCATTATGGAAGGTAGTCTGTTGTTCAGATTTTTGTTACTCCAATGGATGGTAGACTTGTCATTATGGAAGGTAGTATGTCGTTGTAATTTATGTTACTCCTATGGATGGTAGCCTTGTCATTATGGAAGGTAGTCTGTTGTTCATATTTTTGTTACTCCAATGGATGGTAGACTTGTCATTATGGAAGGTTGTCCGTTGTCGAGATTTTTGTTACTCCATTGGATTGTAGCCTTGTCATTATGGAAGGTAGTCTGTTGTCGAGATATTTGTTACTCCAATGGATGGTAGCCTTGTCATTATGGAAGGTAGTCTGCTGTCGAGATTTTTGTTCCTCCATTGGATTGTAGCCTTGTCATTATGGAAGGTAGTCTGTTGTCGAGATATTTGTTACTCCAATGGATGGTAGCCTTCTCATTATGGAAGGTAGTCTCTTGTTGATATTTTTGTTACTCCATAGGATGATAGTCTTCTCATTATGGAAGGTAGTTTGTTGTCCCGATTTTTCTTACTCAAATGGATGGTAGCCTTGTCATTTTGGAAGGTAGTATGTCGTTGTAATTTTTGTTAATCCAATGGATGGTATCCTTGTCATTATGGAAGGTAGTCTGTTGTTCAGATTTTTGTTACTCCAATGGATGGTAGCCTTGTCATTATGGAAGATGGTCTGTTGTCGAGATTTTTGTTACTCCAATGGATGGTAGCCTTGTCATTATGGAAGGTAGTATTTTTTCGATATCTTTGTTACTCCAATGGATGGTAGCCTTGTCATTATGGAAGGTAGTCTGCTGTCGAGATTTTTCTTACTCCAATGGATGGTAGCCTTGTCATTATGAAGGTAGTCTCTTGTTGATATTTTTGTTAATCCAATGGATGATAGTCTTCTCATTATTTGAAGGTAGTTTGTTGTCCCGATTTTTGTTACTCAAATGGACGGTAGCCTTGTCATTATGGAAGGTAGTCTGTCGTTGTAATTTCTGTTACTCCAATGGATGGTAGCCTTGTCATTATTGAAGGTAGTCTGTTGTTCATATTTTTATTACTCCAATGGATGGTAGACTTGTCATTATGGAAGGTAGTCTCTTGTTGATATTTTTGTTACTCCAATGGATGGTAGCCTTGTCATTATGGAACGTAGTCTATTGTCGAGATCTTTGTTACTCTAATGGATGGTACCCTTGTCATTATGGAAGGTAGTCAGTTGTCGAGATTTTTGTTACTTCAATGGATGGTAGCCTTGTCATTATGGAAGATAGTTTGTTGTCCCTATTTTTGTTTCTCCAATAGATGGTAGCCTTGTCATTATGGAAGGTAGTCTCTTGTTGATATTTTTGTTACTCCAATGGATGGTAGCCTTGTCATTATGGAACGTAGTCTGTTGTCGAGATCTTTGTTACTCCAATGGATGGTAGCCTTGTCATTATGGAAGGTAGTCTGTTGTCGAGATTTTTGTTACTCCAATGGATGGTAGCCTTGTCATTATGGAAGATAGTTTGTTGTCCCTATTTTTGTTTCTCCAATAGATGTTAGCCTTGTCATTATGGAAGGTAGTCTTTCGTTGTAATTTATGTTACTCCAATGGATGGTAGCCTTGTCATTATGGAAGGTAGTCTGTTGTTCAGATTTTTGTTACTCCAATGGATGGTAGACTTGTCATTATGGAAGGTAGTATGTCGTTGTAATTTATGTTACTCCTATGGATGGTAGCCTTGTCATTATGGAAGGTAGTCTGTTGTTCATATTTTTGTTACTCCAATGGATGGTAGACTTGTCATTATGGAAGGTTGTCCGTTGTCGAGATTTTTGTTACTCCATTGGATTGTAGCCTTGTCATTATGGAAGGTAGTCTGTTGTCGAGATATTTGTTACTCCAATGGATGGTAGCCTTGTCATTATGGAAGGTAGTCTGCTGTCGAGATTTTTGTTCCTCCATTGGATTGTAGCCTTGTCATTATGGAAGGTAGTCTGTTGTCGAGATATTTGTTACTCCAATGGATGGTAGCCTTCTCATTATGGAAGGTATTCTCTTGTTGATATTTTTGTTACTCCATAGGATGATAGTCTTCTCATTATGGAAGGTAGTTTGTTGTCCCGATTTTTCTTACTCAAATGGATGGTAGCCTTGTCATTTTGGAAGGTAGTATGTCGTTGTAATTTTTGTTAATCCAATGGATGGTATCCTTGTCATTATGGAAGGTAGTCTGTTGTTCAGATTTTTGTTACTCCAATGGATGGTAGCCTTGTCATTATGGAAGATGGTCTGTTGTCGAGATTTTTGTTACTCCAATGGATGGTAGCCTTGTCATTATGGAAGGTAGTATTTTTTCGATATCTTTGTTACTCCAATGGATGGTAGCCTTGTCATTATGGAAGGTAGTCTGCTGTCGAGATTTTTCTTACTCCAATGGATGGTAGCCTTGTCATTATGAAGGTAGTCTCTTGTTGATATTTTTGTTAATCCAATGGATGATAGTCTTCTCATTATTTGAAGGTAGTTTGTTGTCCCGATTTTTGTTACTCAAATGGACGGTAGCCTTGTCATTATGGAAGGTAGTCTGTCGTTGTAATTTCTGTTACTCCAATGGATGGTAGCCTTGTCATTATTGAAGGTAGTCTGTTGTTCATATTTTTATTACTCCAATGGATGGTAGACTTGTCATTATGGAAGGTAGTCTCTTGTTGATATTTTTGTTACTCCAATGGATGGTAGCCTTGTCATTATGGAACGTAGTCTATTGTCGAGATCTTTGTTACTCTAATGGATGGTACCCTTGTCTTTATGGAAGGTAGTCAGTTGTCGAGATTTTTGTTACTTCAATGGATGGTAGCCTTGTCATTATGGAAGATAGTTTGTTGTCCCTATTTTTGTTTCTCCAATAGATGGTAGCCTTGTCATTATGGAAGGTAGTCTGTCGTTGAAATTTCTTTTACTCCAATGGATGGTAGACTTGTCATTATGGAAGGTAGTATGTCGTTGTAATTTATGTTACTCCTATGGATTGTAGCCTTGTCATTATGGAAGGTAGTCTGTTGTTCATATTTTTGTTACTCCAACGGATGGTAGACTTGTCATTATGGAAGGTAGTCCGTTGTCGAGATTTTTGTTACTCCAATGGATGGTAGCCTTGTCATTATGGAAGGTAGTCTCTTGTTGATATTTTTGTTACTCCATAGGATGATAGACTTCTCATTATGGAAGGTAGTTTGTTGTCCCGACTTTTGTTACTCAAATGGATGGTAGCCTTGTCATTATGGAAGGTAGTATGTCGTTGTAATTTTTGTTACTCCAATGGATGGTATTCATGTCATTATGGAAGATAGTCTGTTATTCAGATTTTTTTACTCCAATGGATGGTAGCCTTGTCATTATGGAAGATGGTCTGTTGTCGAGATTTTTGTTACTCCATTGGATGGTAGCCTTGTCATTATGGAAGGTAGTATTTTGTCGATAGCTTTGTTACTCCAACGGATGGTAGCCTTGTCATTATGGAAGGTAGTCTGCTGTCGAGATTTTTCTTATTCCAATGGATGGTAGCCTTGTCATTATGAAGGTAGTCTCTTGTTGATATTTTTGTTACTCCAATGGATGATAGACTTCTCATTATGGAAGGTAGTTTTTTGTCCCGATTTTTGTTACTCAAATGGACGGTAGCCTTGTCATAATGGAAGGTAGTCTGTCGTTGTAATTTCTGTTACTCCAATGGATGGTAGCCTTGTCATTATTAAAGGTAGTCTGTTGTTCATATTTTTATTACTCCAATGGATGGTACCCTTGTCATTATGGAAGGTAGTCTATTGTCGAGATTTTTGTTACTCCAATGGATGGTAGCCTGGTCATTATGGAAGATAGTCTAATGTCGAGATATTTGTTACTCCAATGGATGGTAGCCTTGTCATTATGGAAGGTAGTCTCTTGTTGATATTTTTGTAACTCCATAGGATGATAGACTTCTCATTACGGAAGGTAGTTTGTTGTCCCGACTTTTGTTACTCAAATGGATGGTAGCCTTGTCATTATGGAAGGTAGTATGTCGTTGTAATTTTTGTTACTCCAATGGATGGTATCCATGTCATTATGGAAGATAGTCTGTTGTTCAGATTTTTGTTACTCCAATGGATGGTAGCCTTGTCATTATGGAAGGTAGTCTGTTGTTCATATTTTTGTTACTCCAATGGATGGTAGTCTTGTCATTATGGAAGGTAGTCTGTTGTCGAGATTTTTGTTCCTCCATTGGATTGTAGCCTTGTCATTATGGAAGGTAGTCTGTTATCGAGATATTTGTTACTCCAATGGATGGTAGCCTTCTCATTATGGAAGGTAGTCTCTTGTTGATATTTTTGTTACTCCATAGGATGATAGTCTTCTCATTATGGAAGGTAGTTTGTTGTCTCGATTTTTCTTACTCAAATGGATGGTAGCCTTGTCATTATGGAAGGAAGTATGTCGTTGTAATTTTTGTTAATCCAATGGATGGTATCCTTGTCATTATGGAAGGTAGTCTGTTGTTCAGATTTTTGTTACTCCAATGGATGGTAGCCTTGTCATTATGGAAGATGGTCTGTTGTCGAGATTTTTGTTACTCCAATTGATGGTAGCCTTGTCATTATGGAAGGTAGTATTTTTTCGATATCTTTGTTACTCCAATGGATGGTAGCCTTGTCATTATGGAAGGTAGTCTGCTGTCGAGATTTTTCTTACTCCAATGGATGGTAGCCTTGTCATTATGAAGGTAGTCTCTTGTTGATATTTTTGTTACTCCAATGGATGATAGTCTTCTCATTATGGAAGGTAGTTTGTTGTCCCGATTTTTGTTACTCAAATGGACGGTAGCCTTGTCATTATGGAAGGTAGTCTGTCGTTGTAATTTCTGTTACTCCAATGGATGGTAGCCTTGTCATTATTGAAGGTAGTATGTTGTTCATATTTTTATTACTCCAATGGATGGTAGACTTGTCATTATGGAAGGTAGTCTCTTGTTGATATTTTTGTTACTCCAATGGATGGTAGCCTTGTCATTATGGAACGTAGTCTATTGTCGAGATCTTTGTTACTCCAATGGATGGTACCCTTGTCATTATGGAAGGTAGTCAGTTGTCGAGATTTTTGTTACTCCAATGGATGGTAGCCTTGTCATTATGGAAGATAGTTTGTTGTCCCTATTTTTGTTTCTCCAATAGATGGTAGCCTTGTCATTATGGAAGGTAGTCTGTCGTTGAAATTTCTTTTACTCCAATGGATGGTAGCCTTGTCATTATGGAAGGTAGTCTGTTGTTCAGATTTTTGTTACTCCAATGGATGGTAGACTTGTCATTATGGAAGGTAGTATGTCGTTGTAATTTATGTTACTCCTATGGATGGTAGCCTTGTCATTATGGAAGGTAGTCTGTTGTTCATATTTTTGTTACTCCAATGGATGGTAGACTTGTAATTATGGAAGGTAGTCCGTTGTCGAGATTTTTGTTACTCCAATGGATGGTAGCCTTGTCATTATGGAAGGTAGTCTCTTGTTGATATTTTTGTTACTCCATAGGATGATAGACTTCTCATTATGGAAGGTAGTTTGTTGTCCCGACTTTTGTTACTCAAATGGATGGTAGCCTTGTCATTATGGAAGGTAGTATGTCGTTGTAATTTTTGTTACTCCAATGGATGGTATTCATGTCATTATGGAAGATAGTCTGTTATTCAGATTTTTTTACTCCAATGGATGGTAGCCTTGTCATTATGGAAGATGGTCTGTTGTCGAGATTTTTGTTACTCCGTTGGATGGTAGCCTTGTCATTATGGAAGGTAGTATTTTGTCGATAGCTTTGTTACTCCAACGGATGGTAGCCTTGTCATTATGGAAGGTAGTCTGCTGTCGAGATTTTTCTTATTCCAATGGATGGTAGCCTTGTCATTATGAAGGTAGTCTCTTGTTGATATTTTTGTTACTCTAATGGATGATAGACTTCTCATTATGGAAGGTAGTTTTTTGTCCCGATTTTTGTTACTCAAATGGACGGTAGCCTTGTCATAATGGAAGGTAGTCTGTCGTTGTAATTTCTGTTACTCCAGTGGATAGTAGCCTTGTCATTATTAAAGGTAGTCTGTTGTTCATATTTTTATTACTCCAATGGATGGTACCCTTGTCATTATGGAAGGTAGTCTGTTGTCGAGATTTTTGTTACTCCAATGGATGGTAGCCTGGTCATTATGGAAGATAGTCTAATGTCGAGATCTTTGTTACTCCAATGGATTGTAGCCTTGTCATTATGGAAGGTAGTCTCTTGTTGATATTTTTGTTACTCCAATGGATGATAGTCTTCTCATTACGGAAGGTAAACTGTTGTCCCGATTTTTTTTACTCAAATGGATGGTAGCCTTGTCATTATGGAAGGTAGTATGTCGTTGTAATTTTTGTTACTCCAATGGATGGTATCCATGTCATTATGGAAGATAGTCTGTTGTTCAGATTTTTGTTACTCCAATGGATGGTAGCCTTGTCATTATGGAAGGTAGTCTGTTGTTCATATTTTTGTTACTCCAATGGATGGTAGTCTTGTCATTATGGAAGGTAGTCTGTTGTCGAGATTTTTGTTCCTCCATTGGATTGTAGCCTTGTCATTATGGAAGGTAGTCTGTTGTCGAGATATTTGTTACTCCAATGGATGGTAGCCTTCTCATTATGGAAGGTAGTCTCTTGTTGATATTTTTGTTACTCCATAGGATGATAGTCTTCTCATTATGGAAGGTAGTTTGTTGTCTCGATTTTTCTTACTCAAATGGATGGTAGCCTTGTCATTATGGAAGGAAGTATGTCGTTGTAATTTTTGTTAATCCAATGGATGGTATCCTTGTCATTATGGAAGGTAGTCTGTTGTTCAGATTTTTGTTACTCCAATGGATGGTAGCCTTGTCATTATGGAAGATGGTCTGTTGTCGAGATTTTTGTTACTCCAATGGATGGTAGCCTTGTCATTATGGAAGGTAGTATTTTTTCGATATCTTTGTTACTCCAATGGATGGTAGCCTTGTCATTATGGAAGGTAGTCTGCTGTCGAGATTTTTCTTACTCCAATGGATGGTAGCCTTGTCATTATGAAGGTAGTCTCTTGTTGATATTTTTGTTACTCCAATGGATGATAGTCTTCTCATTATGGAAGGTAGTTTGTTGTCCCGATTTTTGTTACTCAAATGGACGGTAGCCTTGTCATTATGGAAGGTAGTCTGTCGTTGTAATTTCTGTTACTCCAATGGATGGTAGCCTTGTCATTATTGAAGGTAGTATGTTGTTCATATTTTTATTACTCCAATGGATGGTAGACTTGTCATTATGGAAGGTAGTCTCTTGTTGATATTTTTGTTACTCCAATGGATGGTAGCCTTGTCATTATGGAACGTAGTCTATTGTCGAGATCTTTGTTACTCCAATGGATGGTACCCTTGTCATTATGGAAGGTAGTCAGTTGTCGAGATTTTTGTTACTCCAATGGATGGTAGCCTTGTCATTATGGAAGATAGTTTGTTGTCCCTATTTTTGTTTCTCCAATAGATGGTAGCCTTGTCATTATGGAAGGTAGTCTGTCGTTGAAATTTCTTTTACTCCAATGGATGGTAGCCTTGTCATTATGGAAGGTAGTCTGTTGTTCAGATTTTTGTTACTCCAATGGATGGTAGACTTGTCATTATGGAAGGTAGTATGTCGTTGTAATTTATGTTACTCCTATGGATGGTAGCCTTGTCATTATGGAAGGTAGTCTGTTGTTCATATTTTTGTTACTCCAATGGATGGTAGACTTGTAATTATGGAAGGTAGTCCGTTGTCGAGATTTTTGTTACTCCAATGGATGGTAGCCTTGTCATTATGGAAGGTAGTCTCTTGTTGATATTTTTGTTACTCCATAGGATGATAGACTTCTCATTATGGAAGGTAGTTTGTTGTCCCGACTTTTGTTACTCAAATGGATGGTAGCCTTGTCATTATGGAAGGTAGTATGTCGTTGTAATTTTTGTTACTCCAATGGATGGTATTCATGTCATTATGGAAGATAGTCTGTTATTCAGATTTTTTTTACTCCAATGGATGGTAGCCTTGTCATTATGGAAGATGGTCTGTTGTCGAGATTTTTGTTACTCCGTTGGATGGTAGCCTTGTCATTATGGAAGGTAGTATTTTGTCGATAGCTTTGTTACTCCAACGGATGGTAGCCTTGTCATTATGGAAGGTAGTCTGCTGTCGAGATTTTTCTTATTCCAATGGATGGTAGCCTTGTCATTATGAAGGTAGTCTCTTGTTGATATTTTTGTTACTCTAATGGATGATAGACTTCTCATTATGGAAGGTAGTTTTTTGTCCCGATTTTTGTTACTCAAATGGACGGTAGCCTTGTCATAATGGAAGGTAGTCTGTCGTTGTAATTTCTGTTACTCCAGTGGATAGTAGCCTTGTCATTATTAAAGGTAGTCTGTTGTTCATATTTTTATTACTCCAATGGATGGTACCCTTGTCATTATGGAAGGTAGTCTGTTGTCGAGATTTTTGTTACTCCAATGGATGGTAGCCTGGTCATTATGGAAGATAGTCTAATGTCGAGATCTTTGTTACTCCAATGGATTGTAGCCTTGTCATTATGGAAGGTAGTCTCTTGTTGATATTTTTGTTACTCCAATGGATGATAGTCTTCTCATTACGGAAGGTAAACTGTTGTCCCGATTTTTTTTACTCAAATGGATGGTAGCCTTGTCATTATGGAAGGTAGTCTGTCGTTGTAATTTTTGTTACTCCAATGGATGGTAGCCTTGTCATTATGGAAGGTAGTCTGTTGTTCAGATTTTTGTTACTCCAATGGATGGTAGACTTATCATTATGGAAGGTAGTTTGTCGTTGTAATTTCTGGTACTCCAATGGATTGTAGCCTTGTCATTATGGAAGGTAGTTTGTTGTTCAGATTTTTGTTACTCCAATGGATGGTAGCCTTGTCATTATGGAAGATAGTATGTTATCGAGATTTTTGTTACTCCAATGGATGATAGTCTTCTCATTATGGAAGGTAAACTGTTGTCCCGATTTTTGTTACTCAAATGGATGGTAGCCTTGTCATTATGGAATGTAGTCTGTGGTTGTAGTTTTTGTTACTCCAATGGATGATAGCCTTGTCATTATGGAAGGTAGTTTGTTGTTCTGATTTTTTTTATTCCAATGGATGGTAGCCTTGTCATTATGGAAGATGGTCTGTTGTCGAGATTTTTGATACTCCAATGGATGGTAGCCTTGTCATTATGGAAGGTAGTATTTTGTCGATATCTTTGTTACTCCAATGGATGGTAGCCATGTCATTAAGGAAGTTAGTCTGTTGTCGAGATTTTTGTTACTCTAAGGGATGTTATCCTTGTCATTATGGAAGGTAGCGTGTTGTCAATATCTTTGTTATTCCAATGGATGGTAGCCTTTATCATTGTGGAAGTTAGTCTGTTGGCCATATTTTTGTTTCTCCAATGGATGGTAGCCTTGTCATTATGGAAGGTAGTCTGTCATTGTAATTTCTATTACTCCAATGGATGGTAGCCTTGTCATTATGGAAGGTAGTCTGTTTTTCAGATTTTTGTTACTCCAATGGATGGTACACTTGTCATTATGGAAGGTAGTATGTCGTTGTAATTTCTATTACTCCTATGGATGGTAGCCTTGTCATTATGGAAGGTAGTCTGTTGTTCATATTTTTGTTTTTCCAATGGATGGTAGACTTGTCATTAATGAAGGTAGTCTGTTGTCGAGATTTTTGTTACTCCAATGGATTGTAGCCTTGTTATTATGGAAGGTAGTGAGTAGTCGAGATATTTGTTACTCCAATGGATGGTAGCCTTGTCACTATGGAAGGTAGTCTCTTGTTGATATTTTTGTTACTCCATAGGATGATAGTCTTCTCATTATGGAAGGTAGTTTGTTGTCCCGGTTTTTGTTACTCAAATGGATGGTAGCCTTTTCTTATGGAAGGTAGTATGTCGTGTTAATTTTTGTTACTCCAATGGATTGTATCCTTGTCATTATGGAAGGTAGTCTGTTGTTCAGATTTTTGTTACTCCAATGGATGGTAGCCTTGTCATTATGGAAGATGGTCTTTTGTCGAGATTTTTGTTACTCCAATGGATGGTAGCCTTGTCATTATGGAAGGTAGTATTTTGTCGATATCTTTGTTACTCCAATGGATGGTAGCCTTGTAATTATGGAAGGTAGTTTGTTGTCGAGATTTTTCTTACTCCAATGGATGGTAGCCTTGTCATTATGAAGGTAGTCTTTGGTTGATATTTTTGTTACTCCAATGGATGATAGTCTTCTCATTATGGAAGGTAGTTTGTTGTCCTGATTTTTGTTACTCAAATGGATGGTAGCCTTGTCATTATGCAAGGTAGTCTGTCGTTGTAATTTCTATTACTCCAAAGGATGGTAGCGTTTTCATTATTGAAGGTAGTCTGTTGTTCATATTTTTATTACTCCAATGGATGGTAGACTTGTCATTATGGAAGGTAGTCTCTTGTTGATATTTTTGTTACTTCAATGGATGATAGTCTTCTCATTATGGAAGGTAAGCTGTTGTCCCGATTTTTGTTACTCAAATGGATGGTAGCCTTGTCATTATGGAAGGTAGTCTGTCGTTATAATTTCCGTTACTCCAATGGATGGTAGCCTTGTCATTATGGAAGGTAGTTTGTTGTTCAGATTTTTGTTACTCCAATGGATGGTAGCCTTGTCATTATGGAAGATGGTCTGTTGTCGAGATTTTTTGTTACTCTAATGGATGGTAGCCTTGACATTATGGAAGGTAGTATTTTGTCGATATCTTTGTTACTCCAATGGATGGTAGCCTTGTCATTATGGACGTTAGTCTGTTGTCGAGATTTTTGTTACTCCATTGGATGGTAGCCTTGTCATTATGGAAGGTAGTCTCTTGTTAATATTTTTGTTGCTCCAATGGATGGTAGCCTTGTCATTATGGAAGGTAGTCTGTTGTCCAAATTATTGTTTCTCTAATGGATGGTATCCTTGTCATTATGGAAGGTTATCTGTTATTGTGATTTTTGTTACTCCAATGGATGGTAGCCTTGTCATTATGGAAGGTAGACTATATTTTATATTTTTGTTACTCCAGTGGATGGTAGACTTGTCATTATGGAAGGTAGTCTATTGCCGAGATTTTTGTTACTCCATTGGATTGTAGCCCTTTCATTAGGGAAGGTAGTTTGTTGTCGAGATATTTGTTATTCCCATGGATTGTAGACATGTCAATATGGAACGTAGTCTGTTGTCGAGATCTTTGTTACTCAAATGGATGGTAGCCTTGTCATTATGGAAGGTAGTTTGTTGTCGAGATTTTTCTTACTCCAATGGATGGTAGCCTTGTCATTATGAAGGTAGTCTTTTGTTGATATTTTTGTTACTCCAATGGATGATAGTCTTCTCATTATGGAAGGTAGTTTGTTGTCCCGATTTTTGTTACTCAAATGGATGGTAGCCTTGTCATTATGCAAGGTAGTCTGTCGTTGTAATTTCTATTACTCCAATGGATGGTAGCCTTTTCATTATTGAAGGTAGTCTGTTGTTCATATTTTTATTACTCCAATGGATGGTAGACTTGTCATTATGGAAGGTAGTCTCTTATTCATATTTTTGTTACTTCAATGGATGATAGTCTTCTCATTATGGAAGGTAAACTGTTGTCCCGATTTTTGTTACTCAAATGGATGGTAGCCTTGTCATTATGGAAGGTAGTCTGTCGTTATAATTTCTGTTACTCCAATGGATGGTAGCCTTGTCATTATGGAAGGTAGTTTGTTGTTCAGATTTTTGTTACTCCAATGGTAGGTAGCTTTGTCATTATGGAAGATGGTCTGTTGTCGAGATTTTTTGTTACTCTAATAGACGGTAGCCTTGTCATTATGGAAGGTAGTATTTTGTCGATATCTTTGTTACTCCAATGGATGGTAACCTTGTCATTATGGACGTTAGTCTGTTGTCGAGATTTTTGTTACTCCATTGGATGGTAGCCTTGTCATTATG
Source organism: Vicia faba (assembly GCA_948472305.1). Taxonomy (NCBI): domain Eukaryota; kingdom Viridiplantae; phylum Streptophyta; class Magnoliopsida; order Fabales; family Fabaceae; genus Vicia; species Vicia faba. The sequence continues at coordinate 531,555,064 of OX451741.1, forward strand.
GAAGGTAGTCTCCTGTTAATATTTTTGTTGATCCAATGGATGGTAGCCTTGTCATTATGGAAGGTAGTCTGTTGTCCAAATTATTGTTTCTCTAATGGATGGTATCCTTGTCATTATGGAAGGTTATCTGTTATTGTGATTTTTGTTACTCCAATGGATGGTAGCCTTGTCATTATGGAAGGTAGACTATATTTTATATTTTTGTTACTCCAGTGGATGGTAGACTTTGTAATTATGGAAGGTAGTCTATTGCCGAGATTTTTGTTACTCCATTGGATTGTAGCCCTTTCATTAGGGAAGGTAGTTTGTTGTCGAGATATTTGTTATTCCCATGGATTGTAGACATGTCAATATGGAACGTAGTCTGTTGTCGAGATCTTTGTTACTCCAATGGATGGTACCCTTGTCATTATGGAAGGTAGTCTGTTGTCGAGATTTTTGTTACTCCAATGGATGGTAGCCTGGTCATTATGGAAGATAGTATGTTGCCAAGATATTTGTTACTCCAATGGATTGTAGCCTTGTCATTATGGAAGGTAGTCTCTTGTTGATATTTTTGTTACTCCAATGGATGATAGTCTTCTCATTACGGAAGGTAAACTGTTGTCCCGATTTTTGTTACTCAAATGGATGGTAGCCTTGTCATTATGGAAGGTAGTCTGTCTTTGTAATTTTTGTAACTCCAATGGATGGTAGCCTTGTCATTATGGAAGGTAGTCTGTTGTTCAGATTTTTGTTACTCCAATTGATGGTAGACTTATCATTATGGAAGGTAGTTTGTCTTTTTAATTTCCTTTACTCCAACGGATGGTAGCCTTGTCATTATGGAAGGTAGTCTGTTGTTCAGATTTTTGTTACTCCAATGGATGGTAGCCTTGTCATTATGGAAGATAGTCTGTTGTCGAGATTTTTGTTACTCCAATGGATGGTAGCCTTGTCATTATGGAAGGTAGTCTCTTGTTGATATTTTGGTTACTCCAATGGATGATAGTCTTCTCATTTTGGAAGGTAAACTGTTGTCCCGATTTTTTTTACTCAAATGGATGGTAGCCTTGTCATTATGGAAGGTAGTTTGTCGTTGTAATTTCTGTTACTCCAATGGATGGTAGCCTTGTCATTATGGAAGGTAGTCTGTTGTTTAGATTTTTGTTACTCCAATGGATGGTAGCCTTGTCATTATGGAAGATAGTTTGTTGTCGAGATTTTTGTTACTCCAATGGATGGTAGCCTTGTCATTATGGAAGGTAGTCTCTTCTTGATATTTTGGTTACTCCAATGGATGATAGTCTTCTCATTATGGAAGGTAATCTGTTGTCCCGATTTTTGTTACTCAAATGGATGGTAGCCTTGTCATTATGGAAGGAAGTTTGTCGTTGTAATTTCTGTTACTCCAATGGATGGTAGCCTTGTCATTATGGAAGGTAGTTTGTTGTTCAGATTTTTGTTTCTCCAATGGATGGTAGCCTTGTCATTATGGAAGATAGTCTGTTGTCGAGATTTTTGTTACTCCAATGGATGGTAGCCTTGTCATTATGGAAGGTAGTCACTTGTTGATATTTTGGTTACTCCAATGGATGATAGTCTTCTCATTATGGAAGGTAATCTGTTGTCCCGATTTTTGTTACTCAAATGGATGGTAGCCTTGTCATTATGGAAGGTAGTTTGTCGTTGTAATTTCTGTTACTCCAATGGATGGTAGCCTTGTCATTATGGAAGGTAGTTTGTTGTTCAGATTTTTGTTACTCCAATGGATGGTAGCCTTGTCATTATGGAAGATGGTCTGTTGTCGAGATTTTTGTTACTCCAATGGATGGTAGCCTTGTCATTATGGAAGGTAGTATTTTGTCGATATCTTTGTTACTCCAATGGATGGTAGCCTTGTCATTATGGAAGTTAGTCTGTTGTCGAGATTTTTGTTACTCCAATGGATGGTATCCTTGTCATTATGAAGGTAGTCTTTTGTTGATATTTTTGTTACTCCAATGGATGATAGTCTTCTCATTATGGAAGGTAGTTTGTTGTCCTGATTTTTGTTACTCAAATGGATGGTAGCCTTGTAATTATGCAAGGTAGTCTGTCGTTGTAATTTCTATTACTCCAATGGATGGTAACCTTTTCATTATTGAAGGTAGTCTGCTGTTCATATTTTTATTACTCCAATGGATGGTAGACTTGTCATTATGGAAGGTAGTCTCTTGTTGATATTTTTTTACTCCAATAGATGATAGTCTTCTCATTATGGAAGGTAAATTGTTGTCCCGATTTTTGTGACTCAAATGGATGGTAGCCTTGTCATTATGGAAGGTAGTATGTCATTGTAATTTCTATTACTCCAATGTATGGTAGCCTTGTCATTATGGAAGGTAGTTTGTTGTTCAGATTTTTGTTACTGCAATGGATGGTAGCCTTGTCATTATGGAAGATGGTCTGTTTTCGAGATTTTTGTTACTCCAATGGATGGTAGCCTTGTCATTACGGAAGGTAGTATTTTGTCGATATCTTTGTTACTCCAATGGATGGTAGCCTTGTCATTATGGAAGTTAGTCTGTTGTCGAGATTTTTGTTACTCCATTGGATGGTGGCCTTGTCATTATGGAAGGTAGACTCTTGTTGATATTTTTGTTACTCCAATGGATTATAGCCTTGTCATTATGGAAGGTAGTCTATTGTCCAAATTTTTGTTGCTCAAATGGATGGTATCCTTGTCATTATGGAAGGTTGTCTGTTGTTGTGATTTCTGTTACTCCAATGGATGGTAGCCTTGTCATTATGGAAGGTAGTTTGTTGTCGAGATATTTGTTATTCCAATGGATTGTAGACTTGTCAATATGGAATATAGTCTATTGTCGAGATCTTTTTTACTTCAAGGGATGGTACCCTTGTCATTATGGAAGGTAGTCTGTTGTCGAGATTTTCGTTACTCCAATGGATGGTAGCCTTGTCATTATGGAAGACAGTAAGTTGTCAAGATTTTTGTTACTCTAATAAATTGTAGCCTTGTCATTATGGAAGGTAGTCTCTTGTTCATATTTTTGTTACTCCAATGGATGATAGTCTTCTCATTATGGAAGGAAAACTGTTGTCCCGATTTTTGTTACTCAAATGGATGGTTGCCTTGTCATTATGGAAGGTAGTCTGTCGTTATAATTTCTGTTACTCCAATGGATGGTAGCCTTGTCATTATGGAAGGTAGTTTGTTGTTCAGATTTTTGTTACTCCAATGGTAGGTAGCCTTGTCATTATGGAAGATGGTCTGTTGTCGAGATTTTTTGTTACTCTAATGGACGGTAGCCTTGTCATTATGGAAGGTAGTATTTTGTCGATATCTTTGTTACTCCAATGGATGGTAACCTTGTCATTATGGACGTTAGTCTGTTGTCGAGATTTTTGTTACTCCATTGGATGGTAGCCTTGTCATTATGGAAGGTAGACTATATTTTATATTTTTGTTACTCCAGTGGATGGTAGACTTGTCATTATGGAAGGTAGTCTATTGCCGAGATTTTTGTTACTCCATTGGATTGTAGCCCTTTCATTAGGGAAGGTAGTTTGTTGTCGAGATATTTGTTATTCCCATGGATTGTAGACATGTCAATATGGAACGTAGTCTGTTGTCGAGATCTTTGTTACTCCAATGGATGGTAGCCTTGTCATTATGGAAGGTAGTTTGTTGTCGAGATTTTTCTTACTCCAATGGATGGTAGCCTTGTCATTATGAAGGTAGTCTTTTGTTGATATTTTTGTTACTCCAATGGATGATAGTCTTCTCATTATGGAAGGTAGTTTGTTGTCCCGATTTTTGTTACTCAAATGGATGGTAGCCTTGTCATTATGCAAGGTAGTCTGTCGTTGTAATTTCTATTACTCCAATGGATGGTAGCCTTTTCATTATTGAAGGTAGTCTGTTGTTCATATTTTTATTACTCCAATGGATGGTAGACTTGTCATTATGGAAGGTAGTCTCTTGTTCATATTTTTGTTACTTCAATGGATGATAGTCTTCTCATTATGGAAGGTAAACTGTTGTCCCGATTTTTGTTACTCAAATGGATGGTAGCCTTGTCATTATGGAAGGTAGTCTGTCGTTATAATTTCTGTTACTCCAATGGATGGTAGCCTTGTCATTATGGAAGGTAGTTTGTTGTTCAGATTTTTGTTACTCCAATGGTAGGTAGCTTTGTCATTATGGAAGATGGTCTGTTGTCGAGATTTTTTGTTACTCTAATGGACGGTAGCCTTGTCATTATGGAAGGTAGTATTTTGTCGATATCTTTGTTACTCCAATGGATGGTAACCTTGTCATTATGGACGTTAGTCTGTTGTCGAGATTTTTGTTACTCCATTGGATGGTAGCCTTGTCATTATGGAAGGTAGTCTCCTGTTAATATTTTTGTTGATCCAATGGATGGTAGCCTTGTCATTATGGAAGGTAGTCTGTTGTCCAAATTATTGTTTCTCTAATGGATGGTATCCTTGTCATTATGGAAGGTTATCTGTTATTGTGATTTTTGTTACTCCAATGGATGGTAGCCTTGTCATTATGGAAGGTAGACTATATTTTATATTTTTGTTACTCCAGTGGATGGTAGACTTTGTAATTATGGAAGGTAGTCTATTGCCGAGATTTTTGTTACTCCATTGGATTGTAGCCCTTTCATTAGGGAAGGTAGTTTGTTGTCGAGATATTTGTTATTCCCATGGATTGTAGACATGTCAATATGGAACGTAGTCTGTTGTCGAGATCTTTGTTACTCCAATGGATGGTACCCTTGTCATTATGGAAGGTAGTCTGTTGTCGAGATTTTTGTTACTCCAATGGATGGTAGCCTGGTCATTATGGAAGATAGTATGTTGCCAAGATATTTGTTACTCCAATGGATTGTAGCCTTGTCATTATGGAAGGTAGTCTCTTGTTGATATTTTTGTTACTCCAATGGATGATAGTCTTCTCATTACGGAAGGTAAACTGTTGTCCCGATTTTTGTTACTCAAATGGATGGTAGCCTTGTCATTATGGAAGGTAGTCTGTCTTTGTAATTTTTGTAACTCCAATGGATGGTAGCCTTGTCATTATGGAAGGTAGTCTGTTGTTCAGATTTTTGTTACTCCAATTGATGGTAGACTTATCATTATGGAAGGTAGTTTGTCTTTTTAATTTCCTTTACTCCAACGGATGGTAGCCTTGTCATTATGGAAGGTAGTCTGTTGTTCAGATTTTTGTTACTCCAATGGATGGTAGCCTTGTCATTATGGAAGATAGTCTGTTGTCGAGATTTTTGTTACTCCAATGGATGGTAGCCTTGTCATTATGGAAGGTAGTCTCTTGTTGATATTTTGGTTACTCCAATGGATGATAGTCTTCTCATTTTGGAAGGTAAACTGTTGTCCCGATTTTTTTTACTCAAATGGATGGTAGCCTTGTCATTATGGAAGGTAGTTTGTCGTTGTAATTTCTGTTACTCCAATGGATGGTAGCCTTGTCATTATGGAAGGTAGTCTGTTGTTTAGATTTTTGTTACTCCAATGGATGGTAGCCTTGTCATTATGGAAGATAGTTTGTTGTCGAGATTTTTGTTACTCCAATGGATGGTAGCCTTGTCATTATGGAAGGTAGTCTCTTCTTGATATTTTGGTTACTCCAATGGATGATAGTCTTCTCATTATGGAAGGTAATCTGTTGTCCCGATTTTTGTTACTCAAATGGATGGTAGCCTTGTCATTATGGAAGGAAGTTTGTCGTTGTAATTTCTGTTACTCCAATGGATGGTAGCCTTGTCATTATGGAAGGTAGTTTGTTGTTCAGATTTTTGTTTCTCCAATGGATGGTAGCCTTGTCATTATGGAAGATAGTCTGTTGTCGAGATTTTTGTTACTCCAATGGATGGTAGCCTTGTCATTATGGAAGGTAGTCACTTGTTGATATTTTGGTTACTCCAATGGATGATAGTCTTCTCATTATGGAAGGTAATCTGTTGTCCCGATTTTTGTTACTCAAATGGATGGTAGCCTTGTCATTATGGAAGGTAGTTTGTCGTTGTAATTTCTGTTACTCCAATGGATGGTAGCCTTGTCATTATGGAAGGTAGTTTGTTGTTCAGATTTTTGTTACTCCAATGGATGGTAGCCTTGTCATTATGGAAGATGGTCTGTTGTCGAGATTTTTGTTACTCCAATGGATGGTAGCCTTGTCATTATGGAAGGTAGTATTTTGTCGATATCTTTGTTACTCCAATGGATGGTAGCCTTGTCATTATTGAAGTTAGTCTGTTGTCGAGATTTTTGTTACTCCAATGGATGGTATCCTTGTCATTATGAAGGTAGTCTTTTGTTGATATTTTTGTTACTCCAATGGATGATAGTCTTCTCATTATGGAAGGTAGTTTGTTGTCCTGATTTTTGTTACTCAAATGGATGGTAGCCTTGTAATTATGCAAGGTAGTCTGTCGTTGTAATTTCTATTACTCCAATGGATGGTAACCTTTTCATTATTGAAGGTAGTCTGCTGTTCATATTTTTATTACTCCAATGGATGGTAGACTTGTCATTATGGAAGGTAGTCTCTTGTTGATATTTTTTTACTCCAATAGATGATAGTCTTCTCATTATGGAAGGTAAATTGTTGTCCCGATTTTTGTGACTCAAATGGATGGTAGCCTTGTCATTATGGAAGGTAGTATGTCATTGTAATTTCTATTACTCCAATGTATGGTAGCCTTGTCATTATGGAAGGTAGTTTGTTGTTCAGATTTTTGTTACTGCAATGGATGGTAGCCTTGTCATTATGGAAGATGGTCTGTTTTCGAGATTTTTGTTACTCCAATGGATGGTAGCCTTGTCATTACGGAAGGTAGTATTTTGTCGATATCTTTGTTACTCCAATGGATGGTAGCCTTGTCATTATGGAAGTTAGTCTGTTGTCGAGATTTTTGTTACTCCATTGGATGGTGGCCTTGTCATTATGGAAGGTAGACTCTTGTTGATATTTTTGTTACTCCAATGGATTATAGCCTTGTCATTATGGAAGGTAGTCTATTGTCCAAATTTTTGTTGCTCAAATGGATGGTATCCTTGTCATTATGGAAGGTTGTCTGTTGTTGTGATTTCTGTTACTCCAATGGATGGTAGCCTTGTCATTATGGAAGGTAGTTTGTTGTCGAGATATTTGTTATTCCAATGGATTGTAGACTTGTCAATATGGAATATAGTCTATTGTCGAGATCTTTTTTACTTCAAGGGATGGTACCCTTGTCATTATGGAAGGTAGTCTGTTGTCGAGATTTTCGTTACTCCAATGGATGGTAGCCTTGTCATTATGGAAGACAGTAAGTTGTCAAGATTTTTGTTACTCTAATAAATTGTAGCCTTGTCATTATGGAAGGTAGTCTCTTGTTCATATTTTTGTTACTCCAATGGATGATAGTCTTCTCATTATGGAAGGAAAACTGTTGTCCCGATTTTTGTTACTCAAATGGATGGTTGCCTTGTCATTATGGAAGGTAGTCTGTCGTTATAATTTCTGTTACTCCAATGGATGGTAGCCTTGTCATTATGGAAGGTAGTTTGTTGTTCAGATTTTTGTTACTCCAATGGTAGGTAGCCTTGTCATTATGGAAGATGGTCTGTTGTCGAGATTTTTTGTTACTCTAATGGACGGTAGCCTTGTCATTATGGAAGGTAGTATTTTGTCGATATCTTTGTTACTCCAATGGATGGTAACCTTGTCATTATGGACGTTAGTCTGTTGTCGAGATTTTTGTTACTCCATTGGATGGTAGCCTTGTCATTATGGAAGGTAGTCTCTTGTTAATATTTCTGTTGATCCAATGGATGGTAGCCTTGTCATTATGGAAGGTAGTCTGTTGTCCAAATTATTGTTTCTCTAATGGATGGTATCCTTGTCATTATGGAAGGTTATCTGTTATTGTGATTTTTGTTACTCCAATGGATGGTAGCCTTGTCATTATGGAAGGTAGACTATATTTTATATTTTTGTTACTCCAGTGGATGGTAGACTTGTCATTATGGAAGGTAGTCTATTGCCGAGATTTTTGTTACTCCATTGGATTGTAGCCCTTTCATTAGGGAAGGTAGTTTGTTGTCGAGATATTTGTTATTCCCATGGATTGTAGACATGTCAATATGGAACGTAGTCTGTTGTCGAGATCTTTGTTACTCCAATGGATGGTACCCTTGTCATTATGGAAGGTAGTCTGTTGTCGAGATTTTTGTTACTCCAATGGATGGTAGCCTGGTCATTATGGAAGATTGTATGTTGTCAAGATATTTGTTACTCCAATGGATTGTAGCCTTGTCATTATGGAAGGTAGTCTCTTGTTGATATTTTTGTTACTCCAATGGATGATAGTCTTCTCATTACAGAAGGTAAACTGTTGTCCCGATTTTTGTTACTCAAATGGATGGTAGCCTTGTCATTATGGAAGGTAGTCTGTCTTTGTAATTTTTGTAACTCCAATGGATGGTAGCCTTGTCATTATGGAAGGTAGTCTGTTGTTCAGATTTTTGTTACTCCAATTGATGGTAGACTTATCATTATGGAAGGTAGTTTGTCTTTTTAATTTCCTTTACTCCAACGGATGGTAGCCTTGTCATTATGGAAGGTAGTCTGTTGTTCAGATTTTTGTTACTCCAATGGATGGTAGCCTTGTCATTATGGAAGATAGTCTGTTGTCGAGATTTTTGTTACTCCAATGGATGGTAGCCTTGTCATTATGGAAGGTAGTCTCTTGTTGATATTTTGGTTACTCCAATGGATGATAGTCTTCTCATTTTGGAAGGTAAACTGTTGTCCCGATTTTTTTTACTCAAATGGATGGTAGCCTTGTCATTATGGAAGGTAGTTTGTCGTTGTAATTTCTGTTACTCCAATGGATGGTAGCCTTGTCATTATGGAAGGTAGTCTGTTGTTTAGATTTTTGTTACTCCAATGGATGGTAGCCTTGTCATTATGGAAGATAGTTTGTTGTCGAGATTTTTGTTACTCCAATGGATGGTAGCCTTGTCATTATGGAAGGTAGTCTCTTCTTGATATTTTGGTTACTCCAATGGATGATAGTCTTCTCATTATGGAAGGTAATCTGTTGTCCCGATTTTTGTTACTCAAATGGATGGTAGCCTTGTCATTATGGAAGGAAGTTTGTCGTTGTAATTTTTGTTACTCCAATGGATGGTAGCCTTGTCATTATGGAAGGTAGTTTGTTGTTCAGATTTTTGTTTCTCCAATGGATGGTAGCCTTGTCATTATGGAAGATAGTCTGTTGTCGAGATTTTTGTTACTCCAATGGATGGTAGCCTTGTCATTATGGAAGGTAGTCACTTGTTGATATTTTGGTTACTCCAATGGATGATAGTCTTCTCATTATGGAAGGTAATCTGTTGTCCCGATTTTTGTTACTCAAATGGATGGTAGCCTTGTCATTATGGAAGGTAGTTTGTCGTTGTAATTTCTGTTACTCCAATGGATGGTAGCCTTGTCATTATGGAAGGTAGTTTGTTGTTCAGATTTTTGTTACTCCAATGGATGGTAGCCTTGTCATTATGGAAGATGGTCTGTTGTCGAGATTTTTGTTACTCCAATGGATGGTAGCCTTGTCATTATGGAAGGTAGTATTTTGTCGATATCTTTGTTACTCCAATGGATGGTAGCCTTGTCATTATGGAAGTTAGTCTGTTGTCGAGATTTTTGTTACTCTAAGGGATGCTAGCCTTGTCATTATGGAAGGTAGTGTTTTGTCACTATTTTTGTTATTCCAATGGATGGTAACCTTATCATTGTGGAAGTTAGTCTGTTGTCAATATTTTTGTTTCTCCAATGGATGGTAGCCTTGTCATTATGGAAGGTAGTCTGTGGTTGTAATTTCTGTTACTCCAATGGATGGTAGCCTTGTCATTATGGAAGGTAGTCTGTTGTTCAGATTTTTGTTACTCCAATGGATGGTAGTCTTGTCATTATCGAAGGTAGTCTGTCGTTGTAGTTTTTGTTACTCCAATGGATGGTAGCCCTATCATTATGGAAGGTAGTTTGTTGTTCAGATTTTTGTTACTCCAAAGGATGGTAGCCTTGTCATTATGGAAGATTGTCTGTTGTCGAGATTTTTCTTACTCCAATGGATGGTAGCCTTGTCATTATGGAAGGTAGTCTCTTGTTGATATTTTTGTTACTCCAATGGTTGATAGTCTTCTCATTATGGAAGGTAGTCTGTTGTCCCGATTTTTGTTACTCAAATGGATGGTAGCCTTGTCATTATGGAAGGCATTCTGTCGATGTAATTTATGTTACTCCAATGGATGGTAGCCTTGTCATTATGGAAGGTAGTCGGTTGTTCAGATTTTTGTTACTCCAATGGATGGTAGACTTGTCATTATGGAAGGTAGTTTGTCGTTGTAATTTCTGTTTTACTCCAATGGATGGTAGCCTTGTCATTATGGAAGGTAGTCTCTTGTTCATATTTTTGTTACTCCAATGGATGGTAGCCTTGTCATTATGGAAGATAGTCTGTTGTCGAGATTTTTGTTACTCCAATGGATGGTAGCCTTATCATTATGGAAGGTAGTCTCTTGTTGATATTTTTGTTACTCCAATGGATGATAGTCTTCTCATTATGGAAGGTAAACTGTTGTCCCGATTTTTGTTACTCAAATGGATGGTAGCCTTGTCATTATGGAAGGTAGTCTATCGTTGTAATTTCTGTTACTCCAATGGATGGTAGCCTTGTCATTATGGAAGGTAGTTTGTTGTTCAGATTTTTGTTACTCCAATGGATGGTAGATTTGTCATTATGGAAGGTAGTCTGTCGTTGTAATTTCTGTTACTCCAATGGATGGTTGCCTTGTCATTATGGAAGGTAGTCTGTTGTTCATATTTTTGTTACTCCAATGGATGGTAGCCTAGTCATTATGGAAGATAGTCTGTTGTCGAGATTTTTGTTACTCCAATGGATGGTAGCCTTGTCATTATGGAAGGTAGTCTCTTGTTGATATTTTTGTTACTCCAATGGATGATAGTCTTCTCATTATGGAAGGTAAACTGTTGTCCCAATTTTTGTTACTCAAATGGATGGTAGCCTTGTCATTATGGAAGGTAGTCTATCGTTGTAATTTCTGTTACTCCAATGGATGGTAGCCTTGTCATTATGGAAGGTAGTTTCTTGTTCAAATTTTTGTTACTCCAATGGATGGTAGCCTTGTCATTATGGAAGATGGTCTGTTGTCGAGATTTTTGTTACTCCAATGGATGGTAGCCTTGTCATTATGGAAGGTAGTATTTTGTCGATATCTTTGTTACTACAATGGATGGTAGCCTTGTCATTTTGGAAGTTAGTCTGTTGTCGAGATTTTTGTTACTCCAATGGATGGTAGCCTTGTCATTATGGAAGGTAGTCTCTTGTTCATATTTTTGTTACTCCAATGGATGGTAGCCTTGTCATTATGGAAGATAGTCTGTTGTAGAGATTTTTGTTACTCTGATGGATGGTAGCCTTGTCATTATGGAAGGTAGTCTCTTGTTGATATTTTTGTTACTCCAATGGATGATAGTCTTCTCATTGTGGAAGGTAAACTGTTGTTCGGATTTTTGTTACTCAAATGGATGGTAGCCTTGTCATTATGGAAGGTAGTCTATCGTTGTAATTTCTGTTACTCCAATGGATGGTAGCCTTGTCATTATGGAAGGTAGTTTGTTGTTCTGATTTTTGTTACTCCAAAGGAAGGTAGCCTTGTCATTATGGAAGGTAGTCTCTTATTGATATTTATGTTACTCCAATGGTTGATAGTCTTCTCATTATGGAAGGTAGTCTGTTGTCTCGATTTTTATTACTCAAATGGATGGTAGCCTTGTCATTATGGAAGGCAGTCTGTCGATGTAATTTCTGTTACTCAAATGGATGGTAGCCTTATCATTATGGAAGGTAGTCGATTGTTCAGATTTTTGTTACTCCAATGGATGGTAGACTTGTCATTATGGAAGGTAGTTTGTCGTTGTAATTTCTGTTTTACTCCAATGGATGGTAGCCTTGTCATTATGGAAGGTAGTCTCTTGTTCATATTTTTGTTACTCCAATGGATGGTAGCCTTGTCATTATGGAAGATAGTCTGTTGTCGAGATTTTTGTTACTCCAATGGATGGTAGCCTTATCATTATGGAAGGTAGTCTCTTGTTGATATTTTTGTTACTCCAATGGTTAATAGTCTTCTCATTATGGAAGGTAGTCTCTTGTCCCGATTTTTGTTACTCAAATGGATGGTAGCCTTGTCATTATGGAAGGTAGTATGTCGATGTAATTTCTGTTACTCCAATGGATGGTAGCCTTGTCATTATGGAAGGTAGGTTGTTGTTCAGATTTTTGTTACTCCAATGGATGGTAGATTTGTCATTATGGAAGGTAGTCTGTCGTTGTAATTTCTGTTACTCCAATGGATGGTTGCCTTGTCATTATGGATGGTAGTCTGTTGTTCATATTTTTGTTACTCCAATTGATGGAAGCCTAGTCATTATGGAAGATAGTCTGTTGTCGAGATTTTTGTTACTCCAATGGATGGTAGCCTTGACATTATGGAATGTAGTCTATTGTTGATATTTTTGTTACTCCAATGGATGATAGTCTTCTCATTATGGAAGGTAGTATTTTGTCGATATCTTTGTTACTACAATGGATGGTAGCCTTGTCATTTTGGAAGTTAGTCTATTGTCGAGATTTTTGTTACTCCAATGGATGGTAGCCTTGTCATTATGGAAGGTAGTCTTTTGTTGATATTTTTGTTACTCCAATGTTTAATAGTCTTCTCATTATGGAAGGTAGTCTGTTGTCCCGATTTTTGTTACTCAAATGGATGGTAGCATTGTCATTATAGAAGGTAGTCTGTCGATGTAATTTCTGTTACTCCAATGGATGGTAGCCTTGTCATTATGGAAGGTAGTCTGTTGTTCAGATTTTTGTTATTCCAATGGATGGTAGACTTGTCTTTATGGAAGGTAGTCTGTCGTTGTAATTTCTGTTACTCCAATGGATGGTTGCCTTGTCATTATGGAAGGTAGTCTGTTGTTCATATTTTTGTTACTCCAATGGATGGTAGCCTACTCATTATGGAAGATAGTCTGCTGTCGAGATTTTTGTTTCTCCAATGGATGGTAGCCTTGTCATTATGGAAGGTAGTCTGTTGTTCAGATTTTTGTTACTCCAATGAATGGTAGACTTGTCATTATGGAAGGTAGTCTGTCGTTGTAATTTTTGTTACTCCAATGGATGGTATCCTTGTCATTATGGAAGGTAGTCTGTTGTTCATATTTTTGTTACTCCAATGGATGGTAGCCTTGTCATTATGGAAGATATAATGTTGTCGAGATTTTTGTTACTCCAATGGATGATAGTCTTCTCATTATGGAAGGTAAACTGTTGTCCCGATTTTTGTTACTCAAATGGATTGTAGCCTTGTCATTATGGAAGGTAGTCTGTCGTTGTAATTTTTGTTACTCCAATGGATGGTATCCTTGTCATTATGGAAGGTAGTTGGTTCTTCTGATTTTTGTTACTCTAATGGATGGTAGACTTGTCATTATGGAAGATGGTCTGTTGTCGAGATTTTTGTTACTCCAATGGATGGTAGCCTTGTCATTATGGAAGGTAGTATTTTGTCGATATCTTTGTTACTCCAATGGACGGTAGCCTTGTCATTATTGAAGGCAGTCTGTCATTGTAATTTCTGTTACTCCAATGGATGGTAGCCTTGTCTTTATGGAAGGTAGTCTGTTGTTCTGATTTTTGTTACTCCAATGGCTGGTAGACTTGTCATTATGGAAGGTAGTTTGTCATTGTAATTTCTGTTACTCCAATGGATGGTATCCTTGTCATTATGGAAGGTTTTCTATTGTTCTGATTTCTGTTACTCCAATGGATGGTAGCCTTGTCATTATGGAAGGTAGTCTATATTTCAGTTTTTTGTTACTCTAGTGGATGGTAGATTTGTCATTATGGAAGGTAGTCTGTTGTCGAGATTTTTGTTACTCCATTGGATTGTAGCCCTGTCATTATGGGAGGTAGTTTGTTGTCGAGATATTTGTTATTCCAATGGATATTAGACTTGTCAATATGGAACATAGTCTGTTGTCGAGATCTTTTTTACTCCAATGGATGGTACCCTTGCCATTATGGAAGGTAGTCTGTTGTCGAGATTTTTGTTACTCCAATGGATGGTAGCCTTGTCATTATGGAAGATAGTATGTTGTCAAGGCTTTTGTTACTCTAATGGATTGTAGCCTTGTCATTATGGAAGTTAGTCTCTTGTTGATATTTTTGTTACTCCAATGGATGACAGCCTTCTCATTATGGAAGGAAAATTGTTGTCCTGATTTTTGTTACTCAAATGGATGGTAGCCTTGTCATTATGGAAGGTAGTCTATCGTTGTAATTTCTGTTACTCCAATGGATGGTAGCCTTGTCATTATTGAAGGTAGTTTGTTGTTCAGATTTTTGTTACTCCAATGGATGGTAGCCTTGTCATTATGGAAGATGGTCTGTTGTCGAGATTTTTGTTACTCCAATGGATGGTAGGCTTGTCATAATGGAAGGTAGTATTTTGTCGATATCTTTGTTACTCCAATGGATGGTAGCCTTGTCATTTTTGAAGTTAGTCTGTTGTCGAGATTTTTGTTACTCCAATGGATGGTAGCCTTGTCATTATGGAAGGTAGTCTCTTGTTAATATTTTTGTTACTCCAATGGTTGATAGTCTTCTCATTATGGAAGGTAGTCTGTTGTCCCGATTTTTGTTACTCAAATGGATGGTAGCCTTGTCATTATGGAAGGTAGTCTGTTGATGAAATTTTTGTTACTCCAATGGATGGTAGCCTTGTCATTATGGAAGGTAGGCTGTTGTGCAGATTTTTGTTACTCCAATGGATGGAAGATTTGTCATTATGGAAGGTAGTCTGTCGTTGTAATTTCTGTTACTCTAATGGATGGTTGCCTTGTCATTATAGAAGGTAGTATGTTGTTCATATTTTTGTTACTCCAATGGATGGTAGCCTAGTCATTATGGAAGATAGTCTGCTGTCGAGATTTTTGTTACTCGAATGGATGGTAGCCTTGTCATTATGGAAGGTAGTCTATTGTTCAGATTTTTGTTACTCCAATGGATGGTAGACTTGTCATTATGGAAGGTAGTCTGTCGTTGTAATTTCTGTTACTCCAATGGATGGTAGCCTTGTCATTATGGAAGGTAGTCTGTTGTTCATATTTTTGTTACTCCAATGGATGGTAGCCTTGTCATTATGGAAGATATAATGTTGTCGAGATTTTTGTTACTCCAATGGATGATAGTCTTCTCATTATGGAAGGTAAATTGTTGTCCCGATTTTTGTTACTCCAATGGATGGTAGCCTTGTCATTATGGAAGGTAGTTGGTTCTTCTGATTTTTGTTACTCTAATATATGGTAGCCTTGTCATTATGGAAGATGGTCTGTTGTCGAGATTTTTGTTACTCCAATGGATGGTAGCCTTGTCATTATGGAAGGTAGTATTTTGTCGATATCTTTGTTACTCCAATGGACGATAGCCTTGTCATTATTGAAGGAAGTCTGTCATTGTAATTTCTGTTACTCCAATGGATGGTAGCCTTGTCATTATGGAAGGTAGTCTGTTGTTTTGATTTTTGTTACTCCAATGGCTGGTAGACTTTTCATTATGGAAGGTAGTTTGTCATTGTAATTTCTGTTACTCCAATGGATGGTATCCTTGTCATTAAGGAAGGTTGTCTGTTGTTCTGATTTCTGTTACTCCAATGGATGGTAGCCTTGTCATTATGGAAGGTAGTCTATATTTCAGATTTTTGTTACTCCAGTGGATGGTAGACTTGTCATTATGGAAGGTAGTCTGTTGTCGAGATTTTTGTTACTCCATTGGATTGTAGCCCTGTCATTATGGGAGGTAGTTTGTTGTCGAGATATTTGTTATTCCAATGGATTGTAGACTTGTCAATATGGAACATAGTTTGTTGTCGAGATCTTTTTTACTCCAATGGATGGTACCCTTGCCATTATGGAAGGTAGTCTGTTGTCGAGATTTTTGTTACTCCAATGGATGGTAGCCTTGTCATTATGGAAGGTAGTCTCTTGTTGATATTTTTGTTACTCCAATGGATGATAGTCTTCTCATTATGGAAGGAAAACTGTTGTCCTGATTTTTGTTACTCAAATGGATGGTAGCCTTGTCATTATGGAAGGTAGTCTATCGTTGTAATTTTTGTTACTCCAATGGATGGTAGCCTTGTCATTATGGAAGGTAGTTTGTTGTTCAGATTTTTGTTACTCCAATGGATGGTAGCCTTGTCATTATGGAAGATGGTCTGTTGTCGAGATTTTTGTTACTCCAATGGATGGTAGCCTTGTCATAATGGAAGGTAGTATTTTGTCGATATCTTTGTGACTCCAATGGATGGTAGCCTTGTCATTTTTGAAGTTAGTCTGTTGTCGAGATTTTTGTTACTCCAATGGATGGTAGCCTTGTCATTATGGAAGGTAGTCTCTTGTTAATATTTTTGTTACTCCAATGGTTGATAGTCTTCTCATTATGGAAGGTAGTCTGTTGTCCCGATTTTTGTTACTCAAATGGATGGTAGCCTTGTCATTATGGAAGTTAGTTTGTTGATGTAATTTCTGTTACTCCAATGGATGGTAGCCTTGTCATTATGGAAGGTAGACTGTTGTTCAGATTTTTGTTACTCCAATGGATGGTAGATTTGTCATTATGGAAGGTAGTCTGTCGTTGTAATTTCTGTTACTCTAATGGTTGGTTGCCTTGTCATTATGGAAGGTAGTCTGTTATTCATATTTTTGTTACTCCAATGGATGGTAGCCTAGTCATTATGGAAGATAGTCTGCTGTCGAGATTTTTGTTACTCGAATGGATGGTAGCCTTGTCATTATGGAAGGTAGTCTATTGTTCAGATTTTTGTTACTCCAATGGATGGTAGACTTGTCATTATGGAAGGTAGTCTGTCGTTGTAATTTCTGTTACTCCAATGGATGGTAGCCTTGTCATTATGGAAGGTAGTCTGTTGTTCATATTTTTGTTACTCCAATGGATGGTAGCCTTGTCATTATGGAAGATATAATGTTATCGAGATTTTTGTTACTCCAATGGATGATAGTCTTCTCATTATGGAAGGTAAATTGTTGTCCCGATTTTTGTTACTCCAATGGATGGTAGCCTTGTCATTATGGAAGGTAGTTGGTTCTTCTGATTTTTGTTACTCTAATGGATGGTAGCCTTATCATTATGGAAGATGGTCTGTTGTCGAGATTTTTGTTACTCCAATGGATGGTAGCCTTGTCATAATGGAAGGTAGTATTTTGTCGATATCTTTGTTACTCCAATGGACGATAGCCTTGTCATTATTGAAGGCAGTCTGTCATTGTAATTTCTGTTACTCCAATGGATGGTAGCCTTGTCATTATGGAAGGTAGTCTGTTGTTTTGATTTTTTTTACTCCAATGGCTGGTAGACTTGTCATTATGGAAGGTAGTTTGTCATTGTAATTTCTGTTACTCCAATGGATGGTATCCTTGTCATTATGGAAGGTTGTCTGTTGTTCTGATTTCCGTTACTCCAATGGATGGTAGCCTTGTCATTATGGAAGGTAGTCTATATTTCAAATTATTGTTACTCTAGTGGATGGTAGACTTGTCATTATGGAAGGTAGTCTGTTGTCGAGATTTCTGTTACTCCATTGGATTGTAGCCCTGTCATTATGGGAGGTAGTTTGTTGTCGAGATATTTGTTATTCCAATGGATTGTAGACTTGTCAATATGGAACATAGTCTGTTGTCGAGATCTTTTTTACTCCAATGGATGGTACCCTTGCCATTATGGAAGGTAGTCTGTTGTCGAGATTTTTGTTACTCCAATGGATGGTAGCCTTGTCATTATGGAAGATAATATGTTGTCAAGGCTTTTGTTATTCTAATGGATTGTAGCCTTGCCATTATGGAAGGTAGTCTCTTGTTGATATTTTTGTTACTCCAATGGATGATAGTCTTCTCATTATGGAAGGAAAACTGTTGTCCTTATTTTTGTTACTCAAATGGATGGTAGCCTTGTCATTATGGAAGGTAGTATTTTGTCGATATCTTTGTTACTCCAATGGACGATAGCCTTGTCATTATTGAAGGCAGTCTATCATTGTAATTTCTGTTACTCCAATGGATGGTAGCCTTGTCATTATGGAAGGTAGTCTGTTGTTTTGATTTTTGTTACTCCAATGGCTGGTAGACTTGTCATTATGGAAGGTAGTTTGTCATTGTAATTTCTGTTACTCCAATGGATGGTATCCTTGTCATTATGTAAGGTTGTCTGTTGTTCTGATTTCTGTTACTCCAATGGATGGTAGCCTTGTCATTATGGAAGGTAGTCTATATTTCAGATTTTTGTTATTCCAGTGGATGGTAGACTTGTCATTATGGAAGGTAGTCTGTTGTCGAGATTTTTGTTACTCCATTGGATTGTAGCCCTGTCATTATGGGAGGTAGTTTGTTGTCGAGATATTTGTTATTCCAATGGATTGTAGACTTGTCAATATGGAACATAGTCTGTTGTCGAGATCTTTTTTACTCCAATGGATGGTACCCTTGCCATTATGGAAGGTAGTCTGTTGTCGAGATTTTTGTTACTCCAATGGATGGTAGCCTTATCATTATGGAAGGTAGTCTCTTGTTGATATTTTTGTTACTCCAATGGATGATAGTCTTCTCATTATGGAAGGAAAACTGTTGTCCTGATTTTTGTTACTCAAATGGATGGTAGCCTTGTCATTATGGAAGGTAGTCTATCGTTGTAATTTCTGTTACTCCAATGGATGGTAGCCTTGTCATTATGGAAGGTAGTTTGTTGTTCAGATTTTTGTTACTCCAATGGATGGTAGCCTTGTCATTATGGAAGATGGTCTGTTGTCGAGATTTTTGTTACTCCAATGGATGGTAGCCTTGTCATAATGGAAGGTAGTATTTTGTCGATATCTTTGTTACTCCAATGGATGGTAGCCTTGTCATTTTTGAAGTTAGTCTGTTGTCGAGATTTTTGTTACTCCAATGGATGGTAGCCTTGTCATTATGGAAGGTAGTCTCTTGTTAATATTTTTGTTACTCCAATGGTTGATAGTCTTCTCATTATGGAAAGTAGTCTGTTGTCCCGATTTTTGTTACTCAAATGGATGGTAGCCTTGTCATTATGGAAGTTAGTTTGTTGATGTAATTTCTGTTACTCCAATGGATGGTAGCCTTGTCATTATGGAAGGTAGGCTGTTGTTCAGATTTTTGTTACTCCAATGGATGGTAGATTTGTCATTATGGAAGGTAGTCTGTCGTTGTAATTTTTGTTACTCTAATGGATGGTTGCCTTGTCATTATGGAAGGTAGTCTGTTATTCATATTTTTGTTACTCCAATGGATGGTAGACTTGTCATTATGGAAGGTAGTTTGTCGTTGTAATTTCTGTTACTCCAATGGATGGTAGCCTTGTCATTATGGAAGGTAGTCTGTTGTTCATATTTTTGTTACTCCAATGGATGGTAGCCTTGTCATTATGGAAGATATAATGTTGTCGAGATTTTTGTTACTCCAATGGATGATAGTCTTCTCATTATGGAAGGTAAATTGTTGTCCCGATTTTTGTTACTCCAATGGATGGTAGCCTTGTCATTATGGAAGGTAGTTGGTTCTTCTGATTTTTGTTACTCTAATGGATGGTAGCCTTATCATTATGGAAGATGGTCTGTTGTCGAGATTTTTGTTACTCCAATGGATGGTAGCCTTGTCATTATGGAAGGTAGTATTTTGTCGATATCTTTGTTACTCTAATGGACGATAGCCTTGTCATTATTGAAGGCAGTCTGTCATTGTAATTTCTGTTACTCCAATGGATGGTAGCCTTGTCATTATGGAAGGTAGTCTGTTGTTTTGATTTTTGTTACTCCAATGGCTGGTAGACTTGTCATTATGGAAGGTAGTTTGTCATTGTAATTTCTGTTACTCCAATGGATGGTATCCTTGTCATTATGGAAGGTTGTCTGTTGTTCTGATTTCTGTTACTCCAATGGATGGTAGCCTTGTCATTATGGAAGGTAGTCTATATTTCAGATTTTTGTTACTCCAGTGGATGGTAGACTTGTCATTATGGAAGGTAGTCTGTTGTCGAGATTTTTGTTACTCCATTGGATTGTAGCCCTGTCATTATGGGAGGTAGTTTGTTGTCGAGATATTTGTTATTCCAATGGATTGTAGACTTGTCAATATGGAACATAGTCTGTTGTCGAGATCTTTTTTACTCCAATGGATGGTACCCTTTCCATTATGGAAGGTAGTCTGTTGTCGAGATTTTTGTTACTCCAATGGATGGTAGCCTTGTCATTATGGAAGATAGTATGTTGTCAAGGCTTTTGTTACTCTAATGGATTGTAGCCTTGTCATTATGGAAGGTAGTCTCTTGTTGATATTTTTGTTACTCCAATGGATGATAGTCTTCTCATTATGGAAGGAAAACTGTTGTCCTGATTTTTGTTACTCAAATGGATGGTAGCCTTGTCATTATGGAAGGTAGTATTTTGTCGATATCTTTGTTACTCCAATGGACGATAGCCTTGTCATTATTGAAGGCAGTCTGTCATTGTAATTTCTGTTACTCCAATGGATGGTAGCCTTGTCATTATGGAAGGTAGTCTGTTGTTTTGATTTTTGTTACTCCAATGGCTGGTAGACTTGTCATTATGGAAGGTAGTTTGTCATTGTAATTTCTGTTACTCCAATGGATGGTATCCTTGTCATTATGGAAGGTTGTCTGTTGTTCTGATTTCTGTTACTCCAATGGATGGTAGCCTTGTCATTATGGAAGGTAGTCTATATTTCAGATTTTTGTTACTCCAGTGGATGGTAGACTTGTTATTATGGAAGGTAGTCTGTTGTCGAGATTTTTGTTACTCCATTGGATTGTAGCCCTGTCATTATGGGAGGTAGTTTGTTGTCGAGATATTTGTTATTCCAATGGATTGTAGACTTGTCAATATGGAACATAGTCTGTTGTCGAGATCTTTTTTACTCCAATGGATGGTACCCTTGTCATTATGGAAGGTAGTCTCTTGTTGATATTTTTGTTACTCCAATGGATGATAGTCTTCTCATTATGGAAGGAAAATTGTTGTCCTGATTTTTGTTACTCAAATGGATGGTAGCCTTGTCATTATGGAAGGTAGTCTATCGTTGTAATTTCTGTTACTCCAATGGATGGTAGCCTTGTCATTATGGAAGGTAGTTTGTTGTTCAGATATTTGTTACTCCAATGGATGGTAGCCTTGTCATTATGGAAGATGGTATGTTGTCGAGATTTTTGTTACTCCAATGGATGGTAGCCTTGTCATAATGGAAGGTAGTATTTTGTCGATATCTTTGTTACTCCAATGGATGGTAGCCTTGTCATTTTTGAAGTTAGTCTGTTGTCGAGATTTTTGTTACTCCAATGGATGGTAGCCTTGTCATTATGGAAGGTAGTCTCTTGTTAATATTTTTGTTACTCCAATGGTTGATAGTCTTCTCATTATGGAAGGTAGTCTGTTGTCCCGATTTTTGTTACTCAAATGGATGGTAGCCTTGTCAATATGGAAGTTAGTTTGTTGATGTAATTTCTGTTACTCCAATGGATGGTAGCCTTGTCATTATGGAAGGTAGGCTGTTGTTCAGATTTTTGTTACTCCAATGGATGGTAGATTTGTCATTATGGAAGGTAGTCTGTCGTTGTAATTTCTGTTACTCTAATGGATGGTTGCCTTGTCATTATGGAAGGTAGTCTGTTATTCATATTTTTATTACTCCAATGGATGGTAGCCTAGTCATTATGGAAGATAGTCTGCTGTCGAGATTTTTGTTACTCGAATGGATGGTAGCCTTGTCATTATGGAAGGTAGTCTATTGTTCAGATTTTTGTTACTCCAATGGATGGTAGACTTGTCATTATGGAAGGTAGTCTGTCGTTGTAATTTCTGTTACTCCAATGGATGGTAGCCTTGTCATTATGGAAGGTAGTCTGTTGTTCATATTTTTGTTACTCCAATGGATGGTAGCCTTGTCATTATGGAAGATATAATGTTGTCGAGATTTTTGTTACTCCAATGGATGATAGTCTTCTCATTATGGAAGGTAAATTGTTGTCTCGATTTTTGTTACTCCAATGGATGGTAGCCTTGTCATTATGGAAGGTAGTTGGTTCTTCTGATTTTTGTTACTCTAATGGATGATAGCCTTATCATTATGGAAGATGGTCTGTTGTCGAGATTTTTGTTACTCCAATGGATGGTAGCCTTGTCATTATGGAAGGTAGTATTTTGTCGATATCTTTGTTACTCCAATGGACGATAGCCTTGTCATTATTGAAGGCAGTCTGTCATTGTAATTTCTGTTACTCCAATGGATGGTAGCCTTGTCATTATGGAAGGTAGTCTGTTGTTTTGATTTTTGTTACTCCAATGGCTGGTAGACTTGTCTATATGGAAGGTAGTTTGTCATTGTAATTTCTGTTACTCCAACGGATGGTATCCTTGTCATTATGGAAGGTTGTCTGTTGTTCTGATTTCTGTTACTCCAATGGATGGTAGCCTTGTCATTATGGAAGGTAGTCTATATTTCAGATTTTTGTTACTCCAGTGGATGGTAGACTTGTCATTATGGAAGGTAGTCTGTTGTCGAGATTTTTGTTACTCCATTGGATTGTAGCCCTGTCATTATGGGAGGTAGTTTGTTGTCGAGATATTTGTTATTCCAATGGATTGTAGACTTGTCAATATGGAACATAGTCTGTTGTCGAGATCTTTTATACTCCAATGGATGGTACCCTTGCCATTATGGAAGCTCGTCTGTTGTCGAGATTTTTGTTACTCCAATGGATGGTAGCCTTGTCATTATGGAAGATAGTACGTTGTCAAGTCTTTTGTTACTCTAATGGATTGCAGCCTTGTCATTATGGAAGGTAGTCTCTTGTTGATATTTTTGTTACTCCAATGGATGATAGTCTTCTCATTATGGAAGGAAAACTGTTGTCCTGATTTTTGTTACTCAAATGGATTGTAGCCTTGTCATTATGGAAGGTAGTCTATCGTTGTAATTTCTGTTACTCCAATGGATGGTAGCCTTGTCATTATGGAAGGTAGTTTGTTGTTCAGATTTTTGTTACTCCAATGGATGGTAGCCTTGTCATTATGGAAGATGATCTATTGTCGAGATTTTTGTTACTCGAATGGATGGTAACCTTGCCATAATGGAAGGTAGTATTTTATCGATATCTTTGTTACTCCAATGGATGGTAGCCTTGTCATTTTTGAAGTTAGTCTTTTGTCGAGATTTTTGTTACTCCAATGGATGGTAGCCTTGTCATTATGGAAGGTAGTCTCTTGTTAATATTTTTGTTACTCCAATGGTTGATAGTCTTCTCATTATGGAAGGTAGTCTGTTGCCCCGATTTTTGTTACTCAAATGGATGGTAGCCTTGTCATTATGGAAGGTAGTCTGTTGATGTAATTTCTGTTACTCCAATGGATGGTAGCCTTGTCATTATGGAAGGTAGGCTGTTGTTCAGATTTTTGTTACTCCAATGGATGGTAGATTTGACATTATGGAAGGTAGTCTGTCGTTGTAATTTCTATTACTCTAATGGATGGTTGCCTTGTCATTATGGAAGGTAGTCTGTTGTTCATATTTTTGTTACTCCAATGGATGGTAGCCTAGTCATTATGGAAGATAGTCTGCTGTCGAGATTTTTGTTACTCGAATGGATGGTAGCCTTGTCATTATGGAAGGTAGTCTATTGCTCAGATTTTTGTTACTCCAATGGATGGTAGACTTGTCATTATGGAAGGTAGTCTGTCGTTGTAATTTCTGTTACTCCAATGGATGGTAGCCTTGTCATTATGGTAGGTAGTCTGTTATTCATATTTTTGTTACTCCAATGGATGGTAGCCTTGTCATTATGGAAGATATAATGTTGTCGAGATTTTTGTTACTCCAATGGATGATAGTCTTATCATTATGGAAGGTAAACTATTGTCCCGATTTTTGTTACTTAAATGGATGGTAGCCTTGTCATTATGGAAGGTAGTCTGTCGTTGTAATTTCTGTTACTCCAAGGGATGGTAGCCTTGTCATTATGGAAGGTAGTTGGTTCTTCAGATTTTTGTTACTCCAATGGATGGTAGCCTTGTCATTATGGAAGATGGTCTGTTGTCGAGATTTTTGTTACTCCAATGGATGATAGCCTTGTCATTATGGAAGGTAGTATTTTGTCGATATCTTTCTTACTCCAATGGACGGTAGCCTTGTCATTATTAAAGGTAGTCTGTCATTGTAATTTCTGTTACTCCAATGGATGGTAGCCTTGTCATTATGGAAGGTAGTCTGTTGTTCAGATTTTTGTTACTCCAATGGCTGGTAGACTTGTCATTATGGAAGGTAGTTTGTCATTGTAATTTCTGTTACTCCAATGGATGGTATCCTTGTCATTATGGAAGGTTGTCTATTGTTCTGATTTCTGTTACTCCAATGGATGGTAGCCTTGTCATTATGGAAGGTAGTTTATATTTCAGATTTTTGTTACTCCAGTGGATGGTAGACTTGTCATTATGGAAGGTAGTCTGTTGTCGAGATTTTTGTTACTCCATTGGATTGTAGCCCTGTCATTATGGAAGGTAGTTTGTTGTCGAGATATTTGTTATTCCAATGGATTGTAGACTTGTCAATATGGAACATAGTCTGTTGTCGAGATCTTTTTTACTCCAATGGATGGTACCCTTGTCATTATGGAAGGTAGTCTGTTGTCGAGATTTTTGTTACTCCAATTGATGGTAGCCTTGTCATTATGGAAGATAGTATGTTGTCAAGATTTTTGTTACTCTAATGGATTGTAGCCTTGTCATTATGGAAGGTAGTCTCTTGTTGATATTATTGTTACTCCAATGGATGATAGTCTTCTCATTATGGAACAAAAACTGTTGTCCCGATTTTTGTTACTCAAATGGATGGTAGCCTTGTCATTATGGAAGGTAGTCTGTCGTTGTAATTTCTGTTACTCCAATGGATGGTAGCCTTGTCATTATGGGAGGTAGTTTGTTGTTCAGATTTTTGTTACTCCAATGGATGGTAGCCTTGTCATTATGGAAGATGGTCTGTTGTCGAGATTTTTGTTACTCCAATGGATGGTAGCCTTGTCATTATGGAAGGTAGTATTTTGTCGATATCTTTTTTACTCCAATGGATGGTAGCCTTGTCATTATGGAAGTTAGTCTGTTGTCGAGATTTTTGTTACTCCAATGGATAGTAGCCTAGACATTATGGAAGATAGTCTGCTGTCGAGATTTTTGTTACTCCAATGGATGGTAGCCTTGTCATTATGGAAGGTAGTCTGTTGTTCAGATTTTTGTTACTCCAATGGATGGTAGACTTGTCATTATGGAAGGTAGTCTGTCGTTGTAATTTTTGTTACTCTAATGGATGGTAGCCTTGTCATTATGGAAGGTAGTCTGTGGTTCATATTCTTGTTACTCCAATGGATGGTAGCCTTGTCATTATGGAAGATAAAATGTTGTCGAGATTTTTGTTACTCCAATGGATGATAGTCTTCTCATTATGGAAGGTAAACTGTTGTCCCGATTTTTGTTACTCAAATGGATGGTAGCCTTGTCATTATGGAAGGTAGTTGGTTCTTCAGATTTTTGTTACTCCAATGGATGGTAGCCTTGTCATTATGGAAGATGGTCTGTTGTCGAGATTTTTGTTACTCCAATGGATGGTATCCTTGTCATTATGGAAGGTAGTATTTTGCCGATATCTTTGTTACTCCAATGGACGGTAGCCTTGTCATTATTGAAGGTAGTTTGTCATTGTAATTTCTGTTACTCCAATGGATGGTAGCCTTGTCATTATGGAAGGTAGTCTGTTGTTCAGATTTTTGTTACTCCAATGGCTGGTAGACTTGTCATTATGGAAGGTAGTTTGTCATTGCAATTTCTGTTACTCCAATGGATGGTATCCTTGTCATTATGGAAGGTTGTCTGTTATTCTGATTTCTGTTACTCCAATGGATGGTAGCCTTGTCATTATGGAAGGTAGTCTATATTTCATATTTTTGTTACTCCAGTGGATGGTAGACTTGTCATTATGGAAGGTAGTCTATTGTCGAGATTTTTGTTACTCCATTGGATTGTAGCCCTGTCATTATGGAAGGTAGTTTGTTGTCGAGATATTTGTTATTCCAAATGATTGTAGATTTGTCAATATGGAACGTAGTCTGTTGTCGAGATCTTTTTTACTCCAATGGATGGTACCCTTGTCATTATGGAAGGTAGTCTGTTGTCGAGATTTTTGTTACTCCAATGGATGGTAGCCTTGTCATTATGGAAGGTAGTTTGTTGTTCAGATTTTTGTTACTCCAATGGATGGTAGCCTTGTCATTATGGATGATGGTCTGTTGTCGAGATTTTTGTTACTCCAATGGATGGTAGCCTTGTCATTATGGAATTTAGTATTTTGTCGATATCTTTTTTACTCCAATGGATGGTAGCCTTGTCATTATGGAAGTTAGTCTGTTGTCGAGATTTTTGTTACTCCAATGGATAGTAGCCTAGTCATTACAGAAGATAGTCTGCTGTCGAGATTTTTGTTACTCCAATGGATGGTAGCCTTGTCATTATGGAAGGTAGTCTGTTGTTCAGATTTTTGTTACTCCAATGGATGGTAGAGTTTTCATTATGGAAGGTAGTCTGTCGTTGTAATTTTTGTTACTCTAATGGATGGTAGCCTTGTCATTATGGAAGGTAGTCTGTGGTTCATATTTTTGTTACTCCAATGGATGGTAGCCTTGTCATTATGGAAGATAAAATGTTGTCGAGATTTTTGTTACTCCAATGGATGATAGTCTTCTCATTATGGAAGGTAAACTGTTGTCCTGATTTTTGTTACTCAAATGGATGGTAGCCTTGTCATTATGGAAGGTAGTCTGTCGTTGTAATTTCTGTTACTCCAATGGATGGTAGCCTTGTCATTATGGAAGGTAGTTGGTTCTTCAGATTTTTGTTACTCCAATGGATGGTAGCCTTGTCATTATGGAAGATGGTCTGTTGTCGAGATTTTTGTTACTCCAATGGATGGTATCCTTGTCTTTATGGAAGGTAGTATTTTGCCGATATCTTTGTTACTCCAATGGACGGTAGCCTTGTCATTATTGAAGGTAGTTTGTCATTGTAATTTCTGTTACTCCAATGGATGGTAGCCTTGTCATTATGGAAGGTAGTCTGTTGTTCAGATTTTTGTTACTCCAATGGCTGGTAGACTTGTCATTATGGAAGGTAGTTTGTCATTGCAATTTCTGTTACTCCAATGGATGGTATCCTTGTCATTATGGAAGGTTGTCTGTTGTTTTGATTTCTGTTACTCCAATGGATGGTAGCCTTGTCATTATGGAAGGTAGTCTATATTTCATATTTTTGTTACTCCAGTGGATGGTAGACTTGTCATTATGGAAGGTAGTCTGTTGTCGAGATTTTTGTTACTCCATTGGATTGTAGCCCTGTCATTATGGAAGGTAGTTTGTTGTCGAGATATTTGTAATTCCAAATGATTGTAGATTTGTCAATATGGAACGTAGTCTGTTGTCGAGATCTTTTTTACTCCAATGGATGGTACCCTTGTCATTATGGAAGGTAGTCTATTGTCGAGATTTTTGTTACTCCAATGGATGGTAGCCTTGTCATTATGGAAGGTAGTTTGTTGTTCAGATTTTTGTTACTCCAATGGATGGTAGCCTTGTCATTATGGATGATGGTCTGTTGTCGAGATTTTTGTTACTCCAATGGATGGTAGCCTTGTCATTATGGAAGTTAGTATTTTGTCGATATCTTTTTTACTCCAATGGATGGTAGCCTTGTCATTATGGAAGTTAGTCTGTTGTCGAGATTTTTGTTACTCCAATGGATAGTAGCCTAGTCATTATGGAAGATAGTCTGCTGTCGAGATTTTTGTTACTCCAATGGATGATAGCCTTGTCATTATGGAAGGTAGTCTGTTGTTCAGATTTTTATTACTCCAATGGATGGTAGAGTTTTCATTATGGAAGGTAGTTTGTCGTTGTAATTTTTGTTACTCTAATGGATGGTAGCCTTGTCATTATGGAAGGTAGTATGTGGTTCATATTTTTGTTACTCCAATGGATGGTAGCCTTGTCATTATGGAAGATAAAATGTTGTCGAGATTTTTGTTACTCCAATGGATGATAGTCTTCTCATTATGGAAGGTAAACTGTTGTCCTGATTTTTGTTACTCAAATGGATGGTAGCCTTGTCATTATGGAAGCTAGTCTGTCGTTGTAATTTCTGTTACTCCAATGGATGGTAGCCTTGTCATTATGGAAGGTAGTTGGTTCTTCAGATTTTTGTTACTCCAATGGATGGTAGCCTTGTCATTATGGAAGATGGTCTGTTGTCGAGATTTTTGTTACTCCAATGGATGGTATCCTTGTCATTATGGAAGGTAGTATTTTGCCGATATCTTTGTTACTCCAATGGACGGTAGCCTTGTCATTATTGAAGGTAGTTTGTCATTGTAATTTCTGTTACTCCAATGGATGGTAGCCTTGTCATTATGGAAGGTAGTCTGTTGTTCAGATTTTTGTTACTCCAATGGCTGGTAGACTTGTCATTATGGAAGGTAGTTTGTCATTGCAATTTCTGTTACTCCAATGGATGGTATCCTTGTCATTATTGAAGGTTGTCTGTTGTTTTGATTTCTGTTACTCCAATGGATGGTAGCCTTGTCATTATAGAAGGTAGTCTATATTTCATATTTTTATTACTCCAGTGGATGGTAGACTTGTCATTATGGAAGGTAGTCTGTTGTCGAGATTTTTGTTACTCCATTGGATTGTAGCCCTGTCATTATGGAAGGTAGTTTGTTGTCGAGATATTTGTTATTCCAAATGATTGTAGACTTGTCAATATGGAACGTAGTCTGTTGTCGAGATCTTTTTTACTCCAATGGATGGTACCCTTGTCATTATGGAAGGTAGTCTGTTGTCGAGATTTTTGTTACTCCAATGGATGGTAGCCTTGTCATTATGGAAGATATTATGTTGTCAAGATTTTTGTTACTCTAATGGATTGTAGCCTTGTCATTATGGAAGATAGTTTGTCGTTGTAATTTCTGTTACCCCAATGGATGGTAGCCTTGTCATTATGGAAGGTAGTTTGTTGTTCAGATTTTTGTTACTCCAATGGATGGTAGCCTTGTCATTATGGAAGATGGACTGTTGTCGAGATTTTTGTTACTCCAATGGATGGTAGCCTTGTTGTTGTACCCCGAGATATCTCTGATAATATATTCGCCAAGATATCTCTGATAATATATTCTCAAATTCAGGTTCGGCTCAAGAGTCAATTCTTTAAAGAAGGTATCCGAATGTGTGAGTTTTCTCGAAGAAATATGGTGAAAAAAGTGTGCTGAAAGTGCAGTTTTTAAGCGCTAAAAAATTCATAACTTGAAGATCGTGGCTCGTTTTGAACCCGTTCCGTTGGCCAAAATTCCGTCTTGACATTATCTACGTTTTCATCTCTCACGGCTGGAAGCCAATTTCGATCAGAAGGTCTTCAAAAATGTGGATTTATCAAGTATTTTCATACAGAAAATTTGTGACAGAAGTTTATTTGCGTCATGTTCAGAAAATCATAACTTGGTCGATTTTCATCGTATCGAGCTGGTTCCGGTGCCAAAATTTCACAAATTGAGTTGGCTACATTTTCACAGAAGGTATTGAGTTCAAAAGGTATTCAAAAGGCCTTCGTTTTTTGCTCAGAGTGCGTGACACGCTGAAAATCCTGAATGCTGAATATTATTTAATCTGAGCCGAAACTTCGAAAATTCATAACTCGGTCAATTTTTATCGGATTGGACTCATATTTTTACACAAGGTCACTAACTCATAGATCTACAACTTTTCTTCAAAAATTCATAACTAATTCACCGTTTATCCGATTGAGTCGATTTTCGGACAGGAGTTAGTTCTCGATGTCAGCTACATTTTGTTTTCACATTTCAACTTCAAAAAATACATCTAAGTCCCTGCGATTTAGCCTGGAAAGTGACAAATTCAAGTGAATATTGGAGGCCCAATTGCACATTCAAAGCCCATTTGCTTTACCCTAATTTCCATTATATAATCACCTTTTTTTCACACAAACCAGAGGGGAGAAAGGAGGAAAAGAGAGAAAAAACCTTGCCACAACACTGTCAGAATATCATACTCTTTCAAGAACCCTAAAACCTTGAAATCCTTATTACAAATCTCTCTCTCACTACAAACAAGCCATCTCAGTTACAAACCAACATCTTATTACTTCTTCAGTAAGGGTAAGGCTGGCTTGATCTCCATGATCCAAAGGGCATAAAAGCATTCATGTCACTACTTTTCCAGTAAGGGTAAGGTTGATTTGATCTCCATGATCAAAAGGGTATAATCATTCATACATGCCATATTGTGCCTAAACATTAAATTTCTTCATATGTTGGTTTTATTTGAATTTTTATGATTTTATTTAATGTGTTCATTAGGTTGCAGATTTAGACAGGATCCCATGCAGGTTCATTAAGGAACGTTGAGGCCAAAAGCCAAATGGCCAAAAGCCAAAAGCCAAATGGCCAAAACAGAACATTTTACACATGACCCCAATACATGGCGAGACAAACATCCTGAGAAG
Organism: Vicia faba; assembly: GCA_948472305.1. Taxonomy (NCBI): domain Eukaryota; kingdom Viridiplantae; phylum Streptophyta; class Magnoliopsida; order Fabales; family Fabaceae; genus Vicia; species Vicia faba. The sequence goes on from OX451741.1 coordinate 531,585,847, forward strand.
ATTAAGGAACGTTGAGGCCAAAACGCAAATGGCCAAAAGCCAAAAGCCAAATGGCCAAAGTAGAACAACTTATGCATGATGAGGCCAGAACATAAATGGCCAAACCACTCCAATTCACCTCCAAAAAGGGGACAGAAACCCCCCAAGGTATTGTATTTTCTTTCTTTTCCTTATTTTATTTATTTCAATTATTTCTTTTTTTAATTAATTCCTTTAATTTAACTTATTTTCATAAAATATAAAAAAATGTAAAAAACAGAAAAGTCATAAAAATCAAAATATATTTATTTAATTAATATTTTTTGTAAATAAATCTCACTAATTAATTAGATTTAAATTTAGGTTTAATTCAAATATTTTTCTTAATAAATTAAAAATTTGTAGAATTAGGGTTTTAATCAATTTTTATCCTTTTTCTTTTCTTTTCACTAATAATTAATTATTTATTTTTATAAATCAAATTGCCATTAATTAATTAATTTAATTTTAGGTTTAAATTTTAACATGTTTTTCTTAATAAATAAAAGTTGTAGAATTAGGGTTAATTAGTTAAATGTCATCTAATCTTCTCATTAAAAAAATCATAAATACAAAAAAACCTCAAAAAATAATTTCTTTTTTCATTTTAATTTAATTAATTTAATAATTTAATTTAATTTCATTAAAAAGGGTCCAACGCCCTCGCTTCCAATTTTAATTCCAATTCGCGCATTTTATTTTGCTTCTTATAATATTAATGTAATTCTCCCAAAGCCTTGTAAACTCGGACATTTTATTTCTCGCAATTTACTTCTTTATTTTCTGTCAAACCGGGTCCTGGATTAAATTTGGCGATGTGGACCCGCGCCTTTGTAATAGTTTAGAACTTTTAATTTCCGCATCTTTTTAACTGTTAATTAAAATGCATGCAAGAATGAATGGCCTAAAATAAAAACAAACGCATAGATCACTTTGACAAAAGACAAAAATAAATGAAAACGACACACAAATCACACACCACCCCTAGGGTACGCCTCACTGTTGCCTTGCCTCGAAAGGTGATCGTCGAGTAGAGGATGTCTTAGTAAGTCCTCATGATCCGGGAACCTGGCATGAGGGTAGCTTCTAAGGTGTCTTCCCATTGCTCTGGTGATCACCATGTCCCGAACCTCGAATTGACCCGAACACCTCCAACGGTGGTGCTACCTACCTCTCAATGGTGGGATGGCACTACTTTAAAGGACATTTACACAGACGAATTCCTTAGGGCAGGTAGACGACTCTAGATACTTGCTCTAAATTTCAAAACAAAACAAAATACTTTTCACACCAACACATTTTCAAAAAGCTTTCGAAAGCAATTTTTCAAACACTCTTGAGGACTGATACAAGAGTCGAACTGAAATTTTCAAAGAAATTTTTTTAAAACCCACAATTGAAAAGCAAACAAAACCATTTTGAAAACATAATGAGAAAGTATCTAAGAGCCCATGGATAACCATGGATAGAAAGGGTGCTAACACCTTCCCTTTCTATAATCTACCTCCCGAACCGAGAGCGATCTCTTTAAGGAATTTTTCTGTGCTTTTGTCCTTTCCATTTGGAGAAAATAAAAGACGGTGGCGACTCTTGCTTCCGCGACATTTCGCGAACCAGCGTTAAACAGTCAGTTCCAGATCCACCGATCACAGAACTGGCGACTCTACTGGGGACTTAACTTAAAGTGAGGTGTACCTTAGGGTTAGTTCATAACTGTGTTTTCAATTGATTTCCTTGTTTGCTTTAAATTGTGGGACTGTCTTGGGAGTTCTATAGATCCTAACCCGAATCTGGGGATACCTTCTTAGAAAGTAGCAACAAGGCTGTGAGGGAACTGTGCGGGGTATACCAACATGGTTGAAACAGTATGCTACGTTGATGTGGCACTTTGGTGTCTACCGGTAACCCTTGAGTTCAGTCAAGGAGAGTACGGGGCCTCCGTGTGGTGTCGTGAAGCATCAACAGACCTTAGGAACCTTAATTGAACTATCTTGGCCTCTTTAGGGTAGTGAGATAACTGACTTTGGTGCAGTCCGAGGTTGGTTGATACTCGATACTACACTCAATTGAGGGTTGCTTTCCTGGAATATTTCGGTCGCCAGTTCAGTGGCTAAATCGAAACGATGAACAATGAAAGCAATCCAGTGATATTGGGACCCTTAGAACCCGGTTACTTCTAATAGGACAGGTTGAGCCCACCAACTTCAAGAGGGTAATACCCATACCCCATGCTGGCCTAAACTCTAAGGGCTCCTCTTGTGTGACTTGTGTGCCTTCATACTTGACTATTTGCATGCTTGTTGTCTGACACTTGAGCTTCTTGCAGGTTTTGTTTGTAGTCCTTAATTAGGACTCATAACAAGGTTTACTAAGTTTCTTGCAGGTTTCGTTTATAGTCCTTAATTAGGACTCATAACAGGTTTTACTTGAGTTTCTTGCAGGTTTTGGCTTGCAGTCCTTAATTGGGACTCATAACAGGGTTTACCCATATTATCCCATGCATACCATAACATCATACCATTGCATACATCCTAACCCATTTCAAGGATCCCAAGGGCTTGTGATGCAGGTCATGGTGAATCAACTATCCCAGCAAGGGGCAAAGAGGATTTATTTTCCTCTAGCCAAGGTAGTCAGGGGCTATGACCCACTTGATATGGTGAGCTTTGACACGGGAAGAAGATTGCCCTAGCCAAGGATGTCAGGGGCTATGACCCACTGGATATGGTGAGCCTTTGACCCTTGAATAAGAATTCTCAATAACATGCAGTTCCTTCAATCAAGCTATCGGACCCAAATTCTAACAAATTTTCTTGTTTATCCCGCGAGGTCCTTGAAAACATTACATGCATATCATACACATCATTACATAACAGGTATCTTTGTTGCAGGTCACTTACCTTTGCCGCTGTTTATTTCAGCAATGACTTCCCAACAAGATAACCAGGGACCTCCTGCTCAAGAGACTCAGTTCAAGGAGATCTTCTTAAGCCTATCCAAGGGGCAGGAAGAGATGAGAACACTCCTCACGGGGAATCTGGCCAAGAAAGGTTCCGAGGATGACAAGGACGAACGGCTGAAACGTCTACAAGCTGAGTTAGATACATTAAAGACCCAGATGTTGGGGCAAAGGGCTCTCATCCAAGGTTTAGCTCAGGAGCAAGTAGAGTTGAGGACCATGATCAGTCAACTCCACCAAGGCAAATCCAACATGAAGCTACCAGTCCGAGTCAGGGACCAAGTCTTTGATCAGCTACCAAGAGGACAACAGTCTGGTATGGTGAAGAATGGACCTCCCCAAGTTGTTACTACTTCACAAACCCATCATCAACGGGGTAATCGGCGTAAGCGATATACACCTGGAAGACATTTCTCTGAGACTTGTATACCATCATCTCTAATGCTGAAACGCTTGTTGGAGGTCAATCTGATTACTTTAAAGGGTCCTCCCCAGAATCCCGACACCTCTGCTCCTACTTACAACCCTGATGAAAGATGCGCCTACCATTCTGACAGTCCTGGACATGACACTGACGACTGTTGGAGCTTGAAGAACAAGATCCAGGACTTGATCGACAGAAGGGTGCTGGAGTTCATGCCGGGTGGCCAAATGAAAATCTTCTGCTAAGAATCTTCCATCTGAGATGACTAGTTCAAATTAAGAAGCTTTTGTTCATTAGAAATTTCAAGTTGCAATTTTCTTTTGATCGTTCAAACATTTACTCATGTTAAACATTGTTATTCCATTAATGCATCGCATATGTCTGTTCTGAAACAATATATTCGTATTCACTATATGCAAATTATTTTCATATTTTTCTGAGGATCAACGCTCGATTAATAATTCTAAGCCTCTTGAGGGAGGATGACGAAAACGATACCATAATCTACAGTATGCTTTTGAACAGACCCCGCTGATGAGGTACAGGCATTGTTTCAATTCCTAAACACTGGAGTAATAAGGAAGATAATCCCTCGTCAACCCCTTTGAGCCAAAGAAGTAGGAGTTTTTCTTTTCGAAATTTAAAACCCTTAATCGTAAATTGGGGCAGGGTAGTTTCTCTCAGTTGATCCAAGTGCATAACGAATGGCACCGAAAGAGGTCCTTACAAAACAAAGAAAGACAATGATGATTCCGAACAATCACAAGGATAGGCAGTCATTATATCTCTCAAAATAAATAAATAAAAAGAGAAAAAAACCCATTAAGTCAAAACCCATGGAGGAGACTTACAAAACTGGGGCATCCCGCTGACTGTAATTCCTAAAAAGGAAACAGTTCAGGCAAAAAAGAAAGGGATAACAAAATCAGACAAGAAAGAGGTCTTACAAACCCTCAACACAAAAGGAATGACTGCCTATTCAAAATAAGTTATCAACATCCGAATCATCACCGGAAAATCAGAGCAAAGACTCAAACAAGGTGTAACGTATGATCAACTGAGTTTAGGTTTGGAGAACATCACGAAGAGCGGGTGGGTACAAATAAAATTTGAGCCTTTATCCTTTGTTTCTTAAACCGTGAACCAGGCCACGTTATAACCCTTAAAAGTCCTAGCTGAAGCATGGGTTAGTTCGAAAGCATACTTTGACGAAAGGTATACTGACTCCTTAAGGCTTACTATAAAGAAGGAGTTGACATCACGTTTTACAAACATTCATTTGTTTTATGAAATAAGAATGCATTTTCAAAATCTTCAAGACAGACATAGGCTTTGCATTTTTAACATAACTTTGTTTGCATATGACTTGTTGTTTGAACAGCATAGAAATTCGCACGACGAATACCTAATGAACAAAAGCATTTCCAATCAAGGGGCGTGATATGATCATGGTCTATTATCTGAGGCAATCCAATCAAGATTCGGAGAGTCTCTCGAAGGCCAAACAGACTGGGGCAAATCTCCGTCTGAGTCACTTGGGGCATTCCAACAACGAATCTTGCCTGATCAAACACCTTTTGGTGGCATGACAAAATACTTCTAACAGGGGCAGCTCCCTACATTCTGAGAGAACGGACATAGTCGAAGAAAAATACTACGCGTAATCAAAGACCCGCTAGGTTGACATACCTAGGAAAAAATAAGGGCTTCTCGACGAACCAAAAGGGTTCGGGCAAAATGAAGGGATGAAATGAAAAAATATGTACACCCGGCAAGTCGAAAACCTGAAAGGGAGGCTTGGGCAAAAATGGGTATCCCGGTGGACTGAAAACCCGAAAGGGCGGTCCAGGCAAAAGTTAGGGATCAAAAGCGTACGACTATGTCCCGGCATCTTGTCACTTACTTACCAGAAGAAGGGTTGTTCATCAACAATTATCAGCACGTCACAGGTCTTCCTCTCCCACCTCAGAAACAGGGGCAATGATGAGCTGTCCAAACGATCTAATTGCTCTGTCCACAAGATACAAGGTAGGACATAACCAGTGCATCTTAATTCCCCAGAGAATAAGCCAGCAAGTCAGTGCACTCTCCTCAAGCAAAGTTTCAATCAAACCTTAAGGAAGTTGAGTATCCTCCAGTAGATCTCAATATTCCTCAGCAGTATATATGCATTCTTAACAAGCATCCCCGGCAGTCTTGGTCTAAAGATTGTTCCCCGGCGGTATACCAAACATTCAGTGGAGTTACTTCCAATACATCTCAAAACTTCCCCCCAGAGAGTCCAATCAAGTTCCCCAGGAAATTTGGAATTCATCTCCCCAAGCAGTAAGCTTATCCCCAGTAGATTCTGGAAGCTTATCCTCGCAGAGCACGAACGCGTCGCCCGGCTTTATTCAAAGAGTTATTTCCCTACCAGGATATAACTGGGTTATCCTCAGCCAAAAGCCAAGGAAAGATCGTCCCCGACGAAGTCCTCTTATCCCCAGCGAAGTCTATCAACACTTCCAACATAACAATTGTATCCCCAGCAAGTTATTATCAACACTCAGCAAAATACCTCTCTTCCCACAGAGTATTGCTTCCCAGCAAGATCGCTAGAGTACTTTTCTCCCCGCAGAGTAATCCGTTCGCCAAGTTCATTCCCCAACGGAGTCATCTTCTCCTACCGGTATTCTTGCAACTCTCATCCCCAGCGGAAGCAATAAATCAATACTTCAACATCAGCCCAGGAGTGACTTCCCGGCACCCGTCAAGGATTTATTTTCCCAGACAAAAACATCACATTCTCATACATTATAGCATGCATATACGCATCATATCTTAAATCTCATTTATGTTGAGAACATCATTGCTTGACCCATATCATGCATTGCGTATGACTGACCTTTACCTTTCAGGAAAGATCCAGTTAAGTTCTCAAGCTACATTCCAAGACCTTGTCTAGTTCAGTTAAATCGACTCCAAAGATTTTCCTGGTAATTATCCAGTCAAAGGCGTTCTCTGGTCTAGTTAAACCGACTCCTAATGGTTTTTCTTTTGAAGACTCGAAAGACCTTGTCTGGTTCAGTTAAATCGACTCCCAAAGATTTTCCTGGTTATTATCCAGTCAAAGGCGTTCTCTGGTCTAGTTAAATCGACTCCTAAAGGTTTTTCTTTTGAAGACTCAGTTGAAGACTCCAAAGACCTTGTCTGGTTCAGTTAAATCGACTCCAAAGATTTTCCTGGTTATTATCCAGTCAAAGGCGTTCTCTGGTCTAGTTAAACCGACTCCTAAAGGTTTTTCTTTTGAAGACTCAGTTGAAGACTCCAAAGACCTTGTCTGGTTCAGTTAAATCGACTACCAAAGATTTTCCTAGTTATTATCCAGTCAAAGGCGTTCTCTGGTCTAGTTAAACCGACTCCTAAAGGTTTTTCTTTTGAAGACTCAGTTGAAGACTCCGAAGACCTTGTCTGGTTCAATTAAATCGACTCCAAAGATTTTCCTGGTTATTATCCAGTCAAAGGCGTTCTCTGGTCTAGTTAAACCGACTCCTAAAGGTTTTTCTTTTGAAGACTCAGTTGAAGACTCCAAACACCTTGTCTGGTTCAGTTAAATCGACTCTAAAGATTTTCCTGGTTATTATCCAGTCAAAGGCGTTCTCTGGTCTAGTTAAACCGACTCCTAAAGGTTTTTCTTTTGAAGACTCAGTTGAAGACTCCAAAGACCTTGTCTGGTTCAGTTAAATCGACTCCCAAAGATTTTCCTGGTTATTATCCAGTCAAAGGCGTTCTCTGGTCTAGTTAAACCGACTCCTAAAGGTTTTTCTTTTGAAGACTCAGTTGAAGACTCCAAAGACCTTGTCTGGTTCAGTTAAATCGACTCCAAAGATTTTCCTGGTTATTATCCAGTCAAAGGCGTTCTCTGGTCTAGTTAAACCGACTCCTAAAGGTTTTTCTTTTGAAGACTCAGTTGAAGACTCCAAAGACCTTGTCTGGTTCAGTTAAATCGACTCCAAAGATTTTTCCTGGTTATTATCCAGTCAAAGGCGTTCTCTGGTCTAGTTAAACCGACTCCTAAAGGTTTTTCTTTTGAAGACTCAGTTGAAGACTCCAAAGACCTTGTCTGGTTCAGTTAAATCGACTCCCAAATATTTTCCTGGTTATTATCCAGTCAAAGGCGTTCTCTGGTCTAGTTAAACCGACTCCTAAAGGTTTTTATTTTGAAGACTCAGTTGAAGACTCCAAAGACCTTGTCTGGTTCAGTTAAATCGACTCCAAAGATTTTCCTGGTTATTATCGAGTCAAAGGCGTTCTCTGGTCTAGTTAAACCGACTCCTAAAGGTTTTTCTTTTGAAGACTCAGTTGAAGACTCCAAAGACCTTGTCTGGTTCAGTTAAATCGACTCCCAAAGATTTTCCTGGTTATTATCCAGTCAAAGGCGTTCTCTGGTCTAGTTAAACCGACTCCTAAAGGTTTTTCTTTTGAAGACTCAGTTGAAGACTCCAAAGACCTTGTCTGGTTCAGTTAAATCGACTCCAAAGATTTTCCTGGTTATTATCCAGTCAAAGGCGTTCTCTGGTCTAGTTAAACCGACTCCTAAAGGTTTTTCTTTTGAAGACTCAGTTGAAGACTCCAAAGACCTTGTCTGGTTCAGTTAAATCGACTCCAAAGATTTTCCTGGTTATTATCCAGTCAAAGGCGTTCTCTGGTCTAGTTAAACCGACTACTAAAGGTTTTTCTTTTGAAGACTCAGTTGAAGACTCCAAAGACCTTGTCTGGTTCAGTTAAATCGACTCCCAAAGATTTTGCTGGTTATTATCCAGTCAAAGGCGTTCTCTGGTCTAGTTAAACCGACTCCTAAAGGTTTTTCTTTTGAAGACTCAGTTGAAGACTCCAAAGACCTTGTCTGGTTCAGTTAAATCGACTCCAAATATTTTCCTGGTTATTAACCAATCAAAGGCGTTCTCTGGTCTAGTTAAACCGACTCCTAAAGGTTTTTCTTTTGAAGACTCAGTTGAAGACTCCAAAGACCTTGTCTGGTTCAGTTAAATCGACTCCAAAGATTTTCCTGGTTATTATCCAGTCAAAGGCGTTCTCTGGTCTAGTTAAACCGACTCCTAAAGGTTTTTCTTTTGAAGACTCAGTTGAAGACTCCAAAGACCTTGTCTGGTTCAGTTAAATCGACTCCCAAAGATTTTCCTGGTTATTATCCAGTCAAAGGCGTTCTCTGGTCTAGTTAAACCGACTCCTAAAGGTTTTTCTTTTGAAGACTCAGTTGAAGACTCCAAAGACCTTGTCTGGTTCAGTTAAATCGACTCCAAAGATTTTCCTGGTTATTATCCAGTCAAAGGCGTTCTCTGGTCTAGTTAAACCGACTCCTAAAGGTTTTTCTTTTGAAGACTCAGTTGAAGACTCCAAAGACCTTGTCTGGTTCAGTTAAATCGACTCCCAAAGATTTTCCTGGTTATTATCCAGTCAAAGGCGTTCTCTGGTCTAGTTAAACCGACTCCTAAAGGTTTTTCTTTTGAAGACTCAGTTGAAGACTCCAAAGACCTTGTCTGGTTCAGTTAAATCGACTCCAAATATTTTCCTGGTTATTAACCAGTCAAAGGCGTTCTCTGGTCTAGTTAAACCGACTCCTAAAGGTTTTTCTTTTGAAGACTCAGTTGAAGACTCCAAAGACCTTGTCTGGTTCAGTTAAATCGACTCCAAAGATTTTCCTGGTTATTATCCAGTCAAAGGCGTTCTCTGGTCTAGTTAAACCGACTCCTAAAGGTTTTTCTTTTGAAGACTCAGTTGAAGACTCCAAAGACCTTGTCTGGTTCAGTTAAATCGACTCCCAAAGATTTTCCTGGTTATTATCCAGTCAAAGGCGTTCTCTGGTCTAGTTAAACCGACTCCTAAAGGTTTTTCTTTTGAAGACTCAGTTGAAGACTCCAAAGACCTTGTCTGGTTCAGTTAAATCGACTCCAAAGATTTTCCTGGTTATTATCCAGTCAAAGGCGTTCTCTGGTCTAGTTAAACCGACTCCTAAAGGTTTTTCTTTTGAAGACTCAGTTGAAGACTCCAAAGACCTTGTCTGGTTCAGTTAAATCGACTCCAAAGATTTTCCTGGTTATTATCCAGTCAAAGGCGTTCTCTGGTCTAGTTAAACCGACTCCTAAAGGTTTTTCTTTTGAAGACTCAGTTGAAGACTCCAAAGACCTTGTCTGGTTCAGTTAAATCGACTCCCAAAGATTTTCCTGGTTATTATCCAGTCAAAGGCGTTCTCTGGTCTAGTTAAACCGACTCCTAAAGGTTTTTCTTTTGAAGACTCAGTTGAAGACTCCAAAGACCTTGTCTGGTTCAGTTAAATCGACTCCAAATATTTTCCTGGTTATTAACCAATCAAAGGCGTTCTCTGGTCTAGTTAAACAGACTCCTAAAGGTTTTTCTTTTGAAGACTCAGTTGAAGACTCCAAAGACCTTGTCTGGTTCAGTTAAATCGACTCCAAAGATTTTCCTGGTTATTATCCAGTCAAAGGCGTTCTCTGGTCTAGTTAAACCGACTCCTAAAGGTTTTTCTTTTGAAGACTCAGTTGAAGACTCCAAAGACCTTGTCTGGTTCAGTTAAATCGACTCCCAAAGATTTTCCTGGTTATTATCCAGTCAAAGGCGTTCTCTGGTCTAGTTAAACCGACTCCTAAAGGTTTTTCTTTTGAAGACTCAGTTGAAGACTCCAAAGACCTTGTCTGGTTCAGTTAAATCGACTCCAAAGATTTTCCTGGTTATTATCCAGTCAAAGGCGTTCTCTGGTCTAGTTAAACCGACTCCTAAAGGTTTTTCTTTTGAAGACTCAGTTGAAGACTCCAAAGACCTTGTCTGGTTCAGTTAAATCGACTCCCAAAGATTTTCCTGGTTATTATCCAGTCAAAGGCGTTCTCTGGTCTAGTTAAACCGACTCCTAAAGGTTTTTCTTTTGAAGACTCAGTTGAAGACTCCAAAGACCTTGTCTGGTTCAGTTAAATCGACTCCAAATATTTTCCTGGTTATTAACCAGTCAAAGGCGTTCTCTGGTCTAGTTAAACCGACTCCTAAAGGTTTTTCTTTTGAAGACTCAGTTGAAGACTCCAAAGACCTTGTCTGGTTCAGTTAAATCGACTCCAAAGATTTTCCTGGTTATTATCCAGTCAAAGGCGTTCTCTGGTCTAGTTAAACCGACTCCTAAAGGTTTTTCTTTTGAAGACTCAGTTGAAGACTCCAAAGACCTTGTCTGGTTCAGTTAAATCGACTCCCAAAGATTTTCCTGGTTATTATCCAGTCAAAGGCGTTCTCTGGTCTAGTTAAACCGACTCCTAAAGGTTTTTCTTTTGAAGACTCAGTTGAAGACTCCAAAGACCTTGTCTGCTTCAGTTAAATCGACTCCAAAGATTTTCCTGGTTATTATCCAGTCAAAGGCGTTCTCTGGTCTAGTGAAACCGACTCCTAAAGGTTTTTCTTTTGAAGACTCAGTTGAAGACTCCAAAGACCTTGTCTGGTTCAGTTAAATCGACTCCCAAAGATTTTCCTGGTTATTATCCAGTCAAAGGCGTTCTCTGGTCTAGTTAAACCGACTCCTAAAGGTTTTTCTTTTGAAGACTCAGTTGAAGACTCCAAAGACCTTGTCTGCTTCAGTTAAATCGACTCCAAAGATTTTCCTGGTTATTATCCAGTCAAAGGCGTTCTCTGGTCTAGTTAAACCGACTCCTAAAGGTTTTTCTTTTGAAGACTCAGTTGAAGACTCCAAAGACCTTGTCTGCTTCAGTTAAATCGACTCCAAAGATTTTCCTGGTTATTATCCAGTCAAAGGCGTTCTCTGGTCTAGTGAAACCGACTCCTAAAGGTTTTTCTTTTGAAGACTCAGTTGAACACTCCAAAGACCTTGTCTGGTTCAGTTAAATCGACTCCCAAAGATTTTCCTGGTTATTATCCAGTCAAAGGCGTTCTCTGGTCTAGTTAAACCGACTCCTAAAGGTTTTTCTTTTGAAGACTCAGTTGAAGACTCCAAAGACCTTGTCTGGTTCAGTTAAATCGACTCCAAAGATTTTCCTGGTTATTATCCAGTCAAAGGCGTTCTCTGGTCTAGTTAAACCAACTCCTATAGGTTTTTCTTTTGAAGACTCAGTTGAAGACTCCAAAGACCTTGTCTGGTTCAGTTAAATCGACTCCCAAAGATTTTCCTGGTTATTATCCAGTCAAAGGCGTTCTCTGGTCTAGTTAAACCGACTCCTAAAGGTTTTTCTTTTGAAGACTCCAAAGACCTAGACCGGTTTAGTTAATCGACTCCAAAGATTTCTCTGCTTCTTATCCAGTCCAAGGCCTTCTCTAGTCCAGTTAAATCGACCCCAAACAGATTTTCCTGATAAAGACTTAGTAGAAGATATCCAAGATTCGCTCAACGATTGCTGTTGAAGTTGAGGTCATCCAAGGTTCTCTCACCATTCTTGTTGAGGTAGTAACCATCCCTGGTTCATTCATCACCGTTTGAAGCTATAGATCCAGCTCCTGTAACTAGTCAGGACACATCTACACAAAGAATTCGAAGACCAGCTCCCGTAACAGGTCAGGTCAGGTAATCATTTTTCTTTTTTTGCAGGTATGCAAGTTCTCGCTAAGGAAACTCTTACGCGATCAACATCCAGATGGCATCTATAAGCCCATCCACCCTCCATCATCTCTTAGCATGGCATCTATAAGCCCATCATCCTATTCATCAATCTCCAAATGACATCTATAAGCCCATTCCCATCATCACACTACTATGTGAGCGCAAATTTCTGGGCACTCTAGTGTTCAATCATCTTCCACCTTCGGATTACGAGAGGCACGTCAGCCAATCTGCATCCTCAGGTCTAAGAAGATTGAACAGGGGCAACTGTTGTACCCCAAAATTTGCCCTCCCATATTTCTCAAAATATTTCAAGAAAAATTCACAAGTCCAACCCGGCGCATCATATTCAGGTGTTATTTCTCCAAGATATCTCTGATAATATATTTTCAAATTCAGGTTCGGCTCAAGAGTCAATTCTTTAAAGAAGGTATCCGAATGTGTGAGTTTTCTCGAAGAAATATGGTGAAAAAAGTGTGCTGAAAGTGCAGTTTTTATGCGCTAAAAAATTCATAACTTGAAGATCGTGGCTCGTTTTGAACCCGTTCCGGTGGCCAAAATTCCGTCTTGACATTATCTACGTTTTCATCTCTCACGGCTGGAAGCCAATTTCGATCAGAAGGTCTTCAAAAATGTGGATTTATCAAGTATTTTCATACAGAAAATTTGTGACAGAAGTTTATTTGTGTCATGTTCAGAAAATCATAACTTGGTCGATTTTCATCATATCGAGCTGGTTCCGGTGCCAAAATTTCACAAATTGAGTTGGCTACATTTTCACAGAAGGTATTGAGTTCAAACGGTATTCAAAAGGCCTTCGTTTTTTGCTCAGAGTGTGTGACACGCTGAAAATCCTGAATGCTGAATATTATTTCATCTGAGCCGAAACTTCGAAAATTCATAACTCGGTCAATTTTTATCGGATTGGACTCATATTTTCACACAAGGTCACTCACTCATAGATCTACAACTTTGCTTCAAATGTCGAGACCAAATTATGCACCGATCAATACCAGTTTTTTATTGAAGAACGTGTCGGAGTCGACACTGGAGCCCAAAATAAGTTTGTCTGAGCTGAAACTTCAAAAATTCATAACTAATTCACCGTTTATCCATTTGAGTCGATTTTCGGACAGGAGTTAGTTCTCGATGTCAGCTACATTTTGTTTTCACATTTCAACTTCAAAAAATACATCTAGGTCCCTGCGATTTAGCCTGGAAAGTGACGAATTCAAGTGAATATTGGAGGCCCAATTGCACATTCAAAGCCCATTTGCTTTACCCTAATTTCCATTATATAATCACCTTCTTTTCACACAAACCAGAGGGGAGAAAGGAGGAAAAGAGAGAAAAAACCTTGCCACAACACTGTCAGAATATCAAACTCTTTCAAGAACCCTAAAACCTTGAAATCCTTATTACAAATCTCTCTCTCACTACAAACAAACCATCTCAGTTACAAACCAACATCTTATTACTTCTTCAGTAAGGGTAAGGCTGGCTTGATCTCCATGATCCAAAGGGCATAAAAGCATTCATGTCACTACTTTTCCAGTAAGGGTAAGGTTGATTTGATCTCCATGATCAAAAGGGTATAATCATTTATACATGCCATATTGTGCCTAAACATTAAATTTCTTCATATGTTGGTTTTATTTGAATTTTTATGATTTTATTTAATGTGTTCATGAGGTTGCAGATTTAGACAGGATCCCATGCAGGTTCATTAAGGAACGTTGAGGCCAAAAGCCAAATGGCCAAAAGCCAAAAGCCAAATGGCCAAAACAGAACATTTTACACATGACCCCAATACATGGCGAGACAGACATGCTGAGAAGATTAAGGAACGTTGAGGCCAAAACGCAAATGGCCAAAAGCCAAAAGCCAAATGGCCAAAGTAGAAAAACTTATGCATGATGAGGCCAGAACACAAATGGCCAAACCACTCCAATTCACCTCCAAAAAGGGGACAGAAACCCCCCAAGGTATTGTATTTTCTTTCTTTTCCTTATTTTATTTATTTCAATTATTTCTTTTTTTAATTAATTCCTTTAATTTAACTTATTTTCATAAAATATAAAAAAATGTAAAAAACAGAAAAGTCATAAAAATCAAAATATATTTATTTAATTAATATTTTTTGTAAATAAATCTCACTAATTAATTAGATTTAAATTTAGGTTTAATTCAAATATTTTTCTTAATAAATTAAAAATTTGTAGAATTAGGGTTTTAATCAATTTTTATCCTTTTTCTTTTCTTTTCACTAACAATTAATTATTTATTTTTATAAATCAAATTGCCATTAATTAATTAATTTAATTTTAGGTTTAAATTTTAACATGTTTTTCTTAATAAATAAAAGTTGTAGAATTAGGGTTAATTAGTTAAATTTCATCTAATCTTCTCATTAAAAAAATCATAAATACAAAAAAACCTCAAAAAATAATTTCTTTTTTCATTTTAATTTAATTAATTTAATAATTTAATTTAATTTCATTAAAAAGGGTCCAACGCCCTAGCTTCCAATTTTAATTCCAATTCGCGCATTTTATTTTGCTTCTTATAATATTAATGTAATTCTCCCAAAGCCTTGTAAACTCGGACATTTTATTTCTCGCAATTTACTTCTTTATTTTCTGTCAAACCGGGTCCTGGATTAAATTTGGCGATGTGGACCCGCGCCTTTGTAATAGTTTAGAACTTTTAATTTCCGCATCTTTTTAACTGTTAATTAAAATGCATGCAAGAATGAATGGCCTAAAATAAAAACAAACGCATAGATCACTTTGACAAAAGACAAAAATAAATGAAAACGACACACAAATCACACACCACCCCTAGGGTACGCCTCACTGTTGCCTTGCCTCGAAAGGTGATCGTCGAGTAGAGGATGTCTTAGTAAGTCCTCATGATCCGGGAACCTGGCATGAGGGTAGCTTCTAAGGTGTCTTCCCATTGCTCTGGTGATCACCATGTCCCGAACCTCGAATTGACCTGAACACCTCCAACGGTGGTGCTACCTACCACTCAATGGTGGGATGGCACTACTTTAAAGGACATTTACACAGACGAATTCCTTAGGGTAGGTAGACGACTCTAGATACTTGCTCTAAATTTCAAAACAAAACAAAATACTTTTCACACCAACACATTTTCAAAAAGCTTTCGAAAGCAATTTTTCAAACACTCTTGAGGACTGATACAAGAGTCGAACTGAAATTTTCAAAGAAACTTTTTTAAAACCCACAATTGAAAAGCAAACAAAACCATTTTGAAAACATAATGAGCAAGTATCTAAGAGCCCATGGATAACCATGGATAGAAAGGGTGCTAACACCTTCCCTTTCTATAATCTACCTCCCGAACCGAGAGCGATCTCTTTAAGGAATTTTTCTGTGCTTTTGTCCTTTCCATTTGGAGAAAATAAAAGACGGTGGCGACTCTTGCTTCCGCGACATTTCGCGAACCAGCGTTAAATAGTCAGTTCCAGATCCACCGATCACACTTGTCATTATGGAAGGTAGTATTTTGTCGATATCTTTTTTACTCCAATGGATGGTAGCCTTGTCATTATGGAAGTTAGTCTGTTGTCGAGATTTTTGTAACTCCAATGGATAGTAGCCTTGTCTTTATGGAAGGTAGTCTCTTGTTGATATTTTTGTTACTCCAATGGTTGATAGTCTTCTCATTATGGAAGGTAGTCTCTTGTCCCGATTTTTGTTACTCAAATGGATGGTAGCCTTGTCATTATGGAAGGTAGTATGTCGATGTAATTTCTGTTACTCCAATTGATGGTAGCCTTGTCATTATGGAAGGTAGGCTGTTGTTCATATTTTTGTTACTCCAATGGATGGTAGATTTGTCATTATGGAAGGTAGTCTGTCGTGGTAATTTCTATTACTCCAATGGATGGTTGCCTTGTCATTATGGAAGGTAGTCTTTTGTTCATATTTTTGTTACTCCAATGGATGGAAGCCTAATCATTATGGAAGATAGTTTGTTGTCGAGATTTTTGTTACTCCAATAAATGGTAGCCTTGTCATTATGGAAGGTAGTCTCTTGTTGATATTTTTGTTACTCCAATGGATGATAGTCTTCTCATTATGGAAGGTAAACTGTTGTCCCGATTTTTGTTACTCAAATGGATGGTAGCCTTGTCATTATTGAAGGTAGTCTATCATTGTAATTTCTGTTACTCCAATGGATGGTAGCCTTGTCATTATGGAAGGTAGTTTGTTGTTCAGATTTTTGTTACTCCAATGGATGGTAGCCTTGTCATTATGGAAGATGGTCTGTTGTCGAGATTCTTGTTACTCCAATGGATGGTAAACTTGTCATAATGGAAGGTAGTATTTTGTCGATATCTTTGTTACTCAAATGGATGGTAGCCTTGTAATTTTGGAAGTTAGTCTGTTGTCGAGATTTTTGTTACTCCAATGGATGGTAGCCTTGTCATTATTGAAGGTAGTCTCTTGTTAATATTTTTGTTACTCCAATGGTTGATAGTCTTCTCATTATGGAAGGTAGTCTGTTGTCCCGATTTTTGTTACTCAAATGGATGGTAGCCTTGTAATTATGGAAGGTAGTCTGTCGATGTAATTTCTGTTACTCCAATGGATGGTAGCCTTTTTATTATGGAAGGTAGGTTGTTGTTTAGATTTTTGTTACTTCAATGGATGGTAGATTTGTCATTATGGAAGGTAGTCTGTCGTTGTAATTTCTGTTACTCTAATGGATGGTTGCCTTGTCATTATGGAAGGTAGTCTGTTGTTCATATTTTTGTTACTCCAATGGATGGTAGCCTAGTCATTATGGAAGATAGTTTTCTTTCGAGATTTTTGTTACTCCAATGGATGGTAGCCTTGTCATTATGGAAGGTAGTCTATTGTTCAGATTTTTGTTACTCCAATGGATGGTAGAATTGTCATTTTGGAAGGTAGTCTGTCGTTGTAATTTCTGTTACTCCAATGGATGGTAGCCTTGTCATTATGGAAGGTAGTCTGTTGTTCATATTTTTGTTACTCTAATGGATGGTAGCCTTATCATTATGGAAGATAAAATGTTGTCGAGATTTTTGTTACTCCACTGGATGATAGTCTTCTCATTATGGAAGGTAAACTGTTGTCCCGATTTTTGTTACTCAAATGGATGGTAGCCTTGTCATTATGGAAGGTAGTCTGTCGTTGTAATTTCTGTTACTCCAATGGATGGTAGCCTTGTCATTATGGAAGGTAGTTGGTTCTTCAGATTTTTGTTACTCCAATGGATGGTAGCCTTGTCATTATGGAAGATGGTCTGTTGTCGAGATTTTTGTTACTCCAATGGATGGTATCCTTGTCATTATGGAAGGTAGTATTTTGCCGATATCTTTGTTACTCCAATGGACGGTAGCCTTGTCATTATTGAAGGTAGTTTGTCATTGTAATTTTTGTTACTCCAATGGATGGTAGCCTTGTCATTATGGAAGGTAGTCTATTGTTCATATTTTTGTTACTCCAATGGCTGGTAGACTTGTCATTATGGAAGGTAGTTTGTCATTGCAATTTCTGTTACTCCAATGGATGGTATCCTTGTCATTATGGAAGGTTGTCTGTTGTTCTGATTTCTGTTACTCCAATGGATGGTAGCCTTGTCATTATGGAAGGTAGTCTATATTTCATATTTTCGTTACTCCAGTGGATGTTAGACTTGTCATTATGGAAGATAGTCTGTTGTCGAGATTTTTTTTACTCCATTGGATCGATCCCTTTCATTATGGAAGGTAGTTTGTTGTCGAGATATTTGTTATTCCAAATGATTGTAGACTTATCAATATGGAACGTAGTCTGTTGTCGAGATCTTTTTTACTCCAATGGATGGTACCCTTGTCATTATGGAAGGTAGTCTGTTTTCGAGATTTTTGTTACTCCAATGGATGGTAGCCTTGTCATTATTGAAGATATTATGTTGTCAAGATTTTTTTACTCTAATGGATTGTAGCCTTGTCATTATGGAAGGTAGTCTGTCGTTGTAATTACCGTTACTCCAATGGATGGTAGCCTTGTCATTATGGAAGGTAGTTTGTTGTTCAGATTTTTGTTACTCCAATGGATGGTAGCCTTGTCATTATGGAAGATGGACTGTTGTCGAGATTTTTGTTACTCCAATGGATGGTAGCCTTGTCATTATGGAAGGTAGTATTTTGTCGATATCTTTTTTACTCCAGTGGATGGTAGCCTTGTCATTCTGGAAGTTAGTCTATTGTCGAGATTTTTGTAACTCCAATGGATAGTAGCCTTGTCATTATGGAAGGTAGTCTCTTGTTGATATTTTTGTTACTCCAATGGTTGATAGTCTTCTCATTATGGAAGGTAGTTTCTTATCTCGATTTTTGTTACTCAAATGCATGGTAGCCTTGTCATTATGGAAGGCAGTATGTCGATGTAATTTATGTTACTCCAATGGATGGTAGCCTTGTCATTATGGAAGGTAGTCTGTTGTTCATATTTTTGTTACTCCAGTGGATGGAAGCCTAATCATTATGGAAGATAGTCTGTTGTCGAGATTTTTGTTACTCCAATGGATGGTAGCCTTGTCATTATGGAAGGTAGTATTTTGTCGATATCTTTTTTACTCTAGTGGATGGTAGCCTTGTCATTATGGAAGTTAGTCTGTTGTCGAGATTTTTGTAACTCCAATGGATAGTAGCCTTGTCATTATGGAAGGTAGTCTCTTGTTGATATTTTTGTTACTCCAATGGTTGATAGTCTTCTCATTATGGAAGGTAGTTTCTTATCTCAATTTTTGTTACTCAAATGCATGGTAGCCTTGTCATTATGGAAGGCAGTATGTCGATGTAATTTATGTTACTCCAATGGATGGTAGCCTTGTCATTATGGAAGGTAGGCTGTTGTTCAGATTTTTGTTACTCCAATGGATGGTAGATTTGTCATTATGGAAGGTAGTCTGTCGTTGTAATTTATGTTACTCCAATGGATGGTTGCCTTGTCATTATGGAAGGTAGTCTGTTGTTCATATTTTTGTTACTCCAGTGGATGGAAGCCTAATCATTATGGAAGATAGTCTGTTGTCGAGATTTTTGTTACTCCAATGGATGGTAGCCTGTGGAAGGTAGTCTCTTGTTGATATTTTTGTTACTCCAATGGATGATAGTCTTCTCATTATGGAAGGTAATCTCTTGTCCCGATTTTTGTTACTCAAATGGATGGTAGCCTTGTCATTATGGAAGGTAGTATGTCGATGTAATTTCTGTTACTCTAATGGATGGTAGCCTTGTCATTATGGAAGGTAGGCTGTTGTTCATATTTTTGTTACTCCAATGGATGGTAGATTTGTCATTATGGAAGGTAGTCTGTCGTTGTAATTTCTGTTACTCCAATGGATGGTTGCCTTGTCATTATGGAAGGTAGTCTTTTGTTCATATTTTTGTTACTCCAATGGATGGAAGCCTAATCATTATGGAAGATAGTCTGTTGTCGAGATTTTTGTTACTCCAATAAATGGTAGCCTTGTCATTATGGAAGGTAGTCTCTTGTTGATATTTTTGTTACTCCAATGGATGATAGTCTTCTCATTATGGAAGGTAAACTGTTGTCCCGATTTTTGTTACTCAAATGGATGGTAGCCTTATCATTATGGAAGGTAGTCTATCGTTGTAATTTCTGTTACTCCAATGGATGGTAGCCTTGTCATTATGGAAGGTAGTTTGTTGTTCAGATTTTTGTTACTCCAATGGATGGTAGCCTTGTCATTATGGAAGATGGTCTGTTGTCGAGATTTTTGTTACTCCAATGGATGGTAAACTTGTCATAATGGAAGGTAGTATTTTGTCGATATCTTTGTTACTCCAATGGATGGTAGCCTTGTCATTTTGGAAGTTAGTCTGTTGTCGAGATTTTTGTTACTCCAATAGATGGTAGCCTTGTCATTATTGAAGGTAGTCTCTTGTTAATATTTTTGTTACTCTAATGGTTGATAGTCTTCTCATTATGGAAGGTAGTCTGTTGTCCCGATTTTTGTTACTCAAATGGATGGTAGCCTTGTCATTATGGAAGGTAGTCTGTCGATGTAATTTCTGTTACTCCAATGGATGGTAGCCTTTTTATTATGGAAGGTAGGCTGTTGTTTAGATTTTTGTTACTTTAATGGATGGTAGATTTGTCATTATGGAAGGTAGTCTGTCGTTGTAATTTCTGTTACTCTAATGGATGGTTGCCTTGTCATTATGGAAGGTAGTCTGTTGTTCATATTTTTGTTACTCCAATGGATGGTAGCCTAGTCATTATGGAAGATAGTCTGCTGTCGAGATTTTTGTTACTCCAATGGATGGTAGCCTTGTCATTATGGAAGGTAGTCTATTGTTCAGATTTTTGTTACTCCAATGGATGGTAGAATTGTCATTATGGAAGGTAGTCTGTCGTTGTAATTTCTGTTACTCCAATGGATGGTAGCCTTGTCATTATGGAAGGTAGTCTGTTGTTCATATTTTTGTTACTCCAATGGATGGTAGCCTTATCATTATGGAAGATAAAATGTTGTCGAGATTTTTGTTACTCCAATGGATGATAGTCTTCTCATTATGGAAGGTAAACTGTTATCCCGATTTTTGTTACTCAAATGGATGGTAGCCTTGTCATTATGGAAGGTAGTCAGTCGTTGTAATTTCTGTTACTCCAATGGATGGTAGCCTTGTCATTATGGAAGGTAGTTGGTTCTTCAGATTTTTGTTACTCCAATGGATGGTAGCCTTGTCATTATGGAAGATGGTCTGTTGTCGAGATTTTTGTTACTCCAATGGATGGTATCCTTGTCATTATGGAAGGTAGTATTTTGCCGATATCTTTGTTACTCCAATGGACGGTAGCCTTGTCATTATTGAAGGTAGTTTGTCATTGTAATTTCTGTTACTCCAATGGATGGTAGCATTGTCATTATGGAAGGTAGTCTGTTGTTCATATTTTTGTTACTCCAATGGCTGGTAGACTTGTCATTATGGAAGGTAGTTTGTCATTGCAATTTCTGTTACTCCAATGGATGGTATCCTTGTCATTATGGAAGGTTGTCTGTTGTTCTGATTTATGTTACTCCAATGGATGGTAGCCTTGTCATTATGGAAGGTAGTCTATATTTCATATTTTTGTTACTCCAGTGGATGGTAGACTTGTCATTATGGAAGATAGTCTGTTGTCGAGATTTTTGTTACTCCATTGGATTGTAGCCCTGTCATTATGGAAGGTAGTTTTTTGTCGAGATATTTGTTATTCCAAATGATTGTAGACTTGTCAATATGGAACGTAGTCTGTTGTCGAGATCTTTTTTACTCCAATGGATGGTACCCTTGTCATTATGGAAGGTAGTCTGTTTTCGAGATTTTTGTTACTCCAATGGATGGTAGCCTTGTCATTATGGAAGATATTATGTTGTCAAGATTTTTTTACTCTAATGGATTGTAGCCTTGTCATTATGGAAGGTAGTCTGTCGTTGTAATTTCCGTTACTCCAATGGATGGTAGCCTTGTCATTATGGAAGGTAGTTTGTTGTTCAGATTTTTGTTACTCCAATGGATGGTAGCCTTGTCATTATGGAAGATGGACTGTTGTCGAGATTTTTGTTACTCCAATGGATGGTAGCCTTGTCATTATGGAAGGTAGTATTTTGTCGATATCTTTTTTACTCCAATGGATGGTAGCCTTGTCATTATGGAAGTTAGTCTGTTGTCGATATTTTTGTAAATCCAATGGATAGTAGCCTTGTCATTATGGAAGGTAGTCTCTTGTTGATATTTTTGTTACTCCAATGGTTGATAGTCTTCTCATTATGGAAGGTAGTTTCTTGTCCCGATTTTTGTTACTCAAATGGATGGTAGCCTTGTCATTATGGAAGGTAGTATGTCGATGTAATTTATGTTACTCCAATGGATGGTAGCCTTGTCATTATGGAAGGTAGGCTGTTGTTCAGATTTTTGTTACTCCAATGGATGGTAGATTTGTCATTATGGAAGGTAGTCTGTCGTTGTAATTTCTGTTACTCCAATGGATGGTTGCCTTGTCATTATGGAAGGTAGTCTGTTGTTCATATTTTTGTTACTCCAGTGGATGGAAGCCTAATCATTATGGAAGATAGTCTGTTGTCGAGATTTTTGTTACTCCAATGGATGGTAGCCTTGTCATTATGGAAGGTAGTCTCTTGTTGATATTTTTGTTACTCCAATGGATGATAGTCTTCACATTATGGAAGGTAAACTGTTGTCCCGATTTTTGTTACTCAAATGGATGGTAGCCTTATCATTATGGAAGGTAGTCCATCGTTGTAATTTCTGTTACTCCAATGGATGGTAGCCTTGTCATTATGGAAGGTAGTTTGTTGTTCAGATTTTTGTTACTCCAATGGATGGTAGCCTTGTCATTATGGAAGATGGTCTGTTGTCGAGATTTTTGTTACTCCAATGGATGGTAAACTTGTCATAATGGAAGGTAGTATTTTGTCGATATCTATGTTACTCCAATGGATGGTAGCCTTGTCATTTTGGAAGTTAGTCTGTTGTCGAGATTTTTGTTACTCCAATGGATGGTAGCCTTGTCATTATGGAAGGTAGTCTCTTGTTAATATTTTTGTTACTCCAATGGTTGATTGTCTTCTCATTATGGAAGGTAGTCTGTTGTCCTGATTTTTATTACTCAAATGGATGGTAGCCTTGTCATTATGGAAGGTAGTATGTCGATGTAATTTCTGTTACTCCAATGGATGGTAGCCTTGTTATTATGGAAGGTAGGCTGTTGTTCAGATTTTTGTTACTTCAATGGATGGTAGATTTGTCATTATGGAAGGTAGTATGTCGTTGTAATTTCTGTTACTCTAATGGATGGTTGCCTTGTCATTATGGAAGGTAGTCTGTTGTTCATATTTTTGTTACTCCAATGGATGGTAGCCTAGTCATTATGGAAGATAGTCTGCTATCAAGATTTTTGTTACTCCAATGGATGGTAGCCTTGTCATTATGGAAGGTAGTCTATTGTTCAGATTTTTGTTACTCCAATGGATGGTAGAATTGTCATTATGGAAGGTAGTCTGTCGTTGTAATTTCTGTTACTCCAATGGATGGTAGCCTTGTCATTATGGAAGGTAGTCTGTTGTTCATATTTTTGTTACTCCAATGGATGGTAGCCTTGTCATTATGGAAGATATAATGTTGTTGAGATTTTTGTTACTCCAATGGATGATAGTCTTCTCATTATGGAAGGTAAACTGTTGTCCCGATTTTTATTACTCAAACGGATTGTAGCCTTGTCATTATGGAAGGGAGTCTGTCGTTGTAATTTCTGTTACTCCAATGGATGGTAGCCTTGTCATTATGGAAGGTAGTTGGTTCTTCTGATTTTTGTTACTCTAATGGATGGTAGCCTTGTCAATATGGAAGATGGTCTGTTGTCGAGATTTTTGTTACTCCAATGGATGGTAGCCTTGTCATTATTGAAGGTAGTATTTTGTCGATATCTTTGTTACTCCAATGGACGGTAGCCTTGTCATTATTGAAGGTAGTATGTCATTGTAATTTCTGTTACTCCAATGGATGGTAGCCTTGTCATTATGGAAGGTAGTCTGTTGTTCTGATTTTTGTTACTCCAATGGCTGCTAGACTTGTCATTATGGAAGGTAGTTTGTCATTGTAATTTCTGTTACTCTAATGGATGGTATCCTTGTCATTATGGAAGGTTGTTTGTTGTTCTGATTTCTGTTACTCCAATGGATGGTAGCCTTGTCATTATGGAAGGTAGTCTATATTTCAGATTTTTGTTACTCCAGTGGATGGTAGACTTGTCATTATGGAAGGTAGTCTATTGTCGAGATTTTTGTTACAGCATTGGATTGTAGCCCTGTCATTATGGGAGGTAGTTTGTTGTCGAGATATTTGTTATTCCAATGGATTGTAGACTTGTCAATATGGAACATAGTCTGTTGTCGAGATCTTTTTTACTCCAATGGATGGTACCCTTGTCATTATGGAAGGTAGTCTGTTGTCGGAATTTTTGTTACTCCAATGGATGGTAGCCTTGTCATTATGAAAGATAGTATGTTGTCAAGGCTTTTGTTACTCTAATGGATTGTAGCCTTGTCATTATGGAAGGTAGTCTCTTGTTAATATTTTTGTTACTCCAATGGATGATAGTCTTCTCATTATAGAAGGAAAACTGTTGTCCCGATTTTTGTTACTCAAATGGATGGTAGCCTTGTCATTATGGAAGGTAGTCTATCATTGTAATTTCTGTTACTCCAATGGATGGTAGCCTTGTCATTATGGAAGTTAGTTTGTTGTTCAGATTTTTGTTACTCCAATGGATGGTAGCCTTGTCATTATGGAAGATGGTCTGTTGTCGAGATTTTTGTTACTCCAATGGATGGTAGCCTTGTCATAATGGAAGGTAGTATTTTGTCGATATCTTTGTTACTCCAATGGATGGTAGCCTTGTCATTTTTGAAGTTAGTCTGTTGTCGAGATTTTTGTTACTCTAATGGATGGTAGCCTTGTCATTATGGAAGGTAGTCTCTTGTTAATATTTTTGTTACTCCAATGGTTGATAGTCTTCTCATTATGGAAGGTAGTCTGTTGTCCCGATTTTTGTTACTCAAATGGATGGTAGCCTTGTCATTATGGAAGGTAGTCTGTCGATGTAATTTCTGTTACTCCAATGGATGGTAGCCTTGTCATTATAGAAGGTAGGTTGTTGTTCAGATTTTTGTTACTCCAATGGATGGTAGATTTGTCATTATGGAAGAGAGTCTGTCGTTGTAATTTCTGTTACTCTAATGGATGGTTTCCTTGTCATTATGGAAGGTAGTCTGTTGTTCATATTTTTGTTACTCCAATGGATGGTAGCCTAGTCATTATGGAAGATAGTCTGCTGTCGAGATTTTTGTTACTCGAATGGATGGTAGCCTTGTCATTATGGAAGGTAGTCTATTGTTCAGATTTTTGTTACTCCAATGGATGGTAGACTTGTCATTATGGAAGGTAGTCTGTCGTTGTAATTTCTGTTACTCCAATGGATGGTAGCCTTGTCATTATGGAAGGTAGTCTGTTGTTCATATTTTTGTTACTCCAATGGATGGTAGCGTTGTCATTATGGAAGATATAATGTTGTTGAGATTTTTGTTACTCCAATGGATGATAGTCTTCTCATTATGGAAGGTAGTCTGTTGTCCCGATTTTTATTACTCAAATGGATGGTAGCCTTGTCATTATGGAAGGTAGTCTGTCGATGTAATTTCTGTTACTCCAATGGATGGTAGCCTTGTCATTATGGAAGGTAGGTTGTTGTTCAGATTTTTGTTACTCCAATGGATGGTAGATTTGTCATTATGGAAGGTAGTTTGTCGTTGTAATTTCTGTTACTCTAATGGATGGTTGCCTTGTCATTATGGAAGGTAGTCTGTTGTTCATATTTTTGTTACTCCAATGGATGGTAGCCTAGTCATTATGGAAGATAGTTTGCTGTCAAGTTTTTTGTTACTCGAATGGATGGTAGCCTTGTCATTATGGAATGTAGTCTATTGTTTAGATTTTTGTTACTCCAATGGATGGTAGACTTGTAATTATGGAAGGTAGTCTGTCGTTGTAATTTGTGTTACTCCAATGGATAGTAGCCTTATCATTATGGAAGGTAGTCTGTTGTTCATATTTTTGTTACTCCAATGGATGGTAGCCTTGTCATTATTGAAGATATAATGTTGTTGAGATTTTTGTTACTCCAATGGATGATAGTCTTCTCATTATGGAAGGTAAACTGTTGTCCTGATTTTTGTTACTCAAATGGATTGTAGCCTTGTCATTATGGAAGGGAGTCTGTCGTTGTAATTTCTGCTACTCCAATGGATGGTAGCCTTGTCATTATGGAAGGTAGTCGGTTCTTCTGATTTTTGTTACTCTAATGGATGGTAGCCTTGTCATTATGGAAGATGGTCTATTGTCGAGATTTTTGTTACTACAATGGATGGTAGCCTTGTCATTATGGAAGGTAGTATTTTGTCGATATCTTTGTTACTCCAATGGACGGTAGCCTTGTCATTATTGAAGGTAGTCCGTCATTGTAATTTCTGTTACTCCAATGGATGGTAGCCTTGTCATTATGGAAGGTAGTCTGTTGTTCTGATTTTTGTTACTCCAATGGCTGGTAGACTTGTCATTATGGAAGGTTGTCTGTTGATCTGATTTCTGTTACTCCAATGGATGGTAGCCTTGTCATTATGGAAGGTAGTCTATATTTCAGATTTTTGTTACTCCAGTGGATGGTAGACTTGTCATTATGGAAGGTAGTCTATTGTCGAGATTTTTGTTACTCCATTGGATTGTAGCCCTGTCATTATGGGAGGTAGTTTGTTGTCGAGATATTTGTTATTCCAATGGATTGTAGACTTGTCAATATGGAACATAGTCTGTTGTCGAGATCTTTTTTACTCCAATGGATGGTACCCTTGTCATTATGGAAGGTAGTCTGTTGTCGAGATTTTTGTTACTCCAATGGATGGTAGCCTTCTCTTTATGGAAGATAGTATGTTGTCAAGGCTTTTGTTACTCTAATGGATTGTTGCCTTGTCATTATGGAAGGTAGTCTCTTGTTGATATTTTTGTTACTCCAATGGATGATAGTCTTCTCATTATAGAAGGAAAACTGTTGTCCCGATTTTTGTTACTCAAATGGATGGTAGCCTTGTCATTATGGAAGGTAGTCTATCGTTGTAATTTCTGTTACTCCAATGGATGGTAGCCTTGTCATTATGGAAGGTAGTTTGTTGTTCAGATTTTTGTTACTCCAATGAATGGTAGGCTTGTCATTATGGAAGATGGTCTATTGTCGAGATTTTTGTTACTCCAATGGATGGTAGCCTTGTCATAATGGAAGGTAGTATTTTGTCGATATCTTTGTTACTCCAATGGATGGTAGCCTTGTCATTTTTGAAGTTAGTCTGTTGTCGAGATTTTTCTTACTCTAATGGATGGTAGCCTTGTCATTATGGAAGGTAGTCTCTCGTTAATATTTTTGTTACTCCAATGGTTGATAGTCTTCTCATTATGGAAGGTAGTATGTTGTCCCGATTTTTGTTACTCCAATGGATGGTAGCCTTGTCATTATGGAAGGTAGTCTGTCGATGTAATTTCTGTTACTCCAATGGATGGTAGCCCTGTCATTATAGAAGGTAGGTTGTTGTTCAGATTTTTGTTACTCCAATGGATGGTAGATTTGTCATTATGGAAGAGAGTCTGTCGTTGTAATTTCTGTTACTCTAATGGATGGTTTCCTTGTCATTATGGAAGGTAGTCTGTTGTTCATATTTTTGTTACTCCAATGGATGGTAGCCTAGTCATTATGGAAGATAGTCTGCTGTCGAGATTTTTGTTACTCGAATGGATGGTAGCCTTGTCATTATGGAAGGTAGTCTATTGTTCAGATTTTTGTTACTCCAATGGATGGTAGACTTGTCATTATGGAAGGTAGTCTGTCGTTGTAATTTCTGTTACTCCAATGGATGGTAGCCTTGTCATTATGGAAGGTAGTCTGTTGTTCATATTTTTGTTACTCCAATGGATGGTAGCGTTGTCATTATGGAAGATATAATGTTGTTGAGATTTTTGTTACTCCAATGGATGATAGTCTTCTCATTATGGAAGGTAGTCTGTTGTCCCGATTTTTATTACTCAAATGGATGGTAGCCTTGTCATTATGGAAGGTAGTCTGTCGATGTAATTTCTGTTACTCCAATGGATGGTAGCCTTGTCATTATGGAAGGTAGGTTGTTGTTCAGATTTTTGTTACTCCAATGGATGGTAGATTTGTCATTATGGAAGGTAGTTTGTCGTTGTAATTTCTGTTACTCTAATGGATGGTTGCCTTGTCATTATGGAAGGTAGTCTGTTGTTCATATTTTTGTTACTCCAATGGATGGTAGCCTAGTCATTATGGAAGATAGTTTGCTGTCAAGTTTTTTGTTACTCGAATGGATGGTAGCCTTGTCATTATGGAATGTAGTCTATTGTTTAGATTTTTGTTACTCCAATGGATGGTAGACTTGTAATTATGGAAGGTAGTCTGTCGTTGTAATTTGTGTTACTCCAATGGATAGTAGCCTTATCATTATGGAAGGTAGTCCGTTGTTCATATTTTTGTTACTCCAATGGATGGTAGCCTTGTCATTATTGAAGATATAATGTTGTTGAGATTTTTGTTACTCCAATGGATGATAGTCTTCTCATTATGGAAGGTAAACTGTTGTCCTGATTTTTGTTACTCAAATGGATTGTAGCCTTGTCATTATGGAAGGGAGTCTGTCGTTGTAATTTCTGCTACTCCAATGGATGGTAGCCTTGTCATTATGGAAGGTAGTCGGTTCTTCTGATTTTTGTTACTCTAATGGATGGTAGCCTTGTCATTATGGAAGATGGTCTATTGTCGAGATTTTTGTTACTCCAATGGATGGTAGCCTTGTCATTATGGAAGGTAGTATTTTGTCGATATCTTTGTTACTCCAATGGACGGTAGCCTTGTCATTATTGAAGGTAGTCCGTCATTGTAATTTCTGTTACTCCAATGGATGGTAGCCTTGTCATTATGGAAGGTAGTCTGTTGTTCTGATTTTTGTTACTCCAATGGCTGGTAGACTTGTCATTATGGAAGGTTGTCTGTTGATCTGATTTCTGTTACTCCAATGGATGGTAGCCTTGTCATTATGGAAGGTAGTCTATATTTCAGATTTTTGTTACTCCAGTGGATGGTAGACTTGTCATTATGGAAGGTAGTCTATTGTCGAGATTTTTGTTACTCCATTGGATTGTAGCCCTGTCATTATGGGAGGTAGTTTGTTGTCGAGATATTTGTTATTCCAATGGATTGTAGACTTGTCAATATGGAACATAGTCTGTTGTCGAGATCTTTTTTACTCCAATGGATGGTACCCTTGTCATTATGGAAGGTAGTCTGTTGTCGAGATTTTTGTTACTCCAATGGATGGTAGCCTTCTCTTTATGGAAGATAGTATGTTGTCAAGGCTTTTGTTACTCTAATGGATTGTTGCCTTGTCATTATGGAAGGTAGTCTCTTGTTGATATTTTTGTTACTCCAATGGATGATAGTCTTCTCATTATAGAAGGAAAACTGTTGTCCCGATTTTTGTTACTCAAATGGATGGTAGCCTTGTCATTATGGAAGGTAGTCTATCGTTGTAATTTCTGTTACTCCAATGGATGGTAGCCTTGTCATTATGGAAGGTAGTTTGTTGTTCAGATTTTTGTTACTCCAATGAATGGTAGGCTTGTCATTATGGAAGATGGTCTATTGTCGAGATTTTTGTTACTCCAATGGATGGTAGCCTTGTCATAATGGAAGGTAGTATTTTGTCGATATCTTTGTTACTCCAATGGATGGTAGCCTTGTCATTTTTGAAGTTAGTCTGTTGTCGAGATTTTTCTTACTCTAATGGATGGTAGCCTTGTCATTATGGAAGGTAGTCTCTCGTTAATATTTTTGTTACTCCAATGGTTGATAGTCTTCTCATTATGGAAGGTAGTATGTTGTCCCAATTTTTGTTACTCAAATGGATGGTAGCCTTGTCATTATGGAAGGTAGTATGTCGATGTAATTTCTATTACTCAAATGGATGGTAGCCTTGTCATTATGGAAGGTAGGCTGTTGTTCAGATTTTTGTTACTCCAATGGATGGTAGATTTGTCATTATGGAAGAGAGTCTGTCGTTGTAATTTCTGTTACTCTAATGGATGGTTTCCTTGTCATTAATGAAGGTAGTCTGTTGTTCATATTTTTGTTACTCCAATGGATGGTAGCCTAGTCATTATGGAAGATAGTCTGCTGTCGAGATTTTTGTTACTCGAATGGATGGTAGCCTTGTCATTATGGAAGGTAGTCTATTGTTCAGATTTTTGTTACTCCAATGGATGGTAGACTTGTCATTATGGAAGGTAGTCTGTCGTTGTAATTTCTGTTACTCCAATGGATGGTAGCCTTGCCATTATGGAAGGTAGTCTGTTGTTCATATTTTTGTTACTCCAATGGATGGTAGCCTTGTCATTATGGAAGATATAATGTTGTCGAGATTTTTGTTACTCCAATGGATGATAGTCTTCTCATTATGGAAGGTAGTCTGTTGTCCCGATTTTTATTACTCAAATGGATGGTAGCCTTGTCATTAAGGAAGGTAGTCTGTCGATGTAATTTCTGTTACTCCAATGGATGGTAGCCTTGTCATTATGGAAGGTAGGTTATTGTTCAGATTTTTGTTACTCCAATGGATGGTAGATTTGTCATTATGGAAGGTAGTTTGTCGTTGTAATTTCTGTTCCTCTAATGGATGGTTGCCTTGTCATTATGGAAGGTAGTCTGTTGTTCATATTTTTGTTACTCCAATGGATGGTAGCCTAGTCATTATGGAAGATAGTCTGCTGTCAAGATTTTTGTTACTCGAATGGATGGTAGCCTTGTCATTATGGAAGGTAGTCTATTGTTTAGATTTTTGTTACTCCAATGGATGGTAGAATTGTCATTATGGAAGGTAGTCTGTCGTTGTAATTTCTGTTACTCCAATGGATGGTAGCCTTGTCATTATGGAAGGTAGTCTGTTGTTCATATTTTTGTTTCTCCAATGGATGGTAGCCTTGTCATTATGGAAGATATAATGTTGTCGAGATTTTTGTTACTCCAATGGATGATAGTCTTCTCATTATGGAAGGTAAACTGTTGTCCCGATTTTTGTTACTCAAATGGATGGTAGCCTTGTCATTATGGAAGGTAGTTGGTTCTTCAGATTTTTGTTACTCCAATGGATGGTATCCTTGTCATTATGGAAGATGGTCGGTTGTCGAGATTTTTGTTACTCCAATGGATGATAGCCTTGTCATTATGGAAGGTAGTATTTTGTCGATATCTTTGTTACTCCAATGGACGGTAGCCTTGTCATTATTAAAGGTAGTCTGTCATTGTAATTTCTGTTACTCCAATGGATGGTAGCCTTGTCATTATGGAAGGTAGTCTGTTGTTCAGATTTTTGTTACTCCAATGGATGGTAGACTTGTCATTATGGAAGGTAGTTTGTCATTGTAATTTCTGTTACTCCAATGGATGGTATCCTTTTCATTATGGAAGGTTATCTATTGTTCTGATTTTTGTTACTCCAATGGATGGTAGCCTTGTCATTATGGAAGGTAGTCTATATTTCAGATTTTTGTTACTCCAGTGGATGGTAGACTTGTCATTATGGAAGGTAGTCTGTTGTTGAGATTTTTGTTACTCCATTGGATTGTAGCCCTGTCATTATGGACGGTAGTTTGTTGTCGAGATATTTGTTATTCCAATGGATTGTAGACTTGTCAATATGGAACATAGTCTGTTGTCGAGATCTTTTTTACTCCAATGGATGGTACCCTTGTCATTATGGAAGGTAGTCTGTTGTCGAGATTTTTTTTACTCCAATGGATGGTAGCCTTGTCATTATGGAAGATGGTCGGTTGTCGAGATTTTTGTTACTCCAATGGATGATAGCCTTGTCATTATGGAAGGTAGTATTTTGTCGATATCTTTGTTACTCCAATGGACGGTAGCCTTGTCATTATTAAAGGTAGTCTGTCATTGTAATTTCAGTTACTCCAATGGATGGTAGCCTTGTCATTATGGAAGGTAGTCTGTTGTTCAGATTTTTGTTACTCCAATGGATGGTAGACTTGTCATTATGGTAGGTAGTTTGTCATTGTAATTTCTGTTACTCTAATGGATGGTATCCTTGTCATTATGGAAGGTTATCTATTATTCTGATTTCTATTACTCCAATGGATGGTAGCCTTGTCATTATGGAAGGTATTCTATATTTCAGATTTTTGTTACTCCAGTGGATGGTAGACTTGTCATTATGGAAGGTAGTCTGTTGTTGAGATTTTTGTTACTCCATTGGATTGTAGCCCTGTCATTATGGACGGTAGTTTGTTGTCGAGATATTTGTTATTCCAATGGATTGTAGACTTGTCAATATGGAACATAGTCTGTTGTCGAGATCTTTTTTACTCCAATGGATGGTACCCTTGTCATTATGGAAGGTAGTCTGTTGTCGAGAATTTTTTTACTCCAATGGATGGTAGCCTTGTCATTATTGAAGATAGTATCTTGTCAAGATTTTTGTTACTCTAATGGATTGTAGCCTTGTCATTATGGAAGGTAGTCTCTTGTTGATATTTTTGTTACTCCAATGGATGATAGTCTTCTCATTATGGAACGAAAACTGTTGTCCCGATTTTTGTTACTCAAATGGATGGTAGCCTTGTCATTATGGAAGGTAGTTTGTCGTTGTAATTTTTGTTACTCCAATGGATGGTAGCCTTGTCATTATGGAAGGTAGTTTGTTGTTCAGATTTTTGTTACTCTAATGGATGGTAGCCTTGTCATTATGGAAGATGGTCTGTTGTCGAGATTTTTGTTACTCCAATGGATGGTAGCCTTGTCATTATGGAAGGTAGTCTATATTTCAGATTTTTGTTACTCCAGTGGATGGTAGACTTGTCATTATGGAAGGTAGTATGTTGTCGAGATTTTTGTTACTCCATTGGATTGTAGCCCTGTCATTATGGAAGGTAGTTTGTTGTCAAGATTTTTGTTACTCTAATGGATTGTAGCCTTGTTATTATGGAAGGTAGTCTCTTGTTGATATTTTTGTTACTTCAATGGATGATAGCCCTATCATTATGGAAGGTAGTCTTTCGTCCCGATTTTTGTTACTCTATTGGACGGTAGCCTTGTCATTATGGAAGGTAGTCTATTGTCGAGATTTTTTTTACTGCATTGGATTTTAGCCTTGTCATTATGGAAGGTAGTATGTTGTCGAGATTTTTGTTATTCCAATGGATTGTAGACTTCTCATTATGGAAGGTAGTCTGTTGTCAAGATTTTTGTTACGCCATTGGAGGGTATCCTTGTCATTATGGAAGGTAGTCTCTTGTTGATATTTTTGTTACTCCAATGGGTAGTAGCCTTGTCATTATGGAAGTTTGTCTGTTGTCCAAATTTTTGTTTCTCAAATGGATGGTATCCTTATCATTATGGAAGGTTTTATGTTGTTGTTATTTTTGTTACTCCAATGGATGGTAGCCTTATCATTATGGAAGGTAGTCTATTGTTCAGATTTTTGTTACTCCAGTGGATGGTAGACTTGTCATTATGGAAGGTAGTCTGTTGTCGAGATTTTTGTTACTCCATTGGATTGTAGCCTTATCATTATGGAAAGTAGTCTGTTGTCGATATTTTTGTTATTACAATGGATTGTAGACTTGTCAATATGGAAGGTAGTCTGTTGTCGAGATTTTTGTTACACCAATGGATGGTACCCTTGTCATTATGGAAGGTAGTCTCTTGTTGATATTTTTGTTACTCCAATGGTTGATAGTCTTCTCATTATGGAAGGTAGTCTCTTGTCCCGATTTTTGTTACTCAAATGGATGGTAGCCTTGTCATTATGGAAGGTAGTCTGTCGATGTAATTTTTGTTACTCTAATGGATGATAGCCTTGTCATTATGGAAGGTAGTCTGTTGTTCAGATTTTTGTTACTCCAATGGATGGTAGACTTGTCATTATGGAAGGTAGTTTGTCGTTGTAATTTTTGTTATTCCAATGGATGGTATCCTTCTCATTATGGAAGGTAGTCTGTTGTTCATATTTTTGTTACTCCAATGGATGGTAGCCTTGTCATTATGGAAGATAGTCTGCTGTCGAGATTTTTGTTACTCCAATGGATGGTAGCCTTGTCATTATGGAAGGTAGTCTCTTGTTGATATTTTTGTTAATCCAATGGATGATAGTCTTCTCATTATGGAAGGAAAACGGTTGTCCCGATTTTTTTTACTCAAATGGAGGGTAGCCTTGTCATTATGGAAGGTAGTCTGTCGTTGTAATTTTTGTTACTCCAATGGATGGTAGCCTTGTCATTATGGAAGGTAGTTTGTTGTTCATATTTTTGTTACTCCAAAGGATGGTAGCCTTGTCATTATGGAAGATTGTCTGTTGTCGAGATTTTTCTTACTCCAATGGATGGTAGCCTTGTCATTATGGAAGGTAGTCTCTTGTTGATATTTTTATTACTCCAATGGTTGATAGTCTTCTCATTATGGAAGGTAGTCTGTTGTCCCGATTTTTGTTACTTAAATGGATGGTAGCCTTGTCATTATGGAAGGCAGTCTGTCGATGTAATTTTTGTTACTCCAATGGATGGTAGCCTTGTCATTATGGAAGGTAGTCGGTTGTTCAGATTTTTGTTACTCCAATGGATGGTAGACTTGTCATTATGGAAGGTAGTTTGTCGTTGTAATTTCTGTTAGTCCAATGGATGGTAGCCTTATCATTATGGAGGGTAGTCTCTTGTTGACATTTTTGTTACTCCAATGGATGGTAGCCCTATCATTATGGAAGGTAGTTTGTTGTCCCGATTTTTGTTACTCTATTGGATGGTAGCCTTGTCATTATGGAAGGTTGTCTGTCATTGTGATTTTCGTTACTCCTATGGATGGTAGCCTAGTCATTATGGAAGGTAGTCTGTTGTCCAGATTTTTGTTAATCCAATGGATGGTAGCCTTGTCATTATGGAAGGTAGTCTGTTGTCGAGATTTTTATTACTCCATTGGATTGTAGCCTTGTTATTATGGAAGGTAGTATGTTGTCGAGATTTTTGTTATTCCAATGGATTGTAGACTTCTCATTATGGAAGGTAGTCTGTTGTCAAGATTTTTGTTACTCCATTGGAGTGTAGCCTTGTCATTATGGAAGGTAGTCGCTTGTTGATATTTTTGTTACTCTAATGGGTAGTAGCCTTCTCATTATGGAAGGTAGTTTGTTGTCCAAATTTTTGTTTCTCAAATTGATGGTATCCATATCATTATGGAAGGTTTTCTGTTGTTGTTATTTTTGTTACTCCAATGGATGGTAGCCTTGTCATTATGGAAGGTAGTATGTTGTCGAGATTTTTGTTATTCCAATGGATGGTAGCCTTGTCATTATGGAACGTATTCTTTGGATGATATTTTTATTACTCCAATGGATGGTAGTCTTCTCATTATGGAAGGTAGTATGTTGTCCCGATTTTTGTTACTCAAATGGATGGTAGCCTTGTCATTATGGAAGGTAGTTTGTCGTTGTAATTTTTGTTACTCCAATGGATGGTAGCCTTGCCATTATGGAAGGTAGTCTATTGTCGGGATTTCTGTTACTCCTATGGATGGTAGCCTTGTCATTATGGAAGGTAGTCTGTTGTCTGGATTTCAGTTACTCCTATGGATGGTAGCCTTGTCATTATGGAAGGTAGTTTGTTGTTCAGATTTTTATTACTCCAAAGGATGGTACCCTTGTCGTTATGGAAGGTAGTCTGTTGTCGAGATTTTTGTTACTACAATGGAATGTAGCCTTGTCATTATGGAAGGTAGTCTATTGTCTAGATTTTTGTTACTCCATTGGATGGTAGCCTCCTCATTATGGAAGGTAGTCTGTTGTCCAGATTGTTGTATTCTAATGGATGGTAGCCTTGTCATTATGGAAGGTAGCCTATTGTCGTGATTTTTGTTACTCCAATGGATTGTAGCCTTGTCATTATGGAAGGTAGTATGTTGTCGATATCTTTGTTACTCCAATGGATGGTAGCCTTCTCATTATGGAAGGTAGTCTATTGTCAAGATTTATTTTACTCCAATGGATGGTAGCCTTGTCATTATGGAAGGTCGTCTCTTGTTGACATTTTTGTTACTCCAATGGATTGTAGCCCTATCTTTATGGAAGGTAGTCTGTTGTCTCGATTTTTTGTACCGTAATGGATGGTAGCCTTGTTATTATGGAAGGTAGTCTGTTGTCCAGATTTTTGTTACTCTAATGGATGGTAGCCTTGTCATTATGGAAGGTAGTCTGTTGTCGATATTTTTGTTACTCCATTGGATGGTAGCCTTGTCATTATGGAAGGTAGTATTTTGTCGATATCTTTGTAACTCCAATGGATGGTAGCCTTGTCCTTATGGAAGGTAGTCTGTTGTCGAGATTTTTATTACCCCAATGGATTGTAGCCTTGTCGTTATGGAAGGTAGTCTCTTGTTGATATTTTTGTTACTCCAATAGATGGTAGCCTTATCAGTATGGAAGGTAGTCTGTTGTCCCGATTTTTGTTACTCAAATGGATGGTAGCCTTGTAATTATGGAAGGTTGTCTGTCGTTGTGATTTCTGTTACACCAATGGATGGTAGCCTTGTCATTATGGAAGGTAGTCTGTTTTTCAGATTTTTGTTACTCCAATGGATGGTACCCTTGTCGTTATGGAAGGTAGTCTGTTGTCGAGGTTTTTTTTACTCCAATTGATGGTAGCCTTGTCATTATGGAAGGTAGTCTATTGTCCAAATTTTTGTTACTCAAATGGATGGTATCCTTGTCATTATGGAAGGTTGTCTGTTGTTGTGATATCTGTTACTCCAATGGTTGGTAGCCTTGTCATTATGGAAGGTAGTCTGTTGTCGAGATTTTTGTTACTCCATTGGATTATAACCTTGTCATTATGGAAGGTAGTCTATTGTCGAGATTTTTGTTACACCAATGGATGGTACCCTTGTCATTATGGAAGGTAGTCTGTTGTCGAGATTTTTGTTACTCCAACGGATGGTAGCCTTGTCATTATGGAAGATAGTCTGTTGTCGAAATTTTTGTTACTCCAATGGATGGTAGCCTTGTCATTATGGAATGTAGTATTTTGTCGATATCTTTGTTACTCCAATGGATGGTAGCCTTTTCATTATGGAAGGTAGTCTGTTTTCGAGATTTTTGTTATTCCAATGGATGGTAGCCTTGACATTATGGAAGGTAGTCTCTGGATGATATTTTTGTTACTCCAATGGATGGTAGTCTTCTCATTATGGAAGGTAGTCTGTTGTCCCAATTATTGTTACTCAAATGGTTGGTAGCCTTGTCATTATGGAAGGTAGTCTGTCGTTGTAATTTTTGTTACTCCAATGGATGGTAGCCTTGCCATTATGGAAGGTAGTCTGTTGTTCAGATTTTTGTTACACCAATGGATGGTAGACTTGTCATTACGGAAGGTAGTCTGTTGTCCTGATTTTTGTTACTCCATTGGATTGTAGCCTTGTCATTATGGAAGGTAGTTTGTTGTCGAGATTTCTGTTACTCCTATGGATGGTAGCCTTGTGATTATGGAAGGTAGTCTGTTGTTCAAATTTTTGTTACTCCAATGGATGGTACCCTTGTCGTTATGGAAGGTAGTCTATTGTCGAGATTTTTGTTACTCCAATGGATGGTACCCTTGTCATTATGGAAATTAGTCTGTTGTCTAGATTTTTGTTACTCCATTGGATGGTAGCCTTGTCATTATGGAAGGTAGTCTGTTGTCCAGATTTTTGTTATTCCAATGGATGGTAGCCTTGTCATTATGGAAGGTATTCTATTGTCGTTATTTTTGTTACTCCAATGGATTGTAGCCTTGTCATTATGGAAGGTAGTATGTTGTCGATATCTTTGTTACTCCAATGGATGGTAGCCTTCTCATTATGGAAGGTAGTCTGTTGTCAAGATTTTTTTTACTCCAATGGATGGTATCCTTGTCGTTATGGAAGGTCGTCTCTTGTTGACATTTGTGTTACTCCAATGGATGGTAGCCCTATCTTTATGGAAGGTAGTCTCTTGTCCCGATTTTTGGTAGTCTAATGGATGGTAGCCTTGTCAGTATGGAAGGTAGTTTGTTGTCTCGATTTTTGTTACTCAAATGGATGGTAGCCTTGTCATTATGGAAGGTTATCTGTCGATGTGATTTCTGTTTACACCAATGGATGGTAGCCTTGTCATTATGGAAGGTAGTCTGTTTTTCAGATTTTTGTTACTCCAATGGATGGGACCCTTGTCATTATGGAAGGTAGTCTGTTGTTGAGATTTGTGATACTCCAATTGATGGTAGCCTTGTCATTATGGAAGGCAGACTGTTGTCCAAATTTTTGTTACTCAAATGGATGGTATCCTTGTCATTATGGAAGGTTTTCTGTTGTTGTGATATCTGTTACTCCAATGGATGGTAGACTTGTCATTATGGA
Organism: Vicia faba; assembly: GCA_948472305.1. Classification (NCBI taxonomy): domain Eukaryota; kingdom Viridiplantae; phylum Streptophyta; class Magnoliopsida; order Fabales; family Fabaceae; genus Vicia; species Vicia faba. The sequence goes on from OX451741.1 coordinate 531,623,961, forward strand.
AGGTAGTCTGTTGTCGAGATTTTTGTTACTCCATTGGATTGTAACCTTGTCATTATGGAAGGTAGTTTGTTGTCGAGATTTTTGGTATTCCAATGGATTGTAGACTTGTCAATATGGAAGGTAGTTTGTTGTCGAGATTTTTGTTACACCAATGGATGGTACCCTTGTCAATATGATAGGTAGTCTGTTGTCGAGATTTTTGTTACTCCAATGGATGGTAGCCTTGTCATTATGGAAGATAACCTGTTGTCGAGATTTTTGTTACTCCAATTGATGGTAGCCTTGTCATTATGGAAGGTAGTATTTTGTCGATATCTTTGTTACTCTAATGGATGGTAGCCTTGTCATTATGGAAGGTAGTTTGTGATTGAGATTTTTGTTATTCCAATGGATGGTAGCCAAGTCATTATGGAAGGTAGTTTGTGTACGAGATTTTAGTTACTCCAATGGATGGTATCCTTGTCATTATGAAAGGTAGTCTTTTGTCGATATTTTTGTTACTCTATTGGATGGTAACCTTGTCATTATGGAAGGTAGTGTGTTGTCGATATTTTTGTTATTCCAATGGATGGTAGCCTAGTCATTATGTAAGGTAGTCTGTTGTCGTGATTTTTGTTATTCCAATGAATGGTAGCTTTGTCATTATGGAAGGTAGTATGTTGTAGATATCTTTGTTACTCCAATGGATGGTAGCCTTGTCATTATGGAAGGTAGTCTATTGTGAAGATTTCTGTTACTCTAAGGGATTGTAGCCTTGTCCATATGGAAGTTAGTCTATTATCGAGATTTTTGTCACTACAATGGATGGTAGCCTTGTCATTATGGAAGGTAGTTTATTGTCGTTATTTTTGTTACTCCAATGGATTGTAGCCTTGTCATTATGGAAGGTAGTATGTTGTCGATATCTTTGTTACTCCAAAGGATGGTAGCCTTCTCATTATGGAAGGTAGTCTGTTGTCAAGATTTTTTTTACTCCAATGGATGGTATCCTTGTCATTATGGAAGGTCGTCTCTTGTTGACATTTTTGTTACTTCAATGGATGGTAGCCCTATCTTTATGGAAGGTAGTCTGTTGTCCCGATTTTTGGTACTCTATTGGATGGTAGCCTTGTCAGTATGGAAGGTAGTCTCTTGTCCCGATTTTTATTACTCAAATGGATGGTAGCCTTGTCATTATGGAAGGTTGTCTGTCATTGTGATTTTTGTTACACCAATGGATGGTAGCCTTGTCATTATGGAAGGTAGTCTGTTTTTCAGAGTTTTGTTACTCCAATGGATGGTACCCTTGTCGTTATGGAAGGTAGTCTGTTGTCGAGATTTTTTTATTCCAATGGATGGTAGCCTTGTCATTATGGAAGGTAGTCTTTTGTCGTGATTTTTCTTGCTCCGATGGATGGTAGCCTTGTCATTATGTAAGGTAGTTTGTTGTCGAGATTTTTGTTATTCCAATGGATGGTAGCCTTGTCATTATGGAAGGTAGTCTGTTGTCGTGATTTTTCTTACTACAATGGATTGTAGCCTTGTCATTATGGAAGGTAGTATGTTGTTGATATCTTTGTTACTCCAATCGGTGGTAGCCTTCTCATTATGGAAGGTAGTCTGTTGTCCAGATTTTTGTTACTCTAATGGATGGTATCCTTGTAATTATGGAAGGTAGTCTGTTGTCGATATTTTTGTTACTTCATTGGATGGTAGCCTTGTCATTATGGAAGATAGTATGTTGTCGATATCTTTGTAACTCCAATGGATGGTAGCCTTCTCATTATAGAAGGTAGTCTGTTGTCAAGATTTTTTTTACTCCAATGGATGGTATACTTGTCATTATGGAAGGTCGTCTCTTGTTGAAATTTTTGTTACTCCAATGGATGGTAGCCCTATCTTTATGGAAGGTAGTCTGTTGTGAAGATTTCTGTTACTCTAAGGGATTGTAGCCTTGTCCATATGGAAGTTAGTCTATTGTCGAGATTTTTGTCACTACAATGGATGGTAGCCTTGTCATTATGGAAGGTAGTTTATTGTCGTTATTTTTGTTACTCCAATGGATTGTAGCCTTGTCATTATGGAAGGTAGTATGTTGTCGATATCTTTGTTACTCCAAAGGATGGTAGCCTTCTCATTATGGAAGGTAGTCTTTTGTCAAGATTTTTTTTACTCCAATGGATGGTATCCTTGTCATTATGGAAGGTCGTCTCTTGTTGACATTTTTGTTACTTCAATGGATGGTAGCCCTATCTTTATGGAAGGTAGTCTGTTGTCCCGATTTTTGGTACTCTAATGGATGGTAGCCTTGTCAGTATGGAAGGTAGTCTGTTGTCCCGATTTTTTTTACTCAAATGGATGGTAGCCTTGTCATTATGTAAGGTTGTCTGTCGTTGTGATTTCTGTTACACCAATGGATGGTAGCCTTGTCATTATGGAAGGTAGTCTGTTTTTCAGATTTTTGTTACTCTATTGGATGGTAGACTTGTCATTATGGAAGGTAGTCTGTTGTCGAGATTTTTGTTACTCCATTGGATTGTAACCTTGTCATTATGGAAGGTAGTTTATTGTCGAGATTTTTGTTATTCCAATGGATTGTAGACTTTTCAATATGGAAAGTAGTATGTTGTCGAGATTTTTGTTACACCAATGGATGGTACCCTTGTCATTATGATAGGTAGTCTGTTGTCGAGATTTTTGTTACTCCAATGGATGGTAGCCTTGTCATTATGGAAGATAGTCTGGTGTCGAGATTTTTGTTACTCCAATGGATGGTAGCCTTGTCATTATGGAAGGTAGTATTTTGTCGATATCTTTGTTACTCCAATGGATGGTAGGCTTGTCATTATGGAAGGTAGTTTGTGATTGAGATTTTTGTTATTCCAATGGATGGTAGCCAAGTCATTATGGAAGGTAGTTTGTGTACGAGATTTTAGTTACTCCAATGGATGGTATCCTTGTCATTATGAAAGGTAGTCTTTTGTCGATATTTTTGTTACTCTATTGGATGGTAACCTTGTCATTATGGAAGGTAGTGTGTTGTCGATATTTTTGTTATTCCAATGGATGGTAGCCTAGTCATTATGTAAGGTAGTCTGTTGTCGTGATTTTTGTTATTCCAATGAATGGTAGCTTTGTCATTATGGAAGGTAGTATGTTGTAGATATCTTTGTTACTCCAATGGATGGTAGCCTTGTCATTATGGAAGGTAGTCTATTGTGAAGATTTCTGTTACTCTAAGGGATTGTAGCCTTGTCCATATGGAAGTTAGTCTATTGTCGAGATTTTTGTCACTACAATGGATGGTAGCCTTGTCATTATGGAAGGTAGTTTATTGTCGTTATTTTTGTTACTCCAATGGATTGTAGCCTTGTCATTATGGAAGGTAGTATGTTGTCGATATCTTTGTTACTCCAAAGGATGGTAGCCTTCTCATTATGGAAGGTAGTCTGTTGTCAAGATTTTTTTTACTCCAATGGATGGTATCCTTGTCATTATGGAAGGTCGTCTCTTGTTGACATTTTTGTTACTTCAATGGATGGTAGCCCTATCTTTATGGAAGGTAGTCTGTTGTCCCGATTTTTGGTACTCTATTGGATGGTAGCCTTGTCAGTATGGAAGGTAGTCTGTTGTCCCGATTTTTATTACTCAAATGGATGGTAGCCTTGTCATTATGGAAGGTTGTCTGTCATTGTGATTTTTGTTACACCAATGGATGGTAGCCTTGTCATTATGGAAGGTAGTCTGTTTTTCAGAGTTTTGTTACTCCAATGGATGGTACCCTTGTCGTTATGGAAGGTAGTCTGTTGTCGAGATTTTTTTATTCCAATGGATGGTATCCTTGTCATTATGGAAGGTAGTCTTTTGTCGTGATTTTTCTTGCTCCGATGGATGGTAGCCTTGTCATTATGTAAGGTAGTTTGTTGTCGAGATTTTTGTTATTCCAATGGATGGTAGCCTTGTCATTATGGAAGGTAGTCTGTTGTCGTGATTTTTCTTACTACAATGGATTGTAGCCTTGTCATTATGGAAGGTAGTATGTTGTTGATATCTTTGTTACTCCAATCGGTGGTAGCCTTCTCATTATGGAAGGTAGTCTGTTGTCCAGATTTTTGTTACTCTAATGGATGGTATCCTTGTAATTATGGAAGGTAGTCTGTTGTCGATATTTTTGTTACTTCATTGGATGGTAGCCTTGTCATTATGGAAGATAGTATGTTGTCGATATCTTTGTAACTCCAATGGATGGTAGCCTTCTCATTATAGAAGGTAGTCTGTTGTCAAGATTTTTTTTACTCCAATGGATGGTATACTTGTCATTATGGAAGGTCGTCTCTTGTTGAAATTTTTGTTACTCCAATGGATGGTAGCCCTATCTTTATGGAAGGTAGTCTGTTGTGAAGATTTCTGTTACTCTAAGGGATTGTAGCCTTGTCCATATGGAAGTTAGTCTATTGTCGAGATTTTTGTCACTACAATGGATGGTAGCCTTGTCATTATGGAAGGTAGTTTATTGTCGTTATTTTTGTTACTCCAATGGATTGTAGCCTTGTCATTATGGAAGGTAGTATGTTGTCGATATCTTTGTTACTCCAAAGGATGGTAGCCTTCTCATTATGGAAGGTAGTCTTTTGTCAAGATTTTTTTTACTCCAATGGATGGTATCCTTGTCATTATGGAAGGTCGTCTCTTGTTGACATTTGTGTTACTCCAATGGATGGTAGCCCTATCTTTATGGAAGGTAGTCTCTTGTCCCGATTTTTGGTAGTCTAATGGATGGTAGCCTTGTCAGTATGGAAGGTAGTTTGTTGTCTCGATTTTTGTTACTCAAATGGATGGTAGCCTTGTCATTATGGAAGGTTATCTGTCGATGTGATTTCTGTTTACACCAATGGATGGTAGCCTTGTCATTATGGAAGGTAGTCTGTTTTTCAGATTTTTGTTACTCCAATGGATGGGACCCTTGTCATTATGGAAGGTAGTCTGTTGTTGAGATTTGTGATACTCCAATTGATGGTAGCCTTGTCATTATGGAAGGCAGACTGTTGTCCAAATTTTTGTTACTCAAATGGATGGTATCCTTGTCATTATGGAAGGTTTTCTGTTGTTGTGATATCTGTTACTCCAATGGATGGTAGACTTGTCATTATGGAAGGTAGTCTGTTGTCGAGATTTTTGTTACTCCATTGGATTGTAACCTTGTCATTATGGAAGGTAGTTTGTTGTCGAGATTTTTGGTATTCCAATGGATTGTAGACTTGTCAATATGGAAGGTAGTTTGTTGTCGAGATTTTTGTTACACCAATGGATGGTACCCTTGTCAATATGATAGGTAGTCTGTTGTCGAGATTTTTGTTACTCCAATGGATGGTAGCCTTGTCATTATGGAAGATAACCTGTTGTCGAGATTTTTGTTACTCCAATTGATGGTAGCCTTGTCATTATGGAAGGTAGTATTTTGTCGATATCTTTGTTACTCTAATGGATGGTAGCCTTGTCATTATGGAAGGTAGTTTGTGATTGAGATTTTTGTTATTCCAATGGATGGTAGCCAAGTCATTATGGAAGGTAGTTTGTGTACGAGATTTTAGTTACTCCAATGGATGGTATCCTTGTCATTATGAAAGGTAGTCTTTTGTCGATATTTTTGTTACTCTATTGGATGGTAACCTTGTCATTATGGAAGGTAGTGTGTTGTCGATATTTTTGTTATTCCAATGGATGGTAGCCTAGTCATTATGTAAGGTAGTCTGTTGTCGTGATTTTTGTTATTCCAATGAATGGTAGCTTTGTCATTATGGAAGGTAGTATGTTGTAGATATCTTTGTTACTCCAATGGATGGTAGCCTTGTCATTATGGAAGGTAGTCTATTGTGAAGATTTCTGTTACTCTAAGGGATTGTAGCCTTGTCCATATGGAAGTTAGTCTATTGTCGAGATTTTTGTCACTACAATGGATGGTAGCCTTGTCATTATGGAAGGTAGTTTATTGTCGTTATTTTTGTTACTCCAATGGATTGTAGCCTTGTCATTATGGAAGGTAGTATGTTGTCGATATCTTTGTTACTCCAAAGGATGGTAGCCTTCTCATTATGGAAGGTAGTCTGTTGTCAAGATTTTTTTTACTCCAATGGATGGTATCCTTGTCATTATGGAAGGTCGTCTCTTGTTGACATTTTTGTTACTTCAATGGATGGTAGCCCTATCTTTATGGAAGGTAGTCTGTTGTCCCGATTTTTGGTACTCTATTGGATGGTAGCCTTGTCAGTATGGAAGGTAGTCTGTTGTCCCGATTTTTATTACTCAAATGGATGGTAGCCTTGTCATTATGGAAGGTTGTCTGTCATTGTGATTTTTGTTACACCAATGGATGGTAGCCTTGTCATTATGGAAGGTAGTCTGTTTTTCAGAGTTTTGTTACTCCAATGGATGGTACCCTTGTCGTTATGGAAGGTAGTCTGTTGTCGAGATTTTTTTATTCCAATGGATGGTAGCCTTGTCATTATGGAAGGTAGTCTTTTGTCGTGATTTTTCTTGCTCCGATGGATGGTAGCCTTGTCATTATGTAAGGTAGTTTGTTGTCGAGATTTTTGTTATTCCAATGGATGGTAGCCTTGTCATTATGGAAGGTAGTCTGTTGTCGTGATTTTTCTTACTACAATGGATTGTAGCCTTGTCATTATGGAAGGTAGTATGTTGTTGATATCTTTGTTACTCCAATCGGTGGTAGCCTTCTCATTATGGAAGGTAGTCTGTTGTCCAGATTTTTGTTACTCTAATGGATGGTATCCTTGTAATTATGGAAGGTAGTCTGTTGTCGATATTTTTGTTACTTCATTGGATGGTAGCCTTGTCATTATGGAAGATAGTATGTTGTCGATATCTTTGTAACTCCAATGGATGGTAGCCTTCTCATTATAGAAGGTAGTCTGTTGTCAAGATTTTTTTTACTCCAATGGATGGTATACTTGTCATTATGGAAGGTCGTCTCTTGTTGAAATTTTTGTTACTCCAATGGATGGTAGCCCTATCTTTATGGAAGGTAGTCTGTTGTGAAGATTTCTGTTACTCTAAGGGATTGTAGCCTTGTCCATATGGAAGTTAGTCTATTGTCGAGATTTTTGTCACTACAATGGATGGTAGCCTTGTCATTATGGAAGGTAGTTTATTGTCGTTATTTTTGTTACTCCAATGGATTGTAGCCTTGTCATTATGGAAGGTAGTATGTTGTCGATATCTTTGTTACTCCAAAGGATGGTAGCCTTCTCATTATGGAAGGTAGTCTTTTGTCAAGATTTTTTTTACTCCAATGGATGGTATCCTTGTCATTATGGAAGGTCGTCTCTTGTTGACATTTTTGTTACTTCAATGGATGGTAGCCCTATCTTTATGGAAGGTAGTCTGTTGTCCCGATTTTTGGTACTCTAATGGATGGTAGCCTTGTCAGTATGGAAGGTAGTCTGTTGTCCCGATTTTTTTTACTCAAATGGATGGTAGCCTTGTCATTATGTAAGGTTGTCTGTCGTTGTGATTTCTGTTACACCAATGGATGGTAGCCTTGTCATTATGGAAGGTAGTCTGTTTTTCAGATTTTTGTTACTCTATTGGATGGTAGACTTGTCATTATGGAAGGTAGTCTGTTGTCGAGATTTTTGTTACTCCATTGGATTGTAACCTTGTCATTATGGAAGGTAGTTTATTGTCGAGATTTTTGTTATTCCAATGGATTGTAGACTTTTCAATATGGAAAGTAGTATGTTGTCGAGATTTTTGTTACACCAATGGATGGTACCCTTGTCATTATGATAGGTAGTCTGTTGTCGAGATTTTTGTTACTCCAATGGATGGTAGCCTTGTCATTATGGAAGATAGTCTGGTGTCGAGATTTTTGTTACTCCAATGGATGGTAGCCTTGTCATTATGGAAGGTAGTATTTTGTCGATATCTTTGTTACTCCAATGGATGGTAGGCTTGTCATTATGGAAGGTAGTTTGTGATTGAGATTTTTGTTATTCCAATGGATGGTAGCCAAGTCATTATGGAAGGTAGTTTGTGTACGAGATTTTAGTTACTCCAATGGATGGTATCCTTGTCATTATGAAAGGTAGTCTTTTGTCGATATTTTTGTTACTCTATTGGATTTGTAACCTTGTCATTATGGAAGGTAGTGTGTTGTCGATATTTTTGTTATTCCAATGGATGGTAGCCTAGTCATTATGTAAGGTAGTCTGTTGTCGTGATTTTTGTTATTCCAATGAATGGTAGCTTTGTCATTTTGGAAGGTAGTATGTTGTAGATATCTTTGTTACTCCAATGGATGGTAGCCTTGTCATTATGGAAGGTAGTCTATTGTGAAGATTTCTGTTACTCTAAGGGATTGTAGCCTTGTCCATATGGAAGTTAGTCTATTGTCGAGATTTTTGTCACTACAATGGATGGTAGCCTTGTCATTATGGAAGGTAGTTTATTGTCGTTATTTTTGTTACTCCAATGGATTGTAGCCTTGTCATTATGGAAGGTAGTATGTTGTCGATATCTTTGTTACTCCAAAGGATGGTAGCCTTCTCATTATGGAAGGTAGTCTGTTGTCAAGATTTTTTTTACTCCAATGGATGGTATCCTTGTCATTATGGAAGGTCGTCTCTTGTTGACATTTTTGTTACTTCAATGGATGGTAGCCCTATCTTTATGGAAGGTAGTCTGTTGTCCCGATTTTTGGTACTCTATTGGATGGTTGCCTTGTCAGTATGGAAGGTAGTCTGTTGTCCCGATTTTTATTACTCAAATGGATGGTAGCCTTGTCATTATGGAAGGTTGTCTGTCATTGTGATTTTTGTTACACCAATGGATGGTAGCCTTGTCATTATGGAAGGTAGTCTGTTTTTCAGAGTTTTGTTACTCCAATGGATGGTACCCTTGTCGTTATGGAAGGTAGTCTGTTGTCGAGATTTTTTTATTCCAATGGATGGTATCCTTGTCATTATGGAAGGTAGTCTTTTGTCGTGATTTTTCTTGCTCCGATGGATGGTAGCCTTGTCATTATGTAAGGTAGTTTGTTGTCGAGATTTTTGTTATTCCAATGGATGGTAGCCTTGTCATTATGGAAGGTAGTCTGTTGTCGTGATTTTTCTTACTACAATGGATTGTAGCCTTGTCATTATGGAAGGTAGTATGTTGTTGATATCTTTGTTACTCCAATCGGTGGTAGCCTTCTCATTATGGAAGGTAGTCTGTTGTCCAGATTTTTGTTACTCTAATGGATGGTATCCTTGTAATTATGGAAGGTAGTCTGTTGTCGATATTTTTGTTACTTCATTGGATGGTAGCCTTGTCATTATGGAAGATAGTATGTTGTCGATATCTTTGTAACTCCAATGGATGGTAGCCTTCTCATTATAGAAGGTAGTCTGTTGTCAAGATTTTTTTTACTCCAATGGATGGTATACTTGTCATTATGGAAGGTCGTCTCTTGTTGAAATTTTTGTTACTCCAATGGATGGTAGCCCTATCTTTATGGAAGGTAGTCTGTTGTGAAGATTTCTGTTACTCTAAGGGATTGTAGCCTTGTCCATATGGAAGTTAGTCTATTGTCGAGATTTTTGTCACTACAATGGATGGTAGCCTTGTCATTATGGAAGGTAGTTTATTGTCGTTATTTTTGTTACTCCAATGGATTGTAGCCTTGTCATTATGGAAGGTAGTATGTTGTCGATATCTTTGTTACTCCAAAGGATGGTAGCCTTCTCATTATGGAAGGTAGTCTTTTGTCAAGATTTTTTTTACTCCAATGGATGGTATCCTTGTCATTATGGAAGGTCGTCTCTTGTTGACATTTTTGTTACTTCAATGGATGGTAGCCCTATCTTTATGGAAGGTAGTCTGTTGTCCCGATTTTTGGTACTCTAATGGATGGTAGCCTTGTCAGTATGGAAGGTAGTCTGTTGTCCCGATTTTTTTTACTCAAATGGATGGTAGCCTTGTCATTATGTAAGGTTGTCTGTCGTTGTGATTTCTGTTACACCAATGGATGGTAGCCTTGTCATTATGGAAGGTAGTCTGTTTTTCAGATTTTTGTTACTCTATTGGATGGTAGACTTGTCATTATGGAAGGTAGTCTGTTGTCGAGATTTTTGTTACTCCATTGGATTGTAACCTTGTCATTATGGAAGGTAGTTTATTGTCGAGATTTTTGTTATTCCAATGGATTGTAGACTTTTCAATATGGAAAGTAGTATGTTGTCGAGATTTTTGTTACACCAATGGATGGTACCCTTGTCATTATGATAGGTAGTCTGTTGTCGAGATTTTTGTTACTCCAATGGATGGTAGCCTTGTCATTATGGAAGATAGTCTGGTGTCGAGATTTTTGTTACTCCAATGGATGGTAGCCTTGTCATTATGGAAGGTAGTATTTTGTCGATATCTTTGTTACTCCAATGGATGGTAGGCTTGTCATTATGAAAGGTAGTCTATTGTCGAGATTTATGTTATTCCAATGGATGGTAGCCTTGTCATTATGGAAGGTAGTCTCTGGATGATATTTTTGTTACTCCAATGGTTGGTAGTCTTCTCATTATAGAAGGTAGTCTGTTGTCCCGATTTTTGTTACTCAAATGGATGATAGCCTTGTCATTATGGAAGGTAGTCTGTCGTTGTAATTTTTGTTACTCCAATGGATGGTAGCCTTGCCATTATAGAAGGTAGTCTGTTGTTCAGATTTTTGTTTCTCCAATGGATGGTAGACTTGTCATTATGGAATGTAGTTTGTTGTCCTAATTTTTTTTACTCCATTGCATTGTAGCATTGTCATTATGGAAGGTAGTCTGTTGTCGAGATTTCAGTTACTCCTATGGATGGTAGCCTTGTCATTATGGAAGGTATTCTGTTGTTCATATTTTTGTTACTCCAATGGATGGTACCCTTGTCGTTATGGAAGGTAGTCTGTTATCGAGATTTTTGTTACTCCAATGGATGGTAGCCTTGTCATTATGGAAGGTAGTATGTTGTCCAGATTTTTCATATTCCAATGGATGATAGCCTTGTCATTATGGAAGGTAGTCTATTGTCTTGATTTTTGTTACTCCAATGGATTGTAGCCTTGTCATTATGGAAGGTATTATGTTGTCGATAACTTTGTTACTCCAATGGATGGTAGCCTTCTCATTATGGAAGGTAGTCTGTTGTCAAGATTTTTTTACTCCAATGGGTGGTAGCCTTGTCATTATGGAAGGTCGTCTCTTGTTGACATTTTTGTTACTCCAATGGATGGTAGCCCTATCTTTATGGAAGGTAATCTGTTGTCCCGATTTTTGTTACTCTAATGGATGGTAGCCTTGTAATTATGGAAGGTAGTCTGTTGTCCAGATTTTTGTTACTCTAATGGATGGTATCCTTGTCATTATGGAAGGTAGTCTGTTGTCGATATTTTTATTACTTCATTGGATGGTAGCCTTGTCATTATGGAAGGTAGTATGTTGTCGATATCTTTGTAACTCCAATGGATGGTAGCCTTCTCATTATAGAAGGTAGTCTGTTGTCAAGATTTTTTTTACTCCAATGGATGGTATCCTTGTCATTATGGAAGGTCGTCTCTTGTTGACATTTTTGTTACTCCAATGGATGGTAGCCCTATCTTTATGGAAGGTAGTCTGTTGTCCCGATTTTTGGTACTCTATTGGATGGTAGCCTTGTCAGTATGGAAGGTAGTCTGTTGTCCCGATTTTTATTACTCAAATGGATGGTAGCCTTGTCATTATGGAAGGTTGTCTGTCATTGTGATTTTTGTTACACCAATGGATGGTAGCCTTGTCATTATGGAAGGTAGTCTGTTTTTCAGAGTTTTGTTACTCCAATGGATGGTACCCTTGTCGTTATGGAAGGTAGTCTGTTGTCGAGATTTTTTTATTCCAATGGATGGTAGCCTTGTCATTATGGAAGGTAGTCTTTTGTCGTGATTTTTCTTGCTCCGATGGATGGTAGCCTTGTCATTATGTAAGGTAGTTTGTTGTCGAGATTTTTGTTATTCCAATGGATGGTAGCCTTGTCATTATGGAAGGTAGTCTGTTGTCGTGATTTTTCTTACTACAATGGATTGTAGCCTTGTCATTATGGGAGGTAGTATGTTGTTGATATCTTTGTTACTCCAATCGGTGGTAGCCTTCTCATTATGGAAGGTAGTCTGTTGTCCAGATTTTTGTTACTCTAATGGATGGTATCCTTGTAATTATGGAAGGTAGTCTGTTGTCGATATTTTTGTTACTTCATTGGATGGTAGCCTTGTCATTATGGAAGGTAGTATGTTGTCGATATCTTTGTAACTCCAATGGATGGTAGCCTTCTCATTATAAAAGGTAGTCTGTTGTCAAGATTTTTTTTACTCCAATGGATGGTATACTTGTCATTATGGAAGGTCATCTCTTGTTGACATTTTTGTTACTCCAATGGATGGTAGCCATATCTTTATGGAAGGTAGTCTGTTGTCCCGATTTTCGGTACTCTAATGGATGGTAGCCTTGTCAGTATGGAAGGTAGTCTGTTGTCCCGATTTTTTTTACTCAAATGGATGGTAGCCTTGTCATTATGGAAGGTTGTCTGTCGTTGTGATTTCTGTTACACCAATGGATGGTAGCCTTGTCATTATGGAAGGTAGTCTGTTTTTCAGATTTTTGTTACTCTAGTGGATGGTAGACTTGTCATTATGGAAGGTAGTCTGTTGTCGAGATTTTTGTTACGACATTGGATTGTAACCTTGTCATTATGAAAGGTAGTTTGTTGTCGAGATTTTTGTTATTCCAATGGATTGTAGACTTTTCAATATGGAAAGTAGTATGTTGTCGAGATTTTTGTTACACCAATGGATGGTACCCTTGTCATTATGATAGGTAGTCTGTTGTCGAGATTTTTGTTACTCCAATGGATGGTAGCCTTGTCATTATGGAAGATAGTCTGTTGTCGAGATTTTTGTTACTCCAATGGATGGTAGCCTTGTCATTATGGAAGGTAGTATTTTGTCGATATCTCTGTTACTCCAATGGATGGTAGGCTTGTCATTATGGAAGGTAGTCTATTGTCGAGATTTATGTTATTCCAATGGATGGTAGCCTTGTCATTATGGAAGGTAGTCTCTGGATGATATTTTTGTTACTCCAATGGTTGGTAGTCTTCTCATTATAGAAGGTAGTCTATTGTCCCGATTTTTGTTACTCAAATGGATGATAGCCTTGTCATTATGGAAGGTAGTCTGTCGTTGTAATTTTTGTTACTCCAATGGATGGTAGCCTTGCCATTATAGAAGGTAGTCTGTTGTTCAGATTTTTGTTTCTCCAATGGTTGGTAGACATGTCATTATGGAAGGTAGTTTGTTGTCCTAATTTTTTTTACTCCATTGCATTGTAGCATTGTCATTATGGAAGGTAGTCTGTTGTCGAGATTTCAGTTACTCCTATGGATGGTAGCCTTGTCATTATGGAAGGTAGTCTGTTGTTCATATTTTTGTTACTCCAATGGATGGTACCCTTGTCGTTATGGAAGGTAGTCTGTTATCGAGATTTTTGTTACTCCAATGGATGGTAGCCTTGTCATTATGGAAGGTAGTATGTTGTCCAGATTTTTCATATTCCAATGGATGATAGCCTTGTCATTATGGAAGGTAGTCTATTGTCTTGATTTTTGTTACTCCAATGGATTGTAGCCTTGTCATTATGGAAGGTATTATGTTGTCGATATCTTTGTTACTCCAATGGATGGTAGCCTTCTCATTATGGAAGGTAGTCTGTTGTCAAGATTTTTTTTACTCCAATGGGTGGTAGCCTTGTCATTATGGAAGCTCGTCTCTTGTTGACATTTTTGTTACTCCAATGGATGGTAGCCCTATCTTAATGGAAGGTAGTCTGTTGTCCCCATTTTTGTTACTCTAATGGATTGTAGCCTTGTCATTATGGAAGGTAGTCTGTTGTCCATATTTTTGTTACTCTAATGGATGGTATCCTTGTCATTATGGAAGGTAGTCTGTTGCCGATATTTTTGTTACTTCATTGGATGGTAGCCTTGTCATTATGGAAGGTAGTATGTTGTCGATATCTTTGTAACTCCAATGGATGGTAGCCTTCTCATTATAGAAGGTAGTCTGTTGTCAAGATTTTTTTTACTCCAATGGATGGTATCCTTGTCATTATGGAAGGTCGTCTCTTGTTGACATTTTTGTTACTCCAATGGATGGTAGCCCTATCTTTATGGAAGGTAGTCTGTTGTCCCGATTTTTGGTACTCTATTGGATGGTAGCCTTGTCAGTATGGAAGGTAGTCTGTTGTCCCGATTTTTATTACTCAAATGGATGGTAGCCTTGTCATTATGGAAGGTTGTCTGTCATTGTGATTTTTGTTACACCAATGGATGGTAGCCTTGTCATTATGGAAGGTAGTCTGTTTTTCAGAGTTTTGTTACTCCAATGGATGGTACCCTTGTCGTTATGGAAGGTAGTCTGTTGTCAAGATTTTTTTTATTCCAATGGATGGTAGCCTTGTCATTATGGAAGGTAGTCTTTTGTCGTGATTTTTCTTGCTCCGATGGATGGTAGCCTTGTCATTATGTAAGGTAGTTTGTTGTCGAGATTTTTGTTATTCCAATGGATGGTAGCCTTGTCATTATGGAAGGTAGTCTGTTGTCGTGATTTTTCTTACTACAATGGATTGTAGCCTTGTCATTATGGAAGGTAGTATGTTGTTGATATCTTTGTTACTCCAATCGGTGGTAGCCTTCTCATTATGGAAGGTAGTCTGTTGTCCAGATTTTTGTTACTCTAATGGATGGTATCCTTGTAATTATGGAAGGTAGTCTGTTGTCGATATTTTTGTTACTTCATTGGATGGTAGCCTTGTCATCATGGAAGGTAGTATGTTGTCGATATCTTTGTAACTCCAATGGATGGTAGCCTTCTCATTATAGAAGGTAGTTTGTTGTCAAGATTTTTTTTACTCCAATGGATGGTATACTTGTAATTATGGATGGTCGTCTCTTGTTGACATTTTTGTTACTCCAATGGATGGTAGCCCTAACTTTATGGAAGGTAGTCTGTTGTCCCGATTTTTGGTACTCTAATGGATGGTAGCCTTGTCAGTATGGAAGGTAGTCTGTTGTCCCGATTTTTTTTACTCAAATGGATGGTAGCCTTGTCATTATGGAAGGTTGTCTGTCGTTGTGATTTCTGTTACACCAATGGATGGTAGCCTTGTCATTATGGAAGGTAGTCTGTTTTTCAGATTTTTGTTACTCTAGTTGATGGTAGACTTGTCATTATGGAAGGTAGTCTGTTGTCGAGATTTTTGTTACGACATTGGATTGTAACCTTGTCATTATGAAAGGTAGTTTGTTGTCGAGATTTTTGTTATTCCAATGGATTGTAGACTTTTCAATATGGAAAGTAGTATGTTGTCGAGATTTTTGTTACAACAATGGATGGTACCCTTGTCATTATGATAGGTAGTCTGTTGTCGAGATTTTTGTTACTCCAATGGATGGTAGCCTTGTCATTATGGAAGATAGTCTGTTGTCGAGATTTTTGTTACTCTAATGGATGGTAGCCTTGTCATTATGGAAGGTAGTATTTTGTCGATATCTTTGTTACTCCAATGGATGGTAGGCTTGTCATTATGGAAGGTAGTCTATTGTCGAGATTTATGTTATTCCAATGGATGGTAGCCTTGTCATTATGGAAGGTAGTCTCTGGATGATATTTTTGTTACTCCAATGGTTGGTAGTCTTCTCATTATAGAAGGTAGTCTGTTGTCCCGATTTTTGTTACTCAAATGGATGATAGCCTTGTCATTATGGAAGGTAGTCTGTCGTTGTAATTTTTGTTACTCCAATGGATGGTAGCCTTGCCATTATAGAAGGTAGTCTGTTGTTCAGATTTTTGTTTCTCCAATGGATGGTAGACTTGTCATTATGGAAGGTAGTTTGTTGTCCTAATTTTTTTTACTCCATTGCATTGTAGCATTGTCATTATGGAAGGTAGTCTGTTGTCGAGATTTCAGTTACTCCTATGGATGGTAGCCTTGTCATTATGGAAGGTAGTCTGTTGTTCATATTTTTGTTACTCCAATGGATGGTACCCTTGTCGTTATGGAAGGTAGTCTGTTATCGAGATTTTTGTTACTCCAATGGATGGTAGCCTTGTCATTATGGAAGGTAGTATGTTGTCCAGATTTTTCATATTCCAATGGATGATAGCCTTGTCATTATGGAAGGTAGTCTATTGTCTTGATTTTTGTTACTCCAATGGATTGTAGCCTTGTCATTATGGAAGGTATTATGTTGTCGATATCTTTGTTACTCCAATGGATGGTAGCCTTCTCATTATGGAAGGTAGTCTGTTGTCAAGATTTTTTTTACTCCAATGGGTGGTAGCCTTGTCATTATGGAAGGTCGTCTCTTGTTGACATTTTTGTTACTCCAATGGATGGTAGCCCTATCTTAATTGAAGGTAGTCTGTTGTCCCCATTTTTGTTACTCTAATGGATGGTAGCCTTGTCATTATGGAAGGTAGTCTGTTGTCCAGATTTTTGTTACTCTAATGGATGGTATCCTTGTCATTATGGAAGGTAGTCTGTTGTCGATATTTTTGTTACTTCATTGGATGGTAGCCTTGTCATTATGGAAGGTAGTATGTTGTCGATATCTTTGTAACTCCAATGGATGGTAGCCTTCTCATTATAGAAGGTAGTCTGTTGTCAAGATTTTTTTTACTCCAATGGATGGTATCCTTGTCATTATGGAAGGTCGTCTCTTGTTGACATTTTTGTTACTCCAATGGATGGTAGCCCTATCTTTATGGAAGGTAGTCTATTGTCCCGATTTTTGGTACTCTATTGGATGGTAGCCTTGTCAGTATGGAAGGTAGTCTGTTGTCCCGATTTTTGTTACTCAAATGGATGGTAGCCTTGTCATTATGGAAGGTTGTCTGTCATTGTGATTTTTGTTACACCAATGTATGGTAGCCTTGTCATTATGGAAGGTAGTCTGTTTTTTAGATTTTTGTTACTCCAATGGATGGTACCCTTATCGTTATGGAAGGTAGTCTGTTGTCGAGATTTTTTTATTCCAATGGATGGTAGCCTTGTCATTATGGAAGGTAGTCTTTTGTCGTGATTTTTCTTGCTCCGATGGATGGTAGCCTTGTCATTATGTAAGGTAGTTTGTTGTCGAGATTTTTGTTATTCCAATGGATGGTAGCCTTGTCATTATGGAAGGTAGTCTGTTGTCGTGATTTTTCTTACTACAATGGATTGTAGCCTTGTCATTATGGAAGGTAGTATGTTGTTGATATCTTTGTTACTCCAATCGGTGGTAGCCTTCTCATTATGGAAGGTAGTCTGTTGTCAAGATTTTTGTTACTCTAATGGATGGTATCCTTGTCATTATGGAAGGTAGTCTGTTGTCGATATTTTTGTTACTTCATTGGATGGTAGCCTTGTCATTATGGAAGGTAGTATGTTGTCGATATCTTTGTAACTCCAATGGATGGTAGCCTTCTCATTATAGAAGGTAGTCTGTTGTCAAGATTTTTTTTACTCCAATGGATGGTATACTTGTCATTATGGAAGGTCGTCTCTTGTTGACATTTTTGTTACTCCAATGGATGGTAGCCCTATCTTTATGGAAGGTAGTCTGTTGTCCCGATTTTTGGTACTCTAATGGATGGTAGCCTTGTCAGTATGGAAGGTAGTCTGTTGTCCCAATTTTTTTTACTCAAATGGATGGTAGCCTTGTCATTATGGAAGGTTTTCTGTCGTTGTGATTTCTGTTACACCAATGGATGGTAGCCTTGTCATTATGGAAGGTAGTCTGTTTTTCAGATTTTTGTTACTCTAGTGGATGGTAGACTTGTCATTATGGAAGGTAGTCTGTTGTCGAGATTTTTGTTACTCCATTGGATTGTAACCTTGTCATTATGGAAGGTAGTTTGTTGTCGAGATTTTTGTTATTCCAATGGATTATAGACTTTTCAATATGGAAAGTAGTATGTTGTCGAGATTTTTGTTACACCAATGGATGGTACCCTTGTCATTATGATAGGTAGTCTGTTGTCGAGATTTTTGTTACTCCAATGGATGGTAGCCTTGTCATTATGGAAGATAGTCTGTTGTCGAGATTTTTGTTACTCCAATGGATGGTAGCCTTGTCATTATGGAAGGTAGTATTTTTTCGATATCTTTTTTATTCCAATGGATGGTAGGCTTGTCATTATGGAAGGTAGTCTGTTGTCGTGATTTTTCTTACTACAATGGATTGTAGCCTTGTCATTATGGAAGGTAGTATGTTGTTGATATCTTTTTTACTCCAATCGATGGTAGCCTTCTCATTATGGAACGTAGTCTGTTGTTGAGATTTTTGTTACTCCAATGGATGGTAGCCTTGTCATTATGGAGGGTACTCTCTTGTTGACATTTTTGTTACTCAAATGGATGGAAGCCTTGTCATTATGGTATGTAGTCTGTTGTCCCGATTTTTGTTACTCTAATGTGAAATGGTGAAAAACACAAGAAGGGGGGGGGGGGGGTTGAATTGTAAAACTGAAATCTAAAGCAATTGACAAGATATTTTTATCCTGGTTCGTTTGATCTCAAACTACTCCAGTCCACCCGTCAAGGTGATTTCGCCTCTCTCCAACGAGGTCTTAATCCACTATATTCAACTGAATATTACAAACTGCTTTAACAACTGCTAAAGCCTTCTTGATTCAAACCACAACCCGGTTTGTCAAGGTAACACTTTCTTACAAAGAGATAAAACTATGTGTGTGGATGTTTTCTACAAAACTGTATCACAACTGTGATGTATACACAAAATGAAGCTTAGAAACTAGATTGCTAAACAGTAATGGAATATCAGAGTTTGTGGTTTAGCAAAACTGGTAGAACGAAGATTATGGTTCAGCTTTTGTGCGTGTAGAGATTTGGAGAGCATTAACCATTTCAATCTTCAAAGCCTTGTTTATATAGCACTTGAGATGATGAACGTTGGATGCAATATTCTTGATTCAATGCTAATAACAAGCTTTCCTTTTTGAGCAGATCTTGTCTGGAATGAGGCCGTTGGAATTAATTAGCTTTCAATGCACAGTACCGTTGCTTACTTAATGCAAGTTCTGGCTTGGCTCATTCTGATTCTGCTTCGCTGCTGATGAACTATTGTGTTTCTGTATCACAGTGTTTGAGCGCAGTCTTATTCATCAGGCTTCAGCATGTACGTGAGTTGATCATCTGATCTTGACGTTCTGATGTAGCAACTTCTGATGCTGGTGTCTGAAATCAAGTTCTGATGCTGAATAGACGTGATCTTGCTTATATCAATCAGAGTATCTGCAAGTCAGAACAATATTTTTAGGCAGCAGATAGTTCATTCATGACACTTATAAATACTATATCTTTTCACTTTGTTATCATAAAAACTTAAATATAGGGTAGTAGATTCAAACATTGTTCTAACAATCTCCCCCTTTTTGATGATGACAAAAACTAGATATTTTAAATTAAAATAACGTGAAAAGGTATCTGGAATATGTATCAGAATAAGGAGTAAGGAAATACTCCCCCTGAGTTTATTACTTCCCTTTGATTATACGTGTTCATCAGGATCAGATCTTTTTCTTTCTTTGAACATCAGATTATCAGAGTCTTTGACTTATCAGAGAGCAGAGCTTCAGAGCTTTTCTTGTCAGAGCTTTGCTTTGGATCAGAGTATTGGGACGATCAGAACTTCATATTGATCAGAGCAACATTGATCAGAGCTTCTAGTCTTCATCTAGTCTTCAGAGTCTCCAGGAGCTTCCTTGTGCCTGTAGACTTCAAACAAAATAGAAAAAACATTTCAAGTAATAAAGTTAGAATGTTTGAGAATTTCTGTCTAGTTAGCCGTTATTGATTTAAATATCATTCTTGTTCTCCCCCTTTTTGTCAGCAATCAAAAAGTGTTGGTGATGTGCTAAAACAATTAAGATCAGAAAAACTAATCATATTAATATAGTTCAGAATCAGAGCAAGAAAATATTACAAAACATAAGCAAAACAGTACATCAGAAAATCAGGAAAAACATGAAAAAGGTCATGCATGAAAGAAAAGATTTAAGGTTGAGGAGGCAAGCGTGTGAACAGGCTCTTCAGCATCGCTTGAATCTTTTCAGAAGTTTCATTTTGCTTATGCACCATGCTGACAACAGTGTCAATCTTGTTGTCCTGCACATCCATTCTTGCTTTCATCTTCTGATCATTTTCATCCATCCGCGGCTGTAGACGCATGTCATTCAGCCTTAGTTCTTCCAGAGTCTGCCTGTCCAAGGCAGCTTGAGAAGCATCAGAAGGAGGAGGCTTCTCAGAACTTTCAGCGACATCCTCTGCTTGATTTTCTTCAGCCTGAATGGTCTTGTCTTCTTCTGCTGGTTGCACCTTTGCAGCTTGCTGTTTCTCAGACCAAGGTTCACTATCCAGAGGGAGCACAACTTCCTGAGGCAGCTGACTTTCAACTTCCTTCAGCAGCTTGCTGAAGTTCTGTTGTGCCTGCTCATAGTTGATATCCTGCAACTTGAGGGATTCAGCACGTACCCAACGTCTGAACTGTGACCAGAGCTGATCAGAAGCAGCTGGGTCAATCATCCCAGGACAGACTTGCTTCAAAGAAGCAATCCATTGCAGCACACCTGTTTCAAAATTCAAAATACCAGAGCCAACATCTGGTTGCTTTGGTTTTGGGATGGCAATTTTGTGTTTTAGATCAGCAAGACGGTCAAGACTGGTTAAGTCAATGAAAGTCCTGCTGGGGTTTTCAAAGGTTTTCTGAGAGGCTGTTTGTTTTGGAGGAGGGGTATCAGAGTCAGATATTTCGATTGGAGTGGGTGGTGTTTTGGGAGTTTTTGGTGGTGTCGATTCTAATGAGGATGGTAACTGGGGCATGAAAACAGTGGTTCCACATGGCAACTGGATTGCCAGCGGTGATGGTTGAGGTGAGTGAGGGTCAGATTGATGAGGAGAAGGAGTTTCAGAGTGGTGAAACTCTGTTTGTGGTGAAGGTGGATTAATTTCTGGTTGGGGAGAGGGAGGTGGAATCTCTGATTGCTCAGGGATCAGAGGTTCTTCTGAGAGTGGTTGTTGTTGTGGTTCTGGTTCTGGTTGTTGTTGTTGTTCTGGTTGTGGAGGAGGAACATTTTGTGGTTCAGAGTTTGGTTGAGCATAGGCATGTTGACGCTCAATATCAGCCAGCACTTGGTCAAGTGCTGTTGTTGTTGAAATTGTTGGTTGTTTGGGTTGTTTGGTTCTAGGTCTTCTGAGTTTTAATGCCTCAGAAGGGTCTCCTTCTTGTATGGTTTCATCAATGGTAGGGATGGGAATTGATATTCTATGAGAGGTTTGAGGAGGGATAGATGTTGGAATAGTAAAAGAATTTGAAATAGGAGCAGCAGATGAAATACCTCTTTTCTTCGGAGTCTGCTGAGATGATCCTTCTGATGGCGCTTTCCTCTTCTTTGTCTTCTTCAAAGGCACTTCTGGTTGGGGTTGACGCAGATCTCTGATATTCAGCTTTGAATCTGTATCATCTGCCTTGTACGCATCTGGGTACCTGAGAAACATCTCTGGTTTGGATTCCATTTCAGAAAATACCGGAAAATCACTCAGAGGCACTCTTCTGCTGGAGATATCAACAGTGGACGTAGCTCTGGGTTCCTTCTGAATATTCTCTATCAGCTTCATCTTTTTCAGATTCTTTGTGTTCAGAGGTTTCCCAATTGTTGGTTCAATAGTGCTCAGCTCCTGAGCTTCTATCAGATGTTCAATCAGTCTATTCTCTGTCAGAATATCTGATATTAGCCTTCCAAAAGGTATCCAGTCCCTCTTGGTTCTTTCTTCTTCCCTTGTTTCTTTCACACTGGTTTTGAGATGGTTGAACAAAAAGTGAGCCAGATTGATCTTTATCTTCTGATCAATAAAGTAGATCAGAAACTGCTGATCCACATTTATATAATCAGGAGAACTTGTTGGTTTCCTGTGGTTGAAGCACATCTTTCAGCCATGTCCACACAACGGACGCCACCACCACTTTGACCGATTAGCCTTGCAATGAGATCTTCAGAAATCACAATCTTCTTCCCCATGACAGAGGAGATGACTAGATGTTTTGAAACCTTGGCGTGAATCCAAAATTCCTTGACCAGTGCTGGGAATGTTGGTCCAACCAACCTATCGAAGTACCTTTCCCACTTTTAAGCCCTAATTTCTTCAGTTAGGTCAAAACCATTCTCCTTCAAGCTTTCAAAGTCAATGATTAACTCAGAGAGCACTTCAAGGTTCTTCACTGGAGTGAGGAGAGTTCTGAGCGGCACTTGAAATTGCTCAGAAGTTGCTTTCTTCTGATTACCTGCAGAAACACTGCTGGAGGATGCCATTGTTCA
This sequence comes from Vicia faba, assembly GCA_948472305.1. Lineage (NCBI taxonomy): Eukaryota > Viridiplantae > Streptophyta > Magnoliopsida > Fabales > Fabaceae > Vicia > Vicia faba. Next base: position 531,646,378 of record OX451741.1, read on the forward strand.
CACTAAGCAGGGTTTTGAGAATGAATTGAAGAAAAAGGTTTGCAAGAGATGAACTCAGAAATATGCAGAAGATGCTTGAGTGTTAGTGAGAAAGCGTAAAGAATAAATGAGAGATTAATGTGCTTAAATAGAGTTTTCAAAATTATTTTGAAAAGATAAACATTTTTAAGAGAGAGAAAAATCATGATTGCCATTTAAAAGCATGATTACTTTTCATTAAATGCTTGCTGATTTTGGGGGATTTGAGAAAGATACTTAAAAACGGTTACCAGACATGTGTCTCAATGCACCCAATCAGTGCTTTGCCTTCTCAGAAGCATGCACGCGTTCTGCTTCAGAGATATGCTGATGATTGGATGACACTTGTTTGATGTAGTGATCAGCACGTCTGTCTTTTGAGCTTAGACTCTCAGATCTTTAGACTTGCATCTGATACAATCTGCATGTTCTATCTTTCTGAAAGGAGATTGATCAGAAGTTCACAGAAAAATAATTACATTCTGAAGATAAATATATGGAATTAAAACATTTTCACTCTGGGCATACTTTCATGCTGAGATGTTTCAGAATGAAATTAAACCTATCTTCTGAAAGGGGTTTAGTAAAGATATCAGCCCATTGATGGTCTGTATCTATAAATTTTAAGTTCAAAATACCTTTCTGAATATAGTCCCTAATGAAGTGATATTTTATTTCTATATGCTTAGCCCTAGAATGTAAAATAGGATTTTTACTTAAGCAAATAGCAGAAGTATTATCACAAAGTATAGGAATGTTACTCTCAAAAATCTGGAAGTCTTCAAGCTGACTTTTCATCCAGAGCATTTGTGTGCTACATCCTGCTGCTGCTATGTACTCAGCTTCTGCTGTTGACAGAGCAATTGTTGATTCTCTTTTGCTGGACCAAGAGATCAGATTTTCTCCCAGAAACTGGCAGCTTCCAGAAGTACTTTTACGTTCCACTCTGTCTCCAGCAAAATCAGCATCACAGTAGCCTACTAAGCTGTAATCACTAGATTTTCTATAAAACAAACCCAGATTAGTAGTACCTTTCAGATACTTGAAAATTCGCTTAACAGCTGTTAAGTGAGATTCTCTAGGATCTGATTGGAATCTAGCACAGATACAAACACTGAATAATATGTCAGGTCTTGAAGCAGTCAGATAGAGGAGAGAACCAATCATACCTCTGTAGACTTTCTGTTCTACACTTTTGCTTACCTCTTCTCTTTCCAGAATGCACGTGGGATGCATTGGAATCTTTGATGGCTTACATTCTGAGAGGTCAAATTTCTTCAGAAGATCTCTGATGTATTTGCTCTGATGAATGTAAGTTCCTTCTGGAGTTTGATTGATCTGAATTCCTAGAAAGAATTTCAGTTCCCCCATGAGGCTCATCTCAAATTCTGCCTGCATACACTTAGCAAATTTTCTTCCAAGAGAAGGATTAGTAGAACCAAAAATGATATCATCAACATAAATTTGACAGACTAAGATGTCACTCTTAACTGTTTTACAGAATAGAGTAGTGTCCACTTTCCCTCTGGTGAATTCATTTTCAAGCAGAAAGTTACTTAGCCTTTCATACCAAGCTCTGGGAGCTTGTTTCAGACCATACAGTGACTTCTTTAGTTTGAAAACATGTTCTGGATGTTTTGTATTTTCAAAACCTGGGGGTTGGTGAACATAAACTTCTACTTCTATATAACCATTTAAGAATTCACTTTTGACATCCATCTGATACAGAGTGATGCCTCTATTAACAGCAAATGAAATTAAAAGTCTGATAGATTCTAACCTGGCGACTGGGGCAAAGGTTTCTGTATAGTCTATCCCCTCTTGCTGACTATAACCTTGTGCAACCAGTCGTGCCTTGTTTCTGATGACTTCACCTTGTTCATTTAGCTTGTTTCTGAACACCCATCTTGTTCCAATGACGTTGAATCCTTTTGGTCTGGGAACGAGATCCCATACGTCGTTTCTGGTGAATTGATTCAGCTCTTCTTGCATTGCTAGAATCCAGTCATTATCCAGGAGTGCTTCATCAATAGAAGAAGGTTCAATCAGAGACACAAGTCCCATAAGAGTTTCTTCAGAGTTTCTGAAGCTTGCTCTTGTTCTGATTGGATCTTCCTTTCTTCCTAGGATAGTCTCTTCTGGGTGATCCAAGCTGCTTCTGGGCAATCTCTTCTGAGGTTGATCAGCAGCTGTTGTAAGATTTCTAGCAGTGCTCCTTTCAGACGTTGAAGGAATGTCTGTGTTGAGAGCTTCTGATGACTTGTCTTCAGAACCTGCAAATTCAATTTCTATACCTGAAAAAATTTCATTCTGCTTTGACTTTTCAGAGTCAAGCTTATCATCAAAACGAACACTGATTGATTCTTCCACAATCTGTGTTTCTGTATTGTATACTCTGTACCCTCTTGAGCGTTCAGAGTATCCTAACATAATACACTTCTGTGCTTTAGAGTCAAACTTGTTCAAATAGTTCTTTGTATTTAATATAAAGCAAGTACATCCAAATGGATGAAAATATGAAATGTTGGGCTTTCTGTTCTTCCACAATTCATATGGAGTCTTTTCCAGAATAGGTCTTATTGAGATTCTATTCTGAATGTAGCACGCTGTGTTTATTGCCTCTGCCCAGAAAGTCTTAGCAACGTTTGTCTCATTGATCATGGTTCTGGCCATTTCTTGCAATGTTCTGTTCTTTCGTTCTATAACTCCATTTTGTTGGGGAGTTCTAGGACAAGAGAAATCATGCATAATGCCTTTGTCATTAAAGAATGACTCAAAATCTTTATTTTCAAATTCTCCACCATGATCACTTCTGACTTTAACGATTCTAAGATCCTTTTCATTCTGAACTTGGTTACAGAAGGTAACAAACACAGAGTGTGACTCGTCCTTGTGTCTTAAGAACATTACCCATGTCCATCTGCTATAGTCATCTATGATTACTAACCCATACTTCTTACCACTGACTGAAGCAGTTTTAACTGGTCCAAATAAGTCAATGTGCAGAAGTTCTAATGGCTTAGAGGTGGAAACAACATTTTTGGATTTAAAAGAAGGTTTTGCAAATTTGTTTTTGTGACATGCTTCACACAGAGCATCTGAATTGAACTTCAAATTAGGAAGTCCTCTGACCAGATTGAGTTTGTTAATCTGAGATATTCTTCTCATACTAACATGCCCCAATCTTCTGTGCCAGATCCACTGCTCGTTGTTAACAGACAGAAGACATTTTACATTCTGACTCTTTAGTTCAAAAAGTTTAATTTTGTAAATGTTGTTTTTCCTCTTACCATTAAACAGGATAGTCCCATCTTTCTGACTAACAGCTTTACATGATTTTTGATTAAAGATTATATCATAACCGTTATCACTTAATTGACTTATGGATAACAGATTATGCATCAATCCATCTACTAGCAGAACATTATTAATAAAGGGAAGATTTCCATTACCTACAGTTCCAGAGCCGATTATCTTTCCCCTCTGATTGCCTCCAAAGCCAACGTGGCCTCCAGGCTTAAGTTCCAGGCTTTGGAACATATGCCTTCTTCCCGTCATGTGTCGTGAGCAGCCAGAGTCCAGGTACCATGATTGGTGTTTCTGACTTGCTGCTAAAGATATCTCCAACATGTATTATTTTATCCTTAGGTACCCAGATTTTCTTGGGTCCTGATTTGTTAGTTTTACCAAAACTCTGGTTGAATTTTGGTTTCACAGAGTGCTTACTGCTAGTATATTTGATATCATGTGTGTGACCATACACAAAGTGTGAATTTAAAGGAGTGTGTTTAATGGTTAAGTCCATGACATTCTTTGGTGTAGGAACCTTACCTTGGTATCCTATTCCTTTCCTGCCGTTTCTGCTAACTCCATAGATCATTGAAGCCATTCTGCTTCTATCTATGCTTTTAGCTAGGAACTTCTGGAAACTGTGATCATACTCCTTGATGATCTCATCAGCGTTGCTGGGAGTTTCAGAAATTGGTTCCTTCTGAGAGTTTTGTAAAGTGTTTTCTAATTTTGAAATCTTATCTCTCAGCTCAGAATTTTCCAATTTGAGACTCTCAGACTTATTAGAGTCAGATTCAAGATTCCTTTTCAGGTCTCTGAATTTAGCTCTAATTTGCTGATAACGTTCCAGAATCTCATTGAGGCTTTCAGCAAGTTCAGCCTTTGTAAAGTTAACAGCGAAGTTAGGAAATACCTCTTCTGTGTCTGATTCAGAAGCTTCACTATCTTCTGAAATGTTAGCCATGAGAGCTATGTTTGCCCTTTCATCATCTGATTCTGAGTCAGCTTCAAATGAGTCAGAGTCATCCCATGTGGCCATGAGACTTTTCTTCTTCTCTCTTCCAAACTTCTTTTTGGGCTTTTCCCTCTAAAGCTTTGGGCAGTCACTCTTGTAGTGTCCTTGCTCATTGCACTCGTAGCAGATGATGTCTTTGGTGTTTGGCTTCTTGCTACTGGAGGATCCTTTAGATCTTCTGTATCCAGAGGAAGAATTTGTCCTTCTGTATCTGGAAGAAGACTCGTTCTGATCAGATCTTCTGGGATTCCTGAACTTCCTTTGTCTTTGCTTCCACAGTTGATTCACTCTTCTGGAGAGAAGGGAAAGTTCGTCTTCTTCTGATGATGATCCATCAGATGTTTCTTCAACTGCCTGCAAAACTTTAGACTCAGATTTTCTGTTAAATTTTAATGCTAAAGGCTTACCTTGCTTCTGAGGCTCATCAGCTTCTAGCTCTATCTCATGACTTCTGAGGGAGCTGATAAGTTCCTCCAGAGTGATTTTGTTGAGATCTTTAGCTAGCTTCAGAGCAGTAACCATAGGCCTCCACTGCTTGGGTAAACTTCTGATTATTTTCTTGACATGGTCAGCAGTAGAGTACCCTTTGTCCAGAACTTTGAGACCAGCTACCAGAATCTGGAATCTAGAGAACATAGTTTCAATGGATTCAGATTCTTCCATTTTGAACGCCTCATACTTCTGAATGAGCGCCAGAGCTTTTGTTTCTTTGACCTGAACGTTGCCCTCATGCGTCATTCTGAGAGAATCAAAGATGTTCTTTGCTGTGTCTCTGTTGGAGATCTTTTCATACTCAGTATAGGAAATGGCACTGAGGAGGATGGTTCTGGCCTTGTGGTGATTCTTGAAGTCACGCTTTTGTTGATCAGTCATTGATTTTCTATCAATCTTCTGACCACTTGCATTCACAGGGTGCGTGTATCCATCTGTCACCATATCCCACAGATCAGCATCATGTGCTAGAAAGAAGCTTTCAATTCTGTCTTTCCAGTATTCAAAGTTTTCTCCATCAAAGACTAGAGGTTTGCCACTGAATCTGTCTCTGTCCTCATTGTTGTCATTGCTGATGTGAGAATTGTTTCCTGCCATTTGTGTTTTTCTGACGCTGGATCTTGTACTGACACGGTTAAGTGTTTTAGCTCAGAACCAGGCGCTCTGATGCCAATTGAAGTGGTGAAAAACACAAGAAGGGGGGGTTGAATTGTAAAACTGAAATCTAAAGCAATTGACAAGATATTTTTATCCTGGTTCGTTTGATCTCAAACTACTCCAGTCCACCCGTCAAGGTGATTTCGCCTCTCTCCAACGAGGTCTTAATCCACTATATTCAACTGAATATTACAAACTGCTTTAACAACTGCTAAAGCCTTCTTGATTCAAACCACAACCCGGTTTGTCAAGGTAACACTTTCTTACAAAGAGATAAAACTATGTGTGTGGATGTTTTCTACAAAACTGTATCACAACTGTGATGTATACACAAAATGAAGCTTAGAAACTAGATTGCTAAACAGTAATGGAATATCAGAGTTTGTGGTTTAGCAAAACTGGTAGAACGAAGATTATGGTTCAGCTTTTGTGCGTGTAGAGATTTGGAGAGCATTAACCATTTCAATCTTCAAAGCCTTGTTTATATAGAACTTGAGATGATGAACGTTGGATGCAATATTCTTGATTCAATGCTAATAACAAGCTTTCCTTTTTGAGCAGATCTTGTCTGGAATGAGGCCGTTGGAATTAATTAGCTTTCAATGCACAGTACCGTTGCTTACTTAACGCAAGTTCTGGCTTGGCTCATTCTGATTCTGCTTCGCTGCTGATGAACTATTGTGTTTCTGTATCAGAGTGTTTGAGCACAGTCTTGTTCATCAGGCTTCAGCATGTACGTGAGTTGATCATCTGATCTTGACGTTCTGATGTAGCAACTTCTGATGCTGGTGTCTGAAATCAAGTTCTGATGCTGAATAGACGTGATCTTGCTTATATCAATCAGAGTATCTGCAAGTCAGAACATAATATTTTTAGGCAGCAGATAGTTCATTCATGACACTTATAAATACTATATCTTTTCACTTTGTTATCATCAAAACTTAAATATAGGGTAGTGGATTCAAACATTGTTCTAACATAATGGATGGTACACTTGTCATTATGGAAGATAGTCTAACATTGTTATTTTTGTTACTCTTATGGATGGTAGCCTTATCATTATGAAAGGTAGTCTGTTGTTCAGATATTTGTTACTCCAATGGATGGTAGAGTTTTCATTATGAAATGTAGTCTATTATCGATATTTTTGTTACTACAATGGATTGTAGCCTTGTCATGTTGGAAGGTAGTCTGTTGTCGAGATTTTTGTTACTCCATTGGATTATAACCTTGTCATTATGGAAGGTAGTCTGTTGTCGAGATTTTTGTTACTCCAATGGATGGTAGCCTTGTCATTATGGAAGATAGTCTGTTGTCGAAATTTTTGTTACTCCAATGGATGGTAGCCTTGTCATTATGGAATGTAGTATTTTGTCGATATCTTTGTTACTCCAATGGATGGTAGCCTTTTCATTATGGAAGGTAGTCTGTTTTCGAGATTTTTGTTATTCCAATGGATGGTAGCCTTGACATTATGGAAGGTAGTCTCTGGATGATATTTTTGTTACTCCAATGGATGGTAGTCTTCTCATTATGGAAGGTAGTCTGTTGTCCCAATTTTTGTTACTCAAATGGATTGTAGCCTTGTCATTATGGAAGGTAGTCTGTCGTTGTAATTTTTGTTACTCCAATGGATGGTAGCCTTGCCATTATGGAAGGTAGTCTGTTGTTCAGATTTTTGTTACTCCAATGGATGGTAGACTTGTCATTATGGAAGGTAGTCTGTTGTCCTGATTTTTGTTACTCCATTGGATTGTAGCCTTGTCATTATGGAAGGTAGTCTGTTGTCGAGATTTCTGTTACTCCTATGGATGGTAGCCTTGTGATTATGGAAGGTAGTCTGTTGTTCAAATTTTTGTTACTCCAATGGATGGTACCCTTGTCGTTATGGAAGATAGTCTGTTGTCGAGATTTTTGTTACTCCAATGGATGGTACCCTTGTCATTATGGAAATTAGTCTATTGTCTAGATTTTTGTTACTCCATTGGATGGTAGCCTTGTCATTATGGAAGGTAGTCTGTTGTCCAGATTTTTGTTATTCCAATGGATGGTAGCCTTGTCATTATGGAAGGTATTCTATTGTCGTTATTTTTGTTACTCCAATGGATTGTAGCCTTGTCATTATGGAAGGTAGTATGTTATCGATATCTTTGTTACTCCAATGGATGGTAGCCTTCTCATTATGGAAGGTAGTCTGTTGTCAAGAATTATTTTACTCTAATGGATGGTATCCTTGTCATTATGGAAGGTCGTCTCTTGTTGACATTTGTGTTACTCCAATGGATGGTAGCCCTATCTTTATGGAAGGTAGTCTCTTGTCCCAATTTTTGGTAGTCTAATGGATGGTAGCCTTGTTAGTATGGAAGGTAGTCTGTTGTCTCGATTTTTGTTACTCAAATGGATGGTAGCCTTCTCATTATGGAAGGTTATCTTTCGTTGTGATTTCTGTTTACACCAATGGATGGTAGCCTTGTCATTATGGAAGGTAGTCTGTTTTTCAGATTTTTGTTACTCCAATGGATGAGACCCTTGTCATTATGGAAGGTAGTCTGTTGTTGAGATTTGTGATACTCCAATTGATGGTAGCCTTGTCATTATGGAAGGCAGTCTGTTGTCCAAATTTTTGTTACTCAAATGGATGGTATCCTTGTCATTATGGAAGGTTTTCTGTTGTTGTGATATCTTTTACTACAATGGATGGTAGACTTGTCATTATGGAAGGTAGTCTGTTGTCGAGATTTTTGTTACTCCATTGGATTGTAACCTTGTCATTATGGAAGGTAGTTTGTTGTCGAGATTTTTGGTATTCCAATGGATTGTAGACTTGTCAATATGGAAGGTAGTCTATTGTTGAGATTTTTGTTACACCAATGGATGGTACCCTTGTCATTATGATAGGTAGTTTGTTGTCAAGATTTTTGTTACTCCAATGGATGGTAGCCTTGTCATTATGGAAGATAACCTGTTGTCGAGATTTTTGTTACTCCAATTGATGGTAGCCTTGTCATTATGGAAGGTAGTATTTTGTCGATATCTTTGTTACTCTAATGGATGGTAGCCTTGTTATTATGGAAGGTAGTCTGTGATCGAGATTTTTGTTATTCCAATGGATGGTAGCCAAGTCATTATGGAAGGTAGTTTGTGTACGAGATTTTAGTTACTCCAATGGATGGTATCCTTGTCATTATGAAAGGTAGTCCTTTGTCGATATTTTTGTTACTCCATTGGATGGTAACCTTGTCATTATGGAAGGTAGTGTGTTGTCGATATTTTTGTTATTCCAATGGATGGTAGCTTAGTCATTATGTAAGGTAGTCTGTTGTCGTGATTTTTGTTATTCCAATGAATGGTAGCTTTGTCATTATGGAAGGTAGTATGTTGTAGATATCTTTGTTACTCCAATGGATGGTAGCCTTGTCATTATGGAAGGTAGTCTATTGTGGAGATTTCTGTTACTCTAAGGGATTGTAGCCTTGTCCATATGGAAGTTAGTCTATTGTCGAGATTTTTGTCACTACAATGGATGGTAGCCTTGTCATTATGGAAGGTAGTTTATTGTCGTTATTTTTGTTACTCCAACGGATTGTAGCCTTGTCATTATGGAAGGTAGTATGTTGTCGATATCTTTGTTACTCCAAAGGATGGTAGCCTTCTCATTATGGAAGGTAGTCTGTTGTCAAGATTTTTTTTACTCCAATGGATGGTATTCTTGTCATTATGGAAGGTCATCTCTTGTTGACATTTTTTTTACTCCAATGGATGGTAGCCCTATCTTTATGGAAGGTAGTCTGTTGTCCCGATTTTTGGTACTGTAATGGATGGTAGCCTTGTCAGTATGGAAGGTAGTCTGTTGTCCCGATTTTTTATACTCAAATGGATGGTAGCCTTGTCATTATGGAAGGTTGTCTGTCGTTGTGATTTCTATTACACCAATGGATGGTAGCCTTTTCATTATGGAAGGTAGTCTGTTGTCGAGATTTTTGTTACTCCATTGGATTGTAACCTTGTCATTATGGAAGGTAGTTTGTTGTCGAGATTTTTGTTATTCCAATGGATTGTAGACTTGTCAATATGGAAGGTAGTATGTTGTCGAGATTTTTGTTACACCAATGGATGGTACCCTTGTCATTATGATAGGTAGTCTGTTGTCGAGATTTTTGTTACTCCAATGGATGGTAGCCTTGTCATTATGGAAGATAGTCTGTTGTCGAGATTTTTGTTACTCCAATGGATGGTAGCCTTGTCATTATGGAAGGTAGTATTTTGTCGATATCTTTGTTACTCCAATGGATGGTAGCCTGGTCATTATGGAAGGTAGTCTATTGTCGAGATTTATGTTATTCCAATGGATGGTAGCCTTGTCATTATGGAAGGTAGTCTCTGGATGATATTTTTGTTACTCCAATGGATGGTAGTCTTCTCATTATAGAAGGTAGTCTGTTGTCCCGATTTTTGTTACTCAAATGGATGATAGCCTTGTCATTATGGAAGGTAATCTGTCGTTGTAATTTTTGTTACTCCAATGGATGGTAGCCTTGCCATTATGGAAGGTAGTCTGTTGTTCAGATTTTTGTTTCTCCAATGGATGGTAGACTTGTCATTATGGAAGGTAGTCTGTTGTCCTAATTTTTTTTACTCCATTGCATTGTAGCATTGTCATTATGGAAGGTAGTCTGTTGTCGAGATTTCTGTTACTCCTATGGATGGTAGCCTTGTCATTATGGAAGGTAGTTTGTTGTTCATATTTTTGTTACTCCAATGGATGGTACCCTTGTCGTTATGGAAGGTAGTCTGTTATCGAGATTTTTGTTACTCCAATGGATGGTAGCCTTGTCATTATGGAAGGTAGTATGTTGTCCAGATTTTTCTTATTCCAATGGATGGTAGCCTTGTCATTATGGAAGGTAGTCTATTGTCTTGATTTTTGTTACTCCAATGGATTGTAGCCTTGTCATTATGGAAGGTATTATGTTGTCGATATCTTTGTTACTCCAATGGATGGTAGCCTTCTCATTATGGAAGGTAGTCTGTTGTCAAGATTTTTTTTACTCCAATGGATGGTAGCCTTGTCATTATGGAAGGTCGTCTCTTGTTGAAATTTTTGTTACTCCAATGGATGGTAGCCCTATCTTTATGGAAGGTAGTCTGTTGTCCCGATTTTTGTTACTCTAATGGATGGTAGCCTTGTCATTATGGAAGGTAGTCTGTTGTCCATATTTTTGTTACTCTAATGGATGGTATCCTTGTCATTATGGAAGGTAGTCTGTTGTCGATATTTTTGTTACTTCATTGGATGGTAGTCTTGTCATTATGGAAGGTAGTATGTTGTCGATATCTTTGTAACTCCAATGGATGGTAGCCTTCTCATTATAGAAGGTAGTCTGTTGTCAAGATTTTTTTTACTCCAATGGATGGTATCCTTGTCATTATGGAAGGTCGTCTCTTGTTAACATTTTTGTTACTCCAATGGATGGTAGCCCTATCTTTATGGAAGGTAGTCTGTTGTCCCGATTTTTGGTACTCTATTGGATGGTAGCCTTGTCAGTATGGAAGGTAGTCTGTTTTCCCGATTTTTGTTACTCAAATGTATGGTAGCCTTGTCATTATGGAAGGTTGTCTGTCATTGTGATTTTTGTTACACCAATGGATGGTAGCCTTGTCATTATGGAAGGTAGTCTGTTTTTCAGATTTTTGTTACTCCAATGGATGGTAGCCTTGTCGTTATGGAAGGTAGTCTGTTGTCGAGATTTTTTTTATTCCAATGGATGGTAGCCTTGTCATTAAGGAAGGTAGTCTTTTGTCATGATTTTTCTTGCTCCGATGGATGGTAGCCTTGTCATTATGTAAGGTTGTTTGTTGTCGAGATTTTTGTTATTCCAATGGATGGTAGCCTTGTCATTATGGAAGGTAGTCTGTTGTCGTGATTTTTCTTACTACAATGGATTGTAGCCTTGTCATTATGGAAGGTAGTATGTTGTTGATATCTTTGTTACTCCAATCGATGGTAGCCTTGTCATTATGGAAGGTAGTCTGTTGTCCAGATTTTTGTTACTCTAATGGATGGTATCCTTGTCATTATGGAAGGTAGTCTGTTGTCGATATTTTTGTTACTTCATTGGATGGTAGCCTTGTCATTATGGAAGGTAGTATGTTGTCGATATCTTTGTAACTCAAATGGATGGTAGCCTTCTCATTATAGAAGGTGGTCTGTTGTCAAGATTTTTTTTACTCCAATGGATGGTATACTTTTCATTATGGAAGGTCGTCTCTTGTTGACATTTTTGTTACTCCAATGGATGGTAGCCCTATCTTTATGGAAGGTAGTATGTTGTCCCGATTTTTGTTACTCAAATGGATGGTAGCCTTGTCATTATGGAAGGTTTTCTGTCATTGTGATTTTTGTTACACCAACGGATGGTAGCCTTGTCATTATGGAAGGTAGTCTGTTTTTCAGATTTTTGTTACTCCAATGGATGGTACCCTTGTCGTTGTGGAAGGTAGTCTGTTGTCGAGATTTTTTTTATTCCAATGGATTGTAGCCTTGTCATTATGGAAGGTAGTCTTTTGTCGTGATTTTTCTTACTCCGATGGATGGTAGCCTTCTCATTATGTAAGGTAGTTTGTTGTCGAGATTTTTGTTATTCCAATGGATGGTAGCCTTGTCATTATGGAAGGTACTCTGTTGTCGTGATTTTTCTTACTACAATGGATTGTAGCCTTGTCATTATGGAAGGTAGTCTTTTGTTGAGATTTTTGTTACTCCAATGGATGGTAGCCTTGTCATTATGGAAGGTACTCTCTTGTTGACATTTTTGTTACTCAAATGGATGGAAGCCTTGTCATTATGGTATGTAGTCTGTTGTCCCGATTTTTGTTACTCTAATGGATGGTACACTTGTCATTATAGAAGATAGTATAACATTGTTATTTTTGTTACTCTTATGGATGGTAGCCTTATCATTATGAAAGGTAGTCTGTTGTTCAGATATTTGTTACTCCAATGGATGGTAGAATTTTCATTATGAAATGTAGTCTATTGTCGATATTTTTGTTACTACAATGGATTGTAGCCTTGTCATTATGGAAGGTCGTCTGTTGTCGAGATTTTTGTTACTCCTATGGATGTTAGCCTTGTCATTATAGAAGGTAGTCTGTTGTACAGATTTTTGTTACTACAAGGGATGGTAGCCTTGTCATTATGGAAGGTAGTCTGTTATCGAGATTTTTGTTACTATAATGGATTGTATCCTTGAAATTATGGAAGGTAGTATGTTGTCAATATCTTTTTTACTCCAATTGATGGTAGCCTAGTCATTATGGAAGGTGGTTTGTTGTCAAGATTTTTTTACTCCAATGGATGGTAACCTTGTCACTATGGAAGATAGTCTGTTGTCGAGATTTTTGTTACTCAAATGGATGGTAGCCTTGTCATTATGGAAGGTAGTATTTTGTCGATATCTTTGTTACTCCAATGGATGGTAGCCTTGTCATTATGGAAGGTAGTTTATTGTCGAGATTTTTGTTATTCCAATGGATGGTAGCCTTGTCATTATGGAAGGTAGTCTCTGGATGATATTTTTGTTACTCTAATGGATGGTAGTCTCTTGTTGATATTTTTGTTACTCCAATGGGTAGTAGCCTTCTCATTATGGAAGGTAGTCTGTTGTCCAAATTTTTGTTTCTCAAATTGATGGTACCCTTATCATTATGGAAGGTTTTCTGTTGTTGTTATTTCTGTTACTCCAATGGATGGTAGCCTTGTCATTACGAAAGGTATTCTATTGTTCAGATTTTTGTTACTCCAGTGGATGGTAGACTTATCATTATGGAAGGTAGTTTGTTGTCGAGATTTTTGTTACTCCATTGGATTATAGCCTTGTCATTATGGAAGGTAGTTTGTTGTCGAGATTTTTGTTATTACAATGGATTGTAGACTTGTCAATATGGAAGGTAGTTTGTTGTCGAGATTTTTGTTTCTCCAATGGATGAAACCCTTGTCATTATGGAAGGTAGTCTGTTGTCAAGATTTTTGTTACTCCAATGGATGGTAGCCTTGTCATTATGGAAGATAGTCTGTTGTCGATATTTTTGTTACTCCAATGGATGGTAGCCTTGTCATTATGGAAGGTAGTATTTTGTCGATATCTTTGTTACTCCCATGGATGGTAGCCTTGTCATTATGGAAGGTAGTATGTTGTCGAGATTTTTGTTATTCCAATGGATGGTAGCCTTGTCATTATGGAACGTAGTCTTTGGATGATATTTTTATTACTCCAATGGATGGTAGTCTTCTCATTATGGAAGGTAGTCTGTTGTCTCGATTTTTGTTACTCAAATGGATGGTAGCCTTGTCATTATGGAAGGTAGTCTGTCGTTGTAATTTTTGTTACTCCAATGGATGGTAGCCTTGCCATTATGGAAGGTAGTCTGTTGTTCAGATTTTTGTTACTCCAATGGATGGTAGACTTGTCATTATGGAAGGTAGTCTGTTGTCCCGATTTTTGTTACTCCATTGGATTGTAGCCTTGTCATTATGGAAGGTAGTCTGTTGTCGGGATTTCTGTTACTCCTATGGATGGTAGCCTTGCCATTATGGAAGGTAGTCTGTTGTTTAGATTTTTGTTACTCCAATGGATGGTACCCTTGTCGTTATGGAAGGTAGTCTGTTGTCGAGGTTTTTGTTACTCCAATGGATGGTAGCCTTGTCATTATGGAAGGTAGTCTATTGTCTAGATTTTTGTAACTCCATTGGATGGTAGCCTCGTCATTATGGAAGGTAGTCTGTTGTCCAGATTTTTGTTATTCTAATGGATGGTAGCCTTGTCATTATGGAAGGTAGCCTATTGTCGTGATTTTTGTTACTCCAATGGATTGTAGCCTTGTCATTATGGAAGGTAGTATGTTGTCGATATCTTTGTTACTCTAATGGATGGTAGCCTTCTCATTATGGAAGGTAGTCTATTGTCAAGATTTACTTTACTCCAATGGATGGTAGCCTTGTCATTATGGAAGGTCGTCTCTTGTTGACATTTTTGTTACTCCAATGGATGGTAGCCCTATCTTTATGGAAGGTAGTCTGTTGTCCCGATTTTTTGTATCGTAATGGATGGTAGCCTTGTTATTATGGAAGGTAGTCTGTTGTCCAGATTTTTGTTACTCTAATGGATGGTAGCCTTGTCATTATGGAAGGTTGTCTGTTGTCGATATTTTTGTTACTCCATTGGATGGTAGCCTTGTCATTATGGAAGGTAGTATGTTGTCGATATCTTTGTAACTCTAATGGATGGTAGCCTTGTCCTTATGGAAGGTATTCTGTTGTCGAGATTTTTATTACTCCAATGGATGGTAGTCTTGTCGTTATGGAAGGTAGTCTCTTGTTGATATTGTTGTTACTCCAATAGATGGTAGCCTTATCAGTATGGAAGGTAGTCTGTTGTCCCGATTTTTGTTACTCAAATGGATGGTAGCCTTGTAATTATGGAAGGTTGTCTGTCTTTGTGATTTCTGTTACACCAATGGATGGTAGCCTTGTCATTATGGAAGGTAGTTTGTTTTTCAGATTTTTGTTACTCCAATGGATGGTACCCTTGTCGTTATGGAAGGTAGTCTGTTGTCGAGATTTTTGTTACTCCAATTGATGGTAGCCTTGTCATTATGGAAGGTAGTCTATTGTCCAAATTTTTGTTACTCAAATGGATGGTATCCTTGTCATTATGGAAGGTTGTCTGTTGTTGTGATATCTGTTACTCCAATGGATGGTAGCCTTGTCATTATGGAAGGTAGTCTGTTGTCGAGATTTTTGTTACTCCATTGGATTATAACCTTGTCATTATGGAAGGTAGTCTGTTGTCGAGATTTTTGTTACACCAATGGATGGTACCCTTGTCATTCTGGAGGGTAGTCTGTTGTCGAGATTTTTGTTACTCCAATGGATGGTAGCCTTGTCATTATGGAAGATAGTCTGTTGTCGAAATTTTTGTTACTCCAATGGATGGTAGCCTTGTCATTATGGAATGTAGTATTTTGTCGATATCTTTGTTACTCCAATGGATGGTAGCCTTTTCATTATGGAAGGTAGTCTGTTGTCGAGATTTTTGTTATTCCAATGGATGGTAGCCTTGTCATTATGGAAGGTAGTCTCTGGATGATATTTTTGTTACTCCAATGGATGGTAGTCTTCTCATTATGGAACGTAGTCTGTTGTCCCAATTTTTGTTACTCAAATGGATGGTAGCCTTGTCATTATGGAAGGTAGTCTGTCGTTGTAATTTTTGTTACTCCAATGGATGGTAGCCTTGCCATTATGGAAGGTAGTCTCTTGTTCAGATTTTTGTTGCTCCAATGGATGGTAGCCTTGTCATTATGGAAGGTAGTCTGTTGTCCAGATTTTTGTTATTCCAATGGATGGTAGCCTTGTCATTATGGAAGGTATTCTATTGTCGTTATTTTTGTTACTCCAATGGATTGTAGCCTTGTCATTATGGAAGGTAGTATGTTGTCGATATCTTTGTTACTCCAATGGATGGTAGCCTTCTCATTATGGAAAGTAGTCTGTTGTCAAGATTTTTTTTACTCCAATGGATGGTATCCTTGTCATTATGGAAGGTCGTATCTTGTTGACATTTGTGTTACTCCAATGGATGGTAGCCCTATCTTTATGGAAGGTAGTCAATTGTCCCGATTTTTGGTAGTCTAATGGATGGTAGCCTTGTCAGTATGGAAGGTAGTCTGTTGTCTCGATTTTTGTTACTCAAATGGATGGTAGCCTTGTCATTATGGAAGGTTATCTATCGTTGTGATTTCTGTTACACCAATGGATGGTAGCCTTGTCATTATGGAAGGTAGTCTGTTTTTCAGATTTTTGTTACTCCAATGGATGGTACCCTCATCATTATGGAAGGTAGCCTGTTGTTGAGATTTTTGTTACTCCAATTGATGGTAGCCTTGTCATTATGGAAGGTAGTCTGTTGTCCAAATTTTTGTTACTCAAATGGATGGTATCCTTGTCATTATGGAAGGTTTTCTGTTGTTGTGATATTTGTTACTCCAATGGATAGTAGACTTGTCATTATGGAAGGTAGTCTGTTGTCGAGATTTTTGTTACTCCATTGGATTGTATCCTTGTCATTATGGAAGGTAGTTTGGTGTCGAGATTTTTGGTATTCCAATGGATTGTAGACTTGTCAATATGGAAGGTAGTCTGTTGTCGAGATTTTTGTTACACCAATGGATGATACCCTTGTCATTATGATAGGTAGTCTGTTGTCGAGATTTTTGTTACTCCAGTGGATGGTAGCCTTGTCATTATGGAAGATAACCTGTTGTCGAGATTTTTGTTACTCCAATTGATGGTAGCCTTGTCATTATGGAAGGTAGTATTTTGTCGATATCTTTGTTACTCTAATGGATGGTAGCCTTGTCATTATCGAAGGTAGTCTTTGATCGAGATTTTTGTTATTCCAATGGATGGTAGCCAAGTCATTATGGAAGGTAGTTTGTGTACGAGATTTTAGTTACTCCAATGGATGGTATCCTTGACATTATGAAAGGTAGTCTTTTGTCGATATTTTTGTTACTCCATTGGATGGTAACCTTGTCATTATGGAAGGTAGTGTGTTGTCGATATTTTTGTTATTCCAATGGATGGTAGCCTAGTCATTATGTAAGGTAGTCTGTTGTCGTGATTTTTGTTATTCCAATGAATGGTAGCTTTGTCATTATGGAAGGTAGTATGTTGTAGATATCTTTGTTACTCCAATGGATGGTAGCCTTGTCATTATGGAAGGTAGTCTATTCTGGAGATTTCTGTTACTCTAAGGGATTGTAGCCTTGTCCATATGGAAGTTAGTCTATTGTCGAGATTTTTGTCACTACAATGGATGGTAGCCTTGTCATTATGGAAGGTAGTTTATTGTCGTTATTTTTGTTACTCCAATGGATTGTAGGCTTGTCATTATGGAAGGTAGTATGTTGTCGATATCTTTGTTACTCCAAAGGATGGTAGCCTTCTCATTATGGAAGGAAGTCTGTTGTCAAGATTTTTGTTACTCCAATGGATTGTAGCCCTATGTTTATGGAAGGTAGTCAGTTGTCCCGATTTTTGGTACTCTAATGGATGGTAACCTTGTCAGTATGGAAGGTAGTCTGTTGTCCCGATTTTTTTTACTCAAATGGATGGTAGCCTTGTCATTATGGAAGGTTGTCTGTCGTTGTGATTTCTGTTACACCAATGGATGGTAGCCTTGTCATAATGGAAGGTAGTCTGTTTTTCAGATTTTTGTTACTCTAGTGGATGGTAGACTTGTCATTATGGAAGGTAGTCTGTTGTCGAGATTTTTGTTACTCCATTGGATTGTAACCTTGTCATTATGGAAGGTAGTTTGTTGTCGAGATTTTTGTTATTCCAATGGATTGTAGATTTGTCAATATGGAAGGTAGTATGTTGTCGAGATTTTTGTTACACCAATGGATGGTACCCTTGTAATTCTGATAGGTAGTCTGTTGTCGAGATTTTTGTTACTCCAATGGATGGTAGCCTTGTCATTATGGAAGATAGTCTGTTGTCTAGATTTTTGTTACTCCAATGGATGGTAGCCTTGTCATTATGGAAGGTAGTATTTTGTCGATATCTTTGTTACTCCAATGGATGGTAGCCTTGTCATTATGGAAGGTAATCTATTGTCGAGATTTATGTTATTCCAATGGATGGTAGCCTTGTCATTATGGAAGATAGTATGTTGTCGATATCTTTGTTACTCCAATGGATGGTAGCCTTCTCATTATGGAAAGTAGTCTGTTGTCAAGATTTTTTTTACTCCAATGGATGGTATCCTTGTCATTATGGAAGGTCGTCTCTTGTTGACATTTGTGTTACTCCAATGGATGGTAGCCCTATCTTTATGGAAGGTAGTCAGTTGTCCCGATTTTTGGTAGTCTAATGGATGGTAGCCTTGTCAGTATGGAAGGTAGTCTGTTGTCTCGATTTTTGTTACTCAAATGGATGGTAGCCTTGTCATTATGGAAGGTTATCTATCGTTGTGATTTCTGTTACACCAATGGATGGTAGCCTTGTCATTATGGAAGGTAGTCTGTTTTTCAGATTTTTGTTACTCCAATGGATGGTACCCTCATCATTATGGAAGGTAGCCTGTTGTTGAGATTTTTGTTACTCCAATTGATGGTAGCCTTGTCATTATGGAAGGTAGTCTGTTGTCCAAATTTTTGTTACTCAAATGGATGGTATCCTTGTCATTATGGAAGGTTTTCTGTTGTTGTGATATCTGATACTCCAATGGATAGTAGACTTGTCATTATGGAAGGTAGTCTGTTGTCGAGATTTTTGTTACTCCATTGGATTGTAACCTTGTCATTATGGAAGGTAGTTTGGTGTCGAGATTTTTGGTATTCCAATGGATTGTAGACTTGTCAATATGCAAGGTAGTCTGTTGTCGAGATTTTTGTTACACCAATGGATGGTACCCTTGTCATTATGATAGGTAGTCTGTTGTCGAGATTTTTGTTACTCCAGTGGATGGTAGCCTTGTCATTATGGAAGATAACCTGTTGTCGAGATTTTTGTTACTCCAATTGATGGTAGCCTTGTCATTATGGAAGGTAGTATTTTGTCGATATCTTTGTTACTCTAATGGATGGTAGCCTTGTCATTATCGAAGGTAGTCTTTGATCGAGATTTTTGTTATTCCAATGGATGGTAGCCAAGTCATTATGGAAGGTAGTTTGTGTACGAGATTTTAGTTACTCCAATGGACGGTATCCTTGTCATTATGAAAGGTAGTCTTTTGTCGATATTTTTGTTACTCCATTGGATGGTAACCTTGTCATTATGGAAGGTAGTGTGTTGTCGATATTTTTGTTATTCCAATGGATGGTAGCCTAGTCATTATGTAAGGTAGTCTGTTGTCGTGATTTTTGTTATTCCAATGAATGGTAGCTTTGTCATTATGGAAGGTAGTATGTTGTAGATATCTTTGTTACTCCAATGGATGGTAGCCTTGTCATTATGGAAGGTAGTCTATTCTGGAGATTTCTGTTACTCTAAGGGATTGTAGCCTTGTCCATATGGAAGTTAGTCTATTGTCGAGATTTTTGTCACTACAATGGATGGTAGCCTTGTCATTATGGAAGGTAGTTTATTGTCGTTATTTTTGTTACTCCAATGGATTGTAGCCTTGTCATTATGGAAGGTAGTATGTTGTCGATATCTTTGTTACTCCAAAGGATGGTAGCCTTCTCATTATGGAAGGAAGTCTGTTGTCAAGATTTTTGTTACTCCAATGGATGGTAGCCCTATCTTTATGGAAGGTAGTCAGTTGTCCCGATTTTTGGTACTCTAATGGATGGTAACCTTGTCAGTATGGAAGGTAGTCTGTTGTCCCGATTTTTTTTACTCAAATGGATGGTAGCCTTGTCATTATGGAAGGTTGTCTGTCGTTGTGATTTCTGTTACACCAATGGATGGTAGCCTTGTCATTATGGAAGGTAGTCTGTTTTTCAGATTTTTGTTACTCTAGTGGATGGTAGACTTGTCATTATGGAAGGTAGTCTGTTGTCGAGATTTTTGTTACTCCTTTGGATTGTAACCTTGTCATTATGGAAGGTAGTTTGTTGTCGAGATTTTTGTTATTCCAATGGATTGTAGACTTGTCAATATGGAAGGTAGTATGTTGTCGAGATTTTTGTTACACCAATGGATGGTACCCTTGTAATTCTGATAGGTAGTCTGTTGTCGAGATTTTTGTTACTCCAATGGATGGTAGCCTTGTCATTATGGAAGATAGTCTGTTGTCTAGATTTTTGTTACTCCAATGGATGGTAGCCTTGTCATTATGGAAGGTAGTATTTTGTCGATATCTTTGTTACTCCAATGGATGGTAGCCTTGTCATTATGGAAGGTAATCTATTGTCGAGATTTATGTTATTCCAATGGATGGTAGCCTTGTCATTATGGAAGGTAGTCTCTGGATGATATTTTTGTTACTCCAATGGATGGTAGTCTTCTCATTATAGAAGGTAGTCTGTTGTCCCGATTTTTGTTACTCAAATGGATGATAGCCTTGTCATTATGGAAGGTAGTCTATCGTTGTAATTTTTGTTACTCCAATGGATGGTAGCCTTGCCATTAGGGAAGGTAGTCTGTTGTTCAGATTTTTGTTTCTCCAATGGATGGTAGACTTGTCATTATGGAAGGTAGTCTGTTGTCCTAATTTTTTTTACTCCATTGCATTGTAGCTTTGTCATTATGGAAGGTAGTCTGTTGTCGAGATTTCTGTTACTCCTATGGATGGTAGCCTTGTCATTATGGAAGGTAGTCTGTTGTTCATATTTTTGTTACTCCAATGGATGGTACCCTTGTCGTTATGGAAGGTAGTTTGTTATCGAGATTTTTGTTACTCCAATGGATGGTAGCCTTGTCATTATGGAAGGTAGTATGTTGTCCAGATTTTTGTTATTCCAATGGATGGTAGCCTTGTCATTATGGAAGGTATTATGTTGTCGATATCTTTGTTACTCCAATGGATGATAGCCTTCTCATTATGGAAGGTAGTCTGTTGTCAAGATTTTTTTAACTCCAATGGATGGTAGCCTTGTCATTATGGAAGGTCGTCTCTTGTTGACATTTTTGTTACTCCAATGGATTGTAGCCCTATCTTTATGGAAGGTAGTCTATTGTCACGATTTTTGTTACTCTAATGGATGGTAGCCTTGTCATTATGGAAGGTAGTCTGTTGTCCAGATTTTTGTTACTCTAATGGATGGTATCCTTGTCATTATGGAAGGTCGTCTCTTGTTGACATTTGTGTTACTCCAATGGATGGTAGCCCTATCTTTATGGAAGGTAGTCTGTTGTCCCTATTTTTGGTAGTCTAATGGATGGTAACCTTGTCAGTATGGAAGGTAGTCTGTTGTCTCGATTTTTGTTACTCAAATGGATGGTAGCCTTGTCATTATGGAAGGTTATCTGTCGTTGGGATTTCTGTTACACCAATGGATGGTAGCCTTGTCATTATGGAAGGTAGTCTATTTTTCAGATTTTTGTTACTCCAATGGATGGTACCCTTATCATTATGGAAGGTAGCCTATTGTTGAGATTTTTGTTACTCCAATTAATGGTAGCCTTGTCATTATGGAAGGTAGTCTGTTGTCCAAATTTTTGTTACTCAAATGGATGGTATCCTTGTCATTATGGAAGGTTTTCTGTTGTTGTGATATATGTTACTCCAATGGATGGTAGATTTGTCATTATGGAAGGTAGTCTGTTGTCGAGATTTTTGTTACTCCATTGGATTGTAACCTTGTCATTATGGAAGGTAGTTTGTTGTCGATATCTTTGTTACTCCAAAGGATGGTAGCCTTCTCATTATGGAAAGAAGTCTGTTGTCAAGATTTTTGTTACTCCAATGGATGGTAGCCCTATCTTTATGGAAGGTAGTCAGTTGTCCCGATTTTTGGTACTCTAATGGATGGTAACCTTGTCAGTATGGAAGGTAGTCTGTTGTCCCGAATTTTTTTACTCAAATGGATGGTAGCCTTGTCATTATGGAAGGTTGTCTGTCGTTGTGATTTCTGTTACACCAATGGATGGTAGCCTTGTCATTATGGAAGGTAGTCTGTTTTTCAGATTTTTGTTACTCTAGTGGATGGTAGACTTGTCATTATGGAAGGTAGTCTGTTGTCGAGATTTTTGTTACTCCATTGGATTGTAACCTTGTCATTATGGAAGGTAGTTTGTTGTCGAGATTTTTGTTATTCCAATGGATTGTAGACTTGTCAATATGGAAGGTAGTATGTTGTCGAGATTTTTGTTACACCAATGGATGGTACCCTTGTAATTCTGATAGGTAGTCTGTTGTCGAGATTTTTGTTACTCCAATGGATGGTAGCCTTGTCATTATGGAAGATAGTCTGTTGTCTAGATTTTTGTTACTCCAATGGATGGTAGCCTTGTCATTATGGAAGGTAGTATTTTGTCGATATCTTTGTTACTCCAATGGATGGTAGCCTTGTCATTATGGAAGGTAATCTATTGTCGAGATTTATGTTATTCCAATGGATGGTAGCCTTGTCATTATGGAAGATAGTATGTTGTCGATATCTTTGTTACTCCAATGGATGGTAGCCTTCTCATTATGGAAAGTAGTCTGTTGTCAAGATTTTTTTTACTCCAATGGATGGTATCCTTGTCATTATGGAAGGTCGTCTCTTGTTGACATTTGTGTTACTCCAATGGATGGTAGCCCTATCTTTATTGAAGGTAGTCAGTTGTCCCGATTTTTGGTAGTCTAATGGATGGTAGCCTTGTCAGTATGGAAGGTAGTCTGTTGTCTCGATTTTTGTTACTCAAATGGATGGTAGCCTTGTCATTATGGAAGGTTATCTATCGTTGTGATTTCTGTTACACCAATGGATGGTAGCCTTGTCATTATGGAAGGTAGTCTGTTTTTCAGATTTTTGTTACTCCAATGGATGGTACCCTCATCATTATGGAAGGTAGCCTGTTGTTGAGATTTTTGTTACTCCAATTGATGGTAGCCTTGTCATTATGGAAGGTAGTCTGTTGTCCAAATTTTTGTTACTCAAATGGATGGTATCCTTGTCATTATGGAAGGTTTTCTGTTGTTGTGATATCTGTTACTCCAATGGATAGTAGACTTGTCATTATGGAAGGTAGTCTGTTGTCGAGATTTTTGTTACTCCATTGGATTGTAACCTTGTCATTATGGAAGGTAGTTTGGTGTCGAGATTTTTGGTATTCCAATGGATTGTAGACTTGTCAATATGCAAGGTAGTCTGTTGTCGAGATTTTTGTTACACCAATGGATGGTACCCT
Source organism: Vicia faba (assembly GCA_948472305.1). Classification (NCBI taxonomy): domain Eukaryota; kingdom Viridiplantae; phylum Streptophyta; class Magnoliopsida; order Fabales; family Fabaceae; genus Vicia; species Vicia faba. Next base: position 531,669,699 of record OX451741.1, read on the forward strand.
TGTCATTATGATAGGTAGTCTGTTGTCGAGATTTTTGTTACTCCAGTGGATGGTAGCCTTGTCATTATGGAAGATAACTTGTTGTCGAGATTTTTGTTACTCCAATTGATGGTAGCCTTGTCATTATGGAAGGTAGTATTTTGTCGATATCTTTGTTACTCTAATGGATGGTAGCCTTGTCATTATCGAAGGTAGTCTTTGATCGAGATTTTTGTTATTCCAATGGATGGTAGCCAAGTCATTATGGAAGGTAGTTTGTGTACGAGATTTTAGTTACTCCAATGGATGGTATCCTTGTCATTATGAAAGGTAGTCTTTTGTCGATATTTTTGTTACTCCATTGGATGGTAACCTTGTCATTATGGAAGGTAGTGTGTTTTTCGATATTTTTGTTATTCCAATGGATGGTAGCCTAGTCATTATGTAAGGTAGTCTGTTGTCGTGATTTTTGTTATTCCAATGAATGGTAGCTTTGTCATTATGGAAGGTAGTATGTTGTAGATATCTTTGTTACTCCAATGGATGGTAGCCTTGTCATTATGGAAGGTAGTCTATTCTGGAGATTTCTTTTACTCTAAGGGATTGTAGCCTTGCCCATATGGAAGTTAGTCTATTGTCGAGATTTTTGTCACTACAATGGATGGTAGCCTTGTCATTATGGAAGGTAGTTTATTGTCGTTATTTTTGTTACTCCAATGGATTGTAGCCTTGTCATTATGGAAGGTAGTATGTTGTCGATATCTTTGTTACTCCAAAGGATGGTAGCCTTCTCATTACGGAAGGAAGTCTGTTGTCAAGATTTTTGTTACTCCAATGGATGGTAGCCCTATCTTTATGGAAGGTAGTCAGTTGTCCCGATTTTTGGTACTCTAATGGATGGTAACCTTGTCAGTATGGAAGGTAGTCTGTTGTCCCGAATTTTTTTACTCAAATGGATGGTAGCCTTGTCATTATGGAAGGTTGTCTGTCGTTGTGATTTCTGTTACACCAATGGATGGTAGCCTTGTCATTATGGAAGGTAGTCTGTTTTTCAGATTTTTGTTACTCTAGTGGATGGTAGACTTGTCATTATGGAAGGTAGTCTGTTGTCGAGATTTTTGTTACTCCATTGGATTGTAACCTTGTCATTATGGAAGGTAGTTTGTTGTCGAGATTTTTGTTATTCCAATGGATTGTAGACTTGTCAATATGGAAGGTAGTATGTTGTCGAGATTTTTGTTACACCAATGGATGGTACCCTTGTAATTCTGATAGGTAGTCTGTTGTCGAGATTTTTGTTACTCCAATGGATGGTAGCCTTGTCATTATGGAAGATAGTCTGTTGTCTAGATTTTTGTTACTCCAATGGATGGTAGCCTTGTCATTATGGAAGGTAGTATTTTGTCGATATCTTTGTTACTCCAATGGATGGTAGCCTTGTCATTATGGAAGGTAATCTATTGTCGAGATTTATGTTATTCCAATGGATGGTAGCCTTGTCATTATGGAAGATAGTATGTTGTCGATATCTTTGTTACTCCAATGGATGGTAGCCTTCTCATTATGGAAAGTAGTCTGTTGTCAAGATTTTTTTTACTCCAATGGATGGTATCCTTGTCATTATGGAAGGTCGTCTCTTGTTGACATTTGTGTTACTCCAATGGATGGTAGCCCTATCTTTATGGAAGGTAGTCAGTTGTCCCGATTTTTGGTAGTCTAATGGATGGTAGCCTTGTCAGTATGGAAGGTAGTCTGTTGTCTCGATTTTTGTTACTCAAATGGATGGTAGCCTTGTCATTATGGAAGGTTATCTATCGTTGTGATTTCTGTTACACCAATGGATGGTAGCCTTGTCATTATGGAAGGTAGTCTGTTTTTCAGATTTTTGTTACTCCAATGGATGGTACCCTCATCATTATGGAAGGTAGCCTGTTGTTGAGATTTTTGTTACTCCAATTGATGGTAGCCTTGTCATTATGGAAGGTAGTCTGTTGTCCAAATTTTTGTTACTCAAATGGATGGTATCCTTGTCATTATGGAAGGTTTTCTGTTGTTGTGATATCTGTTACTCCAATGGATAGTAGACTTGTCATTATGGAAGGTAGTCTGTTGTCGAGATTTTTGTTACTCCATTGGATTGTAACCTTGTCATTATGGAAGGTAGTTTGGTGTCGAGATTTTTGGTATTCCAATGGATTGTAGACTTGTCAATATGCAAGGTAGTCTGTTGTCGAGATTTTTGTTACACCAATGGATGGTACCCTTGTCATTATGATAGGTAGTCTGTTGTCGAGATTTTTGTTACTCCAGTGGATGGTAGCCTTGTCATTATGGAAGATAACTTGTTGTCGAGATTTTTGTTACTCCAATTGATGGTAGCCTTGTCATTATGGAAGGTAGTATTTTGTCGATATCTTTGTTACTCTAATGGATGGTAGCCTTGTCATTATCGAAGGTAGTCTTTGATCGAGATTTTTGTTATTCCAATGGATGGTAGCCAAGTCATTATGGAAGGTAGTTTGTGTACGAGATTTTAGTTACTCCAATGGATGGTATCCTTGTCATTATGAAAGGTAGTCTTTTGTCGATATTTTTGTTACTCCATTGGATGGTAACCTTGTCATTATGGAAGGTAGTGTGTTTTTCGATATTTTTGTTATTCCAATGGATGGTAGCCTAGTCATTATGTAAGGTAGTCTGTTGTCGTGATTTTTGTTATTCCAATGAATGGTAGCTTTGTCATTATGGAAGGTAGTATGTTGTAGATATCTTTGTTACTCCAATGGATGGTAGCCTTGTCATTATGGAAGGTAGTCTATTCTGGAGATTTCTTTTACTCTAAGGGATTGTAGCCTTGCCCATATGGAAGTTAGTCTATTGTCGAGATTTTTGTCACTACAATGGATGGTAGCCTTGTCATTATGGAAGGTAGTTTATTGTCGTTATTTTTGTTACTCCAATGGATTGTAGCCTTGTCATTATGGAAGGTAGTATGTTGTCGATATCTTTGTTACTCCAAAGGATGGTAGCCTTCTCATTATGGAAGGAAGTCTGTTGTCAAGATTTTTGTTACTCCAATGGATGGTAGCCCTATCTTTATGGAAGGTAGTCAGTTGTCCCGATTTTTGGTACTCTAATGGATGGTAACCTTGTCAGTATGGAAGGTAGTCTGTTGTCCCGATTTTTTTTACTCAAATGGATGGTAGCCTTGTCATTATGGAAGGTTGTGTGTCATTGTGATTTCTGTTACACCAATGGATGGTAGCCTTGTCATTATGGAAGGTAGTCTGTTTTTCAGATTTTTGTTACTCTAGTGGATGGTAGACTTGTCATTATGGAAGGTAGTCTGTTGTTGAGATTTTTGTTACTCCATTGGATTGTAACCTTGTCATTATGGAAGGTAGTTTGTTGTCGAGATTTTTGTTATTCCAATGGATTGTAGACTTGTCAATATGGAAGGTAGTATGTTGTCGAGATTTTTGTTACACCAATGGATGGTACCCTTGTAATTCTGATAGGTAGTCTGTTGTCGAGATTTTTGTTACTCCAATGGATGGTAGCCTTGTCATTATGGAAGATAGTTTGTTGTCGAGATTTTTGTTACTCCAATGGATGGTAGCCTTGTCATTATGGAAGGTAGTATTTTGTCGATATCTTTGTTACTCCAATGGATGGTAGCCTTGTCATTATGGAAGGTAATCTATTGTCGAGATTTATGTTATTCCAATGGATGGTAGCCTTGTCATTATGGAAGGTAGTCTCTGGATGATATTTTTGTTACTCCAATGGATGGTAGTCTTCTCATTATAGAAGGTAGTCTGTTGTCCCGATTTTTGTTACTCAAATGGATGATAGCCTTGTCATTATGGAAGGTAGTCTATCGTTGTAATTTTTGTTACTCCAATGGATGGTAGTCTTCTCATTATAGAAGGTAGTCTGTTGTTCAGATTTTTGTTTCTCCAATGGATGGTAGACTTGTCATTATGGAAGGTAGTCTGTTGTCCTAATTTTTTTTACTCCATTACATTGTAGCATTGTCATTATGGAAGGTAGTCTGTTGTCGAGATTTCTGTTACTCCTATGGATGGTAGCCTTGTCATTATGGAAGGTAGTCTGTTGTTCATATTTTTGTTACTCCAATGGATGGTACCCTTGTCGTTATGGAAGGTAGTTTGTTATCGAGATTTTTGTTACTCCAATGGATGGTAGCCTTGTCATTATGGAAGGTAGTATGTTGTCCAGATTTTTGTTATTCCAATGGATGGTAGCCTTGTCATTATGGAAGGTATTATGTTGTCGATATCTTTGTTACTACAATGGATGGTAGCCTTCTCATTATGGAAGGTAGTCTGTTGTCAAGATTTTTTTTACTCCAATGGATGGTAGCCTTATCATTATGGAAGGTCGTCTCTTGTTGACATTTTTGTTACTCCAATGGATTGTAGCCCTATCTTTATGGAAGGTAGTCTATTGTCACGATTTTTGTTACTCTAATGGATGGTAGCCTTGTCATTATGGAAGGTAGTCTGTTGTCCAGATTTTTGTTACTCTAATGGATGGTATCCTTGTCATTATGGAAGGTCGTCTCTTGTTGACATTTGTGTTACTCCAATGGATGGTAGCCCTATCTTTATGGAAGGTAGTCTGTTGTCCCTATTTTTGGTAGTCTAATGGATGGTAACCTTGTCAGTATGGAAGGTAGTCTGTTGTCTCGATTTTTGTTACTCAAATGGATGGTAGCCTTGTCATTATGGAAGGTTATCTGTCGTTGTGATTTCTGTTACACCAATGGATGGTAGCCTTTTCATTATGGAAGGTAGTCTGTTTTTCAGATTTTTGTTACTCCAATGGATGGTACCCTTATCATTATGGAAGGTAGCCTATTGTTGAGATTTTTGTTACTCCAATTAATGGGAGCCTTGTCATTATGGGAGGTAGTCTGTTGTCCAAATTTTTGTTACTCAAATGGATGGTATCCTTGTCATTATGGAAGGTTTTCTGTTGTTGTGATATATGTTACTCCAATGGATGGTAGATTTGTCATTATGGAAGGTAGTCTGTTGTCGAGATTTTTGTTACTCCATTGGATTGTAACCTTGTCATTATGGAAGGTAGTTTGTTGTCGAGATTTTTGGTATTCCAATGGATTGTAGACTTGTCAATATGGAAGGTAGTCTGTTGTCAAGATTTTTGTTACACCAATGGATGGTACCCTTGTCATTATGATAGGTAGTCTGTTGTCGAGATTTTTGTTACTCCAATGGATGGTAGCCTTGTCATTATGGAAGATAACCTGTTGTCGAGATTTTTGTTACTCCAATTGATGGTAGCCTTGTCATTATGGAAGGTAGTATTTTGTCGATATCTTTGTTACTCTAATGGATGGTAGCCTTGTCATTATGGAAGGTAGTCTGTGATCGAGATTTTTGTTATTCCAATGGATGGTAGCCAAGTCATTATGGAAGGTAGTTTGTGTACGAGATTTTAGTTACTCCAATGGATGGTATCCTTGTCATTATGAAAGGTAGTCTTTTGTCGATATTTTTGTTACTCCATTGGATGGTAGCCTTGCCATTATGTAAGGTAGTTTGTTGTCGAGATTTTTGTTATTCCAATGGATGGTAGCCTAGTCATTATGTAAGGTAGTCTGTTGTCGTGATTTTTGTTATTCCAATGAATGGTAGCTTTGTCATTATGGAAGGTAGTATGTTGTAGATATCTTTGTTACTCCAATGGATGGTAGCCTTGTCATTATGGAAGGTAGTCTATTGTGGAGATTTCTGTTACTCTAAGGGATTGTAGCCTTGTCCATATGGAAGTTAGTCTATTGTCGAGATTTTTGTCACTACAATGGATGGTAGCCTTGTCATTATGGAAGGTAGTTTATTGTCGTTATTTTTGTTACTCCAATGGATTGTAGCCTTGTCATTATGGAAGGTAGTATGTTGTCGATATCTTTGTTACTCCAAAGGATGGTAGCCTTCTCATTATGGAAGGTAGTCTGTTGTCAAGATTTTTGTTACTCCAATGGATGGTAGCCCTATCTTTATGGAAGGTAGTCTGTTGTCCCGATTTTTGGTACTCTAATGGATGGTAACCTTGTCAGTATGGAAGGTAGTCTGTTGTCCCGATTTTTTTTACTCAAATGGATGGTAGCCTTGTCATTATGGAAGGTTGTCTGTCGTTGTGATTTCTGTTACACCAATGGATGGTAGCCTTGTCATTATAGAAGGTAGTCTGTTTTTCAGATCTTTGTTACTCTAGTGGATGGTAGACTTGTCATTATGGAAGGTAGTCTGTTGTCGAGATTTTTGTTACTCCATTGTATTGTAACCTTGTCATTATGGAAGGTAGTTTGTTGTCGAGATTTTTGTTATTCCAATGGATTGTAGACTTGTCAATATGGAAGGTAGTATGTTGTCGAGATTTTTGTTACACCAATGGTTGGTACCCTTGTAATTATGATAGGTAGTATGTTGTCGAGATTTTTGTTACTCCAATGGATGGTAGCCTTGTCATTATGGAAGATAGTTTGTTGTCGAGATTTTTGTTACTCCAATGGATGGTAGCCTTGTCATTATGGAAGGTAGTATTTTGTTGATATCTTTGTTACTCCAATGGATGGTAGCCTTGTCATTATGGAAGGTAGTCTATTGTCGAGATTTATGTTATTCCAATGGATGGTAGCCTTGTCATTATGGAAGGTAGTCTCTGGATGATATTTTTGTTACTCCAATGGATGGTAGTCTTCTCATTATAGAAGGTAGTCTGTTGTCCCGATTTTTGTTACTCAAATGGATGATAGCCTTGTCATTATGGAAGGTAGTATGTCGTTGTAATTTTTGTTACTCCAATGGATGGTAGCCTTGCCATTAGGGAAGGTAGTCTGTTGTTCAGATTTTTGTTTCTCCAATGGATGGTAGACTTGTCATTATGGAAGGTAGTTTGTTGTCCTAATTTTTTTTACTCCATTGCATTGTAGCATTGTCATTATGGAAGGTAGTCTGTTGTCGAGATTTCTGTTACTCCAATGGATGGTAGCCTTGTCATTATGGAAGGTAGTATGTTGTTCATATTTTTGGTACTCCAATGGATGGTACCCTTGTCGTTATGGAAGGTAGTATGTTATAGAGATTTTTGTTACTCCAATGGATGGTAGCCTTGTCATTATGGAAGGTAGTATGTTGTCCAGATTTTTGTTATTCCAATGGATGGTAGCGTTGTCATTATGGAAGGTATTATGTTGTCGATATCTTTGTTACTCCAATGGATGGTAGCCTTCTCATTATGGAAGGTAGTATGTTGTCAAGATTTTTTTTACTCCAATGGATGGTAGCCTTGTCATTATGGAAGGTCGTCTCTTGTTGACATTTTTGTTACTCCAATGGATGGTAGCCCTATCTTTATGGAATGTAGTCTGTTGTCCCAATATTTGGTACTCTATTGGATTGTAGCCTTGTCAGTATGGAAGGTAGTCTGTTGTCCCGATTTTTGTTACTCAAATGGATGGTAGCCTTGTCATTATGGAAGGTTGTCTGTCATTGTGATTTTTGTTACACCAATGGATGGTAGCCTTGTCATTATGGAAGGTAGTCTGTTTTTCAGATTTTTGTTACTCCAATGGATATTACCCTTGTCGTTATGGAAGGTAGTCTGTTGTCGAGATTTTTTTTATTCCAATGGATTGTAGCCTTGTCATTATGGAAGGTAGTCTTTTGTCGTGATTTTTCTTGCTCCGATGGATGGTATCCTTGTCATTATGTAAGGTAGTTTGTTGTCGAGATTTTTGTTATTCCAATGGATGGTAGCCTTGTCATTATGGAAGGTAGTCTATTGTCGTGATTTTTCTTACTACAATGGATTGTAGCCTTGTCATTATGGAAGGTAGTATGATGTTGATATCTTTGTTACTCCAATCGATGGTAGCCTTCTCATTATGGAACATAGTCTGTTGTTGAGATTTTTGTTACTCCAATGGATGGTAGCCTTGTCATTATGGAAGGTACTCTCTTGTTGACATTTTTGTTACTCAAATGTATGGAAGCCTTGTCATTATGGTATGTAGTCTGTTGTCCCGATTTTTGTTACTCTAATGGATGGTACACTTGTCATTATGGAAGATAGTCTAACATTGTTATTTTTGTTACTCCTATGGATGGTAGCCTTATCATTATGAAAGGTAGTCTGTTGTTCAGATATTTGTTACTCCAATGGATGGTAGAGTTTTCGTTATGAAATGTAGTCTATTGTCGATATTTTTGTTACTACAATGGATTGTAGCCTTTTCATTATGGAAGGTCGTCTATTGTCGAGATTTTTGTTACTCCAATGGATGTTAGCCTTGTCATTATAGAAGGTAGTCTGTTGTACAGATTTTTGTTACTACAAGGGATGGTAGCCTTGTCATTATGGAAGGTAGTCTATTATCGAGATTTTTGTTACTATAATGGATTGTATCCTTGCAATTATGGAAGGTAGTATGTTGTCAATATCTTTTTTACTCCAATGGATGGTAGCCTAGTCATTATGGAAGGTAGTTTGTTGTCAAGATTTTTTTACTCCAATGGATGGTAGCCTTGTCATTATGGAAGATAGTCTGTTGTCGAGATTTTTGTTACTCCAATGGATGGTAGCCTTGTCATTATGGAAGGTAGTATTTTGTCGATATCTTTGTTACTCCAATGGATGGTAGCCTTGTCATTATGGAAGGTAGTCTATTGTCGAGATTTTTGTTATTCCAATTTATGGTAGCCTTGTCATTATGGAAGGTAGTCTTTGGATGATATTTTTGTTACTCTAATGGATGGTAGTCTTCTCATTATAGAAGGTAGTCTGTTGTCCCGATTTTTGTTACTCAAATGGATGATAGCCTTGTCATTATGGAAGGTAGTCTGTCGTTGTAATTTTTGTTACTCCAATGGATGGTAGCCTTGCCATTATGAAGGTTGTCTGTTGTTCATATTTTTGTTTCTCCAATGGATGGTAGACTTGTCATTATGGAAGGTAGTTTGTTGTCCTAATTTTTTTTACTCCATTGGATTGTAGCATTGTCATTATGGAAGGTAGTCTGTTGTCGAGTTTTCTGTTACTCCTATGGATGGTAGTCTTGTCATTATGGAAGGTAGTCTGTTGTTCATATTTTTGTTACTCCAATGGATGGTAGCCTTGTCGTTATGGAAGGAAGTCTGTTATCGAGATTTTTGTTACTCCAATGGATGGTAGCCTTGTCATTATGGAAGGTAGTCTGTTGTCCAGATTTTTTTTATTCCAATGGATGGTAGCCTTGTTATTATGGAAGGTAGTCTATTGTATTGATTTTTGTTACTCCAATGGATTGTAGCCTTGTAATTATGGAAGGTATTATGTTGTCGATATCTTTGTTACTCCAATGGATGGTAGCCTTCTCATTATGGAAGGTAGTCTGTTGTCAAGATTTTTTTTACTCCAATGGATGGTAGCCTTGTCATTATGGAAGGTCGTCTCTTGTTGACATTTTTGTTACTCCAATGGATGGTAGCCCTATCTTTATGGAAGGTAGTCTGTTGTCCCGATTTTTGTTACTCTAATGGATGGTAGCCTTGTCATTATGGAAGGTAGTCTGTTGTCCAGATTTTTGTTACTCTAATGGATGGTACCCTTGTCATTATGGAAGGTAGTTTGTTGTCGATATTTTTGTTACTTCATTGGATGGTAGCCTTGTCATTATGGAAGTTAGTATGTTGTCGATATCTTTGTAACTCCAATGGATGGTAGCCTTCTCATTATAGAAGGTAGTCTGTTGTCAAGATTTTTTTTACTCCAATGGATGGTATCCTTGTCATTATGGAAGGTCGTCTCTTGTTGACATTTTTGTTACTCCAATGGATGGTAGCCCTATCTTTATGGATGGTAGTCTGTTGTCCCGATTTTTGGTACTCTATTGGATGGTAGTCTTGTCAGTATGGAAGGTAGTCTGTTGTCCCGATTTTTGTTACTCAAATGGGTGGTATCCTTGTAATTCTGGAAGGTTGTCTGTCATTGTGATTTCTGTTACACCAATGGATGGTAGCCTTGTCATTATGGAAGGTAGTCTGTTTTTCAAATTTTTGTTACTCCAATGGATGGTACCCTTGTCAATATGGAAGGTAGTATGTTCTCGAGATTTGTTTAATTCCAATGGATGGTAGCCATGTCGTTATGGAAGGTAGTCTTTTGTCGTGATTTTTCTTGCTCCGATGGATGGTAGCCTTGTCATTATGTAAGATCGTCTGTTTTCGAGATTTTTGTTACTCCAATGGATGTTAGCCTTGTCATTATAGAAGGTAGTCTGTTGTACAGATTTTTGTTACAATAAGGGATGGTATCCTTGTCATTATGGAAGGTAGTCTGTTATCGAGATTTTTGTTACTATAATGGATTGTATCCTTGCAATTATGTAAGGTAGTATGTTGTCAATATCTTTTTTACTCTAATGGATGGTAGCCTAGTTATTATGGAAGGTAGTTTGTTGTCGAGATTTTTTTACTCCAATGGATGGTAGCCTTGTCATTATGGAAGGAAGTCTGTTGTCCAAATTTTTTTTACTCTAATGGATAGTAGCCTAGTAATTATGGAAGGTAGTCTATTGTCGAGATTTTTGTTACTCCATTGGATGGTAGCCTTGTCATTATGGAAGGTAGTAAGTTGTCGATATCTTTGTTACTCCAATGGATGGTAGCCTTCACAATATGGAAGGTAGTCTGATGTCGAGTTTTTTGTTACTCCAATGGATGGTAGCCTTGTCATTATGGAAGATAGTCTGTTGTCGAGATTTTTTATACTCCAATGGATGGTAGCCTTGTCATTATGGAAGGAAGTCTGTTGTCGAGATTTTTGTTACTCCAATGGATGGTAGCCTTGTCATTATGGAAGGTAGTCTTTTGTTCAGATTTTTGTTACTCCAATGTATGGTAGCTTGTCATTATGGGACGTAGTCTATTGTCAATATTTTTGTTACTCCAATGGATTGTATCCTTGTCATTATGGAAGGTACTCTGGTGTCGAGATTTTTGTTACTCGAATGGATGGTAGCCTTGTCATTATGGAAGGTACTCTGTTGTCGATATTTTTGTTATTCCAATGGATGGTAGCCTTGTCATTATGGAAGGTAGTCTGTTGTCGAGATTTTTGTTACTCCAATGGATGGTAGCCTTGTTATTATGGAACATAGTCTATTGTCAATATTTTTGTTACTCTAATGGATTGTAGCCTTGTCATTATGGAAGTTACATTGTTGTCGAGATTTTTGTTACTCCAATGGATGGTAGCCTTGTCATTATGGAAGGTACTCTATTGTCTATATTTTTGTTACTCCAATGGATGGTAGCCTTATCATTATGAAAGGTAGTCTGTTGTCAAGATTTTTGTTACTCCAATGGATGGTAGCCTTGTCATTATGGAAGGTACTCTATTGTCTATATTTTTGTTACTCCAATGGATGGTAGCCTTATCATTATCGAAGGAAGTCTGTTGTCGAGATTTTTGTTACTCCAATGGATCATAGCCTTGTCATTATGGAAGGTAGTCTTTTGTTCAGATTTTTGTTACTCTAATCGATGGTAGCCTTTATATTATAGTAGCCTTTTCATTATGGAAGGTAGTATGTTGTTCAGATTTTTTTTAATCTAATGGATGGTAGCCTTGTCATTATGAAAGGTAGTCTGTTGTCGAGATTTTTGTTACTCCAATGAATGGTAGCCTTGTCATTATGGGACGTAGTCTATTGTCAATATTTTTGTTACTCCAATGGATTGTAGCCTTGTCATTATGGAAGTTACTCTGTTGTCGAGATTTTGTTACTCCAATGGATGGTATCCTTGTCATTATGGAAGGTATTATGTTGTCTATATTTTTGTTACTCCAATGGATGGTAGCCTTATCATTATGGAAGTTAGTCTGTTGTCGAGATTTTTGTTACTCCAATGGATGGTAGCTTTGTTATTATGGGATGTAGTCTATTGTCAATATTTTTGTTACTCTAATGGATTGTAGCCTTGTCATTATGGAAGTTACTCTGTTGTCTAGATTTTTGTTACTCCAATGGATGGTAGCCTTGTCATTATGGAAGGTACTCTGTTGTCTATATTTTTGTTACTCCAATGTATGGTAGCCTTGTCATTATGGAAGATAGTCTGTTGTCGAGATTTTTGTTACTCCAATGGATGGTAGCCTTGTCATTACGGAATGTACTATGTTGTCGAGATTTTTGTTACTCCAATGGATGGTAGCCTTGTCATTATGGAAGATAGTGTGTTGTCTAGATTTTTATTACTCCAATGGTAGGTAGCCTTGTCATTATGGAAGGAAGTCTGTTGTCGAGATTTTTTTTACTCCAATGGATGGTAGCCTTGTCATTATGGAAGGTAGTCTTTTGTTCAGATTTTTGTTACTCCAATGGATGGTAGCCTTGTCATTACAAAAGGTAGTCTTTTGTCGATATTTTTGTTATTCCAATGGGTGGTAGCCTTGTCATTATGGAAGTTAGTCTATTGTCGAGATTATGGTTACTACAATGGATGGTAGCCTTGTCATTTTGGAAGGTAGTATGTTGTTAATATTTTTGTTACTCCAATGGATGGCAGCCTTGATATTATGGTAGCCTTTTCATTATGGAAGGTAGTTTGTTGTTCAGATTTTTGTTAATCCAATGGATGGTAGCCTTGTCATTATGAAAGGTAGTCTGTTGTCGTGATTTTTGTTGTTCCGTTGGATGGTACCTTGTCATTATGGAAGGTAGTCTGATGTCAAGGTTTTTGTTATTCCAAAGGATGGTAACCTTGTCATTTTGGAAGGTAGTCTATTGTCTGGTTACTATAATGGAGGGTAGCCTTGTCATTATGGAAGGTAGTTTGTTGTCGAGATTTTTGTTACTCTAATGAATGGTAGCCTTATCATTATGGGACGTAGTCTGTTGTCAATATTTCTGTTACTCCAATGGATTGTAGCCTTGTAATTATTGAAGGTACTCTGTTGTTGAGATTTTTGTTACACCAATGGATGGTAGCCTTGTCATTATGGAAGGTACTATGTTGTCAATATTTTTGTTACTTCAATGGATGGTAGCCTTGTCATTATGGAAGGTAGTATGTTCTCGAGATTTTTGTTACTCCAATGGATGGTAGCCTTGTAATTATGGAAGGTAGTCTTTTGTTCAGATTTTTGTTATCCTAATGGATGGTAGCCTTGTCATTATTGAAGGTAGTATGTCGTTATGATTTTTGTTACTCCAATGTATGGTAGCCTTTACATTATGGAAGCTAGTCAGTTGTTCAGATTTTTGTTAATCCAATGGATGGTAGCCTTGTCATTATGGAAGGTAGTCTGTTGTCGAGATTTTTCTTATTCCATTGGATGGTAGCCTTGTCATTATGGAAGGTAGTCTGATGTTAGGATTTTTGTTATTCCAATGTATGGTAACCTTGTCATTTTGGAAGGTAATATGTTGTCGAGATTTTTGGTACTTCAATGGATTGTAGCCTTGTCATTATGGGACGTAGTCTATTGTCAATATTTTTGTTACTCCAATGGATTGTAGCCTTGTCATTATGGAAGGTACTCTGTTGTCGAGATTTTTGTTACTCCAATGGATGGTAGCCTTGTCATTATGGAAGGTACTCTGTTGTCGATATTTTTGTTACTCCAATGGATGGTAGCCTTGTCATTATGGAAGGTAGTCTGTTGTCGAGATTTTTGTTACTCCAATGGATGGTAGGCTTGTCATTATGTAAGGTAGTTTGTTGTCGTGATTTTTGTTACTCCAATGGATGGTAGACTTGTCATTATGGAAGGTAGTCTTTTGTCCATATTTTCGTTACTGCAATGGATGGTAGCCTTATCACTACAGAAGGTAGTATGTTGTCGATATTTTTGTTATTCTAATGGATGGTAGCCTTATCATTATGGAAGGTGGTATATTGTAGATATCTTTTTTACTCCTATGGGTGGTAGCCTTGTCATTATGGAAGGTAGTCTGTTGTCGAGATTTTAGTTAGTACAATGGATGGTAGACTTGTCATTCGGGAAGGTAGTCTGTTGTTGATATTTTTGTTACTCCAATGGATGGTAGCCTTGTCTTTATGGAAGGTAGTCTGTTGTCGATATTTTTGTTAATCCAATGGATGGTAGCCTTTTCATTATGGAAGGTAGTCTGTTGTTCAGATTTTTGTTATTCCAAAGGATGCTAACCTTGTCATTTTGGAAGGTAGTCTGTTGTTGAGATTTTTGTTACTCCAACGTAGGGTAGCCTTGTCATTATAGAAGGTAGTCTGTTGTTGAGATTTTTGTTACTCCAACGGATGGTAGCCTGGTCATTATGGGACGTAGCCTAGTGTCAATATTTCTGTTACTCCAATGGATTGTAGCCTTGTCATTATGGAAGGTACTCTGTTGTCAAGATTTTTGTTACTCCAATGGATGGTAGCCTTGTCATTATGGAAGGTAGTCTGTTGTCGAGATTTTTGTTACTCCAATGGATGGTAGCCTTGTAATTATGGAAGGTAGTATGTTGTCGAGATTTTTGTTATTCCATTGGATGGTAGCCTTGTAATTATGGAAGGTAGTCTGATGTTTGATTTTTGTGATTCCAATGTATGGTAACCTTGTAATTTTGGAAGGTATTCTATTGTCGAGATTTTTTTTACTCCAATGGATGGTAGCCTTGTCATTATGGGACGTAGTCTATTGTCAATATTTTTCTTACTCCAATGGATTGTAGCCTTGTCATTATGGAAGGTACCCTGGTGTCGAGATTTTTGTTACTCCAATGAATGGTAGCCTTGTCATTATGGAAGGTACTCTATTGTCGATATTTTTGTTACTCCAACGGATGGTAGCCTTGTCATTAAGAAAGGTAGTCTATTGTCGTGATTTTTGTTACTCCAATGGATGGTATCCTTGTCATTATGGAAGGTAGTCTTTTGTTCATATTTTTGTTACTGCAATGGATGGTAGCCTTGTCACTACAGAAGGTAGTTTGTTGTCGATATTTTTTTTATTCCAATGGATGGTAGCCTTATCATTATGGAAGGTAGTATATTGTAGATATCTTTTTTACTCCTATGGGTGGTAGCCTTGTCATTATGGAAGGTAGTCTGTTGTCGAGATTTTCGTTACTACAATGGATGGTAGCCTTGTCACTCTTGAAGGTAGTCTATTGTTGATATTTTTGTTACTCCAATGGATGGTAGCCTTGTCATTATGGAAGGTAGTCTGTTGTCGATATTTTTGTTACTCCAATGGATGGTAGCCTTTTCATTATTGAAGGTAGTCTGTTGTTCAGATTTTTGTTAATCCAATGGATGGTATCCTTGTCATTATGAAAGGTAGTCTGTTGTCGAGATTTTTGTTTTTCCATTAGATGGTACCTTGTCATTATGGAAGGTAGTCTGATGTCGAGATTTTTGTTATTCCAAAGGATGGTAACCTTGTCATTTTGGAAGGTAGTCTGTTGTCGAGATTTTTGTTACTCCAATGGAGGGTAGCCTTGTCATTATAGAAGGTAGTCTGTTGTCGAGATTTTTGTTACTCCAATGGATGGTAGCCTTGTCATTATGGGACGTAGTCTGGTGTCAATATTTTTGTTACTCCAATGGATTGTAGCCTTGTCATTATGGAAGGTACTCTGTTGTCAAGATTTTTGTTACTCCAATGGATGGTAGCCTTGTCATATGGAAGGTACTCTGTTGTCAATATTTTTGTTACTCCAATTGATGGTAGCCTTGTCATTATGGAAGGTAGTCTGTTGTCGAGATTTTTGTTACTCCAATGGATGGTAGCCTTGTAATTATGGAAGTTAGTCTTTTGTTCAAATTTTTATTACTCCAATGGATAGTGGCCTTGTCATTATTGAAGGTAGTCTCTCGTTATGATTTCTTTTACTCTAATGGATGGTAGCCTTGTCATTATGGAAGGTACTCTGTTGTCGATATTTTTTTTACTCCAATTGATGGTAGCCTTGTCATTATGGAAGGTAGTCTGTTGTCGAGATTTTTGTTACTCCAATGGATGGTAGCCTTGTAATTATGGAAGGTAGTATGTTGTCGAGATTTTTGTTATTCCATTGGATGGTAGCCTTGTCATTATGGAAGGTAGTATGATGTTAGGATTTTTGTTATTCCAATGTATGGTAACCTAGTAATTTTGGAAGGTAGTCTATTGTCGAGATTTTTGTTACTCCAAAGGATGGTAGCCTTGTCATTATGGGACGTAGTCTATTATCAATATTTTTGTTACTCCAATGGATTGTAGCCTTGTCATTATGGAAGGTACCCTGGTGTCGAGATTTTTGTTACTCCAATGGATGGTAGCCTTGTCATTATGGAAGGTACTCTATTGTCGATATTTTTGTTACTCCAATGGATGGTAGCCTTGTCATTATGGAAGGTAGTCTATTGTCGTGATTTTTGTTACTCCAATGGATGGTAGCCTTGTCATTATGGAAGGTAGTCTTTTGTTCATATTTTTGTTACTGCAATGGATGGTAGCCTTGTCACTACAGAAGGTAGTTTGTTGTCGATATTTTTGTTATTCCAATGGATGGTAGCCTTATCATTTTGGAAGGTAGTATATTGTAGATATCTTTTTTACTCCTATGGGTGGTAGCCTTGTCATTATGGAAGGTAGTCTGTTGTCGAGATTTTCGTTACTACAATGGATGGTAGCCTTGTCACTCTAGAAGGTAGTCTGTTGTTGATATTTTTGTTACTCCAATGGATGGTAGCCTTGTCATTATGGAAGGTAGTCTGTTGTCGATATTTTTGTTACTCCAATGGATGGTAGCCTTTTCATTATTGAAGGTAGTCTATTGTTCAGATTTTTGTTAATCTAATGGATGGTAGCCTTGTCATTATGCAAGGTAGTCTGTTGTCGAGATTTTTGTTTTTCCATTAGATGGTACCTTGTCATTATGGAAGGTAGTCTGATGTCGAGATTTTTGTTATTCCAAAGGATGGTAACCTTGTCATTTTGGAAGGTAGTCTGCTGTCGAGATTTTTGTTACTCCAATGGAGGGTAGCCTTGTCATTATAGAAGGTAGTCTGTTGTCGAGATTTTTGTTACTACAATGGATGGTAGCCTTGTCATTATGGGACGTAGTCTGGTGTCAATATTTCTGTTACTCCAATGGATTGTAGCCTTGTCATTATGGAAGGTACTCTGTTGTCAAGATTTTTGTTACTCCAATGGATGGTAGCCTTGTCATATGGAAGGTACTCTGTTGTCAATATTTTTGTTACTCCAATTGATGGTAGCCTTGTCATTATGGAAGGTAGTCTGTTGTCGAGATTTTTGTTACTCCAATGGATGGTATCCTTGTAATTATGGAAGTTAGTCTTTTGTTCAGATTTTTATTACTCCAATGGATAGTGGCCTTGTCATTATTGAAGGTAGTCTCTCGTTATGATTTCTGTTACTCTAATGGATGGTAGCCTTGTCATTATGGAAGGTACTCTGTTGTCGATATTTTTGTTACTCCAATTGATGGTAGCCTTGTCATTATGGAAGGTAGTCTGTTGTCGATATTTTTGTGACTCCAATGGATGGTAGCCTTTTCATTATGGAAGGTAGTCTGTTGTTCAGATTTTTGTTAATCCAATGGTTGGTAGCCTTATCATTATGCAAGGTAGTCTGTTGTCGAGATTTTTGTTGTTCCATTAGATGGTACCTTGTCATTATGGAAGGTAGTCTGATGTCAAGATTTTTGTTATTCCAAAGGATGGTAGCCTTGTCATTATGGAAGGTATTCTGATGTCGAGATTTTTGTTACTCCAATGGAGGGTAGCCTTGTCATTATAGAAGGTAGTTTGTTGTCGAGATTTTTTTTACTCCAATGGATGGTAGCCTTTACATTATGGAAGGTAGTTTGTTGTTCAGATTTTTGTTAATCCAATGGATGGTAGCCTTGTCATTATGAAAGGTAGTCTGTTGTCGTGATTTTTGTTGTTCCGTTGGATGGTACCTTGTCATTATGGAAGGTAGTCTGATGTCAAGATTTTTGTTATTCCAAAGGATGGTAACCTTGTCATTTTTGAAGGTAGTCTATTGTCTGGTTACTATAATGGAGGGTAGCCTTGTCATTATGGAAGGTAGTTTGTTGTCGAGATTTTTGTTACTCTAATGAATGGTAGCCTTATCATTATGGGACGTAGTCTGTTGTCAATATTTCTGTTACTCCAATGGATTGTAGCCTTGTAATTATTGAAGGTACTCTGTTGTTGAGATTTTTGTTACACCAATGGATGGTAGCCTTGTCATTATGGAAGGTACTATGTTGTCAATATTTTTGTTACTCCAATGGATGGTAGCCTTGTAATTATGGAAGGTAGTCTGTTCTCGAGATTTTTGTTACTCCAATGGATGGTAGCCTTGTAATTATGGAAGGTAGTCTTTTGTTCAGATTTTTGTTATCCTAATGGATGGTAGCCTTGTCATTATTGAAGGTAGTATGTCGTTATGATTTCTGTTACTCCAATGGATGGTAGCCTTGTCATTATGGAAGGTAGTCTTTTGTTCATATTTTTGTTACTCCAATGGATGGTAGCCTTGTGATTACAGAAGGAAGTATGTTGTCGAGATTTTTTTTACTCCAATGTGTGGTAGCCTTTACATTATGGAAGCTAGTCAGTTGTTCAGATTTTTGTTAATCCAATGGATGGTAGCCTTGTCATTATGGAAGGTAGTCTGTTGTCGAGATTTTTCTTATTCCATTGGATGGTAGCCTTGTCATTATGGAAGGTAGTCTGATGTTAGGATTTTTGTTATTCCAATGTATGGTAACCTTGTCATTTTGGAAGGTAGTATGTTGTCGAGATTTTTGGTACTTCAATGGATTATAGCCTTGTCATTATGGGACGTAGTCTATTGTCAATATTTTTGTTACTCCAATGGATTGTAGCCTTGTCATTATGGAAGGTACTCTGTTGTCGAGATTTTTGTTACTCCAATGGATGGTAGCCTTGTCATTATGGAAGGTACTCTGTTGTCGATATTTTTGTTACTCCAATGGATGGTAGCCTTGTCATTATGGAAGGTAGTCTGTTGTCGAGATTTTTGTTACTCCAATGGATGGTAGCCTTGTCATTATGTAAGGTAGTTTGTTGTCGTGATTTTTGTTACTCCAATGGATGGTAGACTTGTCATTATGGAAGGTAGTCTTTTGTTCATATTTTCGTTACTGCAATGGATGGTAGCCTTATCACTACAGAAGGTAGTATGTTGTCGATATTTTTGTTATTCTAATGGATGGTAGCCTTATCATTATGGAAGGTGGTATATTGTAGATATCTTTTTTACTCCTATGGGTGGTAGCCTTGTCATTATGGAAGGTAGTCTGTTGTCGAGATTTTAGTTACTACAATGGATGGTAGACTTGTCATTCGGGAAGGTAGTCTGTTGTTGATATTTTTGTTACTCCAATGGATGGTAGCCTTGTCTTTATGGAAGGCAGTCTGTTGTCGATATTTTTGTTAATCCAATGGATGGTAGCCTTTTCATTATGGAAGGTAGTCTGTTGTTCAGATTTTTGTTATTCCAAAGGATGCTAACCTTGTCATTTTGGAAGGTAGTCTGTTGTCGAGATTTTTGTTACTCCAACGTAGGGTAGCCTTGTCATTATAGAAGGTAGTCTGTTGTTGAGATTTTTGTTACTCCAACGGATGGTAGCCTGGTCATTATGAGACGTAGCCTAGTGTCAATATTTCTGTTACTCCAATGGATTGTAGCCTTGTCATTATGGAAGGTACTCTGTTGTCAAGATTTTTGTTACTCCAATGGATGGTAGCCTTGTCATTATGGAAGGTACTGTGTTGTCAATATTTTTGTTTCTCCAATTGATGGTAGCCTTGTCATTATGGAAGGTAGTCTGTTGTCGAGATTTTTGTTACTCCAATGGATGGTAGCCTTGTAATTATGGAAGGTAGTATGTTGTCGAGATTTTTGTTATTCCATTGGATGGTAGCCTTGTCATTATGGAAGGTAGTCTGATGTTAGGATTTTTGTGATTCCAATGTATGGTAACCTTGTAATTTTGGAAGGTATTCTATTGTCGAGATTTTTTTTACTCCAATGGATGGTAGCCTTGTCATTATGGGACGTAGTCTATTGTCAATATTTTTCTTACTCCAATGGATTGTAGCCTTGTCATTATGGAAGGTACTCTATTGTCGATATTTTTGTTACTCCAATGGATGGTAGCCTTGTCATTATGGAATGTAGTCTATTGTCGTGATTTTTGTTACTCCAATGGATGGTATCCTTGTCATTATGGAAGGTAGTCTTTTGTTCATATTTTTGTTACTGCAATGGATGATAGCCTTGTCACTACAGAAGGTAGTTTGTTGTCGATATTTTTGTTATTCCAATGGATGGTAGCCTTATCATTATGGAAGGTAGTATATTGTAGATATCTTTTTTACTCCTATGGGTGGTAGCCTTGTCATTATGGAAGGTAGTCTGTTGTCGAGATTTTCGTTACTACAATGGATGGTAGCCTTGTCACTCTAGAAGGTAGTCTATTGTTGATATTTTTGTTACTCCAATGGATGGTAGCCTTGTCATTATGGAAGGTAGTCTGTTGTCGATATTTTTGTTACTCCAATGGATGGTAGCCTTTTCATTATTGAAGGTAGTCTGTTGTTCAGATTTTTGTTAATCCAATGGATGGTAGCCTTGTCATTATGCAAGGTAGTCTGTTGTCGAGATTTTTGTTTTTCCATTAGATGGTACCTTGTCATTATGGAAGGTAGTCTGATGTCGAGATTTTTGTTATTCCAAAGGATGGTAACCTTGTCATTTTGGAAGGTAGTCTGATGTCGAGATTTTTGTTACTCCAATGGAGGGTAGCCTTGTTATTATAGAAGGTAGTCTGTTGTCAAGATTTTTGTTACTCCAATGGATGGTAGCCTTGTCATATGGAAGGTACTCTGTTGTCCATATTTTTGTTACTCCAATTGATGGTAGCCTTGTCATTATGGAAGGTAGTCTGTTGTCGAGATTTTTGTTACTCCAATGGATGGTAGCGTTGTAATTATGGAAGTTAGTCTTTTGTACAAATTTTTATTACTCCAATGGATAGTGGCCTTGTCATTATTGAAGGTAGTCTCTCGTTATGATTTCTGTTACTCTAATGGATGGTAGCCTTGTCATTATGGAAGGTACTCTGTTGTCGATATTTTTGTTACTCCAATTGATGGTAGCCTTGTCATTATGGAAGGTAGTCTGTTGTCGAGATTTTTGTTACTCCAATGGATGGTAGCCTTGTAATTATGGAAGGTAGTATGTTGTCGAGATTTTTGTTATTCCATTGGATGGTAGCCTTGTCATTATGGAAGGTAGTCTGATGTTAGGATTTTTGTTATTCCAATGTATGCTAACCTAGTAATTTTGGAAGGTAGTCTATTGTCGAGATTTTTGTTACTCCAAAGGATGGTAGCCTTGTCATTATGGGACGTAGTCTATTGTCAATATTTTTGTTACTCCAATGGATTGTAGCCTTGTCATTATGGAAGGTACCCTGGTGTCGAGATTTTTGTTACTCCAATGGATGGTAGCCTTGTCATTATGGAAGGTACTCTATTGTCGATATTTTTGTTACTCCAATGGATGGTAGCCTTGTCATTATGGAAGGTAGTCTATTGTCGTGATTTTTGTTACTCCAATGGATGGTAGCCTTGTCATTATGGAAGGTAGTCTTTTGTTCATATTTTTGTTACTGCAATGGATGGTAGCCTTGTCACTACAGAAGGTAGTTTGTTGTCGATATTTTTGTTATTCCAATGGATGGTAGCCTTATCATTTTGGAAGGTAGTATATTTTAGATATCTTTTTTACTCCTATGGGTGGTAGCCTTGTCATTATGGAAGGTAGTCTGTTGTCGAGATTTTCGTTACTACAATGGATGGTAGCCTTGTCACTCTAGAAGGTAGTATGTTGTTGATATTTTTGTTACTCCAATGGATGGTAGCCTGGTCATTATGGAAGGTAGTCTGTTGTCGATATTTTTGTTACTCCAATGGATGGTAGCCTTTTCATTATTGAAGGTAGTCTATTGTTCAGATTTTTGTTAATCCAATGGATGGTAGCCTTGTCATTATGCAAGGTAGTCTGTTGTCGAGATTTTTGTTTTTCCATTAGATGGTACCTTGTCATTATAGAAGGTAGTCTGATGTCGAGATTTTTGTTATTCCAAAGGATGGTAACCTTGTCATTTTGGAAGGTAGTCTGCTGTCGAGATTTTTGTTACTCCAATGGAGGGTAGCCTTGTCATTATAGAAGGTAGTCTGTTGTCGAGATTTTTGTTACTCCAATGGATGGTAGCCTTGTCATTATGGGACGTAGTCTGGTGTCAATATTTCTGTTACTCCAATGGATTGTAGCCTTGTCATTATGGAAGGTACTCTGTTGTCAAGATTTTTGTTACTCCAATGGATGGTAGCCTTGTCATATGGAAGGTACTCTGTTGTCAATATTTTTGTTACTCCAATTGATGGTAGCCTTGTCATTATGGAAGGTAGTCTGTTGTCGAGATTTTTGTTACTCCAATGGATGGTAGCCTTGTAATTATGGAAGTTAGTCTTTTGTTCAGATTTTTATTACTCCAATGGATAGTGGCCTTGTCATTATTGAAGGTAGTCTGTTGTCGAGATTTTTGTTATTCCATTAGATGGTACCTTTAACATTATGGAAGGTAGTCTGATGTCAAGATTTTTGTTATTCCAAAGGATGGTAGCCTTGTCATTATGGAAGGTATTCTGATGTCGAGATTTTTGTTACTCCAATGGAGGGTAGCCTTGTCATTATAGAAGGTAGTTTGTTGTCGAGATTTTTTTTACTCCAATGGATGGTAGCCTTGTCATTATGGGACATAGTCTGGTGTCAATATTTCTGTTACTCCAATGGATTGTAGCCTTTACATTATGGAAGGTACTTTGTTGTTGAGATTTTTGTCACTCCAATGGATGGTAGCCTTGTCATATGGAAGGTACTCTGTTGTCAATATTTTTGTTACTCCAATTGATGGTAGACTTGTCATTATGGAAGGTAGTCTGTTGTCAAGATTTTTGTTACTCCAATGGATGGTAGCCTAGTAATTATGGAAGGTAGTCTTTTGTTCAGATTTTTATTACTCCAATGGATAGTGGCCTTGTCATTATTGAAGGTAGTCTCTCGTTATGATTTATGTTACTCCAATGGATGGTAGCCTTGTCATTATGGAAGGTACTCTGTTGTCAATATTTTTGTTACTCCAATTGATGGTAGCCTTGTAATTATGGAAGGTAGTCTGTTGTCGAGATTTTTGTTACTCCAATGGATGGTAGCCTTGTAATTATGGAAGGTAGTATGTTGTCGAGATTTTTGTTATTCCATTGGATGGTAGCCTTGTCATTATGGAAGGTAGTCTGATGTTAGGATTTTTGTTATTCCAATGTATGGTAACCTAGTAATTCTGGAAGGTAGTCTATTGTCGAGAATTTTGTTACTCCAATGGATGGTAGCCTTGTCATTATGGGACGTAGTCTATTGTCAATATTTTTGTTACTCCTATGGATTGTAGCCTTGTCATTATGGAAGGTACCCCGGTGTCGAGATTTTTGTTACTCCAATGGATGGTAGCCTTGTCATTATGGAAGGTACTCTGTTGTCGATATTTTTGTTACTCCAATGGATGGTAGCCTTGTCATTATGGAAGGTAGTCTGTTGTCTAGATTTTTGTTACTCCAATGGATGGTAGCCTTGTCATTATGGAATGTAGTCTATTGTCTTGATTTTTGTTACTCCAATGGATGGTAGCCTTGTCATTATGGAAGGTAGTCTTTTGTTCATATTTTTGTTACTGCAATGGATGGTAGCCTTGTCACTACAACAGGTAGTTTGTTGTCGATATTTTTGTTATTCCAATGGATGGTAGCCTTATCATTATGGAAGGTAGTATATTGTAGATATCCTTTTTACTCCTATGGGTGGTAGCCTTGTCATTATGGAAGGTAGTCTGTTGTCGAGATTTTCGTTACTACAATGGATGGTAGCCTTGTCACTCTAGAAGGTAGTCTTTTGTTGAGATTTTTGTTACTCCAATGGATGGTAGCCTTGTCATATGGAAGGTACTCTGTTGTCAATATTTTTGTTACTCCAATTGATGGTAGACTTGTCATTATGGAAGGTAGTCTGTTGTCGAGATTTTTGTTACTCCAATGGATGGTAGCCTTGTAATTATGGAAGGTAGTCTTTTGTTCAGATTTTTATTACTCCAATGGATAGTGGCCTTTTCATTATTGAAGGTAGTCTCTCGTTATGATTTCCGTTACTCAAATGGATGGTAGCCTTGTCATTATGGAAGGTACTCTGTTGTCAATATTTTTGTTACTCCAATTGATGGTAGCCTTGTCATTATGGAAGGTAGTCTGTTGTCGAGATTTTTGTTACTCCAATGGATGGTAGCCTTGTAATTATGGAAGGTAGTATGTTGTCGAGATTTTTGTTATTCCATTGGATGGTAGCCTTGTCATTATGGAAGGTATTCTGATGTTAGGATTTTTGTTATTCCAATGTATGGTAACCTTGTCATTTTGTAAGGTAGTCTGTTGTCGAGATTTTTGTTACTCCAATGGATGGTAGCCTTGTCATTGTGGGACGTAGTCTATTGTCAATATTTTTGTTACTCCAAAGGATTGTAGCCTTGTCATTATGGAAGGTACTCTGTTGTCGAGATTTTTGTTACTCCAATGGATGGTAGCCTTGTCATTATGAAAGGTACTCTGTTGTCGATATTTTTGTTACTCCAATGGATGGTAGCCTTGTCATTATGGAGGGTAGTCTGTTGTCGAGATTTTTGTTACTCCAATGGATGGTAGCCTTGTCATTATGAAAAGTAGTCTGTTGTCATGATTTTTGTTACTGCAATGGATGGTAGCCTTGTCATTATGGAAGGTAGTCTTTTGTTCATATTTTTGGTACTGCAATGGATGGTAGCCTTGTCACTACAGAAGGTAGTCTGTTGTCGATATTTCTGTTATTCCAATGGATGGTAGCCTTATCATTATGGAAGGTAGTATATTGTAGATATCTTTTTTACTCCTATGGGTTGTAGCCTTATCATTATGGAAGGTAGTCTGTTGTCGAGATTTTGGTTACTACAATGGATGGTAGCCTTGTCATTCTGGAAGGTAGTCTGTTTTTGATATTTTTGTTACTCCAATGGATGGTAGCCTTGTCATTATGGAAGGTAGTATGTTGTCGATAATTTTGTTACTCCAATGGATGGTAGCCTTTTCATTATGGAAGGTAGTCTGTTGTTCAGATTTTTGTTAATCCAATGGATGGTAGCCTTGTCATTATGGAAGGTAGTCTGTTGTCGAGATTTTTGTTGTTCCATTAGATGGTACCTTGTCATTATGGAAGGTAGTCTGTTGTCGATATTTTCATTACTACAATGGATGGTAGCCTTGTCACTCTAGAAGGTAGTCTATTGTTGATATTTTTGTTACTGCAATGGATGGTAGCCTTGTCATTATGGAAGGTAGTCTATTGTCGAGATTTTCGTTACTACAATGGATGGTAGCCTTGTCACTCTAGAAGGTAGTCTGTTGTTGATATTTTTGTTACTCCAATGGATGGTAGCCTTGTCATTATGGAAGGTAGTCTGTTGTCGATATTTTTGTTACTCCAATGGATGGTAGACTTTTCATTATGGAAGGTAGTCTATTGTTCAGATTTTTGTTAATCCAATGGATGGTAGCCTTATCATTATGCAAGGTAGTCTGTTGTCGAGATTTTTGTTGTTCCATTAGATGGTACCTTGTCATTATGGAAGGTAGTCTGATGTCGAGATTTTTGTTATTCCAAAGGAAGGTAACCTTGTTATTTTGGAAGGTAGTCTACTGTCGTGATTTTTGTTACTCCAATGGAGGGTAGCCTTGTCATTATAGAAGGTAGTCTGTTGTCGAGATTTTTTTTACTCCAATGGATGGTAGCCTTGTCATTATGGGACGTAGTCTGGTGTCAATATTTCTGTTACTCCAATGGATTGTAGCCTTGTCATTATGGAAGGTACTCTGTTGTCAATATTTTTGTTACTCCAATGGATGGTAGCCTTGTCATATGGAAGGTACTCTGTTGTCAATATTTTTGTTACTCCAATTGATGGTAGCCTTGTCATTATGGAAGGTAGTCCGTTGTCGACATTTTTGTTACTCCAATGGATGGTAGCCTTGTAATTATGGAAGGTAGTCTTTTGTTCAGATTTTTATTACTCCAAGTGATAGTGGCCTTGTCATTATTGAAGGTAGTCTCTCGTTATGATTTCTGTTACTCCAATAGATGGTAGCCTTGTCATTATGGAAGGTAGTCTTTTGTTCATATTTTTGTTACTCCAATGGATGGTAGCCTTGTGATTAAAGAAGGAAGTCTGTTGTCGAGATTTTTGTTACTCCAATGTGTGGTAGCCTTTTCATTATGGAAGCTAGTTTGTTGTTCCGATTTTTGTTAATCCAATGGCTGGTAGCCTTGTCATTATGGAAGGTAGTCTATTGTCGAGATTTTTGTTATTCCATTGGATGGTAGCCTTGTCATTATGGAAGGTATTCTGATGTTAGGATTTTTGTTATTCCAATGTATGGTAACCTTGTCATTTTGGAAGGTAGTCTGTTGTCGAGATTTTTGTTACTCCAATGGATGGTAGCCTTGTCATTATGGGACGTAGTCTATTGTCAATATTTTTGTTACTCCAATGGATTGTAGCCTTGTCATTATGGAAGGTACTCTGTTGTCGAGATTTTTGTTACTCCAATGGATGGTAGCCTTGTAATTATGGAAGGTAGTCTTTTGTTCAAATTTTTATTACTCCAATGGATAGTGGCCTTTTCATTATTGAAGGTAGTCTCTCGTTATGATTTCCGTTACTCAAATGAATGGTAGCCTTGTCATTATGGAAGGTACTCTGTTGTCAATATTTTTGTTACTCCAATTGATGGTAGCCTTGTCATTATGGAAGGTAGTCTGTTGTCGAGATTTTTGTTACTCCAATAGATGGTAGCCTTGTAATTATGGAAGGTAGTATGTTGTCGAGATTTTTTTTATTCCATTGGATGGTAGCCTTGTCATTATGGAAGGTATTCTGATGTTAGGATTTTTGTTATTCCAATGTATGGTAACCTTGTCATTTTGTAAGGTAGTCTGTTGTCGAGATTTTTGTTACTCCAATGGATGGTAGCCTTGTCATTGTGGGACGTAGTCTATTGTCAATATTTTTGTTACTCCAAAGGATTGTAGCCTTGTCATTATGGAAGGTACTCTGTTGTCGAGATTTTTGTTACTCCAATGGATGGTAGCCTTGTCATTATGGAAGGTACTCTGTTGTCGATATTTTTGTTACTCCAATGGATGGTAGCCTTGTCATTATGGAGGGTAGTCTGTTGTCGAGATTTTTGTTACTCCAATGGATGGTAGCCTTGTCATTATGAAAAGTAGTCTGTTGTCGTGATTTTTGTTACTGCAATGGATGGTAGCCTTGTCATTATGGAAGGTAGTCTTTTGTTCATATTTTTGGTACTGCAATGGATGGTAGCCTTGTCACTACAGAAGGTAGTCTGTTGTCGATATTTCTGTTATTCCAATGGATGGTAGCCTTATCATTATGGAAGGTAGTATATTGTAGATATCTTTTTTACTCCTATGGGTTGTAGCCTTATCATTATGGAAGGTAGTCTGTTGTCGAGATTTTGGTTACTACAATGGATGGTAGCCTTGTCATTCTGGAAGGTAGTCTATTTTTGATATTTTTGTTACTCCAATGGATGGTAGCCTTGTCATTATGGAAGGTAGTATGTTGTCGATAATTTTGTTACTCCAATGGATGGTAGCCTTTTCATTATGGAAGGTAGTCTGTTGTTCAGATTTTTGTTAATCCAATGGATGGTAGCCTTGTCATTATGGAAGGTAGTCTGTTGTCGAGATTTTTGTTGTTCCATTAGATGGTACCTTGTCATTATGGAAGGTAGTCTGTTGTCGAGATTTTCATTACTACAATGGATGGTAGCCTTGTCACTCTAGAAGGTAGTCTGTTGTTGATATTTTTGTTACTGCAATGGATGGTAGCCTTGTCATTATGGAAGGTAGTCTATTGTCGAGATTTTCATTACTACAATGGATGGTAGCCTTGTCACTCTAGAAGGTAGTCTGTTGTTGATAGTTTTGTTACTCCAATGGATGGTAGCCTTGTCATTATGGAAGGTAGTCTGTTGTTGATATTTTTGTTACTCCAATGGATGGTAGACTTTTCATTATGGAAGGTAGTCTGTTGTTCAGATTTTTGTTAATCCAATGGATGGTAGCCTTATCATTATGCAAGGTAGTCTGTTGTCGAGATTTTTGTTGTTCCATTAGATGGTACCTTGTCATTATGGAAGGTAGTCTAATGTCGAGATTTTTGTTATTCCAAAGGAAGGTAACCTTGTCATTTTGGAAGGTAGTCTACTGTCGTGATTTTTGTTACTCCAATGGAGGGTAGCCTTGTCATTATAGAAGGTAGTCTGTTGTCGAGATTTTTTTTACTCCAATGGATGGTAGCCTTGTCATTATGGGACGTAGTGTGGTGTCAATATTTCTGTTACTCCAATGGATTGTAGCCTTGTCATTATGGAAGGTACTCTGTTGTCAATATTTTTGTTACTCCAATGGATGGTAGCCTTGTCATATGGAAGGTACTATGTTGTCAATATTTTTGTTACTCCAATTGATGGTAGCCTTGTCATTATGGAAGGTAGTCCGTTGTCGACATTTTTGTTACTCCAATGGATGGTAGCCTTGTAATTATGGAAGGTAGTCTTTTGTTCAGATTTTTATTACTCCAAGTGATAGTGGCCTTGTCATTATTGAAGGTAGTCTCTCGTTATGATTTCTGTTACTCCAATAGATGGTAGCCTTGTCATTATGGAAGGTAGTCTTTTGTTCATATTTTTGTTACTCCAATGGATGGTAGCCTTGTGATTTAAGAAGGAAGTCTGTTGTCGAGATTTTTGTTACTCCAATGTGTGGTAGCCTTTTCATTATGGAAGCTAGTTTGTTGTTCCGATTTTTGTTAATCCAATGGCTGGTAGCCTTGTCATTATGGAAGGTAGTCTATTGTCGAGATTTTTGTTATTCCATTGGATGGTAGCCTTGTCATTATGGAAGGTATTCTGATGTTAGGATTTTTGTTATTCCAATGTATGGTAACCTTGTCATTTTGGAAGGTAGTTTGTTGTCGAGATTTTTGTTACTCCAATGGATGGTAGCCTTGTCATTATGGGACGTAGTCTATTGTCAATATTTTTGTTACTCCAATGGATTGTAGCCTTGTCATTATGGAAGGTACTCTGTTGTCGAGATTTTTGTTACTCCAATGGATGGTAGCCTTGTCATTATGGAAGGTACTCTGTTGTCGATATTTTTGTTACTCCAATGGATGGTAGCCTTGTCATTATGGAAGGTAGTCTGTTGTCGAGATTTTTGTTACTCCAATGGATGGTAGCCTTGTCATTATGAAAAGTAGTCTGTTGTCGTGATTTTTGTTACTGCAATGGATGGTAGCCTTGTCATTATGGAAGGTAGTCTTTTGTTCATATATTTGGTACTGCAATGGATGGTAGCCTTGTCACTACAGAAGGTAGTTTGTTGTTAATATTTTTGTTATTCCAATGGATGGTAGCCTTATCATTATGGAAGGTAGTATATTGTAGATATCTTTTTTACTCATATGGGTGGTAGCCTTGTCATTATGGAAGGTAGTCTGTTGTCGAGATTTTCGTTACTACAATGGATGGTAGCCTTGTCACTCTAGAAGGTAGTCTGTTGTTGATATTTTTGTTACTCCAATGGATGGTATCCTTGTCATTATGGAAGGTACTCTGTTGTCGGTATTTTTGTTACTCCAATGGATGGTAGACTTTTCATTATGGAAGGTAGTCTGTTGTTCAGATTTTTGTTAATCCAATAGATGGTAGCCTTATCATTATGCAAGGTAGTCTATTGTCGAGATTTTTGTTGTTCCATTAGATGGTACCTTGTCATTATGGAAGGTAGTCTGATTTCGAGATTTTTGTTATTCCAAAGGATGGTAACCTTGTCATTTTGGAAGGTAGTTTACTGTCGTGATTTTTGTTACTCGAATGGAGGGTAGCCTTGTCATTATAGAAGGTAGTCTGTTGTCGAGATTTTTTTTACTCCAATGGATGGTAGCCTTGTAATTATGGGACGTAGTCTGGTGTCAATATTTCTGTTACTCTAATGGATTGTAGCCTTGTCATTATGGAAGGTACTCTGTTGTCAAGATTTTTGTTACTCCAATGGATGGTAGCCTTGTCATATGGAAGGTACTCTGTTGTCAATATTTTTGTTACTCCAATTGATGGTAGCCTTGTCATTATGAAAGGTAGTCCGTTGTCGAGATTTTTGTTACTCCAATGGATGGTAGCCTAGTAAATATGGAAGGTAGTCTTTTGTTCAGATTTTTATTACTCCAAGTGATAGTGGCCTTGTGATTATTGAAGGTAGTCTCTCGTTATGATTTATGTTACTCCAATAGATGGTAGCCTTGTCATTATGGAAGGTAGTATTTTGTTCATATTTTTGTTACTCCAATGGATGGTAGCCTTGTGATTAAAGAAGGAAGTCTGTTGTCGAGATTTTTGTTACTCCAATGTGTGGTAGCCTTTTCATTATCGAAGCTAGTCTGTTGTTCCGATTTTTGTTAATCCAATGGCTGGTAGCCTTGTCATTATGGAAGGTAGTCTATTGTCGAAATTTTTGTTATTCCATTGGATGGTAGCCTTGTCATTATGGAAGGTATTCTGATGTTAGGATTTTTGTTATTCCAATGTATGGTAACCTTGTCATTTTGGAAGGTAGTCTGTTGTCGAGATTTTTGATACTCCAATGGATGGTAGCCTTGTCATTATGGGACGTAGTCTATTGTCAATATTTTTTTTACTCCAATGGATTGTAGCCTTGTCATTATGGAAGGTACTCTGTTGTCGAGATTTTTGTTACTCCAATGGATGGTAGCCTTGTCATTATGGAAGGTACTCTGTTGTCGATATTTTTGTTACTCCAATGGATGGTAGCCTTGTCATTATGGAAGGTAGACTGTTGTCGAGATTTTTGTTACTCCAATGGACTGTAGCCTTGTCATTATGAAAAGTAGTATGTTGTCGTGATTTTTGTTACTGCAATGGATGGTAGCCTTGTCATTATGGAAGGTAGTCTTTTGTTCATATTTTTGGTACTGCAATGGATGGTAGCCTTGTCACTACAGAAGGTAGTTTGTTGTCAATATTTTTGTTATTCCAATGGATGGTAGCCTTATCATTATGGAAGGTAGTATATTGTAGATATCTTTTTTACTCCTATGGGTGGTAGCCTTGTCATTATGGAAGGTAGTCTGTTGTCGAGATTTTCGTTACTACAATGGATGGTAGCCTTGTTACTCTAGAAGGTAGTCTGTTGTTGATATTTTTGTTACTCCAATGGATGGTAGCCTTGTCATTATGGAAGGTACTCTGTTGTCGATATTTTTGTTACTCCAATGGATGGTAGACTTTTCATTATGGAAGGTAGTCTGTTGTTCAGATTTTTGTTAATCCAATGGATGGTAGCCTTATCATTATGCAAGGTAGTCTATTGTCGAGATTTTTGTTGTTCCATTAGATGGTACCTTGTCATTATGGAAGGTAGTCTGATGTCGAGATTTTTGTTATTCCAAAGGATGGTAACCTTGTCATTTTGGAAGGTAGTTTACTGTCGTGATTTTTGTTACTCGAATGGAGGGTAGCCTTGTCATTATAGAAGGTAGTCTGTTGTCGAGATTTTTTTTACTCCAATGGATGGTAGCCTTGTCATTATGGGACGTAGTCTGGTGTCAATATTTCTGTTACTCCAATGGATTGTAGCCTTGTCATTATGGAAGGTACTCTGTTGTCAAGATTTTTGTTACTCCAATGGATGGTAGCCTTGTCATATGGAAGGTACTCTGTTGTCAATATTTTTGTTACTCCAATTGATGGTAGCCTTGTCATTATGAAAGGTAGTCCGTTGTCGAGATTTTTGTTACTCCAATGGATGGTAGCCTTGTAAATATGGAAGGTAGTCTTTTGTTCAGATTTTTATTACTCCAAGTGATAGTGGCCTTGTGATTATTGAAGGTAGTCTCTCGTTATGATTTATGTTACTCCAATAGATGGTAGCCTTGTCATTATGGAAGGTAGTATTTTGTTCATATTTTTGTTACTCCAATGGATGGTAGCCTTGTGATTAAAGAAGGAAGTCTGTTGTCGAGATTTTTGTTACTCCAATGTGTGGTAGCCTTTTCATTATGGAAGCTAGTCTGTTGTTCCGATTTTTGTTAATCCAATGGCTGGTAGCCTTGTCATTATGGAAGGTAGTCTATTGTCGAGATTTTTGTTATTCCATTGGATGGTAGCCTTGTCATTATGGAAGGTATTCTGATGTTAGGATTTTTGTTATTCCAATGTATGGTAACCTTGTCATTTTGGAAGGTAGTCTGTTGTCGAAATTTTTGTTACTCCAATGGATGGTAGCCTTGTCATTATGGGACGTAGTCTATTGTCAATATTTTTGTTACTCCAATGGATTGTAGCCTTGTCATTATGGAAGGTACTCTATTGTCGAGATTTTTGTTACTCCAATGGATGGTAGCCTTATCATTATGGAAGGTACTCTGTTGTCGATATTTTTGTTACTCCAATGGATGTTAGCCTTGTCATTATGGAAGGTAGACTGTTGTCGAGATTTTTGTTACTCCAATGGATTGTAGCCTTGTCATTATGAAAAGTAGTCTGTTGTCGTGATTTTTTTTACTGCAATGGATGGTAGCCTTGTCATTATGGAAGGTAGTCTTTTGTTCATATTTTTGGTACTACAATGGATGGTAACCTTGTCACTACAGAAGGTAGTTTGTTGTCAATATTTTTGTTATTCCAATGGATGGTAGCCTTATCATTATGGAAGGTAGTATATTGTAGATATCTTTTTTACTCCTATGGGTGGTAGCGTTGTCATTATGGAAGGTAGTCTGTTGTCGAGATTTTCGTTACTACAATGGATGGTAGCCTTGTCACTCTAGAAGGTAGTCTGTTGTTGATATTTTTGTTACTCCAATGGATGGTAGCCTTGTCATTATGGAAGGTACTCTGTTGTCGATATTTTTGTTTCTCCAATGGATGGTAGACTTTTCATTATGGAAGGTAGTCTGTTGTTCAGATTTTTGTTAATCCAATAGATGGTAGCCTTATCATTATGCAAGGTACTCTGTTGTCGAGATTTTTGTTGTTCCATTAGATGGTACCTTGTCATTATGGAAGGTATTCTGATGTCGAGATTTTTGTTATTCCAAAGGATGGTAACCTTGTCATTTTGGAAGGTAGTCTACTGTCGTGATTTTTGTTACTCCAATGGAGGGTAGCCTTGTCATTATAGAAGGTAGTCTGTTGTCGAGATTTTTTTTACTCCAATGGATGGTAGCCTTGTCATTATGGGACGTAGTCTGGTGTCAATATTTCTGTTACTCCAATGGATTGTAGCCTTGTCATTATGGAAGGTACTCTGTTGTCGAGATTTTTGTTACTCCAATGGATGGTAGCCTTGTCATATGGAAGGTACTCTGTTGTCAATATTTTTGTTACTCCAATTGATGGTAGCCTTGTCATTATGGAAGGTAGTCCGTTGTCGAGATTTTTGTTACTCCAATGGATGGTAGCCTTGTAATTATGGAAGGTAGTCTTTTGTTCAGATTTTTATTACTCCAAGTGATAGTGGCCTTGTCATTATTGAAGGTAGTCTCTCGTTATGATTTCTGTTACTCCAATAGATGGTAGCCTTGTCATTATGGAAGGTAGTCTTTTGTTCATATTTTTGTTACTCCAATGGATGGTAGCCTTGTGATTAAAGAAGGAAGTTTGTTGTCGAGATTTTTGTTACTCCAATGTGTGGTAGCCTTTTCATTATGGAAGCTAGTCTGTTGTTCTGATTTTTGTTAATCCAATGGCTGGTAGCCTTGTCATTATGGAAGGTAGTCTATTGTCGAGATTTTTGTTATTCCATTGGATGGTAGCCTTGTCATTATTGAAGGTATTCTGATGTTAGGATTTTTGTTATTCCAATGTATGGTAACCTTGTCATTTTGGAAGGTAGTCTGTTGTCGAGATTTTTGTTACTCCAATGGATGGTAGCCTTGTCATTATGGGACGTAGTCTATTGTCAATATTTTTGTTACTCCAATGGATTGTAGCGTTGTCATTATGGAAGGTACTCTGTTGTCGAGATTTTTGTTACTCCAATGGATGGTAGCCTTGTCATTATGGAAGGTACTCTGTTGTCGATATTTTTGTTACTCCAATGGATGGTAGCCTTGTCATTATGGAAGGTAGTCTGTTGTCGAGATTTTTGTTACTCCAATGGATGGTAGCCTTGTCATTATGAAAAGTAGTGTGTTGTCGTGATTTTTGTTAATGCAATGGATGGTAGCCTTGTCATTATGGAAGGTAGTCTTTTGTTCATATTTTTGGTATTGCAATGGATGGTAGCCTTCTCACTACAGAAGGTAGTCTGTTGTCGACATTTTTGTTATTCCAATGGATGGTAGCCTTATCATTATGGAAGGTAGTATATTGTAGATATCTTTTTTACTCCTATGGGTTGTAGCCTTATCATTATGGAAGGTAGTCTATTGTCGAGATTTTGGTTACTACAATGGATGGTAGCCTTGTCATTCTGGAAGGTAGTCTATTTTTGATATTTTTGTTACTCCAATGGATGGTAGCCTTGTCATTATGGAAGGTTGTATGTTGTCGATAATTTTGTTACTCCAATGGATGGTAGCCTTTTCATTATGGAAGGTAGTCTGTTGTTCAGATTTTTGTTAATCCAATGGATGGTAGCCTTGTCATTATGGAAGGTAGTCTGTTGTCGAGATTTTTGTTGTTACATTAGATGGTACCTTGTCATTATGGAAGGTAGTCTGATGTCGAGATTTTTGTTATTCCAAAGGATGGTAACCTTGTCATTTTGGAAGGTAGTTTGTTGTCGAGATTTAAGTTACTCCAATGGATGGTAGCCTTGTCATTATAGAAGGTAGTCTGTTGTCAGGATTTTTGTTACTCCAATGGATGGTAGCCTTGTCATTATGGGACGTAGTCTGGTGTCAATATTTCTGTTACTCCAATAAAATGTAGCCTTGTCATTATGGAAGGTACTATGTTGTCAAGATTATTGTTACTCCAATGGATGGTAGCGTTGTCATTATGGAAGGTACTTTGTTGTCAATATTTTTGTTACTACAATTGACGGTAGCCTTGTCATTATGGAAGGTAGTCTGTTGTCGAGATTTTTGTTACTCCAATGGATGGTAGCCTTGTCATTATGGAAGGTAGTCTTTTGTTCAGATTTTTATTACTCCAATGGATAGTGGCCTTGTCATTATTGAAGGTAGTCTGTCGTTATGATTTATGTTACTCCAATGGATGGTAGCCTTGTCATTATGGAAGGTAGTCTTTTGTTCATATTTTTGTTACTGCAATAGATGGAAGCCTTCTGATTACAGAAGGAATTCTATTGTCGAGATTTTTGTTACTCCAATGTGTGGTAGCCTTTTCATTATGGAAGCTAGTCTTTTGTTTAGATTTTTGTTAATCCAATGGATGGTGGCCTTGTCATTATGAAAGGTAGTTTGTTGTCAAGATTTTTGTTATTCCATTGGATGGTAGCCTTGTCATTATGGAAGGTAGTCTGATGTTAGGATTTTTGTTATTCCAATGTATGGTAACCTTGTCATTTTGGAAGGTAGTCTGTTGTCGAGATTTTTTTTACTCAAATGTATGGTAGCTTTGTCATTATGGGACGTAGTCTATTGTCAATATTTTTGTTACTCTAATGGATTGTAGCCTTGTCATTATGGAAGGTACTCTGTTGTTGAGATTTTTGTTACTCCAATGGATGGTAGCCTTGTCATTATGGAAGGTACTCTGTTGTCGAGATTTTTGTTACTCCAATGGATGGTAGACTTGTCATTATGGAAGGTAGTCTGTTGTCGTGATTTTTGTTACTCCAATGGCTGGTAGCCTTGTCATTATAGAAGGTAGTCTTTTGTTCATATTTTTGTTACTGCAATGGATGGAAGCCTTGTCACTACAGAAGGTAGTCTGTTGTCGATATTTTTGTTATTCCAATGGATGATAGCCTTATCATTATGGAAGGTAGTATATTATAGATATCTTTTTTACTCCTATGGGTGGTAGCCTTGTCATTATGGAAGGTAGTCCTTTGTCGAGATTTTCGTTACTACAATGGATGGTAGCCTTGTAATTCTGGAAGGTAGTCTGTTGTTGATATTTTTGTTACTCCAATGGATGGTAGCCTTGTCATTATGGAAGGTAGTCTGTTGTCGATATTTTTGTTACTCCAATGGATGGTAGCCATTTCATTATGGAAGGTAGTCTATTGTTCAGATTTTTGTTAATCCAATGGATGGTAGCCTTGTCATTATGGAAGGTAGTCTGTTGTCGAGATTTTTGTTGTTCCATTAGATGGTACCTTGTCATTATGGAAGGTAGTCTGATGTCGAGATTTTTGTTACTCCAATGTATGGTAACCTTGTAATTTTGGAAGGTTGTCTTTTGTCGAGATTTTTGTTACTCCAATGGATGGTAGCCTTGTCATTATGGAAGGTAGTTTGTTGTCGTGATTTTTGTTACTCCAATGGCTGGTAGCCTTGTCATTATAGAAGGTAGTCTTTTGTTCATATTTTTGTTATTGCAATGGATGGTAGCCTTGTCACTACAAAAGGTAGTCTGTTATCGATATTTTTGTTATTCCAATGGATGGTAGCCTTATCATTATGGAAGGTAGTATATTGTAGATATCTTTTTTACTCCTATGGGTGGTAGCCTTGTCATTATGGAAGGTAGTCTGATGTCGATATTTTCGTTACTACAATGGATGGTAGCCTTGTCATTCTGGAAGGTAGTCTGTTGTTGATATTTTTGTTACTCCAATGGATGGTAGCCTTGTCATTATGGAAGGTAGTCTGTTATCGATATTTTTGTTACTCCAATGGATGGTAGCCTTGTCATTATGGAAGGTAGTCTGTTGTCGAGATTTTTGTTGTTCCGTTAGATGGTACCTTGTCATTATGGAAGGTAGTCTGATGTCGAGATTTTTGTTATTCCAAAGGATGGTAACCTTGTCATTTTGGAAGGTAGTCTGTTGTCTAGATTTTTGTTACTCCAATGGAGGGTAGCCTTGTCATTATAGAAGGTAGTCTGTTGTGGAGATTTTTGTTACTCCAATGGATGGTAGCATTGTCATTATGGAAGGTACTCTGTTGTCAATATTTTTGTTACTCCAATTGATGGTAGCCTTGTCATTATGGAAGGTAGTCTGTTGTCGATATTTTGGTTACTCCAATGGATGGTAGCCTTGTAATTATGGAAGGTAGTCTTTTGTTTAGATTTGTGTTACCCTAATGGATAGTGGCCTTGTCATTATTGAAGGTAGTCTGTCGTTATGATTTTTTTTACTCCAATGGATGGTAGCCTTGTCATTATGGAAGGTAGTCTTTTGTTCATATTTTTGTTACTCCAATGGATGGTAACCTTGTCTTTACAGAAGAAAGTCTGTTGTCGAGATTTTTGTTACTCCAATGTGTGGTAGCCTTTTCATTGTGGAAGCTAGTCTGTTGTTCAGATTTTTGTTAACCCAATGGATGGTAGCCTTGTCATTATGGAAGGTAGTCTGTTGTCGAGATTTTTGTTATTCCATTGTATGGTAGCCTTGTCATTATGGAAGGTAGTCTGATGTTAGGATTTTTGTTATTCTAATGTATGGTAACCATGTCATTGTGGAAGGTAGTCTGTTGTCGATATTTTTGTTACTCCAATGGATTGTAGCCTTGTCATTATGGAAGGTACTCTGTTGTCGAGATTTTTGTTACTCCAATGGATGGTAGCCTTGTCATTATGGAAGGTAGTCTGTTGTCGATATTTTTGTTACTCCAATGGATGGTAGCCTTGTCATTATGGAAGGTAGTCTGTTGTCAAAATTTTTGTTACTCCAATGGATGGTAGCCTTGTCATTATGGAAGGTAGTCTTTTGTTACTCCCATGGATGGTAGCCTTGTCATTACAGAAGGTAGTCTGTTGTCGATATTTTTGTTATTCCAATGGATGGTATCCTTATCATTATGGAAGGTAGTATATTGTAGATATCTTTTTTACTCCTATGGGCGGTAGCCTTGTCATTATGGATGGTAGTCTGTTGTCGAGATTTTCGTTACTACAATGGATGGTAGCCTTGTCATTCTGGAAGGTAGTCTGTTGTTGATACTTTTGTTATTCCAATGGATGGTAGCCTTGTCATTATGGAAAGTAGTCTGTTGTCGATATTTTTGTTACTCTAATGGATGGTAGCCTTTTCATTGTGGAAGGTAGTCTCTTGTTCAGATTTTTGTTAATCTAATGGATGGTAGCCTTGTCATTATGGAAGGTAGTCTGTTGTCGAGATTTTTGTTGTTCCATTAGATGGTACCTTTTCATTATGGAAGGTAGTGTAATGTTGAGATTTTTGTTATTCCAAAGGATGGTAACCTTGTCATTTTGGAAGGTAGTCTGTTGTCGAAATTTTGGTTACTATAATGTAGGGTAGCCTTGTTATTATGGAAGGTAGTCTGTTGTCGAGATTTTTGTCACTCTAATGAATAGTAGCCTTCTCATTATGGGACGTAGTCTTTTGTCAATATTTCTGTTACTCCAATGGATTGTAGCCTTGTCATTATGGAAGGTACTCTGTTGTCAATATTTTTGTTACTCCAATGGATGGTAGCCTTGTCATTATGGAAGGTAGTCTGTTGTCGAGATTTTTTTTACTCCAACTGATGGTAGCCTTGTAATTATGGAAGGTAGTGTTTTCTTCCGATTTTTGTTACTCCAATGGATGGTAGCCTTGTCATTATTGAAGGTTGTCTGTCGTTATGATTTCTGTTACTCCAATGGATGGTAGCCTTGTCATTATGGAAGGTAGTCTTTTGTTCATATTTTTGTTACTCCAATGGATGGTAGCCTTGTCATTACAGAAGGGAGCTTGTTGTCGAGATTTTTGTTACTCCAATGTGTGGTAACGTTTTCATTATGGAAGCTAGTTTGTTGTTCAGATTTTTGTTAATCCAATGGATGGTAGCCTTGTCATTATGGAAGGTAGTCTGTTGTCGATATTTTTGTTATTCCATTGGAAGGTAGCCTTATCATTATGGTAGGTAGTCTGATGTTAGGATTTTAGTTATTCCAATGTATGGTAACCTTGTCATTTTGGAAGGTAGTCTGTTGTCGAGATTTTTGTTACTCCAATGGATGGTAGCCTTGTAATTATGGGACGTAGTCTATTGTCAATATTTTTGTTACTCCAATGGATTGTAGCCTTGTCATTATGGAAGCTAGTTTGTTGTTCAGATTTTTGTTACCCCAATGGATTGTAGCCTTGTCATTTCGGAAGGTACTCTATTGTCGATATTTTTGTTACTCCAATGGATGGTAGCCTTGTCATTATGGAAGGTAGTCTGTTGTCAAGATTTTTGTTACTCCAATGGATGGTAGCCTTGTCATTATGGAAGGCAGTCGGTTGTCGAGATTTTTGGTTCTCCAATGGATGGTAGCCTTGTCATTATGGAAGGTAGTCTTTTGTTCAGATTTTTGTTACTCCAATGGATGGTAGCCTTGTCATTACAGAAGGTAGTCTATTGTCAATATTTTTGTTATTCCAATGGATGGTAGCCTTATCATTATGGAAGGTAGTATATTGTAGATATCTTTTTCACTCCTATGGGTGGTAGCCTTCTCATTATGGAAGGTAGTCTGTTGTCGAGATTTTCATTACTCCAATGGATGGTAGCCTTGTCATTATGGAAGGTAGTCTGTTGTTGATATTTTTGTTACTCCAATGGATGGTAGCCTTGTCATTATGGAAGGTAGTCTGTTGTCGAGATTTTTGTTACTCCAATGGATGGTAGCCTTGTAATAATGGAAGGTAGTCTTTTGTTCAGATTTTTGTTACTGCAATGGATAGTGGCCTTGTCATTATTGAAGGTAGTCTGTCGTTATGATTTATGTTTCTCCAATGGATGGTAGCCTTGTCATTATGGAAGGTAGTCTCATGTTCATATTTTTGTTACTCAAATGGATGGTAGCGTTGTCATTAAAGAAGGAAGTCTGTTGTCGAGATTTTTGTTACTCCAATGTGTGGTAGCCTTTTCATTAAGGAAGCTAGTCTGTTGTTCAAATTTTTGTTAATCCAATGGATGATAGCCTTCTCATTATTGAAGGTAGTCTGTTGTCGATATTTTTGTTATTCCATTGGATGGTAGCCTTGTCATTATGGAAGGTAGTCTGATGTCAGGATTTTTGTTATTCCAATGTATGGTATCCTTGTCATTTTAGAAGGTAGTTTGTTGTCGAGATTTTTGTTACTCCAATGGATGGTAGCCTCGTCATTATGGGACGTAGTCTATTGTCAATATTTTTGTTACTCCAATGGATTGTAGGCTTGTCATTATGGAAGGTACTTTGTCATTGAGATTTTTGTTACTCCAATGGATGGTAGCCTTGTCATTATGGAAGGTACTTTGTCATTGAGATTTTTGTTACTCTAATGGATGGTAGCCTTGTCATTATGGAAGGTAGTCTGTTGTCGAGATTTTCGTTACTACAATGGATGGTAGCCTTGTCATTCTGGAAGGTAGTCTGTTGTTGATATTTTTGTTACTCCAATGTATGGTAGCCTTGTCATTATGGAAGGTAGTATGATGTCGATATTTTTGTTACTCCAATGGATGGTATCCATTTCATTTTGGAAGGTAGTCTGTTGTCGATATTTTTGTTACTCCAATGGATGGTAGCCTTGTCATTATGGAAGGTAGTCTGTTGTCGAGATTTTTGTCACTCCAATGGATGGAAGCCTTGTAAACATGGAAGGTAGTCTCTTCTTCAGATTTTTGTTACTCCAATGGATAGTGGCCTTGTCATTAGTGAGGGAAGTCTGTCGTTATGATTTCTGTTACTCCAATGGATGGTGGCCTTGTCATTATGGAAGTTAGTCTTTTGTTCATATTTTTGTTACTCTAATGGATGGTAGCCTTGTCATTACAGAAGGAAGTCTGTTGTCGAGATTTTTGTTACTCCAATAGGTGGTAGCCTTTTCATTATGGAAGCTAGTCTATTGTGCTAATTTTCGTTAATCCAATGGATGGTAGCCTTGTCATTATGGACGGTAGTCTTTTGTCGAGATTTTTGTTATTCCATTGGATGGTAGCCTTGGCATTATGGAAGGTAGTCTGATGTCAGGATTTTTGTTATTCCAATGTATGGTAACCTTGTCATTTTGGAAGGTAGT
Source organism: Vicia faba (assembly GCA_948472305.1). NCBI lineage: Eukaryota > Viridiplantae > Streptophyta > Magnoliopsida > Fabales > Fabaceae > Vicia > Vicia faba. The sequence continues at coordinate 531,711,111 of OX451741.1, forward strand.
CTGTTGTCGAGATTTTTGTTACTCCAATGGAGGGTAGCCTTGTCATTATAGAAGGTAGTCTGTTGTGGAGATTTTTGTTACTCCAATGGATGGTAGCCTTGTCATTATGCAAGGTACTCTGTTGTCAATATTTCTGTTACTCCAATTGATGGTAGCCTTGTCATTATGGAAGTTAGTCTGTTGTCGATATTTTTGTTACTCCAATGGATGGTAGCCTTGTAATTATGGAAGGTAGTCTTTTGTTTAGATTTTTGTTACTCTAATGGATAGTGGCCTTGTCATTATTGAAGGTAGTCTGTCGTTATGATTTTTTTTACTCCAATGGATGGTAGCCTTGTCATTATGGAAGGTAGTCTTTTGTTCATATTTTTGTTACTCCAATGGATGGTAGCCTTGTCTTTACAGAAGAAAGTCTATTGTCGAGATTTTTGTTACTCCAATGTGTGGTAGCCTTTTCATTGTGGAAGCTAGTCTGTTGTTCAGATTTTTGTTAAACCAATGGATGGTAGCCTTGTCATTATGGAAGGTAGTTTGTTGTCGAGATTTTTGTTGTTCCATTGTATGGTAGCCTTGTCATTATGGAAGGTAGTCTGATGTTAGGATTTTTGTTATTCTAATGTATGGTAACCATGTCATTGTGGAAGGAAGTCTGTTGTCGATATTTTTGTTACTCCAATGGATGGTAGCCTTATCATTATGGAAGGTAGTATATTGTAGATATCTTTTTCACTCCTATGGGTGGTAGCCGTGTCATTCGGAAGGTACTCTGTTGTCGAGATTTTCGTTACTACAATGGATGGTAGCCTTGTCATTTTGGAAGGTAGTCTGTTGTTGATATTTTTGTTACTCCAATGGATGGTAGCCTTGATATTATGGTAGCCTTTTAATTATGGAAGGTACTCCGTTGTTCAGATTTTTGTTAATACAATGGATGGTAGCCTTGTCATTATGGAAGGTAGTCTGATGTCAAGATTTTTGTTATTCCAAAGGATGGTAACCTTGTCATTTTGGAAGGTAGTCTATTGTCGAGATTTTTGTTACTCCAATTTAGGGTAGCCTTGTCATTATAGAAGGTAGTCTGTTGTCAAGATTTTTGTTACTCCAACGGATGGAGCCTTGTCATTATGGGACATAGTCTGTTGTCCATATTTCTGTTACTCCAATGGATTATAGCCTTATCATTATGGAAGGTACTATGTTATCGAGATTTTTGTTACTCCAATGGATGGTAGCCTTTTCATTATGGAAGGTACTCTGTTGTCAATATTTTTGTTACTCCAGTGGATGGTAGCCTTGTCATTATGGAAGGTAGTCTGTTGTCGAGATTTTTGTCACTCCAATGGATGGAAGCCTTGTAAACATGGAAGGTAGTCTCTTCTTCAGATTTTTGTTACTCCATTGGATAGTGGCCTTGTCATTATTGAAGGAAGTCTGTCGTTATGATTTCTGTTACTAGAATGGATGGTGGCCTTGTCATTATGGAAGTTAGTCTTTTGTTCATATTTTTGTTACTCTAATGGATGGTAGCCTTGTCATTACAGAAGGAAGTCTGTTGTCGAGATTTTTGTTACTCCAATAGGTGGTAGCCTTTTCATTATGGAAGCTAGTCTATTGTTCAAATTTTCGTTAATTCAATGGATGGTAACCTTATCATTTTGGAAGGTAGTCTGTTGTCGAGATTTTTGTTACTCCAATGGATGGTAGCCTTGTCATTATGGAAGGTAGTCTGATGTTAGGATTTTAGTTATTCCAATGTATGGTAACCTTGTCATTTTGGAAGGTAGTCTGTTGTCGAGATTTTTGTTACTCCAATGGAGGGTAGCCTTGTCATTATAGAAGGTAGTCTGTTGTGGAGATTTTTGTTACTCCAATGGATGGTAGCCTTGTCATTATGGAAGGTACTCTGTTGTCAATATTTTTGTTAGTCCAATTGATGGTAGCCTTGTCATTATGGAAGTTAGTCTGTTGTCGATATTTTTGTTACTCCAATGGATGGTAGCCTTGTAATTATGGAAGGTAGTCTTTTGTTTAGATTTTTGTTACTCTAATGGATAGTGGCCTTGTCATTATTGAAGGTAGTCTGTCGTTATGATTTTTTTTACTCCAATGGATGGTAGCCTTGTCATTATGGAAGGTAGTCTTTTGTTCATATTTTTGTTACTCCAATGGATGGTAGCCTTGTCTTTACAGAAGAAAGTCTATTGTCGAGATTTTTGTTACTCCAATGTGTGGTAGCCTTTTCATTGTGGAAGCTAGTCTGTTGTTCAGATTTTTGTTAACCCAATGGATGGTAGCCTTGTCATTATGGAAGGTAGTCTGTTGTCGAGATTTTTGTTATTCCATTGTATGGTAGCCTTGTCATTATGGAAGGTAGTCTGATGGTAGGATTTTTGTTATTCTAATGTATGGTAACCATGTCATTGTGGAAGGTAGTCTGTTGTCGATATTTTTGATACTCCAATGGATTGTAGCCTTGTCATTATGGAAGGTACTCTGTTGTCGAGATTTTTGTTACTCCAATGGATGGTAGCCTTGTCATTATGGAAGGTATTCTGTTGTCGATATTTTTGTTACTCCAATGGATGGTAGCCTTGTCATTATGGAAGGTAGTCTGTTGTCGAGATTTTTGTTACTCCAATGGATGGTAGCCTTGTCATTATGGAAGGTAGTCTATTGTCGAAATTTTTGTTACTCCTATGGATGGTAGCCTTGTCATTATGGAAGGTAGTCTTTTGTTACTCCAATGGATGGTAGCCTTGTCATTACAGAAGGTAGTCTGTTGTAGATATTTTTGTTATTCCAATGGATGGTATCCTTATCATTATGGAAGGTAGTATATTGTAGATATCTTTTTTACTCCTACGGGCGGTAGCCTTGTCATTATGGATGGTAGTCTGTTGTCGAGATTTTCGTTACTACAATGGATGGTAGCCTTGTCATTCTGGAAGGTAGTCTGTTGTTGATACTTTTGTTACTCCAATGGATGGTAGCCTTGTCATTATGGAAGGTAGTATATTGTAGATATCTTTTTCACTCCTATGGGTGGTAGCCGTGTCATTCGGAAGGTACTCTGTTGTCGAGATTTTCGTTACTACAATGGATGGTAGCCTTGTCATTTTGGAAGGTAGTCTTTTGTTGATATTTTTCTTACTCCAATGGATGGTAGCCTTGATATTATGGTAGCCTTTTAATTATGGAAGGTACTCCGTTGTTCAGATTTTTGTTAATACAATGGATGGTAGCCTTGTCATTATGGAAGGTAGTCTGATGTCAAGATTTTTGTTATTCCAAAGGATGGTAACCTTGTCATTTTGGAAGGTAGTCTATTGTCGAGATTTTTGTTACTCCAATTTAGGGTAGCCTTGTCATTATAGAAGGTAGTCTGTTGTCGAGATTTTTGTTACTCCAATGGATGGAGCCTTGTCATTATGGGACATAGTCTGTTGTCCATATTTCTGTTACTCCAATGGATTATAGCCTTATCATTATGGAAGGTACTATGTTATCGAGATTTTTGTTACTCCAATGGATGGTAGCCTTTTCATTATGGAAGGTACTCTGTTGTCAATATTTTTGTTACTCCAGTGGATGGTAGCCTTGTCATTATGGAAGGTAGTCTGTTGTCGAGATTTTTGTCACTCCAATGGATGGAAGCCTTGTAAACATGGAAGGTAGTCTCTTCTTCAGATTTTTGTTACTCCATTGGATAGTGGCCTTGTCATTATTGAAGGAAGTCTGTCGTTATGATTTCTGTTACTAGAATGGATGGTGGCCTTGTCATTATGGAAGTTAGTCTTTTGTTCATATTTTTGTTACTCTAATGGATGGTAGCCTTGTCATTACAGAAGGAAGTCTGTTGTCGAGATTTTTGTTACTCCAATAGGTGGTAGCCTTTTCATTATGGAAGCTAGTCTATTGTTCAAATTTTCGTTAATTCAATGGATGGTAACCTTATCATTTTGGAAGGTAGTCTGTTGTCGAGATTTTTGTTACTCCAATGGATGGTAGCCTTGTCATTATGGAAGGTAGTCTGATGTTAGGATTTTAGTTATTCCAATGTATGGTAACCTTGTCATTTTGGAAGGTAGTCTGTTGTCGAGATTTTTGTTACTCCAATGGAGGGTAGCCTTGTCATTATAGAAGGTAGTCTGTTGTGGAGATTTTTGTTACTCCAATGGATGGTAGCCTTGTCATTATGGAAGGTACTCTGTTGTCAATATTTTTGTTACTCCAATTGATGGTAGCCTTGTCATTATGGAAGTTAGTCTGTTGTCGATATTTTTGTTACTCCAATGGATGGTAGCCTTGTAATTATGGAAGGTAGTCTTTTGTTTAGATTTTTGTTACTCTAATGGATAGTGGCCTTGTCATTATTGAAGGTAGTCTGTCGTTATGATTTTTTTTACTCCAATGGATGGTAGCCTTGTCATTATGGAAGGTAGTCTTTTGTTCATATTTTTGTTACTCCAATGGATGGTAGCCTTGTCTTTACAGAAGAAAGTCTATTGTCGAGATTTTTGTTACTCCAATGTGTGGTAGCCTTTTCATTGTGGAAGCTAGTCTGTTGTTCAGATTTTTGTTAACCCAATGGATGGTAGCCTTGTCATTATGGAAGGTAGTCTGTTGTCGAGATTTTTGTTATTCCATTGTATGGTAGCCTTGTCATTATGGAAGGTAGTCTGATGGTAGGATTTTTGTTATTCTAATGTATGGTAACCATGTCATTGTGGAAGGTAGTCTGTTGTCGATATTTTTGATACTCCAATGGATTGTAGCCTTGTCATTATGGAAGGTACTCTGTTGTCGAGATTTTTGTTACTCCAATGGATGGTAGCCTTGTCATTATGGAAGGTATTCTGTTGTCGATATTTTTGTTACTCCAATGGATGGTAGCCTTGCATTATGGAAGGTAGTCTGTTGTCGAGATTTTTGTTACTCCAATGGATGGTAGCCTTGTCATTATGGAAGGTAGTCTATTGTCGAAATTTTTGTTACTCCTATGGATTGTAGCCTTGTCATTATGGAAGGTAGTCTTTTGTTACTCCAATGGATGGTAGCCTTGTCATTACAGAAGGTAGTCTGTTGTAGATATTTTTGTTATTCCAATGGATGGTATCCTTATCATTATGGAAGGTAGTATATTGTAGATATCTTTTTTACTCCTACGGGCGGTAGCCTTGTCATTATGGATGGTAGTCTGTTGTCGAGATTTTCGTTACTACAATGGATGGTAGCCTTGTCATTCTGGAAGGTAGTCTGTTGTTGATACTTTTGTTACTCCAATGGATGGTAGCCTTGTCATTATGGAAGGTAGTCTGTTGTCGATATTTTTGTTACTCTAATGGATGGTAGCCTTTTCATTGTGGAAGGTAGTTTGTTGTTCAGATTTTTGTTAATCTAATGGATGGTAGCCTTGTCATTATGGAAGGTAGTCTGTTGTCGAGATTTTTTTTGTTCCATTAGATGGTACCTTTTCATTATGGAAGGTAGTGTAATGTCCAGATTTTTGTTATTCCAAAGGATGGTAACCTTGTCATTTTGGAAGGTAGTCTGTTGTCGAAATTTTGGTTACTATAATGGAGGGTAGCCTTGTCATTATGGAAGGTAGTCTGTTGTCGAGATTTTTGTTACTCTAATGAATGGTAGCCTTCTCATTATGGGACGTAGTCTTTTGTCAATATTTCTGTTACTCCAATGGATTGTAGCCTTGTCATTATGGAAGGTACTCTGTTGTCAATATTTTTGTTACTCCAATGGATGGTAGCCTTGTCATTATGGAAGGTAGTCTGTTGTCGAGATTTTTTTTACTCCAATTGATGGTAACCTTGTAATTATGGAAGGTAGTGTTTTGTTCCGATTTTTGTTACTCCAATGGATGGTAGCCTTGTCATTATTGAAGGTTGTCTGTCGTTATGATTTCTATTACTCCAATGGATGGTAGCCTTGTCATTATGGAAGGTAGTCTTTTGTTCATATTTTTGTTACTCCAATGGATGGTAGCCTTGTCATTACAGAAGGGAGCTTGTTGTCGAGATTTTTGTTACTCCAATGTGTGGTAGCGTTTTCATTATGGAAGCTAGTTTGTTGTTCAGATTTTTGTTAATCCAATGGATGGTAGCCTTGTCATTATGGAAGGTAGTCTGTTGTCGATATTTTTGTTATTCCATTGGATGGTAGCCTTGTCATTATGGAAGGTAGTCTGATGTTAGGATTTTAGTTATTCCAATGTATGGTAACCTTGTAATTTTGGAAGGTAGTCTGTTGTCGAGATTTTTGTTACTCCAATGGATGGTAGTCTTGTAATTATGGGACGTAGTCTATTATCAATATTTTTGTTACTCCAATGGATTGTAGCCTTGTCATTATGGAAGGTACTCTGTTGTCGAGATTTCTGTTACTCCAATGGATGGTAGCCTTGTCATTTCGGAAGGTACTCTGTTGTCGATATTTTTGTTACTCCAATGGATGGTAGCCTTGTCATTATGGAAGGTAGTCTGTTGTCAAGATTTTTGTTACTCCAATGGATGGTAGCCTTGTCATTATGGAAGGTAGTCGGTTGTCGAGATTTTTGGTTCTCCAATGGATGGTAGCCTTGTCATTATGGAAGGTAGTCTGTTGTCAAGATTTTTGTTACTCCAATGGATGGTAGCCTTGTCATTATGGAAGGTAGTCGGTTGTCGAGATTTTTGGTTCTCCAATGGATGGTAGCCTTGTCATTATGGAAGGTAGTCTTTTGTTCAGATTTTTGTTACTCTAATGGATGGTAGCCTTGTCATTACACAAGGTAGTCTATTGTCGATATTTTTGTTATTCCAATGGATGGTAGCCTTATCATTATGGAAGGTAGTATATTGTAGATATCTTTTTCACTCCTATGGGTGGTAGCCTTCTCATTATGGAAGGTAGTCTGTTGTCGAGATTTTCGTTACTCAAATGGATGGTAGCCTTGTCATTCTGGAAGGTAGTCTGTTGTTGATATTTTTGTTACTCCAATGGATGGTAGCCTTGTCATTATGGAAGGTACTCTGTTGTCAATATTTTTGTTACTCCAATGGATGGTAGCCTTGTCATTATGGAAGGTAGTCTGTTGTCGAGATTTTTGTTACGCCAATGGATGGTAGCCTTGTAATAATGGAAGGTAGTCTTTTGTTCAGATTTTTGTTACTGCAATGGATAGTGGCCTTGTCATTATTGAAGGTAGTCTGTCGTTATGATTTATGTTTCTCCAATGGATGGTAGCCTTGTCATTATGGAAGGTAGTCTCATGTTCATATTTTTGTTACCCAAATGGATGGTAGCGTTGTCATTAAAGAAGGAAGTCTGTTGTCGAGATTTTTGTTACTCCAATGTGTGGTAGCCTTTTCATTAAGGAAGCTAGTCTGTTGTTCAGATTTTTGTTAATCCAATGGATAATAGCCTTCTCATTATTGAAGGTAGTCTGTTGTCGATATTTTTGTTATTCCATTGGATGGTAGCCTTGTCATTATGGAAGGTAGTCTGATGTCAGGATTTTTGTTATTCCAATGTATGGTATCCTTGTCATTTTAGAAGGTAGTTTGTTGTCGAGATTTTTGTTACTCCAATGGATGGTAGCCTCGTCATTATGGGACGTAGTCTATTGTCAATATTTTTGTTACTCCAATGGATTGTAGCCTTGTCATTATGGAAGGTACTCTGTCGTCGAGATTTTTGTTACTCCAATGGATGGTAGCCTTGTCATTATGGAAGGTATTTTGTCGTTGAGATTTTTGTTACTCCAATGGATGGTAGCCTTGTCATTATGGAAGGTAGTCTGTTGTCGAGATTTTTGTTACTCCAATGTATGGTAGCCTTTTCATTATGGAAGGTAGTTTTTTGTTCAGTTTTTTGTTAATCCAATGGATGGTAGCCTTATAATTATGGAAGGTAGTATATTGTAGATATCTTTTTTACTCCAATGGGTGGTAGCCTTGTCATTATGGAAGGTAGTCTGTTGTCGAGATTTTCGTTACTACAATGGATGGTAGCCTTGTCATTCTGGAAGGTAGTCTGTTGTTGATATTTTTGTTACTCCAATGTATGGTAGCCTTGTCATTATGGAAGGTAGTATGATGTCGAGATTTTTGTTACTCCAATGGATGGTATCCATTTCATTTTGGAAGGTAGTCTGTTGTCGATATTTTTGTTACTCCAATGGATGGTGGCCTTGTCATTATGGAAGGTAGTCTGATGTCAAGATTTTTGTTATTCCAATGTATGGTAACCTTGTCATTTTGGAAGGTAGTCTGTTATCGAGATTTTTGTTACTCCAATGGATGGTAGCCTTATCATTATGGGACGTAGTCTATTGTCAATATTTTTGTATCTCCAATGGATTGTAGCCTTATCATTATGGAAGGAACTCTGTTGTCGAGATTTTTGTTACTCCAATGGATGGTAGCCTTGTCATTATGGAAGGTACTTTGTTGTCGATATTTTTGTTATTCTAATGAATGGTAGCCTTGTCATTATGGAAGGTAGTCAATTTTCGAGATTTTTGTTACTCCAATGGATGGTAGCCTTGTCATTATGGAAGGTAGTCTGTAGTTGAGATTTTTGTTACTCCAATGGATGGTAGCCTTGTCCTTATGGAAGGTAGTCAATTGTTCAGATTTTTGTTACTCCAATGGATGGTAGCCTTGTCATTAAAGAAGGTAGTCTGTTATCGATATTTTTGTTATTCCAATGGATGGTAGCCTTATCATTATGGAAGGTAGTATATTGTAGATATCTTTTTTACTCCAATGGGTGGTAGCCGTGTCATTCGGAAGGTAGTCTGTTGTCGAGATTTTCGTTACTACAATGGATGGTAGCCTTGTCATTTTGGAAGGTAGTCTGTTGTTAATATTTTTGTTACTCCAATGGATGGTATCCTTGATATTATGGTAGCCTTTTAATTATGGAAGGTACTCCGTTGTTCAGATTTTTGTTAATCCAATGGATGGTAGCCTTGTCATTATGGAAGGTAGTCTGATGTCAAGATTTTTGTTATTCCAAAGGATGGTAACCTTGTCATTTTGGAAGGTAGTCTATTGTCAAGATTTTAGTTACTCCAATGGAGGGTAGCCTTGTCATTATAGAAGGTAGTCTGTTGTCGAGATTTTTGTTACTCCAATGGATGGAGCCTTGTCATTATGGGACATAGTCTGTTGTCCATATTTCTGTTACTCCAATGGATTGTAGCCTTATCATTATGGAAGGTACTATGTTATCGAGATTTTTGTTACTCCAATGGATGGTAGCCTTTTCATTATGGAAGGTACTCTGTTGTCAATATTTTTGTTACTCCAGTGGATGGTAGCCCTGTCATTATGGAAGGTAGTCTGTTGTCGAGATTTTTGTCACTCCAATGGATGGAAGCCTTGTAAACATGGAAGGAAGTCTCTTCTTCAGATTTTTGTTACTCCAATGGATAGTGGCCTTGTGATTATTGAAGGAAGTCTGTCGTTATGATTTCTGTTACTCCAATGGATGGTGGCCTTGTCATTATGGAAGTTAGTCTTTTGTTCATATTTTTGTTACTCTAATGGATGGTAGCCTTGTCATTACAGAAGGAAGTCTGTTGTCGAGATTTTTGTTACTCCAATAGGTTGTAGCCTTTTCATTATGGAAGCTAGTCTATTGTTCAAATTTTCGTTAATCCAATGGATGGTAGCCTTGTCATTATGGAAGGTAGTCTTTTGTCGAGATTTTTTTTATTCCATTGGATGGTAGCCTTAGCATTATGGAAGGTAGTCTGATGTCAGGATTTTTGTTATTCCAATGTATGGTAACCTTGTCATTTTGGAAGGTAGTCTGTTGTCGAGATTTTTGTTACTCCAATGGATGGTAGCCTTGTCATTATGGGACGTAGTCTATTGTTAATATTTTTGTTACTCCAATTGATTGTAACCTTGTCATTATTGAAGGTACTCTGTTGTCGAGATTTTTGTTACTCCAATGGATGGTAGCCTTGTCATTATGGAAGGTACTCTGTTGTCAATATTTTTGTTACTCCAATTGATGGTAGCCTTGTCATTATAGAAGGTAGTCTGTTTTCGAGATTTTTGTTACTCCAATGGATGGTAGCCTTGTCATTATGGAAGGTAGTCTGTTGTCGAGATTTTTGTTACTCCAATGGATGGTAGCCTTGTCATTTTGGAAGGTAGTCTTTTGTTCAGATTTTTGTTACTCCAATGGATGGTAGCCTTGTCATTATAGAAGGTAGTCTTTTGTCGATATTTTTTTAATTCCAATGGATGGTAGCCTTGTCATTATGGAAGGTAGTATATTGTAGATATCTTTTTTACTCCAATGGGTGGTAGCCTTGTCATTATGGAAGGTAGTCTGTTGTTGAGATTTTCCTTACTACAATGGATGGAACCCTTGTCATTCTGGAAGGTAGTCTGTTGTTGATATTTTTGTTACTCCAATGGATGGTAGCCTTGTCATTATGGAAGGTACTCTATTGTTGATATTTTTGTTATTCTAATTGATGGTAGCCATGTCATTATAGAAGGTAGTCTTTTTCAAGATTTTTGTTACTCCAATGGATGGTAGCCTTGTCATTATGGAAGGTACTCTGTTGTCAATATTTTTGTTACTCCAATGGATGGTAGCCTTGTCATTATGGAAGGTAGTCTGTTGTCGAGATTTTTGTTACTCCAATGGATGGTAGCCTTGTAATAATGGAAGGTAGTCTTTTGTTCAGATTTTTGTTACTGCAATGGATAGTGGCCTTGTCATTATTGAAGGTAGTCTGTCGTTATGATTTATGTTTCTCCAATGGATGGTAGCCTTGTCATTATGGAAGGTAGTCTCATGTTCATATTTTTGTTACCCAAATGGATGGTAGCGTTGTCATTAAAGAAGGAAGTCTGTTGTCGAGATTTTTGTTACTCCAATGTGTGGTAGCCTTTTCATTAAGGAAGCTAGTCTGTTGTTCAGATTTTTGTTAATCCAATGGATAATAGCCTTCTCATTATTGAAGGTAGTCTGTTGTCGATATTTTTGTTATTCCATTGGATGGTAGCCTTGTCATTATGGAAGGTAGTCTGATGTCAGGATTTTTGTTATTCCAATGTATGGTATCCTTGTCATTTTAGAAGGTAGTTTGTTGTCGAGATTTTTGTTACTCCAATGGATGGTAGCCTCGTCATTATGGGACGTAGTCTATTGTCAATATTTTTGTTACTCCAATGGATTGTAGCCTTGTCATTATGGAAGGTACTCTGTCGTCGAGATTTTTGTTACTCCAATGGATGGTAGCCTTGTCATTATGGAAGGTACTTTGTCGTTGAGATTTTTGTTACTCCAATGGATGGTAGCCTTGTCATTATGGAAGGTAGTCTGTTGTCGAGATTTTTGTTACTCCAATGTATGGTAGCCTTTTCATTATGGAAGGTAGTTTTTTGTCCAGTTTTTTGTTAATCCAATGGATGGTAGCCTTATAATTATGGAAGGTAGTATATTGTAGATATCTTTTTTACTCCAATGGGTGGTAGCCTTGTCATTATGGAAGGTAGTCTGTTGTCGAGATTTTCGTTACTACAATGGATGGTAGCCTTGTCATTCTGGAAGGTAGTCTGTTGTTGATATTTTTGTTACTCCAATGTATGGTAGCCTTGTCATTATGGAAGGTAGTATGATGTCGAGATTTTTGTTACTCCAATGGATGGTATCCATTTCATTTTGGAAGGTAGTCTGTTGTCGATATTTTTGTTACTCCAATGGATGATGGCCTTGTCATTATGGAAGGTAGTCTGATGTCAAGATTTTTGTTATTCCAATGTATGGTAACCTTGTCATTTTGGAAGGTAGTCTGTTATCGAGATTTTTGTTACTCCAATGGATGGTAGCCTTATCATTATGGGACGTAGTCTATTGTCAATATTTTTGTATCTCCAATGGATTGTAGCCTTATCATTATGGAAGGAACTCTGTTGTCGAGATTTTTGTTACTCCAATGGATGGTAGCCTTGTCATTATGGAAGGTACTCTGTTGTCGATATTTTTGTTATTCTAATGGATGGTAGCCTTGTCATTATGGAAGGTAGTCAATTTTCAAGATTTTTGTTACTCCAATGGATGGTAGCCTTGTCATTATGGAAGGTAGTCTGTAGTTGAGATTTTTGTTACTCCAATGGATGGTAGCCTTGTCCTTATGGAAGGTAGTCAATTGTTCAGATTTTTGTTACTCCAATGGATGGTAGCCTTGTCATTAAAGAAGGTAGTCTGTTATCGATATTTTTGTTATTCCAATGGATGGAAACCTTATCATTATGGAAGGTAGTATATTGTAGATATCTTTTTTACTCCAATGGGTGGTAGCCGTGTCATTCGGAAGGTAGTCTGTTGTCGAGATTTTCGTTACTACAATGGATGGTAGCCTTGTCATTTTGGAAGGTAGTCTGTTGTTAATATTTTTGTTACTCCAATGGATGGTATCCTTGATATTATGGTAGCCTTTTAATTATGGAAGGTACTCCGTTGTTCAGATTTTTGTTAATCCAATGGATGGTAGCCTTGTCATTATGGAAGGTAGTCTGATGTCAAGATTTTTGTTATTCCAAAGGATGGTAACCTTGTCATTTTGGAAGGTAGTCTATTGTCAAGATTTTAGTTACTCCAATGGAGGGTAGCCTTGTCATTATAGAAGGTAGTCTGTTGTCGAGATTTTTGTTACTCCAATGGATGGAGCCTTGTCATTATGGGACATAGTCTGTTGTCCATATTTCTGTTACTCCAATGGATTGTAGCCTTATCATTATGGAAGGTACTATGTTATCGAGATTTTTGTTACTCCAATGGATGGTAGCCTTTTCATTATGGAAGGTACTCTGTTGTCAATATTTTTGTTACTCCAGTGGATGGTAGCCTTGTCATTATGGAAGGTAGTCTGTTGTCGAGATTTTTGTCACTCCAATGGATGGAAGCCTTGTAAACATGGAAGGTAGTCTCTTCTTCAGATTTTTGTTACTCCAATGGATAGTGGCCTTGTGATTATTGAAGGAAGTCTGTCGTTATGATTTCTGTTACTCCAATGGATGGTGGCCTTGTCATTATGGAAGTTAGTCTTTTGTTCATATTTTTGTTACTCTAATGGATGGTAGCCTTGTCATTACAGAAGGAAGTTTGTTGTCGAGATTTTTGTTACTCCAATAGGTGGTAGCCTTTTCATTATGGAAGCTAGTCTATTGTTCAAATTTTCGTTAATCCAATGGATGGTAGCCTTGTCATTATGGAAGGTAGTCTTTTGTCGAGATTTTTTTTATTCCATTGGATGGTAGCCTTAGCATTATGGAAGGTAGTCTGATGTCAGGATTTTTGTTATTCCAATGTATGGTAACCTTGTCATTTTGGAAGGTAGTCTGTTGTCGAGATTTTTGTTACTCCAATGGATGGTAGCCTTGTCATTATGCGACGTAGTCTATTGTTAATATTTTTGTTACTCCAATTGATTGTAACCTTGTCATTATTGAAGGTACTCTGTTGTCGAGATTTTTGTTACTCCAATGGATGGTAGCCTTGTCATTATGGAAGGTACTCTGTTGTCAATATTTTTGTTACTCCAATTGATGGTAGCCTTGTCATTATAGAAGGTAGTCTGTTTTCGAGATTTTTGTTACTCCAATGGATGGTAGCCTTGTCATTATGGAAGGTAGTCTGTTGTCGAGATTTTTGTTACTCCAATGGATGGTAGCCTTGTCATTTTGGAAGGTAGTCTTTTGTTCAGATTTTTGTTACTCCAATGGATGGTAGCCTTGTCATTACAGAAGGTAGTCTTTTGTCGATATTTTTTATATTCCAATGGATGGTAGCCTTGTCATTATGGAAGGTAGTATATTATAGATATCTTTTTTACTCCAATGGGTGGTAGCCTTGTCATTATGGAAGGTAGTCTGTTGTTGAGATTTTCCTTACTACAATGGATGGAACCCTTGTCATTCTGGAAGGTAGTCTGTTGTTGATATTTTTGTTACTCCAATGGATGGTAGCCTTGTCATTATGGAAGGTACTCTATTGTTGATATTTTTGTTATTCTAATTGATGGTAGCCATGTCATTATAGAAGGTAGTCTTTTTCAAGATTTTTGTTACTCTGATGGATGGTAGCCTTGTCACTATGGAAGGTAGTCTGTTGTCGAGATTTTTGTTATTCCAATTGATGGTAGCCTTGTCATTATAGAAGGTAGTCTTTTTTCGAGATTTTTGTTACTCCAATGGATGGTAGCCTTGTCACTATGGAAGGTAGTCTGTTGTCGAGATTTTTGTTACTCCAATGGATGGTAGCCTTTTCATTACAGAAGGTAGTATGTTGTCGATATTTCTGATATTCCAATGGATGGTAGCCTTATCATTATGGAAGGTAGTCTATTATCGATATTTTCGTTACTACAATGGATGGTACCCTTGTCTTTCTGGAAGGTAGTCTGTTGTCGAGATTTTTGTTACTCCAATGGATGGTAGCCTTGTCATTATGGAAGGTACTATGATGTCGAGATTTTTGTTACTCCAATGGATGGTAGCCTTTTCATTATGGAAGGTAGTATTTTGTTTAGATTTTTGTTAATCCAATGGATGATAGCCTTGTCATTATGGAAGGTAGTCTGTTGTCAAGATTTTTGTTTTTCCATTGGATGGTACCTTGTCATTATGAAAGGTAGTCTGATGTCGAGATTTTTGTTATTCCAAAAGATGGTAACCTTGTCATTTTGGAAGGTATTCTGTTGTCGATATTTTTCTTACTCCAATGGAGGGTAGCCTTGTCATTATGGAAGGTAGTCTGTTGTCGAGATTTTTCTTACTCCAATGGATGGTAGCCTTGTAATTATGGAAGTTAGTCTTTTGTTTAGATTTTTGTTACTCCAATGGATGGTAGCCTTGTCATTACGGAAGCTAGTCTTTTGTTCATATTTTTGTTACTCCAATGGATGGTAGACTTGTCATTACAGAAGGTAGTCTGTTCTCGATATTTTTGTTACTCCATTGGATGGTAGCCTTATCATTTTGGAAGGTAGTATATTGTAGATAACGTTTTTACTCCAATGGGTGGTAGCCTTGTCATTATGGAAGGTAGTCTCTTATCGAGATTTTTCTTACTCCAATGGATGGTAGCCTTGTCATTATGAAACGTAGTCTGTTGTCTAGATTATTGTTATTCCATTGGAGGGTAGCCTTGTGATTATGGAAGGTAGCCTGATTTCTTGATTTTTTTATTCCAATGAATCGAAACCTTGTCATTATGGAAAGTAGTATATTGTCAAGATTTTTGTTACTCTAATGGATGGTTGCCTTTGGATTATGGAAGCCACTCTGTTGTCGAGATTTTTGTTACTCCAATGGATGGTATCCTTTTCATTATGGAAGGTAGTCTGTTGTCGATATTTTTGTTACTCCAATGGATGGTGGCCTTGTCATTATGGAAGGTAGTCTGATGTTAAGATTTTTGTTATTCCAATGTATGGTAACCTTGTCATTTTGGAAGGTAGTCTGTTGTCAAGATTTTTGTCACTCCAATGGATGGTAGCCTTGTTATTATGGGACGTAGTCTATTGTCAATATTTTTGTTACTCCAATGAATTATATCCTTGTCATTATGGAAGGTAGTCTGTTGTCGAGATTTTTGGTTTTCCATTGGATAGAACCTTGTCATTATGAAATGTAGTCTGATGTCGAGATTTTTGTTATTCCAAAGGATGGTAACCTTGTCATTTTGGAAGGTAGTCTGTTGTCGAGATTTTTGTTACTCCAATGGAGGGTAGCCTTGTCATTATGGAAGGTAGTCTGTTGTCGATATTTTTGTTACTCCAATGGATGGTAGCCTTGTAATTATGGAAGGTAGTCTTTTGTTTAGAATTTTGTTACTCCAATGGATGGTAGCCTTGTCATTACGGAAGCTAGTCTTTTGTTCATATTTTTGTTACTCCAATGGATGGTAGACTTGTCATTACAGAAGGTAGTCTGTTCTCGATATTTTTGTTATTCCATTGGATGGTAGCCTTATCATTTTGGAAGGTAGTATATTGTAGATATCTTTTTTACTCCAATGGGTGGTAGCCTTGTCATTATGGAAGGTAGTCTCTTGTCGAGATTTTTGTTACTCCAATGGATAGTAGCCTTGTCATTATTAAACGTAGTCTGTTGTCTAGATTATTGTTATTCCATTGGAGGGTAGCCTTGTGATTATGGAAGGTAGCCCGCTTTCACGAGTTTTTTATTCCAATGGATGGAAAGCTTGTCATTATGGAAGGTAGTATATTGTCAATATTTTTGTTACTCTAATGGATGGTTGCCTTTTGATTATGGAAGCCAGTCTGTTGTCGAGATTTTTGTTACTCCAATGGATGGTATCCTTTTCATTATGGAAGGTAGTCTTTGTCGATATTTTTGTTACTCCAATGGATGGTGGCCTTGTCATTATGGAAGGTAGTCTGATGTCAAGATTTTTGTTATTCCAATGTATGGTAACCTTGTCATTTTGGAAGGTAGTCTGTTGTC
Source organism: Vicia faba (assembly GCA_948472305.1). Taxonomy (NCBI): domain Eukaryota; kingdom Viridiplantae; phylum Streptophyta; class Magnoliopsida; order Fabales; family Fabaceae; genus Vicia; species Vicia faba. Next base: position 531,727,607 of record OX451741.1, read on the forward strand.
GAGATTTTTGTTACTCCAATGGATTGTAGCCTTGTCTTTATGGGACGTAATCTATTGTCAATATTTTTGTTACTCCAATGGATTGTAGCGTTTTCATTATGGAAGGTACTCTGTTGTCGAGATTTTTGTTACTCCAATGGATGGTAGCCTTGTCATTATGTAAGGTACTCTGTTGTCGATATTTTTGTTATTCCAATGGATGGTAGCCTTGTCATTATGGAAGGTAGTCAGTTTTCGAGATTTTTGTTACTCCAATGGATGTTAGCCTTGTCATTCTGGAAGGTAGTCTGTTGTTGATATTTTTGTTACTCCAATGGATGGTAGCCTTGTCATTATGGAAGGTACTCTATTGTTGATATTTTTGTTATACCAATTGATGGTAGCCTTTTCATTATAGAAGGTAGTCTGTTTTCAAGATTTTTGTTACTCTAATGGATGGTAGCCTTGTCACTATGGAAGGTAGTCTGTTGTCGAGATTTTTGTTACTCCAATGGATGGTAGCCATGTCATTATGGAAGGTAGTCTTTTGTTCAGATTTTTGTTACTCCAATTGATGGTAGCCTTGTCATTACAGAAGGTAGTATGTTGTCGATATTTTTGTTATTCCAATGGATGGTAGCCTTATCATTATGGAAGGTAGTTTATTGTAGATATCTTTTTTACTCCAGTGGTTGGTAGCCTTGTCATTATGGAAGGTAGTCTATTGTCGAGATTTTCGTTACTACAATTGATGGTACCCTTGTCATTCTGGAAGGTAGTCTATTCTCGAGATTTTTGTTACTCCAATGGATGGTAGCCTTGTCATTATGGAAGGTACTATGATGTCGAGATTTTTGTTACTCCAATGGATGGTAGCCTTTTCATTATGGAAGGTAGTCTTTTGTTCATATTTTTGTTACTCCAATGGATGGTAGACTTGTCATTACAGAAGGTAGTCTGTTCTCGATATTTTTGTTACTCCATTGGATGGTAGCCTTGTCATTTTGGAAGGTAGTATATTGTAGATATATTTTTTACTCCAATGGGTGGTAGCCTTGTCATTATGGAAGGTAGTCTCTTGTCGAGATTTTTGTTACTCCAATGGATAGTAGCCTTGTCATTATGAAACGTAGTCTGTTGTCTAGATTATTGTTATTCCATTGGAGGGTAGCCTTGTGATTATGGAAGGTAGCCTGCTTTCTTGATTTTTTTATTCCAATGGATGGAAACCTTGTCATTATGGAAGGTAGTATATTGTCAATATTTTTGTTACTCTAATGGATGGTTGCCTTTTGATTATGGAAGCCAGTCTGTTGTCGAGATTTTTGTTACTCCAATGGATGGTATCCTTTTCATTATGGAAGGTAGTCTGTTGTCGATACTTTTGTTACTCTAATGGATGGTGGCCTTGTCATTATGGAAGGTAGTCTGATGTCAACATTTTTGTTATTCCAATGTATGGTAACCTTGTCATTTTGGAAGGTAGTCTGTTGTCGAGATTTTTGTTACTCCAATGGATGGCAGTCTTGTCATTTCTGAAGGTAGTCTTTTGTTCAGATTTTTGTTACTCCAATGGATGGTAGCCTTGTCATTACAGAAGGTAGTCTTTTGTCAATATTTTTTTATTCCAATGGATGGTAGCCTTGTCATTATGGAAGGTAGTATATTGTAGATATCTTTTTTACTCCAATGGGTGGTAGCCTTTTCATTATGGAAGGTAGTCTGTTGTTGAGATTTTCGTTACTACAATGGATGGAACCCTTGTCATTCTGGAAGGTAGTTTGTTGTTTATATTTTTGTTACTCCAATGGATGATACCCTTGTCATTATGGAAGGTACTCTATTGTTGTTATTTTTGTTATTCCAATTGATGGTAGCCTTGTCATTATAGAAGGTAGTCTGTTTTCAAGATTTTTGTTACTCTAATGGATGGTAGCCTTGTCACTATGGAAGGTAGTCTGTTGTCGAGATTTTTGTTATTCCAATTGATGGTAGCCTTGTCATTATAGAAGGAAGTATTTTTTCGAGATTTTTGTTACTCCAATGGATGGTAGCCTTGTCACTATGGAAGGTAGTCTGTTGTCGAGATTTTTGTAACTCCAATGGATGGTAGCCTTGTCATTATGGAAGGTAGTCTTTTGTTCATATTTTTGTTACTCCAATGGATGGTAGCCTTGTCATTACAAAAGGTAGTATGTTATCGATATTTTTGATATTCCAATGGATGGTAGCCTTATCATTATGGAAGGTAGTCTATTATCGATATTTTCGTTACTACAATGGATGGTACCCTTGTCTTTCTGGAAGATAGTTTGTTGTCGAGATTTTTGTTACTCCAATGGATGGTAGCCTTGTCATTTTGGAAGGTACTATGATGTCGAGATTTTTGTTACTCCAATGGATGGTATCCTTTTCATTATGGAAGGTAGTCTGTTGTCGATACTTTTGTTACTCTAATGGATGGTGGCCTTGTCATTATGGAAGGTAGTCTGATGTCAACATTTTGGTTATTCCAATGTATGGTAACCTTGTCATTTTGGAAGGTAGTCTGTTGTCGAGATTTTTGTTACTCCAATGGATGGCAGTCTTGTCATTTTGGAAGGTAGTCTTTTGTTCAGATTTTTGTTACTCCAATGGATGGTAGCCTTGTCATTACAGAAGGTAGTCTTTTGTCGATATTTTTTTATTCCAATGGATGGTAGCCTTGTCATTATGGAAGGTAGTATATTGTAGATATCTTTTTTACTCCAATGGGTGGTAGCCTTTTCATTATGGAAGGTAGTCTGTTGTTGAGATTTTCGTTACTACAATGGATGGAACCCTTGTCATTCTGGAAGGTAGTCTGTTGTTTATATTTTTGTTACTCCAATGGATGGTACCCTTGTCATTATGGAAGGTACTCTATTGTTGTTATTTTTGTTATTCCAATTGATGGTAGCCTTGTCATTATAGAAGGTAGTCTGTTTTCAAGATTTTTGTTACTCTAATGGATGGTAGCCTTGTCACTATGGAAGGTAGTCTGTTGTCGAGATTTTTGTTATTCCAATTGATGGTAGCCTTGTCATTATAGAAGGAAGTATTTTTTCGAGATTTTTGTTACTCCAATGGATGGTAGCCTTGTCACTATGGAAGGTAGTCTGTTGTCGAGATTTTTGTAACTCCAATGGATGGTAGCATTGTCATTATGGAAGGTAGTCTTTTGTTCATATTTTTGTTACTCCAATGGATGGTAGCCTTGTCATTACAAAAGGTAGTATGTTATCGATATTTTTGATATTCCAATGGATGGTAGCCTTATCATTATGGAAGGTAGTCTATTATCGATATTTTCGTTACTACAATGGATGGTACCCTTTTCTTTCTGGAAGGTAGTCTGTTGTCGAGATTTTTGTTACTCCAATGGATGGTAGCCTTGTCATTTTGGAAGGTACTATGATGTCGAGATTTTTGATACTCCAATGGATGGTATCCTTTTCATTATGGAAGGTAGTCTGTTGTTGATACTTTTGTTACTCTAATGGATGGTGGCCTTGTCATTATGGAAGGTAGTCTGATGTCAACATTTTTGTTATTCCAATGTATGGTAACCTTGTCATTTTGGAAGGTAGTCTGTTGTCGAGATTTTTGTTACTCCAATGGATGGCAGTCTTGTCATTTTGGAAGGTAGTCTTTTGTTCAGATTTTTGTTACTCCAATGGATGGTAGCCTTGTCATTACAGAAGGTAGTCTTTTGTCGATATTTTTTTATTCCAATGGATGGTAGCCTTGTCATTATGGAAAGTAGTATATTGTAGATATCTTTTTTACTCCAATGGGTGGTAGCCTTTTCATTATGGAAGGTAGTCTGTTGTTGAGATTTTCGTTACTACAATGGATGGAACCCTTGTCATTCTGGAAGGTAGTCTGTTGTTTATATTTTTGTTACTCCAATGGATGGTACCCTTGTCATTATGGAAGGTACTCTATTGTTGTTATTTTTGTTATTCCAATTGATGGTAGCCTTGTCATTATAGAAGGTAGTCTGTTTTCAAGATTTTTGTTACTCTAATGGATGGTAGCCTTGTCACTATGGAAGGTAGTCTGTTGTCGAGATTTTTGTTATTCCAATTGATGGTAGCCTTGTCATTATAGAAGGAAGTATTTTTTCGAGATTTTTGTTACTCCAATGGATGGTAGCCTTGTCACTATGGAAGGTAGTCTGTTGTCGAGATTTTTGTAACTCCAATGGATGGTAGCCTTGTCATTATGGAAGGTAGTCTTTTGTTCAGATTTTTGTTACTCCAATGGATGGTAGCCTTGTCATTACAAAAGGTAGTATGTTATCGATATTTTTGATATTCCAATGGATGGTAGCCTTATCATTATGGAAGGTATTCTATTATCGATATTTTCGTTACTACAATGGATGGTACCCTTGTCTTTCTGGAAGGTAGTCTGTTGTCGAGATTTTTGTTACTCCAATGGATGGTAGCCTTGTCATTTTGGAAGGTACTATGATGTCGAGATTTTTGTTACTCCAATGGATGGTAGCCTTTTCATTATGGAAGGTAGTCTTTTGTTTAGATTTTTGTTAATCCAATGGATGGTAGCCTTGTCATTATGGAAGGTAGTCTGTTGTCGAGATTTTTGTTTTTCCATTGGATGGTACCTTATCATTATGAAAGGTAGTCTGATGTCGAGATTTTTGTTATTCCAAAGGATGGTAACCATGTCATTTTGGAAGGTAGTCTGTTGTCGAGATTTTTGTTACTCCAATGGAGGGTAGCCTTGTCATTATGGAAGGTAGTCTGTTGTCGAGATTTTTGTTACTCCAATGGATGGTAGCCTTGTAATTATGAAAGGTAGTCTTTTGTTTAGAATTTTGTTACTCCAATGGATGGTAGCCTTGTCATTACGGAAGCTAGTCTTTTGTTCATATTTTTGTTACTCCAATGGATGGTAGACTTGTCATTATAGAAGGTAGTCTGTTCTCGATATTTTTGTTACTCCATTAGATGGTAGCCTTATCATTTTGGAAGGTAGTATATTGTAGATATCTTTTTTACTCCAATGGGTGGTAGCCTTGTAATTATGGAAGGTAGTCTCTTGTCGAGATTTTTGTTACTCCAATGGATAGTAGCCTTGTCATTATGAAACGTAGTCTGTTGTCTAGATTATTGTTATTCCATTGGAGGGTAGCCTTGTGATTATGGAAGGTAGCCTGCTTTCTCGATTTTTTTATTCCAATGGATGGAAACCTTGTCATTATGGAAGGTAGTATATTGTCAATATTTTTGTTACTCTAATGGATGGTTGCCTTTTGATTATGGAAGCCAGTCTGTTGTCGAGATTTTTGTTACTCCAATGGATGGTATCCTTTTCATTGTGGAAGGTAGTCTGTTGTCGATATTTTTGTTACTCCAATGGATGGTGGACTTGTCATTATGGAAGGTAGTCTGATGTCAAGATTTTTGTTATTCCAATGTATGGTAACCTTGTCATTTTGGAAGGTAGTCTATTGTCGAGATTTTTGTTACTCCAATGGATGGTAGCCTTGTCATTGTGGGACGTAGTCTATTGTCAATATTTTTGTTACTCCAATGGATTGCGTCCTTGTCATTATGGAAGGTACTCTGTTCTCGAGATTTTTGTTACTCCAATGGATGGTAGCCTTGTCATTATGGAAGGTACTCTGTTGTCGATATTTTTGTTATTCCAATGGATTGTAGCCTTGTCATTTTTGAAGGTAGTGTGTTGTCCAGATTTTGTTGTTCCATTAGATGGTTAATTTTCATTATGGAAGGTTGTCTGATGTCGAGATTTTTGTTATTCCAAAGGATGGAAACTTTTTCATTTTGGAAGGTAGTCTATTGTCGAGATTTTTGTTATTCCAATGGAGGGTAGCCTTGTCATTATAGAAGGTAGTCTGTTGTCGAGATTTTTGTTACTCTAATGGATGGTAGCCTTGTCATTATGGGAGGTACTATGTTGTCAATATTTTTGTTACTACAATGGATGGTAGCCTTCTCATTATGGAAGGTAGTCTGTTGTCGAGATATTTGTTACTCAATGGATGGAATCCGTGTAATTATGAAAGGTAGTCTTTTCTTCAGATTTTTGTTACTCCAATGGATAATGGCCTTGTCATTATTGAAGGAAGTCTGTCGTTATGATTTCTGTTACTCCAAATGGATGGTAGCCTTGTCATTATGGAAGGTAGTCTTTTGTTCATATTTTTGTTACTCCAATGGATGGTAGCCTTGTCATTACATAAGGAAGTCTGTTGACGAGATTTTTGTTACTCCAATGGGTGGTAGCCTTTTCATTATGCAAGCTAGTTTGTTGTTTAAATTTTTGTTAATCCAATGGATGGTAGCCTTGTCATTATGGAAGGTAGTCTTTTGTCAAGATTTTTGTTATTCCATTGGATGGTAGCCTTGGCATTTAGGAAGGTAGTCTGATGTCAGGATTTTTGTTATTCCAATGTATCGTATCCTTGTCATTTTGGAAGGTAGTCTGTTGTCGAGATTTTTGTTACTCCAATGGATGGTTGCCTTGTCATTATGGGACGTAGTCTATTGTCAATATTTTTGTTACTCCAATAATTTGTAGCCTTGTCATTATGGAAGGTACTCTGTTGTCGAGATTTTAGTTACTCCAATGGATGGTAGCCTTGTCATTATAGAAGGTACTCTATTGTCGATATTTTTGTTACTCCAATTGATGGTAGCATTGCCATTATAGAAGGTTGTCTGTTTTCGAGATTTTTGTTACTCCAATGGATGGTAGCCTTGTCATTATGGAAGGTAGGCTGTTGTCGAGATTTTCGTTACTCCAATGGATGGTAGCCTTGTCATTATAGAAGGTAGTCTTTTGTTCAGATTTTTGTTACTCCAATGGATAGTAGCCTTGTCATTACAGAAGGTAGTCTGTTGTCGATATTTTTGTTATTCCAATGGATGGTAGCCTTATCGTTATGGAAGGTAGTATATTGTAGATATCTTTTTTACTCCAATGGGTGGTAGCCTTGTCATTATGGAAGGTACTCTGTTGTTGATATTTTTGTTACTACAATGGATTGAACCCTTGTCATTCTGGAAGGTAGTCAGTTATTGATATTTTTGTTACTCCAATGGATGGTAGCCTTGTCATTATGGAAGGTACTCTATTGTCGATATTTTTGTTATTCCTATTGATGGTAGCCTTGTCATTTTAGAAGGTAGTCTGTTTTCGAGATTTTTGTTACTCCAATGGATGGTAGCCTTGTCACTATGGAAGGTAGTCAGTTTTTGAGATTTTTGTTACTCCAATGGATGGTAGCCTTGTCATTATGGAAGGTAGTCTTTTCTTCAGATTTTTGTTACTCCAATGGATGGTAGCCTTGTCATTACAAAAGGTAGTATGTTGTCGATATTTTTGTTATTACAATCGATGGTAGCCTTATCATTATGGAAGGTAGTATATTGTAGATATCTTTTTTACTCCAATGGGTGGTAGCCTTGTCATTATGGAAGGTAGTATTTTGTCGAGATTTTTGTTACTACAATGGATGGTACCCTTGTCATTCTGGAAGGTAGTCTGTTGTTGATATTTTTGTTACTCCAATGGATGGTAGCCTGGTCATTATGGAAGGTAGTATGATGTCGAGATTTTTGATACTCCAATGGATGGGAGCCTTTTCATTATGCAAGGTAGTCTTTTGTTCAGATTTTTGTTAATCCAATGGATGGTAGCCTTGTCATTATGGAAGGTAGTCTGTTTTCGAGATTTTTGGTACTCCAATGGATTGTAGCCTTGTCACTATGGAAGGTAGTCTGTTGTCGATATTTTTGTTACTCCAATGGATGGTAGCCTTGTCATTATGGAACGTAGTCTTTTGTTCAGATTTTTGTTACTCCAATGGATGGTAGCCTTGTCATTACAGAAGGTAGTCTGTTGTCGATGTTTTTGTTATTCCAATGGATGGTAGCCTTATCATTATGGAAGGTAGTATATTCTAGATATCTTTTTTACTCCAATGGGTGGTAGCCTTGTCATTATTGAAGGTAGTCTGTTGTTAAGATTTTCGTTACTATAATGGATGGAACCCTTGTCATTCTGGAAGGTAGTCTGCTGTTGATATTTTTGTTACTCCAATGGATGGTAGCCTTGTCATTATGGAAGGTACTCTGTTGTCGATATTTTTGTTATTCCAATTGATGGTAGCCTTGTCATTATAGAAGGTAGTCTGTTTTCGAGATTTTTGTTACTCCAATGGATGGTATCCTTGTCACTATGGAAGGTAGTCAGTTTTCGAGATTTTTGTTACTCCAATGGATGGTAGCCTTGTCATTATGGAAGTTAGTCTTTTGTTCAGATTTTTGTTACTCCAATGGATGGTAGCCTTGTCATTACAGAAGGTAGTATGTTGTCGATATTTTTGTTATTCCAATGGATGGTAGCCTTATCATTATGGAAGGTAGTATATTGTAGATATCTTTGTTACTCCAATGGATGGTAGCCTTGTCATTATGGAAGGTAGTATGATGTCGAGATTTTTGTTACTCCAATGGATGGGAGCCTTTTCATTATGCAAGGAAGTCTTTTGTTCAGATTTTTGTTAATCCAATGGATGGTAGCCTTGTCATTATGGAAGGTAGTCTGTTTTCGAGATTTTTGTTACTCCAATGGATTGTAGCCTTGTCACTATGGAAGGTAGTCTGTTGTCGATATTTTTGTTACTCCAATGGATGGTAGCCTTGTCATTATGGAAGGTAGTCTTTTGTTCAGATTTTTGTTACTCCAATGGATGGTAGCCTTGTCATTACAGAAGGTAGTCTGTTGTCGATAGTTTTTTTATTCCAATGGATGGTAGCCTTATCATTATGGAAGGTAGTATATTATAGATATCTTTTTTACTCCAATGGGTGGTAGCCTTGTCATTATGGAAGGTAGTCTGTTGTTGAGATTTTCGTTACTACAATGGATGGAACCCTTGTCATTCTGGAAGGTAGTCTGTTGTTGATATTTTTGTTACTCCAATGGATGGTAGCCTTGTCATTATGGAAGGTACTTTGTTGTCGATATTTTTGTTATTCCAATTGATGGTAGCCTTGTCATTATAGAAGGTAGTCTGTTTTCGAGATTTTTGTTACTCCAATGGATGGTAGCCTTGTCACTATGGAAGGTAGTCTGTTGTCGAGATTTTTGTTACTCCAATGGATGGTAGCCTGGTCATTACGGAAGGTAGTCTTTTGTTCAGATTTTTGTTACTCCAATGGATGGTAGCCTTGTCATTACAGAAGGTAGTATGTTGTCGATATTTTTGTTATTCCAATGGATGGTAGCCTTATCATTATGGAAGGTAGTATATTGTAGATATCTTTTTTACTCCAATGGGTGGTAGCCTTGTCATTATGGAAGGTAGTATGTTGTCGAGATTTTTGTTACTATAATTGATGGTACCCTTGTCATTCTGGAAGGTAGTCTGTTGTTGATATTTTTGTTACTCCAATGGATGGTAGCCTTGTCATTATGGAAGGTAGTATGATGTCGAGATTTTTGTTACTCGAATGGATGGTTGCCTTTTCATTATGCAAGGTAGTCTTTTGTTTAGATTTTTGTTAATCCAATGGATGGTAGCCTTGTCATTTTGGAAGGTAGTCTGTTGTCGAGATTTTTGTTATACCAAAGGAGGGTAGCCTTGTCATTATGGAAGTTAGTCTGTTGTCGAGATTTTTGTTACTCCAATGGATGGTAGCCTTGTAATTATGGAAGGTAGTCTTTTGTTTAGATTTTTGTTACTCCAATGGATAATAGCCTTGTCATTATTGAAGGTATTCTGTTGTTATGATTTATGTTACTCCAATGGATGGTAGCCTTGTCATTATGGAAGGTAGTCTTTTGTTCATATTTTTGTTACTCCAATGGATGGTAGCCTTGTCATTATGGGACGTAGTCTATTTTCAATATTTTTGTTACTCCAATGGATTGTAGCCTTGTCATTATGGAAGGTACTCTGTTGTCGAGATTTTTGTTACTCCAATGGATGGTAGCCTTGTCATTATGGAAGGTACTCTGTTGTTGATATTTTTGTTACTCCAATTGATTGTAGCCTTGTCATTATAGAAGGTAGTCTGTTTTCGAGATTTTTTTTACTCCAATGGATGGTAGCCTTGTCATTATGGAAGGTAGTCTGTTGTCGATATTTTTGTTACTCCAATGGATGGTAGCCTTATCATTATGGAAGGTAGTCTTTTGTTCAGATTTTTGTTAATCCAATGGATGGTAGCCTTGTCATTACAAAAGGTAGTCTGTTGTCGATATTTTTGTTATTCCAATGGATGGTAGCCTTGTCATTATGGAAGGTAGTATATTGTCAATATTTTTGTTACTCTAATGGATGGTTGCCTTTTGATTATGGAAGCCAGTCTGTTGTCGAGATTTTTGTTACTCCAATGGATGGTATCCTTTTCATTATGGAAGGTAGTCTGTTGTCGATATTTTTGTTACTCCAATGGATGGTGGACTTGTCATTATGGAAGGTAGTCTGATGTCAAGATTTTTGTTATTCCAATGTATGGTAACCTTGTCATTTTGGAAGGTAGTCTATTGTCGAGATTTTTGTTACTCCAATGGATGGTAGCCTTGTCATTGTGGGACGTAGTCTATTGTCAATATTTTTGTTACTCCAATGGATTGCGTCCTTGTCATTATGGAAGGTACTCTGTTCTCGAGATTTTTGTTACTCCAATGGATGGTAGCCTTGTCATTATGGAAGGTACTCTGTTGTCGATATTTTTGTTATTCTAATGGATTGTAGCCTTGTCATTTTTGAAGGTAGTGTGTTGTCCAGATTTTGTTGTTCCATTAGATGGTTAATTTTCATTATGGAAGGTTGTCTGATGTCGAGATTTTTGTTATTCCAAAGGATGGAAACTTTTTCATTTTGGAAGGTAGTCTATTGTCGAGATTTTTGTTATTCCAATGGAGGGTAGCCTTGTCATTATAGAAGGTAGTCTGTTGTCGAGATTTTTGTTACTCTAATGGATGGTAGCCTTGTCATTATGGGAGGTACTATGTTGTCAATATTTTTGTTACTACAATGGATGGTAGCCTTGTGATTATGGAAGGTAGTCTGTTGTCGAGATTTTTGTTACTCAATAGATGGAATCCGTGTAATTATGAAAGGTAGTCTTTTCTTCAGATTTTTGTTACTCCAATGGATAATGGCCTTGTCATTATTGAAGGAAGTCTATCGTTATGATTTCTGTTACTCCAAATGGATGGTAGCCTTGTCATTATGGAAGGTAGTCTTTTGTTCATATTTTTGTTACTCCAATGGATGGTAGCCTTGTCATTACATAAGGAAGTCTGTTGACGAGATTTTTGTTACTCCAATGGGTGGTAGCCTTTTCATTATGCAAGCTAGTTTGTTGTTCAAATTTTTGTTAATCCAATGGATGGTAGCCTTGTCATTATGGAAGGTAGTCTTTTGTCGAGATTTTTGTTATTCCATTGGATGGTAGCCTTGGCATTATGGAAGGTAGTCTGATGTCAGGATTTTTGTTATTCCAATGTATCGTATCCTTGTCATTTTGGAAGGTAGTCTGTTGTCGAGATTTTTGTTACTCCAATGGATGGTTGCCTTGTCATTATGGGACGTAGTCTATTGTCAATATTTTTGTTACTCCAATAATTTGTAGCCTTGTCATTATGGAAGGTACTCTGTTGTCGAGATTTTAGTTACTCCAATGGATGGTAGCCTTGTCATTATAGAAGGTACTCTATTGTCGATATTTTTTTTACTCCAATTGATGGTAGCATTGTCATTATAGAAGGTTGTCTGTTTTCGAGATTTTTGTTACTCCAATGGATGGTAGCCTTGTCATTATGGAAGGTAGGCTGTTGTCGAGATTTTCGTTACTCCAATGGATGGTAGCCTTGTCATTATAGAAGGTAGTCTTTTGTTCAGATTTTTGTTACTCCAATGGATAGTAGCCTTGTCATTACAGAAGGTAGTCTGTTGTCGATATTTTTGTTATTCCAATGGATGGTAGCCTTATCGTTATGGAAGGTAGTATATTGTAGATATCTTTTTTACTCCAATGGGTGGTAGCCTTGTCATTATGGAAGGTACTCTGTTGTTGAGATTTTTGTTACTACAATGGATTGAACCCTTGTCATTCTGGAAGGTAGTCAGTTATTGATATTTTTGTTACTCCAATGGATGGTAGCCTTGTCATTATGGAAGGTACTCTATTGTCGATATTTTTGTTATTCCTATTGATGGTAGCCTTGTCATTTTAGAAGGTAGTCTGTTTTCGAGATTTTTGTTACTCCAATGGATGGTAGCCTTGTCACTATGGAAGGTAGTCAGTTTTTGAGATTTTTGTTACTCCAATGGATGGTAGCCTTGTCATTATGGAAGGTAGTCTTTTCTTCAGATTTTTGTTACTCCAATGGATGGTAGCCTTGTCATTACAAAAGGTAGTATGTTGTCGATATTTTTGTTATTACAATCGATGGTAGCCTTATCATTATGGAAGGTAGTATATTGTAGATATCTTTTTTACTCCAATGGGTGGTAGCCTTGTCATTATGGAAGGTAGTATTTTGTCGAGATTTTTGTTACTACAATGGATGGTACCCTTGTCATTCTGGAAGGTAGTCTGTTGTTGATATTTTTGTTACTCCAATGGATGGTAGCCTGGTCATTATGGAAGGTAGTATGATGTCGAGATTTTTGATACTCCAATGGATGGGAGCCTTTTCATTATGCAAGGTAGTCTTTTGTTCAGATTTTTGTTAATCCAATGGATGGTAGCCTTGTCATTATGGAAGGTAGTCTGTTTTCGAGATTTTTGGTACTCCAATGGATGGTAGCCTTGTCACTATGGAAGGTAGTCTGTTGTCGATATTTTTGTTACTCCAATGGATGGTAGCCTTGTCATTATGGAACGTAGTCTTTTGTTCAGATTTTTGTTACTCCAATGGATGGTAGCCTTGTCATTACAGAAGGTAGTCTGTTGTCGATGTTTTTGTTATTCCAATGGATGGTAGCCTTATCATTATGGAAGGTAGTATATTCTAGATATCTTTTTTACTCCAATGGGTGGTAGCCTTGTCATTATTGAAGGTAGTCTGTTGTTGATATTTTCGTTACTATAATGGATGGAACCCTTGTCATTCTGGAAGGTAGTCTGCTGTTGATATTTTTGTTACTCCAATGGATGGTAGCCTTGTCATTATGGAAGGTACTCTGTTGTCGATATTTTTGTTATTCCAATTGATGGTAGCCTTGTCATTATAGAAGGTAGTCTGTTTTCGAGATTTTTGTTACTCCAATGGATGGTAGCCTTGTCACTATGGAAGGTAGTCAGTTTTCGAGATTTTTGTTACTCCAATGGATGGTAGCCTTGTCATTATGGAAGTTAGTCTTTTGTTCAGATTTTTGTTACTCCAATGGATGGTAGCCTTGTCATTACAGAAGGTAGTATGTTGTCGATATTTTTGTTATTCCAATGGATGGTAGCCTTATCATTATGGAAGGTAGTATATTGTAGATATCTTTGTTACTCCAATGGATGGTAGCCTTGTCATTATGGAAGGTAGTATGATGTCGAGATTTTTGTTACTCCAATGGATGGGAGCCTTTTCATTATGCAAGGAAGTCTTTTGTTCAGATTTTTGTTAATCCAATGGATGGTAGCCTTGTCATTATGGAAGGTAGTCTGTTTTCGAGATTTTTGTTACTCCAATGGATTGTAGCCTTGTCACTATGGAAGGTAGTCTGTTGTCGATATTTTTGTTACTCCAATGGATGGTAGCCTTGTCATTATGGAAGGTAGTCTTTTGTTCAGATTTTTGTTACTCCAATGGATGGTAGCCTTGTCATTACAGAAGGTAGTCTGTTGTCGATAGTTTTTTTATTCCAATGGATGGTAGCCTTATCATTATGGAAGGTAGTATATTATAGATATCTTTTTTACTCCAATGGGTGGTAGCCTTGTCATTATGGAAGGTAGTCTGTTGTTGAGATTTTCGTTACTACAATGGATGGAACCCTTGTCATTCTGGAAGGTAGTCTGTTGTTGATATTTTTGTTACTCCAATGGATGGTAGCCTTGTCATTATGGAAGGTACTCTGTTGTCGATATTTTTGTTATACCAATTGATGGTAGCCTTGTCATTATAGAAGGTAGTCTGTTTTCGAGATTTTTGTTACTCCAATGGATGGTAGCCTTGTCACTATGGAAGGTAGTCTGTTGTCGAGATTTTTGTTACTCCAATGGATGGTAGCCTGGTCATTACGGAAGGTAGTCTTTTGTTCAGATTTTTGTTACTCCAATGGATGGTAGCCTTGTCATTACAGAAGGTAGTATGTTGTCGATATTTTTGTTATTCCAATGGATGGTAGCCTTATCATTATGGAAGGTAGTATATTGTAGATATCTTTTTTACTCCAATGGGTGGTAGCCTTGTCATTATGGAAGGTAGTATGTTGTCGAGATTTTTGTTACTATAATTGATGGTACCCTTGTCATTCTGGAAGGTAGTCTGTTGTTGATATTTTTGTTACTCCAATGGATGGTAGCCTTGTCATTATGGAAGGTAGTATGATGTCGAGATTTTTGTTACTCGAATGGATGGTTGCCTTTTCATTATGCAAGGTAGTCTTTTGTTTAGATTTTTGTTAATCCAATGGATGGTAGCCTTGTCATTTTGGAAGGTAGTCTGTTGTCGAGATTTTTGTTATACCAATGGAGGGTAGCCTTGTCATTATGGAAGTTAGTCTGTTGTCGAGATTTTTGTTACTCCAATGGATGGTAGCCTTGTAATTATGGAAGGTAGTCTTTTGTTTAGATTTTTGTTACTCCAATGGATAATAGCCTTGTCATTATTGAAGGTATTCTGTTGTTATGATTTATGTTACTCCAATGGATGGTAGCCTTGTCATTATGGAAGGTAGTCTTTTGTTCATATTTTTGTTACTCCAATGGATGGTAGCCTTGTCATTATGGGACGTAGTCTATTTTCAATATTTTTGTTACTCCAATGGATTGTAGCCTTGTCATTATGGAAGGTACTCTGTTGTCGAGATTTTTGTTACTCCAATGGATGGTAGCCTTGTCATTATGGAAGGTACTCTGTTGTTGATATTTTTGTTACTCCAATTGATTGTAGCCTTGTCATTATAGAAGGTAGTCTGTTTTCGAGATTTTTTTTACTCCAATGGATGGTAGCCTTGTCATTATGGAAGGTAGTCTGTTGTCGATATTTTTGTTACTCCAATGGATGGTAGCCTTATCATTATGGAAGGTAGTCTTTTGTTCAGATTTTTGTTAATCCAATGGATGGTAGCCTTGTCATTACAAAAGGTAGTCTGTTGTCGATATTTTTGTTATTCCAATGGATGGTAGCCTTGTCATTATGGAAGGTAGTATATTGTCAATATTTTTGTTACTCTAATGGATGGTTGCCTTTTGATTATGGAAGCCAGTCTGTTGTCGAGATTTTTGTTACTCCAATGGATGGTATCCTTTTCATTGTGGAAGGTAGTCTGTTGTCGATATTTTTGTTACTCCAATGGATGGTGGACTTGTCATTATGGAAGGTAGTCTGATGTCAAGATTTTTGTTATTCCAATGTATGGTAACCTTGTCATTTTGGAAGGTAGTCTATTGTCGAGATTTTTGTTACTCCAATGGATGGTAGCCTTGTCATTGTGGGACGTAGTCTATTGTCAATATTTTTGTTACTCCAATGGATTGCGTCCTTGTCATTATGGAAGGTACTCTGTTGTCGAGATTTTTGTTACTCCAATGGATGGTAGCCTTGTCATTATGGAAGGTACTCTGTTGTCGATATTTTTGTTATTCCAATGGATTGTAGCCTTCTCATTATGGAAGGTAGTCAGTTTTCGAGATTTTTGTTACTCCAATGGATGGTAGCCTTGTCATTATTGAAGGTAGTCTGTTGTCGAGATTTTTGTTACTCCAATGGATGGTAGCCTTGTCATTTTTGAAGGTAGTGTGTTGTCCAGATTTTGTTGTTCCATTAGATGGTTAATTTTCATTATGGAAGGTTGTCTGATGTCGAGATTTTTGTTATTCCAAAGGATGGAAACTTTTTCATTTTGGAAGGTAGTCTATTGTCGAGATTTTTGTTATTCCAATGGAGGGTAGCCTTGTCATTATAGAAGGTAGTCTGTTGTCGAGATTTTTGTTACTCTAATGGATGGTAGCCTTGTCATTATGGGAGGTACTATGTTGTCAATATTTTTGTTACTACAATGGATGGTAGCCTTGTCATTATGGAAGGTAGTCTGTTGTCGAGATTTTTGTTACTCAATGGATGGAATCCGTGTAATTATGAAAGGTAGTCTTTTCTTCAGATTTTTGTTACTCCAATGGATAATGGCCTTGTCATTATTGAAGGAAGTCTGTCGTTATGATTTCTGTTACTCCAAATGGATGGTAGCCTTGTCATTATGGAAGGTAGTCTTTTGTTCATATTTTTGTTACTCCAATGGATGGTAGCCTTGTCATTACATAAGGAAGTCTGTTGACGAGATTTTTGTTACTCCAATGGGTGGTAGCCTTTTCATTATGCAAGCTAGTTTGTTGTTCAAATTTTTGTTAATCCAATGGATGGTAGCCTTGTCATTATGGAAGGTAGTCTTTTGTCGAGATTTTTGTTATTCCATTGGATGGTAGCCTTGGCATTATGGAAGGTAGTCTGATGTCAGGATTTTTGTTATTCCAATGTATCGTATCCTTGTCATTTTGGAAGGTAGTCTGTTGTCGAGATTTTTGTTACTCCAATGGATGGTTGCCTTGTCATTATGGGACGTAGTCTATTGTCAATATTTTTGTTACTCCAATAATTTGTAGCCTTGTCATTATGGAAGGTACTCTATTGTCGAGATTTTAGTTACTCCAATGGATGGTAGCCTTGTCATTATAGAAGGTACTCTATTGTCGATATTTTTGTTACTCCAATTGATGGTAGCATTGTCATTATAGAAGGTTGTCTGTTTTCGAGATTTTTGTTACTCCAATGGATGGTAGCCTTGTCATTATGGAAGGTAGGCTGTTGTCGAGATTTTCGTTACTCCAATGGATGGTAGCCTTGTCATTATAGAAGGTAGTCTTTTGTTCAGATTTTTGTTACTCCAATGGATAGTAGCCTTGTCATTACAGAAGGTAGTCTGTTGTCGATATTTTTGTTATTCCAATGGATGGTAGCCTTATCGTTATGGAAGGTAGTATATTGTAGATATCTTTTTTACTCCAATGGGTGGTAGCCTTGTCATTATGGAAGGTACTCTGTTGTTGAGATTTTTGTTACTACAATGGATTGAACCCTTGTCATTCTGGAAGGTAGTCAGTTATTGATATTTTTGTTACTCCAATGGATGGTAGCCTTGTCATTATGGAAGGTACTCTATTGTCGATATTTTTGTTATTCCTATTGATGGTAGCCTTGTCATTTTAGAAGGTAGTCTGTTTTCGAGATTTTTGTTACTCCAATGGATGGTAGCCTTGTCACTATGGAAGGTAGTCAGTTTTTGAGATTTTTGTTACTCCAATGGATGGTAGCCTTGTCATTATGGAAGGTAGTCTTTTCTTCAGATTTTTGTTACTCCAATGGATGGTAGCCTTGTCATTACAAAAGGTAGTATGTTGTCGATATTTTTGTTATTACAATCGATGGTAGCCTTATCATTATGGAAGGTAGTATATTGTAGATATCTTTTTTACTCCAATGGGTGGTAGCCTTGTCATTATGGAAGGTAGTATTTTGTCGAGATTTTTGTTACTACAATGGATGGTACCCTTGTCATTCTGGAAGGTAGTCTGTTGTTGATATTTTTGTTACTCCAATGGATGGTAGCCTGGTCATTATGGAAGGTAGTATGATGTCGAGATTTTTGATACTCCAATGGATGGGAGCCTTTTCATTATGCAAGGTAGTCTTTTGTTCAGATTTTTGTTAATCCAATGGATGGTAGCCTTGTCATTATGGAAGGTAGTCTGTTTTCGAGATTTTTGGTACTCCAATGGATGGTAGCCTTGTCACTATGGAAGGTAATCTGTTGTCGATATTTTTGTTACTCCAATGGATGGTAGCCTTGTCATTATGGAACGTAGTCTTTTGTTCAGATTTTTGTTACTCCAATGGATGGTAGCCTTGTCATTACAGAAGGTAGTCTGTTGTCGATGTTTTTGTTATTCCAATGGATGGTAGCCTTATCATTATGGAAGGTAGTATATTCTAGATATCTTTTTTACTCCAATGGGTGGTAGCCTTGTCATTATTGAAGGTAGTCTGTTGTTGAGATTTTCGTTACTATAATGGATAGAACCCTTGTCATTCTGGAAGGTAGTCTGCTGTTGATATTTTTGTTACTCCAATGGATGGTAGCCTTGTCATTATGGAAGGTACTCTGTTGTCGATATTTTTGTTATTCCAATTGATGGTAGCCTTGTCATTATAGAAGGTAGTCTGTTTTCGAGATTTTTGTTACTCCAATGGATGGTAGCCTTGTCACTATGGAAGGTAGTCAGTTTTCGAGATTTTTGTTACTCCAATGGATGGTAGCCTTGTCATTATGGAAGTTAGTCTTTTGTTCAGATTTTTGTTACTCCAATGGATGGTAGCCTTGTCATTACAGAAGGTAGTATGTTGTCGATATTTTTGTTATTCCAATGGATGGTAGCCTTATCATTATGGAAGGTAGTATATTGTAGATATCTTTGTTACTCCAATGGATGGTAGCCTTGTCATTATGGAAGGTAGTATGATGTCGAGATTTTTGTTACTCCAATGGATGGGAGCCTTTTCATTATGCAAGGAAGTCTTTTGTTCAGATTTTTGTTAATCCAATGGATGGTAGCCTTGTCATTATGGAAGGTAGTCTGTTTTCGAGATTTTTGTTACTCCAATGGATTGTAGCCTTGTCACTATGGAAGGTAGTCTGTTGTCGATATTTTTGTTACTCCAATGGATGGTAGCCTTGTCATTATGGAAGGTAGTCTTTTGTTCAGATTTTTGTTACTCCAATGGATGGTAGCCTTGTCATTACAGAAGGTAGTCTCTTGTCGATAGTTTTTTTATTCCAATGGATGGTAGCCTTATCAATATGGAAGGTAGTATATTATAGATATCTTTTTTACTCCAATGGGTGGTAGCCTTGTCATTATGGAAGGTAGTCTGTTGTTGAGATTTTCGTTACTACAATGGATGGAACCCTTGTCATTCTGGAAGGTAGTCTGTTGTTGATATTTTTGTTACTCCAATGGATGGTAGCCTTGTCATTATGGAAGGTACTCTGTTGTCGATATTTTTGTTATTCCAATTGATGGTAGCCTTGTCATTATAGAAGGTAGTCTGTTTTCGAGATTTTTGTTACTCCAATGGATGGTAGCCTTGTCACTATGGAAGGTAGTCTGTTGTCGAGATTTTTGTTACTCCAATGGATGGTAGCCTGGTCATTACGGAAGGTAGTCTTTTGTTCAGATTTTTGTTACTCCAATGGATGGTAGCCTTGTCATTACAGAAGGTAGTATGTTGTCGATATTTTTGTTATTCCAATGGATGGTAGCCTTATCATTATGGAAGGTAGTATATTGTAGATATCTTTTTTACTCCAATGGGTGGTAGCCTTGTCATTATGGAAGGTAGTATGTTGTCGAGATTTTTGTTACTATAATTGATGGTACCCTTGTCATTCTGGAAGGTAGTCTGTTGTTGATATTTTTGTTACTCCAATGGATGGTAGCCTTGTCATTATGGAAGGTAGTATGATGTCGAGATTTTTGTTACTCGAATGGATGGTTGCCTTTTCATTATGCAAGGTAGTCTTTTGTTTAGATTTTTGTTAATCCAATGGATGGTAGCCTTGTCATTTTGGAAGGTAGTCTGTTGTCGAGATTTTTGTTATACCAATGGAGGGTAGCCTTGTCATTATGGAAGTTAGTCTGTTGTCGAGATTTTTGTTACTCCAATGGATGGTAGCCTTGTAATTATGGAAGGTAGTCTTTTGTTTAGATTTTTGTTACTCCAATGGATAATAGCCTTGTCATTATTGAAGGTATTCTGTTGTTATGATTTATGTTACTCCAATGGATGGTAGCCTTGTCATTATGGAAGGTAGTCTTTTGTTCATATTTTTGTTACTCCAATGGATGGTAGCCTTGTCATTATGGGACGTAGTCTATTTTCAATATTTTTGTTACTCCAATGGATTGTAGCCTTGTCATTATGGAAGGTACTCTGTTGTCGAGATTTTTGTTACTCCAATGGATGGTAGCCTTGTCATTATAGAAGGTACTCTGTTGTTGATATTTTTGTTACTCCAATTGATTGTAGCCTTGTCATTATAGAAGGTAGTCTGTTTTCGAGATTTTTTTCACTCCAATGGATGGTAGCCTTGTCATTATGGAAGGTAGTCTGTTGTCGATATTTTTGTTACTCCAATGGATGGTAGCCTTATCATTATGGAAGGTATTCTTTGTTCAGATTTTTGTTAATCCAATGGATGGTAGCCTTGTCATTACAAAAGGTAGTCTGTTGTCGATATTTTTGTTATTCCAATGGATGGTAGCCTTATCATTATCGAAGGTAGTATATTGTAGATATATTTTTTACTCCAATGGGTGGTATCCTTGTCATTATGGAAGGTAGTTTGTTGTTGAGATTTTCGTTACTATAATGGATGGAACCGTTGTCATTCTGGAAGGTAGTCTATTATTGATATTTTTTTTACTCCAATGGATGGTAGCCTTGTCATTATGGAAGGTACTCTATTGTCGATATTTTTGTTATTCCAATTGATGGTAGCCTTGTCATTATAGAAGGTAGTCTGTTTTCATGATTTTTCTTACTCCAATGGATGGTGGCCTTGTCAATATTGAAGGTAGTCTGTTGACGAGATTTTTGTTACTCCAATGGATTGTAGCCTTGTCACTATGGAAGGTAGTCTGTTGTCGATATTTTTGTTACTCCAATGGATTGTAGCCTTGTCTTTATTGAAGGTAGTCTTTTGTTCAGATTTTTGTTACTCCAATGGATGGTAGCCTTGTCATTACAGAAGGTAGTCTGTTGTCGATAGTTTTTTTATTCCAATGGATGGTAGCCTTATCATTATGGAAGGTAGTATATTATAGATATCTTTTTTACTCTAATGGGTCGTAGCCTTGTCATTATGGAAGGTAGTCTGTTGTTTAGATTTTCGTTACTACAGTGGATGGAACCCTTGTCATTCTGGAAGGTAGTGTGTTGTTGATATTTTTATTACTCCAATGGATGGTAGCCTTGTCATTATGGAAGGTACTCTATTGTCGATATTTTTGTTATTCCAATTGATGGTAGCCTTGTCATTATAGAAGGTAGTCTGTTTTCGAGATTTTTGTTACTCCAATGGATGGTAGCCTTGTCACTATGGAAGGTAGTCTGTTGTCGAGATTTTTGTTATTCCAATTGATGGTAGCCTTGTCATTATAGAATGTAGTCTGTTTTCGAGATTTTTGTTACTCCAATGGATGGTAGCCTTGTCACTATGGAAGGTAGTCTGTTGTCGAGATTTTTGTTACTCCAATGGATGGTAGCCTGGTCATTACGGAAGGTAGTCTTTTGTTCAGATTTTTGTTACTCCAATGGATGGTAGCCTTGTCATTACAGAAGGTAGTATGTTGTCGATATTTTTGTTATTCCAATGGATGGTAGCCTTATCATTATGGAAGGTAGTATATTGTAGATATCTTTTTTACTCCAATGGGTGGTAGCCTTTTCATTATGGAAGGTAGTCTGTTGTCGAGATTTTTGTTACTATAATGGATGGTACCGTTGTCATTCTAGAAGGTAGTCTGTTGTTGATATTTTTGTTACTCCAATGGATGGTAGCCTTGTCATTATGGAAGGTAGTATGATGTCGAGATTTTTGTTACTCAAATGGATGGTAGCCTTTTCATTATGCAAGGTAGTCTTTTGTTCAGATTTTTGTTAATCCAATGGATGGTAGCCTTGTCATTATGGAAGGTAGTCTGTGGTCGAGATTTTTGTTTTTCCATTGGATGGTACCTTGTCATTATGAATATTAGTCTGATGTCGAGATTTTTGTTATTCCAAAGGATGGTAACCGTGTCATTTTGGAAGGTAGTCTGTTGTCGAGATTTTTGTTATACCAATGGAGGGTAGCCTTGTCATTATGGAAGGTAGTCTGTTGTCGAGATTTTTGTTATTCCAATGGATGGTAGCCTTGTAATTATGGAAGGTAGTCTTTTGTTTAGATTTTTGTTACTCCAATGGATAATAGCCTTGTCATTATTGAAGGTATTCTGTTGTTATGATTTATGTTACTCCAATGGATGGTAGCCTTGTCATTATGGAAGGTAGTCTTTTGTTCATATTTTTGTTACTCCAATGGATGGTAGCCTTGTCATTATGGGACGTAGTCTATTTTCAATATTTTTGTTACTCCAATGGATTGTAGCCTTGTCATTATGGAAGGTACTCTGTTGTCGAGATTTTTGTTACTCCAATGGATGGTAGCCTTGTCATTATGGAAGGTACTTTGTTGTTGATATTTTTGTTACTCCAATTGATTGTAGCCTTGTCATTATAGAAGGTAGTCTGTTTTCGAGATTTTTTTTACTCCAATGGATGGTAGCCTTGTCATTATGGAAGGTAGTTTGTTGTTGAGATTTTCGTTACTATAATGGATGGAACCGTTGTCATTCTGGAAGGTAGTCTATTATTGATATTTTTTTTACTCCAATGGATGGTAGCCTTGTCATTATGGAAGGTACTCTATTGTCGATATTTTTGTTATTCCAATTGATGGTAGCCTTGTCATTATAGAAGGTAGTCTGTTTTCATGATTTTTCTTACTCCAATGGATGGTGGCCTTGTCAATATTGAAGGTAGTTTGTTGTCGAGATTTTTGTTACTCCAATGGATTGTAGCCTTGTCACTATGGAAGGTAGTCTGTTGTCGATATTTTTGTTACTCCAATGGATTGTAGCCTTGTCTTTATTGAAGGTAGTCTTTTGTTCAGATTTTTGTTACTCCAATGGATGGTAGCCTTGTCATTACAGAAGGTAGTCTGTTATCGATAGTTTTTTTATTCCAATGGATGGTAGCCTTATCATTATGGAAGGTAGTATATTATAGATATCTTTTTTACTCCAATGGGTGGTAGCCTTGTCATTATGGAAGGTAGTCTGTTGTTTAGATTTTCGTTACTACAGTGGATGGAACCCTTGTCATTCTGGAAGGTAGTCTGTTGTTGATATTTTTATTACTCCAATGGATGGTAGCCTTGTCATTATGGAAGGTACTCTGTTGTCGATATTTTTGTTATTCCAATTGATGGTAGCCTTGTCATTATAGAAGGTAGTCTGTTTTCGAGATTTTTGTTACTCCAATGGATGGTAGCCTTGTCACTATGGAAGGTAGTCTATTGTCGAGATTTTTGTTACTCCAATGGATGGTAGCCTGGTCATTACGGAAGGTAGTCTTTTGTTCAGATTTTTGTTACTCCAATGGATGGTAGCCTTTTCATTACAGAAGGTAGTATGTTGTCGATATTTTTGTTATTCCAATGGATGGTAGCCTTATCATTATGGAAGGTAGTATATTGTAGATATCTTTTTTACTCCAATGGGTGGTAGCCTTTTCATTATGGAAGGTAGTCTGTTGTCGAGATTTTTGTTACTATAATGGATGGTACCGTTGTCATTCTGGAAGGTAGTCTGTTGTTGATATTTTTGTTACTCCAATGGATGGTAGCCTTGTCATTATGGAAGGTAGTATGATGTCGAGATTTTTGTTACTCAAATGGATGGTAGCCTTTTCATTATGCAAGGTAGTCTTTTGTTCAGATTTTTGTTAATCCAATGGATGGTAGCCTTGTCATTATGGAAGGTAGTCTGTGGTCGAGATTTTTGTTTTTCCATTGGATGGTACCTTGTCATTATGAATATTAGTCTGATGTCGAGATTTTTGTTATTCCAAAGGATGGTAACCGTGTCATTTTGGAAGGTAGTCTGTTGTCGAGATTTTTGTTATACCAATGGAGGGTAGCCTTGTCATTATGGAAGGTAGTCTGTTGTCGAGATTTTTGTTATTCCAATGGATGGTAGCCTTGTAATTATGGAAGGTAGTCTTTTGTTTAGATTTTTGTTACTCCAATGGATAATAGCCTTGTCATTATTGAAGGTATTCTGTTGTTATGATTTATGTTACTCCAATGGATGGTAGCCTTGTCATTATGGAAGGTAGTCTTTTGTTCAGATTTTTGTTACTCCAATGGATGGTAGCCTTGTCATTACAGAAGGTAGTCTGTTATCGATAGTTTTTTTATTCCAATGGATGGTAGCCTTATCATTATGGAAGGTAGTATATTATAGATATCTTTTTTACTCCAATGGGTGGTAGCCTTGTCATTATGGAAGGTAGTCTGTTGTTTAGATTTTCGTTACTACAGTGGATGGAACCCTTGTCATTCTGGAAGGTAGTCTGTTGTTGATATTTTTATTACTCCAATGGATGGTAGCCTTGTCATTATGGAAGGTACTCTGTTGTCGATATTTTTGTTATTCCAATTGATGGTAGCCTTGTCATTATAGAAGGTAGTCTGTTTTCGAGATTTTTGTTACTCCAATGGATGGTAGCCTTGTCACTATGGAAGGTAGTCTATTGTCGAGATTTTTGTTACTCCAATGGATGGTAGCCTGGTCATTACGGAAGGTAGTCTTTTGTTCAGATTTTTGTTACTCCAATGGATGGTAGCCTTGTCATTACAGAAGGTAGTATGTTGTCGATATTTTTGTTATTCCAATGGATGGTAGCCTTATCATTATGGAAGGTAGTATATTGTAGATATCTTTTTTACTCTAATGGGTGGTAGCCTTTTCATTATGGAAGGTAGTCTGTTGTCGAGATTTTTGTTACTATAATGGATGGTACCGTTGTCATTCTGGAAGGTAGTCTGTTGTTGATATTTTTGTTACTCCAATGGATGGTAGCCTTGTCATTATGGAAGGTAGTATGATGTCGAGATTTTTGTTACTCAAATGGATGGTAGCCTTTTCATTATGCAAGGTAGTCCTTTGTTCAGATTTTTGTTAATCCAATGGATGGTAGCCTTGTCATTATGGAAGGTAGTCTGTGGTCGAGATTTTTGTTTTTCCATTGGATGGTACCTTGTCATTATGAAAGGTAGTCTGATGTCGAGATTTTTGTTATTCCAAAGGATGGTAACCGTGTCATTTTGGAAGGTAGTCTGTTGTCGAGATTTTTGTTATACCAATGTAGGGTAGCCTTGTCATTATGGAAGGTAGTCTGTTGTCGAGATTTTTGTTATTCCAATGGATGGTAGCCTTGTAATTATGGAAGGTAGTCTTTTGTTTAGATTTTTGTTACTCCAATGGATAATAGCCTTGTCATTATTGAAGGTAGTCTGTTGTTATGATTTATGTTACTCCAATGGATGGTAGCCTTGTCATTATGGAAGGTCGTCTTTTGTTCATATTTTTGTTACTCCAAAGGATGGTAGCCTTGTCATTATGGGACGTAGTCTATTTTCAATATTTTTGTTACTCCAATGGATTGTAGCCTTGTCATTATGGAAGGTACTCTGTTGTTGAGATTTTTGTTACTCCAATGGATGGTAGCCTTGTCATTATGGAAGGTACTCTGTTGTTGATATTTTTGTTACTCCAATTGATTGTAGCCTTGTCATTATAGAAGGTAGTCTATTTTCGAGATTTTTGTTACTCCAATGGATGGTAGCCTTGTCATTATGGAAGGTAGTCTTTTGTCGAGATTTTTGTTACTCTAATGGATGGTAGCCTTGTCATTATGGAAGGTAGTCTTTTGTTCAGATTTTTGTTAATCCAATGGATGGTAGCCTTGTCATTACAGAAGGTAGTCTGTTGTCGATATTTTTGTTATTCCAATGGATGGTAGCCTTGTCATTATGGAAGGTGGAAAATTTAGATATTTTTTTTAATGCAATGGGTGGTAGCCTTGTCATTATGGAAGGTAGTTTGTTGTTGATATTTTTGTTACTAGAATGGATGGAACCGTTGTCATTCTGGAAGATAGCCTGTTGTTGATATTTTCGTTACTCCAATGGATGGTAGCCTTGTCATTATGGAAGGTACTCTATTGTCGATATTTTTGTTATTCCAATTGATGGTAGCCTTGTCATTATAGAAGTTAGTCTGTTTTATAGATTTTTGTTACTCCAATGGATGGTAGCCTTGTCACTATGGAAAGTAGTTTGTTGTCGATATTTTTGTTACTCCAATGGATGGTAGCCTTGTCATTATGGAAGGTAGTCTTTTGTTCATATTTTTGTTACTCCAATGGATGGTAGCCTTTTCATTATGGAAGGTAGTCTTTTCTTCAGATTTTTGTTAATCCAATGGATGGTAGCCTTGTCATTATGGAAGGTAGTCTGTTGTTGAGATTTTTGTTTTTCCATTGGATGGTACCTTGTCATTATGAAAGGTAGTCTGATGTCGAGATTTTTGTTATTCCAAAGGATGGTAACCTTGTCATTTTGGAAGGTAGTCTGTTGTCGAGATTTTTGTTATACCAATGGAGGGTAGCCTTGTCATTATGGAAGGTAGTCTGTTGTCGAGATTTTTGTTACTCCAATGGATGGTAGCCTTGTAATTATGGAAGGTAGTCTTTTGTTTAGATTTTTGTTACTCCAATGGATAATAGCCTTGTCATTATTGAAGGTAGTCTGTTGTTATGATTTATGTTGCTCCAATGGATGGTAGCCTTGTCATTATGGAAGGTAGTCTTTTGTTCATATTTTTGTTACTCTAATGGATTGTAGCCTTGTCATTATGGGACGTAGTCTATTTTCAATATTTTTGTTACTGCAATGGATTGTAGCCTTGTCATTATGGAAGGTACTCTGTTGTCGAGATTTTTGTTACTCCAATGGATGGTAGCCTTGTCTTTATGGAAGGTACTCTGTTGTTGATATTTTTGTTACTCCAATTGATTGTAGCCTTGTCATTATAGAAGGTAGTCTGTTTTCGAGATTTTTTTTACTCCAATGGATGGTAGCCTTGTCATTATGGAAGGTAGTCTGTTGTCGATATTTTTGTTACTCCAATGGATGGTAGCCTTGTCTTTATTGAAGGTAGTCTTTTGTTCAGATTTTTGTTACTCTCATGGATGGTAGCCTTGTCATTACAGAAGGTAGTCTGTTGTCGATAGTTTTTTTATTCCAATGGATGGTAGCCTTATCATTATGGAAGGTAGTATATTATAGATATCTTTTTTACTCCAATGGGTGGTAGCCTTGTCATTATGGAAGGTAGTCTGTTGTTTAGATTTTCGTTACTACAGTGGATGGAACCCTTGTCATTCTGGAAGGTAGTCTGTTGTTGATATTTTTATTACTCCAATGGATGGTAGCCTTGTCATTATGGAAGGTACTTTGTTGTCGATATTTTTGTTATTCCTATTGATGGTAGCCTTGTCATTATAGAAGGTAGTCTGTTTTCGAGATTTTTGTTACTCCAATGGATGGTAGCCTTGTCACTATGGAAGGTAGTCTGTTGTCGAGATTTTTGTTACTCCAATGGATGGTAGCCTGGTCATTACGGAAGGTAGTCTTTTGTTCAGATTTTTGTTACTCCAATGGATGGTAGCCTTGTCATTGCAGAAGGTAGTATGTTGTCGATATTTTTGTTATTCCAATGGATGGTAGCCTTATCATTATGGAAGGTAGTATATTGTAGATATCTTTTTTACTCCAATGGGTGGTAGCCTTTTCATTATGGAAGGTAGTCTGTTGTCGAGATTTTTGTTACTATAATGGATGGTACCGTTGTCATTCTGGAAGGTAGTCTGTTGTTGATATTTTTGTTACTCCAATGGATGGTAGCCTT
Organism: Vicia faba; assembly: GCA_948472305.1. NCBI lineage: Eukaryota > Viridiplantae > Streptophyta > Magnoliopsida > Fabales > Fabaceae > Vicia > Vicia faba. Next base: position 531,755,470 of record OX451741.1, read on the forward strand.
GTCATTATGAGAGGTAGTATGATGTCGAGATTTTTGTTACTCAAATGGATGGTAGCCTTTTCATTATGCAAGGTAGTCTTTTGTTCAGATTTTTGTTAATCCAATGGATGGTAGCCTTGTCATTATGGAAGGTAGTATGTTGTCGAGATTTTTGTTTTTCCATTGGATGGTACCTTGTCATTATGAAAGGTAGTCTGATGTCGAGGTTTTATTTTATTCCAAAGGATGGTAACCGTGTCATTTTGGAAGGTAGTCTGTTGTCGAGATTATTGTTATACCAATGTAGGGTAGCCTTGTCATTATGGAAGGTAGTCTGTTGTCGAGATTTTTGTTATTCCAATGGATGGTAGCCTTGTAATTATAGAAGGTAGTCTTTTGTTTAGATTTTTGTTACTCCAATGGATAATAGCCTTGTCATTATTGAAGGTAGTCTGTTGTTATGATTTATGTTACTCCAATGGATGGTAGCCTTGTCATTATGGAAGGTAGTCTTTTGTTCATATTTTTGTTACTCCAAAGGATGGTAGCCTTGTCATTATGGGACGTAGTCTATTTTCAATATTTTTGTTACTCCAATGGATTGTAGCCTTGTCATTATGGAAGGTACTCTGTTGTTGAGATTTTTGTTACTCCAATGGATGGTAGCCTTGTCATTATGGAAGGTACTCTGTTGTTGATATTTTTGTTACTCCAATTGATTGTAGCCTTGTCATTATAGAAGGTAGTCTATTTTCGAGATTTTTGTTACTCCAATGGATGGTAGCCTTGTCATTATGGAAGGTAGTCTGTTGTCGAGATTTTTGTTACTCCAATGGATGGTAGCCTTGTCATTATGGAAGGTAGTCTTTTGTTCAGATTTTTGTTAATCCAATGGATGGTAGCCTTGTCATTACAGAAGGTAGTCTGTTGTCGATATTTTTGTTATTCCAATGGATGGTAGCCTTGTCATTATGGAAGGTAGTATATTGTAGATATCTTTTTTAATCCAATGGGTGGTAGCCTTGTCATTATGGAAGGTAGTCTGTTGTTGAGATTTTCGTTACTACAATGGATGGAACCGTTGTCATTCTGGAAGATAGTCTGTTGTTGATATTTTCGTTACTCCAATGGATGGTAGCCTTGTCATTATGGAAGGTACTCTATTGTCGATATTTTTGTTTTTCCAATTGATGGTAGCCTTGTCATTATAGAAGTTAGTCTGTTTTCGAGATTTTTGTTACTCCAATGGATGGTAGCCTTGTCACTATGGAAGGTAGTCTGTTGTCGAGATTTTTGTTACTCCAATGGATGGTAGCCTGGTCATTACGGAAGGTAGTCTTTTGTTCAGATTTTTGTTACTCCAATGGATGGTAGCCTTGTCATTACAGAAGGTAGTATGTTGTCGATATTTTTGTTATTCCAATGGATGGTAGCCTTATCATTATGGAAGGTAGTATATTGTAGATATCTTTTTTACTCCAATGGGTGGTAGCCTTTTCATTATGGAAGGTAGTCTGTTGTCGAGATTTTTGTTACTATAATGGATGGTACCGTTGTCATTCTGGAAGGTAGTCTGTTGTTGATATTTTTGTTACTCCAATGGATGGTAGCCTTGTCATTATGGAAGGTAGTATGATGTCGAGATTTTTGTTACTTAAATGGATGGTAGCCTTTTCATTATGCAAGGTAGTCTTTTGTTCAGATTTTTGTTAATCCAATGGATGGTAGCCTTGTCATTATGGAAGGTAGTCTGTTGTCGAGATTTTTGTTTTTCCATTGGATGGTACCTTGTCATTATGAAAGGTAGTCTGATGTCAAGGTTTTTTTTATTCCAAAGGATGGTAACCGTGTCATTTTGGAAGGTAGTCTGTTGTCGAGATTTTTGTTATACCAATGGAGGGTAGCCTTGTCATTATGGAAGGTAGTCTGTTGTCGAGATTTTTGTTATTCCAATGGATGGTAGCCTTGTAATTATGGAAGGTAGTCTTTTGTTTAGATTTTTGTTACTCCAATGGATAATAGCCTTGTCATTATTGAAGGTAGTCTGTTGTTATGATTTATGTTACTCCAATGGATGGTAGCCTTGTCATTATGGAAGGTAGTCTTTTGTTCATATTTTTGTTACTCCAAAGGATGGTAGCCTTGTCATTATGGGACGTAGTCTATTTTCAATATTTTTGTTACTCCAATGGATTGTATCCTTGTCATTATGGAAGGTACTCTGTTGTTGAGATTTTTGTTACTCCAATGGATGGTAGCCTTGTCATTATGGAAGGTACTCTGTTGTTGATATTTTTGTTACTCCAATTGATTGTAGCCTTGTCATTATAGAAGGTAGTCTATTTTCGAGATTTTTGTTACTCCAATGGATGGTAGCCTTGTCATTATGGAAGGTAGTCTGTTGTCGAGATTTTTGTTACTCCAATGGATGGTAGCCTTGTCATTATGGAAGGTAGTCTTTTGTTCAGATTTTTGTTAATCCAATGGATGGTAGCCTTGTCATTACAGAAGGTAGTCTGTTGTCGATATTTTTGTTATTCCAATGGATGGTAGCCTTGTCATTATGGAAGGTAGTATATTGTAGATATCTTTTTTAATCCAATGGGTGGTAGCCTTGTCATTATGGAAGGTAGTTTGTTGTTTATATTTTCTTTACTACAATGGATGGAACCGTTGTCATTCTGGAAGGTAGTCTGTTGTTGATATTTTCGTTACTCCAATGGATGGTAGCCTTGTCACTATGGAAGGTACTCTATTGTCGATATTTTTGTTATTCCAATTGATGGTAGCCTTGTCATTATAGAAGTTAGTCTGTTTTAAAGATTTTTGTTACTCCAATGGATGGTAGCCTTGTCACTATGGAAGGTAGTTTGTCGTCGATATTTTTGTTACTCCAATGGATGGTAGCCTTGTCATTATGGAAGGTAGTCTTTTGTTCAGATTTTTGTTACTCCAATGGATGGTAGCCTTTTCATTATGGAAGGTAGTCTTTTCTTCAGATTTTTGTTAATCCAATGGATGGTAGCCTTGTCATTATGGAAGGTAGTCTGTTGTTGAGATTTTTGTTTTTCCATTGGATGGTACCTTGTCATTATGAAAGGTAGTCTGATGTCGAGATTTTTGTTATTCCAAAGGATGGTAAACTTGTCATTTTGGAAGGTAGTCTGTTGTCGAGATTTTTGTTATACCAATGGAGGGTAGCCTTGTCATTATGGAAGGTAGTCTGTTGTCGAGATTTTTGTTACTCTATTGGATGGTAGCCTTGTAATTATGGAAGGTAGTCTTTTGTTTAGATTTTTGTTACTCCAATGGATAATAGCCTTGTCATTATTGAAGGTAGTCTGTTGTTATGATTTATGTTACTCCAATGGATGGTAGCCTTGTCATTATGGAAGGTAGTCTTTTGTTCATATTTTTGTTACTCCAATGGATAGTAGCCTTGTCATTATGGGACGTAGTCTATTTTTAATATTTTTGTTACTCCAATGGATTGTAGCCTTGTCATTATGGAAGGTACTCTGTTGTCGAGATTTTTGTTACTCCAATGGATGGTAGCCTTGTCATTATGGAAGGTACTCTGTTGTTGATATTTTTGTTACTCCAATTGATTGTAGCCTTGTCATTATAAGAGGTAGTCTGTTTTCGAGATTTTTTTTACTCCAATGGATGGTAGCCTTGTCATTATGGAAGGTAGTCTGTTGTCGATATTTTTGTTACTCCAATGGATGGTAGCCTTATCATTATGGAAGGTAGTCTTTTGTTCAGATTTTTGTTAATCCAATGGATGGTAGCCTTGTCATTACAAAAGGTAGTCTGTTGTCGATATTTTTGTTATTCCAATGGATGGTAGCCTTATCATTATGGAAGGTAGTATATTGTAGATATATTTTTTACTCCAATGGGTGGTATCCTTGTCATTATGGAAGGTAGTTTGTTGTTGAGATTTTCGTTACTATAATGGATGGAACCGTTGTCTTTCTGGAAGGTAGTCTATTGTTGATATTTTTTTTACTCCAATGGATGGTAGCCTTGTCATTATGGGACGTAGTCTGTTGTCGAGATTTTTGTTACTCCAATGGATGGTAGCCTTGTAATTATGGAAGATAGTCTTTTGTTTAGATTTTTGTTACTCCAATGGATAATAGCCTTGTCATTATTGAAGGTAGTCTGTTGTTATGATTTATGTTACTCCAATGGATGGTAGCCTTGTAATTATTGAAGGTAGTCTTTTGTTCATATTTTTGTTACTCCAATGGATGGTAGCCTTGTCATTATGGGACGTAGTCTATTTTCAATATTTTTGTTACTCCAATGGATTGTAGCCTTGTCATTATGGAAGGTACTCTGTTGTTGAGATTTTTGTTACTCCAATGGATGGTAGCCTTGTCATTATGGAAGGTACTCTGTTGTTGATATTTTTGTTACTCCAATTAATTGTAGCCTTGTCATTATAGAAGGTAGTCTATTTTCGAGATTTTTGTTACTCCAATGGATGGTAGCCTTGTCATTATGGAAGGTAGTCTGTTGTCGAGATTTTTGTTACTCCAATGGATGGTAGCCTTGTCATTATGGAAGGTAGTCTTTTGTTCATATTTTTGTTACTCCAATGGATGGTAGCCTTGTCATTATGGGACGTAGTCTATTTTCAATATTTTTGTTACTCCAATGGATTGTAGCCTTGTCATTATAGAAGGTACTCTGTTGTCGAGATTTTTGTTACTCCAATGGATGGTAGCCTTGTCATTATGGAAGGTACTCTGGTGTTGATATTTTTGTTACTCCAATTGATTGTAGTCTTGTCATTATAGAAGGTAGTCTGTTTTCGAGATTTTTTTTACTCCAATGGATGGTAGCCTTGTCATTATGGAAGGTAGTCTGTTGTCGATATTTTTGTTACTCCAATGGATGGTAGCCTTATCATTATGGAAGGTAGTCTTTTGTTCAGATTTTTGTTAATCCAATGGATGGTAGCCTTGTCATTACAAAAGGTAGTCTGTTGTCGATATTTTTGTTATTCCAATGGATGGTAGCCTTATCATTATTGAAGGTAGTATTTTGTAGATATATTTTTTACTCCAATGGGTGGTATCCTTGTCATTATGGAAGGTAGTTTGTTGTTAAGATTTTCGTTACTATAATGGATGGAACCGTTGTCATTCTGGAAGGTAGTCTATTGTTGATATTTTTATTACTCCAATGGATGGTAGCCTTGTCATTATGGAAGGTACTCTATTGTCGATATTTTTGTTATTCCAATTGATGGTAGCCTTGTCATTATAGAAGGTAGTCTGTTTTCAAGATTTTTGTTACTCCAATGGATGGTAGCCTTGTCACTATTGAAGGTAGTCTGTTGTCGAGATTTTTGTTACTCCAATGGATTGTAGCCTTGTCACTATGGAAGGTAGTCTGTTGTCGATATTTTTGTTACTACAATGGATGGTAGCCTTGTCTTTATGGAAGGTAGTCTTTTGTTCAGATTTTTGTTACTCCAATGGATGGTAGCCTTGTCATTACAGAAGGTAGTCTGTTGTCGATAGTTTTTTTATTCCAATGGATGGTAGCCTTATCATTATGGAAGGTAGTATATTATAGATATCTTTTTTACTCCAATGGGTGGTAGCCTTGTCATTATGGAAGGTAGTCTGTTGTTTAGATTTTCGTTACTACAGTGGATGGAACCCTTGTCATTCTGGAAGGTAGTCTGTTGTTGATATTTTTATTAGTCCAATGGATGGTAGCCTTGTCATTATGGAAGGTAGTCTGTTGTCGAGATTTTTGTTTTTCCATTGGATGGTACCTTGTCATTATGAAAGGTAGTCTGATGTCAAGGTTTTTTTTATTCCAAAGGATGGTAACCGTGTCATTTTGGAAGGTAGTCTGTTGTCGAGATTTTTGTTATACCAATGGAGGGTAGCCTTGTCATTATGGAAGGTAGTCTGTTGTCGAGATTTTTGTTATTCCAATGGATGGTAGCCTTGTAATTATGGAAGGTAGTCTTTTGTTTAGATTTTTGTTACTCCAATGGATAATAGCCTTGTCATTATTGAAGGTAGTCTGTTGTTATGATTTATGTTACTCCAATGGATGGTAGCCTTGTCATTATGGAAGGTAGTCTTTTGTTCATATTTTTGTTACTCCAAAGGATGGTAGCCTTGTCATTATGGGACGTAGTCTATTTTCAATATTTTTGTTACTCCAATGGATTGTATCCTTGTCATTATGGAAGGTACTCTGTTGTTGAGATTTTTGTTACTCCAATGGATGGTAGCCTTGTCATTATGGAAGGTACTCTGTTGTTGATATTTTTGTTACTCCAATTGATTGTAGCCTTGTCATTATAGAAGGTAGTCTATTTTCGAGATTTTTGTTACTCCAATGGATGGTAGCCTTGTCATTATGGAAGGTAGTCTGTTGTCGAGATTTTTGTTACTCCAATGGATGGTAGCCTTGTCATTATGGAAGGTAGTCTTTTGTTCAGATTTTTGTTAATCCAATGGATGGTAGCCTTGTCATTACAGAAGGTAGTCTGTTGTCGATATTTTTGTTATTCCAATGGATGGTAGCCTTGTCATTATGGAAGGTAGTATATTGTAGATATCTTTTTTAATCCAATGGGTGGTAGCCTTGTCATTATGGAAGGTAGTTTGTTGTTGATATTTTCTTTACTACAATGGATGGAACCGTTGTCATTCTGGAAGGTAGTCTGTTGTTGATATTTTCGTTACTCCAATGGATGGTAGCCTTGTCACTATGGAAGGTACTCTATTGTCGATATTTTTGTTATTCCAATTGATGGTAGCCTTGTCATTATAGAAGTTAGTCTGTTTTAAAGATTTTTGTTACTCCAATGGATGGTAGCCTTGTCACTATGGAAGGTAGTTTGTTGTCGATATTTTTGTTACTCCAATGGATGGTAGCCTTGTCATTATGGAAGGTAGTCTTTTGTTCAGATTTTTGTTACTCCAATGGATGGTAGCCTTTTCATTATGGAAGGTAGTCTTTTCTTCAGATTTTTGTTAATCCAATGGATGGTAGCCTTGTCATTATGGAAGGTAGTCTGTTGTTGAGATTTTTGTTTTTCCATTGGATGGTACCTTGTCATTATGAAAGGTAGTCTGATGTCGAGATTTTTGTTATTCCAAAGGATGGTAAACTTGTCATTTTGGAAGGTAGTCTGTTGTCGAGATTTTTGTTATACCAATGGAGGGTAGCCTTGTCATTATGGAAGGTAGTCTGTTGTCGAGATTTTTGTTACTCTATTGGATGGTAGCCTTGTAATTATGGAAGGTAGTCTTTTGTTTAGATTTTTGTTACTCCAATGGATAATAGCCTTGTCATTATTGAAGGTAGTCTGTTGTTATGATTTATGTTACTCCAATGGATGGTAGCCTTGTCATTATGGAAGGTAGTCTTTTGTTCATATTTTTGTTACTCCAATGGATAGTAGCCTTGTCATTATGGGACGTAGTCTATTTTCAATATTTTTGTTACTCCAATGGATTGTAGCCTTGTCATTATGGAAGGTACTCTGTTGTCGAGATTTTTGTTACTCCAATGGATGGTAGCCTTGTCATTATGGAAGGTACTCTGTTGTTGATATTTTTGTTACTCCAATTGATTGTAGCCTTGTCATTATAAGAGGTAGTCTGTTTTCGAGATTTTTTTTACTCCAATGGATGGTAGCCTTGTCATTATGGAAGGTAGTCTGTTGTCGATATTTTTGTTACTCCAATGGATGGTAGCCTTATCATTATGGAAGGTAGTCTTTTGTTCAGATTTTTGTTAATCCAATGGATGGTAGCCTTGTCATTACAAAAGGTAGTCTGTTGTCGATATTTTTGTTATTCCAATGGATGGTAGCCTTATCATTATGGAAGGTAGTATATTGTAGATATATTTTTTACTCCAATGGGTGGTATCCTTGTCATTATGGAAGGTAGTTTGTTGTTGAGATTTTCGTTACTATAATGGATGGAACCGTTGTCTTTCTGGAAGGTAGTCTATTGTTGATATTTTTTTTACTCCAATGGATGGTAGCCTTGTCATTATGGGACGTAGTCTGTTGTCGAGATTTTTGTTACTCCAATGGATGGTAGCCTTGTAATTATGGAAGATAGTCTTTTGTTTAGATTTTTGTTACTCCAATGGATAATAGCCTTGTCATTATTGAAGGTAGTCTGTTGTTATGATTTATGTTACTCCAATGGATGGTAGCCTTGTAATTATTGAAGGTAGTCTTTTGTTCATATTTTTGTTACTCCAATGGATGGTAGCCTTGTCATTATGGGACGTAGTCTATTTTCAATATTTTTGTTACTCCAATGGATTGTAGCCTTGTCATTATGGAAGGTACTCTGTTGTTGAGATTTTTGTTACTCCAATGGATGGTAGCCTTGTCATTATGGAAGGTACTCTGTTGTTGATATTTTTGTTACTCCAATTAATTGTAGCCTTGTCATTATAGAAGGTAGTCTATTTTCGAGATTTTTGTTACTCCAATGGATGGTAGCCTTGTCATTATGGAAGGTAGTCTGTTGTCGAGATTTTTGTTACTCCAATGGATGGTAGCCTTGTCATTATGGAAGGTAGTCTTTTGTTCATATTTTTGTTACTCCAATGGATGGTAGCCTTGTCATTATGGGACGTAGTCTATTTTCAATATTTTTGTTACTCCAATGGATTGTAGCCTTGTCATTATAGAAGGTACTCTGTTGTCGAGATTTTTGTTACTCCAATGGATGGTAGCCTTGTCATTATGGAAGGTACTCTGGTGTTGATATTTTTGTTACTCCAATTGATTGTAGTCTTGTCATTATAGAAGGTAGTCTGTTTTCGAGATTTTTTTTACTCCAATGGATGGTAGCCTTGTCATTATGGAAGGTAGTCTGTTGTCGATATTTTTGTTACTCCAATGGATGGTAGCCTTATCATTATGGAAGGTAGTCTTTTGTTCAGATTTTTGTTAATCCAATGGATGGTAGCCTTGTCATTACAAAAGGTAGTCTGTTGTCGATATTTTTGTTATTCCAATGGATGGTAGCCTTATCATTATTGAAGGTAGTATTTTGTAGATATATTTTTTACTCCAATGGGTGGTATCCTTGTCATTATGGAAGGTAGTTTGTTGTTAAGATTTTCGTTACTATAATGGATGGAACCGTTGTCATTCTGGAAGGTAGTCTATTGTTGATATTTTTATTACTCCAATGGATGGTAGCCTTATCATTATGGAAGGTACTCTATTGTCGATATTTTTGTTATTCCAATTGATGGTAGCCTTGTCATTATAGAAGGTAGTCTGTTTTCAAGATTTTTGTTACTCCAATGGATGGTAGCCTTGTCACTATTGAAGGTAGTCTGTTGTCGAGATTTTTGTTACTCCAATGGATTGTAGCCTTGTCACTATGGAAGGTAGTCTGTTGTCGATATTTTTGTTACTACAATGGATGGTAGCCTTGTCTTTATGGAAGGTAGTCTTTTGTTCAGATTTTTGTTACTCCAATGGATGGTAGCCTTGTCATTACAGAAGGTAGTCTGTTGTCGATAGTTTTTTTATTCCAATGGATGGTAGCCTTATCATTATGGAAGGTAGTATATTATAGATATCTTTTTTACTCCAATGGGTGGTAGCCTTGTCATTATGGAAGGTAGTCTGTTGTTTAGATTTTCGTTACTACAGTGGATGGAACCCTTGTCATTCTGGAAGGTAGTCTGTTGTTGATATTTTTATTAGTCCAATGGATGGTAGCCTTGTCATTATGGAAGGTACTCTGTTGTCGATATTTTTGTTATTCCAATTGATGGTAGCCTTGTCATTATAGAAGGTAGTCTGTTTTCGAGATTTTTGTTACTCCAATGGATGGTAGCCTTGTCACTATGGAAGGTAGTCTGTTGTCGAGATTTTTGTTACTCCGATGGATGGTAGCCTGGTCATTACGGAAGGTAGTCTTTTGTTCAGATTTTTGTTACTCCAATGGATGGTAGCCTTGTCATTACAGAAGGTAGTATGTTGTCGATATTTTTATTATTCCAATGGATGGTAGCCTTATCATTATGGAAGGTAGTATATTGTAGATATCTTTTTTACTCCAATGGGTGGTAGCCTTTTCATTATGGAAGGTAGTCTGTTGTCGAGATTTTTGTTACTATAATGGATGGTACCGTTGTCATTCTGGAAGGTAGTCTGTTGTTGATATTTTTGTTACTCCAATGGATGGTAGCCTTGTCATTATGGAAGGTAGTATGATGTCGAGATTTTTGTTACTCAAATGGATGGTAGCCTTTTAATTATGCAAGGTAGTCTTTTGTTCAGATTTTTGTTAATCCAATGGATGGTAGCCTTGTCATTATATAAGGTAGTCTGTTTTCAAGATTTTTGTTACTCCAATGGATGGTAGCCTTATCACTATTGAAGGTAGTCTGTTGTCGAGATTTTTGTTACTCCAATGGATTGTAGCCTTGTCACTATGGAAGGTAGTCTGTTGTCGATATTTTTGTTACTCCAATGGATGGTAGCCTTGTCTTTATGGAAGGTAGTCTTTTGTTCAGATTTTTGTTACTCCAATGGATGGTAGCCTTGTCATTACAGAAGGTAGTCTGTTGTCGATAGTTTTTTTATTCCAATGGATGGTAGTCTTATCATTATGGAAGGTAGTATATTATAGATATCTTTTTTACTCCAATGGGTGGTAGCCTTGTCATTATGGAAGGTAGTCTGTTGTTTAGATTTTCGTTACTACAGTGGATGGAACCCTTGTCATTCTGGAAGGTAGTCTGTTGTTGATATTTTTATTACTCCAATGGATGGTAGCCTTGTCATTATGGAAGGTACTCTGTTGTCGATATTTTTGTTATTCCAATTGATGGTAGCCTTGTCATTATAGAAGGTAGTCTGTTTTCGAGATTTTTGTTACTCCAATGGATGGTAGCCTTGTCACTATGGAAGGTAGTCTGTTGTCGAGATTTTTCTTACTCCAATGGATGGTAGCCTGGTCATTACGGAAGGTAGTCTTTTGTTCAGATTTTTGTTACTCCAATGGATGGTAGCCTTGTCATTACAGAAGGTAGTATGTTGTCGATATTTTTGTTATTCCAATGGATGGTAGCCTTATCATTATGGAAGGTAGTATATTGTAGATATCTTTTTTACTCCAATGGGTGGTAGCCTTTTCATTATGGAAGGTAGTCTGTTGTCGAGATTTTTGTTACTATAATGGATGGTACCGTTGTCATTCTGGAAGGTAGTCTGTTGTTGATATTTTTGTTACTCCAATTGATGGTAGCCTTGTCATTATGGAAGGTAGTATGATGTTGAGATTTTTGTTACTCAAATGGATGGTAGCCTTTTCATTATGCAAGGTAGTCTTTTGTTCAGATTTTTGTTAATCCAATGGATGGTAGCCTTATCATTATGGAAGGTAGTCTGTTGTCGACATTTTTGTTTTTCAATTGGATGGTACCTTGTCATTATGAAAGGTAGTCTGATGTCGAGATTTTTGTTATTCCAAAGGATGGTAACCGTGTCATTTTGGAAGGTAGTCTGTTGTCGAGATTTTTGTTATACCAATGGAGGGTAGCCTTGTCATTATGGAAGGTAGTCTGTTGTCGATATTTTTGTTATTCCAATGGATGGTAGCCTTGTAATTATGGAAGGTAGTCTTTTGTTTAGATTTTTGTTACTCCAATGGATAATAGCCTTGTCATTATTGAAGGTAGTCTATTGTTATGATTTATGTTACTCCAATGGATGGTAGCCTTGTCATTATGGAAGGTAGTCTTTTGTTCATATTTTTGTTACTCCAATGGATGGTAGCCTTGTCATTATGGGACGTAGTCTATTTTCAATATTTTTGTTACTCCAATGGATTGTAGCCTTGTCATTAAGGAAGGTACTCTGTTGTTGAGATTTTTGTTACTCCAATGGATGGTAGCCTTGTCATTATGGAAGGTAGTCTGTTGTCGAGATTTTTGTTACTCCAATGGATGGTAGCCTTGTCATTATGGAAGGTAGTCTTTTGTTCATATTTTTGTTACTCCAATGGATGGTAGCCTTGTCATTATGGGACGTAGTCTATTTTCAATATTTTTGTTACTCCAATGGATTGTAGCCTTGTCATTATAGAAGCTACTCTGTTGTCGAGATTTTTGTTACTCCAATGGATGGTAGCCTTGTCATTATGCAAGGTACTCTGGTGTTGATATTTTTGTTACTCCAATTGATTGTAGCCTTGTCATTATAGAAGGTAGTCTGTTTTCGAGATTTTTTTTACTCCAATGGATGGTAGCCTTGTCATTATGGAAGGTAGTCTGTTGTCGATATTTTTGTTACTCCAATGGATGGTAGCCTTATCATAATGGAAGGTAGTCTTTTGTTCAGATTTTTGTTAATCCAATGGATGGTAGCCTTGTCATTACAAAAGGTAGTCTGTTGTCGATATTTTTGTTATTCCAATGGATGGTAGCCTTATCATTATGGAAGGTAGTATATTGTAGATATATTTTTTACTCCAATGGGTGGTATCCTTGTCATTATGGAAGGTAGTTTGTTGTTGAGATTTTCGTTACTATAATGGATGGAACCGTTGTCATTCTGGAAGGTAGTCTATTGTTGATATTTTTTTTACTCCAATGGATGGTAGCCTTGTCATTATGGAAGGTACTCTATTATCGATATTTTTGTTATTCCAATTGATGGTAGCCTTGTCATTATAGAAGGTAGTCTGTTTTAAAGATTTTTGTTACTCCAATGGATGGTAGCCTTGTCACTATGGAAGGTAGTTTGTTGTCAATATTTTTGTTACTCCAATGGATGGTAGCCTTGTCATTATGGAAGGTAGTCTTTTGTTCAGATTTTTGTTACTCCAATGGATGGTAGCCTTTTCATTATGGAAGGTAGTCTTTTCTTCAGATTTTTGTTAATCCAATGGATGGTAGCCTTGTCATTATGGAAGGTAGTCTGTTGTTGAGATTTTTGTTTTTCCATTGGATGGTACCTTGTCATTATGAAAGGTAGTTTGATGTCAAGATTTTTGTTATTCCAAAGGATGGTAACCTTGTCATTTTGGAAGGTAGTCTGTTGTCGAGATTTTTGTTATACCAATGGAGGGTAGCTTTGTCATTATGGAAGGTAGTCTGTTGTCGAGATTTTTGTTACTCCAATGGATGGTAGCCTTGTAATTATGGAAGATAGTCTTTTGTTTAGATTTTTGTTACTCCAATGGATAATAGCCTTGTCATTATTGAAGGTAGTCTGTTGTTATGATTTATGTTACTCCAATGGATGGTAGCCTTGTAATTATTGAAGGTAGTCTTTTGTTCATATTTTTGTTACTCCAATGGATGGTAGCCTTGTCATTATGGGACGTAGTCTATTTTCAATATTTTTGTTACTCCAATGGATTGTAGCCTTGTCATTATGGAAGGTACTCTGTTGTTGAGATTTTTGTTACTCCAATGGATGGTAGCCTTGTCATTATGGAAGGTACTCTGTTGTTGATATTTTTGTTACTCCAATTAATTGTAGCCTTGTCATTATAGAAGGTAGTCTATTTTCGAGATTTTTGTTACTCCAATGGATGGTAGCCTTGTCATTATGGAAGGTAGTCTGTTGTCGAGATTTTTGTTACTCCAATGGATGGTAGCCTTGTCATTATGGAAGGTAGTCTTTTGTTCATATTTTTGTTACTCCAATGGATGGTAGCCTTGTCATTATGGGACGTAGTCTATTTTCAATATTTTTGTTACTCCAATGGATTGTAGCCTTGTCATTATAGAAGGTACTCTGTTGTCGAGATTTTTGTTACTCCAATGGATGGTAGCCTTGTCATTATGGAAGGTACTCTGGTGTTGATATTTTTGTTACTCCAATTGATTGTAGTCTTGTCATTATAGAAGGTAGTCTGTTTTCGAGATTTTTTTTACTCCAATGGATGGTAGCCTTGTCATTATGGAAGGTAGTCTGTTGTCGATATTTTTGTTACTCCAATGGATGGTAGCCTTATCATTATGGAAGGTAGTCTTTTGTTCAGATTTTTGTTAATCCAATGGATGGTAGCCTTGTCATTACAAAAGGTAGTCTGTTGTCGATATTTTTGTTATTCCAATGGATGGTAGCCTTATCATTATTGAAGGTAGTATTTTGTAGATATATTTTTTACTCCAATGGGTGGTATCCTTGTCATTATGGAAGGTAGTTTGTTGTTAAGATTTTCGTTACTATAATGGATGGAACCGTTGTCATTCTGGAAGGTAGTCTATTGTTGATATTTTTATTACTCCAATGGATGGTAGCCTTGTCATTATGGAAGGTACTCTATTGTCGATATTTTTGTTATTCCAATTGATGGTAGCCTTGTCATTATAGAAGGTAGTCTGTTTTCAAGATTTTTGTTACTCCAATGGATGGTAGCCTTGTCACTATTGAAGGTAGTCTGTTGTCGAGATTTTTGTTACTCCAATGGATTGTAGCCTTGTCACTATGGAAGGTAGTCTGTTGTCGATATTTTTGTTACTCCAATGGATGGTAGCCTTGTCTTTATGGAAGGTAGTCTTTTGTTCAGATTTTTGTTACTCCAATGGATGGTAGCCTTGTCATTACAGAAGGTAGTCTGTTGTCGATAGTTTTTTTATTCCAATGGATGGTAGCCTTATCATTATGGAAGGTAGTATATTATAGATATCTTTTTTACTCCAATGGGTGGTAGCCTTGTCATTATGGAAGGTAGTCTGTTGTTTAGATTTTCGTTACTACAGTGGATGGAACCCTTGTCATTCTGGAAGGTAGTCTGTTGTTGATATTTTTATTACTCCAATGGATGGTAGCCTTGTCATTATGGAAGGTACTCTGTAGTCGATATTTTTGTTATTCCAATTGATGGTAGCCTTGTAATTATAGAAGGTAGTTTGTTTTCGAGATTTTTGTTACTCCAATGGATGGTAGCCTTTTCACTATGGAAGGTAGTCTTTTGTTTAGATTTTTGTTACTCCAATGGATAATAGCCTTGTCATTATTGAAGGTAGTCTGTTGTTATGATTTATGTTACTCCAATGGATGGTAGCCTTGTCATTATGGAAGGTAGTCTTTTGTTCATAATTTTGTTACTCCAATGGATGGTAGCCTTGTCATTATGGGACGTAGTCTATTTTCAATATTTTTGTTACTCCAATGGATTGTAGCCTTGTCATTATAGAAGGTACTCTGTTGTCGATATTTTTGTTACTCCAATGGATGGTAGCCTTGTCATTATGGAAGGTACTCTGGTGTTGATATTTTTGTTACTCCAATTGATTGTAGCCTTGTCATTATAGAAGGTAGTCTGTTTTCGAGATTTTTTTTACTCCAATGGATGGTAGCCTTGTCATTATGGAAGGTAGTCTGTTGTCGATATTTTTGTTACTCCAATGGATGGTAGCCTTATCATTATGGAAGGTAGTCTTTTGTTCAGATTTTTGTTAATCCAATGGATGGTAGCCTTGTCATTACAAAAGGTAGTTTGTTGTCGATATTTTTGTTATTCCAATGGATGGTAGCCTTATCATTATGGAAGGTAGTATATTGTAGATATATTTTTTACTCCAATGGGTGGTATCCTTGTCATTATGGAAGGTAGTTTGTTGTTAAGATTTTCGTTACTATAATGGATGGAACCGTTGTCATTCTGGAAGGTAGTCTATTGTTGATATTTTTATTACTCCAATGGATGGTAGCCTTGTCATTATGGAAGGTACTCTATTGTCGATATTTTTGTTATTCCAATTGATGGTAGCCTTGTCATTATAGAAGGTAGTCTGTTTTCAAGATTTTTGTTAATCCAATGGATGGTAGCCTTGTCACTATTGAAGGTAGTCTGTTGTCGAGATTTTTGTTACTCCAATGGATTGTAGCCTTGTCACTATAGAAGGTAGTCTGTTGTCGATATTTTTGTTACTCCAATGGATGGTAGCCTTGTCTTTATGGAAGGTAGTCTTTTGTTCAGATTTTTGTTACTCCAAAGGATGGTAGCCTTGTCATTACAGAAGGTAGTCTGTTGTCGATAGTTTTTTTATTCCAATGGATGGTAGCCTTATCATTATGGAAGGTAGTATATTATAGATATCTTTTTTACTCCAATGGGTGGTAGCCTTGTCATTATGGAAGGTAATCTGTTGTTTAGATTTTCGTTACTACAGTGGATGGAACCCTTGTCATTCTGGAAGGTAGTCTGTTGTTGATATTTTTATTACTCCAATGGATGGTAGCCTTGTCATTATGGAAGGTACTCTATTGTCGATATTTTTGTTATTCCAATTGATGGTAGCCTTGTCATTATAGAAGGTAGTCTGTTTTCGAGATTTTTGTTACTCCAATGGATGGTAGCCTTGTCACTATGGAAGGTAGTCTGTTGTCGAGATTTTTGTTACTCCAATGGATGGTAGCCTGGTCATTACGGAAGGTAGTCTTTTGTTCAGATGTTTGTTACTCTAATGGATGGTAGCCTTGTCATTACAGAAGGTAGTATGTTGTCGATATTTTTGTTATTCCAATGGATGGTAGCCTTATCATTATGGAAGGTAGTATATTGTAGATATCTTTTTTACTCCAATGGGTGGTAGCCTTTTCATTATGGAAGGTAGTCTGTTGTCGAGATTTTTGTTACTATAATGGATGGTACCATTGTCATTCTGGAAGGTAGTCTGTTGTTGATATTTTTGTTACTCCAATGGATGGTAGCCTTGTCATTATGGAAGGTAGTATGATGTCGAGATTTTTGTTACTCAAATGGATGGTAGCCTTTTCATTATGCAAGGTAGTCTTTTGTTCAGATTTTTGTTAATCCAATGGATGGTAGCCTTGTCATTATGGAAGGTAGTCTGTTGTCGAGATTTTTGTTTTTCCATTGGATGGTACCTTGTCATTATGAAAGGTAGTCTGATGTCGAGATTTTTGTTATTCCAAAGGATGGTAACCGTGTCATTTTGGAAGTTAGTCTGTTGTCGAGATTTTTGTTATACCAATGGAGGGTAGCCTTGTCATTATGGAAGGTAGTCTGTTGTCGAGATTTTTGTTACTCCAATGGATGGTAGCCTTGTAATTATGGAAGGTAGTCTTTTGTTTAGATTTTTGTTACTCCAATGGATAATAGCCTTGTCATTATTGAAGGTAGTCTGTTGTTATGATTTATGTTACTCCAATGGATGGTAGCCTTGTCATTATGGAAGGTAGTCTTTTGTTCATATTTTTGTTACTCCAATGGATGGTAGCCTTGTCATTATGGGACGTAGTCTATTTTCAATAGTTTTGTTACTCCAATGGATTGTAGCCTTATCATTATGGAAGGTACTCTGTTGTCGAGATTTTTGTTACTCCAATGGATGGTAGCCTTGTCATTATGGAAGGTACTCTGTTGTTGATATTTTTGTTACTCCAATTGATTGTAGCCTTGTCATTATAGAAGGTAGTCTATTTTCGAGATTTTTGTTACTCCAATGGATGGTAGCCTTGTCATTATGGAAGGTAGTCTGTTGTCGATATTTTTGTTACTCCAATGAATGGTAGCCTTGTCATTATGGAAGGTAGTCTTTTGTTCAGATTTTTGTTAATCCAATGGATGGTAGCCTTGTTATTACATAAGGTAGTCTGTTGTCGATATTTTTGTTATTCCAATGGATGGTAGCCTTATCATTATGGAAGGTAGTATATTGTAGATATCTTTTTTACTCCAATGGGTGGTAGCCTTGTCATTATGGAAGGTAGTTTGTTGTTGAGATTTTCGTTACTACAATGGATGGAACCGTTGTCATTCTGGAAGGTAGTTTGTTGTTGATATTTTTGTTACTCCAATGGATGGTAGCCTTGTCATTATGGAAGGTACTCTATTGTCGATATTTTTGTTAATCCAATTGATGGTAGCCTTGTCATTATAGAAGGTAGTCTGTTTTAAAGATTTTTGTTACTCCAATGGATGGTAGCCTTGTCAGTATGGAAGGTAGTTTGTTATCGATATTTTTGTTACTCCAATGGATGGTAGCCTTGTCATTATGGAAGGTAGACTTTTGTTCAGATTTTTGTTACTCCAATGGATGGTAGCCTTTTCATTATGGAAGGTAGTCTTTTCTTCAGATTTTTGTTAATCCAATGGATAGTAGCCTTGTCATTATGGAAGGTAGTCTGTTCTTGAGATTTTTGTTTTACCATTGGATGGTACCTTGTCATTATGAAAGGTAGTCTGATGTCGAGATTTTTTTTATTCCAAAGGATGGTAACCTTATCATTATGGAAGGTAGTGTGTTGTCGAGATTTTTGTTACACCAATGGATGGTAGCCTTCTAATTATGGAAGGTAGTCTTTTGTTTAGATTTTTGTTACTCCAATGGATAATAGCCTTGTCATTATTGAAGGTAGTCTGTTGTTATGATTTATGTTACTCCAATGGATGGTAGCCTTGTCATTATGGAAGGTAGTCTTTTGTTCAGATTTTTGTTACTCCAATGGATGGTAGCCTTGTAATTACAGAAGGTAGTATGTTGTCGATATTTTTGTTATTCCAATGGATGGTAGCCTTATCATTATGGAAAGTAGTATATTGTAAATCTCTTTTTTACTCCAATGGGTGGTATCCTTGTCATTATCGAAGGTAGTCTATTGTCGAGATTTTCGTTACTACAATGGATGGTACCCTTGTCATTCTGGATGGTAGTCTGTTGTTGATATTTTTGTTACTCCAATGGATGGTAGCCTTTTCATTATGCAAGGTAGTCTTTTGTTCAGATTTTTGTTAATCCAATGGATGGTAGCCTTGTCATTATGGAAGGTAGTCTGTTATTGAGATTTTGTTTTTCCATTGGATGGTACCTTGTCATTATGAAAGGTAGTCTGATGTCGAGATTTTTGTTATTCCATAGGATGGTAGCCTTGTAATTATGGAAGGTAGTCTTTTGTTTAGATTTTTGTTACTCCATTGGATAATAGCCTTGTCATTATTGAAGGTAGTCTGTTGTTATGATTTAGGTTACTCCAATGGATGGTAGCCTTGTCATTATGGAAGGTAGTCGTTCGTTCATATTTTTGTTACTCCAATAGATGGTAGCCTTGTCATTACAGAAGGAAGTCTATTGTCGAGATTTTTGTTACTCCAATGTGTGGTATCCTTTTCATTATGTAAGCTAGTCTATTGTTCAGATTTTTGTTAATCCAATGGATGGTAGCCTTGTCATTATGAAAGGTAGTTTGTTGTCGAGATTTTTGTTATTCCATTGGATGGTAGCCTTGTCATTATGGAAGGTAGTGTGATGTCAGGATTTTTGTTATTCTAATTTATGGTAACCTTATCATTTTGGAAGGTAGTCTGTTGTCGAGATTTTTGTTACTCCAATGGATGGTAGCCTTGTCATTATGGGACGTAGTCTATTGTCAATATTTTTGTTATTCCAATGGATTGTAGCCTTGTCATTATGGAAGGTACTCTGTTGTCGAGATTTTTGTTACTCCAATGGATGGTAGCCTTGTCATTATGGAAGGTACTGTGTTGTTGATATTTTTTTTACTCCAATGGATGGTACCCTTGTCATTATGGAGGGTAGTCTGCTGTGAAGATTTTTGTTACTCCAATGGATGGTAGCCTTGTCATTATGGAAGGTAGTCTGTTGTCGAGATTTTTGTTACTCCAATGGATGGTAGCCTTGTTATTATGGAAGGTAGTATGTTGTTCAAATTTTTGGTAATCCAATGGATGGTAGCCTTATCATTTTGGAAGGTAGTCTGTTGTCGAGATTTTTGTTACTCCAATGGAGGGTAGCCTTGTCGTTATGGAAGGTAGTCTATTGTCGAGATTTTTGTTACTCCAATGGATGTTAGCCTTGTCATTATGGGACGTAGTCTGTTGTCAATATTTCTGTTACTCCAATGGAATGTAGCCTTGTCATTATGGAGGGTACTCTGTTGTCTAGATTTTTGTAACTCCAATGGATGGTAGCCTTGTCATTATGGAAGGTACTCTATTGTCAATATTTTTGTTACTCCAATGGATGGTAGCCTTGTCATTATGGAAGGCAGTCTGTTTTCTTGATTTTTGTTATTCCAATGGATGGTAACCTTTTCATTATGGAAGCCAGTCTATTGTCGAGATTTTTGTTACTCCAATGAATGGTATCCTTTTCATCATGGAAGGTAGTCTGTTGTTGATATTTTTGTTACTCCAATGGATGGTAGCCTTGTCATTATGGAAGGTAGTCTGTTGTTGAGATTTTTCTTACTTCAATGGATGGTAGCCTTGTCATTATGGAAGGTAGTCTGTTGTCGTGATTTTTGTTACTCCAATGGATGGTAGCCTTGTCATTATGGAAGGTAGTATGTTATCGATATCTTTGTTACTCCAATGGATGGTAGCCTTGTCATTATGGAAGGTAGTCTGTTGTCGAGATATTTGTTACTGTAAGGGATGGTAGCCTTGTCATTATGGAACATAGTTTGTTGTCGATATTTCTGTTATTCCAATGGATGGTAGCATTGTCATTATAGAAGGAAGTATATTATCGTGATTTTTGTCACTATAAATGATGGTAGCCTTGTCATTATGGAAGGTAGTTTGTTGTCGAGAATTTTGTTACTACAATGTATTATAGCCTTGTCGTTATGGGAGATAGTCTGTTGTCGATATCTTTGTTACTCTGAGGTATGGTAGCCTAGTCATTATGGTAGGTAGTTTGTGTACGATATTTTAGTTACTCCAATGGATGTTAGCCTTGTCATTATGGAAGGTTGTCTGTTGTCAAGATTTTTTTACTCCAATGGATTGTAGCCTTGTCGTTATGGAAAATAGTTTGTTTTCGATATCTTTGTTACACCATTGGATGGTAGCCTTGTCATTATGGAAGGTAGTCGGTAGTCATGATTTTTGTTACTCCAATGGATAGTAGCCTTGTTATTAAGGAAGGTAGTATGTTGTAGATATCTTTGTTACTCCAATGGATGGTAGCCTTGTCATTATGGAAGGTAGTCTGTTGTCAAGATTTTTGTTACTCCAATGGATGCTAGCCTTATCATTATGGAAGGTAGTCTATTATCGAGATTTCTGTTACTCCAATGGATGGTAGCCTTGTCATTATGGAAGGTAGTTTGTTGTCGAGATTTTTGTTGTTCCATTGGATGGTACCTTGTCATTATGGAAGGTAGTCTGATGTCGAGATTTTTGTTATTCCAAAGGATTGTATCCTTGTCATTTTGGAAGGTAGTATGTTGTCGAGATTTTTGTTACTCCAATGGATGGTAGCCTTGTCATTATGGGACGTAGTCTGTTGTTGATATTTTTGTTACTCCAATGGATGGTAGCCTTGTCATTATGGAAGTTAGTCTGTTGTCGAGATTTTTGTTACTCCAATGGATGGTGGCCTTGTAATTATGGAAGGTAGTCTTTTGTTCATATTTTTGTTACTCCAATGGATAGTAGCCTTGTCATTATTGAAGGTAGTCTATCGTTATGATTTCTGTTACTCCAATGGATGGAAGCCTTGTCATTATGGAAGGTAGTCTTTTGTTCATATTTTTACTACTCCAAGGGATGGTAGCCTTGTCATTACAGAAGGAAGTCTGTTGTTGAGATTTTTGGTTACTCCAATAAATGTAAGCCTTGTCATTATGGAAGGTAGTCTGTTGTCGAGATTTTCGTTATTACAATGGATGGTACCCTTGTCATTCTGGAAGGTAGTCTGTTGTTGATATTTTTGTTACTCCAATTGATGGTAGCCTTGTCATTATGGAAGGAAGTATGTTGTCGAGATTTTAGTAACTCTAATGGATGGTAGCCTTGTCATTATGGAAGGTAGTCTCTTGTTAATATTTTTGTTACTCCAATGGCTGGTAGCCTTGTCATTATGAAATGTAGTTTGTTGTCTAGATTTTTTTATTCCATTGGATGCTAGCCTTGTGATTATGGAAGGTAGTCTGTTTTCTTGATTTTTGTTATTCCAATGGATGGTAGTCTTTTCATTATGGAAGCCAGTCTATTGTCGAGATTTTTGTCGAATGGATGGTATAATTTTCATTATGGAAGGTAGTCTGTTGGCGATATTTTTGTTACTCCAATGGATGGTAGCCTTGTCATTATGGAAGGAAGTTTGTCGTTGAGATATCTGTTACTCCAATGTGTTGTGGCCTTGTCATTATGGAAGCTACTCTATTGTCGAGAATTTTGTTATTCCATTGGATGGTAGCCTTGTCATTATGGTAGTTAGTGTGTTGTCTAGATTTTTGTTATTCCATTGGAGGGTAGCCTTGTGATTATGGAAGGTAGTATGCTTTCTTGATTTTTGTTATTCCAATGGATGGAAACCTTGTCATTATGGAAGGTAGTATATTGTCAAGATTTTGGTTACTCCA
The DNA here is from genome assembly GCA_948472305.1 of Vicia faba. Taxonomy (NCBI): domain Eukaryota; kingdom Viridiplantae; phylum Streptophyta; class Magnoliopsida; order Fabales; family Fabaceae; genus Vicia; species Vicia faba. The sequence goes on from OX451741.1 coordinate 531,777,800, forward strand.
ATGGATGGTAGCCATTTCAATATGGAAGCCAGTCTGTTGTCGAGATTTTTGTTACTCCAATGGATGGGATTATTTTCATTATGGAAGGTAGTCTATTGTCGATATTTTTGTTATTCCAATGGATGGTAGCCTTTTCATTATGGAAGCTAATCTGTTGTTCATATTTTTGTTAATCCCAAGGATGGTAGCCTTGTCATTATGGAAGGTAGTCTGTTGTCGAGATTTGTGTTACTCCAATGGATTGTAGCCTTGTCATTATGAGACGTAGTCTATTGTCAATATTTTATTACTCCAATGGATTGTAGCCTTGTCATTATGAAAGGTACATTGTTGTCGAGATTTTAGTTAATCCAATGGATGGTAGCCTTGTCATTATGGAAGGTACTCTGTTGTCGATATTTTGATTACTCTAATGGATGGTAGCCTTGTCATTATGGAAGGTAGTCTGTTGTTCAGATTTTTGTTACTCCAATGGATGGTAGCCTTGTCATTATAGACGGAAGTCAGTTGTCGATATTTTTGTATATTTTACATATCTTGTTTACTCTAATGGGTGGTAGCGTTGTCATTATGGAAGCTTTTTTGTTGTCGAGATTTTTGTTACTAAAATGGATGGTAGCCTTGTAATTCTGGATGGTAGTATGTTGTTGATATTTTTTTTACTCCAATGGATGTTAGCCTTGTCGTTATGGAAGGTAGTCTGTTGTCGAGATTTTTGTTACTCCAATGGATGGTAGCCTTATCATCATGGAAGGTAGTCTATTGTCGAGATTTGTGTTACTCCAATGGATGGTAGCCTTGTCTTTATGGGACGTAGTCTGTTGTCAATATTTCTATTATTCCAATGGATTGTATCCTTGTCATTATGGAAGGTACTCTGTTGTCGAGATTTTTGTTACTCCAATGGATGGTAGCCTTGTCATTATGGAAGGGTCTATGTTGTCAATATTTTTGTTACTCCAATGGATGGTAGCCTTGTGATTATGGAAGGCAGTCTGTTTTCTTGATTTTTGTTATTCCAATGGATGGTAACCTTTTCATTATGGAAGCCAGTCTGTAGTCGAGATTTTTGTTACTCCAATGAATGGTATCCTTTTCATCATGGAAGGTAGTCTGTTGTTGATATTTTTGTTACTCCAATGGATGGTAGCCTTGTCATTATGGAAGGTAGTCTGTTGTCGAGATTTTTGTTACTCCAATGGATGGTAGCCTTGTCATTATGGAAGGTAGTATGTTATCGATATCTTTGTTACTCCAATGGATGGTAGCCTTGTCATTATGGAAGGTAGTCTGTTGTCGAGATATTCGTTACTCTAAGGGATGGTAGCCTTGTCATTATGGAACGTAGTCTGTTGTCGATATTTCTGTTATTCCAATGGATGGTAGCGTTGTCATTATAGAAGGTAGTATATTATCGTGATTTTTGTCACTATAAATGATGGTAGCCTTGTCATTATGGAAGGTAGTTTGTTGTCGAGAATTTTGTTACTACAATGTATTATAGCCTTGTCGTTATGGGAGATAGTTTGTTGTCGATATCTTTGTTACTCCGAGGTATGGTAGCCTAGTCCTTATGGTAGGTAGTTTGTGTACGATATTTTAGTTACTCCAATGGATGTTAGCCTTGTCATTATGGAAGGTTGTCTGTTGTCAAGATTTTTTTACTCCAATGGATTGTAGCCTTGTCGTTATGGAAAATAGTTTGTTTTCGATATCTTTGTTACTCCATTGGATGGTAGCCTTGTCATTATGGAAGGTAGTCGGTAGTCATGATTTTTGTTACTCCAATGGATAGTAGCCTTGTTATTATGGAAGGTAGTATGTTGTAGATATCTTTGTTACTCCAATGGATGGTAGCCTTGTCATTATGGAAGGTAGTCTGTTGTCAAGATTTTTGTTACTCCAATGGATGCTAGCCTTATCATTATGGAAGGTAGTCTGTTATCGAGATTTCTGTTACTCCAATGGATGGTAGCCTTGTCATTATGGAAGGTAGTATGTTGTCGATATCTTTGTTACTCAAATGGATGGTAGCCTTGTCATTATGGAAGGTAGTCTGTTGTCGAGATTTTTGTTATTCCAATGGATGGTAGCCTTTTAATTATGAAAGGTCGTCTACTGTCGAGATTTTTGTTACTATAATAGATTGTAGCCTTAGCATTATGGAAGGTAGTCTGTTGTCGATTTTTGTTACTCCAATGCATGGTAACCTTGTCATTATAAAAGGTAGTATATTGTCGAGATTTTTGTCACTACGATGGATGGTAGCCTTGTCATTGTGGATGGTAGTCTGTTGTCGAGATTTTTGTTACTACAATGGATTGTAGCCTTGTCGTTATGGATGTTAGTCTGTTGTCGATATCTTTGTTACTCCAATGGATGGTAGCCTAGTCATTATGGAATTTAGTCTGTTGTTGAGATTTTTTTACTCCATTGGAAGTAGCCTTGTCATTATGGAAGGTAGTGTGGTTTCGTTATTTTTGTAATTCCAATGGATCGTAGCCTAGTCAATATCAAAGTTAGTCTGTTGTCTAGATTTTTGTCACTATAATGGATGGTAGACTTGTCATTATCGAAGGTAGCCTGTTGTCGAGATTTCTGTTACTCCAATGGATTGTAGCCTTGTCGTTATGGAAGGTAGTCTGTTGTCGATTACTTTGTTACTCCAATGGATGATAGCCTAGTCATTATGGAAGGTAGTTTGTGTACGAGATTTTAGTTACTCAAATGGATGGTAGCCTTGTCATTATGGAGGGTAGCCTTGTCATTATGGAAGGTAGTCTGTTGTCGAGATTTTTTATACTCCAACGGATTGTAGCCTTGTCATTATGGAAGGCAGTCTCTTGTTGATATTTTGGTTACTCCCATTATGGTACCCTTGTAATTATGGAAGGTAGTCTATTGCCTAGATTTTTGTTACTCCACTTCATGGTAGACTTGACATTATCGAAGGTACCGTGTTGTCGATATTTTTGTTATTCTAATGGATGGTAGCCTTGTCATAGTGGAAGGTAGTCTGTTGTTGTGATTTTTGTTACTCCAATGGATGGTAGCCTAGTCATTATGGAAGGTAGAATGTTGTCGATATCTTTGTTATTCCAATGGATGGTAGCGTTGTCATTATGAAAGGTAGTTTGTTGTCGATATTTTTGTTACTCTAAGGGATGGTAGCCTTGTCGTTATGGAACGTAGTCTGTTGTCGAGATTTTTGTTATTCCAATGGATGGTAGCCTTTTCATTATGAAAGGTTGTCTATTGTTGATATTTTTGTTACTATAATAGATTGTAGACTTGTCATTATGGAAGGTAGTCTGTTGTCGAGATTTTTATTACTCCAATGGATGGAAGCCTTGTCATTATAGAAGGTAGTATATTGTTGATATTTTTTTCACGACAATGGATGGTAGCCTTGGCATTATGGAAGGTAGTCTATTGTCGAGATTTTTGTTACTACAATGGATTGTAGCCTTGTCGTCATGGAAGGTAGTCTGCTGTCGATATCTTTGTTACTCCAATGGATGGTAGCCTAGTCATTATGAAAGGTAGTCTGTTGTCGAGTTTATTGTTACTCCAATGGATGGTAGCCTTGTCATTATGGAAGGTAGTCTGTTGTTGATATTTTTTATACTCCAATGGATTGTAGCCTTGTCATTATGGAAGGTAGTCTCTTGTGCATAATTTTGTTACTCCAATGATGGTACCCTTGTCATTATGGAAGGTAGTCTGTTGTCGAGATTTTTGTTACTCCAATGGATGGTAGACTTGTCATTATCGAAGGTAGTCTGTTGTCGAGATTTCTGTTACTCCAATGGATTGTAGCCTTGTCATTATGGAAGGTACTCTCTTGTTTATATTTTGGTTACTCCAATTATGGTACCCTTGTAATTATGGAAGGTGGTCTATTGCCTAGATTTTTGTTACTCCACTTCATGGTAGCCTTGACATTATGGAAGGTAGTGTGTTGTCGATATTTTTGTTATTCTAATGGATGGTAGCCTTCTCATAGTGGAAGGTAGTATGTTGTCGTGATTTTTGTTACTCCAATGGATGGTAGCCTTGTCTTTATGGAAGGAAGTATGTTGTCAATATCTTTGTTACTCCAATGGATGGTAACCATTTCATTATGGAAGGTAGTTTGTTGTCGAGATTTTTGTTACTCTAAGGGATGGTAGCCTTGTCGTTATGGAACGTTGTCTATTGTCGAGATATTTGTTATTCCAATGGATGGTAGCCTTGTCATTATGAAAGGTAGTCTATTGTTGAGATTTTTGTTACTATAATAGATTGTAGACTTGTCATTATGGAAGGTAGTATGTTGTCGAGATTTTTATTACTCCAATGGATGGTAGCCTTGTCATTATAAAAGGTAGTATATTGTTGATATTTTTGTCACTACAATGGATGGTAGCCTTGTCATTATGGTTGATAGTCTATTGTGAAGATTTTTGTTACTACAATGGATTTTAGCCTTGTCGTTATGGAAGGTAGTCTGTTGTCGATATCTTTGTTACTCTAATGGATGGTAGCCTAGTCATTATGAAAGGTAGTCTATTGTCGAGTTTTTTGTTACTCCAATGGATGGTACCCTTGTTATTATGAAATGTAGTATGTTGTCGAGATTTTTGTTACTCCAATGGATGGTAGACTTGTCATTATCGAAGGTAGTCTGTTGTCGAGATTTCTGTTACTCCAATGGATTGTAGCCTTGTCATTATGGAAGGTACTCTCTTGTGGATATTTTGGTTACTCCAATTATGGTACCCTTGTAATAATGGAAGGTGGTCTATTGCCTAGATTTTTTTTACTCCACTTCATGGTAGCCTTGACATTATGGAAGGTAGTGTGTTTTCGATATTTTTGTTATTCTAATGGATGGTAGCCTTGTCATAGTGGAAGGTAGTCTGTTGTCGTGATTTTTGTTACTCCAATGCATGGTAGCCTTGTAATTATGGAAGGTAGTATGTTGTCGATATCTTTGTTACTCCAATGGATGGTATCCTTGTTATTATGGAAGGTAGTTTGTTGTCGAGATTTTTGTTACTCTAAGGGATGGTAGCCTTGTCGTTATGGAACATAGTCTGTTGTCGAGATTTTTGTTACTACAATGGATTGTAGCCTTGTCGTTATGGAAGGTAGTCTGCTGTCAATATCTTTGTTACTCCAATTTATGGTATCCTTGTCATTATGAAAGGTAGTCTGTTGTCAAGTTTTTTGTTACTCCAATGGATGGTAGCCTTGTCATTATGGAAGGTAGTCTGTTGTTGAGATTTTTTATACTCCAATGGATTGTAGCCTTGTCATTATGGAAGGTAGTCTCTTGTGGATAATTTTGTTACTCCAATGATGGTACCCTTGTCATTATGGAAGGTAGTCTGTTGTCGAGATTTTTGTTACTCCAATGGATGGTAGCCTTGTCATTATAAAAGGTAGTATATTGTTGATATTTTTGTCACTACAATGGATGGTAGCCTTGTCATTATGGAAGGTAGTCTATTGTCGAGATTTTTGTTACTACAATGGATTGTAGTCTTGTCGTTATGGAAGGTAGTCTGTTGTCGATATCTTTGTTACTCTAATGGATGGTAGCCTAGTCATTATGAAAGGTAGTCTATTGTCGAGTTTTTTGTTATTCCAATGGATGGTAGCCTTGTCATTATGGAAGGTAGTCTGTTGTTGAGATTTTTTATACTCCAATGGATTATAGCCATGTGATTATGGAAGGTATTCTCTTGTGGACAATTTTGTTACTCCAATGATGGTACCCTTGTTATTATGGAATGTAGTCTGTTGTCGAGATTCTTGTTACTCCAATGGATGGTAGACTTGTCAATATCGAAGGTAGTCTGTTGTCGAGATTTCTGTTACTCCAATGGATTGTAGCCTTGTCATTATGGAAGGTACTCTCTTGTGGATATTTTGGTTACTCCAATTATGGTACCCTTGTAATTATGGAAGGTGGTCTATTGCCTAGATTTTTGTTACTCCACTTCATGGTAGCCTTGACATTATGGAAGGTAGTGTGTTTTCGATATTTTTGTTATTCTAATGGACTGTAGCCTTGTTATAGTGGAAGGTAGTCTGTTGTCGTGATTTTTGTTACTCCAATGGATGGTAGCCTTGTCTTTATGGAAGGTAGTATGTTGTCGATATCTTTGTTACTCCAATGGATGGTATCCTTGTCATTATGGAAGGTAGTTTGTTGTCGAGATTTTTGTTACTCTAAGGGATGGTAGCCTTGTCGTTATGGAACGCAGTCTGTTGTCAAGATTTTTGTTACTACAATGGATTGTAGCCTTGTCGTTATGGAAGGTAGTCTGCTGTCAATATCTTTGTTACTCCAATGGATGGTAGCCTAGTCATTATGAAAGGTAGTCTGTTGTAGAGTTTTTTGTTACTCCAATGGATGGTAGCCTTGTCATTATGGAAGGTAGTCTGTTGTTGAGATTTTTTATACTCCAATGGATTGTAGCCTTGTCATTATGGAAGGTAGTCTCTTGTGGATAATTTTGTTACTCCAATGATGGTACCCTTGTCATTATGGAAGGTAGTCTGTTGTCGAGATTTTTGTTACTCCAATGGATGGTAGCCTTGTCATTATAAAAGGTAGTATATTGTTGATATTTTTGTCACTACAATGGATGGTAGCCTTGTCATTATGGAAGGTAGTCTATTGTCGAGATTTTTGTTACTACAATGGATTGTAGTCTTGTCGTTATGGAAGGTAGTCTGTTGTCGATATCTTTGTTACTCTAATGGATGGTAGCCTAGTCATTATGAAAGGTAGTCTATTGTCGAGTTTTTTGTTATTCCAATGGATGGTAGCCTTGTCATTATGGAAGGTAGTCTGTTGTTGAGATTTTTTATACTCCAATGGATTATAGCCATGTCATTATGGAAGGTATTCTCTTGTGGACAATTTTGTTACTCCAATGATGGTACCCTTGTTATTATGGAATGTAGTCTGTTGTCGAGATTTTTGTTACTCCAATGGATGGTAGACTTGTCAATATCGAAGGTAGTCTGTTGTCGAGATTTCTGTTACTCCAATGGATTGTAGCCTTGTCATTATGGAAGGTACTCTCTTGTGGATATTTTGGTTACTCCAATTATGGTACCCTTGTAATTATGGAAGGTGGTCTATTGCCTAGATTTTTGTTACTCCACTTCATGGTAGCCTTGACATTATGGAAGGTAGTGTGTTTTCGATATTTTTGTTATTCTAATGGACTGTAGCCTTGTTATAGTGGTAGGTAGTCTGTTGTCGTGATTTTTGTTACTCCAATGGATGGTAGCCTTGTCTTTATGGAAGGTAGTATGTTGTCGATATCTTTGTTACTCCAATGGATGGTATCCTTGTCATTATGGAAGGTAGTTTGTTGTCGAGATTTTTGTTACTCTAAGGGATGGTAGCCTTGTCGTTATGGAACGCAGTCTGTTGTCAAGATTTTTGTTACTACAATGGATTGTAGTCTTGTCGTTATGGAAGGTAGTCTGCTGTCAATATCTTTGTTACTCCAATGGATGGTAGCCTAGTCATTATGAAAGGTAGTCTGTTGTAGAGTTTTTTGTTACTCCAATGGATGGTAGCCTTGTCATTATGGAAGGTAGTCTGTTGTTGAGATTTTTTATACTCCAATGGATTGTGGCCTTGTCATTATGGAAGGTAGTCTCTTGTGGATAATTTTGTTACTCCAATGATGGTACCCTTGTCATTATGGAAGGTAGTCTGTTGTCGAGATTTTTGTTACTCCAATGGATGGTAGACTTGTCATTATCGAAGGTAGTCTGTTATCGAGATTTCTGTTACTCCAATTGATTGTAGCCTTGTCATTATGGAAGGTACTCTCTTGTGGATATTTTGGTTACTCCAATTATGGTACCCTTGTAATTATGGAAGGTGGTCTATTGCCTAGATTTTTGTTACTCCACTTCATGGTAGCCTTGACATTATGGAAGGTAGTCTGTTGTCGAGATTTTTATTACTCCAATGGATGGTAGCCTTGTCATTATAGAAGGTAGTATATTGTTGATATTTTTGTCACTACAATGGATGGTAGCCTTGTCATTATGGAAGGTAGTCTATTGTCGAGATTATTGTTACTAAAATGGATTGTAGCCTTGTCGTTGTGGAAGGTAGTCTGTTGTCGATATCTTTGTTACTCCAATGGATGGTAGCCTATTCATTATGGAAGGTAGTTTGTGTACGGTATTTTAGTTTCTCCAATGGATGGTAGCCTTGTCATTATGGAAGGTAGTCTGTTGTCGAGATTTTTGTTATTCCAATGGATGGTAGCCTTATCATTATGATAGGTAGTCTATTGTTGAGATTTTTGTTACTATAATAGATTGTAGACTTGTCATTATGGAAGGTAGTTTGTTTTCGAGATTTTTATTACTCCAATGGATGGTAGCCTAGTCATTATGAAAGGTAGTCTATTGTCGAGATTTTTGTCACTACAATGGATGGATACTTTGTCATTATGGAAGGTAGTCTATTGTTGAGTTTTTTGTTACTATAATAGATTGTAGACTTGTCATTATGGAAGGTAGTCTGTTGTTGATATTTTTATTACTCCAATGGATGGTAGCCTTGTAATTATAGAAGGTAGTATATTGTTGATATTTTTTTCACTATAATGGATGGTAGCCTTGTCATTATGGAAGGTAGTATATTGTCGAGATTTTTGTTACTACAATGGATTGTAGCCTTGTCGTTATGGAAGGTAGTCTGTTGTCGATATCTTTGTTACTCCAATGGATGGTAGCCTAGTCATTACGAAAGGTAGTCTATTGTCGAGTTTTTTGTTACTCCAATGGATGGTAGCCTTGTCATTATGGAAGGTAGTCTGTTGTTGAGATTTTTTATACTCCAATGGATTGTAGCCTTGTCATTATGGAAGGTAGTCTTTTATTGATAATTTTGTTACTCCAATGATGGTACCCTTGTCATTATGGAAGGTAGTCTGTTGTCGAGATTTTTGTTACTCCAATGGATGGTAGACTTGTCATTATCGAAGGTAGTCTGTTGTCGAGATTTCTATTACTCCAATGGATTGTAGCCTTGTCATTATGGAAGGTAGTCTCTTGTGGATATTTTGGTTATTCCAATTATGGTACCCTTGTAATTATGGAAGGTGGTCTATTGCCTAGATTTTTGTTACTCCACTTCATTTTAGCCTTGACATTATCGAAGGTAGTGTGTTGTCGATATTTTTGTTATTCTAATGGATGGTATCCTTGTCATAGTGGAAGGTAGTCTGTTGTCCGGATTTTTGTTACTCCAATGGATGGTAGCCTTGTAATTATGGAAGGTAGTATGTTGTCGATATCTTTGTTACTCCAATGGATGGTAGCCTTGTCATTATGAAAGGTAGTTTGTTGTCGAGATTTTTGTTACTCTAAGGAATGGTAGCCTTGTCGTTATAGAACATAATCTGTTGTCGATATTTTTGTTATTCCCATGGATGGTAGCCTTGTCATTATGAAAGGTAGTCTATTGTTGAGATTTTTGTTACTATAATAGATTGTAGACTTGTCATTATGGAAGGTAGTCTGTTGTCAAGATTTTTATTACTCCAATGGATGGTAGCCTTGTCATTATAGAAGGTAGTATATTGTTGATATTTTTGTCACTACAATGGATGGTAGCCTTGTCATTATGGAAGGTAGTCTGTTGTCGAGATTTTATATACTCCAATGGATTGTAGCCTTGTAATTATGGAAGGTAGTCTCTTGTTGATATTTTGGTTACTCCCATTATGGTACCCTTGTAATTATGGAAGGTAGTCTATTGCCTAGATTTTTGTTAATCCACTTTATGGTAGCCTTGATATTATCGAAGGTAGTGTGTTGTCGATATTTTTGTTATTCTAATGGATGGTAGCCTTGTCATAGTGGAAGGTAGTCTGTTGTCGTGATTTTTGTTACTCCAATGGATGGTAGCCTTGTCATTATGGAAGGTAGTTTGTTGTCGAGATTTTTGTTATTCCAATGGATGGTAGCCTTTTAATTATGAAAGGTAGTCTGTTGTCGATTTTTTTGTTACTGCATTGGATGGTAGCCTTGCAATTATGGAAGGTAGTCTATTGTCGAGATTTTTGTTACTACAATGGATTGTATCCTTGTCGTTATGGAAGGTAGTTTGTTGTCAATATCTTTGTTACTCCAATGGATGGTAGCCTAGTCATTATGAAAGGTAGTCTGTTGTCTAGTTTTTTGTTACTCCAACGGATTGTAGCCTTGTCATTATTGAAGGTAGTCTGTTGTTGAGATTTCTTATACTCCAATGGATTGTAGCCTTGTCATTATGGAAGGTAGTCTCTTATGGATAATTATGTTACTCCAATGATAGTACCTTTTTCATTATGGAAGGTAGTCTGTTGTCGATATTTTTGTTACTCAAATGGATGGTAGATTTGTCATTATGGAAGGTAGTCTGTTGTCGATATTTTTGTTATACAAATGGATGGTAGCCTTGACATTATGGAAGGTAGTTTGTTATCGTGATTTTTGTTAGTCCAATGGATGGTAGCCTAGTCATTATGGAAGGTAGTACGTTGTCAATAACTTTGTTACTCCCATGGATGGTAGCCTTGTCATTATGGAAGGTAGTTTGTTGTCGAGAATTTTTTTACTCCAATGGATGGTAGCCTTGTCATTATGGAAGGTAGTCTCTTGTGGATAATTTTGTTACTCCAATGATGGTACCCTTGTCATTATGGAAGGTAGTCTGTTGTCGAGATTTTTGTCACTCCAATGGATGGTAGACTTATCATTATCGAAGGTAGTCTGTTGTCGAGATTTCTGTTACTCCAATTGATTGTAGCCTTGTCATTATGGAAGGTAGTCTCTTGTCGATATCGTTGTTACTCCAATGGATGGTAGCCTAGTCATTATGGAAGGTAGTTTGTGTACGAGATTGTAGTTACTCCAATAGATGATAGCCTTGTCGTTATGGAAAGTAGTATGTTGACGAGATTTTTGTTATTCCAATGGATGGTAGCCTTTTCATTATTAAAGGTAGTCTATTGTTGAGATTTTTGTCAATATGGAAGGTAGTCTATTGTCGAGAATTTTATTACTCCAATGGATGGTAGCCTTTTCATTATGAAAGGTAGTATATTTTTGATATTTTGTCACTACAATGGATGGTAGCCTTGCAATTATGGAAGGTAGTCTATTGTCGAGATTTTTGTTACTACAATGGATTGTAGCCTTGTCGTTATAGAAGGTAGTCTGTTGTCGATATCTTTGTTACTCCAATGGATGGTAGGCTAGTCTTTATGAAAGGTAGTCTGTTGTCGAGTTTTTTGTTACTCCAATGGATGGTAGCCTTGTCATTATGGAAGGTAGTCTGTTGTTGAGATTTTCTATACTCCAATGGATTGTAGCCTTGTCATTATGGAAGGTAGTCTCTTGTGTATATTTTGTTTACTCCAATGATGGTACCCTGGTCATTATCGAAGGTAGTTTGTTGTCGAGATTTCTGTTACTCCAATGGATGGTAACCTTGTCATCAAGGAAGGTAGTCTGTTGTTGATATTTTTGTTACTCCATTGGATGGTAGCCTTGTCATTATAGAAGGTAGTGTGTTGTCGATATTATTGTTATTCCAATGGATGGTAGCATTGTCATTATGGAAGGTAGTCTGTTGTCGTGATTTTTGTTATTCCAATGAATGGTAGCCTTGTCATTATGGAAGGTAGTATGTTGTAGATATCTTTGTTACCCCAATGGATGGTAGCCTTATCATTATGGAAGGTAGTCTATTGTCGAGATTTTTGTCACTACAATGAATGGTAGCCTTGTCATTATGGAAGGTATTATGTTGTCGAGAATTTTGTTACTACAATGGATTGTAGCCTTGTCATTATGGAAGGTAGTCTGTTGTCGATATCTTTGTTACTCCAATGGATGGTAGCCTAGTCATTATGGAAGGTAGTTTATGTATGATATTTTTGTTATTCCAATGGATGGTAGCCTTGTCATTATGAAATGTAGTATGTTGTCGTGATTTTTGTTACTCTATGGGATGGTAGCCTTGTCATTATGGAAGGTAGTATGTTGTCGATATCTTTGTTACTCCAATGGATGGTAGTCTTGTCATTATGGAAGGTAGTCTGTTGTCGAGATTTTTTATACTCTAATGGATTGTAGCCTTGTCATTATGGAAGGTAATCTCTTGTGGATATTTTGGTTACTCCAATGATGGTACCCTTGTCATTATGGAAGGTAGTCTATTGTCGAGATTTTTGTTACTCCAATGGATGGTAGACTTATTATTATGGAAGGTAGTCTGTTGTCGAGATTTATGTTACTCCAATGGATGGTAACCTTGTCATTATGGAAGGTAGTTTGTTGTCGATATTTTTGTTACTCCATTGGATGGTAGCCTTGTCATTATGGAAGGTAGTCTGTTGATGATATTTTTTATACTCCAATGGATTGTAGCCTTGTCATTATGGAAGGTAGTCTCTTGTGGATATTTTGGTTACTTCAATGATGGTACCCTTGTCATTATGGAAGGTAGTCTTTTGTCGAGATTTTTGTTACTCTAGTGGATGGTAGAATGGTCATTATCGAAGGTAGTCTACTGTCGATATTTTTGTTACTCCAATAGATGGTAACCTTGTCATTAAGGAAGGTAGTCTGTTGTCGATATTTTTGTTACTCCATTGGATGGTAGCCTTGTCATTATGGAAGGTAGTGTGTTATCGATATTTTTGTTATTCCAATGGATGGTAGCATCGTCATTATGGAAGGTAGTCTATTGTCGTGATATTTGTTATTCCAATGAATGCTAGCCTTGTCATTATGGAAGGTAGTATGTGGTAGATATCTTTGTTACCCCAATGGATGGTAGCCTTGTCATTATGGAAGGTAGTCTGTTGTCGAGATTTTTGTTACTCAAAGGGATGGTAGCCTTATCCATATGGAAGGTTGTCTGTTGTCGAGATTTTTGTTATTCCAATGGATGGTAGCCTTGTCATTATGAAAGGTAGTCTATTCTTGAGTTTTTTGTTACTATAATAGATTGTAGGCTTGTCATTATAGAAGGTAGTCTGTTGTCGATATTTTTATAACTCCAATGGATGGTAGCCTTGTCATTATAGAAGGTAAAATATTGTTGATATTTTTGTCACTACAATGGATTGTATCCTTGTATTATGGAAGTTAGTCTATTGTCGAGAGTTTTGTTACTACAATGGATTGTAGCCTTGTCGTTATTGAAGGTAGTCTGTTATCGATATCTTTGTTACTCCAATGGATGGTAGCCTAGTCATTATGGAAGGTAGTCTGTTGTTGAGTTTTTTGTTACTCTAATGGATGGTAGTTTTGTGATTATGGAAGGTAGTCTGTTGTTGAGATTTTTTATACTCCAATGGATGATAGCCTTGTCATTATGGAAGGTAGTCTCTTGTGTATATTTTGTTTACTCCAATGATGGTACCCTGGTCATTATCGAAGGTAGTTTGTTGTCGAGATTTATGTTACTCCAATGGATGGTAACCTTGTCATTAAGGAAGGTAGTCTGTTGTCGAGATTTTTTATACTTTAATGGATTGTAGCCTTGTCATTATGGAAGGTAGTCTCTTGTGGATATTTTGGTTACTCCAATGATGGTACCCTTGTCATTATGGAAGGTAGTCTATTGTCGAGATTTTTGTTACTCCAATGGATGGTAGACTTGTCATTATGGAAGGTAGTCTGTTGTCGAGATTTATGTTACTCCAATGGATGGTAACCTTGTCATTATGGAAGGTAGTCTGTTGTCGATATTTTTGTTACTCCATTGGATGGTAGCCTTGTCATTATGGAAGGTAGTCTGTTGTTGAGATTTTTTATACTCCAATGGATTGTAGCCTTGTCAGTATGGAAGGTAGTCTCTTGTGGATATTTTGGTTACTCCAATGATGGTACCCTTGTCATTATGGAAGGTAGTTTGTTGTCGAGATTTTTGTTACTCCAATGGATGGTAGACTGGTTATTATCGAAGTTAGTCTACTGTCGATATTTTTGTTACTCCAATGGATGGTAACCTTGTCATTAAGGAAGGTAGTCTGTTGTCGATATTTTTGTTACTCCATTGGATGGTAGCCTTGTCATTATGGAAGGTAGTGTGTTATCGATATTTTTGTTATTCCAATGGATGGTAGCGTCGTCATTATGGAAGGTAGTCTGTTGTCGTGATATTTGTTATTCCAATGAATGGTAGCCTTGTCATTATGGAAGGTAGTATGTGGTAGATATCTTTGTTACCCCAATGGATGGTAGCCTTGTCATTATGGAAGGTAGTCTGTTGTCGAGATTTTTGTTACTCAAAGGGATGGTAGCCTTGTCCATATGGAAGGTTGTCTGTTGTCGAGATTTTTGTTATTCCAATGGATGGTAGCCTTGTCATTATGAAAGGTAGTCTATTCTTGAGTTTTTTGTTACTATAATAGATTGTAGGCTTGTCATTATAGAAGGTAGTCTGTTGTCGATATTTTTATAACTCCAATGGATGGTAGCCTTGTCATTATAGAAGGTAGTATATTGTTTATATTTTTGTCACTACAATGGATTGTATCCTTGTATTATGGAAGTTAGTCTATTGTCGAGATTTTTGTTACTACAATGGATTGTAGCCTTGTCGTTATGGAAGGTAGTCTGTTGTTGATATCTTTGTTACTCCAATCGATGGTAGCCAAGTCATTATGGAATGTAGTCTGTTGTCGAGTTTTTTGTTACCCTAATGGATGGTAGCCTTGTCATTATGGAAGGTAGTTTGTTGTCGAGATTTTTTATACTCCAATGGATTGTAGCCTTGTCATTATGGAAGGTATTCTGTTATCGAGTTTTTTGTTACTCCAATGGATGGTAGACTTGTCATTATCGAAGGTAGTCTGTTGTCGAGATTTATATTACTCCCATGGATGGTAGCCTTGTCATTATGGAAGGCAGTTTGTTGTCGGTATTTTTGTTACTCCATTGGCTGGTAGCCTTGTCATTATGTAAGGTAGTGTGTTGTCGATATTTTTGTTATTCCAATGGATGGTAGCCTAGTCATTATGGAAGGTAGTCTGTTGTCGTAATTTTTGTTATTCCAATAAATGGTAGCCTTGTCATTATGAAAGGTAGTATGTTGTAGATATCTTTGTTACTCCAATGGATGGTAGCCATGTCATTATGGAAGGTAGTCTGTTGTCGAGATTTTTGTTACTCTAAGGGATGGTAGCCTTGTCATTATGGAAGGTAGTCTGTTGTCGAATGTTTGTTACTCTAATGGGTTGTAGCCTTGTCATTATGGAAGGTAGTCTGTTGTCGAGATTTTTGTCACTCCATTGGATGGTATCCTTGTCGTTATGGAAGGTAGTGTGTTGTCGATATTTTTGGTAGTCGTATGGATCGTAGCGTTGTCATTATAAAAGGTAGTATATTGTCGATATTTTTTTCACTACAATGGATGGTAGCCTTGTCATTATGGAAGGTATCTTGTTGTCGATATTTTTGTTCCTACAATGGATTGTAGCCTTGTCGTTATGGAACGTAGTCTGTTGTCGATATCTTTGTTAATCCAATAGATTGTAGACTAGTCATTATGGGAGGTAAGTTTGTGTACAATATTTCTGTTATTCTAATGGATGGTAGCCTTGTCATTATTAAAGGTAGTCTGTTGTCGTGATTTTTGTTACTCTACGGGATGGTATCCTTGTCATTATGGAAAGTAGTATGTTGTCGATATCTTTGTTACTCCAATGGATGGTAGCCGAGTCATTATGGAAGGTAGTCTGTTGTCGAGTTTTTTGTTACTCCAATGGATGGTAGCCTTGTCATTATGGAAGGTAGTCTGTTGTCGAGATTCTTTATACTCCAATGGATTGTAGCCTTGTCATTATGGAAGGTAGTCTCTTGTGGATATTTTAGTTACTCCAATGATGATACCCTTGTCATTATGAAAGGTAGTCTGTAGTCGAGATTTTTGTTACTCCAATGGATGGTAGTCTTGTCATTATGGAAGGTAGTTTGTTGTCGAGATTTCTGCTACTCTAATGGATGGTAGCCTTGTCGTTATGGAAGGTAGTTTGTTGTCGAAATTTTTGTTACTCCATTGGATGGTAGCCTTGTCATTATGGAAGGTAGTGTGTTGTCGATAGTTTTGTTATTCCAATGGATGGTAGCCTAGTCATTATTGAAGGTAGTATGTTGTCGTGATTTTTGTTATTCCAATGAATGGTAGACTTGTCATTATGGAAGGTAGTATGTTGTAGATGACTTTGTTACTCCAATGCATGGTAGCTTTATAATTATGGAAGGTAGTATGTTGTCGAGATTTTTGTTACTCTAAGGGATGGTAGCCTTGTCCATATGGAAGGTAGTCTGTTGTCGAGATTTTTGTTATTCCAATGGATGGTAGCGTTAGCATTATAAAAGGTAGTATATTGTCGAGATTTTTGTCACTACAATGGATGGTAGCCTTGTCATTATGGAAGGTAGTCTGTTGTCGATATTTTTCTTACTACAATGGATTGTATCCTTGTCGTTATGGTAGGTAGTTTGTGTACAATATTTTTGTTATTCAAATGGATGGTAGCCTTGTCATTATGAAATGTAGTCTGTTGTCGTGATTTTCGTTACTCTAAGGGATGGTAGCCTTGTCATTATGGAAGGTAGTATGTTGTCGATATCTTCGTTACTCCAATGGATGGTAGCCTTGTCATTATGGAAGGTAGTCTGTTGTCGAGATTTTTGTTACTCTAAGGGATGGTAGCCTTGTCATTATGAAACGTAGTCTTTTGTTGAGATTTTTGTTATTCCAATGGATGGTAGCGTTGTCATTATAGAAGGTAGTATATTATCGATATTTTTGTCACTACAATAGATGGTAGCCTTCTCATTATGGGAGGTAGTCTATTGTCGAGATTTTTGTTACTACAATGGATTGTAGCCTTTTCGTTATGGAATCTAGTTTGTTGTCGATATCTTTGTTACTCCAATGGATGGTAGCCTAGTCATTATGGAAGGTAGTTTGTGTAAGAGATTTTAGTTACTCCAATGGATGGTAGCATTGTCGAGATTTTTTATACTCCAATGGATTGTAGCCTTGTAATTATGGAAGGTAGTCTCTTGTTGATATTTTGGTTACTCTAATGATGGTACCCTTGTCATTATGGAATGTAGTCTATTGCCTAGATTTTTGTTATTCCATTGCATGGTAGACTTGTCATTATTGAAGGTAGTGTGTTGTTGATATTTTTGTTATTCCAATGGATGGTAGCCTTGTCATTATGGAAGGTAGTCTGTTGTCAAGATTTTTGTTACTACAATGGATTGTAGCCTTGTCGTTATAGAAGATAGTCTGTTGTCCGTATCTTTGTTACTCCAATGGATGGTAGCTTAGTCATTATGGAAGGTATTTTGTGTACGAGATTTTAGTTACTCCAATGGATGGTAGCCTTGTCATTATGGAAGGTAGTTTGTTGTCGAGATTTTTATTACTATAATGGATTGTAGCCTTGTCGTAATGGAAGGTAGTCTGTTGTCGATATATTTGTTACTACAATGTATGGAATCCTACTAATTATGGAAGGTAGTTTGTGAACGAGATTTTAGTTACTCCAATGGATAGTAGCCTTGTCATTATGGAAGGTAGTCTGTTGTCGAGATTTTTTATACTCCAATGGATTGTAGCTTTGTCATTATGAAAAGTAGTTTGTTGTCGAGATTTTTGTTACTCTAAGGGATGGTAGCCTTATCATTATGGTACATAGTCTGTTGTCGAGATTTTTTTATTCCAATGGATGGTAGCCTTATCATTATGAAAGGTAGTCAATTGTCGAGATTTTTGTTACTATAATAGATTGTAGCCATGTCATTATGGAAGGTAGTCTTTTGTCGAGATTTTTGTTACTCCAATGGATGGTAGCCTTGTCATTATAAATGGTAGTATATTGTTGAGATTTTTGTCACTACAATGAATGGTAGCCTTATCATTAAGGAAGGTAGTCTGTTGTCGAGATTTTTGTTACTACAATGGATGGTAGCCTTGCCATTATGGAAGGTAGTCTGTTGTCGAGATTTTTGTTACTACAATGGATTGTAGCCTTGTCGTTATGGAAGGTAGTCTGTTGTCGATATCTTTGTTACTCCAATGAATGGTAGCCTAGACATTATGGAAGGTAGTTTGTGTACGATATTTTTGTTATTCCAATGGATGATAGCCTTGTCATTATGGAAGGTAGTATGTTGTTGATATCTTTGTTTCTCCAATGGATGGTAGCCTTGTCATTATGGAAGGTGGTCTATTGTTGAGATATTTGTTACTCTAAGGGATGGTAGCCTTGTCATTATGGAACGTAGTTTGTTGTCGAGATTTTTGTTATTCCAATGGATGGTAGCATTGTCATTATAGAAGGTAGTACATTATCGAGATTTTTGTCACTACAATGGATGGTACCCTTGTTATTATGGAAGGTAGTCTGTTGTCGAGATTTTTGTTACTATAATGGATTGTAGCCTTGTCGTTATGGACGATAGTCTGTTGTCGATATCTTTGTTACTCCAATGGATGGTAGCCTAGTCATTATGGAAGGTAGTTTTTGTATGAAATTTTAGTTACTCCAATTGATGGTAGCCTTGTCATTATAGAAGGTAGTCTATTGTCGAGATTTTTGTTACTCCAATGGATGGTAGCCTTGTCATTATAGAAGGTAATATATTGTCGAGATTTTTGTCACTATAATGGATGGTAGCCTTGTCATTATGAAAGGTAGTATGTTGTCGAGATTTTTGTTACTACAATGGATTGTAGCCTTGTCGTTGTGGAAAGTAGTCTGTTGTTGATATCTCTGTTACTCTAATGGATGGTAGCCTAGTCATTATGGAAGGTAGTTTGTGTACGAGGTTTTAGTTACTCCAATGGATGGTAGCCTTGGCATTATGGAAGGTTGTCTTTTGTTGTGATTTTTATACTCCAATGGATTGTAGCCCTATCCTTATGGAAGGTAGTCTGTTGTCAAGATTTTTGTTACTCTAAGGGATTGTAGCCTTGTCATTATGGAACATAGTCTGTTGTCGAGATTTTTGTTATTCCAATGGATGGTAGCCTTTTCATTATGAAAGGTAGTCTATTGTCGAGATTTTTGTTACTCCATGGATGGTAGCCCTGTCATTATAGAAGGTAGTATATTGTTGATATTTTTGTCACTACAATGGATGGTAGCCTTGTCATTATGGAAGGTAGTCTGTTGTCGAGATTTTTGTTACTATAATGGATTGTAGCCTTGTCGTTATGGAAGGTAGTCTATTGTCGATATCTTTGTTACTCCAATGGATGGTAGCCTAGTCATTATGGAAGGTAGTCTATTGTTGATATTTTTGTTATTCCAATGGATGGTAGCCTTGCCATTATGGAAGGTAGTCTGTTGTCGAGATTTTTGTTACTACAATGGATTGTAGCCTTGTCGTTATGGAAGATAGTTTGTTGTCGATATCTTTGTTACTCTAATGGATGGTACCCTAGTCATTATGGAATGTAGTTTGTGTACGATATTTTAGTTACTCCAATGGATGGTAGCCTTGTCATTATGGAAGGTAGTCTGTTGTCGAGATTTTTGTTATACCAATGGATGGTAGCCTTGTCATTAGAGAAGGTAATATATTGTTGAGATTTTTGTCACTATAATGGATGGTAGCCTTGTCATTATGGAAGGTAGTCTGTTGTCGAGATTTTTGTTACTATAATGGATTGTAGCCTTGTCGTTATGGAAGGTAGTTCGTGTACGAGATTTTACTTAATCCAATGGATGGTAGCCTTGTCATTATGGAAGGTATTTTGTTGTTGAGATTTTTTATACTCCAATGGATTGTAGCCTTGTCATTATGGAAGGTAGTTTGTTGTCGAGATTTTTGTTACTCTAAGGGATGGTAGCCTTGTCATTATGGAACGTAGTCTGTTGTTGAGATTTTTTTTATTCCAATGGATGGTAGCCTTGTCATTAAGAAAGGTAGTCTATTGTCGAGATTTTTGTTACTATAATAGATTGTAGCCTTGTCATTATGGAAGGTAGTCTGTTGTCGAGATTTTTGTTACTCTAAGGGATGGTAGCCTTGTCATTATGAAACGTAGTCTTTTGTTGAGATTTTTGTTATTCCAATGGATGGTAGCGTTGTCATTATAGAAGGTAGTATATTATCGATATTTTTGTCACTACAATAGATGGTAGCCTTCTCATTATGGGAGGTAGTCTATTGTCGAGATTTTTGTTACTACAATGGATTGTAGCCTTTTCGTTATGGAATCTAGTTTGTTGTCGATATCTTTGTTACTCCAATGGATGGTAGCCTAGTCATTATGGAAGGTAGTTTGTGTAAGAGATTTTAGTTACTCCAATGGATGGTAGCATTGTCGAGATTTTTTATACTCCAATGGATTGTAGCCTTGTAATTATGGAAGGTAGTCTCTTGTTGATATTTTGGTTACTCTAATGATGGTACCCTTGTCATTATGGAATGTAGTCTATTGCCTAGATTTTTGTTATTCCATTGCATGGTAGACTTGTCATTATTGAAGGTAGTGTGTTGTTGATATTTTTGTTATTCCAATGGATGGTAGCCTTGTCATTATGGAAGGTAGTCTGTTGTCAAGATTTTTGTTACTACAATGGATTGTAGCCTTGTCGTTATAGAAGATAGTCTGTTGTCCGTATCTTTGTTACTCCAATGGATGGTAGCTTAGTCATTATGGAAGGTATTTTGTGTACGAGATTTTAGTTACTCCAATGGATGGTAGCCTTGTCATTATGGAAGGTAGTTTGTTGTCGAGATTTTTATTACTATAATGGATTGTAGCCTTGTCGTAATGGAAGGTAGTCTGTTGTCGATATATTTGTTACTACAATGTATGGAATCCTACTAATTATGGAAGGTAGTTTGTGAACGAGATTTTAGTTACTCCAATGGATAGTAGCCTTGTCATTATGGAAGGTAGTCTGTTGTCGAGATTTTTTATACTCCAATGGATTGTAGCTTTGTCATTATGAAAAGTAGTTTGTTGTCGAGATTTTTGTTACTCTAAGGGATGGTAGCCTTATCATTATGGTACATAGTCTGTTGTCGAGATTTTTTTATTCCAATGGATGGTAGCCTTATCATTATGAAAGGTAGTCAATTGTCGAGATTTTTGTTACTATAATAGATTGTAGCCATGTCATTATGGAAGGTAGTCTTTTGTCGAGATTTTTGTTACTCCAATGGATGGTAGCCTTGTCATTATAAATGGTAGTATATTGTTGAGATTTTTGTCACTACAATGAATGGTAGCCTTATCATTAAGGAAGGTAGTCTGTTGTCGAGATTTTTGTTACTACAATGGATGGTAGCCTTGCCATTATGGAAGGTAGTCTGTTGTCGAGATTTTTGTTACTACAATGGATTGTAGCCTTGTCGTTATGGAAGGTAGTCTGTTGTCGATATCTTTGTTACTCCAATGAATGGTAGCCTAGACATTATGGAAGGTAGTTTGTGTACGATATTTTTGTTATTCCAATGGATGATAGCCTTGTCATTATGGAAGGTAGTATGTTGTTGATATCTTTGTTTCTCCAATGGATGGTAGCCTTGTCATTATGGAAGGTGGTCTATTGTTGAGATATTTGTTACTCTAAGGGATGGTAGCCTTGTCATTATGGAACGTAGTTTGTTGTCGAGATTTTTGTTATTCCAATGGATGGTAGCATTGTCATTATAGAAGGTAGTACATTATCGAGATTTTTGTCACTACAATGGATGGTACCCTTGTTATTATGGAAGGTAGTCTGTTGTCGAGATTTTTGTTACTATAATGGATTGTAGCCTTGTCGTTATGGACGATAGTCTGTTGTCGATATCTTTGTTACTCCAATGGATGGTAGCCTAGTCATTATGGAAGGTAGTTTTTGTATGAAATTTTAGTTACTCCAATTGATGGTAGCCTTGTCATTATAGAAGGTAGTCTATTGTCGAGATTTTTGTTACTCCAATGGATGGTAGCCTTGTCATTATAGAAGGTAATATATTGTCGAGATTTTTGTCACTATAATGGATGGTAGCCTTGTCATTATGAAAGGTAGTATGTTGTCGAGATTTTTGTTACTACAATGGATTGTAGCCTTGTCGTTGTGGAAAGTAGTCTGTTGTTGATATCTCTGTTACTCTAATGGATGGTAGCCTAGTCATTATGGAAGGTAGTTTGTGTACGAGGTTTTAGTTACTCCAATGGATGGTAGCCTTGGCATTATGGAAGGTTGTCTTTTGTTGTGATTTTTATACTCCAATGGATTGTAGCCCTATCCTTATGGAAGGTAGTCTGTTGTCAAGATTTTTGTTACTCTAAGGGATTGTAGCCTTGTCATTATGGAACATAGTCTGTTGTCGAGATTTTTGTTATTCCAATGGATGGTAGCCTTTTCATTATGAAAGGTAGTCTATTGTCGAGATTTTTGTTACTCCATGGATGGTAGCCCTGTCATTATAGAAGGTAGTATATTGTTGATATTTTTGTCACTACAATGGATGGTAGCCTTGTCATTATGGAAGGTAGTCTGTTGTCGAGATTTTTGTTACTATAATGGATTGTAGCCTTGTCGTTATGGAAGGTAGTCTATTGTCGATATCTTTGTTACTCCAATGGATGGTAGCCTAGTCATTATGGAAGGTAGTCTATTGTTGATATTTTTGTTATTCCAATGGATGGTAGCCTTGCCATTATGGAAGGTAGTCTGTTGTCGAGATTTTTGTTACTACAATGGATTGTAGCCTTGTCGTTATGGAAGATAGTTTGTTGTCGATATCTTTGTTACTCTAATGGATGGTACCCTAGTCATTATGGAATGTAGTTTGTGTACGATATTTTAGTTACTCCAATGGATGGTAGCCTTGTCATTATGGAAGGTAGTCTGTTGTCGAGATTTTTGTTATACCAATGGATGGTAGCCTTGTCATTAGAGAAGGTAATATATTGTTGAGATTTTTGTCACTATAATGGATGGTAGCCTTGTCATTATGGAAGGTAGTCTGTTGTCGAGATTTTTGTTACTATAATGGATTGTAGCCTTGTCGTTATGGAAGGTAGTTCGTGTACGAGATTTTACTTACTCCAATGGATGGTAGCCTTGTCATTATGGAAGGTATTTTGTTGTTGAGATTTTTTATACTCCAATGGATTGTAGCCTTGTCATTATGGAAGGTAGTTTGTTGTCGAGATTTTTGTTACTCTAAGGGATGGTAGCCTTGTCATTATGGAACGTAGTCTGTTGTTGAGATTTTTTTTATTCCAATGGATGGTAGCCTTGTCATTAAGAAAGGTAGTCTATTGTCGAGATTTTTGTTACTATAATAGATTGTAGCCTTGTCATTATGGAAGGTAGTCTATTGTCGAGATTTTTGTTACTCCAATGGATGGTAGCCTTGTCATTATAGAAGGTAGTATATTGTTGAGATTTTTGTCACTACACTGAATGGTAGCCTTGTCATTATGGAAGGTAGTCTGTTGTCGATATTTTTGTTACTACAATGGATTGTAGCCTTGTCATTATGGAAGGTAGTTTGTATACGATATTTTTGTTATTCCAATGGATGGTAGCGTTGTCATTATAGTAACTAGTATATTGTCGATATTTTTCTCACTACAATGGATGGTAGCCTTGCCATTATGGAAGGTAGTATGTTATAGATATCTTTGTTTCTCCAATGGATGGTAGCCTTGTCATTATGGAAGGTGGTCTATTTTTGAGATATCTCTTACTCAAATGGATGGTAGCCTAGTCATTATGGAAGGTAGTCTGTTGTCGAGTTTTTTGTTACTCCAATGGATGGTAGCCTTGCCATTATGGAAGGTAGTCTGTTGTCGAGATTTTTGTTACTACAATGGATTGTAGCCTTGTCGTTATGGAAGATAGTTTGTTGTCGATATCTTTGTTATTCCAATGGATGGTAGCCTAGTTATTATGGAATGTAGTTTGTGTACGATATTTTAGTTACTCCAATGGATGGTAGCCTTGTCATTATGGAAGGTAGTCTGTTGTCGAGATTTTTGTTATACCAATGGATGGTAGCCTTGTCATTATAGAAGGTAATATATTGTTGGGATTTTTGTCACTATAATGGATGGTAGCCTTGTCATTATGGAAGGTAGTCTGTTGTCGAGTTTTTTTTTACTATAATGGATTGTAGCCTTGTCGTTATGGAAGGTAGTCTGTTATCGATATCTTTGTTACTCAAATGTATGGTATCCTAGTAATTATGGAAGGTAGTTCGTGTACGAGATTTTAGTTACTCCAATGGATGGTAGCCTTGTCATTATGGAAGGTATTTTGTTGTTGAGATTTTTTATACTCCAATGGATTGTAGCCTTGTCATTATGGAAGGTAGTTTGTTGTCGAGATTTTTGTTACTCTAAGGGATGGTAGCCTTGTCATTATGGAACGTAGTCTGTTGTCGAGATTTTTTTTATTCCAATGGATGGTAGCCTTGTCATTATGAAAGGTAGTCTATTGTTGAGATTTTTGTTACTATAATAGATTGTAGCCTTGTCATTATGGAAGGTAGTCTGTTGTCGAGATTTTTGTTACTCCAATGGATGGTAGCCTAGTCATTATTGAAGGTAGTTTGTATACGATATTTTTGTTATTCCAATGGATGGTAGCATTGTCATTATAGAAAGTAGTATATTGTCGATATTTTTGTCACTACAATGGATGGTAGCCTTGCCATTATGGAAGGTAGTATGTTGTAGATATCTTTGTTTCTCCAATGGATGGTAGCCTTGTCATTATGGAAGGTGGTCTATTGTTGAGATATCTGTTACTCTAAGGGATGGTAGCCTTGTCATTATGGAACGTAGTATGTTGTCGAGATTTTTTTTATTTCAATGGATGGTAGCGTTGTCATTATAGAAGGTAGTACAGTATCGAGATTTTTGTCACTAAAATGGATGGTACCCTTGTCATTATGGAAGGTAGTTTGTTGTCGATATTTTTGTTAATATAATGGATTGTAGCCTTGTCGTTATGGACGATAGTCTGTTGTCGATATCTTTGTTACTCCAATGGATGGTAGCCTAGTCATTATGGAAGGTAGTTTATGTACGAGATTTTAGTTACTCCAATGGATGGTAGCCTTGTCATTATGGAAGGTAGTCTATTGTCGCGATTTTTGTTATTCCAATGGATGGTAGCCTTGTCATTATAGAAGGTAATATATTGTCGAGATTTTAGTTACTCTAATTGATGGTAACCTTGTCATTATGGAAGGTAGTCTGTTGTCGAGATTTTTGTTACTATATTGGATTGTAGCCTTGTCGTTGTGGAAGTTAGTCTGTTGTCGATATCTTTGTTACTCCAATGGATGGTAGCCTAGTCATTACGGAAGGTAGTTTGTGTACGAGGTTTTAGTTACTCCAATGGATGGTAGCCTTGTCATTATGGAAGGTGGTCTGTTGTCGAGATTTTTTATACTCCAAAGGATTGTAGCCTTGTCCTTATGGAAGGTAGTCTGTTGTCGAGATTTTTGTTACTCTAAGGGATGGTCGCCTTGTCATTATGGAACATAGTTTGTTGAAGAGATTTTTGTTATTCCAATGGATGGTAGCCTTTTCATTTTGAAAGGTAGTCTATTGTCGAGATTTTAGTTACTCCAATGGATGGTAGCCTTGTCATTATAGAAGGTAGTATATTGTTGATATTTTTGTCACTACAATGGATGGTAGCCTTGTCATTATGGAAGGTAGTCTGTTGTCGAGATTTTTGTTACTATAATGGATTGTAGCCTTGTCGTTATGGAAGGTAGTCTATTGTCGATATCTTTGTTACTCCAATGGATGGTAGCCTAGTCATTATGGAAGGTAGTCTGTTGTCGAGTTTTTTATTACTCCAATGGATGGTATACTTGCCATTATGTAAGGTAGTCTGTTGTTGAGATTTTTGTTACTACAATGGATTGTAGCCTTGTCGTTATGGAAGATAGTCTCTTGTCGATATCTTTGTTACTCCAATGGATGGTAGCCTAGTCATTATGGAAGGTAGTTTGTGTACGAGATTTTTGTCACTACAATGGATGGTAGCCTTGTCATTATGGAAGGTAGTCTATTGTCGAGATTTTTGTTACTCCAATGGATGGTAACCTTGTCATTATAGAAGGTAATATATTGTCGAGATTTTTGTCACTATAATGGATGGTAGCCTTGTCATTATGGAAGGTAGTCTGTTGTCGAGATTTTTGTTACTACAATGGATTGTAGCCTTCTCGTTGTGGAAGGTAGTATGTTGTCAATATCTTTGTTACTCCAATGGATGGTAGCCTAGTCATTATGGAAGGTAGTTTGTGTACGAGATTTTAGTTACTCCAATGGATGATAGCCTTGTCATTATGGAAGGTAGTCTATTGTCGAGATTTTTGTTACTCCAATGGATGGTAGCCTTGTCATTATAGAAGGTAATATATTGTCGAGATTTGTGTCACTATAATGGATGGTAGCCTTGTCATTATGGAAGGTAGTCTGTTGTCGAGATTTTTGTTACTATAATGGATTGTAGCCTTGTCGTTGTGGAAGGTAGTCTATTATCGATATCTTTGTTACTCCAATGGATGGTAGCCTAGTCATTATGGAAGGTAGTTTGTGTATGAGGTTTTAGTTACTCCAATGGATGGTAGCCTTGTCATTATGGAAGGTTGTCTGTTGTCGAGATTTTTTATACTCCAATTAATTGTAGCCTTGTCCTTATGGAAGGTAGTCTGTTGTCGAGATTTTTGTTACTCTAAGGGATGGTCGCCTTGTCATTATGGAACATTGATTGTTATCGAGATTTTTGTTATTCCAATGGATTGTAGCCTTTTCATTATGAAAGGTAGTCTATTGTCAAGATTTTTGTTACGCCAATGGATGGTAGCCTTGTCATTATAGAAGGTAGTATATTGTTGATATTTTTGTCACTACAATGGATGGTAGCCTTGTCATTATGGAAGGTAGTCTGTTGTCGAGATTTTTTTTATTATAATGGATTGTAGCCTTGTCGTTATGGAAGGTAGTTTATTGTCGATATCTTTGTTACTCCAATGGATGGTAGCCTAGTCATTATGGAAGGTAGTCTGTTGTCAAGTTTTTTATTAGTCCAATGGATGGTAGCCTTACCATTATGGAAGGTAGTCTGTTGTTGAGATTTTTGTTACTACAATGGAATGTAGCCTTGTCGTTATTGAAGATAGTCTGTTGTCGATATCTTTGTTACTCCAATGGATGGTAGCCTAGTCATTATGGAAGGTAGTTTGTGTACGAGATTTTAGTTACTCCAATGGATGGTAGCCTTGTCATTATGGAAGGTAGTCTGTTGTCGAGATTTTTGTTACTCCAATGGATGGTAACCTTGTCATTATAAAAGGTAATATATTGTTGAGATTTTTGTCACTAAAATGGATGGTACCCTTGTCATTATGGAAGGTAGTCTGTTGTCGATATTTTTGTTACTATAATGGATTGTAGCCTTGTCGTTATGGACGATAGTCTGTTGTCGATATCTTTGTTACTCCAATGGATGGTAGCCTAGTCATTGTGGAAGGTAGTTTGTGTACGAGATTTTAGTTACTCCAATGGATGGTAGCCTTGTCATTATGGAAGGTAGTCTGTTGTCGAGATTTTTGTTACTCCAATGGATGGTAACCTTGTCATTATAAAAGGTAATATATTGTCGAGATTTTTGTCACTATAATGGATGGTAGCCTTGTCATTTTGGAAGGTTTTCTGTTGTCGAGATTTTTGTTACTACAATGGATTGTAGCCTTCTCATTGTGGAAGGTAGTCTGTTGTCAATATCTTTGTTACTCCAATGGATGGTAGCCTAGTCATTATGGAAGGTAGTTTGTGTACGAGATTTTAGTTACTCCAATGGATGGTAGCCTTGTCATTATGGAAGGTAGTCTATTGTCGAGATTTTTGTTACTCCAATGGATGGTAGCCTTGTCATTATAGAAGGTAATATATTGTCGAGATTTTTGTCACTATAATGGATGCTAGCCTTGTCATTATGGAAGGTAGTCTGTTGTCGAGATTTTTGTTACTACAATGGATTGTAGCCTTGTCGTTGTGGAAGGTAGTCTTTTGTCGATATCTTTGTTACTCCAATGGATGGTAGCCTAGTCATTATGGAAGGTAGTTTGTGTACGAGGTTTTATTTGCTCCAATGGATGGTAGCCTTGTCATTATGGAAGGTTGTCTATTGTCGAGATTTTTTATACTCCAATGGATTGTAGCCTTGTCCTTATGGAAGGTAGTCTGTTGTCGAGATTTTTGTTACTCTAAGGGATGGTCGCCTTGTCATTATGGAACATAGTTTGTTGTCGAGATTTTTGTTATTCCAATGGATGGTAGCCTTTTCATTATGAAAGGTAGTCTATTGTCGAGATTTTTGTTACTCCAATGGATGGTAGCCTTGTCATTATAGAAGGTAGTATATTGTTGATATTTTTGTCACTACAATGGATGGTAGCCTTGTCATTATGGAAGGTAGTCTGTTGTCGAGATTTTTGTTACTATATTGGATTGTAGCCTTGTCGTTATGGAAGGTAGTCTATTGTTGATATCTTTGTTACTCCAATGGATTGTAGCCTAGTCATTATGGAAGGTAGTCTGTTGTCGAGTTTTTTGTTACTCCAATGGATGGTAGCCTTGCCATTATGGAAGGTAGTCTATTGTCGAGATTTTTGTTACTACAATGGATTGTAGCCTTGTCGTTATGGAAGATATTCTGTTGTCGATATCTTTGTTACTCCAATGGATGGTAGCCTAGTCATTATGGAAGGTAGTTTGTGTACGAGATTTTAGTTACTCCAATGGATGGTAGCCTTGTCATTATGGAAGGTAGTCTGTTGTCGAGATTTTTGTTACTCCAATGGATGGTAACCTTGTCATTATAAAAGGTAATATATTGTCGAGATTTTTGTCACTATAATGGATGGTAGCCTTGTCATTATGGAAGGTAGTCTGTTGTTGAGATTTTTGTTACTACAATGGATTGTAGCCTTCTCATTATGGAAGGTAGTCTGTTGTCAATATCTTTGTTACTCCAATGGATGGTAGCCTAGTCATTATGGAAGGTAGTTTGTGTACGAGATTTTAGTTACTCCAATGGATGGTAGCCTTGTCATTATGGAAGGTAGTCTATTGTCGAGATTTTTGTTACTCCAATGGATGGTAGCCTTGTCATTATATAAGGTAATATATTGTCAAGATTTTTGTCACTATAATGGATGGTAGCCTTGTCATTATGGAAGGTAGTCTGTTGTCGAGATTTTTGTTACTACAATGGATTGTAGCCTTGTCGTTGTGGAAGGTAGTCTTTTGTCGATATCTTTGTTACTCCAATGGATGGTAGCCTAGTCATTATGGAAGGTAGTTTGTGTACGAGGTTTTAGTTGCTCCAATGGATGGTAGCCTTGTCATTATGGAAGGTTGTCTGTTGTCGAGATTTTTTATACTCCAATGGATTGTAGCCTTGTCCTTATGGAAGGTAGTCTGTTGTCGAGATTTTTGTTACTCTAAGGGATGGTCGCCTTGTCATTATGGAACATAGTTTGTTGTCGAGATTTTTGTTATTCAAATGGATGGTAGCCTTTTCATTTTGAAAGGTAGTCTATTGTCGAGATTTTAGTTACTCCAATGGATGGTAGCCTTGTCATTATAGAAGGTAGTATATTGTTGATATTTTTGTCACTACAATGGATGGTAGCCTTGTCATTATGGAAGGTAGTCTGTTGTCGAGATTTTTGTTACTATAATGGATTGTAGCCTTGTCGTTATGGAAGGTAGTCTATTGTCGATATCTTTGTTACTCTAATGGATGGTAGCCTAGTCATTATGGAAGGTAGTCTGTTGTCGAGTTTTTTATTACTCCAATGGATGGTATACTTGCCATTATGTAAGGTAGTCTGTTGTTGAGATTTTTGTTACTACAATGGATTGTAGCCTTGTCGTTATGGAAGATAGTCTCTTGTCGATATCTTTGTTACTCCAATGGATGGTAGCCTAGTCATTATGGAAGGTAGTTTGTGTACGAGATTTTTGTCACTACAATGGATGGTAGCCTTGTCATTATGGAAGGTAGTCTATTGTCGAGATTTTTGTTACTCCAATGGATGGTAACCTTGTCATTATAGAAGGTAATATATTGTCGAGATTTTTGTCACTATAATGGATGGTAGCCTTGTCATTATGGAAGGTAGTCTGTTGTCGAGATTTTTGTTACTACAATGGATTGTAGCCTTCTCGTTGTGGAAGGTAGTCTGTTGTCAATATCTTTGTTACTCCAATGGATGGTAGCCTAGTCATTATGGAAGGTAGTTTGTGTACGAGATTTTAGTTACTCCAATGGATGATAGCCTTGTCATTATGGAAGGTAGTCTATTGTCGAGATTTTTGTTACTCCAATGGATGGTAGCCTTGTCATTATAGAAGGTAATATATTGTCGAGATTTGTGTCACTGTAATGGATGGTAGCCTTGTCATTATGGAAGGTAGTCTGTTGTCGAGATTTTTGTTACTATAATGGATTGTAGCCTTGTCGTTGTGGAAGGTAGTCTATTATCGATATCTTTGTTACTCCAATGGATGGTAGCCTAGTCATTATGGAAGGTAGTTTGTGTATGAGGTTTTAGTTACTCCAATGGATGGTAGCCTTGTCATTATGGAAGGTTGTCTGTTGTCGAGATTTTTTATACTCCAATTAATTGTAGCCTTGTCCTTATGGAAGGTAGTCTGTTGTCGAGATTTTTGTTACTCTAAGGGATGGTCGCCTTGTCATTATGGAACATTGATTGTTATCGAGATTTTTGTTATTCCAATGGATTATAGCCTTTTCATTATGAAAGGTAGTCTATTGTCAAGATTTTTGTTACGCCAATGGATGGTAGCCTTGTCATTATAGAAGGTAGTATATTGTTGATATTTTTGTCACTACAATGGATGGTAACCTTGTCATTATGGAAGGTAGTCTGTTGTCGAGATTTTTTTTATTATAATGGATTGTAGCCTTGTCGTTATGGAAGGTAGTTTATTGTCGATATCTTTGTTACTCCAATGGATGGTAGCCTAGTCATTATGGAAGGTAGTCTGTTGTCAAGTTTTTCGTTAGTCCAATGGATGGTAGCCTTGCCATTATGGAAGGTAGTCTGTTGTTGAGATTTTTGTTACTACAATGGAATGTAGCCTTGTCGTTATTGAAGATAGTCTATTGTCGATATCTTTGTTACTCCAATGGATGGTAGCCTAGTCATTATGGAAGGTAGTTTGTGTACGAGATTTTAGTTACTCCAATGGATGGTAGCCTTGTCATTATGGAAGGTAGTCTGTTGTCGAGATTTTTGTTACTCCAATGGATGGTAACCTTGTCATTATAAAAGGTAATATATTGTTGAGATTTTTGTCACTAAAATGGATGGTACCCTTGTCATTATGGAAGGTAGTCTGTTGTCGATATTTTTGTTACTATAATGGATTGTAGCCTTGTCGTTATGGACGATAGTCTGTTGTCGATATCTTTGTTACTCCAATGGATGGTAGCCTAGTCATTATGGAAGGTAGTTTGTGTACGAGATTTTAGTTACTCCAATGGATGGTAGACTTGTCATTATGGAAGGTAGTCTGTTGTCGAGATTTTTGTTACTCCAATGGATGGTAACCTTGTCATTATAAAAGGTAATATATTGTCGAGATTTTTGTCACTATAATGGATGCTAGCCTTGTCATTATGGAAGGTAGTCTGTTGTCGAGATTTTTGTTACTACAATGGATTGTAGCCTTGTCGTTGTGGAAGGTAGTCTTTTGTCGATATCTTTGTTACTCCAATGGATGGTAGCCTAGTCATTATGGAAGGTAGTTTGTGTACGAGGTTTTATTTGCTCCAATGGATGGTAGCCTTGTCATTATGGAAGGTTGTCTATTGTCGAGATTTTTTATACTCCAATGGATTGTAGCCTTGTCCTTATGGAAGGTAGTCTGTTGTCGAGATTTTTGTTACTCTAAGGGATGGTCGCCTTGTCATTATGGAACATAGTTTGTTGTCGAGATTTTTGTTATTCCAATGGATGGTAGCCTTTTCATTATGAAAGGTAGTCTATTGTCGAGATTTTTGTTACTCCAATGGATGGTAGCCTTGTCATTATAGAAGGTAGTATATTGTTGATATTTTTGTCACTACAATGGATGGTAGCCTTGTCATTATGGAAGGTAGTCTGTTGTCGAGATTTTTGTTACTATATTGGATTGTAGCCTTGTCGTTATGGAAGGTAGTCTATTGTCGATATCTTTGTTACTCCAATGGATTGTAGCCTAGTCATTATGGAAGGTAGTCTGTTGTCAAGTTTTTTGTTACTCCAATGGATGGTAACCTTGCCATTATGGAAGGTAGTCTATTGTCGAGATTTTTGTTACTACAATGGATTGTAGCCTTGTCGTTATGGAAGATATTCTGTTGTCGATATCTTTGTTACTCCAATGGATGGTAGCCTAGTCATTATGGAAGGTAGTTTGTGTACGAGATTTTAGTTACTCCAATGGATGGTAGCCTTGTCATTATGGAAGGTAGTCTGTTGTCGAGATTTTTGTTACTCCAATGGATGGTAACCTTGTCATTATAAAAGGTAATATATTGTCGAGATTTTTGTCACTATAATGGATGCTAGCCTTGTCATTTTGGAAGGTTTTCTGTTGTCGAGATTTTTGTTACTACAATTGATTGTAGCCTTCTCATTGTGGAAGGTAGTCTGTTGTCAATATCTTTGTTACTCCAATGGATGGTAGCCTAGTCATTATGGAAGGTAGTTTGTGTACGAGATTTTAGTTACTCCAATGGATGGTAGCCTTGTCATTATGGAAGGTAGTCTATTGTCGAGATTTTTGTTACTCCAATGGATGGTAGCCTTGTCATTATAGAAGGTAATATATTGTCGAGATTTTTGTCACTATAATGGATGCTAGCCTTGTCATTATGGAAGGTAGTCTGTTGTCGAGATTTTTGTTACTACAATGGATTGTAGCCTTGTCGTTGTGGAAGGTAGTCTTTTGTCGATATCTTTGTTACTCCAATGGATGGTAGCCTAGTGATTTTTAAAGGTAGTTTGTGTACGAGGTTTTATTTGCTCCAATGGATGGTAGCCTTGTCATTATGGAAGGTTGTCTATTGTCGAGATTTTTTATACTCCAATGGATTGTAGCCTTGTCCTTATGGAAGGTAGTCTGTTGTCGAGATTTTTGTTACTCTAAGGGATGGTCGCCTTGTCATTATGGAACATAGTTTGTTGTCGAGATTTTTGTTATTCCAATGGATGGTAGCCTTTTCATTATGAAAGGTAGTCTATTGTCGAGATTTTTGTTACTCCAATGGATGGTAGCCTTGTCATTATAGAAGGTAGTATATTGTTGATATTTTTGTCACTACAATGGATGGTAGCCTTGTCATTATGGAAGGTAGTCTGTTGTCGAGATTTTTGTTACTATATTGGATTGTAGCCTTGTCGTTATGGAAGGTAGTCTATTGTCGATATCTTTGTTACTCCAATGGATTGTAGCCTAGTCATTATGGAAGGTAGTCTGTTGTCGAGTTTTTTGTTACTCCAATGGATGGTAGCCTTGCCATTATGGAAGGTAGTCTATTGTCGAGATTTTTGTTACTACAATGGATTGTAGCCTTGTCGTTATGGAAGATATTCTGTTGTCGATATCTTTGTTACTCCAATGGATGGTAGCCTAGTCATTATGGAAGGTAGTTTGTGTACGAGATTTTAGTTACTCCAATGGATGGTAGCCTTGTCATTATGGAAGGTAGTCTGTTGTCGAGATTTTTGTTACTCCAATGGATGGTAACCTTGTCATTATAAAAGGTAATATATTGTCGAGATTTTTGTCACTATAATGGATGGTAGCCTTGTCATTATGGAAGGTAGTCTGTTGTCGAGATTTTTGTTACTACAATGGATTGTAGCCTTCTCATTATGGAAGGTAGTCTGTTGTCAATATCTTTGTTACTCCAATGGATGGTAGCCTAGTCATTATGGAAGGTAGTTTGTGTACGAGATTTTAGTTACTCCAATGGATGGTAGCCTTGTCATTATGGAAGGTAGTCTATTGTCGAGATTTTTGTTACTCCAATGGATGGTAGCCTTGTCATTATATAAGGTAATATATTGTCAAGATTTTTGTCACTATAATGGATGGTAGCCTTGTCATTATGGAAGGTAGTCTGTTGTCGAGATTTTTGTTACTACAATGGATTGTAGCCTTGTCGTTGTGGAAGGTAGTCTTTTGTCGATATCTTTGTTACTCCAATGGATGGTAGCCTAGTCATTATGGAAGGTAGTTTGTGTACGAGGTTTTAGTTGCTCCAATGGATGGTAGCCTTGTCATTATGGAAGGTTGTCTGTTGTCGAGATTTTTTATACTCCAATGGATTGTAGCCTTGTCCTTATGGAAGGTAGTCTGTTGTCGAGATTTTTGTTACTCTAAGGGATGGTCGCCTTGTCATTATGGAACATAGTTTGTTGTCGAGATTTTTGTTATTCAAATGGATGGTAGCCTTTTCATTATGAAAGGTAGTCTATTGTCGAGATTTTTGTTACTCCAATGGATGGTAGCCTTGTCATTATAGAAGGTAGTATATTGTTGATATTTTTGTCACTACAATGGATGGTAGCCTTGTCATTATGGAAGGTAGTCTGTTGTCGAGATTTTTGTTACTATAATGGATTGTAGCCTTGTCGTTATGGAAGGTAGTCTATTGTCGATATCTTTGTTACTCCAATGGATGGTAGCCTAGTCATTATGGAAGGTAGTCTGTGTCGAGTTTTTTGTTACTCCAATGGATGGTAGCCTTGCCATTATGGAAGGTAGTTTATTGTCGAGATTTTTGTTACTACAATGGATTGTAGCCTTGTCGTTATGGAAGATATTCTGTTGTCGATATCTTTGTTACTCCAATGGATGGTAGCCTAGTCATTATGGAAGGTAGTTTGTGTACGAGATTTTAGTTACTCCAATGGATGGTAGCCTTGTCATTATGGAAGGTAGTCTGTTGTCGAGATTTTTTTACTCCAATGGATGGTAACCTTGTCATTATAGAAGGTAATATATTGTCGAGATTTTTGTCACTATAATGGATGGTAGCCTTGTCATTATGGAAGGTAGTCTGTTGTCGAGATTTTTGTTACTACAATGGATTGTAGCCTTCTCGTTGTGGAAGGTAGTCTGCTGTCAATATCTTTGTTACTCCAATGGATGGTAGCCTTGTCATTATGGAAGGTAGTTTGTTTATGAGATTTTAGTTACTCCAATGGATGGTAGCCTTGTCATTATGGAAAGTAGTTTGTAGTCGAGATTTTTTATACTCCAATGGATTGTAGCCTTGTCATTATGCAAGGTAGTTTGTTGTCGAGATTTTTGTTATTCTATTGGATGGTAGCCTTGTCATTATGAAAGGTAGTCTATTGTTGATATTTTTGTCACTATAATAGATTGTAGCCTTATGATTATGGAAGGTAGTTTGTTGTGGAGATTTTTGTTACTCCAATGAATGGTAGCCTTGTCATTATAGAAGGTAGTATATTGTTGAGTTTTTTGTCACTACAGTGAATGGTAGCCTTGTCATTATGGAAGGTAGTCTGTTGTCGAGATTTTTGTTACTATAATGGATTGTAGCCTTGTCGTTATGGAAGGTATTCTATTGTCGATATCTTTGTTACTCCAATGGATGGTAGCCTAGTCATTATGGAAGGTAGTCTGTTGTCGAGTTTTTTGTTACTCCAATGGATGGTAGCCTTGCCATTATGGAAGGTAGTCTATTGTCGAGATTTTTGTTACTAAAATGGATTGTAGCCTTGTCGTTATCGAAGATATTCTGTTGTCGATATCTTTGTTACTCAAATGGATGGTAGCCTAGTCATTATGGAAGGTAGTTTGTGTACGAGATTTTAGTTACTCCAATGGATGGTAGCCTTGTCATTATGGAAGGTAGTCTATTGTCAAGATTTTTGTTACTCCAATGGATGGTAGCCTTGTCATTATAGAAGGTAGTATATTGTTGAGTTTTTTGTCACTACAGTGAATGGTAGCCTTGTCATTATGGAAGGTAGTCTGTTGTCGAGATTTTTGTTACTACAATGGATTGTAGCCGTGTCATTATGGAAGGTAGTCTGTTGTCGATATCTTTGTTAGTCCAATGGATGGTATCCTAGTCATTATTGAAGGTAGTTTGTGTATGATATTTTTGTTATTCCAATGGATGGTAGCATTGTCATTATGGAAGGTAGTCTGTTGTCGAGATTTTTGTTACTAGAATGGATTGTAGCGTTGTCATTGTAGCCGCGTCATTATGGAAGGTAGTTTGTGTACGAGATTTTATTTACTCCAATGGATGGTAGCCTTGTCATTACGGAAGGTAGTCTGTTGTCGAGATTTTTTATACTCCAATGGATTGTAGCCTTGTCATTATGGAAGGTAGTCTGTTGTCGAGGTTTTTGTTACTCTAAGGGATGGTAGCCTTGTCATTATGGAACATAGTCTGTTGTCGATATTTTTGTTATTCCAATGGATGGTAGCCTTGTCATTATGAAAGGTAGGGTATTATCGAGATTTTTGTTACTATAATAGATTATAGCCTTGTCATTATGGAAGGTAGTTTGTTGTCGAGATTTTTGTTACTCCAATGGAAGGTAGCCTTGTCATTATATAAGGTAGTATATTGTTGATATTTTTGTCACTACAATGAATGGTAGCCTTGTCATTATGGAAGGTAGTCTGTTGTCGAGATTTTTGTTACTACAATGGATTGTAGCCTTGTCATTATGGAAGGTAGTATGTTGTTGATATCTTTGTTACTCCAATGGATGGTAGCCTAGTCATTATTGAAGGTAGTTTGTGTACAATATTTTTGTTATTCCAATGGATGGTGGCATTGTCATTATAGAAGGTAGTATATTGTCGAGAATTTTGTCACTACAATGGATGGTTGCCTTATCATTATGGAAGGTAGTCTGTTGTCAAGATTTTTGTTACTATAATGGATTATAGCCTTGTCGTTATGGAAGGTAGTTTGTTGTCGGTATCTTTGTTACTCCAATAGATGGTAGCCTAGTCATTATGGAAGGTAGTTTGTGTACGATATTTTTGTTATTCCAATGGATGGTAGCCTTGTCATTATGAAAGGTAGTCTATTGTCGTAATTTTTGTTACTCTAAAGGATTGTAGCCTTATCATTATGGAAGGTAGTGTGTTGTCGATATTCTTATTATTCCAATGGATGGTAGCCTTGTCATTATGGAAGGTAGTCTGTTGTCGTGATTTTTGTTACTCCAATGAATGGTAGCCTTGTCATTAATGAAGGTAGTATGTTGTCGATATCTTTGTTACTCCAATGGATGGTAGCCTTGTCATTGTGGAAGGTAGTCTGTTGTCGAGATTTTTTATACTCCAATGGATTGTAGCCTTGTCATTATGGAAGGTAGTCTATTGTTGAGATTTTTGTTACTCTAAGGGATGGTAGCATTTTCAATATGGAACGTAGTCTGTTGTCGAGATTTTTGTTATTCCAATGGATGGTAGCCTTGTCATTATGAAAGGTAGTCTATTGTCGAGATTTTTGTTACTATAATAGATTGTAGCCTTGTCAATATGGAAGGTAGTTTGTTGTCGAAATTTTTGTAACTCCAATGGAAGGTAGCCTTGCCATTATATAAGGTAGTATATTGTTGATATTTTTGTCACTACAATGAATGGTAGCCTTGTCATTATGGAAGGTAGTCTGTTGTCGAGATTTTTTATACTCCAATGGATTGTAGCCTTGTCATTATGAAAGGTAGTTTGTTGTCGAGATTTTTTTTACTCTAAGGGATGGAAGCCTTGTCATTATGGAACATATTCTGTTATCGAGATTTTTGTTATTCTATTGGATGGTAGCCTTGTCATTATGAAATGTAGTCTATTGTTGATATTTTTGTCACTATAATAGATTGTAGCCTTATGATTATGGAAGGTAGTTTGTTGTGGAGATTTTTGTTACTCCAATGAATGGTAGCCTTGTCATTATAGAAGGTAGTCTGTTGTCGAGATTTTTGTCACTACATTGAATGGTAGCCTTGTCATTATGGAAGGTAGTCTGTTGTCGAGATTTTTGTTACTACAATGGATTATAGCCTTGTCATTATGGAAGGTAGTATGTTGTCGATATCTTTGTTAGTCCAATGGATGGTAGCCTAGTCATTATTGAAGGTAGTTTGTGTATGATATTTTTGTTATTCCAATGGATGGTAGCATTGTCATTATGGAAGGTAGTCTGTTGTCGAGATTTTTGTTACTAGAATGGATTATAGCCTTGTCATTGTGGAAAGTAGTTTGTTGTCGATATCTTTGTTACTCCAATGGATGGTAGCCTAGTCATTATGGAAGGAAGTTTGTGTACGAGATTTTAGTTACTCTAATGGATGGTAGCCTTGTCATTATGGAAGGTAGTCTGTTGTCGAGATTTTTTATACTCCAATAGATTTTAGCCTTGTAATTATGGAAGGTAGTCTATTGCCTAGATTTTTGTTAGTCCATTGCATGGTAGCCTTGTCATTATGGAAGGTAGTGTGTTGTCGATAATTTTGTTATTCCAATGGATGGTAGCCTTGTCATTATGGAAGGTAGTCTATTGTCGAGATTTTTGTTACTCTAAGGGATGGTAGCCTTGTCATTATGGAAAGTTGTCTGTTGTAGAGATTTTTGTAATTCCAATGGATGGTAGCGTTGTCATTATAGAAGGTAGTATATTATCGAGATTTTTGTCACTACAATGGATGGTACCCTTGTCATTATGGAAGGTAGTATGTTGTCGAGATTTTTGTTACTATAATGGATTGTAGCCTTGTCATTGTGGAAAATAGTTTGTTGTCGATATCTTTGTTACTCCAATGGATGGTAGCCTAGTCATTTTGGAAGGAAGTTTGTGTACGAGATTTTAGTTACTCTAATGGATGGTAGCCTTGTCATTATGGAAGGTAGTCTGTTGTTGAGATTTTTTATACTCCAATAGATTGTAGCCCTGTAATTAAGGAAGGTAGTCTATTGCCTAGATTTTTGTTACTCCATTGCATGGTAGCCTTGTCATTATGGATGGTAGTGTGTTGTCGATAATTTTGTTATTCCAATGGATGGTAGCCTTCTCATTATGGAAGGTAGTCTGTTGTCGTGATTTTTGTTACTCCAATGGATGGTAGCCTTGTCATTAATGAAGGTAGTATGTTGTCGATATCTTTGTTACTCCAATGGATGGTAGCCTTGTCATTGTGGAAGGTAGTCTGTTGTCGAGATTTTTTATACACCAATGGATTGTAGCCTTGTCATTATGGAAGGTAGTATATTGTTGAGATTTTTGTTACTCTAAGGGTTGGTAGCATTTTCAATATGGAACGTAGTCTGTTGTCGAGATTTTTGTTATTCCAATGGATGGTAGCCTTGTCATTATGAAAGGTAGTCTGTTGTCGAGATTTTTGTTACTATAATAGATTGTAGCCTTGTCATTATGGAAGGTAGTTTGTTGTCGAGATTTTTGTTACTCCAATGGAAGGTAGCCTTGTCATTATATAAGGTAGTATATTGTTGATATTTTTGTCACTACAATGAATGGTAGCCTTGTCATTATGGAAGGTAGTCTGTTGTCGAGATTTTTTATACTCCAATGGATTGTAGCCTTGTCATTATGAAAGGTAGTTTGTTGTCGAGATTTTTTTTACTCTAAGGGATGGAAGCCTTGTCATTATGGAACATATTCTGTTATCGAGATTTTTGTTATTCTATTGGATGGTAGCCTTGTCATTATGAAATGTAGTCTATTGTTGATATTTTTGTCACTATAATAGAT
Source organism: Vicia faba (assembly GCA_948472305.1). NCBI lineage: Eukaryota > Viridiplantae > Streptophyta > Magnoliopsida > Fabales > Fabaceae > Vicia > Vicia faba. The sequence goes on from OX451741.1 coordinate 531,817,690, forward strand.
TGTAGCCTTATGATTATGGAAGGTAGTTTGTTGTGGATATTTTTGTTACTCCAATGAATGGTAGCCTTGTCATTATAGAAGGTAGTATATTGTTGAGTTTTTTGTCACTACAGTGAATGGTAGCCTTGTCATTATGGAAGGTAGTCTGTTGTCGAGATTTTTGTTACTACAATGGATTATAGCCTTGTCATTATGGAAGGTAGTATGTTGTCGATATCTTTGTTAGTCCAATGGATGGTAGCCTAGTCATTATTGAAGGTAGTTTGTGTATGATATTTTTGTTATTCCAATGGATGGTAGCATTGTCATTATGGAAGGTAGTCTGTTGTCGAGATTTTTGTTACTAGAATGGATTATAGCCTTGTCATTGTGGAAAGTATTTTGTTGTCGATATCTTTGTTACTCCAATGGATGGTAGCCTAGTCATTATGGAAGGAAGTTTGTGTACGAGATTTTAGTTACTCTAATGGATGGTAGCCTTGTCATTATGGAAGGTAGTCTGTTGTCGAGATTTTTTATACTCCAATAGATTTTAGCCTTGTAATTATGGAAGGTAGTCTATTGCCTAGATTTTTGTTAGTCCATTGCATGGTAGCCTTGTCATTATGGAAGGTAGTGTGTTGTCGATAATTTTGTTATTCCAATGGATGGTAGCCTTGTCATTATGGAAGGTAGTCTATTGTCGAGATTTTTGTTACTCTAAGGGATGGTAGCCTTGTCATTATGGAACGTTGTCTGTTGTCGAGATTTTTGTAATTCCAATGGATGGTAGCGTTGTCATTATAGAAGGTAGTATATTATCGAGATTTTTGTCACTACAATGGATGGTACCCTTGTCATTATGGAAGGTAGTATGTTGTCGAGATTTTTGTTACTATAATGGATTGTAGCCTTGTCATTGTGGAAAGTAGTTTGTTGTCGATATCTTTGTTACTCCAATGGATGGTAGCCTAGTCATTTTGGAAGGAAGTTTGTGTACGAGATTTTAGTTACTCTAATGGATGGTAGCCTTGTCATTATGGAAGGTAGTCTGTTGTTGAGATTTTTTATACTCCAAGAGGTTGTAGCCTTGTAATTATGGAAGGTAGTCTATTGCCTAGATTTTTGTTACTCCATTGCATGGAAGCCTTGTCATTATGGAAGGTAGTGTGTTGTCGATATTTTTGTTATTCCAATGGATGGTAGCATTGTCATTATGGAAGGTAGTTTGTTGTCGTGATTTTTGTTACTCCAATGGATGGTAGCCTTGTCATTAATGAAGGTAGTATGTTGTCGATATCTTTGTTACTCCAATGGATGGTAGCCTTATCATTATGGATGGTGGTCTGTTGTTGAGATATTTGTTACTCTAAGGGATGGTAGCCTTGTCATTATGGAACGTACTCTATTGTCAAGATTTTTGTTATTCCAATGGATGGTAGCGTTTTCATTATAGAAGGTAGTATATTATCGAGATTTTTGTCACTACAATTGATAATAGCCTTGTCATTATGGAAGGTAGTCTGTTGTCAAGATTTTTGTTACTACAATGGATTGTAGCCTAGTCATTATGGAAGGTAGTTTGTGTACGAGATTTTAGTTACTACAATGGATGGTAGCCTTGTCATTATGGAAGGTAGTCTGTTGTCGAGATTTTTGTTACTCCAATGGATGCTAGCCTTGTCATTATAGAAGGTAATATATTGTCAAAATTTTTGTCACTATAATGGATGGTAGCCTTGTCATTATGGAAGGTAGTCTGTTGTCGAGATTTTTGTTATTACAATGGATTGTAGCCTTGTTGTTGTGGAAGGTAGTCTCTTGTCGATATCTTTGTTACTCCAATGGATGGTAGCCGAGTCATTATGGAAGATAGTTTGTGTACGAGATTTTAGTTACTCCCATGGATGGTAGCCTTGTCATTACGGAAGGTAGTCTGTTGTCGAGATTTTTTATACTCCAATGGATCGTAGCCTTGTCATTATGGAAGGTAGTCTGTTGTCGAGGTTTTTGTTACTCTAAGGGATGGTAGCCTTGTCATTATGGAACATAGTCTGTTGTCGATATTTTTGTTATTCCAATGGATGGTAGCCTTGTCATTATGAAAGGTAGGGTATTATCGAGATTTTTGTTACTATAATAGATTATAGCCTTGTCATTATGGAAGGTAGTTTGTTGTCGAGATTTTTGTTACTCCAATGGAAGGTAGCCTTGTCATTATATAAGGTAGTATATTGTTGATATTTTTGTCACTACAATGAATGGTAGCCTTGTCATTATGGAAGGTAGTCTGTTGTCGAGATTTTTGTTACTACAATGGATTGTAGCCTTGTCATTATGGAAGGTAGTCTGTTGTTGATATCTTTGTTACTCCAATGGATGGTAGCCTAGTCATTATTGAAGGTAGTTTGTGTACAATATTTTTGTTATTCCAATGGATGGTAGCATTGTCATTATAGAAGGTAGTATATTGTCGAGAATTTTGTCACTACAATGGATGGTAGCCTTATCATTTTGGAAGGTAGTCTGTTGTCGACATTTATGTTACTATAATGGATTATAGCCTTGTCATTATGGAAGGTAGTTTGTTGTCGGTATCTTTGTTACTCCAATAGATGGTGGCCTAGTCATTATGGAAGGTAGTTTGTGTACGATATTTTTGTTATTCCAATGGATGGTAGCCTTGTCATTATGAAAGGTAGTCTATTGTCATAAATTTTGTTACTCTAAAGGATTGTAGCCTTGTCATTATGGAAGGTAGTGTGTTGTCGATATTTTTGTTATTCCAATGGATGGTAGCCTTGTCATTATGGAAGGTAGTCTGTTGTCGTGATTTTTGTTACTCCAATGGATGGTAGCCTTGTCATTAATGAAGGTAGTATGTTGTCGATATCTTTGTTACTCCAATGGATGGTAGCCTTGTCATTGTGGAAGGTAGTCTGTTGTCGAGATTTTTTATACTCCAATGGATTGTAGCCTTGTCATTATGGAAGGTATTCTATTATTGAGATTTTTGTTACTCTAAGGGATGGTAGCATTTTCAATATGGAACGTAGTCTGTTGTCGAGATTTTTGTTATTCCAATGGATGGTAGCCTTGTCATTATGAAAGGTAGTCTATTGTCGAGATTTTTGTTACTATAATAGATTGTAGCCTTGTCATTATGGAAGGTAGTTTGTTGTCGAGATTTTTGTTTCTCCAATGGAAGGTAGCCTTGTCATTATATAAGGTAGTATATTGTTGATATTTTTGTCACTACAATGAATGGTAGCCTTGTCATTATGGAAGGTAGTCTGTTGTCGATATCTTTGTTACTCCAATAGATGGTAGCCTAGTCATTATTGAAGGTAGTTTGTGTACGATATTTTTGTTATTCCAATGGATGGTAGCATTGTCATTATAAAAGGTAGTATATTGTCGAGATTTTTGTCACTACAATGGATGGTAGCCTTATCATTATGGAAGGTAGTCTGTTGTCGAGATTTTTGTTACTATAATGGATTGTAGCCTTGTTTATATGGAAGGTAGTTTGTTGTCGGTATCTTTGTTACTCCAATAGATGGTAGCCTAGTCATTATGGAAGGTAGTTTGTGTACGATATTTTTGTTATTCCAATGGATGGTAGCCTTGTCATTATAAAAGGTAGTCTGTTGTCGTAATTTTTATTACTCTAAGGGATTGTAGCCTTGTCATAATGGAAGGTAGTATGTTGTCGATATCTTTGTTACTCTAATGGATTGTAGCCTTGTTATTATGGAAGGTAGTCTGTAATCGAGAATTTTGTTACTCTAAGGGATGGTATCCTTGTCATTGTGGAAAGTAGTTTGTTGTCGATATCTTTGTTACTCCAATGGATGGGAGCCTAGTCGTTATGGAAGGAAGTTTGTGTACGAGATTTTAGTTACTCTAATGGATGGTAGCCTTGTCATTATGGAAGGTAGTCTGTTGTCGAGATTTTTTATACTCCAATAGATTGTAGCCCTGTAATTATGGAAGGTAGTCTATTGCCTATATTTTTGTTACTCCATTGCATGGTAGCCTTGTCATTATGGATGGTAGTGTGTTGTCGATAATTTTGTTATTCCAATGGATGGTAGCCTTCTCATTATGGAAGGTAGTCTGTTGTCGTGATTTTTGTTACTCCAATGGATGGTAGCCTTGTCATTAATGAAGGTAGTATGTTGTCGATATCTTTGTTACTCCAATGGATGGTAGCCTTGTCATTGTGGAAGGTAGTCTGTTGTCGAGATTTTTTATACTCCAATGGATTGTAGCCTTGTCATTATGGAAGGTAGTCTATTGTTGCGATTTTTGTTACTCTAAGGGTTGGTAGCATTTTCAATATGGAACGTAGTCTGTTGTCGAGATTTTTGTTATTCCAATGGATGGTAGCCTTGTCATTATGAAAGGTAGTCTATTGTCGAGATTTTTGTCACTATAATAGATTGTAGCCTTGTCATTATGGAAGGTAGTCTGTTGTCGAGATTTTTGTTACTCCAATGGATGGTAGCCTTGTCATTATAGAAGGTAGTATATTATTGATATTTTTGTCACTACAATGGATGGTAGCCTTGTCATTATGGAAGGTAGGCTGTTGTCGATATTTTTGTTACTACAATGGATTGTAGCCTTGTCGTTATGGAAGGTAGTCTATTGTCGATATCTTTGTTACTCCAATGGATGGTAGCCTAATCATTATGGAAGGTAGTCTGTTGTCGAGTTTTTTGATACTCTAATGGATTGTAGCCTTGTCATTATGGAAGGTAGTTTGTTGTGGAGATTTTGGTTACTCTAAGGGATGGTAGCCTTGTCATTATGGAACGTAGTCTGTTGTCGATATTTTTGTAATTCTAATGGATGGTATACTTGTCATTATGAAAGGTTGTCTATTGTCGACATTTTTGTAACTATAATAGATTGTAGCCTTGTCATTATAGAAGGTAGTCTATTGTTGATATTTTTGTCACTACAATGAATGGTAGCCTTGTCATTATGGAAGGTAGTCTGTTGTCGAGATTTTTGTTACTACAATGGATTGTAGCCTTGTCATTATGGAAGGTAGTCTGTTGTCATGATTTTTGTTACTCTAAGGGATGGTAGCCTTGTCATTATGGAAGGTAGTATGTTGTCGATATCTTTGTTACTCCAATGGATGGTACCCTTGTCATTATGGAAGGTAGTCTATTGCCGAGGTTTTTGTTACTCCATTGCATGGGAGCCTTGTCATTATGGAAGGTAGTGTGTTGTCGATATTTTTGTTATTCCAATGGATGGTAGCCTTGTCATTATGGAAGGTAGTCTATTGTCGTGAATTTTGTTACTTCAATGGATGGTAGCGTTGTCATTATGGAAGGTAGTATGTTGTCGATATCTTTGTTACACCAATGGTTGGTAGCCTTGTCATTATGGAAGGTAGTCTATTGTCGAGATTTTTGTTACTATAAGGGATGGTAGCCTTGTCCATATGGAAGGTAGTCTATTGTCGAGATTTTTGTTATTCCAATGGATGGTAGCGTTGTCATTATAGAAGGTAGTATATTGTCAAGATTTTTGTCACTAGAATGGATGGTAGCCTTGTCATTATGTAAGGTAGTGTGTTGTCGAGATTTTTGTTACTAGAATGGATTGTAACCTTGTCGTTATGGAAGGTAGTCTGTTGTCGATATCTTTGTTGCTCCAATGGATGGTAGCCTAGTCATTATGGAAGGTAGTTTGTGTACGATATTTTTATTATTCCAATGGCTGGTAGCCTTGTCATTATGAAAGGTAATCTATTGTCGGGATTTTTGTTACTCTAAGGGATGGTAGCCTTGTCATTATGGAACGTAGTCTGTTGTAGAGATTTTTGTTATTCCAATGGATGGTAGCGTTGTCATTATAGAAGGTAGTATATTATATCGATATTTTTGATACTATAATAGATTGTAGCCTTGTCATTATAGAAGGTAGTCTGTTGTCGAGATTTTTGTTACTCCAATGGATGGTAGCCTTGTCATTATAGAAGGTAGTATATTGTCGAGATTTTTGACACTACAATGGATGGTAGCCTTTTCATTATGGAAGGAAGTCTGTTGTCGAGATATTTGTTACTACAATGGATTGTAGCCTTGTCATTATGGAAGGTAGTATGTTGTAGATATCTTTGTTACTCCAATGGATGGTAGCCTTGTCAATATGGAAGGTAGTTTGTTGTCGAGATTTTTGTTACTCTAAGGGATGGTAGCCTTGTCCATATGGAAGGTAGTCTGTTGTCGAGATTTTTCTTATTCTAATGGATGGTAGCGTTGTCGTTATAGAAGGAAGTCTGTTGTCGATATTTTTGACACTACAATGGATGTTAGCCTTGTCATTATGGAAGGAAGTCTGTTGTCGAGATTTTTGACACTACAATGGATGGTAGCCTTGTCATTATGGAAGGAAGTCTGTTGTCGAGACATTTGTTACTATAATGGATTGTAGCCTTCTCGTTATGGAAGGTAGTCTGTTGTCGATATCTTTGTTACTCCAATGGATGGTAGCCTAGTCATTATGGAAGGTAGTTTGAGTAAGATATTTTTGTTATTCTAATGGCTGGTAGCCTTGTCATTATAAAAGGTAGTCTGTTGTCGTGATTTTTGTTACTCTAAGGGATGGTAGCCTTGTCATTATGGAAGGTATTATGTTGTCGATATCTTTGTTACTCCAATGGATGGTAGCCTTGTCATTATGGAAGGTAGTGTGTTGTCGAGATTTTTGTTACTACAATGGATTGTAGCCTTGTCATTATGGAAGGTAGTCTGTTGTCGATATCTTTGTTACTCCAATGGATGGTAGCCTAGTCATTATTGAAGGTAGTTTGTGTACGATATTTTTTTTATTCCAATGGATGGTAGCGTTGTCATTATAGAAGGTACTACATTGTCGAGATTTTTGTCACTACAATGGATGGTAGCCTTGTCATTATGGAAGGTAGTCTGTTATCGAGATTTTTGTTACTACAATGGATTGTAGCCTTGTCGTTATGGAAGGTAGTCTATTGTCGATATCTATGTTACTCCAATGGATGGTAGCCTAGTCATCATTGAAGGTAGTTTGTGTAAGATATTTTTGTTATTCCAATGGATGGTAGCGTTGTCATTATAGAAAGTAGTACATTGTCGAGATTTCAGTCACTACAATGGATGGTAGCCTTGTCATTATGGAAGGTAGTCTATTGTCGAGATTTTTGTTACTATAATAGATTGTAGCCTTGTCATTATGGAAGGTAGTCTGTTGTCGAGATTTTTGTTACTCCTATGGATGGTAGCCCTTTCATTATGGAAGGTAGTCTGTTGTCGATATTTTTGTTACTCCATTGGATGGTAGCCTTGTCATTATGGAAGGTAGTGTGTTGTTGATATTTTTGTTATTCCAATGGATGGTAGCCTAGTCATTATGGAAGGTAGTCTGTTGTCGTGATTTTTGTTATTCCAATGAATGGTAGCCTTGTCATTATGGAAGGTAGTATGTTGTAGATATCTTTGTTACTCCAATAGATGGTAGCGTTGTCAGTATGGAAGGTAGTCTGTTGTCGAGATTTCTGTTACTCTAAGGGATGGTAGCCTTGTCCATATGGAAGGTAGTCTGTTGTCGAGATTTTTCTTATTCTAATGGATGGTAGCGTTGTCATTATAGAAGGAACTCTGTTTTCGATATTTTTGACACTACAATGGATGGTAGCCTTGTCATTATGGAAGGAAGTCTGTTGTCGAGATTTTTTACACTACAATGGATGGTAGCCTTGTCATTATGGAAGGAAGTCTGTTGTCGATATCTTTGTTACTCCAATGGATGGTAGCCTAGTCATTATGGAAGGTAGTTTGAGTAAGATATTTTTGTTATTCTAATGGGTGGTAGCCTTGTCATTATGAAAGGTAGTCTGTTGTCGTGATTTTTGTTACTCTAAGGGATGGTAGCCTTGTCATTATGGAAGGTAGTGTGTTGTCGAGATATTTGTTACTACAATGGATTGTAGCCTTGTCGTTATGGAAGGTAGTCTGTTGTCGATATCTTTGTTACTCCAATGGATGGTAGCCTAGTCATTATGGAAGGTAGTTTAAGTACGATATTTTTGTTATTCCAATGGGTGGTAGCCTTGTCATTATGAAATGTAGTCTGTTGTCGTGATTTTTGTTACTCTAAGGGATGGTAGCCTTATCATTATGGAAGGTATTATGTTGTCGATATCTTTGTTACTCTAATGGGTGGTAGCCTTATCATTATGGAAGGTAGTGCGTTGTGGATATTTTTTTTATTCCAATGGATGGTAGTCTAGTCATTATGGAAGGTAGTTTGTTGTCGTGATTTTTGTTATTCCAATGAATGGTAGCCTTGTCATTATGGAAGGTAGTATGTCGTAGATATCTTTGTTACTCCAACGGATGGTAGCCTTGTCAATATGGAAGTTAGTCTGTTGTCGAGATTTTTGTTACTCTAAGGGATGGTAGCCTTGTCCATATGGAAGGTAGTCTGTTGTCGAGATTTTTGTTATTCTAGTGGATGGTAGCGTTGTCATTATAAAAGGTAGTATATTGTCGAGATTTTTGACACTACAATGGATGGTAGCCTTGTCATTATGGAAGGAAGTCTGTTGTCGAGATTTTTGTTACTACAATGGATTGTAGCCTTGTCGTTATGGAAGGTAGTTTGTTGTCGATATCTATGTTACTCCAATGGATGGTAGCCTAGTCATCATTGAAGGTAGTTTGTGTAAGATATTTTTGTTATTCCAATGGATGGTAGCGTTGTCATTATAGAAGGTACTACATTGTCGAGATTTTTGTCACTACAATGGATTGTAGCCTAGTCATTATGGAAGGTAGTTTGAGTAAGATATTTTTGTTATTCTAATGGGTGGTAGCCTTGTCATTATGAAAGGTAGTCTGTTGTCGTGATTTTTGTTACTCTAAGGGATGGTAGCCTTGTCATTATGGAAGGTATTATGTTGTCGATATCTTTGTTACTCCAATGGATGGTAGCCTTGTCATTATGGAAGGTAGTGTGTTGTCGATATTTTTGTTATTCCAATGAATGGTAGCCTAGTCATTATGGAAGGTAGTCTATTGTCGTGATTTTTTTTATTCCAATGAATTGTAGCATTGTCATTATGCAAGGTAGTATGTCGTAGATATCTTTGTTACTCCAATGGATGGTAGCCTTATCAATATGGAAGGTAGTCTGTTGTCGAGATTTTTGTTACTCTAAGGGATGGTAGCCTTGTCCATATGGAAGGTTGTCTGTTGTCGAGATTTTTGTTATTCTAAAGTATGGTAGCGTTGTCATTATAGAAGGTAGTATATTGTCGAGATTTTTGACACTACAATGGATGGTAGCCTTGTCATTATGGAAGGAAGTCTGTTGTCGAGATATTTGTTACTACAATGGATTGTAGCCTTGTCGTTATGGAAGGTAGTCTGTTGTCGATATCTTTGTTACTCGAATGGATGGTAGCCTACTCATTATGGAAGGTAGTTTGAGTACGATATTTTTGTTATTCCAATGGGTGGTAGCCTTGTCATTATGAAAGGTTTTCTGTTGTCGTGATTTTTGTTACCTTAAGGGATGGTAGCCTTGTCATTATGGAAGGTATTATGTTGTCGATATCTTTGTTACTCCAATGGATGGTAGCCTTGTCATTATGGAAGGTAGTGTGTTGTCGATATTTTTGTTATTCCAATGGATGGTAGCCTAGTCATTATGGAATGTAGTCTATTGTCGTGATTTTTGTTATTCCAATGAATGGTAGCCTTGTCATTATGGAAGGTAGTATGTCGTAGATATCTTTGTTACTCCAATGGATGGTAGCCTTGTCAATATGGAAGGTAGTCTGTTGTTGGGATTTTTGTTAATCTAAGGGATGTTAGCTTTGTCATTATGGAACATATTTTGTTGTCGAGATTATTGTTATTCCAATGGATGGTAACGTTGTCATTATAGAAGGTAGTATATTATCGAGATTTTTGTCACTACAATGGATGGTAGCCTTTTCATTATGGAAGGTAGTCTATTGTCGAGATTTTTGTTACTACAATGGATTGTAGCCTTGTCGTTATGGAAGGTAGTCTGTTGTCGATATCTTTGTTACTCGAATGGATGGTAGCCTACTCATTATGGAAGGTAGTTTGAGTACGATATTTTTGTTAGTCCAATGGGTGGTAGCCTTGTCATTATGAAAGGTAGTCTGTTGTCGTGATTTTTGTTACCTTAAGGGATGGTAGCCTTGTCATTATGGAAGGTATTATGTTGTCGATATCTTTGTTACTCCAATGGATGGTAGCCTTGTCATTATGGAAGGTAGTGTGTTGTCGATATTTTTGTTATTCCAATGGATGGTAGCCTAGTCATTATGGAATGTAGTCTATTGTCGTGATTTTTGTTATTCCAATGAATGGTAGCCTTGTCATTATGGAAGGTAGTATGTCGTAGATATCTTTGTTACTCCAATGGATGGTAGCCTTGTCAATATGGAAGGTAGTCTGTTGTTGGGATTTTTCTTAATCTAAGGGATGTTAGCTTTGTCATTATGGAACATATTTTGTTGTCGAGATTATTGTTATTCCAATGGATGGTAACGTTGTCATTATAGAAGGTAGTATATTATCGAGATTTTTGTCACTACAATGGATGGTAGCCTTTTCATTATGGAAGGTAGTCTGTTGTCGAGATTTTTGTTACTACAATGGATTGTAGCCTTGTCATTATGGAAGGTAGTCTTTTGTCGATATCTTTGTTACTCCAATGGGTGGTAGCCTAGTCATTATGGAAGGTAGTTTATGTACGATATTTTTGTTAGTCGAATGGGTGGTAGCCTTGTCATTATGGAAGGTAGTATGTTGTCGATATCTTTGTTACTCCAATGGATGGTAGCCTTGTCATTATGGAAGGTAGTTTGTTGTCCAGATTTTTGTTACTCTAAGGGATGGTAGCCTTGTCATTATGGAAGGTAGTCTATTGTCGAAATTTTTGTTATTCCAATGGATGGTAGCGTTGTCATTATAGAAGTTAGTATATTATCGAGATTTTTGACACTACAATGGATGGTAGCCTTGTCATTATGGAAGGAAGTCTATTGTCGAGATATTTGTTACTACAATGGATTGTAGCCTTGTCGTTATGGAAGGTAGTCTGTTGTCGTTATCTTTGTTACTCGAATGGATGGTAGCCTACTCATTATGGAAGGTAGTTTGAGTACGATATTTTTGTTATTCCAATGGGCGGTAGCCTTGTCATTATGAAAGGTTGTCTGTTGTCGTGATTTTTGTTACCTTAAGGGATGGTAGCCTTGTCATTATGGAAGGTATTATGTTGTCGATATCTTTGTTACTCCAATGGATGGTAGCCTTGTCATTATGGAAGGTAGTGTGTTGTCGATATTTTTGTTATTCCAATGGATGGTAGCCTAGTCATTATGGAATGTAGTCTATTGTCGTGATTTTTGTTATTCCAATGAATGGTAGCCTTGTCATTATGGAAGGTAGTATGTCGTAGATATCTTTGTTACTCCAATGGATGGTAGCCTTGTCAATATGGAAGGTAGTCTGTTGTTGGGATTTTTGTTAATCTAAGGGATGTTAGCTTTGTCATTATGGAACATATTTTGTTGTCGAGATTATTGTTATTCCAATGGATGGTAACGTTGTCATTATAGAAGGTAGTATATTATCGAGATTTTTGTCACTACAATGGATGGTAGCCTTTTCATTATGGAAGGTAGTCTATTGTCGAGATTTTTGTTACTAAAATGGATTGTAGCCTTGTCGTTATGGAAGGTAGTCTGTTGTCGATATCTTTGTTACTCGAATGGATGGTAGCCTACTCATTATGGAAGGTAGTTTGAGTACGATATTTTTGTTAGTCCAATGGGTGGTAGCCTTGTCATTATGAAAGGTAGTCTGTTGTCGTGATTTTTGTTACCTTAAGGGATGGTAGCCTTGTCATTATGGAAGGTATTATGTTGTCGATATCTTTGTTACTCCAATGGATGGTAGCCTTGTCATTATGGAAGGTAGTGTGTTGTCGATATTTTTGTTATTCCAATGGATGGTAGCCTAGTCATTATGGAATGTAGTCTATTGTCGTGATTTTTGTTATTCCAATGAATGGTAGCCTTGTCATTATGGAAGGTAGTATGTCGTAGATATCTTTGTTACTCCAATGGATGGTAGCCTTGTCAATATGGAAGGTAGTCTGTTGTTGGGATTTTTCTTAATCTAAGGGATGTTAGCTTTGTCATTATGGAACATATTTTGTTGTCGAGATTATTGTTATTCCAATGGATGGTAACGTTGTCATTATAGAAGGTAGTATATTATCGAGATTTTTGTCACTACAATGGATGGTAGCCTTTTCATTATGGAAGGTAGTCTGTTGTCGAGATTTTTGTTACTACAATGGATTGTAGCCTTGTCATTATGGAAGGTAGTCTTTTGTCGATATCTTTGTTACTCCAATGGATGGTAGCCTAGTCATTATGGAAGGTAGTTTATGTACGATATTTTTGTTAGTCGAATGGGTGGTAGCCTTGTCATTATGGAAGGTAGTATGTTGTCGATATCTTTGTTACTCCAATGGATGGTAGCCTTGTCATTATGGAAGGTAGTTTGTTGTCCAGATTTTTGTTACTCTAAGGGATGGTAGCCTTGTCATTATGGAAGGTAGTCTGTTGTCGAAATTTTTGTTATTCCAATGGATGGTAGCGTTGTCATTATAGAAGTTAGTATATTATCGAGATTTTTGTCACTACAATGGATGGTAGCCTTTTCATTATGGAAAGTAGTCTGTTGTCGAGATTTTTATTACTACAATGGATTGTAGCCTTGTCGTTATGGAAGGTAGTTTGTTGTAGATATCTTTGTTTGTCCAATGGATGGTAGCCTAGTCATTATGGAAGGTATTTTGTGTACGAGATTTTAGTTACTTTAATGGATGGTAGCCTTGTCATTATGGAAGGTAGTCTGTTGTCGAGATTTTTTATACTCCAATGGATTGTAGCATTGTAATTATGGAAGGTAGTCTCTTGTTGATATTTTGGTTACTCAAATGATGGTACCCTTGTCATTATGGAAGGTAGTGTGTTGTTGATATTTTTGTTATTCCAATGGATGGTAGCCTTGTCATTATGGAAGGTAGTCTATTGTCGTGAATTTTGTTACTTCAATGGATGGTAGCGTTGTCATTATGGAAGGTAGTCTGTTGTCGAGATTTTTGTTACTACAATGGATTAGAGCCTTGTCGTTAGGGAAGATAGTCTGTTGTCGATATCTTAGTTACTCCAATGGAAAGTAGCCTTGTCATTATGGAAGGTAGTCTGTTGTCGAGATTTTTGTTACTCCAATGGATGGTAGCCTAGTCATTAACGAAGGTAATATATTGTCGAGATATTTGTCACTATATTGGATGGTAGCCTTGGCATTATGGAACGTAGTTTTGTTATTCCATTGGATGTTAGCATTGTCATTATAGAAGGTAGTATATTATCGAGATTTTTGTCACTACAATGGATGGTGGCCTTGTCATTATGGAAGGTAGTCTGTTGTCAAGATTTTTGTTACTACAATGGATTGTAGCCTTGTCGTTATGGAAGGTAGTCTGTTGTCGATATCTTTGTTACTCTAATGGATGGTAGCCTAGTCATTATGGAAGGTAGTTTGTGTACGAGATTTTAGTTACTCCAATGGATGGTAGCCTTGTCATTATGGAAGGTAGTGTGTTGTCGAGATTTTTTTATACTCCAATGGATTGTAGCCTTGTCATTATGGAAGGTAGTCTGTTGTCGAGATTTTTGTTACTCTAAGGGATGGTAGCCTTGTCATTATGGATGTATTTTGTTGTCGAGATTTTTGTTATTCCAATGGATGGTAGCCTTGTCATTATGAAAGGTAGTCTATTGTCGAGATTTTTGTTACTATAATAGATTGTAGCCTTGTCATTATGGAAGGTAGTGTGTTGTCGATATTTTTGTTATTCCAATGGATGGTAGCCTTGTCATTATGGAGGGTAGTCTGTTGTCGTGATTTTTGTTGCTCCAATGGATGGTAGCCTTGTCATTATGGAAGGTAGTATGTTTTCCATATCTTTGTTACTCCAATGGATGGTAGTCTTGTCATTATGGAAGGTAGTCTATTGTCGAGATTTTTGTTACTCTAAGGGATCGTAGCCTTGTCCATATGGAAGGTAGTATGTTGTCGAGATTTTTGTTATTCCAATGGATGGTAGCGTTGTCATTATATAAGGTAGTATATTGTCGAGATTTTTGTCACTACAATGGATGGTAGCCTTTTCATTATGGAAAGTAGTCTGTTGTCAAGATTATTTTTACTCCAATGGATTGTAGCCTTGTAATTATAGAAGGTAGTCTCTTGTCGATATCTTTGTTACTCCAATGGATGGTAGCCTAGTCATTATGGAAGGTAGTTTGTGTACGATATTTTTGTTATTCCGATGGATGGTAGCCTTGTCATTATGAAGGGTAGTCTATTGTCGTGATTTTTCTTACTCTAAGGCATGGTAGCCTTGTCATTATGGAAGGTAGTATGTTGTCGATATCTTTGTTACTCCAATGGATGGTAACCTTGTCATTATGGAAGGTAGTTTGTTGTCCAGATTTTTCTTACTCTAAGGGATGGTAGCCTTGTCATTATGGAACGTAGTTTGTTGTCGTGATTTTTGTTATTCCAATGGATGGTAGCGTTGTCATTATAAAAGGTAGTATATTATCGAGATTTTTGTCACTACAATGGATGGTAGCCTTGTCGTTATGGAAGGTAGTTTGTTGTCAATATCTTTGTTAGTCAAATGGATGGTAGCCTAGTCATTATGGAAGGTAGTTTGTGTACGAGATTTTAGTTACTTTAATGGATGGTAGCCTTGTCATTATGGAAGGTAGTCTGTTGTCGAGATTTTTTATACTCCAATAGATTGTAGCCTTGTAACTATGGAAGGTAGTCAATTGCCGATATTTTTGTTGCTCCATTGCATGGTAGCCTTGTCATTATGGAAGGTAGTGTGTTGTCGATATTTTTTATATTCCAATGGATGGTAGCCTTGTCATTATGGAAGGTAGTCTGTTGTCGTGATTTTTGTTACTCCAATGGATGGTAACCTTGTCATTATGGAAGGTAGTATGTTGTCGATATCTTTGTTACTCCAATGGATGGTAGCCTTGTCATTATGGAAGGTAGTCTATTGTCGATATTTTTGATACTCTAAGGGATGGTAGCCTTGTCCATATGGAAGGTAGTCTGTTGTCGAGATTTTTGTTATTCTAATGGATGGTAGCGTTGTCAATAAAGAAGGTAGTATATTGTCGAGATTTTTGACACTACAATGGATGGTAGCCTTGTCATTATGTAAGGTAGTCTATTGTCGAGATTTTTGTTACTAGAATGGATTGTAGCCTTGTCGTTATGGAAGGTAGTCTCTTGTCGATATCTTTGTTACTCCAATGGATGGTAGCCTAGTCATTATGGAAGGTAGTTTGTGTACAATATTTTTGTTATTCCGATGGATGGTAGCCTTGTCATTATGAAAGGTAGTCTATTGTCGTGATTTTTCTTACTCTAAGGCATGGTAGCCTTGTCATTATGGAAGTTAGTATGTTGTCGATATCTTTGTTACTCCAATGGATGGTAGCCTTGTCATTATGGAAGGTAGTCTGTTGTCCAGATTTTTTTTACTCTAAGGGATGGTAGCCTTGTCATTATGGAACGTAGTCTGTTGTCGAGATTTTTGTTATTCCAATGGATGGTAGCGTTGTCATTATGGAAGGTAGTCTATTGTCGAGATTTTTGTTACTCCATTGCATGGTAGCCTTGTCATTATGGAAGGTAGTGTGTTGTCGATATTTTTGTTACTACAATAGATTGTAGTATTGTCGTTATGTAAGGTAGTCTATTGTCGTGATTTTTGTTACTCCAATGGATGGTAGCCTTGTCAATATGGAAGGTAGTATGTTGTCGATATTTTTGTTACTACAATGGATTGGAGCCTTGTCGTTAGGGAAGATAGTATGTTATTGATATCTTTGTTACTCAAATGGATGGTAGCCTAGTCATAATGGAAGGTAGTTTGTGTACGAGATTTTAGTTACACCAATGGATAATAACCTTGTCATTATGGAAGGTAGTCTGTTGTCGAGATTTTTGTTACTCCAATGGATGGTAGCCTTGTCATTATAGAAGGTAATATATTGTCGAGATTTTTGTCACTATATTGGATGGTAGCCTTGTCATTATGGAACGTAGTTTGTTGTTGAGATTTTTGTTATTCCATTGGATGTTAGCATTGTCATTATAGAAGGTAGTATATTATCGAGATTTTTGTCACTACAATGGATGGTGGCCTTTCATTATGGAAGGTAGTCCGTTGTCAAGATTTTTGTTACTCTAATGGATGGTAGCCTAGTCATTATGGAATGTAGTTTATGTACGAGATTTTAGTTACTCCAATGGATTGTAGCCTTGTCATTATGGAAGGTAGTGTGTTGTCGAGATTTTTTATACTCCAATGGATTGTAGCCTTGTAATTATGGAAGGTAGTCTGTTGTCGAGATTATTGTTACTCTAAGGGATGGTAGCCTTGTCATTATGGATGTATTCTGTTGTCGAGATTTTTGTTATTCCAATGGATGGTAGCCTTGTCATTGTGAAAGGTAGTCTATTGTCGAGATTTTTGTTACTATAATAGATTGTAGCCTTGTCATTATGGAAGGTAGTGTGTTGTCGATATTTTTGTTATTCCAACGGATGGTAGCCTTGTCATTATGCAGGGTAGTCTGTTGTCGTGATTTTTGTTATTCCAATGGATGGTAGCCTTGTCATTATGGAAGGTAGTCTATTGTCGTGAATTTTGTTACTTCAATGGATGGTAGCGTTGTCATTATGGAAGGTAGTCTGTTGTCGAGATTTTTGTTACTACAATGGATTAGAGCCTTGTCGTTAGGGAAGATAGTCTGTTGTCGATATCTTAGTTACTCCAATGGATAGTAGCCTTGTCATTATGGAAGGTAGTCTGTTGTCGAGATTTTTGTTACTCCAATGGATGGTAGCCTAGTCATTATCGAAGGTAATATATTGTCGAGATTTTTGTCAATATATTGGATGGTAGCCTTGTCATTATGGAACGTAGTTTTGTTATTCCATTGGATGTTAGCATTGTCATTATAGAAGGTAGAATATTATCGAGATTTTTGTCACTACAATGGATGGTGGCCTTGTCATTATGGAAGGTAGTCTGTTGTCAAGATTTTTGTTACTACAATGGATTGTAGCCTTGTCGTTATGGAAGGTAGTCTGTTGTCGATATCTTTGTTACTCTAATGGATGGTAGCCTAGTCATTATGGAAGGTAGTTTGTGTACGAGATTTTAGTTACTCCAATGGATGGTAGCCTTGTCATTATGGAAGGTAGTGTGTTGTCGAGATTTTTTATACTCCAATGGATTGTAGCCTTGTCATTATGGAAGGTAGTCCGTTGTCGAGATTTTTGTTACTCTAAGGGATGGTAGCCTTGTCATTATGGATGTATTTTGTTGTCGAGATTTTTGTTATTCCAATGGATGGTAGCCTTGTCATTATGAAAGGTAGTCTATTGTCGAGATTTTTGTTACTATAATAGATTGTAGCCTTGTCATTATGGAAGGTAGTGTGTTGTCGATATTTTTGTTATTCCAATGGATGGTAGCCTTGTCATTATGGAGGGTAGTCTGTTGTCGTGATTTTTGTTGCTCTAATGGATGGTAGGCTTGTCATTATGGAAGGTAGTATGTTGTCGATATCTTTGTTACTCCAATGGATGGTAGTCTTGTCATTATGGAAGGTAGTCTATTGTCGAGATTTTTGTTACTCTAAGGGATCGTAGCCTTGTCCATATGGAAGGTAGTATGTTGTCGAGATTTTTGTTATTCCAATGGATGGTAGCGTTGTCATTATATAAGGTAGTATATTGTCGAGATTTTTGTCACTACAATGGATGGTAGCCTTTTCATTATGGAAAGTAGTCTGTTGTCAAGATTATTTTTACTCCAATGGATTGTAGCCTTGTAATTATAGAAGGTAGTCTCTTGTCGATATCTTTGTTACTCCAATGGATGGTAGCCTAGTCATTATGGAAGGTAGTTTGTGTACGATATTTTTGTTATTCCGATGGATGGTAGCCTTGTCATTATGAAAGGTAGTCTATTGTCGTGATTTTTCTTACTCTAAGGCATGGTAGCCTTGTCATTATGGAAGGTAGTATGTTGTCGATATCTTTGTTACTCCAATGGATGGTAACCATGTCATTATGGAAGGTAGTCTGTTGTCCAGATTTTTGTTACTCTAAGGGATGGTAGCCTTGTCATTATGGAACGTAGTTTGTTGTCGAGATTTTTGTTATTCCAATGGATGGTAGCGTTGTCATTATAAAAGGTAGTATATTATCGAGATTTTTGTCACTACAATGGATGGTAGCCTTGTCATTATGGAAGGTAGTCTGTTGTCAAGATTTTTGTTACTACAACTTATTGTAGCCTTGTCGTTATGGAAGGTAGTTTGTTGTCGATATCTTTGTTAGTCAAATGGATGGTAGCCTAGTCATTATGGAAGGTAGTTTGTGTACGAGATTTTAGTTACTTTAATGGATGGTAGCCTTGTCATTATGGAAGGTAGTCTGTTGTCGAGATTTTTTATACTCCAAGAGATTGTAGCCTTGTAACTATGGAAGGTAGTGAATTGCCGATATTTTTGTTACTCCATTGCATGGTAGCCTTGTCATTATGGAAGGTAGTGTGTTGTCGATATTTTTTAAATTCCAATGGATGGTAGCCTTGTCATTATGGAAGGTAGTTTGTTGTCGTGATTTTTGTTACTCCAATGGATGGTAGCCTTGTCATTATGGAAGGTAGTATGTTGTCCATATCTTTGTTACTCCAATGGATGGTAGCCTTGTCATTATGGAAGGTAGTCTATTGTCGATATTTTTGATACTCTAAGGGATGGTAGCCTTGTCCATATGGAATGTAGTCTGTTGTCGAGATTTTTGTTATTCGAATGGATGGTAGCATTTTCAATAAAGAAGGTAGTATATTGTCGAGATTTTTGACACTACAATGGATGGTAGCCTTGTCATTATGTAAGGTAGTCTGTTGTCGAGATTTTTGTTACTAGAATGGATTGTAGCCTTGTCGTTATGGAAGGTAGTCTCTTGTCGATATCTTTGTTACTCCAATGGATGGTAGCCTAGTCATTATGGAAGGTAGTTTGTGTACGATATTTTTGTTATTCCGATGGATGGTAGCCTTGTCATTATGAAAGGTAGTCTATTGTCGTGATTTTTCTTACTCTAAGGCATGGTAGCCTTGTCATTATGGAATGTAGTATGTTGTCGATATCTTTGTTACTCCAATGGATTGTAGCCTTGTCATTATGGAAGGTAGTCTGTTGTCCAGATTTTTTTTACTCTAAGGGATGGTAGCCTTGTCATTATGGAACGTAGTCTGTTGTCGAGATTTTTGTTATTTCAATGGATGGTAGCGTTGTCATTATGGAAGGTAGTCTATTGTCAGGATTTTTGTTACTCCATTGCATGGTAGCCTTGTCATTATGGAAGGTAGTGTGTTGTCGATATTTTTGTTACTACAATGGATTGTATCCTTGTCGTTATGGAAGGTAGTCTATTGTCGTGATTTTTGTTACTCCAATGGATGGTAGCATTGTCAATATGGAAGGTTGTATGTTGTCGATATTTTTGTTACTACAATGGATTGGAGCCTTGTCGTTAGGGAAGATAGTATGTTGTTGATATCTTTGTTACTCAAATGGATGGTAGCCTAGTCATAATGGAAGGTAGTTTGTGTACGAGATTTTAGTTACTCCAATGGATAGTAACCTTGTCATTATGGAAGGTAGTCTGTTGTCGAGATTTTTGTTACTCCAATGGATGGTAGCATTGTGATTATAGAAGGTAGTATATTATCGAGATTTTTGTCACTACAATGGATGGTGGCCTTTCATTATGGAAGGTAGTCCGTTGTCAAGATTTTTGTTACTTTAATGGATGGTAGCCTAGTCATTACGGAATGTAGTTTATGCACGAGATTTTAGTTACTCCAATGGATTGTAGCCTTGTCATTATGGAAGGTAGTGTGTTGTCGAGATTTTTTATACTCCAATGGATTGTAGCCTTGTAATTATGGAAGGTAGTCTGTTGTCGAGATTTTTGTTACTCTAAGGGATGGTAGCCTTGTCATTATGGATGTATTCTGTTGTCGAGATTTTTGTTATTCCAATGGATGGTAGCCTTGTCATTATGAAAGGTAGTCTATTGTCGATATTTTTGTTACTATAAAAGATTGTAGCCTTGTCATTATGGAAGGTAGTGTGTTGTCGATATTTTTGTTATTCCAACGGATGGTAGCCTTGTCATTATGCAGGGTAGTCTGTTGTCGTGATTTTTGTTGCTCCAATGGATGGTAGCCTTGTCATTATGGAAGGTAGTATGTTGTCGATATCTTTGTTACTCCAATGGATGGTAGCCTTGTCATTATGGAAGGTAGTCTATTGTCGAGATTTTTGTTACTCTAAGGGATCGTAGCCTTGTCCATATGAAAGGTAGTCTGTTGTCGAGATTTTTGTTATTCCAATGGATGGTAGCGTTGTCATTATATAAGGTAGTATATTGTCGAGATTTTTGTCACTACAATGTACGGTAGCCTTTTCATTATGGAAAGTAGGCTGTTGTCAAGAATTTTGTTACTCCAATGGATTGTAGCCTTGTAATTATAGAAGGTAGTCTCTTGTCGATATCTATATTACTCCAATGGATGGTAGCCTAGTCATTATGGAAAGTAGTTTGTGTACGATATTTTTGTTGTTCTGATGGATGGTAGCCTTGTCATTATGAAAGGTAGTCTATTGTCGTGATTTTTCTTACTCTAAGGCATGGTAGCCTTGTCATTATGGAAGGTAGTTTGTTGTCGAGATTTTTTTAATTCCAATGGATGGTAGTGTTGTCATTATAAAAGGTAGTATGTTATCGAGATTTTTGTCACTACAATGGATGGTAGCGTTGTCATTATGGAAGGTAGTCTGTTGTCAAGATTTTTGTTACTACAATGGATTGTAGCCTTGTCGTTATGGAAGGTAGTTTGTTGTCGATATCTTTGTTAGTCAAATGGATGGTAGCCTAGTCATTATGGAAGGTAGTTTGTGTACGAGATTTTAGTTACTTTAATGGATGGTAGCCTTGTCATTATGGAAGGTAGTCGGTTGTCGAGATTTTTTATACTCCAATAGATTGTAGCCTTGTAACTATGGAAGGTAGTCAATTGCCGATATTTTTGTTACTCCATTGCATGGTAGCCTTGTCATTATGGAAGGTAGTGTGTTGTCGATATTTTTTATATTCCAATGGATGGTAGCCTTGTCATTATGGAAGGTAGTCTATTGTCATGATTTTTGTTACTCCAATGGATGGTAGCCTTGTCATTATGGAAGGTAGTCTATTGTCATGATTTTTGTTACTCCAATGGATGGTAGCCTTGTCATTATGGAAGGTAGTATGTTGTCGATATCTTTGTTACTCCAATGGATGGTAGCCTTGTCATTATGGAAGGTTGTCTATTGTCGAGATTTTTGATACTCTAAGGGATGGTAGCCTTGTCCATATGGAAGGTAGTCTGTTGTCGAGATTTTTGTTATTCCAATGGATGGTAGCGTTGTCAATAAAGAAGGTAGTATATTGTCAAGATTTTTGACACTACAATGGATGGTAGCCTTGTCATTATTTAAGGTAGTCTGTTGTCGAGATTTTTGTTACTAGAATGGATTGTAGCCTTGTCGTTATGGAAGGTAGTCTGTTGTCTATATCTTTGTTACTCCAATGGATGGTAGCCTAGTCATTATGGAAGGTAGTTTGTGTACGATATTTTTGTTATTCCAATGGATGGTAGCCTTTTCATTTTTAAAGGAAGTCTATTGTCGTGATTATTATTACTCTAAGGGATGGTAGCCTTGTCATTATGGAAGGTAGTAAGTTGTCGATATCTTTGTTACTCCAATGGATGGTAGCCTTGTCATTATGGAAGGTAGTCTGTTGTCCAAATTTTTGTTACTCTAAGGGATGGTAGCCTTGTCATTATGGAATGTAGTCTGTTGTCGAGATTTTTGTTATTCCAATGGATGGTAGCCTTGTCATTATGGAAGGTAGTCTATTGTCGAGATTTTTGTTACTCCATTGCATGGTAGCCTTGTCATTATGGAAGGTAGTATGTTGTCGATATCTTTGTTACTCCAATGGATGGTAGCCTTGTCATTATGGAAGGTAGTATGTTGTCCAGATTCTTTTTACTCTAAGGGATGGTAGCCTTGTCATTATGGAACGTAGTTTGTTGTCGAGATTTTTGTTATTCCAATGGATGGTAGCGTTGTCAATATAAAAGGTAGTATATTATCGAGATTTTTGTCATTACAATGGATGGTAGCGTTGTCATTATGGAAGGTAGTCTGTTGTCAAGATTTTTGTTACTACAATGGATTGTAGCCTTGTCGTTATGGAAGGTAGTTTGTTGTCGATATCTTTGTTAGTCAAATGGATGGTAGCCTAGTCATTATGGAAGGTAGTTTGTGTACGAGATTTTAGTTACTTTAATGGATGGTAGCCTTGTCATTATGGAAGGTAGTCGGTTGTCGAGATTTTTTATACTCCAATAGATTGTAGCCTTGTAACTATGGAAGGTAGTCAATTGCCGATATTTTTGTTACTCCATTGCATGGTAGCCTTGTCATTATGGAAGGTAGTGTGTTGTCGATATTTTTTATATTCCAATGGATGGTAGCCTTGTCATTATGGAAGGTAGTCTATTGTCATGATTTTTGTTACTCCAATGGATGGTAGCCTTGTCATTATGGAAGGTAGTCTATTGTCATGATTTTTGTTACTCCAATGGATGGTAGCCTTGTCATTATGGAAGGTAGTATGTTGTCGATATCTTTGTTACTCCAATGGATGGTAGCCTTGTCATTATGGAAGGTTGTCTATTGTCGAGATTTTTGATACTCTAAGGGATGGTAGCCTTGTCCATATGGAAGGTAGTCTGTTGTCGAGATTTTTGTTATTCCAATGGATGGTAGCGTTGTCAATAAAGAAGGTAGTATATTGTCAAGATTTTTGACACTACAATGGATGGTAGCCTTGTCATTATTTAAGGTAGTCTGTTGTCGAGATTTTTGTTACTAGAATGGATTGTAGCCTTGTCGTTATGGAAGGTAGTCTGTTGTCTATATCTTTGTTACTCCAATGGATGGTAGCCTAGTCATTATGGAAGGTAGTTTGTGTACGATATTTTTGTTATTCCAATGGATGGTAGCCTTTTCATTTTTAAAGGAAGTATATTGTCGTGATTATTATTACTCTAAGGGATGGTAGCCTTGTCATTATGGAAGGTAGTAAGTTGTCGATATCTTTGTTACTCCAATGGATGGTAGCCTTGTCATTATGGAAGGTAGTCTGTTGTCCAAATTTTTGTTACTCTAAGGGATGGTAGCCTTGTCATTATGGAATGTAGTCTGTTGTCGAGATTTTTGTTATTCCAATGGATGGTAGCCTTGTCATTATGGAAGGTAGTCTATTGTCGAGATTTTTGTTACTCCATTGCATGGTAGCCTTGTCATTATGGAAGGTAGTATGTTGTCGATATCTTTGTTACTCCAATGGATGGTACCCTTGTCATTATGGAAGGTAGTATGTTGTCCAGATTCTTTTTACTCTAAGGGATGGTAGCCTTGTCATTATGGAACGTAGTTTGTTGTCGAGATTTTTGTTATTCCAATGGATGGTAGCGTTGTCAATATAAAAGGTAGTATATTATCGAGATTTTTGTCATTACAATGGATGGTAGCGTTGTCATTATGGAAGGTAGTCTGTTGTCAAGATTTTTGTTACTTCAATGGATTGTAGCCTTGTCGTTATGGAAGGTAGTTTGTTGTCGATATCTTTGTTAGTCAAATGGATGGTAGCCTAGTCATTATGGAAGGTAGTTTGTGTACGAGATTTTAGTTACTTTAATGGATGGTAGCCTTGTCATTATGGAAGGTAGTCGGTTGTCGAGATTTTTTATACTCCAATAGATTGTAGCCTTGTAACTATGGAAGGTAGTCAATTGCCGATATTTTTGTTACTCCATTGCATGGTAGCCTTGTCATTATGGAAGGTAGTGTGTTGTCGATATTTTTTATATTCCAATGGATGGTAGCTTTGTCATTATGGAAGGTAGTCTGTTGTCGTGATTTTTGTTACTCTAATGGATGGTAGCCTTGTCATTATGGAAGGTAGTATGTTGTCGATATCTTTGTTACTCCAATGGATGGTAGCCTTGTCATTATGGAAGGTAGTCTATTGTCGAGATATTTGATACTCTAAGTGATGGTAGCCTTTTCCATATGGAAGGTAGTCTGTTGTCGAGATTTTTGTTATTCCAATGGATGGTAGCATTGTCAATAAAGAAGGTAGTATATTGTCGATATTTTTGACACTACAATGGATGGTAGCCTTGTCATTATTTAAGGTACTCTGTTGTCGAGATTTTTGTTACTAGAATGGATTGTAGCCTTGTCATTATGGAAGGTAGTCTGTTGTCTATATCTTTGTTACTCCAATGGATGGTAGCCTAGTCATTATGGAAGGTAGTTTGTGTACGATATTTTTGTTATTCCAATGGATGGTAGCCTTGTCATTATGAAAGGAAGTCTATTGTCGTGATTTTTGTTACTCTAAGGGATGGTAGCCTTGTCATTATGGAAGGTAGTAAGTTGTCGATATCTTTGTTACTCTAATGGATGGTAGCCTTGTCATTATGGAAGGTAGTCTGTTGTCCAAATTTTTGTTACTCTAAGGGATGGTAGCCTTGTCATTATGGAACGTAGTCTGTTGTCGAGATTTTTGTTATTCCAATGGATTGTAGTGTTGTCATTATAGAAGGTAGTATATTATCGAGATTTTTGTCACTACAATGGATGGTAGCCTTGTCATTATGGAAGGTAGTCTGTTGTCAAGATTTTTGTTACTACAATGGATTGTAGCCTTGTCGTTATGGAAGGTAGTTTATTGTCGATATCTTTGTTAGTCAAATGGATGGTAGCCTAGTCATTATGGAAGGTAGTTTGTGTACGAGATTTTAGTTACTTTAATGGATGGTAGCCTTGTCATTATGGAAGGTAGTCTGTTGTCGAGATTTTTTATACTCCAATAGATTGTAGCCTTGTAACTATGGAAGGTAGTCAATTGCCGATATTTTTGTTACTCCATTGCATGGTAGCCTTGTCATTCTGGAAGGTAGTGTGTTGTCGATATTTTTTATATTCCAATGGATGGTAGCCTTGTCATTATGGAAGGTAGTCTGTTGTCATGATTTTTGTTACTCCAATGGATGGTAGCCTTGTCATTATGGAAGGTAGTATGTTGTCGATATCTTTGTTACTCCAATGGATGGTAGCCTTGTCATTATGGAAGGTAGTCTATTGTCGAGATTTTTGATACTCTAAGGAATGGTAGCCTTGTCCATATGGAAGGTAGTCTGTTGTCGATATTTCTGTTATTCCAATGGATGGTAGCATTGTTAATAAAGAAGGTAGTATATTGTCGAGATTTTTGACACTACAATGGATGGTAGCCTTGTCATTATGTAAGGTAGTCTATTGTCGAGATTTTTGTTACTAGAATGGATTGTAGCCTTGTCGTTATGGAAGGTAGTCTGTTGTCTATATCTTTGTTACTCCAATGGATGGTAGCATAGTCATTATGGAAGGTAGTTTGTGTACGATATTTTTGTTATTCCAATGGATGGTAGCCTTGTCATTATGAAAGGAAGTCTATTGTCGTGATTTTTGTTACTCTAAGGGATGGTAGCCTTGTCATTTTGGAAGGTAGTATGTTGTCGATATCTTTGTTACTCCAATGGATGGTAGCCTTGTCATTATGGAAGGTAGTCTGTTGTCCAGATTTTTGTAACTCTAAGGGATGGTAGCCTTGTCATTATGGAACGTAGTCTGTTGTCGAGATTTTTGTTATTCCAATGGATTGTAGTGTTGTCATTATAGAAGGTAGTATATTATCGAGATTTTTGTCACTACAATGGATGGTAGCCTTGTCATCATGGAAGGTAGTCTGTTGCCAATATTTTTGGTACTACAATGGATTGTAGCCTTGTCGTTATGGAAGGTTGTTTGTTGTCGATATCTTTGTTAGTCCAATGGATGGTAGCGTAGTCATTATGGAAGGTAGTTTGTGTACGAGATTTTAGTTACTTTAATGGATGGTAGCCTTGTCATTATGGAAGGTAGTCTATTGTCGAGATTTTTTATACTCCAATAGATTGTAGCCTTGTAATTAAGGAAGGTAGTCTCTTGTTGATATTTTGGTTACTTCAATGATGGTACCCTTGTCATTATGGAAGGTAGTCTATTACCGAGATTTTTGTTACTCCATTGCATGGTAGCCTTGTCATTATGGAAGGTAGTGTGTTGTCGATATTTTTGTTATTCCAATGGATGGTAGCCTTGTCATTATGGAAGGTAGTCTGTTGTCGTGATTTTTCCTACTCCAATGGATGGTAGCCCTGTCATTATGGAAGGTAGTATGTTGTCGATATCTTTGTTACTCCAATGGATGGTAGCCTTGTCATTATGGAAGGTAGTCTATTGTCGATATTTTTGTTACTCTAAGGAATGATAGCCTTTTCCATATGGAAGGTAGTCTGTTGTCCAAATTTTTGTTATTCCAATGGATGGTAGCATTGTCATTATAGTTGGTAGTATATTGTCGAGATTTTTGTCAATACAATGGATGGTAGCCTTGTCATTATGTAAGGTAGTCAGTTGTCGAGATTTTTGTTACTAGAATGGATTGTAGCTTGTCGTTATGGAAGGTAGTCTGTTGTCGATATCTTTGTTACTCCAATGGATGGTAGCCTAGTCATTATGGAAGGTAGTTTGTGTACGATATTTTTGTTATTCCAATGGATGGTAGCCTTGTCATTATGAAAGGTAGTCTATTGTTGTTATTTTTGTTACTCTAAGGGATGGTAGCCTTGTCATTATGGAAGGTAGTATGTTGTCGATATCTCTGTTACTCCAATGGATGGTAGCCTTGTCATTATGGAAGGTAGTCTGTTGTCCAGATTTTTGTTACTCTAAGGGATGGTAGCCTTGTCATTATGGAACGTAGTCTGTTGTCGATATTTTTGTTATTCCAATCGATGGTAGCGTTGTCATTATAGAAGGTAGTATATTATCGATTTTTTTGTCACTACAATAGATGATAGCCTTGTAATTATGGGAGGTAGTCTGTTGTCGATATTTTTGTTACTACAATGGATTATAGCCTTGTCGTTATGGAAGGTAGTATGTTGTCGATATCTTTGTTACTCCAATGGATGGTAGCCTTGTCATTATGGAAGGTAGTTTGTGTACGAGATGTTAGTTACTCCAATGGACGGTAGCCTTGTCATTATGGAAGGTAGTTTGTTGTCAAGATTTTTTATACTCCAATGGATTATAGCCTTGTAATTATGCAGGTAGTCTTTTGTTGATATTTTGGTTACTCCACTGATGGTACCCTTGTCATTATGGAAGGTAGTCTATTGCCGAGATTTTTGTTACTCCATTGCATGGTAGCCTTGTCATTATGGAAGGTAGTGTGTTGTTCATATTTTTGTTATTCTAATGGATGGTAGCCTTGTAATTATGGAAGGTAGTCTGTTGTCGTGATTTTTGTTACTCCAATGGATGGTAGCCTTGTCATTATGGAAGGTAGTATGTTGTCGATATCTTTGTTACTCTAATGGATGGTAGCCTTGTCATTTTGGAAGGTGGTATGTTGTCGAGATATTTGTTACTCTAAGGGATGGTAGCCTTGTCATTATGGAACGTAGTCATTATAGAAGATAGTATATTATCGATATTTTTTTCACTACAATGGATGGTAGCCTTGTCATTATGGAAGGTAGTCTGTTATCGAGATTTTTGTTACTACAATGAATTATACCCTTGTCGTTATGGAAGATAGTCTATTGTCAATATCTTTGTTACTCCAATGGATGGTAGCCTAGTCATTGTGGAAGGTAGTTTGTGTACGAGATTTTATTTACTCCAATGGATGGTAGCCTAGTCATTATGTAAGGTAGTTTGTGTACGAAATTTTTTTTTATTCCAATGGATGGTAGCCTTGTCATTATGAAAGGTAGTCTATTGTCGAGATTTTTGTCACTATAATGGATGGTAGCCTTGTCATTATGGAATGTAGTCTGTTGTCGAGATTTTTGTTACTACAATGGATTGTAGCCTTGTCGTTGTGGAAGGTAGTCTGTGTCGATATCTTTGTTACTCTAATGGATGGTAGCATAGTCATTATGGAAGGTAGTTTGTGTACGGGATTTTAGTTACTTCAATGGATGGTAGCCTTGTCATTATGGAAGGTAGTCTGTTGTCGAGATTTTTGTTATTCCAATGGATGGTAGCCTTATCATTATCAAAGGTAGTCTATTGTCGAGATTTTTGTTACTATAATATATTGTAGCCTTGTCATTATGGAAGGTAGTCTGTTGTCGAGATTTTTGTTACTCCAATGGATGGTAGCCTTGTCATTATAGAAGGTAATATATTGTTGACATTTTTGTCACTACAACGAATGGTAGCCTTGTCATTATGGAAGGTAGTCTGTTGTCGATATTTTTGTTACTACAATGGATTGTAGCCTTGTCATTGTGGAAGGAAGTCTGTTGTCGATATCTTTGTTACTCCAATGGATGGTAGCCTAGTCATTATTGAAGGTAGTTTGTGTACGATATTTTTGTTATTCCAATGGATGGTAGCCTTGTCATTATAGAAGGTAGTACATTGTCGAGATTTTTGTCACTACAATGGATGGTAGCCTTGTCATTATGGCAGGTAGTCTGTTGTCGAGATTTTTGTTACTATAATGGATTGTAGCCTTGTCATTATGGAAGGCAGTTTGTTGTCGTGATTTTTGTTACTCTAAGGGATGGTAGCCTTGTCATTATGGAAGGTAGTATGTTGTCGATATCTTTATTACTCCAATGGATGGTATCGTTGTTGTTATGTAAGGTAGTCTGTTGTTGATATCTTTGTTACTCCAATAGATGCTAGCCTAGTCATTATGGAAGGTAGTTTGTGTATGATATTTTTGTTATTCCAATGGATGGTAGCCTTGTCATTATGAAAGGTAGTATGTTGTCGTGATTTTTGTTACTCTAAGGGATGGTAGCCTTGTTATTAAGGAAGGTAGTATGTTGTCGATATCTTTATTACTCCAATGGATGATAGCCTTGTCGTTATGAAAGGTAGTCTGTTGTCGATATCTTTGTTACTCCAATGGATGGTAGCCTAGTCATTATGGAAGGTAGTTTGTGTATGATATTTTTGTTATTCCAATGGACGGTAGCCTTGTCATTATGTAAGGTAGTTTGTTGTCGTGATTTTTGTTAGTCTAAGGGATGGTAGCCTTGTCATTATGGAAGGTAGTATGTTGTTGATATCTTTGTTACTTCAATGGATGGTAGCCTTGTCATTATGGAAGGTAGTCTGTTGTCGAGATTTTTGTTACTCTAAGGGATGGTAGCCTTGTCATAATGGAAAGTAGTCTGTTGCCGAGATTTTTGTTATTCCATTGGATGGTGGCATTGTCATTATAGAAGGTAGTATATTATCGAGATTTTTGTCACTACAATGGATGGTAGCCTTGTCATTATGGAAGGTAGTCTGTTGTCAAGATTTTTGTTACTATAATGGATTATAGCCTTGTCGTTATCGAAGGTAGTTTGTGTACGAGATTTTAGTTACTTTAATGGATGGTAGCCTTGTCATTATGGAAGGTATTCTGTTGTCGAGATTTTTTATACTCCAATGGATTGTAGCCTTGTAATTATGGAAGGTGGTCTGTTGTCGAGATATTTGTTACTCTAAGGGATGGTAGCCTTGTCATTATGGAACGTAGTCTGTTGTCGAGATTTTAGTTATTCCAATGGATGGTAGAGTTGTCATTATAGAAGGTAGTATATTATAGATATTTTTTTCACTACAATGGATGGTAGCCTTGTCATGATGGAAGGTAGTCTGTTGTCGAGATTTTTGTTACTACAATGGATTGTAGACTTGTCATTATGGAAGATAGTCTGTTGTCGATATCTTTGTTACTCCAATGGATGGTAGTCTAGTCATTATGGAAGGTAGTTTGTGTACGAGATTTTAGTTATTCCAATGGATGGTAGCCTTGTCATTATGGAAGGTAGTCTGTTGTCGAGATTTTTGTTACTCCAATGGATGGTAGCCTTGTCATTATAGAAGGTAATATATTGTCGAGATTTTTGTCACTATAATGGATGGTAGCCTTGTCATTATGGAAGGTAGTTTGTTGTCGAGATTTTTGTTACTACAATGGATTGTAGCCTTGTCGTTGTGGAAGGTAGTCTGTGTCGATATCTTTGTTACTCTAATGGATGGTAGCGTAGTCATTATGGAAGGTAGTTTGTGTACGAAATTTTAGTTACTCCAATGGATGGTAGCCTTGTCATTATGGAAGGTAGTCTGTTGTCGAGATTTTTTATACTCCAATGGTTTGTAGCCTTGTCATTATGGAAGGTAGTCTGTTGTCGAGATTTTTGTTACTCTAAGGGATGGTAGCCTTGTCATTATGGAACGTAGTCTGTTGTCGAGATTTTTGTTATTCCAATGGATGGTAGCCTTGTCATTATGAAAGGTAGTCTGTTGTCGAGATTTTTAATACTATAATAGATTTTAGCCATGTCATTATGGAAGGTAGTCTGTTCTCGAGATTTTTGTTACTACAATGGATTGTAGCCTTGTCATTATGGAAGGCAGTTTGTTGTCGTGATTTTTGTTACTCTAATGGATGGTAGCCTTGTCATTATGGAAGGTAGTATGTTGTCGATATCTTTATTACTCCAATGGATGGTAGCCTTGTTGTTATGGAAGGTAGTCTGTTGTCGATATCTTTGTTACTCCAATGGATGGTAGCCTAGTCATTATGGAACGTAGTTTGTGTACGATATTTTTGTTATTCCAATGGATGGTAGACTAGTCATTATGGAAGGTAGTTTGTGTACAAGATTTTAGTTACTTTAATGGATGGTAGCCTTGTCATTATGGAAGGTATTCGGTTGTCGAGATTTTTTATACTCCAATGGATTGTAGCCTTGTAATTATGGAAGGTAGTCTTTTGTTGATATTTTAGTTACTCCAATGATGGTACCCTTGTCATTATGGAAGGTAGTCTATTGCCGATATTTTTGTTACTCCATTGCATGGTAGCCTTGTCATTATGGAAGGTAGTGTGTTGTCTATATTTTTGTTATTCTAATGGATGGTAGCCTTGTCATTATGGAAGGTAGTTTGTTCTCGTGATTTTTGTTACTCCAATGGATTGTAGCCCTGTCATTATGGAAGGTTGTATGTTGTTGATATATTTGTTACTCTAATGGATGGTAGCCTTGTCATTATGGAAGGTGGTTTGTTGTCGAGATATTTGTTACTCTAAGGGATGGTAGCCTTGTCATTATGGAACATAGTCTGTTGTTGAGAGTTTTGTTATTCCAATGGATGGTAGTGTTGCCATAATAGAAGATAGCATATTATCGATATTTTTTTCACTACAATGGATTGTAGCCTTGTCATTATGGAAGGTAGTCTGTCGTCGAGATTTTTGTTACTACAATGGATTATAGCCTTGTCGTTATGGAAGATAGTCTGTTGTCGATATCTTTGTTACTCCAATGGATGGTAGCCTAGTCATTATGGAAGGTAGTTTGTGTACAAGATTTTAGTTACTACAATGGATGGTAGCCTTGTCATTATGGAAGGTAGTCTGTTGTCATTATTTTTGTTACTACAATGGATTGTAGCCTTGTCATTATGGAAGTTAGTCTGTTGTCGAGATTTTTGTTACTCCAATGGATGGTAACGTTGTCATTATGGAACATAGTCTGTCGTCATGATTTTTGTTACTCCAATGGATGGTAGCCTTGTCATTATAGAAGGTAGTCTATTGTTCAGATATTTCTTACTACAATGTATGTTAGCCTTGTCATTATGGAAGGTAGTCTATTGTTGAGATTCTTGTTACTCCATTGGATAACAGCATTGTCAATATGGAAGGTAGTCTGTTGTTGAGATTTTTGTTATTCCAATGGATGGTAGCCTAGTCAATATGGAAGGTAGTCTGTTTTCGGGATTTTTGCTACTCCAATGGATGGTAGCCTTGTCATTATGGAAGGTAGTCTATTGTCGAGATTTTTGTTACTCCAATGGATGGTAGCCTTGTCATTACGGAAGATAGTAGGTCGTCAAAATTTTTGTTATTCTAATTGATGGTAGCCTTGTCATTATGAAAGGTAGTCTATTGTCGAGATTTTTGTTACTCCAATGGATTGTAGCCTTTTCATTATGGAAGGTAGTCTTTTGTCGAAAATTTTGTTACTCCAATGGATGGTAGCCTTCTTATTATGGTAGATAGTCTGTTGTCGAGATTTTGTTACTACAATGGATGGTAGCCTTGTCATTATGGAAGATAGTCTATTGTCGAGACTTTGTTACTCCATTAGATGGTAGCCTTGTCATTTTGGAAAGTAGTTTGTTGTAAAGATTTTTGTTACTCCAATGGATAGTACCTTGGTCATTATGGAACGTAGTCTGTAGTCGTGATTTTTGTTACTCCAATGGATGGTAGCCTTGTCATTACGGAAGGTAGTCTGTTGTCGAGATTTTTGTTACTACAATGGATGGTAGCCTTGTCATTATGGAAGGTAGTCTGTTGTCGAGATTTTTGTTACTACAATGGATGGTAGCCTTGTCATTATGGAAGGTAGTCTGGTTTTCAGATTTTTGATACTCCAATGGATTGTAGCCTTGTCATTATGGAAGGTTGTCTCTTGTGGATATTTTTTTTACTCCAATGGATGGTACCCTTGTCATTATGGAAGTTAGTCTGTTATCGATATTTTTGTTACTCTAATGGATGCTAGACTTAGCATTATGGAAGGTAGTCTGTTGTCGAGATTTCTGTTACACCAGTGGATGGTAGCTTTGTCATTATGGAAGGTAGTATGTTGTCGATATCTTTTTAATCCAATGGATGGTAGCCTTGTCATTATGGAAGGTAGTCTTTTGTCGAGATTTTTGTTACTCCAATGGATGGTAGCCTTATCATTATGGAAGGTAGTCTTTTGTCGAGATTTTGTTATTCCATTAGATGGTAGCCTTGTCATTTTGGAAGGTAGTTTGTTGTCAAGATTTTTGTTACTCCAATGGATAGTACCCTGTTCATTATGGAACGTAGTCTGTTGTCGTGATTTTTGTTACTCCAATGGATGGTAGCCTTGTCATTACGGAAGGTCGTTTGTTGTCTAGATTTTTGTTACTCCATTGGATGGTAGCCTTGTCATTATGGAAGGTAGTCTATTATTGTGATTTTTGTTAATACAATGGATTGTAGCCTTGTCATTATGAAAGGTAGTCTGTCGTTGTGATTTTTGTTACTCCAATGGATGGTAGCCTTGTAATTATTGAAGGTAGTCTGTTGTTCAGATTTTTGTTATTACAATGTGTGTTTGCCTTGTCATTATGGAAGGTAGTCTGTTGTCGAGATTTTTGTTACTCCATTGGATGATAGCCTTGTCATTATGGAAGATAGTATGTTGTTGAGATTTTTGTTATTCCAATGGATGGTAGCCTAGTAATTATGGAAGGTAGTCTGTTTTCGAGATTTTTGTTACTACAATGGATGGTAGCCTTGTCATTATGAAAGGTAGTCCATTGTCGAGATTTTTGTTACTCCAATGGATTGTATCCTTGTCATTATGGAAGGTAGTCTGTTGTCGAGTTTTGTTACTCCAATGGATGGTAGCCTTGTCAATACGGAAGGTAGTTTGTTGTTGTGATTTTTATTAATACAATGGATTGTAGCCTTGTCATTATGAAAGGTAGTCTGTCGTTGTGATTTTTGTTACTCCAATGGATGGTAGCCTTGTAATAATTGAAGGTAGTCTGTTGTTCAGATTTTTGTTATTACAATGTGTGTTTGCCTTGTCATTATGGAAGGTAGTCTGTTGTCGAGATTTTTGTTACTCCATTGGATGATAGCCTTGTCATTATGGAAGATAGTATGTTGTTGAGATTTTTGTTATTCCAATGGATGGTAGCCTAGTAATAATGGAAGGTAGTCCATTTTCGAGATTTTTGTTACTACAATGGATGGTAGCCTTGTCATTATGAAAGGTAGTCCATTGTCGAGATTTTTGTTACTCCAATGGATTGTATCCTTGTCATTATGGAAGGTAGTCTGTTGTCGAGATTTTTGTTACTCCAATGGATGGTAGCCTTGTCAATACGGAAGGTAGTCTGTTGTCAAGATTTTTGTTACTACAATGGATGGTAGCCTTGTCATTATGGAAGGCAGTCTGTTGTCATGATTTTTGTTAATACAATGGATTGTAGCCTAGTCAATATGGAAGGTAGTCTGTTTTCGAGATTTTTGTTACTCCAATGGATGGTAGCCTTGTCATTATGGAAGGTAGTCTATATGTTACTCTAATGGATGGTAGCCTTGTCAATATGGAAGTTTGTTTGTCCTCAAAATTTTTGTTATTCTAATTGATGGTAGCCTTGTCATTATGAAAGGTAGTCTATTGTCGAGATTTTTGTTACTCCAATGGATTGTAGACTTATCATAATGGAAGGTAGTCTTTTGTCGAAATTTTTGTTACTCCAATGGATTGTAGCCTTCTTATTGTTGAAGGTAGTTTGTTGTCGAGATTTTTGTTACTACAATGGATGGTAGCCTTGTCATTATGGAAGGTAGTCTGTTGTCGATATTTTTGTTACTACATCGGATTATAGCCTTGTCATTATGGAAGGTAGTCTATTATCGATATCTTTGTTACTCCAATGGATGGTAGCCTATTCATTATGGAATGTAGTCTGTTGTCGAGATTTTTGTTACTCCAATGGATGGTAGCCTTGTCATTTTGGAAGGTAGTCTGTCGTCGAGATTTTTGTTACTCCATTAGATGGTAGCCTTGTCATTTTGTAAGGTAGTTTGTTGTCAAGATTTTTGTTCCTCCAATGGATAGTACCCTGGTCATTATGGAAGGTAGTCTGTTGTCATGATTTTTGTTACTATGATGGATGGTAGCCTTTTCATTAGGGAAGGTAGTCCGTTGTCATGATTTTTGTTACTATAATGGATTGTAGCTTTGTCATTATGGAAGGTAGTTTGTCATTGTGATTTTTGTTACTCCAGTGGATGGTAGCCTTGTCATTATAGAAGGTAGTATGTTTTTCAGATTTTTGTTACTACAATGTATGTTAGCCTTGTTATTACGGAAGGTAGTATGTTGTCGAGATTTTTGTTACTCCATTGGATAGTAGCCTTATTATTATGGAAGGTAGTCTATTGTCGATATTTTTGTTACTCCAATGGAGGGTAGCATTGTCAATATGGAAGGTAATATGTTGTTGAGATTTTTGTTATTCCAATGGATGGTAGCCTAGTCAATATGGAAGGTAGTATGTTTTCGAGATTTTTGTTAATCCAATGGATGCTAGCCTTGTCATTATGGAAGGTAGTCTATTATCGAGATTTTTGTTACTCTAATAGATGGTAGCCTTGTCAATATGGAAGTTAGTTTGTCCTCAAAATTTTTGTTATTCTAATTGATGGTAGCCTTGTCATTATGAAACGTAGTCTATTGTCGATATTTTTGTTACTCCAATGGATTGTAGACTTATCATTATGGAAGGTAGTCTTTTGTCGAAATTTTTGTTACTCCAATGGATGGTAGCCTTCTTATTGTTGAAGGTAGTTTGTTGTCGAGATTTTTGTTACTACAATGGATGGTAGCCTTGTCATTATGGAAGGTAGTCTGTTATCGATATTTTTGTTACTACAATGGATTATAGCCTTGTCATTATGGAAGGTAGTCTATTATCTATATCTTTGTTACTCCAATGGATGGTAGCCTATTCATTATGGAATGTAGTCTGTTGTCGAGATTTTTGTTACTCCAATGGATTGTAGCCTTGTCATTTTGGAAGGTAGTTTGTTGTCGAGATTTTTGTTAGTCCATTAGATGGTAGCCTTGTCATTTTGGAAGGTAGTTTGTTGTCAAGATTTTTGTTACTCCAATGGATAGTACCCTGGTCATTATGGAAGGTAGTCTGTTGTCATGATTTTTGTTACTATGATGGATGGTAGCCTTGTCATTAGGGAAGGTAGCCCGTTGTCGTGATTTTTGTTACTATAATGGGTTGTAGCTTTGTCATTATGGAAGGTGGTTTATCATTGTGATTTTTGTTACTCCAATGGATGGTAGCCTTGTCATTATAGAAGGTAGTATGTTTTTCATATTTTTGTTACTATAATGTATGTTAGCCTTGTTATTATGGAAGGTAGTATGTTGTCGAGATTTTTGTTACTCCATTGGATAGTAGCCTTGTTATTATGGAAGGTAGTCTGTTGTTGAGATTTTTTTATTCCAATGGACGGTAGCCTAGTCATTATGGAAGGTACTCTATTTTTGATATTTTTGTTACTCCAATGGATGGTAGCCTTGTCATTACGGAAGGTAGCCTGTCGTAGATATTTTCTTTATTCAAATGGATGGTAGCCTTGTCATTATGAAAGGTAGTCTATTGTCGAGATTTTTGTTACTCCAATTGATGGTAGCCTCATCCTTACGGAAGGTAGTCTGTTGTCATGAATTTTGTTACTACAATGGATGGTAGCCTTGTCATTATAGAAGGTAGTCCGTTGTCATGATTTTTGTTACTACAATAGATTGTAGCCTTGTCATTATGGAAGGTAGTCTATTGTCAAGATTTTTTTTACTCCAATGGATGGTAGCCTTATCTTTATGGAAGGTCGTCTGTTGTCGAGATTTTTGTTAATCCAATGGATGGTAACCTTGTCATTATTGAAGGTAGTCTGTCATTATGATTTTTGTTACTCCAATGGATAGTAGCCTTGTCATTATGGAAGGTAGTCTATTGTTCAGATAATTCTTACTATAATGTATGTTAGCCTTGTCATTGTGGAATGTTGTCTATTGTTGAGATTTTTGTTACTCCATTGGATAGTAGCATTGTCAATATGGAAGGTAGTCTGTTGTTGAGATTTTTGTTATTCCAATGGATGGTAGCCTAGTCAATATGGAAGGTAGTCTGTTTTCTGGATTTTTGTTACTCCAATGGATGGTAGCCTTGTCATTATGGAAGGTAGGCTATTGTCGAGATTTTTGTTACTCCAATGGATGGTAGCCTTGTCATTATGGAAGGTAGTCTTTCGTCAAAATTTTTGTTATTCTATATGATGGTTGCCTTGTCATTATTAAAGGTCGTCTATTGTCGATATTTTTGTTACTCCAATGGATTGTAGACTTGTCATTATTGAAGGTAGTCTATTTTCTAGATTTTTGTTACTACAATGGATGGTAGCCTACACATTATGGAAGGTAGTATGTTTTCGAGATTTTTGTTACTACAATGGATGGTAGCCTTGTCATTATGGAAGGTAGTCTGTTGTCAAGATTTTTGTTACTACAATGTATTGTAGTCTATTCATTATGGAATGTAGTCTATTGTCGAGATTTTTGTTACTCCATTAGATGGTAGCCTTGTCATTTTGGAAGGTAGTTTGTTGTCAAGATTTTTGTTACTCCAATGGATAGTACCCTGGTCATTAAGGAAGGTAGTCTGTTGTTGTGATTTTTTTTACTACAATGGATGGTAGCCTTGTCATTATGGAATGTAGTCCGTTGTCGTGATTTTTGTTACTACAATGGATTGTAGCCTTGTCATTATGGAAGGTAGTCTGTCGTTGTGATTTTTGTTACTCCAATGTATGGTAGCCTTGTCATTATAGAAGGTAGTATGTTTTTCAGATTTTTGTTACTACAATGTATGTTAGCCTTGTTATTATGGAAGGTAGTATGTTGTCGAGATTTTTGTTACTCCATTGGATAGTAGCCTTATTCTTATGGAAGGTAGTATGTTGTTGAGATTTTTGTTATTCCAATGGATGGTAGCCTAGTCATTACGAAAGGTAGTCTATTTTTGAGATTTTAGTTACTCCAATGGATGGTAGCCTTGTCATTATGGAAGGTAGTCTGTTGTCGAGATTTTTGTTACTCCAATGGATGGTAGCCTTGACATTATGGAAGGTAGTCTGTTGTTGAGATTTTTGTTACTCCAATGGATTGTAGCCTTTTCATTATGGAAGGTAGTGTTTTGTCGAAATTTTTGTTACTTCATTGGATGGTAGCCTTTTTATTATGGAAAGTAGTCTGTTGTCGAGATTTTTGTTACTATAATGGATGGTAGCCTTGTCGTTATGGAAGGTAGTCTGTTGTCGAGATTTTTGTTACTCCAATGGATTGTAGCCTTATCATTATGGAAGGTAGTCTTTTGTTGATATCTTTGTTACTCCAATGGATGGTAGCCTAGTCATTATGGAATGCCGTCTGTTGTTCATATTTTTGTTACTCCAACGGATGGTAGCCTTGTCATTATGGAAGGTAGTCTGTTGTCGAGATTTTTGATACGCCTATGGATAGTACATTTGTCATTATGGAAGGTAGTCTATTGTCGTGATTTTTGTTACTCCAATGGATGGTAGCCTTGTCATTATGGAAGGTAGTATGTGTTCGATATCTTTGTTACTCTAATGGATGGTAGACTTGTCATTATGGAAGGTAGTCTATTGTCGAGATTTTTGTTACTCCAATGGATGGTAGCCATGTCATTATGGAAGTTAGTCTGTCGTTGTGATTTTTGTTACTCCAATGGATGTTAGCCTTGTCATTACGGAATGTAGTCTGTTGTCGAGATTTTTGTTACTACAATTGATGGTAGCCTTGTCATTATGTAAGGTAGTCCCTTGTCGTGATTTTTTTTACTACAATGGATTGTAGCCTTGTCATTATGGAAGGTAGTCTATTCTCGAGATTTTTGTTACTCCAATGGTTGGTATCCTTATCATTATAGAAGGTAGTCTGTCGTTATGATATTTGTTACTCCAATGTATGGTAGCCTTGTAATTATGGAAGGTAGTCTATTGTTCAAGTTTTTCTTACTACAATGTATGTTAGCCTTGCCATTATGGAAGGTAGTCTATTGTCGATATTTTTGTTACTCCATTGGATAATAGCTTTGTCATTATGGAAGGTACTCTTTTGTTGAGATTTTTTTTATACCAATGGACGGTAGCCTAGTCAATATGGAAGGTAGTCTGTTTTCGAGATTTTTGTCACTCCAATGGATGGTATCCTTCTTATTGTTGAAGGTAGTCTGTTGTCGAGATTTTTGTTACTACAATGGATGGTAGCCTTGTCATCATGGAAGGTAGGCTGTTGTCGATATTTTTATAACTACAATGGATTGTAGCCTAGTCATTATGGAAGATAGTCTATTATCGATATCTTTGTTACTCTAATGGATGGTAGCCTATTCATTATGGAATGTAGTATGTTGTCGAGATTTTTGTTACTCCAATGGATGGTAGCCTTGTCATTTTGGAAGGTAGTCTATTGTCGAGATTTTTGTTACTCCATTAGATGGTAGCCTTGTCATTTTGGAAGGTAGTTTGTTGTCAAGATTTTTGTTACTCCAATGGATAGTACCCTGGTCATTATGGAAGGTAGTCTGTTGTCATGATTTTTGTTACTATGATGGATGGTAGCCTTGTCATTAGGGAAGGTAATCCGTTGTCGTGATTTTTGTTACTACAATGGATTGTAGCGTTGTCATTATGGAAGGTAGTCTATTGTCGAGATTTTTGTTACTCCAATGGATGGTAGCCTTGCAATTATGGAAGGTAGTCTGTCGTCATAAATTTTGTTATTCTAATTGATGGTTGCCTTGTCATTATTAAAGGTAGTCTATTGTCGATATTTTTGTTACTCCATTGGATTGTAGACTTGTCATTATAGAAGGTAGTCTGTTTTCTAGATTTTTGTTACTACAATGGATGGTAGCCTACACATTATGGAAGGTAGTATGTTTTCGAGATTTTTGTTACTACAATGGATGGTAGCCTTGTCATTATGGAAGGTAGTCTGTTGTCGAGATTTTTGTTACTACAATGGATTGTAGTCTTGTCATTATGGAAGGTAGTCTATTATCGATATCTTTGTTACTCCAATGGATGGTAGCCTATTCATTATGGAATGTAGTCTATTGTCGAGATTTTTGTTACTCCATTAGATGGTAGCCTTGTCATTTTGGAAGGTAGTTTGTTGTCAAGATTTTTGTTACTCCAATGGATAGTACCCTGGTCATTAAGGAAGGTAGTTTGTTGTCGTGATTTTTGTTACTACAATGGATGGTTGCCTTGTCATTATGGAACGTAGTCCGTTGTCGTGATTTTTGTTACTACAATGGATTGTAGCCTTGTCATTATGGAAGGTAGTCTGTCGTTTTAATTTTTGTTACTCCAATGTATGGTAGCCTTGTCATTATAGAAGGTAGTATGTTTTTCAGATTTTTGTTACTACAATGTATGTTAGCCTTGTTATTATGGAATGTACTATGTTGTCAAGATTTTTGTTACTCCATTGGATAGTAGCCTTGTTCTTATGGAAGGTAGTATGTTGTTGAGATTTTTGTTATTCCAATGGATGGTAGCCTAGTCATTATGAAAGGTAGTCTATTTTTGAGATTTTTGTTACTCCAATGGATGGTAGCCTTGTCATTATGGAAGGTAGTCTGTTGTCGAGATTTTTGTTACTCCAATGGATGGTAGCCTTGACATTATGGAAGGTAGTCTGTTGTTGAGATTTTTGTTATTCCAATGGATTGTACCCTTTTCATTATGGAAGGTAGTGTTTTGTTGAAATTTTTGTTACTCCAATCGATGGTAGCCTTGCAATTATGGAAGGTAGTTTGTCGTCAAAAATTTTGTTATTCTAATTGATGGTTGCCTTGTCATTATTAAAGGTAGTCTATTGTCGATATTTTTGTTACTCCAATGGATCGTAGACTTGTCATTATGGAAGGTAGTCTGTTTTCTAGATTTTTGTTACTACAATGGATGGTAGCCTACACATTATGGAAGGTAGTCTGTTGTCGAGATTTTTGTTACTACAATGGATTGTAGTCTTGTCATTATGGAAGGTAGTCTATTATCGATATCTTTGTTACTCCAATGGATGGTAGCCTATTCATTATGGAATGTAGTCTATTGTCGAGATTTTTGTTACTCCATTAGATGGTAGCCTTGTCATTTTGGAAGGTAGTTTGTTGTCAAGATATTTGTTACTCCAATGGATAGTACCCTGGTCATTAAGGATGGTAGTCTGTTGTCGTGATTTTTGTTACTTTAATGGATGGTAGCCTTGTCATTATGGAACATAGTCCGTTGTCGTGATTTTTGTTACTACAATGGATTGTAGCCTTGTCATTATGGAAGGTAGTCTGTCGTTGTGATTTTTGTTACTCCAATGTATGGTAGCCTTGTCATTATAGAAGGTAGTATGTTTTTCAGATTTTTGTTACTACAATGTATGTTAGCCTTGTTATTATGGAAGGTAGTATGTTTTCGAGATTTTTGTTACTCCATTGGATAGTAGCCTGGTTCTTATGGAAGGTAGTATGTTGTTGAGATTTTTGTTATTCCAATGGATGGTAGCCTAGTCATTATGAAAGGTAGTCTATTTTTGAGATTTTTGTTACTCCAATGGATGGTAGCCTTGTCATTATGGAAGGTAGTCTGTTGTCGAGATTTTTGTTATTCCAATGGATGGTAGCCTTGACATTATGGAAGGTAGTCTGTTGTTGAGATTTTTGTTACTCCAATGGATTGTAGCCTTTTCATTATGGAAGGTAGTGTTTTGTCGAAATTTTTGTTACTTCAATGGATGGTAGCCTTTTTATTATGGAAAGTAGTCTGTTGTCGAGATTTTTGTTACTATAATGGATGGTAGCCTTGTCGTTATGGAAGGTAGTCTGTTGTCGAGATTTTTGTTACTCCAATGGATTGTAGCCTTATCATTATGGAAGGTAGTCTTTTGTTGATATCTTTGTTACTCCAATGGATGGTAGCCTAGTCATTATGGAATGCAGTCTGTTGTTCATATTTTTGTTACTCCAACGGATGGTAGCCTTGTCATTATGGAAGGTAGTCTGTTGTCGAGATTTTTGTTACGCCTATGGATAGTACGTTTGTCATTATGGAAGGTAGTCTATTGTCGTGATTTTTGTTACTCCAATGGATGGTAGCCTTGTCATTATGGAAGGTACTATGTGTTCGATATCTTTGTTACTCTAATGGATGGTAGACTTGTCATTGTGGAAGGTAGTCTATTGTCGAGATTTTTGTTACTCCAATGGA
The DNA here is from genome assembly GCA_948472305.1 of Vicia faba. NCBI lineage: Eukaryota > Viridiplantae > Streptophyta > Magnoliopsida > Fabales > Fabaceae > Vicia > Vicia faba. The sequence continues at coordinate 531,860,070 of OX451741.1, forward strand.
TGGTAGCCTGTTCATTATGGATGTTAGTCTGTCATTGTGATTTTTGTTACTCCAATGGATGGTAGCCTTGTCATTACAGATGGTAGTCTGTTGTCGAGATTTTTGTTACTACAATTGATGGTAGCCTTGTCATTATGTAAGGTAGTCCCTTGTCGTGATTTTATTTACTACAATGGATTATAGCCTTGTCATTATGGAAGGTAGTCTATTCTCGAGATTTTTGTTACTCCAATGGTTGGTATCCTTATCATTATGGAAGGTAGTCTGTCGTTATGATATTTGTTACTCCAATGTATGGTAGCCTTGTCATTATGGAAGGTAGTCTATTGTTCAAGTTTTTCCTACTACAATGTATGTTAGCCTTGCCATTATGGAAGGTAGTCTATTGTCGAGATTTTTGTTACTCCATTGGATAATAGCTTTGTCATTATGGAAGGTACTCTTTTGTTGAGATTTTTTTTATACCAATGGACGGTAGCCTAGTCAATATGGAAGGTAGTCTGTTTTCGAGATTTTTGTCACTCCAATGGATGGTAGCCTTCTTATTGTTGAAGGTAGTCTGTTGTCGAGATTTTTGTTACTACAATGGATGGTAGCCTTGTCATTATGGAAGGTAGTTTGTTGTCGATATTTTTGTTACTACAATGGATTGTAGCCTTGTCATTATGGAAGATAGTCTATTATCAAAATCTTTGTCACTCCAATGGATGGTAGCCTTCTTATTGTTGAAGGTAGTCTGTTGTCGAGATTTTTGTTACTACAATGGATGGTAGCCTTGTCATTATGGAATGTAGTATGTTGTCGAGATTTTTGTTACTCCAATGGATGGTAGCCTTGTCATTTTGGAAGGTAGTCTGTTGTCGAGATTTTTGTTACTCCATTAGATGGTAGCCTTGTCATTTTGGAAGGTAGTTTGTTGTCAAGATTTTTGTTACTCCAATGGATAGTACCCTGGTCATTATGGAAGGTAGTCTGTTGTCATGATTTTTGTTACTATGATGGATGGTAGCCTTGTCATTAGGGAAGGTAGTCCGTTGTCGTGATTTTTGTTACTACAATGGATTGTAGCGTTGTCGTTATGGAAGGTAGTTTGTCATTGTGATTTTTGTTACTCCAATGGATGGTAGCCTTGTCATTATAGAAGGTAGTATGTTTTTCAGATTTTTGTTACTACAATGTATGTTAGCCTTGTTATTATGGAAGGTAGTATGTTGTCGAGATTTTTGTTTCTTCATTGGATAGTAGCCTTGTTATTATGGAAGATAGTCTGTTGTTGAGATTTTTTTTATTCCAATGGATGGTAGCCTAGTCATTATGGAAGGTACTCTATTTTTGAGATTTTTGTTACTCCAATGAATGGTAGCCTTGTCATTATGGAAGGTAGTCTGTCGTTGATATTTTCTTTATTCAAATGGATGGTAGCCTTGTCATTATGAAAGGTAGTCTATTGTCGAGATTTTTGTTAGTCCCGTGGATTGTATCCTTGTCATTATGGAATATAGTCTGTTGTCAAGATTTTTGTTACTCGAATGGATGGTAGCCTTGTCCTTACGGAAGGTAATCTGTTGTCATGAATTTTGTTACTACAGTGGATGGTAGCCTTTTCATTACAGAAGGTACTCTGTTGTCATGATTTTTGTTACTACAATGGATTATAGCCTTGTCATTATGGAAGGTAGTCTATTGTCGAGCTTTTTTTTACTCCAATGGATGGTAGCCTTATCTTTATGGAAGGTAGTCTGTTGTCGAGATTTTTGTTAATCCAATGGATGGTAACCTTGTCATTATGGAAGGTAGTCTGTCATTATGATTTTTGTTACTCCAATGGATGGTAGCCTTGTCATTATGGAAGGTAGTCTATTGTTCAGATATTTCTTAATACAATGTATGTTAGCCTTGTCATTATGGAAGGTAGACTATTATTGAGATTTTTGTTACTCCATTGGATAGTAGCATTGTCAATATGGAAGGTAGTCTGTTGTTGAGATTTTTGTTATTCCAATGGATGGTAGCCTAGTCAATATGGAAGGTAGTCTGTTTTCGGGATTTTTGTTACTCCAATGGATGGTAGCCTTGTCATTATGGAAGGTAGTCTATTGTCGAGATTTATGTTACTCCAATGGATGGTAGCCTTGTCATTATGGAAGGTAGTATGTCGTCAATATTTTTGTTATTCTATATGATGGTAGCCTTGTCATTATGAAAGGTAGTTTATTGTCGACATTTTTCTTACTCCAATGGATTGTAGCCTTTTCATTTTGGAAGGTGGTCTTTTTTCGAAATTTTTGTTACTCCAATGGATGGTAGCCTTCTTATTATGGAAGGTAGTCTGTTGTCGAGATTTTTGTTACTACAATGGATGGTAGCCTTGTCATTATGGAAGGTAGTCTGTTGTAGAGATTTTTGTTACTACAATGGATTGTAGCCTTGTCATTATGGAGGGTAGTCAGTTGTCAACATTTTTGTTACTCCATTGGATAGTAGCCTTGTCATTATGGAAGGTAGTCTGTTGTCATGATTTTTGTTACTACAATGGATGGTAGCCTGTTCATTATGGATGTTAGTCTGTCATTGTGATTTTTGTTACTCTAATGGATGGTAGCCTTGTCATTACGGAAGGTAGTCTGTTGTCGAGATTTTTGTTACTACAATTGATGGTAGCCTTGTCATTATGTAAGGTAGTCCCTTGTCGTGATTTTTTTTACTACAATGGATTGTAGCCTTGTCATTATGGAAGGTAGTCTATTCTCGGAATTTTTGTTACCCCAATGGTTGGTATCCTTATCATTATGGAAGGTAGTCTGTCGTTATGATATTTGTTACTCCAATGTATGGTAGCCTTGTCATTATGGAAGGTAGTCTATTGTTCAAGTTTTTCTTACTCCAATGGATGGTAGCCTTGCCATTAATGAAGGTAGTCTGTCGTTGTGATTTTTGTTACTCCATTGGATAATAGCTTTGTCATTATGGAAGGTACTCTTTTGTTGAGATTTTTTTTATACCAATGGACGGTAGCCTAGTCAATATGGAAGGTAGTCTGTTTTCGAGATTTTTGTCACTCCAATGGATGGTAGCCTTCTTATTGTTGAAGGTAGTATGTTGTCGAGATTTTTGTTACTACAATGGATGGTAGCCTTGTCATTATGGAAGGTAGTCTGTTGTCGATATTTTTGTTACAACAATGGATTATAGCCTTGTCATTATGGAAGATAGTCTATTATCAATATCTTTCTTACTCTAATGGATGGTAGCCTATTCATTATGGAATGTAGTATGTTGTCGAGATTTTTGTTACTCCAATGGATGGTATCCTTGTCATTTTGGAAGGTAGTCTGTTGTCGAGATTTTTGTTACTCCATTATATGGTAGCCTTGTAATTTTGGAAGGTAATCTGTTGTCATGATTTTTGTTACTACAATGGATTATAGCCTTGTCATTATGGAAGGTAGTCTATTGTCGAGATTTTTTTTACTCCAATGGATGGTAGCCTTATCTTTATGGAAGGTAGTCTGTTGTCGAGATTTTTGTTAATCCAATGGATGGTAACCTTGTCATTATGGAAGGTAGTCTGTCGTTATGATTTTTGTTACTCCAATGGATGGTAGCCTTGTCATTATGGAAGGTAGTCTATTGTTCAGATATTTCTTAATACAATGTATGTTAGCCTTGTCATTATGGAAGGTAGTCTATTGTTGAGATTTTTGTTACTCCATTGGATAGTAGCATTGTCAATATGGAAGGTAGTTTGTTGTTGAGATTTTTGTTATTCCAATGGATGGTAGCCTAGTCAATATGGAAGGTAGTCTGTTTTCGGGATTTTTGTTACTCCAATGGATGGTAGCCTTGTCATTATGGAAGGTAGTCTATTGTCGAGATTTTTGTTACTCCAATGGATTGTAGACTTGTCATTATGGAAGGTATTCTGTTGTTGAGATTTTTGTTATTCCAATTGATGGTAGCCTACTCATTATGGAAGGTAGTCTATTTTCGAGATTTTTGTTACTACAATGGATGGTAGCCTTGTCATTATGGAAGGTAGTCAGTTGTCGAGATTTTTGTTACTACAATGGATTGTAGTCTTGTCATGATGGAAGTTAGTCTTTTATCGATATCTTTGTTACTCCAATGGATGGTAGCCTATTCATTATGGAATGTAGTCTGTTGTCGAGATTTTTGTTACTCCAATGGATGGTAGCCTTGTCATTATGGAAGGTAGTCTGATGTCGAGATTTTTATTACTCCATTAGATGGTAGCCTTGTCATTTTGGAAGGTAGTTTGTTGTCATGATTTTTGTTACTGCAATGGATCATTAAGGAAGGTAGTCTGTTGTCGTGATTTTTGTTACTACAATGGATGGTAGCCTTGTCATTATGGAAGGTAGTCCGTTGTCGTGATTTTTGTTACTACAATGGATTGTAGCCTTGTCATTATGGAAGGTAGTCAGTCATTGTGATTTTTGTTCCACCAATGGATGGTAGCCTTGTCATTATAGAAGGTAGTATGTTTTTCAAATTTTTTTTACTCCATTGGATAGTAGCCTTGTTCTTATGGAAGGTTGTTTGTTGTTGAGATTTTTGTTATTCCAATGGATTGTAGCCTAGTCTTTATGAAAGGTAGTCTATTTTTGAGATTTTTGTTACTCCAATGGATGGTAGCCTTTTCATTATGGAAGGTAGTCTTTTGTCGAATTTTTGTTACTCCAATGGATGGTAGCCTTCTTATTATGGAAAGTAGTCTGTTGTCGATATTTTTGTTACTATAATGGATGGTAGCCTTGTCATTATGCAAGGTAGTCTGTTGTCGAGATTTTTGTTACTCCAATGGATTGTAGCCTTATCATTATGGAAGGTACTCTTTTGTTGATATCTTTGTTACTCCAATGGATGGTAGCCTAGTCATTATGGAATGCAGTATGTTATACAGATTTTGGTCACTCCAACGGATGGTAGCCTTGTCATTATGGAAGGTAGTCTGTTGTCGAGATTTTTATTACTCCATTAGACGGTAGCCTTGTCATTTTGGAAGGTAGTCTGTTGTGAAGATTTTTGTTACGCCTATGGATAGTACGTTTTTCATTATGGAAGGTAGTCTGTTGTCGTGATTTTTTTTACTCCAATGGATGGTAGCCTTGTCATTATGGAAGGTAGTATGTTGTCGATATCTTTGTTACTCTAATGGATGGTAGCCTTGTCATTATGGAAGGTAGTCTATTGTCGAGATTTTTGTTAGTCCAATGGATGGTAGCCTTGTCATTATGGAAGTTAGTTTGTCGTTGTGATTTTTGTTACTCCAATGGATTGTAGCCTTGTCATTACGGATGGTAGTCTGTTGTCGAGATTTTTGTTACTCCAATGGTTGGTATCCTTATTATTATGGAAGGTAGTCTGTCGTTATGATATTTGTTACTCCAATGGATGGTAGCCTTGTAATTATGGAAGGTAGTCTATTGTTCAAGTTTTTCTTACTACAATGTATGTTAGCCTTGCCATTATGGAAGGTAGTCTATTGTCGAGATTTTTGTTACTCCATTGGATAGTAGCTTTGTCATTATGGAAGGTACTCTGTTGTTGAGATTTTTTTATACCAATGGACGGTAGCCTAGTCAATATGGAAGGTAGTCTGTTTTAGAGATTTTTGTTACTCCAATGGATGGTAGCCTTCTCATTATGGAAGGTAGTCTGTCGTCGATATTTTTGTTGTTCAGATGGGTGGTAGCCTTCTCATTATGAAAGGTAGTCTATTGTCGAGATTTTTGTTACTCCAATGGATTGTATCCTTGTCATTATGGAAGGTAGTCTGTTGTTGAGATTTTTGTTATTCACATGGATGGTAGCCTTGTCATTATGAAAGGTAGTCTATTGTCGAGATTTTTGTTACTCCAATGAATTGTAGCTTTGTCATTATGGAAGGTAGTCTTTTGTTGAAATATTTTTTACTCCAATCGATGGTAGCCTTCTTTTTATGGAAGGTAGTCTGTTCTCGAAATTTTTGTTACTATAATGGATGGTAGCCTTGTCATTATGGAAGGTAGTCTATTGTCGAGATTTTTGTTACTCCAATGGATTGTAGCCTTATCATTATGGAAGGTAGTCTGTTGTCGATATCTTTGTTACTCCAATGGATGGTAGCCTATTCATTATGGAATGTAGTGTGTTGTCGAGATTTTTGTTACTTCAACGGATGGTAGCCTTGTCATTATGGAAGGTAGTTTGTTGTCGAGATTTTTGTTACTCCATTAGATGGTAGGCTTGTCATTTTGTAAGGTAGTCTATTGCCAAGATTTTTGTTACTCTAATGGATAGTACCCTTGTCATTATGGAAGGTAGTCTGTTGTCGTGATTTTTGTTAATCCAATGGATGGTAGCCTTGTAAATATGGAAGGTAGTATATTGTCGATATCTTTGTTACTCCAATGGATGGTAGCCTTGTCATTTTGGAAGGTAGCCTATTGTCAAGATTTTTGTTACTCTAATGGATGGTAGCCTTGTACTTATGGAATGTAGTCTATCATTGTGATTTTTGTTACTCCAATGGTTAGTAGCCTAGTCATTATGGAAGTTAGTCTATTGTTGAGATTTTTGTTATTCCAATGGATGGTAGCCTAGTCATTGTGGAAGGTAGTATAGTTTTGAGATTTTTGTTACTCCAATGGATGGTAGCCTTGTCATTATGGAAGGTACTCTGTTGTTGAGATTTTTTTTATTCCAATGGATGGTAGCCTAATCAATATGGAAGATAGTCTGTCTTCGAGATTTTTGTTACTCCAATGGATGGTAGCCTTGTCATTATGAAAGGTAGTCTACTGTCGAGATTTTTGTTAATCCAATGGATGATAGCCTTTTCATTATGGAAGGTAGTCTGTCGCTAAAATTTTTGTTGTTCTAATGGATGGTAGCCTTGTCATTATAAAAGGTATTCTATTGTCGAGATTTTTGTTACTCCAATGGATTGTAGACTTATCATTATGGAAGGTAGTCTTTTGTCGAAATTTTTGTTACTCCAATGGATGGTAGCCTTCTTATTATGGAAGGTATACTATTGTCGAGATTTTGTTACTCCATTAGATGGTAGCCTTGTCATTTTGGAAGGTAGTTTGTTGTCAAGATATTTGTTACTCTAATGGATAGTATCCTGGTCATTATGGAACGTAGTTTGTCGTTGTGATTTTTGTTACTCCAATGGATGGTAGCCTTGTAAATATTGAAGGTAGTATGTTGTTCAGATTTTTGTTATTACAAAGTGTGTTTGCCTTGTCATATGGAAGGTAGTTTGTTGTCGAGATTTTTGTTACTCCATTGGATAGTAGCCTTGTCATTATGGAAGGTAGTATGTTGTTGAGACTTTTGTTATTCCAATGTATGGTAGCCTTGTCATTATGGAAGGTTGTTTGTTGTCGAGATTTTTGTTACTCCAATGGATGGTAGCCTTGTCATTATGGATGGTAGTCTGTCGTTGAAATTTTTTTATTCCAATGGATGGTAGCCTTGTCAATATGAAAGGTAGTCCATTGTCAAGATTTTTGTTACTCCAATGGATTGTATCCTTATCATTATGGAAGGTAGTCTATTGTCGAGATTTTTTTTACTCCAATGGATGGTAGCCTTGTCATTACGGAAGGTAGTCTATTGTCAAGATTTTTGTTACTACAATGGATGGTAGCCTTGTCATTATGGAAGGTAGTCTGTTGTTATGATTTTTGTTACTACAATGGATTGTAGCCTTGTCATCATGGAAGGTAGTCTATTGTCGAGATTTTTGTTACTCCATTGGATGGTAGGATTGTCAATATGGAAGGTAATCTGTTGTTGAGATTTTTGTTATTCCAATGGATGGTAGCCTAGTCAATATGGAAGGTAGTCTGTTTTCGATATTTTTGTTACTCTAATGGATGGTAGCCTTGTCATTATGGAAGGTAGTTTGTCCTCGAATTTTTTGTTATTCTAATTGATGGTAGCCTTGTCATTATGAAAGGTAGTCTATTATCGAGATTTTTGTTACTCCAATGGATTGTAGACTTGTCATTATGGAAGGTAGTCTTTTGTCGAAATTTTTGTTACTCCAATGGATGGTAGCCTTCTTATTGTTGAAGGTAGTCTGTTGTCGAGATTTTTTTTACTACAATGGATGGTAGCCTTATCATTATGGAAGGTAGTATGTTGTTGATATTTTTGTTACTACAATGGATTGTAACCCTGGTCATTATGGAACGTAGTCTGTTGTCGTGATATTTGTTACTCTAATGGATTGTAGCCTTGTCATTACGGAAGGTAGTCTATTATCGAGATTTTTGTAACTACAATAGATGGTAGCCTTGTCATTATGGAAGGTAGCCTGTTGTTGTGATTTTGGTTACTAAAATGGATTGTAGCCTTGTCATTATGAAAGGTAGTCAGTCGTTGTGATTTTTGTTACTCCAATGGATGGTAGCCTTGTAATTATTGAAGGTAGTATGTTGTTCAGATTTTTGTTCTTACAATGTGTGTTTGTATTGTCATTATGGAGGGTAGTCTGTTGCCAAGATTTTTGTTACTCCATTGGATAATAGCCTTGTCATTATGGAAGGTAGTCTGTTTTCGAGATTTTTGTTACTACAATGGATGGTAGCCTTGTCATTATGAAAGGTAGTTTATTGTCGAGATTTTTGTTACTCCAATGGATAGTATCCTTGCCATTATGGAAGGTAGTCTGTTGTCAAGATTTTTGTTACTCCAATGGATGGTAGCCTTGTCATTACGGAAGGTAGTCTGTTGTCAAGATTTTTGTTACAATGTGTGTTTGCCTTGTCATTATGGAGGGTAGTCTGTTGCCAAGATTTTTGTTACTCCATTGGATAGTAGCCTTGTCATTATGGAAGGTAATCTGTTTTTGAGATTTTTGTTACTACAATGGATGGTAGCCTTGTCATTATGAAAGGTAGTTTATTGTCGAGATTTTTGTTACTCCAATGGATAGTATCCTTACCATTATGGAATGTAGTCTGTTGTCGAGATTTTTGTTACTCCAATGGATGGTAGCCTTGTCATTACGGAAGGTAGTCTGTTGTCAAGATTTTTGTTCCTACAATGGATGGTAGCCTTGTCATTATGGAAGGTAGTCTGTTGTCATGATTTTTGTTACTACAATGGATTGTAGCCTTGTCATTATGGAAGGTAGTCTATTGTCGAGATTTTTGTTACTCCAATGGATGGTAGCCTTATCATTATGGAAGGTAGTCTGTTGTCGATATTTTTGTTACTCCAATGGATGATAGCCTTGTCATTATGGAAGGTAGTTTGTCTTTAAGATTTTTGTTACTCCAATGGATGGTAGCCTTGTCATTATTGAATGTAGTCTATTGTTCAGATATTTCTTACTACAATGTATGTTAGCCTTGTCATTATGGAAGGAAGTCTATTGTTGAGATTTTTGTTACTCCATTGGATAGTATCATTGTCAATATGGAAGGTAATCTGTTGTTGAGATTTTTATTATTCCAATAGATGGTAGCCTAGTCAACATGGAAGTTAGTCTGTTTTCGAGATTTTTGTTACTCCAATGGATGGTAGCCTTGTCATTATGGAAGGTAGTTTATTGTCGAGATTTTTGTTACTCCAATGGATGGTAGCCTTGTCATTATGGAAGGTAGTCTGTTGTCGAGATTTTTGTTACTACAATGGATTGTACCCTTGTCATTATGGAAGGAAGTTTATTATCGATATCTTTGTTACTCCAATGGATGGTAGCCTATTCTTTATGGAATGTAGTCTGTTGTCGAGATTTTTGTTCCTCCAATGGATGGTAGCCTTGTCATTATGGAAGGTAGTCTGTTGTCGAGATTTTTGTTACTCCATTAGATGGTAGCCTTTTCATTTTGGAAGGTAGTTTGTTGTCAAGATTTTTGTAACTCCAATGGATAGTACCCTGGTCATTATGGAAGGTAGTCTGTTGTCGTGATTTTTGTTACTACAATGGATGGTAGTCTTGTCATTATGGAAGGTAGTCTGTTGTTGTGATTTTTGTTACTACAATGGATTGTAGCCTTGTCATTATGGAAGGTAGTTTGTCGTTGTGATTTTTGTAACTCCAATGGATGGTAGCCTTGTCATTATAGAAGGTGGTATGTTTTTAAGATTTTTGTTACTACAATGTATGTTAGCCTTGTTATTATGGAAGGTAGTATGTTGTCGAGATTTTTGTTACTCCATTGGATAGTAGCCTTGTTCTTATGGAAGGTAGTCTATTGTTGAGATTTTTGTTATTCCAATGGATGGTAGCCTAGTCATTATGGAAGGTAGTCTATTTTTGAGATTTTTGTTACTCAATGGATGGTAGCCTTGTCATTATGGAAGGTAGTTTGTTGTCGAGATTTTTGTTACTCCAATGGATGGTAGCCTTGACATTATGGAAGGTAGTCTGTTGTTGAAATTTTTGTTACTCCAATGGATTGTAGCCTTTTCATTATGGAAGGTAGTCTTTTTTCTAAATTTTTGTTACTCCAATGGATGGTAGCCTTCTTATTATGGAAAGTAGTCTAATGTCGAGATTTTTGTTACTATAATCGATGGTAGCCTTGTCATTATGGAAGGTAGTCTGTTATCGAGATTTTTGTTGCTCCAATAGATTGTAGCCTTATCATTATGGAAGGTAGTATTTTGTTGATATCTTTGTTACTACAATGGATGGTAGCCTTGTCATTATGGAAGGTAGTATGTTGTCGATATCTTTGTTACTCTAATGGATGGTAGCCTTGTCATTATAGAAGGTAGTCTATTGTCGAGATTTTTGTTACTCCAATGGATGGTAGCCTTGTCATTATGGAAGTTAGTCTGTCGTTGTGATTTTTGTTACTCCAATGGATGGTAGCCTTGTCATTACAAAAGGTAGTCTATTGTCGAGATTTTTGTTACTACAATTGATGGTAGCCTTGTCATTATGGAAGGTAGTCTGTTGTCGTGATTTTTTTTACTACAATGGATTGTAGCCTTGTCATTATGGAAGGTAGTCTATTCTCGAGATTTTTGTTACTCCAATGGTTGGTATCCTTATCATTATGGAATGTAGTATGTCGTTAGGATATTTGTTACTCCAATGGATGGTAGCCTTGTCATTATGGAAGGTAGTCTATTGTTCATGTTTTTCTTACTATAATGTATGTTAGCCTTGACATTATGGAAGGTAGTCTATTGTCGAGATTTTTGTTACTCCATTGGATAGTAGCTTTGTCATTATGGAAGGTACTCTGTTGTTGAGATTTTTTTTATACCAATGGATGGTAGCCTAGTCAATATGGAAGGTAGTCAGTTTTCGAGATTTTTGTTACTCCAATGGATGGTATCCTTCTCATTATGGAAGGTAGTCTATTGTCGAGATTTTTGTTACTCCGATGGATGGTAGCCTGTTCATTATGGAAGGTAGTCTGTCGTCGAAATTTTTGTTATTCCGATGGATGGTAGCCTTGTCATTATGAAAGGTAGTCTATTGTCGAGATTTTTGTTACTCCAATGGATTGTATCCTTGTCATTATGGTAGGTAGTCTGTTGTTGAGATTTTTGTTATTCAAATGGATGGTAGCCTTGTCATTATGAAAGTTGGTCTATTGTCGATATTTTTGTTACTCCAATGAATTGTAGCCTTGTCATCATGGAAGTTAGTCTTTTGTTGAAATTTTTGTTACTCCAATGGATGGTAGCCTTCTTATTATGGAAGGTAGTCTGTTGTCGAGATTTTTGTTACTACAATGGATGGTAGCCTTATCATTATGGAAGGTAGTTTTTTGTCGAAATCTTTGTTACTCCATTGGATGGTAGCCTAGTCATAATGGAATGTAGTGTGTTGTCGAGATTTTTGATACTCCAATGGATGGTAGCCTTGCCATTATGGAAGGTAGTTTGTTGTCGAGATTTTTGTTACTCCAATAGATGGTAGGCTTGTCATTTTGTAAGGTAGTCTATTGTCAAGATTTTTGTTACTCTAATGGATAGTACCCTTGTCATTATGGAAGGTAGTCTGTTGTCGTGATTTTTGTTACTCCAATGGATGGCAGCCTTGTCATTATGGAAGGTAGTCTGTTGTCGAGATTTTTGTTACTCCATTAGATGGTAGCCTTGTCATTTTGGAAGGTAGTTTGTTGTCAAGATTTTCGTTACTCCAATGGATAGTACCCTGGTCATTATGGAAGGTAGTCTGTTGTCGTGATTTTTGTTACTACAATGGATGGTAGTCTTGTCATTATGGAAGGTAGTCTGTTGTCGTGATTTTTGTTACTACAATGGATTGTAGCCTTGTCATTATGGAAGGCAGTCTGTCGTTGTGATTTTTGTTACTCCAATGGATGGTAGCCTTGTCATTATAGAAGGTGGTATGTTTTTCAGATTTTTGTTACTACAATGTATGTTAGCCTTGTTATTATGGAAGGTAGTATGTTGTCGAGATTTTTGTTACTCCATTGGATAGTAGCCTTGTTCTTATGGAAGGTAGTCTATTGTTGAGATTTTTGTTATTCCAATGGATGGTAGCCTAGTCATTATGGAAGGTAGTCTATTTTTGAGATTTTTGTTACTCCAATGGATGGTAGCCTTGTAATTATGGAAGGTAGGTTGTTGTCGAGATTTTTGTTACTCCAATGGATGGTAGCCTTGACATTATGGAAGGTAGTCTGTTGTTGAGATTTTTGTTACTCCAATGGATTGTAGCCTTTTCATTATGGATGGTAGTCTTTTGTCTAAATTTTTGTTACTCCAATGGATGGTAGCCTACTTATTATGGAAAGTAGTCTAATGTAGAGATTTTTCTTACTATAATCGATGGTAGCCTTGTCATTATGGAAGGTAGTCTGTTATCGAGATTTTTGTTACTCCAATGGATTGTAGCCTTATCATTATAGAAGGTAGTATTTTGTTGATATCTTTGTTACTACAATGGATAGTAGCCTAGTCATTATGGAATGTTGTCTGTTGTCGAGATTTTTGTTACTCCAACGGATGGTAGCCTTGTCATTATGGAAGGTAGTCTGTTGTCGAGATTTTTGTTAGTCCATTAGATCGTAGCCTTGTAATTTTGGAAGGTAGTCTGTTGTTAAGATTTTTGTTAGGGCTATGGATAATACCCTTGTCATTATGGAAGGTAGTTTGTTGTCGTGATTTTTATTACTCCAATGGATGGTAGCCTTGTCATTATGGAAGGTAGTATGTTGTCGATATCTTTGTTACTCTAATGGATGGTAGCCTTGTCATTATGGAAGGTAGTCTATTGTCGAGATTTTTGTTACTCCAATGGATGGTAGCCTTGTCATTATGGAAGTTAGTCTGTCGTTGTGATTTTTGTTACTCCAATGGATGGTTGCCTTGTCATTACAAAAGGTAGTCTGTTGTCGAGATTTTTGTTACTACAATTGATGGTAGCCTTGTCATTATGGAAGGTAGTCTGTTGTCGTGATTTTTTTTACTACAATGGATTGTATCCTTGTCATTATGGAAGGTAGTCTATTCTCGAGATTTTTGTTACTCCAATGGTTGGTATCCTTATCATTATGGAAGGTAGTCTGTCGTTAGGATATTTGTTACTCCAATGGATGGTAGCCTTGTCATTATGGAAGGTAGTCTATTGTTCATGTTTTTCTTACTATAATGTATGTTAGCCTTGACATTATGGAAGGTAGTCTATTGTCGAGATTTTTGTTACTCCATTGGATAGTAGCTTTGTCATTATGGAAGGTACTCTGTTGTTGAGATTTTTTTTATACCAATGGACGGTAGCCTAGTCAATATGGAAGGTAGTCAGTATTCGAGATTTTTGTTACTCCAATGGATGGTAGCCTTCTCATTATGGAAGGTAGTCTATTGTCGAGATTTTTGTTACTCCGATGGATGGTAGCCTGTTCATTATGGAAGGTAGTCTGTCGTTGAAATTTTTGTTGTTCCGATGGATGGTAGCCTTGTCATTATGAAAGGTAGTCTATTGTCGAGATTTTTGTTACTCCAATGGATTGTATCCTTGTCAGTATGGTAGGTAGTCTGTTGTTGAGATTTTTGTTATTCAAAGGGATGGTAGCCTTGTCATTATGAAAGGTGGTCTATTGTCGATATTTTTGTTACTCCAATGAATTGTAGCCTTGTCATCATGGAAGGTAGTATTTTGTTGAAATTTTTGTTACTCCAATGGATGGTAGCCTTCTTATTATGGAAGGTAGTATGTTGTCAAGATTTTTGTTACTACAATGGATGGTAGCCCTGTCATTATGGAAGGTAGTTTTTTGTCGATATCTTTGTTACTCCATTGGATGGTAGCCTAGTCATAATGGAATGTAGTGTGTTGTCGAGATTTTTGTTACTCCAATGGATGGTAGCCTTGTCATTATGGAAGGTTGTTTGTTGTCGAGATTTTTGTTACTCCAATAGATGGTAGGCTTGTCATTTTGTAAGGTAGTCTATTTTCAAGATTTTTGTTACTCTAATGGATAGTACCCTTGTCATTATGGAAGGTAGTCTGTTGTCATGATTTTTGTTACTCCAATGGATGGTAGCCTTTTCATTATGGAAGGTAGTATGTTATCGATATCTTTGGTACTCCAATGGATGGTAGCCTTGTCATTATGGAAGGTAGCCTATTGTCATGATTTTTGTTACTCCAATGGATGGTAGCCTTGTACTTATGGAAGGTAGTCTATCATTGTGATTTTTGTTACTCCAATGGATGGTAGCCTTGTCATTATGGAAGGCAGTCTGTTGTTCAGATTTTTGTTACTACAACGGATGGTAGCCTTGTCATTATAAAAGGTAGTCTTGTGTCGAGATTTTTGTTACTCCATTGGATTGTAGCCTTGTCATTATGGAAGGTAGTCTGTTGTTGAGATTTACGTTATTCCAATGGATGGTAGCCTAGTCATTATGGAAGGTAGTATAGTTTCGTGATTTTTGTTACTCCAATGGATGGTAGCCTTGTCATTATGGAAGGTAGTCTATTGTAGAGAGTTTTGTTACTCCATTGGATATTATCTTTGTCATTATGGAAGGTACTCTATTGTTGAGATTTTTTTTATTCCAATGGATGGTAGCCTAGTAAATATGGAAGGTAGTCTGTTTTTGAGATTTTTGTTACTCCAATGGATGGTAGCCTTGTCATTATGAAAGGTAGTCTATTGTCGATATTTTTGTTAATCCAATGGATGGTAGCCTTTTTATTATGGAAAGTAGTCTGTCGCCAAATTTTTTGTTGTTCTAATTAATGGTAGCCTTGTCATTATAAAAGGTAGTCTATTGTCGAGATTTTTGTTACTCCAATGGATTGTAGCCTTGTCATTATGGAAGGTAGTCTATTGTCCAGATTTTTTTTACTCCAATGGATTGTAGCCTAGTCATTATGGAAGGTAGTCTATTGTCGAGATTTTTGTTACTCCAATGGATGGTAGCCTTATCATTATAGAAGGTAGTCTGTTGTTGAGATTTTTGTTACTCCAATGGATGATAGCCTTGTCATTATGGAAGGTAGTCTGTTGTCGAGATTTTTGTTACTACAATGGATTGTAGCCTTGTCATTATGGAAGGTAGTCTATTATCGATATCTTTGTTACTCCAATGGATGGTAGCCTATTCATTATGGAATGTAGTATGTTGTCGAGATTTTTATTACTCCAATAGATGGTAGCCTTGTCATTATGGAAGGTAGTCTGCTGTCGAGATTTTTGTTACTCCATAAGATGGTAGCCTTGTCATTTTGGAAGGTAGTTTGTTGTCATGATTTTTGTTTCTCCAATGGATAGTACCCTGGTCATTATGGAAGGTAGTCTGTTGTCGTGATTTTTGTTACTATAATGGATGGTAGCCTTGTCATTATGGAAGGTAGTCCGTTGTCGTGATTTTTGTTACTTCAATGGATTGTAGCCTTGTCATTATGAAAGGTAGCTTGTCGTTGTGATTTTTGTTACTCCAATGGATGGTAGCCTTGTCATTATAGAAGGTGGTATGTTTTTCAGATTTTTGTTACTACAATGTAAGGTAGCCTTGTTATTATGGAAGGTAGTATGTTGTCGAGATTTTTGTTACTCCATTGGATAGTAGCCTTGTTGTTATGGAAGGTAGTCTGTTGTTGAGATTTTTGTTATTCCAATGGATGGTAGCCTAGTCATTATGGAAGGTAGTCTATTTTTGAGATTTTTGTTACTCCAATTGATGGTAGCCTTGTCATTATGGAAGGTAGTTTGTTGTCGAGATTTTTGTTACTCCAATGGATGGTAGCCTTGACATTATGGAAAGTAGTCTGTTGTTGAGATTTTTGTTACTCCAATGGATTGTAGCCTTTTCATTATGGAAGGTAGTCTTTTGTCTAAATTTTTGTTACTCCAATGGATGGTAGCCTTCTTATTATGGAAAGTAGTCTAATGTCGAGATTTTTGTTACTATAATCGATGGTAGCCTTGTCATTATTGAAGGTAGTCCGTTATCGAGATTTTTGTTACTCCAATGGATTGTAGCCTTATCATTATGGAAGGTAGTATTTTGTTGATATCTTTGTTACTACAATGGATGGTAGCCTAGTCATTATGGAATGTTGTCTGTTGTCGAGATTTTTGTTACTCCAACGGATGGTAGCCTTGTCATTATGGAAGGTAGTCTGTTGTCGAGATTTTTGTTACTCCATTAGATGGTAGCCTTGTCATTTTGGAAGGTAGTCTGTTGTCAAGATTTTTTTTAGGGCTATGGATAGTACCCTTGTCATTATGGAAGGTAGTTTGTTGTCGTGATTTTTGTTACTCCAATGGATGGTAGCCTTGTCATTATGGAAGGTAGTATGTTGTCGATATCTTTGTTACTCTAATGGATGGTAGCCTTGTCATTATAGAAGGTAGTCTATTGTCGAGATTTTTGTTACTCCAATGGATGGTAGCCTTGTCATTATGGAAGTAAGTCTGTCGTTGTGATTTTTGTTACTCCAATGGATGGTAGCCTTGTCATTACAGAAGGTAGTCTGTTGTCGAGATTTTTGTTACTACAATTGATGTTAGCCTTGTCATTATGGAAGGTAGTCCATTGTCATGATTTTTTTTACTACAATGGATTGTAGCCTTGTCATTATGGAAGGTAGTCTATTCTCGAGATTTTTGTTACTCCAATGGTTGGTATCCTTATCATTATGGAAGGTAGTCTTTCGTTATGATATTTGTTACTCCAATGGATGGTAGCCTTGTCATTATGGAAGGTAGTCTATTGTTCATGTTTTTCTTACTATAATGTATGTTAGCCTTGCCATTATGGAAGGTAGTCTATTGTCGAGAATTTTGTTACTCCATTGGATAGTAGCTTTGTCATAATGGAATGTACTCTGTTGTTGAGATTTTTTTATACCAATGGATGGTAGCCTAGTCAATATGGAAGGTAGTCTGTTTTCGAGATTTTTGTTACTCCAATGGATGGTAGCCTTCTCATTATGGAAGGTAGTCTATTGTCGAGATTTTTGTTACTCCGATGGATGGTAGCCTATTCATTATGGAAGGTAGTCTGTCGTCGAAATTTTTGTTGTTCCGATGGATGGTAGCCTTGTCATTATGAAAGGTAGTCTATTGTCGAGATTTTTGTTACTCCAATGGATTGTATCCTTGTCATTATGGTAGGTAGTCTGTTGTTGATATTTTTGTTATTCAAATGGATGGTAGCCTTGTCATTATGAAAGGTGGTCTATTGTCGATATTTTTGTTACTCCAATGAATTGTAGCCTTGTCATCATGAAAGGTAGTCTTTTGTTGAAATTTTTGATACTCCAATGGATGGTAGCCTTCTTATTGTGGAAGGTAGTCTATTGTCGATATTTTTGTTACTACAATGGATGGTAGCCTTGTCATTATGGAAGGTAGTTTGTTGTCGATATCTTTGTTACTCCATTGGATTGTAGCCTAGTCATAATGGAATGTAGTGTGTTGTCGAGATTTTTGTTACTCCAATGGATGGTAGCCTTGTAATTATGGAAGGTAGTTTGTTGTCGAGATTTTTGTTACTCCATTAGATGGTAGGCTTGTCATTTTGTAAGGTAGTCTATTGTCAAGATTTTTGTTACTCTAATGGATTGCACCCTTGTCATATGGAAGGTAGTCTGTTGTCGTGATTTTTGTTACTCCAATGGATGGTAGCCTTGTCATTATGGAAGGTAGTATGTTATCGATATCTTTGTTACTCCAATGGATGGTAGCCTTATCAATATGGAAGGTAGCCTATTGTCAATATTTTTGTTACTTCAATGGATGGTAGCCTTGTAATTATGGAAGGTAGTCTATCGTTGTGATTTTTGTTACTCCAATGGATGGTAGCCTTGTCATTATGGAAGGCAGTCTGTTGTTCAGATTTTTGGTACTACAACGGATGGTAGCCTTGTCATTATAAAAGGTAGTCTTGTGTCAAGATTTTTGTTACTCCATTGGATTGTAGCCTTGTCATTATGGAAGGTAGTCTGTTGTTGAGATTTACGTTATTCCAATGGATGGTAGCCTAGTCATTATGGAAGGTAGTATAGTTTCGTGATTTTTGTTACTCCAATGGATGGTAGCCTTGTCATTATGGAAGGTAGTCTATTGTAGAGAGTTTTGTTACTCCATTGGATATTATCTTTGTCATTATGGAAGGTACTCTATTGTTGAGATTTTTTATATTCCAATGGATGGTAGCCTAGTCAATATGGAAGGTAGTCTGTTTTCGAGATTTTTGTTACTCCAATGGATGGTAGCCTTGTCATTATGAAAGGTAGTCTATTGTCGAGATTTTTGTTACTCCGATGGATGGTAGCCTTTTTATTATGGAAGGTAGTTTGTCGCCAAAATTTTTGTTGTTCTAATTAATGGTAGCCTTGTCATTATAAAAGGTAGTCTATTGTCGAGATTTTTGTTACTACAATGGATTGTAGCCTTGTCATTATGGAAGGTAGTCTGTTGTCCAGATTTTTTTTACTCCAATGGATTGTAGCCTAGTCATTATGGAAGGTAGTCTATTGTCGAGATTTTTGTTACTCCAATGGATGGTAGCCTTATCATTATGGAAGGTAGTCTGTTGTTGAGATTTTTGTTACTCCAATGGATGATAGCCTTGTCATTATGGAAGGGAGTCAGTTGTCGAGATTTTTGTTACTACAATGGATTGTAGCCTTGTCATTATGGAAGGTAGTCTATTATCGATATCTTTGTTACTCCAATGGATGGTAGACTATTCATTATGGAATGTAGTCTGTTGTCGAGATTTTTGTTACTCCAATAGATGGTAGCCTTGTCATTATGGAAGGTAGTCTGCTGTCGAGATTTTTGTTACTCCATTAGATGGTAGCCTTATCATTTTGGAAGGTAGTTTGTTGTCAAGATTTTTGTTTCTCCAATGGATAGTACCCTGGTCATTATGGAAGGTAGTCTGTTGTCGTGATTTTTGTTACTATAATGGATGGTAGCCTTGTCATTATGGAAGGTAGTCCGTTGTCGTGATTTTTGTTACTACAATGGATTGTAGCCTTGTCATTATGGAAGGTAGCCTGTCGTTGTGATTTTTGTTACTCCAATGGATGGTAGCCTTGTCATTATAGAAGGTGGTATGTTTTTCAGATTTTTTTTACTACAATGTAAGTTAGCCTTGTTATTATGGAAGGTAGTATGTTGTCGAGATTTTTGTTACTCCATTGGATAGTAGCCTTGTTCTTATGGAAGGTAGTCTGTTGTTGAGATTTTTGTTATTCCAATGGATGGTAGCCTTGTCATTATGGAAGGTAGTTTGTTGTCGAGATTTTTGTTACTCCAATGGATGGTAGCCTTGACATTATGGAAGGTAGTCTGTTGTTGAGATTTTTGTTACTCCAATGGATTGTAGCCTTTTCATTATGGAAGGTAGTCTTTTGTCTAAATTTTTGTTACTCCAATGGATGGTAGCCTTCTTATTATGGAAAGTAGTCTAATGTCCAGATTTTTGTTACTATAATCGATGGTAGCCTTGTCATTATGGAAGGTAGTCCGTTATCGAGATTTTTGTTACTTCAATGGATTGTAGCCTTATCATTATGGAAGGTAGTATTTTGTTGATATCTTTGTTACTACAATGGATGGTAGCCTAGTCATTATGGAATGTTGTCTGTTGTCGAGATTTTTGTTACTCCAACGGATGGAAGCCTTGTCATTATGGAAGGTAGTTTATTGTCGAGATTTTTGTTACTCCATTAGATGGTAGCCTTGTCATTTTGGAAGGTAGTCTGTTGTCAAGATTTTTTTTAGGGCTATGGATAGTACCCTTGTCATTATGGAAGGTAGTATGTTGTCGATATCTTTGTTACTCTAATGGATGGTAGCCTTGTCATTATGGAAGGTAGTATGTTGTCGATATCTTTGTTACTCTAATGGATGTTAGCCTTGTCATTATGGAAGGTAGTCTATTGTCGAGATTTTTGTTACTCCAATGGATGGTAGCCTTGTCATTATGGAAGTTAGTCTGTCGTTGTGATTTTTGTTACTACAATTGATGTTAGCCTTGTCATTATGGAAGGTAGTCCATTGTCGTGATTTTTTTTACTACAATGGATTGTAGCCTTGTCATTATGGAAGGTAGTCTATTCTCGAGATTTTTGTTACTCCAATGGTTGGTATCCTTATCATTATGGAAGGTTGTCTGTCGTTATGATATTTGTTACTCCAATGGATGGTAGCCTTGTCATTATGGAAGGTAGTCTATTGTTCAAGTTTTTCTTACTACAATGTATGTTAGCCTTGCCATTATGGAAGGTAGTCTATTGTCGAGAATTTTGTTACTCCATTGGATAGTAGCTTTGTCATAATGGAATGTACTCTGTTGTTGAGATTTTTTTTATACCAATGGATGGTAGCCTAGTCAATATGGAAGGTAGTCTGTTTTCGAGATTTTTGTTACTCCAATGGATGGTAGCCTTCTCATTATGGAAGGTAGTCTATTGTCGAGATTTTTGTTACTCTGATGGATGGTAGCCTGTTCATTATGGAAGGTAGTTTGTCGTCGAAATTTTTGTTGTTCCGATGGATGGTAGCCTTGTCATTATGAAAGGTAGTCTATTGTCGAGGTTTTTGTTACTCCAATGGATTGTATCCTTATCATTATGGTAGGTAGTCTGTTGTTGAGATTTTTGTTATTCAAATGGATGGTAGCTTTGTCATTATGAAAGTTGGTCTATTGTCGATATTTTTGTTACTCCAATGAATTGTAGCCTTGTCATCATGGAAGGTAGTCTTTTGTTGAAATTTTTGATACTCCAATGGATGGTAGCCTTCTTATTATGGAAGGTTGTCTGTTGTCGAGATTTTTGTTACTACAATGGATGGTAGCCTTGTCATTATGGAAGGTAGTCTGTTGTCGATATCTTTGTTACTCCATTGGATGGTAGCCTAGTCATAATGGAATGTAGTGTGTTGTCGAGATTTTTGTTACTCCAATGGATGGTAGCCTTGTCATTATGGAAGGTAGTCTGTTGTCGAGATTTTTGTTACTCCATTAGATGGTAGGCTTGTCATTTTGTAAGGTAGTCTATTGTCAAGATTTTTGTTACTCTAATGGATTGTACCCTTGTCATTATGGAAGGTAGTCTGTTGTCGTGATTTTTGTTACTCCAATGGATGGTAGCCTTGTCATTATGGAAGGTAGTATGTTGTCGATATCTTTGTTACTCCAATGGATGGTAGCCTTGTCATTATGGAAGGTAGCCTATTGTCAAGATTTTTGTTACTCCAATGGATGGTAGCCTTGTACTTATGGAAGGTAGTCTATCGTTGTGATTTTTGTTACTCCAATGGATGGTAGCCTTGTCATTATGGAAGGCAGTCTGTTGTTCAGATTTTTGTTACTACAACGGATGGTAGCCTTGTCATTATAAAAGGTAGTCTTGTGTCAAGATTTTTGTTACTCCATTGGATTGTAGCCTTGTCATTATGGAAGGTAGTATGTTGTTGATATTTACGTTATTCCAATGGATGGTAGCCTAGTCATTATGGAAGGTAGTATAGTTTCGTGATTTTTGAGACTCCAATGGATGGTAGCCTTGTCATTATGGAAGGTAGTCTATTGTAGAGAGTTTTGTTACTCCATTGGATATTAGCTTTGTCATTATGGAAGGTACTCTATTGTTGAGATTTTTTTTATTCCAATGGATGGTAGCCTAGTCAATATGGAAGGTAGTCTGTTTTCGAGATTTTTGTTACTCCAATGGATGGTAGCCTTATCATTATGAAAGGTAGTCTATTGTCGATATTTTTGTTAATCCAATGGATGGTAGCCTTTTTATTATGGAAGGTAGTCAGTCGCCAAAATTTTGTTGTTCTAATTAATGGTAGCCTTGTCATTATAAAAGGTAGTCTATTGTCGAGATTTTTGTTACTCCAATGGATTGTAGCCTTGTCATTTTGGAAGGTAGTCTGTTGTCCAGATTATTTTTACTCCAATGGATTGTAGCCTTGTCATTATGGAAGGTAGTCTATTGTCGAGATTTTTGTTACTCCAATGGATGGTAGCCTTATCATTATGGAAGGTAGTCTGTTGTTTAAATTTTTTGTTACTCCAATGGATGATAGCCTTGTAATTATGGAAGGTAGTCTGTTGTCGAGATTTTTGTTACTACAATGGATTGTAGCCTTGTCATTATGGAAGGTAGTCTATTATAGATATCTTTGTTACTTCAATGGATGGTAGCCTATTCATTATGGAATGTAGTGTGTTGTCGAGATTTTTGTTACTCCAATAGATGGTAGCCTTGTCATTATGGAAGGTAGTCTGCTGTCGAGATTTTTGTTACTCCATTAGATGGTAGCCTTGTCATTTTGGAAGGTAGTTTGTTGTCAAGATTTTTGTTTCTCCAATGGATAGTACCCTGGTCATTATGGAAGGTAGTCTGTTGTCGTGATTTTTATTACTACAATGGATGGTAGCCTTGTCATTATGGAACGTAGTCCGTTGTCATGATTTTTGATACTACAATGGATTGTAGCCTTGTCATTATGGAATGTAGTCTGTCATTGTGATTTTTGTTACTCCAATGGATGGTAGCCTTGTCATTTCAGAAGGTGGTATGTTTTTCAGATTTTTGTTACTACAATGTATGTTAGCCTTGTTATTATGGAAGGTAGTATGTTGTCGAGATTTTTGTTACTCCATTGGATAGTAGCCTTGTTCTTATGGAAGGTAGTCTGTTATTGAGATTTTTGTTATTCCAATGGATGGTAGCCTAGTCAGTATGGAAGGTAGTCTATTTTTGAGATTTTTGTTACTCCAATGGATGGTAGCCTTGTCATTATGGAAGGTAGTTTGTTGTCGAGATTTTTGTCACTCCAATGGATGGTAGCCTTGACATTATGAAGGGTATTCTGTTGTTGAGATTTTTGTTACTCCAATGGATTGTAGCCTTTTCATTATGGAAGATAGTCTTTTTTCTAAATTTTTGTTACTCCAATGGATGGTAGCCTTCTTATTATGGAAAGTACTCTAATGTCGAGATTTTTGTTACTATAATCGATGGTAGCCTTGTCATTATGGAAGGTAGTCCGTTATCGAGATTTTTGTTACTCCAATGGATTGTAGCCTTATCATTATGGAAGGTAGTATTTTGTTGATATCTTTGTTACTACAATGGATGGTAGCCTAGTCATTATGGAATGTTGTCTGTTGTCGAGATTTTTGTTACTCCAACGGATGGTAGCCTTGTCATTATGGAAGGTAGTCTGTTGTCGAGATTTTTGTTACTCCATTAGATGGTAGCCTTGTCATTTTGGAAGGTAGTCTGTTGTAAAGATTTTTGTTAGGGCTATGGATAGTACCCTTGTTATTATGGAACGTAGTTTGTTGTCGTGATTTTTGTTACTCCAATGGATGGTAGCCTTGTCATTATGGAAGGTAGTATGTTGTCGATATCTTTGTTACTCTCATGGATGCTAGCGTTGTCATTATGGAAGGTAGTCTATTGTCGAGATTTTTGTTACTCCAATGGATGGTAGCCTTGTCATTATGGAAGTTAGTCTGTCTTTGTGATTTTTGTTACTCCAATGGATGGTAGCCTTGTCATTACAGAAGGTAGTCTGTTGTCGATATTTTAGTTACAACAATTGATGGTAGCCTTGTCATTATGGAAGGTAGTACGTTGTCGTGATTTTTTTTACTATAATGGATCATAGCCTTGTCATTATGGAAGGTAGTCTATTCTCGAGATTTTTGTTACTCAAATGGTTGGTATCCTTATCATTATGGAAGGTATGTTGTTGTTGAGATTTTTGTTACTCCAATGGATGGTAGCCTTCATACTATCGAAGGTAGTCTGTTGTCGAGATTTTTGTTACTACAATGGATGGTAGCCTTGTGATTATGGAAGGTAGTCTGTTGTCGACATTTTCATTACTCCAATGGATTGTAGCCTTGTCATTATGGAAAGTATTTTGTTGTCGATATCTTTGTTACTACAATGTATGTTTGCCTTGTCATTATGGAAGGTAGTCTGGTGTGGAGATTTTTGTTACTTCATTGGATAGTAGCCTAGTCATTATGGAAGGTAGTCTGTTGTTGAGATTTTTGTTATTACAATGTGTGTTTGCCTTGTCATTATGGAGGGTAGTCTGTTGTCAAGAATTTTTTTACTCCATTGGATAGTAGCCTTGTCATTATGGAAGGTAGTATGTTGTTGAGATTTTTTTTATTCCAATGGATGTTAGCCTAGTCATTATGGAAGGTAGTCTATTTTCGAGATTTTTGTTACTACAATGGATGGTAGCCTTGTCATTATGGAAGGTTATTTGTTGTCGAGATTTTTGTTTCTCCAATGGATGGTAGCCTTGTCGTTGTGGAAGGTAGTCTGTCGTTGAAACTTTTGTTATTCCAATGGATGGTAGCCTTGTCATTATGAAAGGTAGTCTATTGTCGAGATTTTTGTTACTCCAATGGATAGTATCCTTGTCAATATGGAAGGTAGTCTGTTGTCGAGATTTTTGTTACTCCAATTGATGGTAGCCTTTTCATTACGGAAGGTAGTCTGTTGTCAAGATTTTTTTTGTTACTACAATGGATGGTAGCCTTGTCATTATGGAAGGTAGTCTGTTGTCATGATTTTTGTTACTACAATTGATTGTAGCCTTGTCATTATGGAAGGTAGTCTATTGTCGAGATTTTTGTTACTACAATTGATGGTAGCCTTGTCATTATGGAAGGTAGTCTGTTGTCGTGATTTTTTTTACTACAATGGATTGTAGCCTTGTCATTATAGAAGGTAGTCTATTCTCGAGATTTTTGTTACTCCAATGGTTGGTATCCTTGTCATTATGGAAGGTAGTCTATTGTTCGAGTTTTTCTTACTACAATGTATGTTAGCCTTGCCATTATGGAAGGTAGTCTATTGTCGAGATTTTTGTTACTCCATTGGATAGTAGCTTTGTCATTATGGAAGGTACTCTGTTGTTGAGATTTTTTTATACCAATGGATGGTAGCCTAGTCAATATGGAAGGTAGTTTGTTTTCGAGATTTTTGTTACTCCAATGGATGGTAGCCTTCTCATTATGGAAGGTAGTCTATTGTCGAGATTTTTATTACTCCAATGGATGGTAGCCTTGTCATTATGGAAGGTAGTCTGTCGTTAAAATTTTTGTTATTCTAATTCATGGTTGCCTTGTCATTATGAAAGGTAGTCTATTGTCGAGAATTTTGTTACTCCAATGGATTGTAGACTTGTCATTATGGAAGTTAGTCTGTCGTTGTGATTTTTGTTAATCCAATGGATGGTAGCCTTGTCATTACAGAAGGTAGTATGTTATCGAGATTTTTGTTACTGCAATGGATGGTAGCATTGTCATTATGGAAGGTGGTCTGTTGTCTAGATTTTTGTTACTACAATGGATTGTAGCCTTGTCATTATGGAAGGTAGTCTATTATCGATATCTTTGTTACTATAATGGATGGTAGCCTATTCATTATGGAATGTAGTTTGTTGTCGAGATTTTTGTTACTCCAATGGATGGTAGCCTTGTCATTATGGAAGGTAGTCTGTTGTCGATATCTTTGTTAC
Source organism: Vicia faba (assembly GCA_948472305.1). Taxonomy (NCBI): domain Eukaryota; kingdom Viridiplantae; phylum Streptophyta; class Magnoliopsida; order Fabales; family Fabaceae; genus Vicia; species Vicia faba. The sequence continues at coordinate 531,886,061 of OX451741.1, forward strand.
TCTAATGGATGGTAGCCTTGTCATTATGGAAGGTAGTCTATTGTCGATATTTTTGTTACTCCAATGGATGGTAGCCTTGTCATTATGGAAGTTAGTCTGTCGTTGTGATTTTTGTTACTCCAATGGATGGTAGCCTTGTCATTACAGAAGGTAGTCTGTTGTCGAGATTTTTGTTACTACAATTGATGGTAGCCTTGTCATTATGGAAGGTAGTCCGTTGTCGTGATTTTTTTACTACAATGGATTGTAGCCTTGCCATTATGGAAGGTAGTCTATTGTCGAGATTTTTGTTACACCAATGGTTGGTAGCCTTGTCATTATAGAAGGTAGTCTGTTGTCGAGATTTTTGTTACTCCATTAGATGGTAGCCTTGTCATTTTGGAAGGTAGTTTGTTGTCAAGATTTTTGTTACTCCAATGGACAGTACCCTGGTCATTATGGAAGCTAGTATGTTGTCGTGATTTTTGTTACTACAATGGATTGTAGCCTTGTCATTATGGAAGGTAGTCCGTTGTCGTGATTTTTGTTACTACAATGGATTGTAGCCTTGTCATTATGGAAGGTAGTCTTTCGTTGTGATTTTTGTTACTCCAATGGATGGTATCCTAGTCATTATTACAATGTGTGTTTGCCTTGTCATTATAGAAGGTAGTATGTTTTTCAGATTTTTGTTACTGCAGTGTATGTTAGCGTTGTTATTATGGAAGGTAGTATGTTGTCGAGATTTTTGTTACTCCATTGGATAGTAGCCTTGTTCTTATGGAAGGTAGTCTGTTGTTGAGATTTTTGTTATTCCAATGGATGGTAGCCTAGTCATTATGCAAGGGAGTCTTTTTATGAGATTTTTGTTACTCCAATGGATGGTAGCCTTTCATTATGGAAGGTAGTATGTTGTCGAGATTTTTTTTACTCCAAAGGATGGTAGCCTTGACATTATGGAAGGTAGTCTGTTATTGAGATTTTTGTTTCTCCAATGGATTGTAGCCTTTTCATTATGGAAGGTAGTCTTTTGTCTAAATTTTTGTTACTCCAATGGATGGTAGCCTTCTTATTATTGAAAGTAGTCTGTTGTCGAGATTTTTGTTACTATAATCGATGGTAGCCTTGTCATAATGGAAGGTAGTCTGTTGTCGAGATTTTTGTTACTCCAATGGATTGTAGCCTTATCATTACGGAAGGTAGTCTTTTGTTGATAACTTTGTTACTACAATGGATGGTAGCCTAATCATTATGGAATGTTGTCTGTTGTCGAGATTTTTGTTACTCCAACGGATGGTAACCTTTTCATTATGGAAGGTAGTCTGCTGTCGATATTTTTGTTACTCCATTAGATGGTAGCCTTGTCATTTTGGAAGGTAGTCTGTTGTCAAGATTTTTGTTACGGCTATGGATAGTACCCTTGTCATTATGGAAGGTAGTCTGTTGTCGTGATTTTTGTTACTCCAATGGATGGTAGCCTTGTCATTATGGAAGGTAGTATGTTGTCGATATCTTAGTTTCTCTAATGGATGGTAGCCTTGTCATTATGGAAGGTAGTATATTGTCGATATTTTTGTTACTCCAATGGATGGTAGCCTTGTCATTATGGAAGTTAGTCTGTCATTGTGATTTTTGTTACTCCAATGGATGGTAGCCTTGTCATTACAGAAGGTAGTCTGTTATCGAGATTTTTGTTACTACAATGGATTGTAGCCATATCATTATGGAAGGTAGTCTTTTGTTGATATCTTTGTTACTAAAATGGATGGTAGCCTAGTCATTATGGAATGTTGTCTGTTGTCGAGATTTTTGTTACTCCAATGATGGTAGCCTTGTCATTACAAAAGGTAGTCTGTTGTCGAGATTTTTGTTACTACAATTGTTGGGAGCCTTGTCATTATGGAAGGTAGTCCGTTATCGTGATTTTTTTTACTACAATGGATTGTAGCCTTGTCATTATGGAAGGTAGTCTATTCTCGAGATTTTTGTTAATCCAATGGATGGTAGCCTTTTCATTATGGAAGGTAGTCTGTCGCTGAAATTTTTGTTGTTCTAATGGATGGTAGCCTTGTCATTATGAAAGGCAGTCTATTGTCGAGATTTTTGTTACTCCAATGGATTATAGCCTTGTCATTATGGAAGGTAGTCTGTTGTTGATATCTTTGTTACTACAATGTATGTTAGCCTTGTTATTATGGAAGGTAGTCTGGTGTCGAGATATTTTTTACTCCATTGGATAGTAGCCTAGTCATTATGGAAGGTAGTATGTTATTGATATCTTTGTTACTCCAATGGATGGTAGCCTACTCATTATGGAAGATAGTCTGTAGTCGAGATTTTTTTTGTTCCAATGTATGGTACCCTTGTCATTATGAAAAGTTATCTATTGTCGCGATTTTTGTTACTCCAATGGATTGTAGCCTTGTCATTATGGAAGGTAGTCTGTTGTTGAGATTTTTGTTACTCCAATGGATGGTAGCCTTTGTACTATCGAAGGTAGTCTGTTGTCGAGATTTTTGTTTCATACAATGGATGGTAGCCTTGTCATTATGGAAGGTAGTCTGTTGTCGAGATTTTTGTTATTCCAATGGATTGTAGCCTTGTCATCATGGAAGGTAGTCTATTGTCGATATCTTTTTTTACTACAATGTATGTTAGCCTTGTCATTATGGAAGGTATTCTGGTGTGGAGATTTTTTTTACTCCATTGGATAGTAGCGTAGTCATTATGGAAGGTAGTCTGTTGTTGAGAGTTTTGTTATTCCAATGGATGGTAGCCTAGTCATTTTGGAAGGTAGTCTGTTTTCGAGATTTTTCTTACTCCAATGGATGGTAGCCTTGTCATTATAGAAGGTAGTCTGATGTCGGGATTTTTGTTATTCCAATGGATGGTAGCCTTGTCATTATGGAAGGTAGTTTGTCGTTGATATTTTTGTTATTCCAATTGATGGTAGCCTTGTCAATATGAAATGTAGTCTATTGTCTAGATTTTTGTTACTCCAATGGAATATATCCTTGTCATTATGGAAGGTAGTCTATTATCAAGATTTTTCTTACTACAATGGATGGTAGCCTTGTCATTATGGAAGGTAGTCTGTTGTCATGATTTTTGTTACTACAATGGATGGTAGCCTTGTTATTATGGAAGGTAGTCTGTTGTCTTGATTTTTGTTACTACAATAGATTGTAGCCTTATCAATATGGAAGGTAGTCTGTTGCGGAGATTTTTGTTTCTCCAATGGATGGAAGCATTGTCATTATGGAAGGTAGTTTGTTGTCGAGATTTTTGTTACTCCAATAGATGGTAGCCTTGTCATTATGTGAGGTAGTCTATCGTAGTGATTTTTGTTACTCCAATGAATGGTAGCCTTGTCATTACGGAAGGTAGTCTGTTGTTCATATTTTTGTTATTATAATGCATGTTAGCCTTGTCATTATGGAAGGTAGTCTGTTGTCGATATTTTTGTTACTCCTTTGGATAGTAGCCTTGTCATTATGGAAAGTAGTATGTTGTTGAGATTTTTGTTATTTCAATGGATTGTAGCCAAGTCATTATGGAAGTTAGTCCATTTTCGAGAATTTTGGTACTCCAATGGATGGTAGCCTTGTCATTATGGAAGGTAGTCTGTTGTCGAGATTTTTGTTACGCCAATGGATGGTAGCCCTGTCATTATGGAAGGTAGTCTATTATCGAGATTTTTTTCTCCAATGGATGGTAACCTTTTCATTATGGAAGGTAGTCTGTCATCGAATTTTTTGTTGTTCCAATGGATGGTAGCCCTGTCATTATGAAAAGTAGTCTGTTGTTGAGATTTTTGTTACTCCAATGGATGGTAGCCTTCTTACTAGGGAAGGTAGTCTGTTGTCGATATATTTGTTACTCCAATGGATTGTAGCCTTGTCATTATGGAAGGTAGTTTGTTCTCGATATCTTTGTTACTACAATGTATGTTAGCCTTGTCATTATGGAAGGTAGCCTGGTGTCGAGATTTTTGTTACTCCATTGGATAGTAGCCAAGTCATATTGGAAGGTAGTTTGTTGTTGAGATTTTTCTTATTCCAATGGATGGTAGCCTAGTCATTATGGAAGGTAGTCTGTTGTCTTGATTTTTGTTACTACAATAGATTGTAGCGTTATCAATATGGAAGGTAGTCTATAGCCGAGATTTTTGTTACTCTAATGGATGGAAGCATTGTCATTATGGAAGGTAGTCTATTGTCGAGATTTTTGTTACTCCAATGCATTGTAGCCTTGTCATTATGGAAGGTAGTCTGTTCTCGATATCTTTGTTACTACAATGTATGTTAGCCTTGTCATTATGGAAGGTAGTCGGGTGTCGAGATTTTTGTTACTCCATTGGATAGTAGCCAAGTCATATTGGAAGGTAGTCTGTTGTTGATATTTTTCTTATTCCAATGGATGTTAGCCTAGTCATTATGGAAGGTAGTCTATTGTCTTGATTTTTTTACTACAATAGATTGTAGCCTTATCAATATGGAAGGTAGTCTATTGCCGAGATTTTTGTTACTCCAATGGATGGAAGCATTGTCATTATGGAAGGTAGTTTGTTGTCGAGATTTTTGTTACTCCAATAGATGGTAGCCTTGTCATTATGCAAGGTAGTCTGTCATCGAAATTTTTGTTGTTCCAATGGATCGTAGCCTTATCATTATGAAAAGTAGTCTGCTGTCGAGATTTTTGTTACTCCAATGGATGGTAGCCTTCTTACTAGGGAAGGTAGTCTGTTGTCAAGATTTTTGTTACTCTAATGGATTGTAGCCTTGTCATTATGGAAGGTAGTCTGTTCTCGATATCTTTGTTACTACAATGTATGATAGCCTTGTCATTATGGAAGGTAGTCTGGTGTCGTGATTTTTGTTACTCCATTGGATAGTAGCCAAGTAATATTGGAAGGTAGTCTGTTGTTGAGATTTTTCTTATTCCAATGGATGGTAGCCTAGTCATTATGGAAGGTAGTCTGTTTTCGAGATTTTTGTTACTCCAAGGGATCGTAGCCTTGTCATTATGGAAGGTAGTCTATTGTAAAGATTTTTGTTACTCAAATGGATGGTAGCCTTGTCATTTTGGTAGGTAGTATGTCATTGATATTTTTGTTATTCCAACGGATGGTAGCCTTGTCAATATGAAAGGTATTCTATTGTCAAGATTTTTGTTACTACAAAGAATGTATCCTTGTCATTATGGAAGGTAGTCTGTTGTCGAGATTTTTCTTACTACAATGGATGGTAGCCTTGTCATTATGGAAGGTAGTCTATTGTCGAGATTTTTGTAACTCCAATGGATGGTAGCATTGTCATTATGGAAGGTAGTTTGTTGTCGAGATTTTTGTTACTCCAATAGATGGTAGCCATGTCATTATGGAAGGTACTCTGTTGTTCATATTTTTTTACTACGATGCATGTTAGCCTTGTCATTATGGAAGGTAGTATGTTGTCGATATTTGGTTTACTCCATTGGATAGTAGCCTTGTCATTATGGAAGGTAGTCTATTTTCGAGATTTTTGTTACTCCAATGGATGGAAGCCTTGTCATTATGGAAGGTAGACTATTGTCAAAATTTTTGTTACTCCAATGCATGGTAGCCTTGTCATTATGGAAGGTAGTCTCTTGTTGAGATTTTTCTTACTACAATGGATGGTAGCCTTTTCATTATGGAAGGTAGCCTGTCTTCGATATTTTTGTTACTACAATGGATGATAGCCTTGTCATTATGGAAGGTAGTCTGTTGTCTTGATTTTTGTTACTCCAATGGATTGTAGCCTTGTCATTATGGAAGGTAGTCTGTTGTCGAGATTTTTCTTACTACAACGGATGGTATCCTTGTCATTATGGAAGGTAGTCTGATGTCTTGATTTTTGTTACTACAATAGATTGTAGCCTTGTCATTATGGAAGGTAGTTTATTGTCGAGATTTTTGTTACTCCAATGGATGGTAGCATTGTCATTATGGAAGGTAGTTTGTTGTCGAGATTTTTGTTACTCCAATAGATGGTACCCTTGTCATTTTGGAAGGTAGTCTGTTGTTCATATTTTTTTACTGCAATGCTTGTTAGCCTTGTCATTATGGAAGGTAATATGTTGTCGATATTTTTGTTACTCCATTGGATAGTAGCCTTGTCATTATGGAAGGTAGTCTATTGTTGAGATTTTTTTTATTCCAATGGATGGTAGCCTTTTCATTATGGAAGTTAGTCTATTGTCGAAATTTATGTTACTCCAATGGATTGTTGCCTTGTCATTATGGAAGGTAGTCTATTGTTGAGATTTTTGTTACTCCAATGGAAGGCAGCCTTCTTACTATGGAAGGTAGTCTATTGTCGAGATTTTGGTTACTACAATGAATGGTAGCCTTGTCATTATGGAAGGTACTCTGTTGTCGAGATTTTTGTTACTCCAATGGATTGTAGCCTTGTCATTATCGAAGGTAGTCTGTTGTCGATATCTTTTTTACTACAATGTATGTTAGCCTTTTCATTATGGAAGGTAGTCTGGTGTCGAGATTTTTGTTACTCCATTGGATAGTAGCCTAGTCATTATGGAAGGTAGTTTGTTGTTGAGATTTTTGTTATTCCAATGGATGGTAGCCTAGTCATTATGGAAGGTAGTTGTTTTCGAGATTTTTGTTACTCCAATGGATGGTAGCCTTGTCATTTTAGAAGGTAGTTTGTTGTCATGATTTTTGTTACTACAATGGATTGTAGCCTTGTCATTGTGGAAGGTAGTCCATTGTCGTGATTTTTGTTACTACAATGGATTGTAGCTTTGTCATTATGGAAGGTAGTCTATTTTCAAGATTTTTGTTACTCCAATGGATGGTAGCATTGTCATTATGGAGGGTAGTTTGTTGTCGATATTTTTGTTACTCCAATAGATGGTAGCCTTGTCATTATGGAAGGTAGTCTATCGTGGTGATTTTTGTTACTACAATGCATGTTAGCCTTGTCATTATGGAAGGTAGTCTGTTGTTGATATTTTTGTTACTCCATTGGATAGTAGCCTTGTCATTATGGAAGGTAGTCTGTTGGTGAGATTTTTGTTATTCCAATGGATGGTAGACTAGTCATTATGGAAGTTTGTCTATTTTCGAGATTTTTGTTACTCCAATGGATGGTAGCATTTTCATTATGGAAGGTAGTCGGTCGTTGAGATTTTTGTTATTCCAATGGATGGTAGCCTAGTCATTACGGAAGGTAGCCTATTTTCGAGATTTTTATCATTCCAATGGATGGTATCCTTGTCATTATGGAAGGTAGTCTATTGACGATATTTTTGTTACTCCATTGGATAGTAGCTTTGTCATTATGGAAGGTACTATGTTATTGAGAATTTTTTTATTCCAATGGATGGTAGCCTAGTCAATATGTAAGGTAGTCTATTTTCGAGATTTTTGTTACTCCAATAGATGGTAGCCTTGTCATTATGGAAGGTAGTCTGTTGTTGAGATTTTTGTTACTCCAATGGATTGTACCCTTGTCATTATGGAAGGTAGTTTGTTGTCGAGATTTTCCTTACTACAATGGATGGTAGCTTTGTCATTATGGAAGGTAGTCTGTTGTCGAGACTTTTGATACTACAACGGATGGTATCCTTGTCATTATAGAAGGTAATCTGTTGTCGTGATTTTTTCTTACTCCAATGGATTGTAGCCTTCTCATTATGGAAGGGAGTCTGTTGTTAAAATTTTTGTTACTCCAATGGATGGTAGCATTGTCATTATGGAAGGTAGTCTCTTGTTGACATTTTTTTTACTCCAATGGATGGAAGCCTTGTCATTATGGAAGGTAGTCTATTATCCCGATTTTTGTTACTCTAATGGATGGTAGCCTTGTCATTATGGAAGGTAGTCTGATGTCGATATTTTTGTTACTCCATTGGATAGTAGCCTTGTCATTATGGAAGGTAGTCTGTTGGTGAGATTTTTGTTATTTCAATGGATGGTATCCTAGTCATTATGGAAGTTTGTCTATTTTCGAGATTTTGGTTACTCCAATGGATGGTAGCCCTATCATTATGGAAGGTAGTCTATTGTCGAGATTTTTGTTACTCCAATGGATGGTAGCCTTGTCATTATGGAAGGTAGTCTATTATCGAGATTTTTGTTACTCCAATGGATGGTAGCCTTTTCATTATGGAAGGTAGTCTATCGTCGAAATTTTTGTTGTTCCAATAGATGGTAGCCTTGTCATTATGGAAGGTAGTCTGTTGTCGAGATTTTTGTTACTCCATTGGATAGTAGCCTAGTCAAATTGGAAGGTAGTCTGTTGTTGAGATTTTTCTTATTCCAATGGATGGTAGCCTAGTCATTATGGAAGTAAGGTTGTTTTCGAGATTTTTGATACTCCAAGGGATCGTATCCTTGTCATTATGGAAGGTAGTCTGTTGTCGAGATTTTTGTTACTCAAATGGATGGTAGCCTTTTCATTTTGGAAGGTAGTATGTCATTGATATTTTTTTTATTCCAAAGGATGGTAGCCTTTTCAATATGAAAGGTAGTCTATTGTCCAGATTTTTGTTACTCCAAAGGAATGTATCCTTGTCATTATGGAAGGTAGTCTGTTGTCGAGATTTTTCTTACTACAATGGATGGTAGCCTTGTCATTATGGAAGATAGTCTGTTGTCGTGATTTTTTTTACTACAATGGATGGTAGCCTTGTCATTATGGAAGGTAGTCTGTTGTCCTGATTTTTGTTACAACAATAGATTGTAGACTTGTCAGTATGGAAGGTAGTCTATTGGCGAGATTTTTGTTACTCCAATGGATGGTAGCATTGTCATTATGGAAGGTAGTTTGTTGTCGAGATTTTTGTTACTCCAATAAATGGTAGCCTTATCATTATGGAAGGTAGTCTGTCGTCGAGATTTTCCTTACTACAATGGATGGTAGCCTTGTCATTATGGAAGGTAGTTTGTTGTCGATATTTTTGTTACTCCATTGGATAGTGGCCTTGTCATTATGGAAGGTAGTCTGTTGTTGAGATTTTTGTTATTCCAATGGATGGTAGCCTTGTCATTATGGAAGGTAGTCAGTTGTCGATATTTTTGTTACTCCATTGGATAGTAGCCTTTTCATTATGGAAGGTAGTATGTTGTTGAGATTTTTGTTATTCCAATGGATGGTAGCCTTGTCATTATGGAAGTTAGTCTATTTTCGAGATTTTTGTTACTCCAATGGATGGTAGCCTTGTCATTATGGAAGGTAGTCTAATGTCGAAATTTTTGTTACTCCAATGAATGGTAGCCTTGTCATTATGGAAGGTAGTCTATTATCGAGATTTTTGTTACTCCAATGGAAGGTAGCCTTTTCATTATGGAAGGTAGTCTATCGTCGAAATTTTTGTTGTTCCAATGGATGGTAGCCTTTTCATAATGAAAGGTAGTCTATTGTCGCGATTTTTGTTACTCCAATGGATTGTAGCCTTGTCATTATGGAAGGTAGTCTGTTGTTGAGATTTTTGTTACTCCAATGGATGGTAGCCTTCTTACTATGGAAGGTAGTCTGTTGTCGAGATTTTTGTTACTACAATGGATGGTAGCCTTGTCATTATGGAAGGTAGTCTAATGTCGAGATTTTTGTTACTCCAATGGATTGTAGCCTTGTCATTATGGAAGGTAGTCTGTTGTCGATATCTTCGTTACTATAATGTATGTTAGCCTTGTCATTATGGAAGGTAGTCTAGTGTCGAGATTTTTGTTACTCCATTGGATAGTAGCCTAGTCATTATGGAAGGTAGTTTGTTGTTGAGATTTTTGATATTCCAATGGATGGTAGCCTAGTCATAATGGAAGGTAGTTGGTTTTGAGATTTTTGTTACTCCAATGGATGGTAGCCATGTCATTATGGAAGGTAGTCTGTTGTCGAGATTTTTGTTACTCCAATGGATGGTAGCCTTGTCATTATGGAAGGTAGTATGTCGTTCATATTTTTGTTATTCCAATGGATGGTAGCCTTGTCATTATGGAAGGTATTCTGTCGTTGTGATTTTTGTTACTCTAATGAATGGTAGCCTTGTCATTATGGAAGGTAGTATGTTGTCGATATTTTTGTTACTCCATTGGATAGTAGCCTTGTCATTATGGATGGGAGTCTGTTGTTGAGATTTTTGTTATTCCAATGGATGGTAGCGTTGTAATTTGGAAGTTAGTCTATTTTCGAGATTTTTGTTACTCCAATGGATTGTAGCCTTGTCATTATGGAAGGTAGTCTATTGTCGAAATTTTTGTTACTCCAATGGATGGTAGCCTTGTCATTATGGAAGGTAGTCTATTATCAAGATTTTTATTACTCCAATGGAAGGTAGCCTTTTCATTATGGAAGCTAGTCTGTCGTCGAAAATTTTGTTGTTCCAATGGATGGTAGCCTTGTCATAATGAAAGGTAGTCTATTGTCGCGATTTTTGTTACTCCAATGGATTGTAACCTTGTCATTATGGAAGGTAGTATGTTTTTGAGATTTTTGTTACTCCAAAGGATGGTAGCCTTGTCATTATGGAAGAAAGTCTGTTGTCGTGATTTTTTTTACTATAATGGATGGTAGCCTTGTTATTATGGAAGGTAGTCTGTTGTCTTAATTTTTGTTACTACAATAGATTGTAGCCTTGTCATTATGGAAGGTAGTCTATTGGCGAGATTTTTGTTACTCCAATGGATGGTAGCATTGTCATTATGGAAGGTAGTTTGTTGTCGAGATTTTTGTTACTCCAATAAATGGTAGCCTTGTCATTATGGAAGGTAGTCTGTCATTGTGATTTTTGTTACTCTAATGAATGGTAGCCTTGTCATTATGGAAGGTAGTATGTTGTCGATATTTTTGTTACTCCATTGGATAATGGCCTTGTCATTATGGAAGGTAGTCTGTTGTTGAGATTTTTGTTATTCCAATGGATGGTTGCCTTGTCATTATGGAAGGTAGTCAGTTGTCGATATTTTTGTTACTCCATTGGATAGTAGCCTTGTCATTATGGAAGGTAGTATGTTGTTGAGATTTTGGTTATTCCAATGGATGGTAGCCTTGTCATTATGGAAGTTAGTCTATTTTCAAGATTTTTATTACTCCAATGGATGGTAGCCTTGTCATTATGGAAGGTAGTCTAATGTAGAAATTTTTGTTACTCCAATGGATGGTAGCCTTGTCATTATGGAAGGTAGTCTGTTGTTGAGATTTTTGTTACCCCAATGGAAGGTAGCCTTTTCATTATGGAAGGTAGTCTGTCATCGAAATTTTTGTTGTTCCAATGGATGGTAGCCTTGTCATAATGGAAGGTAGTCTGTTGTTGAGATTTTTGTTACTCCAATGGATGGTAGCCTTCTTACTATGGAAGGTAGTCTATTGTCGAGATTTTTGTAACTACAATGGATGGTAGCATTTTCATTATGGAAGGTAGTCGGTCGTTGAGATTTTTGTTATTCCAATCGATGGTAGCCTAGTCATTACGGAAGGTAGCCTATTTTCGAGATTTTTATTATTCCAATGGATGGTATCCTTGTCATTATGGAAGGTAGTCTATTGTCGATATTTTTGTTACTCCATTGGATAGTAACTTTGTCATTATGGAAGGTACTCTGTTGTTGTGATTTTTTTATTCCAATGGATGGTAGCCTAGTCAATATGTAAGGTAGTCTATTTTCGAGATTTTTGTTACTCCAATAGATGGTAGCCTTTTCATTATGGAAGGTAGTCCTTTGTCGAGATTTTTGTTACTCCAATGGATTGTAGCCTTGTCATTATGGAAGGTAGTCTGTTGTTGAGATTTTTGTTACTCCAATGGATTGTACCCTTTTCATTATGGAAGGTAGTTTGTTGTCGAGATTTTCCTTACTACAATGGATGGTAGCTTTGTCATTATGGAAGGTAGTCTGTTGTCGAGAGTTTTGATACTACAACGGATGATATCCTTGTCATTATAGAAGGTAATCTGTTGTCGTGATTTTTTCTTACTCCAATGGATTGTAGCCTTCTCATTATGGAAGGTAGTCTGTTGTTGAGATTTTTGTTACTCCAATGGATGGTAGCGTTGTCATTATGGAAGGTAGTCTCTTGTTGACATTTTTGTTACTCCAATGGATGGAAGCCTTGTCATTATGGAAGGTAGTCTATTGTCCCGATTTTTGTTACTCTAATGGATGGTAGCCTTGTCATTATGGAAGGTAGTCTGATGTCGATATTTTTGTTACTCCATTGGATAATAGCCTTATCATTATGGAAGGTAGTCTGTTGGTGAGATTTTTGTTATTTCAATGGATGGTAGTCTAGTCATTATGGAAGTTTGTCTATTTTCGAGATTTTGGTTACTCCAATGGATGGTAGCCTTATCATTATAGAAGGTAGTCTATTGTTGAGATTTTTGTTACTCCAATGAATTGTAGCCTTGTCATTATGGAAGGTAGTCTATTATCGAGATTTTTGTTACTCCAATGGATGGTAGCCTTTTCATTATGGAAGGTAGTCTGTCTTCGAAATTTTTGTTGTTCCAATAGATGGTAGCCTTGTCATTATGGACGGTAGTCTGTTGTCGAGATTTTTGTTACTCCATTGGATAGTAGCCTAGTCAAATTGGAAGGTAGTCTGTTGTTGAGATTTTTCTTATTCCAATGGATGGTAGCCTAGTCATTATGGAAGGTAGTTTGTTTTCGAGATTTTTGTTACTCCAAGGGATCGTAGCCTTGTCATTATTGAAGGTAGTCTGTTGTCGAGATTTTTGTTACTCAAATGGATGGTAGCCTTGTCATTTTGGAAGGTAGTATGTCGTTGATATTTTTTTTATTCCAATGGATGGTAGCCTTGTCAATATGAAAGGTAGTCTATTGTCCAGATTTTTGTTACTCCAAAGGAATGTATCCTTGTCATTATGGAAGGTAGTCTTTTGTCGAGATTTTTCTTACTACAATGGATGGTAGCCTTGTCATTATGGAAGGTAGTATGTTGTCTTGATTTTTGTTACTACAATAGATTGTAGACTTTTCATTATGGAAGGTAGTCTATTGGCGAGATTTTTGTTACTCTAATGGATGGTAGCATTATCATTATGGAAGGTAGTTTGTTGTCGAGATTTTTGTTACTCCAATAAATGGTAGCCTTATCATTATGGAAGGTAGTCTGTCGTTGTGATTTTTGTTACTCTAATGAATGGTAGCCTTGTCATTATGGAAGGTAGTATGTTGTCGATATTTTTGTTACTCCATTGGATAGTGGCCTTGTCATTATGGAAGGTAGTCTGTTGTTGAGATTTTTGTTATTCCAATGGATGGTAGCCTTGTCATTATGGAAGGTAGTCAGTTGTCGATATTTTTGTTACTTCATTGGATAGTAGCCTTTTCATTATGGAAGGTAGTATGTTGTTGAGATTTTTGTTATTCCAATGGATGGTAGCCTTGTCATTATGGAAGTTAGTCTATTTTCGAGATTTTTGTTACTCCAATGGATGGTAGCCTTGTCATTATGGAAGGTAGTCTAATGTCGAAATTTTTGTTACTCCAATGGATGGTAGCCTTGTCATTATGGAAGGTAGTCTATTATCGAGATTTTTGTTACTCCAAAGGAAGGTAGCCTTTTCATTATGGAAGGTAGTCTATCGTCGAAATTTTTGTTGTTCCAATGGATGGTAGCCTTGTCATAATGAAAGGTAGTCTATTGTCGCGATTTTTGTTACTCCAATGGATTGTAGCCTTGTCATTATGGAAGGTAGTCTATTGTTGAGATTTTTGTTACTCCAATGGATGGTAGCCTTCTTACTATGGAAGGTAGTCTGTTGTCGGGATTTTTGTTACTACAATGGATGGTAGCCTTGTCATTATGGAAGGTAGTTTGTTGTCGAGATTTTTGTTACTCCAATGGATTGTAGCCTTGTCATCATGGAAGGTAGTCTGTTGTCGATATCTTTGTTACTATAATGTATGTTAGCCTTGTCATTATGGAAGGTAGTCTAGTGTCGAGATTTTTGTTACTCCATTGGATAGTAGCCTTGTCATTATGGAAGGTAGTCTGTTGTCGAGATTTTTGATACTCCAATGGATGGTAGCCTTGTCATTATGGAAGGTAGTATGTCGTTCATATTTTTGTTATTCCAATGGATGGTAGCCTTGTCATTATGGAAGGTATTATGTCGTTGTGATTTTTGTTACTGTAATGAATGGTAGCCTTTTCATTATGGAAGGTAGTATGTTGTCGATATTTTTGTTACTCCATTGGATATTAGCCTTGTCATTATGGATGGGAGTCTGTTGTTGAGATTTTTGTTATTCCAATGGATGGTAGCGTTGTCATTATGGAAGTTAGTCTATTTTCGAGATTTGTGTTACTCCAATGAATTGTAGCCTTGTCATTATGGAAGGTAGTCTATTATCGAAATTTTTGTTACTCCAATGGATGGTAGCCTTGTCATTATGGAAGGTAGTCTATTATCAAGCTTTTTGTTACAACAATGGAAGGTAGCCTTTTCATTATGGAAGCTAGTCTGTCGTCGAAAATTTTGTTATTCCAATGGATGGTAGCCTTGTCATAATGAAAGGTAGTCTATTGTTGCGATTTTTGTTACTCAAATGGATTTTAGCCTTGTCATTATGGAAGGTAGTCTGTTGTTGAGATTTTTTTTACTCCAAAGGATGGTAGCCTTGTCATTATGGAAGATAGTCTGTTGTCGTGATTTTTTTTACTACAATGGATGGTAGCCTTGTTATTATGGAAGGTAGTATGTTGTCTTGATTTTTGTTACTACAATAGATTGTAGCCTTGTCATTATGGAAGGTAGTCTATTGGCGAGATTTTTGTTACTCCAATGGATGGTAGCATTGTCATTATGGAAGGTAGTTTGTTGTCGAGATTTTTGTTACTCCAATAAATTGTAGCCTTGTCATTATGGAAGGTAGTCTGTCATTGTGATTTTTGTTACTCTAATGAATGGTAGCGTTGTCATTATGGAAGGTAGTATGTTGTCAATATTTTTGTTACTCCATTGGATAGTGGCCTTGTCATTATGGAAGGTAGTCTGTTGTTGAGATTTTTGTTATTCCAATGGATGGCAGCATTGTCATTATGGAAGGTAGTCAGTTGTCGATATTTTTGTTACTCCATTGGATAGTAGCCTTGTCATTATGGAAGGTAGTATGTTGTTGAGATTTTTGTTATTCCAATGGATGGTAGCCTTGTCATTATGGAAGTTAGTCTATTTTCGAGATTTTTGTTACTCCAATGGATGGTAGCCTTGTCATTATGGAAGGTAGTCTAATGTAGAAATTTTTGTTACTCCAATGGATGGTAGCCTTGTCATTATGGAAGGTAGTCTATTATCGAGATTTTTGTTACTCCAATGGAAGGTAGCCTTTTCATTATGGAAGGTAGTCTGTCGTCGAAATTTTTGTTGTTCCAATGGATGGTAGACTTGTCATAATGAAAGGTAGTCTATTGTCGCAATTTTTGTTACTCCAATGGATTGTAGCCTTGTCATTATGGAAGGTAGTCAGTTGTAGATATTTTTGTTACTCCATTGGATAGTAGCCTTGTCATTATGGAAGGTAGTATGTTGTTAAGATTTTTGTTATTCCAATGGATGGTAGCCTTGTCATTATGGAAGTTAGTCTATTTTCGAGATTTTTGATACTCCAATGGATGGTAGCCTTATCATTATGGAAGGTAGTCTAATGTAGAAATTTTTGTTACTCCAATGGATGGTAGCCTTGTCATTATGGAAGGTAGTCTATTATCGAGATTTTTGTTACTCCAATGGAAGGTAGCCTTTTCATTATGGAAGGTAGTCTGTCGTCGAAATTTTTGTTGTTCCAATGGATGGTAGCCTTGTCATAATGAAAGGTAGTCTATTGTCGCAATTTTTGTTACTCCAATGGATTGTAGCCTTGTCATTATGGAAAGTAGTCTATTGTTGAGATTTTTGTTACTCCAATGGATGGTAGCCTTCTTACTATGGAAGGTAGTCTGTTGTCGAGATTTTTGTTACTACAATGGATGGTAGCCTTGTCATTATGGAAGGTAGTTTGTTGTCGAGATTTTTGTTACTCCAATGGATTGTAGCCTTGTCTGTATGGAAGTTTGTCGGTTGTCGATATCTTTTTTACTATAATGTATGTTAGCCTTGTCATTATGGAAGGTAGTCTAGTGTCGAGATTTTTGTTACCCCATTGGATAGTAGCCTAGTCATTATGGAAGGTAGTTTGTTGTTGAGATTTTTGATATTCCAATGGATGGTAGCCTAGTCATAATGGAAGGTAGTTGTTTTTGAGATTTTTGTTACTCCAATGGATGGTAGCCTTGTCATTATGGAAGGTAGTCTGTTGTCGAGATTTTTGTTACTCCAATGGATGGTAGCCTTGTCATTATGGAAGGTAGTATGTCGTTCATATTTTTGTTATTCCAATGGATGGTAGCCTTGTCATTATGGAAGGTATTCTGTCGTTGTGATTTTTGTTACTCTAATGAATGGTAGCCTTGTCATTATGGAAGGTAGTATGTTGTCGATATTTTTATTACTCCATTGGATAGTAGCCTTGTCATTATGGAAGGTAGTCTGTTGTTGAGATTTTTGTTATTCCAATGGATGGTAGCCTTGTCATTATGGAAATTAGTCTATTTTAGAGATTTTTGTTACTCCAATGGATTGTAGCCTTGTCATTATGGAAGGTAGTCTATTGTCGAAATTTTTGTTACTCCAATGGATGGTAGCCTTGTCATTATGGAAGGTAGTCTATTATCGAGATTTTTGTTACTCCAATGGAAGGTAGCCTTTTCATTATGGAAGGTAGTCTGTCGTCGAAATTTTTGTTGTTCCAATAGATGGTAGCCTTGGCATAATGAAAGGTAGTCTATTGTCGCGATTTTTGTGACTCCAATGGATTGTAGCCTTGTCATTATGGAAGGTGTTCTGTTGTTGAGATTTTTGTTACTCCAAAGGATGGTAGCCTTGTCATTATGGAAGGTAGTCTGTTGTCGAGATTTTTGTTACTACAATGGATGGTAGCCTTGCCATTATGGAAGGTAGTCTGTTGTCTTGATTTTTGTTACTACAATAGATTGTAGCCTTGTCATTATGGAAGGTAGTCTGTTGTCGAGATTTTTGTTACTCAAATGGATGGTAGCCTTGTCATTTTGGAAGGTAGTATGTCGTTGATATTTTTGTTATTCCAATGGATGGTAGCCTTGTCAATATGAAAGGTAGTCTATTGTCCAGATTTTTGGTACTCCAAAGGAATGTATCCTTGTCATTATGGAAGGTAGTCTGTTGTCGAGATTTTTCTTACTACAATGGATGGTAGCCTTGTCATTATGGAAGATAGTCTGTTGTCGTGATTTGTTTTACTACAATGGATGGTAGCCTTGTCATTATGGAAGGTAGTATGTTGTCTTGATTTTTGTTACTACAATATATTGTAGCCTTGTCATTATGGAAGGTAGTCTATTGGCGAGATTTTTGTTACTCCAATGGATGGTAGCATTGTCATTATGGAAGGTAGTTTGTTGTCGAGATTTTTGTTACTCCAATAAATGGTAGCCTTGTCATTATGGAAGGTAGTCTGTCGTTGTGATTTTTGTTACTCTAATGAATGGTAGCCTTGTCATTATGGAAGGTAGTATGTTGTCGATATTTTTGTTATTCCATTGGATAGTGGCCTTGTCATTATGGAAGGTAGTCTGTTGTTGAGATTTTTGTTATTCCAATGAATGGTAGCCTTGTCATTATGGAAGGTAGTCAGTTGTCGATATTTTTGTTACTCCATTGGATAGTAGCCTTGTCATTATGGAAGGTAGTATGTTGTTGAGATTTTTGTTATTCCAATGGATGGTAGCCTTGTCATTATGGAAGGTAGTCTAATGTCGAAATTTTTGTTACTCCAATGGATGGTAGCCTTGTCATTATGGAAGGTAGTCTATTATCAAGATTTTTGTTACTCCAATGGAAGGTAGCCTTTGCGTTATGGAAGGTAGTCTATCGTCAAAACTTTTGTTGTTCCAATGGATGGTAGCCTTGTCATAATGAAAGGTAGTCTATTGTCGCGATTTTTGTTACTCCAATGGATTGTAGCCTTGTCATTATGGAAGGTAGTCTGTTGTTGAGATTTTTGTTACTCCAATGGATGATAGCCTTCTTACTATGGAAGGTAGTCTGTTGTCGAGATTTTTGTTACTACAATGGATGGTAGCCTTATCATTATGGAAGGTAGTCTGTTGTCGAGATTTTTGTTACTCCAATGGATTATAGCCTTGTCATTATGGAAGGTAGTCTGTTGTCGATATCTTTGTTACTATAATGTATGTTAGCCTTGTCATTATGGAAGGTAGTCTAGTGTCGAGATTTTTGTTACCCCATTGGATAGTAGCCTAGTCATTATGGAAGGTAGTTTGTTGTTGAGATTTTTGATATTCCAATGGATGGTAGCCTAGTCATAATGGAAGGTAGTCTATTGTCGAGATTTTTGTTACTCCAATAGATGGTAGCCTTGTCATTATGGAAGGTAGTATGTCGTTCATATTTTTGTTATTCCAATGGATGGTAGCCTTGTCATTATGGAAGGTATTCTGTTGTCGATATTTTTGTTACTCCATTGGATAGTAGCCTTGTCATTATGGAAGGTAGTATGTTGTTGAGATTTTTGTTATTCCAATGGATGGTAGCCTTGTCATTATGGAAGGTAGTCTAATGTCGAAATTTTTGTTACTCCAATGGATGGTAGCCTTGTCATTATGAAAGGTAGTCTATTATCAAGATTTTTGTTACTCCAATGGAAGGTAGCCTTTGCGTTATGGAAGGTAGTCTATCGTCAAAATTTTTGTTGTTCCAATGGATGGTAGCCTTGTCATAATGAAAGGTAGTCTATTGTCGCAATTTTTGTTACTCCAATGGATTGTAGCCTTGTCATTATGGAAAGTAGTCTATTGTTGAGATTTTTGTTACTCCAATGGATGGTAGCCTTGTCATTATGGAAGGTAGTCTGTTGTCGAGATTTTTGTTACTCCAATGGATTGTAGCCTTGTCATTATGGAAGGTAGTCTGTTGTCGATATCTTTGTTACTATAATGTATGTTAGCCTTGTCATTATGGAAGGTAGTCTAGTGTCGAGATTTTTGTTACCCCATTGGATAGTAGCCTAGTCATTATGGAAGGTAGTTTGTTGTTGAGATTTTTGATATTCCAATGGATGGTAGCCTAGTCATAATGGAAGGTAGTTGTTTTTGAGTTATTTGTTACTCCAATGGATGGTAGCCTTGTCATTATGGAAGGTAGTCTGTTGTCGAGATTTTTGTTACTCCAATGGATGGTAGCCTTGTCATTATGGAAGGTAGTATGTCGTTCATATTTTTGTTATTCCAATGGATGGTAGCCTTGTCATTATGGAAGGTATTCTGTCGTTGTGATTTTTTTTACTGTAATGAATGGTAGCCTTTTCATTATGGAAGGTAGTATGTTGTCGATATTTTTGTTACTCCATTGGATAGTAGCCTTGTCATTATGGATGGGAGTCTGTTGTTGAGATTTTTGTTATTCCAATGGATGGTAGCGTTGTCATTATGGAAGTCAGTCTATTTATGAGATTTTTGTTACTCCAATGGATTGTAGCCTTGTCATTATGGAAGGTAGTCTATTGTCGAAAATTTTGTTACTCCAATGGATGGTAGCCTTGTCATTATGGAAGGTAGTCTATTATCAAGAATTTTGTTACTCCAATGGAAGGTAGCCTTTTCATTATGGAAGCTACTCTGTCGTCGAAAATTTTGTTGTTCCAATGGATGGTAGCCTTGTCATAATGAAAGGTAGTCTATTGTCGCGATTTTTGTTACTCCAATGGATTTTAGCCTTGTCATTATGGAAGGTAGTCTGTTGTTGAGATTTTTGTTACTCCAAAGGATGGTAGCCTTGTCATTATGGAAGATAGTCTGTTGTCGTGATTTTTTTTACTACAATGGATGGTAGCCTTGTTATTATGGAAGGTAGTCTGTTGTCTTGATTTTTGTTACTACAATAGATTGTAGCCTTGTCATTATGGAAGGTAGTCTATTGGAGAGATTTTTGTTACTCCAATAGATGGTAGCATTGTCATTATGGAAGGTAGTTTGTTGTCGAGATTTTTGTGACTCCAATAAATGGTAGCCTTGTCATTATGGAAGGTAGTCTGTCATTGTGATTGTTGTTACTCTAATGAATGGTAGCCTTGTCATTATGGAAGGTAGTATGTTGTCGATATTTTTGTTACTCCATTGGATAGTGGCCTTGTCATTATGGAAGGTAGTCTGTTGTTGAGATTTTTGTTATTCCAATGGATGGTAGCCTTGTCATTATGGAAGGTAGTCAGTTGTCGATATTTTTGTTACTCCATTGGATAGTAGCCTTGTCATTATGGAAGGTAGTATGTTGTTGAGATTTTTGTTATTCCAATGGATGGTAGCCTTGTCATTGTGGAAGTTAGTCTATTTTCGAGATTTGTGTTACTCCAATGGATGGTAGCCTTGTCATTATGGAAGGTAGTCTAATGTAGAAATTTTTGTTACTCCAATGGATGGTAGCCTTGTCATTATGGAAGGTAGTCTATTATCGAGATATTTGTTACTCCAATGGAAGGTAGCCTTTTCATTATGGAAGGTAGTCTGTCGTCGAAATTTTTGTTGTTCCAATGGATGGTAGCCTTGTCATAATGAACGGTAGTCTATTGTCGCAATTTTTGTTACTCCAATGGATTGTAGCCTTGTCATTATGGAAGGTAGTCTATTGTTGAGATTTTTGTTACTCTAATGGATGGTAGCCTTCTTACTATGGAAGGTAGTCTGTTGTCGAGATTTTTGTTACTACAATGGATGGTAGCCTTGTCATTATGGAAGGTTGTCTGTTGTCGATATCTTTGTTACTATAATGTATGTTAGCCTTGTCATTATGGAAGGTAGTCTAGTGTCGAGATTTTTGTTACCCCATTGGATAGTAGCCTAGTCATTATGGAAGGTAGTTTGTTGTTGAGATTTTTGATATTCCAATGGATGGTAGCCTAGTCATAATGGAAGGTAGTTGTTTTTGAGATTTTTGTTACTCCAATGGATGGTAGCCTTGTCATTATGGAAGGTAGTCTGTTGTCGAGATTTTTGTTACTCCAATGGATGGTAGCCTTGTCATTATGGAAGGTAGTATGTCGTTCATATTTTTGTTATTCCAATTGATGGTAGCCTTGTCATTATGGAAGGTATTATGTCGTTGTGATTTTTGTTACTCTAATGAATGGTAGCCTTGTCATTATGGAAGGTAGTATGTTGTCGATATTTTTATTACTCCATTGGATAGTAGCCTTGTCATTATGGAAGGTAGTCTGTTGTTGAGATTTTTGTTATTCCAATGGATGGTAGCGTTGTCATTATGGAAGTTAGTCTATTTTCGAGATTTTTGTTACTCCAATGGATTGTAGCCTTGTCATTATGGAAGGTAGTCTATTGTCGAAATTTTTATTACTCCAATGGATGGTAGCCTTGTCATTATGGAAGGTAGTCTATTATCGAGATTTTTGTTACTCCAATGGAAGGTAGCCTTTTCATTATGGAAGCTAGTCTGTCGTCGAAAATTTTGTTGTTCCAATGGATGGTAGCGTTGTCATAATGAAAGGTAGTCTATTGTCGCGATTTTTGTTACTCCAATGGATTGTAGCCTTGTCATTATGGAAGGTATTCTGTTGTCGATATTTTTGTTACTCCATTGGATAGTAGCCTTGTCATTATGGAAGGTAGTATGTTGTTGAGATTTTTGTTATTCCAATGGATGGTAGCCTTGTCATTATGGAAGGTAGTCTAATGTCGAAATTTTTGTTACTCCAATGGATGGTAGCCTTGTCATTATGGAAGGTAGTCTATTATCAAGATTTTTGTTACTCCAATGGAAGGTAGCCTTTGCGTTATGGAAGGTAGTCTATCGTCAAAATTTTTGTTGTTCCAATGGATGGTAGCCTTGTCATAATGAAAGGTAGTCTATTGTCGCAATTTTTGTTACTCCAATGGATTGTAGCCTTGTCATTATGGAAAGTAGTCTATTGTTGAGATTTTTGTTACTCCAATGGATGGTAGCCTTCTTACTATGGAAGGTAGTCTGTTGTCGAGATTTTTGTTACTACAATGGATGGTAGCCTTGTCATTATGGAAGGTAGTCTGTTGTCGAGATTTTTGTTACTCCAATGGATTGTAGCCTTGTCATTATGGAAGGTAGTCTGTTGTCGATATCTTTGTTACTATAATGTATGTTAGCCTTGTCATTATGGAAGGTAGTCTAGTGTCGAGATTTTTGTTACCCCATTGGATAGTAGCCTAGTCATTATGGAAGGTAGTTTGTTGTTGAGATTTTTGATATTCCAATGGATGGTAGCCTAGTCATAATGGAAGGTAGTTGTTTTTGAGATTTTTGTTACTCCAATGGATGGTAGCCTTGTCATTATGGAAGGTAGTCTGTTGTCGAGATTTTTGTTACTCCAATGGATGGTAGCCTTGTCATTATGGAAGGTAGTATGTCGTTCATATTTTTGTTATTCCAATTGATGGTAGCCTTGTCATTATGGAAGGTATTATGTCGTTGTGATTTTTGTTACTCTAATGAATGGTAGCCTTGTCATTATGGAAGGTAGTATGTTGTCGATATTTTTATTACTCCATTGGATAGTAGCCTTGTCATTATGGAAGGTAGTCTGTTGTTGAGATTTTTGTTATTCCAATGGATGGTAGCGTTGTCATTATGGAAGTTAGTCTATTTTCGAGATTTTTGTTACTCCAATGGATTGTAGCCTTGTCATTATGGAAGGTAGTCTATTGTCGAAATTTTTATTACTCCAATGGATGGTAGCCTTGTCATTATGGAAGGTAGTCTATTATCGAGATTTTTGTTACTCCAATGGAAGGTAGCCTTTTCATTATGGAAGCTAGTCTGTCGTCGAAAATTTTGTTGTTCCAATGGATGGTAGCGTTGTCATAATGAAAGGTAGTCTATTGTCGCGATTTTTGTTACTCCAATGGATTGTAGCCTTGTCATTATGGAAGGTATTCTGTTGTCGATATTTTTGTTACTCCATTGGATAGTAGCCTTGTCATTATGGAAGGTAGTATGTTGTTGAGATTTTTGTTATTCCAATGGATGGTAGCCTTGTCATTATGGAAGGTAGTCTAATGTCGAAATTTTTGTTACTCCAATGGATGGTAGCCTTGTCATTATGGAAGGTAGTCTATTATCAAGATTTTTGTTACTCCAATGGAAGGTAGCCTTTGCGTTATGGAAGGTAGTCTATCGTCAAAATTTTTGTTGTTCCAATGGATGGTAGCCTTGTCATAATGAAAGGTAGTCTATTGTCGCAATTTTTGTTACTCCAATGGATTGTAGCCTTGTCATTATGGAAAGTAGTCTATTGTTGAGATTTTTGTTACTCCAATGGATGGTAGCCTTCTTACTATGGAAGGTAGTCTGTTGTCGAGATTTTTGTTACTACAATGGATGGTAGCCTTGTCATTATGGAAGGTAGTCTGTTGTCGAGATTTTTGTTACTCCAATGGATTGTAGCCTTGTCATTATGGAAGGTAGTCTGTTGTCGATATCTTTGTTACTATAATGTATGTTAGCCTTGTCATTATGGAAGGTAGTCTAGTGTCGAGATTTTTGTTACCCCATTGGATAGTAGCCTAGTCATTATGGAAGGTAGTTTGTTGTTGAGATTTTTGATATTCCAATGGATGGTAGCCTAGTCATAATGGAAGGTAGTTGTTTTTGAGATATTTGTTACTCCAATGGATGGTAGCCTTGTCATTATGGAAGGTAGTCTGTTGTCGAGATTTTTGTTACTCCAATGGATGGTAGCCTTGTCATTATGGAAGGTAGTATGTCGTTCATATTTTTGTTATTCCAATGGATGGTAGCCTTGTCATTATGGAAGGTATTCTGTCGTTGTGATTTTTTTTACTGTAATGAATGGTAGCCTTTTCATTATGGAAGGTAGTATGTTGTCGATATTTTTGTTACTCCATTGGATAGTAGCCTTGTCATTATGGATGGGAGTCTGTTGTTGAGATTTTTGTTATTCCAATGGATGGTAGCGTTGTCATTATGGAAGTTAGTCTATTTATGAGATTTTTGTTACTCCAATGGATTGTAGCCTTGTCATTATGGAAGGTAGTCTATTGTCGAAATTTTTGTTACTCCAATGGATGGTAGCCTTGTCATTATGGAAGGTAGTCTATTATCAAGATTTTTGTTACTCCAATGGAAGGTAGCCTTTTCATTATGGAAGCTACTCTGTCGTAGAAAATTTTGTTGTTCCAATGGATGGTAGCCTTGTCATAATGAAAGGTAGTCTATTGTCGCGATTTTTGTTACTCCAATGGATTTTAGCCTTGTCATTATGGAAGGTAGTCTATTGTCGAAATTTTTGTTACTCCAATGGATGGTAGCCTTGTCATTATGGAAGGTAGTCTATTATCGAGATTTTTGTTACTCCAATGGAAGGTAGCCTTTTCATTATGGAAGCTAGTCTGTCGTCGAAAATTTTGTTGTTCCAATGGATGGTAGCGTTGTCATAATGAAAGGTAGTCTATTGTCGCGATTTTTGTTACTCCAATGGATTGTAGCCTTGTCATTATGGAAGGTAGTCTGTTGTTGAGATTTTTGTTACTCCAAAGGATGGTAGCCGTGTCATTATGGAAGATAGTCTGTTATCATGATTTTTTTTACTACAATGGATGGTAGCCTTGTTATTAAGGAAGGTAGTCTGTTGTCTTGATTTTTGTTACTACAATAGATTGTAGCCTTGTCATTATGGAAGGTAGTCTATTGGCGAGATTTTTGTTACTCCAATAGATGGTAGCATTGTCATTATGGAAGGTAGTTTGTTGTCGAGATTTTTGTTACTCCAATAAATGGTAGCCTTGTCATTATGGAAGGTAGTCTGTCATTGTGATTGTTGTTACTCTAATGAATGGTAGCCTTGTCATTATGGAAGGTAGTATGTTGTCAATATTTTTGTTACTCCATTGGATAGTGGCCTTGTCATTATGGAAGGTAGTCTGTTGTTGAGATTTTTGTTATTCCAATGGATGGTAGCCTTGTCATTATGGAAGGTAGTCAGTTGTCGATATTTTTGTTACTCCATTGGATAGTAGCCTTGTCATTATTGAAGGTAGTATGTTGTTGAGATTTTTGTTATTCCAATGGATGGTAGCCTTGTCATTATGGAAGTTAGTCTATTTTCGAGATTTTTGTTACTCCAATGGATGGTAGCCTTGTCATTATGGAAGGTAGTCTAATGTAGAAATTTTTGTTACTCCAATGGATGGTAGCCTTGTCATTATGGAAGGTAGTCTATTATCGAGATTTTTGTTACTCCAATGGAAGGTAGCCTTTTCATTATGGAAGGTAGTCTGTCGTCGAAATTTTTGTTGTTCCAATGGATGGTAGCCTTGTCATAATGAACGGTAGTCTATTGTCGCAATTTTTGTTACTCCAATGGATTGTAGCCTTGTCATTATGGAAGGTAGTCTATTGTTGAGATTTTTGTTACTCCAATGGATGGTAGCCTTCTTACTATGGAAGGTAGTCTGTTGTCGAGATTTTTGTTACTACAATGGATGGTAGCCTTGTCATTATGGAAGGTAGTCTGTTGTCGAGATTTTTGTTACTCCAATGGATTGTAGCCTTGTCATTATGGAAGGTTGTCTGTTGTCGATATCTTTGTTACTATAATGTATGTTAGCCTTGTCATTGTGGAAGGTAGTCTAGTGTCGAGATTTTTGTTACCCCATTGGATAATAGCCTAGTCATTATGGAAGGTAGTTTGTTGTTGAGTTTTTATATATTCCAATGGATGGTAGCCTAGTCATAATGGAAGGTAGTTGTTTTTGAGATTTTTGTTACTCCAATGGATGGTAGCCTTGTCATTATGGAAGGTAGTCTGTTGTCGAGATTTTTGTTACTCCAATGGATGGTAGCCTTGTCATTATGGAAGGTAGTATGTCGTTCATATTTTTGTTATTCCAATGGATGGTAGCCTTGTCATTATGGAAGGTATTCTGTCGTTGTGATTTTTGTTACTCTAATGAATGGTAGCCTTGTCATTATGGAAGGTAGTATGTTGTCGATATTTTTATTACTCCATTGGATAGTAGCCTTGTCATTATGGAAGGTAGTCTGTTGTTGAGATTTTTTTTATTCCAATGGATGGTAGCGTTGTCATTATGGAAGTTAGTCTATTTTCGAGATTTTTGTTACTCCAATGGATTGTAGCCTTGTCATTATGGAAGGTAGTCTATTGTCGAAATTTTTGTTACTCCAATGGATGGTAGCCTTGTCATTATGGAAGGTAGTCTATTATCGAGATTTTTGTTACTCCAATGGAAGGTAGCCTTTTCATTATGGAAGCTAGTCTGTCGTCGAAAATTTTGTTGTTCTAATGGATGGTAGCGTTGTCATAATGAAAGGTAGTCTATTGTCGCGATTTTTGTTACTCCAATGGATTGTAGCCTTGTCATTATGGAAGGTAGTCTGTTGTTGAGATTTTTGTTACTCCAAAGGATGGTAGCCGTGTCATTATGGAAGATAGTCTGTTATCGTGATTTTTTTTACTACAATGGATGGTAGCCTTGTTATTAAGGAAGGTAGTCTGTTGTCTTGATTTTTGTTACTACAATAGATTGTAGCCTTGTCATTATGGAAGGTAGTATATTGGCGAGATTTTTGTTACTCCAATAGATGGTAGCATTGTCATTATGGAAGGTAGTTTGTTGTCGAGATTTTTGTTACTCCAATAAATGGTAGCCTTGTCATTATGGAAGGTAGTCTGTCATTGTGATTTTTGTTACTCTAATGAATGGTAGCCTTGTCATTATGGAAGGTAGTATGTTGTCGATATTTTTGTTACTCCATTGGATAGTGGCCTTGTCATTATGGAAGGTAGTCTGTTGTTGAGATTTTTGTTATTCCAATGGATGGTAGCCTTGTCATTATGGAAGGTAGTCAGTTGTCGATATTTTTGTTACTCCATTGGATAGTAGCCTTGTCATTATTGAAGGTAGTATGTTGTTGAGATTTTTGTTATTCCAATGGATGGTAGCCTTGTCATTATGGAAGTTAGTCTATTTTCGAGATTTTTGTTACTCCAATGGATGGTAGCCTTGTCATTATGGAAGGTAGTCTAATGTAGAAATTTTTTTTACTCCAATAAATGGTAGCCTTGTCATTATGGAAGGTAGTCTATTATCGAGATTTTTGTTACTCCAATGGAAGGTAGCCTTTTCATTATGGAAGGTAGTCTGTCGTCGAAATTTTTGTTGTTCCATTGGATGGTTGCCTTGTCATAATGAAAGGTAGTCTATTGTCGCAATTTTTGTTACTCCAATGGATTGTAGCCTTGTCATTATGGAAGGTAGTCTATTGTTGAGATTTTTGTTACTCCAATGGATGGTAGCCTTCTTACTATGGAAGGTAGTCTGTTGTCGATATTTTTGTTACTACAATGGATGGTAGCCTTGTCATTATGGAAGGTAGTCTGTTGTCGAGATTTTTGTTACTCCAATGGATTGTAGCCTTGTCATTATGGAAGGTTCTCTGTTGTCGATATCTTTGTTACTATAATGTATGTTAGCCTTGTCATTATGGAAGGTAGTCTAGTGTCGAGATTTTTGTTACTCCATTGGATAGTAGCCTAGTCATTAAGGAAGGTAGTTTGTTGTTGAGATTTTTGATATTCCAATGGATGGTAGCCTAGTCATAATGGAAGGTAGTTGTTTTTGAGATTTTTGTTACTCCAATGGATGGTAGCCTTGTCATTATGGAAGGTAGTCTGTTGTCGCGATTTTTGTTACTCCAATGGATTGTAGCCTTGTCATTATGGAAGGTAGTCTGTTGTCGATATCTTTCTTACTATAATGTATGTTAGCCTTGTCATTATGGAAGGTAGTCTAGTGTCGAGATTTTTGTTATTCCATTGGATAATAGCCTAGTCATTATGAAAGGTAGTTTGTTGTTGAGATTTTTGATATTCCAATGGATGGTAGCCTAGTCATAATGGAAGGTAGTTGTTTTTGAGATTTTTGTTACTCCAATGGATGGTAGCCTTGTCATTATGGAAGGTACTCTGTTGTCGAGATTTTTGTTACTCCAATGGATGGTAGCCTTGTCATTATGGAAGGTAGTATGTCATTCATATTTTTGTTATTCCAATGGATGGTAGCCTTGTCATTATGGAAGGTATTCTGTCGTTGTGATTTTTGTTACTCTAATGAATGGTAGCCTCGTCATTATGGAAGGTAGTATGTTGTCGATATTTTTGTTACTCCATTGGATAGTAGCCTTGTCATTATGGAAGGTAGTTTGTTGTTGAGATTTTTGTTATTCCAATGGATGGTAGCCTTGTCATTATGGAAGCTAGTCTATTTTCGAGATTTTTGTTACTCCAATGCATGGTAGCCTTGTCATAATGAAAGGTAGTCTATTGTCGCGATTTTGGTTACTCCAATGGATTGTATCCTTGTCATTATGGAAGGTAGTCTATTGTTGAGATTTTTGTTACTCCAAAGGATGGTAGCCTTGTCATTATGGAAGATAGTCTGTTGTCGTGATTTTTTTTACTACAATGGATGGTAGCCTTGTCATTATGGAAGGTAGTCTGTTGTCTTGATTTTTGTTACTACAATAGATTGTAGCCTTGTCATTATGGAAGGTAGTCTATTGGCGAGATTTTTGTTACTCCAATGGATGGTAGCATTGTCATTATGGAAGGTAGTTTGTTGTCGAGATTTTTGTTACTCCAATAAATGGTAGCCTTGTCATTATGGATGGTAGTCTGTCGTTGTGATTTTTGTTACTCTAATGAATGGTAGCCTTGTCATTATGGGAGGTAGTATGTTGTCGATATTTTTGTTACTCCATTGGATAGTGGCCTTGTCATTATGGAAGGTAGTCTGTTGTTGAGATATTTGTTATTCCAATGGATGGTAGCCTTGTCATTATGGAAGTTAGTCTATTTTCGAGATTTTTGTTACTCCATTGGATAGTAGCCTTGTCATTATGGAAGGTAGTATGTTGTTGAGATTTTTGTTATTCCAATGGATGGTAGCCTTGTCATTATGGAAGTTAGTCTATTTTCGAGATTTTTGTTACTCCAATGGATGGTAGCCTTGTCATTATGGAAGGTAGTCTAATGTCGAAATTTTTGTTACTCCAATGGATGGTAGCCTTGTCATTATGGAAGGTAGTCTATTATCAAGATTTTTGTTACTCCAATGGAAGGTAGCCTTTTCATTACGGAAGGTAGTCTATCGTCGAAATTTTTGTTGTTCCAATGGATGGTAGCCTTGTCATAATGAAAGGTAGTCTATTGTCGTGATTTTTGTTACTCCAATGGATTGTAGCCTTGTCATTATGGAAGGTACTCTGTTGTTGAGATTTTTGTTGCTACAATGGATGGTAGCCTTATCATTATGGAAGGTAGTCTGTTATCGAGATTTTTGTTACTCCAATGGATTGTAGCCTTGTCATTATGGAAGGTAGTCTGTTGTCGATATCTTTGTTACTATAATGTATGTTAGCCTTGTCATTATGGAAGGTAGTCTAGTGTCGAGATTTTTGTTACTCCATTGGATAATAGCCTAGTCATTATGGAAGGTAGTTTGTTGTTGAGATTTTTGATATTCCAATGGATGGTAGCCTAGTCATAATGGAAGGTAGTTGTTTTTGAGATTTTTGTTACTCCAATGGATGGTAGCCTTGTCATTATGGAAGGTAGTCTGTTGTCGAGATTTTTGTTACTCCAATGGATGGTAGCCTTGTCATTATGGAAGGTAGTATGTCGTTCATATTTTTGTTATTCCAATGGATGGTAGCCTTGTCATAATGGAAGGTATTCTGTCGTTGTGATTTTTGTTACTCTAATGAATGGTAGCCTCGTCATTATGGAAGGTAGTATGTTGTCGATATTTTTGTTACTCCATTGGATAGTAGCCTTGTCATTATGGAAGGTAGTTTGTTGTTGAGATTTTTGTTATTCCAATGGATGTTAGCCTTCTCATTATGGAAGTTAGTCTATTTTCGAGATTTTTGTTACTCCAATGGATGGTAGCCTTGTCATAATGAAAGGTAGTCTATTGTCGCGATTTTTAATACTCCAATGGATTGTATCCTTGTCATTATGGAAGGTAGTCTGTTGTTGAGATTTTTGTTACTCCAAAGGATGGTAGCCTTGTCATTATGGAAGATAGTCTGTTGTCGTGATTTTTTTTACAACAATGGATGGTAGCCTTGTCATTATGGAAGGTAGTCTGTTGTCTTGATTTTTGTTACTACAATAGATTGTAGCCTTGTCATTATGGAAGGTAGTCTATTGGCGAGATTTTTGTTACTCCAATGGATGGTAGCATTGTCATTATGGAAGGTAGTTTGTTGTCGAGATTTTTGTTACTCCAATAAATGGTAGCCTTGTCATTATGGAAGGTAGTCTGTCGTTGTGATTTTTGTTACTCTAATGAATAGTAGCCTTGTCATTATGGAAGGTAGTATGTTGTCGATATTTTTGTTACTCCATTGGATAGTGGCCTTGTCATTATGGAAGGTAGTCTGTTGTTGAGATATTTGTTATTCCAATGGATGGTAGCCTTATCATTATGGAAGGTAGTCAGTTGTCGATATTTTTGTTACTCCATTGGATAGTAGCCTTGTCATTATGGAAGGTAGTATGTTGTTGAGATTTTTGTTATTCCAATGGATGGTAGCCTTGTCATTCTGGAAGTTAGTCTATTTTCGAGATTTTTGTTACTCCAATGGATGGTAGCCTTGTCATCATGGAAGGTAGTCTAATGTCGAAATTTTTGTTATTCCAATGGATGGTAGCCTTGTCATTATGGAAGGTAGTCTATTATCGAGATTTTTGTTACTCCAATGGATTGTAGCCTTGTCATTATGGAAGGTAGTCTGTTGTTGAGATTTTTGTTACTCCAATGGATCGTAGCCTTCTTACTATGGAAGGTAGTCTGTTGTCGAGATTTTTGTTACTACAATGGATGGTAGCCTTGTCATTATGGAAGGTAGTCTGTTGTCGATATCTTTGTTACTATAATGTATGTTAGCCTTGTCATTATGGAAGGTAGTCTAGTGTCGAGATTTTTGTTACTCCATTTGATAGTAGCCTAGTCATTATGGAAGGTAGTTTGTTGTTGAGATTTTTGATATTCCAATGGATGGTAGCCTAGTCATAATGGAAGGTAGTTGTTTTTGAGATTTTTGTTACTCCAATGGATGGTAGCCTTGTCATTATGGAAGGTAGTCTGTTGTCGAGATTTTTGTTACTCCAATGGATGGTAGCCTTGTCATTATGGAAGGTAGTATGTCGTTCATATTTTTGTTATTCCAATGGATGGTAGCCTTGTCATTATGGAAGGTATTCTGTCGTTGTGATTTTTGTTACTCTAATGAATGGTAGCCTTGTCATTATGGAAGGTAGTCTGTTGTCGATATCTTTGTTACTATAATGTATGTTAGCCTTGTCATTATGGAAGGCAGTCTAGTGTCGAGATTTTTGTTACTCCATTGGATAGTAGCCTAGTCATTATGGAAGGTAGTATGTTGTAGAGATTTTTGATATTCCAATGGATGGTAGCCTAGTCATAATGGAAGGTAGTTGTTTTTGAGATTTTTGTTACTCCAATGGATGGTAGCCTTGTCATTATGGAAGGTAGTCTGTTGTCGAAATTTTTGTTACTCCAATGGATGGTAGCCTTGTCATTATGGAAGGTAGTATGTCGTTCATATTTTTGTTATTCCAATGGATGGTAGCCTTGTTATTATGGAAGGTATTCTGTCGTTGTGATTTTTGTTACTCTAATGAATGGTAGCCTTGTCATTATGGAAGGTAGTATGTTGTCGATATTTTTGTTAATCCATTGGATATTCGCCTTGTCATTATGGAAGGTAGTCTGTTGTTGAGATTTTTGTTACTCCAATGGATGGTAGCCTTGTCATTATGGAAGGTAGTCTATTGTCGAAATTTTTGTTACTCCAATGGATGGTAGCTTGTCATTATGGAAGGTAGTCTATTATCGAGATTTTTGTTACTCCAATGGAAGGTAGCCTTTTCATTATGGAAGGTAGTCTGTCGTCGAAATTTTTGTTGTTCCAATGGATGGTAGCCTTGTCATAATGAAAGGTAGTCTATTGTCGCGATTTTTGTTACTCCAATGGATTGTAGCCTTGTCATTATGGAAGGTAGTGTGTTGTTGAGATTTTTGTTACTCCAAAGGATGGTAGCCTTGTCATTATGGAAGGTAGTCTGTTGTCGAGATTTTTGTTACTACAATGGATGGTAGCCTTGCCATTATGGAAGGTAGTCTGTTGTCTTGATTTTTGATATTCCAATGGATGGTAGCCTAGTCATAATGGAAGGTAGTATGTCGTTCATATTTTTGTTACTCTAATGGATTGTAGCCTTGTCATTATGGAATGTAGTCTGTTGTCGATATCTTTGTTACTATAATGTATGTTAGCCTTGTCATTATGGAAGGTAGTCTAGTGTCGAGATTTTTGTTACTCCATTGGATAGTAGCCTAGTCATTATGGAAGGTAGTTTGTTGTTGAGATTTTTGATATTCCAATGGATGGTAGCCTAGTCATAATGGAAGGTATTTGTTTTTGAGATTTTTGTTACTCCAATGGATGGTAGCCTTGTCATTATGGAAGGTAGTTTGTTGTCGAGATTTTTGTTACTCCAATGGATGGTAGCCTTGTCATTATGGAAGGTAGTATGTCGTTCATATTTTTGTTATTCCAATGGATGGTAGCCTTGTCATTATGGAAGGTATTCTGTCGTTGTGATTTTTGTTACTCTAATGAATGGTAGCCTTGTCATTATGGAAGGTAGGGTTTTGTCGATATTTTTGTTACTCCATTGGATAGTAGCCTTGTCATTATGGAAGGTAGTCTGTTGTTGAGATTTTTGTTATTCCAATGGATGGTAGCCTTGTCATTATGGAAGTTAGTCTATTTTCGAGATTTTTGTTACTCCAATGGATTGTAGACTTGTCATTATGGAAGGTAGCCTATTGTTGAAATTTTTGTTACTCCAATGGATGGTAGCCTTGTCATTATGGAATGTAGTCTATTATCGAGAATTTTGTTACTCCAAATGAAGGTAGCCTTTTCATTAGGGAAGGTAGTTTGTCGTCGAAATTTTTGTTGTTTCAATGGATGGTAGCCTTGTCATAATGAAAGGTAGTCTATTGTCGCGATTTTTGTTACTCCAATGGATTGTAGCCTTGTCATTATGGAAGGTAGTCTGTTGTTGAGATTTTTGTTACTCCAATGGATGGTAGTCTTGTCATTATGGAAGATAGTTTGTTGTCGTGATTTTTTTTACTAGAATGGATGGTAGCCTTGTCATTATGGAAGGTAGTCTATTGTCTTGATTTTTGTTACTACAATAGATTTTAGCCTTGTCATTATGGAAGGTAGTCTATTGGCGAGATTTTTGTTACTCCAATGGATGGTAGCATTGTAATTATGGAAGGTAGTTTGTTATCGAGATTTTTGTTACTCCAATAAATGGTAGCCTTGTCATTATGGAAGGTAGTCTGTCGTTGTGATTTTTGTTACTCTAATGAATGGTAGCCTTGTCATTATGGAAGGTAGTATGTTGTCGATATTTTTGTTACTCCATTGGATAATGGTCTTGTCATTATGGAAGGTAGTTTGTTGTTGAGATTTTTGTTATTCAAATGGATGGTAGCCTTGTCATTATGGAAGGTAGTCAGTTGTCGATATATTTGTTACTCCATTGGATAGTAGCCTTGTCATTATGGAAGGTAGTATGTTGTTTAGATTTTTGTTATTCCAATGGATGGTAGCCTTGTCATTATGGAAGTTAGTCTATTTTCGAGATTTTTGTTACTCCAATGGATGGTAGCTATGTCATTATAGAAGGTAGTCTAATGTCGAAATTTTTGTTACTCCAATGGATGGTAGCCTTGTCATTATGGAAGGTAGTCTATTATCGAGATTTTTGTTACTCCAATGGAAGGTAGCCTTTTCATTATGGAAGGTAGTCTGTCGTTGAAATTTTTGTTGTTCCAATGGATGGTAGCCTTGTCATAATGAAAGATAGTCTATTGTCGCGATTTTTGTTACTCCAATGGATTGTAGCCTTGTCATTATGGAAGGTAGTCTGTTGTTGAGATTTTTGTTACTCCAATGGATGTTAGCCTTCTTAGTATGGAAGGTAGTCTGTTGTCGAGATTTTTGTTACTACAATGGATGGTAGCCTTGTCATTATGGAAGGTAGTCTGTTGTCGAGATTTTTGTTACTCCAATGGATTGTAGCCTTGTCATTATGGAAGGTAGTCTGTTGTTGAGATTTTTGTTACTCCAATGGATGGTAGTCTTGTCATTATGGAAGATAGTTTGTTGTCGTCATTTTTTTTACTAGAATGGATGGTAGCCTTGTCATTATGGAAGGTAGTCTATTGTCTTGATTTTTGTTACTACAATAGATTTTAGCCTTGTCATTATGGAAGGTAGTCTATTGGCGAGATTTTTGTTACTCCAATGGATGGTAGCATTGTCATTATGGAAGGTAGTTTGTTGTCGAGATTTTTGTTACTCCAATAAATGGTAGCCTTGTCATTATGGAAGGTAGTCTGTCGTTGTGATTTTTGTTACTCTAATGAATAGTAGCCTTGTCATTATGGAAGGTAGTATGTTGTCGATATTTTTGTTACTCCATTGGATAGTGGCCTTGTCATTATGGAAGGTAGTCTGTTGTTGAGATATTTGTTATTCCAATGGATGGTAGCCATATCATTATGGAAGGTAGTCAGTTGTCGATATTTTTGTTACTCCATTGGATAGTAGCCTTGTCATTATGGAAGGTAGTATGTTGTTGAGATTTTTGTTATTCCAATGGATGGTAGCCTTGTCATTCTGGAAGTTAGTCTATTTTCGAGATTTTTGTTACTCCAATGGATGGTAGCCTTGTCATCATGGAAGGTAGTCTAATGTCGAAATTTTTGTTATTCCAATGGATGGTAGCCTTGTCATTATGGAAGGTAGTCTATTATCGAGATTTTTGTTACTCCAATGGATTGTAGCCTTGTCATTATGGAAGGTAGTCTGTTGTTGAGATTTTTGTTACTCCAATGGATCGTAGCCTTCTTACTATGGAAGGTAGTCTGTTGTCGAGATTTTTGTTACTACAATGGATGGTAGCCTTGTCATTATGGAAGGTAGTCTGTTGTCGATATCTTTGTTACTATAATGTATGTTAGCCTTGTCATTATGGAAGGTAGTCTAGTGTCGAGATTTTTGTTACTCCATTTGATAGTAGCCTAGTCATTATGGAAGGTAGTTTGTTGTTGAGATTTTTGATATTCCAATGGATGGTAGCCTAGTCATAATGGAAGGTAGTTGTTTTTGAGATTTTTGTTACTCCAATGGATGGTAGCCTTGTCATTATGGAAGGTAGTCTGTTGTCGAGATTTTTGTTACTCCAATGGATGGTAGCCTTGTCATTATGGAAGGTAGTATGTCGTTCATATTTTTGTTATTCCAATGGATGGTAGCCTTGTCATTATGGAAGGTATTCTGTCGTTGTGATTTTTGTTACTCTAATGAATGGTAGCCTTGTCATTATGGAAGGTAGTCTGTTGTCGATATCTTTGTTACTATAATGTATGTTAGCCTTGTCATTATGGAAGGCAGTCTAGTGTCGAGATTTTTGTTACTCCATTGGATAGTAGCCTAGTCATTATGGAAGGTAGTATGTTGTAGAGATTTTTGATATTCCAATGGATGGTAGCCTAGTCATAATGGAAGGTAGTTGTTTTTGAGATTTTTGTTACTCCAATGGATGGTAGCCTTGTCATTATGGAAGGTAGTCTGTTGTCGAAATTTTTGTTACTCCAATGGATGGTAGCCTTGTCATTATGGAAGGTAGTATGTCGTTCATATTTTTGTTATTCCAATGGATGGTAGCCTTGTTATTATGGAAGGTATTCTGTCGTTGTGATTTTTGTTACTCTAATGAATGGTAGCCTTGTCATTATGGAAGGTAGTATGTTGTCGATATTTTTGTTAATCCATTGGATATTCGCCTTGTCATTATGGAAGGTAGTCTGTTGTTGAGATTTTTGTTACTCCAATGGATGGTAGCCTTGTCATTATGGAAGGTAGTCTATTGTCGAAATTTTTGTTACTCCAATGGATGGTAGCTTGTCATTATGGAAGGTAGTCTATTATCGAGATTTTTGTTACTCCAATGGAAGGTAGCCTTTTCATTATGGAAGGTAGTCTGTCGTCGAAATTTTTGTTGTTCCAATGGATGGTAGCCTTGTCATAATGAAAGGTAGTCTATTGTCGCGATTTTTGTTACTCCAATGGATTGTAGCCTTGTCATTATGGAAGGTAGTGTGTTGTTGAGATTTTTGTTACTCCAAAGGATGGTAGCCTTGTCATTATGGAAGGTAGTCTGTTGTCGAGATTTTTGTTACTACAATGGATGGTAGCCTTGCCATTATGGAAGGTAGTCTGTTGTCTTGATTTTTGATATTCCAATGGATGGTAGCCTAGTCATAATGGAAGGTAGTATGTCGTTCATATTTTTGTTACTCTAATGGATTGTAGCCTTGTCATTATGGAATGTAGTCTGTTGTCGATATCTTTGTTACTATAATGTATGTTAGCCTTGTCATTATGGAAGGTAGTCTAGTGTCGAGATTTTTGTTACTCCATTGGATAGTAGCCTAGTCATTATGGAAGGTAGTTTGTTGTTGAGATTTTTGATATTCCAATGGATGGTAGCCTAGTCATAATGGAAGGTATTTGTTTTTGAGATTTTTGTTACTCCAATGGATGGTAGCCTTGTCATTATGGAAGGTAGTTTGTTGTCGAGATTTTTGTTACTCCAATGGATGGTAGCCTTGTCATTATGGAAGGTAGTATGTCGTTCATATTTTTGTTATTCCAATGGATGGTAGCCTTGTCATTATGGAAGGTATTCTGTCGTTGTGATTTTTGTTACTCTAATGAATGGTAGCCTTGTCATTATGGAAGGTAGGGTTTTGTCGATATTTTTGTTACTCCATTGGATAGTAGCCTTGTCATTATGGAAGGTAGTCTGTTGTTGAGATTTTTGTTATTCCAATGGATGGTAGCCTTGTCATTATGGAAGTTAGTCTATTTTCGAGATTTTTGTTACTCCAATGGATTGTAGACTTGTCATTATGGAAGGTAGCCTATTGTTGAAATTTTTGTTACTCCAATGGATGGTAGCCTTGTCATTATGGAATGTAGTCTATTATCGAGAATTTTGTTACTCCAAATGAAGGTAGCCTTTTCATTAGGGAAGGTAGTTTGTCGTCGAAATTTTTGTTGTTTCAATGGATGGTAGCCTTGTCATAATGAAAGGTAGTCTATTGTCGCGATTTTTGTTACTCCAATGGATTGTAGCCTTGTCATTATGGAAGGTAGTCTGTTGTTGAGATTTTTGTTACTCCAATGGATGGTAGTCTTGTCATTATGGAAGATAGTTTGTTGTCGTGATTTTTTTTACTAGAATGGATGGTAGCCTTGTCATTATGGAAGGTAGTCTATTGTCTTGATTTTTGTTACTACAATAGATTTTAGCCTTGTCATTATGGAAGGTAGTCTATTGGCGAGATTTTTGTTACTCCAATGGATGGTAGCATTGTAATTATGGAAGGTAGTTTGTTATCGAGATTTTTGTTACTCCAATAAATGGTAGCCTTGTCATTATGGAAGGTAGTCTGTCGTTGTGATTTTTGTTACTCTAATGAATGGTAGCCTTGTCATTATGGAAGGTAGTATGTTGTCGATATTTTTGTTACTCCATTGGATAATGGTCTTGTCATTATGGAAGGTAGTTTGTTGTTGAGATTTTTGTTATTCAAATGGATGGTAGCCTTGTCATTATGGAAGGTAGTCAGTTGTCGATATATTTATTACTCCATTGGATAGTAGCCTTGTCATTATGGAAGGTAGTATGTTGTTTAGATTTTTGTTATTCCAATGGATGGTAGCCTTGTCATTATGGAAGTTAGTCTATTTTCGAGATTTTTGTTACTCCAATGGATGGTAGCCTTGTCATTATAGAAGGTAGTCTAATGTCGAAATTTTTGTTACTCCAATGGATGGTAGCCTTGTCATTATGGAAGGTAGTCTATTATCGAGATTTTTGTTACTCCAATGGAAGGTAGCCTTTTCATTATGGAAGGTAGTCTGTCGTTGAAATTTTTGTTGTTCCAATGGATGGTAGCCTTGTCATAATGAAAGATAGTCTATTGTCGCGATTTTTGTTACTCCAATGGATTGTAGCCTTGTCATTATGGAAGGTAGTCTGTTGTTGAGATTTTTGTTACTCCAATGGATGTTAGCCTTCTTAGTATGGAAGGTAGTTTGTTGTCGAGATTTTTGTTACTACAATGGATGGTAGCCTTGTCATTATGGAAGGTAGTCTGTTGTCGAGATTTTTGTTACTCCAATGGATTGTAGCCTTGTCATTATGGAAGGTAGTCTGTTGTTGAGATTTTTGTTACTCCAATGGATGGTAGTCTTGTCATTATGGAAGATAGTTTGTTGTCGTGATTTTTTTTACTAGAATGGATGGTAGCCTTGTCATTATGGAAGGTAGTCTATTGTCTTGATTTTTGTTACTACAATAGATTTTAGCCTTGTCATTATGGAAGGTAGTCTATTGGCGAGATTTTTGTTACTCCAATGGATGGTAGCATTGTAATTATGGAAGGTAGTTTGTTATCGAGATTTTTGTTACTCCAATAAATGGTAGCCTTGTCATTATGGAAGGTAGTCTGTCGTTGTGATTTTTGTTACTCTAATGAATGGTAGCCTTATCATTATGGAAGGTAGTATGTTGTCGATATTTTTGGTACTCCATTGGATAGTGGTCTTGTCATTATGGAAGGTAGTTTGTTGTTGAGATTTTTGTTATTCCAATGGATGGTAGCCTTGTCATTATGGAAGGTAGTCAGTTGTCGATATATTTGTTACTCCATTGGATAGTAGCCTTGTCATTATGGAAGGTAGTATGTTGTTTAGATTTTTGTTATTCCAATGGATTGTAGCCTTGTCATTATGGAAGTTAGTCTATTTTCGAGATTTTTATTACTCCAATGGATGGTAGCCTTGTCATTATAGAAGGTAGTCTAATGTCGAAATTTTTGTTACTCCAATGGATGGTAGCCTTGTCATTATGGAAGGTAGTCTATTATCGAGATTTTTGTTACTCCAATGGAAGGTAGCCTTTTCATTATGGAAGGTAGTCTGTCGTTGAAATTTTTGTTGTTCCAATGGATGGTAGCCTTGCCATAATGAAAGGTAGTCTATTGTCGCGATTTTTGTTACTCCAATGGATTGTAGCCTTGTCATTATGGAAGGTAGTCTGTTGTTGAGATTTTTGTTACTCCAATGGATGTTAGCCTTCTTACTATGGAAGGTAGTCTGTTGTCGAGATTTTTGTTACTACAATGGATGGTAGCCTTGTCATTATGGAAGGTAGTCTGTTGTCGAGATTTTTGTTACTCCAATGGATTGTAGCCTTGTCATTATGGAAGGTAGTCTGTTGTCGATATCTTTGTTACTATAATGTATGTTAGCCTTGTCATTATGGAAGGTAGTCTAGTGTCGAGATTTTTGATACTCCATTGGATAGTAGCCTAGTCATTATGGAAGGTAGTTTGTTGTTGAGATTTTTGATATTCCAATGGATGGTAGCCTAGTCATAATGGAAGGTAGTTGTTTTTGAGATTTTTGTTACTCCAATGGATGGTAGCCTTGTCATTATGGAAGGTAGTCTGTTGTCGAAAGTTTTGTTACTCCAATGGATGGTAGCCTTGTCATTATGTAAGGTAGTATGTCATTCATATTTTTGTTATTCCAATGGATGGTAGCCTTGTTATTATGGAAGGTATTATGTCGTTGTGATTTTTGTTACTCTAATGAATGGTAGCCTTGTCATTATGGAAGGTAGTATGTTGTCGATAATTTTGTTACTCCATTGGATAGTAGCCTTGTCATTATGGAAGGTAGTCTGTTGTTGAGATTTTTGTTATTCCAATGGATGGTAGCCTTGTCATTATGGAAGTTAGTCTATTTTCGAGATTTTTGTTACTCCAATGGATTGTAGCCTTGTCATTATGGAAGGTAGTCTATTGTCGAAATTTTTGTTACTCCAATGGATGGTAGCCTTGTCATTATGGAAGGTAGTCTATTATCGTGATTTTTGTTACTCCAATGGAAGGTAGCCTTTTCATTATGGAAGGTAGTCTGTCGTCGAAATTTTTGTTGTTCTAATGGATGGTAGCCTTGTCATAATGAAAGGTAGTCTATTGTCGAGATTTTTGTTACTCCAATGGATTGTAGCCTTGTCATTATGGAAGGTAGTGTGTTGTTGAGATTTTTGTTACTTCCAAGGATGGTAGCCTTGTCATTATGGAAGGTAGTCTGTTGTCGAGATTTTTGTTACTACAATGGATGGTAGCCTTGCCTTTATGGAAGGTAGTCTGTTGTCTTGATTTTTGTTACTACAATAGATTGTAGCCTTGTCATTATGGAAGGTAGTCTGTTGTCGAGATTTTTGTTACTCCAATGGATTGTAGCCTTGTCATTATGGAAGGTAGTCTTTTGTCGATATCTTTGTTACTATAATGTATGTTAGCCTTGTCATTATGGAAGGTAGTCTAGTGTCAAGATTTTTGTTACTCCATTGGATAGTAGCCTAGTCATTATGGAAGGTAGTTTGTTGTTGAGATTTTTGATATTCCAATGGATGGTAGCCTAGTCATAATGGAAGGTAGTATGTCGTTCATATTTTTGTTATTCCAATGAATGGTAGCCTTGTCATTATGGAAGGTAGTATGTTGTCGATATTTTTGTTACTCCATTGGATAGTAGCCTTGTCATTATGGAAGGTAGTCTGTTGTTGAGATTTTTGTTATTCCAATGGATAGTAGCCTTGTCATTATGGAAGTTAGTCAATTTTCGAGATTTTTGTTACTCCAATGGATTGTAGCCTTGTCATTATGGAAGGTAGCCTATTGTCGAAATTTTTGTTACTCCAATGGATGGTAGCCTTTCATTATGGAAGGTAGTCTGTCGTCGAAATTTTTGTTGTTTCAATGGATGGTAGCCTTGTCATAATGAAAGGTAGTCTATTGTCGCGATTTTTGTTACTCCAATGGATTGTAGCCTTGTCATTATGGAAGGTAGTCTGTTGTTGAGATTTTTGTTAATCCAATTGATGGTAGTCTTGTCATTATGGAAGATAGTCTATTCTCTTGATTTTTGTTACTACAATAGATTTTAGCCTTGTCATTATGGAAGGTAGTCTATTAGCGAGATTTTTGTTACTCTAATGGATGGTAGCATTGTCATTATGGAAGGTAGTTTGTTGTCGAGATTTTTGTTACTCCAATAAATGGTAGCCTTGTCATTATGGAAGGTAGTTTGTCGTTGTGATTTTTGTTACTCTAATGAATGGTAGCCTTGTCATTATGGAAGGTAGTATGTTGTCGATATTTTTGTTACTCCATTGGATAGTGGTCTTGTCATTATGGAAGGTAGTCTGTTGTTGAGATTTTTGTTATTCCAATGGATGGTAGCCTTGTCATTATGGAAGGTAGTCAGTTGTCGATATATTTGTTACTCCATTGGATAGTAGCCTTGTCATTATGGAAGGTAGTATGTTGTTGAGATTTTTGTTATTCCAATGGATGGTAGCCTTGTCATTATGGAAGTTAGTCTATTTTCGAGATTTTTGTTACTCCAATGGATGGTAGCCTTGTCATTATAGAAGGTAGTCTAATGTCGAAATTTTTGTTACTCCAATGGATGGTAGCCTTGTCATTATGGAAGGTAGTCTATTATCGAGATTTTTGTTACTCCAATGGAAGGTAGCCTTTTCATTATGGAAGGTAGTCTGTCGTCAAAATTTTTGTTGTTCCAATGGATGGTAGCCTTGTCATAATGAAAGGTATTCTATTGTCGCGATTTTTGTTACTCCAATGGATTGTAGCCTTGTCATTATGGAAGGTAGTCTGTTGTTGAGATTTTTGTTACTCCAATGGATGGTAGCCTTCTTACTATGGAAGGTAGTCTGTTGTCGAGATTTTTGTTACTACAATGGATGGTAGCCTTTTCATTATGGAAGGTAGTCTGTTGTCGAGATTTTTGTTACTCGAATGGATTGTAGCCTTGTCATTATGGAAGGTAGTCTGTTGTCGATATCTTTGTTACTATAATGTATGTTAGCCTTGTCATTATGGAAGGTAGTCTAGTGTCGAGATTTTTGTTACTCCATTGGATAGTAGCCTAGTCATTATGGAAGGTAGTTTGTTGTTGAGATTTTTGATATTCCAATGGATGGTAGCCTAGTCATAATGGAAGATAGTTGTTTTTGAGATTTTTATTACTCCAATGGATGGTAGCCTTGTCATTATGGAAGGTAGTCTGTTGTCGATATTTTTGTTACTCCAATGGATGGTAGCCTTGTCATTAAGGTAGTATGTTGTTCATATTTTTGTTATTCCAATGGATGGTAGCCTTGTCATTATGGAAGGTATTCTGTCGTTGTGATTTTTGTTACTCTAATGAATGGTTGCCTTGTCATTATGGAAGGTAGTATGTTGTCGATATTTTTGTTACTCCATTGGATAGTAGCCTTGTCATTATGGAAGGTAGTTTGTTGTTGAGATTTTTGTTATTCCAATGGATGGTAGCCTTGTCATTATGGAAGTTAGTCTATTTTCGAGATTTTTGTTACTCCAATGGATTGTAGCCTTGTCATTATGGAAGGTAGTCTATTGTCGAAATTTTTGTTACCCCAATGGATGGTAGCCTTGTCATTATGGAAGGTAGTCTATTATCGAGATTTTTGTTACTCCAATGGAAGGTAGCCTTTTCATTATGGAAGGTAGTCTGTCGTCGAAATTTTTGTTGTTCCAATGGATGGTAGCCTTGTCATTATGGAAGGTAGTCTATTGTCGCGATTTTTGTTACTCCAATGGATTGTAGCCTTGTCATTATGGAAGGTAGTCTGTTGTTGAGATTTTTGTTACTCTAAAGGATTGTAGCCTTGTCATTACGGAAGGTAGTTTGTTGTCGAGATTTTTGTTACTACAATGGATGGTAGCCTTGCCATTATGGAAGGCAGTCTGTTGTCTTGATTTTTGTTACTACAATAGATTGTAGCCTTGTCATTATGGAAGGTAGTCTATTGTCGATATTTTTGTTACTCCATTGGATAGTAGCCTTGTCATTATGGAAGGTAGTCTGTTGTTAAGATTTTTTTTATTCCAATGGATGGTAGCCTTGTCAATATGGAAGTTAGTCTATTTTCGAGATTTTTGTTACTCCAATGGATGGTAGACTTGTCATTATGGAAGGTAGTCTATTGTCGAAATTATTGTTACTCCAATGGATGGTAGCCATGTCATTATGGAAGGTAGTCTATTATCGAGATTTTTGTTACTCCAATGGAAGGTAGCCTTTTCATTATGGAAGGTAGTCTGTCGTCGAAATTTTTGTTGTTTCAATGGATGGTAGCCTTTACATAATGAAAGGTAGTCTATTGTCGCGATTTTTGTTACTCCAATGGATTGTAGCCTTGTCATTATGGAAGGTAGTCTGTTGTTGAGATTTTTGTTACTCCAATGGATGGTAGCCTTCTTACTATGGAAGGTAGTCTATTGTCGAGATTTTTGTTACTACAATGGATGGTAGCCTTGCCATTATGGAAGGTAGTCTCTTGTCGATATTTTTGTTACTCAATTGGATAGTAGCCTTGTCATTATGGAAGGTAGTCTGTTGTTGATATTTTTGTTATTCCAATGGATGGTAGCCTTGTTATTATGGAAGTTAGTCAATTTTCGAGATTTTTGTTACTCCAATAGATGGTAGCCTTGTCATTATGGAAGGTAGATTATTGTCGAAATTTTTGTTACTCCAATGGATGGTAGCCTTGTCATTATGGAAGGTAGTCTATTATCGAGGATTTTGTTACTCCAAGGAAGGTAGCCTTTTCATTATGGAAGGTAGTCTGTCATGGAAATTTTTGTTGTTCCAATGGATTGTAGCCTTGTCATTATGGAAGGTAGTCTGTTGTGATGATTTTTGTTACTCCAATGGATGGTAGCCTTCTTACTATGGAAGGTAGTCTGTTGTCGAGATTTTTGTTACTACAATGGATGGTAGCCTTGTCATTATGGAAGGTAGTCTGTTGTCGAGATTTTTGTTACTACAATGGATGGTAGCCTTGACATTATGGAAGGTAGTATGTTGTCTTGATTTTTGTTACTACAATAGATTGTAGCCTTGTCATTATGA
This sequence comes from Vicia faba, assembly GCA_948472305.1. Taxonomy (NCBI): domain Eukaryota; kingdom Viridiplantae; phylum Streptophyta; class Magnoliopsida; order Fabales; family Fabaceae; genus Vicia; species Vicia faba. Next base: position 531,930,392 of record OX451741.1, read on the forward strand.
AAGGTAGTCTATTGTCGTTATTTTTGTTACTCCAATGGATGGTAGCATTGTCATTATGGAAGGTAGTTTGTTGTCGAGATTTTTGTTACTCCAATAGATGGTAGCCTTGTCATTATGGAAGGTAGTCTATTATCGAGATTTTTGTTACTCCAAAGGAAGGTAGCCTTTTCATTATGGAAGGTAGTCTGTCGTTGAAATTTTTGTTGTTCCAATGGATGGTAGCCTTGTCATAATGAAAGGTAGTATATTATCGAGATTTTTGTTACTCCAATGGATTGTAGCCTTGTCATTATGGAAGGTAGTCTGTTGTTGAGATTTTTGTTACTCCAATGGATGGTAGCCTTCTTACTATGGAAGGTAGTCTGTTGTCAAGATTTTTGTTACTACAATGGATGGTAGCCTTGTCATTATGGAAGGTAGTATGTTGTCGAGATTTTTGTTACTCCAATGGATGGTAGCCTTGCCATTATGGAAGGTAGTCTGTTGTCTTGATTTTTGTTACTACAATAGATTGTAGCCTTGTCATTATGGAAGGTAGTTTATTGTCGTGATTTTTGTTACTCCAATGGATGGTAGCATTGTCATTATGGAAGGTAGATTGTTGTCGAGATTTTTGTTACTCCAATAGATGGCAGCCTTGTCATTATGGAAGGTAGTCTGTCGTTGTGATTTTTGTTACTCTAATGAATGGTAGCCTTGTCATTATGGAAGGTAGTATGTTGTCGATATTTTTGTTACTCCATTGGATAGTAGCCTTGCCATTATGGAAGGTAGTCTGTTGTTGAGATTTTTTTTATTCCAATGGATGGTAGCCTTGTCATTATGGAAGTTAGTCCATTTTCGAGATTTTTGTTACTCCAATGGATGGTAGCCTTGTCATTATGGAACGTAGTCTGTTGTTTAGATTTTTGTTACTACAATGGATGGTAACCTTGTCATTATGGAAGGTAGTATGTTTTCTTGATTTTTTTTACTACAATATATTGTAGCCTTGCCATTATGGAAGGTAGTCTATTGTCTAGATTTTTGTTACTCCAATGGATGTTAGCATTGTCATTATGGAAGGTAGTTTGTTGTCGAGATTTTTGTTACTCCAATAGATGGTAGCCTTTTCATTATGGAAGGTAGTCTATTGTCGCGATTTTTGTTACTCCAATGGATTGTAGCCTTGTCATTATGGAAGGTAGTCTGTTGTTGAGATTTTTGTTACTCCAAAGGATGGTAGCCTTGTCATTATGGAAGGTAGTATGTTGTCGAGATTTTTGTTACTACAATGGATGGTACCCTTGCCATTATGGAAGGTAGTCTGTTGTCTTGATTTTTGTTACTACAAAAGATTGTAGCCTTGTCATTATGGAAGGTAGTCTGTTGTCGAGGTTTTTGTTACTCCAATAGATTGTAGCCTTGTCATTATGGAAGGTAGTCTGTTGTCGATATCTTTGTTACAATAATGTATGTTAGCCTTGTCATTATGGAAGGTAGTCTAGTGTCGAGAGTTTTGTTACTCCATTGGATAGTAGCCTAGTCATTATGGAAGGTAGTTTGTTGTTGAGATTTTTGATATTCCAATGGATGGTAGCCTAGTCATAATGGAAGGTAGTTGTTTTTGAGATTTTTGTTACTCCAATGGATGGTAGCCTTGCAATTATGGAAGGTAGTCTATTGTCGAGATTTTTGTTACTCCAACGGATGGTAGCCTTGTCATTATGGAATGTAGTATGTCGTTCATATTTTTGTTATTCCAATGGATGGTAGCCTTGTCATTATGGAAGGTATTCTGTCATTGTGATTTTTGTTACTCTAATGAATGGTAGCCTTGTAATTATGGAAGGTAGTATGTTGTCCATATTTTTTTTACTCCATTTGATAGTAGCCTTGTCATTATGGAAGGTAGTCTGTTGTTGAGATTTTTGTTATTCCAATGGATGGTAGCCTTGTCATTATGGAAGTTAGTCTATTTTCGAGATTTTTGTTACTCCAATGGATTGTAGCCTTGTCATTATGGAAGGTAGTCTATTGTCGAAATTTTTGTTACTCCAATGGATGGTAGCCTTGTCATTATGGAAGGTAGTCTATTATCGAGATTTTTGTTACTCCAATTGAAGGTAGCCTTTTCATTATGGAAGGTAGTCTGTCGTCGAAATTTTTGTTGTTTGAATGGATGGTACCCTTGTCATAATGAAAGGTAGTCTATTGTCGCGATTTTTGTTACTCCAATGGATTGTAGCCTTGTCATTATGGAAGGTAGTCTGTTATTGAGATTTTTGTTACTCCAATGGATGGTAGCCTTGTCATTATGGAAGGTAGTCTGTTGTCGAGATTTTTGTAACTACAATGGATGGTAGCCTTGCCATTATGGAAGGTAGTCTGTTGTCTTGATTTTTGTTACTACAATAGATTGTAGCCTTGTCATTATGGAAGGTAGTCTATTGTCGTGATTTTTGTTACTTCAATGGATGGTAGCATTGTCATTATGGAAGGTAGTTTATTGTCGAGATTTTTGTTACTCCAATAGATGGTAGCCTTGTCATTATGGAAGGTAGTCTGTCGTTGTGATTTTTGTTACTCTAAGGAATGGTAACCTTGTCATTATGGAAGGTAGTCTATTGTCGATATTTTTGTTACTCCATTGGATAGTAGCCTTGTCATTATGGAAGGTAGTCTGTTGTTGAGATTTTTGTTATTCCAATGGATGATAGCCTTGTCATTATAGAAGTTAGTCTATTTTCGAGATTTTTGTTACTCCAATAGATGGTAGCCTTGTCATTATGGAAGGTAGTCTATTGTCGAAATTTTTGTTACTCCAATGGATGGTAGCCTTGTCATTATGGAAGGTAGTCTATTATCGATATTTTTGTTACTCCAATGGAAGGTAGCCTTTTCATTATGGAAGGTAGTCTGTCGTGGAAATTTTTGTTGTTTCAATGGATGGTAGCCTTGTTATAATGAAAGGTATTCTATTGTCGCGATTTTTGTTACTCCAATGGATTGTAGCCTTGTCATTATGGAAGGTAGTCTGTTGTTGAGATTTTTTTTACTCCAATGGATGGTAGCCTTCTTACTATGGAAGGTAGTCTATTGTCGAGATTTTTGTTACTACAATGGATGGTAGCCTTGCCATTATGGAAGGTAGTCTCTTGTCGATATTTTTGTTACTCAATTGGATAGTAGCCTTGTCATTATGGAAGGTAGTATGTTGTTGAGAATTTTGTTATTCCAATGGATGTTAGCCTTGTTATTATGGAAGTTAGTCTATTTTCGAGATTTTTGTTACTCCAATGGATGGTAGCCTTCTTACTATGGAAGGTAGTCTGTTGTCGAGATTTTTGTTACTCCAATGGATGGTAGCCTTGTCATTATGGAATGTAGTATGTCGTTCATATTTTTGTTATTCCGATGGATGGTAGCCTTGCCATTATGGAAGGTAGTTTGTTGTCTTGATTTTCGTTACTACAATAGATTGTAGCCTTGTCATTATGGAAGGTAGTCTATTGTCGTGATTTTTGTTAATCCAATGGATGGTAGCATTGTCATTATGGAAGGTAGTTTGTTGTCGAGATTTTTGTTACTCCAATAGATGGCAGCCTTGTCATTATGGAAGGTAGTCTGTCATTGTGATTTTTGTTACTCTAATGAATGGTAGCCTTGTCATTATGGAAGGTAGTATGTTGTCGATATTTTTGTTACTCCATTGGATAATAGCCTTGTCATTATGGAAGGAAGTCTGTTGTTGAGATTTTTTTTATTCCAATGGATGGTAGCCTTGTCATTATGGAAGTTAGTCCATTTTCGAGATTTTTGTTACTCCAATGGATGGTAGCCTTGTCATTATGGAACGTAGTCTGTTGTTTAGATTTTTGTTACTACAATGGATGGTAACCTTCTCATTATGGAAGGTAGTATGTTTTCTTGATTTTTTTTACTACAATATATTGTAGCCTTGCCATTATGGAAGGTAGTCTATTGTCTAGATTTTTGTTACTCCAATGGATGTTAGCATTGTCATTATGGAAGGTAGTTTGTTGTCGAGATTTTTGTTACTCCAATAGATGGTAGCCTTTTCATTATGGAAGGTAGTCGATTGTCGCGATTTTTGTTACTCCAATGGATTGTAGCCTTGTCATTATGGAAGGTAGTCTGTTGTTGAGATTTTTGTTACTCCAAAGGATGGTAGCCTTGTCATTATGGAAGGTAGTATGTTGTCGAGATTTTTGTTACTACAATGGATGGTACCCTTGCCATTATGGAAGGTAGTCTGTTGTCTTGATTTTTGTTACTACAATAGATTGTAGCCTTGTCATTATGGAAGGTAGTCTGTTGTCGAGGTTTTTGTTACTCCAATAGATTGTAGCCTTGTCATTATGGAAGGTAGTCTGTTGTCGATATCTTTGTTACAATAATGTATGTTAGCCTTGTCATTATGGAAGGTAGTCTAGTCTCGAGATTTTTGTTACTCCATTGGATAGTAGCCTAGTCATTATGGAAGGTAGTTTGTTGTTGAGATTTTTGATATTCCAATGGATGGTAGCCTAGTCATAATGGAAGGTAGTTGTTTTTGAGATTTTTGTTACTCCAATGGATGGTAGCCTTGCAATTATGGAAGGTAGTCTGTTGTCGAGATTTTTGTTACTCCAATGGATGGTAGCCTTGTCATTATGGAATGTAGTATGTCGTTCATATTTTTGTTATTCCAATGGATGGTAGCCTTGTCATTATGGAAGGTATTCTGTTGTCTTTATTTTTGTTACTCTAATGAATGGTAGCCTTGTAATTATGGAAGGTAGTATGTTGTCCATATTTTTTTACTCCATTGGATAGTAGCCTTGACATTATGGAAGGTAGTCTGTTGTTGAGATTTTTGTTATTCCAATGGATGATAGCCTTGTCATTATAGAAGTTAGTCTATTTTCGAGATTTTTGTTACTCCAATGGATGGTAGCCTTGTCATTATGGAAGGTAGTCTATTGTCGAAATTTTTGTTACTCCAATGGATGGTAGCCTTGTCATTATGGAAGGTAGTCTATTATCGATATTTTTGTTACTCCAATGGAAGGTAGCCTTTTCATTATGGAAGGTAGTCTGTCGTGGAAATTTTTGTTGTTTCAATGGATGGTAGCCTTGTTATAATGAAAGGTAGTCTATTGCCGCGATTTTTGTTACTCCAATGGATTGTAGCCTTGTCATTATGGAAGGTAGTCTGTTGTTGAGATTTTTTTTACTCCAATGGATGGTAGCCTTCTTACTATGGAAGGTAGTCTATTGTCGAGATTTTTGTTACTACAATGGATGGTAGCCTTGCCATTATGGAAGGTAGTCTCTTGTCGATATTTTTGTTACTCAATTGGATAGTAGCCTTGTCATTATGGAAGGTAGTCTGTTGTTGAGAATTTTGTTATTCCAATGGATGTTAGCCTTGTTATTATGGAAGTTAGTCTATTTTCGAGATTTTTGTTACTCCAATGGATGGTAGCCTTCTTACTATGGAAGGTAGTCTATTGTCGAGATTTTTGTTACTACAATGGATGGTAGCCTTGTCATAATGGAAGGTAGTATGTTGTCGAGATTTTTGTTACTCCAATGGATGGTAGCCTTGCCATTATGGAAGGTAGTCTGTTGTCTTGATTTTTGTTACTACAATAGATTGTAGCCTTGTCATTATGGAAGGTATTCTATTGTCGTGATTTTTGTTAATCCAATGGATGGTAGCATTGTCATTATGGAAGGTAGTTTGTTGTCGAGATTTTTGTTACTCCAATAGATGGCAGCCTTGTCATTATGGAAGGTAGTCTGTCGTTGTGATTTTTGTTACTCTAATGAATGGTAGCCTTGTCATTATGGAAGGTAGTATGTTGTCGATATTTTTGTTACTCCATTGGATAATAGCCTTGTCATTATGGAAGGTAGTCTGTTGTTGAGATTTTTTTTATTCCAATGGATGGTAGCCTTGTCATTATGGAAGTTAGTCCATTTTCGAGATTTTTGTTACTCCAATGGATGGTAGCCTTGTCATTATGGAACGTAGTCTGTTGTTTAGATTTTTGTTACTACAATGGATGGTAACCTTGTCATTATGGAAGGTAGTATGTTTTCTTGATTTTTTTTACTACAATATATTGTAGCCTTGCCATTATGGAAGGTAGTCTATTGTCTAGATTTTTGTTACTCCAATGGATGTTAGCATTGTCATTATGGAAGGTAGTTTGTTGTCGAGATTTTTGTTACTCCAATAGATGGTAGCCTTTTCATTATGGAAGGTAGTCTATTGTCGCTATTTTTGTTACTCCAATGGATTGTAGCCTTGTCATTATGGAAGGTAGTCTGTTGTTGAGATTTTTGTTACTCCAAAGGATGGTAGCCTTGTCATTATGGAAGGTAGTATGTTGTCGAGATTTTTGTTACTACAATGGATGGTACCCTTGCCATTATGGAAGGTAGCCTGTTGTCTTGATTTTTGTTACTACAATAGATTGTAGCCTTGTCATTATTGAAGGTAGTCTGTTGTCGAGGTTTTTGTTACTCCAATAGATTGTAGCCTTGTCATTATGGAAGGTAGTCTGTTGTCGATATCTTTGTTACAATAATGTATGTTAGCCTTGTCATTATGGAAGGTAGTCTAGTCTCGAGATTTTTGTTACTCCATTGGATAGTAGCCTAGTCATTATGGAAGGTAGTTTGTTGTTGAGATTTTTGATATTCCAATGGATGGTAGCCTAGTCATAATGGAAGGTAGTTGTTTTTGAGATTTTTGTTACTCCAATGGATGGTAGCCTTGCAATTATGGAAGGTAGTCTGTTGTCGAGATTTTTGTTACTCCAATGGATGGTAGCCTTGTCATTATGGAATGTAGTATGTCGTTCATATTTTTGTTATTCCAATGGATGGTAGCCTTGTCATTATGGAAGGTAGTCTGTTGTCTTGATTTTTGTTACTACAATAGATTGTAGCCTTGTCATTATGGAAGGTAGTCTATTGTCGTGATTTTTGTTAATCCAATGGATGGTAGCATTGTCATTATGGAAGGTAGTTTGTTGTCGAGATTTTTGTTACTCCAATAGATGGCAGCCTTGTCATTATGGAAGGTAGTCTGTCGTTGTGATTTTTGTTACTCTAATGAATGGTAGCCTTGTCATTATGGAAGGTAGTATGTTGTCGATATTTTTGTTACTCCATTGGATAATAGCCTTGTCATTATGGAAGGTAGTCTGTTGTTGAGATTTTTTTTATTCCAATGGATGGTAGCCTTGTCATTATGGAAGTTAGTCCATTTTCGAGATTTTTGTTACTCCAATGGATGGTAGCCTTGTCATTATGGAACGTAGTCTGTTGTTTAGATTTTTGTTACTACAATGGATGGTAACCTTGTCATTATGGAAGGTAGTATGTTTTCTTGATTTTTTTTACTACAATATATTGTAGCCTTGCCATTATGGAAGGTAGTCTATTGTCTAGATTTTTGTTACTCCAATGGATGTTAGCATTGTCATTATGGAAGGTAGTTTGTTGTCGAGATTTTTGTTACTCCAATAGATGGTAGCCTTTTCATTATGGAAGGTAGTCTATTGTCGCTATTTTTGTTACTCCAATGGATTGTAGCCTTGTCATTATGGAAGGTAGTCTGTTGTTGAGATTTTTGTTACTCCAAAGGATGGTAGCCTTGTCATTATGGAAGGTAGTATGTTGTCGAGATTTTTGTTACTACAATGGATGGTACCCTTGCCATTATGGAAGGTAGCCTGTTGTCTTGATTTTTGTTACTACAATAGATTGTAGCCTTGTCATTATGGAAGGTAGTCTGTTGTCGAGGTTTTTGTTACTCCAATAGATTGTAGCCTTGTCATTATGGAAGGTAGTCTGTTGTCGATATCTTTGTTACAATAATGTATGTTAGCCTTGTCATTATGGAAGGTAGTCTAGTCTCGAGATTTTTGTTACTCCATTGGATAGTAGCCTAGTCATTATGGAAGGTAGTTTGTTGTTGAGATTTTTGATATTCCAATGGATGGTAGCCTAGTCATAATGGAAGGTAGTTGTTTTTGAGATTTTTGTTACTCCAATGGATGGTAGCCTTGCAATTATGGAAGGTAGTCTGTTGTCGAGATTTTTGTTACTCCAATGGATGGTAGCCTTGTCATTATGGAATGTAGTATGTCGTTCATATTTTTGTTATTCCAATGGATGGTAGCCTTGTCATTATGGAAGGTAGTCTGTTGTCTTGATTTTTGTTACTACAATAGATTGTAGCCTTGTCATTATGGAAGGTAGTCTATTGTCGTGATTTTTGTTAATCCAATGGATGGTAGCATTGTCATTATGGAAGGTAGTTTGTTGTCGAGATTTTTGTTACTCCAATAGATGGCAGCCTTGTCATTATGGAAGGTAGTCTGTCGTTGTGATTTTTGTTACTCTAATGAATGGTAGCCTTGTCATTATGGAAGGTAGTATGTTGTCGATATTTTTGTTACTCCATTGGATAATAGCCTTGTCATTATGGAAGGTAGTCTGTTGTTGAGATTTTTTTTATTCCAATGGATGGTAGCCTTGTCATTATGGAAGTTAGTCCATTTTCGAGATTTTTGTTACTCCAATGGATGGTAGCCTTGTCATTATGGAACGTAGTCTGTTGTTTAGATTTTTGTTACTACAATGGATGGTAACCTTGTCATTATGGAAGGTAGTATGTTTTCTTGATTTTTTTTACTACAATATATTGTAGCCTTGCCATTATGGAAGGTAGTCTATTGTCTATATTTTTGTTACTCCAATGGATGTTAGCATTGTCATTATGGAAGGTAGTTTGTTGTCGAGATTTTTGTTACTCCAATAGATGGTAGCCTTTTCATTATGGAAGGTAGTCTATTGTCGCGATTTTTGTTACTCCAATGGATTGTAGCCTTGTCATTATGGAAGGTAGTCTGTTGTTGAGATTTTTGTTACTCCAAAGGATAATAGCCTTGTCATTATGGAAGGTAGTATGTTGTTGAGATTTTTTTTATTCCAATGGATGGTAGCCTTGTCATTATGGAAGTTAGTCCATTTTCGAGATTTTTGTTACTCCAATGGATGGTAGCCTTGTCATTATGGAACGTAGTCTGTTGTTTAGATTTTTGTTACTTTAATGGATGGTAACCTTGTCATTATGGAAGGTAGTATGTTTTCTTGATTTTTTTTACTACAATATATTGTAGCCTTGCCATTATGGAAGGTAGTCTATTGTCTAGATTTTTGTTACTCCAATGGATGTTAGCATTGTCATTATGGAAGGTAGTTTGTTGTCGAGATTTTTGTTACTCCAATAGATGGTAGCCTTTTCATTATGGAAGGTAGTCTATTGTCGCGATTTTTGTTACTCCAATGGATTGTAGCCTTGTCATTATGGAAGGTAGTCTGTTGTTGATATTTTTGTTACTCCAAAGGATGGTAGCCTTGTCATTATGGAAGGTAGTATGTTGTCGAGATTTTTGTTACTACAATGGATGGTACCCTTGCCATTATGGAAGGTAGTCTGTTGTCTTGATTTTTGTTACTACAATAGATTGTAGACTTTTCATTATGGAAGGTAGTCTGTTGTCGAGGTTTTTGTTACTCCAATAGATTGTAGCCTTGTCATTATGGAAGGTAGTCTGTTGTCGATATCTTTGTTACAATAATGTATGTTAGCCTTGTCATTATGGAAGGTAGTCTAGTCTCGAGATTTTTGTTACTCCATTGGATAGTAGCCTAGTCATTATGGAAGGTAGTTTGTTGTTGAGATTTTTGATATTCCAATGGATGGTAGCCTAGTCATAATGGAAGGTAGTTGTTTTTGAGATTTTTGTTACTCCAACGGATGGTAGCCTTGCAATTATGGAAGGTAGTCTGTTGTCGAGATTTTTGTTACTCCAATGGATGGTAGCCTTGTCATTATGGAATGTAGTATGTCGTTCATATTTTTGTTATTCCAATGGATGGTAGCCTTGTCATTATGGAAGGTATTCTGTCATTGTGATTTTTGTTACTCTAATGAATGGTAGCCTTGTAATTATGGAAGGTAGTATGTTGTCCATATTTTTTTTACTCCATTGGATAGTAGCCTTGTCATTATGGAAGGTAGTCCGTTGTTGAGATTTTTGTTATTCCAATGGATGGTAGCCTTGTCATTATGGAAGTTAGTCTATTTTCGAGATTTTTGTTACTCCAATGGATTGTAGCCTTGTCATTATGGAAGGTAGTCTATTGTCGAAATTTTTGTTACTCCAATGGATGGTAGCCTTGTCATTATGGAAGGTAGTCTATTATCAAGATTTTTGTTACTCCAATGGAAGGTAGCCTTTTCATTATGGAAGGTAGTCTGTCTTCGAAATTTTTGTTGTTTGAATGGATGGTACCCTTGTCATAATGAAAGGTAGTCTATTGTCGCGATTTTTGTTACTCCAATGGATTGTAGCCTTGTCATTATGGAAGGTAGTCTATTATTGAGATTTTTGTTACTCCAATGGATGGTAGCCTTGTCATTATGGAAGGTAGTCTGTTGTCGAGATTTTTGTTACTACAATGGATGGTAGCCTTGCCATTATGGAAGGTAGTCTGTTGTCTTGATTTTTGTTACTACAATAGATTGTAGCCTTGTCATTATGGAAGGTAGTCTATTGTCGTGATTTTTGTTACTCCAATGGATGGTAGCATTGTCATTATGGAAGGTAGCCTGTTGTCGAGATTTTTGTTACTCCAATAGATGGTAGCCTTGTCATTATGGAAAGTAGTCTGTCGTTGTGATTTTTGTTACTCTAATGAATGGTAACCTTGTCATTATGGAAGGTAGTCTATTGTCGATATTTTTGTTACTCCATTGGATAGTAGCCTTGTCATTATGGAAGGTAGTCTGTTGTTGAGATTTTTGTTATTCCAATGGATGATAGCCTTGTCATTATGGAAGTTAGTCTATTTTCGAGATTTTTGTTACTCCAATGGATGGTAGCCTTGTCATTATGGAAGGTAGTCTATTATCGAAATTTTTGTTACTCCAATGGATGGTAGCCTTGTCATTATGGAAGGTAGTCTATTATCGAGATTTTTGTTACTCCAATGGAAGGTAGCCTTTTCATTATGGAAGGTAGTCTGTCGTCGAAATTTTTGTTGTTTCAATGGATGGTAGCCTTGTTATAATGAAAGGTAGTCTATTGTCGCGATTTTTGTTACTCCAATGGATTGTAGCCTTGTCATTATGGAAGGTAGTCTGTTGTTGAGATTTTTTTTACTCCAATGGATGGTAGCCTTCTTACTATGGAAGGTAGTCTATTGTCGAGATTTTTGTTACTACAATGGATGGTAGCCTTGCCATTATGGAAGGTAGTCTCTTGTCGATATTTTTGTTACTCAATTGGATAGTAGCCTTGTCATTATGGAAGGTAGTCTGTTGTTGAGATTTTTGTTATTCCAATGGATGTTAGCCTTGTTATTATGGAAGTTAGTCTATTTTCGAGATTTTTGTTACTCCAATGGATGGTAGCCTTGTCATTATGGAAGGTAGTCTATTGTCGAAATTTTTGTTACTCCAATGGATGGTAGCCTTGTCATTATGGAAGGTAGTCTATTATCGAGATTTTTGTTACTCCAAGGAAGGTAGCCTTTTCATTATGGAAGGTAGTCTGTCATGGAAATTTTTGTTGTTCCAATGGATGGTAGCCTTGTTATAATGAAAGGTAGTCTATTGTCGCGATTTTTGTTACTCCAACGGATTGTAGCCTTGTCATTATGGAAGTTAGTCTATTTTCGAGATTTTTGTTACTCCAATGGATGGTAGCCTTGTCATTATGGAAGGTAGTCTATTGTCGAAATTTTTGTTACTCCAATGGATGGTAGCCTTGTCATTATGGAAGGTAGTCTATTATCGAGATTTTCGTTACTCCAATGGAAGGTAGCCTTTTCATTATGGAAGGTAGTCTGTCGTCGAAATTTTTGTTGTTTCAATGGATGGTAGCCTTGTTATAATGAAAGGTAGTCTATTGTCGCGATTTTTGTTACTCCAATGGATTGTAGCCTTGTCATTATGGAAGGTAGTCTGTTGTTGAGATTTTTTTTATTCCAATGGATGGTAGCCTTCTTACTATGGAAGGTAGTCTATTGTCGAGATTTTTGTTACTACAATGGATGGTAGCCTTGCCATTATGGAAGGTAGTCTCTTGTCGATATTTTTGTTACTCAATTGGAAAGTAGCCTTGTCATTATGGAAGTTAGTCTGTTGTTGAGAATTTTGTTATTCCAATGGATGTTAGCCTTGTTATTATGGAAGTTAGTCTATTTTCGAGATTTTTGTTACTCCAATGGATGGTAGCCTTGTCATTATGAAAGGTAGTCTATTGTCGAAATTTTTGTTACTCCAATGGATGGTAGCCTTGTCATTATGGAAGGTAGTCTATTATCGAGATTTTTTTTACTCCAAGGAAGGTAGCCTTTTCATTATGGAAGGTAGTCTGTCATGGAAATTTTTGTTGTTCCAATGGATGGTAGCCTTGTTATAATGAAAGGTAGTCTATTGTCGCGATTTTTGTTACTCCAATGGATTGTAGCCTTGTCATTATGGAAGGTAGTCTGTTGTTGAGATTTTTGTTACTCCAATGGATGGTAGCCTTCTTACTATGGAAGGTAGTTTGTTGTCGAGATTTTTGTTACTACAATGGATGGTAGCCTTGTCATTATGGAAGGTAGTCTGTTGTCGAGATTTTTGTTACTCCAATGGATGGTAGCATTGTCATTATTGAAGGTAGTTTGTTGTCGATATTTTTGTTACTCCAATAGATGGTAGCCTTGTCATTATGGAAGGTAGTCTATTATCGAGATTTTTGTTACTCCAATGGAAGGTAGCCTTTTCATTATGGAAGGTAGTCTGTCGTTGAAATTTTTGTTGTTCCAATGGATGGTAGCCTTGTCATAATGAAAGGTAGTATATTATCGACATTTTTGTTACTCCAATGGATTGTAGCCTTGTCATTATGGAAGGTAGTCTGTTGTTGAGATTTTTGTTACTACAATGGATGGTAGCCTTCTTACTATGGAAGGTAGTCTGTTGTCGAGATTTTTGTTACTCCAATGGATGGTAGCCTTGCCATTCTGGAAGGTAGTCTATTGTCGTGATTTTTCTTACTCCAATGGATGGTAGCATTGTCATTATGGAAGGTAGTGTGTTGTCGAGATTTTTGTTACTCCAATAGATGGTAGCCTTGTCATTATGGAAGGTAGTCTGTCGTTGTGATTTTTGTTACTCTAATGAATGGTAGCCTTGTCATTATGGAAGGTAGTATGTTGTCGATATTTTTGTTACTCCATTGGATAGAAGCCTTGTCATTATGGAAGGTAGTTTGTTGTTGAGATTTTTGTTATTCCAATGGATGGTAGCCTTGTCATTATGGAAGTTAGTCCATTTTCGAGATTTTTTTTACTCCAATGGATGTTAGTCTTGTCATTATGGAACGTAGTCAGTTGTTTAGATTTTTGTTACTACAATGGATGGTAACCTTGTCATTATGGAAGGTAGTATGTTTACTTGATTTTTTTACTACAATATATTGTAGCCTTGCCATTATGGAAGGTAGTCTATTGTCTAGATTTTTGTTACTCCAATGGATGTTAGCATTGTCATTATGGAAGGTAGTTTATTGTCGAGATTTTTGTTACTCCAATAGATGGTAGCCTTTTCATTATGGAAGGTAGTCTGTCGTTGAGTTTTTTGTTACACCAATGGATGGTAGCATTGTCATTATGGAAGGTAGTTTGTTGTCGAGATTTTTATTACTCCAATAGATGGTAGCCTTGTCATTATGGAAGGTAGTCTGTCATTGTGATTTTTGTTACTCCAATGAATGGTAGCCTTGTCATTATGGAAGGTAGTCTGTTTTTCATATTTTTGTTACTACAATGCATGTTAGCCTTGTCATTATGGAAGGTAGTTTGTTGTCGATAATTTTGTTACTCCATTGGATAGTAGCCTTGTCATTATGGAAGGTAGTCTGTTGGTGAGATTTTTGTTATTCCATGGATGGTAGTCTATTTATTATGGAAGTTTGTCTATTTTAGAGATTTTTGTTACTCCAATGGATGGTAGCCTTGTCATTATGGAAGGTAGTCTGTCATCGAAATTTTTGTTGTTCCAATGGATGGTAGCCTTGTCATTACGAAAGGTAGTATATTATCGAGATTTTTGTTACTCCAATGGATTGTAGCCTTGTCATTATGGAAGGTAGTCTGTTGTTGAGATTTTTGTTACTCCAATGGATGGTAGCCTTCTTACTATGGAAGGTAGTCTGTTGTCGAGATTTTTGTTACTACAATGGATGGTAGCCTTGTCATTTTGGAAGGTAGTATGTTGTCGAGATTTTTGTTACTCCAATGGATGGTAGCCTTGCCATTCTGGAAGGTAGTCTATTGTCTTGATTTTTGTTACTACAATAGATTGTAGCCTTGTCATTATGGAAGGTAGTCTATTGTCGTGATTTTTGTTACTCCAATGGATGGTAGCATTGTCATTATGGAAGGTAGTTTGTTGTCGAGATTTTTGTTACTCCAATAGATGGTAGCCTTGTCATTATGGAAGGTAGTCTGTCGTTGTGATTTTTGTTACTCTAATGAATGGTAGCCTTGTCATTATGGAAGGTAGTTTGTTGTCGATATTTTTGTTACTCCATTGGATAGTAGCCTTGTCATTATGGAAGGTAGTCTGTTGTTGAGATTTTTGTTATTCCAATGGATGGTAGCCTTGTCATTATGGAAGTTAGTCCATTTTCGAGATTTTTGTTACTCCAATGGATGGTAGCCTTGTCATTATGGAACGTAGTCTGTTGTTTAGATTTTTGTTACTACAATGGATGGTAACCTTGTCATTATGGAAGGTAGTATATTGTCTAGATTTTTGTTACTCCAATGGATGTTAGCATTGTCATTATGGAAGGTAGTTTGTTGTCGAGATTTTTGTTACTCCAATAGATGGTAGCCTTTTCATTATGGAAGGTAGTCTGTCGTTGAGATTTTTGTTACTCCAATGGATGGTAGCATTGTCATTATGGAAGGTAGTTTGTTGTCGAGATTTTTGTTACTCCAATAGATGGTAGCCTTGTCATTATGGAAGGTAGTCTGTCATTGTGATTTATGTTACTCCAATGAATGGTAGCCTTGTCATTATGGAAGGTAGTCTGTTGTTCATATTTTTGTTACTACAATGCATGTTAGCCTATTCATTATGGAAGGTAGTTTGTTGTCGATAATTTTGTTACTCCATTGGATAGTAGCCTTGTCATTATGGAAGGTAGTCTGTTTGTGAGATTTTTGTTATTCCATGGATGGTAGCCTATTTATTATGGAAGTTTGTCTATTTTCGAGATTTTTGTTACTCCAATGGATGGTAGCCTTGTCATTATGGAAGGTAGTCTATTGTAGAGATTTTTTATACTCCAATGGATGGTAGCCTTGTCATTATGGAAGGTAGTCTATTATCGAGATTTTTGTTACTCCAATGGATGGTAGCCTTTTCATTATGGAAGGTAGTCTATCGTCGAAATTTTTGTTGTTCCAATGGATGGTAGCCTTGTCATTACGAAAGGTAGTCTATTATCGAAATTTTTGTTACTCCAATGGATTGTAGCCTTGTCATTATGGAAGGTAGTTTGTTGTCGAGATTTTTGTTAATCCAATAGATGGTAGCCTTTTCATTATGGAAGGTAGTATGTCGTTGTGATTTTTGTTACTCTAATGAATGGTAACCTTGTCATTATGGAAGGTAGTATGTTGCCGATATTTTTGTTACTCCATTGGATAGTAGCCTTGTCATTATGGAAGGTAGTCTGTTGGTGAGATTTTTGTTATTCCATGGATGGTAGCCTATTTATTATGGAAGTTTGTCTATTTTCGAGATTTTTGTTATTCCAATGGATGGTAGCCTTGTCATTATGGAAGGTAGTCTATTGTCGAGATTTTTGTTACTCGAATGGATGGTAGCCTTGTCATTATGGAAGATAGTCTATTATCGAGATTTTTGTTACTCCAATGGATGGTAGCCTTTTCATTATGGAAGGTAGTCTATCGTCGAAATTTTTGTTGTTCCAATGGATGGTAGCCTTGTCATTACGAAAGGTAGTCTATTATCGAGATTTTTGTTACTCCAATGGATTGTAGCCTTGTCATTATGGAAGGTAGTTTGTTGTCGAGATTTTTGTTAATCCAATAGATGGTAGCCTTTTCATTATGGAAGGTAGTATGTCGTTGTGATTTTTGTTACTCTAATGAATGGTAACCTTGTCATTATGGAAGGTATTATGTTGTCGATATTTTTGTTACTCCATTGGATAGTAGCCTTGTCATTATGGAAGGTAGTCTGTTGTTGAGATTTTTGTTATTCCAATGGATGGTAGCCTTTTCATTATGGAAGTTAGTCTATTTTCGAGATTTTTGTTACTCCAATGGATGGTAGCCTTGTCATTATGGAAGGTAGTCTATTGTCGAAATTTTTTTTACTCCAATGGATGCTAGCCTTGTCATTATGGAAGGTAGTCTATTATCGAGATTTTTGTTACTCCAATGGAAGGTAGTGTGTCGTTGAAAATTTTGTTGTTTCAATGGATGGTAGCCTTGTCATAATGGAAGGTAGTCTATTGTCGCGATTTTTGTTACTCCAATGGATTGTAGCCTTGTCATTATGGAAGGTAGTCTGTTGTTGAGATTTTTGTTACTCCAATGGATGGTAGCCTTCTTACTATGGAAGGTAGTCTGTTGTCGAGATTTTTGTTACTACAATGGATGGTAGCCTTGTCATTATGGAAGGTAGTATGTTGTCGATATTTTTGTTACTCCATTGGATAGTAGCCTTGTCATTATGGAAGGTAGTCTGTTGTTGATATTTTTGTTATTCCAATGGATGGTAGCCTTGTCATTATGGAAGTTAGTCTATTTTTGAGATTTTTGTTACTCCAATGGATAGTAGCCTTATCATTATGGAAGGTAGTCTATTGTCGAAATCTTTGTTACTACAATGGATGGTAGCCTTGTCATTATGGAAGGTAGTCTATTGTCGATATTTTTGTTACTCCGTTGGATAATAGCTTTGTAATTATGGAAGGTACTCTGTTGTTGAGTTTTTTTTTATTCCAATGGATGGTAGCCTAGTCAATATGGAAGGTAGTCTGTTTTCGAGATTTTTGATACTCCAATAGATGGTAGCCTTGTCAATATGGAAAGTAGTCTATTATCGAGATTTTTGTTACTCTAATGGATGGTAGCCTTTTCATTATGGAAGGTAGTCTGTCGTCGAAATTTTTGTTGTTCCAATAGATGGTAGCCTTGTCATTATGAAAGGTAGTCTATTGTCATTATTTTTTTTACTCCAATGGATTGTAGCCTTGTCATTATGGAACGTAGTCTGTTGTTTAGATTTTTGTTACTACAATGGATGGTAACCTTGTCATTATGGAAGGTAGTATGTTTTCTTGATTTTTTTTACTATAATATATTGTAGCCTTACCATTATGGAAGGTAGTCTATTGTCTAGATTTTTGTTACTCCAATGGATGGTAGCATTGTCATTATGGAAGGTAGTTTGTTGTCGAGGTTTTTTTTACTCCAATAGATGGTAGCCTTTTCATTATGGAAGGTAGTCTGTCGTTGAGATTTTTGTTACTCCAATGGATGGTAGCATTGTCATTATGGAAGGTAGTTTGTTGTCGAGATTTTTGTTACTCCAATAGATGGTAGCCTTTTCATTATGGAAGGTAGTCTGTCGTTGAGATTTTTGTTACTCCAATGGATGGTAGCATTGTCATTATGGAAGGTAGTTTGTTGTCGAGATTTTTGTTACTCCAATAGATGGTAGCCTTGTCATTATGGAAGGTAGTCTGTCATTGTGATTTTTGTTACTCCAATGAATGGTAGCCTTGTCATTATGGAAGGTAGTCTGTTTTTCATATTTTTGTTACTACAATGCATGTTAGCCTTGTCATTATGGAAGGTAGTTTGTTGTCGATAATTTTGTTACTCCATTGGATAGTAGCCTTGTCATTATGGAAGGTAGTCTGTTGGTGAGATTTTTGTTATTCCATGGATGGTAGCCTATTTATTATGGAAGTTTGTCTATTTTCGAGATTTTTGTTATTCCAATGGATGGTAGCCATGTCATTATGGAAGGTAGTCTATTGTCGAGATTTTTGTTACTCGAATGTATGGTAGCCTTGTCATTATGGAAGGTAGTCTATTATCGAGATTTTTGTTACTCCAATGGATGGTAGCCTTTTCATTATGGAAGGTAGTCTGTCGTCGAAATTTTTGTTGTTCCAATGGATGGTAGCCTTGTCATTACGAAAGGTAGTCTATTATCGAGATTTTTGTTACTCCAATGGATTGTAGCCTTGTCATTATGGAAGGTAGTTTTTTGTCGAGATTTTTGTTAATCCAATAGATGGTAGCCTTTTCATTATGGAAGGTAGTCTATCGTTGTGATTTTTGTTACTCTAATGAATGGTAACCTTGTCATTATGGAAGGTAGTATGTTGTCGATATTTTTGTTACTCCATTGTATAGTAGCCTTGTCATTATGGAAGGTAGTCTGTTGTTGAGATTTTTGTTATTCCAATGGATTGTAGCCTTGTCATTATGGAAGTTAGTCTATTTTCGAGATTTTTGTTACTCCAATGGATGGTAGCCTTGTCATTATGGAAGGTAGTCTATTGTCGAAATTTTTTTACTCCAATGGATGGTAGCCTTGTCATTATGGAAGGTAGTCTATTATCGAGATTTTTGTTACTCCAATGGAAGGTAGCCTTTTCATTATGGAAGGTAATCTGTCGTCGAAATTTTTGTTGTTTCAATGGATGGTAGCCTTGTCATAATGAAAGGTAGTCTATTGTCGCAATTTTTGTTACTCCAATGGATTGTAGCCTTGTCATTATGGAAGGTAGTCTGTTGTTGAGATTTTTGTTATTCCAATGGATGGTAGCCTTCTTACTATGGAAGGTAGTCTGTTGTCGATATTTTTGTTACTACAATGGATGGTAGCCTTGTCATTATGGAAGGTAGTATGTTGTCGATATTTTTGTTACTCCATTGGATAGTAGCCTTGTCATTATGGAAGGTAGTCTGTTGTTGATATTTTTGTTATTCCAATGGATGGTAGCCTTGTCATTATAGAAGTTAGTATATTTTCGAGATTTTTGTTACTCCAATGGATGGTAGCCTTGTCATTATGGAAGGTAGTCTATTGTCAAAATCTTTGTTACTACAATGGATGGTAGCCTTGTCATTATGGAAGGTAGTCTATTGTCGATATTTTTGTTACTCCATTGGATAATAGCTTTGTAATTATGGAAGGTACTCTGTTGTTGAGATTTTTTTTATTCCAATGGATGGTAGCCTAGTCAATATGGAAGGTAGTCTATTATCGAGATTTTTGTTACTCCAATGGATGGTAGCCTTGTCATTATGGAAGGTAGTCTATTGTCGAAATTTTTTTTACTCCAATGGATGGTAGCCTTGTCATTATGGAAGGTAGTCTATTATCGAGATTTTTGTTACTCCAATGGAAGGTAGCCTTTTCATTATGGAAGGTAGTGTGTCGTCGAAATTTTTGTGGTTTCAATGGATGGTAGCCTTGTCATAATGAAAGGTAGTCTATTGTCGTGATTTTTGTTACTCCAATGGATTGTAGCCTTGTCATTATGGAAGGTAGTCTGTTGTTGAGATTTTTGTTACTCCAATGCAAGGTAGCCTTTTTACTATGGAAGGTAGTCTGTTATCGAGATTTTTGTTACTACAATGGATGGTAGCCTTGTCATTATGGAAGGTAGTATGTTGTCGATAATTTTGTTACTCCATTGGATAGTAGCCTTGTCATTATGGAAGGTAGTCTGTTGTTGATATTTTTGTTATTCCAATGGATGGTAGCCTTGTCATTATGGAAGTTAGTCTATTTTCGAGATTTTTGTTACTCCAATGGATGGTAGCCTTATCATTATGGAAGGTAGTCTATTGTCGAAATCTTTGTTACTACAATGGATGGTAGCCTTGTCATTATGGAAGGTAGTCTATTGTCGATATTTTTGTTACTCCATTGGATAATAGCTTTGTAATTATGGAAGGTACTCTGTTGTTGAGTTTTTTTTTATTCCAATGGATGGTAGCCTAGTCAATATGGAAGGTAGTCTGTTTTCGAGATTTTTGATACTCTAATAGATGGTAGCCTTGTCATTATGGAAAGTAGTCTATTATCGAGATTTTTTTTACTCTAATGGATGGTAGCCTTTTCATTATGGAAGGTAGTCTGTCGTCGAAATTTTTGTTGTTCCAATAGATGGTAGCCTTGTCATTATGAAAGGTAGTCTATTGTTAAGATTTTTGTTACTCCAATGGATTGTAGCCTTGTCATTATGGAACGTAGTCTATTGTTTAGATTTTTGTTACTACAATGGATGGTAACCTTGTCATTATGGAAGGTAGTATGTTTTCTTGATTTTTTTTACTACAATATATTGTAGCCTTGCCATTAATGAAGGTAGTCTATTGTCTAGATTTTTGTTACTCCAATGGATGGTAGCATTGTCATTATGGAAGGTAGTTTGTTGTCGAGATTTTTGTTACTCCAATAGATGGTAGCCTTTTCATTATGGAAGGTAGTATGTCGTTGAGATTTTTGTTACTCCAATGGGTGGTAGCATTGTCATTATGGAAGGTAGTTTGTTGTCGAGATTTTTGTTACTCCAATAGATGGTAGCCTTGTCATTATGGAAGGTTGTCTGTCATTGTGATTTTTGTTACTCCAATGAATGGTAGCCTTCTCATTATGGAAGGTAGTCTGTTGTTCATATTTTTGTTACTACAATGCATGTTAGCCTTGTCATTATGGAAGGTAGTTTGTTGTCGATAATTTTGTTACTCCATTGGATAGTAGCCTTGTCATTATGGAAGGAAGTCTGTTGGTGAGATTTTTGTTATTCCATGGATGGTAGCCTATTTATTATGGAAGTTTGTCTATTTTAGAGATTTTTGTTACTCCAATGGATGGTAGCCTTGTCATTATGGAAGGTAGTCTATTGTCGAGATTTTTGTTACTCGAATGGATGGTAGCCTTGTCATTATGGAAGATAGTCTATTATCGAGGTTTTTGTTACTCCAATGGATGGTAGCCCTTTCATTATGGAAGGTAGTCTGTCGTCGAAATTTTTGTTGTTCCAATGGATGGTAGCCTTGTCATTACGAAAGGTAGTCTATTATCGAGATTTTTGTTACTCCAATGGATTGTAGCCTTGTCATTACGGAAGGTAGTTTGTTGTCGAGATTTTTGTTAATCCAATAGATGGTAGCCTTTTCATTATGGAAGGTAGTCTGTCGTTGTGATTTTTGTTACTCTAATGAATGGTAACCTTGTCATTATGGAAGGTAGTATGTTGTCGATATTTTTGTTACTCCATTGTATAGTAGCCTTGTCATTATGGAAGGTAGTCTGTTGTTGAGATTTTTGTTATTCCAATGGATGGTAGCCTTGTCATTATGGAAGTTAGTCTATTTTCGAGATTTTTGTTACTCCAATTAATGGTAGCCTTGTCATTATGGAAGGTAGTCTATTGTCAAAATTTTTTTTACTCCAATGGATGGTAGCCTTGTCATTATGGAAGGTAGTCTATTATCGAGATTTTTGTTACTCCAATGGAAGGTAGCCTTTTCATTATGGAAGGTAGTCTCTCGTCGAAATTTTTGTTGTTTCATTGGATGGTAGCCTTGTCATAATGAAAGGTAGTCTATTGTCGCGATTTTTGATACTCCAATGGATTGTAGCCTTGTCATTATGGAAGGTAGTCTGTTGTTGAGATTTTTGTTACTCCAATGGATGGTAGCCTTCTTACTATGGAAGGTAGTCTGTTGTCGAGATTTTTGTTACTACAATGGATGGTAGCCTTGTCATTATGGAAGGTAGTATGTTGTCGATATTTTTGTTACTCCATTGGATAGTAGCCTTGTCATTATGGAAGGTAGTCTGTTGTTGATATTTTTGTTATTCCAATGGATGGTAGCCTTGTCATTATGGAAGTTAGTCTATTTTCGAGATTTTTGTTACTCCAATGGATGGTAGCCTTGTCATTATGGAAGGTAGTCTATTGTCAAAATCTTTGTTACTACAATGGATGGTAGCCTTGTCATTATGGAAGGTAGTCTATTGTCGATATTTTTGTTACTCCATTGGATAATAGCTTTGTAATTATGGAAGGTACTCTGTTGTTGAGATTTTTTTTATTCCAATGGATGGTAGCCTAGTCAATATGGAAGGTAGTCTGTTTTCGAGATTTTTGATACTCCTATAGATGGTAGCCTTGTCATTATGGAAGGTAGTCTATTATCGAGATTTTTGTTACTCCAATGGAAGGTAGCCTTATCATTATGGATGGTAGTCTATTGTCGAAATTGTTTTTACTCCAATGGATGGTAGCCTTGTCATTATGGAAGGTAGTCTATTATCGAGATTTTTGTTACTCCAATGGAAGATAGCCTTTTCATTATGGAAGGTAGTCTGTCGTCGAAATTTTTGTTGTTTCAATGGATGGTAGCCTTGTCATAATGAAAGGTAGTCTATTGTCGCGATTTTTGTTACTCCAATGGATTGTAGCCTTGTCATTATGGAAGGTAGTCTGTTGTTGAGATTTTTGTTACTCCAATGGATGGTAGCCTTCTTACTATGAAAGGTAGTCTGTTGTCGAGATTTTTGTTACTACAATGGATGGTAGCCTTGTCATTATGGAAGGTAGTATGTTGTCGATATTTTTGTTACTCCATTGGATAGTAGCCTTGTCATTATGGAAGGTAGTCTGTTGTTGATATTTTTGTTATTCCAATGGATGGTAGCCTTGTCATTATGGAAGTTAGTCTATTTTCGAGATTTTTGTTACTCCAATGGATGGTAGCCTTGTCATTATGGAAGGTAGTCTATTGTCAAAATCTTTGTTACTACAATGGATGGTAGCCTTGTCATTATGGAAGGTAGTCTATTGTCGATATTTTTGTTACTCCATTGGATAATAGCTTTGTAATTATGGAAGGTACTCTGTTGTTGAGATTTTTTTTATTCCAATGGATGGTAGCCTAGTCAATATGGAAGGTAGTCTGTTTTCGAGATTTTTGATACTCCAATAGATGGTAGCCTTGTCATTATGGAAGGTAGTCTATTATCGAGATTTTTGTTACTCCAATGGATGGTAGCCTTGTCATTATGGATGGTAGTCTATTGTCGAAATTGTTTTTACTCCAATGGATGGTAGCCTTGTCATTATGGAAGGTAGTCTATTATCGAGATTTTTGTTACTCCAATGGAAGATAGCCTTTTCATTATGGAAGGTAGTCTGTCGTCGAAATTTTTGTTGTTTCAATGGATGGTAGCCTTGTCATAATGAAAGGTAGTCTATTGTCGCGATTTTTGTTACTCCAATGGATTGTAGCCTTGTCATTATGGAAGGTAGTCTGTTGTTGAGATTTTTGTTACTCCAATGGATGGTAGCCTTCTTACTATGAAAGGTAGTCTGTTGTCGAGATTTTTGTTACTACAATGGATGGTAGCCTTGTCATTATGGAAGGTATTATGTTGTCGATATTTTTGTTACTCCATTGGATAGTAGCCTTGTCATTATGGAAGGTAGTCTGTTGTTGATATTTTTGTTATTCCAATGGATGGTAGCCTTGTCATTATGGAAGTTAGTCTATTTTCGAGATTTTTGTTACTCCAATGGATGGTAGCCTTATCATTATGGAAGGTAGTCTATTGTCGAAATCTTTGTTACTACAATGGATGGTAGCCTTGTCATTATGGAAGGTAGTCTATTGTCGATATTTTTGTTACTCCATTGGATAATAGCTTTGTAATTATGGAAGGTACTCTGTTGTTGAGATTTTTTTTATTCCAATGGATGGTAGCCTAGTCAATATGGAAGGTAGTCTGTTTTCGAGATTTTTGATACTCCAATAGATGGTAGCCTTGTAATTATGGAAAGTAGTCTATTATCGAGATTTTTGTTACTCTAATGGATGGTAGCCTTTTCATTATGGAAGGTAGTCTGTCGTCGAAATTTTTGTCGTTCCAATATATGGTAGCCTTGTCATTATGAAAGGTAGTTTATTGTCAAGATTTTTGTTACTCCAATGGATTGTAGCCTTGTCATTATGGAACGTAGTCTGTTGTTTAGATTTTTGTTACTACAATGGATGGTAACCTTGTCATTATGGAAGGTAGTATGTTTTCTTGATTTTTTTTTACTACAATATATTGTAGCCTTGCCATTATGGAAGGTAGTCTATTTTCTAGATTTTTGTTACTCCAATGGATGGTAGCATTGTCATTATGGAAGGGAGTTTGTTGTCGAGATTTTTGTTACTCCAATAGATGGTAGCCTTTTCATTATGGAAGGTAGTCTGACGTTGAGATTTTTGTTACTCCAATGGATGGTAGCATTGTCATTATGGAAGGTAGTTTGTTGTCGAGATTTTTGTTACTCCAATAGATGGTAGCCTTGTCATTATGGAAGGTAGTCTGTCGTTGTTATTTTTGTTACTCCAATGAATGGTAGCCTTGTCATTATGGAAGGTAGTCTGTTGTTCATATTTTTGTTACTACAATGCATGTTAGCCTTGTCATTATGGAAGGTAGTTTGTTGTCGATAATTTTGTTACTCCATTAGATAGTAGCCTTGTCATTATGGAAGGTAGTCTGTTGGTGAGATTTTTGTTATTCCATGGATGGTAGCCTATTTATTATGGAAGTTTGTCTATTTTCGAGATTTTTGTTACTCCAATGGATGGTAGCCTTATCATTATGGAAGGTAGTCTATTGTCGAGATTTTTGTTACTCGAATGGATGGTAGCCTTGTCATTATGGAAGGTAGTCTATTATCGAGATTTTTGTTACTCCAATGGATTGTAGCCTTGTCATTATGGAAGGTAGTTTGTTGTCGAGATTTTTGTTAATCCAATAGATGGTAGCCTTGTCATTATGGAAGGTAGTCTGTCGTTGTGATTTTTGTTACTCTAATGAATGGTAACCTTGTCATTATGGAAGGTAGTCTGTTGTTGAGATTTTTGTTATTCCAATGGATGGTAGCCTTGTCATAATGAAAGTTAGTCTATTTCCGAGATTTTTGTTACTCCAATGGATGGTAGCCTTGTCATTATTGAAGGTAGTCTATTGTCGAAATTTTTTTTACTCCAATGGATGGTAGCCTTGTCATTATGGAAGGTAGTCTATTATCGAGATTTTTGTTACTCCAATGGAAGGTAGCCTTTTCATTATGGAAGGTAGTCTGTCGTCGAAATTTTTGTTGTTTCAATGGAAGGTAGCCTTGTCATAATGAAAGGTAGTCTATTGTCGTGATTTTTGTTACAACAATGGATTGTAGCCTTGTCATTATGGAAGGTAGTCTATTGTTGAGATTTTTGTTACTCCAATGGATGGTAGCCTTCTTATTATGGAAGGTAGTCTGTTGTTGAGATTTTTGTTACTATAATGGATGGTAGCCTTGTCATTATGGAAGGTAGTATGTTGTCGATATTTTTGTTACTCCATTGGGTAGTAGCCTTGTCATTATGGAAGGTAGTCTGTTGTTGATATTTTTGTTATTCCAATGGATGGTAGCCTTGTCATTATGGAAGTTAGTCTATTTTCGAGATTTTTGTTACTCCAATGGATGGTAGCCTTGTCATTATGGAAGGTAGTCTATTGTCGAAATCTTTGTTACTACAATGGATGGTAGCCTTGTCATTATGGAAGGTAGTCTATTGTCGATATTTTTGTTACTCCATTGGATAATAGCTTTGTAATTATGGAAGGTACTCTGTTGTTGAGATTTTTTTTATTCCAATGGATGATAGCCTAGTCAATATGGAAGGTAGTCTATTTTCGAGATTTTTGATACTCCAATAGATGGTAGCCTTGTCATTATGGAAGGTAGTCTATTATTGAGATTTTTGTTACTCTAATGGATGGTAGCCTTTTCATTATGGAAGGTAGTCTGTCGTCGAAATTTTTGTTGTTCCAATAGATGGTAGCCTTGTCATTATGAAAGGTAGTCTATTGTCAAGATTTTTGTTACTCCAATGGATTGTAGCCTTGTCATTATGGAACGTAGTCTGTTGTTTAGATTTTTGTTACTACAATGGATGGTAACCTTGTCATTATGGAAGGTAGTATGTTTTCTTGATTTTTTTTACTACAATATATTGTAGCCTTGCCATTATGGAAGGTAGTCTATTGTCTAGATTTTTGTTACTCCAATGGATGGTAGCATTGTCATTATGGAAGGTAGTCTATTGTCGAAATATTTGTTACTATAATGGATGGTAGCCTTGTCATTATGGAAGGTAGTCTATTTTCGATATTTTTGTTACTCCATTGGATAATAGCTTTGTAATTATGGAAGGTACTCTGTTGTTGAGATTTTTTTTATTCCAATGGATGATAGCCTAGTCAATATGGAAGGTAGTCTATTTTCGAGATTTTTGATACTCCAATAGATGGTAGCCTTGTCATTATGGAAGGTAGTCTATTATTGAGATTTTTGTTACTCTAATGGATGGTAGCCTTTTCATTATGGAAGGTAGTTTGTCGTCGAAATTTTTGTTGTTCCAATAGATGGTAGCCTTGTCATTATGAAAGGTAGTCTATTGTCAAGATTTTTGTTACTCCAATGGATTGTAGCCTTGTCATTATGGAACGTAGTCTGTTGTTTAGATTTTTGTTACTACAATGGATGGTAACCTTGTCATTATGGAAGGTAGTATGTTTTCTTGATTTTTTTTACTACAATATATTGTAGCCTTGCCATTATGGAAGGTAGTCTATTGTCTAGATTTTTGTTACTCCAATGGATGGTAGCATTGTCATTATGGAAGGTAGTCTATTGTCGAAATCTTTGTTACTACAATGGATGGTAGCCTTGTCATTATGGAAGGTAGTCTATTGTCGATATTTTTGTTACTCCATTGGATAATAGCTTTGTAATTATGGAAGGTACTCTGTTGTTGAGATTTTTTTTATTCCAATGGATGATAGCCTAGTCAATATGGAAGGTAGTCTATTTTCGAGATTTTTGATACTCCAATAGATGGTAGCCTTGTCATTATGGAAGGTAGTCTATTATTGAGATTTTTGTTACTCTAATGGATGGTAGCCTTTTCATTATGGAAGGTAGTCTGTCGTCGAAATTTTTGTTGTTCCAATAGATGGTAGCCTTGTCATTATGAAAGGTAGTCTATTGTCAAGATTTTTGTTACTCCAATGGATTGTAGCCTTGTCATTATGGAACGTAGTCTGTTGTTTAGATTTTTGTTACTACAATGGATGGTAACCTTGTCGTTATGGAAGGTAGTATGTTTTCTTGATTTTTTTACTACAATATATTGTAGCCTTGCCATTATGGAAGGTAGTCTATTGTCTAGATTTTTGTTACTCCAATGGATGGTAGCATTGTCATTATGGAAGGTAGTCTGTCGTTGAGATTTTTGTTACTCCAATGGATGGTAGCATTGTCATTATGGAAGGTAGTTTGTTGTCGAGATTTTTGTTACTCCAATAGATGGTAGCCTTGTAATTATGGAAGGTAGTCTGTCATTGTGATTTTTGTTACTCAAATGAATGGTAGCCTTGTCATTATGGAAGGTAGTCTGTTGTTCATATTTTTGTTACTACAATGCATGTTAGCCTTGTCATTATGGAAGGTAGTTTGTTGTCGATAATTTTGTTACTCCATTGGATAGTAGCCTTGTCATTATGGAAGGAAGTCTGTTGGTGAGATTTTTGTTATTCCATGGATGGTAGCCTATTTATTATGGAAGTTTGTCTATTTTAGAGATTTTTGTTACTCCAATGGATGGTAGCCTTGTCATTATGGAAGGTAGTCTATTGTCGAGATATTTGTTACTCGAATGGATGGTAGCCTTGTCATTATGGAAGATAGTCTATTATCGAGGTTTTTGTTACTCCAATGGATGGTAGCCCTTTCATTATGGAAGGTAGTCTGTCGTCGAAATTTTTGTTGTTCCAATGGATGGTAGCCTTGTCATTACGAAAGGTAGTCTATTATCGAGATTTTTGTTACTCCAATGGATTGTAGCCTTGTCATTACGGAAGGTAGTTTGTTGTCGAGATTTTTGTTAATCCAATAGATGGTAGCCTTTTCATTATGGAAGGTAGTCTGTCGTTGTGATTTTTGTTACTCTAATGAATGGTAACCTTGTCATTATGGAAGGTAGTATGTTGTCGATATTTTTGTTACTCCATTGTATAGTAGCCTTGTCATTATGGAAGGTAGTCTGTTGTTGAGATTTTTGTTATTCCAATGGATGGTAGCCTTGTCATTATGGAAGTTAGTCTATTTTCGAGATTTTTGTTACTCCAATTAATGGTAGCCTTGTCATTATGGAAGGTAGTCTATTGTCAAAAATTTTTTTACTCCAATGGATGGTAGCCTTGTCATTATGGAAGGTAGTCTATTATCGAGATTTTTGTTACTCCAATGGAAGGTAGCCTTTTCATTATGGAAGGTAGTCTCTCGTCGAAATTTTTGTTGTTTCATTGGATGGTAGCCTTGTCATAATGAAAGGTAGTCTATTGTCGCGATTTTTGATACTCCAATGGATTGTAGCCTTGTCATTATGGAAGGTAGTCTGTTGTTGAGATTTTTGTTACTCCAATGGATGGTAGCCTTCTTACTATGGAAGGTAGTCTGTTGTCGAGATTTTTGTTACTACAATGGATGGTAGCCTTGTCATTATGGAAGGTAGTATGTTGTCGATATTTTTGTTACTCCATTGGATAGTAGCCTTGTCATTATGGAAGGTAGTCTGTTGTTGATATTTTTGTTATTCCAATGGATGGTAGCCTTGTCATTATGGAAGTTAGTCTATTTTCGAGATTTTTGTTACTCCAATGGATGGTAGCCTTGTCATTATGGAAGGTATTCTATTGTCAAAATCTTTGTTACTACAATGGATGGTAGCCTTGTCATTATGGAAGGTAGTCTATTGTCGATATTTTTGTTACTCCATTGGATAATAGCTTTGTAATTATGGAAGGTACTCTGTTGTTGAGATTTTTTTTATTCCAATGGATGGTAGCCTAGTCAATATGGAAGGTAGTCTGTTTTCGAGATTTTTGATACTCCAATAGATGGTAACCTTGTCATTATGGAAGGTAGTCTATTATCGAGATTTTTGTTACTCCAATGGATGGTAGCCTTGTCATTATGGATGGTAGTCTATTGTCGAAATTTTTTTTACTCCAATGGATGGTACCCTTGTCATTATGGAAGGTAGTCTATTATCGAGATTTTTGTTACTCCAATGGAAGATAGCCTTTTCATTATGGAAGGTAGTCTGTCGTCGAAATTTTTGTTGTTTCAATGGATGGTAGCCTTGTCATAATGAAAGGTAGTCTATTGTCGCGATTTTTGTTACTCCAATGGATTGTAGCCTTGTCATTATGGAAGGTAGTCTGTTGTTGAGATTTTTGTTACTCCAATGGATGGTAGCCTTCTTACTATGAAAGGTAGTCTGTTGTCGAGATTTTTGTTACTACAATGGATGGTAGCCTTGTCATTATGGAAGGTATTATGTTGTCGATATTTTTGTTACTCCATTGGATAGTAGCCTTGTCATTATGGAAGGTAGTCTGTTGTTGATATTTTTGTTATTCCAATGGATGGTAGCCTTGTCATTATGGAAGTTAGTCTATTTTCGAGATTTTTGTTACTCCAATGGATGGTAGCCTTGTCATTATGGAAGGTAGTCTATTGTCAAAATCTTTGTTACTACAATGGATGGTAGCCTTGTCATTATGGAAGGTAGTCTATTGTCGATATTTTTGTTACTCCATTGGATAATAGCTTTGTAATTATGGAAGGTACTCTGTTGTTGAGATTTTTTTTATTCCAATGGATGGT
Source organism: Vicia faba (assembly GCA_948472305.1). Classification (NCBI taxonomy): domain Eukaryota; kingdom Viridiplantae; phylum Streptophyta; class Magnoliopsida; order Fabales; family Fabaceae; genus Vicia; species Vicia faba. Next base: position 531,960,310 of record OX451741.1, read on the forward strand.
AGCCTAGTCAATATGGAAGGTAGTCTGTTTTCGAGATTTTTGATACTCCAATAGATGGTAGCCTTGTCATTATGGAAGGTAGTCTATTATCGAGATTTTTGTTACTCCAATGGATGGTAGCCTTGTCATTATGGATGGTAGTCTATTGTCGAAATTTTTTTTACTCCAATGGATGGTAGCCTTGTCATTATGGAAGGTAGTCTATTATCGAGATTTTTGTTACTCCAATGGAAGATAGCCTTTTCATTATGGAAGGTAGTCTGTCGTCGAAATTTTTGTTGTTTCAATGGATGGTAGCCTTGTCATAATGAAAGGTAGTCAATTGTCGCGATTTTTGTTACTCCAATGGATTGTAGCCTTGTCATTATGGAAGGTAGTCTGTTGTTGAGATTTTTGTTACTCCAATGGATGGTAGCCTTCTTACTATGAAAGGTAGTCTGTTGTCGAGATTTTTGTTACTACAATGGATGGTAGCCTTGTCATTATGGAAGGTATTATGTTGTCGATATTTTTGTTACTCCATTGGATAGTAGCCTTGTCATTATGGAAGGTAGTCTGTTGTTGATATTTTTGTTATTCCAATGGATGGTAGCCTTGTCATTATGGAAGTTAGTCTATTTTCGAGATTTTTGTTACTCCAATGGATGGTAGCCTTGTCATTATGGAAGGTAGTCTATTGTCAAAATCTTTGTTACTACAATGGATGGTAGCATTGTCATTATGGAAGGTAGTCTATTGTCGATATTTTTGTTACTCAATTGGATAATAGCTTTGTAATTATGGAAGGTACTCTGTTGTTGAGATTTTTTTTATTCCAATGGATGGTAGCCTAGTCAATATGGAAGGTAGTCTGTTTTCGAGATTTTTGATACTCCAATAGATGGTAGCCTTGTAATTATGGAAAGTAGTCTATTATCGAGATTTTTGTTACTCTAATGGATGGTAGCCTTTTCATTATGGAAGGTAGTCTGTCGTCGAAATTTTTGTTACTCCAATGGATGGTAGCCTTGTCATTATGGAAGGTAGTCTATTATCGAGATTTTTGTTACTCCAATGGAAGATAGCCTTTTCATTATGGAAGGTAGTCTGTCGTCGAAATTTTTGTTGTTTCAATGGATGGTAGCCTTGTCATAATGAAAGGTAGTCTATTGTCGCGATTTTTGTTACTCCAATGGATTGTAGCCTTGTCATTATGGAAGGTAGTCTGTTGTTGAGATTTTTGTTACTCCAATGGATGGTAGCCTTCTTACTATGAAAGGTAGTTTGTTGTCGAGATTTTTGTTACTACAATGGATGGTAGCCTTGTCATTATGGAAGGTATTATGTTGTCGATATTTTTGTTACTCCATTGGATAGTAGCCTTGTCATTATGGAAGGTAGTCTGTTGTTGATATTTTTGTTATTCCAATGGATGGTAGCCTTGTCATTATGGAAGTTAGTCTATTTTCGAGATTTTTGTTACTCCAATGGATGGTAGCCTTATCATTATGGAAGGTAGTCTATTGTTGAAATCTTTGTTACTACAATGGATGGTAGCCTTGTCATTATGGAAGGTAGTCTATTGTCGATATTTTTGTTACTCCATTGGATAATAGCTTTGTAATTATGGAAGGTACTCTGTTGTTGAGATTTTTTTTATTCCAATGGATGGTAGCCTAGTCAATATGGAAGGTAGTCTGTTTTCGAGATTTTTGATACTCCAATAGATGGTAGCCTTGTAATTATGGAAAGTAGTCTATTATCGAGATTTTTGTTACTCTAATGGATGGTAGCCTTTTCATTATGGAAGGTAGTCTGTCGTCGAAATTTTTGTCGTTCCAATATATGGTAGCCTTGTCATTATGAAAGGTAGTTTATTGTCAAGATTTTTGTTACTCCAATGGATTGTAGCCTTGTCATTATGGAACGTAGTCTGTTGTTTAGATTTTTGTTACTACAATGGATGGTAACCTTGTCATTATGGAAGGTAGTATGTTTTCTTGATTTTTTTTTACTACAATATATTGTAGCCTTGCCATTATGGAAGGTAGTCTATTTTCTAGATTTTTGTTACTCCAATGGATGGTAGCATTGTCATTATGGAAGGGAGTTTGTTGTCGAGATTTTTGTTACTCCAATAGATGGTAGCCTTTTCATTATGGAAGGTAGTCTGACGTTGAGATTTTTGTTACTCCAATGGATGGTAGCATTGTCATTATGGAAGGTAGTTTGTTGTCGAGATTTTTGTTACTCCAATAGATGGTAGCCTTGTCATTATGGAAGGTAGTCTGTCGTTGTGATTTTTGTTACTCCAATGAATGGTAGCCTTGTCATTATGGAAGGTAGTCTGTTGTTCATATTTTTGTTACTACAATGCATGTTAGCCTTGTCATTATGGAAGGTAGTTTGTTGTCGATAATTTTGTTACTCCATTAGATAGTAGCCTTGTCATTATGGAAGGTAGTCTGTTGGTGAGATTTTTGTTATTCCATGGATGGTAGCCTATTTATTATGGAAGTTTGTCTATTTTCGAGATTTTTGTTACTCCAATGGATGGTAGCCTTATCATTATGGAAGGTAGTCTATTGTCGAGATTTTTGTTACTCGAATGGATGGTAGCCTTGTCATTATGGAAGGTAGTCTATTATCGAGATTTTTGTTACTCCAATGGATTGTAGCCTTGTCATTATGGAAGGTAGTTTGTTGTCGAGATTTTTGTTAATCCAATAGATGGTAGCCTTGTCATTATGGAAGGTAGTCTGTCGTTGTGATTTTTGTTACTCTAATGAATGGTAACCTTGTCATTATTGAAGGTAGTCTGTTGTTGAGATTTTTGTTATTCCAATGGATGGTAGCCTTGTCATAATGAAAGTTAGTCTATTTCCTAGATTTTTGTTACTCCAATGGATGGTAGCCTTGTCATTATTGAAGGTAGTCTATTGTCGAAATTTTTTTTACTCCAATGGATGGTAGCCTTGTCATTATGGAAGGTAGTCTATTATCGAGATTTTTGTTACTCCAATGGAAGGTAGCCTTTTCATTATGGAAGGTAGTCTGTTGTCGAAATTTTTGTTGTTTCAATGGAAGGTAGCCTTGTCATAATGAAAGGTAGTCTATTGTCGTGATTTTTGTTACAACAATGGATTGTAGCCTTGTCATTATGGAAGGTAGTCTATTGTTGAGATTTTTGTTACTCCAATGGATGGTAGCCTTCTTATTATGGAAGGTAGTCTGTTGTCGAGATTTTTGTTACTATAATGGATGGTAGCCTTGTCATTATGGAAGGTAGTATGTTGTCGATATTTTTGTTACTCCATTGGGTAGTAGCCTTGTCATTATGGAAGGTAGTCTGTTGTTGATATTTTTGTTATTCCAATGGATGGTAGCCTTGTCATTATGGAAGTTAGTCTATTTTCGAGATTTTTGTTACTCCAATGGATGGTAGCCTTGTCATTATGGAAGGTAGTCTATTGTCGAAATCTTTGTTACTACAATGGATGGTAGCCTTGTCATTATGGAAGGTAGTCTATTGTCGATATTTTTGTTACTCCATTGGATAATAGCTTTGTAATTATGGAAGGTACTCTGTTGTTGAGATTTTTTTTATTCCAATGGATGATAGCCTAGTCAATATGGAAGGTAGTCTATTTTCGAGATTTTTGATACTCCAATAGATGGTAGCCTTGTCATTATGGAAGGTAGTCTATTATTGAGATTTTTGTTACTCTAATGGATGGTAGCCTTTTCATTATGGAAGGTAGTCTGTCGTCGAAATTTTTGTTGTTCCAATAGATGGTAGCCTTGTCATTATGAAAGGTAGTCTATTGTCAAGATTTTTGTTACTCCAATGGATTGTAGCCTTGTCATTATGGAACGTAGTCTGTTGTTTAGATTTTTGTTATTACAATGGATGGTAACCTTGTCATTATGGAAGGTAGTATGTTTTCTTGATTTTTTTTACTACAATATATTGTAGCCTTGCCATTATGGAAGGTAGTCTATTGTCTAGATTTTTGTTACTCCAATGGATGGTAGCATTGTCATTATGGAAGGTAGTCTATTGTCGAAATCTTTGTTACTATAATGGATGGTAGCCTTGTCATTATGGAAGGTAGTCTATTGTCGATATTTTTGTTACTCCATTGGATAATAGCTTTGTAATTATGGAAGGTACTCTGTTGTTGAGATTTTTTTTATTCCAATGGATGATAGCCTAGTCAATATGGAAGGTAGTCTATTTTCGAGATTTTTGATACTCCAATAGATGGTAGCCTTGTCATTATGGAAGGTAGTCTATTATTGAGATTTTTGTTACTCTAATGGATGGTAGCCTTTTCATTATGGAAGGTAGTCTGTCGTCGAAATTTTTGTTGTTCCAATAGATGGTAGCCTTGTCATTATGAAAGGTAGTCTATTTTCAAGATTTTTGTTACTCCAATGGATTGTAGCCTTGTCATTATGGAACGTAGTCTGTTGTTTAGATTTTTGTTACTACAATGGATGGTAACCTTGTCGTTATGGAAGGTAGTATGTTTTCTTGATTTTTTTACTACAATATATTGTAGCCTTGCCATTATGGAAGGTAGTCTATTGTATAGATTTTTGTTACTCCAATGGATGGTAGCATTGTCATTATGGAAGGTAGTCTGTCGTTGAGATTTTTGTTACTCCAATGGATGGTAGCATTGTCATTATGGAAGGTAGTTTGTTGTCGAGATTTTTGTTACTCCAATAGATGGTAGCCTTGTCATTATGGAAGGTAGTCTGTCATTGTGATTTTTGTTACTCAAATGAATGGTAGCCTTGTCATTATGGAAGGTAGTCTGTTGTTCATATTTTTGTTACTACAATGCATGTTAGCCTTGTCATTATGGAAGGTAGTTTGTTGTCGATAATTTTGTTACTCCATTGGATAGTAGCCTTGTCATTATGGAAGGTAGTCTGTTGGTGAGATTTTTGTTATTCCATGGATGGTAGCCTATTTATTATGCAAGTTTGTCTATTTTCGAGATTTTTGTTACTCCAATGGATGGTAGCCTTGTCATTATGGAAGATAGTCTATTGTCGAGATTTTTGTTACTCGAATGGATGGTAGCCTTGTCATTATGGAAGGTAGTCTATTATCGAGATTTTTGTTACTCCAATGGATGATAGCCTTTTCATTATGGAAGGTAGTTTGTCGTCGAAATTTTTGTTGTTCCAATGGATGGTAGCCTTGTCATTACGAAAGGAAGTCTATTATCGAGATTTTTGTTACTCCAATGGATTGTAGCCTTGTCATTATGGAAGCTAGTTTGTTGTCGAGATTTTTGTTAATCCAATAGATGGTAGCCTTTTCATTATGGAAGGTAGTCTGTCGTTGTGATTTTTGTTACTCTAATGAATGGTAACCTTGTCATTATGGAAGGTAGTATGTTGTCGATATTTTTGTTACTCCATTGGATAGTAGCCTTGTCATTATGGAAGGTAGTCTGTTGTTGAGATTTTTGTTATTCCAATGGATGGTAGCCTTGTCATTATGGAAGTTAGTCTATTTTCGAGATTTTTGTTACTCCAATGGATGGTAGCCTTGTCATTATGGAAGGTAGTCTATTGTCGAAATTTTTTTTACTCCAATGGATGGTAGCCTTGTCATTATGGAAGGTAGTCTATTATCGAGATTTTTGTTACTCCAACGGAAGGTAGCCTTTTCATTATGGAAGGTAGTCTGTCGTTGAAATTTTTGTTGTTTCAATGGATGGTAGCCTTGTCATAATGAAAGGTAGTCTATTGTCGCGATTTTTGTTACTCCAATGGATTGTAGCCTTGTCATTATGGAAGGTAGTATGTTGTTGAGATTTTTGTTACTCCAATGGATGGTAGCCTTCTTACTATGGAAGGTAGTCTGTTGTCGAGATTTTTGTTACTACAATGGATGGTAGCCTTGTCATTATGGAAGCTAGTATGTTGTCGATATTTATGTTACTCCATTGGGTAGTAGCCTTGTCATTATGGAAGGTAGTCTGTCGTTGTGATTTTTGTTACTCCAATGAATGGTAGCCTTGTCATTATGGAAGGTAGTCTGTTGTTCATATTTTTGTTACTACAATGCACGTTTGCCTTTTCAATATGGAAGGTAGTTTGTTGTCGATAATTTTGTTACTCCATTAGATAGTAGCCTTGTCATTATGGAAGGTAGTCTGTTGGTGAGATTTTTGTTATTCCATGGATGGTAGCCTATTTATTATGGAAGTTTGTCTATTTTCGAGATTTTTGTTACTCCAATGGATGGTAGCCTTATCATTATGGAAGGTAGTCTATTGTCGAGATTTTTGTTACTCGAATGGATGGTAGCCTTGTCATTATGGAAGGTAGTCTATTATCGAGATTTTTGTTACTCCAATGGATTGTAGCCTTGTCATTATGGAAGGTAGTTTGTTGTCTAGATTTTTGGTAATCCAATAGATGGTAGCCTTGTCATTATGGAAGGTAGTCTGTCGTTGTGATTTTTGTTACTCTAATGAATGGTAACCTTGTCATTATGGAAGGTAGTCTGTTGTTGAGATTTTTGTTATTCCAATGGATGGTAGCCTTGTCATAATGAAAGTTAGTCTATTTCCGAGATTTTTGTTACTCCAATGGATGGTAGCCTTGTCATTATTGAAGGTAGTCTATTGTCGAAATTTTTTTTACTCCAATGGATGGTAGCCTTGTCATTATGGAAGGTAGTCTATTATCGAGATTTTTGTTACTCCAATGGAAGGTAGCCTTTTCATTATGGAAGGTAGTCTGTCGTCGAAATTTTTGTTGTTTCAATGGAAGGTAGCCTTGTCATAATGAAAGGTAGTCTATTGTCGTGATTTTTGTTACAACAATGGATTGTAGCCTTGTCATTATGGAAGGTAGTCTATTGTTGAGATTTTTGTTACTCCAATGGATGGTAGCCTTCTTATTATGGAAGGTAGTCTGTTGTCGAGATTTTTGTTACTATAATGGATGGTAGCCTTGTCATTATGGAAGGTAATATGTTGTCGATATTTTTGTTACTCCATTGGGTAGTAGCCTTGTCATTATGGAAGGTAGTCTGTTGTTGATATTTTTGTTATTCCAATGGATGGTAGCCTTGTCATTATGGAAGTTAGTCTATTTTCGAGATTTTTGTTACTCCAATGGATGGTAGCCTTGTCATTATGGAAGGTAGTCTATTGTCGAAATCTTTGTTACTACAATGGATGGTAGCCTTGTCATTATGGAAGGTAGTCTATTGTCGATATTTTTGTTACTCCATTGGATAATAGCTTTGTAATTATGGAAGGTACTCTGTTGTTGAGATTTTTTTTATTCCAATGGATGATAGCCTAGTCAATATGGAAGGTAGTCTATTTTCGAGATTTTTGATACTCCAATAGATGTTAGCCTTGTGATTATGGAAGGTAGTCTATTATTGAGATTTTTGTTACTCTAATGGAGGGTAGCCTTTTCATTATGGAAGGTAGTCTGTCGTCGAAATTTTTGTTGTTCCAATAGATGGTAGCCTTGTCATTATGAAAGGTAGTCTATTGTCAAGATTTTTGTTACTCCAATGGATTGTAGCCTTGTCATTATGGAACGTAGTCTGTTGTTTAGATTTTTGTTACTACAATGGATGGTAACCTTGTCATTATGGAAGGTAGTATGTTTTCTTGATTTTTTTTACTACAATATATTGTAGCCTTGCCATTATGGAAGGTACTCTATTGTCTAGATTTTTGTTACTCCAATGGATGGTAGCATTGTCATTATGGAAGGTAGTCTATTGTCGAAATCTTTGTTACTATAATGGATGGTAGCCTTGTCATTATGGAAGGTAGTCTATTGTCGATATTTTTGTTACTCTATTGGATAATAGCTTTGTAATTATGGAAGGTACTCTGTTGTTGAGATTTATTTTATTCCAATGGATGATAGCCTAGTCAATATGGAAGGTAGTCTATTTTCGAGATTTTTGATACTCCAATAGATGGTAGCCTTGTCATTATGGAAGGTAGTCTATTATTGAGATTTTTGTTACTCTAATGGATGGTAGCCTTTTCATTATGGAAGGTAGTCTGTCGTCAAAATTTTTGTTGTTCCAATAGATGGTAGCCTTGTCATTATGAAAGGTAGTCTATTGTCAAGATTTTTGTTACTCCAATGGATTGTAGCCTTGTCATTATGGAACGTAGTCTGTTGTTTAGATTTTTGTTACTACAATGGATGGTAACCTTGTCGTTATGGAAGGTAGTATGTTTTCTTGATTTTTTTACTACAATATATTGTAGCCTTGCCATTATGGAAGGTAGTCTATTGTCTAGATTTTTGTTACTCCAATGGATGGTAGCATTGTCATTATGGAAGGTAGTCTGTCGTGGAGATTTTTTTTACTCCAATGGATGGTAGCATTGTCATTATGGAAGGTAGTCTATTGTCGATATTTTTGTTACTCCATTGGATAATAGCTTTGTAATTATGGAAGGTACTCTGTTGTTGAGATTTATTTTATTCCAATGGATGATAGCCTAGTCAATATGGAAGGTAGTCTATTTTCGAGATTTTTGATACTCCAATAGATGGTAGCCTTGTCATTATGGAAGGTAGTCTATTATTGAGATTTTTGTTACTCTAATGGATGGTAGCCTTTTCATTATGGAAGGTAGTCTGTCGTCGAAATTTTTGTTGTTCCAATAGATGGTAGCCTTGTCATTATGAAAGGTAGTCTATTGTCAAGATTTTTGTTACTCCAATGGATTGTAGCCTTGTCATTATGGAACGTAGTCTGTTGTTTAGATTTTTGTTACTACAATGGATGGTAACCTTGTCGTTATGGAAGGTAGTATGTTTTCTTGATTTTTTTACTACAATATGTTGTAGCCTTGCCATTATGGAAGGTAGTCTATTGTCTAGATTTTTGTTACTCCAATGGATGGTAGCATTGTCATTATGGAAGGTAGTCTGTCGTTGAGATTTTTGTTACTCCAATGGATGGTAGCATTGTCATTATGGAAGGTAGTTTGTTGTCGAGATTTTTGTTACTCCAATAGATGGTAGCCTTGTCATTATGGAAGGTAGTCTATTATCGAGATTTTTGTTACTCGAATGGATGGTAGCCTTGTCATTATGGAAGGTAGTCTATTATCGAGATTTTTGTTACTCCAATGGATTGTAGCCTTGTCATTATGGAAGGTAGTTTGTTGTCTAGATTTTTGTTAATCCAATAGATGGTAGCCTTGTCATTATGGAAGGTAGTCTGTCGTTGTGATTTTTGTTACTCTAATGAATGGTAACCTTGTCATTATGGAAGGTAGTCTGTTGTTGAGATTTTTGTTATTCCAATGGATGGTAGCCTTGTCATAATGGAAGTTAGTCTATTTTCGAGATTTTTGTTACTCCAATGGATGGTAGCCTTGTCAATATTGAAGGTAGTCTATTGTCGAAATTTTTTTTACTCCAATGGATGGTAGCCTTGTCATTATGGAAGGTAGTCTATTATCGAGATTTTTGTTACTCCAATGGAAGTTAGCCTTTTCATTATGGAAGGTAGTCTGTCGTCGAAATTTTTGTTGTTTCAATGGATGGTAGCCTTGTCATAATGAAAGGTAGTCTATTGTCGTGATTTTTGTTACAACAATGGATTGTAGCCTTGTCATTATGGAAGGTAGTCTATTGTTGAGATTTTTGTTACTCCAATGGATGGTAGCCTTCTTACTATGGAAGGTAGTCTGTTGTCGAGATTTTTTTTACTACAATGGATGGTAGCCTTGTCATTATGGAATGTAGTCTGTTGTCGAGATATTTGTTACTACAATGGATGGTTACCTTGCCATTATGAAAGGTAGTATGTTGTCTTGATTTTTGTTATTACAATAGATTGTAGCCTTGCCATTATGGAAGGTAGTCTATTGTCATGATTTTTGTTACTCCAATGCATGGTAGCATTGTCATTATGGAAGGTAGTTTGTTGTCGAGATTTTTGTTACTCCAATAGATGGTAGCCTTGTCATTATGGAAGGTAGTCTATTGTCGAGATTTTTGTTACTCCAATGAAAGGTAGCCTTTTCATTATGGAAGGTAGTCTGTCATCGAAATTTTTGTTGTTCCAATGGATGGTAGCCTTGTCATAATGAAAGGTAGTCTATTGTCGCGATTTTTGTTACTCCAATGGATTGTAGCCTTGTCATTATGGAAGGTTGTCTGTTGTTGAGATTTTTGTTACTCCAATGGATGGTAGCCTTCTTACTATGGAAGGTAGTCTGTTGTCGAGATTTTTTTTACTACAATGGATGGTAGCCTTGTCATTATGGAATGTAGTCTGTTGTCGAGATTTTTGTTACTACAATGGATGGTAGCCTTGCCATTATGGAAGGTAGTATGTTGTCTTGATTTTTGTTATTACAATAGATTGTAGCCTTGCCATTATGGAAGGTAGTCTATTGTCGTGATTTTTGTTACTCCAATGCATGGTAGCATTGTCATTATGGAAGGTAGTTTGTTGTCGAGATTTTTGTTACTCCAATAGATGGTAGCCTTGTCATTATGGAAGGTAGTCTATTGTCGAGATTTTTGTTACTCCAATGAAAGGTAGCCTTTTCATTATGGAAGGTAGTCTGTCACCGAAATTTTTGTTGTTCCAATGGATGGTAGCCTTGTCATAATGAAAGGTAGTCTATTGTCGCGATTTTTGTTACTCCAATGGATTGTAGCCTTGTCATTATGGAAGGTAGTCTGTTGTTGAGATTTTTGTTACTCCAATGGATGGTAGCCTTCTTACTATGGAAGGTAGTCTGTTGTCGAGATTTTTGTTACTACAATGGATGGTAGCCTTGACATTATGGAAGGTAGTCTGTTGTCGAGATTTTTGTTACTACAATGGATGGTAGCCTTGCCATTATGGAAGGTAGTTTGTCGTCGAAATTTTTGTTGTTCCAATGGATGGTAGCCTTGTCATTACGAAAGGTAGTCTATTGTCGAGATTTTTGTTACTCCAATGGATTGTAGCCTTGTCATTATGGAAGGTAGTTTGTTGTCGAGATTTTAGTTAATCCAATAGATGGTAGCCTTGTCATTATGGAAGGTAGTATGTTGTCGATAATTTTGTTACTCCATTGGATAGTAGCCTTGTCATTATGGAAGGAAGTCTGTTGTTGAGATTTTTGTTATTCCAATGGATGGTAGCCTTGTCATTATGGAAGGTAGTCTATTGTCGAAAATTTTTTTACTCCAATGTATGGTAGCCTTGTCATTATGGAAGGTAGTCTATTATCGAGATTTTTGTTACTCTAATGGAAGGTAGCCTTTTCATTATGGAAGATAGTCTGTCGTCGAAATATTTTTTGTTTCAATGGATGGTAGCCTTGTCATAATGAAAGGTAGTCTATTGTCGCGATTTTTGTTACTCCAATGGATTGTAGCCTTGTTATTATGGAAGGTAGTCTGTTGTTGAGATTTTTGTTACTCCAATGGATGGTAGCCTTCTTACTATGGAAGGTAGTCTGTTGTCGAGATTTTTGTTACTACAATGGATGGTAGCCTTGTCATTATGGAAGGTAGTCTGTTGTCGATATTTTTGTTACTCAATTGGATAGTAGCCTTGTCATTATGGAAGGTAATCTGTTGTTGAGATTTTTGTTATTCCAATGGATGGTAGCCTTGTCATTATGGAAGTTAGTCTATTTTCGAGATTTTTGTTACTCCAATGGATGGTAGCCTTATCATTATGGAAGGTAGTCTATTGTCGAAATTTTTATTACTCCAATGGATGGTAGCCTTGTCATTATGGAAGGTAGTCTATTGTCATGGTTTTTGTTACTCGAATGGATGGTAGCCTTGTCATTATGGAAGGTAGTCTATTATCGAGATTTTTGTTACTCCAATGGATTGTAGCCTTGTCATTATGGAAGGTAGTTTGTTGTCTAGATTTTTGTTAATCCAATAGATGGTAGCCTTGTCATTATGGAAGGTAGTCTGTCGTTGTGATTTTTGTTACTCTAATGAATGGTAACCTTGTCATTATGGAAGGTAGTCTGTTGTTGAGATTTTTGTTATTCCAATGGATGGTAGCCTTGTCATAATGGAAGTTAGTCTATTTTCGAGATTTTTGTTACTCCAATGGATGGTAGCCTTGTCAATATTGAAGGTAGTCTATTGTCGAAATTTTTTTTACTCCAATGGATGGTAGCCTTGTCATTATGGAAGGTAGTCTATTATCGAGATTTTTGTTACTCTAATGGAAGGTAGCCTTTTCATTATGGAAGATAGTCTGTCGTCGAAATATATTTTGTTTCAATGGATGGTAGCCTTGTCATAATGAAAGGTAGTCTATTGTCGCGATTTTTGTTACTCCAATGGATTGTAGCCTTGTTATTATGGAAGGTAGTCTGTTGTTGAGATTTTTGTTACTCCAATGGATGGTAGCCTTCTTACTATGGAAGGTAGTCTGTTGTCGAGATTTTTGTTACTACAATGGATGGTAGCCTTGTCATTATGGAAGGTAGTCTGTTGTCGATATTTTTGTTACTCAATTGGATAGTAGCCTTGTCATTATGGAAGGTAATCTGTTGTTGAGATTTTTGTTATTCCAATGGATGGTAGCCTTGTCATTATGGAAGTTAGTCTATTTTCGAGATTTTTGTTACTCCAATGGATGGTAGCCTTATCATTATGGAAGGTAGTCTATTGTCGAAATTTTTATTACTCCAATGGATGGTAGCCTTGTCATTATGGAAGGTAGTCTATTGTCATGATTTTTGTTACTCGAATGGATGGTAGCCTTGTCATTATGGAAGGTAGTCTATTATCGAGATTTTTGTTACTCCAATGGATTGTAGCCTTGTCATTATGGAAGGTAGTTTGTTGTCTAGATTTTTGTTAATCCAATAGATGGTAGCCTTGTCATTATGGAAGGTAGTCTGTCGTTGTGATTTTTGTTACTCTAATGAATGGTAACCTTGTCATTATGGAAGGTAGTCTGTTGTTGAGATTTTTGTTATTCCAATGGATGGTAGCCTTGTCATAATGGAAGTTAGTCTATTTTCGAGATTTTTGTTACTCCAATGGATGGTAGCCTTGTCAATATTGAAGGTAGTCTATTGTCGAAATTTTTTTTACTCCAATGGATGGTAGCCTTGTCATTATGGAAGGTAGTCTATTATCGAGATTTTTGTTACTCCAATGGAAGTTAGCCTTTTCATTATGGAAGGTAGTCTGTCGTCGAAATTTTTGTTGTTTCAATGGATGGTAGCCTTGTCATAATGAAAGGTAGTCTATTGTCGTGATTTTTGTTACAACAATGGATTGTAGCCTTGTCATTATGGAAGGTAGTCTATTGTTGAGATTTTTGTTACTCCAATGGATGGTAGCCTTCTTACTATGGAAGGTAGTCTGTTGTCGAGATTTTTTTTACTACAATGGATGGTAGCCTTGTCATTATGGAATGTAGTCTGTTGTCGAGATATTTGTTACTACAATGGATGGTTACCTTGCCATTATGAAAGGTAGTATGTTGTCTTGATTTTTGTTATTACAATAGATTGTAGCCTTGCCATTATGGAAGGTAGTCTATTGTCATGATTTTTGTTACTCCAATGCATGGTAGCATTGTCATTATGGAAGGTAGTTTGTTGTCGAGATTTTTGTTACTCCAATAGATGGTAGCCTTGTCATTATGGAAGGTAGTCTATTATCGAGATTTTTGTTACGCCAATGGAAGGTAGCCTTTTCATTATGGAAGGTAGTTTGTCATCGAAATTTTTGTTGTTCCAATGTATGGTAGCCTTGTCATAATGAAAGGTAGTCTATTGTCGCGATTTTTGTTACTCCAATGGATTGTAGCCTTGTCATTATGGAAGGTAGTCTGTTGTTGAGATTTTTGTTACTCCAATGGATGGTAGCCTTCTTACTATGGAAGGTAGTCTGTTGTCGAGATTTTTTTTACTACAATGGATGGTAGCCTTGTCATTATGGAATGTAGTCTGTTGTCGAGATTTTTGTTACTACAATGGATGGTAGCCTTGCCATTATGGAAGGTAGTATGTTGTCTTGATTTTTGTTACTACAATAGATTGTAGCCTTGCCATTATGGAAGGTAGTCTATTGTCGTGATTTTTGTTACTCCAATGCATGGTAGCATTGTCATTATGGAAGGTAGTTTGTTGTCGAGATTTTTGTTACTCCAATAGATGGTAGCCTTGTCATTATGGAAGGTATTCTATTGTCGAGATTTTTGTTACTACAATGAAAGGTAGCCTTTTCATTATTGAAGGTAGTCTGTCATCGAAATTTTTGTTGTTCTAATGGATGGTAGCCTTGTCATAATGAAAGGTAGTCTATTGTCGCGATTTTTGTTACTCCAATGGATTGTAGCCTTGTCATTATGGAAGGTAGTCTGTTGTTGAGATTTTTGTTACTCCAATGGATGGTAGCCTTCTTACTATGGAAGGTAGTATGTTGTCTTGATTTTTGTTACTACAATGGATGGTAGCCTTGTCATTATGGAAGGTAGTCTGTTGTCGAGATTTTTGTTACTACAATGGATGGTAGCCTTGCCATTATGGAAGGTAGTTTGTCGTCGAAATTTTTTTTGTTCCAATGGATGGTAGCCTTGTCATTACGAAAGGTAGTCTATTGTCGAGATTTTTGTTACTCCAATGGATTGTAGCCTTGTCATTATGGAAGGTAGTTTGTTGTCGAGATTTTAGTTAATCCAATAGATGGTAGCCTTGTCATTATGGAAGGTAGTCTGTTGTTGAGATTTTTGTTATTCCAATGGATGGTAGCCTTGTCATTATGGAAGTTAGTCTATTTTCGAGATTTTTGTTACTCCAATGGATGGTACCCTTGTCATTATGGAAGGTAGTCTATTGTCGAAATTTTTTTTACTCCAATTGATGGTAGCCTTGTCATTATGGAAGGTAGTCTATTATCGAGATTTTTGTTACTCTAATGGAAGGTAGCCTTTTCATTATGGAAGATAGTCTGTCGTCGAAATATTTGTTGTTTCAATGGATGGTAGCCTTGTCATAATGAAAGGTAGTCTATTGTCGCGATTTTTATTAATCCAATGGATTGTAGCCTTGTTATTATGGAAGGTAGTCTGTTGTTGAGATTTTTGTTACTCCAATGGATGGTAGCCTTCTTACTATGGAAGGTAGTTTGTTGTCGAGATTTTTGTTACTACAATGGATGGTAGCCATGTCATTATGGAAGGTAGTCTATTGTCGATATTTTTGTTACTCAATTGGATAGTAGCCTTGTCATTATGGAAGGTAATCTGTTGTTGAGATTTTTTTTATTCCAATGGATGGTAGCCTTGTCATTATGGAAGTTAGTCTATTTTCGAGATTTTTGTTACTCCAATGGATGGTAGCCTTGTCATTATGGAAGGTAGTCTATTATCGATATTTTTGTTACTCCAATGAAAGGTAGCCTTTTCATTATGGAAGGCAGTCTGTCGTCGAAATTTTTGTTGTTTCAATGGATGGTAGCCTTGTGTTAATGAAAGGTAGTCTATTGTCGTGATTTTTGTAACTCCAATGGATTGTAGCCTTGTCATTATGGAAGGTAGTCTGTTGTTGAGATTTTTGTTACTCCAATGGATGGTAGCCTTCTTACTATGGAAGGTAGTCTGTTGTCGAGATTTTTGTTACTACAATGGATGGTAGCCTTGTCATTATGGAAGGTAGTGTGCTGTCGATATTTTTGTTACTCAATTGGATAGTAGCCTTGTCATTATGGAAGGTAATCTGTTATTGAGATTTTTGTTATTCCAATGGATGGTAGCTTTGTCATTATGGAAGTTAGTCTATTTTCGAGATTTTTGTTACTCCAATGGATGGTAGCCTTATCATTATGGAAGGTAGTCTATTGTCGAAATTTTTGTTACTCCAATGGATGGTAGCCTTGTCATTATGGAAGGTAGTCTATTATCGAGATTTTTGGTACTCCAATGGAAGGTAGCCTTTTCATTATGGAAGGTAGTGTGTCATCGAAAATTTTGTTGTTCCAATGTATGGTAGCCTTGTCATAATGAAAGGTAGTCTATTGTCGCGATTTTTGTTACTCTAATGGATTGTAGTCTTGTCATTATGGAAGGTAGTCTGTTGTTGAGATTTTTGTTACTCCAATGGATGGTAGCCTTCTTACCATGGAAGGTAGTCTGTTGTCGAGATTTTTGTTACTACAATGGATGGTAGCCTTGTCATTATGGAAAGTAGTCTGTTGTCGAGACTTTTGTTACTACAATGGATGGTAGCCTTTCCATTATGGAAGGTAGTATGTTGTCTTCATTTTTGTTACTACAATAGATTGTAGCCTTGCAATTATGGAAGGTAGTCTATTGTCGTGATTTTTGTTACTCCAATGGATGGTAAAATTGTCATTATGGAAGGTAGTTTGTTGTCGAGATTTTTGTTACTCCAATAGATGGTAGCCTTGTCATTATGGAAGGTAGTCTATTGTCGTGATTTTTGTTACTCCAATGGAAGGTAGCCTTTTCATTATGGAAGGTAGTCTGTCTTCAAAATTTTTGTTGTTTCAATGGAAGGTAGCCTTGTCATAATGAAAGGTAGTCTATTGTCGTGATTTTTGTTACAACAATGGATTGTAGCCTTGTCATTATGGAAGGTAGTCTATTGTTGAGATTTTTGTTACTCCAATGGACGGTAGCCTTCTTACTATGGAAGGTAGTCTGTTGTCGATATTTTTGTTACTACAATGGATGGTAGCCTTGTCATTATGGAAGGTAGTCTGTTGTCGAGATTTTTGTTACTACAATGGATGGTAGCCTTGCCATTATGGAAGGTAGTCTGTTGTCTTGATTTTTGTTACTACAATAGATTATAGCCTTGTCATTATGGAAGGTAGTCTATTGTCGTGATTTTTGTTACTCCAATGGATGGTAGCATTGTCATTATGGAAGGTAGTTTGTTGTCGAGATTTTTGTTACTCCAATAGATGGTAGCCTTGTCATTATGGAAGGTAGTCTGTCGTTGTGATTTTTGTTACTCTAATGAATGGTAGACTTGTCATTACGGAAGGTAGTGTGTTGTCGATATTTTTGTTACTCCATTGGATGGTAGCCTTGTCATTATGGAAGGTAGTTTGTTGTTGAGATTTTTGGTATTCCAATGGATGGTAGCCTTGTCATTATGGAAGTTAGTCTATTTTCGAGATTTTTGATACTCCAATGGATGGTAGCCTTGTCATTATGGAAGGTAGTCTATTGTCGAAATTTTTGTTACTCCAATGGATGGTAGCCTTGTCATTATGGAAGGTAGTGTATTATCGAGATTTTTGTTACTCCAATGGAAGGTAGCCTTTTCATTATGGAAGGTAGTCTGTCATCGAAATTTTTGTTATTTCAATGGATGGTAGCCTTGTCATAATGAAAGGTAGTCTATTGTCGTGATTTTTGTTACTCCAATGGATTGTAGCCTTGTCATTATGGAAGGTAGTCCGTTGTTGAGATTTTTGTTACTCCAATGGATGGTAGCCTTCTTACTATTGAAGGTAGTCTGTTGTCAAGATTTTTGTTACAACAATGGATGGTAGCCTTGTCATTATGGAAGGTAGTCTGTTGTCTAGATTTTTGTTACTCCAATGGATGGTAGCCTTTTCATTATGGAAGGTAGTCTGTCGTCAAAATTTTTGTTGTTCCAATGGATGGTAGCCTTGTCATTATGAAAGGTAGTCTATTGTCGAGATTTTTCTTACTCCAATGGATTGTAGCCTTGTCATTATGGAAGGTAGCCTGTTGTTTAGATTTTTGTTACTCCAATGGATTGTAGCCTTGTCATTATGAAAGGTAGTCTGTTGTCGAGATTTTTCTCACTACAATGGATGGTAGCCTTGTCATTATGGAAGGTAGACTGTTGTCGAGATTTTTGTTACTACAATGGATGGTAGCCTTGTCATTATGGAAGGTAGTTTATTGTCTTGATTTTTGTTACTACAATAGATTGTAGCCTTGTCATTATGGAAGGTAGTCTATTGTCAAGATTTTTGTTACTCCAATGGATGGTAGCATTGTCATTATGGAAGGTAGTTTGTTGTCGAGATTTTTGTTACTCCAATAGATGGTAGCCTTGTCATTATGGAAGGTAGTCTCTTGTCTAGATTTTTGTTACTCCAATGAAAGGTAGCCTTTTCATTATGGAAGGTAGTCTGTCATCGAAATTTTTTTTGTTCCAATGGATGGTAGCCTTGTCATAATGAAAGGTAGTCTATTGTCGCGATTTTTGTTACTCCAATGGATTGTAGCCTTGTCATTATGGAAGGTAGTCTGTTGTTGAGATTTTTGTTACTCCAATGGATGGTAGCCTTCTTACTATGGAAGGTAGTCTGTTGTCGAGATTTTTGTTACTACAATGGATGGTAGCCTTGTCATTATGGAAGGTAGTCTGTTGTCGAGATTTTTGTTACTACAATGGATGGTAGCCTTGCCATTATGGAAGGTAGTTTGTCGTCGAAATTTTTGTTGTTCCAATGGATGGTAGCCTTGTCATTACGAAAGGTAGTCTATTGTCGAGATTTTTGTTACTCCAATGGATTGTAGCCTTGTCATTATGGAAGGTAGTTTGTTGTCGAGATTTTAGTTAATCCAATAGATGGTAGCCTTGTCATTATGGAAGGTAGTCTGTCGTTGTGATTTTTGTTACTCTAATGAATGGTAACCTTGTCATTATGGAA
Source organism: Vicia faba (assembly GCA_948472305.1). Taxonomy (NCBI): domain Eukaryota; kingdom Viridiplantae; phylum Streptophyta; class Magnoliopsida; order Fabales; family Fabaceae; genus Vicia; species Vicia faba. The sequence continues at coordinate 531,978,967 of OX451741.1, forward strand.
GGTAGTATGTTGTCGATATTTTTGTTACTCCATTGGATAGTAGCCTTGTCATTATGGAAGGAAGTCTGTTGTTGAGATTTTTGTTATTCCAATGGATGGTAGCCTTGTCATTATGGAAGTTAGTCTATTTTCGAGATTTTTGTTACTCCAATGGATGGTACCCTTGTCATTATGGAAGGTAGTCTATTGACGAAAATTTTTTTACTCCAATGGATGGTAGCCTTGTCATTATGGAAGGTAGTCTATTATCAAGATTTTTGTTACTCTAATGGAAGGTAGCCTTTTCATTATGGAAGATAGGCTGTCGTCGAAATATTCGTTGTTTCAATGGATGGTAGCCTTGTCATAATGAAAGGTAGTCTATTGTCGCGATTTTTGTTACTCCAATTGATTGTAGCCTTGTTATTATGGAAGGTAGTCTGTTGTTGAGATTTTTGTTACTCCAATGGATGGTAGCCTTCTTACTATGGAAGGTAGTCTGTTGTCGAGATTTTTGTTACTACAATGGATGGTAGCCTTATCATTATGGAAGGTAGTCTATTGTCAATATTTTTGTTACTCAATTGGATAGTAGCCTTGTCATTATGGAAGGTAATCTGTTGTTGAGATTTTTTTTATTCCAATGGATGGTAGCCTTGTCATTATGGAAGTTAGTCTATTTTCGAGATTTTTGTTACTCCAATGGTTGGTAGCCTTGTCATTATGGAAGGTAGTCTATTGTCAAAATTTTTGTTACTCCAATGGATGGTAGCCTTGTCATTATGGAAGGTAGTCTATTATCGAGATTTTGGTTACTCCAATGGAAGGTAGCCTTTTCATTATGGAAGGCAGTCTGTCGTCGAAATTTTTGTTGTTTCAATGGATGGTAGCCTTGTCTTAATGAAAGGTAGTCTATTGTCGTGATTTTTGTTACTCCAATGGATTGTAGCCTTGTCATTATGGAAGGTAGTCTGTTGTTGAGATTTTTGTTACTCCAATGGATGGTAGCCTTCTTACTATGGAAGGTAGTCTGTTGTCGAGATTTTTGTTACTACAATGGATGGTAGCCTTGTCATTATGGAAGGTAGTCTGCTGTCGATATTTTTGTTACTCAATTGGATAGTAGCCTTGTCAATATTGAAGGTAATTTGTTGTTGAGATTTTTGTTATTCCAATGGATGGTAGCTTTGTCATTATGGAAGTTAGTCTATTTTCGAGATTTTTGTTACTCCATTGGATGGTAGCCTTATCATTATGGAAGGTAGTCTATTGTCGAAATTTTTGTTACTCCAATGGATGGTAGCCTTGTCATTATGGAAGGTACTCTATTATCGAGATTTTTGGTACTCCAATGGAAGGTAGCCTTTTCATTATGGAAGGTAGTGTGTCATCGAAAATTTTGTTGTTCCAATGTATGGTAGCCTTGTCATAATGAAAGGTAGTCTATTGTCGCGATTTTTGTTACTCTAATGGATTGTAGCCTTGTCATTATGGAAGGTAGTCTGTTGTTGAGATTTTTGTTACTCCAATGGATGGTAGCCTTCTTACTATGGAAGGTAGTCTGTTGTCGAGATTTTTGTTACTACAATGGATGGTAGCCTTGTCATTATGGAAAGTAGTCTGTTGTCGAGATTTTTGTTACTACAATGGATGGTAGCCTTTCCATTATGGAAGGTAGTATGTTGTCTTGATTTTTGTTACTACAATAGATTGTAGCCTTGCCATTATGGAAGGTAGTCTATTGTCGTGATTTTTGTTACTCCAATGGATGGTAGCATTGTCATTATGGAAGGTAGTTTGTTGTCGAGATTTTTGTTACTCCAATAGATGGTAGCCTTGTCATTATGGAAGGTAGTCTATTGTCGTGATTTTTGTTACTCCAATGGAAGGTAGCCTTTTCATTATGGAAGGTAGTCTGTCTTCAAAATTTTTGTTGTTCCAATGGATGGTAGCCTTGTCATAATGAAAGGTAGTCTATTGTCGCGATTTTTGTTACTCCAATGGATTGTAGCCTTGTCATTATTGAAGGTAGTCTGTTGTTGAGATTTTTGTTACTCCAATGGATGGTAGCCTTCTTACTATGGAAGGTAGTCTGTTGTCGAGATTTTTATTACTACAATGTATGGTAGCCTTGTCATTATGGAAGGTAGTCTGTTGTCGAGATTTTTGTTACTACAATTGATGGTAGCCTTGCCATTATGGAAGGTAGTCTGTTGTCTTGATTTTTGTTACTACAATAGATTGTAGCCTTGTCATTATGGAAGGTAGTCTATTGTCGTGATTTTTGTTACTCCAATGGATGGTAGCATTGTCATTATGGAAGGTAGTTTGTTGTCGAGATTTTTGTTACTCCAATAGATGGTAGCCTTGTCATTATGGAAGGTAGTCTGTCGTTGTGATTTTTGTTACTCTAATGAATGGTAGCCTTGTCATTATGGAAGGTAGTGTGTTGTCGATATTTTTGTTACTCCATTGGATAGTAGCCTTGTCATTATGGAAGGTAGTTTGTTGTTAAGATTTTTGTTATTCCAATGGATGGTAGCCTTGTCATTATGGAAGTTAGTCTATTTTCGAGATTTTTGATACTCCAATGGATGGTAGCCTTGTCATTATGGAAGGTAGTCTATTGCCGAAATTTTTGTTACTCCAATGGATGGTAGCCTTGTCATTATGGAAGGTAGTGTATTATCGAGATTTTTGTTACTCCAATGGAAGGTAGCCTTTTCATTATGGAAGGTAGTCTGTCGTCGAAATTTTTGTTATTTCAATGGATGGTAGCCTTGTCATAATGAAAGGTAGTCTATTATCGTGATTTTTGTTACTTCAATGGATTGTAACCTTGTCATTATGGAAGGTAGTCCGTTGTTGAGATTTTTGTTACTCCAATGGATGGTAGCCTTCTTACTATTGAAGGTAGTCTGTTGTCGAGATTTTTGTTACTACAATGGATGGTAGCCTTGTCATTATGGAAGGTAGTCTATTGTCAATATTTTTGTTACTCAATTGGATAGTAGCCTTGTCATTATGGAAGGTAATCTGTTGTTGAGATTTTTTTTATTCCAATGGATGGTAGCCTTGTCATTATGGAAGTTAGTCTATTTTCGAGATTTTTGTTACTCCAATGGATGGTAGCCTTGTCATTATGGAAGGTAGTCTATTGTCAAAATTTTTGTTACTCCAATGGATGGTAGCCTTGTCATTATGGAAGGTAGTCTATTATCGAGATTTTGGTTACTCCAATGGAAGGTAGCCTTTTCATTATGGAAGGCAGTCTGTCGTCGAAATTTTTGTTGTTTCAATGGATGGTAGCCTTGTCTTAATGAAAGGTAGTCTATTGTCGTGATTTTTGTTACTCCAATGGATTGTAGCCTTGTCATTATGGAAGGTAGTCTGTTGTTGAGATTTTTGTTACTCCAATGGATGGTAGCCTTCTTACTATGGAAGGTAGTCTGTTGTCGAGATTTTTGTTACTACAATGGATGGTAGCCTTGTCATTATGGAAGGTAGTCTGCTGTCGATATTTTTGTTACTCAATTGGATAGTAGCCTTGTCAATATTGAAGGTAATTTGTTGTTGAGATTTTTGTTATTCCAATGGATGGTAGCTTTGTCATTATAGAAGTTAGTCTATTTTCGAGATTTTTGTTACTCCATTGGATGGTAGCCTTATCATTATGGAAGGTAGTCTATTGTCGAAAATTTTGTTACTCCAATGGATGGTAGCCTTGTCATTATGGAAGGTACTCTATTATCGAGATTTTTGGTACTCCAATGGAAGGTAGCCTTTTCATTATGGAAGGTAGTGTGTCATCGAAAATTTTGTTGTTCCAATGTATGGTAGCCTTGTCATAATGAAAGGTAGTCTATTGTCGCGATTTTTGTTACTCTAATGGATTGTAGCCTTGTCATTATGGAAGGTAGTCTGTTGTTGAGATTTTTGTTACTCCAATGGATGGTAGCCTTCTTACTATGGAAGGTAGTCTGTTGTCGATATTTTTGTTACTACAATGGATGGTAGCCTTGTCATTATGGAAAGTAGTCTGTTGTCGAGATTTTTGTTACTACAATGGATGGTAGCCTTTCCATTATGGAAGGTAGTATGTTGTCTTGATTTTTGTTACTACAATAGATTGTAGCCTTGCCATTATGGAAGGTAGTCTATTGTCGTGATTTTTGTTACTCCAATGAATGGTAGCATTGTCATTATGGAAGGTAGTTTGTTGTCGAGATTTTTGTTACTCCAATAGATGGTAGCCTTGTCATTATGGAAGGTAGTCTATTGTCGTGATTTTTGTTACTCCAATGGAAGGTAGCCTTTTCATTATGGAAGGTAGTCTGTCTTCGAAATTTTTGTTGTTCCAATGGATGGTAGCCTTGTCATAATGAAAGGTAGTCTATTGTCGCGATTTTTGTTACTCCAATGGATTGTAGCCTTGTCATTATTGAAGGTAGTCTGTTGTTGAGATTTTTGTTACTCCAATGGATGGTAGCCTTCTTACTATGGAAGGTAGTCTGTTGTCGAGATTTTTGTTACTACAATGTATGGTAGCCTTGTCATTATGGAAGGTAGTATGTTGTCGAGATTTTTGTTACTACAATGGATGGTAGCCTTGCCATTATGGAAGGTAGTCTGTTGTATTGATTTTTGTTACTACAATAGATTGTAGCCTTGTCATTATGGAAGGTAGTCTATTGTCGTGATTTTTGTTACTCCAATGGATGGTAGCATTGTCATTATGGAAGGTAGTTTGTTGTCGAGATTTTTGTTACTCCAATAGATGGTAGCCTTGTCATTATGGAAGGTAGTCTGTCGTTGTGATTTTTGTTACTCTAATGAATGGTAGCCTTGTCATTATGGAAGGTAGTGTGTTGTCGATATTTTTGTTACTCCATTGGATAGTAGCCTTGTCATTATGGAAGGTAGTTTGTTGTTAAGATTTTTGTTATTCCAATGGATGGTAGCCTTGTCATTATGGAAGTTAGTTTATTTTCGAGATTTTTGATACTCCAATGGATGGTAGCCTTGTCATTATGGAAGGTAGTCTATTGCCGAAATTTTTGTTACTCCAATGGATGGTAGCCTTGTCATTATGGAAGGTAGTGTATTATCGAGATTTTTGTTACTCCAATGGAAGGTAGCCTTTTCATTATGGAAGGTAGTCTGTCGTCGAAATTTTTGTTATTTCAATGGATGGTAGCCTTGTCATAATGAAAGGTAGTCTACTATCGTGATTTTTGTTACTCCAATGGATTGTAGCCTTGTCATTATGGAAGGTAGTCCGTTGTTGAGATTTTTGTTACTCCAATGGATGGTAGCCTTCTTACATTTGAAGGTAGTCTGTTGTCGAGATTTTTGTTACAACAATGGATGGTAGCCTTGTCATTATTGAAGGTAGTCTGTTGTCTAGATTTTTGTTACTCCAATGGATGGTAGCCTTTTCATTATGGAAGGTAGTCTGTCGTTGAAATTTTTGTTGTTCCAATGGATGGTAGCCTTGTCATTATGAAAGGTAGTCTATTGTCGAGATTTTTCTTACTCCAATGGATTGTAGCCTTGTCATTATGGAAGGTAGCCTGTTGTTGAGATTTTTGTTACTCCAATGGATTGTAGCCTTGTCATTATGAAAGGTATTCAGTTGTCGAGATTTTTCTCACTACAATGGATGGTAGCGTTGTCATTATGGAAGGTAGACTATTGTCGAGATTTTTGTTACTACAATGGATGGTAGCCTTGTCATTATGGAAGGTAGTTTATTGTCTTGATTTTTGTTACTACAATAGATTGTAGCCTTGTCATTATGGAAGGTAGTCTATTGTCAAGATTTTTGTTACTCCAATGGATGGTAGCATTGTCATTATGGAAGGTAGTTTGTTGTCAATATTTTTGTTACTCCAATAGATGGTAGCCTTGTCATTATGGAAGGTAGTATGCCGTTGTGATTTTTGTTACTCCAATGAATGGTAGCCTTGTCATTATGGAAGGTAGTTTGTTGTTCATATTTTTGTTACTACAATGCATGTTAGCCTTGTCATTATGGAAGGTAGTCTGTTGGTGAGATTTTTGTTATTCCAATGGATGGTAGCCTAGTCATTATAGAAGATTGTCTATTTTTGAGATTTTTGTTACTCGAATGGATGGTAGCCTTATCATTATGGAAGGTAGTCTATTGTCGAGATTTTTGTTACTCGAATGGATGGTAGCCTTGTCATTATGGAATGTAGTCTATTATCGATATTTTTTTTACTCCAATGGATGTTTGCCTTTTCATTATGGAAGGTAGTCTGTCATTGAAATTTTTGTTGTTCCAATGGATGGTAGCCTTGTCATTACGAAAGGTAGTCTATTGTCGAGATTTTTGTTACTCCAATGGATTGTAGCCATGTCATTATGGAAGGTAGTCTGTTGTTGAGATTTTTGTTACTCCAATGGATTGTAGCCTTCTTACTACAGAAGGTAGTCTGTTGTCGATATTTTAGTTACTACAATAGATGGTAGCCTTGTCATTATGGAAGGTAGTCTTTTGTCGATATTTTTGTTACTCCAATGGATTGTAGACTTGTCATTATGGAAGGTAGTCTATTGTCGATATCTTTGTTACTACAATGGATGGTAGCCTTGTCATTATGGAAGGTAGTCTATTGTCGATATTTTTGTTACTCCATTGGATAATAGCTTTGTCGTTATGGAAGTTACTCTGTTGTTGAGATTTTTTTTATTCCAATGGATGGTGGCCTAGTCAATATGGAAGGTAGTATATTTTCGAGATTTTTGATACTCCAATATATGGTAGCCTTGTCATTATGGAAGGTAGTCTATTATCGAGATTTTTGTTACTCTAATGGATGGTAGCCTTTTCATTATGAAAGGTAGTCTGTGGTCGAAATTTTTGTTGTTCCAATAGATGGTAGCCTTGTCATTATCAAAGGTAGTCTATTGTCAAGATTTTTGTTACTCCAATGGATTGTAGCCTTGTCATTATGGAAGGTAGTCTGTTGTTTAGATTTTTGTTACTACAATGGATGGTAACCTTGTCATTATGGAAGGTAGTATGTTGTCTTGATTTTTGTTACTACAATATATTGTAGTCTTGTCATTATGGAAGGTAGTCTATTGTCTAGATTTTTGTTAATCCAATGGATGGTAGCATTGTCATTATGGAAGGTAGTTTGTTGTCGAGATTTTTTTACTCCAAAAGATGGTAGCCTTTTCATTATGGAAGGTAGTCTGTCGTTGAGATTTTTGTTACTCCAATGGATGGTAGCATTGTCATTATGGAAGGTATTTCGTTGTCGAGATTTTTTTTACTCCAATAGATGGTAGCCTTGTCATTATGAAAGGTAGTCTGTCATTGTGATTTTTGTTACTCCAATGAATGGTAGCCTTGTCATTATGAAAGGTAGTCTATTGTCGAGATTTTTGTTACTCCAATGGATTATAGCCTTGTCATTATGGAATGTAGTCTATTGTTTAGAATTTTGTTACTCCAATGGATTGTAGCCTTGTCATTATGGAAGGTAGTCTTTTGTCGAGATTTTTCTTACTATAATGGATGGTAGCCTTGTCATTATGGAAGGTAGTCTGTTGTCGAGATTTTTGTTACTACAATGGATGGTAGCCTTGTCATTATGGAAGGTAGTCTGTTGTCTTTATTTTTGTTACTACAATAGATTGTTGCCTTGTCAATATGGAAGGTAGTCTATTGTCAAGATTTTTGTTACTCCAATGGATGGTAGCATTGTCATTATGGAAGGTAGTTTGTTGTCGAGATTTTTGTTACTCCAATAGATGGTAGCCTTGTCATTATGGAAGGTAGTCTGTCGTTGTGATTTTTGTTACTCCAATGAATGGTAGCCTTGTCATTATGGAAGGTAGTTTGTTGTTCATATTTTTGTTACTACAATGCATGTTAGCCTTGTCATTATGGAAGGTAGTCTGTTGTCGATATTTTTGTTACTCCATTGGATAGTAGCCTTGTAATTATGGAAGGTAGTCTGTTGGTGAGATTTTTGTTATTCCAATGGATGGTAGACTAGTCATTATGGAAGTTAGTCTATTATCGAGATTTTTGTTACTCCAATGGATGGTAGCCTTATCATTATGGAAGGTAGTCTATTGTCGAGATTTTTGTTACTCCAATGGATGGTAGCATTGTCATTATGGAAGGTAGTCTATTATCGATATTTTTGTTACTCCAATGGATGGTAGACTTTTCATTATAGAAGGTAGTCTGTCGTCGAAATTTTTGTTGTTCCAATGGATGGTAGCCTTGTCATTATAAAAGGTAGTCTATTGTCGAGATTTTTTTTACTCTAATGGATTGTAGCCTTGTCATTATGGAAAGTAGTCTGTTGTTGAGATTTTTGTTACTCCAATGGATGGTAGCCTTCTTACTATGGAAGGTATTCTGTTGTCGAGATTTTTGTTACTACAATGGATTGAGCCTTGTCATAAAGGAAGGTAGTCTGTTCTCGAGATTGTTGTTACTCCAATGGATTGTAGCCTTGTAATTATGGAAGGTAGTCTGTTGTCGATATCTTTGTTACTACAATGTATGTTAGCCTTGAAATTATGGAAGGTAGTCTGGTGTCGAGATTTTTGTTACTCCATTGGATAATGGCCAAGTCATTATGGAAGGTAGTCTGTTGTTGAGATTTTTGTTACTCCAATGGATGGTAGCCTTGTCATTATGGAAGGTAGTCTTATGGTGTGATTTTTGTTATTCCAATGGATGGTAGACTAGTCATTATGGAAGTTAGTCAATTATCTAGGTTTTTGTTACTCCAATGGATGGTAGCCTTATCATTATGGAAGGTAGTCTATTGTCGAGATTTTTGTTACTCCAATAGATGGTAGCATTGTCATTATGGAAGGCAGTCTATTATCGATATTTTTGTTACTCCAACGGATGGTAGCCTTTTCATTATGGAAGGTAGTCTGTCGTCAAAATTTTTGTTGTTCCAATGGATGGTAGCCTTGTCATTATGAAAGGTAGTCTATTGTCGAGATTTTTGTTACTCTAATGGATTGTAGCCTTGTCATTATGGAAGGTAGTCTGTTGTTGAGATTTTTGATACTCCATTGGATGGTAGCCTTCTTACTATGGAAGGTAGTGTGTTGTCGAGATTTTTGTTACTACAATGGATTGTAGCCTTGTAATTATGGAAGGTAGTCTGTTGTCGATATCTTTGTTACTACAATGTATGTTAGCCTTGAAATTATGGAAGGTAGTCTGGTGTCGAGATTTTTGTTACTCCATTGGATAGTGGCCAAGTCATTATGGAAGGTAGTCTGTTGTTGAGATTTTTGTTATTCCAATGGATGGTAGCCTAGTCATTATGGAAGGTAGTCTGATTTTGAGATTTTTGTTACTCCAATGGATGGTAGCCTTGTCATTATGGAAGGTAGTCTGTTGTCGAGATTTTTGTTACTCCAATGGATTGTAGCCTTGTCATTATGGAAGGTAGTCTATTGTTGATATCTTTGTTACTCCAATGGATGGTAGCCTTGTCATTATGGAAGGTAGTCTATTGTCGATATTTTTGTTACTCCATTGGATAGTAGATTTGTCATTATGGAAGGTACTCTGTTGTTGAGATTTTTTTTATTCCAATGGATGGTAGCCTAGTCAATATGGAAGGTACTCTGTTTTCGAGATTTTTGTTACTCCAATAGATGGTAGCCTTGTCATTATGGAAGGTAGTCTATTATCGAGATTTTTGTTACTCCAATGGATGGTAGCCTTTTCATTATGGAAGGTAGTTAGTCGTCGAAATTTTTGTTGTTTCAATGGATGGTAGCCTTGTCATTATGAAAGGTAGTCTATTGTCGAGATTTTTGTTACTCCAATGGATTGTAGCCTTGTCATTATGGAAGGTAGTCTATTGTTGAGATTTTTGTTACTCCAATGGATTGTAGCCTTGTCATTATGGAAGGTAGTCTGTTTTCGAGAATTTTCTTACTACAATGGATGGTAGCCTTGTCATTATGGAAGGTAGTCTGTTGTCGAGATTTTTGTTACTACAATGGATGGTAGCCTTGTCATTATGGAAGGTAGTTTGTTGTCTTGATTTTTTTTACTACAATAGATTGTAGCCTTGTCATTATGGAAGTTAGTCTATTGTCAAGATTTTTGTTACTCCAATGGATGGTAGCATTCTCATTATGGAATGTAGTTTGTTGTCGAGATTATTGTTACTCCAATAGATGGTAGCCTTGTCATTATGGAAGATAGTCTGCCGTTGTGATTTTTGTTACTCCAATGAATGGTAGCCTTGTCATTATGGAAGGTAGTCTGTTGTTCATATTTTTGTTACTACAATGCATGTTAGCCTTGTCATTATGGAAGGTAGTCTGTTGGTGAGATTTTTGTTATTCCAATGGATGGTAGCCTAATCATTATGGAAGTTTGTCTATTTTCGAGATTTTTGTTACTCCAATGGATGGCAGCCTTATCATTATGGAAGGTAGTCTATTGTCGAGATTTTTGTTACTCGAATGGATGGTAGCCATGTCATTATGGAAGGTAGTCTATTATCGAGATTTTTGTTACTCCAATGGATGGAAGCCCTTCCATTATGGAAGGTAGTCTGTCGTTGAAATTTTTGTTGTTCCAATGGATGGTAGCCTTGTCATTATGAAAGGTAGTCTATTGTTGAGATTTTTGTTACTCCAATGGATTGTAGCCATGTCATTATGGAAGGTAGTCTATTGTTGAGATTTTTGTTACTCCAATGGATTTTAGCCTTCTTACTATGGAAGGTAGTCTATTGTCGATATTTTAGTTACTACAATGGATGGTAGCCTTGTCATTATAGAAGGTAGTCTATTGTCGAGATTTTTGTTACTCGAATGGATGGTAGCCTTGTCATTATGGAAGGTAGTCTATTATGGAGATTTTTGTTACTACAATGGATGGAAGCCCTTTCATTATGGAAGGTAGTCTGTCGTTGAAATTTTTGTTGTTCCAATGGATGGTAGCCTTGTCATTATGAAAGGTAGTCTATTGTTGAGATTTTTGTTACTCCAATGGATTGTAGCCATGTCATTATGGAAGGTAGTCTATTGTTGAGATTTTTGTTACTCCAATGGATTTTAGCCTTCTTACTATGGAAGGTAGTCTATTGTCGATTTTTTAGTTACTACAATGGATGGTAGCCTTGTCATTATGGAAGGTAGTCTATTGTCGAGATTTTTGTTACTCCAATGGATTGTAGCCTTGTTATTATGGAAGGTAGTCTATTGTCGATATCTTTGTTACTACAATGGATGGTAGCCTTCTCATTATGGAAGGTAGTCTATTGTCGATATTTTTGTTACTCCATTGGATAATAGCTTTGTCATTATGGAAGGTACTCTGTTGTTGAGATTTTTTTTATTCCAATGGATGGTAGCCTAGTCAATATGGAAGGTAGTCTATTATTGAGATTTTTGTTACTCCAATGGATGGTAGCCTTATCATTATGAAAGGTAGTCTATTGTCAAGATTTTTCTTACTTCAATGGATTGTAGCCTTGTCATTATGGAAGGTTGTCTGTTGTTTAGATTTTTGTTACTACAATAGATGGTAACCTTGTCATTATGGAAGGTAGTATGTTGTCTTGATTTTTCTTACTACAATATATTGTAGCCTTGTCATTATGGAAGGTAGTCTATTCTCTAGATTTTTGTTAATCCAATGGATGGTAGCATTGTCATTATGGATGGTAGTTTGTTGTCGAGATTTTTGTTACTCCAATAGATGGTAGCCTTTTCATTATGGAAGATAGTATGTCGTTGAGATTTTTGTTACTCCAATGGATGGTAGCATTGTCATTATGGAAGGTAGTTTGTTGTCGAGATTTTTGTTACTCCAATAGATGGTAGCCTTGTCATTATGGAAGGAAGTCTGTCGTTGTGATTTTTGTTACTCCAATGAATGGTAGCCTTGTCATTATGGAAGGTAGTCTCTTATCGAGATTTTTGTTACTCCAATAGATGTTAGCCTTTTCATTATGGAAGGTAGTCTGTCGTTGAAATTTTTGTTGTTCCAATGGATGGTAGCCTTGTCATTACGAAAAGTAGTCTATTGTCGAGATTTTTGTTACTCACATGGATTGTAGCCATGTCATTATGGAAGGTAGTCTGTTGTTGAGATTTTTGTTACTCCGATGGATTGTAGCCTTCTTACTATGGAAGGTAGTCTGTTGTCGATAATTTAGTTACTACAATGGATGGTAGCCTTGTCATTATGGAAGGTAGTCTGTTGTTTAGATTTTTGTTACTACAATGGATGGTAACCTTGTCATTATGGAAGGTAGTATGTTGTCTTGATTTTTGTTACTACAATATATTGTAGCCCTGTCATTATGGAAGGTAGTCTATTGTCTAGATTTTTGTTAATCCAATGGATGGTAGCATTGTCATTATGGAAGGTAGTTTGTTGTCGAGATTTTTGTTACTCCAATGGATGGTAGCATTGTCATTATGGAAGGTAGTCTGTCGTTGTGATTTTTGTTACTCCAATGAATGGTAGCCTTGTCATTATGGAAGGTAGTCTGTTGTTCATATTTTTGTTACTACAATGCATGTTAGCCTTGTCATTATGGAAGGTAGTCTATTATCGAGATTTTTGTTACTCCAATGGATGATAGCCTTTTCATTATGGAAGGTAGTCTGTCGTTGAAATTTTTGTTGTTCCAATGGATGGTAGCCTTGTCATTACGAAAGGTAGTCTATTGTCGAGATTTTTCTTACTCCAATGGATTGTAGCCTTGTCATTATGGAAGGTAGTCTGTTGTTGAGATTTTTGTTACTCCAATGGATGGTAGCCTTCTTACTATGGAAGGTAGTCTGTTGTCGAGATTTTTGTTACTACAGTGGATGGTAGCCTTGTCATTATTGAAGGTAGTGTGTTGTCGATATTTTTGTTAACCCAATGGATTGTAGCCTTGTCATTATAGAAGGTAGTCTGTTGTCGATATCTTTGTTACTACAATGTATGTTAGCCTTGTCATTATGGAAGGTAGTCTGGTGTCGAGATTTTTGTTACTCCATCGGATAGTAGCCTAGTCATTATGGAAGGTAGACTGTTGTTGAGATTTTTGTTATTCCAATGGATGGTAGCCTAGTCATTATGGAAGGTAGTATCTTTTGGAGATTTTTGTTACTCCAATGGATGGTAGCCTTGTCATTTTGGAAGGTAGTCTGTTGTCGTGATTTTTGTTACTCGAATGGATGGTAGCCTTGTCATTATGGAAGGTAGTATGTCCTTGATATTTTTGTTATTCCAATGGATGGTAGCCTTGTAATTTTATGAAAGGTAGTCTATTGTCCAGATTTTTGTTAGTCCAATGGAATATATCCTTGTCATTATAGAAGGTAGTCTATTGTCGAGATTTTTCTTACTACAATGGATGGTAGCCTTGTCATTATGGAAGGTAGTCTGTTGTCGAGATTTTTGTTACTACAATGGATGGTAGCCTTGTCATTATGGAAGGTAGTTTGTTGTCTTGATTTTTGTTACTACAATAGATTGTAGCCTTGTCATTATGGAAGGTAATCTATTGTCGACATTTTTGTTACTCCAATGGATGGTAGCATTGTCATTATGGAAGGTAGTTCGTTTTCGATATTTTTGTTACTCTAATAGATGGTAGCCTTGTCATTATGGAAGGTAGTCAGTCGTTGTGATTTTTGTTACTCCAATGAATGGTAGCCTTGTCATTATGGAAGGTAGTCTGTTGTCGATATTTTTGTTAATCCATTGGATAGTAGCCTTGTCATTATGGAAGGTAGTATGTTGGTGAGATTTTTGTTATTCCAATGGATGGTAGCCTAGTCATTATGGAAGTTAGTCTATTATCCATATTGTTGTTACTCCAATGGATGGTAGCCTTATCATTATGGAAGGTAGTCTATTGTTGAGATTTTTGTTACTCCAATGGATGGTAGCCTTGTCATTTTGGAAGGTAATCTATTATCGACATTTTTGTTACTCCAATGGATGCTAGCCTTTGCATTATGGAAGGTAGTCTATTATCGAGATTTTTGTTACTACAATAGATGGTAGCCTTGTCATTATGGAATGTAGTCTGTTGTCGACATTTTTTGTTACTCCAATCGATGGTAGCCTTGTCATTATGGAAGGTAGTCTATTATCGATATTTTTGTTACTCCAATGCATGGTAGCCTTTTCATTATGGAAGGTAGTTTGTCGTTGAAATTTTTGTTGTTACAATGGATGGTAGCCTTGTCATTATGAAAGGTAGTCTATTGTCGATATTTTTGTTACTCCAATGGATTGTATCCATGTCATTATGGAAGGTAGTCTATTGTTGAGATTTTTGTTACTCCAATGGATGGTAGCCTTCTTACTATGGAAGGTAGTCTGTTGTCGAGATTTTTGTTACTACAATGGATTGAGGCTTGTCATTATGGAAGGTAGTCTATTGTCGAGATTTTTGTTACTCCAATGGATTGTAGCCTTGTCATTATGGAAGGTAGTCTATTGTCGATATCTTTGTTACTACAATGGATGGTAGCCTTCTCATTATGGAAGATAGTCTGGTGTCCAGATTTTTGTTACTCCATTGGATAGTAGCCTAGTCATTATGGAAGGTAGTCTGTTGTTGAGATTTTTGTTATTCCAATGGATGGTAGCCTACTCATTATGGAAGGTAGTATGGTTTCGAGATTTTTGTTACTCCAATGGATGGTTGCCTTGTCATTATGGAAGGTAGTCTGTTGTCGAGATTTTTGTTACTCCAATGGATGGTTGCCTTGTCATTATGGAAGGTAGTATGTCGTTGATATTTTTGTTATTCCAATGGATGGTAGCCTTGTCAATATGAAAGGTAGTCTATTGTCCAGATTTTTGTTAGTCCAATGGAATGTATCCTTGTCATTATGGAAGGTAGTCTGTTGTCGAGATTTTTCTTACTACAATGGATGGTAGCCTTGTAAATATGGAAAGTAGTCTGTTGTCGAGATTTTTGTTACTACAATGGATGGTAGAATTGTCATTATGGAAGGTAGTTTGTTGTCAAGATTTTTGTTACTCCAATAGATGGTAGCCTTTTCATTATGGAAGGTAGTATGTCGTTGAGATTTTTGTTATTCCAATGGATGGTAGCCTAGTCATTATGGAAGGTAGCCTATTTTCGAGATTTTTGTTACTCCAATGGATTGTAGCCTTGTAATTATGGAAGGTAGTCTATTGTCGAGATTTTTGTTACTACAATGGATGGTAAACTTGTCATTATGGAAGGTAGTTTGTTGTCGAGATTTTTGTTACTCCAATGGATTGTAGCCTTGTCACTATGGAAGGTAGTCTGTCCTTGAGATTTTTGTTATTCCAATGGATGGTAGCCTAGTCATTATGGAAGGCAATCTATTTTCGTGATTTTTGTTACTCCAATGGATGGTAGCCTTGTAATTATGGAAGGAAGTCTATTGTCGATATTTTTGTTACTCCATTGGATAGTAGCTTTGTCATTATGTAAGGTACTCTATTGTTGAGATTTTGTTTATTCCAATGGATGGTAGCCTAGTCAATATGGAAGGTAGTCTGTTTTCTTGATTTTTGTTACTCCAATGGATGGTAGCCTTGTCATTATGGAAGGTAGTCTATTATCAAGATTTTTGTTACTCCAATGGATGGTAGCCTTTTATTTATGGAAGGTAGTTTTTCGTCGAAATTTTTGTTGTTCCAATGGATGGTAGCCTTGTCATTATGAAAGGTAGTCTATTGTTGAGATTTTTGTTACTCCAATGTATTGTAGCCTTGTCATTATGGAAGGTAGTCTGTTGCCGATATCTTTGTTACTATAATGTATGTTAGCCTAGTCTATTATCCATATTGTTGTTACTACAATGGATGGTAGCCTTGTAAATATGGAAAGTAGTCTGTTGTCGAGATTTTTGTTACTATAATGGATGGTAGAATTGTCATTATGGAAGGTAGTTTGTTGTCGAGATTTTTGTTACTCTAATAGATGGTAGCCTTTTCATTATGGAAGGTAGTATGTCGTTGAGATTTTTGTTATTCCAATGGATGGTAGCCTAGTCATTATGGAAGGTAGTCTATTTTCGAGATTTTTGTTACTCCAATGGATTGTAGCCTTGTAATTATGGAAGGTAGTCTATTGTCGAGATTTTTGTTACTATAATGGATGGTAGCCTTGTCATTATGGAAGGTAGTTTGTTGTCGAGATTTTTGTTACTCCAATGGATTGTAGCATTGTCACTATGGAAGGTAGTCTATTGTCGATATCTTTGTTACTACAATGTATGTTAGCCTTGTCATTATGGAAGTTAGTCTATAATGGAAGGTAGTCTGTTTCGAGTTTTTTGCTACTCCATTGGAAAGTAGCCTTGTCATATTGGAAGGTAGTCTGTTGTTGAGATTTTTGTTATTCCAATGGATGGTAGCCTAGTCATTATGGAAGGTAGTCTGTTTTCGAGATTTTTTTTAATCCAACAGATGTTAGCCATGTCCTTATGGAAGGTAGTCTATTATCTAGATTTTTGTTACTCCAATGGATGGTAGCCTTGTCGTTATTGAAGGTAGTATGTTGTTGAGATTTTTGTTATTCCAATGGATGGTAGCCTTGTCAATATGAAAGGTAGTCTATTGTCCAGAATTTTGTTACTACAATGGAATGTATCCTTGTAATTATGTAAGGTAGTCTTTTGTCGAGATTTTTCTTACTACAATGGATGGTAGCCTTGTCATAATGGAAGGTAGTCTGTTGTCGAGATTTTTGTTACTACAATGGATGGTAGCATTGTCATTATGGAAGGTAGTCTATTGTCGAGATTTTTGTTACTCCAATGGATGGTAGCCTTATCATTAAGGAAGGTAGTCTATTATCGAGATTTTTGTTACTCCAATGGATGGTAGCCTTTTCATTATGGAAGGTAGTCTGTGGTCGAAATTTTTGTTGTTCCAATGTATGGTAGCCTTGTCATTATGAAAGGTACTCGATTGTCGAGATTTTTGTTACTCCAATGGATGTATCCTTGTCATTATGGAAGGTAGTCTGTTGTTGAGATTTTTGTTACTCCAATGGATGGTAGCCTTCTTACTATGGAAGGTAGTCTATTGTCGAAATTTTTGTTACTATAATGGATGGTAGCCTTGTCATTATGGAAGGTAGTCTGTTGTCGAGATTTTTGTTACTCCAACGGATTGTAGCCTTGTCACTATGGAAGGTAGTCTGTTTTCGATATCTTTGTTACTACAATGTATGTTAGCCTTGTCAATATGGAAGGTAGTCTAGTGCCGAGTTTTTTGTTACTCCATTGGAAAGTAGCCTTGTCATATTGGAAATTAGTCTGTTGTTGAGATTTTTGTTATTCCAATGGATGGTAGCATAGTCATTATGGAAGGTAGTCTGTTTTCGAGATTTTTGTTACTCCAATGGACTGTAGCCTTGTAATTATGGAAGGTAGTCTATTGTCGAGATTTTTGTTACTACAATAGATGGTAGCCTTTTGATTATGGAAGGTAGTTTGTTGTCGAGATTTTTGTTACTCCAATGGGTTGTAGCCTTGTCACTATGGAAGGTAGTCTGTTGTCGATATCTTTGTTACTACAATGTATGGTAGCCTTGTCATTATGGAAGGTAGTCTAGTGTCGAGTTTTTTGTTACTCCATTGGAAAGTAGCCTTGTCATATTGGAAGTTAGTCTGTTGTTGAGATTTTTGTTATTCAAATGGATGGTAGCCTAGTCATTATGGAAGGTAGTCTGTTTTCGAGATTTTTTTTACTCCAACGGATGTTAGCCATGTCATTATGGAAGGTAGTCTATTGTCGAGATTTTTTTTACTCCAATGGATGGTAGCCTTGTCATTATGGAAGGTAGTATGTCGGTGATATTTTTGTTATTCCAATGGATGGTAGCCTTGTCAATATGAAAGGTAGTCTATTGTCCAGATTTTTGTTAGTCCAATGGAATGTATCCTTGTCATTATGGAAGGTAGTCTGTTGTCGAGATTTTTCTTACTACAATGGATGGTAGCCTTGTAAATATGGAAAGTAGTCTGTTGTCGAGATTTTTGTTACTACAATGGATGGTAGAATTGTCATTATGGAAGGTAGTTTGTTGTCGAGATTTTTGTTACTCCAATAGATGGTAGCCTTTTCATTATGGAAGGTAGTATGTCGTTGAGATTTTTGTTATTCCAATGGATGGTAGCCTAGTCATTATGGAAGGTAGTCTATTTTCGAGATTTTTGTTACTCCAATGGATTGTAGCCTTGTAATTATGGAAGGTAGTCTATTGTCGAGATTTTTGTTACTACAATGGATGGTAGCCTTGTCATTATGGAAGGTAGTTTGTTGTCGAGATTTTTGTTACCCCAATGGATTGTAGCCTTGTCACTATGGAAGGTAGTCTATTGTCGATATCTTTGTTACTACAATGTATGTTAGCCTTGTCATTATGGAAGTTAGTCTATAATGGAAGGTAGTCTGTTTCGAGTTTTTTGCTACTCCATTGGAAAGTAGCCTTGTCATATTGGAAGGTAGTCTGTTGTTGAGATTTTTGTTATTCCAATGGATGGTAGCCTAGTCATTATGGAAGGTAGTCTGTTTTCGAGATTTTTTTTAATCCAACAGATGTTAGCCATGTCCTTATGGAAGGTAGTCTATTATCTAGATTTTTGTTACTCCAATGGATGGTAGCCTTGTCATTATTGAAGGTAATATGTTGTTGAGATTTTTGTTATTCCAATGGATGGTAGCCTTGTCAATATGAAAGGTAGTCTATTGTCCAGAATTTTGTTACTACAATGGAATGTATCCTTGTAATTATGTAAGGTAGTCTTTTGTCGAGATTTTTCTTACTACAATGGATGGTAGCCTTGTCATAATGGAAGGTAGTCTGTTGTCGAGATTTTTGTTACTACAATGGATGGTAGCATTGTCATTATGGAAGGTAGTCTGTTGTCGAGATTTTTGTTACTCCAATGGATGGTAGCCTTATCATTATGGAAGGTAGTCTATTATCGAGATTTTTGTTACTCCAATGGATGGTAGCCTTTTCATTATGGAGGGTAGTCTGTGGTCGAAATTTTTGTTGTTCCAATGTATGGTAGCCTTGTCATTATGAAAGGTACTCGATTGTCGAGATTTTTGTTACTCCAATGGATTGTATCCTTGTCATTATGGAAGGTAGTCTGTTGTTGAGATTTTTGTTACTCCAATGGATGGTAGCCTTCTTACTATGGAAGGTAGTCTGTTGTCGAAATTTTTGTTACTACAATGGATGGTAGCCTTGTCATTATGGAAGGTAGTCTGTTGTCGAGATTTTTGTTACTCCAACGGATTGTAGCCTTGTCACTATGGAAGGTAGTCTGTTTTCGATATCTTTGTTACTACAATGTATGTTAGCCTTGTCAATATGGAAGGTAGTCTAGTGTCGATTTTTTTGTTACTCCATTGGAAAGTAGCCTTGTCATATTGGAAGTTAGTCTGTTGTTGAGATTTTTGTTATTCCAATGGATGGTAGCGTTGTCATTATGGAAGGTAGTCTGTTTTCGAGATTTTTGTTACTCCAATGGACTGTAGCCTTGTAATTATGGAAGGTAGTCTATTGTCGAGATTTTTGTTACTACAATAGATGGTAGCCTTGTCATTATGGAAGGTAGTTTGTTGTCGAGATTTTTGTTACTCCAATGGGTTGTAGCCTTGTCACTATGGAAGGTAGTCTGTTGTCGATATCTTTGTTACTACAATATATGTTAGCCTTGTCATTATGGAAGGTAGTCTAGTGTCGATTTTTTTGTTACTCCATTGGAAAGTAGCCTTGTCATATTGGAAGTTAGTCTGTTGTTGAGATTTTTGTTATTCAAATGGATGGTAGCCTAGTCATTATGGAAGGTAGTCTGTTTTCGAGATTTTTTTTACTCCAACGGATGTTAGCCATGTCATTATGGAAGGTAGTCTATTGTCGAGATTTTTTTTACTCCAATGGATGGTAGCCTTGTCATTATGGAAGGTAGTATGTTGTTGAGATTTTTGTTATTCCAATGGATGGTAGCCTTGTCATTATGAAAGGTAGTCTATTGTCCATAATTTTGTTACTACAATGGAATGTATCCTTGTAATTATGTAAGGTAGTTTTTTGTCGAGATTTTTCTTACTACAATGGATGGTAGCCTTGTCATAATGGAAGGTAGTCAGTTGTCGAGATTTTTGTTACTACAATGGATGGTAGCATTGTCATTATGGAAGGTAGTCTGTTGTCTTGATTTTTGTTACTACAATAGATTGTAGCCTTGTCATTATGGAAGGTAGTCTATTGTCGAGATTTTTGTTACTCCAATGAATGGAAGAATTGTCATTATGGAAGGTAGTTTGTTGTCGAGATTTTCGTTACTACAATAGATTGTAGCCTTGCCATTATGGAAGATAGTTTGTCGTTGTGATTTTTGTTACTCCAATGAATGGTAGTCTTGTCATTATGGATGGTAGCCTGTTGTTCATATTTTTGTTACTACAATGCATGTTAGCCTTGTCATTATGGAAGGTAGTCTGTTGTCTATATTTTTGTTACTCCATTGGATAGTAGCCTTGTCATTATGGAAGGTAGTCTGTTGTTGAGATTTTTGTTATTCCAATGGATGGTAGCCTAGTCATTATGGAAGTTAGTCTATTTTCGAGATTTTTGTTACTCCAATGGATTGTAGCCTTGTCATTATGGAAGGTAGTTTGTTGTTGAGATTTTTGTTACTACAATGGATGGTAGACTTTTCATTATGGAAGGTAGTCTGCGGTCGAAATTTTTGTTGTTCCAATGTATGGTAGCCTTGTCATTATGAAAGGTACTCGATTGTCGATATTTTGGTTACTCCAATGGATTGCATCCTTGTCATTATGGAAGGTAGTCTAATGTTGAGATTTTTGTTACTCCAATGGATGGTAGCCTTCTTACTATGGAAGGTAGTCTGTTGTCGAAATTTTTGTTACTACAATGGATGGTAGCCTTGTCATTATGGAAGGTAGTCTGATGTCGAGATTTTTGTTACTCCAATGGATTGGAGCCTTGTCACTATGGAAGGTAGTCAGTTTTCGATATCTTTGTTACTACAATGTATGTTAGGCTTGTCAATATGGAAGGTAGTCTAGTGTCGAGTTTTTTGTTACTCCATTGGAAAGTAGCCTTGTCATATTGGAAGGTAGTCTGTTGTTGAGATTTTTGTTATTCCAATGGATGGTAGCCTAGTCATTATGGAAGGTAGTCTGTTTTCGAGATTTTTTTTAATCCAACAGATGTTAGCCATGTCCTTATGGAAGGTAGTCTATTATCTAGATTTTTGTTACTCCAATGGATGGTAGCCTTGTCATTATTGAAGGTAGTATGTTGTTGAGATTTTTGTTATTCCAATGGATGGTAGCCTTGTCAATATGAAAGGTAGTCTATTGTCCATATTTTTGTTACTACAATGAAATGTATTCTTATAATTATGTAAGGTAGTCTTTTGTCGAGATTTTTCTTACTACAATGGATGGTAGCCTTGTCATAATGGAAGGTAGTCTGTTGTCCAGATTTTTGTTACTACAATGGATGGTAGCATTGATATTATGGAAGGTAGTATGTGTCTTGTTTTTTGTTACTACAATAGATTGTAGCCTTGTCATTATGGAAGGTAGTCTATTGTCGAGATTTTTGTTACTCCAATGGATGGTAGTATTGTCATTATGGAAGGTAGTTTGTTGTCGAGATTTTCGTTACTCCAATAGATGGTAGCCTTGTCATTATGGAAGATAGTTTGTCACTGTGATTTTTGTTACTCCAATGAATGGTAGTCTTGTCTTTATGGAAGGTAGTTTGTTGTTCATATTTTTGTTACTACAATGCATGTTAGCCTTGTCATTATGGAAGGTAGTTTGTTGTCGACATTTTTGTTACTCCATTGGATAGTAGCCTTGTCATTATGGAAGGTAGTCTGTTGTTGAGATTTTTGTTTTTCTAATGGATGGTAGTCTAGTCATTATGGAAGTTAGTCTATTTTCAAGATTTTTGTTACTCTAATGGATTGTAGCCTTGTCATTATGGAAGGTAGTCTATTGTCGAGATTTTTGTTATTCTAATGGATGGTAGCCTTTTCATGATGGAAGTTAGTCTATTTTCGAGATTTTTGTTACTCCAATGGATGGTAGCCTTGTCATTATGGAAGATAGTTTGTCGCTGTGATTTTTGTTACTCCAATGAATGGTAGTCTTGTCTTTATGGAAGGTAGTTTGTTGTTCATATTTTTGTTACTACAATGCATGTTAGCCTTGTCATTATGGAAGGTAGTTTGTTGTCGACATTTTTGTTACTCCATTGGATAGTAGCCTTGTCATTATGGAAGGTAGTCTGTTGTTGAGATTTTTGTTTTTCCAATGGATGGTAGCCTAGTCATTATGGAAGTTAGTCTATTTTCAAGATTTTTGTTACTCTAATTGATTGTAGCCTTGTCATTATGGAAGGTAGTCTATTGTCGAGATTTTTGTTATTCTAATGGATGGTAGCCTTTTCATGATGGAAGTTAGTCTATTTTCGAGATTTTTGTTACTCCAATGGATGGTAGCCTTGTCATTTTGGAAGGTAGTCTGTTGTCGAGATTTTTGTTACTCCAATGGATGGTAGCCTTGTCATTATGGAAGATAGTCTATTATCGAGACTTTTGTTACTCCAATGGATGGTAGCCTTTTCATTATGGAAGGTAGTCTGTCGTCGAAATTTTTGTTGTTCCAATGGATGGTAGCCTTGTCATTATGAAAGGTAGTCTATTGTCGAGATTTTTGTTACTCCAATGGATTGTATCCTTGTCATTATGAAAGGTAGTCTGTTGTTGAGATTTTTGTTACTCCCATGGATGGTAGCCTTCTTACTATGGAAGGTAGTCTGTTGTCGAGATTTTTGTTACTACAATGGATGGTAGCCTTGTCATTATGGAAGGTAGTCTGTTGTCGAGATTTTTGTTACTCCAATGGATTGTAGCCTTATCACTATGGAAGGTAGTCTGTTGTTGATATCTTTGTTACTATAATGTATGTTAGCCTTGTCATCATGGAAGGTAGTCTAGTTTCGAGTTTTTTGTTATTCCAATGGATGGTAGCCTAGTCATTATGGAAGGTAGTCTTTTTTCGAGATTTTTTTTACTCCAAGGGATGGTAGCCTTGTCATTATGGAAGGTAGTCTCTTGTCGAGATTTTTGTTACTCCAATGGATGGTAGCCTTGTCATTATGGAAGGTAGTATGTCGTTGATATTTTTATTAATCCAATGGATGGTAGCCTTGTCAATATGAAAGGTAGTCTATTGTCCAGATTTTTGTTAATACCATGGAATGTATCCTTGTAATTATGTAAGGTAGTCTTTTGTCGAGATTTTTCTTACTACAATGGATGGTAGCCTTGTCATAATGGAAGGTAGTCTGTTGTCGAGATTTTTGTTACTACAATGGATGGTAGCGTTGTCATTATGGAAGGTAGTCTATTGTCGAGATTTTTGTTACTCCAATGGATTGTAGCCTTGTCATTATGGAAGGTAGTCTGTTGTTAAGATTTGTGTTACTCCAATGGATGGTAGTCTTCTTACTATAAAAGGTAGTCTATTGTCGAGATTTTTGTTACTACAATGGATGGTAGCCTTGTCATTATGGAAGGTAGTCTGTTGTCGAGATTTTTGTTACTCCAATGGATTGTAGCCTTGTCACTATGGAAGGTAGTCTGTTGTCGATATCTTTGTTACTACAATGTATGTTAGCCTTGTCATTATGGAAGGTAGTCTAGTGTCGAGATTTTTGTTACTCCAATGGATTGTAGCCTTGTTGAGATTTTTGTTATTTCAATGGATGGTAGCCTAGTCGTTATGCAAGCTTGTCTGTTTTTGAGATTTTTTTTACTCCAAGGGATGGTAGCCTTGTCATTATGGAAGGTAGTCTCTTGTCGATATTTTTGTTACTCCAATGGATGGTAGCCTTGTCATTATGGAAGGTAGTATGTCGTTGATATTTTTGTTATTCCAATGGATGGTAGCCTTGTCAATATGAAAGGTAGTCTATTGTCCAGATTTTTGATACTACCATTGAATGTATCCTTGTTATTATGTAAGGTAGTCTTTTGTCGAGATTTTCCTTACTATAATGGATGGTAGCCTTGTCATAATGGAAGGTAATCTGTTGTCGAGATTTTTGTTACTACAATGGATGTTAGCGTTGTCATTATGGAAGGTAGTTTGATGTCGAGATTTTCATTACTCCAATAGATGGTAGCCTTGTCATTATGGAAGATAGTTTGTCATTGTGATTTTTGTTACTCCAATGAATGGTAGCCTTGTCATTATGGAAGGTAGTCTCTTGTCGTGATTTTTGTTACTCCAATGGATGGTAGCCTTGTCATTATGGAAGGTAGTATGTCGTTGATATTTTTGTTATTCCAATGGAATGTAGCCTTGTCAATATGAAAGATAGTCTATTGTCCTGATTTTTGTTACTACCATGGAATGTATCCTTGTAATTATGTAAGGTAGTCTTTTGTCGAGATTTTTCTTACTACAATGGACGATACCCTTGTCATAATGGAAGGTAGTTCGTTGTCAAGATTTTTGTTACTACAATGGATGGTAGCATTGTCATTATGGAAGGTAGTCTATTGTCTTGATTTTTGTTACTACAATAGATTGTAGCCTTGTCATTATGGAAGGTAGTCTGTTGTCGATATTTTTGTTACTCCATTGGATAGTAGCCTTGTCATTATAGAAGGTAGTCTATTGTCGAGATTTTTGTTACTCCAATGGATGGTAGCCTAGTCATTATGGAAGTTAGTCTATTTTCGAGATTTTTGTTACTCCAATGGATTGTAGCCTTGTAATTGTGGAAGGTAGTCTATTGTCGAGATTTTTGTTACTCCAATGGATGGTAGACTTGTCTTTATAAAAGGTAATCTATTATCGAGATTTTTGTTACTCCAATGGATGGTAGCCTTTTCATTATGGAAGTTAATATGTCGTCGAAACTTTTTTGTTCAAATGGATGGTAGCCTTGTCATTATGAAAGGTAGACTATTGTCGATATTTTTGTTACTCCAATGGATTGTAGCCTTGTCATTATGGAAGGTAGTCTATTGTTGAGATTTTTGTTACTCCAATGGATGGTAGTCTTCTTACAATGGAAGGTAGTCTGTTGTCGAGATTTTTGTTACTACAATGGATGGTAGACTTGTAATTATGGAAGGTAGTCTGTTGTCAAGATTTTTGTTACTCCAATGGATTGTGGCCTTGTCACTATGGAAGGTAGTCAGTTTTCGATATCTTTGTTACTACAATGTATGTTAGCCTTGTCAATATGGAAGGTAGTCTAGTGTCGAGTTTTTTGTTACTCCATTGGAAAGTAGCCTTGTCATATTGGAAATTAGTCTGTTGTTGAGATTTTTGTTATTCCAATGGATGGTAGCCTAGTCATTATGGAAGGTAGTCTATTTTCGAGATTTTTTTTACCCCAAGGGATGGTAGCCTTGTCATTATGGAAGGTAGTCTCTTGTCGAGATTTTTGTTACCCCAATGGATGGTAGCCTTGTCATTATGGAAGGTAGTATGTCGTTGATATTTTTGTTATTCCAATGGATGGTAGCCTTGTCAATATGAAAGGTAGTCTATTGTCCATATTTTTGTTACTACAATGAAATGTATTCTTATAATTATGTAAGGTAGTCTTTTGTCGAGATTTTTCTTACTACAATGGATGGTAGCCTTGTCATAATGGAAGGTAGTCTGTTGTCCAGATTTTTCTTACTACAATTGATGGTAGCATTGATATTATGGAAGGTAGTATGTTGTCTTGTTTTTTGTTACTACAATAGATTGTAGCCTTGTCATTATGGAAGGTAGTCTATTGTCGAGATTTTTGTTACTCCAATGGATGGTAGTATTGTCATTATGGAAGGTAGTTTGTTGTCGAGATTTTCGTTACTCCAATAGATGGTAGCCTTGTCATTATGGAAGATAGTTTGTCGTTGTGATTTTTGTTACTCCAATGAATGGTAGTCTTGTCTTTATGGAAGGTAGTTTGTTGTTCATATTTTTGTTACTACAATGCATGTTAGCCTTGTCATTATGGAAGGTAGTTTGTTGTCGACATTTTTGTTACTCCATTGGATAGTAGCCTTGTCATTATGGAAGGTAGTCTGTTGTTGAGATTTTTGTTTTTCCAATGGATGGTAGCCTAGTCATTATGGAAGTTAGTCTATTTTCAAGAATTTTGTTACTCCAATGGATTGTAGCCTTGTCATTATGGAAGGTAGTCTATTGTCGAGATTTTTGTTATTCTAATGGATGGTAGCCTTTTCATGATGGAAGTTAGTCTATTTTCGAGATTTTTGTTACTCCAATGGATGGTAGCCTTGTCATTTTGGAAGGTAGTCTGTTGTCGAGATTTTTGTTACTCCAATGGATGGTAGCCTTGTCATTATGGAAGATAGTCTATTATCGAGATTTTTGTTACTCCAATGGATGGTAGCCTTTTCATAATGGAAGGTAGTGTGTCGTCGAAATTTTTGTTGTTCCAATGGATGGTAGCCTTGTCATTATGAAAGTTAGTCTATTGTCGAGATTTTTGTTACTCCAATGGATTGTATCCTTGTCATTATGAAAGGTAGTCTGTTGTTGAGATTTTTGTTACTCCAATGGATGGTAGCCTTCTTACTATGGAAGGTAGTCTGTTGTCGAGATTTTTGTTACTACAATGGATGGTAGCCTTGTCATTATGGAAGGTAGTCTGTTGTCGAGATTTTTGTTACTCCAATGGATTGTAGCCTTGTCACTATGGAAGGTAGTCTGTTGTCGATATCTTTGTTACTATAATGTATGTTAGCCTTGTCATTATGGAAGGTAGTCTAGTTTCGAGTTTTTTGTTATTCCAATGGATGGTAGCCTAGTCATTATGGAAGGTAGTCTTTTTTCGAGATTTTTTTTACTCCAAGGGATGGTAGCCTTGTCATTATGGAAGGTAGTCTCTTGTCGAGATTTTTGTTACTCCAATGGATGGTAGCCTTGTCATCATGGAAGGTAGTATGTCGTTGATATTTTTATTAATCCAATGGATGGTAGCCTTGTCAATATGAAAGGTAGTCTATTGTCCAGATTTTTGTTAATACCATGGAATGTATCCTTGTAATTATGTAAGGTAGTCTTTTGTCGAGATTTTTCTTACTACAATGGATGGTAGCCTTGTCATAATGGAAGGTAGTCTGTTGTCGAGATTTTTGTTACTACAATGGATGGTAGCGTTGTCATTATTGAAGGTAGTCTATTGTCGAGATTTTTGTTACTCCAATGGATTGTAGCCTTGTCATTATGGAAGGTAGTCTGTTGTTAAGATTTTTGTTACTCCAATGGATGGTAGTCTTCTTACTATGGAAGGTAGTCTGTTGTCGAGATTTTTGTTACTACAATGGATGGTAGCCTTGTCATTATGGAAGGTAGTCTGTTGTCGAGATTTTTGTTACTCCAATGGATTGTAGCCTTGTCACTATGGAAGGTAGTCTGTTGTCGATATCTTTGTTACTACAATGTATGTTAGCCTTGTCATTATGGAAGGTAGTCTAGTGTCGAGATTTTTGTTACTCCAATGGATTGTAGCCTTGTTGAGATTTTTGTTATTCCAATGGATGGTAGCCTAGTCGTTATGCAAGCTTGTCTGTTTTTGAGATTTTTTTTACTCCAAGGGATGGTAGCCTTGTCATTATGGAAGGTAGTCTCTTGTCGATATTTTTGTTACTCCAATGGATGGTATCCTTGTCATTATGGAAGGTAGTATGTCGTTGATATTTTTGTTATTCCAATGGATGGTAGCCTTGTCAATATGAAAGGTAGTCTATTGTCCAGATTTTTGATACTACCATGGAATGTATCCTTGTTATTATGTAAGGTAGTCTTTTGTCGAGATTTTTCTTACTACAATGGACGGTAGCCTTGTCATAATGGAAGGTAGTCTGTTGTCAAGATTTTTGTTACTACAATGGATGGTAGCGTTGTCATTATGGAAGGTAGTCTATTGTCTTGATTTTTGTTACTACAATAGATTGTAGCCTTGTCATTATGGAAGGTAGTCTGTTGTCGATATTTTTGTTACTCCATTGGATAGTAGCCTTGTCATTATAGAAGGTAGTCTGTTGTCGAGATTTTTGTTACTCCAATGGATGGTAGCCTAGTCATTATGGAAGTTAGTCTATTTTCGAGATTTTTGTTACTCCAATGGATTGTAGCCTTGTAATTGTGGAAGGTAGTCTATTGTCGAGATTTTTGTTACTCCAATGGATGGTAGACTTGTCTTTATAAAAGGTAATCTATTATCGAGATTTTTGTTACTCCAATGGATGGTAGCCTTTTCATTATGGAAGTTAATATGTCGTCGAAACTTTTTTGTTCAAATGGATGGTAGCCTTGTCATTATGAAAGGTATACTATTGTCGATATTTTTGTTACTCCAATGGATTGTAGCCTTGTCATTATGGAAGGTAGTCTGTTGTTAAGATTTTTGTTACTCCAATGGATGGTAGTCTTCTTACAATGGAAGGTAGTCTATTGTCGAGATTTTTGTTACTACAATGGATGGTAGCCTTGTAATTATGGAAGGTAGTCTGTTGTCAAGATTTTTGTTACTCCAATGGATTGTGGCCTTGTCATTATGGAAGGAATTTTGTTGTCGATATCTTTGTTACTACAATTTATGTTAGCCTTCTCATTATGGAAGGTAGTCTGGTGTCAACATTTTTGTTACTCCATTAGATAGTAGCCTAGTCATTATGGAAGGTAGTCTGTTGTTGAGATTTATGTTATTCCAATGGATGGTAGCCTTGTCAATATGAAAGGTAGTCTATTGTCCAGATTTTTGATACTCCAATGGTATGTATCCTTGTCATTATGGAAGGTAGTGAGTTTTCGAGATTTTTGTTACTCCATGGAATGTATCCTTATCATTATGGAAGGTAGTCTGTTGTCGAGATTTTTCTTACTACAATGGATGGTAGCCTTGTCATTATCGAAGGTAGTCTGTTGTCGAGATTTTTGTTACTACAATTGATGGTAGCCTTGTCATTATGGAAGGTAGTTTGTTGTCTTGATTTTTTTTATTACAATACATTGTAGCCTTGTCATTATGGAAGGTAGTCTATTGTCGAGATTTTTGTTACTCCAATGGATGGTAGCCTAGTCATTATGGAAGTTAGTCTATTTTCGAGATTTTTGTTACTCCAATGGATTGTAGCCTTGTCATTATGGAAGGTAGTCTATTGTCGAGATTTTTGTTACTCCAATAGATGGTAGACTTGTCATTATGAAAGGTAATCTATTATCGAGATTTTTGTTACTCCAATGGATGGTAGCCTTTTCATTATGGAAGTTAATATGTCGTCGAAACTTTTTTGTTCCAATGGATGGTAGCCTTGTCATTATGAAAGGTAGACTATTGTCGATATTTTTGTTACACCAATGGATTGTAGACTTGTAATTATGGAAGGTAGTCTGTTGTTGAGATTTTTGTTACTCCAATGGATGGTAGTCTTCTTACAATGGAAGGTAGTCTGTTGTCGAGATTTTTGTTACTACAATGGATGGTAGCCTTGTAATTATGGAAGGTAGTCTATTGTCAAGATTTTTGTTACTCCAATGGATTGTGGCCTTGTCATTATGGAAGGAATTTTGTTGTCGATATCTTTGTTACTACAATTTATGTTAGCCTTCTCATTATGGAAGGTAGTCTGGTGTCAAGATTTTTGTTACTCAATTAGATAGTAGCCTAGTCATTATGGAAGGTAGTCTGTTGTTGAGATTTATGTTATTCCAATGGATGGTAGCCTTGTCAATATGAAAGGTAGTCTATTGTCCAGATTTTTGATACTCCAATGGTATGTATCCTTGTCATTATGGAAGGTAGTGAGTTTTCGAGATTTTTGTTACTCCATGGTATGTATCCTTATCATTATGGAAGGTAGTCTGTTGTCGATATTTTTCTTACTACAATGGATGGTAGCCTTGTCATTTTGGAAGGTAGTCTGTTGTCGAGATTTTTGTTACTACAATTGATGGTAGCCTTGTCATTATGGAAGGTAGTTTGTTGTCTTGATTTTTTTTATTACAATACATTGTAGCCTTGTCATTATGGAAGGTAGTCTATTGTCGAGATTTTTGTTACTCCAATGGATGGTAGCCTAGTCATTATGGAAGTTAGTCTATTTTCGAGATTTTTGTTACTCCAATGGATTGTAGCCTTGTCATTGTGGAAGGTAGTCTATTGTCGAGATTTTTGTTACTCCAATAGATGGTAGACTTGTCATTATGAAAGGTAATCTATTATCGAGATTTTTGTTACTCCAATGGATGGTAGCCTTTTCATTATGGAAGTTAATATGTCGTCGAAACTTTTTTGTTCCAATGGATGGTAGCCTTGTCATTATGAAAGGTAGACTATTGTTGATATTTTTGTTACACCAATGGATTGTAGCCTTGTAATTATGGAAGGTAGTCTGTTGTTGAGATTTTTGTTACTCCAATGGATGGTAGTCTTCTTACAATGGAAGGTAGTCTGTTGTCGAGATTTTTGTTACTACAATGGATGGTAGCCTTGTAATTATGGAAGGTAGTCTGTTGTCAAGATTTTTGTTACTCCAATGGATTGTGGCCTTGTCATTATGGAAGGAATTTTGTTGTCGATATCTTTGTTACTACAATTTATGTTAGCCTTCTCATTATGGAAGGTAGTCTGGTGTCAAGATTTTTGTTACTCAATTAGATAATAGCCTAGTCATTATGGAAGGTAGTTTGTTGTTGAGATTTATGTTATTCCAATGGATGGTAGCCTTGTCAATATGAAAGGTAGTCTATTGTCCAGATTTTTGATACTCCAATGGTATGTATCCTTGTCATTATGGAAGGTAGTGAGTTTTCGAGATTTTTGTTACTCCTTGGAATGTATCTATATCATTATGGAAGGTAGTCTGTTGTCGAGATTTTTCTTACTACAATGGATGGTAGCCTTGTCATTATCTAAGGTAGTCTGTTGTCGAGATTTTTGTTACTACAATTGATGGTAGCCTTGTCATTATGGAAGGTAGTCTATTGTCGAGATTTTTGTTACTCCAATGAATGGCAGCCTTGTCATTATGGAAGGTAGTATGTTGTTCATATTTTTGTTACTACAATGCATGTTAGCCTTGTCATTATGGAAGGTAGTCTGTTGCCGATATTTTTGTTACTCCATTGGATATTAGCCTTGTCATTATGGAAGGTAGTCTGTTGTCGAGATTTTTGTTATTCCAATGGATTGTAGCCCAGTCATGATGGAAGTTAGTCTATTTTCGAGATTTTTGTTACTGCAATGGATGGTAGCCTTGTCATTTTGGAAGGTAGTCTGTTGTCGAGATTTTTGTTACTCCAATGGATGGTAGCCTTGTCATTATGGAAGGTAGTCTATTATTGAGATTTTTGTTACTCGAATGGATGGTAGCCTTTTCATTATGGAAGGTAGTCTGTCGTCGAAATTTTTATTGTTCCAATGGATCGTAGCCTTGTCATTATGAAAGGTAGTATATTGTCGAGATTTTTGTTACTCCAATGGATTATATCCTTATCATTATGGACGGTAGTCTGTTGTTGAGATTTTTGTTACTCCAATGGATGGTAGCCTTCTTACTAAGGAAGGTAGTCTGTTGACGAGATTTTTGTTACTACAATGGATGGTAGCCTTGTCATTATGGAAGGTAGTCTGTTGTCGTGATTTTTGTTACTCCAATGGATTGTAGCCTTGTCACTATGGAAGGTAGTCTGTTATCGATATCTTTGTTACTACAATGTATGTTAGCCTTGTCATTATGGAAGGTAGTCTAGTGTTGAGTTTTTTGTTACTCCATTGGAAAGTATCCATGTCATATTGGAAGGTAGTCTGTTGTTGAGATTTTTGTTATTCCAATGGATGGTAGCCTAGTCATTATGGAAGGTAGTCTGTTTTCGAGATTTTTTTTACTCCAAGGGATGGTAGCCTTGTCATTATGGTAGGTAGTCTATTGTCTAGATTTTTGTTACTCCAATGGATGGTAGCCTTGTCATTATGGAAGGTAGTATGTCGTTGATATTTTTGTTATTCCAATGGATGGTAGCCTTGTCAATATGAAAGGTAATCTATTGTCCAATTTTTTTTTACTCCAATAGAATGTATCCTTTTAATTATGTAAGGTAGTCTGTAGTCGAGATTTTTCTTACTACAATGGATTGTAGCCTTGTCATAAATGAAGGTAGTCTATTGTCGAGATTTTTGTTACTACAATGGATGGTAGCATTGTCATTATGGAAGGTAGTCTGTTGTCTTGATTTTTGTTACTACAATAGATTGTAGCCTTGTCATTATGGAAGGTAGTCTATTGTCAATATTTTTGTTACTCCAATGGATGGTAGCATTCTCATTACGGAAGGTAGTTTGTTGTCGAGATTTTTGTTACTCCAATAGATGGTAGCCTTGTAATTATGGAAGGTAGTCTATCGTTGTGATTTTTGTTACTCCAATGAATGGTAGCCTTGTCATTACGGAAGGTAGTCTATTTTTCATATTTTTGTTACTACAATGCATGTTAGCCTTGTCATTATGGAAGGTAGTCTGTTGCCGATATTTCTGTTACTACATTGGATATTAGCCTTGTCATTATGGAAGGTAGTCTGTTGTTGAGATTTTTGTTATTCCAATGGATTGTATCCCAGTCATGATGGAAGTTAGTCTATTTTCGAAATTTTTGTTACTCCAATGGATGGTAGCCTTGTCATTTTGGAAGGTAGTTTGTTGTCGAGATTTTTGTTACTCCAATGGATGGTAGCCTTGTCATTATGGAAGGTAGTCTATTATTGAGATTTTTGTTACTCCAATGGATGGTAGCCTTTTCATTATGGAAGGTAGTCTGTCGTCGAAATTTTTGTTGTTCCAATGGATGGTAGCCTTGTCATTATGAAAGGTAGTCTATTGTCGAGATTTTTGTTACTCCAATGGATTGTATCCTTGTCATTATGGATGGTAGTCTATTGTTGAGATTTTTGTTACTCCAATGGATGATAGCCTTCTTACTAAGGAAGGTAGTCTATTGTCGAGATTTTTGTTACTACAATGGATGGTAGCTTTGTCATTATGGAAGGTAGTCTGTTGTCGAAATTTTTGTTACTCCAATGGATTGTAGCCTTGTCACTATGGAAGGTAGTCTGTTATCGATATCTTTGTTACTACAATGCATGTTAGCCTTGTCATTATGGAAGGTAGTCTAGTGTTGAGTTTTTTGTTACTCCATTGGAAAGTATCCATGTCATATTGGAAGGTAGTCTGTTGTTGAGATTTTTGTTATTCCAATGGATGGTAGCCTAGTCATTATGGAAGATAGTCTGTTTTCGAGATTTTTTTAACTCCAAGGGATGGTAGCCTTGTCATAATGGAAGGTAGTTTGTTGTCGAGATTTTTGATACTACAATGGATGGTAGCGTTGTCATTATGGAAGGTAGTTTGTTGTCTTGATTTTTGTTACTACAATAGATTGTAGCCTTGTCATTATGGAAGGTAGTCTATTGTCGAGATTTTTGTTACTCCAATGGATGGTAGCATTGTCATTATGGAAGGTAGTTTGTTGTCGAGATTTTCGTTACTCCAATAGATGGTAGCCTTGTCATTATGGAAGATAGTTTTTGTTGTGATTTTTGTTACTCCAATGAATGGTAGTCTTGTCATTATGGAAGGTAGTCTGTTGTTCATATTTTTGTTACTACAATGCATGTTAGCCTTGTCATTAAGGAAGGTAGTCTGTTTTCGAGATTTTTGTTACTCCAATGGATGGTAGCCTTGTCATTATGGAAGGTAGTATGTCGTTGATATTTTTGTTATTCCAATGGATGGTAGCCTTGTCAATATGAAAGGTAGTCTATCGTCCAAATTTTTGTTACTCCAATGGAATGTATCCTTGTCATTATGGAAGGTAGTCTGTTGTTGAGATTCTTCTTACTACAATGGATGGTAGCCTTGTCATTATGGAAGGTAGTCTATTGTCTTGATTTTTATTACTACAATAGATTGTAGCCTTGTCATTATGAAAGGTAGTCTATTGTCGAGATTTTTCTTACTCCAATGGATAGTAGCATTGTCATTATGGAAGGTAGTTTGTTGTCGAGATTTTTGTTACTCCAATAGATGGTAGCCTTTTCATTATGGATGGTAGTTTGTCGTTGTAACTTTTGTTACTCCATTGAATGGTAACCTTGTCATTATGGAAGGTAGTTTGTTGTTCATATTTTTGTTACTACAATGCATGTTAGCCTTGTCATTATGGAAGGTAGTCTGTTGTCAATATTTTTGTTACTCCATTGGATAGTAGCCTTGTCATTATGGAAGGTAGTTTGTTGTTGAGATTTTGGTTATTCCAATGGATGGTAGCCTAGTCATTATGGAAGTTAGTCTATTTTCGAGATTTTTGTTACTCCAATGGATGGTAGCCTTGTCATTATGGAAGGTAGTCTATTGTCGAGATTTTACGTTACTCCAATGGATGGTAGCCTTGTCATTATGGAAGGTAGTCTATTATCGAGATTTTTGTTACTCCAATGGATAGTAGCCTTTCAATTATGGAAGGTAGTCTGTTGTCAAAATTTTTGTTATTCCAATGGATGGTAGCCTTGTCATTATGAAAGGTAGTATATTGTCGAGATTTTTGTTACTCCAATGGATTATAGCCTTGTCATTATGGAAGGTAGTCTGTTGTTGAGATTTTTGTTACTCCAATGGATTGTAGCCTTGTCACTATGGAAGGTAGTCTGTTATCGATATCTTTGTTACTACAATGTATGTTAGCCTTTTCATTATGGAAGGTAGTCTAGTGTTGAGTTTTTTGTTACTCCATTGGAAAGTATCCATGTCATATTGGAAGGTAGTCTGTTGTTGAGATTTTTGTTATTCCAATGGATGGTAGCCTAGTCATTATGGAAGGTAGTCTGTTTACGAGATTTTTTTTACTCCAAGGGATGGTAGCCTTGTCATAATGGAAGGTAGTTTGTTGTCGAGATTTTTGTTACTAGAATGGATGGTAGAATTGTCATTATGGAAGGTAGTTTGTTGTCTTGATTTTTGTTACTACAATATATTGTAGCCTTGTCATTATGGAAGGTAGTCTATTGTCGAGATTTTTGTTACTCCAATGGATGGTAGCATTGTCATTATGGAAGGTAGTTTGTTGTCGAGATTTTCGTTACTCCAATAGATGGTAGCCTTGTCATTATGGAAGATAGTTTTCGTTGTGATTTTTGTTACTCCAACGAATGGTAGTCTTGTCATTATGGAAGGTAGTCTGTTGTTCATATTTTTGTTACTACAATGCATGTTAGCCTTGTCATTATGGAAGGTAGTCTGTTGTCGATATGTTTGTTACTCCATTGGATAGTAGCCTTGTCATTGTGGAAGGTAGTCTATTTACGAGATTTTTTTTACTCCAAGGGATGGTAGCCTTGTCATAATGGAAGGTAGTTTGTTGTCGAGATTTTTGTTACTAGAATGGATGGTAGCGTTGTCATTATGGAAGGTAGTTTGTTGTCTTGATTTTTGTTACTACAATAGATTGTAGCCTTGTCATTATGGAAGGTAGTCTATTGTCGAGATTTTTGTTACTCCAATGGATGGTAGCATTGTCATTATGGAAGGTAGTTTGTTGTCGAGATTTTCGTTACTCCAATAGATGGTAGCCTTGTCATTATGGAAGATAGATTTCGTTGTGATTTTTGTTACTCCAACGAATGGTAGTCTTGTCATTATAGAAGGTAGTCTGTTGTTCATATTTTTGTTACTACAATGCATGTTAGCCTTGTCATTATGGAAGGTAGTCTGTTGTCGATATGTTTGTTACTCCATTGGATAGTAGCCTTGTCATTATGGAAGGTAGTCTGTTTACGAGATTTTTTTTACTCCAAGGGATGGTAGCCTTGTCATAATGGAAGGTAGTTTGTTGTCGAGATTTTTGTTACTAGAATGGATGGTAGCGTTGTCATTATGGAAGGTAGTTTGTTGTCTTGATTTTTGTTACTACAATAGATTGTAGCCTTATCATTATGGAAGGTAGTCTATTGTCGAGATTTTTGTTACTCCAATGGATGGTAGCATTGTCATTATGGAAGGTAGTTTGTTGTCGAGATTTTCGTTACTCCAATAGATGGTAGCCTTGTCATTATAGAAGATAGTTTTCGTTGTGATTTTTGTTACTCCAACGAATGGTAGTCTTGTCATTATAGAAGGTAGTCTGTTGTTCATATTTTTGTTACTACAATGCATGTTAGCCTTGTCATTATGGAAGGTAGTCTGTTGTCGATATGTTTGTTACTCCATTGGATAGTAGCCTTGTCATTTTGGAAGGTAGTCTGTTGTTGAGATTTTTGTTATTCCAATGGATGGTAACCTAGTCATTATGGATGTTAGTCTATTTTCGAGATTTTTGTTACTCCAATGGATTGTATCCTTGTCATTATGGAAGGTAGTCTATTGTCGAGATTTTTCTTACTCCAATGGATGGTAGCCTTGTCATTATGAAAGGTAGTCT
The DNA here is from genome assembly GCA_948472305.1 of Vicia faba. Classification (NCBI taxonomy): domain Eukaryota; kingdom Viridiplantae; phylum Streptophyta; class Magnoliopsida; order Fabales; family Fabaceae; genus Vicia; species Vicia faba. The sequence continues at coordinate 532,015,513 of OX451741.1, forward strand.
ATTATTGAGATTTTTGTTACTCCAATGGATGGTAGCCTTTTCATTATGGAAGGTAGTATGTCGTCGAAACATTTTTGTTCGAATGGATGGTAGCCTTGACATTATGAAAGGTAGTCTATTGTCGAGATTTTTGTTACTCCAATGGATGGTAGTCTTCTTACTATGGAAGGTAGTCTATTGTCGAGATTTTTGTTACTACAATGGATGGTAGCCTTGTCATTATGGAAGGTAGTCTGTTGTCGAGATTTTTGTTACTCCAATGGATTGTAGCCTTATCATTATGGAAGGTATTTTGTTGTCGATATCTTTGTTACTACAATTTATGTTAGCCTTGTCATTATGGAAGGTAGTCTTGTGTCGAGATTTTTGTTACTCCATTGCATAGTAGCCTAGTCATTATGGAAGGTAGTCAGTTGTTGAGATTTATGTTATTCCAATGGATGGTAGCCTTATCAATATGAAAGGTAGTCTATTGTCCAGATTTTTGTTACTCCAATGGAATGTATCCTTGTCATTATGGAAGGTAGTCTGTTTTCGAGATTTTTGTTACTCCAATGGATGGTAGCCTTGTCATTATGGAAGGTAGTATGTCGTTGATATTTTTGTTATTCCAATGGATGGTAGCCTTGTCAATATGAAAGGTAGTCTATCGTCCAGATTTTTGTTACTCCAATGGAATGTATCCTTGTCATTATGGAAGGTAGTCTGTTGTCGAGATTCTTCTTACTACAATGGATGGTAGCCTTGTCATTATGGAAGGTAGTCTATTGTCTTGATTTTTATTACTACAATAGATTGTAGACTTGTCATTATGAAAAGTAGTCTATTGTCGAGATTTTTGTTACTCCAATGGATAGTAGCATTGTCATTAGGAAAGGTAGTTTGTTGTCGAGATTTTTGTTACACCAATAGATGGTAGCCTTTTCATTATGGATGGTAGTTTGTCGTTGTAACTTTTGTTACTCCATTGAATGGTAACCTTGTCATTATGGAAGGTAGTCTGTTGTTAATATTTTTGTTACTACAATGCATGTTAGACTTGTCATTATGGAAGGTAGTATGTTGTCAATATTTTTGTTACTCCATTGGATAGTAGCCTTGTCATTATGGAAGGTAGTTTGTTGTTGAGATTTTTGTTATTCAAATGGATGGTAGCCTAGTCATTATGGAAGTTAGTCTATTTTCGATATTTTTGTTACTCCAATGGATGGTAGCCTTGTCATTATGGAAGGTAGTCTGTTGTCGAGATTTTTGTTACTCCAATGGATGGTATCCTTGTCATTATGGAAGGTAGTCTATTATCGATATTTTTGTTACTCCATTGGATAGTAGCCTCTTCATTATGGAAGGTAGTTTGTTGTCGAGATTTTCGTTACTCCAATAGATGGTAGCCTTATCATTATGGAAGATAGTTTTTGTTGTGATTTTTGTTACTCCAATGAATGGTAGTCTTGTCATTATGGAAGGTAGTCTGTTGTTCATATTTTTGTTACTACAATGCATGTTAGCCTTGTCATTATGGAAGGTAGTCTGTTGTCGATATGTTTGTTACTCCATTGGATAGTAGCCTTGTCATTATGGAAGGTAGTTTGTTGTTGAGATTTTTGTTATTCGAATGGATGGTAACCTAGTCATTATGGATGTTAGTCTATTTTCGAGATTTTTGTTACTCCAATGGATTGTAGCCTTGTCATTATGGAAGGAAGTCTATTGTCGAGATTTTTGTTACTCCAATGGATGGTAGCCTTGTCATTATGAAAGGTAGTCTATTATTGAAATTTTTGTTACTCCAATGGATGGTAGCCTTTTCATTATGGAAGGTAGTATGTCGTCGAAACTTTTTTGTTCCAATGGATGGTAGCCTTGACATTATGAAAGGTAGTCTATTGTCGAGATTTTTGTTACTCCAATGGATGGTAGTCTTCTTACTATGGAAGGTAGTCTATTGTCGAGATTTTTTTTACTACAATGGATGGTAGCCTTCTCATTATGGAAGGTAGTCTGTTGTCAAAATTTTTGTTATTCCAATGGATGGTAACCTTGTCATTATGAAAGGTAGTCTATTGTCGAGATTTTTGTTACTCCAATGGATTGTAGCCTTGTCATTATGGAAGGTAGTCTGTTGTTGAGATTTTTGTTACTCCAATGGATTGTAGCCTTGTCACTATGGAAGGTAGTCTGTTATCGAGATTTTTTTTACTCCAAGGGATGGTAGCCTTGTCATAATGGAAGGTAGTTTGTTGTCGAGATTTTTGTTACTACAATGGATGGTAGCGTTGTCATTATGGAAGGTAGTTTGTTGTCTTGATTTTTGTTACTACAATAGATTGTAGCCTTGTCATTATGGAAGGTAGTCTATTGTCGAGATTTTTGTTACTCCAATGGATCGTAGCATTGTCATTATGGAAGGTAGTTTGTTGTCGAGATTTTCGTTACTCCAATAGATGGTAGCCTTGTCATTATGGAAGATAGTTTTCGTTGTGATTTTTGTTACTCCAATGAATGGTAGTCTTGTCATTATGGAAGGTAGTCTGTTGTTCATATTTTTGTTACTACAATGCATGTTAGCCTTGTCATTATGGAAGGTAGTCTATTGTCGATATGTTTGTTACTCCATTGGATAGTAGCCTTGTCATTATGGAAGGTAGTTTGTTGTTGAGATTTTTGTTATTCGAATGGATGGTAACCTAGTCATTATGGATGTTAGTCTATTTTCGAGATTTTTGTTACTCCAATGGATTGTAGCCTTGTCATTATGGAAGGAAGTCTATTGTCGAGATTTTTGTTACTCCAATGGATGGTAGCCTTGTCATTATGAAAGGTAGTCTATTATTGAGATTTTTGTTACTCCAATGGATGGTAGCCTTTTCATTATGGAAAGTAGTATGTCGTCGAAACTTTTTTGTTCCAATGGATGGTAGCCTTGACATTATGAAAGGTAGTCTATTGTCGAGATTTTTGTTACTCCAATGGATGGTAGTCTTCTTACTATGGAAGGTAGTCTATTGTCGAGATTTTTTTTACTCCAAGGGATGGTAGCCTTGTCATAATGGAAGGTAGTTTGTTGTCGAGATTTTTGTTACTAGAATGGATGGTAGAATTGTCATTATGGAAGGTAGTTTGTTGTCTTGATTTTTGTTACTACAATATATTGTAGCCTTGTCATTATGGAAGGTAGTCTATTGTCGAGATTTTTGTTACTCCAATGGATGGTAGCATTGTCATTATGGAAGGTAGTTTGTTGTCGAGATTTTCGTTACTCCAATAGATGGTAGCCTTGTCATTATGGAAGATAGTTTTCGTTGTGATTTTTGTTACTCCAACGAATGGTAGTCTTGTCATTATGGAAGGTAGTCTGTTGTTCATATTTTTGTTACTACAATGCATGTTAGCCTTGTCATTATGGAAGGTAGTCTGTTGTCGATATGTTTGTTACTCCATTGGATAGTAGCCTTGTCATTGTGGAAGGTAGTCTGTTTACGAGATTTTTTTTACTCCAAGGGATGGTAGCCTTGTCATAATGGAAGGTAGTTTGTTGTCGAGATTTTTGTTACTAGAATGGATGGTAGCGTTGTCATTATGGAAGGTAGTTTGTTGTCTTGATTTTTGTTACTACAATAGATTGTAGCCTTGTCATTATGGAAGGTAGTCTATTGTCGAGATTTTTGTTACTCCAATGGATGGTAGCATTGTCATTATGGAAGGTAGTTTGTTGTCTAGATTTTCGTTACTCCAATAGATGGTAGCCTTGTCATTATGGAAGATAGTTTTCGTTGTGATTTTTGTTACTCCAACGAATGGTAGTCTTGTCATTATAGAAGGTAGTCTGTTGTTCATATTTTTGTTACTACAATGCATGTTAGCCTTGTCATTATGGAAGGTAGTCTGTTGTCGATATGTTTGTTACTCCATTGGATAGTAGCCTTGTCATTATGGAAGGTAGTCTGTTTACGAGATTTTTTTTACTCCAAGGGATGGTAGCCTTGTCATAATGGAAGGTAGTTTGTTGTCGAGATTTTTGTTACTAGAATGGATGGTAGCGTTGTCATTATGGAAGGTAGTTTGTTGTCTTGATTTTTGTTACTACAATAGATTGTAGCCTTGTCATTATGGAAGGTAGTCTATTGTCGAGATTTTTGTTACTCCAATGGATGGTAGCATTGTCATTATGGAAGGTAGTTTGTTGTCGAGATTTTCGTTACTCCAATAGATGGTAGCCTTGTCATTATAGAAGATAGTTTTCGTTGTGATTTTTGTTACTCCAACGAATGGTAGTCTTGTCATTATAGAAGGTAGTCTGTTGTTCATATTTTTGTTACTACAATGCATGTTAGCCTTGTCATTATGGAAGGTAGTCTGTTGTCGATATGTTTGTTACTCCATTGGATAGTAGCCTTGTCATTTTGGAAGGTAGTCTGTTGTTGAGATTTTTGTTATTCCAATGGATGGTAACCTAGTCATTATGGATGTTAGTCTATTTTCGAGATTTTTGTTACTCCAATGGATTGTATCCTTGTCATTATGGAAGGTAGTCTATTGTCGAGATTTTTCTTACTCCAATGGATGGTAGCCTTGTCATTATGAAAGGTAGTCTATTATTGAGATTTTTGTTACTCCAATGGATGGTAGCCTTTTCATTATGGAAGGTAGTATGTCGTCGAAACATTTTTGTTCGAATGGATGGTAGCCTTGACATTATGAAAGGTAGTCTATTGTCGAGATTTTTGTTACTCCAATGGATGGTAGTCTTCTTACTATGGAAGGTAGTCTATTGTCGAGATTTTTGTTACTACAATGGATGGTAGCCTTGTCATTATGGAAGGTAGTCTGTTGTCGAGATTTTTGTTACTCCAATGGATTGTAGCCTTATCATTATGGAAGGTATTTTGTTGTCGATATCTTTGTTACTACAATTTATGTTAGCCTTGTCATTATGGAAGGTAGTCTTGTGTCGAGATTTTTGTTACTCCATTGGATAGTAGCCTAGTCATTATGGAAGGTAGTCAGTTGTTGAGATTTATGTTATTCCAATGGATGGTAGCCTTATCAATATGAAAGGTAGTCTATTGTCCAGATTTTTGTTACTCCAATGGAATGTATCCTTGTCATTATGGAAGGTAGTCTGTTTTCGAGATTTTTGTTACTCCAATGGATGGTAGCCTTGTCATTATGGAAGGTAGTATGTCGTTGATATTTTTGTTATTCCAATGGATGGTAGCCTTGTCAATATGAAAGGTAGTCTATCGTCCAGATTTTTGTTATTCCAATGGAATGTATCCTTGTCATTATGGAAGGTAGTCTGTTGTCGAGATTCTTCTTACTACAATGGATGGTAGCCTTGTCATTATGGAAGGTAGTCTATTGTCTTGATTTTTATTACTACAATAGATTGTTTACTTGTCATTATGAAAAGTAGTCTATTGTCGAGATTTTTGTTACTCCAATGGATAGTAGCATTGTCATTAGGAAAGGTAGTTTGTTGTCGAGATTTTTGTTACTCCAATAGATGGTAGCCTTTTCATTATGGATGGTAGTTTGTCGTTGTAACTTTTGTTACTCCATTGAATGGTAACCTTGTCATTATGGAAGGTAGTCTGTTGTTCATATTTTTGTTACTACAATGCATGTTAGACTTGTCATTATGGAAGGTAGTATGTTGTCAATATTTTTGTTACTCCATTGGATAGTAGCCTTGTCATTATGGAAGGTAGTTTGTTGTTGAGATTTTTGTTATTCAAATGGATGGTAGCCTAGTCATTATGGAAGTTAGTCTATTTTCGATATTTTTGTTACTCCAATGGATGGTAGCCTTGTCATTATGGAAGGTAGTCTGTTGTCGAGATTTTTGTTACTCCAATGGATGGTATCCTTGTCATTATGGAAGGTAGTCTATTATCGATATTTTTGTTACTCCATTGGATAGTAGCCTCTTCATTATGGAAGGTAGTTTGTTGTCAAGATTTTCGTTACTCCAATAGATGGTAGCCTTATCATTATGGAAGATAGTTTTTGTTGTGATTTTTGTTACTCCAATGAATGGTAGTCTTGTCATTATGGAAGGTAGTCTGTTGTTCATATTTTTGTTACTACAATGCATGTTAGCCTTGTCATTATGGAAGGTAGTCTATTGTCGATATGTTTGTTACTCCATTGGATAGTAGCCTTGTCATTATGGAAGGTAGTTTGTTGTTGAGATTTTTGTTATTCGAATGGATGGTAACCTAGTCATTATGGATGTTAGTCTATTTTCGAGATTTTTGTTACTCCAATGGATTGTAGCCTTGTCATTATGGAAGGAAGTCTATTGTCGAGATTTTTGTTACTCCAATGGATGGTAGCCTTGTCATTATGAAAGGTAGTCTATTATTGAGATTTTTGTTACTCCAATGGATGGTAGCCTTTTCATTATGGAAGGTAGTATGTCGTCGAAACTTTTTTGTTCCAATGGATGGTAGCCTTGACATTATGAAAGGTAGTCTATTGTCGAGATTTTTGTTACTCCAATGGATGGTAGTCTTCTTACTATGGAAGGTAGTCTATTGTCGAGATTTTTTTTACTACAATGGATGGTAGCCTTCTCATTATGGAAGGTAGTCTGTTGTCAAAATTTTTGTTATTCCAATGGATGGTAACCTTGTCATTATGAAAGGTAGTCTATTGTCGAGATTTTTGTTACTCCAATGGATTGTAGCCTTGTCATTATGGAAGGTAGTCTGTTGTTGAGATTTTTGTTACTCCAATGGATTGTAGCCTTGTCACTATGGAAGGTAGTCTGTTATCGAGATTTTTTTTACTCCAAGGGATGGTAGCCTTGTCATAATGGAAGGTAGTTTGTTGTCGAGATTTTTGTTACTACAATGGATGGTAGCGTTGTCATTATGGAAGGTAGTTTGTTGTCTTGATTTTTGTTACTACAATAGATTGTAGCCTTGTCATTATGGAAGGTAGTCTATTGTCGAGATTTTTGTTACTCCAATGGATCGTAGCATTGTCATTATGGAAGGTAGTTTGTTGTCGAGATTTTCGTTACTCCAATAGATGGTAGCCTTGTCATTATGGAAGATAGTTTTCGTTGTGATTTTTGTTACTCCAATGAATGGTAGTCTTGTCATTATGGAAGGTAGTCTGTTGTTCATATTTTTGTTACTACAATGCATGTTAGCCTTGTCATTATGGAAGGTAGTCTATTGTCGATATGTTTGTTACTCCATTGGATAGTAGCCTTGTCATTATGGAAGGTAGTTTGTTGTTGAGATTTTTGTTATTCGAATGGATGGTAACCTAGTCATTATGGATGTTAGTCTATTTTCGAGATTTTTGTTACTCCAATGGATTGTAGCCTTGTCATTATGGAAGGAAGTCTATTGTCGAGATTTTTGTTACTCCAATGGATGGTAGCCTTGTCATTATGAAAGGTAGTCTATTATTGAGATTTTTGTTACTCCAATGGATGGTAGCCTTTTCATTATGGAAAGTAGTATGTCGTCGAAACTTTTTTGTTCCAATGGATGGTAGCCTTGACATTATGAAAGGTAGTCTATTGTCGAGATTTTTGTTACTCCAATGGATGGTAGTCTTCTTACTATGGAAGGTAGTCTATTGTCGAGATTTTTTTTACTACAATGGATGGTAGCCTTGTCATTATGGAAGGTAGTCTGTTGTCGAGATTTTTGTTACTCCAATGGATTGTAGCCTTGTCATTATGGAAGGTATTTTGTTGTCAATATCTTTGTTACTACAATTTATGTTAGCCTTGGCATTATGGAAGGTAATCTGTTTTCGAGATTTTTGTTACTCCAATGGATGGTAGCCTTCTCATTATGAAAGGTAGTATGTCATTGATATTTTTGTTATTCCATTGGATGGTAGCCTTGTCAATATGAAAGGTAGTCTATCGTCCAGATTTTTGTTACTCCCATGGAATGTATCCTTGTCATTATGGAAGGTAGTCTGTTGTTGAGATTCTTCTTACTACAATGGATGGTAGCCTTGTCATTATGGAAGGTAGTCTATTGTCTTGATTTTTATTACTACAATAGATTGTAGCCTTGTCATTATGAAAGGTAGTTTATTGTCGAGATTTTTGTTACTCCAATGGATAGTAGCATTGTCATTATGGAAGGTAGTTTGTTGTCGAGATTTTTGTTACTCCATTGAATGGTAACCTTGTCATTATGGAAGGTAGTCTGTTGTTCATATTTTTGTTACTACAATGCATGTTAGCCTTGTCATTATGGAAGGTAGTCTGTTGTCAATATTTTTGTTACTCCATTGGATAGTAGCCTTGTCATTATGGAAGGTAGTTTGTTGTTGAGATTTTTGTTATTCCAATGGATGGTAGCCTAGTCATTATGGAAGTTAGTCTATTTTCGAGATTTTTGTTACTCCAATGGATGGTAGCCTTGTCATTACGGAAGGTAGTCTGTTGTCGAGATTTTTGTTACTCCAATGGATGGTAGCCTTGTCATTATGGAAGGTAGTCTATAATCATGATTTTTGTTACTCCAATGGATAGAAGCCTTTTCATTATGGAAGGTAGTCTGTTGTCAAAAATTTTGTTATTCCAATGGATGGTAGCCTTGTCATTATGAAAGGTAGTCTATTGTCGAGATTTTTATTACTCCAATGGATTGTAGCCTTGTCATTATGGAAGGTAGTATGTTGTTGAGATTTTTGTTACTCCAATGGATGGTAGCGTTCTTACTATGGAAGGTAGTATGTTGTCGAGATTTTTATTACTACAATGGATGGTAGCCTAGTCATTATGGAAGGTAGTTTGTTTTCGAGATTTTTGTTACTCCAATGGATGGTAGCCTTGTCATTATGGAAGGTAGTCTGTTGTCGATATTTTTGGTACTCCAATGGATGGTAGCCTTGTCATTATGGAAGGTATTTTGTTGTCGAGATTTTTGTTACTCCAATGGATGGTAGCCTTGTCATTATGGAAGGTAGTTTATTATCGATATTTTTGTTACTCCAATAAATGGTAGCCTTTACATTATGGAAGGTAGTCTGTCGTCAAAATTTTTGTTGTTCCAATGGATGGTAGCCTTGTCATTATGAAAGGTAGTCTATTGTCGAGATTTTTGTTACTCCAATGGATTGTAGCCTTGTCATTATGGAAGATAGTTTGTTGTCGAGATTTTTGTTACTCCAATAGATGGTAGCCTTTTCATTATGGATGGTAGTCTTGTCATTATGGAAGGTAGCTTGTTGTTCATATTTTTGTTACTACAATCATGTTAGCCTTTTCATTATGGAAGGTAGTCTGTTGTCGATATTTTTGTTACTCCAATGGATGGTAGCCTTGTCATTATGGAAGGTAGTCTGTTGTCCAGATTTTTATTACTCCAGTGGATGGTAGCCTTGTCATTGTGGAAGGTAGTCTATTATCAAGATTTTTGTTACTACAATGGATAGTAGCCTTTTCATTATGGAAGGTAGTCTGTTGTCAAAACTTTTGTTGTTCCAATGGATGGTAGCCTTGTCATTATGAAAGGTAGTCTATTGTCGAGAGTTTTGTTACTCCAATGGATGGTAGCCTTCTTATTATGGAAGGTAGTCTGCTGTCAAGAATTTTGTTACTACAATGGATGGTAGCCTAGTCATTATGGAAGGTAGTCTATTTTCGAGATTTGTGTTACTCCAATGGATGGTAGCCTTGTCATTATGGAAAGTAGTATGTTGTCGATATTTTTGTTACTCCAATGGATGGTAGCCTTGTCATTACGGAAGGTAGTTTGTTGTCGAGATTTTTGTTATTCCAATGGATGGTAGCCTTGTCATTATGGAAGGAATTCTATTATCGATATTTTTATTACTCCAATAAATGGTAGCCTTTACATTATGGAAGGTAGTCTGTCGTCAAAATTTTTGTTGTTCCAATGGATGGTAGCCTTGTCATTATGAAAGGTAGTCTATTGTCGAGATTTTTGTTACTCCAATGGATTGTAGCCTTGTCATTATGGAAGTTAGTTTGTTGTCGAGATTTTTGTTACTCCAATAGATGGTAGCCTTTTAATTATGGATGGTAGTCTGTCGTTGTGATTTTTGTTACTCCAATGAATGGTAGTCTTGTCATTATGGAAGGTAGCTTGTTGTTCATATTTTTGTTACTACAATGCATGTTAGCCTTGCCATTATGGAAGGTAGTTTGTTGTCGAAATTTTTGTTACTCCATTGGATAGTAGCCTTGTCATTATGGAAGGTAGTCTATTGTTTAGATTTTTGTTATTCCAATGTATGGTAGCCTAGTCATTATGGAAGTTAGTCTATTTTCAAGATTTTTGTTACTCCAATGGATTGTAGCCTTGTCATTATGGAAGGTAGTCTATTGTCGAGATTTTTGTTACTCCAATGGATGGTAGACTTGTCATTATGAAAGGTAGTCTATTATAGTGATTTTTGTTACTCCAATGGATGGTAGCCTTTTCATTATGGAAGGTAGTCTGTTGTTGAGATTTTTGTTACTCCAATGGATGGTAATCTTCTTACTATGGAAGGTAGTCTGTTGTCGAGATTTTTGTTACTACAATGGTTGGTAGCCTTGTAATTATGGAAGGTAGTCTGTTGTCGAGATTTTTGTTACTCCAATTGATTGTAGCCTTGTCATTATGGAAGGTATTATGTTGTCGATATCTTTGTTACTACAATTTATGTTAGCCTTGTCATTATGGAAGGTAGTCTGGTGTCGAGATTTTTTTTACTCAATTGGATAATAGCCTAGTCATTATGGAAGGTAGTCTGTTGTCGAGATTTTTCTTACTACAATGGATGGTAGCCTTGTCATTATCGAAGGTAGTCTGTTGTCGAGATTTTTGTTACTACAATGGATGGTAGCCTTGTCATTATGGAAGGTAATTTGTTGTCTTGATTTTTGTTACTACAATAGATTGTAGCCTTGTCATTATGGAAGGTAGTCTATTGTCGAGATTTTTGTTACTCCAATGGATGGTAGCATTGTCATTATGGAAGGTAGTTTGTTGTTGAGATTTTCGTTACTCCAATAGATGGTAGCCTTGTCATTAGGGAAGATAGTTTGTCGTTGTGATTTTTGTTACTCCAATGAATGGTAGTCTTGTCATTATGGAAGGTAGTCTGTTATACATATTTTTGTTACTACAATGCATGTTAGCCTTCTCATTATGGAAGGTAGTCTGTTGTCGATATTTTTGTTACTCCATTAGATAGTAGCCTTGTCATTATGGAAGGTAGTCTGTTGTCGAGATTTTTGTTATTCCAATGGATGGTAGCCTAGTCATTATGGAAGTTAGTCTATTTTCGAGATTTTTGTTACTCCAATGGATTGTAGTCTTGTCATTATGGAAGGTAGTCTATTGTCGAGAACTTTTATATTCCATTGGATGGTAGCCTTGTCATTATGGAAGGTAGTATGTTGTCGATATATTTGTTACTCCAATGGATGGTAGCCTTATAATTATTGAAGGTAGTATGTTTTCAATCTTTGTTACTCCAATGGATGGTAGTCTTGTCATTATGGAAGGTAGTCTGTTGTCGAGATTTTTGTTACTCCAATGGATGGAAGCCTTGTCATTATAGAAGGTAGTCTATTGTCGAGATTTTTGTTACTCCAATGGATGGTAGCCTTGTCCTTATGAAAGGTAGTCTATTATCCAGATTTTTGTTACTCTAATGGATGGTAGCCTTTTCATTATGGAAGGTTTTATGTCGTCGAAACTTTTTTGTTCCAATGGATGGTAGTGAGTTTTCGAGATTTTTGTTACTCCAATGGATTGTAGCCTTGTCATTTTGGAAGGTAGTCTATTGTCGATATCTTTGTTACTACAATGTATGTTAGCTTTGTCATTATGGATGGTAGTCTGGTGTCGAGATTTTTGTTATTCCAATGGATGGTAGCCTAGTCATTATGGAAGGTAGTCTATTTTCAAGATTTTTGTTACTCCAATGAATGGTAGCCTTGTAATTATGGAAGGTAGTCTGTTGTCGAGATTTTTGTTACTCCAATGGATTGTAGCCTAGTAATTATGGGAGGTAGTCTATTTTCGAGATTTTTGTTACTCCAATGGATGGTAGCCTTGTCATTATGGAAGTTAGTATGTTGTCGATATCTTTGTTACTCCAATGGATGGTAGCCTACTAATTATGGGAGGTAGTCTATTTTCGAGATATTTGTTACTCCAATGGATGGTAGCCTTGTCATTTTGGAAGGTAGTTTGTTGTCGAGATTTTTAATACTCCAATGGATGGTAGCCTTGTCATTATGGAAGATAGTCTCTTGTTGATATTTTTGTTACTCCAATGGATGGTAGCCTTGTCATTATGGAAGGTAGTCTGTTGTCGAGATTTTTGTTACTCCAATGGATGGTAGCCTAGTAATTATGGGAGGTAGTCTATATTCGAGATTTTTGTTACTCCAATGGATGGTAGCCTAGTAATTATGGGAGGTAGTCTATTTTCGAGATTTTTGTTACTCCAATGAATGGTAGCCTTGTCATTATGGAAGGTAGTCTGTTGTCAATATCTTTGTTACTCCAATGGATGGTAGCCTTATCATTATGGAAGGTAGTCTGTTATCGAGATTTTTGTTACTCCAATGGATAGTAGCCTAGTCATTATGGAAGGTAGTCTATTGTTGAGATTTTTGTTACTCCAATGGATGGTAACCTTGTCGTTATGGAAGGTAGTCTATTGTCGAGATTTTTGTTACTCCAATGGATGGTAGCCTTGTCATTATGGAAGGTAGTTTTTCGTTGTGATTTTTGTTACTTCAATGAATGGTAGCCTTGTCATTATGGAAGGTAGTAAGTTGTCGATATCTTGGTTACTCCAATGGATGGTAGCCTTATCATTATTGAAGGTAGTATGTTGTCGATATCTTTGTTACTCCAATGGATGGTAGACTTGTCATTATGGAAGGTAGTTTGTTGTAAAGATTTTTGTTACTCCAATTTATGGAAGCTTTGTCATTATGGAAGGTAGTCTGTTGTCATTATGAAAAGTAGTCTGTTGTCTATATTTTTGTTCTTCCAATGGAAGGTAGCCTAGTAATTATGGGAGGTAGTCTATTTTCGAGATTTTTGTTACTCCAATGGATGGTATCCTTGTCATTATGGAAGGTAGTCTATTGTCGAGATTTTTGATACTCCAATAGATGGTAGCCTAGTCATTATGGAAGATAGTCTCTTGTTGATATTTTTGTTACTCCAATGGATGGTAGCCTTGTCATTATGGAAGGTAGTCTGTTGTCGAGATTTTTGTTACTCCAATGGATGGTAGCCTTGTCATTATGGAAGGTAGTCTGTCGTTGTGATTTTTGTTACTCCAATGAATGGTAGCCTTGTCATTATGGAAGGTAGTCTGTTGTTTAAAGTTTTGTTACTACAGTGTATGTTAGCCTTGTCATTATGGAAGGTAGTTTTTCGTTGTGATTTTTGTTACTATAATGAATGGTAGCCTTGTCATTATGGAAGGTAGTATGTTGTCGATATATTTGTTACTCCAATGGATGGTAGCCTTATAATTATTGAAGGTAGTATGTTTTCAATCTTTGTTACTCCAATGGATGGTAGTCTTGTCATTATGGAAGGTAGTCTGTTGTCGAGATTTTTGTTACTCCAATGGATGGAAGCCTTGTCATTATAGAAGGTAGTCTATTGTCGAGATTTTTGTTACTCCAATGGATGGTAGCCTTGTCCTTATGAAAGGTAGTCTATTATCCATATTTTTGTTACTCCAATGGATGGTAGCCTTTTCATTATGGAAGGTTGTATGTCGTCGAAACTTTTTTGTCCCAATGGATGGTAGTGAGTTTTCGAGATTTTTGTTACTCCAATGGATTGTAGCCTTGTCATTTTGGAAGGTAGTCGGTTGTCGATATCTTTGTTACTACAATGTATGTTAGCTTTGTCATTATGGATGGTAGTCTGGTGTCGAGATTTTTGTTATTCCAATGGATGGTAGCCTAGTCATTATGGAAGGTAGTCTATTTTCAAGATTTTTGTTACTCCAATGAATGGTAGCCTTGTAATTATGGAAGGTAGTCTGTTGTCGAGATTTTTTTTACTCCAATGGATGGTAGCCTAGTAATTATGGGAGGTAGTCTATTTTCTAGATTTTTGTTACTCCAATGGATGGTAGCCTTGTTATTATGGAAGTTAGTATGTTGTCGATATCTTTGTTACTCCAATGGATGGTAGCCTACTAATTATGGGAGGTAGTCAATTTTCGAGATATTTGTTACTCCAATGGATGGTAGCCTTGTCATTATGGAAGGTAGTCTGTTGTCGAGATTTTTAATACTCCAATGGATGGTAGCCTTGTCATTATGGAAGATAGTCTCTTGTTGATATTTTTGTTACTCCAATGGATGGTAGCCTTGTCATTATCGAAGGTAGTCTGTTGTCGAGATTTTTGTTACTACAATGGATGGTAGCCTTGTCATTATGGAAGGTAATTTGTTGTCTTGATTTTTGTTACTACAATAGATTGTAGCCTTGTCATTTTGGAAGGTAGTCTATTGTCGAGATTTTTGTTACTCCAATGGATGGTAGCATTGTCATTATGGAAGGTAGTTTGTTGTTGAGATTTTCGTTACTCCAATAGATGGTAGCCTTGTCATTAGGGAAGATAGTTTGTCGTTGTGATTTTTGTTACTCCAATGAATGGTAGTCTTGTCATTATGGAAGGTAGTCTGTTATACATATTTTTGTTACTACAATGCATGTTAGCCTTCTCATTATGGAAGGTAGTCTGTTGTCGATATTTTTGTTACTCCATTAGATAGTAGCCTTGTCATTATGGAAGGTAGTCTGTTGTCGAGATTTTTGTTATTCCAATGGATGGTAGCCTAGTCATTATGGAAGTTAGTCTATTTTCGAGATTTTTGTTACTCCAATGGATTGTAGTCTTGTCATTATGGAAGGTAGTCTATTGTCGAGATTTTTGTTACTCCAATGGATGGTAGCCTTGTCCTTATGAAAGGTAGTCTATTATCCAGATTTTTGTTACTCTAATGGATGGTAGCCTTTTCATTATGGAAGGTTTTATGTCGTCGAAACTTTTTTGTTCCAATGGATGGTAGTGAGTTTTCGAGATTTTTGTTACTCCAATGGATTGTAGCCTTGTCATTTTGGAAGGTAGTCTATTGTCGATATCTTTGTTACTACAATGTATGTTAGCTTTGTCATTATGGATGGTAGTCTGGTGTCGAGATTTTTGTTATTCCAATGGATGGTAGCCTAGTCATTATGGAAGGTAGTCTATTTTCAAGATTTTTGTTACTCCAATGAATGGTAGCCTTGTAATTATGGAAGGTAGTCTGTTGTCGAGATTTTTGTTACTCCAATGGATTGTAGCCTAGTAATTATGGGAGGTAGTCTATTTTCGAGATTTTTGTTACTCCAATGGATGGTAGCCTTGTCATTATGGAAGTTAGTATGTTGTCGATATCTTTGTTACTCCAATGGATGGTAGCCTACTAATTATGGGAGGTAGTCTATTTTCGAGATATTTGTTACTCCAATGGATGGTAGCCTTGTCATTTTGGAAGGTAGTTTGTTGTCGAGATTTTTAATACTCCAATGGATGGTAGCCTTGTCATTATGGAAGATAGTCTCTTGTTGATATTTTTGTTACTCCAATGGATGGTAGCCTTGTCATTATGGAAGGTAGTCTGTTGTCGAGATTTTTGTTACTCCAATGGATGGTAGCCTAGTAATTATGGGAGGTAGTCTATATTCGAGATTTTTGTTACTCCAATGGATGGTAGCCTAGTAATTATGGGAGGTAGTCTATTTTCGAGATTTTTGTTACTCCAATGAATGGTAGCCTTGTCATTATGGAAGGTAGTCTGTTGTCAATATCTTTGTTACTCCAATGGATGGTAGCCTTATCATTATGGAAGGTAGTCTGTTATCGAGATTTTTGTTACTCCAATGGATAGTAGCCTAGTCATTATGGAAGGTAGTCTATTGTTGAGATTTTTGTTACTCCAATGGATGGTAACCTTGTCGTTATGGAAGGTAGTCTATTGTCGAGATTTTTGTTACTCCAATGGATGGTAGCCTTGTCATTATGGAAGGTAGTTTTTCGTTGTGATTTTTGTTACTTCAATGAATGGTAGCCTTGTCATTATGGAAGGTAGTAAGTTGTCGATATCTTGGTTACTCCAATGGATGGTAGCCTTATCATTATTGAAGGTAGTATGTTGTCGATATCTTTGTTACTCCAATGGATGGTAGACTTGTCATTATGGAAGGTAGTCTGTTGTAAAGATTTTTGTTACTCCAATTTATGGAAGCTTTGTCATTATGGAAGGTGGTCTGTTGTCATTATGAAAAGTAGTCTGTTGTCTATATTTTTGTTCTTCCAATGGAAGGTAGCCTAGTAATTATGGGAGGTAGTCTATTGTCGAGATTTTTGTTACTCCAATGGATGGTATCCTTGTCATTATGGAAGGTAGTCTATTGTCGAGATTTTTGATACTCCAATAGATGGTAGCCTAGTCATTATGGAAGATAGTCTCTTGTTGATATTTTTGTTACTCCAATGGATGGTAGCCTTGTCATTATGGAAGGTAGTCTGTTGTCGAGATTTTTGTTACTCCAATGGATGGTAGCCTTGTCATTATGGAAGGTAGTCTGTCGTTGTGATTTTTGTTACTCCAATGAATGGTAGCCTTGTCATTATGGAAGGTAGTCTGTTGTTTAAAGTTTTGTTACTACAGTGTATGTTAGCCTTGTCATTATGGAAGGTAGTTTTTCGTTGTGATTTTTGTTACTATAATGAATGGTAGCCTTGTCATTATGGAAGGTAGTATGTTGTCGATATATTTGTTACTCCAATGGATGGTAGCCTTATAATTATTGAAGGTAGTATGTTTTCGATATCTTTGTTACTCCAATGGATGGTAGTCTTGTCATTATGGAAGGTAGTCTGTTGTCGAGATTTTTGTTACTCCAATGGATGGAAGCCTTGTCATTATAGAAGGTAGTCTATTGTCGAGATTTTTGTTACTCCAATGGATGGTAGCCTTGTCCTTATGAAAGGTAGTCTATTATCCATATTTTTGTTACTCCAATGGATGGTAGCCTTTTCATTATGGAAGGTTGTATGTCGTCGAAACTTTTTTGTCCCAATGGATGGTAGTGAGTTTTTGAGATTTTTGTTACTCCAATGGATTGTAGCCTTGTCATTTTGGAAGGTAGTCGGTTGTCGATATCTTTGTTACTACAATGTATGTTAGCTTTGTCATTATGGATGGTAGTCTGGTGTCGAGATTTTTGTTATTCCAATGGATGGTAGCCTAGTCATTATGGAAGGTAGTCTATTTTCAAGATTTTTGTTACTCCAATGAATGGTAGCCTTGTAATTATGGAAGGTAGTCTGTTGTCGAGATTTTTGTTACTCCAATGGATGGTAGCCTAGTAATTATGGGAGGTAGTCTATTTTCTAGATTTTTGTTACTCCAATGGATGGTAGCCTTGTTATTATGGAAGTTAGTATGTTGTCGATATCTTTGTTACTCCAATGGATGGTAGCCTACTAATTATGGGAGGTAGTCAATTTTCGAGATATTTGTTACTCCAATGGATGGTAGCCTTGTCATTATGGAAGGTAGTCTGTTGTCGAGATTTTTAATACTCCAATGGATGGTAGCCTTGTCATTATGGAAGATAGTCTCTTGTTGATATTTTTGTTACTCCAATGGATGGTAGCCTTGTCATTATGGAAGGTAGTCTGTTGTCGAGATTTTTGTTACTCCAATCGATGATAGCCTAGTAATTATGGGAGGTAGTCTATTTTTGAGATTTTTGTTACTCCAATGGATGGTAGGGTAGTAATTATGGGAGGTAGTCTATTTTCGAGATTTTTGTTACTCCAATGAATGGTAGCCTTGTAATTATGGAAGGTAGCATGTTATCAATATCTTTGTTACTCCAATGGATGGTATCCTTATCATTATGGAAGGTAGTCTGTTATCGAGATTTTTGTTACTCCAATGGATAGTAGCCTAGTCATTATGGAAGGTAGTCTATTGTTGAGATTTTTGTTACTCCAATGGATGGTAACCTTGTCATTATGGAAGGTAGTCTGTTGTCGAGATTTTTGTTACTCCAATGGATGGTAGCCTTGTCATTATGGAAGGTAGTTTTTCGTTGTGATTTTTGTTACTTCAATGAATGGTAGCCTTGTCATTATGGAAGGTAGTAAGTTGTCGATATCTTTGTTACTTCAATGGATGGTAGCCTTATCATTATTGAAGGTAGTATGTTGTCGATATCTTTGTTACTCCAATGGATGGTAGCCTTGTCATTATCGAAGGCAGTCTGTTGTCGAGATTTTTGTTACTACAATGGATGGTATCCTTGTCATTATGGAAGGTAATTTGTTGTCTTGATTTTTGTTACTACAATAGATTGTAGCCTTGTCATTATGGAAGGTAGTCTATTATCGAGATTTTTGTTACTCCAATGGATGGTAGCATTGTCATTATGGAAGGTAGTTTGTTTTCGAGATTTTCGTTACTCCAATAGATGGTAGCCTTGTCATTATGGAAGATAGTTTGTCGTTGTGATTTTTGTTACTACAATGAATGGTAGTCCTGTCATTATGGAAGGTAGTCTGTTGTTCATATTTTTGTTAGTACAATTCATGTTAGCCTTCTCATTATGGAAGGTAGTCTGTTGTCGATATTTTTGTTACTCCATTAGATAGTAGCCTTGTCATTATTGAAGGTAGTCTGTTGTCGAGATTTTTGTTATTCCAATGGATGGTAGCCTAATCATTATGGAAGTTAGTCTATTTTCGAGATTTTTGTTACTCCAATGGATTATAGTCTTGTCATTATGGAAGGTAGTCTATTGTCGAGATTTTTGTTACTCCAATGGATGGTAGCCTTGTCCTTATGAAAGGTAGTCTATTATCCAGATTTTTGTTACTCTAATGGATGGTAGCCTTTTCATTATGGAAGGTTTTATGTCGTCGAAACTTTTTTGTTCCAATGGATGGTAGTGAGTTTTCGAGATTTTTGTTACTCCAATGGATTGTCGCCTTGTCATTTTGGAAGGTAGTCTGTTGTCGATATCTTTGTTACTACAATGTATGTTAGCTTTGTCATTATGGATGGTAGTCTGGTGTCGAGATTTTTGTTATTCCAATGGATGGTAGCCTAGTCATTATGGAAGGTAGTCTATTTTCAAGATTTTTGTTACTCCAATGAATGGTAGCCTTGTAATTATGGAAGGTAGTCTGTTGTCGAGATTTTTGTTACTCCAATGGATTGTAGCCTAGTAATTATGGGAGGTAGTCTATTTTCGAGATTTTTGTTACTCCAATGGATGGTAGCCTTGTCATTATGGAAGTTAGTATGTTGTCGATATCTTTGTTACTCCAATGGATGGTAGCCTACTAATTATGGGAGGTAGTCTATTTTCGAGATATTTGTTACTCCAATGGATGGTAGCCTTGTCATTTTGGAAGGTAGTTTGTTGTCGAGATTTTTAATACTCCAATGGATGGTAGCCTTGCCATTATGGAAGATAGTCTCTTGTTGATATTTTTGTTACTCCAATGGATGGTAGCCTTGTCATTATGGAAGGTAGTCTGTTGTCGAGATTTTTGTTACTCCAATGGATGGTAGCCTAGTAATTATGGAAGGTAGTCTATATTCGATATTTTTGTTACTCCAATGGATGGTAGCCTAGTAATTATGGGAGGTAGTCTATTTTCGAGATTTTTGTTACTCCAATGAATGGTAGCCTTGTCATTATGGAAGGTAGTCTGTTGTCAATATCTTTGTTACTCCAATGGATGGTAGCCTTATCATTATGGAAGGTAGTCTGTTATCGAGATTTTTGTTACTCCAATGGATAGTAGCCTAGTCATTATGGAAGGTAGTCTATTGTTGAGATTTTTGTTACTCCAATGGATGGTAACCTTGTCGTTATGGAAGGTAGTCTATTGTCGAGATTTTTGTTACTCCAATGGATGGTAGCCTTGTCATTATGGAAGGTAGTTTTTCGTTGTGATTTTTGTTACTTCAATGAATGGTAGCCTTGTCATTATGGAAGGTAGTAAGTTGTCGATATCTTTGTTACTCCAATGGATGGTAGCCTTATCACTATTGAAGGTAGTATGTTGTCGATATCTTTGTTACTCCAATGGATGGTAGACTTGTCATTATGGAAGGTAGTCTGTTGTAAAGATTTTTGTTACTCCAATTTATGGAAGCCTTGTCATTATGGAAGGTAGTCTGTTGTCATTATGAAAAGTAGTCTGTTGTCTATATTTTTGTTCTTCCAATGGAAGGTAGCCTAGTAATTATGGGAGGTAGTCTATTGTCGAGATTTTTGTTACTCCAATGGATGGTATCCTTGTCATTATGGAAGGTAGTCTATTGTCGAGATTTTTGATACTCTAATAGATGGTAGCCTAGTCATTATGGAAGATAGTCTCTTGTTGATATTTTTGTTACTCCAATGGATGGTAGCCTTGTCATTATGGAAGGTAGTCTGTTGTCGAGATTTTTGTTACTCCAATGGATGGTAGCCTTGTCATTATGGAAGGTAGTCTGTCGTTGTGATTTTTGTTACTCCAATGAATGGTAGCCTTGTCATTATGGAAGGTAGTCTGTTGTTTAAAGTTTTGTTACTACAGTGTATGTTAGCCTTGTCATTATGGAAGGTAGTTTTTCGTTGTGATTTTTGTTACTCCAATGAATGGTAGCCTTGTCATTATGGAAGGTAGTATGTTGTCGATATATTTGTTACTCCAATGGATGGTAGCCTTATAATTATTGAAGGTAGTATGTTTTCGATATCTTTGTTACTCCAATGGATGGTAGTCTTGTCATTATGGAAGGTAGTCTGTTGTCGAGATTTTTGTTACTCCAATGGATGGAAGCGTTGTCATTATGGAAGGTAGTCTATTTTCGAGATTTCTGTTATTCAAATGGATGGTAGCCTTGTCATTATGAAAGGTAGTTTGTTGTCGATATTTTTGTTCTTCCAATGGATGGTAGCCTAGTAATTATGGGAGGTAGTCTATTTTCGAGATTTTTGTTACTCCAATGGATGGTATCCTTGTCATTATGGAAGGTAGTCTGTTGTCGAGATTTTTAATACTCCAATAGATGGTAGCCTTGTCATTATCGAAGATAGTCTCTTGTTGATATTTTTGTTACTCCAATGGATGGTAGCCTTGTCATTATGGAAGGTAGTCTGTTGTCGAGATTTTTGTTACTCCAATGGATAGTAGGCTTGTCAATATGGATGGTAGTCTGTTGTGGAGATTTATGTTACTACAATGGATCTTAGCCTTATCATTATGGAAGGTAGCCTGTTATCGAGATTTTTGTTACTCCAATGGATGGTAGCCTTGTCATTATGGAAGGTAGTCTATTGTCTAGATTTATGTTACTACAATGGATGGTAGCCTTATCATCATGGAAGGTAGTCTATTGTCGAGATTTTTTTTACTACATTGGATTGTAGCCTTGTCATCATGGAAGGTAGTCTGTTGTCGATATCTTTGTTACTCCAATGGATGGTAGCCTAGTCATTATGAAAGGTAGTTTGTTGTCGAGATTTTGTTACTCCAATGGATGGCAGCCTTGTTATTATGGAAGGTAGTCTTTTGTCGTGATTTTTGTTACTCCAATGAATGGTAGCCTTGTCATTATGGAAGGTAGTATGTTGTCGATATCTTTGTTACTCCAATGGATGGTAGCCGTATCATTATGGAAGGTAGTATGTTGTTGATATCTTTGTTACTCCAATGGATGGTAGTCTTGTCATTATGGAAGGTAGTCTTTTGTCGAGATTTTTGTTACTCCAATGGATTGGTAGCCTTGTCATTATAGAGGGTAGTCTGTTTTCGAGATTTTTGTTATTCAAATGGATGGTAGCCATATCATTATGAAAGGTAGTCTGTTGTTGATATCTTTTTTACTCCAATGGATGGTAGCCTAGTCATTATGGAAGGTGGTCTATTGTTGAGATTTTTGTTTCTCCATTGGATGGTAGCCTTGTCATTATGGAAGGTAGTCTGTTGTCGAGATTTTTGTTATTCCGATGGATGGTAGACTAGATATTATGGAAGGTTGTCTGTTGTCCCTATTTTTGTTACTCTAATGGATGGTAGACTAGTCATTATGGAAGGTAGTCTGTTGTCGAGATTTTTGTTACTCCATTGGATGGTAGGCTTGTCATTATGGAAGGTAGTCTGTTGTCGAGATTTTTGTTACTACAGTGTATGTTAGCCTTGTCATTATGGAAGGTAGTTTTTTGTTGTGATTTTTGTTACTCCAATGAATAATAGCCTTGTAATTATGGAAGGTAGTATGTTGTCGATATCTTTGTTACTCCAATGGATGGTAGCCTTATCATTATTGAAGGTAGTATGTCTTCGATATCTTTGTTACTCCAATGGATGGTAGTCTTGTCATTATAGAAGGTAGTCTGTTGTCGAGATTTTTGTTACTCCAATGGATGGAAGCCTTGTCATTATGGAAGGTAGTCTGTTTTCGAAATTTTTATTATTCAAATGGATGGTAGCCTTGTCATTATGAAAGGTAGTTTGTTGTCGATATTTTTGTTCTTCCAATGGATGGTAGCCTAGTAATTATGGGAGGTAGTCTATTTTTGAGATTTTTGTTACTCCAATGGATGATATCCTTGTCATTATGGAAGGTAGTCTGTTGTCGAGATTTTTGATACTCCAATAGATGGTAGCCTTGTCATTATCGAATATAGTCTCTTGTTGATATTTTTGTTACTCCAATGGATGGTAGCCTTGTCATTATGGAAGGTAGTCTGTTATCGAGATTTTTGTTACTCCAATGGATAGTAGCCTTGTCATTATGGATGGTAGTCTGTTGTGGAGATTTATGTTACTACAATGGATGGTAGCCTTGTCATTATGGAAGGTAGTCTGTCGTTGTGATTCTTGTTACTCCAATGAATGGTAGCTTTGACATTATGAAAGGTAGTCTGTTCTTCAGATTTTTGTTACTACAGTGTATGTTAGCCTTGTCATTATGGAAGGTAGTATGTCGTTGTGATTTTTGTTACTGTAATGGATGGTAGCCTTGTCATTAAGAAAGGTAGTCTATTGTCGAGATTTTTGTTTCTCCATTGGATGGTAGCCTTGTCATTATAGGAGGTAGTCTGTTGTCGAGATTTTTGTTATTCCGATGGATGGTATACTAGCCATTATGGAAGGTTGTCTGTTGTCCCTATTTTTGTTACTCTAATGGATGGTAGAGTAGTCATTATGGAAGGTAGTCTGTTGTCGAGATTTTTGTTACTCCATTGGATGGTAGCCTTGTCATTATGGAAGGTAGTCTGTTGTCGAGATTTTTGTTACTACAGTGTATGTTAGCCTTGTCATTATGGAAGGTAGTTTTTCGTTGTTATTTTTGTTACTCCAATGAATGGTAGCCTTGTAATTATTGAAGGTAGTATGTTGTCGATATCTTTGTTACTCCAATGGATGGTAGCCTTATCATTATTGAAGGTAGTATGTTTTCAATATCTTTGTTACTCCAATGGATGGTAGTCTTGTCATTATGGAAGGTAGTCTGTTGTCGAGATTTTTGTTACTCCAATGGATGGAAGCCTTGTCATTATGGAAGGTAGTCTGTTTTCGAGATTTTTATTATTCAAATGGATGGTAGCCTTGTCATTATGAAAGGTAGTTTGTTGTCGATATTTTTGTTCTTCCAATGGATGGTATCCTAGTAATTATGGGAGGTAGTCTATTTTTGAGATTTTTGTTACTCCAATGGATGATATCCTTGTCAGTATGGAAGGTAGTCTGTTGTCGAGATTTTTGATACTCCAATAGATGGTAGCCTTGTCATTATCGAATATAGTCTCTTGTTGATATTTTTGTTACTCCAATGGATGGTAGCCTTGTCATTATGGAAGGTAGTCTGTTATCGAGATTTTTGTTACTCCAATGGATAGTAGCCTTGTCATTATGGATGGTAGTCTGTTGTGGAGATTTATGTTACTACAATGGATGGTAGCCTTGTCATTATGGAAGGTAGTCTGTCGTTGTGATTCTTGTTACTCCAATGAATGGTAGCTTTGACATTATGAAAGGTAGTCTGTTCTTCAGATTTTTGTTACTACAGTGTATGTTAGCCTTGTCATTATGGAAGGTAGTATGTCGTTGTGATTTTTGTTACTGTAATGGATGGTAGCCTTGTCATTAAGAAAGGTAGTCTATTGTCGAGATTTTTGTTTCTCCATTGGATGGTAGCCTTGTCATTATAGGAGGTAGTCTGTTGTCGAGATTTTTGTTATTCCGATGGATGGTATACTAGCCATTATGGAAGGTTGTCTGTTGTCCCTATTTTTGTTACTCTAATGGATGGTAGAGTAGTCATTATGGAAGGTAGTCTGTTGTCGAGATTTTTGTTACTCCATTGGATGGTAGCCTTGTCATTATGGAAGGTAGTCTGTTGTCGAGATTTTTGTTACTACAGTGTATGTTAGCCTTGTCATTATGGAAGGTAGTTTTTCGTTGTTATTTTTGTTACTCCAATGAATGGTAGCCTTGTAATTATTGAAGGTAGTATGTTGTCGATATCTTTGTTACTCCAATGGATGGTAGCCTTATCATTATTGAAGGTAGTATGTTTTCAATATCTTTGTTACTCCAATGGATGGTAGTCTTGTCATTATGGAAGGTAGTCTGTTGTCGAGATTTTTGTTACTCCAATGGATGGAAGCCTTGTCATTATGGAAGGTAGTCTGTTTTCGAGATTTTTATTATTCAAATGGATGGTAGCCTTGTCATTATGAAAGGTAGTTTGTTGTCGATATTTTTGTTCTTCCAATGGATGGTATCCTAGTAATTATGGGAGGTAGTCTATTTTTGAGATTTTTGTTACTCCAATGGATGATATCCTTGTCAGTATGGAAGGTAGTCTGTTGTCGAGATTTTTGATACTCCAATAGATGGTAGCCTTGTCATTATCGAATATAGTCTCTTATTGATATTTTTGTTACTCCAATGGATGGTAGCCTTGTCATTATGGAAGGTAGTATGTTATCGAGATTTTTGTTACTCCAATGGATAGTAGCCTTGTCATTATGGATGGTAGTCTGTTGTGGAGATTTATGTTACTACAATGGATGGTAGCCTTGTCATTATGGAAGGTAGTTTGTCGTTGTGATTCTTGTTACTCCAATGAATGGTAGCTTCGACATTATGAAAGGTAGTCTATTGTTCAGATTTTTGTTACTACAGTGTATGTTAGCCTTGTCATTATGGAAGGTAGTATGTCGTTGTGATTTTTGTTACTGCAATGGATGGTAGCCTTGTCATTAAGAAAGGTAGTCTATTGTCGAGATTTTTGTTTCTCCATTGGATGGTAGCCTTGTCATTATGGAAGGTAGTCTGTTGTCGAGATTTTTGTTATTCCGATGGATGGTAGACTAGCCATTATGGAAGGTTGTTTGTTGTCCCTATTTTTGTTACTCTAATGGATGGTAGAGTAGTCATTATGGAAGGTAGTTTGTTGTCGAGATTTTTGTTACTCCATTGGATGGTAGCCTTGTCATTTTGGAAGGTAGTCTGTTGTCAAGATTTTTGTTACTACAGTTTATGTTAGCCTATTCATTATGGAAGGTAGTTTTTCATTGTGATTTTTGTTACTCCAATGAATTGTAGCCTTGTCATTATGGAAGGTAGTATGTTGTCGATATCTTTGTTACTCCAATGGATGGTAGCCTTATCATTATTGAAGGTAGTATGTGTTCGATATCTTTGTTACTCCATTGGATGGTAGTCTTGTCATTATGGAAGGTAGTCTGTTGTCGAGATTTTTGTTACTCCAAAGGATGGAAGCCTTGTCATTATGAAAGCTAGTCTGTTTTCGAGATTTTTGTTATTCAAATGGATGGTAGCCTTGTCATTATGAAAGGTAGTGTTTTGTCGAAATTTTTGTTCTTCCATTGGATGGTAGCCTAGGAATTATGGGAGGTAGTCTATTTTTGAGACTTTTGTTAATCCAATGAATGGTATCCTTGTCATTAAGGAAGGTAGTCTGTTTTCGAGATTTTTGATACTCCAATAGATGGTAGCCTTGTCATTATCGAATATAGTCTCTTGTTGATATTTTTGTTACTCCAATGGATGGTATCCTTGTCGTTATGGAAGGTAGTCTGTTGTCGAGATTTTTGTTACTCCAATGGATAGTAGCCTTGTCATTATGGATGGTAGTCTGTTGTGGAGATTTATGTTACTACAATGGATGGTAGCCTTATCATCATGGAAGGTAGTCTATTGTCGAGATTTTTGTTACTACATTGGATTGTAGCCTTGTCATCATGGAAGGTAGTCTGTTGTATATATTTTGTTACTCCAATGGATGGTAGCCTAGTCATTATGGAAGGTAGTTTGTTGTCGAGATTTTTGTTACTCCAATGGATGGCAGCCTTGTCATTATGGAAGGTAGTCTTTTTTCGTGATTTTTGTAACTCCAATGAATGGTAGCCTTGTCATTATGGAGGGTAGTATGTTGTCGATATCTTTGTTACTCCAATGGATGGTAGCCATATCATTATGGAAGGTAGTATGTTGTCGATATCTTTGTTACTCCAATGGATGGTAGTCTTGTCATTATGGAAGGTAGTCTTTTGTCGAGATTTTTGTTACTACAATGGATGGTAGCCTTGTCATTATGGAGGGTAGTCTGTTTTCGAGATTTTTGTTATTCAAATGGATGGTAGCCTTGTCATTATGAAAGGTAGTCTGTTGTTGATATCTTTTTTACTCCAATGGATGGTAGCCTAGTCATTATGGAAGGTAGTCTATTGTTGAGATTTTTGTTACCCCAATGGATGGTAGCCTTGTCATTATTGAAGGTAGTCTGTTGTCGAGTTTATTGTTACTCCAATTGATGGTAGCCTTGTCATTATGGAAGGTAGTCTGTCGTTGTGATTTTTGTTACTCCAATGAATGGTAGCTTTGTCATTATGAAAGGTAGTTTGTTGTTCAGACCTTTGTTACGACAATGTATGTTAGCCTTGTCATTATGGAAGGTAGTCTGTCGTTGTGATTTTTGTTACTGCAATGGATAGTAGCCTTGTCATTAAAAAAGGTAGTCTATTGTCGATATTTTTGTTATTCAAATGGATGGTAGCCTAGTAATTATGGGAGGTAGTCTATTTTCGAGATTTTTGTTACTCCAATGGATTGTAGCCTTTCATTATGGAAGGTAGTTTGTTTTCGAGATTTTTGTTACTCCAATGGATGGTAGCCTTGTCATCATGGAAGATAGTCTCTTGATGATATTTTTGTTACTCCAATGGATCCTTATCATTATGAAAGGTAGTTTGTTGTCGAGATTTTTGTTACTCCAATGGATGGTAGCCTTGTCATTATAGAAGGTAGTCTGTTGTCGAGATTTTTGTTACTACAATGGATGGTAGCCTTGTCATTATGGAAGGTAGTCTGTTTTCGAGATTTTAGCTATTCAAATGGATGGTAGCCTTGTCATTATGAAAGGTAGTCTGTTGTTGATAATTTTGTTCTTCCAATGGATGGTAGCCTAGTAATTATGGTAGGTAGTCTATTTTCGATATTTTTGTTACTCCAATGGATGGTATCCTTGTCATTATGGAAGGTAGTCCATTGTCGAGATTTTTGATACTCCAATAGATGGTAGACTTGTCATTATCGAAGATAGTCTCTTGTTGATATTTTTGTTACTCCAATGGATAGTAGCCTTGTCATTATGGAAGGTAGTCTGTTGTCGAGATTTTTGTTACTCCAATGGATAGTAGCCTTGTCATTATGGATCGTAGTCTGTTGTGGAGATTTATGTTACTACAATGGATGGTAGCCTTATCATTATGGAAGGTAGTCTATTATCGAGATTTTTGTTACTCCAATGGATAGTAGCCTTGTCATTATGGAAGGTAGTCTATTGTCATGATTTATGTTACTACAATGGATGGTAGCCTTATCATCATGGAAGGTAGTCTATTGTCGAGATTTTTGTTAATACATTGGATTGTAGCCTTGTCATCATGGAAGGTAGTCTATTGTCGATATCTTTGTTACTCCAATGGATGGTAGCCTAGTCATTATTGAAGGTAGTCTGTTGTCGAGATTTTTGTTACTCTAATGGATGGCAGCCTTGTCATTATAGAAGGTAGTCTTTTGTCGTGATTTTTGTTACTCCAATGAATGGTAGCCTTGTCATTATGGAAGGTAGTATGTTGTCGATATCTTTGTTACTCCAATGGATGGTAGCCATATCATTATGTAAGGTAGTATGTTGTCGATATCTTTTATTACTCCAATGGATGGTAGTCTTGTCATTATGGAAGGTAGTCTGTTTTTGAGATTTTTGTTATTCAAATGGATGGTAGCCTTGTCATTATGAAAGGTAGTCTATTTTTGATATCTTTTTTACTCCAATGGATGGTAGCCTAGTCATTATGGAAGGTAGTCTATTGTTGAGATTTTTGTTACTTCAATGGATGGTAGCCTTGTCATTATAGAAGGTAGTCTGTTTTTGAGATTTTTGTTATTCAAATGGATGGTAGCCTTGTCATTATGAAAGGTAGTCTATTTTTGATATCTTTTTTACTCCAATGGATGGTAGCCTAGTCATTATGGAAGGTAGTCTATTGTTGAGATTTTTGTTATTCCAATGGATGGTAGCCTTGTCATTATTGAAGGTAGTCTGTTGTCGAGTTTTTTGTTACTCCAATGGATGGTAGCCTTGTCATTATGGAAGGTAGTCTGTGGTTGTGATTTTTGTTACTCCAATGAAGGGTAGCTTTGTCATTATGGAAGGTAGTATGTTGTTCAGATTTTTGTTACTACAATGTATGTTAGCCTTGTCATTATGAAAGGTAGTCTATCGTTGTGATTTTTGTTACTGCAATGGATAGTAGCCTTGTCATTAAGAAAGGTAGTCTATTATCGAGATTTTTTTTCTCCATTGGATGGTAGCCTTGTCATTATGGAAGGTAGTCTGTTGTCGAGATTTTTGTTATTCCGATGGATGGTAGACTAGCCATTATGGAAGGTTCTCTGTTGTCCCTATTTTTGTTACTCTAATGGATGGTAGACTAGTCACTATGGAAGGTAGTCTGTTGTCGAGATTTTTGTTACTCCATTGGATGGTAGCCTTGTCATTATGGAAGGTAGTCTATTGTCGAGATTTTTGTTATTCCAATGGATGGCAGCCCTGTCATTATGGAAGGTTGTCTTTTGTCGTGATTTTTGTTACTCCAATGAATGGTAGCCTTGTCATTATGTTGTCGATATCTTTGTTACTCCAATGGATGGTAGCCTTGTAATTATGGATGGTAGTATGTTGTCGATATCTTTCTTACTCCAATGGATGGTAGCCTTGTCATTATTGAAGGTAGTCTATTGTCGAGATTTTTGTTAGTCCAATGGATGGTAGCCTTGTCATTATGGAAGGTATTCTGTCGTTGTGATTTTTGTTACACAATAGTTGATAGCCTTGTCATTATAGAAGGTAGTCTGTTGTTTCGATTTTTGTTACTATAATGTATGTTAGCCTTGTCATCATGGAAGGTAGTCTGTTGTCGATATTATTGTTACTACATTGGATTGTAGCCTTGTCATTATGAAAGGTAGTCTGTTGTCGATATCTTTGTTACTCCAATGGATGGTAGCCTAGTCATTATGGTAGGTAGTCTCTTGTCGAGATTTTTGTTACTCCAATGTATGGTAGCCTTGTCATTATTGAAAGTAGTCTGTTGTCGAGATTTTTGTTATTCTAATGGATGGCAACATTGTCATTATGGAAGGTAGTCTGTTGTCGATATCTTTGTTACTCCAAATGGATGGTAGCCTTGTCATTATGAAAGTTAGTCTGTTCTCGATATCTTTGTTACTCCAATGGATGGTTGCCTAGTCATTATGGAAGGTAGTCTATTGTTTATATTTTTGTTACTCCAATGGATGGTAGCCTTGTCATTATTGAAGGTAGTTTGTTGTCGATATTTTTGTTACTCCAATAGATGGTAGCCTTGTCATTATGGAAGGTAGTTTGTCATTGTGATTTTTGTTACTCCAATGAATGGTAGCCTTGTCATTATGGAAGGTAGTCTGTTGTTCAGATTTTTATTACCGTAGTGTATGTTAGCCTTGTCATTATGGAAGGTAGTCTGTTATCGAGATTTTTTTTAATGCAATGGATGGTAGCATTGTCATTAATAAAGGTAGTCTATTGTCGAGTTTTTTATTTCTCCATTGGATGGTAGCCTTGTCATTATGGAAGGTAGTTTGTTGTTCAGATTTTTGTAACTACAGTGTATGTTAGCCTTCTCATTATGGAAGGTAGTCTGTCGTTGTGATTTTTTTTACTGCAATGGATGGTAGCCTTGTCATTAAGAAAGGTACTCTATTGTCGAGATTTTTGTTACTCCAATGGATGGTAGCCTTGTCTTTATGGAAGATAGTCTCTTGTTGATATTTTTGTTACTCCAATGGATTGTAGCCTTGTCATTATGGAAGGTGGTTTGTTGTCGAGATTTTTGTTACTCCAATGGATGGTAGCCTTGTCATTATAGAAGGTAGTCTGTTGTCGAGATTTATGTTACTACAATGGATGGTAGCCTTGTCATTATAGAAGGTAGTCTGTTGTCGATATTTTTGTTACTCCAATGGATGGTAGCCTTGTCATTATGGAAGGTAGTCTTTTTTCGAGATTTTTGTTATACAAATGGATGGTAGCCTTGTCATTATGAAAGGTAGTCTGTTTCGATATCTTTGTTACTTCAATGGATGGTAGCCTAGTCATTATGGAATATAGTCTATTGTTGAGATTTTTGTTACTCTAATGGATGGTAGCCTTATCATTATTGAAGGTAGTCAGTTGTCGAGTTTTTTGTTACTCCAATGGATGGTAGCCTTGTCATTATGGAAGGTAGTCTATCATTGTGATTTTTGTTACTCCAATGAATGGTAGCCTTGTCATTATGGAAGGTAGTTTGTTCTTCAGATTTTTGTTACTACAATGTATGTTAGCCTTGTCATTATGGAAGGTAGTCCGTCATTGTGATTTTTGTTACTGCAATGGATGGTAGCCTTGTCATTAAGAAAGGTAGTCTATTGTCGAGATTTTTGTTTCTCCGTTGGATGGTAGCCTTGTCATTATGGAAGGTAGTCTGTTGTCGAGATTTTTGTTATTTCGATGGATGGTAGACTAGCCATTATGGAAGGTTGTCTGCTGTCCCTATTTTTGTTACTCTAATGGATGGTAGACTAGTCATTATGGAACGTAGTCTGTTGTCGAGATTTTTGTTACTCCATTGGATGGTAGCCTTGTCATTATGGAAGGTAGTCTGTTGTAGAGATTTTTGTTTTTCCAATGGATGGCAGCCTTGTCATTATGGAAGGTAGTCTTTTGTCGTGATTTTTTATACTCCAATGAATGGTAGCCTTGTAATAATGGATGGTAGTATGTCGTTGTGATTTTTGTTACTCCAATGGATGGTAGCATTGTCATTATTGAAGGTAGTTTGTTGTCGATATTTTTGTTACTCCAATAGATGGTAGCCTTGTCATTATGGAAGGTAGTTTGTCATTGTGATTTTTGTTACTCCAATGAATGGTAGCCTTGTCATTATGGAAGGTAGTCTGTTGTTCAGATTTTTATTACCGTAGTGTATGTTAGCCTTGTCATTATGGAAGGTAGTCTGTTATCGAGATTTTTTTTAATGCAATGGATGGTAGCATTGTCATTAATAAAGGTAGTCTATTGTCGAGATTTTTATTTCTCCATTGGATGGTAGCCTTGTCATTATGGAAGGTAGTTTGTTGTTCAGATTTTTGTAACTACAGTGTATGTTAGCCTTCTCATTATGGAAGGTAGTCTGTCGTTGTGATTTTTTTACTGCAATGGATGGTAGCCTTGCCATTAAGAAAGGTACTCTATTGTCGAGATTTTTGTTACTCCAATGGATGGTAGCCTTGTCTTTATGGAAGATAGTCTCTTGTTGATATTTTTGTTACTCCAATGGATTGTAGCCTTGTCATTATGGAAGGTGGTTTGTTGTCGAGATTTTTGTTACTCCAATGGATGGTAGCCTTGTCATTATAGAAGGTAGTCTGTTGTCGAGATTTATGTTACTACAATGGATGGTAGCCTTGTCATTATAGAAGGTAGTCTGTTGTCGATATTTTTGTTACTCCAATGGATGGTAGCCTTGTCATTATGGAAGGTAGTCTTTTTTCGAGATTTTTGTTATACAAATGGATGGTAGCCTTGTCATTATGAAAGGTAGTCTGTTTCGATATCTTTGTTACTTCAATGGATGGTAGCCTAGTCATTATGGAATATAGTCTATTGTTGAGATTTTTGTTACTCTAATGGATGGTAGCCTTATCATTATTGAAGGTAGTCAGTTGTCGAGTTTTTTGTTACTCCAATGGATGGTAGCCTTGTCATTATGGAAGGTAGTCTATCATTGTGATTTTTGTTACTCCAATGAATGGTAGCCTTGTCATTATGGAAGGTAGTTTGTTCTTCAGATTTTTGTTACTACAATGTATGTTAGCCTTGTCATTATGGAAGGTAGTCCGTCATTGTGATTTTTGTTACTGCAATGGATGGTAGCCTTGTCATTAAGAAAGGTAGTCTATTGTCGAGATTTTTGTTTCTCCGTTGGATGGTAGCCTTGTCATTATGGAAGGTAGTCTGTTGTCGAGATTTTTGTTATTTCGATGGATGGTAGACTAGCCATTATGGAAGGTTGTCTGTTGTCCCTATTTTTGTTACTCTAATGGATGGTAGACTAGTCATTATGGAACGTAGTCTGTTGTCGAGATTTTTGTTACTCCATTGGATGGTAGCCTTGTCATTATGGAAGGTAGTCTGTTGTAGAGATTTTTGTTTTTCCAATGGATGGCAGCCTTGTCATTATGGAAGGTAGTCTTTTGTCGTGATTTTTTATACTCCAATGAATGGTAGCCTTGTAATAATGGATGGTAGTATGTCGTTGTGATTTTTGTTACTCCAATTGATGGTAGCCTTGTCATTATTGAAGGTAGTATGTCGTTGTGATTTTTGTTACTCCAATGGATGGTAGCCTTGTCATTATGGAAGGTAGTATGTTGTTCAGATTTTTTTTACTACAATGTATGTTAGCCTTTGAAGGGGTGAAAAACACAAGAAGGGGGGGTTGAATTGTAAAACTGGAAACTTAAAGCAAATGACAAGGTATTTTTATCCTGGTTCGTTTGATCTCAAACTACTCCAGTCCACCCGTCAAGGTGATTTTGCCTCTCTCCAACGAGGTCTTAATTCCCTATATTCAACTGAATACAAATCTGTTTTAGCAACTGCTAAAACCTTCTTGATTCAAACCACAATCCGGTTTGTCAAGGCAACACTTTCTTACAAAGGTATAAGCAAATGTGTGTGAATGTTTTCTACAAAAACTATATCACAACTGTGATGTTTACACAAATGAAGCTTAGAATACTAGGTTGCTAAACGCTAATAAAGTATCAGAGTTTGTTGGTTTAGCAAAACTTGTAGAGTAAAGATTATTGTTCAGCTTTGTGCGTGTAGAGAGTTTGGAAGCATTAGCCGTGATAATCTTCAAAGCTTGGTTTATATAGCACTTGAGAAGATGAACGTTGAAGCAAATATTCTTGATTCAATGCTATTAACAAGCTTTCCTTTTTGAGCAGATCTTGTCTAGAATGATGCCGTTGGTATTGATTAGCTTTCAATGCACAGTACTGTTGCTTCTTCAATGCACGATCTGGCTTGGCTCATTCTGATTCTACTTTGTTGCTGATGAACTAATGTGTTTCTGTATCAGAGTGTTTTACGCGCAGTTCTGTTCATCAAGCTTCAGCATGTGCAAGCGTTGATCATCTGATCTTGACGTTCTGATTCAGCAACTTCTGATGCTGGTGTATGAAGACATATTCTGATGCTGAGAACGTGATCTTGCTTATTTTAATCAGCATATCTGCAAATCAGAGCATAGTAATTTTAGGCAGCATATAATTCAATCATGAAATATTTAACTACTATATCTTTTCACTTTGTTATCATCAAAACTTAAATATAGGGTACTAGATTCAAACATTGTTCTAACAATCTCCCCCTTTTTGATGATGACAAAAACTAGATATTTTAAATGAAAAAATAACGTGAAAAGTTATCAGTGCTATGTATCAGAATAAGAAGTACGGAGAATTCAGAGTTTAAGAGATACTCCCCCTGAGTTTGTTACTTCCCTTTGCTATGCGTGTTCTTCAGAGTCAGATCTTTTTCTATCTTTGAGCATCAGATTATAAGTCTTTGACTTATCAGAGAGCAGAGCTTCAGAGCTTTTCCTGTCAGAGCTTTGCTTCGGATCAGAATGTTAGGTCGATCAGAGCTTCATATATCAGAACTTCATATTTGATCAGAGCATCATGAGCTTCTACATTTTGATCAGATCTTCTAGCTTCTAGTCTTCATAGTGTTCAAGAGCTTCCTTGTGCCTGTAGACTTAAAGACAAAACAGAAAAACATTTCAAGTAATAGAGTTAGAATGTTTGAGAGTTTCTGTCTAGTTAGCCGTTATTGATTTTAAATATCATTCTTGTTCTCCCCCTTTTTGTCAGCAATCAAAAAGTGTTAGTGATGTGCTAAAACAATTTAGATCAGAAAAACAAATTATATTAAAGGTAGTTCAGTGCAAAAGAACATTACACAAACATAGTCAAAATAGTACATCAGAATAAAGAAAACATAAAAAGTTATGCATGACAAAAATTTTAAGGTTGTGGGGGCATGCGTGAGAACAGGCTTTGCAGCATTGCTTGAATCTTTTCAGAAGTTTCATTCTGCTTCTGAACCATGGTGACAACAGTATCAATCTTGCTGTCCTGAACATTCATTCTTGCTTCCATCTTCTGATCATTCTCTTCCATCCGCTGCTGTAGACGCAAGTCATTCAGCCTTAATTCTTCCAGAGCCTGCCTGTCCAAGGCAGCTTGAGAACTTTCAGCAGGAGGAAGTTTCTCAGAACTTTCAGCTACATCTTCTGCTGGATTTTCTTCCTGAAGAGTCTTGTCTTCTTCTGATGGTTGCACCTGTGCAGCTTGCTCTTTCTCAGACCAGGATTCAGAGTCCAGAGGGAGCACAACTTCTTGAGGCAGCTGACTCTCAACTTCCTTCAGCAGCTTGCTAAAGTTCTGTTGAGCCTGCTCATAGTTGACGTCCTGCAGCTTGAGTGCTTCAGCACGAACCCATACTCTGAACTGTGACCAGAGCTGATCAGAAGCAGCTGGGTCGATCATCCCCGGACAGACTTGCTTCAAAGAAGCAATCCATTGTAGCATACCTGTTTCAAAGTCCAAAATACCAGAGCCAACATCTAATTGCTTTGGTTTGGGAATGGCCAATTTGTGTCTTAAATCAGCAAGACGTTCAAGACTTGATAAGTCAATGAAAGTTTTGCTGGGGTTTTCAGAGGATTGGTTTTCAGAGGTGTGCTGAGGTGCTGTTTGATTTGGTGGATGGTTATTAGAGTCAGAGGATATATCTATTGGAGTGGTTGGAGTTTTTGGAGGTGTTGATTCCTCTGATGATGGTAACTGGGGTCTGACAATGGTGGTTCCACATGGCAACTGTATTGCCAGCGGTGAAGGTTGAGATGAGTGGGGATCAAAATGATGAGGAGATGGGGTTTCATAGCGGTGAAACTCTGTTTGAGGTGAGGGAGGATTATTTTCTGGTTGAGGAGGTGGAATCTCTGATTGCTCAGGGATCAGAGGTTCTTCTGAGATAGGTTGTTGAGATTGTGGTTCTGGTTCTGGTTGATGTTCTGGTTGTATTTCTGGTTCAGGTTGAATTTCTGGTTCAGGTTGAGGAGGAGGAATATTTGGTGGTTCAGAGTGAGGTTGAACAGAAGCATGTTCACGCTCAATGTCAGCTAGCACTCTATCAAGTGCTGGTGTTGTTGAAACAGTTGGTTGTTGTTTGGGAATTTTGATTGGAATTTTAATTCTGGTTCTTCTGAGTTGTAAGGCCTCAGAAGGGTCTTCTGGTATGGTTTCATCAATAGTGGGGATTGGAATGGATATTCTGTGAGAGGTTTGAGGAGGAGCAACAGATGTTGGAATAGTAGAGGAAATTGAAATAGGAGCAGCAGATGAATTACCTCGTTTCTTTGGAGTCTGGTGAGATGATCCTTCTGCTTTCCTCTTCTTTGACTTCTTCTGAATCACTTCAGGTTGAACTTGACTCAGATCTTTGATCTTCAGCTTTGAACCTGCATCTTCTTCCTTGGAAGAATCTGGATACTTGATAAACATATCAGGTTGGGATTCCATTTCAGAAAATCTTGGGAAATCACTCAGAGGCATTCTTCTTCTGGAGATGTCAGCAGTTGAAGCAGCTCTGGGTTCCTTCCTAATATTTTCTATCAGCTTCATCTTTTTTAGGTTCTTAGCATTCAGCGGTTTTCCAACAGTTGGTTCAAAATTGCCCAGTACTTTAGCTTCGCTCAGATAATCTATCAGCTTATTCTCTGTCAGAATATCTGATATGAGCCTCCCAAACGGTATCCAGTCCCTTTTGGTCCTTTCTCCTTCTCTAGTCTCTTTCACACTAGTCTTCAGATGATTGAACAGGAAGTGTGCCAAATTGATCTTCACCCTCTGATCAATAAAGTAGATCAGAAATTGCTGATCCACGTTTATATAGTCAGGAGAGCTTGTTGGCTTCCTGTGATTGAAACAGCCTAGAACAATCTTAGCCCACACTCTGCAGTGATCCTTCAGATCCTTGATTTTGCTGCTGGGAAAACCAAGAGTGAAAATACAGTTGGCTACCACACCTATATCAGGGCATCTATCAGCCATGTCCACACAACGGACTCCACCACCACTTTGACCAATTAACCTAGCAATTAGGTCTTCAGAAATTATTATCTTCTTTCCCATGACAGAAGAGATGACTAGATGTTTATGAATCTTGGCGTGAATCCAAAATTCCTTGACAAGCTCTGGGAAGGTTGGTCCAA
Organism: Vicia faba; assembly: GCA_948472305.1. Lineage (NCBI taxonomy): Eukaryota > Viridiplantae > Streptophyta > Magnoliopsida > Fabales > Fabaceae > Vicia > Vicia faba. Next base: position 532,052,529 of record OX451741.1, read on the forward strand.
CCAATCTATCAAAGTACCTCTCCCACTTTTGAGCTTTGACTTCCTCAGTTAGGTCAAATCCATTTTCCTTCAAACTTTCGAAATCGATGATTAATTCAGAGAGAACCTCAAGATTCTTTACTGGTGTGAGAAGAGTTCTGGTAGGCGCTTGATATTGCTCAGAGGTTTCCTTCTTCTGATTTCCTGCAGAAATGCTGGAGGATGCCATTGTTCTCACACAAACAGCTTGAGAGTGATTTGAGAGAAAAAGGGTTTGAAGGTGATAAACTCAGAAAAATGCAGAGAATACTTAAGAGATTATGAGAAAGCGTAAAGGTTAAGAATGAAGAATAATGTGCTTAAATAAAGATTTCAAAAATTATTTTGAAAAATTAAACGTTTTTAAGAAAGAGAAAAAAAATAATGATTGCCATTAACAGGCGTGATTACTTTTGCATTAAATGCTTGCTGATTTTGGGGGATTTGAGAAAGATACTTAAAAACGGTTACCAGACATGTGTCTCAATGCACCCAATCAGCGCTTTCCTTTCTCAGAAGCGTGCACGCGTTCTGCTTCAGGGATTTGCTGATGATTGGATGACACTTGTTTGATGTAGTGATCAGCACGTCTGTATTTGAGATTAGACTCTCAGATCTTTAGACTTGCCTCTGATACAATCTGCATGTTCTAACTTTCTGAAAGAAGATTGATCAGAAGTTCACAGAAATATAAATACATTCTGACAGATAAAAATATGGAATAAAAACATTTTCATTCTGGGCATACTTTCATGCTGAGATGTTTCAGAATGAAATTAAACCTATCTTCTGAAAGGGGTTTTGTAAAGATATCAGCCCATTGATGGTCTGTATCTATAAATTTCAAGTTTAAAATACCTTTCTGAATATAGTCCCTAATGAAATGATGTTTTATTTCTATATGCTTAGCTCTAGAATGTAAAATAGGATTCTTACTTAAGCAAATAGCAGAAGTATTATCACAGAGAATAGGAATGTTACTCTCAAAAATCTGGAAGTCTTCAAGCTGACTTTTCATCCAGAGCATCTGTGTGCTACATCCAGCTGCTGCTATGTACTCAGCTTCTGCTGTTGACAGAGCAATTGTTGATTGCCTTTTGCTGGACCACGAGATCAGATTTTCTCCCAGAAACTGGCAGCTTCCAGAAGTACTTTTTCGTTCCACTCTGTCTCCAGCAAAATCAGCGTCGCAGTAGCCTATTAAACTGTAATCACTAGATTTTCTATAAAATAAACCCAGATTAGTAGTACCTTTCAGATACTTGAAAATTCGCTTAACAGCTGTTAAGTGAGATTCTCTAGGATCTGATTGGAATCTAGCACAAATACATACGCTGAATAAAATATCAGGTCTTGAAGCAGTCAGATAAAGGAGAGAACCAATCATACCTCTGTAGACTTTCTGTTCTACGCTTTTGCTTACCTCTTCTCTTTCCAGAATGCACGTGGGATGCATTGGAATCTTTGATGGCTTACATTCTGAGAGATCAAATTTCTTCAGAAGATCTCTGATGTATTTGCTCTGATGAATGTAAGTTCCCTCTGGAGTTTGATTGATCTGAATTCCTAGAAAGAACTTCAGTTCCCCCATGAGGCTCATCTCAAATTCTGCCTGCATACACTTAGCAAATTTTCTTCCAAGAGAAGGATTAGTAGAACCAAAGATTATATCATCAACATAAATTTGACAGACTAAAATGTCACTCTTAACTGTTTTACAGAATAGAGTGGTGTCCACTTTCCCTCTGGTGAACTCATTTTCAAGCAGAAAGTTACTTAGCCTTTCATACCAAGCTCTGGGAGCTTGTTTCAGACCGTACAGTGACTTTTTCAGTTTGAAAACATGTTCTGGATGTTTTGTATTTTCAAAACCTGGGGGTTGGTGAACATACACTTCTTCTTCTATATAACCATTTAAGAATGCACTTTTGACATCCATCTGATACAGAGTGATGCCTCTATTAACAGCAAATGAGATTAAAAGTCTGATAGATTCTAACCTGGCGACTGGGGCAAAGGTTTCTGTATAGTCTATCCCCTCTTGCTGACTATAACCTTGTGCAACCAGTCGTGCCTTGTTTCTGACGACTTCTCCTTGTTCATTGAGCTTGTTTCTGAACACCCATCTTGTTCCAATGACGTTGAAACCTTTTGGTCTTGGAACGAGATCCCATACGTCGTTTCTGGTGAATTGATTCAGCTCTTCTTGCATTGCCAGAATCCAGTCATTGTCCAGAAGTGCTTCATCAATAGAAGAAGGTTCAATCAGAGACACAAGTCCCATCAGAGTTTCCTCAGAGTTTCTGAAGCTTGCTCTTGTTCTGATTGGATCTTCCTTTCTTCCTAGGATAGTTTCTTCTGGGTGATCCAAACTGCTTCTGGGTAATCTCTTCTGAGGTTGATCAGCAGCAGTTGTAGGAGTTCTAGCATTGCTTCTTTCAGACGTTGAAGGAATGTCTGTGTTGAGAGCTTCTGATGACTTGTCTTCAGAACCTGCAAATTCAATTTCTATACCTGCAAGATTTTCATTCTGCTTTGACTTTTCAGAGTCAAGCTTGTCATCAAAACGAACACTGATTGATTCTTCCACAATCTGTGTTTCTGTATTGTATACTCTGTACCCTCTTGAGCGTTCAGAGTATCCTAACATAATACACTTCTGTGCCTTAGAATCAAACTTGTTCAAATAATTCTTAGTATTTAACATATAGCAAGTACATCCAAATGGATGAAAATACGAAATGTTGGGCTTTCTGTTCTTCCACAATTCATATGGAGTCTTTTCCAGAATAGGTCTTATTGAGATTCTATTCTGAATGTAGCACGCTGTGTTTATTGCCTCTGCCCAGAAAGTCTTAGCAACGTTTGTCTCGTTGATCATGGTTCTGGCCATTTCTTGCAATGTTCTGTTCTTTCGTTCTACAACTCCATTTTGTTGGGGAGTTCTAGGACAAGAGAAATCATGCAGAATGCCTTTGTCATTAAAGAATGACTCAAAATCTTTATTTTCAAATTCTCCACCATGATCACTTCTGACTTTAACGATTCTAAGATCTTTTTCATTCTGAACTTGGTTACAGAAGGTAACAAACACAGAGTGTGACTCGTCCTTGTGTCTTAAGAACTTTACCCATGTCCATCTGCTATAGTCATCTACGATTACTAACCCATACTTCTTGCCACTGACAGAAGCAGTCTTAACTGGTCCAAATAAGTCAATGTGCAGAAGTTCTAATGGCTTAGAGGTAGAAACAACATTTTTGGATTTAAAAGAGGGTTTTGCAAATTTGCCTTTCTGACATGCTTCACACAGAGCATCTGAATTGAACTTCAAATTTGGAAGTCCTCTGACCAGATTGAGTTTGTTAATCTGAGATATTCTTCTCATACTAACATGCCCCAATCTTCTGTGCCAGATCCACTGCTCGTTGTTAACAGACAGAAGACACTTTACGTTCTGACTCTTTAGTTCAGAAAGTTTGATTTTGTAAATGTTGTTTTTCCTCTTACCATTAAATAGGATAGTCCCATCTTTATGACTAACAGCTTTACATGATTTTTGATTAAAGATTATATCATAACCGTTATCACTTAATTGACTTATGGATAACAGGTTATGCATCAATCCATCAACAAGCAGAACATTATTAATAGAGGGAAGATTTCCGTTACCTACAGTTCCAGAGCCAATTATCTTTCCCCTCTGATTGCCTCCAAAGCCAACGTGGCCTCCAGGCTTAAGTTCCAGGCTTTGGAACATATGCCTTCTTCCCGTCATGTGTCGTGAGCAGCCAGAGTCCAGGTACCATGACTGGTGTTTCTGACTTGCTGCTAAAGATATCTGCAACATGTATTATTTTATCCTTAGGTACCCAGATCTTCTTGGGTCCTGATTTGTTAGTTTTACCAAAACTCTGGTTGAATTTTGGTTTCACAAAGTGATTACTACTAGTATATTTGATGTCATGTGTGTGACCATACACAAAGTGTGAATTTAGAGGAGTGTGTTTAATAACTAAATCCATGACATTTTTAGGTGTAGGAACCTTACCTAGGTATCCTATTCCTTTCCTGCCGTTTCTGCTAACTCCATAGATCATTGAAGCCATTCTGCTTCTATCTATGCTTTTAGCAAGGAACTTCTGGAAACTATGATCATACTCCTTAATGATCTCATCAGCGTTGCTGGGAGTTTCAGCAATTGGTTCCTTCTGAGAGTTTTGTAAAGAGTTTTCTAATTTTAAAATTTTATCTCTCAGCTCAGAGTTTTCCAATTTGAGACTCTCAGACTTATTAGAGTCAGATTCAAGAGTCCTTTTCAGGTCTCTGAATTTAGCTCTAATCTGCTGATAACGTTCCAGAATTTCATTTAGGCTTTCAGCAAGTTCAGCCTTTGTAAAATTAACAGCGAAGTTAGGAAATACCTCTTCTGTGTCTGATTCTGAGTCTGAGTCAGAAGCTTCACTGTCATCTGGAATGCTAGCCATGAGCGCTATGTTCGCCCTTTCATCATCTGATTCTGAGTCAGCTTCAGACGAGTCAGAGTCATCCCATGTGGCCATGAGACTTTTCTTCTTCTCTCTTCCAAACTTCTTTTTGGGCTTTTCCCTCTGAAGCTTTGGACAGTCACTCTTGTAGTGTCCTTGCTCATTGCACTCGTAGCAGATGATGTCTTTTGTATTTGGCTTCTTGCTACCAGAGGAGCCTTCAGATCTTATGTATCCAGAGGAAGAATCTGTCCTTCTGTATCTGGAAGAAGACTCGTTCTGATCAGATCTTCTGGGATTCCTGAACTTCCTTTGTCTTTGCTTCCACAGTTGATTTACTCTTCTGGAGAGAAGGGAAAGCTCGTCTTCTTCTGATGAGGATCCATCAGATGTTTCTTCAACTGCCTGCAAAACTTTAGATTCAGATTTTCTGTTAGATTTTAAAGCTATAGGCTTACCTTGCTTCTGAGGCTCGTCAGCTTCCAGCTCTATCTCATGACTTCTGAGGGAGCTTATAAGTTCCTCCAGAGTGATTTTGTTGAGATCTTTCGCCAGCTTCAGAGCAGTAACCATAGGCCTCCACTGCTTGGGTAAACTTCTGATTATCTTCTTGACATGGTCAGCAGTAGAGTATCCCTTGTCCAGAACTTTGAGACCAGCTACCAGAATCTGGAATCTAGAGAACATAGTTTCAATGGATTCAGATTCTTCCATTTTAAACGCCTCATACTTCTGAATGAGCGCCAGAGCTTTTGTTTCTTTGACTTGAACGTTGCCCTCGTGCGTCATTCTGAGAGAATCAAAGATGTTCTTAGCTGTGTCTCTGTTGGAGATCTTCTCATACTCAGTATAGGAGATGGCACTGAGAAGGATGGTTCTGGCCTTATGGTGATTCTTGAAATCACGCTTTTGTTGATCAGTCATTGATTTTCTATCAATCTTCTGACCAGTTGCATTCACAGGGTGCGTGTATCCATCTGTCACCATATCCCACAGATCAGCATCATGTGCTAGAAAGAAGCTTTCAATTCTGTCTTTCCAGTAGTCAAAGTTTTCTCCATCAAAGACTGGAGGTTTGCCGCTGAATCTGTCTCTATCCTCATTGTTGTCATTGCTGAAATGAGAGTTGTTTCCTGCCATAGTGTTTTTCTGACGCTGGATCTTTTACTGACACGGTTAAGTGTTTTAGCTCAGAACCAGGCGCTCTGATGCCAATTGAAGGGGTGAAAAACACAAGAAGGGGGGGTTGAATTGTAAAACTGGAAACTTAAAGCAAATGACAAGGTATTTTTATCCTGGTTCGTTTGATCTCAAACTACTCCAGTCCACCCGTCAAGGTGATTTTGCCTCTCTCCAACGAGGTCTTAATTCACTATATTCAACTGAATACAAATCTGTTTTAGCAACTGCTAAAACCTTCTTGATTCAAACCACAATCCGGTTTGTCAAGGCAACACTTTCTTACAAAGGTATAAGCAAATGTGTGTGAATGTTTTCTACAAAAACTATATCACAACTGTGATGTTTACACAAATGAAGCTTAGAATACTAGGTTGCTAAACGCTAATAAAGTATCAGAGTTTGTTGGTTTAGCAAAACTTGTAGAGTAAAGATTATTGTTCAGCTTTGTGCGTGTAGAGAGTTTGGAAGCATTAGCCGTGATAATCTTCAAAGCTTGGTTTATATAGCACTTGAGAAGATGAACGTTGAAGCAAATATTCTTGATTCAATGCTATTAACAAGCTTTCCTTTTTGAGCAGATCTTGTCTAGAATGATGCCGTTGGTATTGATTAGCTTTCAATGCACAGTACCGTTGCTTCTTCAATGCACGATCTGGCTTGGCTCATTCTGATTCTACTTTGTTGCTGATGAACTAATGTGTTTCTGTATCAGAGTGTTTTACACGCAGTTCTGTTCATCAAGCTTCAGCATGTGCAAGCGTTGATCATCTGATCTTGACGTTCTGATTCAGCAACTTCTGATGCTGGTGTATGAAGACATATTCTGATGCTGAGAACGTGATCTTGCTTATTTTAATCAGCATATCTGCAAATCAGAGCATAGTAATTTTAGGCAGCATATAATTCAATCATGAAATATTTAACTACTATATCTTTTCACTTTGTTATCATCAAAACTTAAATATAGGGTACTAGATTCAAACATTGTTCTAACAGCCTTGTCATCATGGAAGGTAGTCTGTTGTCCAGATTTTTGTTACTCCATTGGATAGTAGCCTTGTCATTATGGAAGGTAGACTGTTGTCAAGATTTTTGTTATTCCAATGGATGGTAGCCTAGTAATTAAGGGAGGTAGTCTATTTTCGAGATTTTTGTTACTCCAATGGATTGTAGCCTTTTATTATGGAAGGTAGTTTGTTTTCGAGATTTTTGTTACTCCAATGGATGGTAGCCTTGTCATTATGGAAGATAGTCTCTTTTTGATATTTTTGTTACTCCAATGGATGGTAGCCTTATCATTATGGAAGGAAGTTTGTTGTCGAGATTATTGTTACTACATTGGATTGTAGCCTTGTCATTACGGAAGATAGTTTGTTGTCGATAACTCTGTTACTCCAATGGATTGTAGCCTAGTCATTATGGGAGGTAGTCTGTTGTCGAGATTTTTGTTACTCCAATGGATGGTAGCCTTGTCATTATTGAAAGTAGTCTGTTGTCGAGATTTTTGTCATTCCAATGGATGGAAACCTTGTCATTATGGAAGGTAGTCTTTTGTCGAGATTTTTGATATTCAAATGGATGGTAGCCTTGTCATTATGAAAGGTAGTCTGTTGTCGATATCTTTGTTACTCCAATGGATGGTTGCCTAGTCATAATGGAAGGTAGTCTATTGTTGAGATTTTTGTTACTCCAATGGATGGTAGCCCTGTCATTATGGAAGGTTGTCTGTTGTCGAGTTTTTTGTTACTCCAATGGATGGTATCCTTATCATAATGGAAGGTAGTAGGTCGTTGTGATTTTTTTTACTCCAATGAATGGTAGCCTTTTCATTATGGCAGGAAGTCTATTATTCAGATTTTTGTTACTACAGTGTATGTTAGCCTTGTCAATATGGAAGGTAGTCTGTCATTGTGATTTTTGTTACTACAATGGATGGTAGCCTTGTCATTAAGAAACGTAGTCTATTGCCGAGATTTTTGTTTCTCCATTGGATGGTAGCCTTGTCATTATGGAAGGTAGTCTGTTGTCGAGATTTTTGTTATTCCGATGGATTGTAGACTAGCCATTATGGAAGGTTGTCTGTTGTCCCAATTTTTGTTACTGTAATGGATGGTAGACTAGTCATTATGGAAGGAAGTCTATTGTCGAGATTTTTGTTACTCCATTGGATGCCAGCCTTATCATTATGGAAGGTAGTCTTTTGTCGTGATTTTTGTTACTCCAATGAATGGTGGCCTTGTCATTATGGAAGTTAGTATGTTGTCGATATCTTTGTTACTCCAATGGATGGTAGCCTTGTAATTATGGATGGTAGTATGTTGTCGATATCTTTGTTACTCCAATGGATGGTAGCCTTGTCATTATTGAAGGTAGTCTATTGTCGAGATTTTTGTTACTCCAATGGATGGTAGCCTTTTCATTATGGAAGGTAGTATGTTGTTCAGATTTTTGTTACTACAATGTATGTTAGCCTTGTCATCATGGAGGTAGTCTGATGTCCATATTTTTGTTACTCCATTGGATAGTAGCCTTGTCATTATGGAAGGTAGTCTGTTGTCGAGATTTTTGTTATTCCAATGGATGGTAGCCTAGTAATTATGGAAGGTAGTATATTTTTGAGATTTTTGTTACTCTAATGGATGGTAGCCTTTCATTATGTAAGGTAGTTTGTTTTCTAGATTTTTGTTACTCCAATGGATGGTAGCCTTTTCATTATGGAAGATAGTATCTTGTTGATATTTTTGTTACTCCAATGGATGGTAGCCTTATCATTATGGAAGGTAGTTTGTTGTCGAGATTTTTGTTACTCCAATGGATGGTAGCCTTGTCATTATAGAAGGTAGTCTGTTGTCGAGATTTATGTTACTACAATGGATGGTAGCCTTATCATTATGGAAGGTAGTCTATTGTCGAGATTATTGTTACTACATTGGATGGTAGCCCTGTCATTATGGAAGGTAGTCTGTTGTCGATATCTCTGTTACTCCAATGGATTGTAGCCTAGTAATTATGGGAGGTAGTCTGTTGTCAAGATTTTTGTTACTCCAATGGATGGTAGCCTTGTCATTATTGAAAGTAGTCTGTTGTCGAGATTTTTGTCATTCCAATGGATGGAAACCTTGTCATTATGGAAGGTAGTCTTTTGTCGAGATTTTTGATATTCAAATGGATGGTAGCCTTGTCATTATGAAAGGTAGTCTGTTGTCGATATCTTTGTTACTCCAATAGATGGTTGCCTAGTCATAATGGAAGGTAGTCTATTGTTGAGATTTTTGTTACTCCAATGGATGGTAGCCCTGTCATTATGGAAGGTTATCTGTTGTCGAGTTTTTTGTTACTCCAATGGATGGTATCCTTGTCATTATGGAAGGTAGTAGGTCGTTGTGATTTTTGTTACTCCAATGAATGGTAGCCTTTTCATTATGGCAGGAAGTCTGTTGTTCAGATTTTTGTTACTACAGTGTATGTTAGCCTTGTCAATATGGAAGGTAGTCTGTCAATGTGATTTTTGTTACTACAATGGATGGTAGCCTTGTCATTAAGAAACGTAGTCTATTGCCGAGATTTTTGTTTCTCCATTGGATGGTAGCCTTGTCATTATGGAAGGTAGTCTGTTGTCGAGATTTTTGTTATTCCGATGGATTGTAGACTAGCCATTATGGAAGGTTGTCTGTTGTCCCAATTTTTGTTACTGTAATGGATGGTAGACTAGTCATTATGGAAGGAAGTCTGTTGTCGAGATTTTTGTTACTCCAATGGATGGTAGACTAGTCATTATGGAAGGTAGTTTGTTTTCGAGATTTTTGTTACTCCAATGGATGGTAGCCTTGTCATTATTGAAAGTAGTCTTTTTTCGAGATTTTTGTTATTCCAATGGATGGCAATCTTGTCATTATGGAAGGTAGTCTTTTTTCGATATTTTTGTTATTCAAATGGATGGTAGCCTTGTCATTATGAAAGGTAGTTTGTTGTCGATATCTTTGGTACTCCAATGGATGGTTGCCTAGTCATTATGGAAGGTAGTCTATTGTTGAGATTTTTGTTACTCCAATGGATGGTAGCCTTGTCATTTTTGAAGGTAGTCTGTTGTCGAGATTTTTGTTACTCCAATGGATGGTAGCCTTATCATTATGGAAGGTAGTCTGTCGTTGTGATTTTTGTTACTCTAATGAATGGTAGCCTTGTCATTATGGAAGGTAGTCTATTATTCAGATTTTTGTTACTACAGTGTATGTTAGACTTGTCAATATGGAAGGTAGTATGTCGTTGTGATTTTTGTTACTACAATGGATGGTAGCCTTGTTATTAAGAAAGGTAGTTTATTGCCGAGATTTTTGTTTGTCCATTGGATGGTAGCCTTGTCATTATGGAAGGTAGTCTATTGTAGAGATTTTTGTTATTCCGATGGATTGTAGACTAGCCACTATGGAAGGTTGTTTGTTGTCTCGATTTTTGTTACTCTAATGGATGGTAGGCTAGTCATTATGGAAGGTAGTCTGTTGTCGAGATTTTTGTTACTCCATTGGATGCCAGCCTTGTCATTATGGAAGGTAGTCTTTTGTCGTGATTTTTGTTACTCCAATGAATGGTGGCCTTGTCATTATGGAAGGTAGTATGTTGTCGATATCTTTGTTACTCCAATAGATGGTAGCCTTGTAATTATGGATGGTAGTATGTTGTCGATATCTTTGTTACTCCAATGGATGGTAGCCTTGTCATTATTGAAGGTAGTCTATTGTCGAGATTTTTGTTACTCCAATGGATGGTAGCCTTGTCATTATGGAAGGTAGTAGGTCGTTGTGATTTTTGTTACTCCAATGGATGGTAGCCTTGTCATTATTGAAGGTAGTATGTTGTTCCGATTTTTGTTACTATAATGTATGTTAGCCTTGTCATCATGGAAGGTAGTCTGTTGGCCATATTTTTGTTACTCCATTGGATAGTAGCCTTGTCATTATGGAAGGTAGTCTATTGTCGAGATTTTTGTTATTCCAATGGATGGTAGCCTAGTAATTATGGGAGGTAGTCTATTTTCGAGATTTTTGTTACTCCAATTGATTGTAGCCTTTCATTATGGAAGGTAGTCTCTTTTTGATATTTTTGTTACTCCAATGGATGGTAGCCTTATCATTAAGGCAGGTAGTTTGTTGTCGAGATTTTTGTTACTCCAATGGATGGTAGCCTTGTCATTATAGAAGGTAGTCTGTTGTCGAGATTTATGTTACTACAATGGATGGTAGCCTTATCATTATGGAAGGTAGTTTGTTGTCAAGATTATTGTTACTACATTGGATTGTAGCCTTGTCATTATGGAAGATAGTCTGTTGTCGATATCTTTGTTACTCTAATGGATGGTAGCCTAGTCATTATGGAAGGTAGTCTGTTGTCGAGATTTTTGTTACTCCAATGGATGGTAGCCTTGTCATTATTGAAAGTAGTCTATTGTCGAGATTTTTGTTATTCTAATGGATGGCAACCTTGTCATTATGGAAGGTAGTTTTTTGTCGAGATTTTTGTTATTCAAATGGATGGTAGCCTTGTCATTATGAAAGGTAGTCTGTTGTCGATATCTTTGGTACTCCAATGGATAGTTGCCTAGTCATTATGGAAGGTAGTCTATTGTTGAGATTTTTGTTACTCCAATGGATGGTAGCCCTGCCATTATTGTAGGTAGTCTGTTGTCGATATTTTTGTTACTCCAATGGATGGTAGCCTTGTCATTATGGAAGGTAGTCTGTCGTTGTGATTTTTGTTACTCCAATGAATGGTAGCCTTGTCATTATGGAAGGAAGTCTGTTGTTCAGATTTTTGTTACTACAGTGTATGTTAGCCTTGTCAATATGGAAGGTAGTTTGTCATTGTGATTTTTGTTACTACAATGGATGGTAGCCTTGTCATTAAGAAAGGTAGTCTATTGCCGAGATTTTTGTTTCTCCATTGGATGGTAGCCTTGTCATTATGGAAGGTAGTTTATTATCGAGATTTTTGTTACTCTAATGGATGGTAGACTAGTCATTATGGAAGGTAGTCTGTTGTCGAGATTTTTGTTACTCCATTGGATGCCAGCCTTGTCATTATGGAAGGTAGTCTTTTGTCGTGATTTTTGTTACTCCAATGAATGGTGGCCTTGTCATTATGGAAGGTAGTATGTTGTCGATATCTTTGTTACTCCAATGGATTGTAGCCTTGTAATTATGGATGGTAGTATGTTGTCGATATCTTTGTTACTCCAATGGATGGTAGCCTTGCCATTATTGAAGGTAGTTTGTTTTCGAGATTTTTATTACTCCAATGGATGGTAGCCTTGTCATTATGGAAGGTAGTATGTTGTTTAGATTTTTGTTACTACAATGTATGTTAGCCTTGTCATCATGGAAGGTAGTTTGTTGTCCATATTTTTGTTACTCCATTGGATAGTAGCCTTGTCATTATGGAAGGTAGTTTGTTGTTGAGATTTTTGTTATTCCAATGGATGGTAGCCGAGTAATTATGGAAGGTAGTCTATTTTCGAGATTTTTGTTACTCTAATGGATGGTAGCCTTTCATTATGTAATGTAGTTTGTTTTCTAGATTTTTTTTACTCCAATGGATGGTAGCCTTGTCATTATGGAAGATAGTCTCTTGTTGATATTTTTGTTACTCCAATGGATCGTAGCCATGTCATTATGGAAGGTAGTTTGTTGTCGAGATTTTTGGTACTCCAATGGATGGTAGCCTTGTCATTATAGAAGGTAGTCTGTTGTCGAGATTTATGTTACTATAGTGGATGGTAGCCTTATCATTATGGAAGGTAGTCTGTTGTCGAGATTATTGTTACTACATTGGATGGTAGCCTTGTCATTATGGAAGGTAGTATGTTGTCGATATCTTTGTTACTCCAATGGATGGTATCCTAGTCATTATGGAAGGTAGTATGTTGTCGAGATTTTTGTTACTCCAATGGATGGTAGCCTTGTCATTATTGAAAGTAGTCTGTTGTCGAGATTTTTGTTATTCCAATGGATGGAAACCTTGCCATTATGGAAGGTAGTCTTTTGTCGAGATTTTTATTATTCAAATGGATGGTAGCATTGTCATTATGAAAGGTAGTCTGTTGTCGATATCTTTGTTACTGTAATGGATGGTTGCCTAGTCATTATGGAAGGTAGTCTATTGTTGAGATTTTTGTTACTCCAATGGATGGTAGCCTTGTCATTATTGAAGGTAGTTTGTTGTCGAGATTTTTGTTACTCCAATGGATGGTAGCCTTGTCATTGTGGAAGGTAGTCTATCGTTGTGATTTTTGTTACTCCAATGAATGGTAGCCTTGTCATTATGGAAGGTAGTCTGTTGTTCATATTTTTGTTACTACAATGTATGTTAGCCTTGTCATTATGGAAGGTAGTTTGTCGTTGTGATTTTTTTTACTGCAATGGATGGTAGCCTTGTCATTAAGAAAGGTAGTCTATTGTTGAGATTTTTGTTTCTCCATTGGATGGTAGCCTTGTCATTATGGAAGGTAGTCTGTTGTTCAGATTTTTGTTACTACAGTGTATGTTAGCCTTGTCATTATGGAAGATAGTTTGTTGTCGAGATTGTTGTTACTCCAATGGATGGTAGCCTTGTCATTATAGAAGGTAGTCTGTTGTTGATATTTTTGTTACTCCAACGGATGGTAGCCTTGTCATTATGGAAGGTAGTTTGTTGTCGAGATTGGTGTTACTCCAATGGATGGTAGCCTTGTCATTATAGAAGGTAGTCTGTTGTCGAGATTTATGTTACTACAATGGATGGTAGCCTTATCATTATGGAAGGTAGTCTGTTGTCGAGATTATTTTTACTACATTGGATTGTAACCTTGTCATTATGGAAGGTAGTTTGTTGTCGAGATTTTTGGTACTCCAATGGATGGTAGCCTTGTCATTATAGAAGGTAGTCTGTTGTCGAGATTTATGTTACTATAGTGGATGGTAGCCTTATCATTATGGAAGGTAGTCTGTTGTCGAGATTATTGTTACTACATTGGATGGTAGCCTTGTCATTATGGAAGGTAGTATGTTGTCGATATCTTTGTTACTCCAATGGATGGTAGCCTAGTCATTATGGAAGGTAGTCTGTTGTCGAGATTTTTGTTACTCCAATGGATGGTAGCCTTGTCATTATTGAAAGTAGTCTGTTGTCGAGATTTTTGTTATTCCAATGGATGGAAACCTTGTCATTATGGAAGGTAGTCTTTTGTCGAGATTTTTATTATTCAAATGGATGGTAGCATTGTCATTATGAAAGGTAGTCTGTTGTCGATATCTTTGTTACTGTAATGGATGGTTGCCTAGTCATTATGGAAGGTAGTCTATTGTTGAGATTTTTGTTACTCCAATGGATGGTAGCCTTGTCATTATTGAAGGTAGTTTATTGTCGAGATTTTTGTTACTCCAATGGATGGTAGCCTTGTCATTATGGAAGGAAGTCTATCGTTTTGATTTTTGTTACTCCAATGAATGGTAGCCTTGTCATTATGGAAGGTAGTCTGTTGTTCATATTTTTGTTACTACAATGTATGTTAGCCTTGTCATTATGGAAGGTAGTTTGTCGTTGTGATTTTTTTTACTGCAATGGATGGTAGACTTGTCATTAAGAAAGGTAGTCTATTGTCGAGATTTTTGTTTCTCCATTGGATGGTAGCCTTGTCATTATGGAAGGTAGTCTGTTGTTCAGATTTTTGTTACTACAGTGTATGTTAGCCTTGTCATTATGGAAGATAGTTTGTTGTCGAGATTGTTGTTACTCCAATGGATGGTAGCCTTGTCATTATAGAAGGTAGTCTGTTGTTGATATTTTTGTTACTCCAAGGGATGGTAGCCTTGTCATTATGGAAGGTAGTTTGTTGTCGAGATTGGTGTTACTCCAATGGATGGTAGCCTTGTCATTATAGAAGGTAGTCTGTTGTCGAGATTTATGTTACTACAATGGATGGTAGCCTTATCATTATGGAAGGTAGTCTGTTGTCGAGATTATTTTTACTACATTGGATTGTAGCCTTGTCATTATGGAAGGTAGTCTGTTGTCGAGATTTTTGTTATTCCAATGGATGGCAACCTTGTCATTATGGAAGGTAGTCTTTTGTCGAGATTTTTGTTATTCAAATGGATGGTAGCCTTGTCATTATGGAAAGTAGTTTGTTCAGATTTTTGTTACTACAGTGTATGTTAGCCTTGTCATTATGGAAGGTAGTTTGTCGTTGTGAGTTTTTTTACTACAATGGATGGTAGCCTTGTCATTAAGAAAGGTAGTCTATTGTCGAGATTTTTGTTACTCCAATGGATGGTAGCCTTGTCATTATAGAAGGTAGTCTGTTGTCGAGATTTATGATACTACAATGGATGTTAGCCTTATCATTACGGAAGGTAGTTTGTTGTTGTGATTTTTTTTACTGCAATGGATGGTAGCCTTGTCATTAAGAAAGGTAGTCTATTGTCGAGATTTTTGTTACTCCAATGGATGGTAGCCTTGTCATTATGGAAGATATTCTCTTGTTGATATTTTTGTTACTCCAATGGATTGTAGCCTTGTCATTATGGAAGGTAGTTTGTTGTCGATATTTTTGTTACTACAATGGATGGTAGCCTTGTCATTATGTAAGGTAGTCTGTTGTTCAGATTTTTGTTACTACAGTGTATGTTAGCCTTGTCATTATGGAAGGTAGTTTGTTGTTGTGATTTTTTTTACTGCAATGGATGGTAGCCTTGTCATTAAGAAAGGTAGTCTATTGTCGAGATTTTTGTATCTCTATTGGATGGTAGCCTTGTCATTATGGAAGGTAGTTTGTTCAGATTTTTGTTACTACAGTGTATGTTAGCCTTGTCTTTATGGAAGGTAGTTTGTCGTTGTGAGTTTTTTTACTACAATGGATGGTAGCCTTGTCATTAAGAAAGGTAGTCTCTTGTTGATATTTTTGTTACTCCAATGGATTGTAGCCTTGTCATTATGAAAGGTAGTTTGTTGTCGATATTTTTGTTACTACAATGGATGGTAGCCTTGTCATTATGTAAGGTAGTCTGTTGTTCAGATTTTTGTTACTACAGTGTATGTTAGCCTTGTCATTATGGAAGGTAGTTTGTTGTTGTGATTTTTTTACTGCAATGGATGGTAGCCTTGTCATTAAGAAAGGTAGTCTATTGTCGAGATTTTTGTATCTCCATTGGATGGTAGCCTTGTCATTATGGAAGGTAGTTTGTTCAGATTTTTGTTACTACAGTGTATGTTAGCCTTGTCATTATGGAAGGTAGTTTGTCGTTGTGAGTTTTTTTACTGCAATGGATGGTAGCCTTGTCATTAAGAAAGGTAGTCTATTGTCGAGATTTTTGTTACTCCAATGGACGGTAGCCTTGTCATTATGGAAGATAGTCTCTTGTTGATATTTTTGTTACTCCAACGGATGGTAGCCTTGTCATTATGGAAGGTAGTTTGTTGTCGATATTTTTGTTACTCCAGTGAATAGTAGCCTTGTCATTATTGAAGGTAGTCTATTGTCGAGATTTTTGTTACTCCAATGGATTTTAGCCTTGTCATTAAGGAAGGTAGTCTGTCGTTGTGATTTTTGTTACTACATTATGGAAGGTAGTCTATTGTTGAGATTTTTGTTACTCCCATGAATGGTATCCTTGTCATTATTGAAGGTAGTCTGTTGTGGAGATTTTTGTTACTCCAATGGATGGTAGCCTTGTCATTAAGGAAGGTAGTCCGTCGTTGTGATTTTTGTTACTACTAGCCATTATGGAAGGTTGTTTGCTGTCCCGATTTTTGTTACTCTAATGGATGGTAGACTAGTCATTATGGAAGGTAGTCTGTTGTCGAGATTTTTGTTACTCCATTGGATGCCAGCCTTGTCATTATGGAAGTTAGTCTTTTGTCGTGATTTTTGTTACTCCAATGAATGTTGGCCTTGTCATTATGGAAGGTAGTCTGTCGTTGTGATTTTTTTTTAATGCAATGGATGGCAGCATTGTCATTAAGAAAGGTAGTCTATTGTCGAGATTTTTGTTTCTCCATTGGATGGTAGCCTTGTCATTATGGAAGGTAGTGTGTTGTTCAGATTTTTGTTACTACAGTGTATGTTAGCCTTGTCATTATGGAAGGTAGTTTGTCGTTGTGATTTTTTTTACTGCAATGGATGGTAGCCTTGTCATTAAGAAAGGTAGTCTATTGTCGAGATTTTTGTTACTCCAATGGATGGTAGCCTTGTCATTATGGAAGATAGTCTCTTGTTGATATTTTTGTTACTCCAATGGATTGTAGCCTTGTCATTATGGAAGGTAGTTTGTTGTCGATATTTTTGTTACTCCAATGGATGGTAGCCTTGTCATTATAGAAGGTAGTCTGTTGTCGAGATTTATGTTACTACAATGGATGGTAGCCTTGTCATTATGTAAGGTAGTTTGTTGTTCAGATTTTTGTTACTACAGTGTATGTTAGCCTTGTCATTATGGAAGGTAGTTTGTCATTGTGATTTTTTTACTGCAATGGATGGTAGCCTTGTCATTAAGAAAGGTAGTCTATTGTCGAGATTTTTGTTACTCCAATGGATGGTATCCTTGTCATTATGAAAGATAGTCTCTTGTTGATATTTTTGTTACTCCAACGGATGGTAGCCTTGTCATTATGGAAGGTAGTTTGTTGTCGAGATTGTTGTTACTCCAATGGATGGTAGCCTTGTCATTATAGAAGGTAGTCTGTTGTCGAGATTTATGTTACTACAATGGATGGTAGCCTTATCATTATGGAAGGTAGTCTGTTGTCGAGATTATTTTTACTACATTGGATTGTAGCCTTGTCATTATGGAAGATAGTCTATTGTCGATATCTTTGTTACTCCAATGGATGGTAGCCTAGTCATTATGGAAGGTAGTCTATTGTCGAGATTTTTGTTACTCCAATCGATGGTAGCCTTGTCATTATTGAAAGTAGTCTGTTGTCGAGATTTTTGTTATTCCAATGGATGGCAGCCTTGTCATTATGGAAGGTAGTCTTTTGTCGAGATTTTTGTTATTCAAATGGATGGTAGCCTTGTCATTATGGAAGGTAGTCTATTGTTGAGATTTTTGTTACTCCAGTGAATAGTAGCCTTGTCATTATTAAAGGTAGTCTATTGTCGAGATTTTTGTTACTCCAATTGATGTTAGCCTTGTCATTAAGGAAGGTAGTCTGTCGTTGTGATTTTTGTTACTACATTATGGAAGGTAGTCTATTGTTGAGATTTTTGTTACTCCAATGAATGGTAGCCTTGTCATTATTGAAGGTAGTCTGTTGTGGAGATTTTTGTTACTCCAATGGATGGTAGCCTTGTAATTAAGGAAGGTAGTCTGTCGTTGTGATTTTTGTTACTACAAGCCATTATGGAAGGTTGTTTGTTGTCCCGATTTTTGTTACTCTAATGGATGGTAGACTAGTCATTATGGAAGGTAGTCTGTTGTCGAGATTTTTGTTACTCCATTGGATGCCAGCCTTGTCATTATGGAAGGTAGTCTTTTGTCGTGATTTTTGTTACTCCAATGAATGGTGGCCTTGTCATTATGGAAGGTAGTCTGTCATTGTGATTTTTTTTAATGCAATGGATGGTAGCATTGTCATTAAGAATGGTAGTCTATTGTCGAGATTATTGTTTCTCCATTGGATGGTAGCCTTGTCATTATGGAAGGTAGCCTGTTGTTCAGATTTTTGTTACTACAGTGTATGTTAGCCTTGTCATTATGGAAGGTAGTTTGTCGTTGTGATTTTTTTTACTGCAATGGATGGTAGCCTTGTCATTAAGAAAGGTAGTCTATTGTCGAGATTTTTGTTTCTCCATTGGATGGTAGCCTTGTCATTATGGAAGGTAGCCTGTTGTTCAGATTTTTGTTACTACAGTGTATGTTAGCCTTGTCATTATGGAAGGTAGTTTGTCGTTGTGATTTTTTTTACTGGAATGGATGGTAGCCTTGTCATTAAGAAAGGTAGTCTATTGTCGAGATTTTTGTTACTCCAATGGATGGTAGCCTTGTCATTATGGAAGATAGTCTCTTGTTGATATTTTTGTTAATCCAATGGATTGTAGCCTTGTCATTATGAAAGGTAGTTTGTTGTCGATATTTTTGTTACTACAATGGATGGTAGCCTTGTCATTATGTAAGGTAGTCTGTTGTTCAGATTTTTGTTACTACAGTGTATGTTAGCCTTGTCATTATGGAAGGTAGTTTGTTGTTGTGATTTTTTTTACTGCAATGGATGGTAGCCTTGTCATTAAGAGAGGTAGTCTATTGTCGAGATTTTTTTATCTCCATTGGATGGTAGCCTTGTCATTAAGGAAGGTAGTCTGTTCAGATTTTTGTTACTACAGTGTATGTTATCCTTGTCATTATGGAAGGTAGTTTGTCGTTGTCATTTTTTTTACTGCAATGGATGGTAGCCTTGTCATTAAGAAAGGTAGTCTATTGTCGAGATTTTTGTTACTCCAATGGATGGTATCCTTGTCATTATGGAAGATAGTCTCTTGTGGATATTTTTATTACTCCAACGGATGGTAGCCTTGTCATTATGGAAGGTAGTTTGTTGTCGAGATTGTTGATACTCCAATGGATGGTAGCCTTGTCAATATAGAAGGTAGTCTGTTGTCGAGATTTATGTTACTACAATGGATGGTAGCCTTATCATTATGGAAGGTAGTCTGTTGTCGAGATTATTTTTACTACATTGGATTGTAGCCTTGTCATTATGGAAGATAGTCTATTGTCGATATCTTTGTTACTCCAATGGATGGTAGCCTAGTCATTATGGATGGTAGTCTATTGTCGAGATTTTTGTTACTCCAATCGATGGTAGCCTTGTCATTATTGAAAGTAGTCTGTTGTCGAGATTTTTGTTATTCCAATGGATGGCAGCCTTGTCATTATGGAAGGTAGTCTTTTGTCGAGATTTTTGTTATTCAAATGGATGGTAGCCTTGTCATTATGGAAGGTAGTCTATTGTTGATATTTTTGTTACTCCAATGAATAGTAGCCTTGTCATTATTGAAGGTAGTCTATTGTCGAGATTTTTGTTACTCCAATGGATGCTAGCCTTGTCATTAAGGAAGGTAGTCTGTCGTTGTGATTTTTGTTACTACATTATGGAAGGTAGTCTATTGTTGAGATTTTTGTTACTCCAATGAATGGTAGCCTTGTCATTATTGAAGGTAGTCTTTTGTCGATATTTTTGTTACTCCAATGGATGGTAGCCATGTCATTAAGGAAGGTAGTCTGTCGTTGTGATTTTTGTTACTACTAGCCATTACGGAAGGTTGTTTGCTGTCCCGATTTTTGTTACTCTAATGGATGGTAGACTAGTCATTATGGAAGGTAGTCTGTTGTCGAGATTTTTGTTACTCCATTGGATGCCAGCCTTGTCATTATGGAAGGTAGTCTTTTGTCGTGATTTTTGTTACTCCAATGAATGGTGGCCTTATCATTATGGAAGGTAGTCTGTCGTTGTGATTTTTTTTAATGCAATGGATGGTAGCATTGTCATTAAGAAAGGTAGTCTATTGTCGAGATTATTGTTTCTCCATTGGATGGTAGCCTTGTCATTATGGAAGGTAGTCTGTTGTTCAGATTTTTGTTACTACAGTGTATGTTAGCCTTGTTATTATGGAAGGTAGTTTGTCGTTGTGATTTTTTTTACTGCAATGGATGGTAGCCTTGTCATTAAGAAAGGTAGTTTATTGTCGAGATTTTTGTTACTCTAATGGATGGTAGCCTTGTCATTATGGAAGATAGTCTCTTGTTGATATTTTTGTTACTCCAACGGATGGTAGACTTGTCATTATGGAAGGTAGTTTGTTGTCGAGATTGTTGTTACTCCAATGGATGGTAGCCTTGTCATTATAGAAGGTAGTCTGTTGTCGAGATTTATGTTACTACAATGGATGGTAGCCTTATCATTATGGAAGGTAGTTTGTTGTCGAGATTATTTTTACTACATTGGATGGTAGCCTTGTCATTAAGGAAGGTAGTCTGTCGTTGTGATTTTTGTTACTACTAGCCATTATGGAAGGTTGTTTGCTGTCCCGATTTTTGTTACTCTAATGGATGGTAGACTAGTCATTATGGAAGGTAGTCTGTTGTCGAGATTTTTGTTACTCCATTGGATGCCAGCCTTGTCATTATGGAAGGTAGTCTTTTGTCGTGATTTTTGTTACTCCAATGAATGGTGGCCTTGTCATTATGGAAGGCAGTCTGTCGTTGTGATTTTTTTTAATGCAATGGATGGTAGCATTGTCATTAAGAAAGGTAGTCTATTGTCGAGATTATTGTTTCTCCATTGGATGGTAGCCTTGTCATTATGGAAGGTAGTCTGTTGTCATATTTTTGTTACTACAGTGTATGTTAGCCTTGTCATTATGGAAGGTAGTTTGTCGTTGTGATTTTTTTTACTGCAATGGATGGTAGCCTTGTCATTAAGAAAGGTAGTCTATTGTCGAGATTTTTGTTACTCCAATGGATGGTAGCCTTGTCATTATGGAAGATAGTCTCTTGTTGATATTTTTGTTACTCTAATGGATTATAGCCTTGTCATTATGGAAGGTAGTTTGTTGTCGATATTTTTGTTACTCCAATGGATGGTAGCCTTGTCATTATAGAAGGTAGTCTGTTGTCGAGATTTATGTTACTACAATGGATGGTAGCCTTGTCATTATGTAAGGTAGTCTGTTGTTCAGATTTTTGTTACTACAGTGTATGTTAGCCTTGTCATTATGGAAGGTAGTTTGTCATTGTGATTTTTTTTACTGCAATGGATGGTAGCCTTGTCATTAAGAAAGGTAGTCTATTGTCGAGATTTTTGTTACTCCAATGGATGGTATCCTTGTCATTATGGAAGATAGTCTCTTGTTGATATTTTTGTTACTCCAACGGATGGTAGCCTTGTCATTATGGAAGGTAGTTTGTTGTCGAGATTGTTGTTACTCCAATTGATGGTAGCCTTGTCATTATAGAAGGTAGTCTGTTGTCGAGATTTATGTTACTACAATGGATGATAGCCTTATCATTATGGAAGGTAGTCTGTTGTCGAGATTATTTTTACTACATTGGATTGTAGCCTTGTCATTATGGAAGATAGTCTATTGTCGATATCTTTGTTACTCCAATGGATGGTAGCCTAGTCATTATGGAAGGTAGTCTATTGTCGAGATTTTTGTTACTCCAATCGATGGTAGCCTTGTCATTATTGAAAGTAGTCTGTTGTCGAGATTTTTGTTATTCCAATGGATGGCAGCCTTGTCATTATGGAAGGTAGTCTTTTGTCGAGATTTTTGTTATTCAAATGGATGGTAGCCTTGTCATTATGGAAGGTAGTCTATTGTTGATATTTTTGTTACTCCAATGAATAGTAGCCTTGTCATTATTGAAGGTAGTCTATTGTCGAGATTTTTGTTACTCCAATGGATGCTAGCCTTGTCATTAAGGAAGGTAGTCTGTCGTTGTGATTTTTGTTACTACATTATGGAAGGTACTCTATTGTTGAGATTTTTGTTACTCCAATGAATGGTAGCCTTGTCATTATTGAAGGTAGTCTGTTGTGGTGATTTTTGTTACTCCAATGTATGGTAGCCTTGTCATTAAGGAAGGTAGTCTGTCGTTGTGATTTTTGTTACTACAAGCCATTATGGAAGGTTGTTTGTTGTCCCGATTTTTGTTACTCTAATGGATGGTAGACTAGTCATTATGGAAGGTAGTCTGTTGTCGAGATTTTTGTTACTCCATTGGATGCCAGCCTTGTCATTATGGAAGGTAGTCTTTTGTCGTGATTTTTGTTAGTCCAATGAATGGTGGTCTTGTCATTATGGAAGGTAGTCTGTCGTTGTGATTTTTTTTAATGCAATGGATGGTAGCATTGTCATTAAGAAAGGTAGTCTATTGTCGAGATTATTGTTTCTCCATTGGATGGTAGCCTTGTCATTATGGAAGGTAGTCTGTTGTTCAGATTTTTGTTACTACAGTGTATGTTAGCCTTGTTATTATGGAAGGTAGATTGTCGTTGTGATTTTTTTTACTGCAATGGATGGTAGCCTTGTCATTAAGAAAGGTAGTTTATTGTCGAGATTTTTGTTACTCTAATGGGTGGTAGCCTTGTCATTATGGAAGATAGTCTCTTGTTGATATTTTTGTTACTCCAACGGATGGTAGACTTGTCATTATGGAAGGTAGTTTGTTGTCGAGATTGATGTTACTCCAATGGATGGTAGCCTTGTCATTATAGAAGGTAGTCTGTTGTCGAGATTTATGTTACTACAATGGATGGTAGCCTTATCATTATGGAAGGTAGTTTGTTGTCGAGATTATTTTTACTACATTGGATGGTAGCCTTGTCATTAAGGAAGGTAGTCTGTCGTTGTGATTTTTGTTACTACTAGCCATTATGGAAGGTTGTTTGCTGTCCCGATTTTTGTTACTCTAATGGATGGTAGACTAGTCATTATGGAAGGTAGTCTGTTGTCGAGATTTTTGTTACTCCATTGGATGCCAGCCTTGTCATTATGGAAGGTAGTCTTTTGTCGTGATTTTTGTTACTCCAATGAATGGTGGCCTTGTCATTATGGAAGGCAGTCTGTCGTTGTGATTTTTTTTAATGCAATGGATGGTAGCATTGTCATTAAGAAAGGTAGTCTATTATCGAGATTATTGTTTCTCCATTGGATGGTAGCCTTGTCATTATGGAAGGTAGTCTGTTGTTCATATTTTTGTTACTACAGTGTATGTTAGCCTTGTCATTATGGAAGGTAGTTTGTCGTTGTGATTTTTTTTACTGCAATGGATGGTAGCCTTGTCATTAAGAAAGGTAGTCTATTGTCGAGATTTTTGTTACTCCAATGGATGGTAGCCTTGTCATTATGGAAGATAGTCTCTTGTTGATATTTTTGTTACTCCAATGGATTATAGCCTTGTCATTATGGAAGGTAGTTTGTTGTCGATATTTTTGTTACTCCAATGGATGGTAGCCTTGTCATTATAGAAGGTAGTCTGTTGTCGAGACTTATGTTACTACAATGGATGGTAGCCTTGTCATTATGTAAGGTATTCTGTTGTTCAGATTTTTGTTACTACAGTGTATGTTAGCCTTGTCATTATGGAAGGTAGTTTGTCATTGTAATTTTTTTTACTGCAATGGATGGTAGCCTTGTCATTAAGAAAGGTAGTCTATTGTCGAGATTTTTGTTACTCCAATGGATGGTATCCTTGTCATTATGGAAGATAGTCTCTTCTTGATATTTTTGTTACTCCAACGGATGGTAGCCTTGTCATTATGGAAGGTAGTTTGTTGTCGAGATTGTTGTTACTCCAATGGATGGTAGCCTTGTCATTATAGAAGGTAGTCTGTTGTCGAGATTTATGTTACTACAATGGATGATAGCCTTATCATTATGGAAGGTAGTCTGTTGTCGAGATTATTTTTACTACATTGGATTGTAGCCTTGTCATTATGGAAGATAGTCTATTGTCGATATCTTTGTTACTCCAATGGATGGTAGCCTAGTCATTATGGAAGGTAGTCTATTGTCGAGATTTTTGTTACTCCAATCGATGGTAGCCTTGTCATTATTGAAAGTAGTCTGTTGTCGAGATTTTTGTTATTCCAATGGATGGCAGCCTTGTCATTATGGAAGGTAGTCTTTTATCGAGATTTTTGTTATTCAAATGGATGGTAGCCTTGTCATTATGGAAGGTAGTCTATTGTTGAGATTTTTGTTACTCCATTGAATAGTAGCCTTGTCATTATTGAAGGTAGTCTATTGTCGAGATTTTTGTTACTCCAATGGATGTTAGCCTTGTCATTAAGGAAGGCAGTCTGTCGTTGTGATTTTTGTTACTACATTATGGAAGGTACTCTATTGTTGAGATTTTTGTTACTCCAATGAATGGTAGCCTTGTCATTATTGAAGGTAGTCTGTTGTGGTGATTTTTGTTACTCCAATGTATGGTAGCCTTGTCATTAAGGAAGGTAGTCTGTCGTTGTGATTTTTGTTACTACAAGCCATTATGGAAGGTTGTTTGCTGTCCCGATTTTTGTTACTCTAATGGATGGTAGACTAGTCATTATGGAAGGTAGTCTGTTGTCGAGATTTTTGTTACTCCATTGGATGCCAGCCTTGTCATTATGGAAGGTAGTCTGTCGTTGTGATTTTTTTTAATGCAATGGATGGTAGCATTTTCATTAAGAAAGGTAGTCTATTGTCGAGATTATTGTTTCTCCTTTGGATGGTAGCCTTGTCATTATGGAAGGTAGCCTGTTGTTCAGATTATTGTTACTACAGTGTATGTTAGCCTTGTCATTATGGAAGGTAGTTTGTCGTTGTGATTTTTTTTACTGCAATGGATGGTAGCCTTGTCATTAAGAAAGGTAGTCTATTGTCGAGATTTTTGTTTCTCCATTGGATGGTAGCCTTGTCATTATGGAAGGTAGCCTGTTGTTCAGATTTTTGTTACTACAGTGTATGTTAGCCTTGTCATTATGGAAGGTAGTTTGTCGTTGTGATTTTTTTTACTGCAATGGATGGTAGCCTTGTCATTAAGAAAGGTAGTCTATTGTCGAGATTTTTGTTACTCCAATGGATGGTAGCCTTGTCATTATGGAAGATAGTCTCTTGTTGATATTTTTGTTACTCCAATGGATTGTAGCCTTGTCATTATGAAAGGTAGTTTGTTGTCGATATTTTTGTTACTACAATGGATGGTAGCCTTGTCATTATGTAAGGTAGTCTGTTGTTCAGATTTTTGTTACTACAGTGTATGTTAGCCTTGTCATTATGGAAGGTAGTTTGTTGTTGTGATTTTTTTTACTGCAATGGATGGTAGCCTTGTCATTAAGAAAGGTAGTCTATTGTCGAGATTTTTGTTACTCCAATGGATGGTAGCCTTGTCATTATGGAAGATAGTCTCTTGTTGATATTTTTGTTACTCCAACGGATGGTAGCCTTGTCATTATGGAAGGTAGTTTGTTGTCGAGATTGTTGTTACTCCAATGGATGGTAGCCTTGTCATTATAGAAGGTAGTCTGTTGTCGAGATTTATGTTACTACAATGGATGTTAGCCTTATCATTATGGAAGGTAGTCTGTTGTCGAGATTATTTTTACTACATTGGATTGTAGCCTTGTCATTATGGAAGATAGTCTATTGTCGATATCTTCGTTACTCCAATGGATGGTAGCCTAGTCATTATGGAAGGTAGTCTGTTGTCGAGATTTTTGTTACTCCAATGGATGGTAGCCTTATCATTATTGAAAGTAGTCTGTTGTCGAGATTTTTTTTATTCCAATGGATGGCAACCTTGTCATTATGGAAGGTAGTCTTTTGTCGAGATTTTTGTTATTCAAATGGATGGTAGCCTTGTCATTATGGAAGGTAGTCTATTGTTGAGATTTTTGTTACTCCAATGAATAGTAGCCTTGTCATTATTGAAGGTAGTCTATTGTCGAGATTTTTGTTACTCCAATGGATGTTAGCCTTGTCATTAAGGAAGGTAGTCTGTCGTTGTGATTTTTGTTACTACATTATGGAAGGTAGTCTATTGTTGAGATTTTTGTTACTCCAATGAATGGTAGCCTTGTCATTATTGAAGGTAGTCTGTTGTGGAGATTTTTGTTACTCCAATGGATGGTAGCCTTGTCATTAAGGAAGGTAGTCTGTCGTTGTGATTTTTGTTACTACTAGCCATTATGGAAGGTTGTTTGCTGTCCCGATTTTTGTTACTCTAATGGATGGTAGACTAGTCATTATGGAAGGTAGTCTGTTGTCGAGATTTTTGTTACTCCATTGGATGCCAGCCTTGTCATTATGGAAGTTAGTCTTTTGTCGTGATTTTTGTTACTCCAATGAATGGTGGCCTTGTCATTATGGAAGGTAGTCTGTCGTTGTGATTTTTGTTTAATGCAATGGATGGCAGCATTGTCATTAAGAAAGGTAGTCTATTGTCGAGATTTTTGTTTCTCCATTGGATGGTAGCCTTGTCATTATGGAAGGTAGTCTGTTGTTCAGATTTTTGTTACTACAGTGTATGTTAGCCTTGTCATTATGGAAGGTAGTTTGTCGTTGTGATTTTTTTTACTGCAATGGATGGTAGCCTTGTCATTAAGAAAGGTAGTCTATTGTCGAGATTTTTGTTACTCCAATGGATGGTAGCCTTGTCATTATGGAAGATAGTCTCTTGTTGATATTTTTGTTACTCCAATGGATTGTAGCCTTGTCATTATGGAAGGTAGTTTGTTGTCGATATTTTTGTTACTCCAATGGATGGTAGCCTTGTCATTATAGAAGGTAGTCTATTGTCGAGATTTATGTTACTACAATGGATGGTAGCCTTGTCATTATGTAAGGTAGTCTGTTGTTCAGATTTTTGTTACTAAAGTGTATGTTAGCCTTGTCATTATGGAAGGTAGTTTTTCGTTGTGATTTTTTTTACTGCAATGGATGGTAGCCTTGTCATTAAGAAAGGTAGTCTATTGTCGAGATTTTTGTTACTCCAATGGATGGTATCCTTGTCATTATGGAAGATAGTATCTTGTTGATATTTTTGTTACTCCAACGGATGGTAGCCTTGTCATTATGGAAGGTAGTTTGTTGTCGAGATTGTTGATACTACAATGGATGGTAGCCTTGTCATTATAGAAGGTAGTCTGTTGTCGAGATTTATGTTACTACAATGGATGGTAGCCTTATCATTATGGAAGGTAGTCTGTTGTCGAGATTATTTTTACTACATTGGATTATAGCCTTGTCATTATGGAAGATAGTCTATTGTCGATATCTTTGTTACTCCAATGGATGGTAGCCTAGTCATTATGGAAGGTAGCCTATTGTCGAGATTTTTGTTACTCCAATCGATGGTATCCTTGTCATTATTGAAAGTAGTCTATTGTCGAGATTTTTGTTATTCCAATGGATGGCAGCCTTGTCATTATGGAAGGTAGTCTTTTGTCGATATTTTTGTTATTCAAATGGATGGTAGCCTTGTCATTATGGAAGGTAGTCTATTGTTGAGATTTTTGTTACTCCAATGAATAGTAGCCTTGTCATTATTGAAGGTAGTCTTTTGTCGAGATTTTTGTTACTCCAATGGATGGTAGCCTTGTCATTAAGGAAGGTAGTTTGTCGTTGTGATTTTTGTTACTACTAGCCATTATGGAAGGTTGTTTGCTGTCCCGATTTTTGTTACTCTAATGGATGGTAGACTAGTCATTATGGAAGGTAGTCTGTTATCGAGATTTTTGTTACTCCATTGGATGCCAGCCTTGTCATTATGGAAGGTAGTCTTTTGTCGTGATTTTTGTTACTCCATAGAATGGTGTCCTTGTCATTATGGAAGGTAGTCTGTCGTTGTGATTTTTTTTAATGCAATGGATGGTAGCATTGTCATTAAGAAAGGTAGTCTATTGTCGAGATTATTGTTTCTCCATTGGATGGTAGCCTTGTCATTATGGAAGGTAGTCTGTTGTTCAGATTTTTGTTACTACAGTGTATGTTCGCCTTGTCATTATGGAAGGTAGTTTGTCGTTGTGATTTTTTTTACTGCAATGGATGGTAGCCTTGTCATTAAGAAAGGTAGTTTATTGTCAAGATTTTTGTTACTCCAATGGATGGTAGCCTTGTCATTATGGAAGATAGTCTCTTGTTGATATTTTTGTTACTCCAACGGATGGTAGACTTGTCATTATGGAAGGTAGTTTGTTGTCGAGATTTTTGTTACTCCAATGGATGGTAGCCTTGTCATTATAGAAGGTAGTCTGTTGTCGAGATTTATTTTACTACAATGGATGGTAGCCTTATCATTATGGAAGGTAGTCTGTTGTCGAGATTATTTTTACTACATTGGATGGTAGCCTTGTCATTAAGGAAGGTAGTCTGTCGTTGTGATTTTTGTTACTACTAGCCATTATGGAAGGTTGTTTGCTGTCCCGATTTTTGTTACTCTAATGGATGGTAGACTAGTCATTATGGAAGGTAGTCTGTTGTCGAGATTTTTGTTACTCCATTGGGTACCAGCCTTGTCATTATGGAAGGTAGTCTTTTGTCGTGATTTTTCTTACTCCAATGAATGGTGGCCTTGTCATTATGGAAGGTAGTCTGTCGTTGTGACTTTTTTTAATGCAATGGATGGTAGCATTGTCATTAAGAAAGGTAGTCTATTGTCGAGATTATTGTTTCTCCATTGGATGATAGCCTTGTCATTATGGAAGGTAGTCTGTTGTTCATATTATTGTTACTACAGTGTATGTTAGCCTTGTCATTATGGAAGGTAGTTTGTCGTTGTGATTTTTTTTACTGCAATGGATGGTAGCCTTGTCATTAAGAAAGGTAGTCTATTGTCGAGATTTTTGTTACTCCAATGGATGGTAGCCTTGTCATTATGGAAGATAGTCTCTTGTTGATATTTTTGTTACTCCAATGGATTATAGCCTTGTCATTATGGAAGGTAGTTTGTTGTCGATATTTTTGTTACTCCAATGGATGGTATCCTTGTCATTATAGAAGGTAGTCTGTTGTCGAGATTTATGTTACTATAATGGATGGTAGCCTTGTCATTATGGAAGGTAGTCTGTTGTTCAGATTTTTGTTACTACAGTGTATGTTAGCCTTGTCATTATGGAAGGTAGTTTGTCGTTGTGATTTTTTTTACTGCAATGGATGGTAGCCTTGTCATTAAGAAAGGTAGTCTATTGTCGAGATTTTTGTTTCTCCATTGGATGGTAGCCTTGTCATTATGGAAGGTAGTCTGTTGTTCAGATTTTTGTTACTACAGTGTATGTTAGCCTTGTCATTATGGAAGGTAGTTTGTCGTTGTGATTTTTTTTACTGCAATGGATGGTAGCCTTGTCATTAAGAAAGGTAGTCTATTGTCGAGATTTTTGTTACTCCAATGGATGGTAGCCTTGTCATTATGGGAGATAGTCTCTTGTTGATATTTTTGTTACTCCAACGGATGGTAGCCTTGTCATTATGGAAGGTAGTTTGTTGTCGAGATTGTTGTTACTCCAATGGATGGTAGCCTTGTCATTATAGAAGGTAGTCTGTTGTCGAGATTTATGTTACTACAATGGATGGTAGCCTTATCATTATGGAAGGTAGTCTGTTGTCGAGATTATTTTTACTACATTGGATTGTAGCCTTGTCATTATGGAAGATAGTCTGTTGTCGATATCTTTGTTACTCTAATGGATGGTAGCCTAGTCATTATGGAAGGTAGTTTGTTGTCGAGATTTTTGTTACTCCAATGGATGGTAGCCTTGTCATTATTGAAAGTAGTCTGTTGTCGAGATTTTTGTTATTCCAATGGATGGCAACCTTGTCATTATGGAAGGTAGTCTTTTGTCGAGATTTTTGTTATTCAAATGGATGGTAGCCTTGTCATTATGGAAGGTAGTCTATTGTTGAGATTTTTGTTACTCCAATGAATAGTAGCCTTGTCATTATTGAAGGTAGTCTATTGTCGAGATTTTTGTTACTCCAATGGATGCTAGCCTTGTCATTAAGGAAGGTAGTCTGTCGTTATGATTTTTGTTACTACATTATGGAAGGTAGTCTATTGTTGAGATTTTTGTTACTCCAATGAATGGTAGCCTTGTCATTATTGAAGGTAGTCTGTTGTCGAGATTTTTGTTTCTCCAATGGATGGTAGCCTTGTCATTAAGGAAGGTAGTCTGTCGTTGTAATTTTTGTTACTACTAGCCATTATGGAAGGTTGTTTGATGTCCCGATTTTTGTTACTCTAATGGATGGTAGACTAGTCATTATGGAAGGTAGTCTGTTGTCGAGATTTTTGTTACTCCATTGGATGCCAGCCTTGTCATTATGGAAGGTAGTCTTTTGTCGTGATTTTTGTTACTCCAATGAATGGTGGCCCTGTCATTATGGAAGGTAGTCTGTCGTTGTGATTTTTTTTAATGCAATGTATGGTAGCATTGTCATTAAGAAAGGTAGTCTATTGTCGAGATTTTTGTTTCTCCATTGGATGGTAGCCTTGTCATTATGGAAGGTAGTCTGTTGTTCAGATTTTTGTTACTACATGGTATGTTAGCCTTGTCATTATGGAAGGTAGTTTGTCGTTGTGATTTTTTTTACTGCAATGGATGGTAGCCTTGTCATTAAGAAAGGTAGTCTATTGTCGAGATTTTTGTTACTCCAATGGATGGTAGCCTTGTCATTATGGAAGATAGTCTCTTGTTGATATTTTTGTTACTCCAACGGATGGTAGCCTTGTCATTATGGAATGTAGTTTGTTGTCGAGATTGTTGTTACTCCAATGGATGGTAGCCTTGTCATTATAGAAGGTAGTCTGTTGTGGAGATTTATGTTACTACAATGGATGGTAGCCTTATCATTATGGAAGGTAGTCTGTTGTCGAGATTATTTTTACTACATTGGATTGTAGCCTTGTCATTATGGAAGATAGTCTGTTGTCGATATCTTTGTTACTCTAAAGGATGGTAGCCTAGTCATTATGGAAGGTAGTCTGTTGTCAAGATTTTTGTTACTCCAATGGATGGTAGCCTTGTCATTATTGAAAGTAGTCTGTTGTCGAGATTTTTGTTATTCCAATGGATGGCAACCTTGTCATTATGGAAGCTAGTCTTTTGTCGAGATTTTTGTTATTCAAATGGATGGTAGCCTTGTCATTATGGAAGGTAGTCTATTGTTGAGATTTTTGTTACTCCAATGAATAGTAGCCTTGTCATTATTGAAGGTAGTCTATTGTCGAGATTTTTGTTACTCCAATGGATGCTAGCCTTGTCATTAAGGAAGGTAGTCTGTCGTTGTGATTTTTGTTACTACATTATGGAAGGTAGTCTATTGTTGAGATTTTTGTTACTCCAATGAATGGTAGCCTTGTCATTATTGAAGGTAGTCTGTTGTCGAGATTTTTGTTACTCCAATGGATGGTAGCCTTGTCATTAAGGAAGGTAGTCTGTCGTTGTAATTTTTGTTACTACTAGCCATTATGGAAGGTTGTTTGATGTCCCGATTTTTGTTACTTTAATGGATGGTAGACTAGTCATTATGGAAGGTAGTCTGTTGTCGAGATTTTTGTTACTCCATTGGATGCCAGCCTTGTCATTATGGAAGGTAGTCTTTTGTCGTGATTTTTGTTACTCCAATGAATGGTGGCCTTGTCATTATGGAAGGTAGTCTGTCGTTGTGATTTTTTTTAATGCAATGGATGGTAGCATTGTCATTAAGAAAGGTAGTCTATTGTCGAGATTTTTGTTTCTCCATTGGATGGTAGCCTTGTCATTATGGAAGGTAGTCTGTTGTTCAGATTTTTGTTACTACAGTGTATGTTAGCCTTGTCATTATGGAAGGTAGTTTGTCGTTGTGATTTTTTTTACTGCAATGGATGGTAGCCTTGTCATTAAGAAAGGTTGTCTATTGTCGAGATTTTTGTTACTCCAATGGATGGTAGCCTTGTCATTATGGAAGTTAGTCTCTTGTTGATATTTTTGTTACTCCAACGGATGGTAGCCTTGTCATTATGGAATGTAGTTTGTTGTCGAGATTGTTGTTACTCCAATGGATGGTAGCCTTGTCATTATAGAAGGTAGTCTGTTGTGGAGATTTATGTTACTACAATGGATGGTAGCCTTATCATTATGGAAGGTAGTCTGTTGTCGAGATTATTTTTACTACATTGGATTGTAGCCTTGTCATTATGGAAGATAGTCTGTTGTCGATATCTTTGTTACTCTAAAGGATGGTAGCCTAGTCATTATGGAAGGTAGTCTGTTGTCAAGATTTTTGTTACTCCAATGGATGGTAGCCTTGTCATTATTGAAAGTAGTCTGTTGTCGAGATTTTTGTTATTCCAATGGATGGCAACCTTGTCATTATGGAAGGTAGTCTTTTGTCGAGATTTTTGTTATTCAAATGGATGGTAGCCTTGTCATTATGGAAGGTAGTCTATTGTTGAGATTTTTGTTACTCCAATGAATAGTAGCCTTGTCATTATTGAAGGTAGTCTATTTTCGAGATTTTTGTTACTCCAATGGATGCTAGCCTTGTCATTAAGGAAGGTAGTCTGTCGTTGTGATTTTTGTTACTACATTATGGAAGGTAGTCTATTGTTGAGATTTTTGTTACTCCAATGAATGGTAGCCTTGTCATTATTGAAGGTAGTCTGTTGTCGAGATTTTTGTTACTCCAATGGATGGTAGCCTTGTCATTAAGGAAGGTAGTCTGTCGTTGTAATTTTTGTTACTACTAGCCATTATGGAAGGTTGTTTGATGTCCCGATTTTTGTTACTCTAATGGATGGTAGACTAGTCATTACGGAAGGTAGTCTGTTGTCGAGATTTTTGTTACTCCATTGGATGCCAGCCTTGTCATTATGGAAGGTAGTCTTTTGTCGTGATTTTTGTTACTCCAATGAATGGTGGCCTTGTCATTATGGAAGGTAGTCTGTCGTTGTGATTTTTTTTAATGCAATGGATGGTAGCATTGTCATTAAGAAAGGTAGTCTATTGTCGAGATTTTTGTTTCTCCATTGGATGGTAGCCTTGTCATTATGGAAGGTAGTCTGTTGTTCAGATTTTTGTTACTACAGTGTATGTTAGCCTTGTCATTATGGAAGGTAGTTTGTCGTTGTGATTTTTTTTACTGCAATGGATGGTAGCCTTGTCATTAAGAAAGGTTGTCTATTGTCGAGATTTTTGTTACTCTAATGGATGGTAGCCTTGTCATTATGGAAGATAGTCTCTTGTTGATATTTTTGTTACTCCAACGGATGGTAGCCTTGTCATTATGGAATGTAGTTTGTTGTCGAGATTGTTGTTACTCCAATGGATGGTAGCCTTGTCATTATAGAAGGTAGTCTGTTGTGGAGATTTATGTTACTACAATGGATGGTAGCCTTATCATTATGTAAGGTAGTCTGTTGTCGATATATTTGTTACTCCAATGGATTGTAGCCTTGTCATTATGGAAGGTAGTCTATTTTCGAGATTTTTGTTATTCAAATGGATGGTAGCCTTGTCATTATGAAAGGTAGTCTGTTGCCGATATCATTGTTACTTCAATGGATGGTAGCCTAGTCATTATGGAAGGTAGTCTATTGTTGAGATTTTTGTTACTCCAATGAATGGTAGCCTTGTCATTATTGAAGGTAGTCTGTTGTCGAGATTTTTGTTACTCCAATGGATGGTAGCCTTGTCATTAAGCAAGGTAGTATGTCGTTGGATGGTAGCCTTGTCATTAAGCAAGGTAGTATGTCGTTGGATGGTAGCCTAGTCATTAAGCAAGGTAGTATGTCGTTGGATGGTAGCCTTGTCATTATTGAATGTAGTATGTTGTTCAGATTTTTGTTACTACAATGTATGTTAGCCTTGTCATCATGGAAGGTAGTCTGTTGGCCATATTTTTGTTACTCCATTGGATAGTAGCCTTGTCATTATGGAAGGTAGTCTGTTAACGAGATTTTTGTTATTCCTATGGATGGTAGCCTAGTAATTATGGGAGGTAGTCTATTTTCGAGATTTTTGTTACTCCAATGGATTCTAGCCTTTCATTATGGAAGGTAGTTTGTTTTAGAGATTTTTGTTACTCCAATGGATGGTAGCCTTATCATTAAGGAAGGTAGTTTGTTGTCGAGATTTTTGTTACTCCAATGGATGGTAGCCTTGTCATTATAGAAGGTAGTCTGTTGTCAAGATTTA
Organism: Vicia faba; assembly: GCA_948472305.1. Classification (NCBI taxonomy): domain Eukaryota; kingdom Viridiplantae; phylum Streptophyta; class Magnoliopsida; order Fabales; family Fabaceae; genus Vicia; species Vicia faba. Next base: position 532,086,902 of record OX451741.1, read on the forward strand.
AGTTACTATAATGGATGGTAGCCTTATCATTATGGAAGGTAGTCTGTTGTCAAGATTATTGTTACTACATTGGATTGTAGCCTTGTCATTATGGAAGATAGTCTGTTGTCGATATCTTTGTTACTCCAATGGATGGTAGCCTAGTCATTATGGAAGGTAGTCTGTTTTTCAGATTTTTGTTACTCCAATGGATGGTAGCCTTGTAATTATTGAAAGTAGTTTGTTGTCGAGATTTTTCTTATTCCAATGGATGGCAACCTTGTCATTATGGAAGGTAGTCTTTTGTCGAGATTTTTGTTATTCAAATGGATGGTAGCCTTGTCATTATGAAAGGTAGTCTGTGGTCGATATCTTTGGTACTCCAATGGATAGTTTCCTAGTCATTATGGAAGGTAGTCTATTGTTGATATTTTTGTTACACCAATGGATGGTAGCCCTGTCATTATTGTAGGTAGTCTATTGTCGAGATTTTTGTTACTCCAATGGATGGTAGTCTTGTCATTATGGAAGGTAGTCTGTCGTTGTGATTTTTGTTACTCCAATGAATGGTAGCCTTGTCATTATGGAAGGAAGTCTGTTGTTCAGATTTTTGTTACTACAGTGTATGTTAGCCTTGTCAATATGGAAGGTAGTCTGTCATTGTGATTTTTGTTACTACAATGGATGGTAGCCTTGTCATTAAGAAAGGTAGTCTATTGCCGAGATTTTTGTTTCTCCATTGGATGGTAGCCTTGTCATTATGGAAGGTAGTCTATTGTCGAGATTTTTGTTATTCCGATGGATTGTAGACTAGACATTATGGAAGGTTGTTTGCTTTTCCGATTTTTGTTACTCTAATGGATGGTAGACTAGTCATTATGGAAGGTAGTCTATTGTCGAGATTTTTGTTACTCCATTGGATGCCAGCGTTGTCATTATGGAAGGTAGTTTGTTGTCAAGATTATTGTTACTACATTGGATTGTAGCCTTGTCATTATGGAAGATAGTCTGTTGTCGATATCTTTGTTACTCCAATGGATGGTAGCCTAGTCATTATGGAAGGTAGTCTGTTATTCAGATTTTTGTTACTACAGTGTATGTTAGCCTTGTCATTATGGAAGGTAGTCTGTCGTTGTGATTTTTTTTACTGCAATGGATGGTAGCCTTGTCATTAAGAAAGGTAGTCTATTGTCGAGATTTTTATTACTCCAATGGATGGTAGCCTTGTCATTATGGAAGATAGTCTCTTGTTGATATTTTTGTTACTCCAATGGATTGTAGCCTTGTCATTATGGAAGTTAGTTTGTTGTCGATATTTTTGTTACTCCAATGGATGGTAGCCTTGTCATTATAAAAGGTAGTCTGTTGTCGAGATATATGTTACTACAATGGATGGTAGCCTTGTCATTATGTAAGGTAGTTTGTTATCGATATTTTTGTTACTCCAATGGATGGTAGCCTTGTCATTATGGAAGGTAGTCTATTTTCGAGATTTTTGTTATTCAAATGGATGGTAGCCTTGTCATTATGAAAGGTAGTCTGTTGCCGATATCTTTGTTACTTCAATGGATGGTAGCCTTGTCATTATGGAAGGTAGTCTATTGTTGAGATTTTTGTTACTCCAATGAATGGTAGCCTTGTCATTATTGAAGGTAGTCTCTTGTCGAGATTTTTGTTACTCCAATGGATGGTAGCCTTGTCATTAAGCAAGGTAGTATGTCGTTGGATGGTAGCCTTGTCATTATTGAAGGTAGTATATTGTTCAGATTTTTGTTACTACAATGTATGTTAGCCTTGTCATCATGGAAGGTAGTCTGTTGGCCATATTTTTGTTACTCCATTGGATAGTAGCCTTGTCATTATGGAAGGTAGTCTGTTAACGAGATTTTTGTTATTTCAATGGATAGTAGTCTAGTAATTATGGGAGGTAGTCAATTTTCGAGATTTTTGTTACTCCAATGGATTCTAACCTTTCATTATGTAATGTAGTCTGTTGTCGATATTTTTGTTACTCCAATGGATGGTAGCCTTGTCATTATGGAAGGTAGTCTATTTTCGAGATTTTTGTTATTCAAATGGATGGTAGCCTTGTCATTATGAAAGGTAGTCTGTTGCCGATATCTTTGTTACTTCAATGGATGGTAGCCTAGTCATTATGGAAGGTTGTCTATTGTTGAGATTTTTGTAACTCCAATGAATGGTAGCCTTGTCATTATTGAAGGTAGTCTGTTGTCGAGATTTTTGTTACTCCAATGGATGGTAGCCTTGTCATTAAGCAAGGTACTATGTCGTTGGATGGTAGCCTTGTCATTAAGAAAGGTAGTCTATTGTCGAGATTTTTGTTTCTCCATTGGATGGTAGCCTTGTCATTATGGAAGGTAGTCTGTTGTTCAGATTTTTGTTACTATAGTGTATGTTAGCCTTGTCATTATGGAAGGTAGTCTGTCGTTGTGATTTTTTTTACTGCAATGGATGGTAGCCTTGTCATTAAGAAAGGTAGTCTATTGTCGAGATTTTTGTTACTCCAATGGATGGTAGCCTTGTCATTATGGAAGATAGTCTCTTGTTTATATTTTTGTTACTCCAATGGATTGTAGCCTTGTCATTATGGAAGTTAGTTTGTTGTCGATATTTTTGTTACTCCAATGGATGGTAGCCTTGTCATTATAAAAGGTAGTCTGTTGTCGAGATATATGTTACTACAATGGATGGTAGCCTTGTCATTATGTAAGGTAGTTTGTTATCGATATTTTTGTTATTCAAATGGATGGTAGCCTTGTCATTATGAAAGGTAGTCTGTTGCCGATATCTTTGTTACTTCAATGGATGGTAGCCTAGTCATTATGGAAGGTAGTCTATTGTTGAGATTTTTGTTACTCCAATGAATGGTAGCCTTGTCATTATTGAAGGTAGTCTCTTGTCGAGATTTTTGTTACTCCAATGGATGGTAGCCTTGTCATTAAGCAAGGTAGTATGTCGTTGGATGGTAGCCTTGTCATTATTGAAGGTAGTATGTTGTTCAGATTTTTGTTACTACAATGTATGTTAGCCTTGTCATCATGGAAGGTAGTCTGTTGGCCATATTTTTGTTACTCCATTAGATAGTAGCCTTGTCATTATGGAAGGTAGTCTGTTAACGAGATTTTTGTTATTCCAATGGATAGTAGCCTAGTAATTATGGGAGGTAGTCAATTTTCGAGATTTTTGTTACTCCAATGGATTCTAGCCTTTCATTATGTAAGGTAGTCTGTTGTCGATATTTTTGTTACTCCAATGGATGGTAGCCTTGTCATTATGGAAGGTAGTCTATTTTCGAGATTTTTGTTATTCAAATGGATGGTAGCCTTGTCATTATGAAAGGTAGTCTGTTGCCGATATCTTTGTTACTTCAATGGATGGTAGCCTAGTCATTATGGAAGGTAGTCTATTGTTGAGATTTTTGTTACTCCAATGAATGGTAGCCTTGTCATTATTGAAGGTAGTCTGTTGTCAAGATTTTTGTTACTCCAATGGATGGTAGCCTTGTCATTAAGCAAGGTACTATGTCGTTGGATGGTAGCCTTGTCATTAAGAAAGGTAGTCTATTGTCGAGATTTTTGTTTCTCCATTGGATGGTAGCCTTGTCATTATGGAAGGTAGTCTGTTGTTCAGATTTTTGTTACTATAGTGTATGTTAGCCTTGTCATTATGGAAGGTAGTCTGTCGTTGTGATTTTTTTTACTGCAATGGATGGTAGCCTTGTCATTAAGAAAGGTAGTCTATTGTCGAGATTTTTGTTACTCCAATGGATGGTAGCCTTGTCATTATGGAAGATAGTCTCTTGTTGATATTTTTGTTACTCCAATGGATTGTAGCCTTGTCATTATGGAAGTTAGTTTGTTATCGATATTTTTGTTACTCCAATGGATGGTAGCCTTGTCATTATAAAAGGTAGTCTGTTGTCGAGATATATGTTACTACAATGGATGGTAGCCTTGTCATTATGTAAGGTAGTTTGTTATCGATATTTTTGTTACTCCAATGGATGGTAGCCTTGTCATTATGGAAGGTAGTCTATTTTCGAGATTTTTGTTATTCAAATGGATGGTAGCCTTGTCATTATGAAAGGTAGTCTGTTGCCGATATCTTTGTTACTTCAATGGATGGTAGCCTAGTCATTATGGAAGGTAGTCTATTGTTGAGATTTTTGTTACTCCAATGAATGGTAGCCTTGTCATTATTGAAGGTAGTCTGTTGTCAAGATTTTTGTTACTCCAATGGATGGTAGGCTTGTCATTAAGCAAGGTACTATGTCGTTGGATGGTAGCCTTGTCATTAAGAAAGGTAGTCTATTGTCGAGATTTTTGTTTCTCCATTGGATGGTAGCCTTGTCATTATGGAAGGTAGTCTGTTGTTCAGATTTTTGTTACTATAGTGTATGTTAGCCTTGTCATTATGGAAGGTAGTCTGTCATTGTGATTTTTTTTACTGCAATGGATGGTAGCCTTGTCATTAAGAAAGGTAGTCTATTGTCGAGATTTTTGTTACTCCAATGGATGGTAGCCTTGTCATTATGGAAGATAGTCTCTTGTTGATATTTTTGTTACTCCAATGGATTGTAGCCTTGTCATTATGGAAGTTAGTTTGTTGTCGATATTTTTGTTACTCCAATGGATGGTAGCCTTGTCATTATAAAAGGTAGTCTGTTGTCGAGATATATGTTACTACAATGGATGGTAGCCTTGTCATTATGTAAGGTAGTTTGTTATCGATATTTTTGTTACTCCAATGGATGGTAGCCTTGTCATTATGGAAGGTAGTCTATTTTCGAGATTTTTGTTATTCAAATGGATGGTAGCCTTGTCATTATGAAAGGTAGTCTGTTGCCGATATCTTTGTTACTTCAATGGATGGTAGCCTAGTCATTATGGAAGGTAGTCTATTGTTGAGATTTTTGTTACTCCAATGAATGGTAGCCTTGTCATTATTGAAGGTAGTCTGTTGTCGAGATTTTTGTTACTCCAATGGATGGTAGCCTTGTCATTAAGCAAGGTAGTATGTCGTTGGATGGTAGCCTTGTCATTATTGAAGGTAGTATGTTGTTCAGATTTTTGTTACTACAATGTATGTTAGCCTTGTCATCATGGAAGGTAGTCTGTTGGCCATATTTTTGTTACTCCATTGGATAGTAGCCTTGTCATTATGGAAGGTAGTCTGTTAACGAGATTTTTGTTATTCCAATGGATAGTAGCCTAGTAATTATGGGAGGTAGTCAATTTTCGAGATTTTTGTTACTCCAATGGATTCTAGCCTTTCATTATGGAAGGTAGTTTGTTTTCGAGATTTTTGTTACTCCAATGGATGGTAGCCTTGTCATTATGGAAGATAGTCTCTTTTTGATATTTTTGTTACTCCAATGGACGGTAGCCTTATCATTAAGGAAGGTAGTTTGTTGTCGAGATTTTTGTTACTCCAATGGATGGTAGCCTTGTCATTATAGAAGGTAGTCTGTTGTCGAGATTTATGTTACTACAATGGATGGTAGCCTTATCATTATGGAAGGTAGTCTGTTGTCAAGATTATTGTTACTACATTTGATTGTAGCCTTGTCATTATGGAAGATAGTCTGTTGTCGATATCTTTGTTACTCCAATGGATGGTAGCCTAGTCATTATGGAAGGTAGTCTGTTGTTCTGATTTTTGTTACTCCAATGGATGGTAGCCTTCTCATTATTGAAAGTAGTCTGTTGTCGAGATTTTTATTATTCCAATGGATGGCAACCTTGTCATTATGGAAGGTAGTCTTTTGTCGAGATTTTTGTTATTCAAATGGATGGTAGCCTAGTCATTATGAAAGGTAGTCTGTTGTTGATATCTTTGGTACTCCAAGGGATAGTTGCCTAGTCATTATGGAAGGTAGTGTATTGTTGATATTTTTGTTACTCCAATGGATGGTAGCCTTGTCATTATTGTAGGTAGTCTTTTGTCGAGATTTTTGTTACTCCAATGGATGGTAGCCTTGTCATTATGGAAGGTAGTCTGTCGTTGTGATTTTTGTTACTCTAATGAATGGTAGCCTTGTCATTATGGAAGGAAGTCTGTTGGTCAGATTTTTGTTACTACAGTGTATGTTAGCCTTGTCAATATGGAAGGTAGTCTGTCATTGTGATTTTTGTTACTATAATGGATGGTAGCCTTGTCATTAAGAAATGTAGTCTATTACCGAGATTTTTGTTTCTCCATTGGATGGTAGCCTTGTCATTATGGAAGGTAGTCTATTGTCGAGATTTTTGTTATTCCGATGGATTGTAGACTAGCCATTAGGGAAGGTTGTTTGCTGTCCCGATTTTTGTTACTCTAATGGATGGTAGACTAGTCATTATGGAAGGTAGTTTGTTGTCGAGATTTTTGTTACTCCATTGGATGCCAGCCTTGACATTATGGAAGGTAGTCTTTTATCGTGATTTTTGTTACTCCAATGAATGGTGGCCTTGTCATTATGGAAGGTAGTCTGTTGTTGTGATTTTTTTTAAAGCAATGGATGGTAGCATTCTCATTAAGAAAGGTAGTCTATTGTCGAGATTTTTGTTTCTCCATTGGATGGTAGCCTTGTCATTATGGAAGGTAGTCTGTTGTTCAAATTTTTGTTACTACAGTGTATGTTAGCGTTGTCATTATGGAAGGTAGTCTGTCGTTGTGATTTTTTTACTGCAATGGATGGTAGCCTTGTCATTAAGAAAGGTAGTCTAGTGTCGAGATTTTTGTTACTCCAATGGATGGTAGCCTTGTCATTATGGAAGATAGTCTCTTGTTGATATTTTTGTTACTCCAATGGATTGTAGCCTGGTCATTATGGAAGGTAGTTAGTTGTCGATATTTTTGTTACTCCAATGGATGGTAGCCTTGTCATTATAGAAGGTAGTCTGTTGTCGAGATTTATGTTACTACAATGGATGGTAGCCTTGTCATTATGTAAGGTAGTCTGTTGTCGATATTTTTGTTACTCCAATGTATGGTAGCCTTGTCATTATGGAAGGTAGTCTATTTTCAAGATTTTTGTTATTCAAATGGATGGTAGCCTTGTCATTATGAAAGGTAGTCTGTTGCTGATATCTTTGTTACTTCAATGGATGGTAGCCTAGTCATTATGGAAGGTAGTCTATTGTTGAGATTTTTGTTACTCCAATGAATGGTAGCCTTGTCATTATTGAAGGTAGTCTGTTGTCGAGATTTTTGTTACTCTAATGGATGGTAGCCTTGTCATTAAGCAAGGTAGTCTGTCGTTGGATGGTAGCCTTGTCATTATTGAAGGTAGTATGTTGTTCAGATTTTTGTAACTACAATGTATGTTAGCCTTGTCATCATGGAAGGTAGTCTGTTGGCCATATTTTTGTTACTCCATTGGATAGTAGCCTTGTCATTATGGAAGGTAGTCTGTTAACGAGATTTTTGTTATTCCAATGGATGGTGGCCTAGTAATCATGGGAGGTAGTCTATTTTCGAAATTTTTGTTACTCCAATGGATTCTAGCCTTTCATTATGGAAGGTAGTTTGTTTTCGAGATTTTTGTTACTCCAATGGATGGTAGCCTTGTCATTATGGAAGATAGTCTCTTTTTGATATTTTTGTTACTCCAATGGATGGTAGCCTTATCATTAAGGAAGGTAGTTTGTTGTCGAGATTTTTGTTACTCCAATGGATGGTAGCCTTGTCATTGTAGAAGGTAGTCTGTTGTCGAGATTTATGTTACTACAATGGATGGTAGCCTTATCATTATGGAAGGTAGTCTGTTGTCCAGATTATTGTTACTACATTGGATTGTAGCCTTATCATTATGGAAGATAGTCTGTTGTCGATATCTTTGTTACTCCAATGGATGGTAGCCTAGTCATTATGGAAGGTAGTTTGTTGTTCATATTTTTGTTACTCCAATGGATGGTAGCCTTGTCATTATTGAAAGTAGTCTGTTGTCGAGATTTTTGTTATTCCAATGGATGGCAACCTTGTCATTATGGAATGTAGTCTTTTGTCGAGATTTTTGTTATTCAAATGGATGGTAGCCTTGTCATTTTGAAAGGTAGTCTGTTGTCGATATCTTTGGTACTCCAATGGATAGTTGCCTAGTCATTATGGAAGGTAGTCTATTGTTGATATTTTTGTTACTCCAATGGATGGTAGCCCTGTCATTATTGTAGGTAGTCTGTTGTCGAGATTTTTTTTACTCCAATGGATGGTAGCCTTGTCATTATGGAAGGTAGTCTGTCGTTGTGATTTTTGTTACTCCAATGAATTGTAGCCTTGTCATTATGGAAAGAAGTATGTTGTTCAGATTTTTGTTACTACAGTGTATGTTAGCCTTGTCAATATGGAAGGTAGTCTGTCATTGTGATTTTTGTTACTACAATGGATGGTAGCCTTGTCATTAAGAAAGGTAGTCTATTGCCAAGATTTTTGTTTCTCCATTGGATGGTAGCCTTGTCATTATGGAAGGTAGTCTATTGTCGAGATTTTTGTTATTCCGATGGATTGTAGACTAGCCATTAGGGAAGATTGTTTGCTGTCCCGATTTTTGTTACTCTAATGGATGGTAGACTAGTCATTATGGAAGGTAGTCTGTTGTCGAGATTTATGTTACTCCATTGGATGCCAGCCTTGTCATTATGGAAGGTAGTCTTTTGTCGTGATTGTTGTTACTCCAATGAATGGTGGCCTTGTCATTATGGAAGGTAGTCTGTCGTTGTGATTTTTTTTAATGCAATGGATGGTAGCATTGTCATTAAGAAAGGTAGTCTATTGTCGAGATTTTGGTTTCTCCATTGGATGGTAGCCTTGTCATTATGGAAGGTAGTCTGTTGTTCACATTTTTGTTACTACAGTGTATGTTAGCCTTGTCATTAAGAAAGGTAGTCTATTGTCGAGATTTTTGTTACTCCAATGGATGGTAGCCTTGTCATTATGGAAGATAGTCTCTTTATGATATTTTTGTTACTCCAATGGATTGTAGCCTTGTCATTATGGAAGGTAGTTTGTTGTCGATATTTTTGTTACTCCAATGGATGGTAGCCTTGTCATTATAGAAGGTAGTCTGTTGTCGAGATTTATGTTACTACAATGGATGGTAGCCTTGTCAATATGTAAGCTAGTCTGTTGTCGATATTTTTGTTACTCCAATGGATGGTAGCCTTGTCATTATGGAAGGTAGTCTATTTTCAAGATTTTTGTTATTCAAATGGATGGTAGCCTTGTCATTATGAAAGGTAGTCTATTGCTGATATCTTTGTTACTTCAATGGATGGTAGCCTAGTCAATATGGAAGGTAGTCTATTGTTGAGATTTTTGTTACTCCAATGAATGGTAGCCTTGTCATTATTGAAGGTAGTCTGTTGTCGAGATTTTTGTTACTCTAATGGATGGTAGCCTTGTCATTAAGCAAGGTAGTCTGTCGTTGGATGGTAGCCTTGTCATTATTGAAGGTAGTATGTTGTTCAGATTTTTGTAACTACAATGTATGTTAGCCTTGTCATCATGGAAGGTAGTCTGTTGGCCATATTTTTGTTACTCCATTGGATAGTAGCCTTGTCATTATGGAAGGTAGTCTGTTAACGAGATTTTTGTTATTCCAATGGATGGTGGCCTAGTAATCATGGGAGGTAGTCTATTTTCGAAATTTTTGTTACTCCAATGGATTCTAGCCTTTCATTATGGAAGGTAGTTTGTTTTCGAGATTTTTGTTACTCCAATGGATGGTAGCCTTGTCATTATGGAAGATAGTCTCTTTTTGATATTTTTGTTACTCCAATGGATGGTAGCCTTATCATTAAGGAAGGTAGTTTGTTGTCGAGATTTTTGTTACTCCAATGGATGGTAGCCTTGTCATTGTAGAAGGTAGTCTGTTGTCGAGATTTATGTTACTACAATGGATGGTAGCCTTATCATTATGGAAGGTAGTCTGTTGTCCAGATTATTGTTACTACATTGGATTGTAGCCTTATCATTATGGAAGATAGTCTGTTGTCGATATCTTTGTTACTCCAATGGATGGTAGCCTAGTCATTATGGAAGGTAGTTTGTTGTTCATATTTTTGTTACTCCAATGGATGGTAGCCTTGTCATTATTGAAAGTAGTCTGTTGTCGAGATTTTTGTTATTCCAATGGATGGCAACCTTGTCATTATGGAATGTAGTCTTTTGTCGAGATTTTTGTTATTCAAATGGATGGTAGCCTTGTCATTTTGAAAGGTAGTCTGTTGTCGATATCTTTGGTACTCCAATGGATAGTTGCCTAGTCATTATGGAAGGTAGTCTATTGTTGATATTTTTGTTACTCCAATGGATGGTAGCCCTGTCATTATTGTAGGTAGTCTGTTGTCGAGATTTTTTTTACTCCAATGGATGGTAGCCTTGTCATTATGGAAGGTAGTCTGTCGTTGTGATTTTTGTTACTCCAATGAATTGTAGCCTTGTCATTATGGAAAGAAGTATGTTGTTCAGATTTTTGTTACTACAGTGTATGTTAGCCTTGTCAATATGGAAGGTAGTCTGTCATTGTGATTTTTGTTACTACAATGGATGGTAGCCTTGTCATTAAGAAAGGTAGTCTATTGCCAAGATTTTTGTTTCTCCATTGGATGGTAGCCTTGTCATTATGGAAGGTAGTCTATTGTCGAGATTTTTGTTATTCCGATGGATTGTAGACTAGCCATTAGGGAAGATTGTTTGCTGTCCCGATTTTTGTTACTCTAATGGATGGTAGACTAGTCATTATGGAAGGTAGTCTGTTGTCGAGATTTATGTTACTCCATTGGATGCCAGCCTTGTCATTATGGAAGGTAGTCTTTTGTCGTGATTGTTGTTACTCCAATGAATGGTGGCCTTGTCATTATGGAAGGTAGTCTGTCGTTGTGATTTTTTTTAATGCAATGGATGGTCGCATTGTCATTAAGAAAGGTAGTCTATTGTCGAGATTTTGGTTTCTCCATTGGATGGTAGCCTTGTCATTATGGAAGGTAGTCTGTTGTTCACATTTTTGTTACTACAGTGTATGTTAGCCTTGTCATTAAGAAAGGTAGTCTATTGTCGAGATTTTTGTTACTCCAATGGATGGTAGCCTTGTCATTATGGAAGATAGTCTCTTGTTGATATTTTTGTTACTCCAATGGATTGTAGCCTTGTCATTATGGAAGGTAGTTTGTTGTCGATATTTTTGTTACTCCAATGGATGGTAGCCTTGTCATTATAGAAGGTAGTCTGTTGTCGAGATTTATGTTACTACAATGGATGGTAGCCTTGTCAATATGTAAGCTAGTCTGTTGTCGATATTTTTGTTACTCCAATGGATGGTAGCCTTGTCATTATGGAAGGTAGTCTATTTTCGAGATTTTTGTTATTCAAATGGATGGTAGCCTTGTCATTATGAAAGGTAGTATGTTGCCGATATCTTTGTTACTTCAATGGATGGTAGCCTAGTCATTATGGAAGGTAGTCTATTGTTGAGATTTTTGTTACTCCAATGAATGGTAGCCTTGTCATTATTGAAGGTAGTCTGTTGTCGAGATTTTTGTTACTCCAATGGATGGTATCCTTATCATTAAGCAAGGTAGTTTGTTGTCGAGATTTTTGTAACTCCAATGGATGGTAGCCTTGTCATTATAGAAGGTAGTCTGTTGTCGACATTTATGTTACTACAATGGATGGTAGCCTTATCATTATGGAAGGTAGTCTGTTGTCAAGATTATTGTTACTACATTTGATTGTAGCCTTGTCAATATGGAAGATAGTCTGTTGTCGATATCTTTGTTACTCCAATGGATGGTAGCCTAGTCATTATGGAAGGTAGTCTGTTGTTCAGATTTTTGTTACTCCAATGGATGGTAGCCATGTCATTATTGAAAGAAGTCTGTTGTCGAGATTTTTGTTATTCCAATGGATGGCAACCTTGTCATTATGGAAGGTAGTCTTTTGTCGAGATTTTTGTTATTCAAATGGATGGTAGCCTTGTCCTTATGAAAGGTAGTCTGTTGCCGATATCTTTGGTACCCCAATGGATAGTTGCCTAGTCATTATGGAAGGTAGTCTATTGTTGATATTTTTGTTACTCCAATGGATGGTAGCCCTGTCATTATTGTAGGTAGTCTGTTGTCGAGATTTTTGTTACTCCAATGGATGGTAGCCTTGTCATTATGGAAGGTAGTCTGTCGTTGTGATTTTTGTTACTCCAATGAATGGTAGCCTTGTCATTATGAAAGGAAGTTTGTTGTTCAGATTTTTGTTACTACAGTGTATGTTAGCCTTGTCAATATGGAAGGTAGTCTGTCATTGTGATTTTTGTTACTACAATGGATGGTAGCCTTGTCATTAAGAAAGGTAGTCTATTGCCCATATTTTTGTTTCTCCATTGGATGGTAGCCTTGTCATTATGGAAGGTAGTCTATTGTCGAGCTTTTTGTTATTCCGATGGATTGTAGACTAGCCATTAGGGAAGGTTGTTTGCTGTCCCGATTTTTGTTACTCTAATGGATGGTAGACTAGTCATTATGGAAGGTAGTCTGTTGTCGAGATTTTTGTTACTCCATTGGATGTCAGCCTTGTCATTATGGAAGGTAGTCTTTTGTCGTGATTTTTGTTACTCCAATGAATGGTGGCCTTGTCATTATGGAAGGTAGTCTATCGTTGTGATTTTTTTTAATGCAATGGATGGTAGCATTGTCATTAAGAAAGGTAGTCTATTGTCGATATTTTTGTTTCTCCATTGGATGGTAGCCTTGTCATTAAGGAAGGTAGTCTGTTGTTCAGATTTTTGTTACTACAGTGTATGTTAGTCTTGTCATTATGGAAGGTAGTTTGTCGTTGTGATTTTTTTTACTGCAATGGATGGTAGCCTTGTCATTAAGAAAGGTAGTCTATTGTCGAGATTTTTGTTACTCCAATGGATGGTAGCCTTGTCATTATGGAAGATAGTCTCTTGTCGAGATTTTTGTTACTCCAATGGATTGTAGCCTGGTCATTATGGAAGGTAGTCTGTTGTCGATATTTTTGTTACTCCAATGGATGGTAGCCTTGTCATTATAGAAGGTAGTCTGTTGTCGAGAATTATGTTACTACAATGGATGGTAGCCTTGTCATTATGTAAGGTAGTCTGTTGTCGATATTTTTGTTACTCCAATGGATGATAGCCTTGTCATTATGGAAGGTAGTCTATTTTCGAGATTTTTGTTATTCAAATGGCTGGTAGCCTTGTCATTATGAAAGGTAGTCTGTTGCCAATATCTTTGTTACTTCAATGGATGGTAGCCTAGTCATTATGGAAGGTAGTCTATTGTTGAGATTTTTGTTACTCCAATGAATGGTAGCCTTGTCATTATTGAAGGTAGTCTGTTGTCGAGATTTTTGTTACTCCAATGGATGGTAGCCTTGTCATTAAGCAAGGTAGTCTGTCGTTGGATGGTAGCCTTGTCATTATTGAAGGTAGTATGTTGTTCAGATTTTGGTTACTACAATGTATGTTAGCCTTGTCATCATGGAAGGTAGTCTGTTGGCCATATTTTTGTTACTCCATTGGATAGTAGCCTTGTCATTATGGAAGGTAGTCTGTTAACGAGATTTTTGTTATTCCAATGGATGGTAGCCTAGTAATTATGGGAGGTAGTCTATTTTCGAGATTTTTGTTACTCCAATGGATTCTAGCCTTTCATTATGGAAGGTAGTTTGTTTTCGAGATTTTGGTAACTCCAATGGATGGTGGCCTTGTCATTATGGAAGATAGTCTCTTTTTGATATTTTTGTTACTCCAATGGATGGTAGCCTTATCATTAAGGAAGGTAGTTTGTTGTCGAGATTTTTGTTACTCCAATGGATGGTAGCCTTGTCATTATAAAAGGTAGTCTATTGTCGAGATTTATGTTACTACAATGGATGGTAGCCTTATCATTATGGAAGGTAGTATGTTGTCAAGATTATTGTTACTACATTAGATTGTATCCTTGTCATTATGGAAGATAGTCTGTTGTCGATATCTTTGTTACTCCAATGGATGGTAGCCTAGTCATTATGGAAGGTAGTCTGTTGTTCAAATTTTTGTTACTCCAATGGATGGTAGCCTTGTCATTATTGAAAGTAGTCTGTTGTCGAGATCTTTGTTATTCCAATGGATGACAACCTTGTCATTATGGAAGGTAGTCTTTTGTCGAGATTTTTGTTATTCAAATGGATGGTAGCCTTGTCATTATGAAAGGTAGTCTGTTGTCGATATCTTTGGTACTCCAATGGATAGTTGCTAGTCATTATGGAAGGTAGTCTATTGTTGAGATTTTTGTTACTCCAATGGATGGTAGCCCTTTCTTTATGGAAGGTAGTCTGTTGTCAATATCTTTGTTACTCCAATGGATGGTAGCCTAATCATTATGGGAGGTAGTCTGTTGTCGAGATTTTTGTTAGTCTAAGGGATGGTATCCTTGTTATTATGGAAGGTAGTGTGTTTTCGATATTTTTTTTATTCCAATGGATGGTAGCCTTTTCATTATGGAAGGTAGTCTATTGTCGAGATTTTTGTTACTATAATGGATGCAAGCCTTGTCATTATGGTAGGTAGGATGTTGTCGAGATTTTTGTTACTCCAATGGATGGTAGCCTTGTCATTAAGCAAGGTAGTCTGTCGTTGGATGGTAGCCTTGTCATTATTGAAGGTAGTATGTTGTTCAGATTTTTGTTACTACAATGTATGTTAGCCTTGTCATCATGGAAGGTAGTCTGTTGGCCATATTTTTGTTACTCCATTGGATAGTAGCCTTGTCATTATGGAAGGTAGTCTGTTAACGAGATTTTTGTTATTCCAATGGATGGTAGCCTAGTAATTATGGGAGGTAGTCTATTTTCGAGATTTTTGTTACTCCAATGGATTCTAGCCTTTCATTATGGAAGGTAGTTTGTTTTCGAGATTTTGGTAACTCCAATGGATGGTGGCCTTGTCATTATGGAAGATAGTCTCTTTTTGATATTTTTGTTACTCCAATGGATGGTAGCCTTATCATTAAGGAAGGTAGTTTGTTGTCGAGATTTTTGTTACTCCAATGGATGGTAGCCTTGTCATTATAAAAGGTAGTCTATTGTCGAGATTTATGTTACTACAATGGATGGTAGCCTTATCATTATGGAAGGTAGTCTGTTGTCAAGATTATTATTACTACATTAGATTGTAGCCTTGTCATTATGGAAGATAGTCTGTTGTCGATATCTTTGTTACTCCAATGGATGGTAGCCTTGTACACATGGAAGGTAGTCTATTGTCGAGATTTTTGTTACTATAATGGATGGAAGCCTTGTCATTATGGAAGGCAGGCTGTTGTCGAGATTTTTGTTACTACAATGGATTGTAGCCTTGTCGTTATGGAAGGTAGTCTGTTGTCGATATCTTTGTTACTCCAATGGATTGAAGCCTAGTCATTATGGAAGGTAGTCTGTTGTCAAGATTTTTATTACTCCAAGGGATGGTAGCCTTGTCATTATGGAAGGTAGTGTGTTATCGATATTTTTGTTATTCCAATGGATTGTAGCCTTGTCAATATGGAAGGTAGTCTGTTGTCGAGATTTTTGTTAGTCTAAGGGATGGTATCCTTGTTATTATGGAAGGAAGTGTGTTGTCGATATTTTTTTTATTCCATGGATGGTAGCCTTTTCATTATGGAAGAGAGTCTGTTGTCGAGATTTTCGTTACTCCAATGGATGGTAGCCTTGTCATTATGGAAGGTAGTCTATTGTCGAGATTTTTGTTACTACAATGGATGGTAGCCTTGTCATTATTGATGGTAGTATGTTGTTCAGATTTTTGTTACTACAATGTATGTTAGCCTTGTCATCATGGAAGGTAGTCTGTTGGCCATATTTTTGTTACTCCATTGCATAGTAGCCTTGTCATTATGGAAGGTAGTCTGTTAACGAGATTTTTGTTATTCCAATGGATGGTAGCCTAGTAATTATGGGAGGTAGTCTATTTTCGAAACTTTTGTTACTCCAATGGATGGTAGCCCTTTCATTATGGAAGGTAGTTTGTTTTCGAGATTTTGTTTACTCCAATGGATGGTAGCCTTGTCATTATGGAAGATAGTCTCTTTTTGATATTTTTTTTACTCCAATGGATGGTAGCCTTATCATTAAGGAAGGTAGTTTGTTGTCGAGATTTTTGTTACTCCAATGGATGGTAGCCTTGTCATTATAAAAGGTAGTCTGTTGTCGAGATTTATGTTACTACAATGGATGGTAGCCTTATCATTATGGAAGGTAGTCTATTGTCAAGATTATTGTTACTACATTTGATTGTAGCCTTGTCATTATGGAAGATAGTTTGTTGTCGATATCTTTGTTATTCCAATGGATGGTAGCCTAGTCATTATGGAAAGTAGTCTGTTGTTCAGATTTTTGTTACTCCAATGGATGGTAGCCTTGTCATTATTGAAAGTAGTCTGTTGTCGAGATCTTTGTTATTCCAATGGATGGCAACCTTGTCATTATGGAAGGTAGTCATTTATCGAGATTTTTGTTATTCAAATGGATGGTAGCGTTGTCATTATGAAAGGTAGTCTGTTGTCGATATCTTTGGTACTCCAATGGATAGTTGCCTAGACATTATGGAGGGTAGACTATTGTTGAGATTTTTGTTACTCCAATGGATGGTAGCCCTGTCATTATTGTAGGTAGTCTGTTGTCGAGATTTTTGTTACTCCAATGTATGGTATCCTTGTCATTATGGAAGGTAGTTTGTCGTTGTGATTTTTGTTACTCCAATGAATGGTAGCCTTGTCATTATGGAAGGAAGTCTGTTGTTCAGATTTTTGTTACTACAGTGTATGTTAGCCTTGTCAATATGGAAGGTAGTCTGTCATTGTGATTTTTGTTACTACAATGGATGGTAGCCTTGTCATTAAGAAAGGTAGTCTATTGCCGAGATTTTCTTTCTCCATTGGATGGTAGCCTTGTCATTATGGAAGGTAGTCTATTGTCGAGATTTTTGTTATTCCGATGGATTGTAGACTAGCCATTAGGGAAGCTTGTTTGCTCTCCCGATTTTTGTTACTCTAATGGATGGTAGACTAGTCATTATGGAAGGTAGTCTGTTGTCGAGATTTTTGTTACTCCATTGGATGCCAGCCTTGTCATTATGGAAGGTAGTCTTTTGTCGTGATTTTTGTTACTCCAATGAATGGTGGCCTTGTCATTATGGAAGGTAGTCTGTCATTGTGATTTTTTTTAATGCAATGAATGGTATCATTGTCATTAAGAAAGGTAGTCTATTGTCGAGATTTTTGTTTCTCCATTGGATGGTAGCCTTGTCATTATGGAAGGTAGTCTGTTGTTCACATTTTTCTTACTACAGTGTATGTTAGCCTTGTCATTATGGAAGGTAGTCTGTCGTTGTGAATTTTTTTACTGCAATGGATGGTAGCCTTGTCATTAAGAAAGGTAGTCTATTATCGAGATTTTTGTTACTCCAATGGATGGTAGCCTTGTCATTATGGAAGGTAGTCTATTTTCGAGATTTTTGTTATTCAAATGGATGGTAGCCTTGTCATTATGAAAGGTAGTCTGTTGCAGATATCTTTGTTACTTCAATGGGTGGTAGCCTAGTCATTATGGAAGGTAGTCTATTGTTGAGATTTTTGTTACTCCAATGAATGGTAGCCTTGTCATTATTGAAGGTAGTCTGTTGTCGAGATTTTTGTTACTCCAATGGATGGTAGCCTTGTAATTAAGCAAGGTAGTCTGTCGTTGGATGGTAGCCTTGTCATTATTAAAGGTAGTATGTTGTTCAGATTTTTGTTACTACAATGTATGTTAGCCTTGTCATCATGGAAGGTAGTCTGTTGGACATATTTTTGTTACTCCTTTGGATAGTAGCCTTGTCATTATGGAAGGTAGTCTGTTAACGAGATTTTTGTTATTCCAATGGATGGTAGCCTAGTAATTATGGGAGGTAGTCTAATTTCGAGATTTTTTGTTACTCCAATGGATTCTAGCCTTTCATTATGGAAGGTAGTTTGTTTTCGAGATTTTGGTTACTCCAATGGATGGTAGCCTTGTCATTATGGAAGATAGTCTCTTTTTGATATTTTTGTTACTCCAATGGATGGTAGCCTTATCATTAAGGAAGGTAGTTTGTTGTCGAGATTTTTGTTACTCCGATGGATGGTAGCCTTGTCATTATAAAAGGTAGTCTGTTGTCGAGATTTATGTTACTACAATGGATGGTAGCCTTATCATTATGGAAGGTAGTCTGTTGTCAAGAATATTGTTACTACATTAGATTGTAGCCTTGTCATTATGGAAGATAGTCTATTGTCGATATCTTTGTTACTCCAATGGATGGTAGCCTAGTCATTATGGAAGGTAGTCTGTTGTTCATATTTTTGTTACTCCAATGGATGGTAGCCTTGTAATTATTGAAAGTAGTCTGTTGTCGAGATCTTTGTTATTCCAATGGATGGCAACCTTGTCATTATGGAAGGTAGTCTTTTGTCGAGATTTTTGTTATTCAAATGGATGGTAGCCTTGTCATTATGAAAGGTAGTCTGTTGTCGATATCTTTGGTACTCCAATGGATAGTTGCCTAGTCATTATGCAAGGTAGTCTATTGTTGTGATTTTTGTTACTCCAATGGATGGTAGCCCTGTCATTATTGTAGGTAGTCTGTTGTCAGGATTTTTGTTACTCCAATGGATGGTATCCTTGTCATTATGGAAGGTAGTTTGTCGTTGTGATTTTTGTTACTCCAATGAATGGTAGCCTTGTCATTATGAAAGGAAGTCTGTTGTTCAGATTTTTGTTACTACAGTGTATGTTAGCCTTGTCAATATGGAAGGTAGTCTGTCATTGTGATTTTTGTTACTACAATGGATGGTAGCCTTGTCATTAAGAAAGGTAGTCTATTGCCGAGATTTTTTTTCTCCATTGGATGGTAGCCTTATCATTAAGGAAGGTAGTTTGTTGTCGAGATTTTTGTTACTCCGATGGATGGTAGCCTTGTCATTATAAAAGGTAGTCTGTTGTCGAGATTTATGTTACTACAATGGATGGTAGCCTTATCATTATGGAAGGTAGTCTGTTGTCAAGAATATTGTTACTACATTAGATTGTAGCCTTGTCATTATGGAAGATAGTCTGTTGTCGATATCTTTGTTACTCCAATGGATGGTAGCCTAGTCATTATGGAAGGTAGTCTGTTGTTCATATTTTTGTTACTCCAATGGATGGTAGCCTTGTAATTATTGAAAGTAGTCTGTTGTCGAGATCTTTGTTATTCCAATGGATGGCAACCTTGTCATTATGGAAGGTAGTCTTTTGTCGAGATTTTTGTTATTCAAATGGATGGTAGTCTTGTCATTATGAAAGGTAGTCTGTTGTCGATATCTTTGGTACTCCAATGGATAGTTGCCTAGTCATTATGGAAGGTAGTCTATTGTTGAGATTTTTGTTACTCCAATGGATGGTAGCCCTGTCATTATTGTAGGTAGTCTGTTGTCGAGATTTTTGTTACTCCAATGGATGGTATCCTTGTCATTATGGAAGGTAGTTTGTCGTTGTGATTTTTGTTACTCCAATGAATGGTAGCCTTGTCATTATGGAAGGAAGTCTGTTGTTCAGATTTTTGTTACTACAGTGTATGTTAGCCTTGTCAATATGGAAGGTAGTCTGTCATTGTGATTTTTGTTACTACAATGGATGGTAGCCTTGTCATTAAGAAAGGTAGTCTATTGCCGAGATTTTTTTTCTCCATTGGATGGTAGCCTTATCATTAAGGAAGGTAGTTTGTTGTCGAGATTTTTGTTACTCCAATGGATGGTAGCCTTGTCATTATAAAAGGTAGTCTGTTGTCGAGATTTATGTTACTACAATGGATGGTAGCCTTATCATTATGGAAGGTAGTCTATTGTCAAGATTATTGTTACTACATTGGATTGTAGCCTTGTCATTATGGAAGATAGTTTGTTGTCGATATCTTTGTTATTCCAATGGATGGTAGCCTAGTCATTATGGAAGGTAGTCTGTTGTTCAGATTTTTGTTACTCCAATGGATGGTAGCCTTGTCATTATTGAAAGTAGTCTGTTGTCGAGATCTTTGTTATTCCAATGGATGGCAACCTTGTCATTATGGAAGGTAGTCTTTTATCGAGATTTTTGTTATTCAAATGGATGGTAGCCTTGTCATTATGAAAGGTAGTCTGTTGTCGATATCTTTGGTACTCCAATGGATAGTTGCCTAGTCATTATGGAAGGTAGACTATTGTTGAGATTTTTGTTACTCCAATGGATGGTAGCCCTGTCATTATTGTAGGTAGTCTGTTGTCGAGATTTTTGTTACTCCAATGTATGGTATCCTTGTCATTATGGAAGGTAGTTTGTCGTTGTGATTTTTGTTACTCCAATGAATGGTAGCCTTGTCATTATGGAAGGAAGTCTGTTGTTCAGATTTTTGTTACTACAGTGTATGTTAGCCTTGTCAATATGGAAGGTAGTCTGTCATTGTGATTTTTGTTACTACAATGGATGGTAGCCTTGTCATTAAGAAAGGTAGTCTATTGCCGAGATTTTTTTTCTCCATTGGATGGTAGCCTTGTCATTATGGAAGGTAGTCTATTGTCGAGATTTTTGTTATTCCGATGGATTGTAGACTAGCCATTAGGGAAGCTTGTTTGCTCTCCCAATTTTTGTTACTCTAATGGATGGTAGACTAGTCATTATGGAAGGTAGTCTGTTGTCGAGATTTTTGTTACTCCATTGGATGCCAGCCTTGTCATTATGGAAGGTAGTCTTTTGTCGTGATTTTTGTTACTCCAATGAATGGTGGCCTTGTCATTATGGAAGGTAGTCTGTCATTGTGATTTTTTTTAATGCAATGAATGGTATCATTGTCATTAAGAAAGGTAGTCTATTGTCGAGATTTTTGTTTCTCCATTGGATGGTAGCCTTGTCATTATGGAAGGTAGTCTGTTGTTCACATTTTTCTTACTACAGTGTATGTTAGCCTTGTCATTATGGAAGGTAGTCTGTCGTTGTGAATTTTTTTACTGCAATGGATGGTAGCCTTGTCATTAAGAAAGGTAGTCTATTATCGAGATTTTTGTTACTCCAATGGATGGTAGCCTTGTCATTATGGAAGGTAGTCTATTTTCGAGATTTTTGTTATTCAAATGGATGGTAGCCTTGTCATTATGAAAGGTAGTCTGTTGCCGATATCTTTGTTACTTCAATGGGTGGTAGCCTAGTCATTATGGAAGGTAGTCTATTGTTGAGATTTTTGTTACTCCAATGAATGGTAGCCTTGTCATTATTGAAGGTAGTCTGTTGTCGAGATTTTTGTTACTCCAATGGATGGTAGCCTTGTAATTAAGCAAGGTAGTCTGTCATTGGATGGTAGCCTTGTCATTATTGAAGGTAGTATGTTGTTCAGATTTTTGTTACTACAATGTATGTTAGCCTTGTCATCATGGAAGGTAGTCTGTTGGACATATTTTTGTTACTCCTTTGGATAGTAGCCTTGTCATTATGGAAGGTAGTCTGTTAACGAGATTTTTGTTATTCCAATGGATGGTAGCCTAGTAATTATGGGAGGTAGTCTAATTTCGAGATTTTTTGTTACTCTAATGGATTGTAGCCTTTCATTATGGAAGGTAGTTTGTTTTCGAGATTTTGGTTACTCCAATGGATGGTAGCCTTGTCATTATGGAAGATAGTCTCTTTTTGATATTTTTGTTACTCCAATGGATGGTAGCCTTATCATTAAGGAAGGTAGTTTGTTGTCGAGATTTTTGTTACTCCGATGGATGGTAGCCTTGTCATTATAAAAGGTAGTCTGTTGTCGAGATTTATGTTACTACAATGGATGGTAGCCTTATCATTATGGAAGGTAGTCTGTTGTCAAGAATATTGTTACTACATTAGATTGTAGCCTTGTCATTATGGAAGATAGTCTGTTGTCGATATCTTTGTTATTCCAATGGATGGTAGCCTAGTCATTATGGAAGGTAGTCTGTTGTTCATATTTTTGTTACTCCAATGGATGGTAGCCTTGTAATTATTGAAAGTAGTCTGTTGTCGAGATCTTTGTTATTCCAATGGATGGCAACCTTGTCATTATGGAAGGTAGTCTTTTGTCGAGATTTTTGTTATTCAAATGGATGGTAGCCTTGTCATTATGAAAGGTAGTCTATTGTCGATATATTTGGTACTCCAATGGATAGTTGCCTAGTCATTATGGAAGGTAGTCTATTGTTGAGATTTTTGTTACTCCAATGGATGGTAGCCCTGTCATTATTGTAGGTAGTCTGTTGTCGAGATTTTTGTTACTCCAATGGATGGTATCCTTGTCATTATGGAAGGTAGTTTGTCGTTGTGATTTTTGTTACTCCAATGAATGGTAGCCTTGTCATTATGGAAGGAAGTCTGTTGTTCAGATTTTTGTTACTACAGTGTATGTTAGCCTTGTCAATATGGAAGGTAGTCTGTCATTGTGATTTTTGTTACTACAATGGATGGTAGCCTTGTCATTAAGAAAGGTAGTCTATTGCCGAGATTTTTTTTCTCCATTGGATGGTAGCCTTGTCATTATGGAAGGTAGTCTATTGTCGAGATTTTTGTTATTCCGATGGATTGTAGACTAGCCATTAGGGAAGCTTCTTTGCTGTCCCGATTTTTGTTACTCTAATGGATGGTAGACTAGTCATTATGGAAGGTAGTCTGTTGTCGAGATTTTTGTTACTCCATTGGATGCCAGCCTTGTCATTCTGGAAGGTAGTCTTTTGTCGTGATTTTTGTTACTCCAATGAATGGTGGCCTTGTCATTATGGCAGGTAGTCTGTCGTTGTGATTTTTTTTAATGCATTGAATGGTAGCATTGTCATTAAGAAAGGTAGTCTATTGTCGAGATTTTTGTTTCTCCATTGGATGGTAGCCTTGTCATTATGGAAGGTAGTCTGTTGTTCACATTTTTCTTACTACAGTGTTTGCTAGCCTTGTCATTATGGAAGGTAGTCTGTCGTTGTGAATTTTTTTGCTGCAATGGATGGTAGCCTTGTCATTAAGAAAGGTAGTCTATTGTCGAGATTTTTGTTACTCCAATGGATGGTAGCCTTGTCATTATGGAAGATAGTCTCTTGTTGATATTTTTGTTACTCCAATGGATTGTAGCCTTGTCATTATGGAAGGTAGTTTGTTGTCGATATTTTTGTTACTCCAATGGATTGTAGCCTTGTCATTATAGAAGGTAGTCTGTTGTCGAGATTTATGTTACTACAATGGATGGTAGCCTTGTCATTATGTAAGGTAGTCTGTTGTCGATATTTTTGTTACTCCAATAGATGGTAGCCTTGTAATTATGGAAGGTAGTCTATTTTCGAGATTTTTGTTATTCAAATGGATGGTAGCCTTGTCATTATGAAACGTAGTCTGTTGCCGATATCTTTGTTACTTCAATGGATGGTAGCCTAGTCATTATGGAAGGTAGTCTATTGTTGAGATTTTTGTTACTCCAATGAATGGCAGCCTTGTCATTATTGAAGGTAGTCTGTTGTCGAGATTTTTGTTACTCCAATGGATGGTAGCCTTGTCATTAAGGAAGGTAGTCTGTTGTTGTGATTTTTGTTACTCCAATGAATGGTAGCCTTGTCATTATAGAAGGTAGTCTGTTGTTCAAATTTTTGTTACTACAGTGTATGTTAGCCTTGTCAATATGGAAGGTAGTCTGTCGTTGTGATTTTTGTTACTACAATGGATGGTAGCCTTGTCATTAAGAAAGGTAGTCTATTTTCGAGATTTTTGTTTCTCAATTGGATGGTAGCCTTGTCATTATGGAAGGTAGTCTGTTGTCGAGATTTTTGTTATTCTGATGGATTGTAGACTAGCCATTATGGAAGGTTGTCTGTTGTCCCGATTTTTGTTATTCTAATTGATGGTAGACTAGTCATTATGGAAGGTAGTTTGTTGTCGAGATTTTTGTTACTCCATTGGATGCCAGCCAAGTCATTATGGAAGGTAGTCTTTTTTCGTGATTTTTGTTACTCCAATGAATGGTGGCCTTGTCATTAAGGAAGGTAGTATGTTGTCGATATCTTTGTTACTCCAATGGATGGTAGCCTTGTAATTATGGAAGGTAGTATGTTGTCGATATCTTTGTTACTCCAATGGATGGTAGCCTTGCCATTATTGAAGGTAGTCTGTTGTCGAGATTTTTGTTACTCCAATGGATGGTAGCCTTGTCATTATGGAAGGTAGTATGTCGTTGTGATTTTTGTTACTCCAATGGATGGTAGCCTTGTCATTATGGAAGGTAGTATGTCGTTGTGATTTTTGTTACTCCAATGGATGGTAGCCTTGCCATTATTGAAGGTAGTCTGTTGTCGAGATTTTTGTTACTCCAATGGATGGTAGCCTTGTCATTATGGAAGGTAGTATGTCGTTGTGATTTTTGTTACTCCAATGGATGGTAGCCTTGTCATTATGGAAGGTAGTATGTTGTTCATATTTTTGTTACTACAATGTATGTTAGCCTTGTCATCATGGAAGGTAGTCTGTTGTCCATATTTTTGTTACTCCATTGGATAGTAGCCTTGTCATTATAGAAGGTAGTCTGTTGTCGAGATTTTTGTTATTCCAATGGATGGTAGCCTAGTAACTATGGGAGGTAGTCTATTTTCAAGATTTTTGTTACTCCAATGGATTGTAGCCTTTCATTATGGAAGGTAGTTTGTTTTCAAGATTTTTGTTACTCCAATGGAAGGTAGCCTTGTCTTTATGGAAGATAGTCTCTTTTTGATATTTTTGTTACTCCAATGGATGGTATCCTTATCATGTTGGAAGGTAGTTTGTTGTCGAGATTTTTGTTACTCTAATGGATGGTAGCCTTGTCATTATAGAAGGTAGTCTGTTGTCGAGATTTATGTTACTACAATGGATGGTAGCCTTATCATTATGGAAGGTAGTCTATTGTCAAGATTATTGTTACTACATTGGATTGTAGCCTTGTCATTATGTAAGATAGTCTGTTGTCGATATCTTTGTTACTCCAATGTATGGTAGCCTAGTCATTATGGAAGGTATTCTATTGTCGAGATTTTTGTTACTCCAATGGATGGTAGCCTTGTCATTATTGAAAGTAGTCTGTTGTCGAGATTTTTGTTATTCCAATGGATGGCAACCTTGTCATTATGGAAGGTAGTTTTTTGTCGAGATTTTTGTTATTCAAATGGATGGTAGCCTTGTCATTATGAAAGGTAGTTTTTTGTCGATATCTTTGGTACTCCAATGGATGGTTTCCTAGTCATTATGGAAGGTAGTCTATTGTTGAGATTTTTGTTCCTCCAATGGATGGTAGCCTTGTCATTATTGAAGGTAGTCTGTTGTCGATATTTTTGTTACTCCAATGGATGGTAGCCTCGTCATTATGGAAGGTAGTCTGTCGTTGTGATTTTTATTACTCCAATGAATGGTAGCCTTATAATTATAGAAGGTAGTCTGTTGTTCAGATTTATGTTACTACAGTGTATGTTAGCCTTGTCAATATGGAAGGTAGTCTGTCGTTGTGATTTTTGTTACTATAATGGATGGTAGCCTTGTCTTTAAGAAAGGTAGTCTATTGTCGAGATTTTTGTTTCTCCATTGGATGGTAGCCTTGTCATTATGGAAGGTAGTATGTTGTCGATATCTTTGTTACTCCAATAGATGGTAGCCTTGTAATTATGGATGGTAGTATGTTGTCGATATCTTTGTTACTCCAATGGATGGTAGCCTTGTCATTATTGAAGGTAGTCTGTTGTCGAGATTTTTGTGACTCCAATGGATGGTAGCCTTGTCATTATGGAAGGTAGTATGTTGTTCAGATTTTTGTTACTACAATGTATGTTAGCCTTGTCATCATGGAAGGTAGTCTGTTGGCCATATTTTTGTTACTCCATTGGATAGTAGCCTTGTCATTATGGAAGGTAGTCTGTTGTCGAGATTTTTGTTATTCCAATGGATGGAAGCCTAGTAATTATGGGAGGTAGTCTATTTTCGAGATTTTTGTTACTCTAATGGATTGTAGCCTTTCATTATGGAAGTTAGTTTGTTTTCGAGATTTTTGTTACTTCAATGGATGGTAGCCTTTTCATTATGGAAGATAGTCTCTTTTTGATATTTTTGTTACTCCAATGGATGGTAGCCTTATCATTATGGAAGGTAGTTTGTTGTCGAGATTTTTGTTACTCCAATGGATGGTAGCCTTGTCATTATAGAAGGTAGTCTGTTGTCGAGATTTTTGTTACTACATTGGATTGTAGCCTTGTCATTATGGAAGATAGTCTGTTGTCGATATCTTTGTTACTCCAATGGATGGTAGCCTAGTCATTATGGAAGGTAGTCTATTGTCGAGATTTTTGTTACTCCAATGGATGGTAGCCTTGTCATTATTGAAAGTAGTCTGTTGTCAAGATTTTTGTTATTCCAAGAATGGCAAACTTGACATTATGGAAGGTAGTCTTTTGTTGAGATTTTTTTTATTCAAATGGATGGTAGCCTTGTTATTATGAAAGGTAGTCTATTGTCGATTTCTTTGTTACTCCATTGGATGCCAGCCATGTCATTATGGAAGGTAGTCTATTGTTGAGATTTTTGTTACTCCAATGGATGGTAGCCCTGTCATTATTGAAGGTAGTCTGTTGTCGAGATTTTTGTTACTCCAATGGATGGTAGCCTTATCATTATGGAAGGTAGTCTGTCGTTGTGATTTTTCTTACTCCAACGAATGGTAGCCTTGTCATTATGGAAGGAAGTCTGTTGGTCAGATTTTTGTTACTACAGTGTATGTTAGCCTTGTGAATATGGAAGGTAGTCTGTCATTGTGATTTTTGTTACTACAATGGATGGTAGCCTTGTCATTAAGAAAGGTAGTCTATTGCCAAGATATTTGTTTCTCCATTGGATGGTAGGCTTGTCATTATGGAAGGTAGTCTGTTGTCGAGATTCTTGTTATTCCGATGGATTGTAGAGTAGCCATTATGGAAGGTTGTTTGTTGTCCTGATTTTTGTTACTCTAATGGATGGTAGACTAGTCATTATGGAAGGTAGTCTGTTGTCGATATTTTTGTTACTCCATTGGATGCCAACTTTGTCATTATGGAAGGTAGTCTTTTGTCGTGATTTTTGTTACTCCAGTGAATGGTGGCTTTGTCATTATGGAAGGTAGTATGTTGTCGATATCTTTGTTACTCCAATGGATGGTAGCCTTGTAATTATGGATGGTAGTATGTTGTCGATATCTTTGTTACTCTAATGGATGGTAGCCTTGTCATTATTGAAGGTAGTCTATTGTCGAGATTTTTGTTACTCCAACGGATGGTAGCCTTGTCATTATGGAAGGTAGTATGCTGTTCAGATTTTTGTTACTACAATGTATGTTAGCCTTCTCATCATGGAAGGTAGTCTGTTGTCCATATTTTTGTTACTCCATTGGATAGTAGCCTTGTCATTATGGAAGGTAGTCTGTTGTCGAGATTTTTGTTATTCCAATGGATGGTAGCCTTATCATTATGGAAGGTAGTTTGTTTTCGAGATTTTTGTTACTCCAATGGACGGTAGCCTTGTCATTATGGAAGATAGTCTCTTTTTGTTATTTTTGTTACTCCAATGGATGGTAGCCTTATCATTATGGAAGGTAGTTTGTTGTCGAGATTTTTGTTACTCCAATGGATGGTAGCCTTGTCATTATAGAAGGTAGTTTGTTGTCGAGATTTATGTTACTACAATGGATGGTAGCCTTATAATTATGCAAGGTAGCCTGTTGTCGAGATTATTGTTACTACATTGGATTGTAGCCTTGTCATTATGGAAGATAGTCTGTTGTCGATATATTTGTTACTCCAATGGATGGTAGCCTAGTCATTATGGAAGGTAGTCTATTGTCGAGATTTTTGTTACTCCAATGGATGGTGCCTTGTCATTATTGAAAGTAGTCTGTTGTCGAGATTTTTGTTATTCTAATGGATGGAAATCTTGTCATTATGGAAGGTAGTCTTTTGTCGAGATTTTTGCTATTCAAATGGATGGTAGCCTTGTTATTATGAAAGGTAGTCTATTGTCAATATCTTTGTTACTCCAATGGATGGTTGCCTAGTCATTATGGAAGGTAGTCTATTATTGAGATTTTTGTTACTCCAATGGATGGTAGCCTTGTCATTATTGAAGGTAGTTTGTTGTCGACATTTTTGTTACTCCAATGGATGGTAGCCTTGTCATATGGAAGGTAGTCTGTCGTTGTGATTTTTCTTACTCCAATCAATGGTAGCCTTGTCATTATGGAAGGAAGTCTGTTGTTTAGATTTTTGTTACTACAGTGTATGTTAGCCTTGTGAATATGGAAGGTAGTCTGTCATTGTGATTTTTGTTACTACAATGGATGGTAGCCTTGTCATTAAGAAAGGTAGTCTATTGCCGAGATTTTTGTTTCTCCATTGGATGGTAGCCTTGTCATTATGGAAGGTAGTCTATTGTCGAGATTTTTGTTATTCCGATGGATTGTAGAGTAGCCATTATGGAAGGTTGTCTGTTGTCCTGATTTTTGTTACTCTAATGGATGGTAGACTAGTCATTATGGAAGGTAGTCTGTTGTCGATATTTTTGTTACTCCATTGGATGCCAGCTTTGTCATTATGGAAGGTAGTCTTTTGTCGTGATTTTTGTTACTCCAATGAATGGTGGCTTTGTCATTATGGAAGGTAGTATGTTGTCGATATCTTTGTTACTCCAATGGATGGTAGCCTTGTAATTATGGATGGTAGTATGTTGTCGATATCTTTGTTACTCTAATGTATGGTAGCCTTGTCATTATTGAAGGTAGTCTATTGTCGAGATTTTTGTTACTCCAACGGATGGTAGCCTTGTCATTATGGAAGGTAGTATGTTGTTCAGATTTTTGTTACTACAATGTATTTTAGCCTTGTCATCATGGAAGGTAGTCTGTTGTCCATATTTTTGTTACTCCATTAGATAGTAGCCTTGTCATTATGGAAGGTAGTCTGTTGTCGAGATTTTTGTTATACCAATGGATGGTAGCCTTATCATTATGGAAGGTAGTTTGTTTTCGAGATTTTTGTTACTCCAATGGACGGTAGCCTTGTCATTATGGAAGATAGTCTCTTTTTGTTATTTTTGTTACTCCAATGGATGGTAGCCTTATCATTATGGAAGGTAGTTTGTTGTCGAGATTTTTGTTACTCCAATGGATGGTAGCCTTGTCATTATAGAAGGTAGTTTGTTGTCGAGATTTATGTTACTACAATGGATGGTAGCCTTATAATTATGCAAGGTAGCCTGTTGTCGAGATTATTGTTACTACATTGGATTGTAGCCTTGTCATTATGGAAGATAGTCTGTTGTCGATATATTTGTTACTCCAATGGATGGTAGCCTAGTCCTTATGGAAGGTAGTCTATTGTCGAGATTTTTGTTACTCCAATGGATGGTGCCTTGTCATTATTGAAAGTAGTCTGTTGTCGAGATTTTTGTTATTCTTATGGATTGAAATCTTGTCATTATGGAAGGTAGTCTGTTGTCGAGATTTTTGCTATTCAAATGGATGGTAGCCTTGTTATTATGAAAGGTAGTCTGTTGTCAATATCTTTGTTACTCCAATGGATGGTTGCCTAGTCATTATGGAAGGTAGTCTATTATTGAGATTTTTGTTACTCTAATGGATGGTAGCCTTGTCATTATTGAAGGTAGTTTGTTGTCGACATTTTTGTTACTCCAATGGATGGTAGCCTTGTCATATGGAAGGTAGTCTGTCGTTGTGATTTTTCTTACTCCAATGAATGGTAGCCTTGTCATTATGGAAGGAAGTCTGTTGTTCAGATTTTTGTTACTACAGTGTATGTTAGCCTTGTGAATATGGAAGGTAGTCTTTCATTGTGATTTTTGTTACTATAATGGATGGTAGCCTTGTCATTAAGAAAGGTAGTCTATTGCCGAGATTTTTGTTTCTCCATTGGATGGTAGCCTTGTCATTATGGAAGGTATTCTGTTGTCGAGATTTTTGTTATTCCGATGGATTGTAGAGTAACCATTATGGAAGGTTGTCTGTTGTCCTGATTTTTGTTACTCTAATGGATGGTAGACTAGTCATTATGGAAGGTAGTCTGTTGTCGATATTTTTGTTACTCCATTGGATGCCAACTTTGTCATTATGGAAGGTAGTCTTTTGTCGTGATTTTTGTTACTCCAATGAATGGTGGCTTTGTCATTAAGGAAGGTAGTATGTTGTCGATATCTTTGTTACTCCAATGGATGGTAGCCTTGTAATTATGGATGGTAGTATGTTTTCGATATCTTTGTTACTCTAATGGATGGTAGCCTTGTCATTATTGAAGGTAGTCTATTGTCGAGATTTTTGTTACTCCAACGGATGGTAGCCTTGTCATTATGGAAGGTAGTATGTTGTTCAGATTTTTGTTACTACAATGTATGTTAGCCTTGTCATCATGGAAGGTAGTCTGTTGTCCATATTTTTGTTACTCCATTGGATAGTAGCCTTGTCATTATGGAAGGTAGTCTGTTGTCGAGATTTTTGTTATACCAATGGATGGTAGCCTTATCATTATGGAAGGTAGTTTGTTTTCGAGATTTTTGTTAC
The DNA here is from genome assembly GCA_948472305.1 of Vicia faba. Lineage (NCBI taxonomy): Eukaryota > Viridiplantae > Streptophyta > Magnoliopsida > Fabales > Fabaceae > Vicia > Vicia faba. The sequence continues at coordinate 532,117,503 of OX451741.1, forward strand.
TCCAATGGACGGTAGCCTTGTCATTATGGAAGATAGTCTCTTTTTGTTATTTTTGTTACTCCAATGGATGGTAGCCTTATCATTATGGAAGGTAGTTTGTTGTCGAGATTTTTGTTACTCCAATGGATGGTAGCCTTGTCATTATAGAAGGTAGTTTGTTGTCGAGATTTATGTTACTACAATGGATGGTAGCCTTATAATTATGCAAGGTAGCCTGTTGTCGAGATTATTGTTACTACATTGGATTGTAGCCTTGTCATTATGGAAGATAGTCTGTTGTCGATATATTTGTTACTCCAATGGATGGTAGCCTAGTCATTATGGAAGGTAGTCTATTGTCGAGATTTTTGTTACTCCAATGGATGGTGCCTTGTCATTATTGAAAGTAGTCTGTTGTCGAGATTTTTGTTATTCTAATGGATGGAAATCTTGTCATTATGGAAGGTAGTCTGTTGTCGAGATTTTTGCTATTCAAATGGATGGTAGCCTTGTTATTATGAAAGGTAGTCTGTTGTCAATATCTTTGTTACTCCAATGGATGGTTGCCTAGTCATTATGGAAGGTAGTCTATTATTGAGATTTTTGTTACTCTAATGGATGGTAGCCTTGTCATTATTGAAGGTAGTTTGTTGTCGACATTTTTGTTACTCCAATGGATGGTAGCCTTGTCATATGGAAGGTAGTCTGTCGTTGTGATTTTTCTTACTCCAATGAATGGTAGCCTTGTCATTATGGAAGGAAGTCTGTTGTTCAGATTTTTGTTACTACAGTGTATGTTAGCCTTGTGAATATGGAAGGTAGTCTTTCATTGTGATTTTTGTTACTATAATGGATGGTAGCCTTGTCATTAAGAAAGGTAGTCTATTGCCGAGATTTTTGTTTCTCCATTGGATGGTAGCCTTGTCATTATGGAAGGTATTCTGTTGTCGAGATTTTTGTTATTCCGATGGATTGTAGAGTAACCATTATGGAAGGTTTTCTGTTGTCCTGATTTTTGTTACTCTAATGGATGGTAGACTAGTCATTATGGAAGGTAGTCTGTTGTCGATATTTTTGTTACTCCATTGGATGCCAAATTTGTCATTATGGAAGGTAGTCTTTTGTCGTGATTTTTGTTACTCCAATGAATGGTGGCTTTGTCATTAAGGAAGGTAGTATGTTGTCGATATCTTTGTTACTCCAATGGATGGTAGCCTTGTAATTATGGATGGTAGTATGTTTTCGATATCTTTGTTACTCTAATGGATGGTAGCCTTGTCATTATTGAAGGTAGTCTATTGTCGAGATTTTTGTTACTCCAACGGATGGTAGCCTTGTCATTATGGAAGGTAGTATGTTGTTCAGATTTTTGTTACTACAATGTATGTTAGCCTTGTCATCATGGAAGGTAGTCTGTTGTCCATATTTTTGTTACTCCATTGGATAGTAGCCTTGTCATTATGGAAGGTAGTCTGTTGTCGAGATTTTTGTTATACCAATGGATGGTAGCCTTATCATTATGGAAGGTAGTTTGTTTTCGAGATTTTTGTTACTCCAATGGACGGTAGCCTTGTCATTATGGAAGATAGTCTCTTTTTGTAATTTTTGTTACTCCAATGGATGGTAGCCTTATCATTATGGAAGGTAGTTTGTTGTCGAGATTTTTGTTACTACAATGGATGGTAGCCTTGTCATTATAGAAGGTAGTTTGTTGTCGAGATTTATGTTACTACAATGGATGGTAGCCTTATAATTATGCAAGGTAGCCTGTTGTCGAGATTATTGTTACTACAATTGATTGTAGCCTAGTCATTATGGAAGGTAGTCTGTTGTCGAGATTTTTGTTACTCCAATGGATGGTGCCTTGTCATTATTGAAAGTAGTCTGTTGTCGAGATTTTTGTTATTCTAATGGATGGAAATCTTGTCATTATGGAAGGTAGTCTTTTGTCGAGATTTTTGCTATTCAAATGGATGGTAGCCTTGTTATTATGAAAGGTAGTCTGTTGTCAATATCTTTGTTACTCCAATGGATGGTTGCCTAGTCATTATGGAAGGTAGTCTATTATTGAGATTTTTGTTACTCCAATGGATGGTAGCCTTGTCATTATTGAAGGTAGTTTGTTATCGACATTTTTGTTACTCCAATGGATGGTAGCCTTGACATTATGGAAGGTAGTCTGTTGTTCAGATTTTTGTTACTACAGTGTATGTTAGCCTTGTCATTATGGAAGGTAGTTTGTCGTTGTGATTTTTTTTACTGCAATGGATGGTAGCCTTGTCATTAAGAAAGGTAGTCTATTGTCGAGATTTTTGTTTCTCCATTGGATGGTAGCCTTGTCATTATGGAAGGTAGTATGTTGTTTAAATTTTTGTTACTATAGTGTATGTTAGCCTTGTCATTATGGAAGGTAGTCTGTCGTTGTGATTTTTTTTACTGCAATGGATGGTAGCCTTGTCATTAAGAAAGGTAGTCTATTGTCGAGATTTTTGTTACTCCCATGGATGGTAGCCTTTTCATTATGGAAGATAGTCTCTTGTTGATATTTTTATTACTCCAATGGATGGTAGCCTTATCATTATGGAAGGTAGTTTGTTGTCGAGATTTTTGTTACTCCAATGGATGGTAGCCTTGTCATTATAGAAGGTAGTCTATTGTCGAGATTTATGTTACTCCAATTGATGGTAGCCTTATCATTATGGAAGGTAGTCTGTTGTCGAGATTATTGTTACTACATTGGATTGTAGCCTTGTCATTATGGAAGATAGTCTGTTGTCGGTATCTTTGTTACTCCAATGGAAGGTAGCCTAGTCATTATGGAAGGTAGTTTGTTGTTGAGATTTTTGTTACTCCAATGGATGTTAGCCTTGTCACTATTGAAGGTAGTCTGTTGTCGAGATTTTTGTTATTCCAATGGATGGCAGCCATGTCATTATGGAAGGTAGTCTTTTGTCAAAAATTTTGTTATTCAAATTGATGGTAGCCTTGTCATTATGAAAGGTAGTCTGTTGTCGATATCTTTGTTACTCCAATGGATGGTTTCCTAGTCATTTTGGAAGGTAGTCTATTGTTGAGATTTTTGATACTCCAATGGATGGTAGCCTTATCATTATGGAAGGTATTATGTCGTTGTGATTTTTCTTACTCCAATGAATGGTAGCCTTGTCATTATGGAAGGTAGTCTGTCGTTGTGATGTTTGTTACTCCAATGGATAGTAGCCTTGTCATTATGGAAGGTAGTCTGTTGTTCATATTTTTGTTACTACAGTGTATGTTAGCCTTGTCAATATGGAAGGTAGTCTGTCGTTGTGATTTTTGTTACTACAATGGATGGTAGCCTTGTCATTATGGAAGGTAGTCTGTTGTCGAGATTTTTGTTATTCCAATAGATGGCAGCCTTGTCATTATGGAAGGTAGTCTTTTGTCAAGATTTTTGTTATTCAAATGGATGGTATCCTTGTCTTTATGAAAGGTAGTTTGTTGTAAATATCTTTGTTACTCTAATGGATGGTAGCCTAGTCATTATTGAAGGTAGTCTGTTGTAGAGATTTTTGTTACTCCAACGAATGGTAGCCTTGTCATTATGGAAGGTAGTATGTTGTTCAGATTTTTGTTACTACAATGTATGTTAGCCTTGTCATCATGGAAGGTAGTCTGTTGTCCATATTTTTGTTACTCCATTGGATAATAGCCTTGTCATTATGGAAGGTAGTCTGTTGTCGATATTTTTGTTACTACAATGTATGTTAGCCTTGTCATCATGGAAGGTAGTCTGTTGTCCATATTTTTGTTACTCCATTGGATAGTAGCCTTGTCATTATGGAAGGTAGTCTGTTGTCGAGATTTTTGTTATTCCAATGGATGGTAGCCTAGTAAATATAGGAGGTAGTCTATTTTCGAGATTTTTGTTACTCCAATGGATTGTAGCCTTTCATTATGGAAGGTAGTTTGTTTTCGAGATTTTTGTTACTCCAATGGATGGTAGCCTTGTCTTTATGGAAGATAGTCTCTTTTTGATATTTTTGTTACTCCAATGGATGGTATCCTTATCATGTTGGAAGGTAGTTTGTTGTCGAGATTTTTGTTACTCTAATGGATGGTAGCCTTTTCATTATAGAAGGTATTCTGTTGTCGAGATTTATGTTACTACAATGGATGGTAGCCTTATCATTATGGAAGGTAGTCTGTTGTCAAGATTATTGTTACTACATTGGATTGTAGCGTTGTCATTATGGAAGATAGTCTGTTGTCGATATCTTTGTTACTCCAATGGATGGTAGCCTAGTCATTATGGAAGGTAGTCTATTGTCGAGATTTTTGTTACTCCAATGGATGGTAGCCTTGTCATTATTGAAAGTAGTCTGTTGTCGAGATTTATGTTATTCCAATGGATGGCAACCTTGTCATTATGGAAGGTAGTTTTTTGTCGAGATTTTTGTTATTCAAATGGATGGTAGCCTTGTCATTATGAAAGGTAGTTTTTTGTCGATATCTTTGGTACTCCAATGGATGGTTGCCTAGTCATTATGGAAGGTAGTCTATTGTTGAGATTTTTGTTACTCCAATGGATGGTAGCCTTGTCATTATTGAAGGTAGTCTGTTGTCGATATTTTTGATACTCCAATGCATGGTAGCCTTTTCATTATGGAAGGTAGTCTGTCGTTGTGATTTTTATTACTCCAATGAATAGTAGCCTTGTCATTATGGAAGGTAGTCTGTTGTTCAGATTTTTGTTACTACAATGTATGTTAGCCTTGTCAATATGGAAGGTAGTCTGTCGTTGTGATTTTTGTTACTACAATGGATGGTAGCCTTGTCATTAAGAAAGGTAGTCTATTGTCGAGATTTTTGTTTCTCCATTGGATGGTAGCCTTGTCATTATGGAAGGTAGTATGTTGTCGATATCTTTGTTACTCCAATAGATGGTAGCCTTGTAATTATGGATGGTAGTATGTTGTCGATATCTTTGTTACTCCAATGGATTGTAGCCTTATCATTATTGAAGGTAGTCTGTTGTCGAGATTTTTGTGACTCCAATGGATGGTAGCCTTGTCATTATGGAAGGTAGTATGTTGTTCAGATTTTTGTTACTACAATGTATGTTAGCCTTATCATCATGGAAGGTAGTCAGTTGGCCATATTTTTGTTACTCCATTGGATAGTAGCCTTGTCATTATGGGAGGTAGTCTATTTTCGAGATTTTTGTTACTCTAATGGATTGTAGCCTTTCATTATGGAAGGTAGTTTGTTTTCGAGATTTTTGTTACTTCAATGGATGGTAGCCTTGTCATTATGGAAGATAGTCTCTTTTTGATATTTTTGTTACTCCAATGGATGGTAGCCTTATCATTATGGAAGGTAGTTTGTTGTCGAGATTTTTGTTACTCCAATGGATGGTAGCCTTGTCATTATAGAAGGTAGTTTGTTGTCGAGATTTTTGTTACTACATTGGATTGTAGCTATGTCATTATGGAAGATAGTCTGTTGTCGATATCTTTGTTACTCCAATGGATGGTAGCCTAGTCATTATGGAAGGTAGTTTGTTGTCGAGATTTTTGTTACTCCAATGGATGGTAGCCTTGTCATTATTGAAAGTAGTCTGTTGTCAAGATTTTTGTTATTCCATGGATGGCAACCTTGTCATTATGGAAGGTAGTCCTTTGTTGAGAATTTTTTTATTCAAATGGATGGTAGCCTTTTTATTATGAAAGGTAGTCTATTGTCGATATCTTTGGTACTCCAATGGATAGTTGCCTAGTCATTATGGAAGGTAGTCTATTGTTGAGATTTTTGTTACTCCAATGGATGGTAGCCCTGTCATTATTGAAGGTAGTCTGTTGTCGAGATTTTTGTTACTCCAATGGATGGTAGCCTTGTAATTATGGAAGGTAGTCTGTCGTTGTGATTTTTCTTACTCCAATGAATGGTAGCCTTGTCATTATGGAAGGAAGTCTGTTGTTCAGATTTTTGTTACTACAGTGTATGTTAGCCTTGTGAATATGGAAGGTAGTCTGTCATTGTGATTTTTGTTACTACAATGGATGGTAGCCTTATCATTAAGAAAGGTAGTCTATTGCCGAGATTTTTGTTTCTCCATTGGATGGTAGCCTTGTCATTATGGAGGTAGTCTGTTGTCGAGATTTTTGTTATTCCGATGGATTGTAGAGTAGCCATTATGGAAGGTTGTCTGTTGTCCTGATTTTTGTTACTCTAATGGATGGTAGACTAGTCATTATGGAAGGTAGTCTGTTGTCGATATTTTTGTTATTCCATTGGATGCCAGCTTTGTCATTATGGAAGGTAGTCTTTTGTCGTGATTTTTGTTACTCCAATGAATGGTGGCTTTGTCATTATGGAAGGTAGTATGTTATCGATATCTTTGTTACTCCAATGGATGGTAGCCTTGTAATTACGGATGGTAGTATGTTGTCGATGTCTTTGTTACTCTAATGGATGGTAGCCTTGTCATTATTAAAGGTAGTCTATTGTCGAGATTTTTGTTACTCCAACGGATGGTTGCCTTGTCATTATGGAAGGTAGTATGTTGTTTAGATTTTTGTTACTACAATGTATGTTAGCCTTGTCATCATGGAAAGTAGTCTGTTGTCCATATTTTTGTTACTCCATTGGATAGTAGCCTTGTCATTATGGAAGGTAGTCTGTTGTCGAGATTTTTGTTATTCCAATGGATGGTAGCCTTATCATTATGGAAGGTAGTTTGTTTTCGAGATTTTTGTTACTCCAATGGACGGTAGCCTTGTCATTATGGAAGATAGTCTCTTTTTGTTATTTTTGTTACCCCAATGGATGGTAGCCTTATCATTATGGAAGGTAGTTTGTTGTCGAGATTTTTGTTACTCCAATGGATGGTAGCCTTGTCATTATAGAAGGTAGTCTGTTGTCGAGATTTATGTTACTACAATGGATGGTAGCCTTATCATTATGGAAGGTAGTCTGTTGTCAAGATTATTGTTACTACATTGTATCGTTTCCTTGTCATTATGGAAGATAGTCTGTTGTCGATATCTTTGTTACTCCAATGGATGGTAGCCTAGTAATTATGGAAGGTAGTCTATTGTCGAGATTTTTCTTACTCCAATGGATGGTAGCCTTGTCATTATTGAAAGTAGTCTGTTGTCGAGATTTTTGTTATTCCATGGATGGCAACCTTGTCATTATGGAAGGTAGTCTTTTGTTGAGATTTTTTTTATTCAAATGGATGGTAGCCTTGTTATTATGAAAGGTAGTCTATTGTCGATATCTTTGGTACTCCAATGGATAGTTGCCTAGTCATTATGGAAGGTAGTCTATTGTTGAGATTTTTGTTACTCCAATGGATGGTAGCCCTGTCATTATTGAAGGTAGTCTGTTGTCGAGATTTTTGTTACTCCAATGGATGGTAGCCTTGTCATTATGGAAGGTAGTCTGTCGTTGTGATTTTTCTTACTCCAATGAATGGTAGCCTTGTCATTATGGAAGGAAGTCTATTGTTCAGATTTTTGTTACTACAGTGTATGTTAGCCTTGTGAATATGGAAGGTAGTCTGTCATTGTAATTTTTGTTACTACAATGGATGGTAGCCTTGTCATTAAGAAAGGTAGTCTATTGCCGAGATTTTTGTTTCTCCATTGGATGGTAGCCTTGTCATTATTGAAGGTAGTCTATTGTCGAGATTTTTGTTACTCCAACGGATGGTAGCCTTGTCATTATGGAAGGTAGTATGTTGTTCAGATTTTTGTTACTACAACGTTTGTTAGCATTGTCATCATGGAAAGTAGTCTGTTGTCCATATTTTTGTTACTCCATTGGATAGTAGCCTTGTCATTATGGAAGGTAGTCTGTTGTCGAGATTTTTGTTATTCCAATGGATGGTAGCCTTATCATTATGGAAGGTAGTTTGTTTTCGAGATTTTTGTTACTCCAATGGACGGTAGCCTTGTCATTATGGAAGATAGTCTCTTTTTGTTATTTTTGTTACTCCAATGGATGGTAGCCTTATCATTATGGAAGGTAGTTTGTTGTCGAGATTTTGGTTACTCCAATGGATGGTAGCCTTGTCATTATAGAAGGTAGTCTGTTGTCGAGATTTATGTTACTACAATGGATGGTAGCCTTATAATTATGCATGGTAGCCTGTTGTCGAGATTATTGTTACTACATTGGATTGTAGCCTTGTCATTATGGAAGATAGTCTGTTGTCGATATCTTTGTTACTCCAATGGATAGTAGCCTAGTCATTATGGAAGGTAGTCTGGTGTAGAGATTTTTGTTACTCCAATGTATGGTGCCTTGTCATTATTGAAAGTAGTCTGTTGTCGAGCTTTTTGTTATTCTAATGGATGGAAATCTTGTCATTATGGAAGGTGGTCTTTTGTCGAGATTTTTGCTATTCAAATGGATGGTAGCCTTGTTATTATGAAAGGTAGTCTGTTGTCATTATCTTTGTTACTCCAATGGATGGTTGCCTAGTCATTATGGAAGGTAGTCTATTATTGAGATTTTTGTTACTCCAATGGATGGTAGCCTTGTTATTATTGAAGGTAGTTTGTTGTCGACATTTTTGTTACTCCAATGGATGGTAGCCTTGTGATATGGAAGGTAGTCTGTCGTTGTGATTTTTGTTACTCTAATGAATGGTAGCCTTGACATTATGGAAGGTAGTCTGTTGTTCAGATTTTTGTTACTACAGTGTATGTCAGCCTTGTCATTATGGAAGGTAGTTTGTCGTTGTGATTTTTTTTACTGCAATGGATGGTAGGCTTGTCATTAAGAAAGGTAGTCTATTGTCGAGATTTTTGTTTCTCCATTGGATGGTAGCCTTGTCATTATGGAAGGTAGTCTGTTGTTTAAATTTTTGTTACTACAGTGTATGTTAGCCTTGTCATTATGGAAGGTAGTCTGTCGTTGTGATTTTTTTTACTGCAATGGATGGTAGCCTTGTCATTAAGAAAGGTAGTCTATTGTCGAGATTTTTGTTACTCCAATGGATGGTAGCCTTGTCATTATGGAAGATAGTCTCTTGTTGATATTTTTGTTACTCCAATGGATGGTAGCCTTGTCATTATGGAAGGTAGTTTGTTGTCGAGATTTTTGTTACTCCAATGGATGGTAGCCTTGTCATTATAGAAGGTAGTTTGTTGTCGAGATTTATGTTACTCCAATGGATGGTAGCCTTATCATTATGGAAGGTAGTCTGTTGTCGAGATTATTGTTACTACATTGGATTGTAGCCTTGTCATTATGGAAGATAGTCTGTTGTCGATATCTTTGTTACTCCAATGGATGGTTGCCTAGTCATTATGGAAGGAAGTTTATTGTTGAGATTTTTGTTACTACAATGTATGTTAGCCTTGTCATTATGGAAGGTAGTCGGTCATTGTGATTTTTGTTACTGCAATGGATGGTAGCCTTGTCATTTAGAAAGGTAGTCTATTGTCGAGATTTTTGTTTCTCCATTGGATGGTAGCCTTGTCATTATGGAAGGTAGTCTGTTATCGAGATTTTTGTTATTCTGATGGATGGTAGACTAGCCATTATAGAAGGTTGTCTGTTGTCCCTATTTTTGTTACACTAATGGATGGTAGACTAGTCATTATGGAAGGTAGTATGTTGTCCATATTTTTGTTACTCCATTGGATGGTAGCCTTGTCATTATGGAAGGTAGTCTGTTGTCGAGATTTTTGTTATTCCAATGGATGGCAGCCTTGTCATTATGGAAGGTAGCCTTTTGTCGTGATTTTTGTTACTCCAATGAATGGTAGCCTTGTCATTATGGAAGGTAGTATGTTGTCGATATCTTTGTTACTCCAATGGATGGTAGCCTTGTAATTATGGATGGTAGCCTTGTCATTATTGAAGGTAGTCTGTTGTCGAGATTTTTGTTACTCCAATGGATGGTAGCCTTGTCATTATGGAAGGTAGTCTGTCGTTGTGATTTTTGTTACTCCAATGGATGGTAGCCTTGTCATAATGTAACGTAGCCTTGTCATTATGGATGGTAGCCTTTTCATTTTGGAAGGTAGTCTGTTGTCAAGATTTTTGTTATTCTAATGGATGGTAGCCTAGTAATTATGGGAGGTAGTCTATTTTCGAGATTTTTGTTACTCCAATGTATGGTAGCCTTTCATTATGGAAGGTAGTTTGTTTTCGAGATTTTTGTTACTCCAATGGATGGTAGCCTTGTCATTATGGAAGATAGTCTCTTGTTGATATTTTTGTTACTCCAATGGATGGTAGCCTTGTCATTATGGAAGGTAGTTTGTTGTCGAGATTTTTGTTACTCCAATGGATGGTAGCCTTGTCATTATAGAAGGTAGTCTGTTGTCGAGATTTATGTTACTCCAATGGATGGTAGCCTTATCATTATGGAAGGTAGTCTATTGTCGATATTATTATTACTACATTGGATTGTAGCCTTGTCATTATGGAAGATAGTCTGTTGTCGATATCTTTGTTACTCCAATGGATGTTAGCCTAGTCATTATGGAAGGTAGTCTCTTGTCGAGATTTTTGTTACTCCAATGGATGGTAGCCTTGTCATTATTGAAAGTAATTTGTTGTCGAGATTTTTGTTACTCCAATGGATGGTAGCCTTGTCATTATGGAAAGTAGTTTGTCGTTGTGATTTTTGTTACTCCAATGAATGGTAGCCTTGTCATTATGGAAGGTAGTTTGTTGTTCAGATTTTTGTTACTATAGTGTATGTTAGCCTTGTCATTATGGAAGGTAGTTTATCGTTGTGATTTTTTTTAATGCAATGGATGGTAGCCTTGTCATTAAGAAAGGTAGTCTATTGTCGAGATTTTTGTTTCTCCATTGGATGGTAGCCTTGTCATTATGGAAGGTAGTTTGTTGTTCAGATTTTTGTTACTACAGTGTATGTTAGCCTTGTCATTATGGAAGGTAGTCAGTCGTTGCGATTTTTGTTACTGCAATGGATGGTAGCCTTGTGATTAAGAAAGGTAGTCTATTGTCGAGATTTTTGTTTCTCCATTGGATGGTAGCCTTGTCATTATGGAAGGTAGTATGTTGTCGAGATTTTTGTTATTCTGATGGATGGTAGACTAGCCATTATGGAAGGTTGTCTGTTGTCCCGATTTTTGTTACTCTAATGGATGGTAGACTAGTCAATATGGAAGGTAGTCTGTTGTCGAGATTTTTGTTACTCCATTGGATGGTAGCCTTGTCATTATGGAAGGTAGTCTGTTGTCGAGATTTTTGTTATTCCAATGGATGGAAGCCTTGTCATTATGGAAGGTAGTCTTTTGTCATGATTTTTGTTACTCCAATGAATGGTAGCCTTGTCATTATGGAAGGTAGTATGTTGTCGATATCTTTGTTACTCCAATGGATGGTAGCCTGGTAATTATGGATGGTAGTATGTTGTCGATATCTTTCTTACTCCAATGGATGCTAGCGTTGTCATTATTGAAGGTAGTTTGTTGTCGAGATTTTTGTTACTCTAATGGATGGTAGCCTTGTCATTATGGAAGTTAGTCTGTCGTTGTGATTTTTGTTACTCCAATGGATGGTAGCCTTGTCATTATGGAAGGTAGTCTGTTGTTCAGATTTTTGTTACTACAATGTATGTTAGCCTTGTCATCATGGAAGGTAGTCTGTTGTCCATATTTATTTTACTCCATTGGATAGTAGCCTTGTCATTATGGAAGGTAGTCTGTTGTCGAGATATTTGTTATTCCAATGGATGGTAGCCTAGTAATTATGGAAGGTAGTCTATTTTCGAGATTTTTGTTACTCTAATGGATGGTAGCCTTTCATTATGGAAGGTAGTTTGTTTTCTAAATTTTTGTTACTCCAATGGATGGTTGCCTTGTCATTATGGAAGATAGTCTCTTGTTGATATTTTTGTTACTCCAATGGATGGTAGCCTTGTCATTATGGAAGATAGTTTGTTGTCAAGATTTTTTTTACTCCAATGGATGGTAGCCTTGTCATTATAAAAGGTAGTCTGTTGTCCAGATTTATGTTACTACAATGGATGGTAGCCTTATCATTATGGAAGGTAGTCTGTTGTCGATATTATTGTTACTACATTGGATTGTAGCCTTGTCATTATAGAAGATAGTCTGTTGTCGATATCTTTGTTACTCTAATGGATGGTAGCCTAGTCATTATGGAAGGTAGTCTCTTGTCGAGATTTTTGTTACTCCAATGAATGGTAGCCTTGTCATTATTGAAAGAAGTCTGTTGTCGAGATTTTTGTTACTCCAATGGATGGTAGCCTTGTCATTATGGAAGGTAGTCTGTCGTTGTGATTTTTGTTACTCCAATGAATGGTAGCCTTGTCATTATGGAAGGTAGTCTGTTGTTCAGATTTTTGTTACTATAGTGTATGTTAGCCTTGTCATTATGGAAGGTAGTCTGTCGTTGTGATTTTTTTTAATGCAATGGATGGTAGCCTTGTCATTAAGAAAGGTAGTATATTGTCGAGATTTTTGTTTCTCCATTGGATGGTAGCCTTGTCATTATGGAAGGTAGTTTGTTGTTCAGATTTTTGTTACTACAGTGTATGTTAGCCTTGTCATTATGGAAGGTAGTCAGTCGTTGCGATTTTTGTTACTGCAATGGATGGTAGCCTTGTGATTAAGAAAGGTAGTCTATTGTCGAGATTTTTGTTTCTCCATTGGATGGTAGCCTTGTCATTATGGAAGGTAGTATGTTGTCGAGATTTTTGTTATTCTGATGGATGGTAGACTAGCCATTATGGAAGGTTGTCTGTTGTCCCGATTTTTGTTACTCTAATGGATTGTAGACTAGTCAATATGGAAGGTAGTCTGTTGTCGAGATTTTTGTTACTCCATTGGATGGTAGCCTTGTCATTATGGAAGGTAGTCTGTTGTCGAGATTTTTGTTATTCCAATGGATGGAAGCCTTGTCATTATGGAAGGTAGTCTTTTGTCATGATTTTTGTTACTCCAATGAATGGTAGCCTTGTCATTATGGAAGGTAGTATGTTGTCGATATCTTTGTTACTCTAATGGATGGTAGCCTGGTAATTATGGATGGTAGTATGTTGTCGATATCTTTCTTACTCCAATGGATGCTAGCGTTGTCATTATTGAAGGTAGTTTGTTGTCGAGATTTTTGTTACTCTAATGGATGGTAGCCTTGTCATTATGGAAGTTAGTCTGTCGTTGTGATTTTTGTTACTCCAATGGATGGTAGCCTTGTCATTATGGAAGGTAGTCTGTTGTTCAGATTTTTGTTACTACAATGTATGTTAGCCTTGTCATCATGGAAGGTAGTCTGTTGTCCATATTTATTTTACTCCATTGGATAGTAGCCTTGTCATTATGGAAGGTAGTCTGTTGTCGAGATATTTGTTATTCCAATGGATGGTAGCCTAGTAATTATGGAAGGTAGTCTATTTTCGAGATTTTTGTTACTCTAATGGATGGTAGCCTTTCATTATGGAAGGTAGTTTGTTTTCTAAATTTTTGTTACTCCAATGGATGGTTGCCTTGTCATTATGGAAGATAGTCTCTTGTTGATATTTTTGTTACTCCAATGGATGGTAGCCTTGTCATTATGGAAGATAGTTTGTTGTCAAGATTTTTTTTACTCCAATGGATGGTAGCCTTGTCATTATAAAAGGTAGTCTGTTGTCCAGATTTATGTTACTACAATGGATGGTAGCCTTATCATTATGGAAGGTAGTCTGTTGTCGATATTATTGTTACTACATTGGATTGTAGCCTTGTCATTATAGAAGATAGTCTGTTGTCGATATCTTTGTTACTCTAATGGATGGTAGCCTAGTCATTATGGAAGGTAGTCTCTTGTCGAGATTTTTGTTACTCCAATGAATGGTAGCCTTGTCATTATTGAAAGAAGTCTGTTGTCGAGATTTTTGTTACTCCAATGGATGGTAGCCTTGTCATTATGGAAGGTAGTCTGTCGTTGTGATTTTTGTTACTCCAATGAATGGTAGCCTTGTCATTATGGAAGGTAGTCTGTTGTTCAGATTTTTGTTACTATAGTGTATGTTAGCCTTGTCATTATGGAAGGTAGTCTGTCGTTGTGATTTTTTTTAATGCAATGGATGGTAGCCTTGTCATTAAGAAAGGTAGTATATTGTCGAGATTTTTGTTTCTCCATTGGATGGTAGCCTTGTCATTATGGAAGGTAGTTTGTTGTTCAGATTTTTGTTACTACAGTGTATGTTAGCCTTGTCATTATGGAAGGTAGTCAGTCGTTGCGATTTTTGTTACTGCAATGGATGGTAGCCTTGTGATTAAGAAAGGTAGTCTATTGTCGAGATTTTTGTTTCTCCATTGGATGGTAGCCTTGTCATTATGGAAGGTAGTATGTTGTCGAGATTTTTGTTATTCTGATGGATGGTAGACTAGCCATTATTGAAGGTTGTCTGTTGTCCCGATTTTTGTTACTCTAATGGATGGTAGACTAGTCAATATGGAAGGTAGTCTGTTGTCGAGATTTTTGTTACTCCATTGGATGGTAGCCTTGTCATTATGGAAGGTAGTCTGTTGTCGAGATTTTTGTTATTCCAATGGATGGAAGCCTTGTCATTATGGAAGGTAGTCTTTTGTCATGATTTTTGTTACTCCAATGAATGGTAGCCTTGTCATTATGGAAGGTAGTATGTTGTCGATATCTTTGTTACTCCAATGGATGGTAGCCTGGTAATTATGGATGGTAGTATGTTGTCGATATCTTTCTTACTCCAATGGATGCTAGCGTTGTCATTATTGAAGGTAGTTTGTTGTCGAGATTTTTGTTACTCTAATGGATGGTAGCCTTGTCATTATGGAAGTTAGTCTGTCGTTGTGATTTTTGTTACTCCAATGGATGGTAGCCTTGTCATTATGGAAGGTAGTCTGTTGTTCAGATTTTTGTTACTACAATGTATGTTAGCCTTGTCATCATGGAAGGTAGTCTGTTGTCCATATTTATTTTACTCCATTGGATAGTAGCCTTGTCATTATGGAAGGTAGTCTGTTGTCGAGATTTTTGTTATTCCAATGGATGGTAGCCTAGTAATTATGGAAGGTAGTCTATTTTCGAGATTTTTGTTACTCTAATGGATGGTAGCCTTTCATTATGGAAGGTAGTTTGTTTTCTAGATTTTTGTTACTCCAATGGATGGTTGCCTTGTCATTATGGAAGATAGTCTCTTGTTGATATTTTTGTTACTCCAATGGATGGTAGCCTTGTCATTATGGAAGGTAGTTTGTTGTCAAGATTTTTTTTACTCCAATGGATGGTAGCCTTGTCATTATAAAAGGTAGTCTGTTGTCCAGATTTATGTTACTACAATGGATGGTAGCCTTATCATTATGGAAGGTAGTCTGTTGTCGATATTATTGTTACTACATTGGATTGTAGACTTGTCATTATAGAAGATAGTCTGTTGTCGATATCTTTGTTACTCTAATGGATGGTAGCCTAGTCATTATGGAAGGTAGTCTCTTGTCGAGATTTTTGTTACTCCAATGAATGGTAGCCTTGTCATTATTGAAAGAAGTCTGTTGTCGAGATTTTTGTTACTCCAATGGATGGTAGCCTTGTCATTATGGAAGGTAGTCTGTCGTTGTGATTTTTGTTACTCCAATGAATGGTAGCCTTGTCATTATGGAAGGTAGTCTGTTGTTCAGATTTTTGTTACTATAGTGTATGTTAGCCTTGTCATTATGGAAGGTAGTCTGTCGTTGTGATTTTTTTTAATGCAATGGATGGTAGCCTTGTCATTAAGAAAGGTAGTATATTGTCGAGATTTTTGTTTCTCCATTGGATGGTAGCCTTGTCATTATGGAAGGTAGTTTGTTGTTCAGATTTTTGTTACTACAGTGTATGTTAGCCTTGTCATTATGGAAGGTAGTCAGTCGTTGCGATTTTTGTTACTGCAATGGATGGTAGCCTTGTGATTAAGAAAGGTAGTCTATTGTCGAGATTTTTGTTTCTCCATTGGATGGTAGCCTTGTCATTATGGAAGGTAGTATGTTGTCGAGATTTTTGTTATTCTGATGGATGGTAGACTAGCCATTATTGAAGGTTGTCTGTTGTCCCGATTTTTGTTACTCTAATGGATGGTAGACTAGTCAATATGGAAGGTAGTCTGTTGTCGAGATTTTTGTTACTCCATTGGATGGTAGCCTTGTCATTATGGAAGGTAGTCTGTTGTCGAGATTTTTGTTATTCCAATGGATGGAAGCCTTGTCATTATGGAAGGTAGTCTTTTGTCATGATTTTTGTTACTCCAATGAATGGTAGCCTTGTCATTATGGAAGGTAGTATGTTGTCGATATCTTTGTTACTCCAATGGATGGTAGCCTGGTAATTATGGATGGTAGTATGTTGTCGATATCTTTCTTACTCCAATGGATGCTAGCATTGTCATTATTGAAGGTAGTTTGTTGTCGAGATTTTTGTTACTCTAATGGATGGTAGCCTTGTCATTATGGAAGTTAGTCTGTCGTTGTGATTTTTGTTACTCCAATGGATGGTAGCCTTGTCATTATGGAAGGTAGTCTGTTGTTCAGATTTTTGTTACTACAATGTATGTTAGCCTTGTCATCATGGAAGGTAGTCTGTTGTCCATATTTATTTTACTCCATTGGATAGTAGCCTTGTCATTATGGAAGGTAGTCTGTTGTCGAGATTTTTGTTATTCCAATGGATGGTAGCCTAGTAATTATGGAAGGTAGTCTATTTTCGAGATTTTTGTTACTCTAATGGATGGTAGCCTTTCATTATGGAAGGTAGTTTGTTTTCTAGATTTTTGTTACTCCAATGGATGGTTGCCTTGTCATTATGGAAGATAGTCTCTTGTTGATATTTTTGTTACTCCAATGGATGGTAGCCTTGTCATTATGGAAGGTAGTTTGTTGTCAAGATTTTTTTTACTCCAATGGATGGTAGCCTTGTCATTATAAAAGGTAGTCTGTTGTCCAGATTTATGTTACTACAATGGATGGTAGCCTTATCATTATGGAAGGTAGTCTGTTGTCGATATTATTGTTACTACATTGGATTGTAGCCTTGTCATTATAGAAGATAGTCTGTTGTCGATATCTTTGTTACTCTAATGGATGGTAGCCTAGTCATTATGGAAGGTAGTCTCTTGTCGAGATTTTTGTTACTCCAATGGATGGTAGCCTTGTCATTATTGAAAGTAGTCTGTTGTCGAGATTTTTGTTATTCCAATGGATGGCAACCTTGTCATTATGGAAGGTAGTCTGTTGTCCAGATTTTTGTTATTCCAACGGATGGTAGCCTAGTAATTATGGAAGGTAGTCTATTTTCGAGATTTTTGTTACTCTAATGGATGGTAGCCTTTCATTATGGAAGGTAGTTTGTTTTCTAGATTTTTGTTACTCCAATGGATGGTTGCCTTGTCATTATGGAAGATAGTCTCTTATTGATATTTTTGTTACTCCAATGGATGGTAGCCTTGTCATTATGGAAGGTAGTTTGTTGTCAAGATTTTCTTTACTCCAATGGATGGTAGCCTTGTCATTATAAAAGGTAGTTTGTTGTCCAGATTTATGTTACTACAATGGATGGTAGCCTTATCATTTTGGAAGGTAGTCTGTTGTCGATATTATTGTTACTACATTGGATTGTATCCTTGTCATTATAGAAGTTAGTCTGTTGTCGATATCTTTGTTACTCTAATGGATGGTAGCCTAGTCATTATGGAAGGTAGTCTCTTGTCGAGATTTTTGTTACTCCAATGGATGCTAGCCTTGTCATTATTGAAAGTAGTCTGTTGTCGAGATTTTTGTTATTCCAATGTATGGCAACCTTGTCATTATGGAAGGTAGTCTTCTGTCGAGATTTTTGTTATTCAAATGGATGGTAGCCTTGTCATTATGAAAGGTAGTCTGTTCTCGATATCTTTGTTACTCCAATGGATGGTAGCCTTGTCATTATGGAAGGTAGTCTGTTGTCATGATTTTTGTTACTCCAATGGATGGTAGCCTTTTCAATATGGAAGGTAGTATGTTGTCGATATCTTTGTTAATCCAATGGATGGTAGCCTTCTCATTATGGAAGGTAGTCTGTTGCCGAGATTTTTGTCACTATAATGGATGGTAGCCTTGTCATTATGGAAGATAGTTTGTTGTCGAGATTTTTGTTACTACAATGGATTGTAGCCTTGTCGTTATGGAAGATAGTCTATTGTCGATATCATTGTTACTCCAATGGATGGTATCCTAGTCATTATGGAAGGTAGTCAGTTGTCGAGATTTTTTATACTCCAATGGATTGTAGCCTTGTCATTATGGAAGGTATTCTCTTATGGATATTTTGGTTACTCCAATGTTGGTACCCTTCTAATTATGGAAGGTAGTCTACTGCCGAGATTTTTGTTACTCCATTCCATGGTAGCCTTATCATTATGGAAGGTAGTCGGTTGTCGTGATTTTTGTTACTCCAATGGATGGTAGCCTTGTCATTATGGAAGATAGTATGTTATTGATAACTTTGTTACTCCAATGGATGGTTGCCTAGTCATTATGGAAGGAAGTTTATTGTTGAGATTTTTGTTACTACAATGTATGTTAGCCTTGTCATTATGGAAGGTAGTCGGTCATTGTGATTTTTGTTACTGCAATGGATGGTAGCCTTGTCATTTAGAAAGGTAGTCTATTGTCGAGATTTTTGTTTCTCCATTGGATGGTAGCCTTGTCATTATGGAAGGTAGTCTGTTATCGAGATTTTTGTTATTCTGATGGATGGTAGACTAGCCATTATAGAAGGTTGTCTGTTGTCCCTATTTTTGTTACACTAATGGATGGTAGACTAGTCATTATGGAAGGTAGTATGTTGTCCATATTTTTGTTACTCCATTGGATGGTAGCCTTGTCATTATGGAAGGTAGTCTGTTGTCGAGATTTTTGTTATTCCAATGGATGGCAGCCTTGTCATTATGGAAGGTAGCCTTTTGTCGTGATTTTTGTTACTCCAATGAATGGTAGCCTTGTCATTATGGAAGGTAGTATGTTGTCGATATCTTTGTTACTCCAATGGATGGTAGCCTTGTAATTATGGATGGTAGCCTTGTCATTATTGAAGGTAGTCTGTTGTCGAGATTTTTGTTACTCCAATGGATGGTAGCCTTGTCATTATGGAAGGTAGTCTGTCGTTGTGATTTTTGTTACTCCAATGGATGGTATCCATGTCATAATGTAACGTAGCCTTGTCATTATGGATGGTAGCCTTTTCATTATGGAAGGTAGTCTGTTGTCAAGATTTTTGTTATTCTAATGGATGGTAGCCTAGTAATTATGGGAGGTAGTCTATTTTCGAGATTTTTGTTACTCCAATGGATGGTAGCCTTTCATTATGGAAGGTAGTTTGTTTTCGAGATTTTTGTTACTCCAATGGATGGTAGCCTTGTCATTATGGAAGATAGTCTCTTGTTGATATTTTTGTTACTCCAATGGATGGTAGCCTTGTCATTATGGAAGGTAGTTTGTTGTCGAGATTTTTGTTACTCCAATGGATGGTAGCCTTGTCATTATGGAAGATAGTCTCTTGTTGATATTTTTGTTACTCCAATGGATGGTAGCCTAGTCAATATGGAAGGTAGTTTGTTGTCGAGATTTTTGTTACTCCAATGGATGGTAGACTAGTCAATATGGAAGGTAGTCTGTTGTCGAGATTTTTGTTACTCCATTGGATGGTAGCCTTGTCATTATGGAAGGTAGTCTGTTGTCGAGATTTTTGTTATTCCAATGGATGGAAGCCTTGTCATTATGGAAGGTAGTCTTTTGTCATGATTTTTGTTACTCCAATGAATGGTAGCCTTGTCATTATGGAAGGTAGTATGTTATCGATATCTTTGTTACTCCAATGGATGGTAGCCTGGTAATTATGGATGGTAGTATGTTGTCGATATCTTTCTTACTCCAATGGATGCTAGCGTTGTCATTATTGAAGGTAGTTTGTTGTCGAGATTTTTGTTACTCTAATGGATGGTAGCCTTGTCATTATGGAAGTTAGTCTGTCGTTGTGATTTTTGTTACTCCAATGGATGGTAGCCTTGTCATTATGGAAGGTAGTCTGTTGTTCAGATTTTTGTTACTACAATGTATGTTAGCCTTGTCATCATGGAAGGTAGTCTGTTGTCCATATTTATTTTACTCCATTGGATAGTAGCCTTGTCATTATGGAAGGTAGTCTATTGTCGAGATATTTGTTATTCCAATGGATGGTAGCCTAGTAATTATGGAAGGTAGTCTATTTTCGAGATTTTTGTTACTCTAATGGATGGTATCCTTTCATTATGGAAGGTAGTTTGTTTTCTAGATTTTTGTTACTCCAATGGATGGTTGCCTTGTCATTATGGAAGATAGTCTCTTGTTGATATTTTTGTTACTCCAATGGATGGTAGCCTTGTCATTATGGAAGATAGTTTGTTGTCAAGATTTTTTTTACTCCAATGGATGGTAGCCTTGTCATTATAAAAGGTAGTCTGTTGTCCAGATTTATGTTACTACAATGGATGGTAGCCTTATCATTATGGAAGGTAGTCTGTTGTCGATATTATTGTTACTACATTGGATTGTAGCCTTGTCATTATAGAAGATAGTCTGTTGTCGATATCTTTGTTACTCTAATGGATGGTAGCCTAGTCATTATGGAAGGTAGTCTCTTGTCGAGATTTTTGTTACTCCAATGAATGGTAGCCTTGTCATTATTGAAAGAAGTCTGTTGTCGAGATTTTTGTTACTCCAATGGATGGTAGCCTTGTCATTATGGAAGGTAGTCTGTCGTTGTGATTTTTGTTACTCCAATGAATGGTAGCCTTGTCATTATGGAAGGTAGTCTGTTGTTCAGATTTTTGTTACTATAGTGTATGTTAGCCTTGTCATTATGGAAGGTAGTCTGTCGTTGTGATTTTTTTTAATGCAATGGATGGTAGCCTTGTCATTAAGAAAGGTAGTATATTGTCGAGATTTTTGTTTCTCCATTGGATGGTAGCCTTGTCATTATGGAAGGTAGTTTGTTGTTCAGATTTTTGTTACTACAGTGTATGTTAGCCTTGTCATTATGGAAGGTAGTCAGTCGTTGCGATTTTTGTTACTGCAATGGATGGTAGCCTTGTGATTAAGAAAGGTAGTCTATTGTCGAGATTTTTGTTTCTCCATTGGATGGTAGCCTTGTCATTATGGAAGGTAGTATGTTGTCGAGATTTTTGTTATTCTGATGGATGGTAGACTAGCCATTATGGAAGGTTGTCTGTTGTCCCGATTTTTGTTACTCTAATGGATGGTAGACTAGTCAATATGGAAGGTAGTCTGTTGTCGAGATTTTTGTTACTCCATTGGATGGTAGACTTGTCATTATGGAAGGTAGTCTGTTGTCGAGATTTTTGTTATTCCAATGGATGGAAGCCTTGTCATTATGGAAGGTAGTCTTTTATCATGATTTTTGTTACTCCAATGAATGGTAGCCTTGTCATTATGGAAGGTAGTATGTTGTCGATATCTTTGTTACTCCAATGGATGGTAGCCTGGTAATTATGGATGGTAGTATGTTGTCGATATCTTTCTTACTCCAATGGATGCTAGCGTTGTCATTATTGAAGGTAGTTTGTTGTCGAGATTTTTGTTACTCTAATGGATGGTAGCCTTGTCATTATGGAAGTTAGTCTGTCGTTGTGATTTTTGTTACTCCAATGGATGGTAGCCTTGTCATTATGGAAGGTAGTCTGTTGTTCAGATTTTTGTTACTACAATGTATGTTAGCCTTGTCATCATGGAAGGTAGTCTGTTGTCCATATTTATTTTACTCCATTGGATAGTAGCCTTGTCATTATGGAAGGTAGTCTGTTGTCGAGATATTTGTTATTCCAATGGATGGTAGCCTAGTAATTATGGAAGGTAGTCTATTTTCGAGATTTTTGTTACTCTAATGGATGGTAGCCTTTCATTATGGAAGATAGTTTGTTTTCTAGATTTTTGTTACTCCAATGGATGGTTGCCTTGTCATTATGGAAGATAGTCTCTTGTTGATATTTTTGTTACTCCAATGGATGGTAGCCTTGTCATTATGGAAGATAGTTTGTTGTCAAGATTTTTTTTACTCCAATGGATGGTAGCCTTGTCATTATAAAAGGTAGTCTGTTGTCCAGATTTATGTTACTACAATGGATGGTAGCCTTATCATTATGGAAGGTAGTCTGTTGTCGATATTATTGTTACTACATTGGATTGTAGCCTTGTCATTATAGAAGATAGTCTGTTGTCGATATCTTTGTTACTCTAATGGATGGTAGCCTAGTCATTATGGAAGGTAGTCTCTTGTCGAGATTTTTGTTACTCCAATGAATGGTAGCCTTGTCATTATTGAAAGAAGTCTGTTGTCGAGATTTTTGTTACTCCAATGGATGGTAGCCTTGTCATTATGGAAGGTAGTCTGTCGTTGTGATTTTTGTTACTCCAATGAATGGTAGCCTTGTCATTATGGAAGGTAGTCTGTTGTTCAGATTTTTGTTACTATAGTGTATGTTAGCCTTGTCATTATGGAAGGTAGTCTGTCGTTGTGATTTTTTTTAATGCAATGGATGGTAGCCTTGTCATTAAGAAAGGTAGTATATTGTCGAGATTTTTGTTTCTCCATTGGATGGTAGCCTTGTCATTATGGAAGGTAGTTTGTTGTTCAGATTTTTGTTACTACAGTGTATGTTAGCCTTGTCATTATGGAAGGTAGTCAGTCATTGCGATTTTTGTTACTGCAATGGATGGTAGCCTTGTGATTAAGAAAGGTAGTCTATTGTCGAGATTTTTGTTTCTCCATTGGATGGTAGCCTTGTCATTATGGAAGGTAGTATGTTGTCGAGATTTTTGTTATTCTGATGGATGGTAGACTAGCCATTATGGAAGGTTGTCTGTTGTCCCGATTTTTGTTACTCTAATGGATGGTAGACTAGTCAATATGGAAGGTAGTCTGTTGTCGAGATTTTTGTTACTCCATTGGATGGTAGACTTGTCATTATGGAAGGTAGTCTGTTGTCGAGATTTTTGTTATTCCAATGGATGAAAGCCTTGTCATTATGGAAGGTAGTCTTTTGTCATGATTTTTGTTACTCCAATGAATGGTAGCCTTGTCATTATGGAAGGTAGTATGTTGTCGATATCTTTGTTACTCCAATGGATGGTAGCCTGGTAATTATGGATGGTAGTATGTTGTCGATATCTTTCTTACTCCAATGGATGCTAGCGTTGTCATTATTGAAGGTAGTTTGTTGTCGAGATTTTTGTTACTCTAATGGATGGTAGCCTTGTCATTATGGAAGTTAGTCTGTCGTTGTGATTTTTGTTACTCCAATGGATGGTAGCCTTGTCATTATGGAAGGTAGTCTGTTGTTCAGATTTTTGTTACTACAATGTATGTTAGCCTTGTCATCATGGAAGGTAGTCTGTTGTCCATATTTATTTTACTCCATTGGATAGTAGCCTTGTCATTATGGAAGGTAGTCTGTTGTCGAGATATTTGTTATTCCAATGGATGGTAGCCTAGTAATTATGGAAGGTAGTCTATTTTCGAGATTTTTGTTACTCTAATGGATGGTAGCCTTTCATTATGGAAGGTAGTTTGTTTTCTAGATTTTTGTTACTCCAATGGATGGTTGCCTTGTCATTATGGAAGATAGTCTCTTGTTGATATTTTTGTTACTCCAATGGATGGTAGCCTTGTCATTATGGAAGGTAGTTTGTTGTCAAGATTTTTTTTACTCCAATGGATGGTAGCCTTGTCATTATAAAAGGTAGTCTGTTGTCCAGATTTATGTTACTACAATGGATGGTAGCCTTATCATTATGGAAGGTAGTCTGTTGTCGATATTATTGTTACTACATTGGATTGTAGCCTTGTCATTATAGAAGATAGTCTGTTGTCGATATCTTTGTTACTCTAATGGATGGTAGCCTAGTCATTATGGAAGGTAGTCTCTTGTCGAGATTTTTGTTACTCCAATGGATGGTAGCCTTGTCATTATTGAAAGTAGTCTGTTGTCGAGATTTTTGTTATTCCAATGGATGGCAACCTTGTCATTATGGAAGGTAGTCTGTCGTTGTGATTTTTGTTACTCCAATGAATGGTAGCCTTGTCATTATGGAAGGTAGTCTGTTGTTCAGATTTTTGTTACTATAGTGTATGTTAGCCTTGTCATTATGGAAGGTAGTCTGTCGTTGTGGTTTTTTTTAATGCAATGGATGGTAGCCTTGTCATTAAGAAAGGTAGTATATTGTCGAGATTTTTGTTTCTCCATTGGATGGTAGCCTTGTCATTATGGAAGGTAGTTTGTTGTTCAGATTTTTGTTACTACAGTGTATGTTAGCCTTGTCATTATGGAAGGTAGTCAGTCGTTGCGATTTTTGTTACTGCAATGGATGGTAGCCTTGTGATTAAGAAAGGTAGTCTATTGTCGAGATTTTTGTTTCTCCATTGGATGGTAGCCTTGTCATTATGGAAGGTAGTATGTTGTCGAGATTTTTGTTATTCTGATGGATGGTAGACTAGCCATTATGGAAGGTTGTCTGTTGTCCCGATTTTTGTTACTCTAATGGATGGTAGACTAGTCAATATGGAAGGTAGTCTGTTGTCGAGATTTTTGTTACTCCATTGGATGGTAGCCTTGTCATTATGGAAGGTAGTCTGTTGTCGAGATTTTTGTTATTCCAATGGATGGAAGCCTTGTCATTATGGAAGGTAGTCTTTTGTCATGATTTTTGTTACTCCAATGAATGGTAGCCTTGTCATTATGGAAGGTAGTATGTTGTCGATATCTTTGTTACTCCAATGGATGGTAGCCTGGTAATTATGGATGGTAGTATGTTGTCGATATCTTTCTTACTCCAATGGATGCTAGCGTTGTCATTATTGAAGGTAGTTTGTTGTCGAGATTTTTGTTACTCTAATGGATGGTAGCCTTGTCATTATGGAAGTTAGTCTGTCGTTGTGATTTTTGTTACTCCAATGGATGGTAGCCTTGTCATTATGGAAGGTAGTATGTTGTTCAGATTTTTGTTACTACAATGTATGTTAGCCTTGTCATCATGGAAGGTAGTCTGTTGTCCATATTTATTTTACTCCATTGGATAGTAGCCTTGTCATTATGGAAGGTAGTCTGTTGTCGAGATTTTTGTTATTCCAATGGATGGTAGCCTAGTAATTATGGAAGGTAGTCTATTTTCGAGATTTTTGTTACTCTAATGGATGGTAGCCTTTCATTATGGAAGGTAGTTTGTTTTCTAAATTTTTGTTACTCCAATGGATGGTTGCCTTGTCATTATGGAAGATAGTCTCTTGTTGATATTTTTGTTACTCCAATGGATGGTAGCCTTGTCATTATGGAAGGTAGTTTGTTGTCAAGATTTTTTTTACTCCAATGGATGGTAGCCTTGTCATTATAAAAGGTAGTCTGTTGTCCAGATTTATGTTACTACAATGGATGGTAGCCTTATCATTATGGAAGGTAGTCTGTTGTCGATATTATTGTTACTACATTGGATTGTAGCCTTGTCATTATAGAAGATAGTCTGTTGTCGATATCTTTGTTACTCAAATGGATGGTAGCCTAGTCATTATGGAAGGTAGTCTCTTGTCGAGATTTTTGTTACTCCAATGGATGGTAGCCTTGTCATTATTGAAAGTAGTCTGTTGTCGAGATTTTTGTTATTCCAATGGATGGCAACCTTGTCATTATGGAAGGTAGTCTGTTGTCCAGATTTTTGTTATTCCAACGGATGGTAGCCTAGTAATTATGGAAGGTAGTCTATTTTCGAGATTTTTGTTACTCTAATGGATGGTAGCCTTTCATTATGGAAGGTAGTTTGTTTTCTAGATTTTTGTTACTCCAATGGATGGTTGCCTTGTCATTATGGAAGATAGTCTCTTATTGATATTTTTGTTACTCCAATGGATGGTAGCCTTGTCATTATGGAAGGTAGTTTGTTGTCAAGATTTTCTTTACTCCAATGGATGGTAGCCTTGTCATTATAAAAGGTAGTTTGTTGTCCAGATTTATGTTACTACAATGGATGGTAGCCTTATCATTTTGGAAGGTAGTCTGTTGTCGATATTATTGTTACTACATTGGATTGTATCCTTGTCATTATAGAAGTTAGTCTGTTGTCGATATCTTTGTTACTCTAATGGATGGTAGCCTAGTCATTATGGAAGGTAGTCTCTTGTCGAGATTTTTGTTACTCCAATGGATGCTAGCCTTGTCATTATTGAAAGGTAGTCTTCTGTCGAGATTTTTGTTATTCAAATGGATGGTAGCCTTGTCATTATGAAAGGTAGTCTGTTCTCGATATCTTTGTTACTCCAATGGATGGTAGCCTTGTCATTATGGAAGGTAGTCTGTTGTCATGATTTTTGTTACTCCAATGGATGGTAGCCTTTTCAATATGGAAGGTAGTATGTTGTCGATATCTTTGTTAATCCAATGGATGGTAGCCTTCTCATTATGGAAGGTAGTCTGTTGTCGAGATTTTTGTCACTATAATGGATGGTAGCCTTGTCATTATGGAAGATAGTTTGTTGTCGAGATTTTTGTTACTACAATGGATTGTAGCCTTGTCGTTATGGAAGATAGTCTATTGTCGATATCATTGTTACTCCAATGGATGGTATCCTAGTCATTATGGAAGGTAGTTTGTGTATAATATTTTAGTTACTCCAATGGATGGTAGCCTTGTCATTTTGGAAGGTAGTCAGTTGTCGAGATTTTTTATACTCCAATGGATTGTAGCCTTGTCATTCTGGAAGGTATTCTCTTATGGATATTTAGGTTACTCCAATGTTGGTACCCTTCTAATTATGGAAGGTAGTCTACTGCCGAGATTTTTGTTACTCCATTCCATGGTAGCCTTGTCATTATGGAAGGTAGTCGGTTGTCGTGATTTTTGTTACTCCAATGGATGGTAGCCTTGTCATTATGGAAGATAGTATGTTATTGATAACTTTGTTACTCCAATGGATGGTAGCCTTGTCATTATGGAAGGTAGTCTGTTGTCGAGATTTTTGTTACTCTAAGGGATGGTATCCATGTCATTATGGAAGGTAGTCTGTTATCGAGATTTTTGTTACTATAATGGATTGTAGCCATGTCGTCATGGAAGATAGTCTTTTGTCGATATCGTTGTTATTCCAATGGATGGTTGTCTAGTCATTATGGAAGGTAGTTTATGTACGAGATTTTAGTTACTCCAATGGATGGTAGCCTTGTCGTTAAGGAAGGTAGTCTGTTGTCGTGATTTTTGTTACTCCAATGGATGGTAGCCTTCTCAATATGGAAGGTGGTATGTTATCGATATGTTTGTTACTCCAATGGATGGTAGCCTTGTCATTATGGAAGGTAGTTTGTTATCGAGATTTTTGTTACTCTAAGGGATGGTAGCCTTGTCATTATGGAAGGTAGTCTGTTGTTGACTTTTTTGTTACTATAATGGATTGTAGCCTTGTCTTTATGGATTATAGTCTGTTGTCGATATCTTTGTTACTCTAATGGATGGTAGCCTAGTCATTATGGAAGTTAATTTGTGTATGAGATTTTAGTTACTCCAATGGATGGTAGCCTTGTCATTATGGAAGGTAGTCTGTTTTCGAGATTTTCTAAACTCCAATGGATTGTAGCCTTGTAATTATGGAAGTTAGTCTCTTGTGGATATTTTGGTTACTCCAATGATGGTACCGTTGTCATTATGGAAGGTAGTCTATTGCCGAGATTTTTGTTACTCCATTTCATGGTAGCCTTGTCATTATGGAAGGTAGTGTGTTATCGACATTTTTGTTATTCCAATGGATGGTAGCCTTGTCATTATGGAAGGTAGTCTGTTGTCGAGATTTTTTTTACTCTAAGGGATGGTAGCCTTGTCATTATGAAAGGTAGTATGTTGTCGAGATTTTTGTCACTATAATGGATCGTAGCCTTATCGTTATGGAAGGTAGTCTGTTGTCGAGATTTTTGTTAATACAATGGATTGTTGCCTTGTCGTTATGGAAGGTAGTTTGTTATCGATATCTTTGTTACTCCAATAGATGGTAGCCTAGTCATTATGGAAGGTAGTTTGTGTACAAGATTTTAGTTACTCCAATGGATGGTAGCCTTGTCATTGTGGAAGGTAGTCTGTTGTCGAGAATTTTTCCACTCCAATGGATTGTAGCCTTGTAATTATGGATGGTAGTCTCTTGTGGATATTTTGGTTACTCCAATGATGTTACCCTTGTCATTATGGAAGGTAGTCTATTGCCGAGTTTTTTGTTACTCCATTGCATGGTAGCCTTGTCATTATGGAAGGTATTGTGTTGTCGACATTTTTGTTATTCCAATGGATGGTAGCCTTGTCATTATGGAAGGTAGTCTGTTGTCATGATTTTTGTTACTCCAATGGATGGTAGCCTTTTCATTATGGAAGGTAGTATGTTATCGATAGCTTTGTTAATCCAATGGATGGCAGCCTTGTCATTATGGAAGGTAGTTTGTTGTTCAGATTTTAGTTACTACAGTGTATGTTAGCCTTATCATTATGGAAGGTAGTCAATCGTTGCGATTTTTGTTACTGCAATGGATGGTAGCCTTGTGATTAAGAAAGGTCGTCTATTGTCGAGATTTTTGTTTCTCCATTGGATGGTAGCCTTGTCTTTATGGAAGGTAGTATGTTGTCGAGATTTTTGTTATTCCGATGGATGGTAGACTAGCCATTATGGAAGGTTGTCTGTTGTCTCGATTTTTGTTACTCCAATGGATGGTAGCCTGGTAATTATGGATGGTAGTATGTTGTCGATATCTTTCTTACTCCAATGGATGCTAGCGTTGTCATTATTGAAGGTAGTCTGTTGTCGAGATTTTTATTACTCTAATGGATGGTAGCCTTGTCATTATGGAAGTTAGTCTGTCGTTGTGATTTTTGTTACTCCAATGGATGGTAGCCTTGTCATTATGGAAGGTAGTGTGTCGTTCAGATTTTTGTTACTACAGTGTATGTTAGCCTTGTCATCATGGAAGGTAGTCTGTTGTCCATATTTATTTTACTCCATTGGATAGTAGCCTTGTCATTATGGAAGGTAGTCTGTTGTCGAGATTTTTGTTATTCCAATGGATGGTAGCCTTGTCATTATGGAAGATAGTCTCTTGTTGATATTTTTGTTACTCCAATGGATTGTAGCCTTGTCATTATGGAAGGTAGTTTGTTGTCGATATTTTTGTTACTCCAATGGATGGTAGCCTTGTCTATATAGAAGGTAGTCCGTTGTCGAGATTTATGTTACTAAAATGGATGGTAGCCTTGTCATTATTGAAGATAGTCTGTTGTCGATATTTTTGTTACTCCAATGGATGGTAGCCTTGTCATTATGGAAGGTAGTCTATTTTCAAGATTTTTGTTATTCAAATGGATGGTAGCCTTGTCATTATGAAAGGTAGTATGTTGTCGATATCTTTGTTACTTCAATGGATGGTAGCCTAGTCATTATGGAAGGTAGTCTATTATTGAGATTTTTGTTACTCCAATGAATGGTAGCCTTGTCATTATTGAAGGTAGTCTGTTGTCGAGATTTTTGTTACTCCAATGGATGGTAGCCTTGTCATTATGGAAGGTAGTCTGTCGTTGTGATTTTTGTTACTCCAATGAATGGTAGCCTTGTCATTTTGGAAGGTAGTCTGTTGTTCAGATTTTTGTTACCATAGTGTATGTTAGCCTTGTCATTATGGAAGGTAGTCTGTCGTTGTGATTTTTTTTAATGCAATGGATGGTAGCATTATCATTAAGAAAGGTAGTCTATTGACGAGATTTTTGTTTCTCCATTGGATGGTAGCCTTGTCATTATGGAAGGTAGTCTGTTGTCAAGATTTTTGTTATTCTGATGGATTGTAGACTAGCCATTATGGAAGGTTGTCTGTTGTCCCGATTTTTGTTATTCTAATGGATGGTAGACTAGTCATTATGAAAGGTAGTCTGTTGTCGAGATTTTTGTTACTCCATTGGATGCCAGCCATGTCATTATGGAAGGTAGTCTTTTGTCGTGATTTTTGTTACTCCAATGAATGGTAGCCTTGTCATTATGGAAGGTAGTATGTTGTCGATATCTTTGTTACTCCAATAGATGGTAGCCTTGTAATTATGGATGGTAGTATGTTGTCGATATCTTTGTTACTCCAATGGATGGTAGCCTTGTCATTATTGAAGGTAGTCTGTTGTCGAGATTTTTGTTACTCCAATGGATGGTAGCCTTGTCATTATGGAAGGTAGTATGTCGTTGTGATTTTTGTTACTCCATTGGATGGTAGCCTTGTCATTATTGAAGGTAGTATGTTGTTCATATTTTTGTGACTACAATGTATGTTAGCCTTGTCATCATGGAAGGTAGTCTGTTGGCCATATTTTTGTTACTCCATTGGATAGTAGCCTTGTCATTATGGAATTTAGTCTGTCGTTGTGATTTTTTTTAATGCAATGGATGGTAGCCTTGTCATTAAGAAAGGTAGTCTATTGTCGAGATTTTTGTTTCTCCAATGGATGGTAGCCTTGTCATTATGGAAGGTAGTTTGTTGTTCAGATTTTTGTTACTACAGTGTATGTTAGCCTTGTCATTATGGAAGGTAGTCAGTCGTTGCGATTTTTGTTACTGCAATGGATGGTAGCCTTGTGATTAAGAAAGGTAGTCTATTATCGAGATTTTTCTTATTCCATTGGATGGTAGCCTTGTCATTATAGAAGGTAGTATGTTGTCGAGATTTTTG
Source organism: Vicia faba (assembly GCA_948472305.1). NCBI lineage: Eukaryota > Viridiplantae > Streptophyta > Magnoliopsida > Fabales > Fabaceae > Vicia > Vicia faba. The sequence goes on from OX451741.1 coordinate 532,148,221, forward strand.
TTATTCCGATGGATGGTAGACTAGCCATTATGGAAGGTTGTCTGTTGTCCCGATTTTTCTTACTCTAATGGATGGTAGACTAGTCATTATGGAAGGTAGTCTGTAGTCAAGATTTTTGTTACTCCATTGGATGGTAGCCTTGTCATTATGGAAGGTAGTCTGTTGTCGAGATTTTTGTTATTCCAATGGATGGAAGCCTTGTCATTATGGAAGGTAGTCTTTTGTCATGATTTTTGTTACTCCAATGAATGGTAGCCTTGTCATTATGGAAGGTAGTATGTTGTCGATATCTTTGTTACTCCAATGGATGGTAGCCTGGTAATTATGGATGGTAGTATGTTGTCGATATCTTTCTTACTCCAATGGATGGCAGCCTGGTAATTATGGATGGTAGTATGTTGTCGAGATTTTGTTACTCTAATGGATGGTAGCCTTGTCATTATGGAAGGTAGTCTGTCGTTGTGATTTTTGTTACTCCAATGGATGGTAGCCTTGTCATTATGGAAGGTAGTCTGTTGTTCAAATTTTTGTTACTACAATGTATGTTACCTTTGTCATCATGGAAGTTAGTCTGTTATCCATATTTATTTTACTCCATTGGATAGTAGCCTTGTCATTATGGAAGGTAGTCTGTTGTCGAGATTTTTGTTATTCCAATGGATGGTAGCCTAGTAATTATTGAAGGTAGTCTATTTTCGATATTTTTGTTACTCTAATGGATGGTAGCCTTTCATTATGGACGGTAGTTTGTTTCCTAGATTTTCGTTACTCCAATGGACGGTAGCCTTGTCATTATGGAAGATAGTCTCTTGTTGATATTTTTGTTACTCCAATGGATGGTAGCCTTGTCATTATGGAAGGTAGTTTGTTGTCAAGATTTTTTTTACTCCAATGGATGGTAGCCTTGTCATTATAAAAGGTAGTCTGTTGTCCAGATTTATGTTACTACAATGGATGGTAGCCTTATCATTATGGAAGGTAGTCTGTTGTCGATATTATTGTTACTACATTGGATTGTAGCCTTGTCATTATGGAAGATAGTCTGTTGTCGATATCTTTGTTACTCCAATGGATGGTAGCCTAGTCATTATGGAAGGTAGTCTCTTGTCGAGATTTTTGTTACTCCAATGGATGGTAGCCTTGTCATTATTGAAAGTAGTTTGTTGTCGAGATTTTTGTTATTCCAATGGATGGCAACCTTGTCATTATGGAAGGTAGTATTTTGTCGAGATTTTTGTTATTCAAATGGATGGTAGCCTTGTCATTATGAAAGGTAGTCTGTTCTCGATATCTTTGTTACTCCAATGGATGGTTGCCTAGTCATTATGGAAGGTAGTCTATTGTTGAGATTTTTGTTACTCCAATGGATGGTAGCCTTGTCATTATTGAAGGTAGTTTGTTGTCGAGATTTTTTTTACTCCAATGGATGGTAGCCTTGTCATTATGGAAGTTAGTCTGTCGTTGTGATTTTTGTTACTCCAATGAATGGTAGCCTTGTCATTATGGAAGGTAGTTTGTTGTTCAGATTTTTGTTACTACAGTGTATGTTAGCCTTGTCATTATGGAAGGTAGTCTGTCGTTGTGATTTTTTTTACTACAATGGATGGTAGCCTTGTCATTAAGAAAGGTAGTCTATTGTCGAGATTTTTGTTACTCCAATGGATGGTAGCCTTGTCATTATGGAAGATAGTCTCTTGTTGATATTTTTGTTACTCCAATGGATTGTAGCCTTGTCATTATGGAAGGTAGTTTGTTGTCGATATTTTTGTTACTCCAATGGATGGTAGCCTTGTCATTATAGAAGGTAGTCTGTTGTCGAGATTTATTTTACTACAATGGATGGTAGCTTTGTCATTATGGAAGGTAGTCTGTTGTCGATATTTTTGTTACTCCAATGGATGGTAGCCTTGTCATTATGGAAGGTAGTCTATTTTCGAGATTTTTGTTATTCAAATGGATGGTAGCCTTGTCATTATGAAAGGTAGTCTGTTGTGGATATCTTTGTTACTTCAATGGATGGTAGCCTAGTCATTATGGAAGGTAGTCTATTGTTGAGATTTTTGTTACTCCAATGAATGGTAGCCTTGTCATTATTGAAGGTAGTCTGTTGTCGAGACTTTTGTTACTCCAATGGATGGTAGCCATGTCAATATGGAAGGTAGTCCGTCGTTGTGATTTTTGTTACTACAATGGATGGTAGCCTTGTCATTAAGAAAGGTAGTCTATTGTCAAGATTTTTGTTTCTCCATTGGATGGTAGCCTTATCATTATGGAAGGTAGTCTGTTGTCGAGATTTTTGTTATTCCGATGGATTGTAGACTTGCCATTTTGGAAGGTTGCCTGCTGTCCCGATTTTTGTTATTCTAATGGATGGTAGACTAGTCATTATGGAAGGTAGTCTGTTGTCGAGATTTTTGTTACTCCATTGGATGCCAGCCATGTCATTATGGAAGGTAGTTTTTGTCGTGATTTTTGTTACTCCAATGAATGGTAGCCTTGTAATTATGGAAGGTAGTATGTTGTCGATATCTTTGTTACTACAATGGATGGTAGCCTTGTAATTATGGATGGTCGTATGTTGTCGATATCTTTGTTACTCCAATGGATGGTAGCCTTGCCATTATTGAAGGTAGTCTGTTGTCGAGATTTTTGTTACTCCAATGAATGGTAGCCTTGTCATTATGGAAGGTATTATGTCATTGTGGTTTTTGTTACTCCAATGGATGGTAGCCTTGTCATTATGGAAGGTAGTATGTTGTTCATATTTTTGTTACTACAATGTATGTTAGCCTTGTCATCATGGAAGGTGGTCTGTTGTCCATATTTTTGTTACTCCATTGGATAATAGCCTTGTCATTATGGAAGGTAGTCTGTTGTCGAGATTTTTGTTATTCCAATGGATGGTAGCCTAGTAATTATGGGAGGTAGTCTATTTTCGAGATTTTTGTTACTCCAATGGATTGTAGCCTTTCATTATGGAAGGTAGTTTGTTTTCGAGATTTTTGTTACTCCAAGGGATGGTAGCCTTGTCTTTATGGAAGATAGTCTCTTTTTTAAATTTTCGTTACTCCAATGGATGGTAGCCTTATCATGTTGGAAGGTAGTTTTTTGTCGAGATTTTTGTTACTCTAATGGATGGTAGCCTGGTCATTATAGAAGGTAGTCTGTTGTCGAGATTTATGTTACTACAATGGATGGTAGCCTTGTCATTATTGAAGGTAGTATGTTGTCGAGATTTTTGTTACTCCAATGGATGGTAGCCTTGTCATTATGGAAGGTAGTATGTCGTTGTGATTTTTATTACTCCAATGAATGGTAGCCTTGTCATTATGGAAGGTAGTTTGTTGTTCAGATTTTTGTTACTACAGTGTATGTTAGCCTTGTCAATATGGAAGGTAGTCTGTCGTTGTGATTTTTGTTACTACAATGGATGGTAGCCTTGTCATTAAGAAAGGTAGTCTATTGTCGATATTTTTGTTTCTCCATTGGATGGTAGCCTTGTCATTATGGAAGGTAGTCTATTGTCGAGATTTTTATTATTTCGATGGATTGTAGACTAGCCATTATGGAAGGTTGTTTGTTGTCCTGATTTTTGTTACTCTAATGGATGGTAGACTAGTCATTATTGAAGGTAGTCTGTTGTCGATATTTTTGTTACTCCATTGGATGCCAGCCTTGTCATTATGGAAGGTAGTCTTTTGTCGTAATTTTTGTTACTCCAATGAATGGTAGCCTTGTAATTATGGAAGGTAGTATGTTGTCGACATCTTTGTTACTCAAATATATGGTAGCCTTGTCATTATGGATGGTAGTATGTTGTCAATATCTTTGTTACTCCAATGGATGGTAGCCTTGTCATTATTGAAGGTAGTCTGTTATCGAGATTTTTGTTACTCCAATGGATGGTAGCCTTGTCATTATGGAAGGTAGTATGTCGTTGTGATTTTTGTTACTCTAATGGATGGTAGCCTTGTCATTATGGAAGGTAGTTTGTTGTTCAGATTTTTGTTACTACAATGTATGTTAGCCTTGTCATCATGGAAGGTGGTCTGTTGTCCATATTTTTGTTACTCCATTGGATAATAGCCTTGTCATTATGGAAGGTAGTCTGTTGTCGAGATTTTTGTTATTCCAATGGATGGTAGCCTAGTAATTATGGGAGGTAGTCTATTTTCGAGATTTTAGTTACTCCAATGGATTGTAGCCTTTCATTATGGAAGGTAGTTTGTTTTCGATATTTTTGTTACTCCAATGGATGGTAGCCTTGTCTTTATGGAAGATAGTCTCTTTTTAAATTTTTTGTTACTCCAATGGATGGTAGCCTTATCATGTTGGAAGGTAGTTTTTTGTCGAGATTTTTGTTACTCTAATGGATGGTAGCCTGGTCATTATAGAAGGAAGTCTGTTGTCGAGATTTATGTTACTACAATGGATGGTAGCCTTATCATTATGGATGGTAGTCAGTTGTCGATATCTTTGTTACTACATTGGATTGTAGCCTTGTCATTATGGAAGATAGTCTGTTGTCGATATCTTTGTTACTCCAATGGACGGTAGCCTAGTCATTAGGGAAGGTAGTCTTTTGTCGAGATTTTTGTTATTCAAATGGATGGTAGCCTTGTCATTATGAAAGGTAGTTTGTTGTCGATATCTTTGGTACTCCAATGGATGGTTGCCTAGTCATTATGGAAGGTAGTCTATTGTTGAGATTTTTGTTACTCCAATGGATGGTAGCCTTGTCATTATGGAAGGTAGTCTGTCGTTGTGATTTTTGTTACTCTAATGGATGGTAGCCTTGTCAATATTGAAGGAAGTCTGTTGTCGAGATTTTTGTTACTCCAATGGATGGTAGCCTTGTCATTATGGAAGGTAGTCTGTTGTTCAGATTTTTGTTATTACAGTGTATGTTAGCCTTGTCAATATGGAAGGTAGTCTGTCGTTTTGATTTTTGTTACTACAATGGATGGTAGCCTTGTCATTAAGAAAGGTAGTCTATTGTCGAGATTTTTGTTTCTCCTTTGGATGGTAGCCTTGTCATTATGGAAGGTAGTCTATTGTCGAGATTTTTATTATTCCGATGGATTGTAGACTAGCCATTATGGAAGGTTGTTTGTTGTCCAGATTTTTGTTACTTTAATGGATGGTAGACTAGTCATTATTGAAGGTAGTCTGTTATCGATATTTTTGTTACTCCATTGGATGCCAGCCTTATCATTATGGAAGGTAGTCTTTTGTCGTAATTTTTGTTACTCCAATGAATGGTAGCCTTGTCATTATGGAAGGTAGTATGTTATCGACATCTTTGTTGCTCAAATAGATGGTAGCCTTGTCATTATGGATGGTAGTATGTTGTCGATATCTTTGTTACTCCAATGGATGGTAGCCTTGTCATTATTGAAGGTAGTCTGTTGTCGAGATTTTTGTTACTCCAATGGATGGTAGCCTTGTCATTATGGAAGGTAGTATGTCGTTGTGATTTTTGTTACTCTAATGGATGGTAGCCTTTTCATTATGGAAGGTAGTTTGTTGTTCAGATTTTTGTTACTACAATGTATGTTGGCCTTGTCATCATGGAAGGTAGTCTGTTGTCGAGATTTTTGTTATTCCAATGGATGGTAGCCTAGTAATTATGGGAGGTAGTCTATTTTTCGAGATTTTTGTTACTCTAATGGATTGTAGCCTTTCATTATGGAAGGTAGTTTGTTTTCGAGATTTTTGTTACTCCAATGGATGGTAGCCTTGTCTTTATGGAAGATAGTCTCTTTTCTAAATTTTTGTTACTCCAATGGATGGTAGCCTTATCATGTTGGAAGGTAGTTTGTAGTCGAGATTTTTGTTACTCTAATGGATGGTAGCCTGGTCATTATAGAAGGTAGTCTGTTGCCGAGATTTATGTTACTACAATGGATGGTAGCCTTATCATTATGGAAGGTAGTCAGTTGTCGAGATTATTGTTACTACATTGGATTGTAGCCTTGTCATTATGGAAGATAGTCTGTTGTCGATATCTTTGTTACTCTAATGGACGGTAGCCTAGTCATTATGAAAGGTAGTCTGTTGTCGAGATTTTTGTTACTCCAATGGATGGTAGCCTTGTCATTATTGAAAGTAGTATGTTGTCGAGATTTTTGTTATTCCAATGGATGGCAACCTTGTCATTATGGAAGGTAGTCTTTTGTCGAGATTTTTGTTATTCAAATGGATGGTAGCCTTGTCATTATGAAAGGTAGTTTGTTGTCGATATCTTTGGTACTCCAATGGATGGTTGCCTAGTCATTATGGAAGGTAGTCTATTATTGAGATTTTTGTTACTCCAATGGATGGTAGCCTTGTCATTATTGAAGGTAGTTTGTTGTCGAGATTTTTGTTACTCCAATGGATGGTAGCCTTGTCATTATGGAAGGTAGTCTGTCATTGTGATTTTTATTACTCCAATGAATGGTAGCCTTGTCATTATGGAAGGTAGTCTGTTGTTCAGATTTTTGTTACTACAGTGTATGTTAGCCTTGTCAATATGGAAGGTAGTCTGTCGTTGTGATTTTTGTTACTACAATGGATGGTAGCCTTGTCATTAAGAAAGGTAGTCTATTGTCGAGATTTTTATTTCTACATTGGATGGTAGCCTTGTCATTATGGAAGGTAGTCTATTGTCGAGATTTTTATTATTCCGATGGATTGTAGACTAAACATTATGGAAGGTTGTTTGTTGTCCCGATTTTTGTTACTCTAATGGATGGTAGACTAGTCATTATTGAAGGTAGTATGTTGTCGAGATTTTTGTTACTCCATTGGATGCCAGCCTTGTCATTATGGAAGGTAGTCTTTTGTCGTAATGTTTGTTACTCCAATGAATGGTAGCCTTGTCATTATGGAAGGTAGTATGTTGTCGATATCTTTGTTACTCCAATAGATGGTAGCCTTATAATATGGATGGTAGTATGTTGTCGATATCTTTGTTACTCCAATGGATGGTAGCCTTGTCATTATTGAAGGTAGTCTGTTGTCGAGATTTTTGTTACTCCAATGGATGGTAGTCTTGTCATTATGGAAGGTAGTATGTCGTTGTGATTTTTGTTACTCTAATGGATGGTAGCCTTGTCATTATTGAAGGTAGTATGTTGTTCATATTTTTGTTACTTCAATGTATGTTAGCCTTGTCATCATGGAAGGTAGTCTGTTGGCCATATTTTTGTTACTCCATTGGATAGTAGCCTTGTCATTATGGAAGGTAGTCTGTTGTCGAGATTTTTGTTATTCCAATGGATGGTAGCCTAGTAATTATGGGAGGTAGTCTATTTTTCGAGATTTTTGTTACTCTAATGGATTGTATCCTTTCATTATGGAAGGTAGTTTGTTTTCGAGATTTATGTTAATACAATGGATGGTAGCCTTATCATTATGGAAGGTAGTCAGTTGTCGAGATTATTGTTACTATTTTGGATTGTAGCCTTGTCATTATGGATGATAGTCTGTTGTCGATATCTTTGTTACTCCAATGGACGGTAGCCTAGTCATTATGGAAGGTAGTCTGTTGTCGAGATTTTTGTTACTCCAATGGATGGTAGCCTTGACATTATTGAAAGTAGTATGTTGTCGAGATTTTTGTTATTCCAATGGATGGCAACCTTGTCATTATGGAAGGTAGTCTTTTGTCTAGATTTTTGTTATTCAAATGGATGGTAGCCTTGTCATTATGAAAGGTAGTTTGTTGTCGATATATTTGGTACTCCAATAGATGGTTGCCTAGTCATTATCGAAGGTAGTCTATTGTTGAGATTTTTGTTACTCCAATGGATGGTAGCCTTGTCAATATTGAAGGTAGTCTGTTGTCGAGATTTTTGTTACTCCAATGGATGGTAGCCTTGTCATTATGGAAGGTAGTCTATCGTTGTGATTTTTATTACTCCGATGAATGGTAGCCTTGTCATTATGGAAGGTAGTCTGTTGTTCAGATTTTTGTTACTATAGTGTATGTTAGCCTTGTCAATATGGAAGGTAGTCTGTCGTTGTGATTGTTGTTACTACAATGGATGGTAGCCTTGTCATTAAGAAAGGTAGTCTATTGACAAGATTTTTGTTTCTCCATTGGATGGTAGCCTTGTCATTATGGAAGGTAGTCTGTTGTCGAGATTTTTGTTATTCCGATGGATTGTAGACTAGCCATTTTGGAAAGTTGCCTGCTGTCCCGATTTTTGTTATTCTAATGGATGGTAGACTAGTCATTATGGAAGGTAGTCTGTTGTCGAGATTTTTTCTACTCCATTGGATGCCAGCCATGTCATTATGGAAGGTAGTCTTTTGTCATGATTTTTGTTACTCCAATGAATGGTAGCCTTGTAATTATGGAAGGTAGTATGTTGTCGATATCTTTGTTACTCCAATGGATGGTAGCCTTGTAATTATGGATGGTCGTATGTTGTCGATATCTTTGTTACTCCAATGGATGGTAGCCTTGCCATTATTGAAGGTAGTCTGTTGTCGAGATTTTTGTTACTCCAATGAATGGTAGCCTTGTCATTATGGAAGGTATTATGTCATTGTGATTTTTGTTACTCCAATGGATGGTAGCCTTGTCATTATGGAAGGTAGTATGTTGTTCATATTTTTGTTACTACAATGTATGTTAGCCTTGTCATCATGGAAGGTGGTCTGTTGTCCATATTTTTGTTACTCCATTGGATAATAGCCTTGTCATTATGGAAGGTAGTCTGTTGTCGAGATTTTTGTTATTCCAATGGATGGTAGCCTAGTAATTATGGGAGGTAGTCTATTTTCGAGATTTTTGTTACTCCAATGGATTGTAGCCTTTCATTATGGAAGGTAGTTTGTTTTCGAGATTTTTGTTACTCCAATGGATGGTAGCCTTGTCTTTATGGAAGATAGTCTCTTTTTTAAATTTTCGTTACTCCAATGGATGGTAGCCTTATCATGTTGGAAGTTAGTTTTTTGTCGAGATTTTTGTTACTCTAATGGATGGTAGCCTGGTCATTATAGAAGGTAGTCTGTTGTCGAGATTTATGTTACTACAATGGATGGTAGCCTTGTCATTATTGAAGGTAGTATGTTGTCGAGATTTTTGTTACTCCAATGGATGGTAGCCTTGTCATTATGGAAGGTAGTATGTAGTTGTGATTTTTATTACTCCAATGAATGGTAGCCTTGTCATTATGGAAGGTAGTTTGTTGTTCAGATTTTTGTTACTACAGTGTATGTTAGCCTTGTCAATATGGATGGTAGCCTGTCGTTGTGATTTTTGTTACTACAATGGATGGTAGCCTTGTCATTAAGAAAGGTAGTCTATTGTCGATATTTTTGTTTCTCCATTGGATGGTAGCCTTGTCATTATGGAAGGTAGTCTATTGTCGAGATTTTTATTATTTCGATGGATTGTAGACTAGCCATTATGGAAGGTTGTTTGTTGTCCCGATTTTTGTTACTCTAATGGATGGTAGACTAGTCATTATTGAAGGTAGTCTGTTGTCGATATTTTTGTTACTCCATTGGATGCCAGCCTTGTCATTATGGAAGGTAGTCTTTTGTCGTAATTTTTGTTACTCCAATGAATGGTAGCCTTGTCATTATGGAAGGTAGTATGTTGTCGACATCTTTGTTACTCAAATAGATGGTAGCCTTGTCATTATGGATGGTAGTATGTTGTCAATATCTTTGTTACTCCAATGGATGGTAGCCTTGTCATTATTGAAGGTAGTCTGTTATCGAGATTTTTGTTACTCCAATGGATGGTAGCCTTGTCATTATGGAAGGTAGTATGTCGTTGTGATTTTTGTTACTCTAATGGATGGTAGCCTTGTCATTATGGAAGGTAGTTTGTTGTTCAGATTTTTGTTACTACAATGTATGTTAGCCTTGTCATCATGGAAGGTGGTCTGTTGTCGATATCTTTGTTACTACATTGGATTGTAGCCTTGTCATTATGGAAGATAGTCTGTTGTCGATATCTTTGTTACTCCAATGGACGGTAGCCTAGTCATTAGGGAAGGTAGTCTTTTGTCGAGATTTTTGTTATTCAAATGGATGGTAGCCTTGTCATTATGAAAGGTAGTTTGTTGTCGATATCTTTGGTACTCCAATGGATGGTTGCCTAGTCATTATGGAAGGTAGTCTATTGTTGAGATTTTTGTTACTCCAATGGATGGTAGCCTTGTCATTATGGAAGGTAGTCTGTCGTTGTGATTTTTGTTACTCTAATGGATGGTAGCCTTGTCAATATTGAAGGAAGTCTGTTGTCGAGATTTTTGTTACTCCAATGGATGGTAGCCTTGTCATTATGGAAGGTAGTCTGTTGTTCAGATTTTTGTTATTACAGTGTATGTTAGCCTTGTCAATATGGAAGGTAGTCTGTCGTTTTTATTTTTGTTACTACAATGGATGGTAGCCTTGTCATTAAGAAAGGTAGTCTATTGTCGAGATTTTTGTTTCTCCTTTGGATGGTAGCCTTGTCATTATGGAAGGTAGTCTATTGTCGAGATTTTTATTATTCCGATGGATTGTAGACTAGCCATTATGGAAGGTTGTTTGTTGTCCCGATTTTTGTTACTCTAATGGATGGTAGACTAGTCATTATTGAAGGTAGTCTGTTGTCGATATTTTTGTTACTCCATTGGATGCCAGCCTTATCATTATGGAAGGTAGTCTTTTGTCGTAATTTTTGTTACTCCAATGAATGGTAGCCTTGTCATTATGGAAGGTAGTATGTTGTCGACATCTTTTTTTAATCAAATAGATGGTAGCCTTGTCATTATGGATGGTAGTATGTTGTCGATATCTTTGTTACTCCAATGGATGGTAGCCTTGTCATTATTGAAGGTAGTCTGTTGTCGAGATTTTTGTTACTCCAATGGATGGTAGCCTTGTCATTATGGAAGGTAGTATGTCGTTGTGATTTTTGTTACTCTAATGGATGGTAGCCTTGTCATTATGGAAGGTAGTTTGTTGTTCAGATTTTTGTTACTACAATGTATGTTGGCCTTGTCATCATGGAAGGTAGTCTGTTGTCGAGATTTTTGTTATTCCAATGGATGGTAGCCTAGTAATTATGGGAGGTAGTCTATTTTTCGAGATTTTTGTTACTCTAATGGATTGTAGCCTTTCATTATGGAAGGTAGTTTGTTTTCGAGATTTTTGTTACTCCAATGGATGGTAGCCTTGTCTTTATGGAAGATAGTCTCTTTTCTAAATTTTTGTTACTCCAATGGATGGTAGCCTTATCATGTTGGAAGGTAGTTTGTAGTCGAGATTTTTGTTACTCTAATGGATGGTAGCCTGGTCATTATAGAAGGTAGTCTGTTGCCAAGATTTATGTTACTACAATGGATGGTAGCCTTATCATTATGGAAGGTAGTCAGTTGTCGAGATTATTGTTACTACATTGGATTGTAGCCTTGTCATTATGGAAGATAGTCTGTTGTCGATATCTTTGTTACTCTAATGGACGGTAGCCTAGTCATTATGGAAGGTAGTCTGTTGTCGAGATTTTTGTTACTCCAATGGATGGTAGCCTTGTCATTATTGAAAGTAGTATGTTGTCGAGATTTTTGTTATTCCAATGGATGGCAACCTTGTCATTATGGAAGGTAGTCTTTTGTCGAGATTTTTGTTATTCAAATGGATGGTAGCCTTGTCATTATGAAAGGTAGTTTGTTGTCGATATCTTTGGTACTCCAATGGATTGTTGCCTAGTCATTATGGAAGGTAGTCTATTATTGAGATTTTTGTTACTCCAATGGATGGTAGCCTTGTCATTATTGAAGGTAGTCTGTTGTCGAGATTTTTGTTACTCCAATGGATGGTAGCCTTGTCATTATGGAAGGTAGTCTGTCATTGTGATTTTTATTACTCCAATGAATGGTAGCCTTGTCATTATGGAAGGTAGTCTGTTGTTCAGATTTTTGTTACTACAGTGTATGTTAGCCTTGTCAATATGGAAGGTAGTCTGTCGTTGTGATTTTTGTTACTACAATGGATGGTAGCCTTGTCATTAAGAAAGGTAGTCTATTGTCGAGATTTTTATTATTCCGATGGATTGTAGACTAAACATTATGGAAGGTTGTTTGTTGTCCCGATTTTTGTTACTCTAATGGATGGTAGACTAGTCATTATTGAAGGTAGTATGTTGTCGAGATTTTTGTTACTCCATTGGATGCCAGCCTTGTCATTATGGAAGGTAGTCTTTTGTCGTAATGTTTGTTACTCCAATGAATGGTAGCCTTGTCATTATGGAAGGTAGTATGTTGTCGATATCTTTGTTACTCCAATAGATGGTAGCCTTATAATATGGATGGTAGTATGTTGTCGATATCTTTGTTACTCCAATGGATGGTAGCTTTGTCATTATTGAAGGTAGTCTGTTGTCGAGATTTTTGTTACTCCAATGGATGGTAGCCTTGTCATTATGGAAGGTAGTATGTCGTTGTGATTTTTGTTACTCTAATGGATGGTAGCCTTGTCATTATTGAAGGTAGTATGTTGTTCATATTTTTGTTACTTCAATGTATGTTAGCCTTGTCATCATGGAAGGTAGTCTGTTGGCCATATTTTTGTTACTCCATTGGATAGTAGCCTTGTCATTATGGAAGGTAGTCTGTTGTCGAGATTTTTGTTATTCCAATGGATGGTAGCCTAGTAATTATGGGAGGTAGTCTATTTTTCGAGATTTTTGTTACTCTAATGGATTGTATCCTTTCATTATGGAAGGTAGTTTGTTTTCGAGATTTATGTTAGTACAATGGATGGTAGCCTTATCATTATGGAAGGTAGTCAGGTGTCGAGATTATTGTTACTACATTGGATTGTAGCCTTGTCATTATGGATGATAGTCTGTTGTCGATATCTTTGTTACTCCAATGGACGGTAGCCTAGTCATTATGGAAGGTAGTCTGTTGTCGAGATTTTTGTTACTCCAATGGATGGTAGCCTTGTCATTATTGAAAGTAGTATGTTGTCGAGATTTTTGTTATTCCAATGGATGGCAACCTTGTCATTATGGAAGGTAGTCTTTTGTCTAGATTTTTGTTATTCAAATGGATGGTAGCCTTGTAATTATGAAAGGTAGTTTGTTGTCGATATCTTTGGTACTCCAATGGATGGTTGCCTAGTCATTATGGAAGGTAGTCTATTGTTGAGATTTTTGTTACTCCAATGGATGGTAGCCTTGTCAATATTGAAGGTAGTCTGTTGTCGAGATTTTTGTTACTCCAATGGATGGTAGCCTTGTCATTATGGAAGGTAGTCTGTCGTTGTGATTTTTATTACTCCAATGAATGGTAGCCTTGTCATTATGGAAGGTAGTCTGTTGTTCAGATTTTTGTTACTACAGTGTATGTTAGCCTTGTGAATATGAAAGGTAGTCTGTCGTTGTGATTTTTGTTACTACAATGGATGGTAGCCTTGTCATTAAGAAAGGTAGTCTATTGTCGAGATTTTTGTTTCTCCATTGGATGGTAGCCTTGTCATTATGGAAGGTAGTCTATTGTCGAGATTTTTATTATTCCATTGGATTGTAGACTAGCCATTATGGAAGGTTGTTTGTTGTCCCGATTTTTGTTACTCTAATGGATGGTAGACTAGTCATTATTGAAGGTAGTCTGTTGTCGAGATTTTTGTTACTCCATTGGATGCCAGCCTTGTCATTATGGAAGGTAGTCTTTTGTCGTAATTTTTGTTACTCCAATGAATGGTAGCCTTGTCATTATGGAAGGTAGTATGTTGTCGACATCTTTGTTACTCCAATAGATGGTAGCCTTGTAATATGGATGGTAGTATGTTGTCGATATCTTTGTTACTCCAATGGATGGTAGCCTTGTCATTATTGAAGGTTGTCTGTTGTCGAGATTTTTGTTACTCCAATGGATGGTAGCCTTGTCATTATGGAAGGTAGTATGTCGTTGTGATTTTTGTTACTCTAATGGATGGTAGCGTTGTCATTATGGAAGGTAGTATGTTGTTCAGATTTTTGTTACTACAATGTATGTTAGCCTTGTCATCATGGAAGGTAGTCTGTTGGCCATATTTTTGTTACTCCATTGGATAGTAGCCTTGTCATTATGGAAGGTAGTCTGTTGTCGAGATTTTTGTTATTCCAATGGATGGTAGCCTAGTAATTATGGGAGGTAGTCTATTTTTCGAGATTTTTGTTACTCTAATGGATTGTAGTCTTTCATTATGGAAGGTAGTTTGTTTTCGAGATTTTTGTTACTCCAATGGATGGTAGCCTTGTCTTTATGGAAGATAGTCTCTTTTTTAAATTTTTTTTACTCCAATGGATGGTAGCCTTATCATGTTGGAAGGTAGTTTGTAGTCGAGATTTTTGTTACTCTAATGGATGGTAGCCTGGTCATTATAGAAGGTAGTCTGTTGTCGAGATTTATGTTACTACAATGGATGGTAGCCTTATCATTATAGAAGGTAGTCAGTTGTCGAGATTATTGTTACTACATTGGATTGTAGCCTTGTCATTATGGAAGATAGTCTGTTGTCGATATCTTTGTTACTCCAATGGACGGTAGCCTAGTCATTATGGAAGGTAGTTTGTTGTCGAGATTTTTGTTACTCCAATGGATGGTAGCCTTGTCATTATTGAAAGTAGTATGTTGTCGAGATTTTTGTTATTCCAACGGATGGCAACCTTGTCATTATGGAAGGTAGTCTTTTGTAGAGATTTTTGTTATTCAAATGGATGGTAGCCTTGTCATTATGAAAGGTAGTTTGTTGTCGATATCTTTGGTACTCCATTGGATGGTTGCCTAGTCATTATGGAAGGTAGTCTATTGTTGAGATTTTTGTTACTCCAATGGATGGTAGCCTTGTCATTATTGAAGGTAGTCTGTTGTCGAGATTTTTGTTACTCCAATGGATGGTAGCCTTGTCATTATGGAAGGTAGTCTGTCGTTGTGATTTTTATTACTCCAATGAATGGTAGCCTTGTCATTATGGAAGGTAGTCTGTTGTTCAGATTTTTGTTACTACATTGTATGTTAGCCTTGTCAATATGGAAGGTAGTCTGTCGTTGTGATTTTTGTTACTACAATGGATGGTAGCCTTGTCATTAAGAAAGGTAGTCTATTGTCGAGATTTTTGTTTCTACATTGGATGGTAGCCTTGTCATTATGGAAGGTAGTCTATTGTCGAGATTTTTATTATTCCGATGGATTGTAGACTAGCCATTATGGAAGGTTGTTTGTTGTCCTGATTTTTGTTACTCTAATGGATGGTAGACTAGTCATTATTGAAGGTAGTCTGTTGTCGAGATTTTTGTTACTCCATTGGATGCCAGCCTTGTCATTATGGAAGGTAGTCTTTTGTCGTAATGTTTGTTACTCCAATGAATGGTAGCC